>CAJQZP010000937.1:0-2532500 GCA_907164705.1 Parnassius apollo
GTAAACAGCGGCTAAAATCTTTGTCATTCAATCGCCTACAACATAAATTAATATACTGTAGTATAATTTCTAGGGCAGGCGGAAAAAAGTACATTGACCTCAAGTATTATGTTAGCATCGAAACAAAACGACTGTCAATGCTTACATACATTTCTCTATAGATTACGTATCGTTAAGCGCTAAGCGTGTCTCATGGTACGGGGTAGGGTGAAGGACGCGGTCATTCAGAGATAATAAACCTGTTTCGACGCGATTTGCGATAGGTATCACGCCGTGCGTATTTAAGAAAGCAGATGGAGCAGAACTCATTCCTCATTCTAATTTGGGATGCGCTTACGTGTAGATAGTTTGAGATTTGAAATTTTCGGTTATAGTAGTTGTTTTAATTTTTATTAAGTTTGTTTTGTTAGTTGTATTATTACATTTTGTATTAAAGTTTTAAGCTATTGCATAGCTTCTATCGCGGGCCTTGAGCGTGGGGACCGAATCCAGAAATTCCGTAACGAAAAAAAACCTCACGCTCCCCACTCCGACGGGCACGGAGGTGTGGCGTTGAAAGCCGTGCATCGTCTAACGTCGTTTCAGTTTGGCAGACTTCGGCACTCGGCAGACTTTGGCACGGTGTTTGTGTGCGTGCGACTAGACGTATGCGTGTACACAATAGCTGCTAAATCAATAATAAAAATTCCTGAATAACCTACATGTATTGAAAGATATTAAAAATATTTTAAACAATATTAACTTCTCATTTATTCAATAAGAGAAAAAAAATTGTTTTCTTATCGGTCACCACGCTCAAAAAGTGTAACTTGATTTAATATCAAAGACTTAACTGCATAAATAAAATAAATAAATAATTATAATTGCATAAGTTGATAAAAAATGCTATGCAATAGCTTTACCGCGGCAGTCACCGAGTGCCACACGTATTTTTTTTTGTTATTGTTTTGTGACGTTTTGTATATTATCACTAGTATGAAATCGAGTTCATCGACATGAAAATCTCATAAAGACTTTACGTCACCACGAAAGAAGCGGAAAGTGTCGCATATTTTGGAAACCGAAAAAATAATGATTGTAAACATCTATAAGTATATAAAAGAAACGTGGTCTTGTGATATATATCCATCCAAAACGGATATGAAATAGAAGACTGCTGATATTTTAGGTTGTAATCAATGTGACGGACTCTTCTACGTCTTCATCATCATAAAATGATTCTGAAATAAATACAGATGAATAGTGTGTCAAGCGTCTCTGACAATCTATTATGAGAAGTTTTATGCACGCTTCAAGGTTGACTGCTTAAGAATGCTTAGCATTAAAAGTTCGTCTTTTTACCTGACTGCCAAGGAGTGATTATGTTTTATACAACTACCTACCTACCTACTTATTAAAGTACTTACCTACTATTAACGTAATAATTAAAATTGTAATAACTCATGACCTATAAATAATAAACATAAATTAATATTAATTTGATTTTTAATTCATTTAGGTACAGGACAATCTTCTTTCTTTATTATATAATAATAGACATAGGGCCTGTAAAGAACTTCGCACTCGGCACCCTTATCTTTCACTCTGATGATGGATGTAATGATAAAGGATAAAAAAATGAACATAAACAAAAAAGATTGCCTACCCCGATGATATCGTCAAAGGTCAATGTACTTTTTTTCGCCTGTCCTAGAAACGTACTTATATAGGGCATAGATCAGGCACTCTAACAAATTATTTGGTGACGAAACGAGTGAAGTTTCTTCTTCGCTCTAATAGATGGTGTTTGGATTATAAATTACCTAAAATTAAACTAGAGGGCGCTGTCAACTTGGTTGGTAATTATTTCGTATATTTAATAAATAATAGGTAATGTTCATAATTAGAAATTAATTAGCTATACAAAATTTTCTGTGAGTTACTCTGTGTATTAAATATAATTTATTTGTATATATACCGCAAGATTTCAAAATTTTGATAGCGTGATTTAGGCTTCGGTATAAATGATAAATCTTAGCAATTATTTATTAGTTAGTGCCATTTGAGAAAAATATGTAATAATAGTAGAGAAAATAGTTTTTACGACTGTGAGATGATGCTAGTATCAACGTAAAAAAAGGTACTGAAGACTTTTATACCCCTGGCCTACAACGCGCTAGCCCCGACTGCGTAGTATAGTGCGTACGCAGCCCGGGCCGCCTCGCGATTGTAGGTACATTATTTCTCACAGGTAGCAAGAGTTACAGAGGTCTGCCTAAAACGCGGAGTGAGACAGACCTGGTTTTAGTGCCATTTAAACGATAATTTGCAACGTTTAACCACTTTACTAACTTAGATAGGTATAGCATTATTTACTTCGTCATAAATAAGACACAGAAATATCATCTGCAAATAATACTATATCATGGTTATCACCTAGGTACTATGTAAGTCGTTAATATATACAAGAAACGTTTTTATACGTGGTAGAGCCATACTGCAGTTATATTAGTAGCATAGTTGAAGCACGAATGGGTCGGCTCGACCGGGGAAGGACCACGTTTTCACAGAATACCAGCGTAAAATAGCGGCTCAACACTGCGAGTGTAGACAACCGGAGAGACGTCTTTCACTGGGGTTGTCCCCATTCGAGTTCCATTTTATGCTGATTGAAAATTTGAAAGTATCGATGATAATTGATAATACAATAGTTAAATAAGTTTATCCTTGAATCCTGATCAGCATCAGCAGGATAGAATAAAATAATTAATCAGGATCATCACAGCTCACGAACATGTTGTTTCGTGTTAAGTTTTTTTAAAGTTCTTATGTTATCTATAAACTCCCTCAATGCGTATCATGCACAACATGAAAGCCATCGGTCCGAGACTGTATTATGGATGCCCTATCTGGAGGAAAACTGGTTCCTTGTAATATATTAGGTGATGTGCCCCGTTAACTTCATAGCTAAACACAGGAAAAACGACATGCGTTCCGCCACGGTTCGTTGTTGGCATATTTTTATATGTGGTAGAGCCACGCTGCAGCTATATTATGGTTGTAGCAGAAATGGGTCGGCTCGACCGGGGAAGGACTACGCCTTCACAGAATATCCGCGTAAAATAGCAGCTTAATACAGCTGTGTTTCGTATGGTGAGTGTAGAAATCCGGGGACCCTATTTTACTGAAAACGAGGCAATCCATCTTAGTCCTCAAGGGTGACAACGCATCCGCGTTTTGATACTTAATTGAGGATAAATGTAGATGTCTATGGGCCACAGCACCCACTTACCATCTAGTGGTCTGTGCGCTCGTTTGTCACCCTTATTCTACAAAAAAAAATATTATTGTGCTCTAATCTCAATTCGTTCCATCTGTTCTCAAAGTGGCAAACATGTCTAGGTACGGATCCTGTCTCGAACCAGTTTTCTTTATCATCAATCTAAAATGACTTACATAACAGATTATTTTTCTTTGATATGTCCACCCATACCCTCTTGATTTTTTCTCTATTCACGGTGTAATCATTGCTCTTGTAGTGAACATTGTATGAGATGGTTGCCGTTCTCTGCTTCATATTCGTCACAAGAATATGTTGTACCCTACTTTACTTACGGTGATAAAACAATAGATTTAGTAGGCATCTTTGACCTTGTCACTTCGCAGCGTCACAGGCTAGGGTAGTAATTGATTTGAATTTTGATAGATTTTAATTAATTAATTTATTTAATTATAAAAATAACTTCAACGATCAATTCAAAAATTTTGTTAAACCAGTTTTTTTGTAAAATATCTGTGCCATAGGCTTCTACTCCGTTCACGTTACACGCTATTTTTTTCCAGATGGTAAAAAAGGTCATTCAATATCATCCCGAGATCGTAGTGTCGTACAGAGGCGAAGCTTCCCATCCTTAGCCTTCTTACTTCCTCATTAAAGCCGAAAAGAAGGGTTTGCCTTATCAACCCTGAATCAATCAATAATATCAACTAATAAAATAACTCGTAAAATGTTTCAAGCTATTTCAAATTTCTCGCGCACTCCACTGTTGACACATGTCGACCGATGACCTTGTATTAATAGAGCTAATAGTTGTCTCCCTCGCTCGCGTGGGCTTTTTACGGGGCTTTCGAGAAGACGATCGCTCTCTTTCTAACCTATGGCAAAATATTCTATAATGAAATATAACTACGATTGTATATATAGCAATTAGTATGGAGATTTAAAGCCAGGCTTTTGGGAATAAATTTGTTAAAAGCGGAGGCGCGCGGGCAATACGTTTGCAAGTTCATTTCACGTTTCAATGTTTATTTACTCTGTGTGCTTATCTTAATATTACGAGTTCAAAATTTATGCTTTTTTAAAGATTTTTAATGAAAATGGAGGATAATAGTGTTCCTTGTGATGAATTGAAGTGTGTTAAAGTGATAATCGGAGAGGAAATCTTTAAACTTTGTTGAGATAATACACAAGGTTAAGAGTGTATTTCAGACTTATCAATTATCGCAATTAAAAACAGTTATTGGTACAATTAAAACGTTCACCAACATTTTACGTGGACGTAATTAAATCTTTCCATAAGAAAGCGAGACGATTCCACTTATCTTATCTCTTATCCATTAGAATGTAAATAATTTTTTTTTTAATTTTGTACATAGTTTGTTTGTACTTTGTTCGTATTTTACTTTTGTTCATGTATTGTATTGGATGTAAATATTTTTTTTCTTTCGCTTAAACAAACCCAAACGGTTTTCTTCAAAGCCACCGAAGCTATGCAATTGCTGATATGTAATACAATCTATCTAGCAGTGGTATGCCTTCCGTGTGCTTTGTTAAACACGTCCTTGACAGCACTGAATATGAAACTGAAGCGTGGAGACAGATCGAGATTGGTGTATTTTTATAAAACTGCTAAAAACAACAATCTATATTTTTTTATCAATTTATATCTTGGGCTTGCCCTAGCTTGGAGCCCAAGCTTCGCCACTGGTGTCGTAAGAGGCGATAGAGGGAAATTGGAACACGAGATGGGCAGCAGTATTTTCCTAATCACGATTAAAAATAAAAATCTGTGATTGCCATCCTACATTCCAAGCTTGGCAACTATGGCAAAATCTCCCCTATGAGGTAATCTATGGGGGAGGCCTATGTTCAGTAGTGGACTTTTATAGACTGTAATGGAATGGATGGATGGCCAAATGTAGAACTGTCTGTCTGTAGAACTTTCTGTGTATACCTACACAGAAATCTTTGAAAATATCAGTTTCCTAACAGTATTTTTAGAAATGTTTCAATCCTGAATAAAACAACTTTGATAAGAAAATGTGGTGTAAAATAATTTTTTTTATATATTTTTTGAGTAACAAAATCTGGAATGAAGTTTAAATTATGAAGATTGTATTGACCATAAAAAAATCTTTTTCACACGTTTCATACACACTTAAACTATCTACATAGAGGAATTTATTTCATGTCTTTAGTAATATATGTAGGTATTATTGTTTTTATTATCTTTTCCCAGTCAATTATTTTAGGTATGTGGTTTTAATAGAGCTCTGGTTTTAGTTTATTCATTTCACATCTTAAAGCAAAGAAATGCTATAAATTTGTTACAATAAATTTGCCTAAATTTTTTTGAGTTACTTAAAAGTAAAACAGTTTTAAATAATAGAATGTCATGACTCTTATGCTAAGGCTTAACAAAAATATGTACATAACTTATGATCTATTCAATAGAGCTTGCATAAGACTCTTCCTGGTACCACCAGCAGATTTGAAAGCAATCACTGCTGTAACTATTAACACAATATAAGAAGGTATAATTGTATTAGCATAGAACTCGTTACGGTTTAGTAAACTTATTCCAGAAACAAGAAAATGTGAGCCAACCACCCAAACAATTTTCATATAGTTTTTCTCATCAAGACCGCTGAAGAATATGATACTCCAAAAAGTGTTGAGGAGTATCATGCACAGAGTCATTGCTGAACTTGTTACGAAAAAGAATTCTGTTCCATTATGAAGCCCTAATGTCCCTGGACCAACCTGGAAAAAATGAACACAAAAAGTACTTAAAATGAATTAAATGAATTGGATGCTTTTATTATGATAATTGGGTATGGTATCTCCTTACCCTGGCATTATTGAGGCATTATTACCTTTAATAGGAGATCTCAGCATTTATTATAACTAGTTCGGTGATTATGAAAAACACGGTAGTTTTTTTTAATTACTTTGAGCTCCATTACCATTGATTGTGTAGTCAGTGTAAGAATGTCTACCCCATATCGTCCCATGGGTGTCGGTAAGAGGCGACTAAGCACGGCTCCGTAGCACAGTGGCTTGGCATTTAGCTACAATGCAGGTTCAGATCCTATACTGAACAAGTATTTGTATGTCTGTTTTAATCAGAGTCTGGATATTTGTCCTTGTGCAATTTACTTATGTAAACCACAATACAGGAGAAAATGCTAGTGTGTGATCCTAGTAAAATTTTTTAGTTATAAAAATTAATTAAAATAAACTACCATTAAACAAATCAGCAAATATCAACATTCCCGAATTGCAATAATCTTTATATAAATTATTTTATATAACATTTAAAAATAATAAAACTTACGGAATCAGCAAGTACATTGACAAGAGCAAAAGCACCACTCATGGTTCCAAAACCAAGTCCAGACACATATGCCATCTCCATTTTGTTAGATCCAATGTCATGGTTTTCAGAGATCTCTTTTAATCCTGCTTCAGTTTTTCTGAGCAGGCGGTACATGCCATAGCGGAATGCCTCCTAAATAAATTTTAAATTATTAATTTTAAGTTTTAAAGTTAAAGTAACAGCCTATGTATGTTCTACTGCTGGGCACAGGCCTCCTCTCATTTCTGAGAGGGCAAGGAAGTGCCCCGCTTACCCCAAAGAAAGTTGACAACTTCACATGTCTTTGAAATATATTTTTTATCTTATTTCTCAAACATGCAGGTTTCTTCACAATGTTTACCTTCACCACCGAGCATTCATCAGCACTTAAAATTGCAATTAACAATTTCAGCATTGCCAGCAGGGATCGTACCCGGGTTGCTCTCTTACGGTGAAATTTATAGAGAGCACTAAGCATCTGCGCTACCACAGCTACATAATGACGTGAAGAAATAAATAAAGGCATGAAAGTGATGTGACAAGATAAGTAAAGACACGAAAATTAGAGAAATGTGATTTAAAGTTGTAATGATTATTGATTACAAAACTTAATTATGTTCATCAAAATTTGTTACAAAATGAAACTTAATTAGTTTATTACTGGTGCACCTACCCTAGACAGTAAAGTGTACTTTCATGTAATGCATGCAATGGTCTCATAAATATTTTACCAAAATCCAATGATAATTTAACTCAGTTTATATATTGAAGTGAAAACTTCTTTAGCATGGTTGTGATTTGAAATTCAACGAAACGAAAAAGCGACAGTAAAAAGAGACAGACACATAAATTCATAAGATTTAACGTGGGAGAAAATGAGATAGGAAGCATTATAGCTCAATGCTCGCGAGAAAAAAGTCGTAAACGCCGCCGAAACCACATGAATACAGATGTAACGCAACAAATGAAACGGCACAGAGTAAGGACATCAGCGGTCGCTTACGCATTTTGTTCAACAAGGTACGAAGGTGTCGTGTGCCTATGGAATAAACAAGCAGCCAGGCTAGCATGGACAGGAGACTAAAATTTTATCCCCCGATTCCACTGACAAGTGATAAAATCACCTTATCCCTACTGCCAGAGTTTTATCCACCCCGCGAGCATGGGCATATGGTGGATATAATATCCACAGCATATAATAGGAAAGAAACATCCCGTATCCACGCGCGTACAAGGAAGCAAAGCGGGACGCCACGAAACTGTGACGCTTCCGCAGTAAAAAATTCGAAAAGTGGTAAAAAAGTTAACGGATTTCAGTGTTCTTCGTGTCAAAATTTGCGTATTAACGAGACGTATCTAGTGGTGTAATTTGTTTTAGCCCCAAAAAAGTTTTTAGTTATTTTTCAAGTGAATACCGTTTTTTCTCATATTAGCAAAACAGTAAATCGCGTGCGGCGCTCGATTAGTCGCCACAACCTACTATTTTTTTTAGAGATTTTTGTGCACCATCTGGGGACACATCATCCTCCAAAAATATGGAATTTTTGGATAAATTACACCTGAGTTATTAGAGTAAAACCGAAAACCACGGGGTAGGTGATTTCGCGAACCAGGCGTTTGCGGCTGGAGTTGAAGGTGTTGCTCGCAGCGTCTCGAAAAGCTCTTTCCGAAAATAAATGCATCATCAGCCGGAAGTGTATATCCTCGGAATAACCACACTTTTGCAATTGATGTCCCACATCTTGTAAGTTTGGACTCTAATAACTTTTATTTTTGAGTGACGACCCCCCTTAATTTTTTTGGATATAGAGGAGAAACTCATGCCCTTACTGTGGGTGAAATTTCAAATTTTTCAGATAAGCAGTTTTTAATAGTGAATTTTTTTGTAAAACATCCCTTTTCGCCATTCCATGATACATTTGTTTTGCGTGTAGTGGCGTAGTGGCTAGCTAAACTGCAAGCGTGATTTATATCTATTTTACAATTTTTTTCTTTTGTTTACTTTATGTCATGCCCAACCTGTTATTATTCTATTTTTGTTATAACATATCTGCACGTTGTTAATTTTACATATTAGCTTTTGTATATTGAGACTCAATAGCTCAATGGTTAAGGGGTGACTACAATCTGAAAGGTTTAACCGGGATGACAATAGTCTCATGGGGCCACCTGTTATTTCTGGGGGAAAGGGTAATATAAGATGAATATAATACTACTATTCTTTATTTAGAAAAAACTTGATTATTAAGTTTTAAGTTTTTTAAAATCTCTATAACTTGTTTGCTATTACCAGTTGAACAATTATTGTAGACTGCCCTTTTCTTATACTAAACCCCAGTCTGGAATAGGCATGAGTCGGATATATCAAAACGAATCTAAAATCCGATTTCAAACACAAATCGATTCGTATAGATTGCTCAAACTAGAAAATCCGATTTCAAAAATCGACCTAACTAGCTAAACTCTTACGATCTGTACAACCAAACCAATCCAAATCGAAAATAAAATCGACAGTATCCAAATTTAAGTGCAAACTGTGGCGTAGAAATCCAAATCCGTTTTTTCAGTGTCTCTCTCAATGACGTGAAGTTTAAGATTCAGATTCGGTTTGGCAGCTATGGAATATCGAAATTTTATTACACATTGAGATATGGGATCAATTTATCCTTACTGCTTAGTACGTAAAGTCTATATTGGCTTTGCGAGATTATGCATTGCTGAATTTTTGGTTCAGTGTGCGATCAATATCATTCTTATTGTTAAGTCGTATAAGGCTATATTTGCGAGATTGTGTGATGATTTATTTTTGTTTTTAGTTAAGTGTTTGCTTACTTAAAATAATTTTTTGTTTTCATGTTGTTATGTTTTAAACTTTAGACGTAAATTTAATCCTGGTGACAACTGCTCGCATGCCGGACAGTCGTAACAGTGTATTGTATTATATTATTTACTGATATTTATTGCCTTAATACCTTTTTGTTTAATAAATATATGAAAAAAGTTTAATTTACAGGAGCGAATTGTCGTTGTGTGTACGTTTTAAGTGAGTAAGTTATTGATCATAAAATAATTTATCCGCATTTGTCGGAAATATATCGCTCAAAATGCAATATTATCGCGACATCCATTCCGTGCGAACGAATTTTTTCAAAGACGAGATTAATAATAAATGAAAAGAGGTGTCGTCTAAAGTCATCAAAAGTGGAGCAAATTGCGTTTTTAAAAAAAGCGAAAAGAAACCAAAAAAAATAATAATAAGAAATCATTGTAAATATACCGATTCTTAAATGCGCCAGAAAAGTTCTAATTTCATACAAATTTTTTCTGCTAGTCCTAAGCCTAAAGCATGAAGGATAATCTCGCAAATCTGTTTCTTTCTTCTTTAGTTATATTTGCGTTTGTCGTTTTGTTAACTTATAAAACGAAATATAAGTACACAAACGAATTGGCGTGGCTAAGCGATACTGAAATCGGATTTTTAAAAACAGATTTTGAAATCTGAAATCGGATAAATATCGGTTTGCGTTCAAATCCAAAAACGCCCATACCTAGTTTGGAATGGTAGGTGAAATACATATATCAACATGGGTGCAGTCAATAGCCCTATGAATATCTAGCAGACCATGCTCTGCTAGGTATCTTTTAGGAAATTAATCTACTCATTGTAAAAATTTGTGGCTGTCCCGTACTGTTAAAAGTACATTAACAATGTTGAAGACTTCTTTAGACATTTTATACCCTTTTCTTAAAGGATAGGGTGACAAACGAGCACACAGTCCACCTGATGGTAAGTGGATACTGTGGCCCATAAACATCTATATCTATCCTTGATTACAAATCAAAATGCAGATGCATTGTCACCCATGAGGACTAAGATGGAATGCCTCGTTTCCAGTAAAAATGGTCTCTGGTTCTCTACACTCACCATACAAAACTCAGCAGCATTAAGCTACTATTTTACGCTGGTGGAGTGTGGTCCTTCCCCAGTCAAGCCGACCCATTCTTGCTACAACTATACTACTAATATAACTGCAGCATGGCTCTATCACATATAAAAGAAAATGTGATCAGATTAAAATATGTTGTTAAAATACAATAAGTAATAAAATAAGTAAGTCCAAGTAATATTAATTTGAATAAAAAAAGAACCATCAAAACCGGTAGTAGGTAGTTTCATGCATTACCCATCTGTATGGTTCACTTTTCATTATCTATGATTTTCATATAGAAATGGCAGCCACGTAGCAGCGGCAGTAAACAGTAAAAAAAATTAACAAATACAATTAATCACATTGGAAAAAAAACATTCATTAAAAATTCATGATTTCTTAAATTTAGGCCATCTAGCTTCTATTTTACGTACCACCTTGGGTGTCCATCAGTTTTTTGATAAGATGACTACCATACAATGAAGTAGGTGGCGCTATTATAATTTTATTATAAAGAAAATATAATATCTATGGGTCTAATGTATATATTAAAAGGATTGTTACATTTATTTACTATAAAATTAAATTTTCTTATATTTTATGCCGAACTTGTTGTTAAAATTATAATATTAAATAAATCATTTGCTGTAAAGTATTTGTATTTAATATTTCATTTCATTTGAAGGTTTCACTTCTGTCACATGTGAGCTGCACGCATGTTTTTTTTTAATTGCATATACTGCATTCATGTTTTACATCAGGATTATATTTAAAAGCAAGTTTTATTCTCTGGATTATTTCAATTTTTAAAATAGTAAAACAGAAAATTATGCTTACTTGGATTATGACAGCAAATACCATACCAAAGGCTAGATGCGATCGTAGAGGCACAACTGCGAACCATATTAGTGACGAGACCAGGAATGAAAGCAACCAACCAAATGCGGCTGCTATCATTATGATGATGCGGACAGGATCGTTAGCGATCGTTAGTGCGAACATTGCTAACGGAGGACCGAAAGCCAGTAATGAACAACTAAAAAATTCTGCGAGAGTCATCTCCGTTGTCTGTTCTATTTATCTACAATTTCTAAACCTTAAACTTTTTAAAATCCTTTATCGAGTGAAATGGTGTATAATTTCTGTCATAATGCACAAAAGCTTTAGTTTTTAACAACACTGTTACTATAATTATATATTTTTGTTTCGACACAGATTTAATTCAAATTGAAAAACAAAATAGAGAAGCTTGAAAATTGTACATAATAAAAGGAAAACCTAATTGATAATGTCAAATGTCAATTTCAGTTATATGTGAATGTCAGTGTCACAGTCTCACAGCTGGCCATAGCCAATAGCCATACTCCTTATTAGTTTGTGGCTTTGTGGTCATACCGGAGACAGAGAAACCTAAAGACTACGTTAGTACTCTTATTATAAGTATATAGTTTGTGTCTAAAGACTAATGATTAGCGTGGTGTCGAGTGAGAAAGGACGATAACGTAGTCTTAGGTTATACAATAATCTTTTTGACTTTTAAACATATTGAGATAAAAAATTTAATTGTTCTAAGAACTGAACTGAACATGATTCACCAATCTTAAGGTTACAAAACACTTTTTTCTCACTTAAACCAACTTGTAAACTCCTTAGATCGCTACGAACTGTCAAAGTTGTTTAGCAAAGTGTAGTTTGTTAAACAAAAAAACCCGCACGGAGAAAGGGACGAACAATCACACCACTCTGTCCCATTTCTATCCAAGACGTATGCATAAATCTATCTTTTTCGTGTGCGAATGCGAAAGAAGGCGTCAATTTGTCTATAGGTTTCTCTGTCTACGGGTCATACTCATAGCACAAACTAATAAGAGTACCTACTAACCACGTTAGTACTCTTATTAGTTTGTGGTACTAACGTATACTCATAGTCTACTTTCGAGTATAGAAAATTGAAAATAGAAAAGCGAAGTCTATGACTCAAAACAATCTCATGGATTATTACATAGATTTAGTATAAACTCCACAGATTGGCAACTACTACCAACAAACGAGACTAAAAACTGATTGTCTTTTTGTGTGTAGATTGTCAATAAGTGGGTAAGGCCGTGTAATTATGTACGTAGTAACTCCTGAGACATTAACAAATTAGTAACACACGGTAACGCAGTAACGCTCGCGACCCATCTAAAGCTAGGCCTACAATGTAACAAACTAATGCAGCCATCAACTTATGTTGGTTGTTGAATTCGTTATTCTTTTTTTTTTACATGTTCTGCACTGTTTTATAAAGTAAAATATAATTTCGATGGTTATTTAGAAATAATAAAAAAGACTCGCAGCATTTTTAATAACAGGTAAAAAAGATTGAAATCATGCTATTAATCTAAACAAACTATTAGTTGTTTGTTATGGTTATGAGCGTGACCTTTTATGCCGATTCTGCTTGATGCACAATTATCAATCAAATCTTAAGATGAACATTATGTATTCTTATTTCCATTAGTAAAATTTATCGGCATAGAAGAAAACTGAATAATCGTATATTGGGTACCATCAACTAAATTCTATTACAATAAATTTTACAATTTTTTTTACATAAAATAAACACTAATATGTTTATGTTTTTAAAATATGACAGTTTTTCAGTCCCATTGAGAGCTTTCAAATCACAATAAGTTCTTCTTATACAAAGTAAACTCTATCACAACTTTCATTTTTAAGAAGTACTCTTTCGAACTAAATGTTAGCTCAACTTTCTTAACAACATTTGATGTAGGAACAATATCTCTGTCGACTTTTTTAGTTTTACAAATTTAAATGGATTATTAACAGTTTTTAAAAAAATTATGCAATAAAATGTCTCAACCTCTTCATTTACGACTTTTTCAATAAAACCTACATAGAACTTCCAAGATTTTTTTTTCGTAATACTTAACAATCACACTGTCACCTTCTTTATTTTCAACTATTTCAACGGTTTCTTTTTCATTAAAGATTCGTAGCCCTTTTCCTCCTTTAGTTTGAATATTGTTACATTTCTTATTTTCTTCTGTTCTTGTACTGTATTTGTGATTCCCGTGATCCTGTTTTCTACTTCAACTAATTTTTCCGTTTTTCCGGTCTTGTTTTCTGATTTTATTTGAACTAAATCCACGGTTTGCTTAGTTTTGTTTTCTTCTTCAATGGTATTATTTTCTGCTGTTATAATTCTGTTTTCCTCAATTTTAATTCAATTTTCAAACTCTGTTTTCGGTTTTCAGGTAAGAATATAACGTCGGATAGGATTGTGACTTTATTTTTATTAGTGACATTTTCTTTATTTGTGATTCTCATCTTTTTCTCAAGTGGTTTCTTTTCTGAGTTACTGTCTCCTTTCCGTTTATTATTCATAAGCTCTTGTTTGTTATAAAGCACATGAGATTTGATATTTAAGCAATTGCAGAAACTTTTAAAAGTTTCTGTAGTTGTATTGAAACAAAAACAACTAAGGCATCGGAATTTGATACTGTTCTGTAGTTCTGATGAATCTGTATTGTTGACAATTTGATGCAAAGACATCGTTTGAGGTACCGGTATCAGGTTTTCTTTTACAGAGTAGGTTTTAATAGCGTCTTGTGATATACAAAAGATTAGTATTGTAGTATCCGATTTCTGCAAAACTTCGTAAGCCGTTTCAGCATTTGGTATGTCAACGCCTTGTGAAATAACATTATCAAGGCGCCGTTTTATTGCCGCACCCACTCCATCAGCCGCTCCTTTTCCATGCGACGCCTCGCTAAAATTCCAGGAGGAGTAAAGGAATCCTTTTTCTTTTGTGAGTTTCGAAAATAAGAAAAAAATTCTTCTGTTTATATTGGCTTGTTGGGCCATCCGAAAAGAAGTGAATCCCTACAACATTCGGAAATTCTGTCCTAACGTAAGCTAATACCGGCTCTAAATGTGCCTAAATTGCTTCTGGGCTATGCTCGTTATTGGGCGAAATGGACGCAAATATCTGGGGCTGCCTTTCTTTGGTATATAGGACTCCAGTATGTATGGTGAGTTGGGACTTTGATGCCCCCCAGTTCATAGACTGCACTTCTTTTGTTAGTTTACAGGTATAACTTTCGGAGAAGTCAATATGCACTGCAACTTCATGTACTGTTAAATTTTTTATGCAAGTTAAGTACTGTGAATATTGATTTTTAATATTATATACGTGTTTCTTGAATGTCTTTAGGTCATTATTACACAAATTTGTTAGTTTAACCATTGTGCTATTAATTCCTTTTTTTTACAATTTTTTCGGTACTTTTGTTTGTTCCGTCACTTTTATCCATATATTCGTGTTTCTCACGTACAAATTTTTCCCAAGTAACAACCTCATCGCGACTGTGAGCATCCCAATCAAAAATAATATCGGCGTTGCGGCATGTGGCACACTCTCCATAGGCACATTCCTTTGAGTTAAGATCACACACTACTCTTGTTAATATTTCGTCGAGATTTTTGGTGTCAATTAATCCTGAAGCGTATAGCTCGTCGGTTTTAAGTTTTAAGTTTTCATGTTTTATGCATCCGCATGTGTCCCGATCAGAAAATTTTGGACGTAACACATAGAATGGCTTATGTTTCTTGAATGAAGAGAATTTTGCTATACCGCCTTCGTTTTTGTATTGTTTATCTTTAATGTTTTGAGTAAATACCTTCTCTGTCTTTTTTTTCTTTGAAGTTTTAACCTCTTTTTTTCCCGCCGTCGCTCTACTTACATCGTCTCTTTCGTAAAATTGCTGTATTTCTTCCACCATTTTTTTATATCTTCGATCTGTATATGCTTTATTGCGCCGTGCTCTTCCTTTTAACCCCAGTATGAATGTCAATTTACGCTTTTTCCTATATTTTTTCACAACTTCGATTTCTGTCATTTTTTTGAAAATGTTACGTTCATCATTGCTCTTTGTGTCCTTATAAGCATTTTGTATCACATTTGTCAAAATATTGTGCTCTAAAAGAACCCTTTTCACTTTATCTTTTTCTTCATTTGTGATATTTGGTAAATTTTCTTCTATAAATGAACAAGTTTTGGATAGAGGTGTTACATTTTGATTTAATTTTGGTATTGTGTTTTTTTTCTTCTGATTGCATTAGCAAAAGTTTCTGTAATTGAGTATTTTTTTTGGGTCAATGGATTGTTTTGCTTCCGAAGTTTGTCGATTTTTTTTGCCTAGTAGTTTTATCCTTTCTTCATATTGATTCACATTCTGTAAATTTTTTTCTTTCTCTTTTTATTTTCAGGTCAATGGATTTTTCCTGTCGATTATCACAAGGCCCATCCAAATTTTCATTGACAGGATTTCCTTTTCTCTTTCTTCTTTCTTGTTTCTCATTTTCTCTCCATTTAAGTCTTTGTTTGACATTTTTTTCTTCTACAAGCCCTTTTTTTATGTTCTCTCTATACATCCTGTTTCGGTCTGCATTTTTTTTAGAACTTCAGAAAAATTTTCAGGATTACTCTTCCGCATACGGTCTCTATATCTCTTTTGTTTCTCGGCGGCCGATAACGGAGCCATCTGAAAAGATGAAATAACATACCCATTCACCATACGATACAATGTTATGATAATAATATACTTTTAGATTAGATGTTCGAATAGAAACCAGTTAATCCATCTATGTACACTAATAAAAAGGAAAAAAAAACAACAAGTTTCTATTGTATATATAGCTACAAAACAAATATAGAAGAAAGAAAGTCAGTTGGCCAACAGAGAAGAAAAAGGTCCTGAACTATTTTGTTTTTGCCTATTTAGGTAGGCACATATTTTATAGATTTAAAAAAGGTTATTTTTAGCCCTTTATTTTTCGTGCGGTTAAAAACCTCAAGAGCAGCCAAAATTCATCATTTATTACGAAAAAAAAATTGTATTTATAAAGCAAAAAGTTGATTAAATAAAAATCTAAAAATCTCTCGTGAATGTAAACTCTGCCTAAAATATGTCCCGAGTGTTACGTAACTCTCTTAGTAACGTTCGGTATCACTCGTGACACAAAAATGCTACGAAGATAACCTAAATATCTAGTATCTCATAAAGAAACGCAGATTATTACCACAATCCAAGCTTGTTTTAAAAGGTTATGAAGTAGCTATGAGCGGAACAGATAAAAATAACGCAAATATGCAATACGAACCTCGAAATTGGTATTTTAACGCCACAAAATAACCGGGACAACTCGTTCAACTCACTGAAAAAGCCGGATCACGTGGACGTTTGGAGAAAAATATGTTTTTTTTACATTTTGACTTAATTAGCATCAGTGTTGCCGCACCAAAAAATCTTTTTTCGGCTTTGGATACACGCATATTAAGCCAGTACTTAGTAACTGTCTTAGCGTAACGCTTGCGACATAAAATTCCGGTACACATATTTATGTTTAAATAAAATGTTATAGAAACATAGTTAAAGTAACAAAATACGAGCATCATAGCGGAAAACTAGTAATAAATCCATTAAAAGCTACTTCTTATCACTAGAAGACATTTTTTTCAACATATTCTATACATAATGCCAAAGAGATGTATTTAGGACATGACATTTTTGTATGGGAAGAAAAAATGTCAACTTCTAAAAATGCACAAAGAAATAGTAAATTGCAAGGTATGACAAATTTAACGTTGATCACTTTTAAATCATGATTCATATAATCAGTTGTCACAATGTTATCGATATCAGCAGAGTATTTAATGAGTTATTAACAAATATTTTCTTCGGAAAAAAAATAAACGAATTATACATTTTTACACGGCCTTACCCGTGTGCATTAATATTGTTGTACCATAATAATTTACCGATATCGACCAAAATGAACGTTTAATAAAATGTGACAATATGAAAGATACTGTATCTATTTCAAATTATATCCTTTCCTATTTTTTAAGTATAAGTTTTCAGATTAGAAATGTACAGGATTTCTAGAAAATATATTAAACTGGGTTTCTTTTATAGGTACATATTTTTTTGTTGAATATCATCACGGCCTATTCATATTCCACTTCTGGTACGCCTCTATCTTACTATAAGCCAGACGGGTTGGTGAGGCATACGGATTCGAGTTTTCGGTCTTTTGTAATAATTCTGTTCACGTAGCTCAGCCCTTTTTCGTCGTACTTTAAAACAACTGCAAGATTGAATGGGGTGAAGACATAAAGAATATACGAATATTAACGAAAATTAGAACATAAAATCACGTAAGTGGATGCTATGGCTCATAAACATCTTTATTCATCCCTTATTGTCAAAAGCAGGTGCATTGTCACTCCTGAGGACTTAGATGGAATGCCTTATTTCCAGTAAAAAGGGTCTCCGGTTCTCTATACTCATCATACGAAACCTACCCCGGTTGAGCCTACTCATTCGTGCTACAAACATAACATAGCTGCAGCATGACTCTACCATACTGATGTTACTGTACTCAGTCTCCTGACTGTAACCAGATTTGGCAACAATCATATTTGTATTCGGCCTTATGTCGGCCTTTCAACCGAAACATCCAGAATGTTCCAGCAAATACTGGTCCCGACAGACTAGATATAGAAAATTCCAGTGTGGACTTTTCTAGAAAGCTTAACTCCTCTGTAGCAGCCGGGCTAATCAACCCTAAACGGCAATAAATAATATATACCCTACTGCTACCATAACACAGAAGGCGAAGGTCTGAAGAAAACATTTATTTCCTAATTACCCCCGGCTATTGAGATACTGCGGGTTGCATATCGATGCGAGATAATTTGACGTATATATTTAACGTTCTAATATAGAAACAAGAAACAGCCGCAAATATTATCAGCGTCGCATCGTCTTCACACGCCTGCTATCTTCATGCATCCGTCGACCATTTTGAGCCGTTTCTTCAACGCCGCAGCTTCGCTTCTTCTTGCTGTTCCGGAGAGTCCCACGCCGCTGCCGCTCGCCGATTACGCGCACGCGCCGGTTTGCACCACTTTTATAGCCCCGTCCAGCAACGCAGCTACGAGAAGCTATCCACGAGTCTCACGCCGGCAAATGGAGCGTACATAATAGTTGTACATAATATTTTGATTAATCTTTATTGGTCAGAATGTATGAATTGTAATTGGCTAGGCAAATAAAAATTGTAAAATATAGGCAGGGTTGACCAAAAAATATACTCCATACTCTATTCATCTGCACATCAAAAATAGTTTCATTTCTCCGCCACTAAACCACTCGGAGTCTGTTAATAGTGAACCTCATATCACCACTATTACAGTGGTGACATTACGAACACAGAGAAGGAAGATCCCGTTACAAACACCGAGAAGGAAGATCCCTGCAAGAATAGTAGGTAAAATATCAAATAAATGTCAAGGAAGACTTCAGTATATATAAAATCAGTGTAATCAAGCCGTCATTATGGAGCGAGAAGCGAAGAAATCCGACACATATACATCAAACCCGGTCAAGGAACAAGAAATCGTCGGTATATTTCTATCGTTGAGAATACCACCGTTTTGGAGAGACAAACCACGACTTTGGTTCGTCAGTTGAAGCCGCAACGAATGGTTTAAAGAAGAGCCAAGCGCAACTAGCACAGATGGTGATCGCCCAACTTGAGAAACAAGACATCGAACAAATTTCGGACCTGTTGTACAACCCACCGGCAACCGACCAGTATAATTCGCTGAAGGATCGTCTGATCTCTACATATGAAGAATCCAACAGTCGCCAGCTACAGAAACTTCTATCAGAAATAGAACTTGGAGACCAGAAGCCCACACAACTCCTACGCAAAATGCGTACTTTGGCGCGAGACAAAGTCCCAGATTTGACGCTACGGCTAATAAGGGTAAACCACCTACCACCACATGTTCGATCGCTACTAGCAGTGAGTGAAACATTCAGCACGCAGGCGAAACTTGACGAACTGGCACTCTTGGTGAACAAGATGATCGAAAACAGCAGTAGCTCACACATATTGATGTTCGAAGGCACTTCAACCAAGGCCAATGATACCCAGTTTCTTCTCGAAGAAATTCGGAAGTTATCATTCGAAGTCGCCGCGCTCAAAGCTTCTCAGCATCACATTTGTTACCAGCAACAGTACAACCAGCGCAATCGGTAACATCGAAGATCACCTTTTCGTCGCAACCGCCCTGCAAGTAGAAGTCGAACAAGCTCAAAAAACAAAATCCCCTTACTGCTATTATCATCGACGTTCCGGGTTCGAGGCAAGAAAATGCACAACGTCGTGTACATTCAAAAATGAAAATACGAAGACGGAAAACTAACTAATACGCTTGATGCGACGGGATCCGGCGTGACAGCAAAGTCCTACCGTCTTTTCGTCACCGATAAAAAAAGCAAGCTTAATTTTCCTTATCGACACCGGAGCGAGTATCTCAGTGTTATCGCCGAAACAAAGGCGGAAAATGAAGCCACTGGATTTTTAACTCTATGCAGAAAACAACACGGTGATTCCTGCATATGGAGAAAAAACAATGGAACTGGATTTAAACCTACGCCGACCATTCGAATGGAGATTTATCATCGCTAAAGTCAGCAAACCAATCATCGGTGCTGATTTTCTTCAACATCACCAGTTGATCGTCGACATCAAAAATAGAAGAATCATCGACCGGAAAACCAATCTTGCATCGCAGTTTTTCGTCCAAGAAACCAATCTGCCCACAATAAGAAGCATGATGTTAAACAATCGTATCAAAAGATCCTCGAAGAACACCCTGGAATCACAAGAATAACTTCAATGAAATTAACACCGAAGCACGACGTTGAGCATTTCATCGAAACCAATGGACCATCACTTCATTGCCGTGCACGTCCAATCGCACCACACCTGTACGAGCAAGTTCGAAAGGAATTCGAAAACATGATCGAGCAAGGAATATGCCGTCCAAGCAAAAGCCCTTGGTCATCACCACTTCACATTGTACCGAAGAAGAATGGAGAATTACGAGTTTATGGAGATTACAGAAGACTGAATTCTATTACCACTCCTGACCGCTACCCAATACCGCGAGTCAAGGATTTCACTCGTCAACTGTCAGACAAGACTATATTCTCCACCATTGATCTCAACCAAGCTTATCAACAAATAAGAGTACGCAATGAAGACATTGAGAAGACAGCAATAATTATCCCAATGGAATTATTCGAATTTCCAAGAATGACCCCAGGACTGAAAAACACTGGTCAAACCTTTTAAAGATTCATACACGAAGTACTTCATGAACTGGATTTCGTTTTCGCATTCATTGATGATCTCCTTGTTGCAAGCCCTGATAAAGAAACGCACGAAACCCATCTACGCACCGTGCTACAGCGATTAGAAGACAACGGAATCACAATCAACCCTTCGAAATGCATATTTGGCCAACAAGAAGTTCAATTTCTTGGTTTCACCGTTAGTAAGGAAGGAATCAAACCGCCTACTGAAAAAGTCAGAGCAATCATCAATTATGCGAAACCTAAAACAATCGAAGAACTAAGGCGTTTTCTTGGGATGATGATTTTTTACAGAGAACACATACCTAAAGCTGCTGAAATCCAAGCACCACTTCACGCCTACCTTCACAACACGAAGAAAAAAGATAAAACGTTAATCGGATGGAACGATGACGCCACGAAGGCTTTTGAAGCTTGTAAAGTTGCGATCCAAAATGCAGCTTTTTTTATTTGGTCTGGTTCAATAGGAAACAGACAGAACAGAAACACTCGGACGATCCTATTTTTCTTTTTTTTGTCCCTCCCCCTTTTCCTATCCTAACCCAATCTAAGGTGTCAAGCGTACGGTGCCGATGGATGCGTGGTTGGAGGGAGTCCAGTCGCAAACGGTGCCTACCCGAGACCAGGGCGATTCGGGTAGTATTTTAGCCCTTTCCTCGGCATGCGGGGCTTGCCGGGGGTGACCAAGTATTTCCCTACCTAATCGTGGGAACAAAATGGATGAAAACCGACATTTTGGAAAAGGCAATGAGAAGTCTCCTTTAATGGAACTAGCTATAGATTTGGAAGAGGCTCTTTTAGCCTCACCAACACCCTGCAACATTGCGCCCCAATCTGGGACGAGCCGTGAAGTAGAGGGCACGTTTGCAGCCGAACTACAATCGGAAACGAACCAGGGAGGGGAAAAGAAAAAGTTCGCTAGGCCTTATAAGCTTAGTGGGGCAGCGAGGATAAGGTACCGAAGGCTGATAGCAGCTGAGATTGGAGCCGAAGAGGCCCTCTCTCTCTGCCAGAAGCCTTGGGACGAAATTCCTCTGCCCAAGCCTCCCCCAGTTCCGAAGGCGAAAAAACGCAGTCGGTCTGAAGATGAAGAGTCCCCCAAAGACCAGCCCAGGAAGACTGTGAAGCTGGCAACGGGGGAGAAGAAGCTCAGCTTCAGTGCCGTAGCTGGCACCGTATAGGAATTCGCAATTCGAATCCTATGAGTGTGGAGCAGATGCGGCTGGTCCACCGGGCACTAACACAGGCCATCGCTAAGACGGCCTGTGGGGAGCAACCGGGAATGGGACCTAAATCTTTGGGTTTCACCCACAAACCAGGTTGGATTCTGGTAACGTGCCTGAATAAGGCAAGCCAGGACTGGATTGTGGGTGAAATCGGAAAACTGAAGCCCTGGTCGGAGGCAGAGCTCTCGGTAATACCCGAGGGCGAACTGCCTAAGCCTCAGCTGGGCATTACCTACTTACCCCGCAGCAAAGCCGACTCTCCAGAGGAGGCGGCTGTGCTGTTGAGGGCACAAAATGAAGGGCTCCATACTGAGCTCTGGAGAATCCTCCACCGTAGGGACGAGGAGAATGGGTTCTTAGTAACCTTTTCTCTGGACGACCCATCGGTGGAGGCTCTTTGGAAGGCAGGTGGCAGAATCATCCTTGGATATAACTCAGGCATCCCACATCCCCCCTCCTGGTGTCGCCAGGCCTAGGGGATGGGAGGTGGGAGCGGTTTGACGAAAGGGGGTCAAGTGCGCAGGTAAAGGACGTCCTCGTCCTCAACAGGCGGAAAAGGCCCCTGCCCCCCACGCCCATAAATGGCTAAAGACAAGGGTAAGACCAGGGTCCTCCAGGCAAATCTTCACCATGCAGCAGCTGCTTCTGCCGTGGTGGAGGTTTGCTTTGCAGAGGACAACATTGACCTCGCCCTTATACGTTGGCCTTGGGTGGTCAACGGTCAAGTTCTGGGATTGGCGGCTGCCGGTAAGATTCTTGTCAATACCAAAGGCAGTAGACCCAGAGCTTGTATAATTTATAATAAAAATATTGAACTTTTAGCTGTTCCAGAGTACTGCAATGATGACCTGGTTACAGCCTTCATAAATCTTAAGGGATGCACAGGGGTCAGAGTAATCATTTGCTCAGCCTATCTTCCCGGCGTGAACGCAGATCCTACCATCGAGTTAGAGCGAGTGGCGGAGTTCGCCCGAAAACACAACGCCGAACTTGTGGTGGGTTGTGATGCTAATGTTTACCACACAGCCTGGGGAAGCACCAACATCAACGAAAGAGGTGAGTTACTTTATGATTTTCTCATCTCCAATCGCCTGGTAAGCCTAAACTTAGGTTGTACACCAACCTTTGTAACGCGTGTTAGGCAAGAAGTGTTAGACATAACCTTTGCTACCAATAACATGTCCAGGCGGATAAATGACATGTTAGGAGCGAAAACTCGATGTCTGATCACAAGCACATTAAGTTTGTGATTGGAGCATCACCAACCTATGAAACCGTTACTTTTAGGGATCCAAAAGGGACCTCCTGGGATATCTACAGAGATAGCCTAAGGAGGAATTTGGAAACGTTTCCTAAAAGCATCAAAACTATTGAAGGTCTGGAGTTAGCGACGGAGACAGTAACCGTAGGTATCTGTGAAGCCTTCGAGGACAGTTGTCCCGTCAAAACCAAGACCTCAACACGAAAAGTTTCTTGTTGGAATTCTAAGCTTAAAGAACTTAGGGAAAAGACCAGGAAATTATTTAATAGGGCTAAGGAAACCAAAGAGTGGGATATTTATTGTGCAGCCCGCCCGCCAACTGAATATTAGCCTTGAATTCTTTCAGAGCCCTACGAAGACCTTGCAATGAGAACTGGTGTAGGGCTCCAAAGATAATAAGGCCAAACCTGGTGGATTGGAAACCTGGTGGAACCTGAAGGATGGAATAATTCCCATCCAACTACAGAGGGGTATCGACATCCTTCTTCCTTATCTGGTGAAAATCTTCAGAACAAGTTTTGCATGGGGATATATTCCAGAACGATGGACAATTGTCAAGGTTCTATTTATACCTAAGGCTGGTAGAAATGACTACGCTTTACCAAAGTCCTTTTGACTATAAGCCTATCTTCCTTTCTTCTTAAGACATTGGAAAAGATTATAGACAGATATATAAGGGATGTAGCTCTAGCTACGAGGCCCATACATTACAACCAGCATGCTTACCGCAGAGGCAAATCTACGGAAACAGCCCTGATCAGTGTCATTTACAGGGTCGAAAAAGCACTGGAGGATAAAGAAATAGCTCTTTGTGCCTTTCTAGATATTGAGGGCGCCTTCGACAGTAGCCCCACATTACATTACTGCTGATTGGGAGCCTGACATCTAAAAATGTTGACCCCACAACCATCAGATGTGTGAAGTCAATGCTCTCAAACAGAAAGGCAAAAATAGCGTTGTTTCAAACTTCGATTGAGGTTGCAACTACAAAAGGCTGCCAACAAGGAGGTGTTTTGTCGCCCCTTCTTTGGACTCTTGCGGTTGACCAACTATTGTACAAAATGGCAGACCTACGCATTGACACAGTGGGTTATGCTGATGACCTTGTGATCATTGCGAGGGGCTTTTGCCAAAGTACTTTATCGTCAATAATACAAAGAGCCCTTATTACGGCCCTCAGTTGCCCCGACAGAAGGAACCCAACTCGACGAGCAACCGAGGGTTAGGGCCCAAATGGCCTATGGATAATTAATTTATAATGGCTGGATAAGCAAACACAAACTTACCGAGTTCCGGAGGTAGGGTCGACCAAAAGGTACCGTCAGGGGCAAGTAAATGGTAGGTGTGAGTAGTGTAGGAAAGTGTGTAATGTATTTCCATTTACAGTTATAACATATTTGCGACCCTTAAACGAGTATATTATTTGTTATAGTCTCTTGAATTTTATTAGTGCATCATTTGTTCTTAACTGTTTGCCAAACAAAGTAAATGTCAGCGAAAGCGCGATAAAGGAAAGGGATAAGAAAAAAACCACTTATAATATCACAAACATACAACAACAAAAATAGAGTAATGAAACAAGCTCAGAGTAGGAAGAATTATTGTGAGTATTACTCTGATATTTGTTGGTCAAAGATGTCAATTGTGGATATTCTTTTATATCATACAACATGATAAGTAATCTTAAGTTAGGGCTTCTAAATGTAGGTTACGTGGTAGAGCCATGCTGCAATTACATTAGTAGTATAGTTGTAGCACGAATGGGTCGGCTCGACCGGGGAAGGACCACGCTCTCACAGAATACCAGCGTAAAATAGTAGCTTAATGCTGCTGTATTTCGTATGGTGAGTGTAGAGAACCGGAGACCCTTTTTACTGGAAATGAGGCATTCCATCTCAGTCCTCACGGGTGACAACGCATCTGCATTTTGATTTGTAATGGAAGATAGATGTAGATGTCTATGGGCCGCAGCAACCACTTACCATCAGGTGGACTGTGTGCTCGTTTGTCACCCTTTTCTATAAAAAAAAAGGTTCATTAGGAACAGGCCATGAAGAACTAGTAGTAGCTATAGATCGCCACGCTGTCGATTTAATGGCGATTAACGAAACTTGTTTGCGTGAGGGTGAGGTTACGTTATACCGGTTACGTCACATTCCCCGACCGACCAATGTGCGCTCGCGAAGTGGCGGAGTTGGCTCCTACATACGGCAGGGTCTAGCTGTTCGAACGTTGCCTCATCCTTCGACTCCGCTTGTAGAACAAATGTGGCTTGCTCTAACTATTAACGATACTAAGATCGCGATTGGTACTGCTTGTAGACCACCATGGTTAAATGTAGACACATTTTTCGATGCTTTGTCTGAAACTATCGGGACTCTTACATGGTGCAATTATATAATCTTGTTAGGGGACTTTAATATAAGTGTATTGAACACCGCGGATAGTAATTATAAAAAAACTTAGAAAATTCTTACAGTGCTACAAACTGAGCCAATGTGTAACTGAACCGAATCATTTCACCGATCATAGTCAAACCTTAATAGATATAGTTTGTACAGACATCCAGCAATATGATATTTTAGTTAATCACATACCCGATCTGAGTAGCCATGCATTTATTTGTTATGAAATTAATTTCAAAAAGTCCAAACAAAAGCCACTTATAATATCACGCAGAGACTTACGTTCCATTGATGTCGAACAGTTTGAATTAGATCTAAAGTCGATGAACTAGGAAACCATCAACACCCTGAATGACGTTAATGACATGGTATCTCTTTTTAACACAATGATGTTAACCATATTTGATATACATGCGCCTCTTTGCACAAAAACTGTAAGACATTTACAATATCCGTGGATCACTTGTAATATAAAAAATTATGAAACTCCGGGATGAAACTGGATTAGTAGCACGTAAATCTGGTTCAGAGATACATAAGAACTATTATAAGGAACTAAAAAAATACTGTACAGAGGCGCTTCACAAAGAAAAACAGGCATACTATGACTACTACATCAACAATACTAAAAGAGATCCTAAAGCCATATGGTCACACATAAAAAAAATGTAAGGTTAGAAAGTAAACCAGAACTACCGTATCATATTTTTAATGATCCCAATTCAATTAAACCAGCTTTATAAATGTTCCTGGACATGATCAAATACTTACTTCCAACACGTCTCTCTTTGAATCTCATATAAAAGTTTCAAGTAAATTTAAGCTAAAGACAGTACAGGAAATTGATATTTTAAAAATAGTACAGTCATTAAAATCAAATGCGGTTAGTATAGATGGCATATCCCTTAATATGCTCAGAATGTCAATACCCAACACAAAATCTGTTATAACAAACATAATTAACAAATCTATAGACACCCATACATATCCCACTGAATGACAACACGCAATGGTCAGACCTATTCCTAAAAACGCAAATCCAACTAACATGAAGGACATCCGCCCGATCAGCATATTGCACTGTGTGTCAAAGATTTTAGAGAAGGTTGTGGCCTAAGCAGCTAAGAAAGTATTTGGAAACAAATGCAATACTCCCTAGTCTACAATCGGGTTTTAGGCAACATTATAGTACAACTACCGCTCTGATTAAAGTAATCGATGATATTCTGTCAGATCAAGACTCTGGAAAAGGCACAATATTAGTTCTATAAGACTTTTCTAGAGCATTTGACTGCTTGAATGTACCATTACTTTTGTCAAAATTGCACTATTATGGTTTCGACGTAACTGCGGTGAAATGGTTTGAGAGCTACTTTAAATATCGCGCACAGCGAGTAGAAATTTCCGGCCATAGAGGGTTGCCACTATTTTCCGATTTCAAGGTTGTAAAACAAGGTGTACCTCAAGGCTCAATTTTAGGACCACTTTTGTTTGCTATGTACTGTGCAGATATAGTAGATCACATTAAACATTGTAGATACCATATGTACGCTGATGACACACAGATTTACATATCATGTAAACTTGAGGAAACTCAATCAGCAATAAACAAATTACACGAAGATTTAGAAGGCATTGCTGATTGGTCAAAATCGAATGCTCTTGTTCTAAACGGAAATAAGTCAAAGTATATGATTCTAGGAACGGCTAAGCAAATTCAAAACATTGCGAATCAACGGCTTCATGTCACCATAGAAGTGGAACAAAATGAACGTGTGAATGAAACTCGCAATTTAGGTTTGCTTATGGATGATCGTTTGCGCTTCGAGAATCACATACTAGAAATTGCTAGAAATGCTGCTAGAAATTGCTTCTACAGACTTAAAGCCCTGTATCAAATTAGAAATTTCCTAAATACAGATATTCGAATAAGGGTCTGTGACTCATTAATTCTTTCTAAATTTAATTACATGTATGTAGTTTATGGTCCTCGTCTATTAATACGTAGTCAAAAACTCATTCAGCGAATTCAGAACGCTTGTGCAAGATTTTCCTCCGGGATACCGCCACGCACTCAAGTTATACCGTACATCAACGAAGGCAACATTTTAAAAATGAAATATCGTCGTCACTTTCATTTAGCAACCCTACTGTTTGGTATAATTAAATATAATATGCCACCTTATCTCTTCCAAAAGTTGGTGTGGTCGCGCGACGTAAATTCAAAAATAACTCATGCGTCGATTTATTCTCTTGCCGTGCCAATCCATCGCACCGCTGCTTTTCGTGGGGGCTTTAGGTACGCTGAATCAAAGTGTTGGAACGACCTGCCGCCACCGCTTCGTAGCCTGAAAACAATTAAAACATTTAAAGAAAAATATAAAAACTATCTAATATTAACTCAGAAGAACATAGGCTGAAGCGTACTACTCACCAAAATGGGTACTGGCACATAGCACAGGCGGTCAAGGTTGCAATTAATAAAGTGAAGTGATGATAATATAACCTTAAATTGGATACTGTTCAGATAGGTCCACTAACTGTAGGCTAAAAAAAAGTGTAATTTTAGTGTCGTCAATTAATAACTGAGGTAATTTTTGTTTAAGTTTTAGAAATAAGTGTTAAAAATATACATATATTAACAATAGGTCGTTAGAAATGTAAATTTCGAATAAAATACAAAAGGCGCGCATGAGTGGCGCGCGCGGTGCGAGGGGGGTACTGACGGTTTCTGGGAATTCAGTCGCCATGGAGCGTTTCACCGGTGCGGACCGTGTATTTTGTGTGCGCGAGTTTTATCGAAACAATGATTCGGCTACCATTGCGTGGCGTAAATTTCGAGAATATCAGAATTTACTCAACTTTAAAGACATTCCAAGTGTTCAAACGATTAAGAACTGGGTTATTAAGTTCGAAGAGAGTGGTTCGAAGTTGGATAAACAACGCTCAGGTCGACCAAGGACATCACGGACGGAAGAAAACATCAATGTATGAAACACTCAATTCGTGAAAATCCTACCCAGTCTACTCGTAAGCGTTCCAGTGCATTAAACTTACCCAGAACAGCGTTATAGCGAATTTTAAAGAAAGATTTACATCTTCACCCGTACAAGATTCAGATAGTACAGGAATTAAAAGGTACTGACACTATCCACAGACTAAATTTCGCAAATGAAATGTTGAACCGCTTTACTTTGTTTAACAACGTGTTATTCTCTGATGAGGCTCACTTTCACATCAACGGCCCTGTCAATAAGCAAAATTGTCGCTACTGGAGTTGCAAAAATCCAAATCGCAAACATCAAAAGCCCTTACATAGCCCTATAGTGACAGTTTGGGCGGCTATGTCAGCGCATGGATTTATAGGCCCTTACTTTTTTGAGGACGGTAGAGGCCGCGCGCTTACTGTTACTTCACAACGGTATGTAGCTATGATCCAGGACTTTTGTGCACCAGAGTTGCAGAATTTTCCAGGCTTCAATACGCGGACCTGGTTTCAACAAGATGGAGCAACTGCCCTTAGCTCTAACGTCGCTATGCCGGTCGTCCGTCAACTTTTCCCTAATAAAGTGATCTCGATGAGGAGATATTCCTTGGCCACCACGTAGTCCAGATCTGACCCCAATGGACTTTTTCTTATGGGGTTATCTTAAGACTAAAGTGTACGAAACCAACCCGCAGACAATTGACGTCCTGAAAGAAAATATCCAAAGAGAAATGGCAAACATTACAGAGCTTACTTGCCGCGTAGTGATGGATAATTTTAAACGTCGCTTACAGGAGTGCCGCGATCGTAACGGATTACATTTAGGTGATGTAATTTTCAAAAAGTAATTCCCATTTTATAAGGATTATGACAAAATAAAAACCTTTTTTCATAATGTCATTAGTTTTTTTTTTAATTATTTTTTTACATTTCAAGGGACTTATGGGCCACCCGGTATAAGAAAACTAATAGTAGTAATAGTAATAATATCTTTTTGAAATACATAACAACAGAACATATTAATTAATAAAGTTAAGAACACACTGGTAACACAAAATTTTTTGATAATAAAAATAAAGTGCATGTATAATAAGCACATGTACGTACCTTCGGTTTGAAATCAATAATTTGAGCATAGTTAGACAGATTGGTTTTAAAATATTATTGTGTCACGCGCGGACGTCCGTACGTTACTATCCGTTCGGGCCCACTGAAAACCAGCGCTGTTGCTCCGGCGACAGCATAAGCTGAGTGAGGTCTGTTTGTATGACGCGCCACAACATACTCGTACAATATGAGAAACGATTTTTTTGTCTTTCTATTTTTTTAAATTATAGTATATAAGTATACCTACTCTTAAATTGTTTTATCCGTCAAATTGTTGTTTTGTTTTCTATTTTTGTTTTTGTTTGTTATAATGTTTATAATTGATGTGTCCACAAATGTTAAAATTTAAGTGCTTACTGATGTATGTAGCGTGCTGCAATAAATCTTTCTTTCTTTATTTCTAATGTAACCTGACGTCAATGATGTAATCGGCCAGCAGACACATGCGTTGCCCCGCTTCACAAGGTGCATCATCACTCCAGCGGGCGTTCACACGGAAATAATAAATCAGTATTCATTCATCAAGATTTGAAAACATGCAAGCAAGTTTTTGTAAGAAACGACGCAGTGAAGAAACAATTTCAACCTACCAACGATGGACCGTATAAAGTATTAGAGCGAAATAGCAAGACTTTTAATGTTTGGCTTTACAAATACCCGGAAGGAAATCCACATTCATATCGATCGACCGACTAAAGCCTGCCTATATTATTAACGAGAATACTTCAGAAGATTCATCATCATCATCACAACCACCAGCGAGGAAGCTTGAAAATCCATCATCTACATCAACCCAGGTGAAACCTATTTTAAAAATTACGAGACTACTGAGCGAATCGTCAAGCCTCCGTTACGCTTTCGCTAGGGGAGAGTGATGTAGCAGCCAGGATAATCAACCCTTAACGGCAATAAATAATATATACCCTGCTGCTACCATAACACAGAGGGCGAAGGTCTGAAAAACATTTATTTCCTAATTTTTTTTTTTTTTTTTTTTTTTTATAGAAGAGGGGGCAAACGAGCATGTGGCTCACCTGATGTTAAGTGACTACCGCCGCCCATGATCAACCGCAACACCAGGGGAATTGCAGGTGCGTTGCCGGCCCTTTAGAAAGAAGTAAGCTCTTTTCTTGAAGGTCCCCAGGTCGTATCGGTCCGGAAAAATCACCGGTGGTAAATTATTCCACAGAGAGGTTGTACGCGGAAGAAAACTCCTTTTGAAACGTACAGTGGTGGACCGCCAAGCATCCAGATGGTGTGGATGGTATCGGGACGTTTGCCGTGTAGTGCGTTCACGAAATTTGGCGGCTGGGATTAATCCGAACAATTCCTCAGAGCACTCCCCGTGATAGATGCGATAAAATACGCAAAGAGATGCAACATCTCTTCGCAGCGCCAGTGAATCGAGCCGATCGGAAAGCACTCGGTCGTCGACGATTCGAGCCGCTCTGCGCTGGATGCGATTACCCCCCGGCTACTGAGATACTGAGGGCTGCATATCGATGCGAGATAATTTGACGTATATATTTAACGTTCTAATATAGAAACAAGAAACAGCCGCAAATATTATCAGCGTCGCATCGTCTTCACACGCCTGCTATCTTCATGCATCCGTCGACCATTTTGAGCCGTTTCTTCAACGCTGCAGCTTCGCTTCTTCTTGCTGTTCCGGAGATGTTTCCCACGCCGCTGCCGCTCGCCGATTACGCGCACGCGCCGGTTTGCACCACTTTTATAGCCCCGTCCAGCAACGCAGCTACGAGAAGCTATCCACGAGTCTCACGCCGGCAAATGGAGCGTACATAATAGTTGTACATAATATTTTGATTTCTCTTTATTGGTCAGAATGTATGTGTTGTCATTGGCTAGGCAAATAAAAATTATTACTATTTGTAAACTAACGACGTCGCCGGATATATAAATATAGGCAGGGTTGACCAAAAAATATACTCCATACTCCATTCGTCTGCACATCAAAAATAGTTTCATTTCTCCGCCACTAAACCACTCGGAGTTTGTTAATAGTGAACCTCATATCACCACTATTACATCCTCTATTAGATGCTAGATGGTGCTGTTGGTGGTAGTTCAGGCATGGCATTTTCTAGAAAGCTCTCCTCGCTTTGCTCCCCGACACAAAATGACCCGACTCAATTATGGCTTGCAAAACTGCCCCCTCCTAATACATGCTCGTCACGAGCATTGTCTGCCCCATAATAACGCGCCAGTCGATCCACATGGACGATCTTAGGAGTACCTCTTGCACCTTCCTGTATTCGGTAGGTTACGTCATTTATTCTTGTCACAATCCGGTACGGTCCTTCCCATTTAGCTTGAAGCTTAGGAGATTTCACTTTGCTGCGGACTGGATTGCGTAACCACACAAGTGAACCTTCGTCAAACCCCTTGTTGTTCATTTTGTGGTCATACCGGGTCAGACATTTGCTGGCCCGATTGTCTGACGTGCTCATAAGTGTCATTCATTTTATTCCGCAAGTCATTTGCATAATCGGTTATACTCCGTGGCACATCTGTTGGTATCCCGGTGATCAGGTCTGCAGGCAGCCGTAATTCTCTTCCAAAGTTTGCGAAAGCTGGTGTCACTGATGTACTTTCATGGACAGCGCTTCGATATGACAACAAAAACGGTTGTATGTGCTTGTCCCAATCTCGTTGCCGATTGTCTACAACTTTTGCTAGGTACCTCTCCAATGTCTGATTAAATTCGTTCTACCGTTCCATCAGATTGCGGGTGGTAAGAAGTCGTTCTTGTTTTATGAGTACCCATAACTCGACAAGTTTCCTGGAATATTTGAGTCTCAAAATTCCTTCCTTGATCGCTGTGAATCTCTAAAGGTACTCCAAAACGACAGAAGACTTCATGAGCTAGTTTATCTGCAACTGTTGAAGCTTCTTGATTTGGAATGGCGAAGACTTCTGGCTACTTAGTGAAGTAATTCATCACAACCATGAAATTTTTGTTATTACATTCACTTTCCGGAAACAGCCCCGGCACGTCAATGGCTATTCTCTCCCATGGTGCACCAACATTGTACAACTTCAATGCACCTCTACTACGAGTCTAGGTCCCTTTATAGCCGCACAACTTGTATATTTGCGACACCAGTCCTCGTCATCGTTTCGACAGTGCACCCAGTAGAACCGTTCTCGGATCTTCAGTAGATTTCGTTTAACTCCCAGATGTCCTCCTGAACAACCATTATGGTACAGCTGTAGAACATCCGGTACTTTAGCTTTACGGACAACCATTTGCAAATGACATCTGTCTCCCGACCATTTACCCATTTACGGCACAGAACTCCATCCTGAAGCTTTTCGTGGTCGAACTCATCTTTGAGACGTCGCTCCACTTGGGCTTGGGAGCACTGACCTTCATCCATTCCAGAATCGGTTTGATGTCCGGATCTTCCTGATGTGCATATTTTAAGGTGTCCTTCCACTCGTTGCCGAGGCGGTCTGTCCTGAGCATCCTCACAGATACCACTTCCTTACCCTCTTGCCTAGTACAATGCTTACAATCTTAACGACAAGGGCTTTTCGACAATGCATCTGCATTGGCATGAGATTTCCCTTCGATGCTCGATTACAAAGTCGTATTCTTGCAGTAGTTCAATCCACCTCGCAACTTGTCCTTCTGGATTTTTGAACTGCAATAGCCATTTTAGTGCAGCATGGTCAGTTCATAAGTGAAATTTCCGCCACAGAAGATATTTGCTAAAATGCTGCAACGACTTTACCACAGATAGCAATACGCGTCTTGTGACACAATAGTTCCTTTCCGGTGTTGACAATGACTTGCTGAAGCACGCTATAACAACCTCTCGATCACCATTACGTTGAGATAATACACCGCCAAGTCCTGTATCACTTGCGTCTGTGTCAACTATAAATTCCTTGCCTGCATCAGGGTATCCGAAAATACATGTTTTGCATAGACGGTCTCTGAGTTCCTGGAATGCGATATCGTAACTTTCATCCCAGCAGAAATGCCGCTTCTCCTCGGTTAGCTTGTGCAGAGGTTTGACTATGTCTGCAAAGTTCTTCACAAATCACCGATAATAGAATCACAAACCCAAAAATACTCAAACCTGCGTATTGTCTTTTGAAACCGGCCAATCCTTGACAGCGGTGATTTCCTCTGGATCCGAGCGGATACCTTCTTCCGACACTACTTACCCCAAAAAGTTATCTTGCCGTTTGAATAGTGAGCATTTCTTTGGACTTAACTTGAGGTTGGCACTTTGAATCTTCATGAGCATGCGTTCCAGGTTTTGAAGGTGTTCCTCAGGCATACGGCCTACGATTATGATGTCATCCAAGTAGACCAGACAGGCGTCGCCTATTAGACCGGTAAGTACAAGTTCCATCAACCTTTCAAACGTTGCTGGAGCGTTGCACAATCAAAACGGCATAACTTTAAATTGCCACCCTTCCCCGTCGAGACCGCAGTTTTATCCTTGTCCTTAGGGTCAATTTCAACTGGCTAGTAGCCACTTTTTAGATCTAGCGTGCTAAGCCACTTTACTCTTGTAAGCATGTCCAGCGTGTCATCAATTCTTGGCAAGGGATAGCTGTCCTTCTTAGTAGCGTCGTTCAGACCGCGGTATTCCACACAAAACCGTATGGTGCCATCCTTCTTCTTTACCAGCACCACGGGTGAACACCATGGACTAGATGATACCATCCTTCACCATTCCCTCAATCATGGTTTTCACTTCGTTTTCGCGTGCTACCGGCAATCTTCTTGGCCGCTGACGGATAGGCAATTTTTCTCCTGTCTTTATTTTGTGTTGAACTAAAGCCAGTCTTCCCTGTCAGCAACGTTTGACGAGAATACATCGGCGTACATGAGTAACAACTTCTTCGACTTGACCATTTCATTCGGGGAGAGAACGCTGCGACAGTTTTTAAAAGTGTGATCACCCTCGTTTGTGCATCCTTGCTGGGGGTCCCACTCGATAGATATTGGCACCGACGCAACCAATCCACTTCCTCACAAGTACCAACCAGTGTGCCTTTTTCTATAATCTGTTCCTTCTGTCGGCGAGCCTGTTCCTGCAGCATCATCATGAGAGCACCTAAGTGAGGTGCTGCTGGTGTAGGAGCTGCTGACGGGCCAGCCTCCATGGCTGGCAGTTGGCCCCCCGACGTCTGTGGCATTGCACCACCAAATCTTCTCTGGTCCGTCTCCTGCCCGCGTTGACTTCGGGTACGGGCACCGTCCGTGTCGTCCTTCGGTAAAATTGGCATGATTTGATCCCACTTACGACACCAATTGTTACAAGCTTAGGGTTTGTGACAATAAAAACTGCCGATTGAATTACCAAAATTGACACTTAAATTAAAACTTAAATCACACTAATAATTAATCACACTTAACACTTTAGTTAACTTTATTTCGCTCCGAAAGCTTCGCTCGTATCGCCAATTCGATACTGCCCTGGTCGCGGCCATAACGGCCTTTTCCACCAAAACATCCAGAATGTTCCAGCAAATACCAGACCAGATGTAGAAAATTCGAGTGTGGACTTTTCTAGAAAGCTTAATTCCTCTATTAGATACTAGATGGCGCTGTGTCGTAAAGCGACAGTTAAAAACTAAAGAACCTAACCTAATAACGAAACAACCAAAAAGAAAATAATTTATTTAAAATTTGTAAAGATATTTACAGTTTCTTTTATAAAATGTAAAGCCACAATTAAAAACCATAGAACCTAACCTAACAACGAAACACCAAAAAAGAAAATAATTTATTTAAAATTTTGTAAAGATATTTACAGCTTTTTTTATATAAAAAAAAGGTATGAGGGTGATGATGGGCTGTAGTGATGATAGTGAATTACAATTAAAAAAAAAAAAAGTTAATAAAGATAAATGAGTACGGAAACAATGTATGTACAGGCTATGCCTGTGGTAGATGCACAGCGCCTAATCTAGGTACACGCAGCGCTTGAAGTAGGCACACACAGCGACCAGAATGAGCACACACAACACCCGGAGTAGACACACACAGCGCCTGGAGTATACACGCAGCGTCTGGAGTAGGTACACACAGCGTATTGAGCAGGTACACGCAGCACTTAGAGTAGGCACACACACAGCGCTCGGAGTAAGCACACACAACGCCCGGAGTAGACACACACAGCGCCCGGAGTAGACACACACAGCGCCCGGAGCGCCGGAGACACGCAGCGTCTGGAGTAGGAACACGCAGCGCTTGAGACAAGCACGCTCAGCGGCCGAAGATAGCGCGGGCACTAGTAGGTGGAGGCGTAGGCGTGGCTAGGCGACGACTTCAGGAGAAGGCAGAGGCTTGCAAGATCCCCAGGCAGTGCGGATAAAGCCTTTAAGAGGTGCTTCTCGTATCAAAGCTGAAGTGAGAACCTCTATTGGCCGATTTTTCGGCTTTTATACTTTTTGACGGATCTGGGATAAGAACGAGAAATTATTTGAAATTATTTAAATTAAAAGCAAATTTTTGTAAATGGCCAAGAAGAAAAGAGTATTTTTGAAGTAAAAGCATCAGGCCGGTAACGATATTTGAATAAAAATTGCCATGACAACCGGATAAACAACGATGTCAAAACATGTCAAATTTTAGTTTTAGGCTCGTAATAGAGAAACGGCAAGATTTAAGTGAAAAATGAGATATTATTGATATAGGAAAAAAGGTAGCGCAACAGTGCGCACGAAGCCCGAAATTGCAGAGTTACGGAGAACTAAATAAAAGATCGAAAAAGGTAGACTCCATTGACATCGATTTAAAAAGTGCTGATAACGTGAAAATACGACGTGAAAATGATTTGTTATTGTGTTCTTATGGTTTAAAAATGTTACAGGTACCTATGGAAATAAAGGTGATGCAAAATATCCAGTTTTGAGATGAATGCAGAAAATCAAAAACAGAATGGAAAAATAAATTTAAAATAGTGTAAAATGGTATGTAAGTAGCATAACACTACATTTTCCCCCCGACCCTGGAAAATTTTTGACTCAGCAAAAATTTTGACATGTATGTACATTCTAAAATAAACCATAAAAACACAGCTTTGCAGTAACAGACATCACCAGGCAAAATCAGATATACCATCTCTTACATTCATCATCTGCATTCAGGTAAGGGTGGAGTTCACATTCAATGACTACCACTCTAAAAGTGTGTTTTCGAAAGGACATTCAGGCTTATTTAAGGAGTTGTCATCCGCTCCTGCGTGGAAAAAAAATTCGAAAGGACATCCAGGCTTATTTAAGGAGTTGTCATCCGCTCCTGAGTGAAGATAAAGTTAAAGAAATTAATCTTAAGCAAGCTTTAGTCGCTATGACTTAAGTAAAGATTAAGAACGGCCAGAGCGGTAGGGCTCAAAGCCAGAGATGAGCAACATCACTAAAAGGGATGTGTCTGAAATTGATATTTATACATATATACAAACTTATATACAAATATACAAACATATATACAAATGTAGTGTCATGCAAAACAGTATTAGCTGGTTTCTCACATCTAATCTTCACTTCGTATTCGAGTTCGGCCTTCTTAAGGAATTCGTACTTAATAACCCTTTTCATTGTTTTAAGTGCAAAGTTAAGTTTAAGAAATAAAAATTTAATTAAAAATTGTACCTCTTAAGTTATCTAGAATAAAAATATTAAAGTGATGAATGAAGTGAAGTGTTATATGTAGGTCTAAATATAATCCAGATAAGTTGAAAAACTAGATGAAGTTTTGTTTTAGAATTTGGAAGATAGTACCTCTTTAAGTTCTCTAGAATAAAAATATTAAGGTGATGAATGTAAGTGTTATATGTAGGTCTAAATATAATCCAGATAAGTTGAAAAACTAGATGAAGTTTTGTTTTAGAATTTGGAAGATATGATAAGGATGAGTAAATAAAGAGTTAAGAATGAAAGAGAAAGCAATTAAATCAAAAGGAAATGGATAAGGCGTAGTTAAGGTGAAGAAAAGAGAAAAAAGAAAAATTAAGAGAGAAGAAATTTTACGTTGGGCGCCAAAATGTCGTAAAGCGACAGTTAAAAACTAAAGAACCTAACCTAACAACGAAACAACCAAAAAGAAAATAATTTATTTAAAATTTGTAAAGATATTTACAGTTTCTTTTATAAAATGTAAAGCCACAATTAAAAACTATAGAACCTAACCTAACAACGAAACAACCAAAAAGAAAATAATTTATTTAAAAAATTGTAAAGATATTTACAGCTTTTTTTATATAAAAAAAAGGTATGAGGGTGATGATGGGCTGTAGTGATGATAGTGAATTACAATTTTTTAAAAAAAAAAAAGTTAATAAAGATAAATGAGTACGGAAACAATGTATGTACAGGCTATGCCTGTGGTAGATGCACAGCGCCTAATCTAGGTACACGCAGCGCTTGAAGTAGGCACACACAGCGACCAGAATGACCACACACAACACCCGGAGTAGACACACACAGCGCCTGGAGTAGACACGCAGCGTCTGGAGTAGGTCCACGCAGCGTCTGGAGTAGGTACACACAGCGTATTGAGCAGGTACACGCAGCACTTAGAGTAGGCACACACACACCGCTCGGAGTAAGCACACACAACGCCCGGAGTAGACACACACAGCGCCCGGAGCGCCGGAGACACGCAGCGTCTGGAGTAGGAACACGCAGCGCTTGAGACAAGCACGCTCAGCGGCCGAAGATAGCGCGGGCACTAGTAGGTGGAGGCGTAGGCGTGGCTAGGCGACGACTTCAGGAGAAGGCAGAGGCTTGCAAGATCCCGAGGCAGTGCGGATAAAGCCTTTAAGAGGTGCTTCTCGTATCAAAGCTGAAGTGAGAACCTCTATTGGCCGATTTTTCGGCTTTTATACTTTTTGACGGATCTGGGATAAGAACGAGAAATTATTTGAAATTATTTAAATTAAAAGCAAATTTTTGTAAATGGCCAAGAAGAAAAGAGTATTTTTGAAGTAAAAGCATCAGGCCGGTAACGATATTTGAATAAAAATTGCCATGACAACCGGATAAACAACGATGTCAAAACATGTCAAATTTTAGTTTTAGGCTCGTAATAGAGAAACGGCAAGATTTAAGTGAAAAATGAGATATTATTGATATAGGAAAAAAGGTAGCGCAACAGTGCGCACGAAGCCCGAAATTGCAGAGTTACGGAGAACTAAATAAAAGATCGAAAAAGGTAGACTCCATTGACATCGATTTAAAAAGTGCTGATAACGTGAAAATACGACGTGAAAATGATTTGTTATTGTGTTCTTATGGTTTAAAAATGTTACAGGTACCTATGGAAATAAAGGTGATGCAAAATATCCAGTTTTGAGATGAATGCAGAAAATCAAAAACAGAATGGAAAAATAAATTTAAAATAGTGTAAAATGGTATGTAAGTAGCATAACACTACATTTTCCCCCCCGACCCTGGAAAATTTTTGACTCAGCAAAAATTTTGACATGTATGTACATTCTAAAATAAACCATAAAAACACAGCTTTGCAGTAACAGACATCACCAGGCAAAATCAGATATACCATCTCTTACATTCATCATCTGCATTCAGGTAAGGGTGGAGTTCACATTCAATGACTACCACTCTAAAAGTGTGTTTTCGAAAGGACATTCAGGCTTATTTAAGGAGTTGTCATCCGCTCCTGCGTGGAAAAAAAATTCGAAAGGATATCCAGGCTTATTTAAGGAGTTGTCATCCGCTCCTGAGTGAAGATAAAGTTAAAGAAATTAATCTTAAGCAAGCTTTAGTCGCTATGACTTAAGTAAAGATTAAGAACGGCCAGAGCGGTAGGGCTCAAAGCCAGAGATGAGCAACATCACTAAAAGGGATGTGTCTGAAATTGATATTTATACATATACACAAACTTATATACAAATATACAAACATATATACAAATGTAGTGTCATGCAAAACAGTATTAGCTGGTTTCTCACATCTAATCTTCACTTCGTATTCGAGTTCGGCCTTCTTAAGGAATTCGTACTTAATAACCCTTTTCATTGTTTTAAGTGCAAAGTTAAGTTTAAGAAATAAAAATTTAATTAAAAATTGTACCTCTTAAGTTATCTAGAATAAAAATATTAAAGTGATGAATGTAGTGAAGTGTTATATGTAGGTCTAAATATAATCCAGATAAGTTGAAAAACTAGATGAAGTTTTGTTTTAGAATTTGGAAGATAGTACCTCTTTAAGTTCTCTAGAATAAAAATATTAAGGTGATGAATGTAAGTGTTATATGTAGGTCTAAATATAATCCAGATAAGTTGAAAAACTAGATGAAGTTTTGTTTTAGAATTTGGAAGATATGATAAGGATGAGTAAATAAAGAGTTAAGAATGAAAGAGAAAGCAATTAAATCAAAAAGAAATGGATAAGGCGTAGTTAAGGTGAAGAAAAGAGAAAAAAGAAAAATTAAGAGAGAAGAAATTTTACGTTGGGCGCCAAAATGTCGTAAAGCGACAGTTAAAAACTAAAGAACCTAACCTAACAACGAAACAACCAAAAAGAAAATAATTTATTTAAAATTTGTAAAGATATTTACAGTTTCTTTTATAAAATGTAAAGCCACAATTAAAAACTATAGAACCTAACCTAACAACGAAACAACCAAAAAGAAAATAATTTATTTAAAATTTTGTAAAGATATTTACAGCTTTTTTTATATAAAAAAAGGTATGAGGGTGATGATGGGCTGTAGTGATGATAGTGAATTACAATTTTTTTTTTAAAAAAAGTTAATAAAGATAAATGAGTACGTAAACAATGTATGTACAGGCTATGCCTGTGGTAGATGCACAGCGCCTAATCTGGGTACACGCAGCGCTTGAAGTAGGCACACACAGCGACCAGAATGAGCACACACAACACCCGGAGTAGACACACACAGCGCCTGGAGTAGACACGCAGCGTCTGGAGTAGGTCCACGCAGCGTCTGGAGGAGGGACACACAGCGTCTTGAGCAGGTAAACGCAGCACTTAGAGTAGGCACACACACACCGCTCGGAGTAAGCACACACAACGCCCGGAGTAGACACACACAGCGCCCGGAGTAGACACACACAGCGCCCGGAGCGCCGGAGACACGCAGCGTCTGGAGTAGGAACACGCAGCGCTTGAGACAAGCACGCTCAGCGGCCGAAGATAGCGCGGGCACTAGTAGGTGGAGGCGTAGGCGTGGCTAGGCGACGACTTCAGGAGAAGGCAGAGGCTTGCAAGATCCCGAGGCAGTGCGGATAAAGCCTTTAAGAGGTGCTTCTCGTATCAAAGCTGAAGTGAGAACCTCTATTGGCCGATTCTTCGGCTTTTATACTTTTTGACGGATCTGGGATAAGAACGAGAAATTATTTGAAATTATTTAAATTAAAAGCAAATTTTTGTAAATGGCCAAGAAGAAAAGAGTATTTTTGAAGTAAAAGCATCAGGCCGGTAACGATATTTGAATAAAAATTGCCATGACAACCAGATAAACAACGATGTCAAAACATGTCAAATTTTGGTTTTAGGCTCGTAATAGAGAAACGGCAAGATTTAAGTGAAAAATGAGATATTATTGATATAGGAAAAAAGGTAGCGCAACAGTGCGCACGAAGCCCGAAATTGCAGAGTTACGGAGAACTAAATAAAAGATCGAAAAAGGTAGACTCCATTGACATCGATTTAAAAAGTGCTGATAACGTGAAAATACGACGTGAAAATGATTTGTTATTGTGTTCTTATGGTTTAAAAATGTTACAGGTACCTATGTAAATAAAGGTGATGCAAAATATCCAGTTTTGAGATGAATGCAGAAAATCAAAAACAGAATGGAAAAATAAATTTAAAATAGTGTAAAATGGTATGTAAGTAGCATAACACTACAGCTGTTGGTGGAAAGTTCAGGCATGGCATTTTCTAGAAAGCTCTCCTTGCTCTGCTCCCCGACACTAGATGGCGCTAGGAGCATCAATTATGGCTTGCAACAGTATTTACAAATACACTAGGTAAATATTCTATGTTTCTATACTATACCGATACATTGTTATCTACGTGGAAAATGAATTTCTACCTGAAATTTAAATAAATTAAATAGACAAATGGGCTAATTTCATATAATTTATGTGTTTCAAAGGGAAGCTAGCATAACAGTTATTACATTACTGTTAAACAATAATTACGACAATAATTAAGCTTTTAAAAAATGATTGTGTCTCTTATCATAATGTATGTAGTAACATAATAACAACATAATTTTCTAATAAGAATATAGTACCCGGATGACCGAGATTTGCTCGTTTTTTTTTGAAATTACATTTAAAATTACATACTGATGAAATAATATTTTTGATCTTATTGACAGAATAGAAAAAACTAAACTCATTATTTGAATAAAAAATCATGAGTGCAATTAGTTTAATTAAAAATTTCGTATTTTTAAAAAATACTAAAAAAAAAGGGCTCAAAATAATAGATTTGCTCACAAAAGAAGGTAATTTTAAAAAAAAGGAAAAAAATCAGACCGAAGACGGGAAGCGAACCAAGGCATTAAGATTTCGCCGCCGCTCGACATCCACTTGAGCTATTACGATCATTACTAGTGTCAAAATTTACCTTCTTATATTGTAGCAGTTTTTCATTGCCTGAAAAGAGGGACAAAAAAACATTTTCTAAAAATAAATCCTAGCTAGATCGATTTATTGCCCCCGAAACTCCCTGGACACTAAATTTTATGAAAATCGTTGGAGCCGTTTCCGTTTCCGTTGGGGCCGTTTAAAGGTATAGGATATCCTATACTTTTAAACGAGCAATTCTTGTGTATATATATATAATCGAAATCTCGGAAACGGCTCCAACGATTTCCATAAAATTTTGTGTGCAGGGAGTTTCGGGGGCAATAAATCGATCTAGCTAGGATTTATTTTTGGAAAATGTCTTTTTGTCCGTGTTTTTAGGCAATAAAAAACTGCTACAATATCGTTAGAATATGAAGGTAAATTTTGACAGTTTATTAATGATTACAAATAGCTTAATTGGTATATTGGGCGGTTACAAAATCGTAATACCATGGTTCGAGCCCAGACCGACCGACCGACTTTTTTTAATTTTTTTTTCAAGTTCCTTTCTTTTTTTTGAGAAAATCTATTTTTTCGAGCCCTTTTTTTAGTATTTCTTAAAAACACGAAAATTTAAATTAAACTAATTGCACTCATGATTTTTTATTCAAATAACCAGTTCAGTTTTTTCTATTATGTCGCTAAGATCAAAAAATACTATTCGTATTTCATCAGTATGTAATTTGTATCTAAATATAATTTCCAAAACACACGAATTAAAAAAAACTGAGCGAAAAATACCGAGCAAAGCTCGGTCAACCGGGTACTAAGAATGTAATACAAAACTTACGTATATTTTAAAACACCTATTTTCAGCAAATTATGTTACAGCTTATATTATTTATGTCACTATTTTTCGTAAACACATCAACACACTATCATTATTGTTTAGTGTTAGTGTGTTACAAATAGGTGTATGGTAATCTGAATGGTTAAAAAATTGGCTATGCTTTTTTCTTACCAGCATACTTATGGTACAGAACCACTTCGCAACCTTCTTCTTTTTTGACCAATAGTAACTGAAAAATAGTGTGGATGAAAGTTCTAGCTGCATAACGTAGAATATTTATGCGGAGTCGAATTTTGTCTGTTTAACATCCGCAACCACTTTTCTCTACTCATCGGATTTATAGGGACCTACAAATAATAAGATATTTGGTTTCAATTAATGGACAATACACATTAGTATAACCATGTAGGCTTTTGTTAGTGATGAGTACAATTGTTGTCCCTGTCATTATTAAAAATTGGCTTCTGTGTTTATCTTAAACAGTTCTTTTAATCGAGAGTGCTATTGATTTAATGTGTAATAGTGGTGATATGAGGTCCACTATTAACAGACTCCGAGTGGTTTATTGGCGGAGAAATGAAACTATTTTTTGATGTGCAGACGAATGGAGTATGGAGTAGCCCTGCCTATATTTATATGTCCGGCTACGTCGTTAGTTTACCAATAGTAACAATTTTTATTTACCTAGCCAATTACAATTCATACATTTTGACCAATAAAGATTAATCAAAAATATTATGTACAACTATTATGTACGCTCCATTTGCCGGCGTGAGACTCGTAGATAGCTTCTCATAGCTGCGTTGCTGGACGGGGCTATAGAAGTGGTGCCGGCCGGCGCGCGCACTTGCGCCCTCATTTCTGCCAAGGAGGGTCATGTTCGTATACGGCTTAGAGATCTCTCGTCAGATCGGTAAGCCAATCCTTAAAGGTGGGGTTTAGTGGGTAAAAGTCTCCACATAACCACGCAGCTGGCTGCGTGGTATGCTATGAGCATTCACCACCTCCCTCCCCCGCTTTCCGGAGGGTTGCCCATAATTGCTTCGGGCGCAAAAAAAAAGCGCGCGCGTAATCGGCGAGCGGCGGCGGCGTGGGACACATCTCCGGAACAGCAAGAAGAAGCGAAGCTGCGGCGTTGAAGAAACGGCTCGAAAATGGTCGACGGATGCATGAAGATAGCCGGCGTGCGAAGACGATGCGGCGCTGATGATATTTGCGGCTGTTTCTTGTTTCTGCATCGATATACAGCCCTCAGTATCTCAGTAGCCGGGGGTAATTAGGAAATAAATGTTTTCTTCAGACCTTCGTCTACTGTGTTATGTTAGCAGCAGGGTATATATATTATTTATTGCCGTTTGGGGTTGATTAGCCTGGCTGCTACAAATGTCTTGACATAAAATGTTTCTGAACACTAATTTTCAATAAAATTCACTTAAATAATCACTTTATTTAAACTGTTATTATCAATAAACTTAACTATTCGTTGTATACAAATATACTTACTATCCTTCACTTTGATTGAACGAAGTCGACATCAAAAACAAACCGAGCAATCATCACTAAAAAGTGGTATTACAAATGCCCTCATATTTCCCAATTTGTTATTTTCTAAATACGGCTCTGTCATTACATTTTCTCTAAAGCCGGTACATTTGTATAATATTATTAAGAAATAACCATAGATACTAAATTGTAAACTTACTGGTGAAATGAGTAATGCTGGGGTTATTCCTTTTGGACGAATCACATCCTGGTACAGAACAAGAAACCATTGCCTTAAACACAATAAAATTAGTTATCATTATAATTCACATAAAACAAATAAACATATAAACATTTATTTCTCCCACTTTTTACATAATTACAATAGTTTCATAAATAGTTAAAGAGTTTTTGAGTAGTAGTGGGAGACAGGAGCCCAAACTAGGTTACCCTGTGCTATGGGTAAAAGTAAAGTACAGTTACAGCCTATATACGTCCCATTGCTGGACACAGGCTCCCTCTCATTTTGAGAGGGTTTTGGGGCAAGGAAGTGTCCGCCGCACTGCCCCAATGCGTGTTGGCGAACTTCACATGTCTTCGATTTTTTTTTATTTCTCAAACATGCAGGTTTCCTCACGATGTTTTCCTTCATCGCCGAGCACGTGGTAAATCAGCACTTAAAATTGCAATCAACAATTTCATTGGTGCCGGCGGGAATCGAACCCGGGTTGCTAGCGTAATGCGACTTTACAGCGAGCGCTAACCATCTGAGCTACAACGGCTCTTCACAATTCACATAAGAAATAGCCGAAATGTATTCGCTCACAAATGATCAGGTCGTTATGTGCCGGTTAGGACCGAGCGTTTTTTTTCTGAAACAGTTTTACGCAACAGTTTTTTATTGTGTAAAATTGGTTATTCTTTTAAAATTAGACTTCTTTAATACCGGCTCAAGTGGACCTCCATCTTGACACTGGTGAAGTGGTAGATTAGGAAGAGCGAGTGCATCGTCCAAGGCTGTCGCATGCCACATCAGCCATCTGGTTTTAAGGTATCAGGAAACCACACATACAGTCCACCTAGTAACATCTCGCATATTAGGGTCAAAACCCGACCTGGGAATCGGACTCAAGAACCCCTAGGCCCGTCACCCAACCAGGAATAGATCGGGTATAGAATTTTTATCGATATAACTTTTCACACTGCCTTATCCCTATTATTAGTTCCGTTGACGTCCACTTATGCTGTCAGCGCCAAAATAGCGCAAATCAAATCGCCTCATAATGTCACGGTGTGTAGCCAGTCCGGCGTACTTGTTTAAATAGAGGTCAGTGGAGTGATTTTTTGTACAGTGCTCAGAAAAACATAGCGTTCTTGCAAGTATTGAATAGCTCGTTTTAAAAAGTGTTCAGCTTTGACTCAAAAAGGGTGTTTTCTCACTATCAGCAACATTCCTTAATAAGGTTCCATTTCTATTACCGAAGAATTTATCATACAACCTGTTTTTGAGATGACTCATTAGTGTTTTCATTACACTGTTAATGTCTAGGACGGTTCATGCATCATTTTCCAACGCTAAAATTACTGCTTGGAACTCAAACATTACGTTATGTACAATGTATAAACAAGCTTCTGAAATCCCTTCCTCTTTGCATTCGTCAATCCGTTCTTTTTTATCAATATAGCTTAAACTATTTGTTACAAACTCCCATATTAATACATCCTCTAGACATTCGTTTTTCCCTTTCAACAAAAAAATACTGCTTTACAGCACGTTTCCAATACAGTAAACGATCTAAAGCGGGCCAAAGAGATATCCATATTGCTGGGATATGACGAAGAAGAACGTAAAAGCGAGCGGCAATTTTAAATTATTAATTTGTATAGAACTTTCCTAGAAGCTGTTTGTCTGGAGATCATTTAAAATGTCGGGAGAATCCAGACGAACTCCGACCATCTGGCAACCCTAGTGTGACGCCCAACGAGGACGCGTAGCGTCTTACACGTGTGACGCCACCACATTAGATAAAGACAACGGCGTAAAACTTTTGAGTATTCAACCAACTGGAGAGGCCATGCGCGTTAATTCCTAAACAAAAATTCTGTCGACATCAGGGGGGCGTAAGAAAACACGCAACTGTATACTTAACTACACATGCAAAATTAAATCACGTCACTATAAACGCACACTACAGCATTTGTGTTTGTGTTCATCGCGTTTACGCAAACCATCAAATTGTACACGTGTCGATACACTGATGGCGCTGTCTAAATGCGTAAGCAGCGTAAGGCGTGGACTATGTCGATGTTTTTTATCGATAAACAAATCACCGTAGTCCGCATAAGTTTTTATTTGATTATAAGTAATACATAGATAAAAAATACCAAGGTGTTATTTGAAATTCTTTTTTTAAAGTATTTAGAAATGTTCTTCGGAAAAAAAACTTAGAAATTATTGAAAATAAGTTTATTATTTTGCTACAGGTTTATTTTACATTATGCAGGATAAAATTTAAAAGATTTAACAAATCGAAATATGTTTAGTTAACTCATTTTAAAAATCAGATTTTTGAAAATAAAAGTCCTATCAGTTTATCGTTTTAGATGGTGTTAACCAAGTTTTTGTTTTAATTATAAAGCTTCAATCACAAAACCGCTAATTAAAAATAGTTGTTGATTTTCAAGAGTTATTAAATGAACTGTCTGGAAAATATTTTATAAATTAGGAAAACAAAAAATTTTACACTATATAATAGTTTAACAAAGTGAACTTTAAGCAGACATCTGCTTAAAAATAAAACGTGACATCTACCTAGGGGTAAGTATTCCCCAGAAAGATGTTTTGCGTTAACTTTACATTACTATTCACCAAAAGCTTAACAATATGTGCGAAATATCAAAAGTTTTGAAATTGGTCTGCCTTCATCACATACTATAACAAAGTGGTACAGTACAATTTATGGTCGACTTGGCTACACAAAAAAAAACGTTAACTGTTTTAAAACTTAGACTAGAGAGTAACCCTGACACGAAATTATATTGTATTTAGTGATAGATGAAATGAAAATAAAACAATTGACGGAGTACGATGCAAGTTCTAAAAGACATTTTGGTAATATACATAATGCCTTTGGCTACTAGCATGATATTCTGTCAATTGCTTAATTTTCATTTCATCCATTACCAAGGTACAATAAAACAAATTATCAGGGTTACTCTCCGCTCTCAATTTAATGCCGTCAGCGCTTCTTGAGTAAACTCTGGTCGGCGATCGATGGTAGTGTACCACTTAGTCAATGTACGGGTGCAGGCAAACATGTTCCAAAAGTTTTACGTACATAGCAATAGGCTTTTGGTGAGTAATAGTTAAGTGTTAGGGCATAGTATTTCTTGCTAACTTGTGAAGCCTGTTTCTGCTATTGTTTTTTTATGTCAAGGCATTTTTTCATTTTAATTTTCCTTGGCCTAAATGTTGGCTCGTACTCGCAGTGGGAGTAGGACTAGTTCGGGCTATATAAGAATTTCTTTCGACTTGTGACTTTCGAGATAACTTATGGAATTTTGCCAGAACATCCAGCTTTCTTTTTTCGATGTAGACGATATGGTGCAATCACCACGATCACCCTAAAATAAATAAATTTATTTTAGTCGGAAGATTCAAGGTATCAGAAGGTCCCATATATAATATGATATTTCATATATAAACGCTATACAACATATATATATATATATATATATAATGAAGATATTTGTTTTGTAAAACATGAATAAATAAAATACAAGTCTTAAAAAACTTAAAACGAGCTACATATTTTGTCATTTACATTAAGTTTAAAATTACTATAATAGGTATATAAATATATGAATTAAATTTGATAGGTTGGTGCTTTTGTAAACTTAATAAAATATTTTCAAGTAGAATAATATTGGTGACAAAGGTCTAAATCTAAATATAATTACAGCCCAACATTACCTCCCACAAGATCAAGGTTGGTACTGCAGTGTCAGATTCATGGTTTCTACAAGCTACAATACAAGCGTGCCGCCTAAGAAGATCTCTTGGAAATCTGTAATATCAAACCAATAATAGAAAAATTTACTACTTTTTGTAATACATTATTATAAAATCTAAATAAAAACTACAAACCGGTTCGGCAGACAAACCCGCATAGTTAATTAACTTATCGACAGCTAAAGTTGCGGCGTTCATCACTATAATGCAATACTTTCGGTTGCAGTGATACCAGTTTATTTTTATAAAAATTGCACATTTGCTGCGAGGTAGCAAGTTTTGATTTGACTTATTTGGCCTGTATTTTGTATAATATTTTAATAAATACTAGTTATCGATTATATTTAATTATATAATATTCAGTATCGTGTTAAAATTGAGCTGAATATATAAATCATTTAACAGAATCCACTACACATCTATATGTAATGATTATTATTCATCACAAACTGATTTAGTTATTAGGAAATATATTTTCGTTAATATATATAACTTGTGTAGTAAATTATATTTATTTAAAAATAGATTATTTTTCACTTTATGAACTATGATGGCCACACTTGGTATTAGACGATAATATTCACAAAGTACGAGTTTTAATGATAAAATTACTTTAATATTATGTTAAAAATGCTCACAGATACAAAGTCACATTGTCCTTTTGTATACTTGACGTTTTTGATTGTTTTTTTTTTCATGTAAATACACTGCAATTCGGCATTTTGTCGGAGCTCGATTCACTGGCACTATCACTTCGATATGACGCACGACGCGGAGCAACTAGTTTTATATAACGAGTATGAGTCGGACTCTCGTACCTTTTACAGAGGGGTATGCCTAGCGATGCCGTCTCCTTTCGTTTAATACTCAAAGCGAAATAATGTTCTTATATAGCACGCGATCTATCCAATGAACGACATGTAATGTAACGTGCTAAGAGATATAACGTGCTGTAAAACTTAACACGCTTACCGGCCTCCTACACGCTTTCTTATAAATAGCGCGCTATAACATAGCGTATTTAATAGCGCGCCAGAAATTTATAGTTTATAGTCTGTAGCGTGCTATTGATTTATAGTCGTTTTGAACAACTTTAATCGCGTTTACGCATACCACCAAATTGTACACGTGTCGATACACTGATGGCGCTGTCTGAATGCGTAAGCAACGTAAGGCGTGGACTATGTCGTTATTTTTATCGATAATCAAATCACTATAGTCCGCATAAGTTTTTATTAGATTACAAGTAATACATTTTTTAAAGTATTTAAAAATGATCTTCGGAAAGAAACTTAGAAATTATTGAAAGAAAGTTTATTATTTTGCTACAGGTTTATTTTAAATTATGCAGGTCAAAATTTAAAATATTTAACAAAAGTCCTGTCAGTTTATCGTCTTAGATAGTGTTAACCAAATTTTTTGTTTTTATTTCTTCAATCACAAAACCGCTATTTAAAAAAAAGTTGTTGATTTTGAATAGTTATTAAATGATAATAAATATATAAACATCATTTTATTGACACTTTTTAAAAACATGTTTACATATAAACGAATTATTTAATCTTCATTTAATTTAGGCGAACGGAGGTGACTCAGCTTTTCTTACATGGAACTAGATCCCATGAAGCGCTGGTTTTCAGGCTCTCCTTCTTCTCTGAGATGTTACACGGGTCTTATGAGAATTTCGAGTTCCCCAATCACTCTTTCATTAACTCATCTATCATGGAATTTAACATAGTATGTTGTGAAATTTCATAATTATTAAAAAACCTCATTTTTGTTTTTTTTGTGTAATTGTTCAGTTTATAATACACGGGGATGTTTTATAAGGGTTATATTATAATGTTAAAAAAAGTCTCTTAAGTTTATGTATTTCCAGTAGGTATGTTTCAAGTTTTCTGCAGCAATTTGCCGCTTCAGCAATGCTGATTTATATTTAGCTTTGAAGCTTTCCGTACTCATTTTATTTCTCATAGGAGGGGGCAAATCGTTCCATATCCTTGCTGCAACAAATTTGAAACATCCTCTGTACCGCTTTGTTTTATGTTTTGGCATACTTAACATATTTAACGAGTTCGTATGAAGGCTTCTATGTGAAATGTCTTTGAACCATAAGAGTTTTTCAAATAGGTACTCAGGATTTTTGTTCCATATTACCCTACGCACTGTAAAAGCGTACTGAAGCTCCCTTCTAGCACTCATGTTAAGTAAGTACGGCACATTAAAGCAAAAACGAACACAGGCATTTTGCACTCTTTGTATTGCCCTCTCTGTGTTAAACTTTAGTCTTGGCCTAAAGGTGGAACTGCAGTAATTAAATTGAGATAGTACCAGAGTATCACATAAAAGTATCCGTAAATCCTCCTTAAGATATGGTCTGATTTTGTAGAGCGTTTTCAGCTTGAAAAATGCTGTCCTGATTTTGTTATTAACGTGATCAATAAATTTTTGTTCCCCATCTAAAATCAGGCCGAGATTACGGGCAGAGGTTACTTGTTCCAGAATAACATTATTTATTTTTACTTTTTCTCCAACGTCTAATACATTTTTTATTTGGTGTTTAGTGCCTAAGACCAACATTTGAGATTTAGCTGCATTGAGAACCAAAGAGTTATTTTCAGGCCATGTGTGGATACTTCTAAGGTTATCATTAACTTTCTCAATAGCTTCTCGAGCGTCTTTACTGTGAAACGAGTAGTACAGTTGTGTATCATCAGCATATAAGAGATATTTACAAAACTTTATATGCCTAGGTACATCTGCTGTAAAAATTGTAAATAGGACTGGACTAAGTAGAGAGCCTTGAGGCACGCCCCAACCTGAGACACGACCGTCTTTTTTCTCCGTATTTGTCGTCAGTTTCTACCATTTGTTCTCTATTAGCGAGGAAACTGTGAAACCTTGAGAATCCATAGCAACTTAGCTTATCTAAAAGTAGTTCAGTTTGCAAACAATCAAATGCTCGAGAATAATCAAGTAATACCATTATACTACTCATCCCCATATCCGTAGGCTTTTCGTTCTCTTTCAATTGTTACAGTAACAAAATTTCGGTAATAATCTTTCGAGCTGTCTTATTTGTCTTTCTGCGCTTTCGTTAGAGCTTTATCGCGAAGTTTCATCGTAAATTTAACCATGTTTGTAATCCATGGTTTAGGCTTATCTTTGAGAACAACCTTACGAATTGGTGCATGTATGTCAAATAATTTCACTATGTACATGTTAAAAGTTTTAACCATTTCATCTACATTATGTAGAGTATATATAGATTCCCAGGGAATAAGTTTTAAGTCCTCTGTAAACTTATCTTGATTTATATAATATAATGGTTGTTGAAATCTTACTTCTTTATTTAACTTGGGTTTTTTGATATCTAAATCTACAATTACTAATGCATGGTCACTTAAACAGTGGTTATGTATCACATCAATATTTTTGCATTTTAAAGGGCTGTCAGTCATAACCAGGTCTATTAAAATTTGAAAATAAATGTGAGACTGTGATGATAACATAAATGCTTAAGTTCTTTGAAGACCTTTGAAGAGCTTACACAAGCCATATCAATATTGAAATCCGTGAGTGCCATAGAGTTCATTGTCTCACTAAGTGCATCTAGAGTTTCTTGAACACTAACATACTCTGGTCTATATGCTGTACCGATTGCCATAGTGGTTAATAGTAGTTGAACTTCTAGCCACATTTGTTCCAGTGGAGATCTTGGATGTTCTCGTATCCTTGTGCTTATATTCTGTCTTACATAGAAGCTCACTCCTCCGCCTTTTTTAACCTGTCTTGCGCTGATCTGTTAGTTCGGTATCACTGGTGCCAGTGCCTCTTCACCTGCCTTTAGCCAGGTTTCATTAAGGGCAAGGATATCAGGCGAGTAGTTAAGAAAAGTTACAAATAATTCTTTTCCGGTATTTATGGATCTAGCGTTTAATAACCCTAATCTCAAATAATTTTGCTTTAAGCTAGACATTATAGCGCGTCAGGGTTAATATATTAGTGGGATAAAAGCTATAAAGATAAACGTTACGTTGTAAGTGAGTGTGATCTATTTGTGTGAATGTGTAGTGGTGTATTTGTTTGTGTTGCAAGAATACGAGTATATCTTAAAAGTGGAACAAAACATCTTAAAACATAATCTATATTAATATACCAAAAAACGTTTATATAATACTTTAAATGAAATGAAATAAGAAGACATATGAGATCAAATATCAGGCTTTCCAAAAACCCTAGAGAGGTCTGTTTCAGTGCGCAACCGATGTCGCGGTTTCCCTTGGTCCTTACGTGCTTAGATTTTTCCGTCTCTCGTCCACAGATACTTGAATTGAAGCTCGCGGGCTAGAGCGTGCGCTTTTTGAAACAGAAGATCCTGTCCGGTCCAGGGAACTGCAAGCCTTCGGTGTTCAGATCGCGTCTAATTCGCGCGGCTTTTAATAAGGCATCCCGGGTAGTACGACGCGCTAAGCGAACCATGAGAGGGCGTGGTCGCACATGAGCTTCACTCTTTGTAGTCTGTCGCACAAAACCCACTCTCTCTGCACTTACAATGTTCTTTTCGTCAAGCTGAACGCCAATTTTCTTCGCTACTGTATGCACAATATGAACGCAGTTCTCATTTGCCCTTTCCGTACATCCAGCTATTTCAAGGTCATTGGACAGTAGGGCCTGATCTCGCTCCGCAACATCAGATTGTAACTGTGCGATTGTGTTCTCTATACTTGAGATACCAGGTTGTTGCACATCCTTTGACTTACTCTCCAGTGTAGAGATCCTAGCTTCCAGCTATTCTATACGCTTGTTTTGAGCTGTAATTGTTGTAGTTAGCCCGACTTATCGCCTCGCGAATACTAACCATCTAGGTGTGTAGTAATTCTTTTATAAATAGTTTTAAGTCGTCCAACATAGCACTATAGGGAATATTACTGTACCCACTATTTTCACCCACTGGACTGCTTTGTTCACTAGACGAAGAAGGTCTAGAGATCTTAGCACGTTGTGTAACATTATTGTCGTCATACGTTAAATCGTGCGGTTTCGTACAGATATTTGTTTCCTGTTCCGTTATTCTACCTATTATTGTCGCAGTACTGCATACAGGGGTATTTACATTACCTTTTTTTGGCTGAATACATACACACGATGGACACTTCCATTTGTCTTTGCGTTCCATCAAGTTGAGGGATTTATGGCTAATATTTGCGCACTCCATATCGTACTTCGACTTGCATGCTGCACATTGTAAATATTCCTTCTGTAAGGAATTTTTGCATCCAGCGCATTTCTGAGAGGTATTCATTTTGGCAGAAATTTCACGCTCTTGGGGAGTAATGTTATATCTTATTTTGCCACTATATATCGTATATATCGTTTGTATGCTACTGCAGATTTCCTTATATTTTGTTAAATTTTAATGCAAAGATTACTAAATTAAATCTATTATTACTAAGAAATAGTAATTAATTGAAAAATTGGGAAAAGTAGTTGCAAGTCTTAACGGGTTTGAACTCACTTCGGTGGATTAAGCGACAAGCACTGTATACACTTTACCGTTTAATCGCGGAAAATTTGTGATCCTATGCTTAGTAAGCCGTTATTAGCAGTTTGAACAATTTTGTTTGTAATCCACCGTCTTAAAAATGTAATTTGCACAGACTTATTTACATAAAAAGACAACACTAATGTTTATTTTGTCACAGTTTGTAAACACAACCGTCAGCTTCCCAGATATTTAATTATTTTCGACAGACTCGCGATTAGTATCACTTTGTACGATTTTTTTGTATAAAAAAATACAGTATGCGCGTCTGTGTCGTTCCGCGGTGCGGGGAGAACTCACCTCTATTATATGAACTATCTGGAAAATATTTTATAAATTAGGAAAATAAAAAAGGTTTACACTATATAACAGTTGAACAAAGTGAACTTTGAACAGACAGCTGCTTAAAAATAAAATGTGACATCTACTTAGAGCTAAGTATTCCCCAGAAAGATGTTTTGCTAAACTAATGTGCATTTGATGCCCGACTTGGCTACATAGCGATAGGCTTTTGGTGATTAATAGTTAAGCGTTAGGGCAAATTATTTCTTGTGAACTTAACTGAACAAACTTGTGACGCCTGTTTATGCTATTGTTTTTTATGTCAAAATATTTTTTCAGTTTAATTTTCCTTGGCCTAAGTGTTGGCTCGTACTCGCAGTGAGAGTAGGACTAGTTCGGGCTATTTAAAGAATTTTTTTCGAATTGTGACTTTCGAGACAACTAATGGAATTCTTCCGGAACATCCGAACAACGATATTGTGCAATCACCACGATCACCTTTAAATAAATAATTCAAAAAAAAATCTTATATTGTAGCAGTTTTTTATTGCCTGAAAATTCTAAAAATAAGTCCTAGCTAGATCGATTTATTGCCCCCGAAACTCCCTGGATACTAAATTTTATGAAAATCGTTGGAGCCGTTTCCGAGATTCCGATTATATATAATTTATATATATATATATATATATATATATATATATATATATATATACAGTGTGTAAGTGTAAACACCGTTGTCACTGAAATCATAGGTGGCTGGCTTTAATATAAAAATATTTACCGTTAAAAAAAAAAACGCTATTTTCTTTTATAAAATTAAAAAAGTTTCTGTCCGACACCGTCCATAAATTCATGGACACCCTATGCGCTCGAGTGACGTAATCACTGTAAAGATCACCGCCCGCCCTTGGTACCTACACAACATTTCAATATAAACACAATGGTACACATAACCTATCATGAAACTTTTCCTTCATACTTTCACACTTGCTTAGGACGGATAAAAATTCCTACCCTTTGTGTTACGTGACGAGTCCAAATTAATGTAAGTTAGATTTAACAACAAAGAAAATTAAACATTAATAAAAGTAAATAGTAAATCATTAGATAGGATTTTTGGCGTATTTACCGTATACCGTACCGCGGCCCTGGAACGCAAAGGGCATTTGAAGCATAAGCTGACCGTTCATTGTACGGAAAGGTCATACAAAGCGAGGCCAAGACAAAGGATTTGTACAGCTTGATGTGTAGCCTAATTGATTGGTTATTTACACTTACCTATTAAATAAAATCCTCGTAAATTAATTCCATTTTGATCAGCTTTTACATTAATCGTAAAAGCTAGAAGCACAACAGTGTCATTTCTCTAAATACACTAAGAATTCGCCTTTTGAGTTCGGACGTATTACGGAACTTAGTTGCATACACTCGGCGCTTCACTTCTCCCCAAAGATAAAAGTCCAGCAGGGTAAGGTCGGTTCATCGCCCAGGGAACTCCTCAACCAGCATAGCCCTGATTTGCAGCTGAAAATGTGCAGGGGCACCGTCATGTTGGTAGTAGAGGTTTCTCAGTGAACGAAGAGGCACATTTCCACTGCACGTTTATGTAGGACATAATAACATAAAGCGACGTAGAATGTCGGCACTGCGCGGCGCGATTTTAAATCAAATTAACACGTACATTCCGTACCGACGCAGCGAAGGTGACTGACACACTGACACAGTGACATTGGCCTTGACCGCGAATCGCTGCCGCTACCTACGATATGTTGAGTTTTTTGTTGTGAATTCTGTAAGTATATCCCTACTTGCCTAGGGTGAAATAATTGTAAGAAAAAATTGAGATTTGACTAAAAAAAAATGTTGTTATTTTTCATTGAAATTACCTTCTATAAGTGAAACCAAACCACTGGTTTCAAGGACAACGGTGTTTACACTAACACCCTGTATATAGTATCCGGATGACCGAGCTTTGCTCGGTTTTTTTTTAAATTACATTTATAAATTACATACTGATGAAACTTAAATAATATTTTTTGATCTTATTGACAGAACAGAAAAAACTGAACTGATTATTTGAATAAAAAATCATGAGTGCAATTAGTTTTATTAAAATTTTCGTATTTTTAAAAATTACTAAAAAAAAAGGGAGTGAAATAATAGATTTTCTCACAAAAGAAGGGAACTTGAAAAAAAAGGAAAAAGCTAGACCAGAGACAAGACGCGAACCACGGAACTCCGATATCATGTCCGACCGATATCCCACCTGAGCTATAACGATCGTTAGTAATCTGTCGAAATTTACCTTTTTATATTGTAGCAGTTTTTTTATTGCCAGAAACCACGGACAAAAGGACATTTTCTAAAAATAAATCCTAGCTAGATCGATTTATTGCCCCCGAAACTCCCTGGGCACTAAATTTTATGAAAATCGTTTTATTATATTATATATATACAAGAATTAAGCTCGGTTTAAAGGTATAGGTATATATATATATATATATATATATATATATATATATATATATATATATATATATATATATATATATATATATATATATATATATACAAGAATTGCTCGTTGTATAGGATAAAAATATTTAATCTGAATGTAATACAGCCAAACATTACCTCTCACAAGCTCATGGTTGGTACTGAAGTGTCAGCTAAACTTCTTTTATTAGTTTGGGGTATGAAATATGATTTTTCAAAATGTTCGGAGCAAATGGTGCTAGTGCGTTTAGGTATCCAAGATTCATGGTTTCTACAAGCTACAATCCAAGTTTGCCGCCTAAAAGGATCTTTTGGAAATCTGTAAAAACAAACCAATAATAGAAAAATGTAATACTTTTTGTAATACTTTTTTGTAAAAGCTATATAAAAACTATAAACCGGTTTGGCAGACAAACCCGCATGGCTAATTAACTTATCGATAGCTAAAGTTGTGGCATTCATCACTATTATAGTGCAATACTTTCGGTTGCAGTGATACCAGTATATTATTATAAAAATTGCACACTTTTGCAGTGAAGTAGCAAGTTTCGATTTGACTTATTTGGCCTTTATTTTGTATAATATTTTGATAAATACTAGATATCGATTATATTAAATCATATTACATTCAGTATCGTGTTGAAATTGTGCTCAATATATAAATCATTTAACAAAATCCACTACATATCTATATGTAGTGATTAGGATTCATCACAAACTGATTTAGTTATTAGGAAATATATTTTCGTTGATATATTTAACTTGTGTATTATATTTGTTTAAAAACAGATAATTTTTCACTTTATGAACTATAATGACCACTGCAAATTCGGCATTTTGTCGGAGCTCTATTTATTGGTACGATCACTTAGGAATGATGCACAACGCGGAGCAACTAGTTTTATGTTACGGGTATGAGTCGAACTCTCGTACCTTTTACAGGGGGGTATGCCTCGTGATGCCGTCTCCTTTGGTTTAATACTCAAAGCGTAAAACAGACAGAAACGTCAGTCTACCTTAAGTCAATAAAGCCTGTTGAGTTAAAATGCTAAGCGCATTAACATATCAACTTTAAGGTGACAATACTAAACTGGATGATGAATCTATTTCTTTTTTCGTTATATATATTATACTCTTTCAATGAAACTAGTTTTTACAGACTTGATCTCTATTTTCTAGATGTTAGCGCAGTTAGTCTATGCGACTCTTACAGCTTCATCTGACTCAGGGCTCACAGCTAACAGACTTGATCGTGTATATTGACTTATTTTATATTCCCAACGTTTCGAGTATTTATAGCACCCATAGTCACGGGGGAACTGAGGTGTTCGATGTTCCAATGTCATAGTTAACCGCGGTTACCTTCAGTTTAAAATTATTAATTTTTTTTTCTGATCTACGCACAATGATCTTATAGTATCTCTTGTTGTTGTAAGCTTGGGGTGGGATTTAAATTTATTAATTTTATCCCAAGCAGATGTGGATCGGAAACTGCCTTATTATAAGTACTTGTAGGGAGCTGTACTCGAAAATGACCGCACCAGGCTTTACTGAGACCGGGTCATCATCACAGACAGGACTATTCCTGGGAATAAGCCTGATGTTGTGCTGATGAATCGGGCACAGTTAAGAATATTTTTGATAGATATTACCATTTCATATAACGAGAACCTCGTGAAATCCGAAACAGAGAGTACAAAATATCTGCACCCAGCTCATGACGTGACCGACATGTGGGGTGGTCTGCCGACAAAAATTATTCCTGTAGTCGTTTCTGTCAACGGGCTAATCCTGGTCAACCTCGCTGGTCATCTGAGGTGACTGTTACTCTGTGACGGCCCGTTATGAGCTCAAATGCAGAAAGCGGTGCTCCTCGATACCACCCGCATTATCCGCCGGTTTCTTTCACTTTCTCCTTAACCTTCGGCCGCTTAGTCTCCCTTGCCAAAGTCTTGCATCTGTTTGGAATTATTTATTTACTAGCGGATACCTGGCGTGTGCTACTACGCTAAAAAAGAAATTCATTTTGTTTAATTTTTGGAAAAAAGGAATATTTTGTTAATTTATTAACTTTTTATACAGTGCCTAATGCATTGTTTTAGTGGTCTAAAACCATTTTTGCATTATTGCGTTTCTAATGAAACCAGTTTTTGAGGTACATAGGTTAGATGGCTTCAAAGTCTTTAACGGATATAGGTAGAAACAATTTTTATCATTTATATAGATAGAAGATATACATATATATATATATATACATGTATATATACAGCTGCCCATAGAACCTCTCAATCTCACTCAAAATCTCAAGTGTACCGGAAACGATGCTGCCACACTCAGTCTTTAGCTTAGACAGTTGGCTCTTTCTGGCAGACAGATCTCTGGCAAAGACTTTGGAGCCCTGGTTTCGCTCTATCGCTTCTTCAATCTAGTCGTCATAATGAAGTCAATCTCATTTTTTGTCGAACCGTCGGGCCTCAACCAGGTCCATTTTTTGTGGGGCCGCTACTAGATGAAAGAGTTCATCATAAAGAGTCCCTCTTTCTCGATGAAGTCAGCTAGCTGCTGGACTCTTGGGTATTATTTATTTATTTATTTTATTCATATTTATGTATATTTATAACTTTAATTTATATATTTATACATCCCAACTAGATTAAAAGACTCTATAAGTATCCCACAAAAATAATAATTTCTTTATTAGGAAAAATTTTAGCAACATACATTTGATTCTGCGCCTGAACTTAGCAATGAGCAAGTAAGTAAGTCAGGAAATAGTGCTCTTTCTTATGGCACAATTTTACAAAAATCTTCCCGATTAAGAAACTTACATAAACATACACTGACATCTATATATACAGGTACGTTAAACATATTAACAATATTATTTTTAGGTTTTAATAAAATAACAGCAGGGAAAAAGCGGGGATTTAAGCTCATTGCAGGGAAAGTTCGAAAGTATCCATTGGCAGCACTGGTATTATAGAAAAAAACCTGAAATGAAATATCTGTGATCAAAAGATATATATCATACTTTTCCGAAATTTCGATTATTTGTCATTTTTCTACAAAATCATTATATCCTCCTAATGGATATACATAAACAAGTATTGAAAAAAAAAATTCTCATCTTAAATACCAAGAATAATATATAATACACTGCGTTGTATTTCGGAACATACCCTTAGATTTTTGATTTTGACATTTGTTTTTTGTTTGCTAATTGCTTTAATTGAAAATATAACCTCTGAAATTTAATAACTCAAAATAGTTTAATATGCTCCTAACTTTCTTCATTAAGTGATATTTTATCTTATTAATCAGTTTCACCATAAATTGCTAAATGCCTCCTAAACAAGTTAAAAAAACATTATGGGTGGATTGTGAGCGCTGTGGATGCAGTATAACCTCTAATGATAGAAATGTGCATGTCGAGCTTAATTGTGTGAAAGATCCGGTTAAATGCCCATATGTAGAAGAAGGAAAATTATATACATGGTTACAACGAGCTAGTGCACCCCCTGAAGGAGCGCCTAGAGATGCGGTGCTTGTACATCCATCGGCCGCTTCGCTTATAGGTGCTGTAATCGGAGGCCCCCTTGAACTTAGCAGGAACGGTGCCCCAAAGCTGGTTAAACGTATGTGGCCTTCTAAATCGTCTGCACCCGCAGCTATTATTATACCAGCTGCTGGTAAGCCAATGTTATGTATTATATGTAACTGACTATTCACATGATTTATGTAACTACTGAATATTCATATGATTTATGTTATAGATAATTTTTTTAGCCATTGTAGCTTTTAGTATTGTTAGTGCGCACTGTAAAATTCACAGTACTCAAGTTAACCAAGTTAAATCCCCGGTAGCACCAATGAACTTGTTAATTGCAATTTTAAGTGCTGATTTACCACATGCTGGATGTTGTAGAACAAAATCCTGAGAAAAACTGCATGTCTGTGAAATAAGAAAATTTTTTTTTAAGATGTGAAGTTTGCCAACACACATTGGGACAGCATGACAGACACTTCCTTGGCAAAACCTTCTCAGAAATAAGATAGGGTCTTTGCACAGCAGTTGGACATATATAGGCTGTAAATTTAACAGGTTGACTATAGTTATCCAGTACTTGATTTTAATATTGTTTTTAGTCTACGACGCTTGTTAGGGTTAAGCTTGGAACCTATAACACTGTTTTTAGATGTCGGAAATGCATTTTAAATTAAGATAAAAATAAATTTTATTAAAAATTGCTTATAACAAAATGTAAATATTTCAATTTGGTCTAGTATTAAGAAGTAGATGTCCAGTACTTGATTTTTAATTTTTTTTCAATTTAGGAGGTCTGTCAGGTTAAACTATAGACGTCCGGTACTCGCGTTCGGTGTTGAGAAGGGAGGGGGAGGGGAGGGGATCATCAGAAGCCCCCCTACCCTTCCCCCACTGCGGAAATGTATAGTTTATGAGTAATAATTTTTTAGTAAAATTATAACTTCACTTTTTTATACAGGAATATTGACAAAAAGTTACTTCTGCAACAGCCGTACGGTGTTGGGAGGAGGGAGATGGTCATGGGAAGCCCCCTTACTCTTCCTCCGTTGCGGAAATATATAGTTTATAAGTAATAATTTTTTTGTAAAATCATAACCTCACTTTTATACAGGAATATTGATGCAAAGTTACTTCTGCACAGCTTCGGCACTGCGGGAAGTGCAGCCACTTCGCCCTTGCGTAGCAAATCACAGGCACCCCAGGCGCCTGTGATTTGTTACAGCAGGCGGGGGCTGCTCTCCCTCCGTGCCTACGGCTTTACAAAAACACTAGGCTTTACAAAAATACAGGGCAGACAAGACTACGTAAAGTCGGGGTGTGCTAATTCGGTTTTAGAACCGATTTGACCAATCTTATCTATAAAGTCTGGTTGCCCTTAACTCTGCTATTATAGTGGTAAATGAAATAATGTAATGTGAATTGTTATAACTTTGTTTTCTGAGAAACCTCTTGACTGCTCTCCACTGCAACTCAATTTGTTGTATATAATTCCTGTCTCCAGCCACAAATTTTTATGAGTGTATCTGTGTTAAAAAAAAATGGACATTATAACGAGGCGTTGTTGTACTTACAGTTATTATTAGCCTGACCAGGTATAATAGCCTGACTCCAATAAAACAGACACTCTAAATAGTTTATTCCTGCACACAAGTTTATTTATTTACTTACACAACACTTACAATTCGATATTACTTACTATTTCTATTATTATATACTATTTATTATTTTTAATCACTATATTTCGCGGAGTAAAAAGGGTGAGCGTGGCACGAGCTCCCGCAGCGAATGCATATAATTGTAAAGTAGGCACAAGTACTTCGATACAAAAATATTGTTAACAACAAATTGGTCGATTCATGCGGAAAAGTTAGTAAGTAGTTAGTTGGAGGGAACGAAGGTTCTCCGTATACCAATTCTGCAGCTGATGTTTTGAGGTCCTCTTTCCAGGCGCTTCTTATACCTAGAAGCACAAGTGGAAGGATTTCTGTCCACTGCGGGTTATTGTGGCACCTGATTGCAGTTTTTAGCTGACGATGTAGTCTTTCTACCATACCGTTGCTTTGTGGGTGGTATGAAGTGGTTGTAGACAACCTGGCACCGATAAGAGCTGCGACGGCCTGGAATAATTTTGAGTCAAACTGCCATCCCCGGTCTATGGTGATCTTCTGTGGGCATCCGAAACGGGCTACCCAACCGCTGATTAAGGTTTTGGCACATGTTTCTGCCGTGATTTCTTCTAATGGTTAGGCCTCAAGCCATCGCGTATATCTGTCGATGACGGTGAGGCAGTACCTGTAATGAGAAGAAAGCGGTAATGGCCCTAATATATCCATGTGGATATGAGAGAAACATTGTGATGGAGTAGGGAAAGTGGAGTAAGGTGAAGAGGTATGGTGGTTGATTTTGCTGCGTTGGCAATCTGTGCACTGCTTCCTCCATTCTTTGCAGTCTCGACGAACACCGGGCCACACGAATCTTTCGGAGATGAGCTTTGCTGTGGCTGAAGCTCCGGGATGATTGAGATTGTGCATTTGGGAGAAAACTTGTCTTCTGAATCTTGAAGTAATATATGGCCTCGGAGTGTGTGTTGAGATATCACAATATATCGTAGCTTCGGGTGACTTAACCTTTTCTAATCGAAACCCTTATTGATTAAATCCTGCAGTTCAGGGTCTGAGTTCGGATCGTTTGCAAGATCTTCATAGTTAAGGGTTTCAGAGATAGTCTCAACACATGACAACGCATCAGCAACAGTGTTATCACAGCCTGACACATGTTTGATATCCGTGGTAAATTGAGATATGAAGCTTAAGTATCGGTGTTGGCGTGGAGAACAATTGTCTCTTTTTGTGACAAATGCAAAGGTAATTGGTTTGTGGTCGGTGTACACCGTACAATGCCTGGCTTCGACCATAAAACGAAAGTGTTTGATAGCTTCGTATATTGCCAATAATTCTCTGTCATATGCACTGTATTTGTTCTGTGCTGACGTAAGTTTTCTGGAGAAAAACGCTAGGGGTTCCCAGCAGTTTCTCACTTTTTGCTGTAGAACGGCTCCTATGGCTTTATCAGATGCGTCAGTGTATAGTGATAATTCTGCGTGAGGATTTGGATGTGCTAACATGGTGGCATCAGACAGCGAGGATTTGCAATCTTCGAATGCCTTCAGCATCTCGCGGCTCATGACTACCAGTTTGGATCCTTTAATATTTTTGCCACATAATGCATCAAGAAGTGGAGCTTGTGTACTTGCTGCATCCTTCAAACACCTATGGTAATAGTTCAGCATACCGAGGAATCTTCGGAGTTCTCTAGCTGTTTTTGGTAAAGAGAAGTTTTTGATCGCTGCCACTTTCGTCTCCATTGGACGAGTTCCCTGCGCTGAAATGTGGTAACCCAAAAAGTCTACTTCCTTGACACCTGATATACTTTTAAAAGTATTTATGAGTACTCCGTACTTTTCAAGTCGTCGAAAAAGTGTCTTAAGGTGTTCCATATCTTCGGTATGTGAAAATATCAATATGTCGTCTTCTTCTTCTTCTTTCTTTTGTGGCGGTTTGATAAAATTCGCCAATGACGTATTGAGTAGAAAATGAAAGCTTATGAGTTTAATTAAAATAAGAGTCTGTGATAATACAAGGATTCAGTTTTCCTCCGAGAATTTTGACAAATCTATTTGTTGAATGACCTAGAACAAATATGACAAACACAGGTGTTAGACTCTTACCAGTATGTTAAAAGTGACAAGGATTTAAAGTTTCATATTATTAGTATTAATAAAATCACATAAAATATACACAAAAGGAGTACTGGTATATGTTAAAAGAGAATTAAAATCTATAGGTCGAGGAATATAAGGAGGAAGGTAATCATAAAGGGAGGAGGATAATTTGGGACAGTTGAAAAAAATATGGTTTGTGGAACCTTCATCTAAGCCACATTCACACAATGAGCTATCCCTTACTCTGATTTTTGCCAGATGTGCATGTGTACAGGCGTGTCCAATTCTTAATCTACAAATGATTGAAGTTGCATGTTTATTTGCTTTGTTAAATTTAAAGAACCAAGGCTTGGGAGGAATAACCTCTTGGATGGCAGCATAGTGCTTACCTTTAACATTTTTGGAAACTTCCCATAATTTATTCCAATTTTCATTCAGTTTCCTTTTAGCTAGCAAAATTAGGTCATGTGAGTAAATTAAATTTTGTAGAATGCCATTAGCAATTGCATTTTTAGCGAGTACATCAGCTGTTTCGTTACCATGGATACCACTGTGGCCTGGAATCCAGGCCACTGAAACATGGATTCCTTTAAGATGGCATCTGAATAGGGTATTTTTTATTTTAAGAATTAGTGGAAACTTATGTTTGTTATGGAATTGATTGGACAAAATAGCTAACAAACAACTTTTTGAATCTGTGAAAATAACTGTTTTATTAAGATTATGTGACTCTACATATAACAAAGCTTCACTGATTGCAGTTGCTTCACCAGTAAAAGTGGAGGAAAGTGAGGGGCATTTAAAGTTAAGAATGATTTTGAACTTAGGAATCCAAACAGCAGCTCCAGTATAGTCTTCATCAGAATGTTTTGAAGCGTCTGTGTACATGACAAGCCAATCTTTAAAGGTGTTTTCTATAATTTCTTTTAATTTCAAATTTGCCATTGGAGAATCCTTTTCTATACCTAGATCTAGATGAATGTCGGGTTGGTAAACAATAGCCTCGTAAGGAACATCAAAGAGTGGATTTATTTTGCATTGAAAGATTGGGTAAGGAAGCTGAAGAAAAATTACAAAACTTTTAAACAAGCAGGGAGAGTCCTTATGGGTCCAGTATCGGTCAGATGAGATATACTCTGAAAGAAGGTGCAATTTAGGAATTAGGGGATGATCTGAAAGTTGGCAGATCTTAAATAAGAATCTGTCTGAAAGGTATTGCCTTCTTAATCTTAAAGGAGGATCTACGCACTCAACCTGAAGAACATTTATTGGTGAGGATTTCATTGCCCCTGTAATAATGCGAAGGCATTTCGATTGAATTTTGTCCATTACTTTAAGGGATGATTTATTGCAAGGCTCCAACAGAAAACATCCATAGTCAAGGTGGCTTCGTATTAAAGCATTGTACAGTAATTTCTGAGAAAAAGGATGGGACCCCCACCAAACACCTGACAAAGACCGAAGAATATTTATGTTTTTTTCGCATTTTTGTGTTATACATTCAATGTATGGACCGAAGGCCAATTTCGAATCAAGGATAACTCCCAAAAATTTAACATTGCCTCTAACTGGAATAGGTTGCTTATCATATACAACAGATATATCGGGAACTCGCCTTTGGCGGGAAAAGATCACCACACTACTCTTGGCCACAGATAAAGAGAGGCCATGATTAGTTAACCATTCTTGTAAATAATCCATGGATGAGTTTAGACGGGAACATGCCACTGTGAAGTTGTTTGAGGAGATGTATAGAGCTAAATCGTCTGCATATTGAAGAACATTACAAAAAGAATTTACTGAAAGTTCTAAATCGTGAGTATATATAGAATAAAGGAGAGGACTAAGAACTGAGCCTTGTGGAAGTCCTTTCCATATAGTTTTTGGGGGGAAGCAGGAGATTTTTAACATTTATAGATATTGATCTAGAAGAGAGAAAGTTAGAGACGTAATTGACTATCCTCACTGGAATGCTCAGATTAAGCATTTTCTGCCTGAGCACAGGAAGAAGCACATTATCATATGCAGAAGAAATATCCAAGAAAACTCCTATGAGAAATTAATGTTTTGAGAAGGCAATATGAATATCTGTGACCAAGGTACTTAGGCTATCCATGGTACTTAAACCTTTTCGGAAACCGAATTGGCTTTTAGGTAAGAGATTATTCCTTTCCAAAAACCACTCCAAGCGATTTTTTATTAAATGTTCCAAGATTTTTGCCAAAGTACAAGATAGGGCAATAGGTCGGTAACTGGAAGGGTCATTGCTAGACTTACCTGGTTTGAGAATGGGCAAAATAATTTGGGTTTTCCATTCAGCAGGAGGATCACCAGTAATATAAATAAAATTTAAAATGGATAGTAAGACAGTTTTAGTGTTCTCACTACTATTAATTATAAACGAATAAGGAATCCCATCAATACCTGGTGAGGAGTCTTTAAGGCCATTGAGTACAGTAAACAATTCCTGAGAAGAAAAGGGGGAATCAAATTTATCATTTGTTTTTAAAAAAGCAGAATTAAAAACTAGGCATTCATCATAAGATGGGACTGTTTGTGGTGCAAGTTTATTAGAGAATTCATCTATCCACGGGGAAGGATCATTAGAAATTATATTTTCACTAGAAACTGCACAGCGATATTTTTTAACATTTCTCCAGACCAAAGATGGGGGAGTCCTAGGTGACAGTGACTCACAGAATTTAAACCAACCAGTTCGCTTTTTGTCTGACAGTAATTTTAAGGTTTCTGCAGCAATTTTTTTATAAGAGATATAATTCTCTGCAGTCATAGAACGGGAGTATATTAATTCAGCCTCTTTTCTTCTCCTACAAGCTGCTGAACAATCTTGGTCCCACCAAGGAGGGGAGGGATAATTATTTTTGAAAGGTTTTTTTAAGGGGATTGACTTATTAGCAGCAGAAATAATTGCATTTCTGAACTCTATATATACAGTAGCAATATTATCATTGTTAATTGGGGGGAAGAGTTGAAACCTCTTGTTCCAAGACTTTAGAATATAATTGCCAATTAGCTTTGGATAGATTATACTTTAGTCTTGGGCAAAATGTAAAATTTATTCTAGGTGAAGTAGGAGGAGTGATGAATATAGGAAAATGGTCACTGCCATAGCTAGAAGGTAATATTTGCCACAAAAGAAGGGAAGCAATATCTGGAGAGCAGAGAGTTAGGTCAACGGCACTTCTAACATTTTGTAATGGGGATACTCGACGGGTAGGAGACCCATCATTTAGAATACAGAGATTAAAATTATCAATAAGATCTAAAAATAAGGGAGCCAGTGAATCACACAGATGGGAGCCCCAAACAGTATGATGCATATTAAAATCTCCCAAAATAACCATAGGAGGTGACAGAGAAGAGATAAGTGTTGCAAGTTCTGTTAAAACATTTACATCAGGATTAGGGATGTAAACAGAGAGAATAGAGACATCAAGGGCCTTAATAGCAACAGCATTTACTGCTGGACTATGAGAAGGGAGAGGAATTTGTGAAAATGTAACAGTTCTTGAAATTAAAATAGAGGTGCCAGCACGACCATCACTCCTATCATCCCGGAGGCATGCATAGCCTGAAACCCTAAAATGAGATTCAGGCCTAAGCCATGTCTCCTGGATGGCAAGAATGAAGGGATGAAATTTGTTAATGAGGTAAATGAGTTCATTTTTTTTATTTCTAATACTCCGACAATTCCATTGAAGAATTGGCGGGACTGCGAATGTTACGGGCTAAGGAGGAAAGCTGAGTAAGTTTTTGGTGTAAGCTGAGAGGAAGTTCCGTGTCACTAAAACGGGAGATCATGTTAATTAGAATTGATATCATAAGTTCGCAGAAATTATCATTACTAGAGGAGTTGTTGTCATTTCCCAGTAGAGCACACCCATTAGGAAGGGAAGAATTAGGATTCTCAACAATTGCTTGATGGGCTGCCATATCATATCCAGAATTTAATGGTGGGCTGCGGGTACGTTGAGGGATAAAAATTGTTTTTTTATATGATGCAGTTTGTGAGAGCTGAGCCGAAGGGGTTGAAAGACTGTCAGTTATAGTATAAGGGGTCTGTTGAGAACAATTACGAGGCTGGATTCTTGTTGTATCAGCAAAGGATCTTTTTGTCTGAGGGAATCTAGCTGAAGCTTCTAAATATGAAATATTTTCTTGTGACATAACAAGTTTAATAGATTTTTGCCTTAGATGTTCAGGACATGTAGGGTCTTTTGCGGTGTGGGGACCAGAGCAGAATAGGCAAGTAGGAGTTTGTCGAGTACAAGATAAACCTTCATGATTCTGTGCACATACAAAGCAGCGAGGAGATGATCGGCACTGGGAAGTAACATGGCCATATCTACAGCATTTATGACACTGAATTAGTGGCAAAACATATTTTTCCACTGGCATTGAGGTGTAAAAACAGTAAATATGGGGAGGAAGTTTTTGTCCAGAAAAAGTTAGAACAACCGTCTGAGTTGGAACCCATGAAACGCTATTGCTGTCACTCACTGATCGTCTATTAAGTCGCCGTGCTTTAATTATAGAACCGTATCCAGAGGGAATTTCTATAGCTGCTATTAATTCTTCTAGTGTCCACTCTATGGGAACTTGTCTAACTAGCCCCATACGAGTGATACTATATGAGGGGATGGTTGCTTCATATTTAGAAATTTGGAGAGCTGGGTGATCGATAAAGGTGTTTGCATCTGCAGCTGATTTAAACTCCACGGATATTCTATTTCGTCCAACTTTTTTGACTCCATCATGGACTATATTTTTAATATTGTTATGATACAGAAAGTGGCCGAATTTAATTGGTTTAAGAGTTACTCCAGACAGCTGATCATTTGAGATTTTACTTACGTGAACTAGAAAAGGAGCGGCATCATCTTGAGAGTACTTAACTTTTTTATTAATAAAATCAGGATGGGTGTATGAGGATTGTATTGAAGGAAACTGTTGATTTGGATCGGTAATAACTATTTTTTGTGGATGGGCAGACTCGTTACTTACTTGGGCACGTTTACGTTTAATTAATTCTACATTATCAATGTTAGTGGGTAAGGAAAAGGAATCATTGCGAACCCTTCCGGGATCGGGAGGTTCGTCCTCCATTATATTACTACAACAAAAAATTACATAAAAACGGCACAACTACAAACACTTACTAATTTACAGATATTAAAACCTCCACCAAGACAGAAAAAAATTACTATGGTAAATCAACAACACTTAATAAAACAATAAATTTTAAGCAAAAAAAGGCACGACACTTGTATCTCTCACTTCCTCAAAATCCCCAATATGTCGTCAAGATATCCAAATGTGAAATCTAGTCCTTGGAGTACCTCATCTATGAATCTTTGAAATGTCTGGGCTGCATTCTGGAGGCCAAACATCATGAATGGGAACTCGGACAACCCAAACGGAGTCGTGATCGCTGTCTTTTCGATATTACTCTCAACTACAGGGATCTGGTTGTAAGCCTTCACTAAATCTAATTTTCTGTATATATTACAACCAGCAAGCTGATGAGCAAAGTCTTGTATATTTCTGAGTGGGTAGCGATCCGGGATGGTTCGTGCATTTAAAGCTCGATAATCACCACACGGTCTCCAGCCATCGTCTTTTTTGCGTACTAGGTGTAGTGCTGAGGACTAAGAGCTTTCCGAGCGTCGTGCTGTGCCGTTCTTCAACATTTCCTCAAATTCCTTTTTAGCTATGAGGAGTCTATCAGGAGCTAAACGACGAGGTCGTGCTGCTACTGGAGGTCCTGGAGTAACGCGAATGTGATGCTTGGTATTATGTTTGGGTTCTGACGTCGTGCCAGCCGGTTTCGTTATGGTAGGGTATTGGCGAAGTAATCCATGATACTTCGAACTACCATTAACAGTTTTGATGGCTTCTATCCGGTCGCTTTTGTGGTGAGGCACTGTTATTGATAGACTTGTGAGGCCGTCGATAAGTCTATGATGAGGGCAGTCGACTAATAAATCGTAATGACTTAGAAAGTCAACTCCGATAATGGGTTTGGAGACATCTGCCACGATAAATTTCCAAGCAAAGTCCCGACGTAGTCCAAAGTCCAAGTGAAGTTGAAGGTAGCCGTAAGTGGAAATGACGCTACCATTTGCTGCGAAAAATTCGTATTTGCACTTTTTAACTGGACCCTTCATCATGGTCCGTGGAAAAACACATAAGTCAGAACCTGTGTCGATGAGGTAATTAATTTTACTTTTTCTATCTGTGATGAATAGACGGCCGTTACAAGTCTGGCAGTCATTCGCAGCCACTAATGGCTGCCCTGGTCTTTTCCCGACTTAAAATTACAAGGTGTTGTGCATTTCGTTGAATTAACACCGAACTTTCTGTGGTACCAACATATACCGTTGTCTGAGCGTGGCCGAGATCGTGAACGGAACCTAAATCGCCTGTTGCGTGACGAGGATCTGGGTAGCCTATTCATCTGTGTTGTTAATGCAGAAACTTGTTTTGTCAGCTCCGCGATCTGAATGGCCATTGCTTCCATAGCAGCGTACGGTGTAGGAATTTGTTGCGGTGGACAGGAAGATGTCGATGGAGAAACCTAGTTTAAGTGTCCTCGAGGCAAGATGTCATTTATTTTGTCAGCTAATTCAGACAATTTATCTAATGGCATCTCTGCATTTGATGCGACAATGGCCTGCATATTTTGAGGTAGTCTACTCGACCAAATTGTGCGTATAAAATTTTCGGGAACACTAGGACCTGCTAGATGTTTAAGATGACGCAAAAATTGTGACGGTTTGCGACTTCCAAGCTCTTCATGCATTAACAGCTGTTTTACCTTCTGTTCTTGGGAGGCGGAAAGTCGACGAATCAATTCAGACTTAAGAGTTTCATATTTGTTTCCTCTAGGCGGATTGATAATGACATCCTCGACTTCAGCTGCATATTCGTGATCGAGCTGGGATACAATATAATAAAATTTTGTGGTCCCTTGTTATATTTGATAAAATAAATTGTCCTTCTATTTGAGCGAACCATAGTGCTGTGCTGTCAGGCCAAACGGGGGTGGTCGAACACCTACTCTAAATGTATTTGATTTCCTTTCTCCGCTGGTGGTGTCATCTAAATTTTCACTTTCGACGTTATGCATCAGAGGCGTCGTAAAATTTTTATTCGCCATGGTTTGGGTAGGGCTTATTTCTGTTCAATGTCAGAAGGTCACCAGTATAACGAGGCGTTGTTGTACTTACAGGTATTATTAGCCTGACCAGGTATATTAGCCTGACTCCAATAAAACAGACACTCTAATAGTTTATTCCTGCACACAAGTTTATTTATTTACTTACACAACACTTACAATTCGATATTACTTACTATTTCTATTATTATATACTATTTATTATTTTTAATCACTATATTTCGCGGAGTAAAAAGGGTGAGCGTGGCACGAGCTCCCGCAGCGAATGCATATAATTGTAAAGTAGGCACAAGTACTTCGATACAAAAATATTGTTAACAACAAATTGGTCGATTCATGCGGAAAAGTTAGTAAGTAGGATTTCTTAAGTGATTAATTAATTTTACATTAAGTTGTTGAATTTATACAAAAAATATTTATTATAATTTAGAATTGTGATTTTATGAAATTAATTTACTTTATATTATACTGTATTAACATTAAAATTTATTTAATACACATCACCTGTGCCACAGACATTTGCGTTTCATTATTGCAATTTTTAGTGAAATTTATTTTTATCGTAATTAATTCAACAGGCATTTCCGAAATCCAAAAACACTGTAAATGATACTAGCTTAACCCTGACAATCTTCCTAAATTTAAAACAAAATTAAAAAATCAAGTACCGGATATATACTTCATAACACGAGAACAAATTGACATATTTGCGTTTCGTTATTACACAATTTTTAGTGAAATTTGTTTTTATCGTAATTATTTAAAAACTCATTTCCGACATCTAAAGCAGTGTACTAGGTTCAAGCTTAACCCTAACAAGCCTCCTAGACTAAAAACATTATCAAAATCAAGTACCAGATGTCTATAGCCAACCTGTTTGTCAGGGTTAAGCTCATGCCTTTTACACTTTTGGAATTTGGAAATGCCTTTTGAATTAATTACGACAGAAGTAAATTTCACTTATAATTGCATTATACAACAAAATGCAAATGTGTCAATTTGTTTTTAGATACAGATACAACCACAAAAATGTTAATCACTCGGAGCCAGACAATTCATTTGTGGCTGAAGACGGGACTCACAGTTTAGGGCAACCTGATTTTATAGATAAGATTGGTTGAATCTGTTCTAAAACTGAAACAGCACGCCCCAACTCCACGTAGTCTTGTCTGCCCTACCCCTAGAGTGTTTTTGTAAAGCCGTAGCCATGGAGGGAGGGCAGCTACCGCTCGCCTGCTGCCCCGCCCCTTGTCGGGCTGCATTTCCCGCAGTGCCAAAGCTGTTATTGAAGTTTAGGTCAATATTCGTGTGTAAAAGTGAGGTTCTCATTTTACAAAAAAAAATTAATTACTCATAAACTATACATTTCCGCAAGGGGAGAAGGGTAGAGGGGCTTCCCCTGAACCCTCCCCTTCTCCCAACCCCATCAGCATGTCCAGTACATGTCTATTTTTTTACCAATTTAATTTTTTAGTAATTTTTATTTCAGTTAGTTATTTAAGTACCTACATATGATTTATATACAGTGTGTAAGCTTTAATATAAAAATATTTATCCGATAAAAAAAACGCTATTTTCTTTCATAAAATTAAAATAGTTTCTGTCTGACACCGTCCGTAAATTCATGGATATCCTATGCGCCCAAGTGACAAGTGACACTGTAAAGATCACCGCCCGCCCTTGATACCTACACAACATTTCAATAAAAACACAATGGTACACATAACCTATGATGTAACTTTTCCTTCATACTTTCACACTGGCTCAGGACAGTCAAAAATTCCTACCCTTTGTGTTGCGTAGTGTTGCCCAAATGCTAGAACAAGACGAGACTTAGCCAGTCTTGGTCTTGGTCTTGCGCCAATACACCTGGTCTTGTTCTTGGTATTGCGCTCTCAGTCTTGTTCTTGGTCTTGGTCTTGCAGCAAGAGTCTCGCAAGTCTCGCAATTACCTATTAGCCTATTGTTATTTATTAAACATTACTTTAGATCTTAGAACAACTTAACAGAGTAGGCACATTTTGAGCTTGAATTAACATAGCCACTATGGAAAGACCAACCAAATTAATAAATGTCTAAACATTTAATGAGAAATTCGAAAAATCAACTAATACCGGGTGGGGTTTGAACCCACGACCTAAGCGATCCGTGCCGATGCTTTAACCAACTGAGCTGTCTACCAAGTCTCACGGCCACGGGAGTAGTCTGTTTCTTAATAAACATTTACATTTAATAAGCTTACATGTGCTAAAACTTAGTCAAAACATATAAAAAACAAATTAATGACATTAACTTGATTGTATTATAAAGAACATTATCTGTCTAGAAAGAGATTGATAGACCCTTATATGAAATGGAATAAAAGAGTTATAGAATTTACCATTTATTTAAATAAAAAAATAAAATACAATACAAATTAAATTACATAACAGTACACAACAGCTTTGACATTACTGTTACTTTATATTAATTCTTTTGTCCAAGAATTAATACAAAGTAACCATCTGGCTGACTCATCACTTAACCTATTTTTATGTTTTCTAATTACTAATGATGCTTTAGAAAATAATCTCTCAGTAGGTACTGAAGTTGCAGATATTGAAAGAAAACCACGGGCCATCTTCGATAAAGTCGGATATTCTGTCTCATGCATCCTCCACCACTCTAAAATGTCTTCCGAACTGGCGGGTCTGGGTTTACTTAGGTACTTCTCCAACTCGTCTAAAACTAAGCCTTGATGAAAAGATCCCGATCCAGATGACGTTGAGGGACATGCATACAATTTCTCAGTCTATTACGTCTTCATATTCACATACTTTCTAGAGATGTATTCACTGAGTGTAGACTTTTATATTCTTTATAAAGTTCATTAAATTTGCGCAGGTTTTCTGTTTTAATTTGCTTCCCCCATAATGTAATGTCAAAGGTCTGAGTCTTATGCCTTGGGTCTAAAATTAAAGAGGTACAATAAATCCAGTTGCTCTTTTTGTAATGTTTAAGCATTTTGTCTCGAGCTGCTTGAAAACCCAGAATGAGCCTTTCATCCACTTCGGATCGATTAGGTTTCTCATCTAATTGTTTTACCATGGATTCAATTTTATCGAGCAAGAGATTGAATGATACAATGACTAGCGGTAATGTAACATATTTTTCTCCACCAAGTTTTGTTGATAGAAGTTTAAAGTTTATTAGAAACTTATTTATTTTTTCGAGTATTTGCCATTCACTATCTGTGATTTGAAAATCATTCAATTCGGTGACAGAAGTGCACAATATGTTAATGCCAGTTCTCACTTTTAAACCAAATCCAATCATATCATGTGTGGAATTCCATCTTGTTGGACAGTCGAGTATGGGGTTCAGATTTCATGGCATGCCAGCTGCTTCACAAGCAGACTGAAACTTCCTCTTCAATATCTCACTTCTTTTTATTTTACTGGAAATACTGCGTAATTTTGTTATAGCTGTACGTGAGTCAGCAATATTTGGCGCATATTCTTCATCTTCCTCAGTTTCGTCTTCATTATCTTCATACTGCTGTTCTTGTCCCTTATTGTCAGTTTCACTGTGTAATGCTAAGGTCTTTAATAAATCTTGTACACCAAGGTTCAAAATATGAGCAAAGCACCGAAAATGTTGACTGTCTGAATCAAAAATGATTGTGCCAGCTGTTTGTCCAATTCATACATAAATTTGGTATTTGCAGTTGCGTTGTCGACCGTGATACCCTGTATTTTATCAATTATGTCATATTCCAATAAACATTTGTGGAAAATCGTTGCAATATCTTCCCCAGTATGTCGACCGCCTGATGGTATAAAATCAAGGGCTACAGATCGATACTTCCATTATAATAGTGACCCCGTAGTAACTCCTACCAGCAATTGACGTCCATCCATCAATGGTAAATGACATTTTAGATGAAAATTGTTGTAGTTGTTTCTTAAGATTCAATTGAAGCTCTTCAAACCGTTCTTTGACCTTCCTTCTAAGTGTGGACCTTTTAGGAAACACCATATTTGGGCAAATTGATCGAATATATACTTGTGTAGCTTCGTCACAGAAAAATGAGAAGGGAAGATATTTTTTAACCATCCAATCAACTGTAGCTGTCGTGATGTTGTCACTGCTATTTTCAGACTGAAATAAAACAGTAAATCATGTGTCTCGCCATATAAACATATATGAGTGAATTATAAATACATATTTAACACTATAATCAATAACTGACTACTATAACGATGTCTCAGGAACTATAAAACATACAAACTTGAAGTTTGTAAGGTAGGTTCCTTTTATGGCATAGAGATCAGTTAAGAAACTGTTTTGAGAAAATCTATCCCTAAGTGAGTGAAATGGGAGTTGAAAGTTTGTATGAAAGTCCTACGTTTTTGAAGTTAGAGACACGAAAATCGGCATTAAAGTTATAAGTTTTCAATAATAAAATCCTAAATAAGCTGTTTTACGAAATCCTAACCCTAAGGAGGTGAAATTGGGGTAAAATGGTTACATGCAAGTCCTATATTTTTAAAGTATGGATATGAAGATCGACATATACTTTATTAGTTTTAAATAATAAATACTTGCATAGTTAAGCTTTACCTATATAGCCTCTTTATACTTAGGTAAGACTTTTGCAGCGAGAAAATTTCAAAATCTCATAGAAAATCAGATATTGTACGCGGACGAAGTCGCAGGCGGCCGCTAGGTACATAATATATGTGTTATGTAATTGTGTGATAAGTATATTTTTCTTACCTGTCCACTTTTTCCGGTGGTTATTAAAAAGCTTGTGATATCTCCACTTAATTTTGGTTTTTCAGGAAGAAATATTTGTGATTCCTTTTTGTGGAAAGATATTAGGTGCTTCCTTAAGCCTGAAGTGTTTCTGTTTTTCATTTTTATTTCAACCTTTTTATGTTGGCATAATTTACACAAAGCAATTTGGGATGCATGAATTGTCGAAAAACTCATCAAATTTACTTTTAGAACTCCAACTCTCACTACTCCGACTAGAACTATTTGACTCTTCGTCACTCATGTCAAATTGTAAACTTATCACTCCGAGATAATCCGAGAACAACAAGGATTAGAGTAAAAACAATTAATACATTAGACTCGAAGCAAAGCTCAATTGGGAATGACTGGAATTAAAATAAATACTACTATTTGTAAGTACACGCCGAAAGACCGACAAAGGAAAGTTCGGCATCCTTTGATAAAATTAATGATTCTTCAGAAGATTAATAAAGTAGATGCGTTGCCAGATAGGTATAGTGTGCCTACGTAAAAATGAAATGTAAATATGTAAATAAAATTGTGTATATTATGTTCTTCTTGTGATTGAATTAATATACTTTAATTAAATTAAATTTGCCTTCACTCGTTTGAAATTCAAAATTCAAATATGTTTTATTTAAGTAGGCATTAAAAATACACTTTTGAATAGTCATATCACTGTTTTCTCCCAATTTTTTCTTTTCCATGTCCAGGGGTTCTGATTCTACTGAGAAGAATCATGGAAGAAAGAAAGAAACTCAGTAGTTGCCCTTTTCAAAATATTTTTACAATAGTTCTATAACTATGTAAAGCGATAAGTCATACATAAAATGTCAAATGTATATGTAGATACCAAATCGGTTTAGAAATTTCTAGTTAGTCCTGTGTAGTACGAGAGGTCAGTTCCAAGCATTTTTGTCTGAAAACATAACATAACATAAACACTCACGCCTGTCACCCAGAGGGGTAGGCAGAGACTAGAGACTTCCATTTAACACGATCCTGACATACCTTTCTCGCCTCTTCCACATCCATGTACCTACGCATACATGCTCGTCGGTTAAGGGTACTTTTAATTTGACCCATTTTTAGTATATCGCCAATTTGGTCGACAAACTTCCGCCTAGGACGTCCCTTTCCGACTCTTCCATTCACTTCTGCAACATATATTTGCTTTGTCAGTCTTTCCGCATTCATTCTTTCTACATGACCAAACCACCGAAGCATTCCTTTCTTAATCCTGGTCACCGCATCATCTTGCAAACCACACTCTTCTTTTATCACACAGTTTCTCACCCTGTCACTCAGATTCAGCCCTAACATACTCCTTAGCGACCGCATTTCTACTGCATTTATTCTACTCTCGTGCTTCTTCTGCCACACCCAACTTTCACTACCATACGTTAAAGTAGGGACTAATACAGCACTGTGAATTGCCATACGTGCCTTTTTTGACACATTCTGACTTTTCACAATAGAGTGTAGAGCCCCATTTACTTTATTTTCTGCATTCACTCGTCGTTCAATATCCTTATCATATCTCCCATCCCTGCTGAATACACATCCCAAATATACGAACTCATCCACTTGCTCAATTAACTCTCCTTCTATTCTTATTTCACATACCGTTTTGCTTTCATTTCTTTCAAAAACCATCACTTTCGTCTTACTTGCGTTCACTTTCATTCCCCTTTTAATGACCTGTTCATTAATGTAACCATCATTTGCAACTCGGCCGCCGACGACGCAAGTATGACTTGATCATCGGCGTACAAAAAGCATTTGATGGTTAACTCACCCATTCTTAACCCGCATTCTTCAACTTTCAAATTTTCCAAACAGCTGTCCATAAATAGGTTGAACAGCCACGGGGAAGCTACACAGCCCTGTCCGACACCTTTATGGATGCCAAACCAGTCCGAGTAGACCCCGTTGATTCTAACACAAGCATTCGAGTCCCTATACAGAGACTTTAATGCCTGTATCAAACCAGCGCTCAACCTAAATGCGTTCAGCGTTTGCCATAACACATCCCTGTCCACTCTGTCATAAGCCTTTTCCAAGTCCATGAACGCACAAAAATCTTTTTGGTTTTTCGCCAAAAACTTCTCCGCGATCATGCGCGTGGAAAAGACTTGATCTGTACACCCCATTCCCTTTCTAAATCCCGCTTGCACATCCCAAATTTTTTCATCAGTTTCTTTCATAACTCTTTCAATTAGTACCTTAGCATACAGTTTTCCCACAATGCTAAGAAGGCTGATACCACGGTAGTTTTTACAGTCCTGCTGTGACCCTTTTCCCTTATATATTGGGACTATCACGACTTTGCACCAGTCTCCCGGTACCCGCTTTAGTTCCCAACATAAATTAAACAAGATGTACAGCAGGCCTGCCACCACGTCCTCTCCAGCCCTTAGCATTTCGAGTGAAACTCTATCATATCCGGCTGCCTTACCTACTTTCATGCTTTTCATTGCTTTCATTATTTCATCTATACTTATCTCCCTATCTCTTTCATCTTCTTTCGGAATTTCTATTTCATTTAGTTCACACTTCTCCTCACTCATAAATTCGCTTTCAAAATATTCCTTCCATCTCTTTAGACTCAACACTTCATCATTCAGGATACAGCCATTCTCGTCTCGTATCGCATTCAATCTAGGCTGTTTTGAAAGTCCCCTGGTATTTCTTACGAGTTTCCAGAACATTTTAATATTTGCCTGGAAGTTATCCGATATTCTTCTATCATTCCTATCCGTTCTTTCTTGCTTTTTCCTTTCAACTAATTCTTTTACTCTCTTATTTAAACGTTTAAACTCTGCCTTTTTTCTTTCATTCTCAACATTCTTACCGCCAGAATTACAAGCTTTGGTCGCTAGTAAATCTAGCCATGCTCTCTTCTTTGCTTCAACTTCCATACGTACCTCATCATCCCACCATAACGTATTGTCTTTCCTTTCATTCGTTCTCTTGCTAACACCACATACTTCGGTAGCTGCATCCACTAAACCTTTCTTAACATTATGCCACACATTCTCCAAGTCTAACTCATTCACACACAACTCATCCAAATTACTTATATTTTCTCTCAGTCTGCATTTGTACTTGTCTTTCACATCTTCATCTTGTAACCTCTCAATTCTTATACGCTGTAACGCAGTGGTAGACACAGATGTCCTATGCCGCCAACGTCTGAATAAACCCCTAATTCGGCATAAGACCAGGTAGTGGTCCGTCCCTACGTTGGACCCCCGGTAAACCCTTGTATCCACCACTGCGCTCCTCATTCTTTCATCCACAGTTATGAAATCTATCATGCTTCTATCATCACCTCTTTCCCAAGTATACATGTGAATCTTCTTATGACGAAAGAAAATGTTCGTCACAAAAAGATTCCTTTCCACACATACGGTGAGGAGGCTTTCACCATTCTCATTTATACTTTCATCACCAAACGTTGGGAACGTTAATTAATAACGAACGATAATAATTAACGTTATCCTTTCATAACCAAGCCTCCTCACCCCAACCCTTCCATTAAAATCTCCTAGCATAATAATATTTTCATTTCCCTTACACTTCATTAACACCATCCTTACCATTTCCCAAAACTGCTCCCGGATATAAGTGGGCTTAGACATGTCTGGGGCGTAGACCCCTAACACAAACAACTTCTTTAAGCCCACTTTCATTCATATCCATAGCAGTCTTGGGCTTACACATTCATACTCTTTCACACATTGGCCCATTCTTTCTGAAAGGATGATACCTACTCCCTGGCATGCCCGCTCGATCTCGTCTACACCACACCAGTATGCGGTATACATGCCATGTGCAGTGACATCCTTCCCCTTCCTTTTCGTCTCATTTACACATAATACATCTATTCCTCTATCATACAGCATATCGCATACTTCATCCAATTTTATCATTCATTGCCCCACATACATTCAACGTAGCCAGACGGGCCTCTGCAATCCACTTTTCGCCTGACTTTTTGTCTGACTTAAATTGAAAAGGTGAAAGATCCAACATTTCTTTTGAAATCTTATTATAAAAGCGTATATCGCTACCCAAGAACACATTATACACTTTGTGTAACCAGAAAGCAGGTATTGTGATTTTATTTTTATTTCTACTATTAAAATTGTGCAAATAACTATTATTTACATCAATTCGATGCAATCAATTTCTTTAAACGGTTCTCTAAGAGATACTCGGGCTCCTAAAATGTACATAGATCTTATTTTACGCTTTTTATTTAATATGCACACTTTTTATATTATTCGACTAGCATTGTACAAAATGTTTACACGTTTCAAGTGTGTTAAAAGTGTCTACAATATTTATCAAATGGGTGACGACATATTCGAACACTTTGTGTTCAAAAACACACACTTCCAAAAATCGAGATTTGCAGTGAACTTATTGAACATGTTATCTATTAGGTAATAATAATAATAGTAAGTAATTATTATAAATCCATAATAATTACTTACCAGAATAAATTATTATGGTATCTACCTATCCTTACCATTATCTTATTACAATATTCCTTGCGAGATCAGCATAATGTATTCGTGTCCATTATGAGCACCCGGAAAATTATTTTATTCTTTGGAACATGTACTCTGTGGCGGCATTAAAACAGTGTCAAATGTAGTGCGTGCGGCGCGGCGGCGACGATTGAATGCGACATAGCCGCCGGCGCGTGTATCTTGACCTTTTACTTCCGAATAGCTGCAAAATTTCTTTGACAGGTCAGTATTCGACCTTTGATGATGCCGACAACAAGACGCCGCGCACTATCAAAGTGTCATGGATCAAAACTAGGGATGCACTGTTTTTTCTTTTAATGGATATTTTCATCCGCCATGTATGTTTATGGTATTGTTCGTAATGCGCATAAGTCCAATTTTTTTTAATATATTTTTTGTGTCTCATAGAGCCCCTAAGCGTATACCCGAACTCCTATACTCCCTGAAACGACACTCATTCCTAACTGCAAGACGCAAGAGTCTCGCAGGCTTTGTCTTGTTCTTGCTCAAATCTTGCACGGTCAGTCTTGGTCTTGGTCTTGCTAAAATTTGGCGGTCTTGTTCTTGGTCTTGGTCTTGCAAAAATGCAAGAACAAGACCAAGACTGCAAGACCAAGACCGATTTTGGGCAACACTAGTGTTGCGTGACGAATCCAAAATAATGTAAGTTAGATTTAACAACAAAGAAAATTAAACATTAATAATAGTAAATCATTAGGTAGGATTTTTGGCGTATTTACAAGGTTAATCATAATGTTATGCACACACGGCTGCACAATAAGCTACGCAAAACTAATGGGTAGCTCGCCGTCCAATCAAGGACCCGGGGTCCCGGGATTGTCTTAGCAGGATACCGCGGCCCTGGAACGCAAAGGGCATTTGAAGCATAAGCTGACCGTTCATTGTACGGAAAGATCATACAAAGCGAGGCCAAGACAAACTGGTTTTTTTAGCTTGATGTGTAGCCTGATTGATTGATTATTTACACTTACCTATTAAATAAAATCCTCGTAAGTGAATCCCATTTTGATCAGCTTTTATTATTCGTATTAATCGTAAAAGATGTTCAAAATGGGATCGATTTACAGCCACGCATGCCTCCGCACGTTTCCGTAGATTGTTACGCACTCTAGGAAGCACAACAGTGTTATTTTTTAAGTCTCGAAACACACTAAGAATTCGCCTTTTGAGTTCCGACGTATTACGGAACTTAGTTGCATACACTCGGCGCTTCGCTTCTCCCCAAAGATAAAAGTCCAGCGGGGTAAGGTCGGGCGAACGCGCTGGCCCACTGGCCCTCCACGTCCTATCCATCGCCTAGGAAACTCCTCATCCAGCATAGCCCTGATTTGCAGCTGAAAATGTGCAGGGGCACCGTCATGTTGGTAGTAGAGGTTTCACAGTGAACGAAGAGGCACATTTTCCAACATTCTGTCGTAAAATAGCCATGTACAACTGTGCATTCAAGTGGCCGTCAATAAAATAGGGTCCAAGTAGTTTTCCGTCTAGCATTCCCGCCCACACGTTTACGGAAAAACGGTGCTGATAACTGTTTTGCCGTATTCGGTGTTCGTTTACCCGACTCCAGTAATGTTCATTACGAATATTGTAAATGCCCGACCTTGTAAACACTGCTTCGTCCGTAAATAAAATGGAAACGTTATCAAAGTTTTGAATAAGCCATTGCGAAAATACCACCCACAGTATGTGGTCGTTTTCATTTAACTCTTGAACCGGCTGAAAATGATACGGATGTTGACAATCAATGTGTAGAATTTTCCAAATTGTCGAGTGAGAAACACCGAAAATACAGGCCGCCCGCCTGGTACTCCTCTGGGTTCTCCGCGAAGAAATCCAAGATACGTTCTTGAAGGGTAACTGGCAGCTGCTGGTTGCCACGCCCCTGAGCATGAACCGGCACGGTAAACTGTCCATAGCTACGTAACCTTTGCGTGGCCGCCAAGAAAGTTTCACGATTTGGCACAGGTTGTCCAGGGAATAGTTCTGCGTACATTCGTCGAGCCTCGTTCACATTGTCACTAGCTACGGCATAAAGTCGGACCATTTCGGTCCACTGCACGTTTGTGTACGACATAATTACAAACTAAAACACACTCCGCACACACAAACGCCGCTTGCGTTGAATATCGGCACGGCGCGCGGCGCGGACTGACACACTGAAACAGTGACGCTATGGACTGTGGGCTGATGGCCTTGACCGCTCAGCTGCGCGCGAGATCGCGCTACGATATGTTGATTGGAATTTTGTATATGCCTAGGGTGAAATAATTGTAAGTAAAAATTGAGATTTGACTAAAAAAAATGTTGTTATTTTTCATTGAATTTACGTTCTATAAGTGAAACTAAACCACTGGTTTCAAGGATAACGGTGTTTACACTTACACCCTGTATATGTATGTATATATATATATATATATATATATATATATATATATATATATATATATATATATAGTAAATATGAAAGATTTTGATCATGTTAACGGTTGTTGATGGGAGCGTTGTGGACAATAAATTTGAGACTTCCTTGGGGCAGATGGTCACACTCTTGGTAATAGAATAATTTACCAGATTTAAGAATTTGCAAATAAAACAAATACCTTTTTATATAATCATTTATGTACAAGCCAGCAAAATTATGTCACACAATTTTGAAATGAGATTGATAATATTATTAAAATTGAATTTAATATTTATAAACTAGAATTAAATAGCTTATTTCATAGCAATATGATGAGTAAAGTTTTATCTATAGCTAGCATACAAAACTTCAAAGATATTATTCCTTACATTAGCGCCTGCCGGTATTGTGGGACTTCCTGTATGGCCACTGACTTTTGACGCATAAAAAAATAAAATGGCCGGGCATATAAGGGGATAAACAAATTATTATTAATACACATCCTACCTAATGCTCTCAATTGAGATTTACAAAAAAAAGTTGTTATGGTACCCCATCACAATAAATCCTTAAGAGCACCCAATGATATAGTACATAGTTTATCAAAATAGTTAACTTGATAATAATTCATTGAACTATTGTCTTTTTCATTTCAGATCTTACTGGGGCATGGTGTGGAGGAAATAATAATGTTAATGTGTCATTGCTGCATGGTGATATAAAAGTGGCAAGTCATATAATTGTCAAAATAAGAAACTATAAAGTAGATACAGATATATGTGATATACTCAAGCAGCACTTCGACAATCATTTTGTATCAGTAAACTCAATTTTAGTCTACTTCTACTTTGGCAAGAAATTAGAAATAGAAGTGACAAGAATAAAATCGGAAAAAAATGAAAACGGTAATAAAGAGTGGTTTTTGTTAAACGAAAATACAGTTTGGGATCAAGAGAAATCAATCCAAAAAAGTAAAAAGAAACCCATATCTTTAGGTGGTGTTGATGACATAATAGAGGAAATTAAAACTTTAGTCAATATATCTTTTAATGTTGATGGTTCTTTGGCTAACTTTCAGCCTACTAGAGGTTTACTGATTTATGGGCATTCTGGGATAGGTAAATCAGCTATCTGTAAATATCTTGTTGAGAATTTAAATTGTTATTGCATAGAAGTAAATGGTCCAACAATTTTCAGTAAATATTTTGGCGAAACAGAAGCAACTATGAAAACATTATTTTCTAAAGCCATTGCAAATGAACCAAGCATTGTTTTAGTTGACGAAATTGAGACAATATGTCCGCGTCGCTCGTCAGGAAGCACAGAACAAGAAAGACGAGTTACATCGGCTTTTGTTTCACTGTTAGACAATTTACATGAGGAAAGCAGTAGGGTTTTTATTTTAGCCACAACTAGGAAACCAGATGCGATAGATCCTATGTTAAGAAGGTTTGGTAGACTGGACAAAGAAATAGAAGTTCCAGTGCCAGATAGAGTGAGAAGGAAAGAAATGTTATATGCTTTGTTAAAATCTCTTCCAAACAAAGTCTCTTCTCAAGATATTGATGCAATATCTGATTTAGCACATGGTTATGTCGCTGCTGATTTAGTTAATCTATGTACACAGGCTTCTCTGAAGTGTATAAAACGAAACTGTGATGTCATAGAAAAGGAAGATTTGATTGCAGCATTGACTGTTGTAAGGCCTAGCGCTATGAGAGAACTCTTAATAGAAGTGCCCAATGTCCGGTGGTCAGATATTGGGGGGCAAGACAATTTGAAATTAAAACTTCGGCAAGCTGTAGAATGGCCTTTAAAACACTCAGAAAGCTTTAAACGTTTAGGTATACGGCCACCAAGTGGGGTGTTGCTGTATGGTCCCCCTGGCTGTTCCAAAACCATGATTGCGAAAGCTCTGGCGACTGAAAGTGGATTAAATTTTTTATCTATTAAAGGTCCTGAGTTGTTCTCCAAATGGGTGGGAGAATCTGAAAGAGCAGTAAGAGATTTGTTTACCAAAGCACGTCAGGTTGCTCCTTCTATAATTTTCTTTGACGAAATGGACGCTATAGGAGGGGAACGCGGCGCGGGAGAAGGCGGGGTTCACGAAAGGGTATTGGCCCAACTTCTTACGGAGCTCGACGGTGTTGTGCCATTGAATTCCGTAACAATATTAGCTGCTACCAATAGACCCGACAGGATGGACCGAGCGTTATTGAGGCCGGGACGTTTAGACCGTCTTATATATGTACCTCTGCCAGATTTCGAGACGAGATTGCAGATTATTGAATTAAAATTGTCTAAAATGAGTACCAGTGATGATGTTAATTCCCATAATTTGGCAACAAGGACAGAAGGGTATTCAGGGGCCGAATTACAAGCACTCTGTCATGAGGCAGCACTGAGGGCTCTGGAAAAGGATATAGATTGTCCAGAAGTGACTATGCAGCATTTTGAACATGTGTTGGTAGATTTTAAACCTCGCACGCCTTCTTCATTGTTAAAGGTCTATGAGGAATTTGCTTTGGGTCAAAGATCTGGATAAATTTTTCCTTTTCTTTACACAGCAAATATATATTTGCTTATAAAGACATCAAAATGTATATTGTGTGTAAATACTTTGTATTATGAATTTACATCTATTTATTAAAGTTTGTTTATATAACAATGGTATTTTATAATACATATAAAGAAGAGTTGTACTTATTAAATTATTGATTGACCATATTAGTGATCTAATTTTTTCACACAACAACATATCAAAAGTTCACTGCTGTACATAGATTACTCATAAGGGGTATATTTGCAATAGTTGCCACGATTGGTATGTAAATGGCAACTAGGTTTTATTATTATGAGGTTGTTATGAGAAAGGTGCTGTTAACCATCTCCTTTTTCAGTTTTCCGCTGTTTACTGCTAACAGGTAGTGAATTATCTCAAACCACCACTACACGGCGACTTTAATCTGGATGCAATTTAGTACAAGCTAGCAAGTTTGGTATATGACCCTTCGATAGTCCCGTGGCTACAGTGTCAGTGCAGAAACTACGATAAATTCTTCTTAAAATAGATTTTTCTCCAATATAGATTATATTTCTTTTACTTTTACCACTGGTTCGGTAAAACATTTAGTTTATACTAAATCTATAAAATAAATAGATAAAACCAGCGAGACGTTTTCTACAGCAACTTTAAGCAATATAAAGTAAGCTGTAACAATTATAAAGAGATTTTGTTTATATAATCGGAATCTTATAAAGGGAGATAATGAGAAGGCATTAAATCCATTTTATTACCTTATATACAGGCTGTAATAAATAAAGTATGAAACAATAATTTAAAAAAAAATGTCTGATCTCCAAAGCTTTTGAGTGTTTACACTACATGAAAATTAACTCATAATTTTATTAATAATTGCGTTTTAGATTTTAAGTCGTCTCGGATTTCTAGTGGTGAACAGATAGTAAGCATAAAAAATGACATTATCTTCGGACTCATTAGTTTGAAATGAGACCAAACTGTGAGTGTTCCGCAGAGGCCTATTCTTGGTCCCGTTTTAGTCTAAAATAAGGCATGGTAGAGATTTCAATCGGAAACCTTTTGTTGTTGGTCAGTAATTGTTGCAAAATAACGTTTCCTGTCGTGTATAGACGTTAACGTGGTAAAGTCATGCTGCAGCAAAAATGGGTGAGCTCGACCGGGAGTTCACGCTCTGACAGAATACCAGTTTAACTTATGATTGAAAACTTAATAACTAAGTATTCGTTAGTTGCGAAATAATAATTGTTATAAAACGGTTTTTACTTACACTTCGTTCATAATGAAACGGTAATGTAAATGTATATAGAATATAGGTCGAACGAATATATAATATATATACATATTAATATAAAGATTATTTTATAGATTATGTGACTCAAAGACATCTATATAAATATCTTGGTTTAAGAATGGAAATGCAGATGCCTCGTCACCCCTGAGGACTAAGACGGAATGCCTCATTTCTAGTAAAAAGGGCCCTCCGGTTTTCTTCACTCACCACACGAAACACAGCAGTATTAAGATGCTATTTGACGCTGGTATTCTTCTGTGAGACCATGATCTCTCCCGGTCGAGCCGACCAATCCATACTACAATATAAAATAGCCGCAACACGGTTCCATCAAGTAAAAGATAAAAGAATAATGACCAATTTTGTAATGTAGAGAAAAGTTTATTAAGACGAGGTCTTAGCACGATTTCAAATTCGTTTTTCACTCGCGCGTCCCGCAGTGGGCGGAGCGCAACCAGCTGTCGGAGAGCGCCGCGTGAACACAGTATTCATCTCTAAACAAAAACTTTTCCGTGAGGTCTACTGTTCTCAACACTACTAGGTATTATAGTAATAATATTTTGAGTACCTACTCACTAATATCAAAACTGTTTACAATATCGGTAGTCTGGACATCATACTACATTTTAATTATCAATATTTTTTAAAGTCAGTTTTATGATATGAGCAGGTACTTAGTCAACTATTTACATACATAAACATTTAAAACGCCAACTCACAAATTCTAAAAAAAACCCGAGTTTCGTTGGCAAAATAGCTAAAATAAGAGAAAAAGAATAGTTTCAAATAAAACCATTAGAAAATTCAAATTTATTTTACTGTTTTCTATTACCTTACCTCCGGACTTGATGGAGTGACCTGAAGTTGTACTGTGGTAATTGGTATTGGAACAGGTCGCCGAGTACTACTAGGTGTACCGAGTTTGGTCTCGTTTTGTTAGGTATGACGAGCCCTTACCTCCGGACTTGATGGGGTGACCTGAAGGTGTACTTTAGTAATCGCTATTGTACCTGGTCCCCGAGTACTACTAAGTGTGCCGAGTTTGGGCTCGTTTTGTAAGGTATGATGAGTCCTTACCTCCGGACTTAACGGAGTGACCTGAAGGTGTACTTTGGTAATCGCTATTGGAACTGGTCGCTGAGTACTACTAGGTGTGCCGAGTGTTTGGGCTCGTTTTGTTAGGTATGATGAGTTCTTACCTTCAGACTTGACGGAGTGACCTGAAGGTATATTTTGGTAATGGCTATTGGAACTGGTCCCCGAGTACTACTAGGTGTGCCGAGTTTGGGCTCGTTTTGTTGAAGAATACCTAGCAAAATGAGCCCAAACTCGGCACACCCAGTAGTACTTGGAGAACAGTTGCAATAGCGATTACCAAAGTTCACTTTCAGGTCACTCCGTCAAGTCCAGAGGTAAAGACTCATCATACCTAACAAAACGAGCCCAATTTCGGCACACCTAGTAGTACTCGGGGACCAGTTCCAATAGTGATTACCAAAGTACACCTTCAGGTCACTCCTTGAAATCCGGAGGTGAAGACTCATCATACCTAACAAAACGAGCCCTAACACGGCACACCTAGTAGTACTTGGCAACCAGTTCCAATAGCGATTACCAAAGTACACCTTCAGGTCACTCCGTCAAGTTCGGAGGTAAGGACTCATCATACCTAACAAAACGAGCCGAACCTCGGCACACCTAGTAGTACTCGGTGTACAATTCCGATACCGATTACCAAAGTACACCTTCAGGTCACTCCGTCAAGTCCGGAGGTAAGGACTCATCATACCTAACAAAAAGAGCCCAACCTCGGCACACCTAGTAGTACTCGGCGACCAGTTCCAATACCGATTACCAAAGTACACCTCCAGGTCACTCCGTCAAGTCCGGAGGTAAGGTCTTATCATACCTAACAAAAAGAGCCCAACCTCGGCACACCTAGTAGTACTCGGCGACCAGTTCCAGTACCGATTACCAAAGTACACCTCCAGGTCACTCCATCAAGTCCGGAGGTAAGGTCTTTTCATAACTGACAAAACCAGCCCAAAGTCCACAGCTAACTTCTCAGTGCCAGCAGAGGGCTCCCAGTGCAAAGCAGTCTCTAGTACTCTAGAGATTACTCTATGTATCTAAGTATATTTTTGAGGTGTAAGAAATCAAAAACAAATTCAATCTTTCAAATTATCAAAATAATTTTATTTGACTACGACAACCGTGCGTACACTTGTGTGCGTTACTCATATCAATGTAATAGTTCGATTCTATACCTATATCAATTTCGTAAACGCGTCCTTAAAAAATCATAACGTAAATACTGCGGCAAAAAGCGACACGTCTCTACAGCATCAGGCCTCGGCCGGCAGTGACTGGACAGGCGTTTACGCAAACATCCGTACGTATTATTTCAGAAATAAGAATATGCGATTTAAAAAAAAACTATTAGTTGGACTAAAAATTAAAACACTATATCGTTAATATGTTGAATGTATAAAAATCTGACAAAAAATCAGACTGATTGCATGTATACTAGTATGGTTTTTACTAGTTAAAAGAAATTTTTAGAGGTATGTTCGTGATTTTTTTTCCACCGTATTAAATTAGTGGTATCATGTTTTCAACACACTGTCTAACTAGCATATATCCTGGACAATATCATATATTTTTCTGGGTTTGTTTACTGCAGTGGATCATATACTTTGAGGCATTATAAAACTTGCGTTGAGGGTCATGCCTCGTCTTAAAAAAAAAAACCAGAAGTATTTTACAGTATTTTTATTACACTAAACTAACAAATTCGATTTTATATAAATTAAATAAAAAATCTACTTCTTACACAACAATCACATTGCATTTTCCTAAGTTATAATTATAATTTTACATCACATACGCATTAGTAATGTGTTTTCATCACATTTTGTAGTTGAAAGATCAATTATCTGACTCCCAACCTAATACAAGCCAATACAAGGTTTTGGATGTTATATTTGCAATATTTAATATAATAATTGCCTGCAGAAATACAGACTTAAATACTACATTGCATAAAGGTTAAATAAAGTTTTAATAATATTGAAAGTGATTCTGAATACAGTTTCTTTCTCGTCAGGTATTTTTCAATCTTGTAAGTAAAATACTCAAGGAAGTAACTTTTATTATTGCATTAATTCAGTGAATATAAACAGTGCTATAAATAAGGAAAGCGATTGATTTAGGAAACCTTATTCTCCACACAATAAATGCATAATCAATAATATCTACTGACCTATATAATATTATTGGACTAGAAATGGCATTAATCAAATAGGCACGAAAATTATTTGACAACAGCAGCCAAAAAGTTATTTTGGTTCCTATTTGACATAGAATACTATAATACATACCGTGAAATCCTCCAACTTTGGCCTCTAAGGTGTAACATTGGCCAAAACAAAAAAATACTTAATTAGCTCTTAGCATGGGAATGGTGTAAAATAATTAAATTTCAAAGTCAGTAGTAGAAAATAGATTATATTTCTGGCAACACTCATTGACGTTTGTTTGCTTACATCAATTAGTCGGCTGTCAGTCGTGATCAAATTGTCATCACCTGAAGTGCGGACCAATTTTTGCTTTTGAATTTTTTGTGATATCCTGGTAAAATGAAGCCTAGGTGAGTAGTTCTTGAATATGTTATAAAGTGATGTCAGGAAAACGTTCTGATATGCTAAATAACTTAGGACCGGTGTTTTTGTACGAGAAATAAAAAGCGACCAATGTTACAATCAGATTCTTCGTATCTTGGGTGTAAACATTGGCCGCTAACAAAGAGCACTAGGGCTGCCACCTTCTAGTAAAGTAACGTAAATATATCTACGTTATATTATATATCTTCACTAACTTTTCGTTACATACGTTTCGTTATAATAGTTATTAAAATACGTATGGATTAGTTTTACCTACATTATAGTTTAAAATGACAATTGGTAGTTCGGTAGTATGATGAATTGTATTACAAGTTTTTGCTGAATTCACCTATCCATTACATTAACGTGTAATAAGTGTTTTTGAAGTAATTACAGCTATATAAATAATTAAATGTGTGTTATTTTAAATTTATTTCAGCATCAAAGAAAAAAACAAAACCTAGACAGAAACAAAGGAAAAGACGTCGGTGTCCTGGGGCCCGTGAATACAAAAAGTATAGCCAAGAAATGCTTCAACTAGCAGTTGAGTTAGTAGAAAATGGTTAGTTAACGGCACGAGCTGCTGCACGACAGTTTTCCATACCTAAACAGACCATATTAAACAAAATCCACAACAAACATAACAAATCTGTTGGATGTCCAACTCGTCTAACGGAGGAAGAAGAGTAAAATAGTAAACGTACTGATTGCCGCTGCAAAATTTGGTTGTCCTCTTACAAAATTAGACCTACGTCTCGTAGTTTTCGAATATTTAAAAAAAAAATGGTCGACAGGACTTGTTTAAAGGTCAACCTCCAGGAAAAGCTTGGGTGGGATAATTCTTTTGTTGCGTAACGCTGCCGATTTGACCGTACGCATTACCCAAAATATCAAAAAAGTCCGAGCGGAAAAAGGGGTTGATGAATTAATGAAATATTTTGAAAATTTACGTGAAACCATTAAAGATGTTCCGGCATCAAATATATTGAATTTCGACGAGACCAACTTAAGTGACAATCGGGAAATTCCAAGTGCATATTCAAGAGAGGGGTGAAATATTCCGAAAGGGTCCTTAACTCTACAAAGGGGGCCATATCAATCATGTTCTCTGGAACAGTGGCTGGTGAAATCTTACCAGTCTACGTTGTTTACAAAGCCGACAACTTATACTCGGAGTGGATACAGGGCGGGCCTCGTCATACCAGATATAATCACACCAAGTCAGGCTGGTTTGATTCTCAAACTTTTGAGGATTACTTTAAACGAATCGTCCTGGATTGGGCGAGTGGTTTGCCGGGAAAAAAGTTGTTATTTGCGACAATCTATCGAGGCACTTAAGTGTAAATATTATCGAGCTCTGCGAAAGTCATGATATTCAGTTCGTTTTAATACCTGCAAACTCGACACATTTGACGCAGCCACTCGATGTGGCATTTTTGGACCGCTTAAGAAAATATGGCGAAAAATTTTACTTCAATATAAAATTGAGAATCCAAATCAATCGACACTTAATAAAAACCACTTTCCAAAGTTATTGAAGTCTTTGACTGATCAGATCCAGCTAACAGAGTTAAAAAATATCAAAAGCGGTTTTAAAGCTTCTGGAATCAGCCCTTTCAACCCTCGTGAGGTGATAAAACGGATACCTGAATATCACGAAGAGTTACAGTCTTATACAATAGACGAGACCCTGCTCGAATATTTAAAACGAACAAGACAACCTAAGCCCATGATTTTGAAACGAAATAAAAAAGTTGTTACTGAACCAGGAAAATCAGTGTCAGTCAATGACTTTCTACGACAGGGAACAAATGCGTCAACTTCATCAGTAGCTAGCGTACAAGGCAGAGCCAAGACTTCGAAAAATTACAAACTCAATGCGAAAATATATAAAAAATCTGGCAACTGTCAAAAACTGGTCGACAATGGTGAAAATAATAGATACAAGATGGATATGATTGAAGATGAACGAAAAATGAAATAAGCACGCTTTTAGATGAAAAGACGGGACTTTTTAAAATTAAGGAAATGGATGACCGAATAATGAAATTACTTGGAAATAATAATAATGAAAATAAGATAAAAGTTCTTTCGACAGTGACATTAAATCTACCATCAACGTCAACCGGAAAGACAAATAAATCAGGTTTGTTTTTTAAACCACACGTCCTATATTCAGACAGTGACGAAAAATTGCAAAATAAAGATAAAGAGAACGTGCTGGAAGAAATAGAGTTAAACATAAAAAATGAAAAGAAAGAAAGAAAATGTATTAACATACCAGACAAATATAAGGATTGCGAAACAACAGAGAAACTAGTAACGACAGTAGAAAACAAAGATTTATTACAAAAAGTGAAACCAATAAAAACAAGCAAAAAAAGAGAACAAAAGAGGTAATAATAGTAAAAAACAAAAAAAGATCTAAAAGACTAACTCGAAACAGCAGTGGCAGTGACACCGACGTTTCCGAGAATATTTCATACAGAGAATCATCAGATAGTAGCGAAAGATACGTTCCTGAAGATGTTGAAAAAGACGTCGAAATGTGTACAACAGAATTTAATGAAAACAATAAAACTATGTCCGTAGAAAATGAATAATTATTGGACCATCATATTCAACATGAAGTGCACGTTGACAAATACGTTTTGGTCAAATTTATAACTGAAAAGAGTACTAAATATTATGTAGGAAAGGTAACAAAAATCGATGGAATATTTGTGTCCATAATTTTTTTAAGAAAGAAGAATAACAACTCTTTTTTTCTGGCCTCAAGTAAAAGATGAGGCAGAAATGTATTTATTTGATATCGTAAAAGTATTACCTCAACCAAATGATAACCGTAGGGGTTCATTAGCATTTGAAGTTGATTTCAGTGGTTTAAAAGTACTTTGAGAGACTTTAGGTACACTACCATAAACACCTCCAACGTTTTATGATCTCGTAAAATTAAACTTATGACTAATTTTATATAAATATTAATTATGTCGATTGTTAGCCAACTTTTATCTGGTAGTGAGTTTTTGAAAGGTCAATAATTAAATTCAGATATAAATAGTACGTAATTCATTGTTATGAAACATTTACCTAAGTGCCAGGTAAATATAATATATCTAAAAAAACTTATCATTAATAATTTGTCAATGTTATTATTAAAAAATACTCAATGTGAGCTTTGTAAATTCACATGGCTAATTAAAGTGTTTATGCCAGACGGTTGAATATAGCTTTCTGTAAAGAACACCGCTCAAGCGACTTCTGGAGCTGACGCGCAGGTGCTCTCTCTCTCTCTCTCTCAAGCTTTATTCAACCATCTATTGCAGTAATAAAGATCTAAGTAGGCAGTCTAGAATTAATATTTTCTCAGTAGGTATTTTCGATTCGTGCTATCAGGTCAGCTTTGCTGAGACCAAAGCCTTGATGCCAAAATGTAAGATATATAAGTAATTAAGTCACAAATTAGTTTCTTCTATCATTAACTCATTATTTATCTACTATCTTTAATCTTGATTTTTTATAGTCGCTATGGTTGTGCAATTCGTATAGATTTAATGTATGGTTCTCACAGTAAGTACATTCAATATTCGTTTTCAGAACCAAATGCTATTGAGCCTGATTCTTGATGCCAAAATTTAGTAGTAGGTAGTTAAGTTTTAAGTTCGCTTTTCACATTATACCCACACTAATTTTGATTTTGTAGTCGCTAAGAGCACGCAGTTCAACGAACTATCTTGATTTTTAATAAAATATTTTTGCAAAAACTATGTTTTAATTTTTTAAATTTATTTGTGTCAACCCTTGTTGCGTCTAAAATCAGTTGTATGCAAACTTGCAAAAAGTAACGGGTAACATTAGCCACAGTAATAAAAAGCTAAAATGGCCACTTTTGGAAATTAATTTTATATAGATGCCATCTTTAGCCGGTTTTCTACTATAGCTCTTAAGAAGCATGCAGATAAGGCTTAAAGTTCAGTCGAAATAAACAGTGGACAATGTTTACAGAAAGTGGACCTAACTTTGGCCGGTCTTTAAAATTACTTTTAAACTACAAAATCAACTATTTTTTTTTTACAGATTTTTGTGTTTAAGTTATAGTAACGCATATAAACTTCACTTGCACGTCATAAAATCAATACTATTTCCGATATTTTTTTGGTGTGGTAACCAATTTTCTAAAAAATGTGGCCAAAGTTGGAGGATTTCACGGTACATAGAACGGGGGAGTGGGCGGAGCCCGCGTAGCCACTAAAATGTCACTAACACGTCAATTCCCACGTATAAATCTTTTCCAAATTTCAAAAGTCAAAAATGTGTAAATTTATTCAGTCTGTCAACACAGCGAATCGGGTTTGGCGACGGCAAGCCTCGTACAAAATAAAGTTGACAGCCATTCTATTGTGTACAATAGTATTCTACGCTATTTGATTAATGCCATTTTAGCGCTGTAGGTAGATGCAAGTGTCTATGGAACTAACAAGTCCGAAACAAAACATACAAATATCAATTCGGCCGAAAATCAATAATGTATTTTTAAGATAGTATTGCAATACAAATTTCTGACTACAATCTTATGCTTTACATAGCATTTCACAACGATTTTGATTAAAAATGAAGTTTATAAAACTTCATTTTTAAAGTTTATAAAATACACATACAAAATAAACATTTTCTCATGTTTGGAAACTCTAACATAGACAAGAGCTTAAAAACTCACTAAAACATCAAAAAATTGAAATAAAATGCATGCACATTGGTTGTTCAATTTACAACGATAGCCATTTGCAATATATGTCAAAATTAGTTCTAGGGACACTCGCGGGTGGTATCTCAAAATGGCACACAAAATTAGCTGTCATTTGTATGGGAAAGCCAGTCCAGTGTGGTAGTAATATACAGGTCAGTTTTAAGACCCACTCCATATTTTTACAATTATACGTATACTAAGTTTTTATATTATATACAGTTGATTTTACACAATTCAAACGAATCGAAAACCTAGTTAGTGTTTATATGTAATCACAGGTTGACTCCATTGTCAATAATGAGAGAAAGTCTGAACTGTCTGTCATCTTTTTTACAGGTTCACCGAGTCCCAGGTTTACCAAACTATGGACCGTTCGATTACATTAATGTAATAAAATTGAATTACAATAACAAGCCATTCATTTCCAATAATTTGGTCAGTCTTAAATTTATATCAATAAATAAATGCCTAACAGATTATGATCTGGGCGTCCCTTTTCTGATTTTGTAAGCTCTGCAAAATTTCAGATACTTGACGATATTTTAAATTTCTTTTTACCTTTTCTGGTAGTAATAAATAGGGAGAGAGATTGCCTTGTGGTGATAAGGTAGAAGAATCTATTACCTTCAATAGATCCATCCATCTATCCATTATAGCTTATAAAAGTCACCTGCCAAACGTAGGCCTCTCCCATAGATTGTCTCATAGGAGGGGAGGTGGGGGGGTCATTTTGTCACGGGTGCCACGCTTGGCAACTGCAGGTTTTTATAATTTTAATTTGTTATTCGGAAGTTGCCGCTCCCTACCTCCTGTTTCAGTCTCCCTCTGCCACCTTTAACAACACCTACAGGAAGGTATGGGGTAGGGGATATTCTTACACTGCCACTACATGGTAATAGATAAACCAACTCATATGCCAGGTGTGAAATATTGACACAAAACTACAAGTACCATCACAGCCTACTGGTCTTTGGAAGCCTTGCATAACATAAATGCCTTAAAATGTTCGAGCTAACAATACATGTGATACTATGTGGCTACCCACTACAAAGAAGGCTACATGTGTAATATAACTTTTTAGGACTGAAATGAAACATTCTACAGCCTGTAATTAGGTACTTGACACTACCATTAGTAAAGTACTAACATAGCTTGTTAGGATTGATCTAGTTCTGTCGTGTTTTGGTAATTAAAATCGTTAATTTTTATATATATATATATATATATATATATATATATATATATGTAATTGTTATACTGTTTGAAAAAAATAATCCTGTATTACAGGGCTATTTTCTAAAAGTAGCCAAATTTTAAACTTAAGTTCAAATATATAAATAATGACATACCATTATTGCAGCTTTGAAAATACGAATAAATAAAGCTTCACTTTTATTTGAAATTATCCCAAATTGAATCTAAATTATGGACAACAACGTTTATGCCTACCGATCGACCCTTACGAATGTGTGTGTCTCCGTAAAACTTATGCATCAAATGTTTGGATTGTTTTTATTAATTTTTCTTTACCATTTGCCTATATTACATATTTATTCTGAACCTTCTCTGTAAACTTGACTGGTTATTGCAAAATAACCCTGTATATTAATTTGTATGCTATGTACATATGTATGTAGCATAGTAAGGCATGTAAATTATGATTTCAAACTGTTTATATGACAATATTAATGAGGGCTAATTACAAAGGATGCCTCCGATACCGATATATCGGCGATACTCGAAGATTGCCGATATATCGGCATTGGCGATATTTTTATGGCCGATTCAACGATACTTTTCAAATTTCGCGCTTCAAAGTTGTAAAGTAAACGCGCGTGTTGTCTCGTATATTTCATTGCAAACGAAACTGTCTATAGTTTCAAACGGTTTTATGTCCTGTTATTTATTATTTTTATATTAATAAAAAAATAATCTGACTTGTGTTTTATTTATTTTACCTTCATTTTTGAATTCAATAAGTGTATCGGTATCGTGTCGACAAAAAGGCGTATCGAGGCATCGCTCACCAGATGTCGCCAGTTGGAACTAATGTGAACTTATTTGTTACGCATCATCGAATAGTTGCGATTTAAAAGTTTTTTGGTTTCTAGTGTACGTATATGCACAAAACAATGCCTCGGTACGGAGCTCTTTAAATTTTTTAACACATTTTTAACTTCTCTTTTTTTCATTCTACTTTTGGGGATTTAAAATATAACTAATATTTCAGTTAAAACATTGATGTTTACACTTTTCTAAGAAATTTACTTCCACTACCATGAAATTAGTCAAATATTTTTCACCTCATTTTCAAGTGACGCCGCCCTGGTGGCAGAAAATGTCGTGGATGTCCTTATCTAGTGTAATATACCAATTAATGCTGTTTTTTTGTCCACCCAACTGAAACAAACTGATGCACTGCTGCTTCACTACGAAAAGAGTAAGAGCGTGGTACATATCCAAATGGAGTCCTAGGCAGAAGGCCTATTATTCACTAAATTCGAATTTAAACCCGCAGTATCTCGGTGTGGCGATTGTAGCAGATAGCGATCCAGTCGGGTTGTGTCGCACCCCATTGGATCTGGTTGACTTCACCCTCAGCAGCTGTGTAGGCAAGAATTGGGTCCTCAATGGCGCGAGGCATTTGTTGGATGTCCCAGATTAATGCCTGGTGGTCATCTCCCGCTGTGCATATGTGACAAGAGCTGGAATGGAAGAATAATTCGATAAAAGTAAGCTTTTTATATAGAATAGTGGTGACAAACAAGCACACAGTCCACCTGATAAGCGGATACTGTGGTCGATAGACAATAACATCTACTGCTGTTGGCTGTGATGAACTAAAAACAATATACAGTGCGACCTTGATATAATGAGCCTCAATATAACGAATTCCTCGGTTTAACGAATTTTTCGAAGTCCCCTAGAACTGTCCGTAAGAGCTAATGCAAAATATACCCCTACATTACAAATAGATTTATTCAAAACCTCTTTACATCGGTTTTAATAATGGCTGAATATAGTTAGAAAGCATTATTTACCTCCATTTAACGAATTTTTTCAACTTAGAACTTTGACATAAACAGAAACTTTTTTATTCAATGCAGATTATAACAATACTTATTGAAAGCCACTTTTTTAATTTACCACTGGTTCGCAAAAAAACCTCTGTCCTGGGAAGAACCAGCAAGAAACCCAGCGGGACTATTTTTTTTCCAATAATAGCTTACAATCATGTTTACAATTAACAACACAAGACAAATTAGAAATAGCTTGGTAGCGATCACCCTTCCCAGGGGTTATTATCATCCATAAATTCCTTAATATTATAATAACCCTTTTTATACAAACTTAGTTTAATAACTTTGTGTATGACAAATTTTGTATATTTTCTGGGATTTTGTTGTAAAAGCGTATACATCGCCCCAAGAATGATTTACTGACTCGGTGGAGTCGAGTAACTGGTACTACTAGCTTGTGTCTGCTCCTAATATTTACAGAATGAATATCACTTATTTTCGCAAAACTACTTTTATTTTTGTGTACGTACATTACATTTTCATAAATGTATTGAGAAGTCAGAGTTAATATATTGATTTCCTTAAATTTTTGTCTCAGTGACTCTTTTGGTTTTAAATTATATATTGCTCTAATGGCCCTCTTCATAACATTACCTATTAATTATTCGCACTAAATTCCACAATAAAACACGTCATGTATGTAATAAAACATGTCATGTAGGTAAAGGTAAACAAGTATTCTTACCTTATTAAATGTCCGATCTAACCTCTGTATAACAAACCTCATTATAACGAATTACTTGATGTAATGATTATTTTCTAATTCCCTTCATTTTTGTTATATCAAGGTTGCACTGTATAACTATATTATAACAAAAATTCATCATCATCATCATTACAGCCCTTCACAAGTCCACTGCTGAACATAGGCCTCCCCCAAGTAATGCCACAAAGCACGGTCCTGAGCCACCTGCATCCATCGACTTCCTGCATATCTTACCAGATCGTCACTTCATCTAGTGGGGGGTCACCCTACACTACGCCTACCGGTACGAGGCTGCCACTCGAGAACCTTTCTTCTCCATCGGTTATCGGTTCTTCAAGCTATATGGCCGGCCTATTGCCATTTCAGCTTATTAATCCGTTGGGTTATGTCGGTCACTCTGGTTTTACTGCGGATGTCCTCATTTCTGAGTCTATCACGCAGAGAAACTCCGAGGATAGCCCTTAAGCCGAGCACATAGCACTCGGAGCATAACAAAAATTACTATAATTTAAATATTAATATTATTGTAGATATAAGAATTGACAAATGTGTAAGCAACTTCATAGAATCACTGTATCTTTATAAGTAATTTTCATTGCCTTAATGATAATAATGTCTCTTAGACCGAATTTCCGTCACTGTGATCAGTTTCAAAGCAGATAAGCCATTTACGCAGGACAGAGTGTATAGTGCTAGAGTGTATACACAAGCACAGGGGCACTCTTTATTCCCCTAACTCTCATAGCCCATTGGGACGGCATGTCGCAACTACCAGAGAGATCAGGCGCAGGATCAACGGCTTTACCTGCTTTTCGAGGCACGGGGGTGAAACACAGTCAACTTTCTTCTTGTTGTGTAACACTCAATAACTATGATTCCATTGATGTTGGTGGTATAAACTCTGGCGCTGTTTACAAGTATTAATTATTTTAAGGCTCTGTGGCGCAGTGGCTTAGCAATGAGTGGCCGCGCTGGGGGCCGTGTGTTCGAGTCCCGCACGAAACAAGTATTTGTATGGCCTACAAATAATTGTTCTGGGTCTGGATGTTTGTCCTTGTGCAATTTATGTTTGTAAACTGCCTCCACGATACAGAAAATCCTAGTGCGGGGGTAACGTTAAAAAAAAAGGAAATAAAAAATTGAGTTAAACTCTGGCCGTCGTGACCGAAATTCGGTGTGGAGGGCAATGTTGATGGGGTGGTGATGGTGTGGTACCTGTGGGGCGCCCAGGCGATGCCGTTGACGCAGGCACGGTGGTTGTTGAGGCGAGCCACGGGTGTGCAGGGAACCCTCACGTCCAGGATCACCACCTCGCACGCGTCCATTGCCACCGTGGCCAGGTAGTTGGGGTCCTGCTTGTTCCACGCCAACCGCAGCAGCGGCGTGTGCTGCGGATCCTGGACAAGTGCACATGCTCCATGTAAACATTGAATACACTTTTTTTTAATAGAATAAGGGTGACAAACAAGCACATAGTCCACCTGATGGTACCCATAGACATCTACATTAATGTTGATTCAATTAGATATCAATAGAATCAAATTGAAGATGCATTGTCACCTCTGAAGACAAAGATCGAATGTCTCATTCCCAGTAAAAAGATTTCTGGTTCTCTACCCTCATCATATAAAACATTGTAACAGCATGGTCCTTCCAGTTTGGGTTCACCCATTCGTGCTACAAACATAATATATTTGCAGCATGATTCTACCACATACAATATGGAGAGTAGTATATGTAGAGTACAGCGTACATCCAAGTAAAGGACAGTCAAAGACGTAGTACCCACCTCATATATGATGGTGGAGTGCTCGAGATGCCGTAGATCGAACATTCGCACAGATCCGTCAGCGCCTACAGACGCGAACATGTCCCGTCCCCCTCCAGCCCGACTGAATGCAATGTCATACACCTCCTGTGCACACAACAAATAGTTTTAACCCAATCCTGACCCCTTCCACACACTATCACACATCTTCCTAGGAAATTAGTCAATAATAATAATGTTAGTCCAGACCGAATTTCGGTCACGGCGGCCAGGTCTTAACGGAGACTAGCCATCTGTGCAGGACAAGATTATACTTTCCGTTATCTTATTCTCACGACCGGAGAGAGTTGAGGCAATGACTCCGAGCTGCTACTGAGAATTTCTTATAGGATAAACTCAATAACTTATTATTGATTTTGTCCGACCCAGGACCCCAAGATTAGCAACTGCATTTGCATACATAAGCAGTCAAAAATTGATGATGATGAATCAAATTGATTCATCAAACTTGATTTTCTATTGGGCCATTACAATTGTTATAGAAACATGATGATGAAACAATAATTTTACCTTGTCATGAGCAATCAACTGTGTTTTTACATGTCCAGATACATCGTTGACTCTGCCCAGCACTTGACCTGTCTCAAGCCCCCATATTGTGCATGTAGTGTCAATACTGCTTGTGCCAATCAGATTGGGATCTACTTCATTCCAGTCGAAGGATGTGAGTGGTGCACAGAAGTCAGAGTTCTTGTTGTTGTTAAGCACACATTCAAAAAGGGTGTACGGCTCACCAGCGCGCCATATGCGTAAATAATCACCTAAAAATTTAAAGTCAAGTAATTACAGTTTATAGATGTCCCTTTGTACCGGCTTCTGGTTGATGGCTCACCAACGTGCCTAACCGTAACCTAAAATAAAAAACATATATAGCAATTGGTCTTATAAAATTAATCATAATTCATACTTATTATTAAGTATGTTAGTAGAACAGCCTGTATAATATTATGTAGTTTGCACTGCTTAGTAGAACCAGTTCCTTGACAAAAGTAATGAGCGCTCCTGTCAGTGATACTCAATTCCAGAATGTCCCATATGAGGATTGCAAATAGGTGCTTACCACTTACACAATAAAAGAGGTACTTTAAAATGTATAGCTTTCATTACTATTGAATTTACTAATTATTTAATGATAAGAAGTGCATTAGTTGCAAATGTGAGTACCAATACAAAAGATTATTAGTTTAATGTTACAAATCTATTATAAAATATGTATGAACACTTTTAATTAATAAACAAAAAAATTATATCAAGCCATAGATGCTCCACAGCCAGGCACCTGCATCCTCTAATTTCTGAGAGGGTTAACCCCTGAGCTATCACGGGTCTTTGAAAATCTATATAAAGATTTTCAAGTTTTCAATGTAGGCAGTTTACATACATAATTTTCCACACTAGGATTTTCTCCTGTATTGTAGAGGCAGTTTACCTATTTCGTTATAATTTGCACAGGACAAACATCCAGACCCAGACAATTATTTGTAGGCCGTATAACAACTTGTTCCATGCGGGATTTGAACCCGAGGCACTACGCCATGGAGCCGTCAAACATGTTTAAATATTATTACAAAAATCGTCTAGCATCTGAGTCATATTTAAGATGCTACATTATTACTAGGTAGCATCATGGCTGTCATGGCTACATGTGGCATAGCTACACTAGAGGGCTAACTATTCTTGAATTATCAAGCTTTTGAACAGAAAATATAAAATATCATAAAATAAACATTCAATATTAATTTATATTAATTTGCTAAATTTGGAAATACCATGTTGTCGAAGTATTCTTTCTTTGTCATTATTTATTGTCACAAAATTCATTAAAAGTATAATAATAAGGAATGTTTTAATTGTTTACTATAAAGCAAAGGGTTTTCTAAGATTTTTATAAGATTTAGTAAATGGATGTAAATTTTTACTGACATAATGTTAAATTAATTTGCTATTACTGTTGAGTACATTTAGTCATAATTTGTGAAAACTTAAATAAATTTCAATTATTTCCTTTAATTTTTGTAATAGGTGAGTAGTTTTTAGTGTTTCCTGATGATGAACTGTAAAAATTAAAATGTTTACTCACCACTTGTGGCTAGTAAATCTGGATACACTCCCTTGCTATCAGGTATCCACATAATCTTGGTGGTGGGGTATGGGTGGTCAAAAGTGCTTTTAGCACTGAACTCACTTGTTTCTTCATCTAAAGATATAATTTGTACCTGCATGGACATTAAACACATGGTCATATGTTTCAAGTAAAGTTCAACTTAGTGCTGGTTTTAACAAACCATTTAAAAGAATATTTCATTAATTCTGTGGATTTATAAATTGCAAATAGTCAATATACAATGCTGTGCATTTAACATGAAAAAGAAAAGTATATTATATTATGTACTAAAAATTTTAATTTTGTAAGATAATGTAGCAAATGATCCTTAATAGAATTGATAATACCTTATTATTATATTCTTCAACAAAACTACCCAGGGCTAACCTGAATCTCTTGTCTGGCCGCACAGACCAATTCATAGAGTACAATGGCCATGGTGCTTGGTATCTAAGGACAAAGAAAAAGTAACGTTTCACCAATTTTTATTTCAAACATAGCTTGTCCAGCATGCATTGCTTCTTTGGTAAACCTATAGACATCTGATACTTGTGTGGGGGTGGGTGCAGGAGAAGACCCCACCCTACCCTTCCTCCCTTGCGGAATTTATGAGTAATGATTTTTTTTGTTAAATCATAACCTTACTTTTTACACTGGAATATTGACCTAAAGTTGCTTCTGCGACAGCTTCGGTGCTATGGGAAGTGTAACTCCTTCGCCCTTGCATAGCTAATCACAGGCAACCTTTTTCACCTCTGCAGCTTTGGTTATTGGTCGCGTTTGGCGACCAGCCTCATCTGCTATGGCTCATGTGGGTGCCTGCAAAATGCTACGGGGGTAGGAGCTGCTCATTTATTTTCTGAAAAACCTCTTTACTGTACAATTCAATTTATTGTATATGAGACTGCACTATTAGGAGGTCTTCAGCCACAAATGGACTGTCGGGGTCCAAGTGATTCAATTTTTTTACAGGTGTATCCATATTAAAAAAACAAATTAACATATTAATATTCTGTTATACACAAATCTGTAAAAATATTTAGCTTTTTTTGATACGCAAGGGCTACGCAAGGGCAAAGGGGCTGCACTTCCTGCAGTGCCGAAGCCGTTGCAGAAGTAACTGCGTCAATATTCCTGTATAAAAAATGAGGTTATGATTTTACAAAAAAAGGGGGGTTTCCGGCACTTTCCCCTTTTAGGGCGAGGTTCCTATTCCAGCCTCCCCCCACTCGGTGACCATACATTCATGCAGCAGATTACTTAAAAAATTCATAAAAAATGGGGGGGGGGGGCGGGTTTCCGGCACTTAATTCTTTTAGGGGGAGGTTCCTACCCCTCCCCCCCATCTACCCGCCCACTCGGCGACCAATAATTCGTGCAGCAGATTAATAAAGAATTACCTACATTTATTTAAACTAAAAATGAATTTGCATTCAAAAATTAAAAATTGTCAGTTAAAACTAGCACTCTAAAATATTTATTTATAATTCAAATGTGTGTAGCTTACTTTCTTATTGTACTTGAAATTAAAACCACATTATGGAGCTTACTTGTATATTTCTTTGCGTTTTGTACTGGAGCTTGTTGTACTAGAGCTGCTATGTGGCATCGACATGTTACAGTTTTTCGTTTAACACTTGAAATAGTAAAAAAGTAGGTTATTTGCACTATTTAACAAGTCAAACATAATATGTAGTAAGGATTTTGAAGAAAATTACGCGTAAAAGAAAAAAGATCTTGTTAATTGGGTATATTTGTTTTTGCAATCGCTAAATCAATTTTATGCATTGTACCGTATAATTACCCCAGTACTGGAATCTAAGGCAAATGGTTATGCAATGTTATAATTGTTTCTATCGATAACAATATTTACTGCATGCCTTATAATGTTGTAAATTAGAGCACACGGTTATAAATAAAACAACACATTTAAGGCAACAAACCGAAAACCGAATCAATAGCTATTCGAGTTAGACGTTTGACGTTCAACGTTAATGACATTTATAAAAACGGGTTGCCACTTGCCAGTTTTTATAACTGTCCATTCCCGTCGGTTGGTCAAAGGTAACTTCTTTACGAGGGCGGCACTGAAAATTTCGGGGATCAAGGAAGTGACACAACATTACTATTTAAAAATGTATTTATTGCTTTTCGAAGTATTCTCCGCGAAATTTGACACATTTTTCCATACGATGGAACCAATCATTGAAGCAACCATTCCATTGGAAGTTGGGGTCTTCAAAATGGCCGTTTTGTAGGCGTCCACAGCTTCTTCAGGTGATGAAAATTTCTGTCCACGCAATTTATTCTTTATTTTAGGGAAAGTATAGAAATAATTAGGGTTTAGGTCGGGGCTGTACGGCGGATGGTCTAATAATTCTATGTTTTCTTGCTCTAAAAACTCTTTTGTTTTGTGTGCGGTATGAGAACTCTCATTGTCGTGATGGAGGATGATGCGGCGGTTGCAATTCTCTTTACGGAGTTCAGAAACGACCTGTGGCAAACAAATGCTAGCATACCATTCTGCGTTGAAATTTAGAATCGTTTGGAAGGAATTTGGGGGAGTAAAGTATTTTATTTAGTAGAGGTTTGGTCCCCAATTATAATAATACCACTCCCATTTTAAAAGGTAATGCACCGTTCTTGAGAAAAATCAAAAAGAAAATCCAATAGAACTAACCTCAAAATCATAACTCAAAATGAATTAAGGGGGTGGAAGGTGGTGGAGAGGGAGGCGGTGGAGTTGTAGAGTCGCCAACCACTTCCACATCCTGCCGGACATGCTTAGTTTTTTTTAATAACATACATACATACATAAACACTCACGCCTGTCACCCAGAGGGGTAGGCAGAGTTTACAGACTTCCATTTTGCATGATCCTGACACACATCTCTCGCCTTCTTCACATCCATACACCTACGCATACATGCTCGTCGGTTAAGGGTACTCCTAATTTGGCCCGTTTACAATAAATCGCCAATTATGGTCGATAAATTTTCACCTAGGACGTCCCTTTCCAACTCTGCCATTCACTTCTGCAACATAAATTTTCTGTCACTCTTTCCTCATTCTTCTTGCCACATGTTACCAAACCACACTTAACCTGATCCACCAACTTAATCCTGGCACAACATCATCTTGCAAACCACACTCTTCTCACTCAGCCCTAACATACTCCTTAACGACCGCATTTCTACTGCGTTCATTCTACTCTCGTGCTTCTTCTGCCACACCCAACTTTCACTACCATACGTTAAAGTAGGGACCAACACAGCATTGTGAATTGCCATACGTGCCTTTTTCGACACATTTTGACTCTTCACAATAGAGTGCAGGGCCCCATTTACTCTATTTCCCGCATTCACTTGTCGTTCTATTTATATCCTTATCGTATCTCCCATCCCTGCTAAATACGCAGCCCAAATATACAAACTCATCTACTTGCTCGATCAACTCCCCTACTATTCTTATTTCACAAATCGTTTTACTTTCTTCTCTTTCAAAAACCATAACCTTCGTCTTACTTGCGTTTACTTTCATACCCCTTTCTTTTAAAGATCTGTTCATTAATGTAACCATCATTTGCAACTCGGCCGCCGACGACGCAAGAATAACTTGATCATCGGCGTACAAAAGGCATTTGACGGTTAACTCACCCATTCTTAATCCGCATTCTTCAACTTTCAAATTTTGGAAACAACTCCATAAATAGGTTGAACAGCCACGGGGAAGCCACACAGCCTTGTCTGACACCTTTATGGATGTCAAACCAGTCCGAGTAGACCCCGTTGATCCTAATACAAACACTAGAGTCCCTATAAAGAGACTCCAATGCCTGTATTAAGCCAGCGCTCAACCCAAATGAGTTCAGTATTTGCCATAGCACATCCCTATCCACTCTGTCATAGGCCCTTTCCAAGTCCATGAACGCACAAAAAACCTTTTGGTTTTTGGCCAAAAACTTCTCCGCGATCATGCGCATGGAAAAGACTTGATCTGTACATCCCATTCCCTTTCTAAATCCCGCTTGCACATCCATCAAAATATTTTTTTTAATACATTTTTAAAAATCTGATTTTGAGGTTATGTTTTTGTAATGTTTTTGACTATAAACCTGATTTATGGGGGGAGAGAGTTGGAGGAGGGAAGCACTACGTAGCGCAGCTGAGGGAAGGCCGGTAGACGGAGTCTCGCTTCGCAGGGCTCCTACTTCTGAGTGGTTTACAAAAAAATAACCACGAAGGGAATGGCGGGGTCTATTCGCTCGCTTCGCTCGCTCACTCGACCCCGCCATCCCCTTCTAACCTAACCTATCCGAGTCGGGGTGCCCTAAGTCCCGCTCACTTCGCTCGCTCTTGCACTCAACAAAACGCCAAGATATTAGCTTTTATAATTACTTATAATATATATTACAATAATAACCACACTACGGCTCGCACAGGTGCCTGTGATTTGCTACGACGCGACGGGCGGGAGCTGCTCTCCCTCCGCACCTACGGCTTTACAAAAACACTATAGGAGTAGCGCAGACAAGACTACGTGGATTCGGGGCGTGCTGATTTAATTTTGGCATAGATTCGATCAGATCAGATATCTATAGTCAGGTTGCCTTTGCTCCCGCCACAGACACAAAATTTTTGTATGCTATCCAGCTTTCACAGTAATATCATATAATTTTTTCTTAGAAGGGCTAGAACCCAGAGCCGTACGTAAAGTCAGTTAATAATAAAAATGAATCATTTTCCATACTTTACGTATTTTAGGTTATAATAGTTTTTATTTATTTTTTCGATAACGGTGAATTACCTTTTAATGTGAGTGGTGTTATTATAATCGGGGACCAAATCTCTACCAAATAAAACACCTTACTCCCCCGAATTCCTGCCAAACGATTCTAAATCCAACCCTCATTCTGCATTAACCGTTCTTTGTCCCTTAAGAGGAATAGTCGTAACATGGCCGGTTTTGGAGACAAACGTGGCCACCATTTTTTTACCACACTCCGTGAACGAACAATTTTTGTTGGCTTTAACTAATTTTCGAACACCTAAACTTGTGACTGGTTTTTTGTTTCGGGTTCATACGCATATATCCAGGATTCTCACCAAACCAAACCACTTCGAAAGTCATAATAAATCATCTCTCTTGAATTTTCTCGAGTCAATTCCATTTTCTCAACGACTAAACAAGTTTGACAAAACCTTGTGACAAGACGGAGAATCTTTTTTTTTAAATAAATAAATGGTATTCGATTTTTAAAACTAAGGAGTTTTCAATGAAAAAGATTTTAATATGATAGGAACAGTGGAAATATTCCATTCCCGATACTTTTAGTGCAGCCTAGGTACTAAAAGTAAGTACTTGTGAGTGCTTTCCGGTATTAGATTACTTTTCCTTGATTTCCTTAACTTTATGGTGGTGGATTTTCCCTGTTGTAAGTAGACAATGTTTATAATACGTAGTTAGATCTACTATTATACCCAATTGTGGATGACGAAATGATGTCTCCCCGTGAGAAACCCCCTGACCTTCCTGATGAAGACATGGTGTACCTCGAATTAAGTGACAATAAAGATTGCGAATGTGGTAAGAAAAGGTGTGCTGAAATTGGCGCATTTGATCCAATATTATATAAAAAATTCTATAGTTGATTTAACAGCTTCAATAAATAGCATATACGAAAACATCTCTGCCTAGAATAAAATTTTAGAATGTGTGGGCCAAATGATCAAGGCCTATTTATTGTTCACACTTACCGGAAACGGGGCATTCCATCTTAGTCTTCAGGGGCAACAATGCATCTGCGTTTTGATTCTTAATCGAGGATAAATATAGATGTCTATGTGCCACAGCACCCATTTACCATCAGGTGGACTGTGTGCTCATTTGTGACCCTTATTCTATAAAAAAGCATCTTCCGTACCAATTCAAATCCTAGAATAGGGCTATCACTTCGACCGATTAAAATAGGTTTATGTTTGTCACAAAATAATACGCAAAACATTAAAAAGGGGGATGTCAAAAGTGTCGGCAGAAATCGCATCTCTATTGAACTCTGATCAGCAGATGATGCTAACAAAGTCCTTAATAACCAAATGCTTGCAAAAGAAAAATTGATTGATACATTGTACACACTCAGCAAGCTGTTCTGTTCCTGAAAGTGAAGCCACATGTCTGTTACGCTCCAAAAACAATTTTGCTAATAACGAAAATTGACACCATCGACAGATATCATCAAGTTATGATATCAGAACAAAATAAATCTTATATAGAAGCTTCAGCCAAAATCCCATCTGTCCGTTTGAACTATCTTCAAAAGTCTTAGTTGGAAGCGGCCTCTCCCCAGCCTTCATCTAACTCTGCTAACTCCTTTAACCTCCCCAACAGATCGCAGGCGTATAGAAAAACCAATCTCCTCGTTCCATACCTAGAATTTCCTTGGGGTATGACTAACAGGCCCACCAAAGAATAGTTGCAGATTGTCCATCTTCTTTTAAATAATACTAGTTTTTACGGATTTTATCGCGTATATTTAAATTTTTAAATACCCGACGTTTCGAGCGCTTTATAGCACCCATGGTCACGGCGGGGACTGAGATGTGCAAGGTCCAGATGTAAAGAACGTACAGAATAAATAACATTATAATAGCAGGAATCGATATTATTTGAGTATGTATCCCATATCCAAATACCCATTTAATTCAAGAACTATCCCCTCTTTTTTCTTTGTTACCTCTATCTTTTATTATTACCGGTGACTTAATTCCCATCACGTTTCTTGTGGGTCACATTTTTGTGACCTATTCTCCTCAGAACTTATACAAATTTTTGAAGACATTAATGCTCGCATCATCAACAATGGTACACCCACTCACAGAGTATATCCAGGACTAGACCCTAGGTCTGCTGTTGATCTAACAGCATGTTCTTCTAGCCTAGTCCCTCACCTTTCTTGGAAAACTCTCAGTCCAACATGCGGAAGTGATAATTTTCCCATCCTTATTACCAAACCTGCTGTTAATTGTTTACCTTTTACTACTACCTTCCTTAAAATATAAGCTCCAAGATGATGATGGGCGAACTTTACAATTTTTTAAGATACTGAATTTGCCCAAATGCTGGTTTACTCTTCAACCAATCCACTAAATTCTTACTTTTTATTGGTTAAGACCCTATCTTCCCCTCCATGGTGGGATGCTGAATACACCGCTATGATTAAAAGAAGAAAAGCTGCAGAAATTGTATGAAAATCAATAATTTTATACAATTTCAAAAAAACCTCTGCTCAAACAAAGAGACTTCTATCCAAAAAGAAAAAAAAGTGGATGAAAAAAATTTTGTGAATCCATGTCACCTAATACACCTTTTTTTTTTTGAACATGGGGAAATGCCTACGCATACCCGCCTCGCGGGGGCAAGGACGGGTTATGTCGGACTCGCACCGACTAAAACCTCATGGTGTTTCACCTTCGTCGCATATTGGCAGGGCTACGGGAACGCTTTCGCACACATCCGCGGCCCCACCAGCAATTTAAACATCAATGAAAATTCCCCAACTGTAAACAGAACTTTCTACAGCCTTGTAGCAAATAGTTGGCCTGATTGGCTATATATTTTTACTGATGCTTCCAAATTGTCTTTGTCTATTGTGTCGGTGCTGCAGTCTGGATTCAAAATATAAAATTGTCTTAATACTGTTAAGCCGAATTTACATTACGAAACTAGTAGCTCGAAATCAGTTTTATGATATTAATTTTATCAACAATTTCACATATAAATTTACAGTTTCATAACGCATGCATCGGTTTCGCGACACTGGATTAATTTCGTGCCATGCGCATATTTTTAGTAAAACTAATGTCACGCAACTACTTTCATGATGAGAACGCGACACGAAACTAGTGTCGCGAAAGCATCTGCCATGCATCTGCACAGGGCAGACGTGTGTGTTTGAGTGCATCGTGCAGCTAAATACGCGCCATAATGGCAAACCAACGTTGGTCAGTCGATAAAAATATAAAATTAATTAACGAATACAACGTAACGAGTGTCTTTGGGATCCAAAACACCCTCAATATAATAATAGAGATGCTAGAGAGGCAGCCTACAAAGTAATTATGGAAATCATGGAAATGGACACTGTGAAAGACTAGAAGAACAACGAATTATTGAAAGCAAAAAAACATGGAACTATAACGTGTCTAAAATACCTTTTTTTTGTTTCGTTGCCTCATATGCATTTTCTGAAAAACATTGATAGTTACACCAGAGAAAATACAGAGAATTTGGTAAGTTACTGTTATATAGGTATACTACTATATAGGTTTTTCAAATATCCGAAATTTACTAACTAATACACCAAAAGTGTTTTCTATAGTTCTCCGAGCTCTGCATAATCGGTAGTTGAATTTTTTTTGTTGTTTTGATAAACATGTTCGACGACTATAAGGTCTCATAAGATATTTAGTCAAATGGAATGCTTGGTCTCCCGAAAAAACTATTCCTTCAGGACAGTTCAAAGTCTTTTCCTCCAAGGTTTTTTAAAATTTTCCTTCATCGGAAGCTCGGCCATAGTAACCCACATTAATATACCTAAACTTTAAATCACTGTCACGAACTGCTAGGAGGACAATACTGAGTGTTTCCTTGCAAATATAATAATCACTTCCCGAGTGCATGAGACAACGTATTTGAATATGTTTGCCATCTATAGCGCCACAACACAGTGGCAAATTACATTTTTCATGAAATCCATCAATTATATCTCTCCAACTTTCTTCATTGTCTGGTACCTGTAAAAGAAAATGAGTAGGTCAATATATTGTTTCAGACACCAAACATTGCACCCAACACTCAAGAAGCTTCAGTTTCTGAATCCAACGATGAAAAGTTCACTGTACCACGTACAACTTCAAGAAATAAAAGGAAATTAAAAGATTCGGTCCTTAGAGCAGTTGACGCATTAGAAAAAGTTTCAACGCAGCAGTTTTCAAATAACTCAGGTGATGATGAATTTGAGCTTTTCGGAAGCACTATAGCTCAGCAGTTACGGCAGCTTCCATCAAAAGCTGCCCTAGAGACCGAAGAAGTAATATTGGCTACTATAAGACAGCAACGTGTAAAGCTATTAAAACAGACATAGTTATCACAAAGAGGTACATCATCATCAATGTCAGAGTGTATGGAGTCTAACAGAACTATTACCATTACTATACCAGAGAATCAGCAAGTCGCACAATCCTCATCAGAATCGGAGTCAATTGATGCTACTAGTGCTGCTACGAATAATGATGCAGAAGACGAGTATTGCACATACAATACTTTCGCAAGCTGTTGCTAGGATATCAGGTTATCATTTGGATAGAGAATTAAATTTTGATAATTATTAATATGCATATCATAATGCCTAGATTGTTAATTACACCAAATAAAAATTATTTCCTTACCTGAATGTAGTGTTTTAATTTTTCACGAGGCACTGTAAATTCGTATGATAATGAAGTCAAAATATTTCCTGTCGCAAGAAATCGTAAAGTAATTTGATGTTTCAACTTTGCTGTCAGTACTTGTCGACATGTTGTATCCTGTTTAGATATTTTTTATGACACTTTACTTAATAAAAAATTAAAAAATCTTCACTTATTCGAAAGTAGTTTGTATAGCTCTCGGGATCTTCATCTGCTAATTCAGAAATTAAATGTGTTGCACCCAAATGTCTCCTACCCATCCGACCCCTTTTCTTTCGAGATAACCTTTTTTTAATTTTATATATTAACATCTGTACTACGACCTTTTGCATTGCAAAATGAAGCTTTGATGTTGACAGAGCCATTTCGTTGGTGATACTGTTGATTTCACACTATTATTTTTTGTGAAAGTAGTTTCACACGTGGTGCAACTATTTTCATGAAACTCATTCCAACATGCATAACACTAGTTTCGTAATGTAAATTCGGCTTTACTACTGTACTTAAAATTGTTAATTCTCAGGCTTCTGTTTTTACTGGGGAAGCTGTCGCCATTTATGAGGCTATATCCTTTATTCTTTCCCATAAAATTCCTAAGTCAGTTATATTTACTGATTCCTGATTTCCATTAGAGTAATAAAATTTAAGGAAATTAATATATTAAATTTGACCTCTCAATACATTTAGTATAGATAGTGTATACGGTACCTTTACACTTACTTCTTTTTTCGTAGGTTATATTTATATTGACTACTGCTTTCGATTTCGGTTTTCTGCGATTTGTTTTGTGATTTGGTTTAAGTTGATGCGATTTTTTTGGCTATCGTTTTCGGATTCGTGTTGCGTCTTGAATTGGTTTTGTTGTTTTGATTTTAAAAAAATAATTCAAATGAATATTTATTCCTTTTAGATATTTTGGATTTGCTTTAAAAATATTGAAAAGGAAATTTAATTCCTTTTAGGTATTTTAACGTTTTTTTTTTATAAATAGGTTTTATTGTTACTTCATAATGCCTCGCAAACGTAAGCCCAGCCTTTCAAGAGTATCTTCTCAAAGACAAGCGAAAAGACTAGCTCGATCGCTAGAATCTTTAGAAAATGCTGAACTGAGAAGGCAAGAACAAGCATAGCGTCAGGCTGCTTTTAGAGCATCTGAGACACATTCTCAACGTCAGCAAAGGAGTCTTGAACAGACAGAGCGTCAGGCTGCTTTAAGAGCTTCCGAAACACCTTCTCAAAGTGAGGAAAGGCGTTTTGAACAGGCAGAGCGTCAAGCTATTTTAAGAGCTTCTGAAACACCTTCTCAAAGTCAGCGAAGGCGTCTTGAACAGGCAGAGCGTCAAGTACTTTAAGAGCTACTGAAACACCTGCTCAAAGTCAGCAAAGGCGTCTTGAACAGGCAGAGCGTCAAGCTATTTTAAGAGCTTCTGAAACACCTGATCAAAGTCAGCAAAGGCGTCTTAAACAGGCAGAGCGTCAATCTACTTTAAGAGCTACTGAAACACCTGCTCAAAGTCAGCAAAGGCTATTCGGACAAGCGGAACGTCAGGCCGCCTTAAGAGCCGCGGAAACACCTGATGAAACTCAACACAGACTCATTGAGCAAGCTGAACGTCAATCTACTATAAGGGCATCTGAAACACCAGAACAGACATAGGCGCCAATAGATGCAAATGCATAGCTCCAAGCTGAACGTCGACAAAATTTTCAAAGAAACAATTGGTCGGTTTTTAATGACGCAGAATTCAATTATGATCCGTTGATTGATTATAGAAATCACAGGTTAGTTGTTATCGGACTGATGGATAATGCGTGTCGATTTTGCAGCGCTTTAAAATGGAAAGATGAGACCGCAGGTATGTGCTGTTCCAATGGCAAAGTGTCTCTTCCGTTACTTGGGGAACCAGAAGAACCTTTGAAAACTCTCTTTTTATATGATGCTAATTAGTCACGGCGCTTTTTAAACAGGATCCGGAAATATAACTCATGCTTTCAAATGAAGTCCTACGGAGTTGACCGGGAAATAATAATGCCGGGATTTTCACCTACATTTACGGTGCAAGGGCAAATTTATCATAGCAGGTTCACTTTTTCCAGCTGAAAACGAACAGCATAAATTTTTACAAGTATATTTTATGGGTGACGAAGAAATTGAGGTAGACCGTCGCTGCCAATTTATCCAGGCAGTTGAGAGAGACATAGTGTTCAAAATTCAAAGATTCTTTAACTATAATAATATCAATATAAAAAAACAATAATAATAATAATATTTAAAAAAATATTAATCATAGCAATTAGTTGCAGGTTTGTGATCGCGCGGCGCGGTCATTCGCTACTTTGGTGGGGAGTGGTTGTGTCGGCGTGTATAAATGGCAGCTGTTTCGGCTCGCCGCTCACTTAGCGATCAGTCGCCGTAGAGTCTACATTATCTGAAGATGCCTCGTGTAGAGGCGAAACACGTGTCGTATTGTCGTCGATGGTGTGTCTTACCTCGAATAGTGGTGTTGGAAGTAGTGGTGCCGGAGTTAGTGCATGCAATTGAGGGAGGGCGGGAGGTGCTCTTCAATCCAGGTAAGACACATCATTATAAATGGCTAGCGAAAGGTTGCAAAGTAATAAATTATTTATTATAATGGATTTCCGCAAAGTAACGCCTGATTCCATCAATTATCTAATAGAAAGATGCTAGTTTTTTATTTATTTTATTTTATTTGGAAGACCAAGAGCTGTCATAATTAGGATAGATAGTATTAATAACAACAGTAAGCCAATTAAAGATCCTCACTAAAAAAAATTCCAATCAACTTAAACCAAATCACAAAACAAATCGCAGAAAACCGACATCGAAAGCAGTAGTCAATATAAGTATAACCAACGAAAAAAGTAGTAAGTGTATAGGTACCGTATACACTATCCATACTATTAATATTCCTTTGAAATATTGTTAAACAACCTAAAACAACGAAAACCAATTCACGATTCTAAATAAACAAAATCCAAAATCAAAGCCAGAGTCTAAATATGTATAAAGGAATACTAACCAAATCAACAAAACCGATCCAAGAAAATACACAAATCCGAAAATGAAAGCCAATATAAATCCATTCAACCTTAACCAAATCACAAAGCAAATAATAAACAACCAAAATCGGAAGCAGGTAGTCGAATAAGCTACGAAATAGAAACAATTTAGGTACCATATGTACTATAACTTGACGCGCGGCTCAACGGCGGGAGTTAAGTACATGTCAGTAAAAATTTCGTTACCGCGCTTTAAAAACCTAGTAACGACATCTAGCGGAATCAATTTAAACTATGTATACGCTAATGATTTCTTATATTTACGCGAACATTGCACATGATTAAAACTACTTTTACGGATTTTGTCGCGTTTATTTTTATTTTTTTATTTTTTTATTTTTTAATTCCCGACGTTTCGGGCGCTTTCCAGCACCCATGGTCACGGGGGGACTGAGATGACTGACGTCCCGATGTCGTTGTTAAACCCGGAGTACCTTCAGCTTTTTTAATTATTGATCGGACCATAAACAATAATTAAAAAAGCTGAAGGTACTCCGGGTTTAACAATGACATCGGGACGTCAGTCATCTCAGTCCCCCGTGACCATGGGTGCTGGAAAGCGCCCGAAACGTCGGGAATTAAAAAATAAAAAGTAAAAAATAAAAATAAACGCGACAAAATCCGTAAAAGTAGTTTTAATCATATGTATACGCTAGTTAATAAGAACTCTCAAAAATGTTTTTCTTATAATTTTGCACAATTTTTCTTATTGTAATAACGATTCATTCCTAACCACATAATAAGAACTGTATTCATTTCCGTTCAATAAATGTTACTAAAGCTTATTAATAAGGCTTACTAAGAACTGTTTCTACCACAGTTAAGTAATAGTTAAGGGTGAAAGCGTGACAGGTGATGATAGTATTTCTGATCCATACTTATAATCACGCCTGTAACCCTTGCGGGGTAGGCAGAGCATCAACGCCCCGAGCATCAACGGATTACTTAATATCGTCTGCGAGGTTATCGCCTATTCTGTGAATTACAATGCACCAAAAGGTTTGAAGAAAATCAGCTGGCGAATTTTATGTTTCTTATCGCTCTCTTCTCGATCCTGCGTGGAAAAATACAGATCCATACATTTTTTATCTTAATTTTGGTAAAAAGACATAATAATCCAGATACTCTGACCTTCTGTGTTCGTCCATCGTACCGTCGTCCGTCTTGTAGAATCACGGTGGCGCCACCTAGCTGAATTTAATTTTGCAACATATTCAATTTTCCCACGGGAATGATATGTTTTTCCGCTGAAAAAAGCAGCCTATGTCACTCTACAGCCACCGAACTATCCCCGTACCAAAATTCATGCCATGCCGACGCTCTGTTGCGACGTGAAAGAAGGACAAACTTTAGCAACATATTCGATTTTCCCACGGGAATGAGATGTTTTTCCGCGGAAAAAAGTAACCTATGTCACTCCACTACAAAAAATCATGCCATGCCGACGCTCTGTTGCGACGTGAAAGAAGGACAAACAAACAAACAAACAAACACACTTTCGCATTTATAATATTAGTATGGATGAAGCCGTTTTTAAAAAGTTACAAAATGCTTGTCACCCCTGCCTTACCTGCTTCGTTGACGCATCGCTATTTGTTAAAATTGCCTATCGGTTATCAGTTGCTTGCTTCTGTTGACGGTCGCTTAAGTATGCATCATATTTTGCACTCATTAGATGATACAGTTTTATTTTTTCTACCCGTTTGTAAATATTATATGCTAACTTATTAGTCTTAGTGAATTTTTAAATATTGGTATATTGTTTACTAATTTTACCAAAGGGTTTTTGAAATATCACTGGAGATATACAGAATGTTAGTGTAAACACCGTTGTCCTTGAAACCAGTGGTTTGGTTTCACTTATAGAACTTAAATTCAATGAAAAATAACGACATTTTTTTTAGTAAAATATCAATTTTTCCTTAATTCCTCAATTTTTGCCTGTCCTAAGTCAGAATGAAAGTATGAAGGAAAATTTACACAACAGATTATGTGTAACTACTGTGTTTTTATGTTGAATGTTGTGTAGGTAGCTAGCGCGGGCGGTGATCTTTACAGTGATTACGCCACTCGGGCATATAGGGTATCCATGAATTTACGGACGGTGTCGGACAGAAACTTTTTAAATTTTACGAAAGAAAATAGCGGTTATTTTTTTAAATTCATTGAATTTACGTTCTATAAGTGAAACCAAACCACTGGCTTCAAAGACAACGGTGTTTACACTAACATCCTGTACATATATATTCCTTTATTGTAGTAAAATTATTTTGGTTATTAGATAGGCTTAAAAATGGCTATGCTACATAATAATAGTACGTAGTACGTGTAGGGTGTGGCAGTGACAACCTGAGAATATATTATCAGAACGCAAGAGGCTTGCACACTAAAACTGACATATTTTATCGTAATATTCTTTTATGTGATTATGAAATAATATTAATTACGGAGATATGGCTCCTGGACAGAATTAATTATTTGATAATCGATACGTTGTATGGCGGCGTGATAGGAATTACACAGTTACTGGTCAGAAATACGGTGGTGGTGTTTTGATTGCGACACGTAAAGATCTAGAAGCTATCCCGCAGCCGTCCTTTCATTCAAGTACTGAGGGCCTATGGTTAACGTTATCTATTCACCATATTACCCGTAAAAAACGCAAGAATTTGCATATTTGTATCTTATATTTGTGTAACGAAAATCGGGGTCTCAATTTTACTGCTCAACTTCAAAATTATTTGCACTCGGTTAGCGAAGTTGTCATGAGTCACTCAGACGATAGCTTTTTATTAGTTGGCGACTTTAATATTAGTGATATTATATGGGTGCCTGACATCGACGCCGCTGACGGTTCATTTTTAGGTACAAATATTCGTTCGGGAAATGAAATTTTATTAATAGATGAATTAAGCTCGCTAAATTTGAGACAATTTAATGGTATAAAAATGCCCATGGCAGGATCCTTGATCTTGTTTTTTCTAGCGACGCTGTAACCGTTCGTGATTTAAATGGGGATTCTCTTATTCCTGTTGATCCTTATCATGGCGCCCTTTTAATATCTTTTAATTACGTTGATTGTAATTCATTAAATAGCAATTCTCGCCTTAAGTTCTTATATCATAAAGGTGACTATTATTCATTAAATGGTGAGATTGCCAATATCCAATGGGGTGAAGTTATGTCTCCGTTATCCTTATTTGAACGTTCAATATTTTTATAGCACACTCACGTCACTTAGAGATAAATATATCCCCTCAAAATTAATTGTTGCCGACACTTATCCTAAATGGTATACAGTACCACTTAAAAAAGCTATTAAAGAAAAACATAAATTTTACGTAAATTTAGGATCTATGGCTGTAGTAATGACAATGAAACTTTTAAGCTATTGCGGGAGCGAGTGAGGAAATTAGAAAAGTTGGCATACCAATCTTACATAACCTCCGTGGAGAATTCGATTAGTGTAAATCCGAAACACTTCTGGTCGTATATTAATCAAAAATCAAAATCAATGTCTCAAATTTGAAGGTTCTGTAATGAACTCTGGTGAACTTATCTGTAATGCTTTTTCAAACTATTTTCGTTCAAATTTGGTTTCGGGTGATAGTAATACTCAGCCTGCTCTGAAAATAATTATAATGATTCTCTAGTGTTGCCTCAGTCGAGTGTTGATATCACCTCAATTGATATAAACGAAAATACGGTCTAAAACCTGCTTAAAATGTTGGATCCAACGAAATCTGCTGGTCCCGATAACATTCCAGCTCACTTTCTTATTAACTGTGCGCATACAATTTGTTGTATGTAATGTGTTCCTTTGACTATTTTGTTTAAAAAGTCTCTTAGTACATGTATTGTTCCTACTATCTGGCAGCGTGCATTTATCACGCCTGTCCATAAAAAGGGTTCCAAGACCGAAGTTACTAATTATCGACTGATTTTCAAGTTGTGTATTGTATCTAAAATGTTTGAACGAATTATATATAATCAATTATACGCGGCCCTAAAACATTCATTCAATCCAACTAAACATGTTTTTTTTTAAGAGGACGCTCTACTGTTTCAAATCTTGCGCTCTTTAATGCTTTTTTGACTGAGCAATGGACAATCGCCACCAGGTAGATGTCGTTTATACCGATTATAGTAAAGCCTTTGACAGAATACATCATAATTTGCTATCGCTGAAACTGTCCAAGATCGGTATAAACGACGATCTGCTTAGGTGGCTTACGTCTTATATAAATAATCGATCACAAGGTGTTGTCGCCAGCAACTACATATCAGGATGGGTAACTGTTCCAAGTGGGGTGCCACAGGGCTCACTGCTGGGTCAGTTATTATTTGTTATATTTATCAATGACATTACCTATTATCCGATGAAAACTTGCTTATTATGTTTTGCCGATGATATGAATCTATTTCTGAAAATAACATCAATCGAGGATGCTGAGGCTATACAAGAAGATCTGTCAAATCAAGAGCGCTATTGCCACCTAAACTTCTTAGATTTCAACCCTTCGAAATGTAGCTTTATGTCCTATAGTCGCAAATATAAACCGATTATCTTTAACTATAAATTGAAAGGTGAAAATCTTAAAAGGGATTCCATTGTTAGAGATCTCGGTGTTCTTCATGATTCCAAATTGATATTTGACGTTCACTTAGGAAGCGTTATAACCAAATTTACGAAAGTTCTTGGAGTCTTGATGCGTAGCTCTAGGGACTTCACTAAAGATAAAGCTCTAAAGATCCTACATTGTTCTCCTGTAAGAAGTAATTTGGAGTACGCATCTCAAATCTGGAACCCCAGGTATGCAACATATATTAACCGACTTAAAAATATCCAAAGTAAGTTTATGCGTTACCTCTGTTATAGAACCAATGACTATCGCTATATCTCTGATAATTATATTAGTTATTGTAAAAAACATTACCTTCTTCCTATGGCCATGCGTCGTGAGATTGCTGACCTCACTTTTCTGTTAAAAATAGCTTGTAGTGCTATTGACTGTCCTGAGCTTTTATCTCAACTACATGTTAGCTGTCCTGCCAAACCCCTTGGACACCACAAAATTTTAAGTCTCCCGTTTGCATCTACAAATTATAGGCAAAATACATTTATGTGGCGAACGAGCAATAATTTCAATAAGCTAGCCAATGAGTTTGACTTCGATTTGTTTAGCACTAGTGCTGCGTCAGCTAGGTGCAAATTTAATAATGCATTTTTTGGTAGCTCTAAGTAAGATTTACTTTTGTATTTGTATTTATTTTTCTGTTAAAAATAGCTTGTAGTGTTATTGACTGTCCTAAGTATGAGTTGATTTTCTTTTATATGTATAATACAAGTGTGGCCGTGGAAGGAAAAGGGGAGATCTCCCGCCGGGCAAGGTGTTCTGCCCGGGGAGCGGCCAACACTCCATGTGATATGATTCGGAATGTTGATAGCGTGATTTAGGCTTCGGTGTATTTCGCTTGTGGCGCGACGACAGCGCCGCTACATCACCCCCCTGCTCAGACCGGAGGTCGATAGTGCAGTCTCGTCGACGAATGTGCAAGTGCCAGGAGATTGCCTTGTAGTCTGCGGTGAGTCGAGAAGAAGGCAAGTAATCTGCGAGAGTGCCGTGAAGCAGAGGCGAGCAGTAAGGCTCAGAGCCGTGCCGAACACTGTATAGCGCAGAGAGTAGCTTGAAGGAACAGGAAGCATTATTATTCTAGTGCTGCGATGAACCTTGTGAAGCTAGCTGGCTTGCAGGATATGAAGACTGCAGACGATATCTGCTCGGGAGCGAATGGGTGGGGTATTCAATGACGATGATGAAGCTTGAAGTTTCCGAAGGTTGTTGGTTGCATGTTCAGATCACGTCGGGTGGTCACCACTGTGGCCGTGGAAGGAAAAGGGGAGGTCTCCCGCCGGGCAAGGTGTTCTGCCCGGGGGAGCGGCCAACACTCCATGTGATAGTTCGGAGATGTTCTATATATACTGTTTATGATTCGGAATGTTGATAGCGTGATTTAGGCTTCGGTGTATTTCGCTTGTGGCGCGACGACAGCGCCGCTACACAAGTTTAGCCCTCATTTGGCATAAATATGTTGTATTGGATACTTTTGAGAGTTAAATCGTGTTTATCATTGTTGTAAATTCACTTTTGTATCTATTAGTGAGGATCTTTAATTGGCTTACTGTTGTTATTAGTACTATCTATCCTAATTATGATAGCTGTTGGTCTTCCAAATAAAATAAAATATGAATGTTGATGGCGGTCGCCTCCCATACAACTTGCTTGTTCTCTCATACCAAAAACATCGCATATGTAGAGTCACTTGTAGATTTAAAAAAAACCGTTCCTAACAAACTGAGTGCATTTTGAAGAGGGGGTACATATTTATTTGAATTATGGTAAATGGTGGCGACTCGCCCCAGTTTTACCTGGGTGGGATCTGTAAATGTGGTGCCATTTAGACTTAGGATAGTCAAAGACAAATGGTCTTTATTTTATTCGTTTTTATTTCTTTTTTCCTTAAAAATTTCCAAGTTTTTCGGATAATATAGAGCCTATAAATCTCCTGGTATTGGTCTCTGTCTCTGTCCTTTCGTACAGTTTCATTATAATCTGTTCAACCACTCCGATTTCTACGTGGTAGAGCCACGCTGCAGCTATATTATGGTTGTAGCACGAATGGGTTGGCTCGAACGGCCAAGTACTACGCTCTCACAGAATACCAGCGTAAAATAGCAGCTTCATACTGCTGTGTCTCGTATGGTGAGTGTAGAGATCAGGAGACCCTTTTTTTACTGGAAACGAGGCATTCCATCTTAGTCCTCAGGAGAGACAACGTATCTGCGTTTTGATTCTTAATCGAAGATAAATGTAGATGTCTATGGGCCATAGTATCTATTTACCATCAGGTAGACTGTGTGCTCTTTTGTCACCCGTATTCTATAAAAAAAAGATTAGCCCAGACAGTCAGTCCGACAAAATTCTAAAATAGTTGTTCATGTCTTAATCGTATGCAAATGGCCCTCTCAGCTCAAAATAAAGCATTTACTTCGATATTACAGCCAGAAACATCAATTTTATATGTGTCAATTTTACGATGATACCAACCCAGACCGACTCCTACCCAGATAAGGTAACGTACCGTCAATAATAATGTTCTCCAGACTGGATTTCGGTCACGGCGGTCAGTTTCAACGGAGACTAGCCATCGGTGCAGGACAGGATTATAGTGCCCAAGTGTATGCGCAAGCACCGGTGCACTCTCTAATCCCTTACTCTCATGGTGCTATGGGACGGTAAACCGACACGACCGGAGAACGATCAGGTGCAGGACAAACGGTTTTACGTGCTTTCCGCGGCACGGGGGTGAGACACCGCCAACTTTCTGACTCCGAGCAGCTATTGAGAATATCTTAATGGAAAAACTCTATAACTTTTTTGACCCGACCCGGGATTCGAACCCGGGACCTCAAGATCAGCAGTCGCGCTACTACAACCACTAGACCAACGAAGCAGTCCCCACCGTTATTAGCTAGTTAAAGCACAAATAACACGACTTTATAATGAAAAATCATTTAATTTATTTATTTAATAGTTCAGCACAAAACCACACTGCTGAACATTGGTCTCGCAGATAGATTTCCTCACAGTTTTTGTCACAGGTGTAATGCTTGACTGGCAGTTTAGAAACCGTAGGTTTTAATTAGTTTCTGTTGTGTATCAGGAAAACATTGCCAGCTCCGGGATCTTCTCGTCAGTTCTCAGGGTACGTGCGTTGAATGTTGACAAATATTGTCGTTTAAAGTGGCAACCGAACTTCCAGCGGATATTCATAGTACCCCTGCCTTGTCATTACTGTGGTCACCACCGTAGCCGGGAATAGCACCGCCGCTGGGGACTGGGGCCATTTCTTTGTCCCTTTCGCTATGGGGTGTATATTGCTATAGTTGCTACGATTTTATTGTAATTTTGATGTAATCAGAAAGATGCTGCTGCCATATCCTAGTTTATTTCCCACGGTCGCCGACACCCACTCTTACGATACCCACAGGGTGTGGGGTAATTGATTCTTAATCCGCTATTACACAGCAATGAAAAACAGTGTTACCATAACCGTTATCTAACAACTCCGTATTTGACATAATTTGTAATCTACGAAAAACATTGCAACCTAAATTGCTGCAGTGACATATTCGGCAGTGTCGTGAACTTATTGATTCATATCAGGTACAACCTCTGGTAAAGGACGTCGCTTTCTTTTGCGTGGCCAGTCGTATAGGGTTAAGTGATACAATAAGTTGCGTAAGTTTTTTAGAGTTACATGTTTAGAATGTTTTGCTGACGAGATTGTTCTATTTTAATAACAAGCCGTAACACTTTTAAATCAGATCCTAGCATTACAACGTGATATCCCTGAAAAGCACCGGCTTGGATATTTTATTCAAATCCAGGATATTTAAAAGTGTGTTAAGATAACTTGCATTAACGTATACGCATTCCCATATAACTTAAGTAATAATGACAATAATGTCCTCCAGATCGAATTTCGATCACAGTGGCCAGGGCTATAGTCTATACACAAACAGGTCGATGGGTCGAATATCCGACACGACTGGCCTGAGATGGCCAATCACAGGGCCAACGGAATCCGATTTGGTTAATTTACTGTTGAAATTTATTTGGTAGTTTGAATTTCGAGACTTGATCTTACCATTTTCACTATTACTTATCCCTTCAAAAACTTTACGGATTCATCACGTTCATTTAACTATTTACTTATTTTTAATCCATTTGTGCTTTACAGCAACCATGGTCACGAGGGGGATTGTAGTGTTCGCGTAAATTTAAGAAATCATTACTCCTTGTCATTTTAATTTTATTAGATGCCGTCTTAATTTTGTTGCTCAAATACGAACACTTGGCTGTGCACACTCCTTTAAGTATTATATAATATTTATTTACTTATTCCCTAAATTCAATTCTAGGATTATATGATATTTCATGGCAAAGTTCAAATAACCTTTGTCTGCTCATATGGACTCCTATTGTGACCATTCATTGAATGCCTTGCGACTGTTCAAGGAGAATGTTACATAAATATAAAACTAATCCGTGGCAACTTACAAAACAACAGCAATTCCGAGCCTAAGCGCTCACTGTAAATTTCGCAGTACACGAGCAACTCAAGCTCGATGCCCGCGGCACCATTGAAATTTTAACTTGTAACTTTAAGTGCTAATTTACCACAGGTTGTCGGTGAAGGAAAATTCGTGAGGAAACCTGCATGTCTGAGGAATAAAAATATTGCGAAGACATAAGAAATATGCCAACACCTACTGGGTCAGCGCGGCGGTCTGATTCATAAGCCTCTAAAAAGGAAAGGAAATCTGTGTTTAGTAGTGAGACTAGTATAGTTAGTATAGGCGTCCCTTTAGTATTTTTATATAACTACTACGTGATAACGTGACGCTGCAGCTATATTATGGATGTAGGACGAATGAGAGCGGGTAGGACCACAATCTCACAGAATACTACGAACCAAAGAATCGAGAATGGATTAACCAAATTTCAATGGAGCCTCAGTAAATATTTAAAACAAAACCCCCTCTACTCAGTGGAGGAGTATTTAGATAAAAAATAACACTATTATGTATTTTTATACTAGCGATCCCTAGCTAGCGATCGTGAGTAGAGCGAGCCTTGGTAGCTCAGAAGGTTAACGCTCGCTGTCAGTATAACAGAACGCGATTAATCCGGGTTCGATCCCCGCCAGCCCCAATGAAATTGTTAATTGCAATTTTAAGTGCTGTTTTACCACGTGCCCGGCGTTGAAGAAAAACATCGTGAGGAAACCTGCATGTCTGAGGAATAAGAAAAAATTATTTCGAAGACATGTGAAGTTCGCCAACACGCATTGGGGCAGCGCGGCGGACACTTATATGGCTTAAAACCCTCTCATAAATGAGGGGAGGCGTGTGCCCAGCAGTGGGACGTATATAGGCTGTAACTTTTATACTAGCGATCCGCCCCGGCTTCGCACGGGTGATTTCCGGATCTCAACAACAGCGCCACGTACCGAGTACAAACAATAAAGTTCATTAAAATCGTTCGAGCCGTTTTCAAGTTTTAGCGAGACTAACGAACAGCCACTGATTTTTATATATAAGAAAGATTTATCTAACTTCTAAGTATATTTTATGTATATAAGCAGTGTCCTATTCAAATTACAGTCTGGCGACCCTTCGGCTTGAGCGCATACAAAAAATATTTATATAGCATGCCTTTTCAACTCGAAAATCATATAAAAATGCATCATATGTTGACAAATTAAAGAAATTTAAAATGGTCTCACTGTCTAACCGGGGTATTCTGGATTTGCAATTTTTATATAAAATATTAAGAAATAAGTAAGATTGTCCTTTATTACTAAGTAAATTTAATTTTCATATCACAAGTAGATATCCTCGTAAGTACATTACTCCTCTTTCGCCGCCCCTTCTTAGAACTGTACTAGGATCTAATTCCCCTATACCCGGACTTTGCAGACTTCTAAATACTTATAATAATGTAATAGATATACACCACGACTCTTTTAACGTTTTTCGGTACAAAATTTATCAAACTATTAATATTTCTTTGTACTACCTAATTTTTTTTGTATTTATTAAAAAAAATTATTGTGTTTTGTATATTTTTGACTATTATGCAAAGGCTTGTAGGAAATGCTGTGAGCACTAAGTTTTCGGTGTTTTCATATTATTGAATGTGTACTTAGTTTATATCACTGTCTTAGAATTAAGCATATGTATTAGTGTAACATTTGTTGGTGAACCAAATAAATAAATAAAATAAATAAATTTGCAGTGCCTGAAAAGGGCGTCTAAGTTGTAAGCACATTTTTAATTTAAGACCAATTATGTAGACTTGTATTGCAAATAAATTATTTGATTTGATTTGATACGTATTTCGTATGGTAGAGTCCAAGGGGGAGGCATTGGCCGTTAGTTTGGACATTGCGAAGGCCTTCGATCCGGTTTGGCACAAAGCGCTTCTTTCAAAGCTCCCTTCCTATGGGCTTCCCGAGAAATTGTGCGATTGCATCACCAGCTTTCTTGCAGATCGGAGCATCAAGGTCGTTGTAGACGGTGCAAGCTCCGATTGCAAGCCTATTAATGCTGGTGGTTTCCACAAGGCTGCGTGCTATCGCCAACGCTGTTTCTTCTGCATATCAATGATATGTTGCAAACCCGTAACATTCATTGCTATGCAGATGACAGCACTGGTGATGCTCTTTACATCGGCCGAATCAATATTTCTCGGGAAAACATCTCCGAATGCCGGGACAAACTTCTGTCTGAAGTCGAGTCTTTGCTGAACAGAGTCTCGGATTGGGGGCGACTAAATCTAGTCCAGTTTAACCCCCAGAAGACACAAGTTTGCGCGTTAACCGCTAAAAAGAACCCCTTTGTCCTTTTTCTTCAGTTTCAAGGCACTCCCCTTGTTGCCTCAGCCAGTATCGGAATCCTCGGCGTCGACATATCGAGTGACGGCAGTTTCGTGGTCACTTGGAAGAGAAGGCCAAATTGGCCTCTAAAAAGCTTGGCGTGCTCAGCAGAGCGGGACAGTATTTCATGCCGGCACATCGCCTGCAACTTTACAAGGCGCGGGTTCGACCGCACATGGAATATTGTTCCCATCTCTGGGCTTGGGCTCTCCAGTATCAGCTCCTTGCATTTGATCGCATCCAGCGCAGAGCCGCTCGAATCGTCGACGACCGAGTGCTTTCCGATCTGCTAGAGCTGCGAAGAGATGTTGCATCTTTTGCATTTTCTTTCGCATATACCAAGGAGAGTGCTCTGAGGAATTGTTCTGATTAATCCCAGCCGCCAAATTTCTTGAACGCACTACGCGGCAAACGTCCCGATACCATCCACACCATCTGGAAGCTTGGCAGTCCACCACTGTACGTTTCAAAAGGAGTTTTCTTACGCGTACAACCTCCCTGTGGAATAGTTTACCACCGGCGATTTTTCCGGACCGATACGACCTGGGGACTTTCAAGAAAAGAGTTTACTCCTTTCTAAAGGGCCGGCAACGCACCTGTAATTCCCCTGATGTTGCGGTTGATCATGAGCGGCGGTAGTCACTTAACATCAGATGAGCCGCATGCTCGTTTGCCCCCTCTTCTATATATAAAAAAAATCGACGGTAGCCTAATGGCAGGACGCGGACCGCGAACTCAAAAAGGTCGTGGGTTCGAATCCGCCATTCGGCTACTGGCGTGAACCACTCGTAACACAAGCAATTTAAGCTTATCACGAGTGGTTAAGGGGAATATTAGTAATGTTTATGCATAAAAACAACACAACCCACGAAAAAAAAAAAAAAAAAAAATAAAAAAAAAAAAAAAAAAAAAAAAATATTTTTTACATTGTTAATATTCTTTTTTTTTTAAATAAAAAAATGGTGAGTATATAGAACTGAAGACATTTTTCATCGGAAACGAGGCATTCCATCTTGGTCCTCAGAGGTGACACCCATCTGCATTTTGATTCTTAGGATAGATGCAGGTATCTATGAACTACAGCATCCAATAAGCATCAGATAGAATATATGGTCGTTTGTCACCCTCCTTCTATAAAAGAAACTAAGGTAATGGGCATTTACGTTTATCTGAAATATGATGTATGCAACTCTCAAAACCGTATCCTTTAACTTCATAAGCTCATACATCAACTCAGCTCAGGTCGTTGATTGTAAAATAGATTACCGTTAATGAAACACATGTCCATACACTCGCGCTTTATAATTTAATATATTGTTTAAGATTAGACAACAATCATGGGGCGTAGGAGCTGTCAGGTCAAGGCGGGTCCGCGGTATAAATAACCTTTTGTACGAGGCGAGCTGCCATTCGTCAAGTTTTGACAGGTGTGCGTTTTATTTCTAAAGGTTAGAAGTTCGATATTAAATCAGATTTGGTTCATTAAGTTATTAATTTATCTTCGAAATTTTATAATTGCATTCTATCATTAAGAAAATCTATTTGGTTGATGAGCTAGAAAGCAAATATTCAGTACTTTTGATTTTTTTTATGCAAAGTATTTTTACCCGTTATACTGGTAGATAAAACTAAGAGCTAGAGTGTTGTAACACAAATGTTGTATAAAAATATTTGGAGCTACAACATTGGAGGCTACAGGGTTGTCACTAACTTGTTTATAAATTATTTATCCATGTCGCTGATATTTTAATAGTTTATAATTGAATATTGTATATAAATAAATAAGTACCTATATAGTTAAGTATATAGGCACAAATAAAATCAAGTATACAGTAAAGAAAATAATAAAATAGAAAGTAATAGTATAGTAATAAGTATAGTAGAGAGTAGGCAAGTACACAAACAAGTAGCGCGTATGAATATCAAAAAAGATATGGGCGGAAGGTATTTTCGCGGTAACGACTGAAAATAATGATTAACTGCGGTTGCAACTATAGAAAAATCCTATAATATATAACACTATGTCGCAGTCTATGGAAAAGGCCTATATTCAGAAGTGGATTTATGACAGACTGTAATGAATGTATGAAAAAACAATATAAAAGCATACAAACATCAGTAAAAAATCCAGAATATGTAGGGACAAAAATTTGTCTAATTTATCTAAGTGGTTACTGCACATGGCTTAGATTGAAAAAGAAAATTAAAGTTATTGTTATGTATATTGTATATTGTATGCAATTATGTATGTGAATCAAAAATATAAAGAAAGCTTATTACCCAAATATACAGTATATTTAGATTTACAATCTGTCAACCCTGGTGAGCTTACATCTCGCGGGCTTCCACAACTACCACAAAAATATACACTTACATATTCTAAACAGACAATATTCATTATAACGGTAAATAGTCCCTATTATTATAATATTTTAAGCCTTTTAAATTCAAAGATAAATTCCATATTTGATATAGCCTTGTGTTAAAGGTGAAACCTGTTGAGATTATTGGAAATCCGTCAATATCTCCAATATAGCCGTTGATACTATAGGAAATGACCTCACAACGATCAGATTAGACTAGAAGACAATGCCCAGCGACTGTCGAAGTAGAACCTTGAACCGGTGACCTTTGACTCTGCGCTAAAACAATTACGGTAAGACGAAAGGCTCACCAATTGCACTTAGGTATGTAACCATACTTTTACATTTTATCGGAATTGGGTTGATCTATGAATCAAAACTTTTTAAAAGTAAACTTAAATCATATTATCTGGTAAATCAAACATTCACATTGTAATACCAGTGGAATGTAAACTTAATATTATCACATAACTTTTTTCTATAAGTAACTTTCTAGCATAGATAACTCTTATAGTTTTGTCTGCTAGTGTTGTATTGTAATATAAAAATTAAATTGAAAAAAAAAAAATAGATTTTGATAATAAATCTTTTATTTTAGACCTCGGTCTACTCGCGCACTGTGAAATTAAGCTACCACGGCTTTTATTCACGAGGTTAGATCTCCACCTGTACTAATGAAATTGTTAATTAGATTTTCTGATTCACCACGTACCCGTCAGTGAAGGACAATATCGTGAAAAAACCTGCATGTCTGAGAAATAAAAAAAATATATCGAAGACGTGAAGTCTGCGAATACGCATTGGGGTAGAGCCACAAGCATTTCTTTAACCTAGAAACCCTCGCGGAAATGAGAGGAAGCCTGTGTCTAGCCGTAGGACGTATATATGCTGTAACTTTACTCTTCTTTTACCAGAAGACCACCTTTTTTTCAGACCTTGAAGATATAATGTCTCCATTTTTTCAAGGTTTTAGCGTTCGAAATTTACAAGGGTTTTAATTTTGTTTATCCATCCTAAAAATCCACCTTAGGGTGGATATTTGGAAACGCGTGTTTATCTGTCATCCCTATATTCCTATATATAATCGCAATTCACTTTTGGTTTTTTTCCCGGCTTTTTACCCCAAGTAAAGTTCAGCAATAAAAATATACTTCAATTATTAATTTATTTTTAATAAATACAAATCATATTATTAGGTATTGCATTATATACAAGTTAAACTTCCTCTTTTTAAATAATATTATAATGTAATTTATGAAATTTGTAATACGTCCAGGAAATTACCAACACTAATTTTATTACTGAGTAGACGTAACTTGATATCCCGGAAAAATTCGTCACTTTTAATGTACATTTGTAATCGTTTTCTGAATTTCTTTGCCACAATAGATGTATTAGTGAAAAATTGGGCGTATTTTTGGAGGCATTCAAAAAATTTACTAGATTTGGATGTTTTTCTTTAAATTATAATGTGAAATTGTTTTATGCTAAGGTTCTAATGAATTTGTACTCCTTTGAGGCACTTTTTTATTTTAGGTTTGACCTTTCAAATATTAAGTACGAATATATTTTTATAGGTATGTTAATGTCTACTAAGTATCTTCGGCCAGTTTTTCATCTTGAGTCATGTGTCAATTAATGACTGTACACAGCCGAGGGAGAAAATTGGAACAAAATAATATCTAATTGCGATAATCCACCTCGTCTGGGGTGGATATTTGAACACGTGTTTCCGAGGACCCACGCCACAGTGGATGTTTTAGCGTGGATAAATAGAATAACCGGTTTTGATGATTAAAAATAGATTTTGATGTAAGAGGTTATAGTTAAGTAAAATTATACATATCTTACATAGCTGGGTATAGATCTTCTCTTATTTATGAGCGGGTTTTCGAGCAAGCTAATATTTCATATTATGACTGTTGCCTTAAAATTTATCAAGTAATTTTTTGTGCATGGTAGAGTCATGCTATAGTTACACTATGGTTGTATCACAAATGGGTCCTCTCTACCAGGGAAGGTCCACGCTCTCACAGAATAAAAGCTTAAATTAGCAACTTAATGCTGCGGTGTTTCATAATAGGAGGCATTCTATCTTAGTCCTCAGGGGTGACAATGCATCTGAATTTTGATTCTTAATGAGAATAAATGTAGATGTTTATGGGCTACAGTATCGATTTACTATCTGGTGGACTGTGTGCTCGTTTGTCACCCAAATTCTGTAACAAAAGTTCTTGTTTCGCTCGCGTACAGTTAAAATAAATTTGCCTAACGGTTTTTAGGTTGCGGGTTATGTTACAGTTCTATTATTAGAACTGCCACCCGTTTTATTTAACCGTATTTTCAGAACCTTTTCTATCTTTAGTTTACCTATACACGTTTACCATTATAATATTTTCTACGTAGTTGACATCGTCCTCATCATACGACCCTTCACAAGTGTACTGCTGAGCATAGGCTGCTTTCAGGTAATGCCAGAAAGCACGATCCTGAGCCACCTGAATTCTTCAACGTGTTATGTTATTTACTAGTCATCTCTCAATATAATGGAGGCCGCGTTATACTATGCTCACCAGTTCCAGACTGCTGCCACTCAAGAACCATTCTTCCCCCATCGTAGTTGACAGTTACTGTTTATATCATAGTTTGGCTATGGTTAAGAATTTGACAGGGTGTCATCATCAAAAAATAATAAGCTCATGCTGTAGCCGATATACGTCCCACTGCTGGGAACAGGCATTTTCTCACTTCTGAGAATGTTTTAGGGCTAGTAAATGTCCACCCCGCTGCCCCACTGCCTGTTGGCGAACTTCACATGTCTTGGAAATATATTTTTTCTTATATCACAGACGTGCAGATTTTCTCACGATATTTTCTTAACCGCCAAGCACGTGGTTAATAAGCACTGAAAACTGCAATTAAAAATTTAATCGGTTCCAGCGGGGATCGAAACCGGGTTGCTCGAGTACTGCGAAATTTACAGCGAGCGCTGCAAGTTGAAAACTTATGGGAATTGTCCATTTCCAACCAAATTTCTTGGTGTTCGTAGCGTATCTAAAGATACGCTGTCTGCTCAGAGGTGTTTATTGGCGATTTGCTACGTGACGTATTCACAAGTATATGTATTGTCTGTACACCCATGGATATTAAATGCATAGATTGTGTAGATAGTCAATGTGAATATGAGCATTATAGGTATCTTTTTAAAACTGGCCTTGCGTCTAAGTGGGACAACGAAAAAACTACGTCAAAATATTTAGACGTAATATTTCTACTCAAATTATTTTAATGCGGTGTTTTTTTAAATAGCTTGAGGCTAACTAACGAGCCCACAGTCCACCTGATGATAAGTGGTTGCTGTGGCCCATAGACATCTACTTTTATCATCGATTACGAACAAAATGCAGATGCGCTGTCACCCCTGAGGACTGAGATGGAATGTCTCGTTTTTTGGTAAAAAGAGTCTCCGGTTCTCTACATTCACCATAAGAAACACAGCAGTGTTAAGCTGCTATTTTACGCTGGTATTCTGTGAGAGCTTGGTCCTTCCCCGATGGAGCCGACCCATTTGTTCTACAACAATATCAGTAATATAGCTGCAGTTTGCCTCTACCACGTAAAGAAAATATTTTTATTAGCAGTTGTTGTTAATGTCCTAAAATTTGTGTATTTTGTAGGTTGAATAACTCCTTAATTGTAGGTAATTTTTAATAAGATCATCATCATCATCATTACAGCCCTTAACAAGTCCACTGCTGAACATAGGCCTCCCCTAAGGTATGCCAAAAACCACGGTCCTGAGCCACCTGCATCCATCGACTTTCTGCATGTCTTACCAGGTCGTCAATCCATCTAGGGGGAGGGGGGTTGCCCTATACTTCGCCTAACGGTACGAGGCTGCCACTCGAGAACCTTTTTTCCCCATCGGTTGTCGGTTCTTAGAGCTATATTGGCCGGCCCATTGCCACTTCAACCTACTAATCCGTTGGGCTATGTCGGTCATTCTGGTTCTACTGCGGTTACCCTCATTTCTAAGTTTATCACGCAAAGATAACCCGGAGCATAGCCCTCTTCATAGCTCTCTGAGCGACCTTGGGCGTTCTCAAACGGCCAACAGTGAAGGACCACGTCTCAGTTCCATAAGTAATAAGATAACGATAACAAACGAGAGGAGTTGTTACCCCTGAGAATAAAGATGGAATACCTTGCTTTAAGTAAAATGGGTCACCGGTTCTTATCACTTACCATACGTAACTTAATAAATATATATTTGTATCGCTGCTATAAATATGCTATATATTAATTAATAGACCAATGGTCACAACGCCGAGTAATGGTGGCGTAAGGGAATCGACTACTCCTTGACATTCTGTGTTTGTCGTCCCGTCGATAGAGTTACACTCTGTAAACACTAGGAACAAACACAAGCTAGTAATACTAAATTCTCGACTCCACAGAGTCAGTAATTCATTCTTAGGGCAATGTATACGCTATTACAACAAAATCCTAGAAAATATACAAGGTCTTTTTATTGCCGAGTTTAGATATTTAATGAAACAAAACTATAATGAGGGTTATTATAATATAAATGAATACATAGTTGATAATAACCTCTGGGAATTTTGTAAATATTTTGTAACAATTCACATAGTGAAATTTAATTAAAAAAATCCCGCTGGGTTGGGGCTGAGGTTTTTTCCGAACCAGTGGTAAAGCAAGAAATTACTTTCAATGAGAATTACATGTAATCTATATTGGATAAAAATTATTCTATTCTATTCTAGATAAATGAAACAGGAGATGGGCAGCAGCATCTCCTGATAACAATTTAACCGAAAATAACCGTTGGGGGAAAAGGTTCAAGCAGCCTCGTACCGGTAGGCGAGGTGTAGGGCGACCCCCCACTAGATGGAGTGACGACCTGGTAATACATGTAGGAAGTCGATAGATGCAGGTGACTCATGGCCGTGCTTTGTGGCATACCTTAGGGGCCTCCCCTGTGGTTGACCTAAATAGGATATATTAATATGGCTTTATTTAGGTTTAAAGTAATTAAAGACCTTTTATTTAATTGATAAAATAAATGGTCTTGGATCTGGAGGCACGGCAGTGCCCCCGCCAAGTCGAGCAAAAAAGTGGCACGGCCGTACCATACATATCTCGAAGTAATTCAGGCCATTATCGACCCCCTATAACTTCGTAGTGGATAAAACTAGAAGTCTGAATTTTTAGAAACCAAGTAAGCATTGTATAAACATGGTATATTTCAAATTTCATTCAATTTGAACCTGTGGTTTAAGAATTATAACTAGTCAAATTTTCTTTTGTCACTCACTGACTGACCGATCATCAAAACTCTAAGGCACTTCTAGCAGACATATAGAAGCTTCAAATTTAGAATACAATTAGGGTGTAGTGTCTAAATCAGTGAAAAACTAAAATATTTTTTAATTTCGGTCCAGTTTTCTAGATACACCAACTGCATAAATAACTTTGTAATATTGTATAAATATATATAAAGTACCCGGATGACCGAGCTTTGCTCGGTTTTTTTTAATTTACATTTAGATACAAATTACATGAATAATATTTTTTGATCTTATTGACATAATAGGAAAAAACTGAACTGGTTATTTGAATGAAAATCATGAATGCAATTAGTTTAATTAAAATTTTACTTATTTTTAAAAATTTCCAAAAAAAATTATATATATATATATATATATATATATATATATATATATATATATATATATATATATAACCGATTCTCGGAAACGGCTCCAACGATTTTCATAAAATTTAGTGTCCAGGGGGATTCGGGTCAATAAATCGATCTAGCATTTTTAGAAAATGTCCTTTTGTCCGTGTTTTCATGCAATGAAAAACTGATATAAGGAGGTAAATTTTGACGGCGTGTTAACGATCGTAATAGCTCAAGTGGTAGATCGGGTGGTCACGAAATCTGTGTGCCCTCGTTCGCGTCCTGTCCTCTGATCTGAATTTTTTCCTTTTTTTTACAAGTTTCTTTCTTTTGTGAGAAAACCTATTATTTCGAGCCTTTTTTTAGTATTTTTTTAAAAATACGAAAATTAAATTAAACTAATTGCACTCATGATTTTTTATTCAAATAACCAGTTCAGTTTTTTCTATTATGTCAATAAGATCAAAAAATATTATTCATGTTTCATCAGTATGTAATTTGTATCTAAATATAATTTCCAAAAAAAGTACTGAGGAAACTCGGTCATCCAGGTACTATGTATATGTAATAGGTGTAGATAGATACGTTGTTGATATTCAACACAGAAATCTAAATAATAAGGCAATATTATTTAGATTTCTGTGGTATTCAAGAAGTAGAATGTACTGGAAAGGTAAAAAAGTCGGACAAAAAGAAATGAGATGCCATCAAAAACATAATTTGTAAAAAAAAAACAAGGCTCGCAACTCAGTTCTTCTACCGTAAAAAGTTGTGAGATACATGTAATATCAAGTTGGTTAATTTATTTAGTCCCTACTTAAGGGTCCTTCTGTTTTAAGTTATTACCTAATTAGCTAATCTAAAAACATTTTATAGTGATCATATCAATGTTAAAAATATTTTATGTTTTAAATATATAGATTGAATGGCATTATTTTTTCAAAAAAATAAAAAAAAAAAACTAAGTTTTTCCAATAAAATTACCCTGATCCCTCCTGGATCCTATCTGTTCGTAAAGTTTCATCACAAACGGTTCAGTTATTCCATAGATTAACTCGGATAAACTGACCGAAGAAAATTAAAAAAAAATCGTTTATGTGGTACTTCTTGTTAGTCTGTGTTCATGTCATAATAGCAAACTACCCTCGAACTAAATAGTAGTCCATTATATAAATGTTACAGACAGACAGTTCAATTTTATTTATATGCATAGATTACCTTTTTTATAGCAGTGGGGGCTACCAAGCATTGGCTTACCTGATGGTAAGTGATTATCGCCACCTATGAACAACTACAACACCAGGGGAATTGCAGATGAGTTGCCGGCGTTTTAATAATAAGTAGGCTCTGTTCTTGAAGATCCCTAAGTCGTGTCGGTCCGGAAAAATCTCTGGCGGTAGTCGACTCCACAAGGAAGTTGTGCGAGGAAGAAAACTTCTTTCAAATTACACACAGTGGTGAACCGCCAGTCATCCAGATGGTATAGATGGTATCGCAAGTTTTGTCACAATGTGCGACGGTAAAATTGTGCTACTACCTGCTACTTGGTGGCAACTCAGTATCAATAATTGTTGTTTTCGTCCCATGTTGGTATGCGACTTATGGATACCATGTTTAAGTGGACTTGTAACAAAAAAAGAATTTGTCAACTGCATTACTTGTTTAATACGTCGTAAATGGTGTCTAATAGGATATTGATAAGTTTAAAAATTTATTAAAAAAATTGTCCAAGAGAGGTTATTATAATATCAAGGAATACATGTATGAAAATTATCCCTGCGAATGGGGTGATCGCCACCATTCTGGTTCTATTAAACACATATAAAAATTGTAAAAAAAATATTGTAAAGTTAAATATGCTTAAAACATAATGCCGCTGGGTTTCTTGCTGGTTCTTCTCAGGACAGAGACATTTTCTGAACCAGTGGTAAATAAAAAAGTGACTTTCAGTAAGTATTATGTAGTAATCAATATTGAATAAAAAATTATATTACTGGGTTTTGTAATTGTGTAGGTGATAAGCTAGCTATCTTTCAATTTTTTTTACAATTTTCCATATTTTTTGCTAAGAGTGGTCCGAGTAGTTCTCCGTTCTTCGGACTCTGACTACCTCCTTGGCGATTACAGGTGCAACGCGTGTGTATGTAACTATTATTTAATTAACGTAAGGTGTTATTGTATACAATTAATAGCTTCCCGTATACCTTAGAATCAATAAAAGGTGTACAAGCAGCGTGTGTTGTCAATGATGGCTTAAGAAACCGCACATAGCCTACACTACATTATAATATCTTATAGAGTATGTTGTGTATACAGTTGACAGATATTACACTTATATCTAGGGTACTTAGGTAGTTAGGCAAAAAAGCTTTACGTATAAGACTGGCTTCATTGCTACTAAGGCAAAATAAAAAAAAAATTCCGAATTCAAATCTCCTTTTAAATGTATAGCAGCTTACAAAACAAATATTCTCATTTACACTGGTTTTAACAAGATTACTTTTATGGTTAATTGTCGCGTATAATCTGCGGAATCATATCTTAATTTTCAAAGGTACTAAAGCTTGTCGACTCTTTCAAGGCAACAGTTGATTTAATTTGGCGGACGAAGAAAGAAGCCCGACGGCTATCACATATGAAAATTACTTTATTACTTAGTAATTAGTATAACCACTCGTCGCTAAGTAATCGAATTCCGACGCAACCGTTGAATGGCAGTATAACAAATTTAAAAACATGGTTGGCTAAATATGGCGGACGAAGAAAGAAGCCCGAAGGCTACCACATAAGAAAATGATTTAATTACTAAGTAATTAGTATAACCGGTGGTCGTACTAAGTAACCAAATTCCAACCGTAATAGATCAGACAAACTGTATTTCACTTCCAACTGCACATTAATATACATATAAAACAGAGTTATTTAATATACATATACAAAATATATAATAAACACTTTTTGGTCTTGATATACACTTTACAGTCTATTGAAAAATAACATTTGAAATCACACAAAATACACAGCTCATTCAGTCAACCGGTAATTATTTATTGGCAACATTTTAAAATTCTTTGGCGACAAACATATTATTATACTTTAAGTTTGACCACAGATTATTATGTGTTTGACATTGGCAGTGTGCACGTTATGGAGTGTAGAAGTCAGGAGTACAGACTGTGTATTAAAAAGTGTCCTTGAAAACCTTTAAATAAGGTGGCGCCACTATATAGCTACGGGGTAAATTTTAAAGAACGCACCGAAAAATATTAGTGGGATAGACGATTTTTTTCGAGTTTATATTTACTAAATAATATTATTTTAGATTTTAGAACTACTGAGCAGTTTAGCAGCACACTTCAAACCGTCGAAACTGCTAAGTTCATTTCATCCCAGTAGCTACTCCAGCGCTGTCGTGGAGAGTTTTTGAACTGTTATTTACTGCTTACAGATGACCACTTTTTCAACTATTCTACTATGGGAGTTGGTACTCCTTACTTTTACACTTCATAGTGCACGTATTTAACGTAATGAACGTAAGCAATGATTTTTTTAATTTCATTAAATTTAAAGTACCTTATTTGTAATACAATATAATATTATGTATAAACTTCTTTGCTTTCTGCACTCTTACGTGTGAACTTTAACTAAATATCACACTACTCTGGGCTTTTTTATAGGAGAGGGGGCAAACAAGCAGACGGCTTACCAGATGGTGATTACCCATTCCACAAGGAAGTTTTGCGTGGAAGCAAACTTCTTTCAAATCACATAGTGGTGGGCCGCCAGTATGGATGGTATCGCGAGTTTTGTCGCGATGTGCGATTATGAAATTGTGCGGCTAGAATTAGTTCGAACAATTCCTCTGAGCACTCCCCGTGGTAAATGCGATAAAATACGCGAAGAGGTGCAACATCTATTCGCAGTGCCAGTGAGTCAAGCCGGTCGGAAAGAGCTCGGTCGCCGACGATTCAAACTGCTCTGCGCTGGATGCGATCAAGTGGAAGAAGCTGGCACTGGGGAGCCCCAGCTCAGAGATAGGAACAGTATTTTATGTGCGGCTGAACCAGCGCTTTGTAAAGTTGCTTGAAATATGCTTAAAAAGGAGTACCTAAACTTTGCTTTTACGTCTATATAATGATACATGAGGTGATTAAGCACATAGTGTAGTTTCGATCGTAAATATGCATAAGGTTCAATCTAATGTTCATTCTCCTTTGATTTGTGATCTTTCTCCAGCGACCCAATCTATTTTATTACATAGAACAAATGGGTACACAGTCCACCTGATGGTAAGAGGATGCTGTGGCCCATAGACATCTACATTCATCCTCGATTAAGAATGAAAATTCAGACGCGTTGTCACCCCTAAGGATTAAGATGGAATACCTCGTTACCAATAAAAAGGGTCTCTGGGTCTTTATACTCACCATACGAAACAACAGCATAAAGCTGTTACTTTACGCTGGCATCCTGTGAGAGCGTGATCTCGCCTCAGTCGAGCCGACCCATTCGTGCTACAACCATAATATAGCTGCAGCGTGGCTCTACGACGTTCTACTAGTATCTAAAAGTCAAGAATTAGACATTCTGTTGCATGAAATCGTATCTAACAATCATATTGAACATATAAATGAAATAAAAAGTCTGCAGTCTGTGAACACGTACAGGATCGCTCCCGTCACTACATCAGATTTGATAGATACACAGAACACCGATTCCTTCCAAGGATGATTCGCGAGGCTATTGAAATCAAAAAAACATCCTAATTTCAATAGAGAAGATGGCTGGGTGCTACCATCTGCTTGGGATCCTATAATAAATAAAATTAAATCCCAACCCAAGCATACAACTGCAAGACTTCAAGATACCATAAGTTCATATTGTGTAGATCGGAACAAAAGTTAAATTTTTATCTATGGTAACCGCTGTTAACTATGGCATTTGGACGTTGAACATCTCAGTGACCATGGGTGCTGTAAAGCGCTCGAAACGCCGGGTATTTATAGTTAAATATACGCGATAAAATCCGTAAAAACTAGTATTATTTCAATAAAAAGCACATTGTCAGAAAGATAAATGATTGTTGAACTTAATTTTTTCAAGGTGCTCGGTTAAAAAGGGACGCGTGCGGAAGTTTTTATAGGAAAAAAAAATCCAATCGAACTACGAAGATAAGGTTATTAGTTAAAACTTGTGAGTATTTAAAATACTTTAAAAAATTGACGTATAACATAAGCGCCATTTGAATTTACTAAAACTTAAATCTTTTTGGTCATTTCTGAAAATCAGCGTTGCGATTTCGCCACAGTTCATGCCGAGTAATGACCATTTACAGCATGCCTTCGACGTACAAAGTTAAATTTATCAAACTTTAGAATTTTTGCTATAAATTAGTATATTGTTGTGTACGTTAATATAATCCCAAAATAAAGTCTTTCTTTCTTTTATCTTTCAATTTTCTTTAAAAGTTCACACAGCGCTCGGTTCGCAAAGCACTCTCCCTGGACATCCACAAGTCGAGTGGGCCGGACGGAATCCCCCCAATTGTGCTGAGGACGTGCGCTCCAGAGTTGGCACCGGTTTTAATGCGTCTTTTCCGGTACTCCCTAGGCGGAGTCCCAAAATCATGGAAGACGGCTTTCGTCCACCCGATCCCTAAAAAGACGACCGCTCAGACCCGTCCAACTCCCGGCCTATCGCCATCACCTCCTTGTTTTCCAAAATAATGGAGTCTATTGTCAACTGCCAGCTCATGAAGTATCTTGAGGATTACCAGCTGATTTGTGATCGCCAATACTGTTTTCGTCGTGGTCGATCAGCTGGTGATCTTCTGGTCTACCTAACTCATAGTTGGGCGGAGGCAGTAGAGTCCAAGGGGGAGGCATTGGCCGTTAGTTTGGACATTGCGAAGGCTTTCGATCGGGTTTGGCACAAAGCGCTTCTTTAGAAGCTCCCTTCCTATGGGCTTCCCGAGAAATTGTGCGATTGGATCACCAGCTTTCTTGCAGATCGGAGCATCAAGGTCGTTGTAGACGGTGCAAGCTCCGATTGCAAGCCTATTAATGCTGGTGTTCCACAAGGCTGCGTGCTATCGCTAACGTTGTTTCTTCTGCATATCAATGATATGTTGCAAACCCGCAACATTCATTGCTATGCAGATGACAACACTGGTGATGCTCTTTACACCGGCCGAGCCAATATTTCTCGAGAAAACGTCTCCGAATGCCGGGACAAACTTGTTTCTGAAGTCGAGTCTTTGCTGAACAGAGTCACGGATTGGGGGCGACTAAATCTAGTCCAGTTTAACCCCCAGAAGACACAAGTTTGCGCGTTAACCGCTAAAAAGAAGCCCTTTGTCGTATCTCCTCAGTTTCAAGGCACTCCCCTTGTTGCCTCAGCCAGTATCGGAATCCTCGGCGTCGACATATCGAGTGACGTGCAGTTTCGTGGTCACTTGGAAGAGAAGGCCAAATTGGCCTCTAAAAAGCTTAGCTTTTTAGGTCCGCAATACTTATTACAGACAGTATTTCATGCCAGAACACCGCCTGCAACTTTACAAGGCACAGGTCCGGCCGCACATGGAATACTGTTCCCATCTCTGGGCTGGGGCTCCCCAGTACCAGCTCCTTCCACTTGACCACATCCAGCGTAGTGCGGCTCGAATCGTCGACGACCGAGTGCTTTCCGATCGGCTCGATTCATTGGCGCTGCGAAGAGATGTTCCACCTCTTTGCATTTTCTTTCGCATATACCATGGGGAGTGCTCTGAGAAGTTGTTCGGATTAATCCCAGCCGCCAAATTTCGTGAACGCACTACGCGGCAAACGACTCGATACCAATACACACACATCATACAAACACTGGCGGTCCATCACTGTCAAATCAAAAATCAAAAATCTTTATTCTCAAACCAGTAATACTTAAAATTAAATACATTATTGGAACACTCCTTTTAAGTTCGTAAACTTGTGTTAGGAGGCTCCGCTCTTCCCGTCCTTCATTTATGTAAATTAGTGTTTAGAACTTGGGTGTACGTTTCACAAGGAGTTTTCTTCCGCGTACGACCTCTCTGTGGAATAGTTTACTACCGGTGATTATTCCGGACCGATACGACCTGGGAACCTTCAAGAAAAGAGCTTAGCTTTCTAAAGGGCCGGCAACGCACCTGCAATTCCCCGGGTGTTGCGGTTGATCATGGGCGGCGGTAGTCACTTAACATCAGGTAAGCCGCATGCTCGTTTGCCCCCTCTTCTATAAAAAAGTTAATATCGTAGTATTTTAGGCTTAAGGTGTTAATGTGAAGTATTGGTATTGTCACTCTGATACTGTGATATTGACGCTTTCAAAGTTACATCTGGTAGGTCCACCGTCTTCCACGTTTGTTCTGCCATCAATAGCGTTTTGTATCTTTGTTATTCCCTAATCAATAACAGCCTATAAAAGTCCACTGCTGGACATAGCCGTTCCCAATGATTGCCTCATAAGAGGCTTTGCCATAGTTGCCACGCTTGACACGCGGGTTGACAACCGCAGTTTTTTAATATTTTGAGTTATTATCAGGAAGATGCTGCTGCCCATCTTCTATTTTAGTTTCCCCCTGTCGCCTCTTACGGCACCCACAGGAAGATATGAGGTAGTGAATGTTGTTACACCACCACCACACGATCAATCTTTCTAATTGATGTAATTTATTAAATAATGTAAAGTGAAAGTAAAAAGTAAAGTTACAGCCTATATTCGTCCCACTGCTGGGCACAGGCCTCCCTTCATTTCTGTGAGGGTTTTAGGGCAAAGAAGTGTCCGTCGCGGTGTCCCATTGCGTGTTGGCGAACTTCACATGTCTTCGAAATATATAATATAAAACAAAAGATAATTAGTTCGAGTCAATTCAATTTATTTCAATTCTAGATAGACACAAAATTTTGTGTAAGAACTATTCACCTCTCAGTCTTGCTAAGGATTGGTTAAACTGCCCCACAGAGTTTTCTATCGTATGTTTAATAAAATTAAGGTATATTTTCCTTAAAACTATTAAGAATATAACTAGAATTGAAACCCATACTGCGAAACGAGTTATATCATAAATTAACTGAACCTGAGAACAAACAGAGTAAATGCTACGTATTAAAATTCCACCAACTAAATTTATATATAAAATTGACTATACTTTATGCATCATATTGTAAATCATCACTTCTTTAAGATCTAGTGTTGGATATAGTCTTTTCCAAGAACATGCCAACAGGCAGTTTTATTTGAAGAATTTGGCCATACTTTTTTGTCTTATCTGAAAGATACAGCCTATATACCTCCCATTGCTGGTCTCCTCTCATTTCTGAGAGGGTTTTAGGGCAAGGAAATGTCCGCGCGTCTGACTTCATATGTCTTCGAAAAACGTTTTTTTTATTTCTCAGACAGTCAGACTTCCTCACGATATTTTCCTTCACCGCCGAGCACGTAGTAGATCAGCACTTAAAATTGCAATTAACAATTTCATTGGTGCCGATGGGGATCGAACCCGGTTTGCTCGCGTACTGTGAAATTTACAGCGAGCGCTTATCCCCTGAGCTACCGCAGCTTCATCACAGTCTTATCTAATAAATTACATTTTATAGAATAAGGGTGACAAACGAGCCCGTAGTCCACCATAAAACAAGTGAATGCTGTGGCCCATACGCAATAATCAAAAAAAAAATTGGATGATTTCTATTCTATTGAACATTTATTTTGATGTTTAACACAAAATACTATCCTATGAAGTATCATCAGATCAGATTAGTAAGGTCGAAGAATGGAAAACCGATTAAAAATAATACTTCTCAAGTGGCAACGTCGTATTGGTACAGTCACAGTGTTGGCGAACCCTAAAGCCGGGTTTTCACTATACGAGTACGAGTACTCTCGGACCGGGTGCGCTCGGATGCCTACTCAGACGCTACTCGTATTGTGTAAACACGTAATCCGAGCGTACTCGGACAGCGTTATCCGATCAGAGTGGAGTCGGATGAGGTTCTGTTTTACGAGTACACTCGGATAATTTTACGGTGACAAAATGGCGCCAATTAAAAAAAGTGGAACGAACATGTTGTTCTGAGGTTTGTGGAACTATATGAAGCGGAAGAAGTGTTGTAGAATATGAAATTAACTGAATATAAAAACAAAGATGCAAGAAATGCTGCAATACAACGCATAATTCATAACCTCAACATACCTCGCAGCAGTTAATCAGTCGTCATCGCTTACAAAGAGACAAAATTAAATGCTACGTTGGCTCTGATGAACTCGTAACGTGTCAACCAAGATGAGAGTGGACTCCTATGTATATGACAGCTCGTATGAGCGCACTCGGTCCGAGAGTACTCGTATAGTGAAAACCTGGCTTAAACCAAAACTATGTAGATAGACGTGTTGATAAAACACGTAGATAGTCTATGTATGTAATTGGCTTAGGACCGTACTTTATGCCAATCTGTGGGGAGTCCTATATATAGCAGTGGATTTGTGATGACTGTACTGATTGTGCGTCACTACGAAGTTATCAAGTTCACAAATCGTCAAAATCAATTAGATTTATAAAACATTTATCTAATAATATAAATATACAATAATCCAAATTCATCAACCTGAAATATTTGATCGATTCCGAACTTTATTTTTTCGTAGAAATGTTAAAAGATCAAGATCTGAAATCAAGCAAATATTTGATGTGTGTTACATAAATATTGTATTGCAAAGTCTTTTTGTTCTGATGTCTGAAGCGAATTCAAGTTGAGTAATTGAGTGATAGTCTAGCGTATCATATTAACAGAAAACCGAATGTCTTTACCTTATTTTTTTCATTTGCTAATAATTTATGTGTCATATTTTTGCAATAAATCCGATCTCTCTCAACGTAAACTTTGGTACAATTTTTATACAAGGGGTATGCGTACATAGTCAGTAATCTATAGGGTATGCGTTCCTCTCTGTTGTAATTACTTGCTATATTTTAATGAACTTGTGATTTTGTAATTGCATTTGAATTAAAGCAAATTATAGTAAATCATTTCTTCTATTTTACTTTTTGTATTTTTTTGACATACACTACAAAGAACCTTTTGACATTAGGAGATTTCACCTTTCTACTGGCAGCCTTCTTGTTAAACGTACCTAGCAATCACAGACTACTAAGAGGATACTACGCATCTAGCAATAATATAGGGTATATTAGAACTATTATTGAATTTATGAAATCAAAGAGTAAATAATCCTCAGAAATAATCACTACATTTTTCATAGACTTATTCATGGAGGTTAGAGAGAAGGAGAACGATCGCTATGTACTAAAGCATAGCCCGCCTGCCCCTGAAAATTTGTAGAATTTATAGCAGCGCTGCCGTCGGTGTATAGTGGCTGCGAAGTAGCTGTTTATGTGTACTAGTAGATGAATTTAGTTGAATAATGTACAAATTTTCTTCGCGGCATTGGTGCGAAAATAATCGTGCTCCGTAATTTTTTAATTTTGACAAAAAGAAACATTACAAAATGGAAAATATTTTTTTTGTATATGGATGTGCAAGTGGTTTAGCATCTGATCGGAAAAATAGACTGAAAATGACTTTTATTGAGAGAACTTAGCAATCGTAGCGCCTCACTTCTTTTGTTCATATTTCTGGGACACTATTTTCTACAGCGATCGTTCTCCTTCTCTTTAACCTCCATGAACTTATTATAGTACTGCGTATAAGTTATTAATATCCAGACGACAGTTTCACGTACTAGCTTGCTGCCTTTTAATAAAGGGAGGTTGCAACCTCTTTGCTAGCATTCTCTTTAGATTGTTTTAAAATTAGAAATGGGAACACTCTTGACTTCCGTTTAGCCCGAGGGCAAAGATGAGGACTACGATGGAGCGAGTTTTCCCAGGAGAAGCCTGTTAACACGCATCTTGAAAAGGTTCAGGTTATAGGCACTCGGAAAAACAGACGCCGGCAGGGCATTCCACTCCTTGGCTGTGCACATTATGAAAGATGACTTATGTATGTATTGCGAATATTCGGATTATCAACCAAGTGTAGATGGTAACCTGCAGTACGTCTGGTACTCCAATGGGATTTCGCTTCATTATAAGATGACTTATGTATTATAGCAATATTCGTATCAACCAGTTAATTAACCTGCAGTACGTCTGGTACTCCAATAGGAGAATGAACTTTATTAAGACCATGGGCACACCGACCGACAAACGAGCAACTTGGTGGTGGTTGAGCTAAGTTGTGAAGTTTAGTTTCCACTTCAGCAACCACTTACCATCAGATGGACTGTGTGCTCGTTTGTCACCCTATACTATAAAAAAAAACATGACAAACAGACAAAATTCAAAAATTAATACATTAAAAATATTTTACTTTGTTATATATGTAACAGTTAACGGGGTTGATTAGGTATTAGGTCTAATAATAATAATGTACATACATGTGTTTAGTATTATGATTGTAGAGAACAGGAGATGCTTTTATTGGTAAAGGGTATTTTATCTTAGTTATCAGAGGTGACAACGCATCTACATTTTAATTTTCTCTCTCAATCTCATTATATAGTGTAGAGGATAGCTTTACTTGATCTATGGGCCACAGAATTCACTTATCGCTTTTCACGTATCGGCTCGTTTGTTGCACTCATACTATAAAAAAAATCTTTGCAAGATATATTTAACCAATAAATACCCAGGACGTGGAGATGTAAAATAAAATAAAAACATAAGAAGTGGTTGCACAGAAAGATTTATTTAGAATGGTACCCCGCGTGTAATGTGAACGTCTAACATGTCTCGGATAAATTATTCCAAAGTACCGACTGCATAGGCGTGGTCCATACGATAAATAACTTTGTAAACGGCGGTGGTCATTTTAGTGTCACGCATTCTCATTACGGTCTTTAAGTTCGATAGTGTAAAGTCGACTAGATTTAATGGATATAATAATTGCCGCGTAGTGGTAGGGCAAGAGAATACATCACTCCAGTTACTCACCGAACGCCTGAGAAATGAAATATTTCGAGGACATGCGAAGTTTGACGGACTGGGATAGGTCGGTGGACCCATTACTTCATTGTTTTTTTAGAAATAAGGGGAGCAGGAGGGAGCAATTTTGCCCAGCAGTGGAACGTATATAGGCTACTTCTTTACTTTACTTTATATATCCTTGATTCATAATAATTCATCACTTTTCACTCCCTGAATATCTTACCAGGTCGGCACTTCATCTAGTGAGGGGCCGCTTACCGATACGACGACGCTATACGAATACGTTGCCACTCGAGAACATTTTTCCACTTCGTTTGACAGTTCTTCGAGCTATATGGCCGGTCTATTGACACTTCAGCTTACTAATTCGTTATGATATGTCGGTTACTCTAGCTCCACTACGAATATAATTATTTCTTAAGCATAATTCCTGTATTAATAGTGTGATATTACTACGTGGGCGTTGTGTAGTAATAAAAATATCTGATAGCAAATACCGATTATAGAGCTGTGTATCCAAAATAAAACACAACTTGTAAGCATTCTGGACTAGTTTTTTTTTTAAATTTTCAGTGTTTTTACGCTGAATTTTACCCTCTACCAGAATTCATATTGAATACCATATATGATGGAGAGTTTATAGCCTATATAAATGTGTAGTCAAGAAAATTAAACGTCTCTTTATTAGTGGTTAGTTTCTGAAATATTCTAAAGATGATCTCTCAGCTAAGGTTTATTACTTAATAATTTTTTTTCAATAAACGATAACAATTTGTATTTTAACCGATTTCAAAAAGAGGAGGTTCTCAATTCGAGAGTATGTTCTTTTTTTGTTTTACCGATTTTAATAATTATTTTTATTATATAGGCTTTACCTCAAGGGTAGTCCCATTAAATTTTGAAAAAATAATTCCGCCCCCAAGGGTGGAAAATAGAGGGAAAGTTTCATAATGCACTATTGTTTAAAGAATTTCATATGATATGTTAGCAGATAAAGATCCAAATTTAATGACTGATGATTGAATGATGATGATTCTTTTTTTCTTAGATAGGTTAAACTTCAAGAGTGGTCCCATATAATTTTGGAGAAAAATTCCACCCGTAAGGTTTGCAAACAAATAACTTGCTTTTAGCAATTTGAGTTCGTTTTCAATTTTTGTTAAAAGTTATAATTATTGTTCAAAGTTATAATTATTATGATGCAAATTATTGTTTATTTTTGATACAGATGTTTTTGATATTCGTTCATACCGAAATCTATCTACGTATGCGTTCCTCGACGGGTTCAACTTTGCTGGGGAGCAATTGGGAGATTATGACGAAAATTTAAAAAGTGATTGTTGTGCGAGTGATGCCAGTGATAACTTATGGATCTGAGAGTTGGACCTTCACTGCCGGCCGTATGAGGTAGCTCAAGGTCACTCAGCGAGCTATGGAAAGGGCTATACTCGGGGTTTTTCTGCGTGATATACTTAGAAATATGGTTATCCGCAGTAGAACCGAGTAACCGACATGGCCCAACGGATTAGTAACCTGAAGTCGTAATGAGCCGGCCATATAACTTGAACAACCGACAACTGATGGAGAAGCAAGGTTCTTGAGTGACAGTCTCATACTGATAGGCGAAGTGTGGAGTGACCCCCACTAGATGGAGTGAGGATCTGGTAAGATATACAGGAGGTCGATGAATGCAGGTGGCTCAGGACTGCGCTTAGTGGCAATCTTTGGTTGAAGCCTATGTTCAGGAAAGATGATAAAATAATGATGCGTTCCTAGATCATTAATCCAATTACGATGAAACTTTGGTGACTTATTGTGTGTGCATACGCGTATATTGAACAAAGGAATTGCAACATTATTTTATAGGATACGGTGACAAACGAGCCCACATTCCACACCCTACATCTATTCTCCATTACGAATCAAAACGCAAATGCGTTGTCACCAATGAGGACTAAGACATAAACCATACGAAACACAGCAGCATTAAGCTACTATTTGACGCTGGTATTCTGTGAGAGCGTGGTCCTTCCTTGGTCGAGCCGACCCATACGTGCAACAAATATACTACTAATATAACTGTAGTATGACTCTACCATGTAAGTAAATGCTGGGCACAGTTAGTATAAAATATAATTTTTTTTAACGACGCGACGCTACTACGCAAAGCTTTTACAATAACCTCCAGAAAGCCAAAAATTATATACTTAAGAAAATAATTTGTAAGTTTTTCTTTATAATAAAAAAATAATACGGCACTCTGTACTTGATATTTTATCCATAATGAGAATACCACAAGAATGCGCTCTGGGTACAGGCGCCATTGTAACCATGGCAAAGACAAATAATATATGGAGCCTTGTGTTCTGCAAATTTATTTCAATGATGTCAGATAAATAAAAATATGGGTTACAAAATTGAAGTGACAACTGACCTGGAAGAAATAAAAAGAAAAATTAAGAATAATTGAAATTGGACAAATTTGTAAAGAATTATCGCTGTACAAAAATAAAAAATGTTAGGGTATTATTATATAAATATATTTATGAAGTCATTTGTAAGAGTAAGCGCTAATATTAGATATCATGGCTTTAAAGTTATTCTCGTTTTATTTTTTTATTTCAACCTTTTAAGTTCACAAATAGAAATAAGTCTATTTAAGAATGCAGATGAATTTTTGTAAGAGAATTAATTCATCTTGTCACACAATGCAACGTTACCCGACGGTTAGGAAAAAATTAAAAAAAATGTTTAGCTTAAAATAGTATTTTAAACTACAAACTACAAAATTTATTTTAAATTATTATTATTTTGAAATATTTTTTCAAATCCCAAAAGTAGCACACTTTTGAATAAGCCCTTTTTTATTTATGGCCGATTTGTCTTTAATTCTTAGTTTCGTTTTTGTTACAGTCCCGTCCTATTGTCTTTTTATGCATATTTTCTCAAAGATCTGCTTAATGTGCTCGTGGTTCTTCGCCTTTCTCAATAATTTTTCTTCATTTAAAAAGTTTTTTTTCTCTTTTTGTTTATTATTTACAATTAATAATTTACTTATAGCCGTGTAGTAGCGGTGTGAGAATATCCAGTATCCGATTTCGTTCCGAGGGAGAGTGGGTGTCAAGACAGGCGACAGAGGGGTACTGAAATGTTTTTTTAACCAATTCAATTTGTCAACCAAGCGTGCCAACAATGGCGAATTTTTCCTCTATGAAACAATTTTTGGAGGAATCGTATGTTTGGCAATACTACTAATAGTTTAATAGGCTGCATCGGATATTGGAATATTTAATCGAAGAAAGTATGAAGTTTTTACTTATTACTGATAAGAAGTCTGTAATACTGCCTTCGAGGAGTACATGAATTCTGATCCCATAGTTTTAATATTAGTTAGGAGTTTAAGTTGAGGTTTAGACATCGTGTTCATAGAAAATAATGTATTATTGTTGTATATTATTGGATAAAGTTCAGAGTAACTCGAACTTAAAATATCATGCACAAAACAAACAAGATGAATACGTGTATTGAAAAAAGTAATTTTACAAAACAGTCCTTGACATATCTAGAACAGCAAGTCAATGTGGCAACATGAACGCATGTCCTAAACAAACTACAAATGTACATTTGTTAAAGCGCATTGTTGTAACGCCAGTAAATAGAGTTGAGAACAGTGGCAATTGAATGTAAACATAAACTTGTATTATTTAATTTGCGATTCGGCCCGCGGCAAAGTTATTCGACGCGGTTTCAGAACGTATTGTAACAAACCTACTGGCTGAATAATCAATGCATTTGCCACGATAATATGGCGCATTGACATATGTCAAATGTTAACTATTGTACGAGTGTATGCGCGCCAATTTGTACACTGGAGAATGATTGCATTCTCCATTAGTTTTAATACAATAGTTGACTTAAGTGTATAACGGAATTACAGAAAAAATATATATTAATTCTTACAATTATTTAATAAAGAACATAAGATGATGACCTAAGAACATTACTTGCAGATTTCATGTTTTAAGATTAAGATGTAGAGTAGCTTAGTGGCTGGCCGCTCGTCTACCGTTTAAAAGTAATCAAGCAGACCCGAGTTCGATCCTCGCTTGAAAGTGTTAGTTATAATTTTAAGTACTACGTGCTCAGAGGTAAACGGTTTTTCTCTAAAGGAGGTTTTTCTCTCCACCGTGTCCACTAAATGAGTCTAACGAAGAAATTCCAGAAAACATTCAACAACAACAAGTTTTATTACGAAAAAGGGTAAAAAAATGCGACTCAAGCTGCGAAATTTTTTTTTGACGTTTATGGACTTAATGTAGTATCAGTAAGAGTAGCACAAAGTTGGTTCAAGCATTTTCAGTCCGGGAATTGTAATGTCAAATATCAGCAGCTCGATTTGGTCGCCCTCATACGGTGGATGCCGTTTTTGAAAAAGTGAAGCAAGCCGAGGAATTGAAGATTGACCACAAAAGAGTTTTGAGCCATTTAAAAATGTCTGGCTATACAAAAAAGCTTGATATTTGGGTATCCAACGAGCTCACTGAAAGAAACCGAATAAATCCTGTACTCATTTGCGATTCTCTATTGAAACGCAAAGAAACCGAACCATTTTTAAAAAGATTGATCACTGAAGATGAAAAGTGGATCACCTACGACAAGGACACGTGAAAAATATCATGGCCAAAGGGTAGTCAAGTTCCACAGACTGTAGAGAAACCCGGATTAACACGCAATAAGGTGATGCTGTGTGTATGGTGAGATTGGAAGGGCATCGTTTATCATGAGTTTTTACCGCCGGGCAAAACCATCCATTCGGATCTCTACTGCCAAAAATAGTGATATGAGACTCAAGGAAGAAATTGAGAAAAAACGGCCGATATTAACCAGAAAAGGAGCGGTCTTTCATAATGATAATGCCGGTTAGTGATAATTACACATTTTTGGCCACTCAGAAAAAGTTGAGAGAGCTTTATTGGGAAGTGTTAATGCATTCACCACATAGTCCTGACCTCGACTCTCAGATTTTCACCTGTTTCGACTCTTCAGAATTCTTTGGGTAGTGTTAGGTTAACATCAAGAGAGGACTGTCAAAACTACTTGCCGTATTTTTTTGATCAAAAATCCCAAAATTTCTACAGCAACTGGATTATGTTACTACCTACAAGATGGCAACAAGTTATCGAAGAAAATGGCAAATACGAGTACTGGTTGATTTTTTTTGCTGTCTGGAAAATAATAGGGTGTAACAGGTGAACGGAATAGAAGCCTATGGCACTGATATTTTACAGTTTTTTTTTTAAATTTTAAATTAACATATTACGAAATAGATCAATTTCATATGTTAATGTACATTAAAAAAAAAACTGTACGTATTATTTTAATTGCGATAATTTTTAACTGATTGATTAGTTTAAATCTTGTTATTTTTTATTACCTTATAACTTTATTTCAAATTAGTAGTATTTGTTGATAGATCAATTTCGTAATAACTATATGCCAAAACAAATAGCTAAAAGGCTGGTACCTAGCTAAGAATTCCTACCACCTACAAAAAGTTGCCAGTATTACCTTCATCCGAATTAATTTAAATAAATCTATGACATCTCTTTATCCTCATCAGTCCATACAGAGTTCGTTATTGACAAATGAGCTCCTCTACAGAGCGATGTACTAGCACGAATGGGTCGGCTCGACCGGGACAGGAACACGCTCTCACAGAATACCAGCGTAAAATAGCAGCGCGTTTCGTTTAGTGAGTGTATAGAACTGGGTACCCTTTTGACTGGAATCGAGGCATTCCAACTTAGTCCTCAGGGGTGACAACGCATTTGCATTTTGATGCAAAATATGACACTTACCATTAGGAGGACTATATGCTCGTTTGTCACCCAATGCTATAAAAAAACCGCCATATATTAGATACCTCAGGATTTTCAGATTTTTGTCTTTTAAAAAGTATAAGTGTAGAATAAAAATAGGATTTGAATCCTATAAATTTATGGGCATGTACTTTTTACCGTGTAGTGGCGGAACACCCACTACTCCATATCATGGAGATGGGCAGCAGAGTCTTTCTAATAACGACTAAATACGTAAAAAACTGCGGTTGCCAATCCACTTGCCAAGCGTGGCAACTATCGCAAATATCCTCCCTATGAGGCAATCTATGGGGGAGGCCGTTGTTCAGCTGTGCACTTTAATAGACTATAACGGTTACGGTAACGGTATGTACTTTTTATAACTAATCATACACAAAAATACAGGAGCACTAAACTACGATGAAACTGAACAATTTATTACTTCAATTTCATAGTTTGAATGCTACATCAGTAGTTAAAGCATTATTCACATACCTACATTTATTTCCTTGTGCTTGCTTTTGGCTTTTGTTATTTATTGATTGACGTTGCATTGTCTTGGTAGATTAACGGGGTACCCAGTAAAACAGGTTACCAACAAAGCACAAGGGCCCTTGCAACTGACATAAAATGTATCATTGTAAATCAAATCAATTTCATTTTCATTAGTTTGTATGATTCGTTTTTTATACGGCATAGTAATGGAGTGTGTCTGAAAGAATGAAAGCCCTGAAAAATATAAAGTCGAATTAAAAACCCCCTTTTTATAGAATAAGGGTGAACGAGCACACAGTCCACCTGATGGTAAGTAAATGCTGTGGCCTTTATTTTTCTACGTCTATCCTCGATTAAGTATCAAAATGAAGATATATTGTAACTCCCGAATACTAAGTTGGTGCGTGTATGTGTGTGCGTATGTGCGTGAAAACGGCGTTGGAAACATCAGAATTTAGCTGCTTTTTACGCTGGTATTCTGTAAGAGCATGGTCCTACACCGGGCGAGCCGCCACATTCGTGCTACAAACATAACATAGATACAGTATGGATACCGGGCACACGCATGCAACACAGTATAGTATAAAATGCATACGATCACAACGTTAGTAATTACTATATGTCCGGATTCGCTTTAGATTTGTCTAAGTTCACGTGACCCACATCCGGGAGGGCAGGAGCTCACGAAAACCATGAGTGAAAGATTAACCAACTCAAGGTGGAAGTAATTAAAACAATTTACCTCCAGTAAAAAGTTTTCCCACGTGAATTTATAGGTTTTAAGTCCTATAATGTACAGTTTAGAACAATTGCCTTTTACTGTACTTCTCAATATCGCTTCTTTTTGGCGATGGGTGTTGTAAAACTTGACCACAGGAAGTACTAGAAATATCAGTCCTCTGGAATGTCAACGCATTCTGAATTTTGATTTTGTTAATAGAGGATAGATGTTTTTCACTACATCCACTTCGGTACCATCAGGTGGCCTGTTCATTCTATAAAAATTCTACCACCGTCATAAAATTTGCTTGCTACATAATGTTAAATGCAGCCAGCACTGTCATATTCCTTTATTTTAAACGAGTGGAATCTTGTATTAGTTTCTCGGAAAGGGCTCCTACGAATTGGATTAAATGTTGTATTTAGATAATGTTTTACTTTTCAAGTTTATTTATTCCTGAGAAAGGTAGATATTTTGCTTAAGTCAAGTAAAGCTTGGCGGCCCTAGTACTATATATATTGTTAGAGGCCTTGAAGTGACGGTGTAGGAGAATCCCATATCATCTCGTTGGAGTAGTGATAGCATAGGTGCTAAGCGCTCGCCACAAAATGCGAGCTACCCAGGTTCGATCCCCACTGGCACCTACAAAATTGTTACGTAACATCGCAAGGAAACCTGCATGTCTGAGAAATTAAAGAAGCTCATTTCGGAAACATCTGCAGTCCGCCAACACGCATTGGAGAGCGTTGATGATACTTACTTGCCCTTAATTTCTCCCAGAAATGACACGAAACCTGTGGTCAGCAGTAGGACGTATAAAGGCTGTAATTTTACTGTTTTTATTTAAATATTTTCTCAAGGGTTTTTCGTAAGAGGCGACAGAGGATAATGCAACGGAAGGGTAGCACCATGTCCTTAATAACAACTTGAAATTATAAAATCTTCTGTTGCCTAATTGTCTGTCATACGTGGCACTTAGGGAAAATATTAGGTATTCTATGGAGGAGGCAAATGGAGGGGAGCGGTGGACTTTTGATAGGCTATAATGAGTGAACGAATGAATTATTCATTCAGCAATCTGATGATCGATAAATCAATAGCAACGCGCAAACTATACACTGCGAGGGCGGAGTACATCGATTCAAAGACTTAACGCCTTTCAATGAGTAATGCTGGGGGACGGACAGCCGGACACACAGGCGGCCTTGCTTTGTGTGCTAATACACTGTAATGACCTTGTCTATCACTCAGGTAACAATACTCGAAGTTTATGTTAACTTATAGCGTTGTTATACTTAACTGTATCTGTCTGTATTCTCGTAGCTTTCGCTAAATGCAATTTAGGTTAGTCATATAATTTCTTATTACACGCGAACAACACATTGAATAAAACTAATTTAACGGATTTTATCGCGTTTAATTTTTTTAAATTATTAATTCCCGACGTTTCGGTTGCTTTGCAGCACCCAGGTCACGGGGGACTAAGGTAAATGACGTCCCGATGTCAAAGTTACCTCGGAGTACCTTCAGCTTTTAATTATTTATTTTGGCCCGATCTACTCAGAAAGTTTTAATTTGTAAATGTTCCAAACAGTATAATGTATTTTTGACCTACTTAAAAAAGGAGGAAGTAATTAATTCAACTTTATGTTTTTTTTTGATGTGTTATCTCAGAACTTTTTTGTGAATCGATTTGGATTACTTTTTTTATATATAACTTTATATAAATTTGACTAAGATTTGACCAGTAGTTTTTGAGTTGTCCTTAATAATACTCCAAACACATTTCTCATTTCATTTATATTGAGGTCGGTGGTACAAATTTTTTAATTTTACCAACTGTTTGTTCTTATCTCTATCACTAGTAAATATGTGCGGGTATTGTTACTTACTGTGTACATGATGGTATGTATCTACTGCCGTCCATGTACCACTGCAGCACATTTTAAACATAGAAAGCTAGAGTTGTGTCGTCACCTCTGATCTCTATGATAAAGTACCTCACAGCTTCTAATACTAGCCCTCCGTATCCTTCAGATCGAAGCACACTAGTGTAAGCACTACTACTTGTAAATTGAGAACATCATCAATATAGTCGAAGTCAATTAAATACGCGTTATTTTTTTTTTTTTTTTTTTTTTTTATAGAAGAGGGGGCAAACGAGCATGTGGCTCACCTGTTGTTAAGTGACTACCGCCGCCCATGATCAACCGAAACACCAGGGGGAATTGCAGGTGCGTTGCCGGCCCTTTAGAAAGGAGTAAGCTCTTTTCTTGAAGGTCCCCAGGTCGTATCGGTCCGGAAAAATCACCGGTGGTAAATTATTCCACAGAGAGGTTGTACGCGGAAGAAAACTCCTTTTGAAACGTACAGTGGTGGACCGCCAAGCATCCAGATGGTGTGGATGGTATCGGGACGTTTGCCGTGTAGTGCGTTCACGAAATTTGGCGGCTGGGATTAATCCGAACAATTCCTCAGAGCACTCCCCGTGATAGATGCGATAAAATACGCAAAGAGATGCAACATCTCTTCGCAGCGCCAGTGAATCGAGCCGATCGGAAAGCACTCGGTCGTCAACGATTCGAGCCGCTCTGCGCTGGATGCGGTCAAGTGGAAGGAGCTGGTACTGGGGAGCCCCAGCCCAGAGATGGGAACAGTATTCCATGAGCGGCCGAACCTGCGCCTTGTAAAGTTGCAGGCGGTGTGCCGGCATGAAATACTGTCCCGCTCTGCTGAGCACGCCAAGCTTTTTAGAGGCCAATTTGGCCTTCCCTTCCAAGTGACCACGAAACTGCACGTCACTCGATATGTCGACGCCGAGGATTCCGATACTGGCTGAGGCAACAAGGGGAGTGCCTTGAAACTGAGAGGATACGACAAAGGGGTTCTTTTTAGCGGTTAACGCGCAAACTTGTGTCTTCTGGGGGTTAAACTGGACTAGATTTAGTCGCCCCCAATCCGAGACTCTGTCCAGCAGAGACTCGACTTCAGACACAAGTTTGTCCCGGCACTCAAAGACGTTTTCCCGAGAAATATTGGCTCGGCCGGTGTAAAGAGCATCACCAGTGCTGTCATCTGCATAGCAATGAATGCTACGGGTTTGCAACATATCATTGATATGCAGAAGAAACAGCGTTGGCGATAGCACGCAGCCCTGTGGAACACCAGCATTAATAAGCTTGCAATCGGAGCTTGCACCGTCTACAACGACCTTGATGCTCCGATCTGCAAGAAAACTGGTGATCCAATCGCACAATTTCTCGGGAAGCCCATAGGAAGGGAGCTTCGAAAGAAGCGCTTTGTGCCAAACCCGATCGAAGGCCTTCGCAATGTCCAAACCAACGGCCAATGCCTCCCCCTTGGACTCTACTGCCTCCGCCCATCTGTGAGTTAGGTAGACCAGAAGATCACCAGCTGACCTACCACGGCGAAAACCGTATTGGCGGTCACTAATCAGCTGGTGATCCTCAAGGTACCTCATGAGCTGGCAGTTTACAATGGACTCCATTGTTTTGGAGAACAAGGAGGTGATGGCGATAGGCCGGTAGTTGGACGGGTCTGAGCGGTCGCCTTTTTTAGGGATCGGGTGGACGAAAGCCGTCTTCCATGATTTTGGGACTACGCCTAGGGAGTAGGAGTACCGGAAAAGACGCGTTAAAACCGGTGCCAACTCTGGAGCACACGTCCTCAGCACAATTGGGGGGATTCCATCAGGCCCACTCGACTTATGGATGTCCAGGGAGAGGAGTGCTTTGCGAACCGAGCGCTGAGTGAACTGCACTTCCGGCATGGAGCACTCACACCGCGGGATGGTCGGCGGCGTACTCCCCCCGTCATCGAGAGTCGAGTTAGACGCAAAGAAAGAGCCTAGAAGATCGGCTTTCTCCTTTGCGGTGTGGGCCAGTGAGTCGTCCTCCCTGTGCAGAGATGGAAGAGATGGCTTACAGAAATTCTCTTGGACAGCCTTGGCGAGAGACCAGAATGCACGGGTTCCAGAAGGAAGACGAACTAGTCTCTCGCCAATTTTGCCTATGTGCTCTGACTTTGCCTTGGCAATGCCTCTTTTGAAGGACCTAGAGGCGGAATTATACTTCTTTTTTAGAGCGCTGGTGTTTACATCCCTGGACGCTGATGCGTCAGACCAGGCTCGGTAGCACTCCTGCTTATAGCATGATGCTATTTTACAGGAGCGACCAAACCATGGCTGAGATTTGCCTCCAATGGGCACCACAGAGGAAGGAATAAAAAGTTCCATACCCTGAAGTACCACATCAGCGACAGAATCCGCAACAACGTTGGGATCATCCGGCGAGAAGCAAACCCGCCCCCAAGGGTAGGATGCAAAGAAAGACCGCATCCCATCCCAATCGGCTGACCTATAGTGCCAAACACGGCGGCAGCCTGCAGAATGCAACCGCGGTTTCAGCGTGAGTGGCACCACACTCCGGACAAGACAATGGTCCGAGGAGCCTAAAGGGGCGTCAACGGAAATCTGATATCCGTCCGGGTGAGAGGTCAGCAGAAGGTCCAACAGGGAAGGTGCATGATCCTCCACATCTGGAATCCGCGTAGGCGAAGTAACCAGTTGTGTCAGACCATATGCCAAGGCAAAATCATGAACAGATCTCCCCGCATGATCGGTTAAACGTGAACCGAGCCATTCGGCGTGATGGGCGTTAAAGTCGCCGAGGATCACGATCTCTGCGGAGGGGATCTGCTGTAGCAACGAATCTGCAGCCATTTGGATGTGGTCGAAGAGTCGGTCTGTTTCGGCATTACCGCTATGGGACCTATAGAGGCACCCGTAGACGCGCGGATGGTCGTCGCTGTCTACGCGTAGCCAAAGGATGGACAGGTCCGAACCTTCAAGTCTGCCGAGGCGTCGAGAACAGATGTCCTCTCTGACGTAAACGCAAACTCCAGCCCGAGGCACAAAGGAGTGTTCCAGTTTGTACCCCGGGCAGGAGAGATACGAGACATCAGCCGGAGAGGACACCTGCGTCTCGGTCAGAAAGAGCAGAGCCGGCCTCGCCGTCTCGAGATGGTAGTGGACGGCGTTTAGGTTAGAGTGAAGTCCCCTGATATTGCAGAAATTCACGGACAGCGTGGCAGGGGTCGCCTTGGTCTTGCTGCTCCGTTTGCCCCGAGCAGTTTTAGTCTTGAGCGGAATATTGCCCCCCCCCCAGAATACGCGGGGCAGCCTGAGCACCCACGCTCAGAAGTGGAGAAACATGGTCGTGGATGCTCAGCGAGGGATTCTCCAGGGGTGCTGGTACCCTCCTGGGGTAGTCTATCATTTAATTCCGCTACCATGTTGATGGGGGGGGGGATTTGGGGGGGGGATTAAGGATAATTCAAAAACTACTACAGATAAAAAAGTACAGATACAGTACCAAATTTATATGACTATGTGAAAAGCACCAGCTTTCAAATAAAAAAAGAATCATGAAAATCGTTTCACCTAGAAAAAAGTTCTGAGATAACAAACACAAAAATATAGTCGAATTGAGAACCTCCTCCTTGTTTTGAAGTCGGTTGAAAAGCTAAGACTATGGTACCTACGCAGACCGACTATTAGCCAGAAAGGACTAGTACAAAAGAGGCAGTGTCAGTGTGTAGAATTTCTATATGTTTAGAACTTTCAATGCTATGGTGTTTTTTATATTATATATATATTTGAATTTAAATTCTTACTGACATTAATTAAAAAATTAAGGTGGAAAGCTGGTCATTTTCACCCAAATGCCGCCTTTTAACCAAACGCCGCCATGGTAGTGGTGATCTCATTTAAATGTATAGTGCAAACAAACTATTAATCTCGTGTTAAAGAAACAGAGCTTACAAAACTTATGTTTTAGTATCAGTTTTATTTCTTATACCCACATAATTCTATCTCTGCATCAACCCAAGGCAGACTGGTAGAGAATGTTTCAGATATTAAGTTTATAGGTGACATTGTGTATGCATATGAACAATTTACTTACTTACTTATCTTCACGCACAATCCCTAACGGGGTAGCCAGAGAGAACAGATCGCCAAGTGTCACGATCCTTACATACCTCTTTCGCTTCTTTCAGGTTCATTATCTTCTTCATACATGCACGTCTAGGTATCCGAGTACTCTTGACCTTCCCCTCTTCGAGTAATTTGCTCACATGGTCTTCGAAAGTTAGTCTCGGTCTACCTCGACACCTTTTAATATTTACCTTCGCGCTATATATTTTCTTCACCATTCGGTCTTCACTCATTCGCTCAACGTGCCCAAACCATCGGAGTACGCCCCTATCAATTTTTGTGATAAGGTAATCTTTCAATCCTACCATATTGCGAATCTCTTCGTTTCGCTTTCGGTCGGCTATGGTAACGCCGCACATTTTACGACGAGATCGCATCTCCACTGCATTCAACTTGCTTTTATGCTTCTTCTGGCATACCCAGGTTTCGCTGCCATATAACAAAGTCGGTACCAACACTGCGTTATGTATTGCAAGGCGTGCATTCTTCACTACGCCTTGCCTTTTGACTAACGCATTCAGGGCACCATTGACTTTGTTCCCGGCAGCGACACGCCTGTCCACATCTAAATCACATCTTCCATCCCGGCTGAAAGCACTCCCCAAGTATACAATTTCATTTACCTGTTCTAGACATTCCTGATTTACCCATATTTCACATTTCGTTCTCTATTCGTCCTTTTCAAATACCAGAAACTTAGTTTTATTAGCATTCAAACGGAGACCTTTAATTTCACATTCCTCTTTCATATACGTGACTAATGCCTGCAGTTCTGCTGCTGATGGTGCAATAAGGACTGCATAATCAGCATACAGCAGACAATTTACTTTAATGTCACCCAATTTCACACCCAAACAGCTATTTCTCAGCTTCTGTAAACAGCTGTCGAGATACAGTAGGAACAGCCAGGAAGACATGACACAACCCTGTTTTACGCCCGCTTGGACGCTAAACATGGGTGACAGGTCATGCCCTACCCGCACACAGGCTTTACAGTCATAGTAAAATGACTGCACAGACCTTAACAATCGACCATCCACAACATATTCCGGCAACACTTCCCATATTTTCTTTCTTATAACCTTATCAATTGCTTTCTACAGATCCACAAAAGCACAGAAAATCCTCTGGTTAGCAGTCAGAAGCTTTTCCCTGATCATGCGGAAAGAAAACATTTGATCCGTGCATCCTCTTCCAGGTCTAAATCCGCATTGTGCCTCCCATAACAATCTTTCCGATTTCTCTTGCATCCTACGTGTCAAAACCTTCGAGTAAACTTTACTTGCTAAACTGCTCAAGCTGATCGCCCGATAGCACCCGCAGTCAAAATGTGAACCTTTACCCTTTTAGTGTACATATGGATTTTCCTGTGATTAAACATAGTGTTTGTCACAAAAAGACCCTTTTCCTTGCATACAGCCAGTATAAGCTTGCCAGCATCATTAACCTTTTTATCGCCAAACTTTCCAAGTACCGACTCGTACCCTGGTCGAGCGATATCTACCTATCCATTCAAATCACCACATATAACTGTTCTTTCGTTTCCCTTAACCAAATCTAGAACTTCTCTTACTTTCTCCCAAAACTCCTCCAGCTCAGCCCTGGACGACGAAGCTACCGGCGCATAAACAGCCAAAAGGAATAACTTCGTCAGTCCCAGTTTTAAGCGAACCCAGAGAGTCTTGAGTTCACAACCTTATATTCAGTAATAGGATCGACAAACCGGGACAACAGCACCCCCACTCCCTGGCAGGCGTTCTCGTTTTCCGGGACTCCGGACCATATAGTTAACGTCCCGCCAGGGAGCTCTTCAGTACCACTGCCTTTCCGTTTGGTCTCCGACATACACACGACATCTAATTCTCTTTCTTTCATTATTTCGATCAACGCATTCGTCTTATCTCTCATGCCCCCTCTAACATTCCACGTGCCAACTCTGCACTCCGTCCTCCACCTTCCGCCGTGTCAGGCTGTGCGTGACGGGTGGCGGTCCCCATCGCCGCTTTGCGTGCTGCATTCCACACCAACGGGGACGAGCTGACGTGCGTCGCCTTGGGGGGACGCCCTAATCCTAAAACTCGCATAAGAAAACTTCTTCTGGGCTTCCCGAGAAATTGTACAATTAGATCACCAGCTTTCTTGTAGTTGGGAGCATCAAGGTCGTTGTAGACGGTGCAAGCTCCGATTACAAGCCTATTAATGCTGGTGTTCCACAATGCTACGTGCTATCGCTAACGCTGTTTCTTCTGCATATCAATGATATGTTGCAAACCCGTAACGTTCATTGCTATGCAGATGACAGCACTGGTGACGCTCTGTACAACGACCGTGCCGATATTTCTCAGGAAAACGTCTCCGAGTACCGGGACAAACTTGTGTCTGAAGTCGAGTCTTTGCTGAACAAAGTCTCGGATTGGGGGCGACTAAATCTAGTCCAGTTTAACCCTCAGAAGACACAAGTTTGCGCTTTAACCGCTAAAAAGAACCCCTTTGTCGTATCTCCTTAGTTTCAAGACACTCCCCGTGTAGCCTCAGCCAGTATCGGAATCCTCGACGTCGACATGTCGAGTGACGTGCAGTTTCGTGGTCACTTGGAAGAGAAGGCTAAATCGGCCTCTAAAAAGCTTGGCGTTCGCAGCAGAGCGGGACAGTATTTCATGCCGGCACACCGAGTGCAACTTTACAAGGTGCAGGTTCGGCCACACATGTAATACTGACCCCATATCTGCTCTGGAAGGAGGCCGCTTGACCGCATCCAGCGCAGGGCGGCTCGAATCGTCGACGACCGAGTGCTTTCCGATCGGCTCGATTGACTGGCGCTACGAAGAGATGTTGCATCTTTTAGCATTTTCTTTCGCATATACCACGGGGAGTGTTCTGAGGAATTGTTCTGATTAATCCCAGCCGCCAAATTTTGTGAACGCACTGCGCGGCAAACTTCCCGATACCATCCACACCATCTGGATGTTTGGCGGTCCATCACTGTACGTTTCACAAGGAGTTTTCTTCCGCGTAAGACCTTTCTGTGAAATAGTTTATCACTGGCAATTTTTCTGACCGATACGACCGAGGGACCTTCAAGAAAAGAGTTTACTCATTTCTAAATCGCTGGCATCGCACCTGCAATTCCCCTGGTGTTGCGGATGATCTTGGGCGGCGGTAGAAATTTAACATCAGGTGAGCCGCATGCTTGTTTGCCCCCTCTTCTATAAAAAAAACGTTTACTAACGAATGATTTTCGAGACTATTTAAATTATAAAACATCCTCATTTCAAAAGAGTTGGCGGAGTGCTACCAGCTGTCTGGGATTCCGCAACTATCAAAATTAAATCCAAATCTAACCGTACCATATACTTAGAAAAGATACTCAGGTGCCAGCAGTGTCATTGAGGCCGACCGGATTTAAGTCGACTTCATCCGTTGATGAGAGTCGTGATAGCTCAGACGGTTAGCGCTCGTTGTAAATTTCACAGTACGCGAGCAACACAGGCTCGATCCCTGCCGAAACCAATGAAATTGTTAATTGCAATTTTAAGTTCTGATTTATCACGTGCTCGGTGGTGAAGGAAAACATCGTGAAGAAATCTGCATGTCTGAGAAATAAGAAAAAAATATGTTTCGAAGACATTTGAAGTTTGCCAACAAGCATTGGGGCAGCGCGTGGATACTTCCTTGCCCTAAAACTCTCTCAGAAATGAGGGGAGGCCGGCGGACAGCAGTGGGACGTATGCAATGACGTAAAGGACGTATGTACGAGCAATGGGGCGCCTTCGCGATGAAAACATTTTAGTTCTGCTGACTATCTCGTTAGTCTTGTGATCGCGACTGCTGATCACGAGGTCCTTGAATCCCGGCTTTGAATTCCGGGTCGGATCAAAAATCAATTTTTGGAATTTGCGGTCAGAAAATTCTCATTAGCAACCCGGAGTAAGCCGTAAGTTCTGCTGTTTTCGGGCAGAAATAGGTAAGAGTTCGTCTTCTAGGACTCCTATCGCCTAGTACAGTCCTATATTTTATGCCTCGACTGTCTCGTTGGTCTAGTGGCTGTAGTAGTGCGACTGCTGATCATGAGCTCCTGAGTTTGAAAAATGGATCGGGCCAAAAAAAATTATTGACTTTTTCTGTCAAGAAATTCTCAGGAGCTGCCCGGAGTCAGGAAGTTGACGGTGTCTCTCCCCCGTGCTTCAGAAAGCACATAAAGCCGTTGGTTCTGCGCCTGATCTCTTTATGGTCATGTCGGTTTATCGTTCCATCAGTTTATGAGAGCGAGGGAATACAGAGTGCACCTGTGCTTGCGGATACACTTGGGCACTATAATCCTGTTCTGCGGCGTTGGCTAGTCTCCGTTGAGGCACGCCGCCGGGACCGAAATTCGGTCTTGAGGACATAATTTTATAATGTTTTCAGACTCAACTAAAGGGATGGAATGAACTAAAAAATAAAACAAATGTGTTAACTTTACCGTTTCAGCTGTAAAAGTCCTCTGCTGAAAATAGGCCTCAACTTTAGATTGCTTCATACGGGGGGGGGGGGTTTGGCCTTAGTTGCCACGCTTGGCAAACTTAAAACCTGCTGCTCATCTCCTGGTTTGTTTCATTCTGTTGCCTCTTACGAGACAAAAGGAATGCTATGGGGCAGTGGATATTCTTACACCGCCACTGCACGGTCATTACTTTACCTAACTTTTATCAGTTAAAACGATTGTATATTCATTAGAAATTATTTACTAAGAATGAACCGTCTAAATCACTTTAACTGCTGATCTTTGAGTATTCAACTCAAAGCCGCTGATCCATTACAAAGATATAACTAAAACGCTGCGGTCGCTTGGAACGCCTTAACCTTGAGAGAACAGCTGTGCCGGCAGCGAAAGTGAAATGGGAGCTTACAATAGATCTAGTTGACGGCGTAGATGGTGTGCAGGTACCAATTTTTTGCACGTATCCGGTTACCATTGCGATATGTTTGTGCGGACAACCTATTGTTTGAAATCATATACTATTTTGACATTTAAGTTTATCCTTATTCTTAGGTATGAAATCTTTTTCATTATTACTCAATCTTTTTATACATGTGTGGGTGACAACCAGCATACAGTCGTACGACCTGATGGTAAGTGAAAATTCGTTAAAGAATCGAAATACTGATGCGTTGCACCTGAGGACTTAAAAGGAATGCCCAACTGCCAATGAATAAGGTATGCGGTTCTCATTATATGAAAAACAACAGCATTAAACTACTATCTGCTGGTATTCTGTAAGAGCGTAGTCCTTACCAAATCGAACCGACCCATTTTGATCTTTTCTCTGTAGCGCTAATAAAATAAAATAATCATTTTTTATTTGTGTGTCTCAAATTAAAAGCAAGGTATCGCGATCTATATACGTCTCAATAGGCATAGGTATCTTATCTCCTTCCCGAATGGGTTCCCAATCAGTCATCGTGGGGGATCTTAGTAGCCGAAACTTGTTCTTTACGCTAAGAAGAGAAACCTACATGGCTGGCTCCAGGGCTCCGCTCCGTGGTACCTTGCTTCATTCAACCACAGTCGCAAGAGGTGGTAGTAGAGGTGGAGCTGCAGAGGAAGAGGAGCATTGTTATCACGAGGTGCCGTTCACCTTACTCTCCTCAATCACGATGGGTTGCCGAGTCATAGACCTGATCTGCCACGATCTGAGAGTCATTTGGTGCTTTTGAGGCCGTGTTTGGTGGATTTCTTTGTTAAGTGTAGAAACAAAAGTTGCTGTTTTGGTTCAAGTTCAGTAGAGAACTTTTCAAGGTCTGTAATCCCTTATATTCACGTGAGCCGTTGTCACGTTTGCCTCGTTTTCTATAATTTTTTTTAACTAGACACAATCGAATTCGTAAAATTAGTTGTGTTCAATGTGTGCGAGTAAGTTGCTGACAAAGTTATTTTCTATTGTCTACTTGATGTTGCGTTGAAATTATATAGTGGGTGTGAGTGGGTGCCAAAGTCGAGTTGTCTTCGTTCATTGTATATGGCGAGTGCTTAGTCTTATAAATTAAAAGAAAACACTAAAATTATTCATACATGTGGGAAAAATACTATGGGAATGATATCAGCTTTCACGTTATAAAACACAATCGAATCTTTGCACATGATTACAGTTTAGATGAATGATCCAGTGAAAGCCAATGAACCACAGGAAAATGTTATAATTATTTCGACACTTTAATTGCCAACCTAACGCCATGTTTGATGGGAATGTTCTTTGGCAGCTTCATTGGCTCTACTAGGTTTTTTTTTAGAATAAGGGTGACAAACGAGCACTCATTCCACCTGATGGTAAGTGGATACTGTGGCCCATAGACATCTTTTTTTTTTATAGAAGAAGGGACAAACGAGCATGTGGCTCACCTGATGTTAAGTGACTACCGCCGCCCATGATCAACCGCAACACCAGGGGGAATTGCAGGTGCGTTGCCGGCCCTTTAGAAAGGAGTAAGCTCTTTTCTTGAAGGTTCCCAGGTCGTATCGGTCCGGAAAAATCACCGGTGGTAAATTATTCCACAGAGAGGTTGTACGCGGAAGAAAACTCCTTTTGAAACGTACAGTGGTGGACCGCCAAGCATCCAGATGGTGTGGATGGTATCGGGACGTTTGCCGTGTAGTGCGTTCACGAAATTTGGCGGCTGTGATTAATCCGAACAATTCCTCAGAGCACTCCCCGTGATAGATGCGATAAAATACGCAAAGAGATGCAACATCTCTTCGCAATGCCAGTGAATCGAGCCGATCGGAAAGCACTCGGTCGTCGACGATTCGAGCCGCTCTGCGCTGGATGCGGTCAAGTGGAAGGAGCTGGTACTAGGGAGCCCCAGCCCAGAGATGGGAACAGTATTCCATGAGCGGCCGAACCTGCGCCTTGTAAAGTTGCAGGCGGTGTGCCGGCATGAAATAAAAACATCTACATTTATCCTCGATTACGTATCAAAATACAGATGCTTTGTCACCCGTGAGGACTAAGATGGAATGCCTCGTTTTCAACAAAAAACGGTCTTCGGATCTTTACACTCACCATACGAAACACAGCAGCATCAAGCTGCTATTTTACGCTGGTATACTGTGCGAAAATGGTCTCGGTCGAGCACTCATTCACTGCTATGTTTTCGAGGATAAATGTAGATGTCTATGGGCCACAGCATCCACTTACCATCAGGTGGACTGTGTGCTCGTTCGTCACCCTTATTCTATAAAAGAAAACAAAAAAACGTGTTTTCTTACTTTCTTTCAAATCTCTTGCTGTACGCACGTCAAAACAGCAAACCGTTTGATTCGAATGCGTGGAATATCAGCTACGAAAGGGTAGAGGCCCGCTATCTGTCTGGTTGTCCGACGGTGGGAGGAGAAAGGAGAAATGAAATCATACAACTCCTGCACAAACTCTCTATAATATATCCCGTAGAACACTGGGACGTTGGAATTTTTGCGTCTGTGCTAGGAACTATTAAGATCGACTTTAACCAGATAGAGGTTATTTTGATGACTTCTTAGCACATCTTTCCATTGAATCCAATCCAGTTTCGTGGCATTATTATTATTATTATATTAAAATGACAAAATAGCAAACAGTACATCCAATGATTAGTAGGTAATACAGACCATGGTCTCTTGCAACGAACTTGAAGAGAGTTAGTCCCTTGCAAGAGAAATTATACAGAATGCATTCTTATACTAGAATTTAAAAAAATGCTGCTATATAGCGGCAGAATTAGGTAGGTACCTATTCAGGTAGGTTCACAGGCAGAACAGAAAGTCCTACTGAATGGTAAGCATTGGCGGGTTGGAGAGGAAAAAGATTTTGCTCCTTTATAACTATAGAATAATTCGTGGTCCATAGATATCTACATTTATCCCCAATTTAGAATAAAAATGCGTTGCTCTCAGGGGTGACCAGCTTACAATTCTGAAAAATTAGATTTCATTGACTTCTAAAATTGAAAAAAATATATTTAAAAAGTCAAAAAGTGGCCGCCTTACACGCACGCTTATTATGATAAAAATTAAAATTAAAAGAGATGAAAATAGTGACGATAATTTTTACAACAAAAATAAACAGAGAATCTGATCGACCTTCATTAATAACTTTTAAATGGCGTTGAGTTCAATAACAAAATAGGATAGGGATCCTCCTTAGAATATATGGAATCTAATTTATTACCACATCTCAATCTACTGCTTACATCTCTATTAGACGAGAAGACTCACCAGCGCACGGACAAACGGACGGCAGTCCGTATATTTTTTCAATTACATTTTGTGTTATGTAATTTAAAGTGAAAAATAAACTAGTCCTATAACTCCATGCACATACATGGAATTATAGGATTAGTTTATTTTTCACGTTTATTTATTACGTTATTGTAACGTTAAATAATATGAATTTGATGTGTATGGCCACATATCTAGAGTAGAGTACTACCTAACGTTGTGAATGTAGAGAACCGGAAACTCTTTTTATTGGAAAACAGGCATTCCATCTTAGTCCTCAGGGGTGACAACGCATCTGCATTTTGATTTTTAATCAACGATAGCTATTGATGTCTATAGGACACAGCATCCACTTACCATCCAGTGGACTGTGAGTTCATTTATCACTCTTGTTATATATAAAACACTTAATCCCCACTGTCAGGATGTCAAGCGTGGCCACAACATTACCACGAGAGGGCCTATCTCAACTGAAGATTCTTTACTGGCTAGTAAGGCATAGGTACCTATGGGGGGATGAAGATTGGCAATAGCTTTCATTTTTATTTTGCCTTCGCCTGGTTTACATTCTGTCCTACGCTGTCTGAATTAAGTATTTCTTACCTTCCCACGACGCCGGCAAGTTAATATATTTAGCAGACATCTCGCCACCCAAACTGGGTAGCTACAACAACGTCAAATGAATAATGAAGAACGCTTGGCAAAGCAACTCCCTTTCGTAATACGTTTCACTGTTCAAATTCCGCCTGCCTCTTAATCATTATTATATATAATTATAGCCGAAATAATAAGCTATCTCGGTTACTTATCTGTTTTAATCTATCTCCTTATGAGTTACATTAACTAGTCATTCTCAAAAATTAACATAAAATTTTAATTGTAATGTTTTACGTCACTCGATCCACATTAAAATGTTGTTTATATTACATAAGACAAATATTGCTGATATCTAACTCTAAGTTCTGTAACAAATGTTTGGGCCCCAAATGTATTTTTATTGTTGTTTAATACTGTTCCGCGTCACCAACATGTCTGATAAATAAATTCACTCTAATATATGTATACATAATAATAAAATACATAGAAATGTCCTCTGGACCGTCGGTCACTGCGGTCAGTCGCAACGAAGAATAGCCGTCTGCGCTGAACAGGATTATAATACCCGAGTGAATGCGCAAGGATAGAAATCTCTATTCCCTCACTCTCATAGTTCGATGGGACGACGGTCTTCCGATATGAACGGAGAGAGATCTGGCGCAGGATTAATGGATTTAAGTGCTTTTTGATGCACGAGGGTGAAACTTCGCTAACTTCCTGACTCCAGAATGCCACTGAAAAATTCTTGACAGAAAAATACAATAATTAATTATGGCCCAACCTGGGATTCGAACCAGAGAACTCATAATCAATCATTGCGTTTACGACAACTAGACCAATGAGGAAGTCATACAAACTCAGTCATACAATGATTGTTTGGCATACAATGATTGTCAAAGTTAATGATTTCTTATATTTACGCGAACACTATACATTGATTAAAACTACTTTTACGGATTTTATCGCGTTTTATTTATATTAATTATAATACCCGACGTTTCGCGTGCTTTCCAGCATCCGAAAAGTCCCCCGTGACCATGCGTGCTGGAAAGCACCCGAAACGTCGGGTATTAAAATTAATATAAATAAAACGCGATAAAATCCGTAAAAGTAGTTTTAATCAATGTCAAAGTTAAGTTATAGTTTATATACGTCCCATGGCTGGGCATAGGCTCGTTCAAATTTTTCTCAAAGTTTCATTATTATTATTATCATACAGGCCTTTTGAAGCCCACTGCTAGTCAAAGCCCTTCCCTAAGTAATGCTAAAAGCACGGTTCTAAACCATGTGCATGACATCGACTTCCTGCATGTCATACCATTCTTTTAGTGTCACTCCATCCTGCAAACGTTCTTTAACCCCTGAGCTACTACTCCAACTACGAAGATTTTTCTCCTGTCCCCCTTTCAAATTTTCATGAATTAATATTTAATTATTATCAAATACTAAATTGGTGCATCTTTAATCTAATATAGGTACATAGTTTTATTTAGTAGCGTAGTCTAAAGGAAATGACGACAAAATACTTCTTATATAGCTACACATATGTAGAATGTATTTTCTTGAAATTTTCCTTAAGTATTTTGATAACAATTCATGAAAATTTGAAAGGGGAACAAAACCGTTTATATTATATTAATTAGCAAGTAGTGATATAATGCATGCATAGTACGCGTTTTGTAACTAACTCCACGTGAGTTGTGGTGTATTGTATAAAACTCAATGCAGAATTTTTTATTAAATTTAGCGATGAAATTATACAGAATAAACTTTAAAAAATATATAATAGTAATTTAAATAATTCTATTATAATCTGTTCTATTAATTTAATTGATTGTAATTACAATCAATTAAATTAATAATTAACTTTGCGCCAATGGGCCACAGCATCCACTTACCATCAGGTGGACTGTGTACTTGTTTATCACCTTATTCAATAATAAATATGTGGCAGGACTATGTCCAGCTGTGGACTTTTATATGCTGTAATGGTAAGTATTTAACTATAAATATACATGATTTTGTTGGGGAACATGCCTCCCCTCATTGTCTTGGTGTTTTATGGTGTCGGAAATGTTTACAGAGTAGAAATGACTACCTCATTTGCCTAGTGGTCGTAAACGCGATTATTGATCATTAGGTCCTCGGTTCAACTCCAAAACCAACTACTGTTTTTCTAACTCTCAGTAGTAGCCTGGAGTCAGGAAAGTGGCTGTATTTTACTCAGCTGTTGTGGAAAGGTTTTACTTTACGTGGTACAGCCATGCTGCAGTTGTATTATAGTTTTAGCACGAATGTGTGGGCACGACCGGGGAAGAACCATGCTCTTATAGAAAATCAGCGTGTTTCGCATGGTGAGTGTAGAGAACCGGAGACCCTTTTTACTTTAATTGAGGCATTCCATCTTAGTCGTCAGGAGTGACAACGCATTTGCATTTTGATTCTCAATTGAAGATAAATGAAGATTTCTATGGGCCATAGCATCCAATTATTATCAGGTGGACTGTGCGCTCGTTTATCGCTCAATGCTGTATAAAAAGCGGACGTAAGCCCTTGGGCCTGCGCCTGGTCTCTCTCCGGTCGTGTCGGATTACCGTCCCATCGAACTATGAAAGTGAGGGAATAGAGAGTACACCTATGCTTTACGCACACATCCGTGAACGATTTATATTGCTGTCTTACGCAAAAGGCTAGACTCTCAGACCGGCTGCCGTGACCAAAATTTGCTTTAGAAGACATTATTAGAGAAGCAATAGACTACCATGCTGCAATGCTTCACAGCAAACAAGAAATATTAAGAAAATTCGTGACAATGTTTTTTTTTTAAAGAATAATGCACGTAACAAGTATTTGTATGACAAATAATTGTTCCGAGCCTGTGAAACTTATGTATGTAAAGCATTACGATGCGGAAGAAATTCCAATTATGAGGTTACCGTTTTTTGTCAATTTGAAATATTAATCACAATGTAGGAGTCCCTCTTTCCACCAGAGTTTCTTTTTAGAATAGTTAACTTTTTGAATGAATCCTACAGATTTTCAAGTATTATGATTAATTATTTAAATGAATGTAAGGAAGGAGGATTTCTTTTTACTTTCTCTGCAAAAACTAACGGCATTTACCCGATTTTGGATTATGGAAGTAGGAAGTGTTGGATCCAGATCGATTGGTGGCTGTCCAGTGAAAACTCAAACGTAATTAATATAATAATGGTTTGGCGGGGAGAGTATATAACTCACGCGTGGCCGCGGCCGCCATTCTCCGCGCGAAACACCGCGCATGCGCCCGACTCGCGAGTGACAGTGTGACAGTTGACCTACAAAATGACCGCCAAATTTTACGTAAGTGTCAAAATTAAGTGTTATCATAGGATTGCTGTGTGATCTTTAAACTTAGTGGGAAATTTATTTAACACATTATGGGAAGAATATATATAAATAATTAGGCAAATAATTGACAGATTAAATAGTTTAATGTTTAGCTGAGAGAAAACAACGTGAAAAAATTAATCGATACTAAGTCTAGATTAGTTTTTTTTGGATAACGCCTGGTTTTGGATTAAGAAAGCGCCACTTTTGGATTGTTCATTATAGTGATTGGTGATTCAGTGTGTATGTTGTTTTACGGCTAATGTTATTGTAAACAAATAAACGAAGGATAGTCGGCTAAACTTAGGTTGAATTATGACCGTAGGCTGACGTTATCATTTTTCATGCTCAGTCATCAAAATTTACGCAATCACTCCGCTAAAATGTAAAAAAAGCGAAAGTAATAAAGAAATATAAATGAAATAAAATGTATGGAAGTATTTTAAATATTTAATAACAAAACTAAATCTAAGATTAGCCGATTATTGATTAAAACTACTTTTACGGATTTAATCGCGTTTAATTTTACTTTTAATTATTTTTATTTTTAATTCCCGACGTTTCGGGTGCTTTCCAGCACCCACGGTCTCGTTGGACTGAGGTGACTGACGTCCCGATGTCAATATTAAACCCGGAGCACGTTCAGCTTTTTTAAATATTGTTTACGGTCCGATCTATGCAAAATGAACTGATTATGTCATGAGGTCTTGCAGTGGTATGCTTGGGTTTAGTTTTAATTTTATTGATTATAGGGTCCCAATCAGATGACCCTATAATCTATAAAAATGAATTTTTAAAAATAAAAATAATTAAAATTAAAAGCGATAAAATCTGTAAAAGTAGTTTTAATCAACGTGTAGTGGTCGCGTAAATATAAGAAATCATTAGCCGATTAATAATAAATTTATTTTTAAACTAACTATCCGGAACATAACTTGGTTAAGTGGTGATTCTCAACCAATGAATTACTTTTGAACTGCTTGATAACCACAAGCACTACATTTTGAATCTTAATCAAGATATATATATATATATATATATATATATATATATATATATATATATATATATATATATATTGCCTTGTTAATATACTTTAATGCAGATTTAACACTGCAGTTGCACAGCTAAAGTCGACAATGATTTAGTTACATTGTGTGAATTTCATAGTATCTGCGGGGCACGTTACAGTTGCGAAACGTTTATTTGTTGACTTGTTTCCAGATCGATCTGATAATCGAACTGTATATAATTTAGGGGTTTATAGGCACCTATTACTGGAAAATTAAGTACTTTAAAAAAAGCATTCTCTTTATGTGAAGGTCAGCTTGATGTAAATTGAATTGTGGTTTATAATTGTCGTAATAAGCCTCACAAAAAGTTTTGCTACCACATTTATAAATAGTGTTTATGGCTTATTTTTAGTTAATGATGACGGCACCGTTATGCAGTGGTTAGCAACGAGTTGCAGCGATAAGGGGCGCGAGTTCGAATCCCGCACGGAACAAATATTTGTATTGCCTACAAATAATTGTTCCGGGTCTGGATGTTTGTTCTTGTGAAATGTATGTTTGTTAACTGCCCCACGATATAGAAGAAAATACTGGTGTGGATGTAACGTTTTGGTATAAAAGAAAAAAATTTCAACGATAATTTAAGTTATAATATTTTTAAACATGATCGCAGCTTTAAAATTTAATCACGTCTGTTATTTAATTTCTTCAAGTGCGTGAAGTACGATCATTAAAAAAAAAACTATTAACAGCAATTTTAAAAATCGAATTAAAATTAATACTTTTTAAACTCAAATCTCTCGCAATGTCTTTAATTTTCAGTTGATGTAAGCTGATTGAATAATTGTCAAATGATTTGCAATTGTGTCGCGGTCAAAACGCTATGCAAATTTTCAGTACCTAGAGATAATTGGCCTATCCTATCCGAGTTAGGCAATGTGGTTGAGTCTAGGCTGCCTGTATCTAAGTACGCTTAGAAAGGACTGACTGCTCTGGGTCGTTCACCTTGTTTTATCGGATTTTGTCAAGTGTAATATACATTAATGAAAATAAAATAAGATGTAGCATCGTTTAATTACTTCTTATACATTATTATCACCATGATTACTACAGCTCTTCATAAATCCCCTTCCGAACATAGGCATCAGGAATGCCTCAGAACACGGTTCTAAGCCACCTGCATCCATCGACTTCCTGCATGTCTAACCAGGTCTTCACACCATATAGAGGGGGGGAATTGTCCTACACTTCTCTTACCGGTACAAGGCTGCCTCTTGAGACCCTTTCTTCCCAACATTATATAATGTTAAAGAAAACTATATCTTTTGAGTTAAAAAGCATGCATATTTTTTACGTTTATACGGTTACGGTTATTTCACGTGTGTACGGTTCGTTTGGCGTGCCTTGCTACTATTCGGGATTGCTCGCCACGACTCGTCTCACTTCGCAAATGTCGGTTTTCTGCACGAGTCAAAGGCGCTCGCTTGGATTCGGCAAGTCTTGTCCATACATATGCTAGTCGACCATGTCATTATGTTTACTCTTTCAAAGTTGACCAACATGTAGACTGTATCACTCTATACTACTATTGATCATTTAGAAGCTTAATTTAAGCGATCCATTAAGTCGATGGATGCTGGTGGCTCAGAATTCTGCTTTAAATCATTACTTGGGGAGGCCTATGTCCTGCAGTGGACTGTAGAGACTTAGAGAGACTGTAATGACGATATTGATAACGATATTTATTCCCGCACAGCAACAAATCTTATTGTATCTTTTGAGATAGGTGGAAGATACTGAGCGTCATTTGTCAGTGTCTTAACTAAATTACACAATCATGACGGCTCCGTGGCGTGGTGCCTTAGCAGTAAGTTAGGACGCTAAGGGTCGCGGTTTCAAATCCTGCACGGAACTATGTATGGCCTACAAATAATTGATCCGGGTCTGGATGTTTGTCTTTGTGAATTTTTATGTAAACGACATCCACGATACAGGAGAAAATTTTAGTGTCAGGATTACGTTAGAATAAAAAACCAAACAATTATCTAGCTGCATGCTTGTAATTTTCTACTAGTTCATATAAACCTTATATAATGTTTTATTTTTAATTACTCGTAAAACCAACTAATTTAACGAAATAATTGACAAGTCTTCAAGTTATTTCAACGAAACTATTTTCCTATTTCCTCAATAGAGCGCTATTAATATCTTTGTATAGTTTTGTAACACGTTAAGAATTTGAATTATTGAATGATTGCAAAATTGTCTTTTATTATATCTACATAGCATTCAAATTGCAATGTAAAATACTGTTATAGTGTCGTTTCACTTTCATTGCATGTAGTTTGAGCAAATTTTAAGTCTTTCTTAGGACAGAGCAATTAAAACGGTTTGTTAAAATTATTTGATATAATATTTGATCTAGCTACTAATACTACGCCATGTAACTGTTGATTGCAATTTTATGTGCTGATTTGTCTTGTGTTTGGTAGTGAAGGAAGACATCGTGAAAAAATGTGCAAGTCTGAGAAATTAAAAAAAATCCAGGACATGATGTGAAGTCCGTCAATGCGTCCATAAAACCCTTTCAGACATGACAGGCTTCCCCTTGTTTGTGAAAATGATAATATATATACGACATAGGCTGTAACTAACTAATATATAATATACGATTATATAAGTTTTTTTTTAATATGTGCCTCGCTTGCAGTAACTTCGACGTATAAAGAACCCTCAATTTATTACTTAATTTTATATTATTATTCTTTAAATCATAATTTTAATCACATTCTTAGAAACCACTACAGGCCTTCACAAGTCTAGTGCTGAATGAAATACTAAACAACGTAATATAAACTATTTTTTTAAATCCATTTACATCTGCCTTAATAACCTGAAACAAATAATAATGTGTCTTTAATCGAATTATAGATGAGATATTTGGAACTACTATCATTTGCAGAGACTACATGATTGTTTATCATCCAATATATTATGGGTTCTGTATTTCCATATTTCCTATGTAATTTACCACTGGATATATTATTTCCAGGAATGTTCCGCCTTGAATTCATTCCTCAAGAGATTAAAAAAGATATTTACTGTAACAATTTTAGTCGGAATTAGTGTCATAGTTTCATTGTATACACAATTATCAGTGTATCATAGTCCCACTACACCTTGGCGATTCGCATAACGCAATTCCGTTAACGTAGATAGTGATAAGTGTTCTAACGATAGTGAAAATGGTATTGATATAATTGGAGCTGTTAAAGAGTGCTAACCAACGGCTCGGACGAAAAGTGTAGCGGTAATTATCGAGGTGATTTTATGGCATATCATAAATCTTGGACAGATAGATTCAGAAAGAACTAGCATAAAAAAGTCGGTAAAGCATTTCCAATTACCCTGGTGTTGCAGTTGTTCATAGCAACAGCGGTGGTAGGCACAACGTGAGCCGCATGCTCGATTGCCTCCTCTTTTATATCCTCTTTTATTATATATATATATATATATATATATATATATATATATATATATATATATATATATATATATATATAACAGAAACAGACACTTTTGTGTTCAATGTGGATTGTAAACAATACTTATTGAAAGTCAATTTTTTTCATTTACCACTGGTTCAAAAAAAACCTCTGTCCTGGGAAGAACCAGGAAGAAACCCAGCGGGACAATTTTTTTTAAATAATAGCTTACAATCATGTTTATAATTATTAACAACACAAGACAAATTAGAAATGACTTGGTAGCGATCACCCTTCCCAGGGGTTATTATCATCCATAAATTCCTTAATATTATAATAACCCTTTTTATACAAACATAGTTTAATGAAATTTTTGAACTTTGCGAATGACAAATTTTGTATAATTTCTGGGATTTTGTTGTAAAGGCGTATACATGGCCCTAAGAATGAATTACTGACTCAGTGGAGTCGAGTAATATATATATATATATATATATATATATATATATATATATATATATATATATATATATATATATATATAAATGAATAGTATCGATAATTTTTATTTATACTATCCCAATTAGGAAACTATTGTCAAAAAGATATTATTAAACTTAAAATGTAGAAGAGTACAAAATCTCGTAAAATAATGAGGTGAGTAGTTGCGGTTTAAAAATACCCACTACTACCATATACTACCATATCGCCCCGTCGATGTCATAAGCAACGATAGAGAGGAACAAACCAGGAGATGGGCAGCAGTATCTTCTTAATAGCAACTGGATAATATAAAAACTGCGGTTACCAACCCAGGCATAACGAGGCAACTGTGGCAAATATCACAGGTGTGGACTTTGATTGTCAGTAGTAAAGAGGAAATGCGGGTCAAGAGACTTTTGAAAATAAGGAATTTGATGAAACTATCGCTGTCACTCTGCGAGCGCGAGTGCGTTAAGGATAACTGCAGGTCCGATTGAATAGCCCATGTAAAAAGGCATAATTCGAGGTTTGTCTCTCTATCACTTTCTCCTTGAATATTTGACCAATTTAAAATAAATCTGAATAAGAAGGATTTTTTTCAGTATTAGTAATCAAATTTGAACACTAGACTTCCGTTGACAGCGGTCTAAATAGGCATTAGAAGAGGTTTATATTTATTTTACGTCATCGCTATGAGGTCATAAACCAGAAAGAAAACAGGCGATAGCGTTTGTATAGAGAAAAGACAAACGTTTCCTCTTAATGATGAGTTAAAGAAAAAAAAATTAAGTTATATAAGTAACCTCATTTTTTCAATTCACGCACCAGTTAGCTGCCAGTTAACAAACATATAAAAATGTTCTAGAATGTTTTAAATTCATATAATATTTTCTCACGAACGCTGTAGTGTTGAAAACATACCAAAAGTGAATTTAGCAAAAAAAAAGTTGCACTTTTAATTACTGCTTGTGGATTCATAAGATACTAGTTGTGTCTGCGTTGGTATATAATTGTTTTTTAATAAACCGTAAAAGCCAACTATAAATAACTATAAATTCAATTATTTTATTTTATAATTTCCAAATAATAGTTTTTCGTAAGTTACTACAGCAATTTTCGATTAATTTTTTTTATAGAATAAAGAGTGAAAAACGCAGTTCACCTGATCATAAGTGGATGCTGTGGCCCATAGACATCTACATTTAGCCTCGATTAAGAATCAAAATACAGATGAGTTGTAATTCCTGAGGATGGAATGCTTAAGAGACCCTTTTTTCCAGAAACAAGGCATTTGGCGTTCTCTACAGTCATCATATGAAACACAGCCGCATAAAGTTGCTATTTTACGTTGGTATTCTGTAAGAGAGTGGTCCAACCCCGGTCGAGCCAACCCGTTCGTGCTACAACCATAATAAACCGCTGCAAGACTCTACCACGTAAAAATAATTTATTATCATTATATATTTATTCATTTATTATTATGTGATTAATTAATTTTTTTAGTTAATTTACAAAATTTGTTTTTTTGACAGATTGTTATGAAATTTATGTAGACACATCTTTTTCACATTAGTTATAGGAGAGATCTCTTCCTTCCTTAACCGCATTCTAAAGACATACTTATGGCGTAGGCACACCTATGTAAGTGCAAGTTGATTATAGTATGATGTTGTAATTTATGGATGACGATGTCAAGTATATAATTAGATAAAAGTGAAAGAGGCAAAGTGAAATAATTAAGTCGTCAATGACTTAGACTAAATAACAGCGCCGCGGCAACATTGATTTAGCACTTTATGTTGCTTTTTTTGCTGATTGTCGTATGAGGAAGCTTAAGAATGTTCACCGAGCTATGGGAAAAATTACGCTCGGATATTTTTTTGCGTGATCAATTCCGTTACGATAATATCCACAGTAGATTCAGAGTACAAAATATAACTCAACGGATCAGTAAGCTGAAACAGCATTGGCAATCTCATGTAGTTCGAAGAACATACAACCGATGGGGAAGAAAGTTTCTCGAGTGGCGGCCTCGTACCGGTAGACGAAGTGTAGGGGGCCTCTTAACACCGCTTCACTAGGAAATATACTATTAAAGATAATATAACACATGCTTCGCCTCTAAACGATACATCATAAGATGGAGTAGACTCTGCGGTTGCCGACCGCTAAGTTTGTAAAGCTTACTAAGTCTGTATAGTCTAAGCTAAGACTTAGCGGCTTCCGTAAATCCGTAAAGTAGAAGTTTATAAATAGTTCTTATCTGATATTTCAACTCCTCACAAAGAGTACACGGTAAGAATACCGTGTAATGATAGTGTAAGACTATCCAATACCCCATATCATCTCATTGGTGTCAGCGATGAGGGAAACAAATCAGGAGATGGGTAGCATCGTCTTCTTAATAACGACTAAAAATAAAAAACTGCGGTCGCCAACCGCTTGCCATATATGGCGGAAGCCTAAGTATTAATTGGAGCCATGCTGCAGTTATATTAGTAGTATAGTTGTAGCACGAATGGGTCGGCTCGACCGGGGAAGGATCACGCTCTCACAGAATACCAGCGTAAAATAGCAGTTTAATGCTGCTGTGTTTCGTATTGAGTGTAGAACGAGACCCTTTTTACCGGAAGCGAGGCATTTCATATTAGTCCTCACGGGTGACAACCCCATCTGCATTTTGATTCGTAATCGAGGATAGATGTAGACGTCTATGGGCCACAGCATCCACTTACCATCCGGTGGACTGTGTGCTCGTTCGTCACCCATATTCTATAAAAAGCATCTTCTTAATAACACAGTTAAAAACTGCGGTTGCCAACCCGTTGGCCATCTATGACAGGGGGCTATGTTCATCAGTGGACATTAATAGGCTATAATAGTAACCAAGAATTTTGTAGTTTGACCTATACTAAATCAAGCGGTCTATTCTATCGTACTAACTGTAAATTGATTACAGCATATCTTTCAATATCTTGAAATAACATCACGATTGCATAGTTAACTGTGATTACCTGTTTTTACACTATCCTTAAGTAATCCAATGCCGAGCTCGAGTCAGTTTTCGAGCTCCGCAGTAAAATTACTGTTAGTAAGGATGATTGTACAAGATTTGAGTGAAATTTAAATAAGTTGTGCCACGCTTCGGCGGTTTTTTAAAACATCATGTTTATTTCTAAACCGCTTTCACTCTTAGTCACAGGTGTTTGGTTTTAAAAACTTAAGTGGTGAAGTTGCAAAAAAAACTCTAGCAAGTGTGTGAATTGTTTTATTTAGAAACAATGAGGTTGAGGTGGGACTAAGGTGAACATAGTTGTTAGGCCGATAATCACAGTGTCATCATCTTTAACAAGTTGCGATTTCGGGAGCCGTTTTCATATATTTACCAATTTAGATACTGATTAAACACGTGCTCGGCGGTGAAGAACAACATCTCGAAGAAATTTACATGTATGAGTAATAAAAAATATGTTAAAACTGTTGAAGTTCGCCAATACTCATCGGGGCAGCCTTTCAGAAATGTGGATGTATATTAGCGATAGCTCTACTTACTAAGCCAGTAAGCTTTTAGTAATACTAGCGATCCGCTCGGCTTCATACAGGTGATTTTTGGATCTCGACAACAACTTACCGGACCCAATTTTGAATTTAAACCATGCAGGGTTTAAATTCAATTAAAAAATTCATCAAAAATTGATTCGGCCGCTTAGCAGGTGACAAACACACGTACAGAAGAATTATATACATTAAGATTTATGTGTTATTGTGTTTGTTTAGTACATGGCGAGAAGACAGCGCCGATGGCCAATGGCAAAGAAACAATTTTATTATTTGAGCGAGCGGAAAGTTTTGTCGGTCTCGATCACGTTTGTATATATTTATTATAATTTTTGAAAAAAAAAAAGAATTAACGCTGGTTTTTTAATATTTTTTTAATCTTCTTCGTATGTATATATTTTTAATTTGTTGCCATTAACATTATCAATACTTCCGAGTACTCGGATGTATAAAATACTAGTATTCAATATGATAGTCAAATTCAATTCACGAACTTTAACTTCGCGTCCTAAACCGTTAAGTTACTGTCGCTATTGTTTGAGAAATTCGCAAAAATTACATACATTATCATCGTCGAGTCCACTGCTGAATATAGGCCCCAAAAATGCCATACAGCACGGCCTTGAGTCACTTGCTTTTATCAATTTCTTATAATGAAATTAAATGAAAACACTTATTTTTCGACGTTAAAAAATTTAAATTTCGTTTGTCAAGCGTCAACAATCAACATGTTTAATAAAAGTAAAAGTAAAGTTACAGCCTATATACGTCCCACTGCTGGGCTCAGGCCTCCCCTCATTTCTGAGAGGGTTTAGGGCAAGGAAGTGTCCGCCGCGCTGCCCAAATGCGTGTTGACGAACTTCACGTATCTTCGAAATATTTTTTTTTCTTATTCCTCAGACATGCAGGTTTCCTCACGATGTTTTCCTTCACCGCTGAGCACGTGGTAAATCAGCACTTAAAATTGCAATTAACAATTTCATTGGTGCCGGCGGGGATCGAACCCGGGTTACTCGCGTTCTGTTATATTTACAGCGAGCGTTAACCACTGAGCTACCACGGCTCTACATGTTTAATAATCTACTACCATTTCAAAATGAAGTACATCTATCTGGAGAGAATACGGTGAAGAAAACTTCACAAGTATATCCAATTTCGTATTAAAAATGATTGGCCATAATACAAATATTTGAATCGGTCGTTTCCTATTTAAGCAGTTCGTCTATGGAATGCCTTACCTCGGGTAGTGAGACGCGCCAAGTCTTTATCTGTTCTACAGAATATTGTACATAATCACTATCTTAATCTTTGAGTTCATGCCATTTATATGTTATTTATATCTATATATTATATGGATATATTTTATTCTGTTTCTGCATCACCAAACAACACAACTTTCTGTTTTTTGTGATCCTGTCAATCTAAAGGTTCTCTGGAAGAAATCGCTTTTAGCGATAAGACCGCCCATTATGACACTTAATTTTTTTCTTCTTCTTCTTTTGTTCATGTATTGTTATGGAGTATAATAACGACTTATCTGTCTATACATCTCTTCCCAGGTCATCATAAATCTAGTAGAATATTAAGATACTTTAACTGTAACGATAGCGGAAACTTAAAATTACATCTTAACGCATCCGCTTTAATTTTTAATTATTTATTCAAATTAGACTCAATGTCCTGCATGCTCATTATGTTGTTTGTTTTAAAAAAGTAGTTAAGTGACGCAAGCTTGTAAATTTCGTGGGTTGGCTTGGAGATAAAGCATAATGCAGTCAACGTAAAGAATCGTGTTTACTTTTATATTTCCGCGTCCTAAGCTTGGGAACGAGGTCACATTGCGCCACCGCCCACTCGTCCCATGCCGTGATACATGATCCTTTATTTCCGGAGTCCATTTTTAAAGTAAAAACTTCTTTAAAATAGCTGTGATTTGAAAATCTATGAAACGAAAAAGCAGCACTAAAAAGAGACAAACATATACACAGATCTATAGGATTTAGCCCGCGATAAAATGAGATAGAATACAGTATAAGGTGTTTCTTATTACGTATGGAGATTATACATGTAGTATATGAGAGAATTTGTTGATTAGAAAATAATTACGTAATTACGATGATGAAATTCAAAACTTGGAGTCTTTATAATACGTAGTGAAATACATGTAAAATAAAATACGGGATTCGAACCGGCGGTCTTTAGCACTGCAACTTATTGCTAAGCTTTCGGGCCGCGGAGCCATCATCGAATAACCGAATAATTTATCTCCATTATTATTTCATATTTTTATATTACTACGTAGTAAAGCCACAGTGCAGTTATAATACTATGGATGTAGCACGAATAGGTCGGCTCGACAGGGGTAGGACCACGTTCTCACAGATTTCTGTGACCAGTGTGAAATAGCAGCTTAATGCTGTGTTTCATACGGTGAGTGTAGAGAACCGGAGACCCTTTTTACTGGAAACGAGGCATTTCATCTTAGTTCTCAGGGGTGACAACGCATCTGCATTTTGATTCATAATCGAAGATAAATGTAGATGCTTATGGGCCACATCATCCACTTACCATTAGATGGACTGTTTGCTCGTTTGTCATCCTAATCCTATAAAAAAGGTGATGGAACTCTTTTTTATCTAGGAGTCCATCTGGGTAGATAAGGCCCCTTTTATGTTTGTCACCAAGTGGTTTCACATACAGTTATGGGTTCGTATCTGAAGAGTAAAGAGTGCATCATGCATGCGCATCTTAAAGATATTAAAGATGGGCCAAATTAAGAGTTATCTTGAATTTGGCCCATTTGAAGCATGTATGCGTAGTTATATGGATGTAATGAAAACGAGATAGATGTAAGGATCGTGTCAGATGGTACTCCGTAGTTTCTGCCTACCCCTATGAGAGACGGGCGTGAGTGTTCATTTAATTATGAAATACGCATCTATACTGTGATAAATATGGAAAATAACTCGAAAAAGTGTTAATTCACATATGCAATGAGTTATTGTATGATTTCAAAAACTATTCTTTACCGACATTAATCTAATTAGAATATTGAAGTGACTCGAGCGACTATGTCACTGTCACATCAAAATTACTAAATCAGTTTTTACGTGGTAGGACCACGCTGCACCTGTATTATAGTTGTAGTACGAATGGGTCGGCTCGATCGGGGGAGGACCACACTCTCACAGAATACCAGCGTAAAGTAGCAGCTTTATACTGCAAGTTTCGTATAGTGGGTAGGAAAATCGGAGACCCCTATTACTGGAAATGAGGTATATTATTCCTTAAGGGTGATAATGTCATACATTATATCAGATACATTATGATTCTCAATCGAAGACAAATGTAAATGTTTATGGGTCATAGAGTCCATTTACCATCAGATTGCTCGTTTGTCACCCATATTCTATATAAAAAATCAGAACGAAAATGCTTTCCACCGAAGGAGTTTCGCCATTTGCGTTGGTTTGCATGCAGTTAGGTTACACGTGGGTTGAGGTTATCGCAAGTCGCGATCTTGAATTATTAGGTCCGCGTTGAGGCAACGAGGTCGAATCGGTTTTTGCTGTCAACACAATGGGCGTAGTGACACTCACGATTTCATTGTCTGCTTAAATCTTATCGAACCAATGGGCCGTCTGGTTTAGCCGACACCGCACCAATCCGCTGAGTGTTGCGTTTTGGTACGAATAACGTGTGTTTTTTCTTCTTATCGGCCTACGAAATTCTATTGCTGGTCTGAGGGTGCTTTTAGGATTAACGGAGCGTGGAACTGATAGATTTTAGTTTAGCCTACCTGTACTCGCCATGCGTTGAAATTTATTTTTGTGTCAGAACCTTTCGCTGCCTTGCAAAACAATTCACTAAAGTTTTATCGTAATCGGATAAATAGTAATAGAAATGGTAAATATGTAATAAGTGACTACTAGGTGGTAAATCTTCTTTTCAACCTAGAGGTCTGTCTCTCACCTTTTTCTGCCACTAAATAGCAGTGTTTGTACACCTGTGTCCGGTATGAAGGGTATAAAGAAGCAGTATAATTACAGATTTTATTTTTATACGAGGCCGAGCAACGCTGCAGCTATATTATGGTTGTAGCATGAATAGGTTGTCTCGACCGGGGAAGGACTACTGAATTCTCACAGAATACCAGCGTTAATACTGCTGTGTTTCGTATGGTGAGTGTAGATATCCGGAGACCCTTTTTTACTGGAAACGAGGCATTCTATGTTAGTCCTCAGGGGTGACAACGCATCTGCGTTTTGATTCTCAATTGGGGATAAATGTATATGTCTGTGGGGCACAACATCCACGTACCGTCAGGTGGACTGTGTGCTCGTTTGTGACCCTTATTCTATAAAAAGACTGAGAGACACTTTATTTTCGTCCTCAGAGGTGACAACGTATCCATAACCTTTTTTGTTTGAAGTTGGCTGCAGGTCCCCATGGACAACAGTAGCCACTTACCATCAGGTCACCTGTAAGTTCGTGTATCACTTAAGTATTTTTTTAATATTTAGACGATGTTTGATATCTAAGCTCTATATAGGCTAAAATCATGTTTGTTTTAATTTAAAATTATTCGAGGGAACGGGGCGGATACGTCCTTCTGATTGGTTTACGGCACTGAAAATTTCGGGAATCAAGGAAGTGACACAACATTACTATTTAAAAATGTATTTATTGCTTTTCGAAGTATTCTCCGCGAAATTTGACACATTTTCCCATACGATGGAACCAATCATTGAAGCAACCATTCCATTCGGAAGTTGGGTCTCCAAAATGACCGTTTTGTAGGCGTCCACAGCTTCTTCAGGTGATGAAAATCTCTGTCCACGCAATTTATTCTTTATTTTAGGGAAAGTATAGAAATCATTAGGGTTTAGGTCGGGGCTGTACGGCGGATGGTCTAATAATTCTATGTTTTCTTGCTCTAAAAACTCTTTTGTTCTGTGTGCGGTGTGAGAACTTGCATTGTCGTGATGGAGGATGATGCGGCGGTTGCAGTTCTCTTTACGGAGTTCAGAAACGACCTGTGGCAAACAAATGCTAGCATACCATTCTGCATTAACCGTTCTTTGTCCATCAAGAGGAATAGTCGTAACATGGCCGGTTTTGGAGACAAACGTGGCCACCATTTTTTTTGCAACACTCCGTGAACGAACAATTTTTGTTGGCTTTTACTCATTTTCGAACACCCAAACTCGTGACTGGTTTTTTGTTTCGGGTTCGTACGCATATATCCAGGATTCGTCACCTGATACGATGTTGTATACAGCATTTGAGGATCCTGCGTGGAATCTTTCGAGAGTTTTGCCGCACCAAGTAACGCGAGCCGCTTTTTGCTCTTCACATAGCGAATGCGGTATCCATCGGGAAAACAACTTTTTTACACCTAATTGTTCATGCAAGATTATTTGTATTTGACTCATGCCAATGTCTACAGTTGCCTAAATTTCGCGGTATGTCACATATCGATCTTCCTCAATCTGCTTACGCACAGCATCAACTTTATCTTGGGTGACTGCAGTTTTTGGACGACCTTGACGGGGATCATCACAGAGCTTGACACGTCCACGTTGAAATTCAGCAAACCAGCGATAAATTGTAGTTTTGGTTCATCACCAAATGCAGAAATCATCCGGTCAACACACTGTTTTTGTGTTAAACCACTTCGAAAGTTCTAATAATAAATCATCGCTCTTGAATTTTCTCGAGTCAATTCCATCTTCTCAACGACTAAACAAGTTTGACAAAACCTTGTGACAAGACCGAGAATTTTTTTTTAAATAAATAAATGGTATTCGATTTTTAAAACCAAGGAGTTTTCAATTAAAAAGATTTTAATATGACAGGAACAGTGGAAATATTCCATTCCCGATACTTTTAGTGCAGCCTAGTAATTGTACTAATACTTAACTTTAAACTTCTTGTGAGCTTTCTTGGGAAATTCTTGGAACATTAGATTTTATATGAGTACTTAGATGGTAACAACGCATCTGCTTTTTAAATCTTAATCGAGGACAGATTCCTTCATTCCACTTTCCTTCAGGTGAACTGTGTGCTTGTTTGTCATCATTGTATTAAGAAAACGCTTTCATGGTGCATAGAAATGCAACAACTGACTTTCGTATCGTGCGTGTCGCAAACGCCGGCGGCGCAATATCGACCCGCTCGGATAATATGGAGTCTTGCAACCTGTCACATTTCATGAGTATGATTTATGCGTTTTCTAAAGCCTTATGTCATATGTGCCTGCAGATGGTCCATTTGGTGCTGATGATACTGATCTATTTATATGTTAAGTAAATTTTACATGTAAAACACAAAGGGCAGAGGTTTTTGTCGGGTCTTTAAATATTTTTAATACTGTAACTTTATTGTATTCTTTCTGAGAAAAAAGTTACTAAAAAAAATTTGTAGCATGAAAACTTCTTCCCAACTCCTTTGTGTATCATATACTATGAGAAAAAGAAAATATTTAATTGTGAATCTATTAGCATTAGATACCTATATATTATATTACACTTTATTTTGAATTATTGTACAGTTTAAACAAATAAAAAAAAGTTAGATTCACAGCGATATTCCAAAGAGCTGCCAATCACTTAGGCGAATGGATTCGCTTGTGGAACATTGCAGTAAACCCTGAAAAAAGTATAGCAATATACTTTCAAAGGAAACCCGCTCTCAACCTTCGGAACCTAAATCGAAAAAATACTCTAGGCACGATCACCCTATTCGGCCTCCAGATACCGTGGCAACCAATCTCCAAATATCTGGGGGTCACATTCGACCACTCCATGACCTTCGCGAAGTACACTCGCGCCGTCCGCAATCGTGCCAAATTCGTCACTAGTCGCTTCCATCCGCTAATGAACAGTAAGAGCAAATTGTACCTAACACATAAGCTCTACCTCTACAAAGTCTACTTTAGACCCATAAACATTTGAACGACCTCCAAGTCGTCCAAAATAGATTTCTTCGCATCGCCACCGGAGCTCGGTGGTACCAGCGAAACGCAGACTTGCACAGAGAATGTGAACTCTCGACCCGCTAGTGGTAAACACATAATACGCTACGACTAAAAACGTTAAGCAAAGCCACTGGAGGCCCCGCAACGTTTTAATCGAAGTTCCCGACGTTACGTTAGATTCCGACGATACAAATATCGCCGGTCCGTCACATACAGACACTACACACACACCTAGTGCCACAAAAACTGATAGGACAGCGAGTCCGCAGACGGGCGCGCCGCACACCTCTCCACACCGCGTAAAACCGTACACCCACGTCCCTGGGCGGTTCTCACCGCCCAGAATATATGAAGACACGGGTCAGTCGTCAGAGACAGGGCCCGCCACCCCCTGTTCGGACGAACGTTAGATATCTCATCCACGTTCACGTGGACGTGAGTCATTGTTACGCAAGTAACGATATGGAATTCGGTGGAACAGCACCAACATCATCGAAACCAGAGAGGTTGTAATGTTAAGTAAATATTCAGTAAACCGGAACATTTACAGAGATCTATGTCATTCCAATGGAACTCTATAAATGTTCCGTTTGGTATATGAGAATGATTGTTTCTCTCACACAGAGCTTTTCCTCTGAGAGTATTTTACGTAGATACTTGAAAAATATATAAAGGCAAATACAAATATAGTTAACATTTGTATTTGCCTTTATATTTTGGTTTCGTACCCGGCCCGGAAGCACTGCGACTAAACATGTAGACTCCGCGTTATCGAGCCGATCAGATTGCCTCAAGGAGTCTAAATAATGTATAAAAATTCATAGACACTATAAATTTACAAACAGTAACCATATTTTCTTAGAGACAAATTACAAAATTTTACAACTTTATTACTTAAAAAAATTACTTAAATAATTAATAGTTTCAAGTTCCAGACGCCTTCACAATAACTATTGTCAAAAGCATAACTTTGTAATTAAGGCAATAAAACGTGTATTTTTTATTTAAATAAACGTAACTCAGCCTTGCGGGAAACACTAAGCTCTCAAACAATTGTATATAATTTAGCGTTGTCTCCACGCGTGGGAAAATCACAACAGGGTAAACTGCAGCAAAACCTTCTCAGTATCAACGCTGTTCATTATAAACGTCCGATAATGTTACATTAATTGCTTTATGCTACTGTTCTTTTGTTTTCTCTGTTCTTCTTTTAAGTAAAGAATATACTCTTTAAATTTGTAGTTCTTACCTTAATAGCAGTTTACCGTGTATCGCAGTGTAGGAATATCCACTACCTCATATCGTGGTGTCGTAAGAGGCTCGCCCAGAAGAAGTGAAATTGCTCACGGCTAAGCAACTCCTTCTATTCATTGAAGACATGGGCTTAGTAGTGAACTATAGCCATAGCAGCGATCACAATAGATTTATTACGTCGCAGTGATACTGGTCTCTTTCTTTAGACCTGCATAGCTGCTCGCACTTAAAAAGAAAGAGGCGACGCAGGGAAACAAAGCAGAAAATGGGCACCAGCATCTTTTTAATAATGTGAAAAATAAAAAAATTGCGGTTGGCAACCCGCTTGCCAAGCGTGGCAACTGTGGCAAATGTCTCATCTATGAGGCAATCTATGAGGGAGGCCTATGTTACAGTGGACTTTAATAGACTGTAATAGTAACGGTAAAATGAATTGTAACTCCTTTATAATGACTATGAAAGCACTACTATTCTCTCCACGCTTTTGTAAAATAATGTTGTAAAATAACAATGCACCCGTTTCATACACTAAGTAATGAGAACTCGAGATATTTTGAATAGTATCGAAGCGTTCTTACTAAATTTTTTAGGGTTTACAATGCGTTTGCATCAATCAATCGTATCAATTTACCACCTGTACTGTGTGCTTGTTTGTTATTTAAAAATCTTTATGTTTTTTTCTACTTACTTACTTATCTTCACGCAAAATCCCTAACGGGATAGCCAGAGAGAACAGATCGCCAAGTGTCACGATCCTTACATACCTCTTTCGTTTCTTTCAGGTTCATTAACTTCTTCATACATGCACGTCTAGGTATCCGAGTACTCTTGACCCTCCCCTCTTCGAGCAATTTGCTCACATGGTCTTCGAAAGTTAGTCTCGGTCTACCTCGACACCTTTTAATATTTACTTTCGCTCTATATATTTTCTTCACCATTCGGTCTTCACTCATTCGTTCAACGTGCCCAAACCATTGGAGTACGCCCCTATCAATTTTTTTCTAATGTTTTTTTCTAATGACAACAACCGGGAAACTTTATTTAAGTTAAAAAGTTACGGCCTTAAAGATGTTTTTGTATGTTGTGAATTGCATGCACTATGCCACTCACTAGGTGTTTACCTGAGGATGCCTCATTTAGAGGCGAAACACGTCTCGTATATATTCGACGATGGTGTGTCTTTCCTAGTGTACTGGTGTTGAGATTAATGATGAATGGGATAGTGCACGCATTTGAGGGTGGGCGGAAGGTGATTTTCAAACTAGACACATAACTTTTTTATTATGCGGATTTTAGCTAATTAATTTTAACATTTTTAGTATACAGATTTCTGAAAAATAACGCATAGTTTTGTTCGTTACAGCCTTATCAATGTCATATCTTTTACATAATTTAAAATACTTAGGTTTCGATGCTTATTCGTTTTTGTCCCTAGTAAATTAGTACAAACGTTGGTAACGTCAATCGACGTTGAGCTAATGCGAGCGTAACTATTGTGTTGTATAATTTCTTATGAAGGTGTTTTTTTCGATATTTGTTGCGTAAGTTTACGTCCATTGTGTATTTTGATAATTAGTCTGTATGGAAAGTACGCTTTACGATGTCCGCATTGTCACTTACCATCGAGTGAATATATGGATAAGACCGGACCTCATAACCTATAACAGTATACCATTTTGTGTTATGGTAGATGTTAATATGAATAATAAAACGCGCAGGCAGTCGATAGATTCAAGTGGTTTAGGACTACAGGTACTTAGACATACTATGTGAGACCCTTGTGTTTAGCAGTGGTGATGTGCTGTGGTAGTAAAAGTAATGATGGTAAACCATTCCGGCTACGAGAAGAGTATGGACATTGGGTATTATGGTCTCAAATCCTGGACTATTACGACTATTAAAGTAGAAGAACGAAATTATTATTAACCGCCACTTTACTAAAGTAATTGTAAACTTTAGTAAAGTGGCGGTGTTAGAAGACCTCCTACCACATATTGTCACGTAGGTATCACAAGTGGCAACCATGAGAGACTGAAATAGATGGGCAATAGTATATTCTTGATGACAACTCACAATAAAAAAAATCGGTTGCTGACCCCGAATAAATAGCGTCACAACTCTGGCAATATTTCCCCTCTATGGCAACCTATGAGGGAGGCCTGTGTTCAACGGTAGATTTTATAATTTGTAATGCAAACTTCTGTCGCTGTCTGTATACGGCATAGGTCTACTGTCTTTTCAGAGAGGGTTTAGAGCAATATGTCCATTCCGTTGTGTGTGCGTGTGTTTTTTTTTTAATGAAAAATTGTTTATTTCTTTAAAAATATCACTCATTACATAGGTATGGGAGTAAGTGAAACATCTTTTTAAGTAAATATACTTGTGGTATGATGTTCCGCTCTACATTGTTGCTCATATATGCAGTTTTTCTCACAGTATTTTCCTTCATCACCGAGCACGTGGTCAAATCAAATCAAATCAAAAAAAAAAGTCAAATCAGCAGCATCAAAATATGCAAATAACAATTCCATTGGTGACGGCGCGTATCGACTTCACCGTAAGTTTTCATTACTCGACTGCCCCAGAAGGAGAGTAAGGTTTTTCGAGCGTATGTATGTACGTATGTACGAGTATATCCATTTTTTTCGTATGCTCTGTATCGTAAACGGCTCGATAGATTTTAACATATGGGGTGCTGTCTCAATTGTAAAGGTGATATAGGGTATAAATTTTTTTGCAGTCGCTTTTTTAAATTACTGTTTAAATTTTTAAGCTTGTTTTCACTATAGTATTACAAACATGGGTGTCAATGAGTAGTTTCGCTCCTTATTCATTAAGGCAGTGAGAGTTGACGCAATGTTAATCGTTAGCTAGTTGCAACATTTTGCTATCGGGTGGACCGTTAACTGAGTAAATATTAGTTAATCAAGTTCTATTATAAAAGTAATTTATATTTGTCTGTTCGTAAGTAAGATAACATAAAATTGTAATTATAATTTTACAATCAACACATATAGCGTGAAAGTAGTTTAAATTATAACTTTTTATGATTTTTTTGGGTTGGACGACGCTCTCACTGAAAACCGGCTTATGATAGTTATTTTATATTTATACTTGTTATTTGTATGTATGTATGTGTGTATATGTATATTTATTATTGTATAATAGTAAATGCTGTGTTCCATATGATTAGTGTAAATATTATTAGTGTAGGGAATCTGAAATATTTTTTCTGAAAAAAAAAACTCATCTAATCTTAGTCCTCAGGGGTGATAGCACATCTGTATTTTGATTCGAATGTAGATGTGTCGCAGCATCCACTTAACATCAGGTGGACTATGTGCTCGTTTGTAACTCGTATTCTATAAAAGATGTATTTTATAAATAAAACTACAAAACATATGAAAATACATGCATTTATAGTGCTTTAGGATAATAAATAAATAAAAATAAATGCTGTAAAATTGACATTGAAATTGATCTTTGCTATTAATTGAACATGAACTTATTATTAATTTTATGTGAGAATTATCTCAATTTTTATAGTTATATCCGTTTTTTGATCACCGGTCGTTTGAAGGATGATGTATGCGTATTGCATTATCTATAATTAATTTAAAAAGACTCTTAGTTACGAAATTGATGCATAAATTTCATTTAACCAATGATTCCGCTATCTTAAAACTGTAGATCAAGGTCAATGTTATTTAAATATTATAAGAATTGCAGGAAATATAATATAAACGAATCTCGTTAGTAAAAACTCGTTGATTATAAAATCATTGATGAACTGGTTAGAAATGCAAGAAGTCAATGGACGATGGTTGCTTAACTGTAATCATTTTATCATCATCCTTTGTAGCCTATCGAAGTCCACCGCTAAAAAATTCCTCCGTATAGATTTATTTACTTAATTAATTAATTAATTAATACGTCACTGTACACTTTAATAAAAAAATTACAGAGGGCGGAATTATGCATTTTGGCATTCCCTTTCAGACAACCCGGGACGTGGGGAAACAATGTGACAGGTGTCAAAAATAAAATAAAAACATCGTAAATAAAAAAAGAACTACACATAAAAACTCACACCTGTCACCCAGAGGGGTAGGCAGAGACTACAGACTTCCATTTGGCACGATCCTGACACACTTCTCTTGCCTCCTTCACATCCATACACCTATGCATACATGCTCGTTGGTTAAGGGTACTCCTAATTTGGCCCGTTTTCAATAAATCGCCAATTTGGTCGATAAATTTTCGCCTAGGACGTCCCGTTCCGACTCTGCCATTCACTTCTGCACCATAAATTTTCTTTGTCACTCTTTCCTCATTCATTCTTTCCACATGACCAAACCACCGAAGCATTCCTTTCTTAATCCTGGTCACAACATCATCTTGCAAACCACACTCTTCTCTTATTACACAATTTCTTACCCTGTCATTCAGATTCAGCCCTAACATACTCCTTAACGACCGCATTTCTACTGCGTTTATTCTACTCTCGTGCTTCTTCTGCCACACCCAACTTTCACTACCATACGTTAAAGTAGGGACCAACACAGCATTGTGAATTGCCATACGTGCTTTTTTCGACACATTTTGACTCTTCACAATAGAGTGCAAGGCCCCATTTACTCTATTTCCCGCATTCACTCGTCGTTCTATATCCTTATCATATCTCCCATCCCTGCTAAATACGCAGCCCAAATATACAAACTCATCTACTTGCTCGATCAACTCCCCTACTATTCTTATTACACAAATCGTTTTACTTTCTTTTCTTTCAAAAACCATAACCTTCGTCTTACTTGCGTTCACTTTCATACCCCTTTCTTTTAATGATCCGTTCATTAATGTAACCATCATTTGCAACTCGGCCGCCGACGATGCAAGAATAACTTGATCATCGGCGTACAAAAGGCATTTGACGGTTAACTCACCCATTCTTAATCCGCATTCTTCAACTTTCAAATTTTGCAAACAACTGTCCATAAATAGGTTGAACAGCCACGGAGAAGCCACACAGCCCTGTCTGACACCTTTATGGATGTCAAACCAGTCCGAGTAGACCCCGTTGATCCTAACACAAGCACTAGAGTCCCTATAAAGAGACTCCAATGCCTGTATCAAGCCAGCGCTCAACCCAAATGAGTTCAGTGTTTGCCATAGCAAATCCCTATCCACTCTGTCATAGGCCTTTTCCAAGTCCATGAACGCACAAAAAACCTTTTGGTTTTTGGCCAGAAACTTCTTCGCGATCATGCGCATGGAAAAGACTTGATCTGTACATCCCATTCCCTTTCTAAATCCCGCTTGCACTTCCCAAATTTTTCCATCAGTTTCTTTCATGACCCTTTCAATCAGTACCTTAGCATACAGTTTTCCCATAATGCTAAGAAGGCTGATGCCACGGTAGTTTTTACAGTCCTGCTGCGACTCTCTTCCTTTATATACTGGGACTATCACGGCTTTGCACCAGTCTACCGGTACCCGCTTCAGTTCCCAGCATAAATTAAACAAGGTGTGCAGCAGGCCTGCCACCACTTCCTCTCCAGCCCTTAGCATTTCGAGTGATACTCTATCATATCCGGCAGCCTTACCTGCTTTCATGCTTTTCATTGCTTTCATTATTTCATCTATACTTATCTCGCTACCTCTTTCCTCTTCTTTCGGTGTTTCTACTTTACTTAGTACACACGTTGTCTCCTCACTCATAAACACGCTTTCAAAATATTCCTTCCATCTCTTTAAACTCAAAACTTCATCATTCAGAATATAGCCATTCTCGTCTCTTATAGCATTCATCATAGGCTGTTTTGAATGTCCCCTGGCAGTTCTTACAAGTTTCCAGAACATTTTAATATTTGCCTGGAAGTTATCCGATATTCTTCTATCATTCTTATCCTTTCTTTCTGGTTTTTTTCTATCAACTACTTCTTTTACTCTCTTATTAAGATATCTAAAGACTGCCTTTTTTCTTTCAATATCACCATTCGTACCACTAGAATTAGCAGCCTTTGTTGCTAGTAAATCTAGCATGCTCTCTTCTTTGCTTCAACTTCCATACGTATCTCATCATCCCACCATAACGTATTATTTTTCCTTTCATTCTTTCTCTTACTAACACCAAAAAAACTACTAATATATATTATATGATTGAGATTTCCTCCTAAGGATATCCCCCCTTATTTGCCATAGTTGCCACGCTTTGCAGGTGGGATGGCAACCACAGTTTATATTTTCTAGTTGTTATAAGAAACATGCCGCTACTCATCGTCTAATTTGCTTCATTCTGTTTCCTTTTCTGAAATTCGCGGGACGATATAGTAAAGAATATTGTTTTATATGAATATTTTTATTTTCGTATGTGTTTTTGTGTGTGTATGTGTGTAAGGTTTTTGTCCAAACCAGTGGTAAGTTATACAAAAGAGTGAGTTTCAATAAGTATTATTTATAATCCACTAGTGATCTCTCCCGGCTTCACAAGGGTGATATCTGGATTCTGCAACAGCCACTTCTACCGTACCGAAGTGCAAACAACATGTTGACAAAGTTTTTATGTAATTTCAAATTATATGCAAAATATTAAATAAAAAGTTTCTGTTTCAGTTTCTTAAATCGCCACTACATGGTAACGCTTAACCGTGTTTAGTGGCATTCCTTGACTGAAGTTTATATCCATCAGTAGAATTCTGAAGTGCTATAATGATAATGATGATGATTTTTAACATATAACACCCGCATTCATGTTATTGCAATTTTATTGACGTGTTAATTCCGTGTTAATATTAGTTGTCAGTATAGTTTTCCGCTTTGCTTGCGAACAAATTGTTATTAATGTTGTAATTAAAAATAATGAATTACTTAATTGAAACTGTCCATTACATACGAACATAAGTTTGCTAACTACTGATTAAATATAAATACTCAAATTAGTTTAATTGCAAGCCTTTTTTTAACACGGAACGGTTGAACGCAAAATATATTAATGTTTAAATTGGTTAGAAAACTGATATATTTGATTAATTAATGTATAATACGATTTCTACTTAATTAAAAAGCTTATCACTGCGTTTAGCGATATTAAACAACAGTTTTTAACAAAATGATTTAAATGTTTTCGATATTGTAACTTAGTGACCAGTGCCAGCCTTCTAAATCGTGCGTCTGGTTCGATACTCAGAGTCAATTTAATGCAAGGCAAAAATTACAAATTTTCCAGTTCGTATACCTGTATTTGTTCCCAAATATGCATCCGTATAGGGCCGTAAATATACTTCTTCTGTTCTTATCGATAGATGAGGATGGATAACGTGAGTGCAATCAGGAGATATACACTTATATGGCTAACGTTACATAGAAGGGATTAACCATACTTAAATACAGCAAAGTTATTCTTTGACAATTTTAGAAATTGTTACTCTATGAATTGGTTTATCTGAAACAATTATGAATTAATAGTATAAAAATTACCTTTAAAAACGTTTAATGCTACTACGTTAGGATTAATATAATAAAAACAGTCTATTGTCTTAATTATAAAATATCGCGTAGGAAGTAGGCTTGTGTGAAACCGGATGGAAACAATGTTAATGACATTGCTCGCTTTTTCTAGAAAGTGAAAGATTGTTGCGCAACTCCGTGCGGATTGTAGAGGGCCATTAACATGCAGTTGTATTTTTTTGAAATTGTTACATAAATGGAAATTATCTCACACGTTTGCGAGTTTTAAGTTAATAAACAAACTACTGTAAACTGTGAAAGCTTTTCTATTAGCCGCTCTGACTCCTTTAATTTGACGGACCTTGGCGTAGTGGCTTAGCATCGAGTTGCGGCGTTAAAGACCGCGAGTTCGTATCCCGCACGCAACAAGTATTTGTACGATCTACAAATAATTGTTCTGTGTCTGGATATTTGATCTTGTACAATTTATTTTTGTAATCTACCTCCACGATATAGGAGGAAATCTTAGTATGGGGGTAACGCTTAAAATAAAGAGAAAGACGTGGTAGAGCAGTACAGCTACACTATGGTTGCAGTACGAACGGGGAAGAACCACGCTCTCACTGAATACCAGTACAAAATAGTAGTTCAATGCTGTTGTGTATCGTATGGTGAGTGTAGAGAACCGGAGACCCTTTTTACTGGAAACGGGGCATTGCATCTTAATCTTCAGGGATTGTAGCGCATCTGCATTTTGATTCTTAATCGAGGATAGATGTAAATACTTATGGCCCACAGCATCTACTTACCATTAGTTAAACTGTGTGTCCGTTTGCCACTTTTGTTCCATAAAAAAAAACCATAGTACGTGAGCAACTAGGTATATAAATATAACTGTTACTGTTGCGACGCATTTAGTGTTGAAGAGAAACAGCTTGAGGTGACTTTGTAAAATGTTTGGGGACATATAATGTCCGCCGACGTGTACTAGGGCGGCGCGGCGGACACTTTATTTTCGGTTTTTTTCCCACTACCAAGGCTATTTCTTACAAGTTGTAAATGGTTAAAATGACTTTCAATAAATATTATTGTATTTTTAGTGTACGAGGGTGACAAGGTTATATAGTCACATAGTTTTTAATCACAAGAGTTACCAGCATTGACCTTACCTTTAATTATTAATTTGATTGTTTTTTTCTTTCTTAATAATACGCCATAAAGTGCCTATGAAATGCATTATCCAACATTCAATTGATAGAACCACCTATAGATGGTGACGCTACCATGCTGGGGTAGTACAATACCCGAGAAACCTAGGTTTGATCTCTGTCAGCACGAATAAAATTCTTAAAAGCAATTTGAAGTGCTGATTTATCGCTTGTGAAAGAATATATCGTGCGGATACCTGATCTCCTACTGTACTTCCTGTCTGGGAAATTAATAGAAAAATATTTTGAAAACATCTAAGGTTCGTCAGTATGCATTAAGGCAGCGAAGCGGAGTCTCCCTAGGTATAAATCGCTCTAATAAACGAGAGAAGGCTTGTGCCTGGAAGTAAAACGTATATAGGCTATAACTTTAAACAAAATATTAACTGTGAACAAAATACTACTTAAAATAAGATGAGACAAACATGATTTGGAATTCTCTTCATTTTATGTAGAATGAAAAGAATTGAAAATCGTAATAATATTTCGTAAAATAACATAAAGCTCATATCACCATACAAAAGACTTCAATGCGCGCTGATCAATGGAGCCAAAATATTAAATATTTTTAATTTTATGTAATGTTTTGGTTAGGTCATTTAATACAATAATATTAAACCATATAGTATTTTAAAATAAATATTTTATATGCAATATGTATCAAATTAAGCTCCAAAAACTTGCAAACTTCGTCTTTATTGAAAGCACGAAGCAAAAGCGGAAGCTGCGACCTAGAGCACGGTAGAATCTAAACAAGTGACCTATGCATGAACTTTAAGCGCCATTTATTTAAGGAAACTCTTAGTAAGTGCTATATTACTCCGCGAATTTATTTCTAACAATTATCGAAACATAATTTTTTTTAAATCATTATTTAAAAAAATATTTATACTGTAACTACTTAGTGATAAGAATAATATATGAAAAAATAATTTCACATATGTAAATACTTTTATGTAATGCCGATGCTACTCATACAGTTAATAATATGACTCAATATATTTTTTTAACTACACCCAAGACCAAGAGAACTTTTTACTTTATATCGAGGCATTTTACCTTAGTTTTCTGGCGTTAATGCGCGTTCCTTTTACATCTTAATCAAGGATAAATTAAAATGTCTGCAGGCCTCCGCTTTCACTTATCATGAGGTAAATTGTGTATGTGCTTGTTTGGTAACCTTGTTAAAAGCCAGTTGAAAAATTTGTCAAGGATATTTATTTTTTCTTAACAGAATATTAGAAGGTTACATAATGTCAGTAATTCAACTTGACGTAATATCCCATAGTTGAGTTTTCATTACGAATTATTTACGCACTTCACAAATACGAATAGTACTCACCGCGTAGCTGTCCATTTAGGTTCAGCTAGGCGACATACAGGTAAGAAGCGCGACGTTAGTTTGCACGGCAAGTGTGCGCGCAAATACAACCGGCTTCTCTAAGCACCTGGACATCGCGACTCGGTGTGAACCGATCTATCGACCGATTAAAACCTTAAAGCTTATGATTAGTACGATAGGTAAACAGAGGTGAAAGGTTACTTTTTGAAAAGTTGCTGCTATTAACTTTTTTTTGAAAGTTGCCTTCACGCTGAGATTTTTTCCTGTATCGTGGGTTTACATACATAAATATGCCAAAAACAAACATCCAGACCCAGAACCATTAATTGTAGGCCTTACGAGTACCTACTTGTCCCGAATTCAAATCCCAGTGTTTGCTAATATTTGTAAAAAACATTTTTGGTGCTGTGATTTGTATTTTATATTGCGCTCGAGTATGTGAAACTGCGCCCAAATGTAAATTCAATCTTGCCGCAGAAATTCTACATATAATATAATAATGCCCTTTGATGTGAATGAATTTTTATCTCGGCAGCTAGTCAAATTACACAGGACAGGGTTATAGTGCACGAGTGTATGCGCAAGTTAAGGTGAACTCTATTCGCTTACACTCATCCAATGGGGCGGTCAATCAATGACACGAACGTAGAGAGCAATTAAGCAGAACCTACGAATTTACATGTTTTTTTTGAGGCACGGGGGTGAAACATCGTCAACTTTCTGACTCCTGATTTTGTTCCAACCCGGTTATTTGAACCCGCGACCCCATGATCAGAAACCATTAGACCAATGAGACATCCAAATCTATTATATAAATAATCCCTTGGGAGGGATGTAAAGCCCTAGTGGGGGATGCTACTTGCGTAGAAACTTTGGCGATCTCTCATCTCAAGGGTGCCTCGTTTAGAGCCGTGACGGCAATAGGCCGAGGCAGCTGAATTAGGTAAGTGGCAAAAATATGAATCTTTGAGAGATGACTACATATTTGTGCCATTTGCTGTAGAAACTATCGGTCCGTAGGGTCCAAGTGTGGCGAGGTTCCTAAAGAAACTATATCCGCGACTGGTTGTTAGTGTCGGTGATAAGAGGACTGTTTTTACTCTCACTCAAAGGCTAAGTAAAGAGGAAACGCAGCTAGAATTTTTGCCACGATACCACGGGGAGTACAACTATATGACAATCAAAATTTTTAGTTTTAGTTTTTATTATTATGGTTTTTTTTATGTATTGTGTACACCTTTTTGTTAAATTTAATTTTTTACTATGTTTTATAAAATGAAGACTAAATTACAAAATATAAAAAAATATAAATATCATATAATATAAATTAATGGCTAACGACAGAATGGCACTGTTTTTCAATTACATAATTAATGAAATTACTTTCGAAATCGAACGTTTATTATGATCAATGCCGCTGGACCGCCGACCGCTCCATTATGTTTAATATCATTGCATTGATCTTAATCGATACAATATGAATTCCTGACTAGGTGATTGGGTAGCTTAGTGCTAAGTAATCGCATACAAACTATTTACCTCGCGAGTTTAGCATGGGTTTTTGATATTTATAAATACCAGGATCACTTGTGGTCGTAATTTTAATTGTATGGAAACAACGATATTTGTTTGCATAATTTTTTTGTTTTATTTTTTCTTGAAGGGCAAAGGAATCTGATCTTTACAGCCATGAGCGTCATCAAAGTGTTTTCATTAATGTGTGTAATGAACACTAGGTTGAGTACCTGTGTTTCAACAACCTAGTTCAGGCAGGTAGCTAATACTATAAACTTGACTTTTTTATTTTTCTTTTGTATATTCTACATTATTAAGCTACACATAGTTTTAATTTTATCATGGTATGTTATTTTTGTTAGACTTATTGTTACTTTATTTAATTGTAATCATATTTATTCCTGTATGTAAACATGTGTAATTGGAAATGAAATAAATATTTATTATTATATTATTATTACTAAATTGCTTAAAACGTTTTGTATGGGAAATGCATGTGTGTGTGCTCATTTTATTTTACCTGCCTAAATGATAATAAGTAGTAGTAATACACATATAATTAACTTTATTGTGCATGGCCATAGAACCTTTTGAATCATAAAAGTGTCATTCCGCATCATTTAATATATATTATAAATACTAAGTAATAAAAGGGTAGGTATTTCAAATTTTTTTTCGTATGTATGAGTTTATCTACAGGGAAAGGTTAACAGTAATGCATATGTATGCATTTTTGTATGCTTATAATAATAAGGGACTTAAAGTTTGCTTTCAAACTTTTGACTCCATCTAAAGTTTGGAGGCCTATAGGAAAGTAAAAAGAACATAGCCTATTACTAATAATAAAGTAATAGAAATATAGGATATAGAACGACGAGTGAATACAGGAAATAGAGGAAATGGGGCTTTACACTCTATTGTGAAGAGTAATGTGTCAAAAAAGGCACGTATGGCAATTCACAATACTGTGTTAATTCCTACTTTAACGTATGGTAGTGAAAGTTGAGTGTGGCAGAAGAAGCACGAGAGTAGATTAAACGCAGTAGAAATACGGTCGTTAAGGAGTATTTTAGGGCTGAATCTGAGAGACAGGGTGTGAAATTGTGTGATGAGAGAAGAATGTGTGCAAAATGATGTTGTGAACAGGATTAAGAAAGGAATGCTTCGGTGGTTTGGTCATGTGGAAAAAATGAATGAGGAAAGAGTGACAAAGCACATTTATGTTGCAGAAGTGAACGGCGTGGAAAAAGGACGTCCTAGGCGAAAGTTTATCGACCAAATTGGCGATATATTGAAAATGCGCCAAATTAGGCGTACCCTTTACCGACAAGCATGTAAGCATGCATGTATGTGACAAGCAGGTATATTAATGTGGAGAAGGCGAGATAGGCATATCATGCCAAATGGAATTCTGTAGTCTCTGTCTACCCGTCTGTGTGATAGGCGTGATTGTTTATGTTACGTTATATTAATATGAATGATTACTCAATGTATATGGACATGCGTTTAAATATTTTAGGCTCGCACTTAATACAGGCGGTCGTAAGCTTGACGGAACTGCCTGTTATGTGCCATTCTAAAGTGTTTTTATTCTATTCCAAACTATTATATCCTTAGATCTTAATAGCTTGAACTAGAATTAAACTTCAAACTAAGGCTACGATAAGCTACGAAGGCATTCCATCTTAGTACTTAGGGTTGACAACACGTATGTATTTAAATTCTTAATCGAAGATAAGTGTAGGTACATGTGGGCCACAGCTTCAACATACCACGAGGTAAACTATGTGCTCGTTTTTCACAATTCCTTTGATAAAAATCATTAGTTTTTTATGTGTGGAAAAAAATAATCAAATTTTACAAAACGCTGTCTCGACTTAATATATTCAGAAGATAAATATCTACCAAATGCCCTTCATACACAAAGTGCAGTAAATTTATGCGAAACTTTGATAAGTCGGCCATTGTGCTGGGAGTTCACTTTTGTTCAATGCAACCTTGCTTGGTGCCATGTGACCAGTTCCTTTAAGAAGCTAGTTACATATACATCTGAGTAAAATAATGTTCACTTCCTAATGTCCTTAGCAATAATCGTTGTACACACATCGGTGTACATTGAAAGCCCAATTTTATGTCTAGTTTTTTTTTTTAAATAGAATAAAGTTCAGAGGAGGCATGTACCCGTGGGATGTTTATAGACTGAGACTTAAGGGGAAATATAACCTCAAATGAAAAAATCAAATCGGCGAAGATGAAACTTGGAACCGGGCGGCAGGAAACAAGTTTCAGGGCGCCGATAGTTTAGGTAATTCGGAGATGTTCTATATATACTGTTTCTGATTCGGAATGTTGATAGCGTGATTTAGACTTCGGTGTATTTCGATTGTGGCGCGACGACAGCGCCGCTACATCACCCCCCTGCTCAGACCGGAGGTCGATAGTGCAGTCGAGTTGTCGACGAATGTGCAAGTGCCAGGAGATTGCCTTGTAGTCTGCGGTGAATCGAGAAGAAGGCAAGTAATCTGCGAGAGTGCCGTAGAGCAGAGGCGAGCAGTAAGGCTCAGAGCCGTGCCGAACACTGTATAGCGCAGAGAGTAGCTTGAAGGAACAGGAAGCATTATTATTCCAGTGCTGCGATGAACCTTGTGAAGCTAGATGGCTTGCAGGATATGAAGACTGCAGACGATATCTGCTCGGGAGCGATACGGTGGGGTATTATATGACGATGATGAAGCTTGAAGTTTCCGAAGGTAATCACGTCGGATGGTCACCACTGTGGCCGTGGTAGGAAAAGGGGAGATCTCCCGCCGGGCAAGGTGTTCTGCCCGGGGAGCGGCCAACGCTCCTAGTGATAGTTCGGAGATGTTCTATATATACTGTTTCTGATTCGGAATGTTGATAGCGTGATTTAGACTTCGGTGTATTTCGATTGTGGCGCGACGACAGCGCCGCTACATCTTTTTACAGTGAAAATAATGGTTATTAAAGAAAAATAAAAAATAAGCCCTGCTTTATAGTTAGTTCAGTTAGTATGCAAAGTTTCATGACCTTATTTAAAATATTTTATGAATAACAGCGGTTTATTGTTCAGTTTGGAGGTAACTTTGGATTTTTTTCTATCGAGAAAATTTTACGGAATCATATTTTCGTCTAACATTTATTTATTACAAAATTAATGCTGCAATATTTTCGATATAACGGAGGATCTTGCTAAGCCATTTGAGGTTATTTTTCCCCTTTAGCACGGGAATCAACTAAACGAGATGTTGGGTAATTCACTCGCTATCTATCTACCAAGGCGTAGACCGGATAAAATGTTGAAGATAGAAATTTAAATTTTAAAGTTCTTTGCAGATATATTTCTATAATACAGTAAAACTAATACAATGTTAAATCCAGTCCCGATGTTTAAATTACAGCGTTCTTCTATGACATCTGTAGTTTATACAATGAATATAGTCAGACTAATTTACGTAATTTCAAACGATAGTATTTCTCGATCTATCGAATTATTGTGATCTAGATTAAGGTAACTTGAATATTTCCTTATGTTAGCACATTTCTGGTTTCCCTATATCAAGCATTCTCGCTAGAATTGAGTCATAATTTATGCAATTATTTAAATATATAAGTAGAAACATAATATAAGTTTACATAAAATATTAAATTTGAAATTAGTCAGCGCCGTAGTAACAGCTGACCATGTAGTGGCGGTGTAAGAATATCATCCCGCGGGTATCTGAAGAGGCGTCAGAGGGAAACTAGAACAGGAGATGGGCAGAAGTATCTTCCTGATAACAACACGAAACAATAAAAGACTACGGCAACCCGCTTGCCACTTGCAAATATCTACGTCATGAGGCAATCTGTGGGGTAGGGGGGGAGGGTGTTCAACAGTGGACTTTTGATACTCTTTAATAATAATGGTAATGATACTTGCAAGGCATAAGTGCTCAAGTGCGTAAGTGTCAATTTCATAGTACGCGAACAACTACCTAACCTACACTGGTTCGATACACGCCGACGCCAACGACATTGTTCTTGAGTGAATTTTAGGTGCTGATTTACCACGTGCTCGGTGAAGGAAAATATCTTGAGGAAATCTGCATGTCTGAGAAATTAAACAAAATTCAGCGCGGCGGACATTTCTTTGCCCTAAAGTAAAAAAAAAAGGCTTGTGAGCACTGTCACTAAAGCCTTGTCTATAATCGATATTTCACTTAAATTAAGTATTGATTAAAACTACTTATACGGATTTTGGCGCGTTTAATTTTAATTTGTTTAGATTATATTTATTATAATTGATTAAAATTAAACGCGATAAAATGCGTAAAAGTGGTTTTAATCAATCTGTCGTGTTCGCGTAAATATAACAAATCATTAAATAAAGTAATAATTATCTCTATACTTTTTATTATGGGTTAATGAGGAAGAAAAATATAATCTACAGTATGATTATACACACGTATTTATTTCTACTAAATGGCATAAAAAGTTGCAACCTATACATAGCCTCCTGTGGGGCTTCCTTTCGTTTCTAAAAGGGTTATTTTTATAGAATAGGCTGACAAACATGCACACAGTCCGTCTGATGAAAAGTGGATGATGTAGCTGTGGCCATAGACTTCTACGACTATCCTCGATAAAAAAATCGAAATGCAGACGCTCCCTAAGGACTAACAAGGAATGCCTCGTTTCCAGTAAAAAGGGTCTCCAGTTCTCTACACTCACCATACGAAACACAGCAGCATTAAGCTGCTATTATACGCTGGTATTCTATAAGGGGAACCATGTCCCCAGTTGAGCGAACTTATTCGTGCTATAACCATATTATAGCTGCAGCGTATCTCTATCTATTGTCCTCGAATTACTCCATCCCACGGAAATGCGGGTTTTTATAGTCAATTACATTAACGTTATTAATATATTTCATGTAACTTTAGCACAACCGTAAAATAAGCCGATAACAAGCAATAATTGTAGAAAATTAGATCAACTCGGCCTGCAGTGTTTAGTAATTGCTCAACTATCTATTACGCTAGTTGTTACAAGTTCCTTGCTCTACATACTGCCCTTCGAGCCGGTTGGTTACGCGACCGGACGGTCAGCCGGTTTGATTACATAAGTCATCGAGAAGTTATTGTCGCGAGCTTTACTGTAGTGCAATAGAACTTTGTTTAGTTCAATTGTGCATGTTTTTCTAATATAGTTTTTCTTCTTAAAACGTTACACCTCCACACTAGTACTTTTTCCTGTATCGTGAGGGCAGTTTACATACATATATTTCACAAAGATGAACATCTACAAAAACTCTATAAAAAGAAAACAGAACTCTGGTTCTTTACACCCATCATACGAAACACAGCAGCATTATGTTGCTATTTTACGATGGTATTCTGTGAGAGCGTGGTCCTGCCCCGATCGAGCCGACCCATTAGTGCTACAACTATAACATACCTGCAGCGTGGCTCTACCACGTAAAAAGACGTTAATAAGAAGCAGTTAATTTATACTTTAGTTCATTTTGACCGCATTGTATGGAAGGCCGAACTTGTGAAATTGGCCTGCATTCCTTACTCTCGTACGTTCCAATGTCGGTAAAAAAAATCAAGTTTAAAGTGCAATCACATCGTGGTGTAATTAATGTTGGATGAAATTATAGTTCAAATATAACGAAATGCTTGGAGGTATGGACGTATTAAAATATCATTTATTGTATATACCACAAGCGGTAATACGCACAGATATACTATGTTGTGTTGAACTATTTAGTTGTTTAAGTGGCGTAAATATTTTGAAATAAAAATATAATTGAAGTAAAACCAACACGACTTAGACAGTAAGTTTTTGTACTCATTTATTTTCTGTTTTTTTTTTTTATGGTATAAGGGTGAGAATCGAGCACAGAAATAGAAATAGAAATAGAAACTTTTTTATTCAATGTAGATTATAAAAATACTTATTGAAAGTCACTCTTTTAATTTACCACTGGTTCGCAAAAAAAACCTCTGTCCTGGGAAGAACCAGCAAGAAACCCAGCGGGAATATTTTTTTTATAATAGCTTACAATCATGTTTACAATCAACAACACAAGACAAATTAGAAATAGCTTGGTAGTGATCACCCTTCCCAGGGGTTATTATCATCTATAAATTCCTTAATACTATAATAACCCTTTTTATACAAACTTAGTTTAATAACATTTTTGAACTTTGTGTATGACAAATTTTGTATATTTTCTGGGATCTTGTTGTAAAAGCGTATACATTGCCCCAAGAATGATTTACTGACTCGGTGTTGTCGAGTAACCGGTACTACTAGCTTGTGTCTGCTCCTAGTATTTACAGAATGAATATCACTTATTTTCGCAAAACTACTTTTATTTTTGTGTACGTACATTACATTTTCATAAATGTATTGAGAGGCTAGAGTTAATACATTAATTTCCTTAAATTTTTGTCTCAGTGACTCTTTTGGTTTTAAATTATATATTGCTCTAATGGCCCTCTTCTGTAAAATAAATATAATTTCACTGTCAGTCGCGTGTCCCCATAGCAAAATACCATACGACATAATGCTATGGAAATAGCTAAAGTAAACTATTCTAGCTGTTTCAACACTGGTAAGAGTTGTCCACTTGATGGCTAATGGATGTTGTGGCCCATAGACATCCACATTTATCCTCAATTAAGAATCAAAACGCAGATGCGTTTTCACCCCTGAGGACTAAGATGGAATGCCTTGTTTCCAGTAAAAAAGGGTCTCCCAATCTCTACACTCACCATACGAAACAAAGCAGTATTAAGCTGCTATTTTACCCTGGTATTCTGTGAGATTCCTTCCCCGGTCGAGCCGACCCATTCGTGCTACAACCATAATATAGCTGCAGCGTAGTTCTACCACGTATAATTACCTAGAATTATTGACACATATAAGACATTGCACGTGGTAAAGTCACGCTGAAGTTATACTATTTTTGGAGCACGAATGGAACTTGACCAGAGTAGGAATACGAGCGTGAAATATCAATATAATGCTGCTGTGTTACGTATGGTGAGTGTAGAGAACCAAACACAAGTTTTATTGGAAATGGGGCATTCTATCTTTGTCGTATAGATGTTTGTATGTATATGTTTGTAGAATAAATGTAAATGTCTATGAGCCACAGTAGCATTCATCTACCATCAGGTGGCGTTCGTTCACCCTGATTCTATAAAAAAAAACATAACAATGGGTGCGTTTAGCAGTAAAAAGCGCTAGCAAGCGCTTGTAAGCAAAATGGCGATCTTAAGCGGTAAGCGCTGTCAAATCGTAAGTAGCTATTTTCCTCCAGGACACGATGTTAGTTTTAACCGGGGAACCTAACCTAATTTAAATATATGTTTGTAAAGTATTCATATTAAAAACTTACCAATCATGAATTTTATTAACATGTATATGTTTATTCATGTCATTATATTACTTAAAACAACTAATATTGCACAAAATAACTTATAAACTCTACTTCAAAACAAACAAATCTAAATAAGCAAAATGGCGGATTGTGTCAGCGCTACTGAAGTAGCAATCGTGTCCTGGCGGAAAACTATTTCAGCGCTTATAAGCGCTTGCTAGCGCTTTTTTCTGCCAAACGCACCCAATGTAAGATATAATGCATTTTATTTCATTCTAGCTGTGATAATAAACGGTTTAGGGCAAAGTTAATCTTCAATTATTTATGAACTTGGCATGGCATGTACAACATGGCTATAGCTAAAGGTCATAAAGACATATCTATTCATATATAGCTCAATGTCCGGTCTATTTTTATATAATGAATCAGTTTTTTTTTGTTAGTTAGTTTTGTAGCACGTCAAATTACAAGTGGCGATATATACATATAAATGAAATTGTAGTGTCTGTCTTTTAATATTATAATGATTGACTTCTATTAAGTTCAGGGGGTTATTTTCATCTTATTTATAAATAAATAATCAATTTTAAATTTTTTCAATGCCTGTCCGGGCAAATCTTTTAAATGATTAAATCGATTGTTAAAAAACTTTACAAACAGATAAGAACTCTAGAGCAGAAAGGATCTAGGCTAAATTTAATCCTAAAAATTAAAAAAAAAAAACTAAAATATAATGGTGTTTATACTTAAATCCAAATAACACCACATTAATATATCCAATGCAAACGAAGTCCAAGTGGGCTAGTTTGTTTATAAAAATCTCCACCATGGTTTGCTTTTAATTTATTTAGAAAACCAAAAGCTTAAACAGTAATTATCAAACATTGATGTGACATACTAAAAGTATGGCCAATAACAGATTGTCCTTATAGGGTATATGTTGTTGGAAGAAATTGGAATAAGAAAAGTCTAATAGACCAATAATAAGCAATTCAATGTGATAAAGATGGTGACAAGCTTACAGATATGTAAAATTGTTGTATATACATATATATACATATATATATATATATATATATATATATATATATATATATATATATATATATGTATATATATTTACAGTGATATTAACATTAATAATTTGTTTCTTTTTTATTTTCAGGTAAGTATCCAGTTATGTTTCTTCTTGCGAACGTCGTTTATAAAGAGAAGTTGTAGTAACCTATTCGTATGTACTTTTTTAATTACATTATATATTCTCATTTCAGTCTCAAAAATATTCTAATTTTCTTGAAAACGGTTGGACATTACAATAAAGTGATTTCAGCATTAAGTTTCGTAATTAGAAAGGTTTTAAAGTGAACACTTTATTCGATTGCAACACTATATCCTAATTCTGCTTCTTAAATAATATACACTTATTTTTATTAACAATAAGCGTATTACAAGCTTATAATACAACTAGTGAGCCGCCCCGGCTTCGTACGGATAATTTATGGAACTCCACAGCGCCACCTACCGGGTCCTATTGTGAATCTAAACCGTTCTCGAATCAACTTAATTGCACAAACAAAATTTCATCAAAATAGGTCCAGCTGTTTAGGATAAATTTCGTTACATACACAAGAAGAGAAGAATTATATGTTTGAAGATTATATTTCATACTAGTTAGTGATCCAACTTGGATCGCCTGGATTTATTAACGTGGCAACATTTAGAGTTAAAATAATCCATTTTTATTTAGAGACTTTAAAGAGGAGATTTTAAAGACCATTTTTATATTGTCAATTTTTCTTAACAAAGTTTTTTGTTTGTAATTTATCAATATAATAGCTCACTACTGACATTGTGTTCTGTCAATTTGTCAAGTTTCATTAGAATCGGTTCGGCCATTTGGAAGATTACCACGGACAGACAGACGGACAAACATTTAAAAAACGGTTATTAAATTATTCATATTTTTATAGCTTATCAATAACCACATCAGCTCAATTTAAGGCTATATATTTTGATATTACGGACAGACCGTTAAATTTTATTTATACGTGTAGATAAGTTGCTCTATTTTATTCCACAAGGTGATCAAATTAACCGAGTGATACATATTTTGCTGTCTTTGTGTGCTGTTATGTGACCTTATACAACGAAAGTTACTCGGACAAAATTTGTAACGTTTACATTCCAATGCCTTATGAGTCATATAGTAAATTATAATGAGAATAATGCCAGCAATGTATGTTTTATATTCCATGTTATAGTGAAAACATCGTCAAAGGTTCATCGTTGTTTTCATTATTAAGGTCTTTCGTATGCTTCCGTTATTTCAATAAGGGAAAATATGCGCTGTTAAGGGAAACTAGTTTCGTTCCGTAATTCAGTTTAATGTTCTTTGTAGCATCAGTTTTTAATGGAAAAATGGTAATGAGTCAGTCATATGTCTCGAGGAACTACAACAAGGCAAAACAAGTTTCTAAGTGACAGTCTTACTGGAAGGCGAAGTGCTCAGCGGCCCTTTGATGGAATGACAGCTTAATAAATGAATAAGTTGGTAAATGCATGCAGCTAACAGTGCTTGGCGCTTGTGTTTTTTTATAGAATAAGGGTGACAAACGAGCACACAGTCCAGACGGTAAGTGGATGCAGTGGCCCATAGACGTCTATATTTATCATCGATTAAGAATCAAAATGCAGATGCATTGTCACCCCTGAGAACTAAGATAAAATGTTTCTAATAATCACAATAATATGATTGTAATCATGATGATGATAATACATTTAAGAAGACATATGAGTGGCGTTCACGATTTACTCTATACAATCCTAATCCTCGGTTTTCTCATTTGATGGCATCAGAGAAAATGTTTTTTCAGAGCAAAATTCTATCATTGCTATGTTCCCATGCTTGTTTTTAGACGTACTGAAAAAATACAACAATTTAATGATTCCACAAAATAAAAGTATAAGATACAAACACAACCAAAATCCGAATTTAACTTTTAACAGTGGTTGAGCCACGCGGCAGCTTTAGCTGTTGCACGTATGGGCCGGGCCGGCTCAATCCGGGATGGTACCACGATCTCACAGAAGATCAGCGTGAAGTAGAAGCTCTGCTTCAGCATTTCGTCTGGTTAGTCTTCGAAACAGCTGGACCAATTTTGACTAGCAGATAGCTGATGTTATAAAGAGTAACTTAGACTACTTTGATTCTAGAAAAATAATTATTATTACGCGCAAAATAATTAAACCCATGAAATCCAATATTAATAAATTGGTTAAAAATAGATACGCGGGTGAAGTCGCAAGTAACAGCTAGTATTGTATAAGTTAAATATAATATTTCTTGTGACATGTAAGTTATAACTAATAAATAATGATGAATTAAGCGATTGTAGCCTAATGGTAGGTTGCGGACTGCAAATTTAGAGAGACGTGGGTAACGTGTAGGTAGTTGGTAGCCAGCATAAATATATATATATATATATATATATATATTTCTTACGCATATTTACAGCGGCGGTAAGTATATAGTGCTAGCAAGTTTACCCAAAATGTCTATTTAATGTTGCTTTGGACATTTTTTTATAGATTAAAGATGACAAACGAGCACACAGTCAACCTGATGGTAAGTGGATGCTGTGGCCCATAGACATCTACATTTATTTTCCATTAAGAATTAAAATGCAGATGCGTTGTCACCCCTGAGGACTAAGATGGAATGCCTCGTTTCCAGTAAAAGGAGTCTCCCGTTCTCTACACTCACCATACGAAACGCAGCGGCATTAAGCTGCTATTTCGCGCTGGTATTTCGTGAGAGCGTGGTCCTTCCCCGGTTAAGCCGACCCGTTCGTGCTAAAACCATAATATAGCTGCAGCATGGCTCTACCACGTTGACATTTGACTTGTAATAATCATAATTTCTAAAACCATTAAGCACACAACTTTACATTTTCTTTATACGACTTACATGATAACAGGTGAATGTGAAAATGCTCTAAAGTAATGCGTAATGTGTGAACTTGTTTTAACAACAGAAGTTTTCCATGCATCTGTAGCGTACGAGGTAGGTAGGTCTTTGCCGAGTATATTTGTCTGCACAGTATCACCGCGTTCTGTAGAACCTTGGTTTTGTCCTTTCTAATACTGACATATCGAAATCTTAACCTTTAACGGATTATTTGTAATTTTTATATGCAGTTTTTAATGCATGTCTAAGAGAAAAATTATGTTTGTAGTCAACCAAATCTAAGAAATACATTTTGACAGCTGTCAGGCTTATTGCAGTAAGCATGCCAATCAAAAAATTGGGAAGGTACAATATTCGATTCTTAAAAAAAACGGTATTGATTATTTAGGTTGGTAATTATTTACAGTTTGGTTTGAATAATACCAGAATAAATTAAAAATGGAAAATTTAAAACAAAAGATTTATCAGTTTGTAAGTATTTGTTATTACTGCTTATTTCTGGAGGCACAGTTATAAAATTTAAGATTAAAACTAGATTAAAAATAAATTTATTCAATCACTTTCAGTACAACTGGTTGAGCTGTCTTTGTTTAAATTAATTATTATTTGTTTTTCAATAATGCAGTCAAAATTAATGTTTCAAAGTCATCCATAATAATTTTTTTGTATTTTTTTTTCTACCACTTTTGCCCAATGATCCTTTATGACACGGGCACGCGCTTAAACGAATATAGAAAAAACAGTCGAAATAGTTAAAGAGCAGTCACAAAATAAGAAGGCAAATACAAAATCACAAAATTACGCACAGTAAGCTCCCAAAATGGCGGATATTGAAATTACGTAGTGATTTTTTTCAGCGCGGCCCTGTATATGAGTTTTTTGCCTACGTTGACAAATTAAAAAAAATAAACTTGTTTTATTCATGATTCATGTAACTTAAGGAATTTTAAAAATTAATAACTAAATTAAACAAATAATAAAATAACGATCTGTAAAAATATTTTTACAGATTACTTGAATATTTTTGTCGATTATTCGCATAACAATGAATTTTAATTATCCAAGCACTACTACTAGGTAATGTACATAGCGACGTATCATTGAAACGAAGTCAAGTAAAAAAAAGTTGATACTGGTTATTGTTTAATATTATGCTTTGTTTGAAAGATTCAAATTTAAATTAGTGATAAAAAACAATACACTTTGTAAGAAAACATAGATAACTTTATAATTCTTCGGATTTACATAAAAGGTTATTTTAAATCGTGTGAGTACGCTTGTGCAAAGTTATTGCGGAATGATTAATGCGAAACGTCAAAAGGTATTTCTTAGATTTGGTTGATTATAGGTCATGTACGGTTCGCGAACACGTATAGGCGTACATAGAGGGATACTGGGGAAGCCGTGCCTTTGTGAGTTGTGACCTTCCCGTGTAAACGTGAACTTTTAAGAGCTAGTGAAGAAGAAGAAACTGATTGTTATTTCTTATTTATAAAACAATGTATTTACTGGAGTTATGACCCTTTTTTTTTGGAAGCTAGACATTTCATCTCAGTTCTCACTTAATAGAGAATAATTGCAGATGTCTATGGGTCACACCACCTACAATCAGGTGGACGATGTGCGTTTGCTGCACTTATTTTATAAAGTCATTCATAAAAGTCTCATGATAGTTGGTGACACTAAAATGAGAAAATTGATGCGACAAAATCCTCGCTTAAAATATTTTCTTTACTACTACAATAAACAGCGATTGTGATTTGAAATGTCGTTAATCAAATGTATTTTCACACGATTTTATTAGCCTGACCTTTGTGTATGTATGTGTGAACGTAATGGAATTTAAAACTTCGGTTTTCAACCACTTCCAACAGTCTGAATAATCTGAATTTTTCAGACGTGAACCAAGGACAACACAATAATTTTCAGTCTATGATTTAGTAATAGTAGTTTCTTTATAGAATAAAGGTGACAAACTAGCACACAATCCACCTGATTGTAAGTTGCTAATGTGACCCATAGATATGTACATCTATCCTCAATTAATAAACAAAATGCAGATGCATCGTCATCCCTGTAGACTAAGATGGAATGTCTTATTTCTAGTAAGAGTAACTGTAAAGTAAAAGTTTACTACACTCACCATACGAAAAACAGTAGCATTAAGCTGTTATTTTACGTTGGTATTCTGTGAGAGTGTGATCTTCCCCCGGTCGAGCCGACCCATTCATCCTACAAGCATAATATATTTGCAGCACGGCTCTACCACATTTAAACGATATGATTATTACACCTCATATCAAGGTATATTATTAAGTGTTATTAAACTCTAATATTCTATTAATAATTTTTAAACAAATAAAAACGGTCTAGGTGCGACGCGAAAGGTTCATACGACTAACTTCCCAGTTGAAAAAATAAAAAATATCATATGTTTTAATATTTTACACAATTTTTCATTCGGCACAAAAAACAACTTGAACTGATTTTGCTCAAAATTTAATGAGGTCTAAGTTACATATTTATGCGTTAAATAAAACTGGTCCCATGGCAATATCACTCTTTGTTCTCGAGATACACTAGGCGAAAATTAAATCGGAACATACATACATACATACATATGTACATGTGCACACACGGATATCCTCTTAAAAACCATACTATTCGACTATAAAGACCTTGAAACGTGGAGATATGTTAAAATTTCTAATTTGCAAAATCGGACCCATTACAATAACTTCTCACTAGAAAGTTAATAACCTCAACTAACTGAAGAATATACAACGATTTTTAATTTATATTGTTAATTTATATTATTTATTTAATTTATATTATTTATTATTTACAGATTTTTAATTTATATTATTTAAAGGTGCAAATTGATATAAGGAATTTTTAAATCCAATTACGTTATAATTTAGAAAAAATACACACAAACAGATATTTTATTGCTTATTTATTCATCGCGGTATAGGTTAATTGTAAGCGTACATAATTGTAATTCTTCTTAGAAATTCAAGTTGCGTGCAAGTTACCAGACCGCCGTCGGTATCTTGTTCCTGTAGTGCCGGGAATGGTTCAATGATTAAGTAGTCTATCTTGCTGTTATACCATTAATTAACTCTTTTAATTACATTCATTATATAAATAATTTTTAGCGTTTTTTCTTCTCGTGTTGTGTTCGCGTAATAGCGGTATAAGTATATTATCTAACTCATTTGTTCCCGTGGATGTCGTGAAAGATGACAGAGCGACACAAACCAGTAGCTTCTTCTTAATAAGAGCTAAAATTGAAAAGGAATAGCGTTTTATACACACACACACACACACACACACACACACACACACACACACACACACACACACACACACACACACACACACACACACACACACACACACGCACGCACGCACGCACGCACGCAGCGCACGCACGCACGCACACACACACATCACACACACACACACACACACACACACACACACACACACACAACGTAGCAACTTCAAAAGTGTCCGCTAATCTACAAGGCAGCCTTATTGATTCGTATGGTGGATGTACAGAACCGTAGACCATTTTTACTGGAAAAGAGACACCTTTGTCTTCAGGGGGTAGCAACGCATTCTGCATTTCAATTCTTAATTGAAGATAAATGTAGATGATAAGGGATATAGCCTCAGCTTACCATGAGGTGGACTGTGTGCTCGTTTATCACTTTTATTCCATAAAAAGAACGAATTTCCGCAAAGCAACGTCTTATTCTATTGATTATTTTAAAAATAACCTCCTTGTAATCATACCAGGTCTCATGTCCTTTTGATTTACCGATGGTCCGACGATAATTACATGTGCCGGGGTTAGCGCAAACGTAGTTAGGAACGGCAATGCTTAACGCGTAATTAATGAATAAAAAGAATCTTCGTTTGCGTAAATTATCGTTTAATTACGCCAAGAAAAGGTGTGTTGAAGTCATTTTAAAAAAAATTAAAAAAATATAAACAGTGCTGCCAACGTAACTAATAATAGCTTACTTGAACTCATTAAGGTTTTTTTTTTCATTTATTCATTACATTACTGTGTACTAGTAGCGGTGTTAGAACATTCGCTACTCCTTGTTCCGTGGGTGTCGTGAGAGGCGGCAGAAGGAAAAAATCAGGAGATAGGCGGCAGCGTGTTTCTAATAACAAATACTCGTAGATACAAAAAACTGCGATTGCCAACCGCTTGCCAAGCGTGGTAACTGTGGCAAATATCTTGGATACCTTTTTTTTGTTGTGGTGGAGTAAGAATGTCCACTAGCCCATAACATTCTGTGGGTTTCTAAGAGGCGATAGATGGAAATAAATCAGTAGATGAGCTTTTTCGTGATAACAGTACAAGATAATAGTACAAGATAATAAAACACTTTGGTTACCATTCAGCCTGATAAGCGTGGAAACTATGGAAAATATGTTCTCTACGAATCAATTTAAGAAATAATTTAAAAATTCTTTTTTTTATATTTTTTTAAGGAAAGGAACAAACTGAAAGACGTTTTTCAATTTTAATGAAACTTCTTGTCGGTATACTTTCAGAAACTTGATATTTTTCACACAGTCCAGCTGATGGTAAGTGAATGCTGTGGCCCATAGACATCTACATTTATCGTCGATTAAGAATCAAAATGCATATGCGTTGTCACCCGTGAGGACTAAGATGGAATGCCTCGTTTCCAGTTAAAAAAGGTTTCCGGATCTGTAAGCTCACCATAAGAATCACAGCAGTATTAAATTGCTATTTTACGCTGGTATACTATGACACCGTTTTTCTTCCCGGTCGAGCTGACCCATTCGTGCTACAACCATAATATAGCTGTAGCGTGACTCTACCACGTATAAAATTATTTAACGTATATAATTATTATTATCTTCATTAAGACTACAAAGAGTAACATGTGGAACTTTCACTATATACTACTCTTGACCCCGTGAGAACCAGTCCTCGAACAGACCGGGTCCGCCTATTGCAGTGTTGTTAAACTTCGACTAACCGGTACCCGATTTAAAAGGTCGAAGCTTGTAATAATTTCAAGGACGATTCAATAAGAGTTATAATTGCCTGCGTTTCACCTTCAACCTCTTAAGTACAACAACAACAACCTCTTAAGTATAACAGTTTAAGGAGAACTATATTTAATAAAAATAAGTTTTGGTGTAAATTGAATTGTGATATTTTTATTTTTTATTTACATGAACGGTAAAGCCACGCTGCAGCTATACTATAGTTTTAGCACGAATGAGTCGGTTACATAAGGACAGGACCACGCTCTCACAGAATACCAACGTAAAATAGCAGCTCCATGCTGCTGTGTTTCGTATGGTGAGTGTAGAGAGCCGGAGACCCTTTTTACTGGAAACGAGGCATTCCATCTTAGTCCTCACGGGTGACGACGCATTTGCAATTTGATTCGTAATCGAGGATAGATGTAGATGTATATGGGCCACAGAATTCACTTACCGGCAGGTGAACTGTGTGCTCATTTATCACACTATTCTACAAAAATGTAGAAGGGCTTAGGCCATAGACGAGCAATGTCACACAAAACATGATCTAGCTAACGGTAACCATCACGTCACGCTGCAGCTATATTATAGTTGTAGTACGAATGGGTCGGCTCGAACTGGAGATGACCAAGCTCTCACAAAATACTAGCGTAAAATACCACCTCAATGCTGCTGAGTTTCGTATCGTGAGTGTAGAGAACCTGAGACCCTTTTACTGAATACGAGGCATTCTATATTAGTCATTACGGGTGACAACACATCTGCATTTTAATTGTAATGAAGGATGTCCACAGACCACTGTATATACTTACCATCATGTGGACTGTTTGCTCGTTTATCACCTTTATTCTATAAAGAAGACATAATACATTTCTTTTTATTACCAGTTCTTCACTTTATGTATTAAATATATTATATATGTATTAAATATATTAATATAATATTTAATTTTATATTCCCAATTCAATACGTAAAAAGTGACAAAGCAGGTATTGTGAGGTACGCCTAAAACTAAATTATTTTTCCATACCTCAGTTTGTTATGTGTTTGACCGTCGACGAAGATGAAGAGATAGTCTGCCAAAGCAGGTATTTGGCGAGTGACCAAGGATTCACATTGTAATATAAAGAGCGTGGCACAACGTTGATCGAAAACTTCTATAGAGTGATATATTTTTCCTTTGTTATTTTTTGACTGTGTCCTCGCATGCAGTCAGCTTTGGCAGAAACACCTGTTATTTTTTGTTTATCTTTTTTCTTAAAATGTGACCAGAAATTGAAATCAGATCACTCTTTAATAAAACATTAAAAGAAGATAAAAATAATATGCAATAACAACACGCTAAGTTCCCGTGTAAGCGGACACTTCAAATCTAGCGATCTAGTCTTTAATTGACTATTAAATGGTGTCTACCAAGGACATTCTAAAGAGTGAAAGCGCGCGAATTATAGAGGATATGGCTTAAAACAATATTGAAGGTAAGAGTAAATTTTTTAGCAATTTTATTAGTAAACAAATGGTAAAATAAAAATTTTGTACAACCGAATTCAATATAAATAAAATGAGGACATCATCAATGTAGTTGAAGTCAATTTAATACGTATTATTAAGGATAACTCAAAGACTACTTGTCAAATCTTAAATTAAATTTATACGGGACCACATAAAAAGCATCAGATTTCAAATAAAAAATGAATAATCAAAATCGTTTCACCTAGAAAAAGTCTGAGGTAAAACACATTAAAAAAATACTATCGAGTTGAGTACCTCCTCCTTTTTTTGAAGTCGGTTAAAATAGCTTGTTTATGTTATTCTGAAACCTTGAATAGTAAAATGTGAAACATCAACATATCCCTAAGAAATTAATCAATAATGTTTAATGTATTGTTTTTGCGGAAAGACTTGTAGCCAATACCACAAATAATGAAAAAAAACGTATATAGGTTTTAATTTTGATTTGAGTTTTTTTTTCCGCTCAGCTATTATACCTTTGACCATTGAGCTATTATGTACTACGTCCTAGAGGCAACACTACATTCAGCTACTCTGTTCCACTCAACTGCGGTGCATACACCGCACTTTAATCAGTCACTCGCTAGGCGCTTGTGGAGTTGTCACGTGTTGTGATGATTTAAAAAAAATCTCTTGATAAAAATATGCCGTCGTGTGTACTTAGATATTGCACAAATAATTCAAAAAATGTCAGTAAAAACCAAGGAATTGCTTTTCATCGGTTAATAAGATACTTAATCAATAAAGAGTTTTATAGATTAATAATAAAACAAATTATTTCTAAGACGCCATCTTGTGTCATGAAATATAGATTATGAAATTAATATGTTCAGATGCGACATTTCTGTGGGTACTTAAAGTATAGGACGAATATATTATTAAACACATTTTTTTGTAGAAAAATATATAAGTTATTATAATTAGGCTAAATTTTTAATGTTTAAATCTGCTCATTATTCTTTTATTTTAATTTTAGGTTTCCACATTAAAGCAAAGGTGGAATAAATTCGTCCATTTTTAACTCTCGGGTGCCCAGAATTTATGAACGACTCTTATTCTAATTTAAATAAATATATTTGTAATTTAAATGTTATTTTAATAAGTTTTGATAAACATAGATTTAGTAGGTACGTTTTTATATTTGAAATAGATACCTTATAAAATATTCAGATAAAAATATCATTAAAATGTAATTGTGATATTATGTAATATTATATTGAATAAGCAAAAATAACATACAAAATAAATGACAAAATTTAAATATTGTTCTAGATATAATTTACCTATTTAACAATACAATCTGCTATTTCCTAGGGATTATTCTAACTATGTTTATTCTATGATATAAAAAACCAACCGCGCGAACACAGAGTAGCGCAAATTTTTTGTTTGAGATAGCTGTTCTAGTACGTAAGTACATATTACTTCAATGCCTTTGACAGATCTATTTTATGATATAGAATATTATTTATTGGCGCTAAAGTTACTTTCACTTAAACGTTGTAAAGGTCGAGGTCAATTGGTATGAGATATTAAATCACTGTTGAGTAACATTATAAGCTATTATTTAAAAAGATTACATAAGCCTGACACGCCTGTTACCCAGTGGGGTAGGCAAACACTACGAACTTCCACCTTCACGATCCTCTGCCGTTCACATCTGTAATATAAATTTGCTTTGTCACTCTTTCCTCGTTCATTCTTTCTACATGACCAAATCACCAAAACATTTCTTTTATTAATCCTCGTCGCAACATCATCTTGCACAACCTATTTTTCTCTTATCACACAATATTTTACCCTGTCATTCAAATTCAGCGCTAGCATATTCCTTAAAGACCGCATTTCTACAGCATTTATTCTACTTTTGAGCTTCTTCTGCCACACCCAGCGTTCACTACCATACGTTAAATTAGGGATTAACACAGCATTATGAATTAACATACGTGCCTTTTTTGACATATTCTGACTCTTCACAATAGAGTGTAGAGCCCCATTCACTCTATTTCCTGCATTAACTCGTCGTTCTATAGCCTTATCATATCTACCGTCTCTACTAAATACACGTCCCAAATACACGAACTCATCCCCTGCTCAATCAAATCCCCTTCTATTCTTAGTATTTATTATTTATTAAGTTATTATTTATCAATTGATAGATATAATTGATCATGAACTGTAAGAATATCCATTACCCCATATCGTTCCGTGGATGTCATAAGAGACGATAGATAGAAACTGAAACGGGTGATGGGCAGCAGTATTTTTCCAATAAATACTCGAAATGATTAAAAACTGCAGTTGCTAATACGCATGCCAAGCGTGGCAACTATGGCAAAATCCCCCCTTACAAGGCAATCTTTGAGTGAGTCCTAAGTTCAGCAGTGAATTTTTATTAGCTGTTATGGATAGTTGGAAGCCTTCAAGTCAAAGAATAATAACTTAGATAAAATAATTTGTTGTTAATAAATAAAAAGATCGTCAATCATCATCAGATTAATATAGAAACGTGATGATATAACTTATAATTCAACATTTAATTACCAAATACGTTATAATTAAAGTAATTTGAAATCATTAAACCTATGCTGAAATTACAACAAGGAAAATATTTAGTATATTTCTGTAAAAAGATTAAAGAAGAAAATACATTTGTTACACCAATCCACCAATTATTGTTTCATTAAAGTGATAATCAAACAGATTAAAGGTCGTTGATATGGAGGAAACGGAGAGTGCACCTGTTGTTGCGCATACACTCGGGCACTATAATCCTGTCCTGCACAGATGTTTAGTCTCCGTTGTGGCTGGCCGCATTGACAGAAATTCGGTCTAGAATACCGGCCGTACTGAAAGTGAATGCTGTGGCCTGTATACACCTACATCTTTTCTCAATTAAGAATCAAAATACAGATGCGTTGTCACTCCTGAAGACTGCGATGCAATTTCTCGTTTCCAGTGATTACACTTACCATACTAAAGCTGCTATTTGACGCTGGTATTAGGTAAGAGAGTGGTCCTTTTCCGATCGAGCCGACCCAGTCTTTCTGCTACGTGGAGTTTTTTAAGCTTGCTTCCAATCCTATTTCATAAAGGTTACAAAGAGTTAACTCAAATATTTTGTAAGAGTTTTTGTACTTGGCAGAGCCACGCTGCAGCAACATTATGATTATAGTCAAGATTATGCTCAACCGAGGAAGGAATAAGGTTACGTGATAGAGCCATGCTGCAGCAAAATTATGGTTGTAGCACGAATGGGTTGGCTCGACCGGGGAAAGACCACGCTATCACAGAATACCAGCGTCAAATAGCAGTTCAATGCTATTTGACGCTGGTATTCTATCAGTGTTTCATATGGTGAATGTAGAAAACCGGAGACTCTTTTTACTGGAAACAAGGCCCCTGAGGACAGAGAAAAAATATCTTAGTCCTCAGGGGTGCCAGCGCATCTGCATTTTGATTCTTAATCAAGGATAGATGTAGATGTTTCACCAGACCGACTGTGTGCTCGTTTGCCACCTTTATTCTATATAAAAAAGAGCACGCTTTCACGTATTACCAGCGTAAAATAGCAGCATAATGCTGATGTATTCCATGTGGCTGTGAGCCGAACTCGAGACATTTTTTACTTGTAGCGAGGCAACAACGCATTCGTATTCTTAATTTGGGATGGATTTAGGTGTTGATAGGTCACATCATGCACTTACTATCGGGTAACAGCTCGTTTGTCACGTTTACTTATATTAAAAATTAGTCTCGAGGCATATCCATATTATTGTTTACTTTGATCAATTGCGCGGGAGTCGACCAAAAGTTCACAGACTTAGCAAGATAAATGTGTTCATGAGCGTTAAGGCAATCATTCCTGCGATTGGTTGAGCGTACGTGAATGGCTTTTGTTTCGGGTCACTCGTTATTAATGTTATTTGTCTTCATCACAATATCCAAATTACGTTTAAAAATAATCTTTTTTAGAGTCAAAAAGTCGTTAAAGCTGGAGGATGGGTTGCTTAAAATGAATCGCCTTAGTTACAGTTTGGATTTTTCTGTAATATTTTGATGTCTGTTGCAGGCTAGAAGGCTGATGGTACCAGTTTATATATATATATATATATATATATATATATATATATATATATATATATATATATATATATATATATATATATATATATATATGAACTAAATTTTTGTTCTTTATTTAAATTGATGAATAAAATAATGATAAAATAGAAAGAGAAATGGAACCATGTTGCTGTTTTACTATTATAATTGCAGCACAAATGGATTGCTCAACAGGGGGAAGAACACTCTCTTACAGTACAGTATGAAATAATAGCTTAGTGCTGCTGTGTTTCGTATGGTGAGACGGTTCTCTAGATGATCTCGCACATGCGATATCACCCATGAGGGCTAAGATGGAATCGCTTCCAGTTAAAAGAGTCTCCGGTTCTCTAGACTCAACATACGAAACAGGCATCAATAAGCTGCTATTTTATGCTAGTTTTCTGTGTCCTACCCAGAGTTAGCCGACCTATTCGTGCTACAACCATAATATAACTGCAGTGTAGCTCTACCACGTAAAATCTTGTTTCAAGTTTAGCAATAAAGCGCATTGGATTCGATAGTTTGGGAGTGTGTGACGGACGTCTCTCACACGACATCGCAACTTGTAATAAATAAAATTAACACTTGCGAAAAAATCCGCCTGATGAAATCATTCGCTCCGCGCACTCTAGAAATTGGCGACAACGAGAGATAATGGGCAGTAGGCGAGGACGTGTTACTTAAGTGTGATCGCCAGTCTGAAGAAGCGGCATAATTATATTCGTAGTTGTCCTTTCTCTTTTTTCGCTCATTATATAACGTATTAAATTAAATTAACAATTAGCAATATTAATGTATATTAATAATGTCCTCCAGACTGAAATGCAGTCAAGGCGTCCAGTCTCAAAAGAGAGCCATCTACGCAGGACATGACTATAGTTCACATGTGGATGCGCGAGCACAGGTGCACTCTCTATTTCCTCACTATCATAGTCCGATAGGACGGTAATCTTACGGATTTACGTGCTCGAGGCACGGTTGTGAAATATCGCCAACTGTCTGACTCTGGGCTGCTAAGCCCAATAACTGATTTTAAACCCGACCCGGGATTCCAACTTCATAGTCAGCAACTGAGTTAACGAACAATAGATCGAAAGCACGAATAAAGACGAAGCAGTCATTAATACTAAAGGATATGATATGATATTATAATAGCAATTTATGTATATATATATATATATATATATATATATATATATATATATATTATGGAAGCAAAAAACGCTATCTATATATATATATATATATATATATATATATATATATATATATATATATCTAAGAAAACCCATAACCCTATATATATCATACATGTAATATATCATACGTGATAGAGCCATGGTGCACCTAAATTATGGTTGTAGAATGGGTCGCCTTGATCGGGGAAGGACCACGCTCTCACAGAATACCAGCGTAAGAAAGCAGCTTAATACTGCTGTGTTTCGTGTAGCGAATGTAGAGATCCGGAGATCCCTTTTTACTGAAAATGAGGTATTCCATCTTAGTCCTCAGGGGCGACAACGCATCTGTGTTTTGATCTTTAATAGAGGATAGCTGTAGGTGTCTATGGGCCACAGTATCACTTACCATCAGGTGGACTGTGTGCTCGTTTGTCACCTTATTCTATAAAAAAATCCCATTTCAACCCGTGGGTATTTAAAGGGGCGGCAATCGGAAATGCTAGATAGATCTCATGGTTTCCCAAAGATGATGGTAAAACCATCCGTATCCATTGTTTACGGCAGTCATTTCCAGACTGGTGACGGGCAGCAGTATCAAAGGTGCGAGACATCTGGTACTATGATCTACCACCTGCAAAGCGTGATGAATAAGGTAAGTCCTTTCTACTATGGCTAGGCTGATAATAAAGTACAAAAATGAATCCAAAACACCGTCTCGTGGCACTTGTATTCCATAATCTAAGTTTGTATCCTTTTTTTTTTCTAAGGGGAGGCAATAAAGTTTTTAAAATAAAAAATAAAGCAGATGTCAAAAAAATCTTGCTAATTGACAGAAAGCTACGAAAGATACGCAGGAGTTCAATGGAGGGGGCAGCAAACGAGTGAGAGTGAGATGTCTTATGTCACGTTTATCTTCCTAACGGTGACTTGTTTATGAGACAACCTGTTTTTTTAACAGTATCGCTAAAAGTGTAAGTTGTCTAGACCTATCGGGAGTGCTTAGAAATTATGGCGACGTATTTCCTGACGTCAAACAAGTAATATGAAGAAAAAAATTAAAGAAGGAAGAGTTGTCTATGTACTTCGTCGCTTTATTAATAGTTTTACAGATACAAATGGATTAACTGTTCCGACCTGATCAGTGGCTCCACCATAAACACCTGCAAATAATTTTATACAAGACTGATAATCGTTGCTACCCCTGAAAACTAGTATCATATTCTAATGTTAAACTGGCTCTTTTACCCTTCACACAATAGCTAGGCCAGTGCAAAAATCGATAAATAGCGTATCGATATTTTCATACTAAATCGATTAAAAATTATCAATGTTTTGTTATTTTTCCCAAAGTTTACAAAAATCAAACACACACAACAGACATTAGACAAATTTAGTTATTCTAAACGCGCCACGTTATTTTTCAAAGGGTAGCCAAATTTTTAACTTAAGTTCCCATATATAAATAATGATGTACCGTTATTGAAGTTTTTGAATATACGCGTAAATAAGGCTTCTACATTTATTTGAAACTATCCCAAACTGATTGCGATTTATCGGCAACAACGTTATTGCCTATCAATCGACCCTTACGAATGTGTGCGTGCGCAGTAAATACAGTTAGAATAATGCATTACCACTCATTTTGAATTTAAAAGATAAAAAGGACAGAATGTGTGAGATTTTTACAAAATAACCCTGTATTATGTTTCCATCCAATATAGGAATGCAACACGTGAAATTTTAGATACTGAATTGATCATCTTAAAATATTGATTTTTGTAATATTGAGATTAAAATTAATTGTAAATATCTATTAACTTTCAAAATTTCTATATATTTTAATAAAACATAGGGTACACTGCTGTTTAGGTGCTTGACGGTAGGATAGTGGTACAGGCCTAGATGGTATCTGAGACAGTAAAGTAGCCTCACCATCTAGTTTAATAATATCAAATTAATTAATTACTATAAATTAGCTGTTCCCCGCGACTTCGCCCGTGTGTAATTTAGGGTTTTAATTTTCTGCGCGGAACCCTAATTCTTTTTTTAAAATAAAAGTAAAATAAAAGTAGCCTAAATTACTCCTTCTAACATCAGCGTCAAAATCGGTCGAGCCATTTCGGAGATCAGCCGGAACAAACAGACAGACAGAAGGACAAACATTTAAAAAAATTGTTTTTGTTATAAACACCATATATAATGTCATATGCATTTAGTAAATAACTGTAATTTTGACTTTACAAACAGATAATTCAATTATATTTCAATTATTTAATATATTAGTATAGATATATAAATCGATGTTATTGAATAACTCCATCATATTGATTTGGAAACGATTTGCGATAGCTTAAAATATATAGCAATAGTAAGTATATTATGCAGCACAATATAAAATTACATTATGTGTTTCATTCTGTACATTTAAGCTGTAGGAGGAAATCATAAACCTATGCGATATCGTCTTAAAGAGGCTTAGATGTATCCGTAGATTAGGTTTCATCATATCTTGGCTTAGTTGAGTAAATAAAATAATGATATAGTATTACTATCTGTATTATTATCTGTGTATTATCCAAAAATAAAAGGAATAAAGAAATAGAAAATTTAGAATAACCGATTTAAAATATGTCTATCTCATTCATCAGGGTTACCCAGTCAACTTGGCTAACCCCGCTGGACCTGACTACGTGTCTCCACACAAAATGACTGAGCGTCTAGGGTCCGGATATAGTAAATTTTACTTACGTACTAAATAATACGCACGACCACACGCATAACAATTACAAATATGTATTCTAATACCGATTGATACTTTCGCTTGTTGCGACATTACACATGCGCAGTTAGAGTCCGGATGGTAGAAAGCAAAACTGTCGGTTTCACTCAAGCACGAATGACCGCCAGCCGCGCGGGATCACTGCCATCCCGAGTAAACTAGTTTTAATAGTAGACATTTAAAAAAATAACCGATAATCTTACAACTATGCCTACATTTATAATTTCGTCTTCCGCAAGGCATTTCCATGGTCAATAGTAATGTATTAAATTCAAAGTGAGAGTATATATATACGTGGATATTTATACGTGGTAAAGCCATGATGCAGTTATATTAGTGGTATAGTTGTAGCACGAATGGGTCGGCTCGACCGGGGAAGGACCACGCTCTCACAGAATACCAGCGTGAAATAGTAGCTTAATGCTGCTGTATTTCGTATGGTGAGTGTAGAGAACCGGAGACCCTTTTTACTGAAAACGAGGCATTCCATCTCAGTCCTCACGGGTGACAACGCATCTGCATTTTGATTTTTAATGGAGGATAGATGTAGATGTCTATGGGCCACAGCAACCACTTACCATCAGGTGGACTGTGTGCTCGTTTGCCACCCTATTCCATAAAAAAAATACTACTAATTTACAATACAATAAAATACTCTTTATTGTAATTCAAGGCAAGATGAATATAACAGAAAAAAAAAGAAGTGCCTTTGTACATATGTTCTTTTTACCATTTACTTAGCAAAGTATGTGTGTAAATAAATCGTGAAATAAATAAATAAACAAATACAAACAAGTAAAACAAACGGGACCAAACTCAGAATACCAGCGTAAAATAGCAGTTTACAGCTGTGTTTCATATGTGTGTAGCGATCTAGAGACCCTTTTTTACTGGAATCGAGGAATTCCATCTTAGTCCTCATGGGATGTCGACGCATCTGTGTTTCGATTCTTAATCGAGGATAAATGTAGATGTCTATGGGCCACAGCATCCACTTACCATCAGTTGGACTGTGTACTCGTTTGTTACCCTTATTCTATAAAAAAAAAGAAATATAAAAAGAAAAACAAAAGTCGGTCTTATTGCTAGATAGCAATCTCTACCAGACACTTCAGAAAAGAATTAAATAAAAATAAGAAAATGATAAACATTAAGAAAAATAAACCCGCTTGCCAAGTAACAACCATGACAAATATCGCCTTTATAAGGCATACTACGAGGGAGGCCTATGTTCAGCAGTGGACTTTAATAGGCTGTAATGGTAGGTGAAAGATGAACTAACTTATGTTTATTTAAAGCTGAACATCAACATCGTCCAACGGTTCCAAAAGAAAGACTATACAAAACACGACAAGAAACTACATTTAGACGACGTTTTAGGAAAAGAGGGAGTGTACCGAACACTGTATAGCGCAGAGAGTAGCTTGAAGGAACAGGAAGCATTATTATTCCAGTGCTGCGCTGAACCTTGTGAAGCTGGATGGCTTGCAGTATATGAAGACTGCAGACGATATATGCTCGGGAGCGAATGGATGGGGTACTTTATGACGATGATGAAGCTTGAAGTTTCCGTAGGTTGTTGTTGGTTGCGTGTTCAGATCACCTTAGGTGGTTACCACTGCGGCCGTGGAAGGAAAAGGGGAGATCTCCCGCCGGGCAAGGTGTTCTGCCCGGGTAGCGGCCAACGCTCCTTGTGTTAGTTCGGAGATGTTCTATATATATTGTTTATGATTCGGAATTTTGATAGCGTGATTTAGGCTTCGGTGTGTTTCGCTTGCGGCGCGACGACAGCGCCGCTATTTTGCCTAAGAGTCCGTACGGGTTGAATAGAATAGAATAGATTTTTTTCATTCAATATAGATTACATGTAATTCTCATTGAAAGTTATTTCTTACTTTACCACTGATTCGAAAAAACCTCCGCCCTGAGAAGAACCAGCAAGAAACCCAGCGGGACTTTTTTTTTAAATAGATTTTACAATGTGAATGGTTACAAAATATTTACAAAATTTATCTTAGAAACAGCTTGGAAGCGACCACCTCATTCCCAGGGGTTATTATCAACCATGTATTCATTTATTTTATAATAACCCTTTTTGTAAAGTTTTTGTTTAATGGTAGATATCACCTTCTTACTACTTCCTGCCACTAAATTGCAATGCATGTATGCTGTGTCTCGCTCTGAAGGAGCCTTGGAGGGTAAAGAGACTCGGTGGAATTACAAGCTGTGAGGCGTTCCATTTTAGTCCTTTATTTATTTCCTCTTTGTCAATCTGCAGCTTTCTTTGATTGAAGTTAGCTACAGGTATCCATGGAAGGCAGTACCCACTTTTTTAGGAGAGGGGCTAAACGAGCATACGGCTCACCCTTTGAGTATTAAAACTCAAAGGGCTCACCCGATGATAAGTGATTAAGAATCGAAACGTAGATGTGTTGTCACCCCTGAGAGCTAAGACGGAATGCTTCGTTTCCAGTAAAAAAGGGTCTCCGGTTCTCTACACTAAACATACGAAACACAGCAGTATTAAGCTGCTATTTTACGCTGGCATTCACATGCATGGCTCTACTTATGTCATAGAGTAGAAAATTATTTTAAGCCGTCACTACATGGCTATTTTGTTATGTAATGCATATTAAATTAGACTCGCGTCGGAATTAACTGATAAATAGAATAACAACAAACATATTAATGCCTTTACAGACAATCGAAAGCGTTTTATACCCAATAAATCCATCAATGGAAACTGTCCGTGAGCTGAATAATATTACCGTAGTAATTCTCTCCAATTGAGATAATATCGCGATTCGTAAACTACAGTGTGCGAATATCTTTTCGTTAGTGACAGCCCGTTTTTCTAGTAGTCGTAAACAGATTGCTGATTATGCGGTCCTGGGTTCGAATCCCAGGTCGCACCTAAATCAGTTATTGGTTTTTTTCTGACTACTAACCTTACTTCATGGTAAGTGGTCAATTCGGTCCACCACTGTGCGTTTTAAAAGAAGTTTTCTTGCTCCCACAACTAGAATATAAAATGTTTCTCTTTTTAGTTAATTTTATAACAAAGTCGCGTTTCTTTCCAATTGCTGTCTTAATAATTAAGCTTGTATAAAAACTCAATAAACTCACTTTAGCTATTACGTAAACATGTTTTTTTCTAAATGAGGTCATACAGTGGATGAATATAAATAATTTAGATATAAATATAAATAAGACGAAATTTATTGAATATAAAACCCTCAAAAACATTTCAAATGACATTAAACTCACATATAACAACAAAATCGATAATTGAAGAAGTCGTTTCCACGACATTTCTAGGAATAATATTTGATAAATTTTGTAGTTGGAAGCCTCATATAGAAAGACTTTGTACTAAAATAGATCGTTTCGTTTTTGCATTGCGTAGACTAAGAAATATTGTATCGGAAAGAGCTGCACTGATGGCATATCATGGATATATCTCATCCATACTACGATATGGTGTTATACTCTGGGGGTATTCGGTGGATTCGGATAAAGCATTTAAAGCACAAAAACGCTGCATAAGAGCTCTTTGTGGTGTTGGTCCTTTAGTGAGTTGCAAACCTTTGTTCAAAACTAAAAAGATCCTGCCTTTGCCTTCATTATACATATTTGAAATGTGCATATTTGTTCATAAGCATCCACATTTATTTCAACGTAAGTGTGATGTGAGTGAAAGTAAGGGTAGATACAAGAATAGGTTATATGCGCCAGCAAATCGTCTAAAAGTTACAAAAAGAAAGGCTTCTGCAATGTCGATTAGAATTTATAATAATTTACCTGATAATTTAAAGCGTAAAAGTTTATTGTCATTTAAGAAATCTGTTTTGGCATTGTTGCTCCGTAAATGTTATTATTCTGTAGAAGAGTTCTTAAACGACAACGACCTACATACGAGTAATAATGAATGATAATTTTAGAATAGGATTAATTACGTAATTACGAGATTCTGATATTTAAAAAAAATAATGTTTTTGATATTATTTTATATAAAATTTGACTTATATATCTAATTAATTAATAAATTTGATGTAAAAATAGAAAGATATTAATGACAATTGGATATGTAACATTATATAATTATTGACGTAAGAATAATAATTAATATATGACATTGACGTATAATAATAATCTTACTTGATATAATAATACTTACTTATATTTATTCCGACACTGTGGCATAATAAATTAATTATCAAATTAAGTAAATAATATTAAATAATTTTATATTTTGTTAAATTAATATATGTTGTTAAATTCGATAAGTATTGTTGTTTAGGATACTTGACCATTAATATTTGCACACCACTAAGGTAGAATATGTGGAACGAATTATACTCAAACACCATTGTACAACCATATTCTTGCAAATAAAGATTATTATTATTATTATTATTTTATTTAACTATCCATGTATGTCGTTTTTATTACTCTGTGATTTACTGTCATAAAAAATCTGTGGTGCGAAATAAAGGTTGGACTTAGTTCTCATGGACATTTAGCGTCCGAAAAGAATTATGACAGTACTGTTCAATTTTCGCAGCCTTTTTGAATTCCCGATGACCTTTTATGGCCTATAATTTCATAGTAATAATACGCAAGATATGAATTTAAGACTGCAAGATTTTATCTAAATTCACCGTTAAACTTCAAGGTTTTTATTCAAGGAATTCGTTATGTATCTTTTTACACACACTTACAGCCAGCTTCATACAAATACTACGTTATATATCTACGTATACGTTATCATCCCTGAGGACCAAGATGGAATGCTTCAAAGTCTGTAATCAATCATATAGGTTCTCTTTACCCTTCAGATTGGAACTCAGCAGTACAAACTCTGCTGCTATTTGAAATGTCAGAAATAGCATAAATATAAGAAATAGCATAAATAGCAGAAATAGCATAAATAGTAGAAATAGGTAGCAGGGAGAGTGTATTGTAAAAGATATTTCACCTGAAGGTAAGTAAATGCTGTGGACCATAGATTAAAATGCAGATAAGTTGTCACCCCTGTGGACTATGACAGAACGTCTCGTTTCCAGTAAAATGGGTCTTCAGTTCTCTGCACTCATCATACGAAACACAGCAGCATTAAGCTGCTATTTTACGCCGGTTTTCTGTGGGAACGGCATCGCGACAAACTTACGTTACCATCCACATCATCTGAATTCTTGTTGGTCTCGGTATTGATTATTTTACTCTTTGGTTTATATGTTCGAAACATAAAGCTTTATAAATCGCCGTTAGCTTAAACGTGTTTTGTTTTGACGAAATTTTTAATTTCGGAAATATTTTAAGCCCATTTCAAGTAAAACAAGTTAATTGTTTGCAATTATCATTACGTAATAACTTAATTAAAAGAGTTGAGTGTGCATAAGCTTTGTTCAGGGAAAGTAACCTTAATTTAAACCAGATTATTAACACAGCGTTATTATTAAAAATTCATCAAAAAAATAACCTGACTTTTTTTTTGTGTTGTGTTACTTGTTTAACCAAAAATGCTGCTTTGTTGGTCATTAGGTTCAATATTCGAATCTTGGGTGGGGCCAAAATCAGTTACGGCCTTTTTCTGTCAAGAAATTCTCAGCAGAAGCCCTCAGTCGAGAATTTGACGATGTTTCACCCCCTTGCCTCGGGAAATACGACGTGAATCCTGCGCCTGATCTATTTCCGGTTGTATCGGATAATCGTCCAATCAGACTGTGAGAGTGAGGGAATAAAGAGCGCACTTGTGTTTGTGCATTTGTGCGCTATAATCCTGTTCTGCGCAGATGGTGACCGAAACTCTTTTTGGTGAAAATTATTATCTACTATTATCAATCCATACCAATTGTGCTCACTTGGTTGGACGCTGCTGTGACTTAAAAAATATTTAATGCGATAGAGCGGTGGAGAACTTTCTAAACTAAAATTTTTTTAACGTTTTCAATTTATCATACCGCACATCATTATAATATCATATGAACAGTCCACATGAGGAATACTTGCCACGCTTGTTGTTGTTAGCAATGGCAGTCTTTTAGTATTTTCGTTATGAGGGAAATATTGCTATCCATCTTTGGTTTTATTCTCTTCTGTCAACTCTACGCCGCAGCTATATTATGGTTGTAGCACGAATGGGTCGGCTCTACCGGGGAAGGACCACGCTCTCACAGAATACAAGCGTAAAATAGCAGCTTAATGCTACAGAGTTTTCTATTTACCCTTTTTAATGGTAACGAAGTATTCCATATTAGTTCTCAACGTGACAATGCATTTGAATTTTGATTCTTAGCCGTGGATAGTCTAGATAGAAGGTTTATGGGCCTATCTCTCTTTAAACCAGAACTGCAGTATAAACCTGACAGTAGTAACACTAACATGACTAATCACAATACAACTAAGAATCTGTATGAGCTATCTTAGCAGTTAGCCATCCATCGTTAGTCAGCCTAAGTGATAATAAAAAAGTTTCCATTTTCTAAATGCGTATAAACTTACTTCCGCATCATAACTGTAGCTTTAAAACTGTCAAGATATTTTATTTTTACATTCAACTTACGTTTACTTTCTACGTTAACTTGATAACCCATAATTATGTTTACAACGACGAATGTAAGTCGACACGTCAAATTGCGATTTGATTGAAGCTATTTATTTGTCGTTTGGGCCTTTCTTTGTGTTTCCAATGTTGCCACTTTCGACATATCATATTTTATATTGTTGGCACAAATGTACGACTTATATTATTTCTGACGAAGCGTTATGTCGGATATTGGGGCGGAGCGTATTGCAACCCTCGTGTCCTTGACTCTAATGAAATTTTTATTGTTATCTGTTTCGAAATTAAAGAAAGGCTTTATTGATTTAAAATAATGAATTTAAGTAATGCTAAAGGTTGCTCTCTCTCTCTTTCTCTTTACTAAATGATAATAGATTGAAGTTAGAATGAAGTTAATAAATACTTACAAGTAAGATAGGCAAACGGTAAAGAACGATTATAGATAAGGCCTTAATTGTCAGATTTTGATGACACTTACCACATATAATTTACGTAATATGGTTAGTACATAGATTTATTTTCATGTTTTTAACTATTTTAATGAATAAAATATCAAGATTTTCATACCATTACCATTACAATTACAACCAGAGTGACCGACATAACCCAACGGATTAGTAAGCTGAAGTGGCAATGGGCCGGCCATATAGTTCGAAGAACCGATAACCGATGGGGAAGAAAGGTTCTCGAGTGGCAGCCTCGTACCGGTAGGCGTAGTGCAGGGCGACCCCCCACTAGATGGAGTGACGACCTGGTAAGATATGCAGGAAGTCGATGGATGCAGGTGGCTCAGGACCGTGCTTTGTGGCATTACTTGGGGGAGGCCTATGTTCAGCAGTGGACTTGTGAAGGGCTGTGATGATGATGATGATGATACCATTACAATATACCAAAAGACCACTGCTATGGAGGATATTTGCAAAGCGTGGCAGCTTGGCTTTCACGTTGGCGACCCCAATTTTGTAACTTAGGTTCTAAATAAGAAAACCCTGCTGCCCGTCTAGAATACCTAGATTTGTTTCCCTATGTTTCCTCTTGCGACACCCGCGGAACGATGTGGTTATTCTTACACTGTCAGGATATGATCAATTTATTTTAATAAATTTAAATTAAAACAATTTAAAATTAGAATGGTCTTCAAGCACACAAACTTTCCAGACCTCGGTATTCTAAATGACTTATTAAATTTTTCTAAAATATTTTTTTAGTTGAATTTGTTATTTTTTGTTCAAGAAAATTTCTTAACTATTACATAATGAAAACTTACATAACTTTTAACTGATTTTCAAAAAAAGAAGAAGGTATTCAATTCGACTGTATGTTTTTTATATGTTACCGCAGAGCTTTTTTCTAGGTGAACCGATTTTGATGATCGTTTTTTATTTGAAAGCTGATGCTTCTCATGTGGTCCCATATAAATATGAATAAGATCTGAATAGTAATTTCTGAGTTATCCTTAATAATGCGTATTTAATTGACTTCGCCTACATTGATGATGTTCTCATTTTATTTATATTGAAGTCGGTTACAAAATTCGTACAAATTTTGTAATTTCACCTCTTGTTATATATTACTTTGGAATTTTTCCTATGCAATACGTAAAAGTCTTAGGCAAGTCTAGTTTATAGTGCATAAATAAAGTTAACCTTGGCTAATAACATATAACTGCATATTTTAAATATTAAGCTTACCAAGACTCTTGGTTAAACAACATTAATACGATCAAATAGCGCAAGAGATATTTTAAGTAATAATGAGTCTACTCTTAAACATTGTACAATTATACCAAATAAATATATAATAAGGAAATAAGTAAAATTTTAAATAACATTTCATTTTTGACGGCTCCGTAACGCAGTGGTTTAGCAATAAATTGCAGAGCTAGGGGTTGCGGGTTCGAATTCGGGCTACTTGCAATCGAAGTATGCACATCTACTATGACCTCGGTTCTTGGATCAGATAGAAAACTGGTGATCTGATTGCTTAATTTCTTGAGAAGCCCATAGGAAGAAAGATTCGAGAGAAGCGCTTTGCGCCAAACTCGATCGAAAGCCTTCGCTATATTCAAACTAACCACCAAAGTCTATTCCTTGGACTCTGAGTGACCCCGAAGAAAACCGTACAGGCAGTCACTAATCAGCTGGTGCTACCCAATGTACCGCATGAGCTGGCTGGTTACAACTCCATTATTTTGGAGAACATGGAGGTGATCTGAGCGGTAACCTTTTTAGGGATCAGGTGCACGACATCGAAAGCGTGAGAATGCACGGGTTTCCGAATGAAGGTGAACTAATTTCTCGCCAATTTTGCCAGTGTCTCATACTTTGCCTTAGAATTAACTCTTTTGAAGGACTCCTGAGTACCCACGCTCATGAGTGGAGTAGCTTGGTCGTGAATGCTCAGCGAGGGATTCTCCATTACCAGGGATGCTGGAACACTCCTGGGGTAGTCTCTTTTCTTGTTTTCTTTATTTCCACAAAAAATTAACGCTTCAATTCTAGAGATTGAGGCCACTTTTTTAAACAATTTCAAAGGAGATTAGCCATCTTCGTAGGACAGTGTACTCTCTATTCCTTAACTCTCATATTTCGATGGCACCACGGGATGAGACGGCAATTCAAGACGACTGTACAGAGATCAGGTGCAGAACCAATAGCTTTACGTGCTTTTTGAGACAGAAAAACCCAAAAACTAATTTTAGTCTAACCCCAGACTTGAACCTGGAACTACAAGATCAGCAGTAGCGCTTACGATCACTAGACTAACGCTATAATCAGTGTTATAAATAAGTGAACTATGAGCGATGTAGTTGCTCTGCCGAGTGGCAGCATATGAACGCGAAGCATGAACCTGTTATTGGTGAACTGTGACTCTTCATAACCCAATAATCTTACTCACATAACACGAACCAGGAGGACATAACTGGGGGTATTTGTTACGCGTGGGTGACGCAATGTTACTTCATGTTATGCTTCATTTATTCCGTAACTTCATGCACTAATACTTCAGTACCTTTAGTGCATTCCTACACGAAAGTCTCATGTGACTTTTAGTGTTGGGGCGCGGCGATGGAATCATTCAAAGAACTGATTCTTTTGTAGACAACACAAAGTTGTCTTTTCACTGGCTGAAATTCGGTGATCGGAAGTTAATTTAGGAATATTTAAATGTATTAACACTAGCCATCCACTCCGGTTTTGCATGGGTGATTTCTCGATCTCGACAACAGCGATAACTACCAGGTGCAATTGAGTTTTTAAACCATACACAAATAAACACAATAAATTCATCAAATTCGATCGAGCTATTTTTGAGTTTTTGCGAGACTAACGGACAGCAATGACTTTCAAATATATAGGTTTTCATGCTTATGTAATTTTTTAAAACACTTGGATTTAGTTCTACATCATCGAATTATTTTACAGACACGAATTGCACGTACCTACGTAGTACTATTATTTATTCTGTACCGAAACCTACGTAACGAAAACGTATATACTCCTATATATATACCAAGGCGTTATATACCATACAAGCAACTGATTCGTGCGTGATTCGAACCCGCGGATCTTTTTATAGGATAAAGGTGACTTATGAGATAACGATCCATGAGATGGTAAGTGGCCCGTAGACACTTACATCTATCCTCGATTAAGAATCAAAATGCAGATACTGACTGAAACAGCAGATCTAAGCATGTACATGCTTTGTCACTCCTGAGGACTGAGAAGGAATGCCTCATTAACAGTAAAAAACGTCAATTCAATTCAATTCAATTTATTTGCTATTCTTGTTGTACATTTGGTCTTATATTTAAAAAAATATTCAATACAAGAACCCTGCAAGGGCACTGCAAATATAGGCAATTTTTAATATTATTATTACATTCACATTATAGTATTATAAAATTATCATTTAATGAATATTTACAATTAACTTAAATATAAATTGGATCATATTATATTATTTACTTGTTTCAATTTCCTATTTCCTACTCAATCACTAAAAAACTCCTGCATCGAGTAATAACATTTTTTCGTTAAATATGTATTAACTTCCTTTTTAATTTTTTTAATGCTTTTAATGCTTCTGATTTGTTCTGGAATTTTGTTATATATTTTTATTGACATGGCATAGAGACCGGTGTTTACGATTTGTAATTTTGATGTAACTGTGGATAATTTTATTTTTGGTCTTAAATTTTTAGGGCGAAAATATTGAGGGAACCAGTCCATATTATTTCTAACTAGTAAGCATATTTTGGATATACAACATGTAACATAATTAACACACTTTGAGAAAGTAGTTTGTTTAGAATCGTTTACTGAATCGATTCTTATCATTTTTAATATAGGTAATTTTTTATCCCAAAAATAATTAAAACTACGTAAATTACAGTCGCACTAAATCTGTACAGTCAAAAAAAACTGAAATGGACCGTAACTTAAGGCAATAAGACTTTTAGAGTGCAGTTTTATTTGTATTATTACTAATTCTGTCATTCAATAAAAATAAAGAAAAATGAACTTTATTTCAATCTCGTTAAAGTCTTTGCATTCGTGGATTTGTACTGTGACCACAACATTCTTCTGGAATCAGTATAACTAATATTATAAATAATCAGTGCATAAAAATGTTTAACTAAAATCAGTGTATGTATTATGATTATAACATAATATACTAATTGGAATGTCTGAGGGTGTGCGTTAATTACGTTACATATTGTATATAGGGATGTTAATGTCAGGATATTATAATTGATAAAGTAATTTCTACAACTTGTTATGGAGTCGATATTTGCAAGTATGCGAATACATTTTTTCTGAATTAGAAATACTTTGTTAGCGTCTGTGCTGTTACCCCAAAGTACCACACCGTAGCGTATCCAGGCGTCTGCGTACGCGTAGTGGGCACAGGTTGCTGTTTTTAAGTCGGTGGTTTTTTTAAGTTCTATAAAAGCGTATGTAAAACTAGATAACTTTTTGACAATTTTATTAATGTGTTCCAGGTCTCCAGTTGTGTGCACTCATTATAGGATACACAGCGGCATTAAGCTGCTGTTCTACGTTGGTAGTCTTTCCAAACATGGTCCTACCCCGATCTAACACATACATGTTACCATTATAATATAGCTGCAGTGTAGCTCTACTGCGTATAATAATTTCACACATACTAAAGTTATATTATTTCTGAGATTCTACTCAAATCTTGGACTTGCTATTTTACATATTAATAATGTCCTCTAGACCGGATTTCAGTCACGGCGGCCAGTCTTCAAAGAAGACTAGCTATCTGCGCTATATATGATGATGGTGCCAAAGTATTTGCCCATAAACACAGGTGCACTCTATTCCCCTACTTTCATAGCCTGATGGGACTGTAATCCGACACATTCAAAGAGATCTCAGTCGTGATTTCCGAAGCACGAGGTAAAACTCCGCCAACTTACTGACTCTGGGTATCTACTAAGAATGTCTTGATATAAAAAGTCCAGGGATTCGAACTCGTTTTTAGAAATCGTGTTAATAGATCAACGACGTAGTTAATAAATTATCAATGCTATAAAATATTTTTTTAAACTGCCAACCGCTAATATTAATAAGATCTGTATCCGAAGCAGCCGTGGGCAAAGCGGTCCGATTGCACTGCCTTCGTGACTATACGTTACTCAATTAGCCATTATGTTTATCAAAGTGTAGCTCTATGTTGATCAGTGGGCGGTCGGAATGAGGTAAGTGTTACAGGAAAGCACTCTACCTAGTTATAATATTCACCATACTAAAGTCCGTTCCGTTCCGTTCCGTTGCGTCCGTCACAGCACTAAGTCCATTGCTGAACATAGGCCTCCCCCATAGATTGCCTTATAGGAGGATTATTTGCTGTAGTTGCTAAGCTTGGCAAGCGGGTTTGCAACCCCGGTTTTTATTTTTAGTCGTTATTAGGAAGTATCTGCCCCTTGACTTGTTTACTTCTGTCGTCTTTACGACACCCACGGGATGAATGGGGTAGTGGATATTTTTACAACGCCACTATACCGTAAAAGTAAACTAAATTAACAGCCTATGTACGTCCCACTGCTGAGCACAGGCCTCCTCTCATTTCTGAGAGGGTTTTATGGCAAGAAAAAGTTCGCCGCGCTGCCCCAATACTTGTTGGCGAAAATTAAAATTGGCTTTTACTGTTTGTAATATCTTTTTTACTCTTATAAGTTAACTAAAGTCATACCACAAGTTCATGCTTAAAACTCTACCTATTTTTCCACTCATGGAAACAATTGGGGAAATAATTCTTCTAATTTAATTTAGAATCACCCGTGAAGTATATATGTATATAACCTATTAAATAAATAAAAAAATAATATCGGCTCGGTTCATAAAAAAAAGTTATTCCGGAACATCTGTACACTGCGTATTTATATATCATTATCTATATAACACACTTTTAAAGAAAATTGGGTGTCCGTCTGTTAGATTGAAATAACTGTCTTATTAAGCTCAGGGGTTATCTGCATGCCATTAAGACATGTATAAGCATTTTAAAACTTTTGTCTGTCTGTCTATAGCCCCGGACTGATCTTCGGAATGGTTGGACTCAATGTAATGAAAGTTCACGAGCAGATGAGAACAACTTTAAGAGTAATCTAAGCTATATTTAAAGAAAGTTGTTTTTTTTTTGCTGAATCATAAAGAATCTCATTAATAGATCCAAGCCAGGCGAAGGCGGGGTGGTAGTAAATATATAAAATATATATCAAAGAAGTTTGTACTTATTTTATAGTCGGCTAAAATTCACCTTCGCTGTCACCACATAGGTGTAAAATGATATATTAAAATAAACCAAATATTTCCAAACTAATACATATCAAATGCGACTAGCAATTCAAGCAACCGCAGCAATTTGCGGCGGAGAGTTCGTTAAGAATACGAACTGTGACGGATTTAAGTTAACGAGATATCATTATCCAAAGCGCTGCGTGCGACATTTCGTAACTGAATAAGGACAAATTCCCTTTCTAAGAAGTGCAGTGTCAAATCATAAAACTTAAGGTTTTTAGTTTTCATAAAATCGAAAAAATTATGAAATTGATCTATTACTCCAACATACGTATGGGTACGGTATACTTATATCTTCATACATGCATTTATTATTTTTTTCATTACTTATGAATTTTTTACAGTACACGTTGGTTTCAAGTGTGTATTGCAGCCCATACACACCTTTTTATAGAATTAGGGTGACCAACGAGTACACAGTCACCTGATGGTAAGCATCAAGATACATAAGCATTGTCGTTCTTGAGGACTAAGATGGTTTACCTCGTTTCCAGTAAAAAGGGTCTCCGGTTCTCTACACTCACTCTCAGAAACACAGCAGTATTAAGCTACTGTTTCACACTGATATACTGTGAGAGCGTGGTCCTTCCCCGGTCGAGCTGACCCATTCGTGCTACAACTATAATATAGCAGCAGCGTGGCTCTATAACGTAAATACAGTGTATATAACGTAAATACAGTGTATATAACCTGAAAACAATTTCACTTTTTACGAGAGTGACAAACGACCAGTTATTTCACCTGATAGTAAGAAGATGTCGGGGCCCATAGACACTAACATCTATCATTGATTAAGCATCAAAATGTAGATGTACTCATATGTTTTGGGTTTTGTCTTTCTTTCAAAGAAAGATAATCATATCGTCAGTCTCTAAAACCTAGGTAACATTTGTAAAGATTAGCGCCGTTCAGAGATTAAATTAATTAAATTGGCCCTGTTTAATTAAATTAAATATTTGTAATAGTTCCATCCACGGTCGTTAGACAAAAGCATTAACAAGATGGTGCCTGATTGAACAATGACATAGTTTCGAAATAATAGTTCTTTTTAAATACATTAACTTTTTGTAGCGGTTAAGTAACATGGTATACAATTAAGTAGGCCGGTACAATTGAAACCTAATGCATATTGATATTATTAAATTTAATATGACATTGTAATAGTTACGCAAGAGATTTAATGATGCATTTGGTTTTAATAAAAGCGGCATATATACTACTTTTATCACTTTCGTAGATTATTGTGAATCTACAGTTGATCATAACCGAATTACTAATTACTCAAACATAATTTTTCGATTCAATTTAAATTCCTCTGAGTCCATAGAAGTGATAACGCATAATATGCAACATTTTTTTGAAGTTGGTTGCAATGAGGGTATCCGCGACTTTTTCTCCACCAGAGCGGTGCCACTTAAAAATGAGGTGTAATATTCATAGATTTCATTTGTATGAAAAACATGTACAGGTTAATGTTTATTTCTGTACTATTAGTTGTATTTTGTATTAATACGGTAAAAATTAATAAACTAACTAGCAGATATACATAAGTGTAAAATATTAAAGAGCAAACCACTGACTCAGTGTTTTGTGTATTAATTTAAGGCTCTAGAAACTGATAAGATACCGAAAGACTGTAAGTTAATTTGTCACACATCAGTATTAAGAGTTCAAAAGATATTTTGTGGAAATTAGTATATTTTTTTAATAATATTTATCTTTTTAAAATCATTTTTTTGAACTCTTTTAAATAAACAAATGTATTGTAAGTTCATGGTTATAACTATAGCTATTATTCCACCAATACAAAATATGTTTGAGTAATTATAATCAATATAATTTTATTATCAATTTTTTACGTAGTAGAGTCATGCTGCAGGTATACTGTAGTTGTAGCACGAATGGGTCGGCTCGACCGGGGAAGGACCACACTCTCACAGAATACCAGCATAAAATAGCAGCTTAATGCTGCTGTGTTTCGTATGGTGAGTGTAGAGAACCGGAGATCCTTTTTACTGGAAACGAGGCATTCCATCTCAGTCCTCAGGGCTGGCAACGCGATAAATGTAGATGTCTATGGGCCACAGCATTCACTTACCATCAGGTGGGCTGTGTGCTCGTTTGCCACCCCTATTCTGTAAAAGAAATCAGTTTAAATAGTAATTTATATTACAATATTTATAAATTTTGCACTAAATGGATGGGAGTATGTAAAAGTCATCAATGTATCTCATCGCGCGAGTCGTATGAGTCAATAGATTATATGGAAATGTTGGGAAAGATGGCCGTCGTGTTCTACAATGTCGTTCACTGTGCTCCACTGCGTGCTAGCTGATTCATATTTGCTTCTTTATGCGTGGTAAAGCTACGCTGAAGCTATATTGATGTCGTAGCAAGGTAGGTACCACGTTTTCACAGAATACCAGCGTAAAATAGCAGCTTAATTGAGCTGTGTTTAGTATTGTGAGTGTAGAGAACCGGATACTTTTTTCACTAGAAACGAGGCATTCCATTTTAGTCCTCAGGGGTGACATTGATCCTTAATCAATTATAAATGTAGACCTCTATGGACTACGGCAATAACTAACCATAAGGTGGACTGTGTGTTCGTTTATTACCCACGTTCTATAAAAAAATATAAATGTAATTTTAAATGTTGGGAAATTATTTTTAATCGTGAAATGTGGTTTTAATACTCTGTTGAAACATATTTCAAATGATGAATTCGAGTTTATGTACTACCGACGGTGAACGACCGTTGAAGAAGATTCCATGACATTGACTGTGCTTTGCCTGCTTCAGTTGACAAAGTAGTTAATAGTCGTTAAGGTCATGGTAGTTTGGAGTGGTTTGTTTCATTAAATGACATTTATATTCTTGTAGGTAGGAGACCGACAATTAATAATATTATTTAAAAATTGCAACACTCGTACAATATCTTTAGGATTTTAGATATTTGTTACTCAATCACACTAAAGAGAAACAGAGCAAAAAAAAATATCTTATTTTCCCAGACCAAATATTTTTCTGTATATCTCAGTTATGGTAAAAAAAGGTGAGCGATGCTGTTGGGGAAAGCTACTTTGAAATTATTTGTAAAGTAACAAAATTTTTGCTATTCGATATTTTATATTATATGATGTATACTTTTTAATGATTTTAAAGCAGTGCTATATTATATTGTATGTGATTATAGTGTGTAGCGGCGTTGTAGTCGCGCCACTAGCACACCGAAACACATCGAAGCCTAAATCGCGCTATTAACATTCCGAATCATAGACAGTATATATAGAACTTCTCCGAACTATCACTCGGAGTGTTGGCCGCTCCCCGGGCATAACACTGCCCGGCGGGAGATCTCCCATTTACCTTCTACGGCCACAAGTGTATGTGATGTATCACTGTTACGGCTAAGCTTAGTATAAAAAATAAACCTCAGATAATCTAGCTAAACTTTCGTTTCGGTTTGTTCGTATCTATTTATTTATTTATTATCTACACAAAGTGTGTGTTTTACACTTGTTATAAAAATTATATAGTTGACACATTGCCCATTACACATTAACCATTTCTATCGTATTCATTTTGATCCGGAAAGATCACTGTTTGTTGTCGATATTCGGATGAGGAGTGCGAGGAAGCTAACATACAATTTGCAAATAAAATTTATTTTGCTAATAAGAATATTAAAATTTTACATAAATAATAGCAAGATCACAAAAACATATTATTTATTCCTATTTCCTATTTAATAACTAAAAAAGCTCCTAAAACGCCTTTTCTTTCAAATTTATTGATTTATTGGATAATATCTAATCGATTAGTTTAGTTCCACTGCGAACATCTTCATCGTATCACGCAGAGAAACTAATATGCGTATCAAATTTGTCTCAATCAAAGGTTTTTCTTAACTTTACATAATCGGTAATTAACTGGTTAAGGTTAGTAGTAATTGATGGTTTCACGGCGCCAATGGCTTAGCATTGAATTGCATCGCTGAAGACCGTAGATTTGAATATCGCATGCAACAAAAATTATTTGTATTGCCTACAAATAATTGTCCGGATCTGGATGTTTGTCCTTGCGCTATTTATTTATGTAAACTGCCGCTACCAGGAGCAAATACTAATGTTTTTTTAAGTTCAAATCATTCGTGAAGCGTTTAGTTGTTATGTTATTATGTACATAAAACTATAATATTTTTTTAGACCGTAAAAGCTGTGATTTGTACGATTTTCTTTTTGTGTATGTAAATAAATAATTATTATTGTTTACCATCAAAATAACACCTATTTAAAAATTAATAAATAATTATTTTTCGTTTTAAATCTTCGAATTTGACCTTAAGTAAACAATCGTGTGATTTGTTACAAGTACAAAACATTTATTTTACGCGTATGCAGTTATGAAACCTTTTAATAAACTGTATAATTAACGTATTTTATAGTCAAGATTGATACAAAATATTTAAAATATGGCGGCTCAGGGACTAATCACTTATTTTAAATTTAAAAATATTTAATAAAAGTAGCCAGAGTTAGGCGCAAGATTTACTGTCTTTATTTGAGAAATAAAACAAATATATCTTATTTATAACAGTTTTATACCCTTTATCATCAGTATCTTTGAGTTGGCCGCTGGATATTATACCTTTTTGAAAATATATCAAATGATGAGTTTCTCAAAAAAATCCTAGGCTAACCCTAACCTAAAAATTATAAGCTAACGCTGGTAGGATAATCCCATATATCAACCCGGGACACCGGCGTTGAACACGGCACGCGTCTGGAGCATAATGTCTGGTTAGACCAACCAGGCATTATGCACCTATGAGTGGTTGTAAACGGGATTACTGATCATGCGGTCCTAGATTTGAATTCCGGGTGAGGCTAAAAATCAGTTATTGGGCTTTTCTGTCACGAAATTCTCACTAGCAAAGTCATGACTTTGACGATATTATAATCCCGTACCTCAGAAAGCACGTAAAGTCGTTGGTCCACGCACGATCTCTCTCCGATGCTGTCGGATTGGCATTGGACTATGAAAGTGACGGAATAGCGAGTGCATCTGTGTTTGCGCATGCACTCGGGCATTATAAACCTGTCTAGTGCAGGTAGCTCTCCGTTAAGATCAGCCACTACTCTGGAGGACACTTTTATTATCCATACATTATAGCCTGTAGAAGACCACTGCTGGCCTATATATATATATTGGCCTCTCCCATAGATTGCCTTATGAGGAGGATTTTATCATACTTGCCACGCTTGGCAGGTTTGCAACCGCAGTTTTTTTGACCCACAGAAAGATACCATGTCCATCTTCTCACATAAATTTCCTCTGTCACCTCTTACGGCACCCACGGGACGAAATGAGGTAGTGGATATTCTCAACCGCCACTACACGGGTATATTATTGTTTATTGTAGTTATTTAATATGTACAATTTGGTTACAGGTGTTGTGTCTGGTGACGGCAGCTCTAGCAGCAGGACTAGAGGCGCGCACTCGACCGCGCCTGCAGCAACCCGTCGACGACGCATACGAATACGAACAGCAGGCACCGCAGAGAGGTGGTGGGGTAGGTGCTCCTTATGTCAAATATATTTTCCTGCACTGAGATTCTTCTTTTAGTTTCTCGGAAACGGCTAGGGATTGCAATCCAAAAACCCGGATCCGGTAATCCGGTAATCCGGTGGAACCGGCATCATTAAACGTCTACGGATCCGAACAGTCTGTTCAAAAAGTATCGCGAATTTTGTATTTTTTCGAAAAGTATTTAGTTATTCATGAATATCTATTTTGTATTCTACAAAGTAATCCCCCTCGGATATAATGCACTTATGCCAACGTTTTTTCCAATCCTTGAAGCACTTATGAAAATAATTTTTCGTAATCTCCTTCAGCTCCTCCTTCGATGCCGTCTTTATCTTCTCAATCGTGGCGTAGCGTCGTCCTTTCATGGACCTCTTCAGTTTTGGGAACAGGAAAAAGTCACAGGGGGCCAGGTCTGGGGAATACGGTGGCTGTGGGACCATTAATGTGTTGTTTTGGATAAATATTCATAACCATAAACCCATGATTCGTCACCAATTATGACCCTCTGGAGCACATTTGGGTGATGTTTTTGTTCGAAATTGAGCAATTTTGGCACGAATTTCGCGGCGACCCGACTCATGCCCAAATCATTACTTACAATTGAATGGCACGAGCCAATCGATATGTTTAGGTCCTCAGCAACTTCTCTAACGGTAATTCGACGATTGATCCATAATATTTTCTTCATTTTATCAATGTTATCGTCTATTGTTAACGTGCTCGGGCGTTCGGCACGCCGTTCGTCGTTCACATCTTCTCGGCCCTCTGAGAACATTTTGTACCACCGATAAACGTGGCTTTGGTCCAAGGTAGCTTCAACATATCACACAATCAACATTGGGAATGCGTCCGCGCATTTTATTTTGTTTTTCACACAAAATTTAATATAGATTCTTCAATCCATTTTTTGGAATAGGGAAAAATCGAAGACGAGCCAAAACACATCCCAGCAAAACAGCTGTAAAAAATTAACTAAACATTCAAAATGGCCAACCTTGTCAGCATATGTAAGGGACATAAGTACCAACATAACGCTACAAAAAAAAACAAAAATCAAATATACGTAGCCCGCGGAAATTCAAAATTCGCGATACTTTTTGAATAGACCTCGTAGTTCGTCCGTTCGTCCATCCGGATCCAATCGTAAAATCCGTTACATAAAAAATACATACATATAGAAACTTCTTGTTCAAATGTGTTTTTATAATAATTTAACCTTAAGTAATAATTTTAAATAATTATATTTAAATTAGAAGGAGTTTAGACTCATTCTTGTGATTATAGTGCCATTTTTAAAACGGTATAATCATTGTAATAATTTTGAGGATAAAACTGCTGGTGTGCCTAAGTTACATAATTGAATTGAGATTGATTTAGTTATATTGAATATGAATCACTTACATTACAAGTTATGATTAATGACATTTGCTCTAACTTAACTGCCTATCAATAAGTATGTTATTATATTAATATAAATATTACAGCTTAACTACGCGTAAAATCACGATGCTAGATTTATTGTTGATTAGAGATTGTATGTTGATTATTACAGTTTATATAAAATTGATTTCATAAGAAATAAACGTTTTATAAACTGAGTAATATTGAATCATTTGAATATATTTTATGTAGCTAACTTCAGAATCAAAAGGCAAAATATGTTTGATGTGACCGCATCAACCGGATCGAAATTGGTGCTGAATTGCAATCCCTAGCACGGCTTTAACGGTTTAAATGAAATTTTGTATTAATGTAATGTTATACTTCTCAAGTCTACTGGATAGGTGTCATCGCTGAAAAATGTTTCTACATGACATTTACTTATTGTTACTCATCAATTTCTTCCGGTCAAATCAAACGTTTATGAAACATTAACATTTTGCGGATGCATACAAAGTTTTACACGGTAGAGGCACACTGCAGCTACGTATATTATAGTAGTAGCACGAATGGGTCAGCTCGACCGGAGAAAGGACACGTTCTCACATAACAACAGCGCAAAATAGCAGCTTAATGCTGCTGTTTTTCGTATGGTGAGTGTAGACAACCGAAGGCCCTTTTTACCGGAAACAAGGCATTCCATCGCATCGATGACAATGCATCTGCATTTTGATTCTTAGACAAAAATAAATTTAGATGTCTAAGGACCTCAGCATCCACTTACTATCATCAAGTTGACGTTTTGTTAATTAATTGCTTTTGCGCTTAATTAAGAGCAAATAACCAAAAAAACGTTTAACTTGTATTAGTAGGAAACATAAACACGAAGGGGGGAAACCAAAAAAAAAAAAAAAAAAAAAAAAATTTTTTTTTTTTACTGTACACTCGTATGTCATCTACATACTATATAAAAAATACAGTTATGGATCACTAATCATTACTGTCGAGAGCCTACACTTCTCATTCATCAGCTTTTATAACTCCATTGCTGAACATAAATTCCTTCCGTTGTAAAGAAGATTAGCTCATAATTACAGCAGAGTAAAAAAATCATTACCATCAACATTTTCTTGAATATAGAAGTAGTTATTGTAATTCTCAAGGCTACAGAAAAGCTTCAATATTTTTTTTATAAAAGTGAAGTACGAACGACTTACACGACTTGAAGTCCATCTGATGGTAAGTGGTTACTGTAGGCCACTGTAGCCAATTTTAAACAAAGATGGCTACAGGCGCGTCATTACGCGATTAATATGGAATACCACAGAGCTTGTAATTGTACTAGCTCTCTACATTCCTTACGTGGTAGAGTCAAGCTGTATAATGATTGTAGAAAAGGTGGTTTGGGTTAATCAGGGAAAAAAGACGCTCTCGCAGAATACCACGTAAAATGGCCGTAAGTGCGGAGTGTAGAGAACCGAAGACACTTTTCGCTGGTACGCCACCTTGGTCTTTGGGAGTGACAGCGCATCTGCATTTTGACTCATTAATCAAAGATAGATGTAGATATCTATGGACCACCGCAGCCTCTTACCATCAAGTGTATGTGCTTGTTTGTCACCCTTGTACAAAAAGGGTAAACACAGCAGGCGTATGTTACGTAACTTAACTACTGATTAAAGAATAAATATCCTCCATCCCCATCCCCATATCTGACAATATTTTTCGTTCCCAAAAATACTAATGCAGTAATCCATCGTACATATATGAATATAGAGTTAAATTTGCAACTTGTAAATTTCCAGGGGGTGCTAGTACAAGGCGATTCTTACGATGACCTGTATCGCGCTGCAGACAGGATCGACGAGGACTACGAGCCACAAGCTATACAGCGGGCCCCGTTGAGATACAAGCAGCAGCAGTCACAGCAGCAAGAAGGACCGAAGCAGCCGCCAGTGCAGACTATTCGCAACTTCAATAGAGTCAGTATCCGCTTCTATATAGTTATATTTATTCATTCAATTTAGAAGTTGTTATGACAGGTCCAATGTTTGGTAGACGAAATTTTCAACATATCTTTGCATTTTGAAATCTACGCAGTTCAGTTCAACTGTTTTATTAGGATGTCTCTAAGAGTATGCATAAGCTAGCTTAATGGTTTCTTATATTAAGGCGAATATTATACATTAAATGAAACAAATTTTACGGAATTTATCGTTTTTTTTTAAATTACTGACAAGTTGGGTTGTTTTAAAGCACTACAAGTCGTCCCATGACCATGAGTACTGTAAAGCATCTTAAAGGTCGGGAATAAAAAATGTTAAATTAAACGATAGCTAGCTTGCTTATGTCTACTCTAAGGGATGCCTTTAATTTTTTAATAAAATTGGACTGACTTTTTTAAAATAATTTGAAATACAAGCTAATTGTCCTCTTGATAGTTACTTTAAATATAATTTCTACATTTTTTTTACTGGGCACGGTCAATGTTTGAGTTGGCTCGACCGCCAGAATATCAGCGTAAAATCGCATCTTAATGCTACTGTGTTTCGTATGGTGAGTGTAGAGAGGCGGAGATCCTTTTTACTGGAAACGAGGGATTCCATATTAGTCCTCAGGTGTGACAACGTATCTGCATTTTGATTCTTAATTGAGGATAAATGTGAAACTCTATGGGCCATAGCAACCACTTACCATCAGGTGGACTATGTTCTTGTTTATAATCCTTATTCATATTAATAAATCAACAGTTAGAAAATAATCATACCCCCAAAAGCCGTTAATTACCACATCCCTAAAAAGATAAACCTATTAATATACTACATATCAATTATATGTAGAGGGTCACAATTCACAAAATACCCCCTACCCATATAAAAATGCCAAGAACACAACTACCAACTACAACACTGCAATGGTTTGACTGCTCTTGTGCGTAATGCTTCAGTTTTTGAATGTACAAGTTCGCGAAGTCGCGCACTTCATCAATTTCTATAACGGTAGTTTAAGGTAACACTGTGCTCGAAGTTTTTGACTAGTATTTGTAACTAGAATAAAATATTCGATTAGGCAAATCGGCCAAGAAGTCAACCGACGAATCCAATTCTTCCAAATCTCGTCCGATATACATGGTCTTTCACTGCTGGCCGTGTGAGGAAACTCAAGGTTGCTCAGTGAACGATGGAAAGGGCAGTGCTCGAAATTTCTCTGCATGATAAAATCCGCGGCGAAGATATATTCGCGGAAAAACTAAAGTAACCGACATAGCAAGCCGAGAGTGTCGTAAATAGGTAGGCCATATAGTTGGAGAAACCGTGAATTAAGTTGGAAAAGTACTCGAGTGGCAGCCTTGTACTGGCAAGGAGTTAATAACAGACACAGACTTGTGGAGGGCGTAAAATTTCATCATAAACTATATACGTCCGTACTTTGTATCCTTTTTCTTAAGTAAACAAGAAAAATAAATCTCTTACACCTTATTAACCCTTCAATCCCCATAAAAATCTCGTGAAGTCGCCACCCACCCGCAGCACTTAAAACCATTAAAACTTATATTTAGAGACTAGTTTTCTATGAAAAAGTTTAGCATTATAAAATCTATACAAAATTCTCTATATAAAAGTCAGGTTTTACTTCATTACAAAAATACTATTGTATTTAGAAAACAAGAAAAAAACATACCAAGCGAATGTCGGCAGCGTGAAGGTCACAATTATTTCAATATATTACTAATTAACACAAAAACTTTCCTTACAATTTTATAATAAAACACTAGAAAAATCCAAAAATCAACACAATAACATTCACGCGAAAATGGCGTACGTAATGAATTGAAAATAACTGTTTTTTTATTGCACTAGAGGGTCGAACTTTTTATATTGATTCTATAACGCCAAACTTCTTCATAGAAAGGTAGTCTGTAAATATAAGTTTAAATGGTTTAAAGTGCTGTGGGTGTGCGGGTTCGAATCCGACCGCTTGAAATTTGACGGAATAGCGCCGCGGTTTGAAGGGTTAAGTCCACTCTGAACATAAGCCTCCTCCAAACGTAGACCTTTTCCTCCATAAAATAAAAAAGCAAACTTAATTAAATATGTTTTTAAGCATTTTGCGCGCGTTAGCTTTTGTAGGCGTTGTTAAAGCCTGTATTTGAGCTCATTATCCAAGCAGCTCCATGATACCATATTATTACAAGTTAACAAGTACTTCAAAAATTGATTGCAAATTGTTAACTTGAGAGACATACGAAATAGCAAATTAAATAAAAGCTTTTTCATTCCATGGCAACGACGACGAATGACAAAATACGCACACACACATTTTGATCAATAATTTCAGCATCATATTCTCTTGTTCAAAATATACGTTGCTATATTTATACCCATGCACAATAATTTTGAATAAGAGTGTAATATGTAGAATCATATAATTTGAAATGTTAGTCTTTTAACGGAATAGTTTTCATCTAATTTTATTTATTTTTTGTGTATGTAAAGTTACAGATACTGTACGTCTAACGGCTGGGCACAGGCCTCTCATTAATAGGAAAAAAAAACTGCGGTTGCCATCCCGTATGAAAAGAGTGGCACCCCTGTAGCAAATATTCTCCATATGGGGTAATCCATGGGGGAGGGCTATGTTAAGTAGGGCCTTTAGATGTGCTGTGACGATAACTGGCTGAAGAAGTATAATAAAGAAAAGAATGAAAAAATTTTAATCTTTGCGTATCGATATTCATTTATTTTATCTGGAAATTAATAAAGTGATTCGGTCCCTTACTACAATTACGTTAGCATTAATTTTCTAAATGTAATTTAACTGTCTCTTGTTGACAATTCCAGGTAAACGATGACGGCAGCTTTACATTTGGGTATGAATCAGCTGACGGTTCCTTCAAGGAGGAAACCAGAGGTACTGACTGCGTTGTTCGAGGCAAGTACGGTTACGTCGACCCCGATGGCAACAAACGAGAGTTCACCTACGTCTCCGGCAATCCTTGCGACCCTAACAATCCCAATGAGGAAGAGGAGCCTGAATCAGCAGCTCCCGAATCCGCTGAAAGAGATGATGGCGTACCCAACTATCCCACAAGACCCGCGGTGCGTCCCACAACTGCGAGACCCCAGACCACCTACTTCCAAAACGACTTCAGGGACGCTGATGAAGAGGAACCAGAAGAAGAACAGCTCCAACAGATAAGACCTAGGATTGTTCAACGCCCTGTTGTCAGAAGACCAACTTACCATCAACAGCCACAGCAGATCGCCATCACACCACGACCAGTCCCTGTAACTACCGCTAGGGCCCTTCCACCAGCGACTACCTTCAGACCACAATTGATTCAAGTGACACCCAAGCCTCAACTCCAGTATCAGCCACAGCATCAGCCTCAGCATCAGGCGCAACCTCAGCCTCAGCATCAGGCGCAACCTCAACCTCAGATCCAATATAGTCCTGCACCAAATTACTCTCCATCTCCTTCTCCAGTTGCTGTGACAACTGGAAGACCGAGTCAAATAGATTTCGCAGCGGAATTTGCCAAATTCCACCAGGAAAATCAATACCAATCGACTACACCTGCGGCTTTGAACACGCAAGGAAAAACTACCATTACCGCGGCAGCTCCAAGCGGAAATCCTCTATACTCTACTGAATTGGTCTATGATCCTTCAAGTGGACAATACAACACCCAACTTTACCAGACCTTGCCGCAAACGAAGGGAGAATTAAACTTGAATCAAAGATTGCAGCCGTTTGTTGCTCAACAGCAACCACAGCGCCAAAGGCCCTTTATTCCCTCTCCCCAAATTTCTGCTGATCCAACTGGAGCGAGTGCGCCTCTTTACAGACATCAGCTCGCGAATCCTCAAGAGGTCTACCAGAGACAACAATCCGAATCTCAGTTCCAAAGCTCTCAGCAATTGTTTGCCCAGCAACAGCAGTTACAGCAGACTCAGTTGCAAAGAGACAGGGCCGCAGCCAGAGCTCAAGCACAGAGATTGGCAGCTCAAGTCCAGCCCGTTCAGAGCCAGTCCGCACCAAGGCCAGCCCCTCAATATTATTATGTGGCCCCCCGCGGAGAATCGCCGTCTTCTGGCCAGATCGACGCCTTCTTGAGAGGACACGGCATCCAGTTCTAGACGTAATTAAAAACTCTTCAAACTATCGACCGATCGATTTAGTCCGGAATGGCCATAACGTATATAAAAGTAAAATTTTCTCGGTCGTGTAGTTTGTGTGCGGATGTGTGTGCAAATATTTAGTTTTTGGGACAGTGTGGCTGCATTTGTACATATAACACCGTGTCTCTTGTACCTTATTGTAACTCTATAGTTCGTTCTCCATCAGCTGAGTCTCCAAACCGTTAATCTCATTCTTTAGTCGCAGCGCATGGTATATATAATATAGATAATTTTATCGATATTTATGTATATTAATGTTAAAAATATAACTAGTTTTGCTCTGTAAGATTCGTTAGTGTGAAAGAGAAGGCTTATAAAAATTTATTGTAAGATCCGTTAGCATGAAGGAGAGGGCCTATAAAAATTAAATGGCTTGGGGACTTAGTTTATAAGGACATCATTAATGTAAACGCTAGTTATAAGTGTAAAATGTAAAAGAACGAAATCGTTTGTACGTGATAGTCTCCGACCGTTCCCCACGGGGAACTTTGTATAAAAATTGCAATAGTAATTTTTAATATTTCTTGTTTTAAATATTAAATTATATTTTTATATTATTAAAATATGTGTTTTAATTTTTTAACCTCCAAAGAGTAAGAATTAATTCGTTTACAAATTGTATTCCACGGTAATTAAGTAGGCTATAGACAAAGTCATACTGCAGCGGTATTATAGTTGTAGCAAGTGAGGATCGGCTCGACCACGGAAGGTCTCGCTCTTTCAGAATACCAGTTAAAATAGCGTTAAATAGCTGTTTAATATTGCTGTGTTTCGTATTGTGAGTGTAGAAAATCGGAGACCCTTTTTACTGGAAATGAGGCTTGATGGAGGATGAAGATGTCCATGGGCCACACCAATGTTTATTTGTATTCTATAAACATTTAGGTAATGGTAAATTAAAGTAATTTTATAACGTGCACGGTTAGATATGGAGTCTCTTCCTCAATAAATTCTCAAGTGGTATTGGAGTTAAAATGAGATCGTCACGTTGAACTACATTTCGATGAACTCAATGCTTGTGAAAACCGGATACCTCTGCAACTCATCAGCCTTGCGACAACCTTTATATTGTATGAAAATATATACAGGAGGAATCATACCAAGTTGCACGAGTGTTCATTTATTATTATTTAGCAAATCGGGAGTTGAAACAACCGACATAATCCTGCATCCTGTTTTCTGTTTTAGTTGTTTATCGATATTGACGAGTTTAATAAAAGGTTTTTTGATAAAAAATGTATATAACGAAGTATAATAGAACCAAAAAATCATTTATTAAACACAAAACATTGCCAGCCCTCTTATCAAGTGTGGCAACTATGGCAAATATTCCCCCTAGACATGTGTCATTCATTATCAGAGTGGTAGAGCCATGCTACATTTATATTAGTAGTATAATTGTAGCACGAATGGGTGGTCTGCTCGACTGGGGAAGGACCACGCTCTCACAGAATACCAGCGTGAAATAGTAGCTAATGCTGCTGTGTTTCGTGTGGTGAGTGTAGAGAACCGGAGACCCTTTTTACTGAAAACGAGGCATTCCATCTTAGTCCTCACGGGTGACATCGCTTCTGCATTTTGATTGGTAATCGAGGATAGATGTAGCTGTCTATGGGCCGCAGCAACTACTTACCATCAGGTGGACTGTGTGTGTGACCCGATCATTCAAGTATTGATTCGTCTTATAAACCGGGTCATTTAGGTCGATCATTTAAATGGATTATTACGAGTTTCAGTACTCGGACCCGCTCAATGTAATCGATCGTCGGATAATACTCTTTGGTCGTAGATAACGTCAATTTTTTGATTCAGAGTATTCAAGAAATGTAATTGCAATCATCAATACTTTGACGCGACTCGGGTAAATTGAACGAATCATTCACTATTGACACATGTCTAATTCCCCCTATGAGACTATCTATGGGAATTAATATAGGCTGTAACAGCGACGGTAAAAATTGCAAAGCTGAGATAATGCATTGATAATAAGAAAAAACTTATACAGGTCCGGCAAATTGTTGAGTGTAAAACCTAAATCCTTGTACTAGTTAATTTTGTCCCCACTTCCAGTCCTGAAGATTCGAGTTCTTTCTATTGCATACTGTTTTTTACAATCAATTGGTGTAGTTTTATTTTTTAAATTGTAGTTAGTGGTAAATTGATTATTAGAATCATCGGCTAAGTATTCTATTGTACAATTCATTTTCAGCCGACTTCAAAAAGACCTTGTTACCTCTGAACTTTTTTCTGGGTGAACCGATTTTGATGACTCTTTTTTATCTGAAAACTGATGCTTCTCGTGTGTTCCCATATAAATTTGATCAAGATCTGACACGTAGTTTTTGAGTTATCCTAAATTAATGCATATTTAATTAACTTTGAATACATCGATTTCTCATTTTATTTATATTGAAGTCGGTTGTACAAAATTTTTAATTTTACCACGGGATTTATATTTTTTGACGGGGATATTATAAATCTTACCTAAGATTAATAAAATTCAAAAGAATGAAAATTCTTATAAGATTAAAAATTTATTTTAAATTAATAATACTTTTTTATTTTCGTGATACGGAATTTGAATTCCATATTAGAACAAGCAAACCCACCTATTATTATTAATCTATAAGGTAGGCCTATGTTCAACAGTAGACTTTTATAGGCTGTAATGGGTGACCGTACTCGGCGTGCACCTCTTTACCGTTTTGTCCTTTAAACATGCTGGTATATACCAGATACGCTTCTACAATTTTTATTTTTTCCAAATAATTTTTCCCTCGGCCTTACAGTCTTTTCCGCCGTGCATGTGAGAAGTGAGAATTTTAAAATTGTAAGTAACAACTTAAAGGTCCAAGCTATGGAGGCTTGGAGGCTTGGCTTGGATCTCCAAGGAAAACGAAGTGTAAGAAGAACATCTTGGCTGAATAACCTACGCCAAAGGTTTGGAAAGAGCACCCGTATCAAAAATTCAAGTTGCCGCAATGATCGCCGACCTTCGAAAGAAGATGGAACTTTAAGAAGAAGACGTATGGAGGCTAAAATATATTTTTGTTTCCTTATCGCCACCGTTTCCGTTACAGCATATGAAGAGTCCCCTGCTGGATATAGTTGCCGTGCTTCACAGGCGGGTCGGAACCGCAGCTTTTGTTTCTTAGGTGTTATTGGGAAGACTCTGTTACCCAACTGCAGGTTCGTTTCTCTTTTTTACTTTTACTTCTTAAACCTGCAGGTTTCCGTGGTAAATTAGGATTTTAAATTGCAATTACCTTAATTAATAATTTCATTAGTTTTCATTAGTTTGAGTTCGATCGATTATTCTCTGAGTTCGGTTCTATTCCTGATGACTATTATGGTTTATTTGATTAGATTTTCCAATAAACTCATATTTGTTAAAAAGTCTAAAACTTTCATATTTATACGTTTTGTGAGTTGTTTTTCTGAAACAGTAGAACATTATACGACTTGTAATTCAGTTTGGTAAAAATTTTCGTAAAAGATGGATGACATCAGTGCGAACGCGGTGGACATCATTCAAGAATCTCAGTAACACGGTAGCAAAAATAAACGGGACGTTTTTTAACGCATTTTTTATTCCGTGTGAGCAGTAATACAGGTCTAGAAATACCAGTATCATTGCGACCTAAAAGATCTATTGTGATCGCTGCTATGGCTAAGTTCACTGCTCAGCCCTATGTATTCAATGAATAGAAGGAGTTGCAAAGCTATTTCACTTCTTCAGGGCGAAGTACTTAGTTTCCAAGATGAGTGTTACGATTGTGCATTAAGGGTCCATAATCTGTTAGGATGCAACAGTGTCCAGTCAGGCCAGAATACGTAGTTTATTCTTCTTCCCAGGGCCTCTAAAGCAAATTTACTATCATAAGCCCGGATTAAGGTTCTATTTAAGTTTGGTGTATCAGACCAGATCTTAAGTGATTTATTGTGATAAAGCGTTTCAGAGGTTAATAGGGCTAGACTTTTTGAGATTCCACAAGATGGCCAAATCGTGTATTCATTGAGCCCTCTCGTGCGAGCTTGTTGGGTTATATTGCCTACAAAATCCGCCTGACCCAGAACCTATCTTAAAGCGACCCTGTTGTTACATCCCAGGGTGTTTAGACGGTTCACGGAGTCTCCAAAAAGCTTTGAGTTCAGTAAGTTTATCTCAGCGCTAGCAGTACTGCTGGATTAGATATTTTATATTACATGGTTGACGAAGTGTTGGCAAAATTTCTAACTAATAAAAATCTGAATAAGTAAATTTACCCAAATTCATACTAAATTTGAATTCTAGGCGTTCCCCATTAATTCCAAAACTTTATTTTGTATTATGTTATACATTTAATAAACAAATTTAAAACCTTAGACATCATCCATAATATTATCACGCGCAATAAATCTAAGTTTGTTGTTACAGAGTATATAGGCTCTATAAAACTGGTTGCATAATTTTTGGGTATATGCATAATTACTTACAACAAGATAAAATTATTGAGATAAGAATGTGTGGATATAATGAGATTTCTTAGAATTATGTTTAAATAACAAGGTTAAATTGTAACTAGTGTGGAGAAAAATATTCTACTTGTGAATTTATTCTCATATCTTTTCACTAGATCTATCGCTTTCTTGACTTACAAAAAGTGACAAGAGAAATCTTCGTTGATAAAGGCAGAAAACTTTGAAGGCGTTTTAAGGAATGAAAAATATAATTGATTTTTCTGCTGATTTCCGGGACATGTGCATTCCATGGCAACTTGCAATCTATGATGATGATCAGATTCTTAATAATTTCTAAAATGCTTAGTGGAGTTCCATTAATATTCAGTGTTGGGAGTGATGTAAAATCAAGTAAGTTACGAGTAAGCCTGGTGCCTATAATCATTGCTTGTGATTTTTTAGGGTTTATAGCAATTTCATATGATTTTATTTTGATCTTTATATTTATTTATTTTTTTTTAATAGAAGAGGGGGCCAACGAGCATGCGGCTCACCTAATGTTAAGTGACTACCGCCGCCCATGATCAACCGCAACACCAGGGGAATTGCAGGTGCGTTGCCGGCCCTTTAGAAAGGAGTAAGCTCTTTTCTTGAAGGTCTCCAGGTCGTATCGGTCCGGAAAAATCGCCGGTGGTAAACTATTCCACAGAGAGGTTGTACGCGGAAGAAAACTCCTTTTGAAACGTACTGTGGTGGACCGCCAAGCATCCAGATGGTGCGGATGGTATCGGGACGTTTGCCGCGTAGTGCGTTCACGAAATTTGGCGGCTTGGGATTAATCCGAACAATTCCTCAGAGCACTCTCCATGGTACATGCGAAATAAAACGCAAAGAGATGCAACATCTCTTCGCAGTGCCAGTGAATCGAGCCGATCGGAAAGCACTCGGTCGTCGACGATTCGAGCCGCTCTGCGCTGGATGCGGTCAAGTGGAAGGAGCTGGTACTGGGGAGCCCCAGCCCAGAGATGGGAACAGTATTCGATGTGCGGCCGAACCTGCGCCTTGTAAAGCCGCAGGCGGTGTGCCGGCATAAAATACTTCCCGCTCTGCTGAGCACGCCAAGCTTTTAGAGGCCAATTTGGCCTTCTCTTCCAAGTGACCACGAAACTGCACGTCACTCGATATGTCAACGCCGAGGATTCCGATACTGGATGAGGCAACAAGGGGAGTGCCTTGAAACTGAGGAGATACGACAAAGGGGTTCTTTTTAGCGGTTAACGCTCAAACTTGTGTCTTCTGGGGGTTAAACTGGACTAGATTTAGTCGCCCCCAATCCAAGACTCTGTTCAGCAAAGACTCGACTTCAGACACAAGTTTGTCCCGGCACTCGGAGACGTTTTCCCGAGAAATATTGGCTCGGCCTGTGTAAAGAGCATCACCAGTGCTGTCATCTGCATAGCAATGAATGTTACGGGTTTGCAACATATCATTGATATGCAGAAGAACAGCGTTGGCAATAGCACGCAGCCTTGTGGAACACCAGCATTAATAGGCTTGCAATCGGAGCTTGCACCGTCTACAGCGACCTTGATGCTCCGATCTGCAAGAAAGCTGGTGATCCAATCGCACAATTTCTCGGGAAGCCCATAGGAAGGGAGCTTCGATAGAATGTGCCAACCAAAGGCCAATGCCTCCCTTGGACTCTACTGCCTCCGCCCATCTATGAGTTAGGTAGACCAGAAGATCACCAGCTGACCGACCACGGCGAAAACCGTATTGGCGGTCACTTATCAGCTGGTGATCCTCAAGGTACCTCATGAGCTGGCAGTTTACAATAGACTCCATTGTTTTGGAGAACAAGGAGGTGATGGCGATAGGCCGGTAGTTGGACGGGTCTGAGCGGTCGCCTTTTTTAGGGATCGGGTGGACGAAAGCCGTCTTCCATGAATTTGGGACTACGCCTAGGGAGTAGGAGTAGCGGAAAAGACGCGTTAAAACCGGTGCCAACTCTGGAGCACACGTCCTCAGCACAATTGGGGGGATTCCGTCAGGCCCAATCGACTTGTGGATGTCCAGGGAGAGGAGTGCTTTGCGAACCGAGTAATGTGTGAACTGCACTTCCAGCATGGAGCACTCACATCGCGCGAAGGTCGGTGGCGTACTCCCCCCGTCATCGAGAGTCGAGTTGGACGCAAAGAAAGAGCCTAGAAGATCGGCTTTCTCCTTTGCGGTATGGGCCAGTGAGTCGTCCTCCCTGTGCAGAGATGGAAGAGATGGCTGACAAGAAATTCCCCTGCACAGCCTTTGCGAGAGACCAGAATGCACGGGTTCCAGAAGGAAGGCGAACTAGTTTCTCGCCAATTCTGCCTATGTACTGACTTTGCCTTGCCAATGACTCTTTTGAAGGAGCTAGAGGCGGAATTATACATTCTTTTTTTATTGCGCTGGTGTTTACATCCCGGGACGCTGATGCGTCATCCCAGGCTCGGTAGCACTCCTTATAGCTTATAGCATGATGCTATTTTACAGGAGCGACCAAACCATGGCTGAGATTTGCCTCCAATGCGCACCACAGAGGAAGGAATAAAAAGTTCCATACCCTGAAGTACCACATCAGCAACAAAATCCGCAACAACGTTGGTATCGTCCGGCGAGAAGAAAATCCGCCCCCAAGGGTATGATGCAAAGAAAGACCGCATCCCATCCCAATCGGCTGACCTATAGTGCCAAACACGGCGGCAGCCTGCAGAATGCAACTGCGATTTCAGCGTGAGTGACACCACACTCCGGACAAGACAATGGTCCGAGGAGCCTAAAGGGGCTTCGACGGAAATCTGATATCCGTCCGGGTGAGAGGTCCGCAGAAGGTCCAACAGAGAAGATGCATGATCCTCCACATCTGGAATCCGCGTAGGCGAAGTAACCAGTTGTGTCAGACCATATGCCAAGGCAAAATCATGAACAGGTCCCCCCGCATGATCGGTTAAACGTGAACCAAGCCATTCGGCGTGATGGGCGTTAAAGTCGCCGAGGATCACGATCTCTGCGGAGGGGATCTGCTGTAGCAACGAATCTGTAGCCATTTGGACGTGGGCGAAGAGTCGGTCTGTTTCGGCATTTACCGCTGTGGGACCTATAGAGGCACCCGTAGATGCGCGGAGGGTCGTCGCTGTCTACGCGTAGCCAAAGGATGGACAGGTCCGAACCTTCAAGTCTGCCGAGGCGTCGAGAACAGATGTCCTCTCTGACGTAAACGCAAACGCTCGAGCACAAAGGAGTGTTCCAGTTTGTACCCCGGGTAGGAGAGATACGAAACATCAGCCGGAGAGGACACCTGCGTCTCGATCAGGAAGAGCAGAGCCGGCCTCGCCGTCTCGAGATGGTAGTGGACGGCGTTTAGGTTAGAGTGAAGTCCCCTGATATTGCAGAAATTCACGGACAGCGTGGCAGGGGTCGCCTTGGTCTTGTTGCTCCGTTTGCCCCGAGCAGTTGTAGTCTTGAGCGGAATTTTGCCCCCCCCCCCCCAGAATACGCGGGGCAGCCTGATCACCCACGCTCAGAAGTGGAGAAACATGGTCGTGGATGCTCAGCGAGGGATTCTCCAGGGGAGCTGGTACCCTCCTGAGGTAGTCCATCATTATTTAATTCCGCTACCATGTTGATGGGGGGGGGGGTGGATTTGGGCCTCCGGCCACCTGCACTCACCAGACGAAACGCGGAAGCTGAGCTTCCACTTCACGCTGGTATTCTGTGAGGTCGTGGTACCACCCCGGTTTGAGCCGGCCCATACGTGCAACAGCAAAGCTGCCGCGTGGCTCTACCAAACAACGATACAGCTTCAAATCATCTCCATAAAGATGGAAGTTTATAAATATCACCTTGGTGATACAGTTAGTAAAGACGGAAAATATCAAAGGAGAAAGGACGCCACCTTGAGTTACACCCGTAGCTAGGTTGCACCACTTAGATAAAGTTTCATTTGAACGAATACACTGAGAACGACCACCAAGGTAGGAATCAAACCATTGAATAGTTGAAGGAGATACATTAATAGAATGAAGTATGCTAACAAATGTATCAAAATCAATAGAATTGAAGGCACTACTAAAATCTAGCAGCACAAATACCGATAAGTATTTTTGGTCTATACCACACCGGATATCGTGGGTTTCCTTGAAGAGAGTAGTAGTTATTCTGTGGCCAGGCTTAAAACCAGATTGAAAAGTACTTAACATATTGTTACGGTTAAGAAACTTAGCCAATTGTGTGTGGACAATATGTTTAAGTGCTTATGAAAGCAATGGTAGAATAGAAATAGGCAGATAAAGAGTTGTAGATAAAGAATGCGAAACTTTGGATATAAGAATGATATGAGCTAACATCCATGACGACGGAAAACAGCAAGAAGATAAAGAGAAATTAAAGATGAGTAAAAACAGGGATGACAAAGGGAAGAATCAACGTAATCATTTTAGAGCAGATGTTATCACTTCCAATAGCAGGAGATGAAATTGCAAAGACGAACCGCTTAGTATCATTTTCAGTAAGAGTAGGTAAATTAAGCGAGGAATCAATAAGGAATTGGGCATTTGGATTGTTCAAGTAGGGTTCTGACTTTAATGAATGATGAAACTATGACAGGAGGGTTGGCATAATGTTCGTTGAGACTGTCCAAGTTAATTTCACATCCCACACTAGCAGAATATTCTCCGACACCGACAGATCTTAAAAAACTCTAGGCTTTTGCAGTGTTGCATCTTCTAAAGGTATCACGAAAATAGCGCCTTTTAGCATCTGTATACAAACGATAGCAGCGATTTTGTAGTATTTAAAGCTGATTAAATTGTTTTCAAGGTGATATCGCTTATACTTTCTTTTAGCTTTATCTCTATGCGCCATTGGGTCTTTTATATCAGTTGTGATCCATGGCGCAGGATTGTATCTCATTTTTTCACGTTTTATTGGTGCATGGTGAAATTAGAGAATTGAAGGTAACCTTGTCCTCAATTTAAGAACAATCAATAACTATACTATACTATATACTATTAACTGTTTGTCTTTGATATTTTTATTGGTATTAATAGTATTGAAAGTTCTGGCAAAAAGTTATAAAATACTCAGCTCTTAATATATATTACTAAAACGTCACATACGTTTTAGTAATATATATTAAGTCTGCGAACCGAAACTCATTTATTTCATTGTAACTTGTTAGATAGTAATTATGATATTATTATTTGAACGAGAATTGGCTTAGTAAAAATATCCTTGTTTCTAAAATATTCGACAATCGATACATAGAAGAGATAGAGAGGATTTTACATTTAATTCGCATAAAGATGGGGGAGGAGTCTTAATTGTCATTAATAAAAACATTCACTCCCAAAGGCTTCATTACTATTATAGCAAATGCAAAGACCTGTGGGTGGCAGTGAACACATCCTCATCTGCCTCTGTCATCTATCTCGCACCACCAATTCATAGCTCGTTTTCTATTTCTATCTTTTAATTTTAACAAAGTAAAAGAGAAACTTAACAGCCAAAGGAGACGGTCCATTTCAGGCCCAGTCTATGTACACTATACCGTAAAAAAGCGAAAAATTCAAGGATGTTATTAAAAATAAAACAACAGAATAAATCAAAATAAATGACTTGTTAAAAATAAAAATGCAATCCCTATTTTTAATGATTTTACAAGATAGTGCCCTTCCAGACATAAAATTATACCAATCATAATCCATTACGCGAATCATTAGATAAAAACAGTTAATGTTTCTCGTCCTTAAAATTAGATCGAAATTTAATTTTTAAAAACTTAAATAGTGTGGACATTTCTAAAGGAGCAGGTTACGATAATATTCTCCCAATATTCGTTTCTGTGTGAACAATCTTCTGAAACATAATAGAACGAGAGAGTGGGCGGAGCCTGTGTAGCCACTAAAATGTCACTAACATGTCAATTCACACGTATAACTGTCAACACGAGATGTGTTTTGACGTTACAATCGTTTCCAAATTTCGCATGCAAATTATTTATAAAATGCCAAATTGCACACTATTTACAAATAAATATGTAAAATTATTAAACGATTTTTTTGATGATCTTGAACATTAATCAAAAGGTTAAAATGTTTAAATTTACTCAGTCTGTCAACACAGCGAATCGGGTTTGTAGTAGTGATAACACGACGTAATTGCTTGTATGTGCGCTCCCGGCGACGCCTATCCTCGTACAAAATAAGGTTGACAGCCATTCCATTGTGTATTATATTAGTATTCTATGTTGGTCAATCATATTAATAATGCAACAAAGAGAGCATCAAAAATGTTAGGTTTCGTAATAAGAAATAGAAATTATTTCAGAAAACCAGGAACCAAAATTTTGCTCCACAGCAGCAGAAGTGTAGTATGGCGTCCCCATTTTGCAACTCATAGTCCGAGGATTGAACGGATTCAAAAAAGGTTCATACGTTATTTATCGTACTCCGTTGGCAAGCTGAGTAATCCGTATTCGTACTCTAAATCATTGGAATACTTTAAATCGAAATCACTGGACAAGCAAGGAGATGTAACTGACCTAATGTTCTTCTATACAATTATTAGAAACTACGTGTGTTGTTCAGAACTCCTCTTAAAGTTTTGCTTTATAGTGCCGCGGAGAATACCTCGTGCTCTTATCGAGCCTCTAGTATGCCCATTCCGTAGGACGCTACTATGATCAAATTCTCCGATCTCTAGAATGAGCCATATTTACAACAAATACTGTGACCATCACAAAATCCTTGACGTACATTGTATGACAACCACTAAATTTAAAAAAAAAACAATTTTAGAGATATAACTTTTAGTTTATAGCCTTATTATTTAATAAACTATTGTGTAAGATAAGTGTAGATAATAAACTTTAGAAATTAAGATTTTACTATTGGTAATCTTATTTAATAAAATAAAATAAAAAAATTAACTAGCATCAGCCCTCAACGAGTTACAAACGTAAGTTACAAACTTGTTTTAGAGAAACGTGACAATTTTTAACAGGGCGTTGAAACAGCAAAAATAAAATTGGCGCTTAAAAAAATTAAAACTTCTTCTTCAAAAATAATGAAGCGATTTTGACATCACAATCGCTGCGTAGCTAAACAGTGCGTTTCCTATATGAGCATCTTAGTGTACGTAATATAGATAAAAACGAAATCTCGTGTGAATATTTATAACTTCGTTACAACGAAATTAAAATGAGGATGGGAAATGATTTTTCTCAGTGTCGTTTAGGGTTGCCAACAAATCGGACCAACTATTTGAACATACAATTACTATCTTTACAATACAGAAAATTATTGTATATAGAAGAGTTCAAATTAATACTTAATAAAAATGTGTACTTAATCATTTATAACGAAAATATTTTTGGCAATAAAAGTTATTTTTTCTGAATTTTGTTATTTTTTATCTTTATGGAGAGCTTCACGTGCCGCGTTCACTACAGCTTTCTAAAATCTGGCCAAACGATTATGGCAGATATCTATTGTCAGCAACTGCAAACCATGAAGGAAGAACTAGCTGCTAAACAACCGAGATTGGTCAATCGCTCTAGGCCACTGCTGCTTCACGGCAACGCAAGACAAACAACCACTAAGTTAGATGAGCTACAATTGGAATGTCTGCGACATCCACCGTACTCCCCGGACCTTGCTCCAACAGATTATCATTTTTTCCGGACTTTAGACAACTTCTTACAAGGAAAAAAATTAAACTCCGATACGGCAGTCCAAACCTTTCAAAGAGTTTATTGATTCTCACCCTTATAGTTATTTTTTTAGTAAAGGGATCAATGAACTACCTATGAGATGGCAAAAGTGCATAGATAACAACGGTGCATACTTTGATTAATTAAATATATTTTAAGAAAAAAAGTTGACTTTACATTCCTCCCGTACAAAACGCCAATTTCATATGTACCTATTATATATTATAGATCTGATACAGTTAATTATAATATAAAATAATGCCCTTCACAACAATACTGTTCAATATAGGCCCACTTAAGTGGATTGCATAAAAGCCAGTTCTGAGCCACCAACATTTATCGTTAAAATATTTCGGGCTCACATGAAGCCTTTCAACACTCCCAGAAATAAGAAGGCCTGTGCTCAGTAGTCAGACGTACTGTAACTTTACTTTTACTTTACAGGTTTTATAATACAAGTACGACTCTATATCGCATAATGTCCTCCTGACTAAATTTCGGTCACGGTAACCAGTCTCAACAGAAACTGGCCATCTGCGCAGGATTATAGTGCACGAGTGCATGCGCAGGCATACTCGTAGGTGCAATCTCTATTCTCTCATTCGCATAATCCGATGGGATCGTAAACCGACATGACCGGAGAGAGATCAAACGCAGGACCAACGGCTTTATACTTACCGAAACCGGGGCAAATCACTGGCTACTTCCTAGCTGCTAATGAGAACTTCTTGACAGAAAAAAGCCAATAACTGATTTTAGTCGACCGGGATTTAAGCTTTATGATTAGCAATCGGTTAGTATGAAGATTAGCGTTAATTCAGTTTCATTTTTATATTAAAAGCTTGCCTGATTACAATCCCGCCTGATGATATGAGGTGATGAAATTTTAGAGTGCGAATCGCATTACCACAGCGATTTTTTCGGCTGACCCGGGAATCGAACCCGAGTTCTCATAATTAGTTATCACGTTCACGACCGCTAGACCAATAAGACAGTTAAGTAATACTAATAATAACGAATTTACCTGTCTCAACGGAGACTGGCTAGTCGCAGGACAGGATTATAGTGCCCAAGTGTATGCGCAAGCACAGGTGCACTCTCCATTCCCTCACTCTCATAATAAGATGGGACTGTAAGCCGACATGACCGGAGAGAGATCAGGCGCAGGACCAACGGCTCTACGAAGCACGGGGATGAGACAACGCCAACTTCCGGAATCTTTTACTTATGATCATCAGTTGCACTACTACAACCGCTAGACCAACAAGGCCTTGCTATATACTATATAATATGCTTTATCTTATGTAGTATATAATGCCAATAATACATATTATATCCTAAGGTTGACAACCCTAGTATCACGTTATCGATAGATACTCATAACGTAACAACTTTGTATTTGATATAAATCTTATTATATTAGTTAAGTCGTGTGAAAGCCGGTGGTTATAAAAGTTATCTTTATTTCTTTAATAGTTTTTCTCTCTTATATTCTTTTCGTTTTCAGCCAGGAATATATTTTCTTTAGTTACGTCAAATGCTAATTATAGGCTTTACAGCCATTAGAATGTTAAGGTACAGTTAGGTATTTCATTGATATTCATTCGTTACCAGGGTGAATGATATTCGCCGCTAATTTTCTGATGTATAGCTCTTTAAAAAATATAAAAGTGTATCAGTTTAGCGCACCATATGATAGTTTTAAATTTTATTTAGGAAAAGTCTTAAAAATATGTACTGTTTATACACTACAAGTTTCTACAAGGTGACTAAAAATTTTATTCAATATTGATTAGATTTAAGTAAAAAAGGTAGTCGCGGTGAAAACGTAACGATAGGACACTGCAACCTTTTATGTGGTGGTTCCTATCATAGCAAGTATTTTACTGCAAAATTAAAGTCATTAAAAGTTTAAGTTATTTACTTTCAAGTGACAGTATCGTTAAACAGGATCGTAAAACTAAAACTAAACTAAAAAGTCTAGGATTTGAAGCCGTCATTCGATTATTGTCATGAAGCGTATTCATAGCGTAAGAGTGTTAAACTAACTTGACGTTGTTAATAAGAGTATAAGTGGCATTAATGCCATTGTCACTATTTTTATATAAAGTAGCACGAATGGGTCGGCTCAACTGGGAAAGGAGCACGCTCCGTAAAATAGAAGCTCAATGCTGCTGTTTTGTATGGTGAGTGTACAGAACCGAAGACCCCTTTTACTGGATACGAGGGTACTCTAGTCCAGTCCTCAGGGTTGACAACGTATCTACATTTTGATTCGTAATTGAGGAGAGTTGTAAATGTTAATGTACCACAATATCCACTTACCATCAAGTGGAGTGTGTGCTCGTTTGTCTCAAAGTGGCCAAGAAAGAGTTTTTTTTTAATAGGAGGGGGGCAAACGAGCATACGGCTCACCTGATGGTAAGTGATTACCGCCGCCCATGAGCAACTGCAACACCAGGGGAATCGCATACTGCCGGCCTTTTAAAAAGTAATTAAATTTTCTCGAAATATTTGTAAATAATTAAATATACAGGTTTATCGTTATAATAGTTTTTTTCACCGATGAACACATTGTAAATCAGTACTTAAAACTGTAATTAACAATTCCATTGTTGTCGGCGGGCTCGAATTCGTTGACTCGTGTACTATGAAATTTTAAGGCAATCTATGAAGGGCTGCCACAGTACTTTATTTGTGAGATAAATAATATAAAATAAAATTAAATATTAATGTATGTAGTGCTAAATTAAGATAATCTACTGTCGTAAAGGGTCACAGAGGGAAATGAAACAAGAGACTGGCAGCAGCATCTTATAAGAATTCAAAATTATAAAAAACCACGGCTGCCAAACAGATTGCCAAACGTGGTAACTAAGGCATATATCACATCATGAAACAATCTATGGGTGAGGCATACTGTAAACATATTTGATATGTATCAAATATTATATAAAGTTATATTTAATTAATATATTATATAAAATAATACAAAGTTATATTTAATTGATATATTATATAATATAACATGTAGTTATAAGTAATAATAACTACCATAAAAAAGAACACTCAGTCGCTACCTAGCCTCGCACAGAAGACAGCGTTTTTGTATATTACAACGGATATCGCAAACGCGACAATGTTTTCACAAGTAAATGAAAATAAATCGGCGTTTCTAGTAGACGGAATATGTTTTATTACTTTCTATATAAATGCCCGAAAATAATGCAAAAACCACCTTCAGTTTCTATTTAGATTTTATACTTTTTACGCAATAGCTTGTTTTCAAGTTTTCAAGTTTTAGGTATATATATTTACGAGATTTTACAAGTGCGTGTTGCCAGTGATGACATTTAGATCTGAGAGTGAGCTATGAAGAGGTAGTTTCTCTGAGTGATAAACTTGATCAATGAGGATACCCGCAATAGAACTAGAGTAACCGACATAGCCCAACGGATTAGTAAGCTAAAGTGACAATGGCCCAGCCGTATAGCTCGTAAAACCGATAACCGATGGGGAAGAAAAATTCTCGAGTGGCAACATCGTACCTATAAGCGAATTGTAGGATCAATCCCACAAGATGGAGTGACGACCTGGTATGATATGCAAGAATTCGATAGGTGCAGGTGGCTTAGGATCGTCTTTTGTGGCATTCCTTGGGGGTGGCCTAGGTACAGCATCGGACTTATTAAGGGATGTAATGATAATGACAATGATGATGATGATGCAAAAAATTGGGTGGAAATTTCTTCTATGTCGTGGAGACGCTTTATAGACATAATTTACACACAAACGAGCATACAGCCCACCCGATGGTAAGTTCAAACTGTAGCCCATAGAAGCCTCCATCTTCTATTAAGATAAACATTGGTGTTTTGAACTGCAGGAATAATAAAGCTTTACATTGGTTCGACTAGGTAAAAAGTTGGAAAATTGCTTATCGGTTATTCAAACACGTGAAATCGGGAAACGAACCCGCTGCTGAAGCCTGAGGTTATACTATTTTTCTATCAAGATGTTATTAACAGGTACTTGTTAATTTAGTAAAAAGTAAGAACATTGCATTGAATAAAGTTCCTAAAGATTTATTGTTGTACTAAAAACATGACCTTGGTATGCTCCGTGGGAAAATCTAACAAAGACTTGTTCGTTGCTAAACAATCAACCAATTAAACTATCAGAATAAAGCTTGAATATTTTACCTAAATATGCAACCAGTACACCGTATAAAATTACGACTGATATATATTTATTAAGTGGCGAAAACTATCCACAAAATGCTTAAACACTCTCAAAACGACGCAGATAGTTAGATAATTGTGATTACCGTACTTGTAGATGCAAAGAAAAAAGATTTTCCGTTTCAGATAATGAAATGACAACAATGGCGTTGTTTGCGTAAGGTGTTCGCACGCCGGGGACGCGAGTGGGGCAGTATTTTATATAGGGATCTCATGAGCGCGGGCGCGCCGTAGCGCCGTCATGCAGGCTCCGTTAGCCGAGCGAAATGATTCACTTCGTACTTCTCGTGTGCCTGGCCACTGCCACTGCAACTAACTCCACCAATAACGCAACCGTCAACGATACCTCTACAAATTCTACAAAGGAAATTCTCAAAGCAAGTGAAACCGCAGACCCGGGTAAAGTTGAAATCGTTAAACAAATCCGTCGATTAAACGAAGACGGATCATACACGATAGGATATGAAGCTGATGACGGCACGTTTAAAATCGAAAGCAGAGATGTGCTAGGTAATGTAAAAGGAACTTTCGGATATATAGATCAGGATGGGGAAATTAAGCGCGTGACATACTCCTCCTCCGGTGACACCACACCTATTCCAGTGACCAGCACGACTCCAAGTATACCAACGATAGTCAGGATGAATAAAACAATCTCATCGACAACCAGGAGGCCTTTAGCGACAGTTGTCTATCCTACAAGAAGTAGCATTAGAGAAAGTGCAACGAGGGGAACTGTTATTCAATCAATTCCAAGAAGACGCCCAGTTTCAACGTCAGCTCGAGCTGCAGCAAATCTTGAAACGACAACCGAAAATCAAAATGCTGAAGAAACAACTAGCAATATTCTTAACCTATACAAATCGAGGGAGGAAACTAAAACAAGGACTCAAATATTGAAACCAGTATCGGCAACATTGAAAGAAGATTTAATTAGTAAGCAATCAACTACAAATTTACCAACCACAGTGAAACCTGTACATGAGGATATTAATGAGGATGAATATGAGGCTAGTAAGACAAATACCATCCACCGGGAGCTATTTGCAAAAAGCCCTAATCCACACATGATGAGCTTACAACAATCGGCTGGGGACGATTCAACTGATGTCTATGGCGGTCATCAATCACTCGGGACCGTACGTCCTCTTTTCACCACCACAACTTCTCGTCCCCGCCTCATCCCAATTCATACTTTAGTTGAGGCAAGACAAAATATACAGCGTCATTACCAAGAACCAGCCGAAGAACAAGAAGCAACGGTGGAAGCTAGTACAGGTCGTGTTTATGAACCTCAAAATATTGTTACATCGAATCCTGTTCCAGTAGTTCATATACAAGAGCATAGAGACAGCGATAACAGACTATACCAGCAACCAATTTACAGAAGGCCTCAGTCTACGGTTCGTTTTCGAACTGATGAATATTTAAGAGACAACCCAGGTGCCCCAGTACCAATTGGAAACCAGCGGCCCTTTCTCCACTACGAATATCAAGACAAAGTACTGGATCAACAATTTCTATCTAGAAAGGAAACACCAATAGCTCAACAAACTAAAAGTGCAGCTGAACCTGCAACTGTCCCGTACGATATTAGACCTGCAACGAGAATTATTTCTATACCAGTGGATGAAAGAGGCGTTCCCGTTCAAGGATACCAAGCAAGATTTGTCAATCCATATAGACCTACTCCAACACCAGTAGAGTACCAACCACGATATGATCCTCTCGAAGAAATGAACGCTATTTCAACTCCAGTGAGTACAAGAGACTTGAAACGGCTTCTACAGATTCTGATACTAAGACAGAATCGTTTGCAAGCCCTCATGGATCAATTAGTAGCACCGGGCCCACCCTATCAGCCCTTACCAATGTATCGTCAAGATAACGATTACAATCAACACCAAATATCCCGTCATTACGTAGACGATGACCGGTACGACTACAGATACGATCAGCAGTACCGACAGGATGCGTACTCTAATCAAATGAGTTACGAGAATCCACAGTACGAGAGTCAAAGGTACGTTCCGAGGAGAAGGCTGTATACTCGGCATTATGATACGGCTGGGTCGTCTTCCAACAACGTCGAAGATGCACCAGAATACTTGCCAGCGGATATACGTGAGGCGTTGCTGTTGAAAATGCTCATGCTGGCCATCAACCCTGATTTCATGCCAACTCCAGCGCCTTCAACGGAGCTGACTACAGCAGCACCACAGCGGAAGCAGGTAAGGAACGTGCAGATCCTCGGTGAAGAGGGGTCAGAAGTGAAATCCATGCAAAGACATTAATTCACCATAAGCTACTCAAGTGATATATTAGAATTAGAAGTAAATACTCAAATGATTTTGTAAATAATTTTGTACGTGCTTTTTAATAATATTTTTTTAAAGTATTTAATTTTTCTACTTGCAATCATCCCCATAAAAACCTTAAAAAAAGAATTCCATGTCATATTCGGAACTGGCATTAGTTTGGTTTATAACCAAAAGGGGTCGAGTCAAATTGAACACTACACAAAAACTTAAGGGAAAAAATCAACGTAAAGCAAATAACATAAAGCACGTAAAGCTGTTGGTCTTGCGCCTGATCCATCTTGTCGTATCGGATTACCGTTCCATCGGCCAATGAGAATTATGAAATAGGTAGTGTACCTGTGTTTGCAAACACACTCATGCACTATAAACCTCTCCCACGTAGGTGGTTGATCTCCGTCAGGTCTGATCGCCATGACCGAATTCGCTCTGGAGGACTTCTTAAGCAAACAACTTATTTTTGAACTTTACTTATATTCAACCAGCGTCCCGCCCCGGCTTTGTATGGGTAAGATCTATGAATGTGGCCTTCTTAAGATTTAATATAATCAAAAACTATTAATTTTTTTTTTGCAAATGGCAAGTTTTTCGTATAAAATGTAGCTTAGATCACTCGACGCATTACTCTATTTTTGTTCGAGAAGTTTTATTACAATCGAAATCAGCCATTCCGAAAATAACCAGGACCAGGACAGCCAGACAGACAAGAATAGAAAAAAAATTATTAATCAATTATAAAAAAAATTGTCATTCATAACTTCATGGCATGCAAATTAACCCCCTCAGCTTAATATTAAGATATAAGGCAGCTTTTTTAATATTACAGACAGGCAACTCAATTTTATTCATATGTGTAGATATATTTTACCTATATATATTTAGGAGCATTTTTGTTACGATGTTTTAAATATAAACGCTGCCCAATATTAACACGGTCATGACATTGTAAATTCAACAGCAGTAGCATCCAAAATTCCCTTCATTAAACCCTCCCAGAAATGAGCGGAGACCAATGCCTTGGGACGTATACAGGTTGTAACATTAAGTCCCTTCGTCATCAGCCTACGACAGTTCACTAGTGCACGTAGGCCTCTTCTAAGACGTGTCACTTAGCTCGGTCTTTGGCTTCATACATCCAAATGCTGTCTGTCACCTAGCGCAGATCGTCGCCCATTCTAGCCAGGGGGCGTCGCACACTACTTTTACTTAAACGCAGTCTCCATTATATGACACATTACTCCGATGGTAATCGCTTCTGTGATAGATGTGACCAGCCCATTGCCACTTCAGCCGGCTTATACGGAAGGTTACGTCGGTGACTTTGTTATAAGTCACTACTCCATTGCTGAACATAACCCGTAGGAAAGCCACTTGTCACCGCTGCCACGCTTGGCAGGTAGGTTGGCAACTGCAGTTTGTTATTTTGACTTGCTATCAGGAAGAAGCAGTTGATCTACTCCTATTTAATATGCCTATGTTTCTAGATATATATTTTTTACTTTATACAATAAGGGTGCCCAACTAGCATGTAGTCCACCTGATAGTAGGTGGATACTTTAGCTCATAGACATATATCCTCGATTAAGAATCAAAATGCAGATGCGTTGTCACCTCTGAAGACTAAGATGGAATGCCTCGTTTCCAGTGAAAATGGTTCTCTACACAAACCATACGAAACATAGCTTGTACTCTGTAATACACTGGTATTCTGTGAGAGCGTGGCCCCTCCTCGGTCGAGCCGACCCATTCGTGCTACAACCATGATATATATATATAGCTGCAGCGTGGCTCTACCACGTATAAGGTCCCAAAAGGATTAGGCTGTCACAACACTGCGTTAAAGTGTTGGGAAATTTTGATAAGAATTACACACCATAAATACTTACTTAGGCAATGGTTTGCTCCACTTAGATCTATTTGATTATGTAAATAATATATTACGCTCTGAAACAATAGGCAGGCGTTACCATCAAGTTTTTATTTAAATTTGTAATTTTGTAGTTTATAACCAGCAACCTGCCCTGGTTTTCGCCAGGATAGAATTAAAAAATGTGGTGTTATGTATTTATAATAAAAAGTAAAAAGTTCGTATGGTGAGTGTAGAGAACCAGACACCTCTTTTACTAGAAAAAAGACATTTCATTTTAGTCCTGAGGGCTAACAACACGTCTGCATTTTGTTTTTTATTCGGGAATAGATGTAGGTATCTATGAGCTTACCATTAGGTGGACTGATAAAAAACCCCAGACCTACGATGTAGCAGACAGTAAACGTTTAAAGTAAACGGTATAAAAGACAGTAACTCTGACCGGTTAGCAACGTGTTTGTAATATAATCATAATGAGTGAATACATGAAAATTCTCTCATGGGTGTTTGTAAATTTGCAAGGCCACTGTTGCACAAAACTGGCCCACAATGGACAGCCTTCACGGCTGTGACTGTTGCCAATTTTGTTTTGTTTGTTGTTGACACAACTGATGATTTTACAGAGATTTCAAAGTGAGAAGATTTCCTCATCATTCAAGTAGGCATATGTCCAGCTATGGGAAAACGGCTGATAAAGAACAACAAGAATGTTTCTTTAGCTATTCAACACGACCGAAGAGAAATTAGGCGCAGGGCCAACGACTTTATGTGTTTTCCGAGGTACGGGGGTGAGAACATCTTGTCAAAAACTCAATAAATTTTTTTTGGCCCGAGCGGGTTTCGGAATCTGGGACCTCATGATCAGCAGTCATATTTATTTATTAGAAAATATAAGAATTAATGTTTCTTTGTGCAATGTTATTTATATTTTACAATTGGATTTTAAATTAATTATACGAGGTAGAGCCACGCTGCAAATACGTTATGGTTGTAGCACGAATGGGTCAGCTCGACCGGGGACCACACTGTCACAGAATACCAGCGTAAAATAGCACCTTAATACTACTGTTTTATATGGTGAATGTAGAGATCTGGAGACCCCTTTTTTACTGGAAACGAGGCATTAGATCTAAGTCCTCAGGGGTGACAACGCATCCGGGTTTTGATTATTTAATCGAGAATAAATGATAAAAAATAATAATGATAAATGGTCTATGGGCCACAGCATCCACTTACCATCAGGTGTAATGTGTGCTCGTTTGTCACCTATATTGTATTCTATAAAAAATGTATTCTATAAAAAAAAGAATAAACCAAACTATGGATATTCTAAGTAGAGGCATTGTTTTGTGTATACTCTAGAAACTGTTAAACACTAATTTACTTAAATAAATAAATATTGTGTAACATACAACTTCTCCTCAGTCCCTACTTGTGACATCTGGTAAACAGAATTTATTATATATATTCTGTTTTCCAGATGATATATATATATATATATATATAAAATTATTAACTCTCATTGACAAGCGTGGTTTTTTTTTATTTTATATCGTATTGACTTTGAAATATTAGTCAACAGTATGTTAATACCAGAGTGAAATGTATATTGAAGATGGGCCAAATTAAGAGTATGTACCTTTAACGAGCTTATCCGTAGGTATATGGACGTAAAGTAGACGACAGAGGTGTGTCAGAATTGGATTGTACCAAATATCATCCTTAGGAATTGGTGTTCTTTTGCGAGGATTTGTGGTTTATCAAATCTTTTTTTATATAGGAGGGGATCAAACGAGCATACGGCTCACCTGATGGTAAGTGGTTACCGCCGCCCATGGACAACTGCAACACTAGGGGGATAACAGATGCGTTGCCGGCCTTTTAGAACGGAATAGGCTCTTTCTTCAAAATCCCTAAGATGTGCGAGGAAGAAAATTTCTTTTAAATGGCTTAGTGGTGGACCGCCGGTCATCCAGATGGTATGGATGGTATCGCGAGTTTTGTCGCAATGTGTGATGGTGAAACTGTGTGGCTGGAATTAGTCCGAACAATTCCTCAGAGCACCCCCCATGGTAAATGCGATAAAATACGCAAAGGGATGCAACATCTCTTCGCAGTACCAATGAGTCAAGCCGATCGGAAAGAGCTCGGTCCCCGACGATTCGAACTGCTCTGCGCTGGATGCGATAAAATTGAAGGAGCTGGTACTGGGGAGCGCCGGCCCAGAGATGGGAACAGTATTCCATGTGCGGCCGAACCTGAGCCTTGTAAAGTTGCAGGTGGTGAGCCGGTATGAAATACTGTCCCGATCTGCTGGGCACGTCAAGCTTTTTAGAGGCCAATTTGGCCTTCTCTTCCAAGTGACCACGAAACTGCACGTTACTCAATATGTCGACGCCGAGGATTTCGATACTGGTTGAAGCAACAAAGAGAGTGCCTTGAAACTGAGGAGATACGACGAAGGGGTTCTTTTTAGCGGTAAACGTGCAAGTTTGTGTCTTCTGGGGATCAAAATCTGATGTAATGGTGGGGACGATCTTGAACATATTCACAGACTGCAGATTTCCCCTTGTTTGTTTCGTAATGGTCCTGCCCCGTGACCATGGGTGCTGTAAAGCACCCGAAACGCCGGGAATTAAAGGTAAGTTAATTAAATAGTTATATTCAATGCGTAGTGTTTGCGTAAATATAAAAATCATTAATTTCGAAAAATTTTGTCCGTCTGTCTGTATATCCGGGGTAATCTTTGTGGCCGATGGTGATTAAACGGACAAATATAGAGCAATGTCAGGAGGAAACTGCGCAATTTTTTTTAATTGGCCTTTGATTATTTTAAATCTATATAACGTCACATTAATAGGTCCTATCCAGGCGAAACTAGAGGAGGGGGGGTCTCTAGTTAAAATATATTTTAATTAATAATTTCCTTTACTTTCTTATAGGTTAAGTTCACATTTCAACATAACATCAAACAATCCTAAGAAATAACATTTTTAATTCATAAATCTTGTTGAGTATTTTAAGTTCTGCTTAAATCAAAAAACGTAACGCCCCGTTACACGAGCAATATCTTACAAACGCATAAAAACGTGAAAATTTATTGTAACGGCCTATCAAAGTTCACTGCTGAACATAGGTCTCCCACATAGGTTGTCTCAAAGGGGAGATATTTGCCATATTTGCCATGGGTTGGCAATCACAGTTTATTTATTTTTAGTCATTGTTAGGAAGATGCTGCTACTCATCTTCTAATTTGTTTCCTTCTATCGCCTCTAACAACTCCCACGGGATGCTATAGGGCAGTGGATATTCTTACACCGCCACTACACGGTACGTACTTAATCCATACGACAATACATAATCCATAGACGTAATAATATGGTAGTAGTATACGATTGTTGTCTTACGTAATACTCTGGGAAACAACACATATGTCGCGTAAAACCTCTATTGTCGATCTATTCATTACGCTCTATGGGAGACTCTCCCACGGCCCGACGAGCTGACATATTAAAAAAATATAATATACAATGCCTGTGCGTTATTAGGGTATACTATTGCGCAATATAGTTGTTATAACCCACGTAATAGATTAATTGTTTAATGGTACAGTGGCTACCTAAATATAGATGTAACTTGGGATACTGTCGTCTATAGTCTATACCTAAATATAGATGTAACTTGGGATACTGTCGCTATAATTTTTATAAATAGAAGTAAAAGCAACGAGCACACAATCCACCTATTGGTGAGTGAATGCTATGTCCCATAAAAACCTACATCTATATCTTAAAAACGGTCTTCGGTTTTCTGCACATAATTCTATAATCGTATGTAAAAGATTAAATAAAAGGGAATTAATTAGATTTAAATGTCACCGAGTAGACAACAACAACAGTTTATTTTGTTAGCTGATGCCAAAGATTTTTGATGGATTTATCCATCTGTCTATTAAGGCCTTACACTAGCCCGTTAAAAAGGGATATCCATATTTTGTTAGAATGAGGGTGACAAACGAGTACACAGTCCACTTGATGGTAAATGAATGCTGTGTCCTACAGGCATCCACATACTATATTCTCAATTATAATCAAAACGCAGTTGAGATTTTACCCCTGAATACTAATATGTAATGCCTCGTATACAGTAAAAAGAGTCTCCGGTTCCCTATAGTCACTATACAATAACCAGTACGAGGGCGGCACTGAAAATTTCGAGAATCACGGAAGTGACACAACATTACTATTTAAAAATGTATTTATTGCTTTTCGAAGTATTCTCTTCGAAATTTGACACATTTTTCCATACGATGGAACCAATCATTGAAGCAACCATTCCATTCGGAAGTTGGGGTCTCCAAAATGGCCGTTTTGTAGGCATCCACAGCTTCTTCAGGTGATAAAAATCTCTGTCCATTTATTCTTTATTTTAGGTAAAGTATAGAAATCATTAGGGCTTAGGTCGGGGCTGTACGGCGGATGATTTAATAATTCTATGTATTCTTGCTCTAAAATCTCTTTTGTTCTGCGCGCGGTGTGAGAACTCGCATTGTCGTGATGGAGGATGATGCGGCGGTTGCAGTTCTCTTTACGGAGTTCAGAAACGACCTGTGGCAAATAAATGCTAGCATACCATTCTGCATTAATCGTTCTTTGTCCCTCAAGAGGAATAGTCGTAACATGACCGGTTTTGGATACAAACGTGGCCACCAGTTTTTTTTGCAACACTCCATGAACGAACAATTTTTGTTGGCTTTAACTCATTTTCGAACACCCAAACTCGTGACTGGTTTTTTGTTTCGGGTTCGTACGCATATATCCAGGATTCGTCACTTGATACGATGTTGTATACAGCATTGGAGGATCCTGCGTGGAATCTTTCGAGAGTTCTGATGCACCAAGTAACGCGAGCCGCTTTTTGCTCTTCACAGAGCGAATGCGGTATCAATCGGGAAAATAACTTTTTTACACCTAATTGTTCATGCAAGATTATTTGTATTTGACTCATGCCAATGGGTGCGTTTGGCAGAAAAAAGCGCTAGCAAGCGCTTATAAGCGCTAAAATAGTTTTCGGCCAGGACACGATTGCTACTTCAGTAGCGCTGACACAATCCGCCATTTTGCTTATTTAATTTGTTTGTTTTGAAGTAGAGTTTATAAGTTGTTTCGTGCAATATTAGTTTTAAGTAATATAATGACATGAATAAATATATACATGCTATTAAAAACTCATGATTGGTAAGTTTTTAATATGAATACTTTACAAACATATATTTAAATTAGGTTAGATTCCCCGCTTAAAACTAACATCGTGTCCTGGAGGAAAATAGCTACTTACGATTTGACAGCGCTTACCGCTTACGAACGCCATTTTGCTTACAAGCGCTTGCTAGCGCTTTTTTCTGCCAAACGCACCCAATGTCTAAAGTTACCTGAATTTCGCGGTATGTCACATGTCGATCTTCCTCAATCAGCTTACGCACAGCATCAACGTTTTCTTGGGTGACTGCAGTTTTTGGACGACCTTGACGGGGATCATCACTGAGCTTGACACGTCTACGTTGTACTACGTACCTTGTGACAAGACCGAGAATCTTTTTTTTAAATAAATAAATGGTATTCGATTTTTAAAACCAAGGAGTTTTCAATTAAAAAGATTTTAATATGACAGGAACATTGGAAATATTCCATTCCCGATACTTTTAGTGCAGCTTATGTAGTATTGGGCTGTTGTTTAACGCTCTAATTCTGTGGGTGCGTGGTCCTTCCCGGTCGAGCCCACCCATTCGTGCTACAACCATAACATAGCTGCAATAATGCTGTAGTAACTTCTTAAAGAATGTCACAAAGAACACTCATGAGCCACCTGCTTTTGTCGATTTCCTGTGAATTTTACGGTACGGGGCCTCTCGTGAACCTTTCTCGAGCTGATGGCCAACCTACTGCCACTGCTTCCTGATTATATCGGTTTACGGCTTATGTCGGTTACTCTGGTTTTACTGCGGATATTGTCGTTAGGAATTCTATCACGCAAAGAATTGCATAGACCTCTCTATAGCCCGCTGAGTAATCTCAAGTTTCCTCATACGGCCAGCAATGTAGACCATGTCTTACTTCCAAATGTCATTACTGGCATATACTCTGGCCGTACACTGTTGATTTAAGATTTTGGGCAATACTTGACAAGATTACCGTACGACTATTTCAGTAGTTATATCATTTTATAAAAAAAATACGGTAGACCGACAGGCCATCCCTGTAACTTCCCGCTAATTTAAAATACAAAGCGCTTCAAATTTCACCTGTTACGTTTTTGAGCTCTTCGAGCTTTTTCAAGTTTTTATTTTTTATTTTTGTGCAATCGACGTAGTTTTTTGAGCTTAACAAAAAAAAATGTTTTGACGAAAATTTTCCATGTAAAATTGAAAAAACATTTTTTCGAGACTTCTTTCGACAACGATATCTCTCAAACAAATCAACCGATTTGGTTTGCGGTTTACGGCAATCAACGTCGTTTTTTGAGTAGAAGAGCTGTTAACCAGTGTGAAAAAATTTATCGTTAACTCAAAAATTAATCAATCAAAAGTCATGTGGAAGCATATTAAGCAACATGTACAAATAAAAAAACAAAGATAATTCTCTGTCAGCTCATTTCAATGATCCAATTGCTATGAACGAACATTTTCTAAATATCTCCGGAGACATATAATGTAGCTATGTCTCTCCTCACTTACTTTGAATTTCATCGTTTTTCTGATGTTTCGTTTCAATTTCAAGAAATCTCAGAATCTGAGGTTGGAACTATTTTAAGGTCATCATCATTCATCATCATTACAGCCCTTCACAAGTCCACTGCTGAACATAGGCCTCCCCCAAGTAATGCCACAAAGCACGGTCCTGAGCCACCTGCATCCATCGACTTCCTGCATGTCTTACCAGGTCGTCACTCCATCTAGTGGGGGGTCGCCCTACACTACGCCTACCGGTACGAGGCTGCCACTCGAGAACCTTTCTTCCCCATCGGTTATCGGTTCTTCGAGCTATATGGCCGGCCCATTTCCACTTCAGCTTACCAATCCGTTGGGCTATGTCGGTCACTCTGGTTTTACTGCGGATATCCTCATTTCTGAGTCTATCACGCAGAGAAACTCCAAGCATAGCCCTCTCCATAGCTCGCTGAGCGACCTTAAGCGTCCTCATACGGCCAGCAGTGAAGGACCACGTCTCAGATCCGTAAGTCATCACTGGCAACACGCACTGGTTGTACAATCTAGTTTTTAGAGATTGAGGTATACCTGACGAAAAGATATGTCGTAATTTCCCGAAAGCTGCCCAGCCGAGTTGAATCCGTCGATTGACCTCTCGGTCGAAGTTGGACTTACCTAGTCGGACTATTTGTCCCAGGTAAACGTACTCGTCAACAACTTCGAGCATAGTGCTCCCAACAACTACCGGCATTGGTGTGACATGGACATTAAACATGATCTTTGTTTTGTCCATGTTCATCTTAAGACCTATCCGTTGGGAGGCACTATTGAGGTCATTGAGCATAATGCTTAAGTCCTCCAGCGATTCTGCCATAATGACTATATCGTCGGCAAATTGAAGGTGAGTGATGTACTCGCCATTGATGTTAATACCGTATCCTTTCCAGTCCAGTAGCTTGAAAACGTCTTCCAAAGCAGCGGTGAAGAGTTTCGGGGATATAACATCACCCTGTCTTACACCTCTCTGCAGTTGGATAGGTTTCGAGCTCTGGTTCTGTACTCGGATAGCCATCGTAGCCCTACTGTACAAACACTTCAGCACTTCGATGTACCGACAGTCAACTTGGCACCGCTGAAGGGACTGTAGCACCGCCCAAATTTCGACGGAATCAAAGGCTTTCTCATAGTCCACATATGCCAGGCAAAGTGGCAGATTGTACTCTTCGGTCTTCTGTACAATCTGCCGCAGGGTATGTATGTGGTCTATGGTACTGAAGCCTTTTCGGAAACCGGCTTGTTCGGGAGGCTGGAAGTCGTCGAGTCTGCGTGCGAGACGATTCGTAATGACTCTCGAAAATAGCATGTAGACGCGGCTCAGAAGGGAAATCGGTCTGTAGTTCTTCAAGAGAGCGTTGTCGCCTTTCTTAAAGAACAAAACCACCGCGCTTCTGCTCCACGCCTCCGGAGTAGTGCCACCATGGAGGACGGAATTGAAGAGCTTCCGAAGGACTTCAAGTACCGGTTTTCCACCCGCTTTCAGAAGCTCCGCTGTAATTCCATCCTCGCCCGGGGCCTTGCCGTTTTTAAGGTGGTGGAGAGCCATTCTAATCTCGCTCAGACTGACGTCCGGGATATCATCGGAATAGTGTCGGATAAGACTTGCTCTTGGATCGTTACTCACACTTGCGTGTGGCTCCAACGATGATGTGTATAGCTGCCCATAGAACCTCTCAATCTCACTCAAAATCTCAGGTGTCCCGGAACCGATGTTGCCACACTCAGTCTTCAGCTTTGACAGTTGGCTCTTTCTGGCAGACAGATCTCTGGCAAAGACTTTGGAGCCCTGGTTCCGCTCGATCGCTTCTTTAATACGAGCAGTATTAAAGTTGCGTAAGTCTCGCCGCATGCATTTGGAGATCTGTCTGTTCAGTTGCCTGTATGCTGTCAAATCTGTTGACGATTGCAGCCTCATCTCCCGTCTAACAGCCATGAGATTTAGAGTGTGATCGGAGAGTTTTTGTGTTCTTCTGCGGCGGGTCTTGCAGAACTTAGCTCCGACCGCATGGACAGTTTCCACGAGCTTGTCGTTCATATCGTCCACTGCATTGCAATCTTCTAGGCACTGGAAGCGGTTACGTAACTCGAGCTGAAAGGTTTCGGGATTCTGGATTAGAGCACGAGGGGGACGGAGCGTTGACTTCATTAGACGAGACCTCTCCAACTTAACGTTTAGGTTCAGTGTGCCTCTAACCATTCGGTGATCGCTGCCAGTTTTCACCCTTGCGATCACTGAGACGTCACTGAACAGTTGGCGTCTGGTCGTCATAATGAAGTCAATCTCATTTTTTGTCGAACCGTCGGGGCTCGACCAGGTCCACTTCCTGTGGGGCCGCTTCTGGAAGAAAGAGTTCATCATAAAGAGTCCCTCTTTCTCCATAAAGTCGGCCAGCAGCTGGCCCCTTCGGTTCCGTTGCCCTACTCCAAATTTCCCTACCTTCAGCTCACCGCTTTCTCTTGTGCCTAGTTTTGCGTTGAAGTCTCCCATCAACACCGTGTAGTGGGTTTTGGAGGAATGTATGGCTCTGGAAATATCCTCATACATTTCCTCCACCTCCTCATCGGGATGTGCCGAGGTTGGTGCGTAAACCTGAATGACCTTCAGCGAATACCGTTTGGTGATTCTGAGTATCAGGTACGCGACCCTCGTCGACACACTCCCAATCTTTACAACGTTGTTGACGAGAGACTTGTGGACGATAAATCCGACACCTCCTTGGGACAGATGGTCGCCCTCCCGGTGATAGAACAAGTTGCCGGACTCGAGGATTGCCGTGTCCTCCCCCTCTCTTTGGACCTCGGATAATCCAATAATATGCCAGCGCAACTTGTCTACCTCTTCTTCCAGCTCTAGTATCTTCTCGTCAGTCCTCAGGGTGCGTGCGTTATATGTTGCCAGGTCGAGTCGTCGTAGGTGGCAACCGAACCTCCACCGGAGATTCTTAGCACCCCCTGCCCCGCCGTTACCATGTTCACCACCGTAGCCAGGAATAGCGGGGCCGCCGAGGACTGGGGGCCGTCTGTTTGTGTATTTATTCATTGGGGGGTATTTCCCATAGTTGCCACGCTTGGCGAGCGGGTTGGCAACCGCAGTTTTTCATTACGTCACAGTTGTTATCAGGAAGATGCTGCTGCCCATCTCCTGCCTGTCTCCCTCTGTCGCCTTTTACGACACCCACGGGAAGATATGGGGTAGTGGATATTCTCAACCGCCACTACACGGCATTTTAAGGTCATTACATACTAACGCAATTGGTTGCGATGGGATATCACTAGACATGATAAGGTCGTCAAGTGTTACTTCCAGGTTTTCCTAAAGTAATAACTTCAATAATTAATAAATCTTTCGCAACAAACACCTATCCTACTGTATGGCAGCACGCCCTTGTTAAACCTATATTAAAAGTTAGTAATCCTGTTTGTATGTCTGACCTTCGACCCATCGGCATCTTACCGTGCTTATCTAAAATTATAGAGAAAATAGCATGTAAGCAATTAACTCAATATCTTGAGACCAATAATATACTGCCCAGGCTCCAATCGGGTTTCAGAAAACAGCGCAGCACTACAACTGCCTTAACTCAGGTCGTAGACGACATACTGACAGCACAACGGAGAGGGCACCATTTTGACTTTGCTGGATTTGTCACGGGTATTCGATACCATTAATGTTTCCTTACTACTTTCTAAGTTATCATACTATGGTTTAAGTAGATATGCTATTAAGTGGTTTAGCAGCTATTTTAAAAATCGTTCCCAGCAAGTCGTATTAACAAGAAACGATAACACCAGAATCACTTCGGATGATCGGCGGGTTGAACGGGGAGTTCCGCAGGGTTCTATCTTAGGACCACTGCTTTTCATACTTTACAGCCGCGGATATTGTAAATAATATAGAGCATTGTAAGTTCCACATGTATGCAGACGACTTACATGTATATATTTTTTTTAAGCCCTGCGATACAGATATCGCTTTGGCGAAGCTTAACGCCGACCTGAATCGCATTTCTCTGTGGTCTGAGCGTAACACCTACTGTGTTACACTCAGACTGAATCCTAAAAAAAAACAAAGTACATGATACTGGGAAGACCAACACAGGTACGGAAGATTATATCGAAATGTCCCGCTGTTGTCATAAATAAGGATACAATAGAGTCCCTGAAGCGAGAAATCTTAGTGTAGTGATGGACGAGCAACTGCGAGAAGCACATTTTTGACATTGTACGTAATTGCTTATTTAGGCTAAAAGTACTTTATCGCATTCGCAAGTACCTAAACCTGACTCTGCGTGTTAATTTATGCGAGTCTCTTGTTTTATCAAAATTCAACTATGCTGATTCTCTCATAGGACCGCGACTTCTAGCTCGTACCAAACAAATTATACAACGGGTGTAAAACGCCTGCGCGCGTTTTTGCTTTAACATACCACCATGTACACATGTAACACCGTTTTATAACAAAGCCAATATATTAAAAATGGACCTCCGGAGACGGAGACTGACGGAGACTTTGCCACTCTTTTGTTCGGTATTGTAAAAAACAAAGAACCATTATATCTGTACAATAAGCTTGATTGGGCCAAAGATCACAATAATACACATTATCTCAGATCACTTGAAGAAAAATTAGTATATCCTTTTAGCCGCTCAACTGCATTTAGAGGTAGTTTTAAATACAATGCAACAAAGTGTTGGAACAATCTGCCCCCCTTACGTAGCCTTACAACAATTAATAATTTTAAAAACAAATATAAATTACTACTACTCAATGAACAAAAAGATGTTGGTTAAGATGTAGAATCTAGGTATAATAACTTATGATAATTCTTTAATTTAGTAACTTTTTATTAGGGATTTTTATTAAGGATGAATGGATTTACCAGTAATGTAACTGTATTTCATAGACACCGAGCGGTTTGGCACTTTAAATTATACTAAATCCTATATTTAAAAATGTAAATATATCAACAATTAAACTAAGCATATAATGTGGGTAGCCTATTTGTTTCTTTTTTTTCCTTTCTTTCTTTTAAAATAATTTAAAAATCCTTATACGAGTTGTGTGTATTTACCTTAGTTATTATTATATTTTTTACTAATACAAAACTGTAGATATTGCTTCCATACGTATACTTTTTGGAAAAAAACGGCAAATTCTACTTTCAGTCCAATTATATATGAATTTTCGGACATCATGAGCGAGCGTGCACTCAGCCGCCCGAGCTGCCTCTGGGTAAGGGCTGGACTGAAAACCAGTGCTATCACTGAGTCCGGTCCGTTTCACAGTTTCATGCTGCAACACAGGGTATTTTTAAAAGGTTTTTTTTTTGAATTTATAATAACATTAAATTACTTTTAATTTAGTTATATTTATCTTTTGGCGTTTAACTACTTTTTACTTGTTATGCTGCATGCTTAAACTGGAATAAAATGCATTACTTTTTTTCTTTCTAACTTCCTGATTTATTGGGTTAATATTATTTAAAACAAAAAAAAATGTAATTTGATTTAAATGCAATATTGAATGCGTGGACATTAATTTTTCGATAATGTTTGTTGGTATTAAAAATTTATAATTAAAGTAAAAATTGGGTTGAACTGTACTTGGGGTGAAAAGTCGGAAGAACAGATAAAAGTGAATTCTAATTATTCACCTCGTCTGGTGATAGACGTACACGCGTTTCCGAGTATTCACACGGTGGATTCTTTAGGGTTATTGATTTTTATAGCGGGAATTAAAAAAAAACTTCATGATGAAAATAAATAGACTTTATTGCTCTACAACGACTTGAATAGTTCCTTCGTTCGAGAATAGCCGATAAGGACTTTGACCTTTTTGTAATTATAAATTACATTAACCTACGACTGTACTCTTATAACAATATAATTACTTCTCAGGTTCGTTAAAGTTTCGGTTAATTCCAGGTTAAGTCCATAGGAAATACCGATCAAAGCATTATTCTTGAAATGATGTGTGGAGTATTTTAATATTACGCTGTTTCAGGCTCCCTTTGGAAATATAATGGGAATCTAGTTTAGACGTCTATGAGCTGTTAATTTTTTTTTTACGAAAATATACTAATGTTTCAAATGCCATTATAACAAGTTTATAAAAAGTTTTTAGTTACAATTTTAACGAAATAGTCAGTTCTTTTTTAAGGCAACGAACATTTTTTGTGTGTATCTACACTCTTAAATGAGCACGCAAAGCGTATAAGATATTTATGTATTTTAGTTTATTAAAAAAAATAAAGCTACATATTTACAAAGACTCTGTCAATTTCAGCACTAATATGACCCAAATGTAATATCATGAAGTGCAGGAGATCCTCCTTGGGGCAAAGCGTATTCTTTCAAGAGTTGGTCCAACATGGAGTAGGGTGGGCTTCTTTGTTGCTGGACTTGGTTCGTTGGTGGGAATCGGGCTGGTGCTTGGTCGAACTGAGGGTTGTTGAACTGCTGGGGTCTTTGAGCAAATTGTTGTGGTTGTGGAGCTGGGCGGAACTCCTGTTTGGGCTTGTACTGTTGTCTCTGTTGGGGTTCCGGATTGAAGAAGCTCTGCCGTTCTGGTGGAGCAGGTGCGGCTCCAGGGAAGAACTGGGGCTGGAAAATAATGATTTAGTAATAATACTGCAAATGTTTTTGGCATCTAACAACGGAAACCCGGTGACCCCGCCGGCACCAATGAAATTGTTAATTGCAATTTTAAGTGCTGATTTACCACGTCTCGGCGGTGAAGGAAAACATCGTGAGGAAACCTGCATGTCTGAGGAATAAGAAAAAAAATATTTCGAAGACATGTGAAGTTCGTCAACACGCATTTGGGCAGCGCGGCGGACACTTCCTTGCCCTAAACCCCTCAAGGGAGGCCGAGCCCAGCAGTGGGACGTTTATAGGCTGTAACTTTACTTTACTTTACTTTACTGCTAATGTTTTATTTGACACCATGAGTACCAAATTAGCACACATGATAATAATTTATTCATTTATTTAAGGGCTACCAAAAAAGCATACAAATATGTTAATAATCATCAGATAAAAAGAGCATTTCATAATGTTGTTATGATTAAAGACCGCCAAGACATGCAAGATATGTATTTTTGGAAACAAACTCTTTTTTTTATTTAACGCTAATCTATTGCACACATGAATTATGTTAATAATGAATAAACCCAAAACAAACCATATAAATAAATCAAATTAAAACGTAAATTCTTCTTATTTAATATTAAATAAACTTAAAGTCAATTTGAAGCACAATTTTAAAATAAAGAAGTGGTAAAATCAAAAATTTTGTACAACCGACTTCAATATAAATAAAATGAAAACATCATCAATGTATTCGAAGTCAATAAAATATGCGTTATTAAGGATAGCTGAAAAACTACTGGTCTCTGACCAGATCTTGACCAAATTTATACGGAAGCACCAGCCTTCAAATAAAAATAGAATCATCAAAATCATACACATAAAAATATACAGTCGAATTGAGAAGGTCCTTTTTTCTGAAGTCGGTTGAAAATACAATATTGCTTTTACTACTTACTAGAAACAAACAGTTGAGATACATTGGAATATTTACATGGTAAATAGAACAAATCAAGACTGGCATCGGATGAACTAAACAAGTAATTCAATTGTGACTGAATTCTGTTATTGGCGGCAAGTGTCCTTAAACTATTTGCCATAAACGGCAAATACCTGTACAGCAGAGTCAGTTTGTGGTAAAGAATATATTTATCTCTGTAGAAGATCAAATAAATCAATATGAACATTTAATTATCTTGTACAAGAACAAAGGTTGACTTTTTTATAGAATAAAAGTAACAAACGAGCACACAGTCCATCTGATGGCAAGCGCATATTATCGCTAATAGACATCTAAATTGATCCTCAATTAAGAGTCAAATTCTGTCTTAGTCCTCAGGGGGTGACAACAGATGCGTTGTGAATGAATGCCTTGATTCCAATAAAAAGGGTCTTCGGTTTTTTACACAAGTGAACTCTCCATTTTCTCAGTATTGTAGTCCGATGGGACAGTAATCCAACACGACCGGAGAGAAATCAGGCGTAGGATCCACGGCTTTACGTGTCCGAGGCATAGGGGTGAAACACCGCCAACTTCCTGACTCGAGTTGCTACTGATAATTTCTTAACAGAAAAAACCTAATAAGTGAATTTGCCCCGACAGACAAGATGTGACAAGATGCTAAGTGTCCACTTGATGGTAACTGGATGCTGTGGTCCATAGACATCTCGATTAAGAACCAATATGCAGATGTATTGTCACTCCTGACGACTAATTGAATGCCTCGCTTGCAGTAAAAAGTGTCTCCGGCTCTCTACTCTCACCATACAAAACACAGTACTAAGCTGATATTCTGTAAAAGCGTCGTCTTACTCCGATCGAACCAACCCAAACATACCGCAGCCGTAATACAGCTGCAGCGTGACTCTACCACGTAAAACTTTATGATAAGCTACCGGTTTTTCACCACTAGAACAACGAGGTAGTCAAGTATGTACTATGATGAAGGAATACCTTAGGCGGAGTGGGAGCGGACTGAGGCGCTGGTCGGTACTGTGATTGAGGCTGTTGTTGAGGATGGGGCCTGTACTGAGGCTGGGGCTGAGGTTGTTGAGGCTGGGGCGCAGGCCTATATTGAGGTTGGGGCTGCTGTTGCGGCCGGTACGCGGGCGCGGGCCTGGGAGCTGGTCGCGGTGCTGGCGCGGGATCTTCATAATCGTAGTCTATGGGTTGTGACTGGGCTGGTTCTCTGTACTGCGATCTGCCACCTTGCTGCAAAAAAATTGTAGGTATTTCAAATTAAACTACACTACATAGGTTGTAGGAAACCCTTTGTATCTAGAAGTCCGTCTGGTACCAGTGCTTGCATTGCTGTATTCGGGGCTGCATGTATAAGGGACTACTATATTTACAAGCGTGAAGCATTCCACTTAGTCCTCAGAGGTGAAAATGTATCTGCAACTTCTTCAATTTCTTCTTTGTTTAGAGTTCGCTGCAGGTTTTCATGGACTGCAGTACCCACAAACGATTTTCTAAAAAAAGGTCAGTATTGAAAATGGTCCAAGTGTAAACTGCTGAAGGGTCCTATAAAACTGAATAGTATAAACAAAGTTATTTTTCAATCAGGAAAAAATGATGATATACCGTTATTGCAGTTTTTGAAAATACGTGTAAATAAGGCCTCTACTTTTATTTGAAATTATCTCAAATTGAACGTTATTTATGGGCAACAACGTATTTGCCTACGGATCTATCCTTACGAACGTGTGCGTGCGCAGTAATTTGCCTACGGATCGAACCTTACGAACGTTTGCGTGCGCAGTAAAATCAGTTAAAATCCTAGACTTACGAGCGGAATATACTTTCTAAATCTATGGTTAAAATAATGCATTGCGACGCATTTTGATATTAAAAGATAAAAAGGACAGAATGTTAGACATTTTTTAATTAACTTTTCTCCACCTTTTGTCTATATTACTTATGACTGCCTCGTTAGTCTAGTGGTGTAGTGCGACTGCTGATCATGAGGTCCTTGGTTCGAATCCCGGGTCGGCTACAAAAATCAGTTATTGAGTTTTTCTGTCAAGAAATTCTCAGTAGCTGCCCGGAGTCAGGAAATTGGCGGTGTCTCACCCCCGTGCCTCTGAAAGCACGTAAGGCCGTTGGTCCTGCGCCTGATCTCTCTCCGGTCGTGTCGGTTTACCGTCCCATCGGATTATGAGAGTAAGGGAATAGAGAGTACACCTGTGCTTGTGCATACACTTGGGAACTATAATAATTCTGTCCTTCACCGCTGTGACCGAAATTCAGTCTGGAGGACATTTTTATTATTATATTACTTATTCCAAAATTTCTCTGCAAATTTGGCCGGTTACCGGTATTTTACGTGTGGGCAGGATTATTTATTCTAGCAATGAATTCTCTAAGTAGTTCCTGAACTTCGACTTTCGTCTTCGTCCTTTGATGTTACTGACGACCTCAAGGAGCGGGATTAAAATCTTGGTTTAACGGCTATTTGTTACTGCAAGGGCTTTTCTAACTTGCCTCATGTTTTCCACATTTTTGCAGAGACGTTAAGCCTAAATAATTCTTACCAAGTTTCTGTCTATTAGAAAAAAGAACGTAGTTTTTTTACCAATGCTGAACCAAAAGGTACCCACATAGCTCGACATGAAAAACTGGTTGCTCCGGTTACACATTGATGAAATACGGTGGGAGTAGTATCCTCTTTCCATTCCCTCCGTAGATAATATGGAGTAGCGAAAGAAGATGAATGTCGGTTACTGCTATTTGCATTCAGCTACGTTTATAATGGATACGTCAGATTACAATTTTAAAATACAAAAACTTTTGTCGGATGAAAGTACATACCAAAAGGTCAAAACGGATCCTACAACTAATACGTTTAAAACAACTAGCGATCTAATTAAGAAATACCCCGAGAAATTAAATCTAGACGTTAATTCGATAATACCTGCGTGTGCCAAAACACTGAAATTGTTCCTTACGACCAATAGTGAGTCAGATAGATTCGCGAACTTACAGATTGGCTCAACATTATCACCACTCTGAGGACACACAAGAGCACATACTAAGGATTCATACCATTTTGTCAGTGAGATAAAGGACCTACGTCTTACTGACAATGAAATCATGGTCAGTTTTAATGTTCAGTCAGTTTACATGCCTACCTGTTGAAGACTGCATCTCAATTATAACTAGGAAACTAGAAGAAAATAACATGCCAGCAGAATATGCAGTACCACTCAGACATTGCCTTTCATTTGGCTATCTATTGTGTAATTAAGAGTTTTAGAAGCAAGTAGATGGTGTTGCGATGGGCTCACCCGTATCTTCCATTGTCTTCGATATATTTATGGAAGACTCTAAGGAGAAAACCCTACTTACTGCACCTGTTACGCCAAGGTTCTACAGGCGGTACGTAGTTAAAATAATTGCATTTTTAGAACATCTTAATTCTATAAACTCTAAAATTCAATTTACTATGGAGTTAGAGGCAAATAATTCCTTAGCTTTCCTAGATATGTTAGTCATCCAAAATCCTAACAACATCATAGGTCACACTGTGTATAGAAGAAAGACTCATACAAACCGATATTTAAACGGTGAATCTCACCACCATCCTTCACAGTTAGCTAGCGTGGGCAAATCTTTGTTACAGAGAACACGAGAGATCTATGATAGCAAACACCTAGCTGCCGAGCTTCAGCACGTCAAGCGGGTTCTGCACGACAACAAGCTTCGGGTCCCGAGCCTACGTCTCAATGACCGAGTGAAGCCGGCCACAATCGAGCGTGGCCTGCTGTACTACTATATATCAAAGGTGTCACAAACGAGATTGGCTACATCTTTAAGCGAGTTTCTATTAGAACATTCTACAAGCCGCCGAAGAAGATTGATCAGTTCTTACCATCTGTCAAGTATCATATTCCTCTACAAGATGCAAGAGTGTACAAGCTTGATTGTGGATGTGATCTCATGTATAAGACAAACAAAATGATCAATTAGAACCCGCGTAAAGGAACATCTAGCTGACGTGAAGCATCAACGTTCTGGGAAGTCTGCAGTTTGTGATCATATTCTAGGCGGCCCCAATCATTACATCAGATTGGATATACCACCAATTCTCGCGAAAGAACATCGATTCTTACCAAGGATGGTACGAGAGGCTAATAGATAGCCAGATGTAAGGCAATGTCTGAGTAATACTGCATATTCTGCTGGCATATTATTTTCCTCTCCTCTTTCCTAGTTATAATTGAGATGCAGTCTTCAACAGGTAGGCATGTAAATAGAGACTGAACATCAAAACTGACCATGGTTTCATTGTCAGTAAGACGTACGACGACGAGATAAAAGATATCTATTGTGGAAGTAAGAGTTTTACAAGCAAGTAGATGGTGTTGCGATGGGCTCACCTGTATCTTCCATTGTCGCCGATATATTCATGGAAGACTTTGAGGAGAAAGCCGTCCTTACTGCACCTGTTACACCAAGGATCTACAAGCGGTACGTAGACGACACTTTCACAATTTTACCATCAGACAAAGTAATTGCATTTTTAGAACATCTTAATTCCATAAACTCTAAAATTCAATTTACTATGGAGTTAGAGGCAAACAATTCCTTACCTTTCCTAGATGTGTTAGTCATCCGAAATCCTAACAACACCATTAGTCACACTGTGTATAGGAAAGAGACCCATACAAACCGATATTTAAACGGTGAATCTCACCACCATCCTTCACAGTTAGCTAGCGTGGGCAAATCTTTGTTACAGAGAGCACGAGGGATCTGTGACAGCAAACACCTGGCCGCCGAGCTTCAGCACGTCAAGCAAGTTCTGCACGACAACAAGCTTCGGGTCCCGCGCCTACGTCACAGTGACCGAGTGAAGCCGGCCACAGTCGAGCGTGTGCCTGCTGTACTACCATATGTTAGAGGTGTCACAGACAAGATTGGCTACATCCTGAAGCGAGCTTCTATTAGAACATTCAACAAGCCGCCGACGAAGATTAGTCAGTTCCTACCCTCAGTCAAGTGTCATATTCCTCTACAAGATGCAGGAGTGTACAAGCTTGATTGTGAATGTAGTCTCTCTTATATAGGACAAACAAAAAGATCAATTAGAACCCGCGTAAAAGAACATATAGCTGATGTGAAGCATCAACGTTCCGGGAAGTCTGCAGTTTGCGATCATATCCTAGACGGCCCCAACCATTACATCAGATTTGATAGACCACAAATCCTCGCGAAAGAACACCGATTCCTACCAAGGATGATACGTGAGGCTATTGAAATTAAAAAACATCCTAATTTCAATAGAGATGGAGGCTGGGTACAACCACCTGCTTGGGATCCTATAATCAATATAATTAAAACTAAACCCAAGCATACCACTCCAAGACCTCAGGGCATAGTTCATTTTACATAGATCGGACCATAAACAATAATTAAAAAAAAGCTAGTACTCCAGGTTTAACAATGACATCGGGACGTCAGTCATCTCAATCCCCCGTGACCATGGGAGTTGGAAAGCGCCCGAAACGTCGGGAATTAAAAATAATAGTAAAATAAACGCGATAAAATCCGGAAAAATAGTTTTAATCAATAATAGGTTTTAATTAGCAACTGCTACAATACCTGTGACTTGCTAGGCCGAAGACCCTCATCCCCGGTAGATTCGTCGACCAAGGTGGGAGGTGCTACAGTGATGCCCTCACCGGCTGGCTGGAAGCCGTATTTGTTAGCTCCGTATTCGATAACGCGTAACTGTAAATGAAAGTAAATGCTTGTTACTCGCAGATCAACATTATATTCTAGACTTTTAATCAAATCCTATATGTATATGGTGTCCTAATACTAATTACTTAATTTAATTAATAATGAGGTTATATATATATATATATATATATATATATATATAAAGAGAGAGAGAGAGAGAGAGAGAGAGAAAGAGAGAGAGATAAAGTTAAGTATATTCATTATATTTACGCGAACACTACACATTGAACAAAACATTTTTACGGATTTATTGCATTGAATTTACTTTATTTTCATATTTCATTCCCGACGTTTCCATGACTACTGCTGCAAAGCACTCAAAACGTCGGTAATTAAACACGATAAAATGCGTAGAAAAAGTTTTATTTCTTTGTAAATAATTATCAATGACACTAAGCGCATATATAATACATGTAGTGTAAACAGTATTTAGATTGATTTTCATGTCTGTCATGATGAACACATCAATATCAAAATTTCTTACCTTGCCGGTGTCATCTTTGTATCCATACTTCCCTTTTACTTCCCCAGCCTGCGACTTTGTTTCAATTTTAAACGATCCATCGCCGGCTTCGTAACCGTAAGTGTAAGAGCCGTCTTCGTTGTGCCTGCAATAGAGTGAAAACATATTATTTATCTTCTTTTTTAAAAAAAAAACGTTACCCCTACACTAGGATTTTCTCCTGTATCGTGGGGGCAGTTTACAAACATAAATTGCACAAGGACAAACATCCAGACCCGGAACAATTATTTGTAGGCCATACAAATACTTGTTCCGTGCGGGATTCAAACCCGCGACCAGCCACTCATTGCTAAGACACTGCGCCACGGAGTCCTCCTCCACTTATTCATATAAAGTCCTTCAGATCTAATTTCGGTCACGGTGGCCAGGCTCAACGGATGCTAGCCATCTGCGCAGGACAGGATTATGGTGCCAAAGTGTATGCACAAGCTCAGGTGCACTCTCCATTTCCTCGCTCTCATAGTCCAATGGTACGGCAAGCCGATTAATCGCAGAGAGATCAGGCGCAAGACCTACAGCTATATAAGGAACGGGGGTGATAACACTGCAGCGTTTCTGACAAAAAGCTACCGCTGAGAATTTCTTAATTGAAAAAACTATAACTGATTTTGGCTCGACCCGGATTCGAACCTGGGACTATACATTAACCCATATCGTCCCGTGGAATTTTGGTGGTGCTATTACAGCCATTCATTAGTAATTGTAAGGACAGTAATAAGAAAGATACGTACAGATTTTTTTTATAGAATTTAGATGACAAACGAGCACACAGTCCACCTCGGATAAGATTAAGAATCAAATTACAGATGTGTTGTTACCCCTGAGGGCTAAGATGGAATGCCTCTTTTTAGTAAGAAGAGTCTCCGGTGGTCTTCAATCAACATAAGAAATACATAAGCATAAAGCTGCTATTTTAAGATGGTATTCTGTGAGAACGTGGTCCTTCCCCGTTTGAGCCGACCCATTCGTGATACAGCTACGAGTGTATAGCTGCAGTGTGACTCCAGGTGTGTAGCAAAGCAATGGAATTATTTGACAACTTCTCCATCCGATTAAAAGTAGGTGTTTACCGGAGAAAACTGAGCAGTTTTTGATTAAAATTTAGGATAATAGATAAATATATATACCTATTAATTTGCTTGAGTATAGCCACAGGCGGCGGGGGGGCGGCTTTTGGCTCGCTTGCAATATACCGCGGAGCTCGTTCCTCCGCGTATTGCGCGTGTGCGCACGCGCATAGAGTCAATATAACCTGGAATAAAGATAATTATATAATTTATTACTTTGTTTTTTTGTACATCCACGCCTCCTGAAATCCGTAGTCTTTTATATAGAGTAATTAATGAGCCTTTGAGTTTGCAATGAAATTAAATTAAATGTATTTAGTAGTAATACCAGTTTAGTAATAAACATTAAAGCGTTTTTTTTAACATAAGAATTATTAAAATTTTCATATTTTTTCTTGTTAAATATTTTTACACGATAAAGATCATAAACGATCACACATTCTACTTAAAAGTAAATTGATCCTGTAACATCAGTAAAAAGCGTCTCTGGTTCTCTACACTCACCATACGAAACACAGCAGCGTTGAGCTGCTGTTTTACTCTGGCATTCTGTGCGTGGTCCTTCCCCGGTCGAGCCGACCTATTCATGCTACAACCATAGCTGTAGTGTGGCTCTACTACGTAAACATATATACAGTAACTAACAAGCCTTTGATATTGCAATAAAATGAAATGAAACTTAAACTCTTTATTTTTCGACGTAACAAATAAAAAAAATTGTTTCTTAAATGTCAAAATTTATTATCTACTACAGGTCTACTGTCCAGAAAAACGGGGAAAATAAAATTTCGCGGGTATCCTCTTTCCGCTTGAAAAAAACTACTTTTACGGATTTTGTCGCGTTTAATTTTAAAATGATTTTTATTTCCCGACGTTTCGAGCACCCGTGGTCTCGGAGGGACTGAAATACGTCCTAATGTCATAGTTAGCCCGACTATCTTCAGTTTTTGAATATTAATTTGGTCCGATCTACGCAAAATCTGCTTACAGTATCATGAAGTCCTGCACTGGTATGTCTGGCTTTGGATTTAATTTTGTTAATTATAGGTTCCCAAGTAGACAGCAGCACCCATCCATCTTCTCTATTAAAATTAGGATTTTTTTAATTTCTATAGCTTCGCGTGTCATCCTTGGTACGAATCGGTACGGTTCTTTTGCGAGGATTTGTGGTTTATCAAATGTGATGTAATGGTGGGACGATCATGAACATGTTCACAAACTGCAGACTTCCCGGAGCGTCGGTCCTTCACGTCAGCTATATGTTCTATGTGCTTCACAATCCCCACCATGACCATGGGTGCTGTAAAGCACTCGAAACGTCGGCAATTAAAAATAAGTTAATTAAACGCGATAAAATCCGTATAAATAGATTTATTCAATATTTCTTACAATCGTATAATATTTCATCATATTTTCGTTGTCATTTCAAGCTTATATTCAGTGCGAGTCCTTCAACCTATTCGTGCAACAGCAACTAACAGCGCAAATCTGTTTCCTTGAGCACATTCAGAGCATGACAATATTTGTCACTACATAGCGTTTGCAATTTTTATTTAGTTTTCGCTAAACTGTTTAGAAATTAATTAGGGCGAAACGCCCTAGCCCTCTTATCCTTGATCCCGATGCAATTTCTTATTGCCATCTCATTTGAAACGAATTGCGTATGAAACTTAGCATGTATAATCTACGTAGTGTGAACAGTAGATTTATTTTCACGTTTCTAAATATTTTCATTGATACAAAAAACAATCTTATCATATACATATAAACTATAGACATACATTTATTTCTATGAGTATCGAATATATATAAATATAATATAAAGACATTCAGGTTTAATTAGGACGTAACTATCTTATTACCTACTCCGCTGTTTAATTTAAATTTTCTATCCAATTTTATTATGATAAGAAATAACTCCGTCACACTTTTGTTCGCAACATACGGACATAGTTATGAACACGCCTTTATTACTAACTATCTATCGATATTAAATCTTTTAATGTAATTTCCACCAACTCGCAGACGGCCAATTAACTTGAAAATTTGTATCAAGGACCAAAAATAGTACAATAATTTAATTATTTTATCAAAGCTCATGATCAATGCGTCTTTTTTATGTTTTCTTGAATTTTAATGTTGTTGTTATAATGCATTTAGGAATTACCAAATTGGGTAAAATATGTGTACGTGAATAACAGGCGACCTTGCCACTATCGTTGTTTGCGTATTTATGTGATATAATTTTATTTAAAAAAATATTTGTGGTGCAAATAAAAAGAATTTGCATTTTAATGTTTCACAACATACTAATTTTAGTTACTTAATTTTTATTTTGTAACTTAAATAGTAAATTGTTTTCTATTACCTGGTAAATATTAAAATAATATTTATAGAAATTACTTTCTGACATTTTCCAATGTGTTCACACGTCAAACTCACCACATCATAGTTATTTAAATTCATATAGTGGCTTGGTATATCTGAAATTTATTAATTATATACAATACACTTATAATAAATTTATTATGTATCGTTATAATAAACTTAGTATTGTTATAATAAACTTAACGTTACATTGTATGTTATTATGTGCTTTATATGACGGTGTAACAATATTCACTATCCTGTAACATCCCGTGAGTGCCGTAAAATGCGACAGAGGGAAGAAATCAGTACATGGGCAGCAGCATTTTCCTGATAACAACTCAAAATAATAATAATCTATGGTTGCCATCACGTCTATCAAGCGTGGCAAGGATGGCAATAATTTCCCCTATTTGTATACACTATGGGGTGGCCTACTTTCAGTAGTAGACTTTAAATTTTTTTTTATATGATAGGATTACAAACGAGCACACAGTCCACCTGATGGTAAGTGGTTGCTGTGGCCCATAGACATCTACATCTATCCTCGATTACAAATCAAAATGCAGATGCGTTGTCATCCGTGAGGACTTAGATCCAATGCCTCGTTTCCAGTAAAAAGGGTCTCCGGTTCTCTACACTCACCATACGAAACACAGCAGCATTAAGCTACTATTTGACGCTGGTATTCTGTGAGAGCGTGGTCGTTCCCCGGTTAAGCCGACCCATTCGCTCCTTCTCTATACTCAGCATGGCTCTACCACGTAAAAATAGCCTGTAATGAATAAATGAATGGGTATATTTTATAAAGCAATCTACTTTGAAATTTATCGTAGGCTACGCTAATTGTATCCATTACATATGTTTCACAAAAATTTACCTAAATTTTTTGTATGATGAAAATCGACACACGCTATCCGCTTATGTCTTGCACTAATGGGTAACAGTTCACGCTGTGATGACTTTATGTGTCAAATTGTTTAAATTTTTTTTTTGCTTGTTTAATTTTAGTTTTTTAACAGGGCTTTTAGAATGATAATGTGGAAAAGCCGCACGTGTGAATACTTATCTCGCAACAGATTTAAAAAAACACAAGTGACAAACGTAGGTCGTAAGTATGTAATTCGATGTAATTACGCTAAAGTCTATAAAGTATAATATAAAAATAGCGTGGTTACCTACAAAGCGGTATTTGACACCGTAACGTCAAAAAGTTTTGCCGCTATTTGCGTGACGGTTTATGTATCTGTTCCAATTGACTATCTCGTAAATTATTGCAGCTTAAAACGTCCTTAGTAACAACATATAATAAGTCGTTTATGATTGTATATAACAATTTTTTGTCTATAAAATCCGCACCCTAAAGAACAGAAGTAAAATTTCCAAAAAATAGAGGTCTTTCTTATAGGAAAGGGTGACAAACGAGCACACAGTCCACCTGAGGGTAAGTGGTTGCTGTGGCCCATAGACATGTACATATATCCACAATTAAGAATCAAAATACAGAAGCGTTGTCACCCGAAAGGACTGCGATGGAATGCCTCGTTTACAGTAAAAAAGGGTCTCCGGTTCTCCACACTTTCCATACGAAAGACAGCAGCATTAAGCTGCTATTTTACGCTGGTATTTTGTGAGAGCGTGGTCCTTCCCGGGTCGAGTCGACCCACTAGTGCTACAACTTGAGTACTAATATAACTGCAGCATAGCTCCACCATACCATACCTATACCAGTTGTTCATTCCATCTTAGGGTCTAGATTACAATATTTGTTATATATATTTAAATAAGAAAGAGAAATCTCATCATTGGATTTGATTACAATTTTTTTTATTAAAATCGTTTCAAGGAAAAATTTTTAGAGTCCAATCACCGATAACATTAATTATCGATAATAAGGACGATATAAACGTTAAAAAACTTAAACAACATGCATTGATCATGAACTGTGATGATCCTAATAATTATTTTATTTTATCCTGGTGATCTTGATCAGGATACAGTTACAGATATTCAGTTATACAGATAAAGATAAAGATCAGATACAGATAAAGTTATTAAATTATTGCATTGCCATCAGTTGTTGAGTCCAAATTTTCAAGTCAATCGGCCGTCTACAAATAGGTGAAAATTACATCAAAAGATTCCGTTACATATGTAGATAGATATACCAGCGAAGCTAATCAATGCGTATTCAAAACTAAACCTTGGCATCTCGTCGTAATACACTGTCGCGTGGTTAACTCACGACTATTTATAACCGGACTGGACTACTTCTGTTCCTGAAGTCAGTGCGTGGCGAGACTATAATTCATGCAAAGGGCGTCGGATCGGAAAGTACAAATATTTAGAGGCCACGGTCCACTTGCAGGCCGTTCACTGACGATGGAGGTGGACACGTGGATGTCAACAAAAAGGATAATCCTAAAATGAATACGAACTGTTTGATAGTAAAAAAAGGAAAATCTCTTGGTTTCAAATAGGTCAGAGAAACTGAGTCTGTCGCACTGAGGTATTTACACCGGATGCCGTAAAGCGTACCAAACTACTAAATTACTACTACTTATCAAGATAATTATAAATTAATGTGATAAAATTCGTTAAAATTGACAATTTTTATGTATAGAGTCCCGAATTAGAGCCCCGATATACATACATAAACACTTACGCCTGTCACCCAGAAGAGTAGGCAGAGACTACAGACTTTCATTTGGCACGATCCATATACCTACGCTTACGAGTACATGCTCGTCAGTTAAGGTTACACTTAATTTGGCCTATTTTGAATATATCGCCAATTTGGTCGATAAACTTTCGACTAGAACGTCCCTTTCCGACTCCGCCGTTCACTTCTGCAACATAAATTTGCTTTGTTACTCTTTCCTCGTTCATTCTTCCTACATGACCAAACCACAGAAACATTTTTTTCTTAATCCTGATCACATCATCTTGCAAACCACACTGTTCTCCTATCACACAATTTTTCACCCTGCCACTCAGATTCAGCCCTAACATACTCCTTAATGACCGCATTTCTACTGCATTTATTTTACTCTAGTGTTTCTTCTGCCACACCCAACTTTCACTACCTTACGTTAAAGTAGGAAGTAAAACCGCATGGTGAATTGCCATACGTGCCTTTTTTGACACATTCTGACTTCCTACAATAGTGTGTAGAGTCCCAGTTACTCTATTTCCTTCGTTTACTCGTCGTTCTATATCACCAACTCTTCTTCTACTCCTAACTTCATCATCAGCTTTATTTATATTCATGTTTAAAAAAAGATTTTCATTATAAATATTGTTAAAATTTAAAAATGTAGGAATATTCCGAGCCGACGCAAAAGCATTATAAACATAAAGATAAATACATTATTAACTCGCTCGGCGAGCCATGTAGAGAATATACATTGTGAGTTTTTCTATGTGATGAAAAATACGTAATGAAGACATCTACAGTACCGCAGTAGAACAAAACAACGACATAGTCCAACAGACCAAACTCCGCTTACCGGTATAAGACTGCCACTCGACCAACTTTAAAAATCATAAAAGATATGTAAACATATGCTGGTAAATTATGTTAATTAAAAAAAACCCTGTCCCTATCATCTATGTGGTCACTCTAGCGATATCTCATTACCGAAGGCTGGTGGTCTGTAATATTACCCGGCTGCAATTTAGTTGCGCCTCGCCCCCGCGTCAGGTTCACTTAGTTTTGTTAACTATGTGTTGCAAGGTCACAAGGTTTCCTTTGTTCTTGCTCTACTGAAAATTTACCAAGACAAGACTGCACAGCTTATGGATTAAAGAATTAAGAAGGTTACCCGCTCATACTGTGACATATATTCAATAACAATGTTGTTTTTTTTTAACAACATTATTAAAAAATTGAGTTAAAACGAGTTTAGTCCACCTTTTTTTATAGAATAAGGGTGCCAAACAAGCACACAGTCCACCTGATGGTAAGTGGATACTGTGGCTCATAGACATCTACATTTATCTACAATTAAGAATCAAAATGCCGATGCGTCTTCACCCCTGAGGACTAAGATGGAATGCCTCGTTTCCAGTAAAAAGGGTCTCCAGTTCTCTACACTCACCATACGAAACACGGCACCATTAAGCTGCTACTCGTATTTTATGCTGGTATTCTGTGAGAGCGTGGTCCTACTCCAGTCGAGCCGACCCATTCGTGATGCAACGACAATAGCTGCTCTCGGCTCTACCGCGTAAAGTACCACGTACCAACTGATTGCAAGTGGAAAAAATGAGTTATCACCACTGAGGAGTATTACTTTAATTTTAACATCTTACCGCATCTCGTGGTTTAAATTTTTGAAACACTTACAGATGCAACTATCATAATCCATAAGCAAATTCGTAAAATTTAAAATATTAAAATCAATTGGAAAGATTTTAGGAAATTGTGGTTTGAAGAGAATATGAGAGAGTCAGAGTCTTTAAAGGCTTTGGATCATTTCATTATAGTCCTCAAAGGTGACAACTCATAGTTATTATAAGCTTGTGTTTGTGTTGTAAAGCAGTGCTTGACCACAAATCCACCGGTCGATAAGTGGTGATCTAGTAAAATTATAAATGGCACCGTATTACTGTAATAAAAATCTTTTTAGTCTTGCCTTATATACATCCACATTTAAATCGGACGGAAAGACAGACAATTTAATTTAAGGCGTTATAACTTATTACTTATTAAAAAAATAAAGTTTCGATTTAATACGATCTTGCAAAAGTAGGCAAAAACGGCTTCAACAGTTGCGTCCAAGGTTAGTACATCGAAAGTAGATTTTTTTTCAAAGTTTCTTTTCAATTATTTTTTCATAGAATAAGGGTGATAAACGAGCATACAGTCCACCTGATGGTAAGTGGATGCTGTAGCACATAGACATCTACATTTATCCTCAATTAAGAATTAAAACGCAGATTGTCTCCCTTAAATTGAAAATAAGTTTTAAGGCTGTCTCTCCGCCAAGAAATGCTACTGGTAGGACTTATTGATTCTCTTATTTTTTTTTGTAACATGTATAGTATATTATAATGTTATGTAAATGATACAAACAGTTGATTGAATGAAAATAATTTAACTTTGAAAATGATGTTTCCAAAGACTCTCTACTGCGATTGCTTTGTCATTCAACTATGTGTCAGTTGACAGTTGACACAAAACTATACTTTTGTCACACACTGTTCAGAAATTGACATCTGTGTCGATAATCAAGGCAGAAATTAGCGTAAATTAGTGTAACCTATAAAACGAGGTTTTTTTGGTGTTTCCTGAACACGCTTTACTTCTTGATTAATTGATAGTACATTACAGTAATTAAAAATGTACCACGGCCTATGTACATATATTTTATAAATTCAAGTGACAAAATTACAATCCACCTCATGGTAAGTACGCGCACGTAGTCCACGTTTACGTAGTAGAGTCACGCGGTAGCTATATTATAGTTGTAGCAAGAATGGTCGGCTCGACCGGGGCAAGACCATCCTCTCACAGAATACCAACTGTATATAGCAGCGTAATGTTGCTGTGTTTCGTGTGGTGAGTGTAGATAACCGGAGACCCTTTTTACTGGAATCGAGGCATTCCATTTTAGTCCTTAGGGGTGACAACGCATTTGCATTCTGATTCTTAATTGAGGATAAATGTGGATGTCTATGAGCCACAGCATCCATTTATCATCAGGTGGACTGTGTGCTCGTTCGTCATCCAATACTTAAAAAAAAGAAAAAAGATTAAGATGGTATTTTTTGATATAAAAATACTAGCAATGTTATTAACATTACTAGTATTCTCTTTAACCAGTCCAGGTAAGCTTAAAATGCTTATTTTAGGAGTGGTTCATGAAGGTAGTCTTATGGCGGATTCGAACCCACGAACTTTTAAGTTCGTGCTACACTACCATTAAACTACTGAAGCTTAAAATGCCTCACAGCCTGTTTATACTGGATATCTATACCCTTCATACCAGAACCCAGCAATACAATTACTGCTATACCTGGTGGTAGCTATCCAAACGTACTACTAGACAAAAAAGAATCCTATCATTTACTAATGCCGGGTTTCTATAAAAACGCTTAGTTTTTTACAAGCCGATTTGCAGTAAATGAAGTGCATTAAAACCCCATTTTCAAAACAAAATACCAGTTGAACTATTTATAAACCGTCTAAAGTTTTTTTTTCTTCAATTTAACTTATCCTAAGTTGCCGGATGAATAGTTTGTAATATAAACAATTTTTACATACACCTCGTATGTAATAAAACGCATCATTTCAGAGAACAAAACGTCTCTTAAATATAGGAATGGGACATAAGTGAAAAACTGACGAGTGTAGTGCGAGAAACGTCCTATTAAAACACTTACCTAAACCTCAGTGAAAAGCATCCAAGGGAGCTTGTGGCGTGTATCCCGAACAAATCAAGAAGGTTCCTCTCAGGAAACACTTTTTTATCTTTGTAATGGACTTATACTGATGTACTTTTGCCAGCGTCAAGTAATAAGAAATTAAACTTTATTATAATTTGTTTAAAAACTTCTTCACGATATATTGATGCTTCACATTTTCCCATCATCATCAAAGTTTTTGGGAGTTTCAACGACAGTTTGAGCCAGCAGATAGTCAATGCTGCCAGTATCTTAAGGCACCTAAGCAGACATTACCTTGAGGTACACATCACCATTCATCGGAGCATTTTTTTTATCATTTCCACTAAGAGTTCACATCCGTAGATGTTTAATACACAAAATTGCACCACTGTTACGTATAAAAATCCACTTAAATACAATATTAGAAACATCTGTAAGTTACAATTATTCCGATGCTATCCCAGATATCAGTCTGTGAGAGAATAGAACAGCTCTCCAGCATCTTATAAAAGGCAAATCTTCGGTAAAGGATGAAATAACAACGGGACTTCTGTAAGCGGGTACAAAACCAATACTTGAAGTCCTTCGGAATCTCTTTAATTCCGTCCTCGATGGTGGTACTACTCCGGAAGCGTGGAGCAGAAGTGCAGTGGTTTTGTTCTTCAAAAAAGGCGACCACGCTCTTTTGAAGAACTACTACTACATACCGAGTTCCCTTCTGTGCCGCGTCTACGTACTGTTTTCAACAGTCTCGTATGCAGACACGATGACTTCCAGCCTCCCGAATAAACCGGTTTCCGAAAAGGCTTTAGCACCATATACCACATACATACCCTTTGGCAAAATCTATAGAAGTCCATAGAGTACAATCTACCACTTTGTCTTGTGTATGTGGACCATGAGAAAGCCTTTGATTCCATTGAAATTTGGGTGGTGCTGCAGTCCCTTCAGCAGTGTCAGATTGACTGTCGGTATATCGAAATACTAAAGGGCTTATAAAGCAGGGCTACGATGGATATCCGAGTACAGAAACAGAGTAAGAATACATATTCAACTGCAGAAGTTAGGTTACGTTAAATAACCAAAAATCTTCAACGCTGCATTAGAAGACGTTTTCAAGCAACTGGATTGGATGGGTGGGATACGGTATTAACATTAACGGCGATTAAACCACTCACCTACAATTTGCCAACGATATTTTCCTTATGGATGAATCGTTGGAAGACCTAAGTACTATGCTCAATGACATCAACAGTACCTCCCAACGGATAGGTCTTAACATGAACATGGATAAAACAAAGATCATGTGTAACGTCCATGTCACACATATGCCGGTAGTTTTTGGAATCACTAAACTCGAAGTTATTTACGAGTATGTATACCAGGGATAAATAGTTCGGCTATGTAAGCCCAACTTCGACTAAATAGGCGAAGTATAGGGTGACTCCCACTAGATGGAGTGATGGGCTGGTAAGACATACAAGAGTAGAGAAGTCAATGGGTATAGTTGGCTCAGGACCGTGCTTTGTGGCGTTCCTTGGGGGAGGGAATGATGCAATGATGATGAATAATTCTAGTATTATCCAACAAAGTTTTAACGGAATAAAGAAAGACAGATTTAATTTCTATAGCTTTAATTCTATTTTCTTATCCAAACATTATCATTATTATCATTATCACATCATCCCATCACGCTTGTATCTTGCGTTTTAAACTTACGTATATTTTATTCATTTTGTTTATGAACAGAAACTTGTCGTTAATTAGGTCTATGAACTTTAAAATATTCTGTTCATGCAACTCAGTAGATTTGTCTTTATTTCACGAGCATTTACCATCACCATTTATTTCATTATCGTCGTTATCATTACAGGCGTCATAACCTCACTATTAAACATCTCGATTTTCCACAAAAAACGTCACTAAGTACGGTCTAAATCACCCACATTCTGCATATTTTATATTACACAATTAATCCAGACCGGAATTCGCTTCGGCCATATTTCGGCGCTATTCAGCCAGTCCACGGAGACAAGCCATCAGCGCAGGGCAGGATTATAGTGCCCAAGTGTATGCGGAAGGACAGGTCCACTCTCTGTTCCCTCAATCTTATTTTCCGATGGGACTGCAATCTGACATAACCGGAGAGAGATCAGGCGTAGGATCAACGGCTTTACATTCTTTCTAAGGCGCGGGAGTGTAATATCGCCAATTTTTTATTTAATAAAAAAACAATTAATTTTGACTTTGGGCTGCTATCCAGTATTTCTTGTTTGAGAAACCGAATGGTTTTGACCCGACCCGGAATTCAAACCCGGGAACTCGTTGGCATCAGAAACGTTTAAGACCACTAGATCAAAGAGGCAGAGAACGCCAGAAGAAGCGCCAAAAACCATAAACAAACCGAGCAACAACTAAAGCCTAAATCACGCTATCGAAATTCCGACCGATTCTGCATGTATAGAACAACCTCTGTTTGCAACTATTACTATGAACTAGCATTAGGCAGCCCAGCCAGAACACCTTATCCGGCGGCTATCTCCTCATTTCATCCACAGCCGAATTTGTAATAGAAAAATAATAGCTTCGCTATAATTATTCAAGAAATCACGTTGCAAGTGGTTACACACACAACACTTCAATAATTAACACAGTCCGGTAACAAAGCAACTAGTCCACCTTGACGTCACTTATCAGAGCATTATCACACGCAAAACTTTAACTATTAGAAAGTGCACTTAAAACGTATTGCGGAAAATTCACTTGACTCTGTGGTAACAAAAGGTCATTGTAACAATTATGAAATAAAAAAAAAACTCCGAGCGATTCACGAGATATGCGACTTATAAACATGAGACAATTTATATAGAACTTTTAAAAAAACATAAAAGATATAATATGTTTAACGATAAAAATTCAAATAATAGCATAATTTTTTTTAAATGTCAATAATTAAACAATTTCATTAAATATCACCAAATCTTTAAAAGTTGACATTTGATGACAGATTATAAAAATATATAACAGTTCATTAAAAAAAAATTGGGTCACATTAGAAAGGGTCATTTTTTCCAATATTTTTTAAATATTTCCAGGTTATTATTAGGTGCTAATAATGTATTAAGTTTATAAATCAATTGAACGTACCAAGCGCGCCAACACCGCCATGTTGTCAAATCGGAGGCGCGGCGCTCGAGTACTCTACTTTTATACTTCGCTGGGGGGAACCTTTCACCGTATACAACTTTAAAGATTTTTTTAGACAAAGGGGATGACATAGGTTGTTTTATATTTTTATATCTTACTTTAGGTAAATAAAAACGATTAATCTATCACAAAATACGCTGCTATAATGAAAATAAAAACAGAAATATATTTTTATCTGGTACATAACCGGGAATAAATGTAATTTATCTTTATTTTAACAAATCTCTGACTAAATTTAATAAACCTCTTATGTCATCATCATCATCATTACAGCCCTTAACAAGTTCGCAGCTGAACATACCCCCCCCCCCCCCCCCCCCAAGTAATGCCACAAAACACGGTCCTGGCCCACCTGCATACATCGACTTCCTGCATGTCTTACCAGGTCGTCACACAACCTAGTGGGGGGACGCCCTACGTACATACGTTTTTACGTGGTAGAGCCATGCTGCAGCTATACGGATGGGTCGGTTCGACCGGGGTAGGATCACGCTCTCACAGAATACCAGCGTAAAATAGCAGCTTAATACTGCTGTGTTTCGTATGGTGAGTGTAGAGAACCGGAGACCCTTTTTACTGGAAACAAGGCATTCCATCTCAGTCCTCAGGGCTGGCAACACATCTGCATTTTGATTCTTAATTGAAGATAAATGTAGATGTCTATGGGCCACAGCATCCACTTACCATCAGGTGGACTGTGCTCATTCGTCACGCTTATTCTATAAAAAATAATTCTAACAAAATTAGGTTCATTATTGTCAAGCACATTTTAAAAGCTCTCTATATATAAAAATCAATTGCGGGCTCCCTAAAACTTAAAAACGGCTCGACCGATATTGATGAATTTTTTGTGTGTATTTGAATGGATTCCTGGATGGTTTAAAAACTCAATTTGACCCGGTAGGTGAAGCCAGGGCAGATCGCTAGTGCGAAAATACATGCAGCAGTTATTATTTTGTTTTGCTTTCAGTTCACACAATCCAGTAAAAATTTATGTAATGAAACTTTTTGTCTACAAAAATAAAGGGCAAGTATTTACGATTTCATTGTCATTATTGCATTAACTGGTTTTTATACCATAAGTTTTTTTTTATAGGCAATATGCAGATACGTTGCCAGCCTTGACGACTAAGATGGAATGACTCGTATCAAGTAAAAAGGGTCTCCGGTTCTCTACACTTACCATAGGAAATACAGCAGCATTGAGCTGATATTTTACGCTGGTATTTTGTGCAAGCCTGATCCTTTCCCTATCGGTACAACTCATCCGTGCTACAAGCATAATACACCTGCAGCATAACTTTACCAAGTACGAAACCATTTCTTATCCAGTTAGATTTTATAAGAAAACCCAAAAGTTGCAGGGCTCTATTGCAGCATAAGAAAGAGCCTGTCTTGATTGGTACTACCTACTCCTCTAAGCCATTTCTGCCAGAAAGCTAAAGACTATCGGTCAGTAGGGTCTAGATGTAGTGGTTCCTACAGGAACTGTATCCCCAATTTGTGGTCGTTGCTGATAATAAGCGAACTTCACATGTCTTCGAAATACTTTTTTTCATTATTTCCCAAAGATGCACTTTTTCTCACGAGGTTTTCCTTCATCGCCGAGCACGTGGTAAATCAGCACTTAAAATTGCAATTACCAATTTCTTTAGTGCCGGCGGGCATCGAACCCGAAAATCCGAGTAATTTACAGAGATCGCAAACCATCTGAGTTACAATGGCGCTAAGACATGTTTATTATAATTAAAGTCACGAATTCAGGGGCCATTATTTGGAAAATATTTTATACTTTTATTAGTATGTGCTTTTAAACAGTTTAAAAAAAATCACTCTTCTCAGTCGACTTAGGATTATCACAAGGCCAATGTTAGAATATCGTCTAAGTAGTCAAAATAAAGAATTCATCACATATTTTGCCACTCCTTATGATGCATTTTTTTTCCAAATTAATATTAAGTGAACCTCTGAAGTATAGCCCATTTAAATCATAATACGTGGTAGAACCATGCTGTAGCTATATTAGCAGTATAGTTGTAGCACGAATGGGTCGGCTCAACCAGGGAAGGACCACGATCTCACAGAATACCAGCGTAAAATTGCAGCTTAATGCTGCTGTGTTTCGTACAGTGAGTGTAGAGAACTGTAGACGCATTCTACTAGAAGTAAGGCACGGGTGACAACGCATCTCCATTTCGATTCGTAATCGAGGATAGACGTAGATGTCTATGGGCTACCAGTAACCAGTAACCACTTACGGTGGACTGTGTGCTCGTTTGTCACCCTTTTGCTATAAAACAAATACGCTGGTTGATACTGAGGATAAGTTTTTTGTTACATAATGTCATATAATTGAGAAGTTGCGTAATTGCGTTTTAAATAAAAGTTTATTCATTTCTACAGTAATAAATAAAAACACAAAACAATGCCTCAGTGGTTTGCTGCTTAATATTTTTCATATTTAACTATATATGTAGTAGTGTGACTGCTGATCATGAGGTCCTGGGTTTTGATCCTGGGTCGGTCCAAAAAATCAATTATTAAATTTTCCGTCAAGAAATTCTCAGTAGGTGCGCAGAGTGAGGAAGTTGGCGGTGTCTCACCCCCGTGCCTCGGAAAGCACGTAAAGCCGTTGGTCCTGCGCCTGATCTCTCTCCGGTTGTGCGGTTTACCATCCCATCGGATTATGAGAGTGAGTGAATAGAAGGTGCACCTGTGCTTGTGTATACACTTGGGCACTGTAATCCTGTCCTGCGGCGATGGCTAGTTTCCGTTTAGGCTGGCCGCCATGACTGAAATTCGGTCGGGAGGACATTATCATTATTATTATTTAAACTTTTTTTATTCTACTTATGGAAAATCCGTCGCTTTGTTCATTCATGTTAAACTATTTCATCTAAAATACAAACAGCCAAAATTACAGAAAGAAATATAAACTTTTACATTTTCCTGACACATTAATTTCCCTGTCATGTAACCTGTCAAAAATTTCATCACTTCATTCCATAGTGGCGCCACTCATTGGTGAAGGAATTGCCGAACATAAAAAAATCGGTATAACTAATAACTTCCTCTTTTAGTCAGACAGTAAAACTCCTTTAACGCATTGCATCGAGTTTAATTTTCGTTAGTTTAACTTATTTTAGATACTCGAAGTTTCGGCTGCACACATACAGGAAGTTCAAAAGCTTTATTAAACTCAGTTCGTATAAAAAGGGTTATTATAATATTAAGGAATTTATGGATGATAATAACTCCTGGGAAGGTGATCGCTATCAAGCTATTTCTAATTTGTTTTGTGTTGTTAATTTTAACATACATGATTGTAAGCTCTTATTTACAAAAAATAGTCCCGCTGCGATTCTTACTGGTTCTTCCCAGGACTGAGGTATTTTTTTGCGAACCAGTGGTAAATGGAAAAAAATGACTTTCAATAAGTATTATTTATAATCCATATTGAATAAAAAAGTTTCGGTTTCTGCTTTACAGTGTGGTAATTAATTAATTAAAAATTAAAAGGCATTTCGGTTTTATATTTCTCAGGGATGACCAGGGATGGCCTTTGCTTGAATTATTGGCCTTCATTACCACTTACCACCAGATCGAATTGTAGTCGAGCACTAAAATTTGGTGGTAATATATTAAGTTAAAAAAAAGTAAATTTTTAGTCATATCACATAAAATGTTGACCGTTACAGGACGCCCAGCAGATGTGAAACATCATAGTCGATAATAGAATTTATAATTAATGAAAACCAATAAAGAAATATGGAGTTAAAATTAATAATTAAAAAAAACATGGTTTTCTTTGTAAAATCAACATATTTCTCAAAATTTTTTTCATTATTGAAATAATACTAGTTTTTACGGAATTTATCGCGTATATTTTAACTTTTTAAATACCCGACGTTTCGAACGCTTTACAGCACTCATGGTCACGGGCAGGACTGAGATGTTCAACGTCCATCTGTCATAGTTAACCGCGGTTACCATAGATTAAAATTTAACTTTTGTTCCGATCTATGCAGTATGAACTTATGGTATCTTGAAGTTTGCAGTTGTATGCTTGGGTTGGGATTTAATTTTATTTATTATAGGATCCCAAGCAGATGGTAGCACCCAGCCATCTTCTCTATTGAAATTAGGATGTTTTTTGATTTCAATAGCCTCGCGAATCATCCTTGGAAGGAATCGGTGTTCTTTAGCGAGGATCTGCGGTCTATCAAATCTGATATAGTGACGGGGGCGATCCTGTACGTGTTCACAGACTGCAGACTTCCGAGCGAGAGCGGTGCGTAGAGAGGACATGACGGCAATTACAGACCGTTATTCCATTTGCAGTCACGGCATACTGTTTTACAGCAAATATATGTTTCACATCTAACATACGGTTTTACTGCAAATAAGTGTTTCATATAAAAAAATTATTTTAAATAGACTGTTTGACTCGATTGATGAATATTACAAAAAAAAAGATGATTATGGAAGATTACTTAGTAATAAGTATTTAATTTTAAGGCTATCTTCTGACCACTAATATTACAAATGCGAAAGTGTGTTTGTTGGACTGTCCTTCTTTCACGCAGCAACAGAGCATCAGGTCTCTTCGGTATTTTACATGGTAGAGCCACGCCAGGTATATTATGGTTGTAGCAAAAATGGGTCGGCTAGACCAGTGTCATAGAATACATGTGTAAAATAGCAGCTTGAGGCTGCTGTGTTTGGTCTGGTGATTGTGGATACCCTTAGACCTATAGCCGAAGACCCTTTTTACTGGAAACGAGGCATTCCTTTTTTAGTCCTAAGGGGTGACAACGCATCTGCGGTTATATTCTTAATTAGGATGAATGTAGATATCTATGGGCCACAGCATCCACTTACCATCATGTAATTAATTCCGTCTACCGATTACCGTCCCATGAGAATGAGGAAACGGAGAGTGTATCTATACTTGTGCGTACACTTGGGCACTATATTACAGATGACTGCCTCGTTGGTCTAGTGGTTGTGTAGTGCGATTGCTGATCATGAGGTCCGGGGTTCGAATCCTGGGTCACGCCAAAAAATCAATTATTGAGTTTTTCCGTCAAGAAATTCTCAGTGGCCGCCCGGAGTTAGGAAGTTGGCGGTGTTTCAACCCTATGCCTCGAAGCACCTTAAGTCGTTGGTCCTGCGCCGATCTCAGTCCAGTCGTGAAGTATTTCCATCGAACTATGAGAGTAAGGGAATAGAGAGTACAACTATGTTTGCGTAAACACTCGGGCACTATAATATCCTATCTTACGTAGATGGCTAGTCTCCTTTGAGACTTGCCAGTCGTGACCGAAAATTCGGTCTATAAGACAAAATTATTGTAATATGATGACGACCAAGATTCAAATGCGATGCTTTCATCGCCTTTGAATCATCACTAATCAATAAACAAGTGACTAATTTTGAAAAAAGAATGCCATGTTTTTTTAAATAAAATTAATTTGAGATTGGAATTTATAGCCAAACAAAAATTATTTTGATTTTAAAATGGCCAATACTACAGAACGGCAATTTCATAGGTAAAGGCCTAATATTATTAAAACGCTTCTTTTAAGCGAAGAGCTATACTTATATAGTTATGAATGTTAATAAACAAAAATCAATTATAAATTTTCTCCCTTTAACTTACTATTTCCCTTAATTATAACTTAAATAATTTTATTTCATAATTTAACTATCATGCCCCCATAACTCAGAAAATTGTACTTACAATCTTGTTATTTGACATACCTAATAAGGAACCCCTAAATACCTAGAATACAAAATTTCATGAATAAACTAATTAAAATTCTTAAGTTATAATACAAAATAAGAAATATTTATTCAGTTCTAAAAGTATACAGGTACCGACTTAGTTATTGTTACGTTACATGTGTTATAAATCTCATATTTTACTATTTATAATTTCAAACAGTATCATTGGGCTTCACACTAGGATTCCCTGTGTCGTGGAGACCAGTCTTCTCATTTATCTAGAACTTAATGATTAGCCGATATTATGTACTCACATACATAGTTTACAAAACAGGAAAATTTTGAATGTTGCCATTTTATCACATACTGACTCATCAAAAATCTAGGCCACTTCTAGGTTAATTCACACTTAAAATTTGATATCGAGGTTCATTAGGTATACAAATGAAAAAATCTGAGAGAAGGGAATTATCGATATTCTGCATCGATAAAGTTATTGGTTTTTTCAAGTATGCTTCAAGTTTAAGTACTGTACTTGAAAATAACCACACCAGTAACTGTGTCGACATTTAATTCTTATAACTCAAATCGAAAGTTGACTGTCTCTTTGACATAGTGATCGTAAACGAGATTGCGGATTATGGCGTATCGGATTAGAATCCCGGGATGGTCCAAAATCAGTTATTGGGGTTTTCTGTCACGAAATTCTTAATAGCAGCCCAGAGTCCAGAAAATAGCGTGTTTCACAGCAGTACCTTGGACAGCAAGTGTAGCCGTTGGTTCTGCACCTAATCTCTCTCCGGTCGTGTCTGATTACCGTCCCATCGAACCATGAGGATGAGGGAACAGCGAGTACACCTATGCTTTCATGCGCAACTCTTGGACACTATAATCACAGATTATTAAGTACTATTTTGTTGACTATAATCCTGTCCAGCATCCGGTGCAGATGTCTAGACTACGTTAAGACCGCCGCGACTGAAAATCGGTCTGAAGACCATTTACATATAGCTTAAATCAAAAACAAGTATCAGTGAAGGGTAGACGAAAAAATCGTTAAAAGTCACGTACTTATTTTATTTTTGGATAAATTTATAATACATAATATATGACAATCTTTTTTTCAAAAAGTAACGATATCTCACTATAACATAAATATGAAAAGAGGGACAAGTTTGGTACAAACGGCGTTCGTGGTTTTCAGCTTACCGATAAACGAATTGAGGTCAGAACGGGCACCAAGCTCCATAGCAGTTCTAAGAACGTTGTGCATTTCTAAAGAACCTATAATTTAAGCAACTGCTATTGACTTTAGCGCCTGACCAAAACAACACCCGGTCTAAAGCCTGGTTAATGCGAACGTTCGTCCGAATAAAAAATAAAAATATAAATTTCTTTGCAACTTTCCGCTAAACATATGTATAAACTGATGTGTCTTACCTGGATTGAAGCGCACCTCCCGCCCTCCCTCAATTGCATACACTAACTCCGTCACCACTAGACCTAGCACCACTACTCTCAACACCACTATTCCAGGCAAGACACACCATCGACGATAATACGACACGTGTTTCGCCTCTACAAGAGGCATCATCAGGTAATATAGACTCTACGGCGGCTGACCGCTAAGAGTAGAGGCGAAACACGTGTCGTATTATCGTCGATGGTGTGTCTTGCATGGAATAGTGGTGTTGAGAGTAGTGGTGCTAGGTCTAGTGGTGACGGAGTTAGTGTATGCAATTGAGGGAGCGGAGGTGGCTTCAATCCAGGTAAGACACATCATTTTATACGTATGTTTAGCGGAAAGTTGCAAAGAAATTTATATTTTTATTTTTTATTATAATGGATTTCCGCAAAGTAACGCCTGATTCTATCAGTTCGTCCGAATGCCAAGTGTGATGATTAACGCAAGCCCACGAGAGGCTAGTACATATGGTACATCAGTGAACTTTTGCCAGGTCATGTATAAGAATCATCATCATATATTTAAGAGCTTCTTATCCACTGGTCCTCAGTGACAGGGCATCTGCATTTTGATTCTCATCGAGGGTAGATGAAGATGTATATGGGCCACATTATCCACTTATCATTTGGTGGACTGTGCGCCCGTGTTCCCTTATTCTCTAGAACAAACACCATCCTTATACGGGCTGTCCCATAATGTAACGATCAAACGAAAGAGTGTTGTAGACCATGTAAAACTTTTTTTAAAAAAGAAGTCCTATGCCCAAGTTGCGTGGGTTCAAAAGATAAAGGTTGATTTATAAATTTCCAAAAAAAAAACCGCCTTTGCATCAATATTTTTGATGCTGCAGCTGAAAATCAATCTCTATGTTTTAAACCACGCAACTTCGTTTTAGGACTTAAGTTTTTTAAACAGTGGTTCCATGATCTACAACCCCCTTTCGTTTCATCGTTACGTTCTGGGACACCTAGCATACGTCCTAAACACAGGCCTCCTGTCATTGCTCCAGAATCCCTCTTAGTGTTATGGTGACTCCCGCTCGCCGTCCGGAGAATTTTTATTAAAATTGAAGTAACAAACGAACTAACAACCCTCCTGATGATAATTATGTACCAACTGCAGCCTATATTCACCTGCGGCCAGTTTCAAGAAAGTTACAGATTCGTTATCTTCTTTAAGGACGCTGATGGAACTCTTTAGATTCGTGTAATTACAATTAAATTACGATTAATGTAATTAGGGACTTTTCACATCTCCTAGAAAAACTTTACTTTTTAAACATTCAGTTTTCCTCTCAATGTTTTTCTACGCTACCGAGCACCACCGACTACTCATTGGTGCCAAAAGGAATTAGTATTAGTAGTTATTAGTATTAGTACTAGTAGTTATTAGTATTAATAGTATTAGTAGTTTAAGTAAGTAGTTTAAGTAAATAAAATAAAATTCGTCTTTCTAAACTGATTAGATTAAATTGATATATAACATAATATAATAAAACATCGCTACGCCCTATCAGGGCTCATGTTTGGCTCTAATATATCCAACTTAAGAACAATTTATGTAACCACATGAACGCAATAAAATGTTTGAGTTTAAATTAGAAGCCAGGTAGCTCACCTTTTGTTAAATTTACAGCGAGTGCTTCGCAACCAAGGTATCCAATAGTATTCGGAACCTGTCCAGATTTGTTTTATGACCTTATTGTACTCTTAAATGTTAATAAATACTTGAATATTTGAAGCATTCAACCGTATATATTCTTCCACCGCCCCATATCATCCCGTATGTGTTGGAGTTGACAGAGGGAAAGTAAACCAGAAGAGGGGCAGCAGCATCTTCCTGATTCACAGTAAAAGTTGTAGTGGAACTACTCTCCATAGAAGACTGGCCGAATGGCCAGGTCATCTGTGAGGTCGGTAGCCTTATATGGTATACTGGTGGGTCAAAAATGGGCCTCGATGTAGGCTTCGGAATTTATGGGGAACGCCCCAAATTCAAACTTAATATGAATTTGGGTAGATTCACCTTTATCTTCCAGACAGATATTTTTGCAATACTTAAATATACGGAAATCAATCTGCAAAAACACTATGTTAACCGTATAATTTATATAAATCCTGATAGTCAAGCAGCACTGCTAGCGCTGAGTTAAAACTTAGTGAACTCGAAGCTAGTTAGAGACGTGCGTGAACCATTTAAACGCCCTGGGATGTAACAACAGCGTCGTATTAAGATGGGTTCAGAGTCTCGCGGGTATTGTAGGCGGGTATTGCATTGTAGGGTAATGAACTTGCCGACAAACTCGCACGGGAGGGCTCAAACAGTACGCAATTTGTACCCGAATCATTTTGTGGAATCTCAAAAAGCCTAGCCCGACTGACCCTTGAAACTCTTTATCACAATAAATCACTTAAGATCCGGTCGGACAAACGAGGTTTAAAATATTCTTAAACCTTAATCTAGGCTTTTGATCGTAAATCCGCTGGGATTAAGTAAAAATAAATTGCGCATTCTGGCAAGTGCCCTAACTAGATATTGTTGTCTTAAAAAGCACATGTCCATCCTGGGACTAAACAACTCAAGGATGTACCGGTTCTATTCCCTAATGAAGAAACGCATCTGCACGTCCAAACTGATTGTAGACCCTTAACGCTCAAGCGTAACACTCATCTGTGAAACTATGTACTGCACCCAGAAGAAGTGAAATTCGTTATTTACGTAGGCGGTCCCATAATGAATTGGCCTAACTATGAACCAATGAAGGAAATGAAACGAAACCAATTTTATTTTTCAATATAATCACCATGAATACTAACACACTTCTGACATCTGTGAATCAACATCTTTAAACCTTTATAAAAATAATCACATTTTTTATCCTCAAAATGACTGAAGACGCCCGCCTGCAACTCCTAATCGCTTGAAAATTTTCTTCCTCTTAAGTCCCGCTTAAAATTTGGAAATAAATAATAGTCGGACGGGGCCATTTCTGGACTGTAAGGTGGATGTTGAACTTCTGTGAACCCGCATTGACGAACTGCATCCTTCGAAACACCAGCGGTATGAACAGGGGTGTTGTCATGGAGCAACAGGACACCTTTAGACAGCTTGCCTCTTCGTTTTTCCTTTATCTTGTCTCGTAATTTATATATTAAAGAAGCATAATATTCGCCGTTCACGACTGTATTACGTTCTTTAAAATCCACCATCAAAATGCCTTGAAAATCCCAAAATATTGTGCACATCAGTTTTTTAGTCGATTGTTGCACCTTTGCCTTTCTAGGGGGCTTTTCACCCTTATAACGCCATTCCATTGACTCGCGCTTGCTTTGTGGATCATAATACAAGATCATAGTTTCATCACCAGTCACTAGCCGCTCGATCACAGTCTTTGGATTTTCGCCACAAAGATCCAAAAACTCCGAAGCGCAGCGCACTCTTTCCTGTCTCTGTACCGCTGAAAGAAGTTTCGGTACCCATCTTGCACTCACTTTTTTTCATGTGAAGATGTTCATGGATCGCGCGATGAACGGTACTCTTAGAGAGCCCAAGCCATGCTGCAATTTCTCTAATCTTCAAACGGCGGTCACTCAGAACCCCCTCTTCGATAAGAGCAATCGTTTCGAGAGTGAGCACTTCCACAGGTCGACCGTCGTGGCCAAAGTCTTCGACGGTTTCTCTCCCGAGGCGAAACTCTTTCACCCAATTTTTCACTGTGCTATAGGAGGGGGCATACTCCTTATACACGCCATCCAATCGTTCTTTTATTTGGGCAGGGGATAAACCTTCTTTAAACAGAAACTTTATGACACTTCGATACTCAGTTTTCGACATTTTGAAAAAATACGCGACTCTCGTTATTCAAATGCCTGTTAAACTAAGACTAAGCATTTCATGTCGATGCATGTTTCTTATATTAAGTGCACGATAAACGTACTATTTAATGCAACACAACATGTAGCGACATGTCGCGTTGAACTATATCAGGCCAGTTCATTATGGGACCGCCTGGTAGTTTTAAGATAATCTTTCAGTTTATTAATTTTTCAATGGCTCGAAATAAGCTGTCCAAGGTTTTTGGGATAAAATATAGCCTAGATTACACCCGGCAACGCAGAGAGCATTGCTCATCTGTCCGTGACAAACAAACAAACATTTTAAAGTGTTCAATCATGTTATAATGACATACAAAGAACCTCTTCAGAACAATTTAAAAAAAAAAAGATATTTAGATTTTACAGACAGAAGAGCAGTTTCACTTTATTTATATGCATATCATCATCATCATCCCTTCAAAATTTCACTGCTAAACAAAGGCCTCCCTCAAGGAATGCCACTTAGCACGGTCCTGAGATGGTCGATGGATGCAAGGTGGCTGCATCCATCGATTTCCTGTATCCTGTATGGAGAGCCGCCCTAAATTTAGCTTACCGGTATGAGTTTGGCACTCGAGAACCTTTCTTCGCCATCAGTTTTCGATTCATCAAGCTACATTGCCATCTCATTGCCACTTCAGGTTACTAATGTAATATATAAAAATTAGTATTTGTTAATTCGTATTTTATGCGCTGGCATACCGTTTATCAGATTGGAGTAAAACTTTTTCAACATATTGCTTGCACTTCCGCGAGGGTTATAGGCGTAGTTGGACACGATAGGTAGCGCTGTTGTAGAATACGGGGCAGATCGATAATTCAAAATATATGTATGTATAGGAACAATATTAATCTAATAGTTTATCGAGTGTAGATAGCGATCTAACCACCTGACGCGAAATCCGTGTCGCTTGCGCCTACGGTGACATTTTGCTTTTCGTACAACGTAATTTATTTTAGTGTAAATTTTTTAATTGTGCTTGTGTTTTTAGACTGTACTATCTGCTTTTATCTCTATCTATCTATATCTATCGCCTTCTACTAATTTATGTGAGATGTTTTGTGGTGTTAAATATTAAACTATTATAAGTGACTCGGTTGAATATTACGGCATACTACATCTTCACCACTACATTTACACACCATATATGTTCTTATAAATTAGTAAATATTTAATGTTTTTATTATCTTTATACAAAATCTATTATGTCATCATTTATTTATGTATAATACAGGTACTCAACCTAGTTCAGGCAGGTAGCTAATATTATAAACGTGACTTTTCAATTTTTCTTTTATACACTCACCGGCACGGAAACTTGGCCACTCGTGAATTTGCTGATTATTTGCACTGAAACGTTTTTTTAACAGTAAATTAAGGGTAGATGCATTCAATAAGTGTCTCTAATGGTTTTAGAACATAGAAATTTAATGTTTACTTCACCGAAATTTTTCTTTTCAAGATAACATGTTTTCACTAAAATTAACATCTTTCCATTGTCACTTTAAAAACACTACAAAGTTAAAAATTAAGTCTGTTTCTTTATTGTCTATCAGTTTTAATATCGGGTGTTTCCTCCTCTAGCCCTGATAACCGCTTGCATTCGATCTGGCATGCTTTGAATGATGTTTCTGACATCAACTTGCGGTATGCTGTCCCAAGCGGCCAGCGCTGCATTTCGGAGCTCATTTAGAGTTTGTGGCGGTTTGGAGCTGGACTTTATCTTTCTTTTGAGCATACCCCATACATGCTCAATTGGATTTAAGTCCGGGCTACGAGCTGGCCACTGTAATTTTTGTATTCCAACCTCTTCCAGATATTCCTCTACATAATGTGCGACGTGCGGGCGTGCATTATCGTGCATGAGGAGGAATTGGTCGTGTCCAATGAATCCCGAATAAGGCATTACGTGCTCCTGAAGAACTTCCTCGATGTATCGAGTAGCTGTAAGCCGATTATCGACGATGACCAACTCTGTACGTGCGTCGGAACTTACACCTCCCCATACCATTATTGAGCCTCCATGGAAACTCACAGTTTGGTTGGTGGTAATGGGTAGAAACCTCTCTCCTCTTTTTCTCAACACTCTAGCCCATTGCTCGTGGGTCCAATTGACATGTTCTCTTGCGAACTGAAGTCGGGCTACTCGGTGCTGTCTGAGAAGTTCTGGACCTCGTGCTGGTCTACGAGCTTTTAAATTCACTTCCTCCATTCGTCTTCTCACCGTACGCTCACTAACATTAACGCCTCTTGCGATTTGGAGCCGCTGGCGTATCTCAACAGCGGTCAGGTAGCGGTTTCTCAAAATCTCCATAACAATAAAACGATCGTCCCGGGCCGATGTGCACCTTACGCCCCCACTGCCTGGCCTGCGGGTGTAGCAGCCTGTCTCCTGGTATCGTTTCAGTGAATACTGCATTGAGGACCGTGGTACGTTAAGCACAATAGCAACTTCACGCTGTGTCAGCCCTTGGTCAATTAATGCTACTGCTTGTGCAACTTGTGCTGGTGTTAATGGCATTTTTATTGGCTTTAAAGCACCTTTAGTTATTTAATTAAGACATAAGATCACAATAATTGAATAACCTTACAGTAAACTTTTCACAACACACAAATTTAAAATGTGAACTGAGTCGCTCAAATGACCCGATTCAACTAAAAATTAAAGAATTCGTCATGGTGCACTTAAACATAATGAATTACCCTCTTGAACTTGAGGGTAAACATTTTTTGACATACTTGAATAACAAACATTCATCAGAAACACTTAAAGCTTTTGCTATCGCGAGATAGCCGCTTGGCCAAGTTTCCGTGTAGATTCTATATTGTTAGGCTGCACATTTTAATTTTATTATTGCATGTTATTTTTTGTTAGACTTGTTGTTACTTTAATTAATTGTAATCATAATTGTTCATGTATGTAAACATGTGTAATTGGAAACGAAATAAAAATTATTTATTTATTCTTTATTATTAATTTATTTATTGAGCAGGTGATGATCATTAACTGCTTTCAGTTTTAAAATAAATTACCAGTCTTATTAATAATCGGACTTTTACAAACACTTCATCTTTAGGTAGGACATTGTTTATTGCACGTCCTCGCTTTGCAATGTGGTCATAACTCTAATGCGTTTATAATACCCTGGTGGTAGCAACTCGGTGGAAACAATCTATCATTTTAGCATGGTTGACACGTATTCGGGAATGTTTGAGTTATTTGTGAGTATATTTGCGTGTCGCTATCTTTTGTTCTTAGGCTAGTGCATATTTTATCCAATTCCAGCACAACTGCTAATGATTTTTTTAACTTTCCGCTTTGAAAATAAATATTTTCAAAAGTAGAAAGATTTCAGAGCGATTTTGAGAATACGATTTTTATCAGATCTTCATGTTTTGAGGTCCTAGGAAGCCGTTCCGACTATTCCCGGCTGGACGTATGTATGTGCGTGTGTGTGTGAATAAATATTTTGTCGTGCAATATCTTTTGAACTAACCAACCGTGACACGTGACACGGCGTTCGAAAGTGTTCATTAAAACTTATTAGCTGATTATCTCATCAAGTCAATTGGTTGAGCCGTTTCAAATATTTTCAAAAAATTAAAACAAAAAAAATATTTAGATTTTCGAGCGTTGCGCAATCAAATAACAGGTTTAAGGTTTTAGAATGGGCTGCAGCGATTGCCTTTTTAAATTGTCGAAACCAAAGCGAGAAAGGCTTAATCATAAAAAGAACCCTAAAAATTAAAAAAGAAAATAAGTACATATCTGAAATCGCTATTCTAATGCAAATTGCAATATAATAAATAAACCTCGTGATACTTTGCATTCGTCTCATCTTCATTTCCGTAGGCTGAAAGTTTCACTTCTACTATTTTATTTTATCGACTTTCATATCATAGCGCTACTAAATAAGTTTTTACTTCAAAAAAGAAACAAACTATTGGATTATTATATATCTTATATGTATGCGTAAATATAACATATTGTAGATGTATGTAGATATTGATAGGAAAAGTGAATTGGTTGTAGAGACACGCGGTGACCTCTGCTGAGAGAATGCAGCCAGACGAGACGGCTCGAGGTGGACCAGTTTAGATCTTTCTGCGCCCTAGCAGGAGACAGCGCGATTGTCTAAAGATTAACTTGTGTATTTCCTAAACAATTCTTGTAACTTAGACATCACAACTTATATCGTATAGAGAGTAGAGACTGGTTACTTCATATATACCTCCCACTGGTGGACAGGTCTTTCTGCATATTTTTGAGAGGAACACTACGTCCGCAGCGCTTTTCCATTGTTGGCCGACTTTACGTTTTTTTTTTTTGCTGATGCATGGTGAATACTGAGAACCGTAGACATCTAAATCTATCCTCAATTAAGAATTAAAATGCAATGGTATTGTCAACCCTTAGAACTAAGATGGAATGCCTCTTTACAGTAAAAAGGGTCTCCGATTCTCAATGTTCATTATACGAAACAGGGCATTTGATTAGAACTTATTTTATACCCCAGCAATAACTGAGTTCTTTAGACTTAAGTAAAACTTTAATTGCTAACCCGTCTGCCAAGTGTCGTAGCTGTGGCGGAAACGCGCCTTAGGGAGAAATCCATAGGGAGGCCTAAGTTCAGCGGTGGGCTTCGATAAACGAATAAATCTTTTAACAAAGTCCACTTATATAAAATATATAAGTGGAAAAAATATAAAATATATAATTTATGTAACAATTTGTATATTATTTATTTATTAGTAGTAGTTATATATGCACTAAGTTTGACATTTCAATATAATTTCCTCAATGGGTCTACTGGAAGATATTTCAGCAAATTATGGAATAAATAGAACCTTTGTACGAACTAACTATAAGACTATTTCTGTATCTTGTATACGTGGTAGAGCCATGCTGCAGTTATATTAGATGTATAGTTGTAGCACGAATGGGTCGGCTCGACCGGGGAAGGACTACGCTCTCAGAGAATACCAGCGTGAAATAGTAGCTTAATGCTGCTGTATTTCGTATGGTGAGTGTAGAGAACCGGCGACCCATTTTACTGGAAACGAGGCATTCCATCTTAGTCCTCACGGGTGACAACACATCTGCATTTTGATTCGTAATCGAGGATAGATGTAGATGTCTATGGGTCACAGCAACCACTTACCATCAGGTGGACTGTATGCTCGATTGTCACCCCATCCTATAAAAAAAAATCTTGTTGTGTAGAAATAATAAAAAAGTCTATTTGATCCTCAGCAGCTTTTCGAGTGTAATCCAATACTAGTATTAATTAATTTGCATTCAATAAATTTGAGTAGTGATATAGTGGAATAGTGATAACTGTGTAATGCCGGTATACATCACCCCATATCGGCCCGTGCACGTCGTAAGAGGCGACAGGGAAAGAAACCAGGTGATGGGCAGAAGCATCTTCCTAATAACTTCGGTTATAAAAAAAAGCTTTGCTAAGCGTGGCAACTATGGCAAATATCCTAGGTGGGGTATCTATGGGAGGCTTTGCTCAACAGTAGGCTGGAATGGAATGGCATTTTGAATGCAAACAACATAACTAAACTTTTATTGAAAAGTAAAATCTACTTCAAAAAATATATTAAAAAATTAGTTCAACAATCTATGCTAAGACATAGTGTTTTTTATAGTATATAGGTGACAAACGAGCACCCAGTCCACCTGATGATAAGTGGTTGCGGTGGCCCATAGACATCTACATCTATCCTTGGTTGTAATCAAAATGCAGATGCATTGTCCTCCGTGAGGACTAAGATGGAATGCCTCGTTTCTCTAAAAAGGGTCCCAGGTTCTCTATACTTACCATACAAAACACAGCAGCATTAAGCTACTATTTCGCTGGTATTTTGTGAGAGCGTGGTCTCTCCCCGGTCGTGCCGACCCATTCGTGCTTCAAATCTACAACTAGGCTACCACGTATAAAATAGTGTATCGAAGAATTACAAGTAAAAAGCTAGATGAATGATGAGTAAAGTCGGAAACTATTATGGGATCTTTTTTAATTCTCGAAATTGGTTTTACTCTTTATTAAAAGATAAATCAATTTGCCCTTTCTATTTCTCTAAGGAATATCACAAGTTCAAGATAATAGAATGTCGTTTAATTCATCATTATCATTACAACCCTTCACATATCTACTGCTGAACATGGGCCTCCCGCAAGGAACGCCTTTATGTCGTTGGTAATTGGGGAGAGTTTGCCATAGTGCCACGTTTGACAGGCGCATTGACAGCCACTTTTTATTAATTTAAGCTGTTATCAGAAAGATGCTACCGTCCATCTCAGTTTCCCTCTGTCGCCTCTCACGACACCCACGGGAAGATATGGGGTAGTGGATGTTCTAACATCGCCACTGCATGGTCACTCGTTTCTGATAGTGAAGTGACAGTTTAATTGTTTAATTAAGTAATTAGAATCTTAATCGCCTATTTTGCCATTTTATGAGATGGAACTGTTACTTAAATTTATTTGGAACAAGCTCTGAATTAAATTAATTTATTATAAATTATTTAATATAAAAAAGAATTATTTAAATCGGAAGCGGAAAAAAAGTACGATGGCTATAGCCGTGACATAATTATATCCCTAGAGATATAGCTATACATCGTAATATAGTTATATGACAGCGGGATGGGGCTCTAGACTCCATTATGAAGAGTCAGAATGTGTCAAAAAAGACACGTGTGGTAATTCATAATGCTGTGTTAATCCCAATTTTAATGTATGGTAGTGAAAGTTGGGTGTGGCAGAAGAAGTACGAAAGTAGAATAAATGCTGTAAAAATGCGGTCTTTAAGGATTATGCTAGAGCTGAATCTGGATGACAGGGTGAGAAATTGCGTGATAAGAGAAAAATGTGGTGTGGAAAATGATGTTATGACCAGGATTAAGAAAGGAATGCTTCGGTGGTTTAGTCATGTAGAAAAAATTAACGAGGAAACAGTGACAAAGGAAATTTATGTGGCAGATGTGTCGATAATGGAGGAGTCGGGAAGGGATGCCCTAGACGAAGGTTTATCGACCAAATTAGTGATATTTTGAAAATGGGCCACATTAGGAGTACCCTTAACCGACGAGCGTGTATGCGTAGATATATGGATGTAAAGGAGGCGAGAGAAGTATGTCAGGATAGTGCCAATGGAAGTCCGTAGTCTCTGCCTACTCCTCTGGGTGACAGGCGTGAGTGTTTTATTATGTTATGTTTTTACGACAGCGGTTCCTAACTATCTTACTAGGTAGACTAATCTGGGGAAATAATTATAATTGTAAACTGAATTTACGGGTAGAAAATGTTCAAGTTATATGTGGAGTATCGTCATGTGGCGAAGGTTACTGATTACAACTGTTGTGCAATTAATGTAACAATTAAAAAAATATTCAGGAATATGTAGGCAACTTAAAAAGTTTAAAAAGAGTCTTTCAACTAATTTCGCGACATTGACATTAGATCTTCAGTTCCTGTTATGTATAAATCCGTAAAAACTAGTTTTATTCAAAAGAGCCCTCTTTTACTTAAAATTAGCCAATGCATGCACACAATCTCACCTGTTGGTAAGAAGGAATGAAGCCCTAGATGTTAAATCGAGCTGTCTTAGCGTAACAAAGGCTTATTCACTCTTGTCTTTAGGATGCCCATATTGTATTCGAATAGAAAGACAAACGCAGGCAGACAGACAGTCCTCCATCCATCCATCCAACAACAACAACAACAAACATGCTATAAAAGTCTACTACTTAACATAGGTCTCTCGCATAAATTACCTTATAGAGGGGATTTTGCCATAGTTACCACGCATGGTAGCCGGGTTAACAACCGTAGTTTCTTTATTGTTTGAAGTTATTAGTAGGAAGATGCTTCAGCCCATCTCCCATTTCTACATCTCTACACTCTAAACTTGGGTGAGTTAGACCATACGTGGTGAGTTTAGAGTGCCACGCTGCAGCTACATTATGGTTGTAGCACGAATAGATCGGCTCGACCGGGGAAAGACCACGCTCTCACAGAATAACAGCATAAAATAGCAGCTTAATACTGGTGTTTCGTATGGTGAGTGTAGAGATCCGGAGACTCTTTTTTACTGGAAACAAGGCATTCCATCTTAGTCCTCAGGGTTGACAACGCATCTGCTGTTTGATTCTCAATCGTGGATAAATATAGCTGTCTATGGGCCGCACCATTTACTTACTATCAGGTGAACTATGTGCTCGTTTGTAACCCTTATTCTATAAAAAAACAGTTTCCCTCAATCGCTTCTTACGACTCCCACAGAACAATATGGAGTAGTTCATATTCTTACACCGCCATACACCGTCCGACTTACCATCTACAAATTTATTATTTAAATCGCTTATTACATATTGTGAATATACCAATTCACGTGCACCCGGAAATGACATTTGAGTATAGTAAGGCTTTATTTCGTGGTCAATGCAAAGCATAGAGTAATAAATTTCAGAGCAAACAAAAAGTTGTTGATAAGGTAATAAGATTAACTTACACCGACCACCATACGGCATCTGCCATGCAGCAAAAGTAACAAAGGATCTATGATTAATATAAACAATTTGACGCTATTCAATATTAAATTAATGTTCACAATAAATAATACACAAAATGTTTCCATCATCAAAGTCTGGTATTATTTCTTTAAATGTTTATTATGGGCTGCAATTCAAATGTTCAAGTTATTATTATTATAAGATTCGACATAAGCAAATAAAAATACAGGTGTACGAATAAAATAGTTTGTTTATTTCACTTTTACATTCAGTTATAATTTACACTACGAGTAACTTTTACTAAACTATTGAAAAATATAATTTACAGAAACTGTGCACGGTGTATAAATCACGAAAATTTGAGTAATCCGGGACTTCACAGTATAATTTTTATTTATTTATTTATTTACCTCCATACAACATTGATGAATACAGGTGGCTCAGGACCGTGCTTTGTGGCGTTCCTTGAGAAAGGCATATGTTCACGTGGACTTGTGAAGGACTGTAACGATGATGATGATACAACATTATGATGTAATAGGTGGACTTACTGACTAAGGCATTCTCTACCAGTCAACTTTTAAGTGATACGGAGAAAAAATATGAAGTATAAGATGGTTAGAAATATTTATTAAAATAAAGAAATGTAAAATATATTAATACATATACCCATACATAAACTTGCATATCAAAAACTATTAAATGCATATTAAAATTATTTAATGTTTTATTAATTATTATATTCCAGTATTATATGGCCGCTATTGTGGGTCTTTACCTTAGAGCAGGGGTCGCGAACCTTTATGTATCAACGTGCCACTTTTCTAAAAAAATGTTTAATGAGGTCATAGACGTGCCGTAAAATATTTTTGACTTCGTGATTGTTGAGAAAATAATAGTACTAAATATTATCAACTCAAAACTCTTTATTTACTACAAAAATAAACAGGAGTTTTGAGTTGAGACGTTTATTATTATACATTGCAAAATGTATTTCAGTTATACGCGTGATTGAAATTAAAGTAACATTAGTGTGAGTTATTTTGTTGCATATCAGATGACAAAGAACTTTTGTTTGGGTTGTAAAATCGTAAATATAACACAAAAAAACTTTTAAATTTTTAAATACAATTATGTCAACAAAATTGACTATTATGCTATACGTAAACGAACTATGCATTCTTTGACGTAGACGTTGACTTGTGAAGGGCTGTAATGATGATGAAACGAATGCGTCATTAGCAATAGTAGTCAACGATGTAATTACAATAACAAAACGAGCGCGCTTCCCGCCCGCCACCGCAGCCCCGCGTACCGCGCCCAAACACTCAAAATAGCGTAGGATCTAGGATTATTCGCGTTCGTTCGTACTTCATGATGAACTTTTTGATTAGTGGCGTGCCCAAAAAATTGTGTCGCGTGCCACTTGTTTGCCATCCCTGCCGTACAGTATGGAACGGTTTGCCGCTACGTTGGTTAGTATAATTTCTTAATTAAATCTTATATTCAATTATTCAAATGTATGAATAAATATCTAAGTCTCTGCTGTTTGATTACTCTACAATATCAGAAGTGCGACTCAAGCGACATGTCAGACGAATGAAGCCAGCATTCGTTCAAACCGGAGGTCTGCCTCTTACAGCTACTTTGACCTTAACTTACACCAACCACTATTAATTAAATTATGCGTTTAAATAAGATTGTAATTGTTGCATTCGTTATAAAATATGACCTTAAATTATTTTTGACTAACCGTTTATTAGCGTCGTAACAATATCCACTACCCCATAACCATCCCGAGGGAGTCATAAGGGACGACGGAGGGAAACTGAATCAGGAGATCGGCAGCAGCATCTTCCTAATAACAGCTGGGTAAAGATAACAAACTGCAGTTGCTAGCCCGCTTACTGAGCGTGGCAACTATTGCAAATATCCCCCCTCCCCTAATCTACATGGGAGGGCAATGTTTAGTAGTGTTATTTTGATAATATTTAATATTATTGGTAAAAAAAGATGGGATGATGATATCAGACAGGTTGCAGGAATAACGTGGAGTAGAGTGGCCGGAGAGAGACCGGAATGGAAAAGGTTGGAGAAGGCCTTTGCCGACTGGCAAAAGGACTTGCAGAAAAGAAGCAAACGCAATATATGTGAATAGTTCATTTATAATATATATGTAAGCATCAGTTAAATATGTAGTTATAATAATATTAAAACTACATATATAACAGTGCTAAAATAACGTTGTTTTATACTTGCGTTTGTATAAGGACCTGTTTTTATTTTTTTTTTATGTAATGTTAATGGTAACTTTTAACATCTTTACAAATATCATTAAAAAATTATCACGTGCTACAACAAAGCCAGTGCATTTTTAGTGGATATAAAAAATCACATTCAAGCTCCAAAATGCAAGCCGGAAGTCACGTATACAGTTAGCTCAGGACAGTATTTATGGCATTTTGTTATATTCCCTATGTTCAGCAGTGAATTTGTGATGACTGTAAGGATAACGATGATGATGTTAAAATAAATCAAATTAAATAGGAAGGTAATGGGAATATTAGTATGTTGATAGCATTGCTAGTAGGCTATTTAAAAATAATTATGTTGGGGCCAAACCTAATTATGTTGGTAGTTAAGTTGTAAGAATATCTACTACTTCATATCCCATGGTTATCATAAAAGGCGACAGAGGGAAACAAGGCTTTTTTATATTTTATTCTACTTTTTTCTAGATATTATTAAGCTAGAACATAAAAAACTCAACTTTGCTGCCAACCCGCCTGGCATGCGTGGCAAATATAGTGGATATTTACGCGGCAATCTATGGGTTCCCCCATGAGGCGGCTATAGGGTCCCCTTTATTTTATACAATGAAGGCCATAGAAGTGTTGTACTCCTGAGAACTAAAATAGAATGTCTTATGATCTGTATTTATACTGGCTTTTTAACACTTCAAACCGCTTGAAAGAAATAGTCGATAACAACCCTTCCCAAACAGAAAAGGATATCGCACTTATAAAATTAATGTCATTTATAAACTGTTTCTTCGAAAATGCTTCGGCTGTGAATTGTACTACATATAACCACGATATGCCATAATGTTCTCCAGACCGAATTTCGGTCAAGAAGTCTTAATGGAGACTGACCATCTCCGTAGGACAGTATTATAGAGCCTAAGAGTTCGCGCAAGCACAGGTGCACTCCATACTTCCTCACCTCATAGTCTGATGCGACGGAAATTCGCCACGAACGGAGAGATATCAGGTGCAGGACGGCTTTACATGCTTCCCGAGGCACCAGGGTGACGGGACTGCTACAGAAAATTGCTTGACAGAAAATCCAATAACTTATTTTGACCCGGCCCCGGGATTGGAACGCAGGATCTCATGATCATCAAGCGTGGTTACTACCACTAGATCAATGAGACAGTTGCGGTATACCATAAAATCACGACATAATTACGTAATTTCCAATTTATATTTAACTGTTAAGTAATATAGGCATTTAGCAACATTTTTAAAATCCATTAACATCTTAAAAATATACTTCTCCCACGATATTCAAATTGCGGGGGCGTCCTTGATCTTTTACCGGAAGGAGGCTGTTTCTGTGAAAGGAACTTGGAACCGGTTCACAAAGTAACATGATGACGACTCGATGGCGGAAGTTATGTAAATTAGTCTTGAAAGTAGAAGAGCCTTTTAAAGATAGTCCACTATTAATCTGCACTTAAGTGATCACTTTATTGCAAAGAAATATATGATACGTTTTATATCTTATCATCAAGCTTTTTATAGAATAAGGGTGACAAACGAGCACACAGTACTTATGATAATAAGTGGATACTGTGACCCATAGACTTCTACAGCTACCCTCGATTAAAATTCAAAATGCGGATGCGTTGTCACCTTCGAGGACTAAGATTTAATGCCTCGTATCCAGTAAAAACTGTCTCCGTCTTTACAGTTATAATATGAAACGCAGCAGCATTAAGTTGCTATTTTACGCTAGTATTTTATAAGAGCGTGGTCCCACCGGTCGTGGACCCATTCGTGCTAAAACCATAATATGGTTGCAGCTTGGCTCTAATAGCGAAATAAAAGCTTTTTTATTCAATATAGATTATAAATAATACTTATCAGAAAGTCACTTTTATATTTGATTTGCCACTATTTCAGAAAACACCTTTGTCCTGGCAAGAACCAGCAAGAAACCCGGCGGTACATTTGTTTTTAGAAAATCATATATGTTACACAATTAACAACACAAAACAAATTAGAAATAGCTTCGTAGCAATCACCTCATTCCATGGGGTTATTATTATCCATGAATTTCCTAATATTAAGATACGTGAAGGTAATATATAATACAATTTTAAGCTTTACTACCCTATAAAATCAAATCTAGGAGGAGTACAGAGACAAAAACACAAAGTTGGTTGTATACTATAACTAATATATTAAGAGAAAAAAACTAACAAGCTCCGACAATAATTAGGAATACTTAACTTAAAAAAGCTAACTACACTGTACTAAAATCAACTATAATATTTACTATAATATCAACTGTCAAAAGGGCATTTAAAAAGCAGCGCCCTTTTGATCTTTTATTATTTTATTGACTGAAGAAGAGCTATCCTATCACAAAGCTATGTATGCAAACAAAGCTGCACTTTTTGAATTATTAGAAAGTGACCTTATTACTTCCACGTACTGTATAATAACTCTTTTCATACAGACTTTAACTATTGAAAGACTACTACTATTGAAAGAGTTATGAAAGAAACTGATGGAAAAATTTGAAATGTGCAAGCGGGATTTATAAAGGGAATGGGATGTACAGATCAAGTCTTTTCCATGCGCATGATTACGGAGAAATTTTTGGCCGAAAACCAGAAAGTTTTTGTGCGTTAATAGACTTGGAAAAGGCTTATGACGGAGTGGTTAGGACTGTGTTATGGCAAACACTGAACTCATTTGAGTTGAGCGCTGGTTTGCTACAGGCATTAAGGTATCTTTACAGGGACTCTTGTTCTTGTGTCAGGATCAACGGGGCCTATTCTGACTGGTTTGGCATGCAAGAAGTTGTCAGACAGTTGCTGGCTGTGTACAAACCCTGTGGATGTTCAACCTATTTATGGACAGGTGTTTGCAAACTTTGTAAGATGAAGAATGTGGGTTAAGAATGGGCGAGTTAACCGTCAAATGCCTTTTGTATGCCGATGATCAAGTCATATTTGCGTCATCGGCGGCTGAGTTGCAAATGATGGTTACATTAATAAACTTGACATTAAAAGATAGGGGTATGAAAGTGAACGCAAGTAAGACGAAAGTGATGGTTTTTGAAAGAGTAGAAAGTAAAACGTTATGTGAAATAAGAATAGAAGGGGAGTTGATTGAGCAGGTGGATGCGTTCGTGTATTTGGGATGTGTATTTAGCACGAATGGTAGATATGATAAGGATATAGAACGACGAGTGAATCCAGGAAATAGAGTGAATGGGGCCTTACACTCTATTATGAAGAGTCAGAATATGTCAAAAAAGGTACGTATGGTCATTCATAATGCTGTATTTATCCCTATTTTAATGTATGGTAGTAAAAATTGGTGTAGCAGAAGAAGCACGAAAGTAGAATAAATGCTGTAGAAACGCGGTCTTTAAAGATTATGCTATGGTTAATCTGAATGACAGGGTGAGAAATTGTGTAATAAGAGAAAACTATGGTATGCAAGATAATGTTGTGACCAGGATTAACGAAGAAATGCTTCGGTGGTTTAGTCATGTAGAAATAGTGAATGAAGAAATAGTGACAAAGCAAATTTATATGACAAATATGAATGGCAGAGTCGGTAAAGAATGCCCTAGATAAAAGTTTATCGACCAAACTGGCGATATTTTGAAAATGGGCCACATTAGGAGTACCCATAACCGACGAGCGTGTATGCGTAGATATATGGATGGAAAGGAGGCGAAAGAGGTGTGTCAGAATCGTGCCAAATGGAAGTCTCTACTACTACCTACCCCTCTGGGTGACAGGCGTGAGTTTTTATGTATGTATGTATGTATGTTATACAAACTTTACTACTAACTATTTATAAATATCTTATGGTTTCCTATAGATACTACGAGGTAACCGGTGACGTGGAGCGGTATCAATGTTGCTTACGTCTGGTACTGCAATTATCATTCCGTCTGCCAAGTGTGACCATTAAGGAAAAACCTCCCTACAAATTGGAAAAATTCATGTTCAAGAACAATCTATTAAAGTTGTAGCAGCTTTGGAACTGAAACTTTAAATAACGCTTATATATAATATATTATATTCTATCAATCACTCACCTGGATTCGTCCTATGAAAGCCGCCTAAAAAAACCTTGACCTTCGATAGATGATGATACATCAGCGCAATATATCGGCTTAATGCTGCTGTGTTTTGTATAGTGAGTGTGAAGAACCGGAGACCCTTGTTACTGAGAACGAATGTCTCATTCCATCTTAATCTTTGGGGGTGACAACGCATCCGCAATTTGATACTTAATCGAAGATAATGTAGATGTTTATGGGCCACAGCGTCCACTTACCAACATGTGGACTGTGTGCTCGTTTGTCAGCAGCGACGAAAAGTAGCGTTAAAGGTGCGAATGATCTGGTACTTAAAACGCAGTTTCATCTGCCAAGCTCAGTGATTGTTTATAAAATTTAGGAGTAAAATTGAAATTGAAGCTTACAACTCTCTAAATTGGCTACTGCAGCACATGGACACCTACAACGAACCTAAAACAAGAAGAGAACAGATGTGTTGCCACCTCTGAGGAATAACCTGGGATGTTTCACATCCTGTATGCAATATAGTACATCAATGTAAATGTTGTTCAGCATAATGCCTAGTTTGTGATATAAATTTCAAGTTTTTGCATATTAGACACCTTGAGATAGGTTACTATTGTCATAAACTGTCCGTTGGGTTAAGCCGTCGTCAACACTCACAAAAACTTTGCAATGTGACACCTTGGGATAATGTGAAAACTTTTGTAAACAATATACACATTCGACTAGACTCAATTGGCAAATCGTTACAAGCGGCCCTGGTTGTAACGATTTGTTTAAATTTTGTTTGTAGTTAGAACATTTTCTGATCTATAGAAACTGGCATTGCATAATTATGAAATTAATATGTTCAGATGCGACATTTCTGTGGGTACTTAAGTATAGGACGAATATAATATTATACACATTTTTTTTTGTAGAAACATATACAAGTTATTATAATTAGGCCAAATTTTTCTTATTTAAATCTGCTTATTATTCTTTTATTTTATTTTTAGGTTTCCACATCAAAGTCAAAGTGGAATAAATTCGTCCATTTTTAACTCTCGCGTGCCCAGCATTTGTGAACGACTCTTGTTCTAATTGAAATAAACATATTTGTAATTTAAATGTTATGTTAATAAGTTTTGTTAAACGTACATTTAATATGTTTTTTTTTATATTTGACATAAATACCTTTTAAAATATTGAGATAAAAATACCATTAAAATGTAATTTTGATAATATTATGTAATATTATATTAAATAAGCAAATATAATATACAAAATAAATGACAAAATTTAAATATTGTTCTCGATATAATTTACCTATTTATCAGTACAATCTACTATTTCATACGGATCATTCTACCTATGCTTATTCTATGATAAAAAACCAACCGCCCGAACACATAGTAGCGCACATTTTTTGTTTGAAATAGCTGTTCTAGTACGTAAGTACATATTACTTCAATGTTTTTCCAGGTATATAATATAATGTACCCTGTGGTTACAACAAATAACTTACTTATCTTTGGTTCCACACAGTTGGTCGAATTTCGATAACAAGCGACATTTTATTTAAGCCACAATAATTTAATATGTTAATAAATCTCATGTTTATTCTATGCTCTTGGCTATATCGTGATCACACCGTAAATATTCCGACGATAGACATAAATGTCTTCATAAAGTAGTAGGGTTACTGTAGTCGCCAAACTGATCGCTACAGTAATCTTTTCCAACTCTAACGCTGCCAACAGTCTCCTAATTCACATTTTTTTCAAATTTTTTTTTCGGTGTGAATCGACCATAAATTCCACCTGATGGTAAGTAGATGCTGTGACTCATAGATTTCTACATCTATCCTCTATTAAGAATCAAAATCGAGATGCGTTGTCGCCCCTGCGGACCAAAATGGAAAACCTTGTTTCCAGTAAAAAGGTACTCAGATTCTCTACACTAACCTTACACACTCACCAAACAGAGCAGCATTGAGCTGGTTTTTTTATGCTGGTATTCTTAGAGAGCATATTCCTTCCCCTTTCCAGCCGACCTATTTGTGTTTTATATATATATATATATATATATATATATTATATAGAATAGGGTGACAAACGAGCACACAGTCCACCTGATGGTAAGTGGTTGCTGCGGCCCATAGACATCTACATCTATCTTCCATTACAAATCAAAATGCAGATGCGTTGTCACCCGCGAGGACTGAGATGGAATGCCTCATTTCCAGTAACAAGGGTCTCCGGTTCTCTACACTCACCATACGAAATACAGCAGCATTAAGCTACTATTTCACGCTGGTATTCTGTGAGAGCGTGGTCCTTCCCCGGTCGAGCCGACCCATTCGTGCTACAACTATACTACTAATATAACTGCAGCATGGCTCTACCACGTAAACACAACCATACTACCATGTCACAACCATAATATACCTGGAGAGTGCCTCTACCACGTATGAAACAAAACAATCTCTTTTTTATATTATTTTTCTGTTTCCCTAATATGTAACTCACCTCTAGGATTTTTTCTTGTATCGCGGAGGCATTTTACAAATTCATAAACAATTACCCGAACCTGGAATTGCTCCTTGAAACTTCAGAAGGTAAAAAATAGACTACAACGCGTAGTAGAGCCACGCTGCAGCTATATTATGGTTGTAGCACGTTTAGATCGGCTCGACTGGGGAAGGACCAGGCTCTCACAGAATACCAGCAGCGTCAAATAGCACCTTAATGTAGCTATGTTTTGTATGGTGAATGTAGAGAACCGTGAATTCTTTTTACTGAAAATGATTCATTTTATCTCAGTATTGATGGGTGGCATATGCATTTTGATTCTTAATCGAGGATAACCGAAGATGTCTATGGGCCACAGCATCCACTTACCATCAGGTGGACCTTGTGCTCGTTTGTCGCCCTCATTCTATGTAAAAAATAACTAGATTTTTCAGAAACCGCATCACCACAGTCTGCGAGACGTCTATCCATGCAGTGCTCCGTTGCCGAAAAGGATATTTAATAATTAACGGGATGGTTATTATGACCAAAAGATTTTGTATTCACCTTAGATAATTCTTGTTGAACCTACGGGAAAAGATGAGATAATGAATTGTCTTACGGATATACAATCACCGCAGTCCAAATCGGCCACGAACCCATCACCAGCCACAACCCATTATCATCAAATCTTCATCACTCTGATCTTATTAAATCAATTGTATAGACCTGCACCTGAGCAGAAATTTTCAAAATTGAATAATGGTGTGAACGAGCACCATCTTCACTTGATGATAACTGAATGCTGTGACCTACATTTTTCCTCATTTAAGAATCAATACATTATCACCCAGGAGAACTAAGATGAAATGCTTCGTTACCAGTAAAGATCACCGGTTTTCTACACTTACAATCCTCATCACTCTGATCCCATTATAGTCGTTGTATATACTTGTACCTGGACAGACATTTTTTTTATATCATAAGGGTGAAAACGAGCACTTTACACAAACAAAAAATAAAAAAACACAAAGGAGTAAATTTATCCTCAATTAAGAACCAAAATGTACATATATTATTCTCCATGAGGACTAAGACAAAATGCTCAGTTACCAGAAAAATTACCGGTTCTCTACACTTATCATACTAAACCCACCAGCATTAAGCTTATTTTTATGATGATATTCCGTAAGAGCGTGGTTCTTTACCGCTCGTGGTCAACCTATCCGTGTTTCAGACAAAATAGTGATTTCATACTCTTTTTCATAATATTATATCTTTGGCGTGCCTCTATCAAGTTAAAACCAAACTTATTTAGTTACTTTAGTTTATTTCCACTCTTTGATTTATTCGTGCTGCAACTATAATAAAGTTGTCGCGTGGTTATGCCACATAGATATTCAGTGAAGGGCTTTATGACAACAAACCAAATCAAATCGATTATTGATAACTTTCACACCAGGAAAAGAAAACGCTTAAATTGTTTGATAACTTTATTAAACGAAATTCATATTCTGTTCACGCACCATGTTGTATAACTGATGCGTCGGCCATTTTAAAGTACGGGCATGTGCGTTGCTCGCCATTGTTTTCAATTGCAGGACTTTGATGTTTCCGCAAAATTGCGTAATATTGGGACTATATAGACACACATTATATTAATAAAAAAATATACGTATATAACAAATTACAAATATACGTTTTTTAATACACAAGGAATCAATGTTATTGTTGCAAGCCTTACGAGTATAAATAAACATACATCAGGTGAGCCGTATGCAATACTGCGTTTGCCTTGTCTTCGATAAAAAATACATAAAATATTAATTTAAGGTACCTATATGTTATACAAATGATGCAGAGACAAACATGGATACGAGTACATATAATATACATAAAAATATATTTTTTATTATTAATTATTAAAAACATATTTACAACACAACGTATGTGTAAAAAGTTGTTATAACACACAATGACACGAAGTTATTTATCCTACTCGAAATAATTTAAATAAAACTAAAATTTCTATTGATTTTCTGTATAAACAACATTCTAAAAAGCTGTTGACTAGTTCTAAATATATAAAAATACAAAAAGTTTTCGTTTCTCACTTTGGATATAACAGTGCATTTAAAAAAAATATAAATACAGATTAAAAATTGAATCATTAGCCAGTGAAGTTGATGGAGTAAGAACCAGTGTTGGGGTCAAAATTCTGGGCCGGGTGGCCGGAGAAAGGATTATAATTTTGAGTTTGGTAGCTCTGAGGCTGATAAGCTGGTTGATAGTTTGAGGTCTGATAGTTCTGGTTCTGATACTGGTTGTAAGGCTGAGGTGTGTAAGCTTGGTAGGAGAACTGAGGCTGTTGGTGGTAGACTTGACTTTGTGGTCGCTGCTGTGGGAATTGCTGTGGGGCTTGGTTGAAAAGGTTCGACTGTGTGTAAAGCTGAGAACGGAACTGAGATGGCTGGGATTGCTGAACTGGTTGGCTTTGTTGGAAAACTGGTGCTGGTTGTTTGTACTGTTGGATGGGCTGGTATTGTTGCACTGACTGGTACTGGGGCTCAGGCTGAGCTGATTGTTGGTATTGTCTGAAGCCGGAAGATGGCCTTGGCTGTGCCCTGCCATTGTACTTCGGGTCTTCGTAGATCTTAGGGTCCTCGCGGTACTGGCCATCGTCTTCCTGACCGTCAGCTAAGGCATTCGACGGTTGGTCGTTGAGCGTTGGTGGGGGTACCATGATACCATAGCCTGAAATGTGCAATTTTATTGGATATATTATTCATGTTACGTATTTTATATTAAAAATACTAGCTGGTACCCTGCGCGTTGCAACCGCGGAATAAATAATTGTGGGAATATCATTTTAAATTTGGAAGAGTTATATTGTTTAATTATGTTACCGTGTTAGAAATAATAATATATTCATTGAAGTTGAATAATATTCAACTTTCAAAATATCGGTGGAATACGCGCGCTGCATGAGTTAATTTTACTAGGCCTATAACCTTCGCGCAAGTGCAAGCAATATGGCAGCGCGTAAAATATAAACAAAATTATTTTTTTATATAATAGATTAGTGAACTTCCTTGGCTCTGATTGGATGAGATCCATTAATTTGGCATAATTTAGATTTTTTGAATTTATAATAGGAATTACTCAACGTTTTGAGATAAATATCCTAGATGAATTCTGTTCTCTCTATCGTTTGTGAAGTTTGATCACACTCAATCCAGCCATTTCAAAGGATAGAAAGATAGAATTTTACAAATGGCTATTCACGTCTTTAATAAGCAGCAACAGAGCAACGAGCCTACATACTCCACAACGTAATTGACTTTTTATTATAATATAAAATTACAACTTAATGAAACTGCCAGGATATGGCTTCAATTTTCTAAGATCTTGCACTAGATGACACTGACCGCCTCAACAATACATAGGTTGATTACCTAACCGGTAAACAAATATTACAGCCAGTTGAACTGGGCCATATTACGGCATTATAACAGAATGTCGGTAGCTATTTCTCTACGATCGCTCTGATAATAATAAATATCTTGTATTAAAGATATAATACCATTACTGGTGTACACAATTGTAAGGACATAATTAAATTTCATTTAGAAAATTTCTACGGATTTTTTCATGTATAGAATACGTGTGACAAACGAGCACGCAGTCCACCTGATAGTAAATGAATGCTGTGGCCCGTATCATCTATCCTCAATTAGGAATAAAAATAAAGATGCGCTATCACCAGTGAGGACTAAGATGGAATTCCACGTTTCCAGTAAAAAGGGTCTCCGGTTCTCTCTCTACACTTACGATAAGAAACGAAGTAGCGTTAAGCTGCAATTTACGCTAGTATTCTTGAGAGCGTGGCCGTTCCTCGATCGAGCCGACATATTCATGCTACAACTACACCATTAATATAACTGCAGCATGGCTTTGCCACGTAAAAAACGTGCGTGTTTGAATAGTCCCTAAATAGTTTATATTCACATTTGGACCAGTGTGAAGTTGAGGCGGATCACTACGAATTAATAAAATTTATCGCAACCATAACATATCACTTCTAGACTTCAAGATAGTACAAGTTCTTTCTGCGTAAATCGGACCAAAATTAATAATTTTAAAGTGAAGATAACCATGGTTAACTATGACACTGGGACATCGAACATCTCATGTACTCAGATCCCGTAACCATGGTTATATAAACTAAGTTAATAAAACGCGATAAAATTCGTAAAGCTAGTTTCATTCAATGTGACATGTTCGTGTAAATATAAAAATCATTATTACCTTCAGGCTCAAACCCTCGTTTGCTGCTCGCGCCATAAGATACTTCCCTCAGCTTCCCAGACTCATCCACATATCCGTATTTCCCTGCCACGTCTCCATTGGGATACTTGGTCTCGATTTTGAAGGATCCATCGGCAGCTTCATAACCATAGCTGTAGGAGCCGTCGTCGTTTTGTCTGTTGATCTGTTTTAATATTGGCACAGGCGTCGTGGTCGGGCCGTGCTGGCACTGTACGCTGGCAAGCCACGCCGCGCAGAAGATAATGATCTGGAAATAAAATTTAAGCCTTATTAGTATGTTTTATTTGACTTAGAGAAAACACGTTTTTTTGAAGTTAAGGTTACCTATATTATTTTTTCATGATAAGGTGTATATATATATATATATATATATAGGTAATAAGTACAGCAAAACTAAAATTAAAATTTGCAGTACCATTCATCCATCAGCCATCTGATTGAGTAGCGGTTCATCACTATTCGATTTACCAGAAGATTTCTTCATAGCGTAACTACCTTATGGAATTGTCTTGTGTCGAAATTGACAATGGACGATGGTATTCACTTACCATCAAGTAAGCCGTTTACTCCTTTGACCCCTCTTAAAAAGCACCAAACATAAAGTTACTATAGGAAAAAGATAACTGAAACGAAGTATTAAACACATTACATAATAAATACGTTAAAAATGGCGGCAATGGTTTTCAGACCGGCCCACCCTCCCTCGAACCCTCAAGTTGACTCAATAACTGTTTACTGGTAACTTTTCATGTTTGTGTTTCTACTTTTTGAAGTAAAACTTCTTTAGACGTCACTATTTCAGATATTATATATTATATCTAAGTTAATTTCTATCCTATGGATGGAAAATATTTTATAAAGAAGTTATTTTTATTATTAATAAATCAAAAATAGTAAATAAATAAAACAGAAATTAATATTATTAATTCCAAGCTTTATTTCAACCGCGTATAAAGGTTACACGTTCTCTTTTTTATGTACCTATTCCAGCAAGTATTAAATACGTTAGAGTTGTTTAAAAATGTAACAGCCTATATAAATCTTATAGCTGGACACAGGCTTCCTTTCAATTTTGACAGGGTATTAATGGCAAAAAGGAATCCGCCGTGCTCTAGAGATATTTTGTATAAGAGTATATCATGGTTGCAGCACCATTTGTTCGACTCTAATGAGGGAGGATTAGAAACCCCATATGCTTAAGCTAATGATGTAGTCCAGATTCACCTATACCTATTTTCGATTTAGGTTATGAGATGGAATACTGATAACGTGACCAGACAAAAGGATCTGCAGTTCTCGATACTGACCATACGAAACAAAGCAGTATTATGCTATTATTTTACGATGGTATCCTGGGAGGATGTGGTCCCTTTCCACTCGTGCAACCATAATGCAAAGGTGCGCTGAGGAACCCTTAGAAACCCCTAAGAACTAAGTTAGACGGTATTCCATTCATCATCATCATTCCATCGCCATCACGAACTGTATTGTAATTACAGTACCGACCGTCTTTGTATAGAACAAAGGGTGATAAACAAGCACACAGTTACCCTGATGGTAAGTGGATGCTGTGGCGTGTAGGAATCTATATCTATCCTCGATTAAGAATCATTATGAAGACGCGTTGTCACTCCTTAAGACTAAGATGGAATGATTCGTTAACAGAAAAAGGGCTCTAAGGGTTTTTAGTTATCAACTTCCAGTTACCAATACTACTACCTACCTATATTATGATATTACGAGCATAAATCGAATTTAACTAAGCGGTAATAACATCAATATTATATTGCGTGTCTGGCAGCTGCGGTGATTAAATCTACAAAGAAACGTGTAAACCGAACGTGGTGAAGTGAATGCGGCCTTGACTGTACACTTCGATCAACAATCTGTACAGAATTGTCCGCCTCTTTTGTTTATGTCTATACAGGCTTTTATCACGCAAGACAGGAATTTTAAAAAAGGAAATAACTATTTTAGTACTGCGAATCAAATTGACTGTATATATGCGGAAGTCCCGCCTATTTTGTTTATATCGATGTAAACTTTAGTCACGCATGACTTAGAAAAAAAGTTACCCTTTCAATAAATTATAACCCGACTAAATATAAAAGTGAATCAATTGAACTATTTTCTTTATGCAACGGTAATTTTTATTTTGCTTATGTTGTAATATATCCCATGAATAAATTTTAATTGAAGACTGGAAGGCTGTCAACTCGGCTCTAAGGGCTTTAACTTTTCCCTTAATCAATACTGTATAATAATACAAGCTGGTTATTTCGGACACGGAAGAACCGTCAATATTTTAAAAAGGCGTGTAAAAATTAAAATGGGTTATTTAAAATATCAAAAGTAGTATCTCACAGAATACCAGCGTAAAATAGCAGCTTAATACTGATGTATTTCGTATGGTGAGTGTAAAGAACCGGAGACCCTTTATGTTGGAAACGAGACATTCCATCTTAGTCCTCACGGGTGACAACGCATCTGCATTTTGATTTGTAATCGAGGATAGATGTAGATGTCTATGGGCCGCAGCAACCACTTACCATCAGGTGGACTATGTGCTAGTTTGTCACCCTATCCTATAAAAAACACCCTTAGACAATAAAAGTACTGAATAAGAAAATACACAATTTTGTTTATACTAAGTAATAGTTACAAACGACCACACAGTACACCTAATGGTAAGTGGATGCTGTGTCCCATAGACATCTACCCTCGATTAACAATCAATGCAAAACGCGTTATCACCCCTGAAGATTAAAATGGATTGTTCCTGCCTAATTCTCTACTGTCACCATACGAAACACAGCAGCATTAATCTGGTATGTCACGCTGGTATTTTGTAAGAGCGTTGTCCTTCCAGTTCATTTGTACTACAATCATAATAAAGCTGCACAGAAGCTCTACCACGTACTCAGTTGTCACATGCTACCTTAAATAAATAAATGATCAATGAAAATCCATTAGCCCGACACATCCAGTGGGGGTGCAGCATCCGCCTAGCAAAATACAGCTACGTCCACTGTGACTCTCTCGTGGGGCTAGAATTTAGAGAAGAAATTGTTAACTCCTTTTTAAGCACCTTAAGAAAAGAAATTTGGATTTTCTTTGTCTCTTTCACGTATTTTGTATTTACACGAAATTTCAAATTATTTCTTAGTCCTAAAAATGTGTCTTGAACTTGAATCATTTAAACAACTTCCGCAATGACTTATTCAGCTACGTATGACGTAGGCGTGGTTAAATTTGAAGCACTAACTGCATTCCTATCTAACAGCAATGTGGAATATATCCTGTGTCCCCTAGCCTTTATTTATATAGATCAAAGGGTCATTATGCGTTGCGCGTAAGTGAATTAATTTCTTGCAAGGTCGACTTGTTCTGATTCTGGTTTCCCATTTCAATGCGATTGCATTGCCTGTTAACGTTATATTAGTATTTACTATCGGGTAATTATTATAATGTTAGGTAAATATAGATTAAATATTATACTTTTTTAAATTAAAGTGACAAACGAACTAATTCATTCAGCCTTATTTGTTTGAAGTTTTCTAATTTCTAACAAATAAGGCAGGAGCTGTGATGTTATATAGGAAGACTAAGATAGAATGCCTCGCAGCCTATGATTATTTTATGGCTATCTATACCCTTCAGACTGCAAACACTGCTAATTGGATTTGACTTTTTGGACATGCCTATTTGAACCTTTTTCTATAATATAATATTACTATCATTAAATTTTAGTTATATGACATAAATAATTTTAAGACTTACACCCACTCAGTACACCTAGTAGGCGGCTGAGTAAGCAAGCACAAGGCCGATATACTACTCTAATAGAACCTCTAATAGAAGGATAACTTCAAAAGTTGTATATGTAGATTTCCTATACTCGTATATACGCGAATAATATACATGAAATGAAACTCATTTTACGGATTTCATCGCGTATAATTCTAACCTCGCGAATCATTCTCGGTATGACATCAGGACGTCAAACACTTCCTTGCACTCCGTGACCATGGGTGCTGTAAAGTACTCGAAACGTCGGGAATATAAAAATAGTTAATACACGCAATAAAATCCGTAAAAAACTAGTTTTATTTAAACACTATTATAGATTACGTCGGAAATTTAATAATCTAAAATTAAAAGCAATAAAATCTATAAAATTAGTAATTGAAGAACTTATTTTTAATTACATTAGAACCCTCCCGCGACCCACTAGCATATCCCGGAACCGCTGTTCTTGTATTTCGCACGTAATATTTAATCAAACCACAGTGCTATTAGCATGCCATTCAGCTAATCGATTACTTTGGCAACGCCTGGCACGCGACCTAGTTCTCTTTGCGCAATAGCCCATTCAAAATAGTGCAATGAATACAAACATGTATTATTGTAATATCACAATTCAATGGTGTTTAATAGCCGTGAAATATCGATCGTTTATAATGGATATTTACATAATCTTGAAGTTTTGGGTGGGGCCTGTCGAGATACGAAGGTATGAAGATGCCTTTCCACGAGCATTTAGCTTCGTAATTAATAATTCCAAACGAGAAGAGTGTACATATATATATATATATATATATATATATATATATATATATATATATATATATATATATATATATCTACATTTATCCTCGATTCAGAATCAAAACACAGATACGTTGTCAGTTGTCACCCCTGAGGACTAAGATGGAATAATTCGATTCCAGTAAAACGAGTCTCCGGATCTTCTACACTCACCATACGAAACACAACAGTATTAAGCTACTATTTACGCTGGTATTCTGTGAGAGCGTGGTCCTTCCCCGGTCGAGCCGACCCATTCGTGCAACAACCATTATATAGCTGCAGCGTGGCTCTAAATGAGAAATACTTGTACAGAGTATATATTTGTATAAGTAATGCATAAACTTGGTTAACTTTCTTATAGTTATTGTGTTGATCCTTAACTATTTCTCTTACAAATCATATTGCACTTCCAATGTAGTGCTTTTTGCTTACTTGTAACTTATTTGGTAGAGAACACATTATGTCCGCCTTTGTATATTTTAAATTAATTAATTGATGAGTCTATATTACCATCAACGTTTGCAGAAATAAGATTCTGAAATTTCTTCCTCACCTTTACCACCATTCATAACCGCAAGCGTGATTTCACCCCTTTGTTATCGATATTCCACGCATTTGAACCAAACGGTTTGTCTTGTCTTTATAAAAGCTTACTGCAAAGGTCCCTCCTTTATATAATAATTTAGTGGCGTCTGTCTTTCTGTCGGATTATAAATCTGGGTTTTTCAGGGCAGGAGTTAGGCGTTTTTAGTTACGCTTTTGTTACGCTTACATACTGCGGTTTACCATCAAGGGTTTCATCACCACTTACCAATAGATTTTTTTTATAATTATGGTGACAAACGAGCACACAGTCCTCCAGTGGATGCTGTAGCCCATAGACATCTACATTTAACCTTGATTAAGAATCAAAATTCAAATGCGTTGTCACCCCTGAGGACTAAGATTAAATGCCTCGATTTCAGTAAAAGGTCTCATACGAAACACAGCAGTATCAAGCTACTATTTTACGCTGGTATTCTGTGAGAGCGTGGCCCTTTCCCGTTCGAGCCGACCCATTCGTGTTACAACCATAATATAGCTGTAGCGGGGCTTAACTCTATCAAGTATAAATTTATTTTGATTACATTGTATTCAAGCACTGGCTCTCAGTAGCGTTTTACTGATAACAGTTGAGTAAAAATAAATACTTTTGAACATAAACCTCCCAAAGATTGCCCCTCTATAATTTACCATAATTGCCAAGCTTGGCAGGTATGTTGGCCACATACTTTTCTATCTATAATACATACATATACATAAACACTCACGCCTGTCACCCAGAGGGGTAGGCAGAGACTACAGACTTCCATTTGGCACGATCCTGACATACCTCTCTTGCCTCCTTCACATCCATACACCTACGCATACATGCTCGTCGGTTAAGGGTACTCCTAATTTGGCCCGTTTTCAATAAATCGCCAATTTTGTCGATAAATTTTCGCCTAGGACGTTCCTTTCCGACTCCGCCATTCACTTCTGCACCATAAATTTTCTTTGTCACTCTTTCCTCATTCATTCTTTCCACATGACCAAACCACCGAAGCATTCCTTTCTTAATCCTGGTCAAAACATCATCTTGCAAACCACACTCTTCTCTTATTAAACAATTTCTTACCCTGTCATTCAGATTCAGCGCTAACATAAGTACTCCTCAACGACCGCATTTCTACTGCGTTTATTCTACTCTCGTGCTTCTTCTGCCACACCCAATTTTCACTACTATACGTTAAAGTAGGGACCAACACAGCATTGTGAATTGCCATATCTATAATACGTGAGGTTAATATGGTTACTTTCTTATAACTCAAAACTACAGCCTTGTTTGCATAGATGGCTTTGTGATAAGATAGCTCTTTAACAGTCAAATAATAAAGGGTTAAAAGACGCTGCTTTATCGATGCCATTTTGACAATTGATATTATAGTAAATATTTTAGTCGATTTTAGTATGGTGTAGTGTAGTTAGTTTCTTTAAGTAGATTTTTCGGTGTTCCCAATTATTGACAAAACTTGTTTGCTATTTTTTCTTAATATATTAGTTATATTATTCGACTTTGTGTTTTTGTCTCTGTCCATCTCCTAGTTTTGGTTTTATAGAGTGGTACAGCTTAAGGTGACCATAGTACCCTCACGTATCTTCGTTGTTATTACAAAGATGCTGCTGCCCATCTGCTGGTTTGCTTCCCTTTTTCACATCCTACGACACCCACGAGATGATATGACGCGATATACTTACACCATCACTACACGGTTTACTTGATACGTTAATAACATGAAACACATATTTAGCCATGCGATGTTATTATAGGATATTCATTACCCCATCTCATTATAATGTCGTAAGATATTTCACAGGGAATAACGACCAGAATTTGCGGCAGAATTATTTTGTAGAAACCATTATTCTGTAATTACCAAGTGGCAGCACATGGAAACTATGATCTATAGTAATAACTCCTAGTTAAATGTTATTAGGGACGCCGAATACTATTAGTTACTCGATGATATCTATACTTATAAATAAAAAAGCCGTGGTAACTCAGATGGTTAGCGCTCGCTGTAAATTTCAGAGTACGCGAACAAACTGGGTTCGATCCCAGCCAGCAATAATGAAATAAGTGCTGATTTACCACGTGCTCGGTGGAAGTAAGGAAAACATGGTGAGGAAACCTGCATGTTTGAGAAATAAGAAAAAATATTTCGAAGACATGTGGAGATCGCTAACACGCATTGGTGCAGACCGGCGGATAATTCCTTGCCCTAAAACCCGCTCAGAAATGAGCGAAAGTCTGTATCCAGAAGTAGGACGTATATATGCTGTAACTTTTAACTTTATATAAATAAAAATAAATTTTGTTTCTACAATATAAAAATTACTGTTTGACATTAAGCGGAGGAGGTTATAAATAACCTCCTCCGCTTAAAGTTTACTTGGTAATTAATTAATAATTTAATGTTAATTGTTTACGTGATAGAGCCATGCTGCAGCTTTATAATAGTTCTAGCACGATTGAGTCGGCTATACTGGGGAAGTACCAAGCTCTCACAGAATACCAGCGTGAAAGAGCTGCATATTATATTGTGTTTCGTATGGTGAGTGTAGACATCCGGAAACCCTTTTTTACAAGAAACAAGGCATTTCATCTTAGTCCTCAACGTGTCAACGGGTGAAAACGCATCTGCATGTTGATGCTCAATCAAAAATAGATGTAGATGTCTATATGCTATAGAATCTCTTTGCTATCCGGTGGACTGTGGGGTCTTTTGTCACACTTATTCTATTCAAAAAAAAAGTAAGACATGAATAACTATTTTTAAAAATTGGGTCTGTCTATCTGTCTATCTAAGCTCATCATCTAAATGGCTGAACCGTTTGTAATGAAGTTTGAGAAACAAATAGAGAGGATTACCGGGTGTGGTCTAGACTATATTTAATCCGAAAAATTTGGATTTCTTTTATCGAAAAATCGAAAAATTGTCAAAAAGTGTCAGTGATTATTTGAAATCTAAATAACGCCGAATAGATCCTACATGGACGAAGCCAGGGCTGGTTGCTAGTGTAGTAAATTAAGGGGCGAAGGAGAATACGGCTCACCTAATGATACCTACCACCGCCTATGGACATCTGCAACATGAGGAAAATAAGCACTAGTCTTAAAATTTCATAGTACACGAGCAAACTGAGTTCGATCTCCGCCAGCACCAAAAAATTTACCAAATCTTTGGCGATAAGGAAAACGTAGCGTGATATTTGAAAAATTAATTAAACCCGCAGTTGTACTACCGGCATAACATCTTAGGAAGACAACCAACACCTCAAGGGGGTCCTAGGTTCGTAAGAAAAATGTTGGTTACTTCTTTAACTTGTTTTTTAATGCGGCAATAAAATGATAAATATACATTTATTTATTTTGGTCCCTACTTGTATACCCGTATAATAACTTCGTTTTTTTTTCATAGAAAAGGGTGACAAACGAACACACAGCATAGACGTCTACATTTATCCTCGATTAAGAATCAAAATGATTTACCACGTGCTCGGCGGTGAAGGAAAACATCGTGAGGAAACCTGCATGTCTGAGAAATAAAAAAAAAATATTTCGCATTTGGGGCAGCGTCGCGGACTATTCCTTGCCCTAAAACCCTCTCAGAAATGAGAGGAGGCCTGTGCCCAGCAGTGGGACGTATATAGGCTGTAACTTTACTTTACTTTACTTTAAGAATCAAAATGCAGATGCGTTGTCACCTCTGAGGACTAGATAGAATGCCTCGTTTCTAGTAAAAAAGGGTCTCCCGGTCTCTACACTCACAATACGAAACACAGCAGTATTAAGCTGCTATTTTACGATGGTATTCTGTGAGAACATAGTCCTTCCCCGGTCAAACCGACTTATTCGTGCTACAACCATTATATAGCTGCAGCGTGTCTTTACCGAGTATAAAATCATCGTTTACACCTATTTTATTTTATAACTGTGTCATTTTAAGGTTAACTAGTAAATAATGCCTCAGGCATTCTAAGTCCGCCTCTGTGTCTCATATTGCGTACAAGAATTTAAATAAATTGTCCAGTTCGACAGCAACAGAAAATACTTCGAAGAAAGTTCTAAGCTAATAGTTCCAACTGTTGTCTATCCAGCCGTGGCTTGCTTTCAAGCAATAACTTAAATAATTTCGTCATTTTACGTAATGTCTGGGTAATCTAAGTAGATCTAGAGCGTGCAAGGAAGTAATAAAGTGTGACTATTAACTAGTTGTGACTGCGACTTCGTTCGCTTAAGAATTTGGGTTTTATTACCTTAGTAATTAGTTGTGGTATTTTTTACAGAAGTAAAGGTAATAAACGAGTACACAGTCCACTTGATGCTAAGTAGTTATATTTTGCGGCCCATGAACGCCTACATCTATAGAATATTTTTTTATTCAATATAAATAGTACATGGGAGTAATATGTTCATCCGGTTAATATGGTCACTTTCTTGTAACTCGGAAACTACAGTCTTGTTTGCATAGATAGCTCTGTGATACGATAGCTGTTCATCAGTCAATCAAATAATAAAGGGTCAAAAGGGTGCTGCTTTATCGACGCCATTTTGACAGTGGACATTACAGTAAATACTTTAGTCGATTTTAGTATGGTGTAGTGTAGTTAGTTTTTTTTTATATTGGTTTTTCGAAGCGTTCCCAATTATTGCCAAAACTTGTTTGCTATTTTTTTTTTCTTAATATATAAATTATAGTATACGAATTTGTGTTTTCGTTACAATCCTCTTCCTAGTTCTGGTTTTACAGGGCGGTAAAGCTTAAGGTGACTATATTACCCTCACGTATAAATTAAAATTGAAACACATGTCTGTTATACCTATCGAAATAACTGCCTTATATTGAGCTGAGGGGGTTATTTACAAGTTAACAGACACACGAATAAACAGACAGACTGCAGGAAGGAGTAATCTAGGCTATATTTTATCCGAAAAATAAAAATAAACGAAATTGGTTTTTGATTAACATAAATCTAAATATTATTTTCACATTAATATAATAAAATTTGCTACACCAGATCGATACATCAACAAAAATCGACTAAAATATTAACTATAATGTCGACTATCAAAATGGCATCGATAAGCCGCGCCTGTTTTACCATTTATTGATTTACTCATGTGAAGCTATCGTATCACATAGGTATCTATGCTAACAAGGCTATAGTTTTTGAGTAATAAAAAAGTAACCATATTAGTTACACTTTATATGTTTAATTTAAAAAAAACACACCCAATTTTGTAACATCGTTAAAAATACCTCTAAGGTTTCTCTACAACGCCAAGAAAAAAACATAATGAATATATATAAAAAATAAACTTATACTTAAAAATAATTCACGCAAGAGATATGTAATATAAAAATAATGATAAATACTTGTATAATACATTTGTTATTACAAGCTATTCGCTATTTTATAACAGGTTTACAAGTAGTTGCGATATATTCATCAAGTGTCAATCGAACTTGATCTAAATACATTGTTATAATAATTATAACGTTATGTATATACCAACATTCCAATATGTAATTTCTACTTTTTAAATCTGTTAGGCAATACTTTTGTTTGAGTAATAGTTTGAGATTCTTAGTTATAACGGAATTAGATTGTTGGTTCGCATAATAGGGTTATAATTAAATTAATTTCCCGCTGATAAGCAAAATTTTTCATTTTCTCTCGTCATCATTATCATTACACTGTTTCAAAGTTCACTGCTGTATCCCCAGTCTTCGACATAGATTTCCTCATAGGCTCATTTACCGTAGCTGCCAGTCTTACATTATTTTGAATTATTATTATCAGGCAGATGGTCATCAATGGTAACAGGGGGAAACTGAAACGGGAATTTCAGTTTCCTATTGTTACCATTTACGACGTTCCATAATAGTCAATACCATAGAACACTATAATACAGTCAGCACCTAGTGGATTCTCTTATCATATCAATAATAATAATTAATAATTTCTTTAATACAATATTATGGATATTGATAATTGTATACACGGTCAGTTATTGAAACAGAAGCAGAATTTTTTTATATATGTTTTGTTTTATTATGGTTATAAATAATACTTATTAAAAGTCACTCTATTGTTTAATTTACCACTGGTTCGAAAAAAAACCTAGGAAAAAGCAGCAAGAAACCCAGCGGGACTTTTTTTTATATAACAGCATACAATCATGTTTGTTACACAATTAATCAACCCAAAACAAATAAGAAATAGCTTGGTAGCGATCACCTCATTCGTTATTATCATCCTTAAATTTCTTAAATTCCTTAACTCCTTATTCATTGGGTGCGTTTGGCAGAAAAAAGCGCTAGCAAGCGCTTACAAGCGCTGAAATAGTTTTCGGCCGGGACACGATTGCTACTTCAGTAGCGCTGACACAATCCGCCATTTTGCTTATTTAATTTGTTTGTTTTGAAGTAGAGTTTGGTAGAGTTTATAAGTTGTTTTGTGCAATATTAGTTTTAAGTAATATATTGACATGAATAAACATATATATGTTGTTAAAAATTCATGATTGGTAAGTTTTTAATATGAATACTTTACAAACATATATTTAAATTAGGTTAGGTTCTCCGTTAAAACTAACATCGTGTCCCGGAGGAAAATAGCTACTTACGATTTGACAGCGCTTACCGCTTACGATCGCCATTTTGCTTACAAGCGCTTGCTAGCGCTTTTTTCTGCCAAACGCACCCATTCACTTTTTGTTCATAACAAAGTACTAGAAACATAAAACTCACCAAAAATATTTTTAAAGAGTCTTTATAAAAGTTGTAATTACATCAAAAAAATTTAAATTTTTTATAGAAGTAAGAGTGACCTAGCACCCATTCCACCTTATGATAACTGTATGTAGCAGCCATTTATACCTACATCGATCTTCGATAAATAATCAAAATGGGGATACGTTGTCAACCCTCAGTACCAAGGTAAAATGCCTCGTATTGTACTGATCCTACTGGAAGGGTTCATGGATTTTGCCAATCATCAATGTATTGTGATCTGTGACCGTTATGATAATTTTTAAACTGTTTAAGTATAATATACCAGGCCATTCGTGACAGAGCTACAATCTTAGAGTATTTATAAGCTTAGCTTACAAATATGCCATTATACGCGGTAAACCCACGCTGCAGCTATATTATGGTTGTAGCACGAATGGGTCGGCTCGACCGGGAAAGGACCGCGCTCTCACAGAATACCAGCGTAAAATAGATTAATACTGCTGTGTTTCGTATGGTGAGTGTAGAGATCCGGAGACCCTTTTTTACTGGAAACAAGGCATTCCATCTTAGTCCTCAGGGCTGGCAACACGTCTGCTACTTGATTCTTAATTGAAGATAAATGTAGATGTCTATGGACCACAGCATCCACTTACCATCAGATGGACTGTGTGCTCGTTTGTCTCCCTTATTCAATAAAATAAAAAAGTAAGTATACCTAACCACATCACAAAGTTATTTACTCAAACCATGATTCAAATGAGTTTGAATATGAAGAATAATTGGTTGTTACAAATAAGCGATTATAGACTAATAGTAGGGGTGTGGTTTCAAAGGTATCAAAGGGCGTGGTTTCGCTTATCAGCTTACCAAGAGCGGTTAAAAAGAATAATAGTAATGTTAACAGCATTCCTAGTATTTCTAAATAAAAAAAAAATATTATCGCATTAGTAATAGGAGTTTATCAAAACTAATTAATATTTTTCAATAGAAATATAGAGTAAAGAAGGGAATAAATCTTAAGATACACAATTTGTACATGCTCGGGGTTAAAAAACAACATCGTACGGAAATCCACATCATTCAGAAATTAAAAATATAAAATACGCGAAGTACACAAAGGCGCATTGTGGCAACGGAATCTTTTTCTCTCCAAAATATTCTTAAAAATGTGAGGAGCTGATTACCAGCAGTGGGAGTGTAGACTATTACTTATCTCATCATCATTGCACCTCACCACTCCACAACTAAAAATAGGCCTCTGATAAGAATTGCCACAAAAGACGTCCCTGAGTCACCCGCATATATTAACTACCCCCTCCTCCCCCCCCCATCAATTCACATACCAGTGCGTTGTTTGCCATTCGGGATAATTTCTTCCCCACTAGTTATTAGTTCCATCACCTTACTAACACTTTAATATGTTAACCGTAAAGTTGCGGACCGCAAGGCCATAGCTAAATATACATTTTCTCCCAGAGGTATAACCCTCAAAAGCCAATACCTACATAAATATAAAGGTAATAAATATCATTTATTATAAATTCCATTATCAATCATTATAAAATTGTCAATTTATTCATTTCCGTTACTTAAAAAACTATGATAACGTAATATTATAAACTATGATTACATTAATAACTATAACTTAATTTATGGAGACACGCTGCAGTTGTAATATGACTGTAGCACGAAAGTCGGTTTGACCGCGGAAGGACCACGCTGAAGAATACCAGCGTTAAATCGCAGCATGATACTGCCTTATTTTGTGTGTTGAGTGTAGAGAACCGGAGAAAGCTTTCAGTGGTCAACATTGGGTAAAAACGACTTTCACTAAGAATTACTTGTAATCTTTTTTTTTTTTTTGAAAAACGTTACCTCCACACTAGAATTTTCTCCTGTATAGTGAGAGCTTACATACATAAATTTCACAAGCACAAATATCTAGACCCGGAAAAATAATTTGTAGGCCATCAAATACTTGTTCCGTAAGGGAATCGAACCCGCGACCCTCCGCGCCGCAACTTATTGCTAAGCTACTGCGCCATAGAGCCGTCTAATCTATCAAAATCGATATTTAATAAAAATTATATTTTATTTCATTCTATTGGTAATAAGACAATAATCTAGTTTAGTCCCCAGGGTAGTGATAACGCATCTGCATTTTTGTTTTCATAATCCATGGTAGATGTAGGTGATTGTGGGTCACAGCAACCACTTACTTCACCCTTACTTCATTAAAAAAACTTAAGAAACAAAATAATAATCACTTAATTTACACCTTAAGCGTAAAAATATTCCATCTTACTTAAGTTATTTTCGACATTAGCTATGATTGCCAAATACTTCTATGTTAGAAGTCTTTGACCATTACAACGTAATTTAATTACATCTAACCTATGTTAATATGAAGTAATTTCCGCCATTTTATAACTAAACTAGTTTGTTATATTTCGTAAGGACCCTGATACTGACCGTGTAATGTTGGTATACGAATATCAACTACCTCATATCATCCCGTGGGTGCCGTAAGAGGCGACAGAGTGAAACATGAGATGAGCAGCAGCATCTTAATAATTAAGACTAAAATTAAAAATTGCGGTTGCCAGCACGCTTGCCAAGCGTGGCAACCATGGGAAATATTCTCCCTATGAGTCCAACTCCAATCAATGGGGAGGCCTATGTTTAGCAGTCAAATTTGATAACGGTAACGGTAAGGACCTTGAAAGATATCAATAAATAATATACGTATAAAGTCAATTACAGTTACCAACATTAAGTTTTAAATTTTTAACATTTTTTAACTTAAATAAAATCAGAAAGATGTATTGTTTATTTTTCAATCAAATAGATGTACCTAACTTTGTCAGAAGTTAGACTATTAAGATGCTAAAACTAATGATTTCTTATATTTAATGATTTCTTATATTTACGCGAACACTATACATGATTAAAACTATTTTTACGGATTTTATCGCGTTTATTTTTACTTTTTATTTACTTTTATTTTTAATTCCCGACGTTTCGGGCGCTTTCCAGCACCCATGACCCCCGTGACCATGGGTGCTGGAAAGCGCCCGAAACGTCGGGAATTAAAAATAAAAGTAAATAAAAAGTAAAAATAAACGCGATAAAATCCGTAAAAGTAGTTTTAATCATGCTAAAACTAATTTAAAATTTGCGCCATTATATACTATGTAACATAAATTTAATATAAAAGTGACGTACCTAGAGTACGTACGTAGGTTAGTAGAGTAGAGATTTTATTTTACCTAAATTCTTTCTTTTTAGTTGTTTAGTTAATTTCGATGATCTTTAAATACGCCTAAGATGTTGCAGTATACGGTAGGCATAAAAATTATTATCGGGAACTGTTAATGAATTCGTTATAATTCAAGATAAAATTTAAACACATAATTTGCCTGTAAAAGTATGAAAGAATGATCGAAATCACAAAAATAATAATCAGAAACGAAAGGTTTGCGGTTCCGCCGGGAGGGAGTGGCTTTAGCAGCATTTGGTCGGCACGAATGTATGTCGCAGCCAAATAATAATATTAAAAATTATCTATATTGACAATTACTAAGTAACCACTTCTTTTTCATTTTATCATAACTTCAACAAAATATTTAAGGTTTACATAAAACTAAACCATATTCAAAAGAAACCGCGGGAAAATCAAAATTGACATATTAGTTACCGAAAAAATGCTTTCAAAACAACAGAAATAGTTAAATAGTTTCGCGTCTAAGTCTGTTACTATTTTACTTAATTTCAAAATAAATTATTTGGTAATTTGATACTATCGCGGTTTCAAGGCTTTAAATGTTCATGAAAATGCACTCATTCACGTATAATTGTTGATAATTATTAAAAATAATCAAATGAAGTTGTTATATTTTTTCATAATCTACACAAAAAACGAACATTTAAAAAAAAGAAACATTATATTTGAAGAAGTGCGTTTATGACCACATTTAAAGTCATAAAACTGTATGAAATCTTGAAGTGAGATATTTTCCATATTTTTTTCCATAAATCCGCCATAAAGACGAAGATTTTTAAAAAAAAATCATCGAAATCGGATGATTTTTCGATTTTCTAGAGCCAAAAAATGAGGGGACCGCGATAGTATAAAGTTACCAATAATTTTAATCATAAAATATATTTAAAAAAAACATCTTATTTTATTTTATGTTTTTAGGAAAACTTAGTCATTTATTAAATTATGTAAAAATTAAAATAATAATTCGTTTTTACACATTTATGTAGAAAGTAACCATTACAAAGTTTTTACATGTAGATTAGAAAATAAAAGGGTAGACTCGCACGCAAAGGAAGTTTGCGATAGTCAGGCAACAACTAAGGGCAACAATTATCTTTAACTTAACCTAGTATGAATATAACCATAACAATTAAGGATATTACGCTATTATTTTTATATTACTTAGAATTTACTGTACTGCCAAATTACTAAAAGTAGGCAAATTCGAAAGATAAGTATGCTCTTTAACAAATTAGTTAATCAGTCAAAATATATTTTATTGGTAAAATTTAAATTAATAACCCTTAATTTAAATTTTACCAATTCTTAACATTATATTTGTACATAAAAAATACACAACATAGAAGGTTTGACTGGCAGAGGCTTCCATAAGGCATTAAGTCCGCCCTTTATATCCCTAAATAAATTAATAACAATAACCGAACGCACTATAGATTTTCCAAACCAATTTGTCCTCGTTCAACATTAATCGATTTATAAACAATGAGAGTGAAATCCGAACGTAAACAAATAAACATAATAAAACACTGACCTTCAACAACATGTCGTATTTCGAATGAAAAACAAAACGTCAAAATTTCCCGCTCTTTCACACCAGTAATGGCCGCCACACAACGCACGTCTGCAGCGCGCTCGACCCTCACTTGTATTTATAATGTCGCAGTTTTTGTTACAACAGCCCGGTGTTATTATTATGCGGTCTGCGGAGCCCTTGCGCGGTTTTGTAACAGAACCCCGAGTTGGTTTGAGTATTTTAAATTAGGTTTGGAAGGTGACACATCGCCGTGACGGTCTCTTCAACCATTATACATATTTCATATAAGCTATACTAATGATGTTGATTGGGTCATCCCATGGGTTTCGTAATAGGCGACAGAGGGAACAAGATCGAGAGAACAGAGATCTAGATAGTATCGTTGTCCATAAAACAACTAAATTAAAAAAACCGCCTACTAAGCGTAATAAAAGGACGAACCTCAGTCTTCAACAGCCCCATTAATCTTTACTATGGTGGCAAGCATGGTAACGACGCGACGGGGCAAGAAGTGCTAATAATCTCCAGCGGAGGTTTCGTTGCCACCTTCGACGACTCGATTTGGTAAAGGTTCTTGATAGGCAGTCTAGTCCCGCTTAAAAAAGTGTAGGGCGACCGGCTGCATCACAACTTACTATCTGTGTAGACAAACACTAGTTAAGAACACAAAAAAATCGGGAAATGTCATCTATAGTCTTTTCATATTATTTAAAAATTAATCAAATGATATAATATATTTTTATACTTAACCCTTGCCCCGTGTGGGTGCAAATTATCCCATATTAAAAGTTTCATAGCTACAGTTTTCGTTATTAACCAAATTTATTCACTGAAAAATAAACTTTTCAGATTTTCTATTAATATTTATTGACATAATTTTTACATAAAGTCGGAAACTGATTGCGCCTGGATTCTGCTCTTCTCTCGAATTAAGCCGGGTACTATAAATATTTTATTATTGTCTGCTGAATCCCAATTGAGTCACGAAAAACGAACTACTTTCATGAAAATAGGAAAAAAAAGTAAAAGAAAATGAAAATCCTCAAAAAATTAAAAAGTGAATCTCTTTTTAAATATTTTGATAGTTTATATTGAATATTTTAATACCGTGTAGAGGCGGTGTAAGTATATCCACTACCCTATATCATCTCATGGGTGTCCCACAGGCAGGGGGACAGATCAGGAGATGGACAGCAGCGTCTTCTTAAATTACTAAAAAAAACTGTGTTTGCCAACCAACTTGCCAAGCGTGGCAATTATGGCAAATACCCCCCTATGAGGCAATCTGTGGGGGAGGCCTATGTTCAGCAGTGGACTTTAAGGGGAAATATAACCTCAAATGGCTTAGCAAGATCCTCCGTTATGCCGAAAGTATTGCAGCATTAATTTTGAAATAAATATATGGTAAAGTTGAGCATTAATGTTAAGGTTTATGTTAGACGAAAACACGATTCCGTAAAATTTTCTCGATAGAAAAAAAATCCAAAGTTACCTCCAAACTGAACAATAAACCGCTGTTATTCATAAAATACTTTAAATAAGATCATGAAACTTTGCATACTAACTGAACTAACCATAAAGCAGTGCTTATGTTATTTACTTTTTTTAAAATATCATTATTTTCACTGTAAAAAAGAAATTACCTAAACTATCGGCGCGTAAGCTTGGTTCCTGTCGCTCCGTTAGTATTGCTCCGGCTTTTGAAGGGAGAAGTTGTGTCGCTTACGATCAGAAAACACATTACGCAACAGGAAGACGTAAAATTAAAATGGGAAATAACCGTTATAAAAATAAGAAGCGACTGGATTGGCGTTAAGAAACAGGCATATATAACATAATGAAATAAGTATCTAACGACCTACTTAGATTATTAGTGATTACAAACATGTCGGTACATAGCATACGACGCGCGGGGAAGTGGGGGCGAAATTAGAATTTGAGCTGACTTACTCTCACCTCTTAATAGGCTGAAACGGTAGCGATAATATTATACAACACCCAAACTTGTTCATATGCCGTACACAACTTTGCACACCTTAATTCTGCACAAGATAACAGATAACGGATAGTTGAAAGACGAAATCGACTGATCGAACACTGGACCAATTATATTATGGTGAATTGCGGAAATAATTGTAAAACCGCTTTAACCGCATTTAAAACAAAAACATATTTTTTTAAAACTTTGTTGTACAAAAATTACAAAGTTGACTTCAGACATTTTCTGCCAATCAACCTACATGCGGAGGGGTCGCAGAGATCGTGATCCTTGGCAATTTTAACGCCCATCACGCCGAATGGCTTGGTGTACGTTTAACCGATCATGTGAGGAGATCTGTTCACGATTTTGCCTTAGCATGTGGTCTGACACAACTGGTTACGTCGCCTTCGCTGATTCCAGATGTGGAGGATCATGCACCTTCCCTGTTGGATCTTCTACTGACCTCTCACCCGGACGGATATCAGATTTCCATCGACGCCCCTTTAGGCTCTTCGGACCATTGTCTTGTCCGAAGTGTGGTGCCACTCACGCTGAAATCTCAGTTGCATTCCGCAGGCTGCCGCCGTGTTTGGCACTATTGGTCAGCCGATTGGGATGGGATGCGGTCTTTCTTTGCATCCTACATTACATTTATTCTCGGTGGCAGCTCATAGTCAGGAAGTAGACGATGTAGGACGGGCCGTAGGACCATCGCCTGATCTCTCTCCGGTCGTGTGAGAGTACCGTCTCGTCGGGCTACGAGAATGAGGGCATAAAGAGTGCACCTGTGCTAGAGCATACTTGGGCACTATAATCATGTCGTGCGCAGATGACTAGTCTCGAAAAAAAAAGAAATTCTGTCTGGAGGACATTATCTACTACAGCTATTCTTGACAACAAAATATTCTTTTAAAATACTCGCTAGGGCGTATTATAACTTTTAAGATTGGGCTGTTTTGTCCACATTTTCGTGACAGCGTCTGATTTTTAAACTTTTCACTAATTTTTCCTAATTCTTTGAGTACATTGTAGAAATTATTAGGTAATGTTTTATTATCTGCAATTTTATTACATTTATTTTATTTTGATTTATTTGCTTGGGTGAACGACAGCTTAGCTTCTAAAGTTTAACAAATTATGCGTTCCAAATTAAGTTCTAATTACAGTCAACCTCGATTTATTTGATAAAATAAGCAAACACAGGGACTACTTATTTGGCAGTAGATGTGTTATATATATTTAAAATGTTTTATTCATTTTTTTTATAGGATAGGGTGACAAACGAGCACACAGTCCACCTGATGGTAAGTGGTTGCTGTGGCCCATAGACATCTACATCTATCCTCGGTTACGATTTAAAATGTAGATGCGTTGTCACCCGAGGACTTAGGTGGAATGCCTCGTTTCCAGTAAAAAAGAGTCTCCGGTTCTCTACACTCACCATACGAAACAAAGCAGCATTAAGCTACAATTTCACGCTGGTATTCTGTGAGAACGTGGTCCCTCCCCGGTTGAGCCGACCCATTCGTGCCAATACTATACTACTAATATAACTGCAGCATGGCTCTACCACGTGACAAATATAATAATACACGTATATAACGACTCTATATATTTTATATTTAGTATGTTACATGTTCAAAGCAAGTGTGTAACTAACTGCACCTGCCATAATATCTCATTACACCTCAGGTTGAAATAAAGAGACCTTTAGGCACAACGTCCACCCTTTGCTATATATTTTTTATGAAGATGATAACAAAGTTTTAATAAAACATATAGATTTTCATATGTGGTAATATGCATATTTACGTGGTAGAGCCAAGTTGCAGCTATATTTATGATTGTAACACGAATGAGTCGGCTCTACCGGGGTAAAACAACTCTCTAACAGAATATCAACGTAAAATAGCAGCTTATAGCTGCTGTGTTTCGTGTGGTGAGTGTAGAGAACCGGAGACCCTTTTTACTGGAAACGAGGTATTTTATCTTAGTCCTCAGGGTTGACAACGCATCTGCATTTTGAATCTAAATCAAAGATAAATGTGAACGTCTATGGGCCACAGCTTCCACTTACCAGGTTATTAGAGTATTTTTTACCTTATAAACCAGTGCTTGACTGCTATCCTACCTGATGATGATGATGATGGTGATGCAGCTGACGTTGTTAATGCGCTTTGAATTGAATACAAAAAAAATTAAAACAAATTGATAATAATGGCAGTTGACATATATAAATTTAACAAGGACGAACAACCGTGCGAAATCACGACCGCGAAGTACCGCAGCGAAACTTTTAGCCACTGCACTACATAGAAGTTATCAAGTTTAATGTAGGCTAATTCATCACCTTTAATGTGAAAAAGAACATGACAGCGTCTTACGTCACCGTAGACCAGAAACATAAGGATATCCTGGAACAGATTAAGTTCCTTGATTGCATACTTGCAATTCTCTTCTTTTTAAAATGCCAAAAGTTCCTGTCAAGATTATATCCTTAAAATCGTGAATAGTTAATGACTTTAAATAGCTACAAAACTCTCAATAAAATTGTTATATTATTCAATTTTGAATGCTATCCACATCGGTAGTTGTTAACACGCAGATCAAATGGGTATTTGACATTGTAGTCAATTGGAGTTCTTTTTAAGTCGATAATATATTTTTTACCATCTTTTAATATATATACATATTATATTATATTATTATATATAATATAGTTAGGTTACAAGATCAAGTTCCCGCTCTTTTGAACCAAATTCCATAAGCAATAAAAAATTAACTAACTATAAAAAATATTAAATACATGCTTAAACAGTATTTTATAGACAAATTGATAACGATAACAGGAAAACTATATCTACTAACACACGTAATATACATAAATACAAATCTACTAATAAATATATACAAAGATACAAACAATCCTAACATTATTATCTCAATTACTAATATTATTTATCATACTCACTAACTGCCCCTTGCGTACCACAGCAACATATAGTTAAAAAATGCTATTTTGTCACGCCTTGTATGTAAATCATTATATAACTTGTCGCTACGCGAACCGATTGAATATGGTCGAAGTTATGAATCTGCGGTACATGGAAAAACTTTTGTAAGTTTATTTGTACTATCGGATGTTATTTAATAACTATATTTTGTAAAAATAAATAAATAAATAATATAAAATATATAAATAAAATACTACAGTTGCCAGCCCACTTGCCAATCGTGGCAACTATGGCAACTATCCCACTATGAGGCAATCTATGGGGGAGGCCTATGCTCATCAGTTTACTTTAATAGGCTGTAATGGTAATGATTATATTATACAACACCCAAACTTTTTCATATACCGTACACAACCTTGCACAAGTTAATGCTGCACAATACAATCTATAGTTCCACCTTATCACAGTCTAAGAGTGGTCAGCCTGTGACCTCACCAGTCATTGCTCCAATTATAACTAAGGATTCAAGTTCATCTTTAGGAATCAAATCACGACATGGTTTAACCATTTTGGAGCTAAAGGACATAGTTAATTTTCTACTTTATAACTTTTAATAACTTCTTACGACAATCTGATGTTGTGTAGGAAATGACATCACAACTTTTATAATGCCATGCCATGCTCGAAGATTTTCTACGTAAGAGAATTCGTAATAAAAATATTCGCAGTAGAAACAGAACCGCCACGGCTCAACGGATCAGTATTTATTTTTATTTTATTGCTTGAGATGTACAAACCAATTTACAAAGGTATCTAATTATAATAGAATTATATGAGTACAGTATAGAGTACAGTATTTGTGTCAACACCGTACCAAATATTATTGAAAACATTAAGTAAAAAGTTGAAGACAAAAGAGTTTATACGTGGTAGAGTCACGCTGCAGCTATATTATGGTTGTAGAACGAATGTGTCTGCTCGACCGGGAAAAGACCACGCTCTCACAGAATACCAGCGTAAAATAGTAGCTTAACGCTGCTGTATTTCGTATGGTTAGTGTAGAGATCCGGAGACTCTTTTTTACTGGAAACGAGGCATTCCATCCTACTTCTCAGAGGTGAAATCGCATCTGCGTTTTGATACTTAATCGACGATAAATGTAGATGTCTATGGGCCACAACATCCACTTATTCTATAAAAAAAAAAAGTTACCATTACGCGAAATAACTACTTAACAATATAAAATAAAAATATATTATACAATTTTAATTTTCGATGTACCAATTAAATATTAAAATTGTAATATTTGTAATTAGGTACTTCTGAAATAGGAATGGGTGGAAAGTACCGTATAGCCCCCTACTAGATGTAGTGTCTGGCTTCAGGTTGCTCGGGACCGTGCTTGTTGGCATTTCTTGTAGGAGGCCTATGGTCAGCACTGAATAGCTGATAATATTTCCATATAATTTTGTTTAATGAAATTTAAAAAGAACCAAAAGTTGAAAAAAATGTTTTTTATAGATACTAATACTTGCCTATAAGTATAAAAATTGACCCTAATGAAAGAATCATAAAGATCTGTCTTACAGTTACTGAATAAAGCTTAATGGTTAAAAAAATAATTTAAAAACCTGACTGCACTAGAAGGTATACTAAAAAAACCTTCTCCTCCCTTTTTTGTTGCTGCAGGAGCAATAAATAAATATCATATAGCCTTTGTGCTCGGGGTTTCTCTGCGTAATAAACTTAGAAATGAGGATATCCACAGTAGAACCAGAGTGACATAGCTCAACGGATTAGTAATTTAGTAAGCTCAAGTGGCAAGGGGCCGGCCATATGGCTCGAAGAACCGACAACCGATGGGAAAAAAAGGTTCTCGAGTGGCAGCCTCGTACCAGTAGGCATAGTGTAGGGTAACCCCCCAATAGATGGAGTGACGACCTGGTAAGAAATGCAGGAAGTCGATGGATGCAGGTGGCTCAGGATCGTGCTTTGTGGCATTCCTTGGAGGAGGCCTATGTTCAGCAGTGGACTTGTTGAGGGCTGTAATGATTATGATGATATGCCACTCCCACAATTGTCGAATCTAACGACGCCTATTATGTAAAAACCATCAAGCCGTTTAGGCTACAGAGCGAGCCAAAGAAAATGACATACATACACATACATACTCTCGAAAACATTACCCTCCTGAAGCAGTCCACGCAGTCCACGCAGTCCAAGCAGTCCAAGCAGTCCAAAAACGCTCACACAAACATACTGGGAAAAAAGGAATCATTTTGAAAACGGTTACGATAGATCAACATTGTTTTTCCGCATTGTAATCAAGATATAGGCAAATACAGGCATTTCAAATATGTTTTATATGCAATAAGAAGCATACTTGGCATGAGCCCTTGAAATCGCCTACAGATCACTGAGTGATCTAGATGCTCTAAGCAAGGCTAAGAACAACCGGTCCTTAACTATTTATAGTCTAGGAGCCAGTGACGTAAAAAGTTTTCACTACTTTTAACATTTTTGCAAGAACAGTCTATTAAAACCTCCATTAAATTAACATAATAATGAAAGTACTTTACTCATAATCAAAATTAGCCAGTCATCTAATGATTTTGAAATAGTGAGTTCAAATCTCCGACATTAAAGTAACGAATGCTTTTATTAAAAATAGTAAGTATATTAAAAAAATTAAAACTTAAAATTAAAGTTGGTTTTATCACTACAGCCTTTTACAAGTCCACTGTTGAAAATAAGCCTCCCCCAACGTCTGCCACAAAGCACGGTCCTGATTCGCCTGCCTTAAGATGCCTTAAGAAGTTTACGAGACGAAGTTACGTTAAAGCAGCTTAAGTTGGTTTATTTTGCTCTAGTAGAATCACAACTTCGTTATAGCATACAATTCTGGGGCAACAGTTATAAATATAATATTAAGAAAGCGTTTGTATTACAAAAAAGAGCGATCCGCACCATGTTACGTATTCCACAAATTGAGTCGTGTAAAGAACATTTTCGAAAACTTGACATACTTACGGTTCCCTCTCTGTATATCTTAGTTTCACTTACATACTTAGTAAAAAATTTTTACAAATATGAAACAAACGAAGAAAGGAAAAAGAGAGAAATGACACGTCGAAAAGATTTAAAAACTTCAATTACACCAACTTTGAATGTTGTACGCCACAGCACAAGGCATCAAGCCATTGCACTATTTAATTCTTTACCTATCTCATTTAAAGTTATTTATTGCCACCGAAAATTCCAAAATAAACTGAAATCATTATTAATTAAGAAAAGCTACTACTCAGTTGACGAATACCTAAATGACAAAAATAAACTTAATGAATGTTAATTTTTTTTTGTTTATGTACTATATTTTAATCTATTATGACATGAAAAATATTTAATTATGACATGAAAAGTATTGAATGTATATAAGTATAAAGAATGACTGTCAAATGATATTTAAATTTTATTCGATTTTTGTTTTATTTAAGTCAATTGCATGTAAACGTAATTTCTGATTTTGTTTAATTAATTTTCCAATACAATGTAATATTGTTCTAAGGAATAAATGACTATGACTATGACTATGCATCTATCAACTTCCTGTATATTGTTACGCGCCATAATTAATGCCTGATACATGGCGAGCTACCACCAACGCCATCTAGTATCGAGTAGCAGAACTAGGAGAGCAATATAACTGCGAACTAAAGTGATCACTGTGATTAACTATTAGTGTGTTTTAAGTTGTAATTGGTGTCTGGTAATTAAAGTGTAAATTTTGGTAATCCAATCGGCAGTTTTTATTGTCACGAACCCCCAGCTCGTAACAATATCTTACCAGGTCTTCTACTAGGGATCGCACTACACTTTGCCTACTATCGGTTCCTCGAGCTATATGGTCGGCCCATTGCCACTTCAACTAATTAATCCCCTAAGTTAGTTTTAATACGTCTCAATGCTAGTTACATATCTCACCTACTGAGGTTGAACTGCTCCGCCGCGTTACCTTAATGCTTCTAAGAGGTATTCACATGTTCTCGAATGATTTTATTTCTTACACTTGCAATTTTCATGACGACGTCTTCTCAACCACTTAATAAATGTGCACTTTTTTAATTAAATTAATTTACTTTGATGAATCTTAATGCTGCTTTGTTTCGTATGGTAAGTGTAGAGAACTGTAGACCCTTTTTGTTGAAAACGAGGCATTACATTTTAATCCTCAGAGCCGACAACGCATCTGAATTTTAATTCTTAAATGAATTGATACCATCAAGGGGACTGTGTGCTCGTTTTTTATACATATTCCATAAAAAAAGAAAAAAGAAAGTATAAACGAACCAATTAAATGAACAAATTAAATGAAAACCATGCTTATTCAGAGGGTCCCTAAACGGTTATGCGTAGGATTGTTAATAGTAAAATAAATGGTATATGTATTTCTTAAGGAAAGAAAGAAAATTTAGAACTGTAGTTCTAACATATAATAATAATATTTATAAAATATAACCAAAAACGAACATTAAAAATATTTTAAGATACAATCTATACAAATTCGTAGTACGAGTAGATATATCATTTTTTTTGTTTTATTAAATACAAGAAACAGTTGTATAGCTAATAAAATTATAATTCAAATCTTATGTAAGTAGATTAGCTAATTACACAACCGGTGTTATCCACAAAATTACCGTACTAATTAAAGTTATAAGGCACAGAGAACACAAATATATAAGCTAGAGGTAACAGTGCATACCTAGACGTTAACAGTAAAATCACGAATTTCGACTTGTATTACACGGGAAAAAAACAATTTTGTTTAACGTTGTTGCAATTTTGAGTAATTTACATATTACTTTGAAATTACACAATTACAGTATGCAAAGGAATAATATCTAGATAAATAGATAGATAATTCAGCACTTATATTTGCATTGAACTATTTTATTTGGAATCTGTCGCGTTGCTAGTGAACTGTGAAATTTACAGCGAGCACTTAAAAACTGTTGTACTTAGAATTCACCGTATAATGGTGGTGTAAGAATATCGACTGCCCCATATCATACCGTTGGTGTCTAAAGAGGCTGCAGAGGGAGACAAATCAGATGAGCAGCAGCATCTTCCTAATAAAACACTGTGATTGCCAACCCGCTTGCCAAGCGTGTCATCTATGACAAATATCTCCCTTATGAGACAATCTATGAAGAGGCCTATATTCAGCAGTGGACTTCGATAGGCTTTAAAAGATGATGAATAATTGATGTCTGTCCTAAGCAACCATCGTCCATTGACTTCCTGTATTTCTAACCAGGTCGAAAATGATTATTAAAACTATAATATGCATTTAAATTGTATTTTCCGTAATTCTTAAAACATTTAAATAACATTCATTGACCTTGATCTGCAGATTCAAAATAGTAGAATCATTGGTTAATAATAATTGACTCATCTATATTGCAACTGTTTAGCTTTTTGAATATAATTAAAGATTATGCATACGACCGGTGATCGAAACAGGATAGGAGCCGAACAAGATGACCGAAACATAGAGGGGATCCCTGTAAGATGTACATAGGGGAAACTTATGTTCAACTTGACTTTAATGGGATGTAAAGGTAACTCAGATTTTGAGTTACAACGACTCCTAGTAAGACAAGAGAATAACGTTAATATTATTTATTTAAATTAAAAACTTTATAAGTCCGCAGGTGCAGTGCTGGTCTATAAATCTATTAAGAAGTAAGTTGGCTCCTTGTCTGCCAAATTCTTGTTCGTAATAAAACACGCTGCTGGTGTTGACATGACACAGAATCTGGGAGCACGGTAGTGCCCCTGCCAAGACGAGCCAACCGAACCAAAACGACACACTACCTACCATTTCTCGAAGCGCTTCGTCGTTTTTTTGAACCCTCATAACTTGGTTTTGGGTTATATTAGATAAATAAAATTCTCTGAATATGATGTCAATACTTAATATTACATAGCTATACTTTTGATTTTATTTATAACTAAAAAAACTCGATTTTTGTCCCTGACTCACTCACTGATGATCATCAAAATTCTTAAGATACTTCCTGAAGTCCTAGACAGCTGAAATTTGGTAAAAGTAGGAAACTAGTGTTAGTACACAAACAACAACAAAAAATTTAAAACTTGGAACTTTTACCCCCCGCACCCCCCCAAACCCTTTAAACTAGGAGGTGGAAGTTTGTATCGGACTTCACTCAGACTCAGACAGGTCTGAAAATTGATATAGGAACTCCTTATACAATTGTTTTAATGATGTGCTTAATTTGTACTTTTTGTGAAATATAGTTGTTTTGTGCTATTGTTTTGAGAAAAATAAGTTATGATACCATATATGGAAATGTGATAGTGAAAATTACATAATTGAAATGAAAATGTATAATTACATTAGTACATTGGGGTTTTTTGTGCCTGGTTCTCCCTACGATTTAGCTCGGGAATACCTTAGTAAGTTGCTCAATTTTTAAAATTTGGAAGTTCGTATGAGTTTTTTCATACAAAGTTAATTTCATGCTAGAGAATAGGAAATTATACAAGCACACAGACTTCTTATTAGAAATTAAAAAATATAAATATTGACTTTAGTACATACTTACGATACACGTACATACGATACAGCACATTAGTCAGCTATAGTCGAATATAATCGACTGAGGTCCAAGTATCGCCCTGATCTATCGCTTATTATAAACAGTAAACCAAGAAAGAAAAAAGGCAAAGAAAAAAAGAAAAACGAAAAAAGAAAGAAAAAATGAACAAAATTAAAAAATATTGTCTTAAGCATCTTATAAAAAGAAGTGAAATCCCAACAAAAACATTTTCAAGAGTTAGGACGTGTAGAGGTAGATGCTTGGCTCTACATGAGATCTGATAACTTTTTGATAGTGCGAGTCATATGGAAAATGTTTTTGGTGGGATACTATCTTAATATATATAAATTACGTGTCACGTTGTTTGTCCGCGATGGACTCCTAAACTACTTAACTGAATTTTATCAAATTTGCACACCGTATTCAGTTTGGTCCAACTTGAGAGATAGGATAGTTTTGTTGACAAATTTTTTTTTGTGAATTTAAGGATTTTTAATAGGGTATGACAAAGGGTCGTCGAAAAGGGCAGAACAACGTCTGCCTGGCAAGCTAGTATAGTATATAATATTCTATGACATGACATATTACATTGTTATATAAAGTGGTAGAGCCACGCTACAGTTATATGCACACTGCACGAAAGTCTCGGCTCGATCGTGGAATAACTACGCCAGGAATACCAGCGTAAAATAGAGGATTAATGCGGCTGTGTTTCGTATGGTAAGTGTAGTGAACTGGAGACTGAAACGAAACAGCAATAACAAGATGCTCTGTGTTCGATTTTTAATGGAAGTTTGCAATGCAAGAAACCCTATGTTTTTATAAGTGAGAGAAGTTGTAACTGTTCTTTTCCATTTTTTTTTTAATTTTATAGTGCATATTTACGTTCCTTAGTTTTTTTAATTATAATATTGAACGGATAGGGCAACCTCGGTGTTTAAGTCATCCATGGACTTTATCGGTTTCATGATAAAATGACTCCTTTAAAAGTTGGGACAGTAATATATATATATATATATATTATAAAATAACAATTAGGCCCAAAGAAACAAAACTTCAAAACTTATAAATTTCTAACAAAGATTATATGCGAAGTTGTGAGCACAGCTAGCTTACAGTAAGTCACTACAATATTCCAATAAATGTAAATTAAAATTTCTTAAATGTCAATTTGAAGTACTATATCAGTAGCCAGGGTACTTGAAAGTGGATGTTATCTCCACACATCACTGTCTTCAATATTATATTGTTGTTAATTGATAGAATCAAGCGGTACTTAGCGGAAATCCATTATAATGAATCTATTAATAGTTATTTTGCAACCATCCGCTAAATTAAATAAAATGATGTATCTTCCCTAGTTTGAAGAGCACCTCCCGCCCTCCCTCAATTGCGTGCACCAATCCTGTCACCACCAATCCCAGCAATACTACTCCCAACGCCATTACTCCCAACACCACTATTCTAGGAAAGACACACCATCGACGATAATACGACACGTGTTTCGCCTCTACACGAGGCATCTTCAAGTGCTGTTGACTCTACGGCGGCTGACCTACGACGCTTAGCCGGTATAGTAGGCCTTTTTGTGACATTTATGTGTCATAGTTTCCTTAATTACAGTCATTCAACAGTGTGGTTTTACATGGTTGGAATTCCAAACAACATTACAGACAACATTAGCAAAATTTCAACGTATATCAACAACGAATACTGACATTTTATCAAATATCAAATCATATATAGATGCATAGATGCATAGAATTTAGACCAATTGCTATTAACACGCCTACTTTCGTTGATGCAACACGTTGGGTAAGACGTAATTATGCCACTTACCGGGTTAAACCATGGGCACTATGTAACAGTAGCGAAATGATATGCAATTTTTCGCTTACTACCGTCTCGCACTGGACTGGAATACAAATGGTGTAAGTGTCATGGCCGCCGGCGCGCGCGCAAACACGCGGTGAAAATTGGATATTTTATTATGTGAATACCACGAAGGATTGGCAAAAGGTCATTTAAAGTAGGCTTTGTTTACTTTTGCTCGTTTAAGGAAAAAACCTTAACGTTACATATCGACATAGATTTGGATTTGTAGGAATAAGTTCTTTAAACTAGTTTTGCTGAAGTGTAATAGAACAATTTAGAAACAACATATTACGAACGAACACTCTCACTGGGAGTGATCCTAGTTACATCGTGGACTACTATTATTAATAACACATAGTTCGTTTCATTATCATCATCATTACAGCCCTTCGCAAGTCCATGCCTCCCACAAGAAATCGTTTCTACGCATAGCATAATAGTCAATTTCGTTGACACAACTGTATTTAAAAGTTCATTTGTGTTATATTCAGGATTTTGCAATCCCAATGCCTATGAGTTATTTGTCATCTTATCTGCGACAACAGAAGTCACACTAATGTTACTATAATTTGAATTGCGCGTAGAACCGATTTACTATTATTTTCCTAATATTCCCAATGTCAAAATTTTTTTTACTTCACGTCTGTTACCTAATTAAACTTTTCTTTAGAAAAATGGCACGTTGATACATAAAGGTTCGCCACCCCTGACCTAGGGCTTTTAGTACTCCAAATCAGGTGCTAGTAAGAACCTGGGTTGCCCGCGTACTGAGAAATTTACAGCGGGCGTTTAACCCCTGAGCTACCAAGGCTCGGCTGAGTATAACATAAACACTTTCAAAAAAATTAGTGTCCGAATTAATACACTTCATACATCTCATTATAAGTACCTAAAATAACATTTTAATGAAATTGATTTACTTTGATGAAGCCGTTGTATGACTGTCTCGGAGAAACCAAGCAAGTGAACGATCAAATCAAATGAAAATCACGCTTATACAAGAATGCCCCTGTTTATTAGGAGATAAATTCTATTTCTTAAGGAAAGATGAAGAAAATATAGAACTGTAGTTTTAAACTGAACTAAAAGCAAACTATAAAAATATTATTCTATCATCTATATACAAATACGCAAGCGTAGGTATACTAACTACTGTTACTTAAGATTCTTTGACGGTGGAAGGAAAAGGGGAGATATCCTAGGCAAGGTGATCTGCCCGGGGAGCACCCAAACTTTGATAGCGCGATTTAGGCTTGTGGCGCGACGACAGCGCCACAGACCGGAGGTCGATGGTACAGTTTAGTTGTCGACGAATGTACAAGTGCCAGGGGATTGCCCTGTAGTCTGCGGTGAGTCGAGAAGTACGTAAGTAATCTGCGAGAGTGCCGTTAAGCAGAGGCGAGCAGTAAGGCTCAGAGTCGTGCTGAACACTTTAGCGCAGAGAGTAGCTTGGAGGAACAGGAAGCATTATTATTCCAGGGCTGCGATGAACTTTGTAAAGCTAGATGGGTTGCAGGATGTCAAGACTGCAAACGATATCTGCTTGGGAGCGAATGAGTGGGGTACTTACTACATGACGATGGTGAAGCTTGAAGTTGAAGTTCCCGAAGGTTGCATTTTTGGTGGCGTGTTCAGATTACGTCGGGTGGTCACCAGTTTGGCGGTAGAAGGAAAAGGGGAGATCACCCACCGGGCAAAGTGTTCTCTGTCCCGGGGAGCGACCAACACTCCGTGTGGTAGTTTGGAGCTATTCTATTTATACTGTTTTTACTAGGAACTTTGATGTGTGTTTCGATTGTGGCGCGACGACGGCACCGCCACAGTTCCGTTACTTTCGAGCTTCTTATTAGTTTGTGCTTTGGAGTTATAGAATAACAGTGTGTAAACAAATATTATCTAGATAGACTAGATAGATAAATAATAATAGATAATTATTTATAGCACATACCAAAACACAAAATGAGCATCATCAAATTTATATTTTTGATCAGCTTCAGCGGCATGTTAAAATGCAATTGCACTGATCACTGAGCCAGAACTGGTACAATATAACTACTAACAGCCAACATAATTACAGCCCTTCATAAGTCCACTGCTGAACATAGGCCTCATTCAAGGAATGCCACAAAGCACGTTCCTGAGCCACCTGCATCCATAGACTTCCTGCATGTCTTACCAGGTCGTCACTCCATCTAGTGGAGGGGCACCCCACACTACGCCTACCGGTACTGCCACTAGAGAACCTTTTTTCCCATCGGTTATCGGTTCTTCGAGCCATATGACCGACCCATTGCCACTTCAGCTTACTAATCCGTTGGACTATGTCAGTGACTGATTCCACTGCGGATATCCTCATTTCTAAGTTTATCACGTAGAGAAACCCCGAGCACAAAGGATATATATATGATATTTATTTATTGCTCCTGCAGCTACAAAAAAGGGAGGGAAGGTTTTTTGGTAAACTATTTAATGCAGTCAGGTTTTTTAATTACTGTTTTAACCATTAAGCTTTATTCAGTAACTTCAATTCTTTCAATTCTTGAAAAAATCATAAAACAGATTTTTATGATTCTTTCACTAGGGTCAATTTTTATACTTATGGGCAAGTATCTATATAAAATCTTTTTTCTTCGTTTGGTTCTTTTTAAATTTCATTAAACAAAAATATATGGAAATATTATCAGCTATTCGGAAATTCACTGCTGAACATAGGCCTCCTACAAAAAATGCCATACATTTCGCTTATCGGTACGAGGCTGCCACAGAAACTTTCCACCCATTGCTACTTCAGCTTACTGAAGTACCTAATTACAAATATTACAGTTTTAATATTTAATTGTTGTAAGTTCTAAATCCGACCCTGTCCATATGCCGACCGCTAATCAGCGTTATCGGTAACGATAAAAAATACCTTACTTACTACCCACCTTATCTATTACTATCTACTAAAAGATTGCTAACTTGTACATCAATACACAAAACGATAATATTGGAAGTATTAAGTTGTATGCCTAAACTAGTAAAAAGTTGTATGTCACGAAACTCTTTCCTCCCTTTTTAATGTTACATATATATATATATATATATATATATATATATATATATATATATTTATATATATATATTTGCTATCTGTATGCTCATAACCCATTTATAACTTGAATATTGTAACCTCTCATTAAGTGAAATGTATATTTCTTTTGAGAATAAAATATCTTTAACCATAATTGGTACAATAAATATTAAAATTGTAATATATTTATATTGTTAGGTAGTTGTTTTGCGTGATGGTAACTCGTTTTTTATAGAATAAGGGTGACAAACGAGCACACAGTCCACCTGATGGTAAGAGGATGCCCATAGATATGCCCATAGACACCTATATTTATCCTCAATTAAGAATCAAAACTCAGATACGTTGTCACCTCTGAGGATTAAGATGTAATGCCTCGCTTCCAGTAAAAAAGGGTACGAGGCTGCCACTCGAGAACCTTTTTTCCCGATCGGTTGTCGGTTCTTCGAGCTATATGACCGGCCATTTGCTACTTCAGCTTACTAATGCGTTGGGCTATGTCGATCAATCTGGTTCTACTGCGGACATCCTCATTTCTAAGTTTATCACGCAGATAAACTCCAAGCATAGCCCTTTCGTCTCAGATTCATAAGTCATCACTGGCAACACGCACTGGTTGTCCAATCTAGTTTTCAGGTTTTGGGGTAGGCAGGCAGTTTATCTGACGTGAATATGTGTCATCATTTCCCGAACGCTGCTCAGCAGAGTTGAATCCCTTGATTGACATCTCGGTAGAAGTTGGACTTATCTAGTCGGACGATTTGTCCCAGGTAAACATACTCATCTACAACTTCGAGCTTTGTGCTTCCAACAGTTACCGGCAGAGGTGTGACATGGACATTATACATGATCTTTGTTTTGTCCATATTCATCTTAAGATCTGTTCGATGGGAGACACCATTGAGGTCATTGAGCATAGTGGTTAGGTCCTCCAGCGATTCTGCCACAAAGACTATATCGTCGGTAAATCGAAGGTGAGTGATGTACTCACCATTGACGTTAATACCGTATCCTTTCCACTCCAGTAGCTTGAAAACGTCTTCCAATTCCAATGCAGCGGTGAAAAGTTTCGGGGATATAATGTCACCCTGTCTTAGACCTCTCTGAAGTTGGATAGGTTTCGTACTCTGATTTTGTACTCGGATAGCTATCGTAGCCCTACTTTACAAACACTTCAGCACTTCGATATACCGACAGTCAAATTGACACCGCAGATTGGACTGTTCAGGAATAGCCAGAATAGGATGGATATATTGCCATAGTTGCCACGCTTGGTGAGCGGGTTGGCAACCGCAGTTTTTTATTATATCACTGTTGTTATCAGGAAGATGCCGCTGCCCATCTCCTGCCTGTTTCCCTCTGTCGCCTTTTACGACACCCACGGGAAGATATGGGGTAATGTATATTATTAAACACCACTACACAGCAAACACAAAATAAGTGAATGAGAATAAAATAAATGTACAAAATTTTAGTCTTATCACTAAAAGTGGTTTCTTCCGGACAACCTTTGGATAGACAAGAACATAAAACGATAGAAATCTAATCGCCACACACGGTCAGTTAAAAACTCACCATGAATGTGAAATCTTAAGATGAAAATTTTAACTGACGGCACTCCACGGAGTTTTCCGGGCGCACCGTAATCTACTGGCTTCAGTTCGTTTTACTTACTTACTTTCTTGGTAGCTACTTACATTCTTTCTATGCTGTTTAGATTTTTTACTAATTTATTTATTTAGAGAATTTCGTATGACGGAGGATAGAGACTAAGGTGACTGGGATGTCACCATCCTTATGATTGACTCAGAGGGTTGGTAGTAAGATAGGATCACAGTGATGCTACGTAGAACCATAGTGTATACTCATTCTCAAATAGGTTGATGAAGACCTAGATGACTGTGATGATATCACCCAGCTGATGGTAGACTCCAAAGGTGGTGTGGCCGTGGAAGGAAAAGGGGAGATCTCCCGCCGGGCAAGGTGTTCTGCCCGGGGAGCGGGCGACACTCCGTGTGATAGTTCGGAGCTGGTCTACATATACTGTTTATGATTCGGAATTTTGATAGCGTGATTTAGGCTTCGGTGTGTTTCGCTTGTGGCGCGACGACAGTGCCGCCACATCACCCCCTGCTCAGACCGGAGGTCGATAGTGCAGTCGAGTTGTCGACGAATGTGCAAGTGCCAGGAGATTGCCTTGAGTCTGCGGTGAGTCGAGAAGAAGGCAAGTAATCTGCGAGAGTGCCGTGAAGCAGAGGCGAGCAGTAAGTCTCAGAGCCGTGCCAAACACTGAAGTGCATAGAATAGCTTGAAGGAACAGGAAGCATTATTATTCCAGTACTGCGATGTGAAGCTAGATGGCTTGCAGGATATGAAGACTGCAGACGATATCTGCTCGGGAGCGAATGGGTAGGGGGTATTCTATGACGTTGATGAAGCTTGAAGTTTCCGAAGGTTGTTGGTTGCGTGTTCAGATCACGTCGGGGTCACCACTGTGGCCATGGTAGGAAAAGTGGAGATCTCCCGCCGTGCAAGGTGTTCTGCCCGGTGAGCGGCCGACACTCCGAGTGATAATTCGGAGAAGTTCTATATATACTGTTTATGATTCGGAATTTTGATAGCGTGATTTAGGCTTCGGTGTGTTTCGCTTGTGGCGCGACGACAGCGCCGCCACAGTGGTATTAGGATCTCAGTAACGTTACTCAAGTGTGTTTGGACACATTTGAAAGGTACTCATAAAGACCTAGATGACTGTACTGATTTCACGAAGGTGAAATCGATTTCTTCGTGTGATAATTTCACAAATCCGAAGGTAGGTATAGGATCTCAGTGACGGCACCACATAGATCCACTGTGTTTGGACTCATTTGAAATGGCTCATTAAGACCTAGATAACTGTGATACTCGTAATATCACATTCCTTATGGTAGACTCAATAGCTGGGTAAAGAATCTCAGTTATGCCACTATGTAGAACCATCGTTTTTAGACTCATTTAAATACCAAGGTGCCTGTGATTATCTCACCTACCTGATGATAGTGGACTCCGAAGGTGGTTATAGGATTTTAGTGGAGGTACTACGCAGAACCATCGTGCTTAAACTCATTTGAAAGGGCTCATAAATACCTAGGTGACTATTATGATATCACCTTTCTGATGGTGCAATCCGAAGGTGGGTATAGGATCTCAGTGACGCCACTAGATAGGACGATCGTGCTTACCTTCATTTGAAAGGGCTCATAAAGACCTAGGTGACTGTTGTGATCTCACCTTTCCGATGGTGCACTCCGAAAGTGGGTGTAGGATCTCAGGGACGGCACTAGATAGATCGATCGTGTTTGAACTCATGTGAAAGGGCTCATAAAGGCCTAGTTTACTGTGATGATCTTAGCTTCATGATGGTGAACTTAGAATGTGGGACAAAAGAACTCAGTGATACCACTACGAAACACTCATTTAGGGTAGGGTAGACTAAGATGATTGAGTAAATAAGTCATGATTTTAAGAACTAGTTAATATACTCTTATAGATTTATTGTGGTTTGTGGCTTATTACCAGACTGTGTGATAGTAAAAATGATATTATTACCCACTTAATTTAATTATATTTTCAGGCAATTAAGAAACCAGCAAAACTCCCAAGTTGGTACAAAACTAGAAATCTGCCACATATTTTACAGACAATAAATAACTAGGCACACCAAACAAGCTGCGTAACCAACTACAACCAGAAGACGAAAATATCTGCGTGCTTCAAGAAAGCCTACAAGCACCATCAACACCAATTCCTATAAATGACCAACTTACCTGTACTCGGTATTCAGAATTTAATTAAATAAAACAATGTTGTACTCAACGATTCATTACACGAATTACTAGACATGCAAAAAAAATTTCAGATTTTTTTGTGTTCAATTTAACTTTTTTTTAGTAGTTTTTAAATTCCCGACGTTTGGATGTTTCAACTTTATTTTAGAATTTAATATGTAGCGTGCTTAATCGCATAAATATAGAAAGCTAGGCCATCCTAACTTTTTTCGTTACTGGAAACCAATATACACTTATCTGGTCATCATAAGACCTTCAGAAAGTGCCCATTCTCACGGATTTTTCCGGGCGCCACGATCCACTCACATGGGCTTCAGTTCAGTTTTATTTTTTTTCTCCTAAATTATTTAAACTACTACCACCCAATCTACAATCAATATTTTAGTTCCCAATAATCGTAGTAGTCAAACAGCTGAACATATAAAACAACGAGTATTTCTGAAAACTTACTGAAAAATATTGGTATACGTAATTGTCTTATTTAAATTAAACAATAATTACGGAGAACTATAACCTAACATTTTCATACATTTAAAACTTAATTTGCTTAATATATTGTATAATCAATTATAAAAAATTAACTAAAATAAATAACTTAAGGTTGTTTTATTTTTAATAAACTCGATTTGTCAACATTTTTTCGATAAATAAAACTCCGACATTGATATATTTATATCCTATACCTTATATATATATATATATATATATATATATATATATATATATATATATATATATATATATATATATAGATGTGGCGGCGCTGTCATCGCGCCGCAAGCGAAACACACCGAATCCTAAATCACACTATCAAAATTCCGAACCATATACAGTATATATATAACATCTCCGAACTGTCACACGGAGTGTTGGCCGCTCCCCGGGCAGAACACCTTGCCCGGCGGGAGATCTCCCCTTTTCCTACTACGGCACACACACATATATATATATATATATATATATATATATATATATATATATATATATATATATATATATATATATATATGTAATCGGAATCTCGGAAACGGTTCCAACGATTTTCATAAAATTTTGTGTCCAGAGGGTTTCGGGGGCAATAAATCGATCTAGCTAGAATTTATTTTTAGAAAATGTCCTTTTGTCCGTGTTTTCAGGCAATAAAAAAACTGCTACAATATAAGAAGGTAAATTTTGACAAATTACTAACGATCGTAATAGCTCAGGTGGAATGTCGGTCGGGCGCGATGTCGGAGTGCCGTGGTTCGCGTCCTGTCTCTGGTCCGGATTTTTTTCCCTATTTTTTTTCAAGTTCCCTTCTTTTGTCTGAAAATCTATTATTTCAAACCCTTTTTTTTAGTATTTTTAAAAATACGAAAATTTTAATTAAACTAATTGCACTCAGACTTTTATTCAAATAACCAGTTCAGTTTATTCTATTATGTTAATAAGACCAAAAATATTATTCATCAGTATGTAGTTTGTATCTAAATGTAATTTCAAAAAAAAACCGAGCAAGGCTCGGTCTTCCGGGTACTTAGCGTTATATCGAAAATCCTATATTTTAAAAAATATCCTAGTTTGAACTGATCAATTCCACTGTCAGTTTAGAAAGACTCATTAAGAGTAATTGTTTTGGAAATCCTCCTATAACTAAACAAATTTAAAAATTAATTTTAAAAATTATATATTAAAAAAATTATAATCAGTGGAACTGATCAGTTGGGCTGATCACTTGAACTGACCATGTGTATGGAACTTTCTTTGGCTTAAATTCATTTGAACTGTTATCAGTTCAACTGATCAGTTTTAATGACCGTGTGTGTCGTCCATAAGATAGCCGGTGATGCATTGATACTGCACTATACTACTATTTTTAAACATAAATTATTACTACATAAAATAATTATCTACTTATACATATGTTACTTGAATAAATTGGAGTGTCCCTGTATGTCTCAGGGATTATTTGAATGCAGTTAAGATATTAATTACTCCTTTTTTTTAATCTGTCTATTTGTCCAGGCTAACCTATCTGAACCTATTTTGGTGGAACTGCACAAACAGATAGAGAGCAATGCCCGGAATTATTTAGGCTATAATATTATGTTATCGGAAAAACATGAAGGTTTTTTGAAAAATCGAAAAACTCATATATCAAAAATGGCTTTTGATGATAAAACGACTTTCCCAAAGAACACTCTTATAGATGTACAGGCTTTTTGTACTGTAAGTGTTTTATACATACTCGTATACAGTGCAACCTCGATATAACGAAACTGAAGGCAATTAGAAAATATTCGTTATACTAAATAATGCCTGTACTTAGTATAACGAATATTTTCTAGGCTGTAATGATGATGATGATGATGATGATTAAGTAATGCGTTATAGTCTAGTTTGTTATTGTTATATAGAGGTTATGTGGGACTACGATTCCTTTTAACAAGGTAAGAAAACTTGTATATTAACCTCAACATTACGTTTTAAGAATTTAACGTGAATAATTTATTGTGGAATCAAGTGGGAATAATTAATAGGATAGGTTATGTAAAGGTTGAAAAAAATCGTTAAGTAGAGGTTAATAATAGCTTCTATCTGTATTCTGCAAAGATAAAAATACATTTTCAGTACATTTATCGGAAAGGATTTTGATAAATGTATTCAAAATTCAGGATCAAGAGAATTCTTGGGACAAATACAGTTAGTTTCCCCTTGCGTACATCCAGTTATAATTGTGGCTTCCACTACATTGCGATGTAACGTTTTTACTTTTAGTCTGGTTCCGTTGCACAGTAAATTTCGCAACGTAATAACAGGAGTGCCCACGCTCAGAATAAGCTTATGATGTGGAAGACTCGATGGTTTCAGTGAATCAAGAAATTCGACAGGGTAGTTAATTGCGTCATCTGTGTTAGCCACAGAGTCTGTTGACGTGTACACCATTTCTTCCTCCTCAAAAGACGTTAACAGTATATCGTTAATTGCCGCTGCTTGGTCGTTTTTCGGGGTTAGTATGGCACTTTCACACAATCAATTATGGATATTAACTCCTGTAACGTAAATACAACTGTGCACAAATTATCAGGGATGGTTATCATTCCGTTATCGGGTAATCAACGTTGCAGATTTCAAGTAGGAGATTCACAAATCCACCAGCAGACTCTTTTTTTCCTAAGTATACCCGCATATTTTTCGAGAGCTTGATGACTTTAATTAGAGGCTATAAAGTGGATGTCTTAAGACACGCCATAACTTTATCCGCTCTAGTTCCTTTTGGCACTACTGGTAGAGTCTGTCCAAAATATCCAGCCAGCGAAACTGTTACACCACCCATTAACTTACTTATATCTTGTAGAGTTCTGTTTAAAGCCTCTACAAAATCAAGCAACTAGACATGTGTCAATCACGCATGATTCGTTTTCCTATCCTGTCCTATTTTTTGACATGTAAAGTAAGATGAAATTGTGTATTGTTAGGAATGAAATTTAAGAATAAACAAATTTATCAACCAAAGTAGATGGCGCTATTACAAATCTCAAATAGAAAATTTTAGGTTCCCAATGGATCTCACAGACTCACAGAGTACTGGAGCTCGAAATGATCCATTTGAATGATCGATCTGAACCAGTACGCGTGACGAAATGTATGTACTAGAATGATTCGGTCATTAGAAATAAATGATTAACTATAAGTCTAAGTGCGTATTTTCCACACGCAATATACGCGCTTAGACGTGGAGTTGCGGAAAACAGCCCGTCGTAAACTAAACTAAACTAACTAAATGATTAACACATGTCTACAATCAAATAATCCGAAACACGAAGCAATTCTTAAATTAAACCGTAAGCAAGCAAACAAAGTCGTAGTCATATATCTGTTAACAGTGAATGGGTACCGTATATGGTAAAGGTTGAAGCGCTCATTCACCATTCACTTTATATTAGTTCGAAAAAACACGTTACTGCAAAACAATAAATCAAACAAAAAATCTAAAACAATACCAACGCCATCTATTGGTTCGGATTGGAACTTCAAGATCAATACAAAATAAGTAGGTACCTAAGTATTTCTTTTAGTTTTGCCATTTTATTAATTTGTAAAAAAATGTATTTGGTTTTTTGTTTATTTTCATTGTTTTTTATTTTATTTTGAAATTAGTATTTTTTTGTTCAGGTGTAATTTTGTGCAAATTTTTTTACAAATATTCTTGTCTATTTTGTTATATGTTTTTGTGCAATAAAAGTAAATTCTATTCTAATCTAATAAATTTAGTTTAAAATATTTATCAATATCAAAACTAAAAAGCCAAGAGAGCACCGTGGAAGAAGCTATGCGAGGAAGTTGAGTCTTTGCTTCGCAATGCATGACTACACAAAATGCTATCAAAAGCTAAATCTAATCAGATCGGGCTTCTTAAAAAGTCTAATGGTAACTTCACTACTAGTGAAACAGAAACATTGGAGTTACTAGCGTCAACTCACTTCCCAGGGTCACATAAGACTTGACTTGAACTCTTTCAGAGCCCTACGAAGGTCTTGTAATGAGGACTGGTAGGGCTGCAAAGATAATAAGGTTAAACCAGGTGTTGTGGGCTGTTGACTCCTTTAAACAATATTAGATAAGCAGGGAGGATGGCATAATTTCCATCCAACTACAGAGGGGTATCTATATCCTTCTACCTTATCTGGTGAAAATCTTCAGAGCAATTTTTGCATGGGGATTATACCAAAACGACGGGCAATTGTCAAAGTTCTATTTATACCTAAGGCTGGTAGAAAGGACTACGCTTTACCAAAGTCCTTTAGACCTATAAGCCTATCTTACTTTCTTCTTAAGACACTGAAAAATGTTATAGATAGATATATCAAAGATGTAACTCTAGCTACAAGACAGACAGACAGACATTACAAACAACAGGCTTACCCCAGAGGCAAATTTACGGAAACAGCCCTGATTAGTGTTATTGACGGGGTCGAAAAAGCACTGGAGGATAAAGAAATAGCTCTTTGTGCCTTACTGGATATTGAGGGCGCCTTCGACAGTAGCCCCACATCACTGCTGATTGGGGGACTGACATCTAGAAATGTTGACCCCACAACCATCAGATGGATGAAGTCGATGCTCTCTAACAGAAAGGCAAAAACAGCGCTGTTTCAAACTTTGACTGAGGTTCGAGAGCTACAAGAGGTTGTCCACAAGGAGGTGTTTTGTCACCCCTTCTTTGGACCCTTGCAGTTGACCAACTATTATAAAGATGGCAGACCTTCGCATTTACACACTAGGTTATGCTGATGACCTTGTGATTATTGCGAAGGGCTTTTGACAAAGTACTATATTATCATTAATTTTACAAAGAGCTCTAAACACCATAAACACCTAACTGGTGTAGGTATAACAGTTTGTCATTTATTGTTGATAAAACTGTTATAATACCCTTTACCAAAAAGGGACGGTTGGACAAATTAGTCACACCAAAACTCAATGGTAAAGAAGTACCATTCTCCACTGAAAGTACTTACTTGGGCGTAATAATCGACCAAAAACTAACGTGAAACTCTCAACGTATGCCATAAGGCAAAAATTGCTTTAGGTACGTGCAGTCGTTTAGTCGGGAACAACTGGGGCTTGCGTCCCAGTATGGACCTATGGCTGTACAGCAGCATAGTGAAGCCGATTCTTACCTACGCCTCCAAGGTCTGGTACTTTTTGAACCAGACAGTGGAGGCCAACCAAAAGACGACTGCGGACAGACTAAATAGTCTACAAAGGATTGCCTGCTTAATGGCAACTGGAGCGATGCGATCATTGGCTGGAGCGTCTCTTAGTGCAATTCTATGCCTAACGCCCTTGATCTTTATCTAGACAAGGGGGCGAGGGCTAGTTTGTATAGAATTAATGCCCAGGGCGGTTTGGGCTTGCTTTCCTACAGATTGAAATCCATTCTCGACTCAATTAAGGAAACACCGGTCTTCCACTATACACTTTTAATAAAAAATATACAGTGGAACTACTCTCCAGAAAAGACTGGCTGAATGGCCAGGTTATCTGTGAGGTCGGTAGCCTAATATGGTATACCGATAGGTCAAACATGGGCCTAGACGTGGGCTTTGGAATTTATATGAAACGCCCCATATTCAAATTTAGTATGAATTTCGGTAGATTCACCTCTATCTTCAAGGCAGAAATTTTCGCCATACTTCAGTGAGCGAAAATGAATCTGCAAAAACACTACGTCAACACTAAGGTCAAACTTAGTGAACTCGTAGCTAGTTGGAGACTGCGTGAATCGTCTACCCGCCCAGTATGTAACAACAGGGTCGTCTTAAGATGGGTTCCGGGTGAGAGTTCCGGGCGAGTATTTTAGGCAATGAACTTGCCGACAAGCTCGCACGGAAAGGCTCGAAGAGTATACAATTTGGATCCGAGCCATTTTGTGGAATCTCAAAAAGCCTAGCCCGATTGACCCTTGAAATTCTTTATCACAATAAATCACTTAAGATCTGGTTTGACACACCAGGCTTAAAACATTCTAAAATCTTATTCCGGGTTTTTGATCGTAAATTCGCTTCAAAGATTAAGTAAAAATAAATTGCGTATTCTGGCAAGAGCCCTAACTGGACACTGTTGTCTTAAAAAGCACATGTTTGTCCTGGGACTAAGCAACTCAAAGATGTGCCGTTCTGTTTCCTAACAGAAGAAACGCCCCTGCACATCCTAACTGATTGTGGACCCTTAATGCGCAAACTTAACACTCACCCACATGAGTAAACCCTTACTCTGTGACTCATCTGAGAAACTATGGACTCCACTAGGAAGAAGTATAATTCCTCACAGCTAAGCAACTCCTATTCATTGAAGACTTATAGTTAACTGCCATAGCAGCGATCACAATAGATCTTTTAGGTCGCAGTGATACTGGTCTCTTTCCCTGAACCTGCATAGCTGCTCGCACATTTAAAAAAAAGGATTGCCCTGAATCGACGAGCATGCATAGGTATAATATATAGATGTCGAGGAAGCGATAGATGCGTCAGAATCGTGCCAAATGGAAGTCCATAATCTGCGCCTACCTCTCTGGTTAATAGGCGTGTGTTTATGATATATTATATAAATTTATTAAGATACATCTTTGCTAATTTTTATGAAGTTCTCTGTCGAATGATTTCATCATCACCATTACAGCGATTCACAAGTACACTGCTAAACATAGGTCTCCCCCAAGGAGTGCTACAAACCACGCTCTTGAGCCACCTGCATCCATCGGCTTCCTCACCATCTCTTGCCAGGTTAGCACCCTACACTTTATCGGTAGCACGAGGCTGACACACGAGAACCTTTCTACCACATCGATTGCCTTCGTACTATATGGCCAGCCCATTGCCACTTCAGCTTACTTATCCGTTGGGTTATGTCGGCAACTCTGGTTTTACTAAGGTAAGTTTATAACCTAGATAAACCCCGAGCATAACACTCTCCAACTATCCATAGCTCGCTGAGCGACTTGAGCTTCCAGGTACGGACTCGTGTCGAGATGATTTGGTTATATGAAATAGAGGTACATAAGAAATTCACAACACATTCTAAATAAAAGAAATTTTATTAATTATATACTAAACGGAGAAAAATATCAATAATAAAAAATACACATACAATGGCATCCTATTACACTTATCCTAACCTATTAGAGACGTACCACTATGTATCGATAAAGGTTCAAAAATACAACGGTGACTTCACTACCGAAATCGCCGTACAATATCGATAAATAGCACATCCACATCATACAGTAAAAGGAAACTGAGTCAAATTTGTACAATTTAAACCAACCGTAATAATTATACAGTTTACAGACACGTACAGCCTGGCAACTCTCACAACGTAACAACGGTCCGTAATATTCGGACATGACATTGTATACACACACCTAATGCATACGAAGCAAAGGAATAAATTCGAAGCAACACCATGTAACAACTCTAACACAGACGACATAAATCAAATAATTTACAATCTTTATTCATTACAATCGTTATTATATGTATATAGTAACAAAAAAACAGCAACAAAATCGTATACACTTTATTTTTCTGAATAAATATAACACTGGTAAATTAAAAAGCCTGACTAAAAATGACTAAGCTGCGTCTACATTATAAAAATTTTATTTTCTGTCACTGGAAAATCTATATTTAGTTAATATTTACTATTCTTTACAGATTAAAATCTATTAAACATATTGCCGATTTCTTAACCGTCGGGTAAGTTATCCATCAAACAAATTATAACCCGACTGAATATAAAAATGAATTAATTGAACTATTTTATTCAGACAACTGTAATATTTCATTTATGTCGTGTTTTATTCTATGAATAACTTTCTGAGGGTTGTAAAATCAACCTTTAAATTCATAAACATTAATATGAATGCCAGTCAAAGAATATATAGATACTACGTTTAAATGTCAACAAGAGCATTTACATTTTTGACAGACATCTGATCCTAGAGTAATTACATACATAAAATATATGTAATATGCAGTCTGATTTCAACATAGAAGCAAGTTATTGTATTGACACAAAATGTTGACCGTTATTAATTTGGACACGATTTAAGAACAAATATTTTACTGGTCTTAACTTCGTAGACAGAGAAACCTATAGACTAATGACTAGCGTGGCCTCGAGTGATAAAGGACGATAACGTAGTTTTAGGTTATACAATAATCTTTATGACTTTTAAACATATTTCGATAAAAAATTTAATTGTTCTAAAAACTTAACTGAACAAGATTCACCAATCTTAAGCTCACAAAACACTTTTTTTCTCACTTAAGCCAACTTGTAAACTCCTTAGATCGCTACGAATTGTCAAAGTTGTTTAGCAAAGTGTAGTTTGCTAAACAAAAAACCGGCAGGGAGAAAGGGACAAACAATCACACCGCTCTGTCTCATTTCTATGCAAGACGTATGCATAAATCTATCTTTTTCGTGTGCGAATGTGAAAGAAGGCGTCAATTTGTTTATAGGTTTCTCTGTCTACGCTTAACTTACTTATCATCTCTATACCTGTCTCTTTCTATTGTCGTTGAGAGAGAGAGAGAGAGAGAGAGAGAGAGCAATTTTAAGCATTTCTTAAATTGACGTTAATTTTATGACAAAGGCCGTTATTCATTTACTATGCTCACGAATTTCAAAAGCTACAATACAATATTTTATATACTTTCAATCGGTTAATTAGGATATACGACATGTCAACCATACTGTGTAAATATAGGCACACGTTAGGCACAAGTATTTTTGTAATTAAGTAAATATTTTTTATTAAACATCAATAACAACCAGTTCAATCGCCGACGTCTGCAACAAATATTTTATATAACTGACAATGTGTGTGCAGTTTCCCAAATACGCCAGGCATTTTAGTGTCGATACCTACTGGTATACGTGTGTACTGGAATTAGGCTGGAAAGTTACAATCATTTCGTTTTTGCTATGAATATTAAAATAAATATTTCACATTTTGCAAACATATCATTTTATAATATATGTAGTTACAAGTAACAACGAATGTTATGACATCTTTTTTTTCGTAGCGCGTAATGTGAAGTCATATGTAAATACGCTATAAGGCTTAAAATTGGTGTTTGAATCTATATTCTTACAAGCTAATAGTGCGATCCAAACTTAAATGGCGGCGGTGAAGTTAACCGAAAGACGCTTCGCAACAGCAAATTTTGCTGCACACGTTTGCACGCTTCTGCTCAAGTACAGTCGAGTACATAGATATTGTTATATCTATACAAATAAATAAAATTGAAGTGTCTGTGTTATGTCAAAATAACAGCTTTTTACTAAATGAATATGAAAGTCTATTTGGTACTATTTTATTTTTGATATCGTTCACGGGTTCCACAACTATCAAACAATAGATTAATTATTATAAACATGCAGCCAATAAGTAATGAAAATTTATTATCTACATAATGTGTACTAAGAGACAGAAATTACTGTCATCTTGACTATACATCTAAATTTCACATCCGCCATCAAGGTTGTATCGAGTAATATAAATTCACATAAAAATATTAAGAGAACTATAAACATCTTACTGGGATTTTATAAAAATGCCATACGTCCTTCATCGGCACCTGTTTAAAGGCACTGTTATAATAAAGCTTAATAAAATTGCATAAAAAGCGAACAACATTACGCCGTTATTAATAAAAAAGTAGTATGCAGGGCCTCAATAATTACCGAAAAGAAAACTTATATAACGTAACCATCTTTAAAGACATCGATCACATATTATAGTCCGGCTCGAAGGACCAGCTGCACTAATGCCGAAATGTGCTATATCTATCGACTCACCAACTCCTTTTGCTGTTTTAAGAGCCGACGTACCAAAAAATGAGCTCGAAGGAGGATAGAAGAATACTTTCGTGCAAAACGTTAGTTTGGCTTAATAAAATGTAAAGGTTTCTTACCTTTTCTTTTACAATAATTATCAAGACCCAAATAAAATACAATGAATGGACGGCACTGTGTACACACATAATGTAAGCACATCTATAATGTGATTATATAAAATACACATTAATTTCTTCAAATGCTCATATAAATATATAAAGAACTGTGAAACATATTTCATTACGTATAGATAGAACAAAAACTAATTGCCGTGAAAATATTTCACGAAAATCGTCAATAACCAAATTTCTTTTAATATTTTATACACTGCACGTGTAAATTCTGGTTTTTTTACTTTATTTTTATACTAACTACATAAAAATAGTATGTTGTAACTGCACTTTAGAAAAAATAATTTAAAAAAAAATTGTCGCGAATACGAACATGCATATTGTATACGTTTGGTAAAAATATACATTTTTTTATGTATTTTCAACAATTGCACTAGCTTAAGGCAACGGGACTCACGCAGTTTCGTTTCCGGAGGAACTAAAGAAATCTTAATTTATACTTTGAGATCAATTATATCTTTACTTTCAGCTGCATGTCGTCCCAATTTGGTTGTTTTATAAGACACGTTATGTGAGTTTGAGATTATTTTGTGGGGTAAGTTTTGCAGTTAAATAGCAACGTTTTCTTTATTCTGTTGATTAATTATTCATTAAAATACAAATTTATTGTTACTTAACTACAAATTCAATCAGAAATAAAATTATTTAAATTTCCAAAAACAAAATTAAAACGATAAAATTTACAGGAAAACTCTTTCAAATGGCACAATTTGTACTATAGTACAGTCATTTACAAAAATATGTAATACTTTATAATACATATAAATTTACAACAAACCCTTATTTTAAATTTTTATTCACTGTAATAATAACAAAAACCGAATAGATGTCATAATTAAATAAAAAAAGTATCATCATTACAACCCTTCTTTATACAGAAATCCACACCAAACACGGCCTATATTTGTATCCCCCAAGTAATGACACAAAACTACGTATATTCAAGTGTAAATTTAAAAATATATTGTGGACACTACCAGGTGTATCCTATTACTTTCCTCTTATGACATACTTTTGTGCCTGACTGTACCAATAAACTAAATAACAATACGAAAGTAGCACGAAAATGTACCTCAATTTAAAATCGAGAACAACTACAACACGTTTCATGTCACACCACATTGCATTATTATTAGAAATTCATATTTACTTACAGTTAACAATAATTACATAATAAAGAACACATACTCCACTAAAACTAGATCAAGAAATTTAATGTGGCCCCATACACAACATAACTTTTTGTCGTCAATTTACCCAATATATACAATAACCGAAATTGTACAAATGGACCTGATTTTGAGAAAAAAAAATTGCATGTATAGGAAAGTTCGAGATGCAAAATGTTTACTGCTAATTAAGACACCCTTAAAAAGTTTACGTTTCTAAAAACTTTTTACCCTTCACCTTGCTCAAAACTCCTTGTTTTTCGCAAGTCGTATGCTGGTATCACCTTGCCTTAAAACGTTTCACCTCGCCTTAAAATAGGATAAAAATGACTGAAAAGGCTAACGGCTAGACGTTAAAAATTTATGAGGTTAAAAAAATGGAAATGTCGATAAATAGCTACGGGCAAAACCTCTATAACTCACATGTATACATAAAGAAAATTTTGACTAATTTAATATTCTTTAAATAGTTTTGTACCTCCCATGTAAGTCTTTTATATTCTATTCATACTTTAATTAAATTATGTTTTCTTTTAACATTGTTTAGAAGTGTCAATAATAAATACACTATTACCTCAGGCTAGCAAAGGAAGGTAGACAGAACACTACACAATTTACGAGGGACACAAAACCCATGCTCAACTTGTTTTTATAGAATAAGGGTGACAAGCGAGCACACAGTCCACCTGATGTTGAGCGGATGTCGTGGCCAATTGAAATCTACATCTATCCTCGATTAAAAACCAAAATGCAGATGTGTTGTCACATGTGAGGATTAAGATGGAATGCCTCGCTTCCAGTAAAAAGGGACTCCGGTTCTCTACTGTCACTATAAAAACACAGCACCATTGAGATGCTATTTTACGCTGGTATTCTGTGAGAGCATGGTCCTTCCCTGGTCGAGCCGACCCATTCGTGCTACAACCATAATATAGGTGCAGCATGGCTCTATGTCTTAATTACTTACTACTTATTGTAAGAACACGCACTCACCCACACCTAATATGCACCTAAAACCATATTGTTGCCTGCAAATGAATTTAGGTACATATTACGTGTGTGTCCTTAAAAACGATTAGTTTATTTTTTATATCTAACATATAAAAATTAATATTTGTTTGTTCGTAATTTTTTGCGCTGCCATGCCATTAGGTAGGTCCATAGTTGGACCCGAGAGGCGGCGCTGTTGTAGAAACCAGTTATCAGCCGTGAGAAGCCGGGATAGATCGCTAGTATAGAATAAAATAAAACATTCTGTCTATCTTACACATGTTGGTCTGAAGCTTTGACTTTTGCTATTGTTGACTTCATATAATATAATATATATTATATAAATAATACCCAAATGTTGCAGGCTTCACGGTATAGCCAAGTTTTTGTTGAGTTTGTATATAAAAACTGATTTTAATATAATTTTACTTCCTTTTGCAATGTTGAATTTATAATATTATTAGAATTTGGATTAGATATAACGTTTCCCTGTTAAGAATAAAAAAAATCGATTTACATGATTAAAATATATTGTTTTACTATGGAGCCACGAATACCATAATTCTTCGTTAAATAACTACTATTTAATAATTACGGCGTACTAATCTTTTAATATATAAATGTATATGAACTTTGTGTACATCTTTCATAGTGACATAGTAATATCATAATAATATATGGTATTGTATCATTTTAAGCATACTTCGAAAGAAAAACTATTGAACTGATTTAAATATTATCCATACGTGCTATATTAATGCGTACAAAAAGTACATTCTCAGTCGTACACTTTCATTGTACATTTTATTAGTAAATCCTGCGTATGACGCCACGAAAATAACTTTCAATCTAGCCCCGGGCTTTTCGTCGTAAAGCCTTATGTACACCAAATAATATCGTTTACCTTGTCATAAACATTCACGAGTATAATCAATTCCTGTCATCTATGTCTTTATATTAATTATAATTACACTAAATACGTCTTACGTTTAAAATTTACTTGGACACATAAATTTGAGCTAAGTCATTGATTGAAGAATAAATGTTGGGGCTCGAGACATACGTGTGTAATATTAAATTGCTTTTAAGCTGTTCCTAAAAATTTAATATTTGTAAACTGTTAAAAATAATTTTCATTTGCCTCTTATAATATTTGAAACCATGATGGAAAACCACATAAACATTAATCTATTAAATGAAAATTTTAGCTACCTTAAATTAAAATTATAAATGTTTAAGTATTTTATTTATACCAGAGGTAATAGAATTAATAGATTATATGATCAATTCAATTTTTGAGTAATTTTAGTAAACAGCCAAAAGCCTTGTATCCGAACCAAACAAGTTTTTGGTAATAGACATTCCATCATGATTCCAATACCAAGGTGCACAGGATTTTTCAATGAGATTATCGAGTTATTATCAAAATACAATATGAAATACGGTGGGGCTTGGTAAATATAAATTGCGCTAAGACACTGATGAGATAGCATTATGCGGAGAACCCATTTGAGTGAGAACTTTATCCAGCCATTGGAGTGGACCATGGAGGTGTATTTCAATCCAACAAGGTGTCGATGTCACATCCTGTCGATGGTACTCCGCCCCCCATCCCTTGACGAATGACATACGAATTGTACACATTTTAGTCAACTCATAAACTGCTTCAAAACCGTGATTGACACTCTGCGAGAGTAACTGAGCGAACTCTCTGTTGTTGAATATCTTCAGTGAACACCCTGGGGGTATCTTGCAAACAGTAGACGGGTGGAAGCCATGGTGATGGTTACAGTTGCGACTTTGAACAAAAATGGCCGCGTCAGACAAGCATTCGGCGTACACCTCACCCCCCACATAATACAAATGCACTCCCTTACCTATATGACGTCTAGTATTCTCTATCGTGGAGTTTCTATTCACATTGCTCAGTTGACCAAGGCAAAATCTGTCGCTGTTGTTTGATGGATCAGTGAAACCATCCACAACTACCGAATGAGAATTGCAATGGAAAACTTCGCCTACCCTACAGTTAAGTTCATAATAAGCTACTGACGCCCAATAAAGTGGCTCTTGGTACGAAACTGGTGCAACTTCCCCAGGAGGTTCCGTATCGTCTGAAGGCGGGGAGTACGCTGGCGGTGGGGTATCAGGTAGCTCTGAAGAGGCTGATGGAGGAAAACCAGACCCTGAATAAGACACATTGTGGGGCATCGCCGGCTCCGTAGTCCTCTGGAAAGGCAGCAAGGAGTGTCCCGGTGCAAATTCAGAATGCCTCGGAACCAATACTGGAGGAAGAACGGGACTCTCAACCCTCTTATAATGGTAGGGGTTTATGCAAACCTCTTTCTGTTTAGCGCTGAATGGGTACTGACAAATTTCTAGTGGTTTCAGCTCGTGATGGCTCTGCAGATCAGGCCAGCGCCACACACGGCAGTATATAACATGTGGGAGTCCTTTACGGTGGGATACCTGAAAACAAGGATAATCATCACTGTAAGATAGTAAGACCGGCACCTGGCAACAGTGTGATAGTTGCAAACCATTCAGTAACCGTTATCATTACAGCCTATCAAAAGTCCACTGCTGAACACAAGAATCCCCCATACGTAGTATCATAGGGAGGATATTTGCCATAAATGCCACACTTGGCAGGTGATTGACCAAATGCAGTTTTTTTTAAGTTATTATTAGGAATATGCTGCTGCCCATCCCCTGGATCCCCTCTGTCATCTCACACGACACCCACGGGACGATATAGAGTAGTTGATGTTCTTACACCACTACTACTGGTTCACCATTCAGTAAGTTATAATCCAAATATCTCTCACAGCTGGGCAAAGATTTTCTCTGACCGGATCAAACCCTTCACAGTATATGCTCAGCACCTGGGCTACCGGCTACGGTTCAAACCATGCATTACTTATGATAAAAATATAAACAACTATATGAAATTGTAGCTCACCTTTATTTTAAGCTCAAACAACAAGTACATTCTTCGTCATCATTATAAAAAATATTGTACAATGCACCTAATTCATTTTTATCTATAGATTTAATCCTTATACCTAACACAGCTCAGTAGTGCAGTGGCCAAATGTTTAGTGATGGCACTATGAGCCACATGTTCGAATCCAGCACGGAACAAGTATTTGAAAAATCTATAATTAATTCTAGTTATGAATGTTTGTCTTTGTTTGTCCTGTGTATTTGTGTATGTATAATGCCTCCACAATACAGGAGATTCTATTGAGGGGGTAACTTTTTTTAAATTAAAAGACCACTGCATCCTAACTTTCTTTCAATTCCATAAATATATGTATGCTATTCTTTTCCATTATATTGATGATGTCAACTCACATCTGCCAGGCATCTTTAATAAGCATACTAGTCTAATTAAGAAATTTGAATGCAAGTTTTTTTATATGTGGTAGAGCCATACTGCAGTTATAGTAAGGATGTTGTGCGAATAGGTCGTCTCAAACGGGTCGTGACCACGCAAACGAAAGGTGACAACACATCTGCATTTTGATTCTTAATCAAGGATAGATTTAGATGTCCGAGTCACAGCATCTACTTTCCATCAGGTGGACCGTGTGTTAGCTTAGCACCATAAAAACAAATTTTCAAAGCATAAGATATACCTGTAACCGTCCATCGAGTGATCGGGGAATAGTGACACACTTGGACGGTGTTCCTGGACAAGAGAGTGCTCTTTCAAGCTCCTCTATAGCACCTTTTCTCTTTTTCAGTTTTTTCACCAGGCTGTCTACTGCTTTCTCTGCCCATTTTTCTTCCTCATCACCCTGAAATAAAATTTATAAAAAAATCATTTTATATTACATTTCATAGTCACTACATTAAATTTTTTGTTGTTTAGTGGCGTTGTAAGAATATTCACTACTCTATATCAACCCTTACAGAGTGAAACAAACTGCAAGAGAAGACAGAGGGAAACAAACGCCAATTGCATCTTCCTAATAGCAACTAAATAATTAAAAACTGCAGTTGTCAAATTATCTGCTATGCATGGAACCATTGCAAATGTCCAATGATTGTCAAATTATTTACTATTACTTATTATTTACTCATAATTATTTACTCATAGGACATTTGCAATGGTTCCCATTGCAAATGTCCTATGAGTCAATCTATGGGGTAGGCTTATATTCAGCAGTTGACTTTAATAGGCTGTAAAGATGATGATAAAATTTCTACAAGAAAGTCTTTTCATACAATATTAAACAATTCAATATGCATTGCCACATGGTGGCGACTTAAGAGAATCGACTACTATGACATTTCATGGCTGTCATAATGAGGTGACAGAGGGTAATGAAAAAGGCTGTCATAATGAGGTGACAGAGGGTAATGAAAAAGCTGGTAGGCAGTAGCGTCTTCCTAGTAAAAACTCAAAATATTAAGACTGGTTACCCACCCACTTGCCAATACATGGCAGCTATAACTTATAACACCCCTATGAGGCAATCTATGGGGGAGGCCTATGTACAGCACTGGACTTTTGAATTAATTAAGTGTTGAATATTACTCTATTATTTAAAATATGCAAAAAATATGAATATGGATCATGAATATATTACCATATTACATATATAAGCAATTCTTAATGAGTCACAAGTTCTCAGAAGTGGTGATTGCACGCCAATATACTGACTCATGATAAATCAATAATATGCTGTTTACAGTTCAAGTTATTTTTGGCTCAGAGCAAGTGGCAAAAAAAAAACGAATATAGGTCTTAATACTCTTTCTTCATTTCCTTCTTCTTTTTATTTAAAAATAAATAGACAAGGGGATATAACAAAAAGGTACCATGATAGTGTATTTAACTACTAAGAAGTTAAGATACTTAAAAAGTAAAAAATACCACAAGATTAGTTACCAATTCTATTTTTATTTTTTAAATATGAGCAATGCTCACTACTACTATTCTTTGTAATCACTTGTGGTAACCAAATGCTTGTTAGGAGTGGTTAACGACAGTAGTCGAATGGTGGATTTGAACCAAAAACCTATAGGTTGTGGTTCACAACCTGCCATTAGATACTGTCGCTTCTACTAATTCTATTGAATTATACTAAATTTCAAATATTACTAAGATTTTACAAGACTAAAAACTAACACTACTATAATTATGAATAATAATTATTTATGTTATTAATATTCAGTTTTATATTATTTAGTTCTCAAAAGTTTTGCAAGCACAATATTAAAAGGGATATTTATTATGTTTACTAAAAAGGGAACATTGTGTGTTGAATATTACAAGGTAAAAATATCAAAAACCAAAACCTCCCTGGTTTTGTCAAATGTCTGCCCTCTAAACATATTTGCTCTAGGATACACTTATCTAGGCCACACTTTCACAAAGAACTATCCTTCATGTCATTTTTTGCTAAAGAAGTGGTTAAATTAAAAGTTTTGACTTCAATATAAACAAAATGAGTACATCATCAATTTATTCGAAGTCAATTAACTATGCATTCTTAAGGATAACTCAAAAACCACTGGTCAGATTTGATCAAATTTATATGGGACCACATGAAAAGCACCAGCTTTCAAATAAAAAAGAATCATCAAAATCGGTTCACCTAGAAAAAAGTTCTGAGGTAACAAATGTTAACAAAATAGTTGAATTGAGCACCTCCTCCTTTTTATAAGTTGGTTGAAAAACAGGTGAGCAGGCATGACCAAGGCATGGTCTTATTATAACAGGTGTTATCAGTTTAGTAAATTTTGAGGCCTCCTCCACCACAGAACCACATCTTCACAAGTAGACTGTGCTAAATGGAACCAGAGAATTTTCCTTTCAGTCTGAAAGATTCCTAACACCACACAAGTCCTAAGTAAAATTAAATATATATGTATCACAGCCATATAATCCCTTAAAAGTTTATAGCAAAAGCTTATACATTGCCCCATAAATGAATCACTAATTCTATGGAGTCTAGTAACTGATATTACAAGCTTATGTTTATTCTTATGAAAGCTATTTATTTTTATGTACATACATTATATTTTCATAAATTTATTGCAATACCAAAGTTAATATGTCTATTTATTTAAAATTTTCTCTAAGGGACTCTACAATTTAAGTTATAAATCACCCGTACAGCTCTCTTTTTATTGCAAAACAAATATGACTTTAATGTCAGTCGCATTACCACATAGACAGATTCCATGAGACATTACACTAAGAAAGTAACTAAAATAAACTAATCTAGCTGTCTCCACATTGGTGAGACTTCTAATCTTTCTTACAGCATATGCTGCAGAACTAAGTCTGCCAGCTAATTTAGATATATGGGGGCCCCATTGAAGCTTCGGTTCATTTGTAATACCAAGAAAAGCAGTGGTATCAACAAGACTCAACTCTTCCCCATTTAAGAGCACAACCAGCTTATTTCTAAAGTTATGAAAAAGTTGTGTCAAGAGTAAAAAAGGAAATAATAATATCTTTCACACAATTTTTGCATTGGAGCGAATCAAACATTTATATTATTATGGGATAGGAAATCTACTTCCAGAAAAGCAATTGTTTTTCTGGATAAAACTAATTACTCCAAAGGACATTTATAACTTAAAATAATTTTATATTTCGGGAGTAGATAGAGCAAGCAGATGAATTTGTATATTTGGGATGCATATTTAGCAAGGATGGGAGATATGATAAGTACATAAACGACAAATGAATGCAGGAAATAGAGTAAATGGGGCCCTACACTCTATTGTGAAAAGCCAGAATGTGTCAAAAAAGGCACGTATGGCAATTCACAATGCTGTGTTGGTCCCTACTTTAACATATGGTAGTGAAAGTTGGGCGTGGCAGAAGAGGCATGAGAGTAAAATAAATGCAGTAGAAATGCGGTCTTTAAGGAGTATGTTAGGGCTGAATCTGAGTGACAGGGTGAGAAATTGTGTGTTAAGAGAAGAGTGTGGAAAGGACAAGATGAGGATGTGACCAGGATTAAGAAAGGAATGCTTTCAAGGCTTGGTCATGTGGAAAGAATGACTGAGGAAAGAGTGACAAAGAAAATTTATGTTGCAGAAGTGAACAGCAGTCGAAAAGGGACATCCTTGGCGAAAGTTTATCAACCAAATTGGCGATATATTGAAAATGGGCCAAATTAGAAGAATTCTCAGAGTAAGAACATGCACCAGAGGATGAGAGGAAATCTAAATTACAATAGAAAAAAAATCAACCGGGAAAACAGCAACAAACAAAAAATAAAAATAAAGTTCAAAGCATATAGATGGTTCTAGACATTCAGCTTGAAGGGTGGCTGTCGCATATGATTTCATAGCACCTATAATCTGTAACATGCAAGCACTTTAATAGTATCCTGTGAGTTTCAAAGAGTAATTTTAATGTGAGGTTCTATTATAAATCCAGCATAATCAGTCCTTTTTTCATATTGAAAAAAGGTGACAAACATGCACACAGTCCACCTGATGGTAAGTGAATATTGTGGCCCATGAACATCTACATTAATCCTTGATTAAGAATCAAATGACAGATGCCTTTTCACCCCTCAGGACTGAGACGGAATGCCTCATATCCAGGAAAAAGGGTCTCCAGTTCTGTACATTCACCATTCTAAACACAGCAGCATTGAGGTTTGCATTTATGCTTACGCTGGATTCAAGTGCTAGTTGCTGCAAATTATTGAATTACAAAAGTTTTTGGTTGGATAGGTGAGGGCCCTCAATGACCACCAGATAGTACATGTAGAATATTTACATTTTTCTTACACTTTCCAACCACATAGTTTGTGTGATGAAGACCAGAAATATGAGTATTGAGAATAACACCTAGAAATATTTACTTTATCTTGCATGAAAATAGCTTCATTATTTATTGAGAGCGCTATGGAATATTCAACTTATATGTTAACACCACTGAAATGCATTTGGGTAAACAGAGAGTGAGGCCATTATCATTAAAACCACTGGAAGGTACTGCAAGGCAGAATTTGGATGGCATTGTCTTTATGACAATGCTTCACTGAAAGAAGGCGAGCAGATATATGATACTATGTTATCTACTCATTGCATAATTTTACAGAAGCAACTTACAGAGGAGTCAAGATCCAAAGTGTAGATGTTATGGAAAAGTGGGCTAAGTATTGAGCCTTATGGAAGACCTTTTCAAACAAGGCGAGTTGGGAAGGAAGAACCATGGTAATAGACAAAGATAGAATGAGATATGAAGAGCTTTAAAATTATGTAAATCAAACTCAGATTTAGTATGTTATGCATGAGTAGAGGAAGTTGGACATTCTCATATGCTGGAGAGATTTTAAGAGAGACTCCAATAACATTCTCATTGTGAGAAAAATGCAGGTGGGTAAAGAAAGCACTTCCTGTAATAACCTTCCCTCAAAAATGCATATTTTTTATTAGAATTCAGGTCCAAAATATTTTTGAGCAAATCTGCAGTTATCACCGGCTAAATTGATTTTAGAGCCTGTTTTTAGAAAAAGCCACACCTCATCCTACTATCACCGGGGTTACTTTTTCCAACATAATTGAGTAGATGTCTCTGGCAGCTTACAAGTAACAGTTTAGTCAAGAAAATACTAGTTTGTCCTAAAATTTATTGGCAAAAATATTTTGTAAATTATGAAACCCTTTTTATTATTAAATATTCCCAGTCAAAAGTTTAAAGCAACATGTATAATATATTATATCTTATAACTAATACAATATTATTTTTTTATTAAAAATAAGAATATTTTATTTTATGAAACATCAACACAACTTACATAAATAAATTATAAGATTATTATTTAAGAAAAATTGTAATTTTGATCTTAATTTTATCGAAAACTATCAGTTTCCAAGTGCTCAGCTTTATACAAGTATGTTAAAAAAGTAGATCTTTCAAAAAATTGTCTTTTATTTTATTATAAAGGTGAGCCCATAACTGGTTCACACTTTTGGGAGTTATGTAAATCAGTAATCAAATCTCCTATATAACATCATATTACACAACTTCAAAATGTTTGATATATTAGAGGAGTAATTGTTTGCTCTTAAACAACAGTTGTGTCCTTAATTTACAAGGTAAGTTTAGGGTTAACACTGTAGAATGGAACACTTAGATAATATTGTTGTTAGAAAAATATCATATTTCAATAATTTATGTAAGGATCTAAAGAGATATGGATACGTCTTTAGCGTCATAGTGTATACATATTGTTAAACACATTTAAAAAGTAACTTGATAAGAAATATACTTCACATCTGTAATAAAGGTTTTTATGTTTTTTTTTTTAAATTATTTAACTTAAAACGACAAAATAAATATTAACTAACAAATTCAATGTTATTTAACTATATGTTTTTGCGTTTGTTATTTCACACTGAAATAAGAACTTATTTCATTTTACATTTTACTATGTTAAGTACTTTCAAACTACATCAATATTCAAGACATTACCTGTTTCCAACCAAGCAATTTCTTAACAGCGGGACTTGTAAAGGAGAAAAGGCTGTTCAGACTCGACATAGGACCACTGCTGGAAGATTCACCATCATCGGTGTCCATAGTGACGATAGTGCTGGCTGTACGGGAACTTCGATGAGTCACCAAAACTATGGGGAGACCGCCAATTACTGTACCGAGAAAGGCTCAATCGGCCATCGATTAACTTGGTATTCCCCACAATATCCTTTTTACGATCACGAACACTACAAAATAGCGATTAGCGTGACACTAGTAAATGACAGCTAGAAAAAAAAACAGGCAGCGTTCATTTTCTTTACGATTTTTTTTCTCCGGTAATGGACCCGTAAGGCTGTACTTTGGCCTGTGTCAAGCATAGACTTAGAATAGTAATAGACAGACAAAGGGTGCGTTTGGCAGAAAAAAGCGCTAGCAAGCGCTTATAAGCGCTGAAATAGTTTTCGGCCAGGACACGATTGCTACTTCAGTAGACTTCAGTAGCGCTGACACAATTCGCCATTTTGCTTATTTAATTTGTTTGTTTTGAAGTAGAGTTTATAAGTTATTTTGTGCAATATTAGTTTTAAGTAATATAATGACATGAATAAACATATACATGTTATTAAAATTCATGATTGGTAAGTTTTTAATATGAATACTTTACAAACATATATTTAAATTAGGTTAGGTTCCCCGGTTAAAACTAACATCGTGTCCTGGAGGAAAATAGCTACTTACGATTTGACAGCGCTTACCGCTTACGATCGCCATTTTGCTTACAAGCGCTTGCTAGCGCTTTTTTCTGCCAAACGCACCCAAAGTGTGCAAGTGACAAGAAAATTCAATAAGTAATATATTCAAAAGGTAATATAGCAAGATAGAAAAAGATAGCAAATCTCATGATTTTGTAACCGTTTTTGAAAGACAGGTCAACATTCAACAAGGCGGCAAGAAATAAGCTCCTAGCTTTGACTATAAAACCAAAGGAGACAGCATCGCAAGGTATACCCCTCTGTAAAGGGAACGAGAGTCTGACTCATAGCCGTTATATAAGACTAGTTGCTCCGCGTCGAGCGCCATTACGCAAGTGATCGTGTCACTCAATTGAGCTTCACCAAATGCCGAATTGTGGTGTATTTTCATACAAAAAACAATCAAAACGGTCAAATCTACAAAAGGACATCGTGGCTTTTCATCTGTGAATACACATGAAAATCACTACTGTGAATACTTTTAATATAATATTATCGTTAAAACTCGTATCGTAAGTGTTGCCAGCATAGTTCATGAAGTAAAAAAATAAGCGATTTTAAAATAAACATAATTTACTACACAAAAACAATATATTAACGAAAATTTATTTCATATCAACTAAATCAATTTGTGATGAATAATAATCATACATTAAGATGTGTAGTGGATTTTGTCGAATGATTTAAATATTCAGCTCAAAATTTTTATTTTTGGATTTAGTTTATGGCCATTAATATGTTGTGCATTAAAACAACACGATTGCTTTGCTTTTTCTGTACAAATCGAACTACTGAAAATACCGCTTAGTGTAAAAACAACATAATTCACAGATATTTCTTTTGAGTCATTGTTAAAACAACACAAGTGCATATAATTGTGTTGTTTTTTCACTCAACCCTGGCAACACAGCTGAATGGCGCTGCTATATATATATATATATATGACATCGAAGTTCCCGTACAGCCAGCACTATCGTCACTATGGACACCGATGATGGTGAATCTTCCAGCAGTGGTCCTATGTCGAGTCTGAACAGCCTTTTCTCCTTTGCAAGTCCCGCTGTTAAGAAATTGCTTGGTTGGAAACAGGCAATGTCATGAATATCGATGTAGTTTGAAAGTACTTAACATAGTAAAATGTAAAATGAAATAGGTTCTTATTTCAGTGTGAAATAACAAACGCAAAAACATATAGTGAAAGAACATTGAATTTGTTAGTTAATATTTATTTTGTCGTTTTAATTAAATAATTAAAAAAAACGTAAAAACCTTTATTACAGATGTGAAGTACATTTCTTATCAAGTTACTTTTTAAATGTGTTTAAAACAATATGTATACACTATTTATGACGCTAAAGACGTTTCCATATCTCTTTAGATCCTTGCATAAATTATTGAAATAAGATATTTTTCTAACAACAATATTTAAGTGTTCCATTCTACAGTGTTAATCCTAAACTTACCTTGTAAATTAGGACACAACTGTTGTTTAAGAGCAAACAATTACTGCTCTAATATATCAAACATTTTGGAGTTGTGTAATATGATGTTATATAGGAGATTTGATTACTGATTTGCATAACTCCCAAAAGTGTGAACCAGTTATGGGCAGTTATGGGCAGTTATGGGATATAATATATTATACACGTCTCTTTAAACTTTTGACTGGGAATATTTAACAATAAAAAGGGTTTCATAATTTACAAAATATTTTTGCCAATAAATTTTAGGACAAACTAGTATTTTCTTGACTAAACTGGTTACTCGTAAGCTGCCAGAGACATCTACTCAATTATGTTGGAAAAAGTAACCCCAGGGATAGTAGGATGAAGTGTGGCTTTTTCTAAAATCAGGCTCTAAAATCAATTTAGCCGGTGATAACTGCAGATTTGCTCAAAAATATTTTGGACCTGAATTCTAATAAAAAATATGCATTATTGAGGGAAGGTTATTACAGGAAGTGCTTTCTTTACCCACCTGCATTTTTCTCACAATGAGAATGTTATTGGAGTCTCTCTTAAAATCTCTCCAGCATATGAGAATGTCCAACTTCCTCTACTCATGCATAACATACTAAATCTGAGTTTGATTTACATATATATATATATATATATATATATATATATATATATATATATATATATAATAACCGACCGCTAACACTTAGCGGTCAGCCGCCGTAGAGTCTAGATCACCTGAAGATGCCTCGTGTAGAGGCGAAACACGTGTCGTATTGTCGTCGATGGTGTGTCATTCCTGGAATAGTGGTGTTGGGAGTAGTGGTGCCGGGAGTAGTGGTGCTGGGTATACTGGTGACGGGATTAGTGCACGCAATTGAGGGAGGGCGGGAGGTACTCTTCATTCCAGGTAAAACACATCATTGTATTTTTAAGCGGATGGTTGCGAATTAATTAATGTCTTATCTTTGTCAATTATCATCTTAGGTAGATATTTAATTTTATTCATTTAAAAATATTAATCACACAAATAATGATTAAAATAATATAATTTAATCAAAAGGCGTAGGGAACTGTCGACCCTATCGCCCGTTGACGTAACGGTTATGTGACAAAACCGCTACGTTAGCGCAGTCAGTCAGCACCTTGCCAAGAGGTGTTAGTGCTGTGCCTCGGCAAAAATTGAAGGTGCAAAGGCCCACTTGTGCAGATGGCCTCACCATAAAACGGCGCCGGGTCTGGGCGTCTGCCGCTAAATGGCGCCCTCAAAAATGGATAATGGAATTAAATAGAACGCGCAAAGGGCCGCTGCCTGGAGGTCGCCAGGGCGCATCTGGAGCTGGCGCTGGACGCGACAGTATGCGAACCGCCAGCCGAGCGCGAGGTGCTGCACGACCACCCAGCAGCCCCTCGCATCCACCATCCCCACCAGCTGGCTTGGTGTCGGCAGGGTCTTCGCGGGCCCAGCAATCGGCACCCGCCACTGGTGGAGTACGCCGTATGTGTTGGACAATGCATATAAATAGCAACGCATTGCGGGCGTATTTTAGAGCGAAAGGGGGAGATATTGGAGGTTTTGCGTATCGGGCAAGGATGCATCGACTTTTTGCTGAGCTGGAGCCATCTGTAACCATCACCGAGCAAAACCTGGCAGACCGAGTTCGGTATATCTTGCGCTCAAATACATTTGATGTCACCGAACTCGAACGGCTACGACGTGAGGTTGTTCCTTCATCGAGTGAAAATGCTGCGGCTGAGGATATGGCGCCACAACTTGCTGAGCAAACAGCAAACGTGGATGCCGCCGTGAATACCCCAGTTGTGGTAGATTCAAACGATGATGGAACAGTCGCCCAGGAATTGGAACTAGAGCAAATGAGGAGTACATTGGAAGAGGCGATTGTGGAAACGCGCAGTACGCCTCTCGAAAATCGACCGCGACTTCCCCGCATAGCCCTAAGCAAGCGGAATCGGGCTGTCGTGAGGGCTCTGAACCCAATGCTGGTGACCTATTTGGAAGCCAGCCGGGACCTTTGCGAGACGGACTCAATTCTTTTTGGCGCCGCACTTGCAGTCTGCCGTATTATAGGCGCCAAATTTTCCACGGCTGGACGTGCTATTGGATAAAGTAGTGCTATCCCAGCCTGGAGAATAAGAATTGAAGAACGTGTCGCTAAGGCTAGGGCCCTCATCGGCAGACTGATGTGCTTCAGGTCAGGCAATGCCAGACCGAGGATTGTGCGCACCGTCAGGATGGTGTTTGCTGGGACAAATGTTAGTTTGTCCCAGCCGGATATAATGCAAAAACTGACGGAGCCCATAGACGACCTGATGCAAAGAATTGCTGCTTGGGGAAAGCGCATTCGGCGATATACCGAGAAGTCGAAACGGTTCAACCAGAATCGTCTCTTCCAGAGTGATCAGAAGAGGCTCTATAAATCATTGGAGCGACCAATGGTAAGTGGAACGGGTCCAGCACTGAATCAGGCCGACACGGTCGCATTCTGGTGCAGCCTGTGGTCAGAGCCCGTAAACCACAACGAGGGCCCTTGGACGGAAGTTGTGATGAGTCAGTGTGCGGGTATTACGCCCATGGACCCCGTCATCATAACGCCGGATGACGTAGCTGAGGCGGTCCGGTTCCCCTAACTGGAAAAGTCCGGGGCTTAACGGGCTGCATCACTACTGGCTGAAGGGGTTCATGATGTTTCACGCTGTGCTCGCCCGACAGTTTCAAGAGGCTCTCAACCAGAAGTCACTCATCTCATCGAGCCTCTTCACTACTGGGATCACTTATTTGGTTAATAAAGACCACACAACCCGAGACAATACCGCCCCATCACCTGTCTACCGACCATATACAAGACACTAACATCCATTTTGAGCGCGAGTATCACTCGTCACCTGTACTCAAATCAGGTGATGTCACGCGCTCAAAATGGATGTTGGGGCAGCGGTCGTGGAACCAAGGAACCACTCCGCATTGACGCGGTCATTGGCAAAGTGATAGCCGCCGCCTGGATAGATTACAGAAAGGCATTTGACTCGTTGCCCCATACATGGCTAAAGAGGGTCCTCGAGCTGTACAAGATTGACTGTACAGTTCGAGACTTCCTCGAGCAGTGTATTAAAAAAAAATTAAAATTAAAAATTTCCTTTATTTCCAAAAATCCTATTACAAATATTTGTCGAGTCTTCCCTTTAAGTAGTCAGAGACACTTGTGTTGGGAATAACTCGCTACTTCCCTTACGGTTGGCTAAATAAGATAAACTAGGTAGGTATATTATATCTAAAAGGTTAGTTTAGGATGGTATGGTTTACATTTTTTTTTACATTGAAATATAACATTTTTGATATAATTCAAATTTAAATTTAAATTACGGCTCTAGTGGCAATGAACTATTTTCATGTAAGCATGTATGGTAGTATATAAAATGTGCGTGAGTGTGTATATATGTTTGTGTGCGTCTGTACATGTGTGTGTGCGTGCGTGTGTATGTGTGTGTGTGTGTGTGTATGTGTGTGTAGGTGTGTGTGTACTTGTATATGTGCGTATGAGTGTATACGAGCTCGTGTCTGTATGGGAGTGTGCATGTGTGCATGTGTTGGTTACATGTATGCCCTACGGATAAGGTTCCTTGGGATCGGTATGAACATTCCGCATACAGGAACCAGCATTAATTGAACCAAACATTTTAACAAATTCTTATGAAAAGGTTTTCAACATCTTCATAGCTAAGTGAATCCAACCATTCTTTTACAGTTTTCCTGCAAGTGTAAGATAACATGGGGTATATTTTAAGTATACGGTTTACTTTGTTGTATATATAACCAGACTGCCTACTATATTGTCTTCTTGCGAACGCAGTACGTGCGGCAGTGACGGGTGCAACGACATCCTTCTTTCTTTTATGACTCAGGTCGACATAAGGTAGAGATTTGTGGCACGTTAAGATGAGATTCAGAATATAGAGTTTTCGGACTGTGAGTAGGCCACTCATTCTATATAGTTTATCAGTGGAAAAACGATAAGGTTTGGAGTAGATGACTTTGATAAGTGATCTCTGAGCTCTTTCGAGTGCAAGGAAGTGAGTTTTGTCTGCTCCTCCCCAAATCGAGATACAGTAGGTGAGCACCGATTGGGCCAGGGCCACGTAGATTCGGTTTTTAAGTTTGTTACACATGACCTGCCGTAGCGATTTGAATACCCATATGAGTTTCCTAGTGCGGTTTGTTAAAAGCTCCAAATGTGAGTGCCAGCTAAGTCGTTGGTCCAGCATTATACCTAGGTATTTAGTTTGGCTAACTTATTCAATAATAGGACAGTCGCAAATCAGGTTACCAGGGTTAGTGCAAGTGTGAATTTTAATGGCAAAGTTATGGTTAGGTTGGGATTTATTAGAAGGAGTGAAGCAGATGTAGTTAGTTTTCTGAGTCTTCAAGGTAAGAAGGTTGTCTCTAAGCCAGTTATATACGTTAATTAATCCCCTCTCAGTACTTTCTTGGACATTATTCCAGGTGCTACCAGTAAAAACAAGCGCAGTGTCATCCGCGTAGGAGCATATCCTGCACCCGACATCCCTTAGATTACATAGAACATTTATGTATATTAAAAAGAGAGTCGGGCCCAGGACACTACCCTGCGGGACTCCAAAACTAGTAGTGACTTTCTCACTGTAAAAGTCATTTATTTTTACTTCCTGAGTTCTTTCCTGTAGGTAACTTTTAAAAAGCTTGAGCGGTGTATCCCTAATACCTAAGCATTCTAGCCTGTATATAAGAATAGGCACAGAGACGGTGTCGAAAGCCTTTTTCAAGTCCAAAAAGACTGTAAGACATTTGCTGCCATTGTCCACTTCACCAACTATAGTTGAAGTGAGATCAAGAATAGCATCTTGAGTTGAAATACCCTTTCTGAAACCATACTGAGAATTGGATAGTAGTTTAAATTTATTTAGGTAATCAACCAATCTATTGTTGAGCAACTTTTCAATTATTTTGGAGATGGAGGTGAGGACAGAGATAGGTCTACAATTGCTTACATCCTCTCTGTCCCCGCTCTTATGCACAGGGGTTACTATAGACCTCTTTAAGGCGCTGGGAAAGACACCAGTACCAAAGCAAAGGTTTGCAAGGTTACGTATATACGGTACAACAAAGGCTCTAGCATGCTTTAAAAAACAAGTGCTGATACCATCCCATCCAGGTGAGCTCCCTGAGTTTAGACTCATCAAGATGCGCTCAACTTCTTTGTCGTCAGTGTTTAGCAGAACGAAGGACGAGGTTTGTGTATAATTAGTGGTAGGGGCTACTAATACACTACTTCTAGTACCTGAATTTGTTACAATTGCTTCAGCTAAGCTAGCACCTATACAGGCAAAGTAGTTGTTGACATAGTTCAATGAATCTAGTGGTAGCGGTTTTAAGTTAAGTAGGGCTACATTATTTGACTTAGGTGGTTTGTACCGAGTGATCTCATTAACTGTTTTCCAGAACTTACGGGGGTTATTGGCAGATTTTTTAATAAGTTCTCCATGATGCTGTCGTTTAAGTTTTTTAATAAGGTTGGAACAGAAATTTCGAAAACGTTTGTAAGTTATTTTTAAGATTATATTGTGGGGGTCATTTTCTACCTTTTGTTGCAATTTATTTCTTAGCCTTATACACCTCAGAGCTCCGGGAGTTATCCAGGGTTTTAATATCCTTTTACTGTTAGAAGAGTGGGTTAATTTAGAGTTTTGTTGGATAGCTGACTTAAGTATATTAATAAAGTGGTTGGCAAATTCTTCAGGGCTATTTGGCATTTCTGAAAGTGGGACACTCGTCGATATGAGGGTATTACATGCCCCATCAAAATCTGTAATTAACTTCGACTTAATGGGGGCTTTTTGGGTCGATGTTTTAGATAACTGAAGCAACACAAGATTATGATCTGTGACCGTCGTGTTAAGAACGGAAATAAAAGCTGCAATGGGGTTGACTTCAAGTTTTATCATTACGTGGTCAAGGCAGGATCTCTTTCTCGTAGGTAAAGTGTGACCAGGCAATAGACCATGCAGGGATAATACTTCTAAGTAGCTGAGTCTATTACGGCGATACTGAGGCTTCTCTGTAGCTACGGGAAGCAGGTTAATATTTATGTCACCTATGACAGACACATTTTTATGATGACTAATAGTTTGCAGGTGTAAGTTGAGAGAACTAGTAAAACTATCGGCGTTGAGAAAAGAAGGGGAGCGGTATATACCCAGCAAGACATATTTATCAATCTCTATTTGTAGCCCAGTAGCGTCAGAGAGGTGAAGGTCAATAACCTTAGCTCGGTGATTGTTTTTGATATAAGCTACTACCCCATCATTCTGATTTAAAAGTTTACTTGATTGGTAGGAGGTGTAATTATTTAGAAATGGTATTGGTTTGTTAAAGTCTAATCTGCATTCAGTAAGTATTAGAACGTCAATTTCAAAGTTCAACACTGATAGGGTAACCAAAAGGTCGTCGAGGTTCTTATAGATACTAGCCATATTTTGCGTTACAATAAATAGATTATTACGGAAGGAACCCAACCCATGGTAAGTTAAATCTTCTATATTACATTTTATCGAGTGTGTTATTTGCATGCAGTCTAGTTCCTGGTTAGTGAGCTGGCTATCCATTTAAAAAAGAGTAAGTACCGAGTAAGTTACTGCAGAGGTTAATAAATAGAGTGAGTGAAGAAAAGTTTGTTAATAACACTTGCAAGTAGGCACGAGAATAGGTAGATTTCATCAATATGAGTAGGTTGTTAACATTGTAGTATGTAAGAGTGAATGGTTGTTGTAGTATGTTATGTGTTTGTACTGTGGGTGTAGTTTTTTGTAAATGTGTAAATAACGTGTTTATGAGGTGTGAGCGTGTGGTATTGTATATAGGTGTGTTTGGTTGTTGTATTTTTACAGTTTTTGAGACCTGAGGTATATGTGTGCAAATGAAAGTTGCGCTAACAGGAGATGAACAGTTTACAATGGTTATCTTACCAAGAACAATATAATAATATGCATATTGAATAAAGCAGAGAGAAGTCACCACTGGATCGTTTGAATATAGTCATTTTTGTTGAAGAAATTGGTGCACCTGTGCCCGCTCTGGATGCATATAATCTTAGATGTATCATCTTTTCTCACAAAAACTTTTCCAAACGCAGTCCAGGAGTATCTATACCCATTGGATTTGGCGAGATCCCGAGACAGGAAGAATAGTCGGGCACCCTTAGCTGTGAGGCTGCTCTGATACATAAACAGGCGTGTCCTCGCTCGTAGTAATGCCTAGGTGTTTTGCTTGTAATCTGCACTTATTTATGTTGTAGAACTCCTTAGATTTTTTTAATATTTCAGATTTCAAGATCGTGGATCCTAGTTCCAGTATTATGGGGGAATTCTGAAAATATCCTTAATATCCCGCGCACACAAATCAAGACTGATATTTTTCGATTGGGAAGTTATCATATTTATTAAATCATCCCTGGTCTCAGAGAGTTTACGTGGAACATTCTTTAGCTCTAGACTAGCTTTGCGTGACGTCCTTTGGAGATCTTCAATTTTGTCTTCAAGTATATTTATGTACTCGCGATCCTTTTTTGCTTGAGCTTCCATTTTCTCAATTTTCTTTTGGAATTCCTCATTTTGCAGAGTTAAGAGAGATACACACTGTTCCATGTTTGAAGAAGTTTGTTGGAGGGACTTAAGTGTGTTCGTGATTTCCAAATGTGAGTTTTTTTGCTCACTAATAAATGACGTAATGAGTCTAGTCATCTCCTGTTTAAAATCAAGAAACTGAGACGGCGAGAATTCATCCTCTCTTGGTCTTCTATCATTACGAAGAAAGACATAGCTGGGGGGAGTATGTTCATACTGTGTATCCATCAAGGCTTCAGCTTGAAGCACCATACCATCGCTCGCATCAGATTGCTGCTGCAGATTATTTTCCCCCGAAGTTGTAGACGGAGGTGTCCTCTGAACCGACATTATGGAACTATATGCGTAGGCCTAAATGCGATATAAAAGCCGACGGGAATGCGTATTGTGTAGCAGGCGGAGCGAACGATAACAGCGCGTGATATCACCCAGGTAGGAGGAGTTGCGTGTGCGATTAATTGGTTGGTAGGGCTAGCTGGTCAGGTTGCGCGAAAGCAGGTCTTGCATATATCTCGTTCTCTTCGTCCTACAGGTGGTAGTCCCGTTCACACTTAGCGCTACCGCCACTCGCCGTAAAGTCGCGTGTTATTTATGTTCGCCTAGTACTCGAAACGGAATTTTAATAGAGAATTTATTTTTATTTACTTTTAAAAATTAAATACAAGTTTCTAGTGAACACGATCGCTCAGTGCAACATCCGAGAGGAAAGAGTGTATGGGGCAGTTGAGTACGATCCTCTGTCATCTAGGCGAGCGAAAGACGGCTGCGGAAAGCCGCATAAAGATAAGAAGGGGTATATTCCGGGGCGACTGTCTGAGTCCAATCTGGTTCTGCCTCTCTTTGAATCCTCTCAGTACTTTACTGGAGGTCTCCGGGAGAGGATTTCAGCTTCGGAAAGGAGGTACAAAAGTGACCCACCTTTTCTATATGGATGACCTCAAATTATTCGCCTCCAGTCGCTCCCATCTTATGGAATTGCTAAACATCACTTGTGAATTTAGCAATTCTATTAGAATGGAGCTGGGGACGGATAAGTGTGCGGTCCTCCATGTTGAATGTTGGCAAACCCCTCTTGACACTGAAATGTTTTTGCCGGGAAAAGGAGACATTACGACAAATACACAGGATGGAAAGAGATAGATAATAGATTGTCAACTCCACAGTCGTTTTTAAGGTAAATGACCATTCGTATCGCTGCTAGTTGGCCGTACTTATATTTTGAAACGCGATATCTGAATATTGTTTCTGACTTGATTGAAGTCCGCGACCATTTCTGAAATAGAGGGAGTTATACTCAAGTACATATGTTTGTTCATTTCATACCGTGGGTAAATCCTTGTTTCAGAGAGCACGAGGGATCTGTGACAGTAAACACCTGGCTGCTGAGCTCCACCACGTCAAGCAAGTTTTGCATGACAACAAGCTTCGAGTCCCGCGCCTACGTCACAGTGAACGAGTGAAGCCGGCCACAGTCGAGCGTGTACCTGCTGTACTTCCACATGTTAGAGGAGTCACTGACAAGATTGACTACATCTTGAAGCGTGCTTCCATCAAAACATACTTCAAGCCGCTGAAGAAGATTGGTCAGTTTTTACCATCAGTCAAGTGTAATGTCCCTCTGTAAGATGCAGGAGTGTACAAGCTTGATTGTGAATGTGATCTCTCCTACATAGGACAAACTAAAAGATCAATAAAAACCCGCGTTAAAGAACATATAGCTGATGTGAAGAATCGACGCTCCGGGAAGTCTGCAGTCTGTGAACACGTACAGGATCGCCCCCGTCACTACATCAGATTTGATAGACCGCAAATCCTCGCTAAAGAACACCGATTCCTTCCAAGGATGATTCGCGAGGCTATTGAAATCAAAAAACATTCTAATTTCAATAGAGAAGATGGCTGGGTGCTACCATCACTTATAGGTGGACAGAGATAGTAGAGTCCAAGAAGAACTTCTTGGTGGTTTGTTAGGACATAGGTAAAGCTTTCGATCTTTCGAAGATACAATGATATTTACTAGATTTTTATATTTTACTGGGGTTCCTTACCGCAGTTTCGCTCAAATTTTATAAAATTTTCCTTAAATTTAGTGTCAATTATCGCCCATAAACAACTGCAACACCAGGAAAATTGAAGGCCTCTTCAAAAAGAGTAAGGTCGTTTCTAGATGATCTTTAAGTCGTGTCGGTTCGGTTGTAGATGATTCCACAATGAAGTCTTGCGAGGTAGAAAACTCATAGTAAATCGCACAGTCATAATGTATCGTCAAAAATCCAGATGGTGTTGATGGTAACGTGAGTTTGGTTTCAATGTGCGTTAGTGAAATTTGGCGGCTGGAATAATTTTTTTTTTAATTTAATTTATTGTAACAGGACCAACAGCATTTTGTAACACTATAAAATTAGTAAGTATTTACATTTTCTACTGCCGATTACAACAAATCTTCTAACGTATCGCTACAACTGTGTGGAAATAATATTATACAGGGTTATTTTTAAAGAGTAGTCATTACGCCATTACGCATTTTACAAAATACAGTGCATATATGTACATCTACTAGTGTTTTGTTTTGTAAATATTTATTTGTGTGTGTGTGTGTGTGTGTGTGTGTGTGTGTGTGTGTGTGTGTGTGTGTGTGTGTGTGTGTGTTTATATTACTTGTTATTCTTAAAATTGAGATTATTTCTTTTTTTAAGGAAGCTTTACTGTCGTGGAAAATATCAATTCGGGTCTATCAATTTTATTACTACAGATGTCGTGTAGAAACAAAATTTTTAGAAGTGTACGTCGGTCCTTTAACTGCAATAAGTTATGGTGATAGCAAGATTCCTCATAACTGATTTTTTATGTTGAGTACGACAATTTAACGCCTTAATAAATTTACATTGTATTTGCTCTATATTATCTATATAAGACAAATAATGCGGATTCCAGAAATTACAACAATAATCTAAAACACATCTTACATAAGAATAATAAAAAATTTTAATGCATTCAGAATCCGAGAAAGGACGGCTCACTCTTAGAAAAAATCCTAAATTTTTATACGCTTTTGCAACCATTGTCGTGACATGATTAGACATAAGCATCTTGGAATCAAAAATAACACCAAGATCTTTGGATTGGTAGATGCGTTCCAAAGGTATGTTATCTAATTTATATTGATATTCAGTTTGGTGTCTTTTACGAGTGAAACTTATTTGATAACATTTTGTTATATTAACACTAATACGGTTATCATGATAGAAGAAACAAAGCTGGTTCAAGTCTTTCTGAAGTTGGTGTGCATCTTCCTCAGACTTAATATATGCGTGAATTTTAGTGTCATCCGCATACATGAGAAATTTGGAAAATTTAAAACAGTCTACTATATCATACAAGTATGATGCATACAGTAACGGACCCAATATTGACCCTTGAGGGACTCCAGATGGGACATCCACGAAATCAGAGCGATGTCCAGCTATTACAACAGCTTGAGATCGGTTACGTAGATAGGGCTCTATCCACCTAAGAAGATTTACATGAATTCCTAGCTCCTGGAGTTTACGCAATAGAATAATGTGATCCACGCGATCAAATGCTTTCTCGAAGTCTGTATATATATGGCATCAATCTGAAAACCATCATCCATACCTCGAAGGATATCATTAGAAAAAATTGATAAATTAGTCCTGATTGAGCGACCACGAACGAATCCATGCTGTTGTGAAGAAATGTGACGAACAATCAGAGGATATAAATACTTTTGTGCAGCCCTCTCCATCAACTTGCCCAGTACATTAAGAATAGAAATAGGTCTGTAATTTTCAATGGCTGTTTTGGTTCCTTTTTTATTTTTATTAATCTGAACAATTTGCCTTACTCCCCGTGCAAAATGAGATAGGAACATTGCATTTTACAACATCTCTTCGCAGGGCCAGTGAATCGAGCCGATCAGATAAAACTCGGTCGAGCAATACTTCGCTGGCTGCGATCAAGTGGAAGGAGCTGGGACTGGCTGCCTCGGTCCAGAGAGGAGGACAGTACCCCAGGTGAAGGTGAACCTGCGCATTGTAAAGTAGTAAATGGTTTTGTCGGCATGGAATAATGTTCCACTTAACCCTAGACGGTTCATTAGTTTTAGACGTTGATTCGACGAATGCTTTTTAGGGTGTCTTTAATTTCAAGTTATAATATAACTTTTTGTTATATGTATTGCACATATACTTGGTCCAACTATTATTCTACAAAATGAAACAATGAATTTCTGTATTATTACTAATTTTATTTATTGTGTCACTCTTATAGAAAGGCACTAGCTTTTATGAGATCACTGAAAACAAAATATTTATAAAAATTAAAATAAAAAACAACAAAACATAGCCTTTTCTTCTTTGGTGTGCCTAAATTATAACATTATAAACTATTTAGAAAAATAGAAAATAACAAATTTTTTTAGAGCGTAATTTGAACAAAATCAACCTTATGTTCCCCACATATTGCTGAATTACATTTAGCGCATTGTGACTTTGTCATGCGCCTTTTTGTATATGAACATAGGCCACAGATTTTTCTTTTTCTACTATTTGATGCCCCCGTCGATTGAAGGTCGTTGCTGGATTGTGGCTGACTCTGAGCTTGACCTTCATCATACCCTGAACCCAATATATTTGTGATTTTATTCGTGATGTGCGTCACCATGGTACGAATTTCCAGTCGGATTTTCAGCTATGATTCAAGTTGCGAATACATCTTCTTCATAAAGTCACGACGGTTCATTAGTTTTAGACGGTTCATTAGTTGCAGTAAATTATGTAACTTTTGATACTTGCTATATTCATCATTCTATAGAAGACGCATATGGCCAACGATTGATTTCTCTGGTGCATGACATTACTGAGCACATTTGGTCAAATGTGTACCTTTATTATTATTATAGAATATACCTTTTGTCTTATTATAGAATACAATCAAGCGTGGCTTTTTTGTTTCTGGATTGACTGAGGCCTCTTCATCGAAAGAAGAAAGCATATAAACCATTATTGAAGGTTTAACAACATTGACATATTGACTCTTCTGGTTCCATTACTCGTTCTGTGGTTCTTCAATTCATCCGGGATATCTCTTTTATTAGATCGTAATGTCCCCAAAATTGTTAATTTGTAAGGTTATCGAAGTAACAGTTTTGCAAGTGATATTGAAATGAACCAGTTCTCCATGGTAACGTTTCTGTTCGTGCTGTGTATGTTGCGAGTAAGTTCCTTTACGAAGTACTCTTTACGAAAATTATAATGGATTCAATTATTTTGGAGAACAAGGAGGCGATGTTGATAAGATGTGGCCCCTTGACTTGTTGACCGAACATACAGCATGGAGCAATCACACCGTGAGGTGGTCAGCGGTGTGTACACCTGTCATAGAGTGCCGAGTTGGACCAGAAAAGAGAACCTCAAAAAGAGAACCTTTCTCCATTGTGGCATGGGCCAGTGAGTCGTTCTCCCTGTGCAAAGAGGGACCGGATGGCCGACAGGAGTTCCCTTGGACAGCTTTGGCAAAACACCTTATTAAAATTAGAGCTAGAGAAGAAAGCTTAAGTAATTTAAAAACTTTGAATCACCTCCATTCAGTCAACGAAATACGAAAGGTACTAAATAATTTAAATCCTTATTTTTACAATCTATTTATTTGCTTTGTACCAAAACTACAGAAACAGCAACAAGTAAAATAAAGACCTAAATGTAAATGATGACATAAATGTAATGTAATGACCTAAATGTGAAGTAAATGCGTCTCGTGGGTGTCGTGAGCGAGACTATGGTAAATGCCATAAAAACTTTATAGCTACTGATAGACGGTAGTATAACCGATGAGATAGAAAGTACTGTTGCGGCGCTGTCGTCGCGCCACTAGCACACCGAAACACACCGAAGCCTAAATCACGCTATTAACATTCCGAATCATAGACAGTATATATAGAACATCTCAGAACAATGACACGGAGTGCCGGCCGCTCCCCGGGCAGAACACCTTGCTCGACGGGAGATCTCCCCTTTTCCCTCTACGGCCACAGTGGTGACCCCGACGTGATCTGAACACGCAACCTTCGGAAACTTCAAGCTTCATCATAGTCATAAACTACTCCACCCTTTCGCTCCCAAGCAGATTTCGTCTGCGGTCTTTATATCCTGCAAGCCAGCTAGCTTCACAAGGTTCATCGCAGCACTGGAATAATTATGCTTCCTGTTCTCCCCTTTTCCATAGATTACTGTATATATACTAGAGACCCTTTTCCTTCTACGGCCACAGTACCAAGACCACCGAAAAGCGAAACGAAGTTTTATTTTTACTCCAATAAAAGATATTGAGTAGAAAATGTTTTTAGTTAGTATAATTTGGTAGATTGTTGCTGCTCTGTTTAGTAGATTTATCAATTACATTCTGGTATGATTACGCTATTGTAATTGTAACGAGAATTTTCTCGAATTTGAAGGGCAAGTGTTCATCAATAATTTAATTCTGATTTCTATATTTCGAAAGCTTGTACTGATTGCGGTGCAAACAAAGAAGATAATTATTCGTGCGGAAGTGAATGAGCTATTAGTGCCATAATTCACTTATATATTTAAACAAATATTTAGTGCACAATCATGGAGCAGGTAGGGAGGTTATGCGGATACAAAACCTCGGTAGATTTAATGTGGTATTTATTAAAATTACTATTCGTATTTTAGGTAAATCAGTTAAAAGAGAAGGGTAATGCGGCATTATCAGCATGTAATTACCACGAAGCCATTAGACATTACACGGAAGCAATTAAATTAGATCCGAAGAACCACGTTCTGTACAGTAACCGATCAGCAGCATACGCTAAAGCAGGAAATTATGAAGCGGCTCTCGATGATGCAAACATGACTGTCTCACTTAATTCCACATGGAGTAAGGGATATTCTAGAAAAGGAAGTGCTTTAGCGTATTTAGGGAGATATGAAGAAGCTATAGCAGCTTACGAGAAAGGACTGGAATTAGAGCCTGGAAACCAACAGTTAGCTTCGGGACTTGCAGAAGTAAAGAAACAGATGGAAAATAGTAAATTAAATGCTGAAAAATGGTTTGCCAAACTAAGATCTAACCCTCAGACAAGGGAGTGGCTAAAGGATCCAGAATATGTCAAAATGGTTCAGGTAAGCATGCAAAATCTAAAAAAATATGAACTTAATTGAATTTGTCTTATAATATGATTGAATTTGTGTAAAATCTGAAAAATAATGTCACATTTACAATGTGAGTCGTAATTTTATGGATTTTATTGTGAAAATTTCATATTAACAGCCTGTATATATATTATAGTAAACTTTAAAGTGAAAAACTGAAACTGAAAGTGTTAAGAATAGTAAAAGAACACATTCCACAGGAGAGTCTGTTCTTATTTAAGCCTATTTTTTTCCATATAAGAGTATAAAAATTCTTGGTTGTCACTCATTATTTGCAAGTGCAGTTCATTTGTATAATTAAACACTAACAAAGAAATACTTCATTTTACAGTTTATATATTTGTTGCATAGTGTACTGAACTTTTAAATGGTGTAGTATTTTGAGTAATATGTAGGTACTACTTAATAAATGAAAATCTTTTGTATAAAAAAATAAAGTATCTCGAACTCACATCAAATGCTTCAGCCTTATAATAGAAGTATAGTTTGGTTGATACAACTATTACATTTATTTTGAATAGTAAGTAGAGAAAAGCCTATTCATGATTTACTATTACATTCACTATTCATGCATGACACTATAATAGTCAGTCATAGATTAGTCAATTGTTCAAAGTAAAAATATCATCAATACTTTTACGTGACTTAAGTCAAACAACAGAATTGTTCATTTAAAAAAAGTTAAAGTTACAGCCTATATACGTCCCACTCCTGGGTACAGGCCTCTGCTCATTTCTGAGAAGATTTTAGGGCAAGGAATTGTCCGCCGTACCGCCCTAATGCATGTTGGCAAACTTCACATCTTCGAAATATTTTTTTCTTATTTCTCAGATATGCAGATTTCTTCACAATGTTGTCCTTCATTGCCGAGCTTGTGGTAAATCAGCACTTTTAAAATTGCAATTAATAGTTTCATAGGTGCTGGTGGGCATTGAAACTGGTTTGCTCATGTACTATGGAATTTACAGTGAGCGCTAACCATCTGAGTTACTGCGGAATTGTTCACTATTGACCTATAATTAGTGATGCAATGAATACGAATACAAGTATTCGTATTTGCGAGACAGTTAACGAATGTTTGTATTCGGCAAATATTAATCACGAATATTTAAAAATATTTTTTTTGTACGCAACTCTATTTCTGGCAGACTTGGAGAACGCGCGTCGTCGGCGCGTAAAAAATACGATGTGTTTATAGGCTCTTAGCTATTATGGTGGACTCCCTGGCTCCGGGAGTTTCTTTATCACTATGGACCCTGGATTGATTCATCAGTCGAATGAAAGCATAGATCAAGCAAGAGTGTATTGTTTAATTTAATTGTTTTGTGAGGTTGCTGCGAAGTGAAAGAAAGAAATTGAAGTTGAAATGTCTTCTTGTAAACGAGATAAAAATGACATATGGAACACTTTGATAAATCATATCGATATTTGCTGATACATTGGCCTTTTGGACATGTACAGTCGCCTCGGAAAGGCTTTTTTCAACGGTTGGGAACATCCAGACTGAAAAACGAAATCGCCTAAAACCAGTAAATCTACAAATTTTATGTTTTTAAATAAAATTTGCCTATTGTAAATTCTAATTATTAGAACAATAGAAAATCGTCAAATGAATTAGTTATTTATTACCATGGCGGTTTGATATTCATATTCATAAAAGTAGTATTCGTTGCATTGCTACTTATAATATACATTTAATTAGACACACCAAAAAAAAAGGAATTTAAAAAAAAACACCAGTTTCTTGGTTCTTTTCTGAGGTGGTTTTTCCTAACTGGTGTAGATTATGACATTCATAAGAGCTTTAAACAAACAAATTGAGTAAAAAGATTTGAATTAGAATCAACCTTTGAACAAAAAGTTTTTGTCTATATCACAGTTTTGGAAAATCATATCACTAAAGTTCACTTTAGTAACAATTTTGTTAATATATGTGTCCAATTTATTTAATTATCTAAAATTATGAATGATTTTTATGGATAGTTGTCCTTAGAACAACTTTAAATACTCCTTCATAATATACTTATTATGTAATGGCGGGTGAATTATTTATTGATTTGATTGTTTCTTGAGTGGCAGCCTTGTAACAGTATGCAAGTGTAGGGTGGCTCTGCACAAAAAATAGTGACAACATGGTAAGAGAGGCAGGAAATTGATGGATGCAGATGGTTCAGGACCAAGCTTTGTGGAAACTGAATAGATATTTTATTGGTGATTATGTTATTGTTACGTAGGCATATTTGTTACAAAGTAAAAATAAGCAAAGTCAGTCATTTGAAATTACATTGACTCATTAGCTTCGCAGTAAGAATTACTGATAAGAAAAGATATTTTTATATAGTTAATAAGTTCTCCAAGTCTTGCTTTTTTAGTCATTACAGTTGTTAAGTCTAATCACATATTCATAACCATATTATCTATCCATACATTACAGTCTATAAAGGCCCACTGCTGAACATGGGGATTACTATGCTTTACAGGCGGGTTATCAACCACCATTTTTTATAATTTTGAGTTGTTATCAGGAAGATGCTGCTGTCTATCACCTTTTCAATTTTAGGGAGCACCATTGCTTGACTGCAGATATAGATAAAAGTTACCAACCCAGATGGACTCATGGTCAGAATGGGAGCATTTGTACCTAGTATATCTTTATTTATATAATTAATGTGTCTGTTAGATATCATGCAACTTGTAAACAACATGACCCATTAAGGTCATATTCACACAGTATAGTTGTTTTGTCCCCACAATAGTTTATGGCTAAGTTAGGATTTGACAGGTGGTGCTGTAGTCAAGTTATTAACAATTTCTTATTAATGGATTAAAATATTCACAATTTAATATGTTTTCTGAAAAAGAAAATCATAAAGTAAATGTTGTGTATACTTGTGATTGGCAAACATATTTAACCATATACATTTGTTATTGTATTGTTGTTAATGTTTCATGTGTTTTGCTGTTGGTATACCTTATAAATAAATAATAAAATAATAATAAAACAAAACCTAAACCAGTATATATATATATATACATGTTTTTTACAGAAATTAGCATTAGATCCCTTTGACACAAGATCACTTGAGGGTAAAATGGATGACCAGCGTATTGTCACTACAATTGGTGTAATGCTGGGTGTAGATATGGGATCTGCGATGGATGTAGATCCACCAGCTCCAGAGCCAAAAGCAACTCCACCACCAAAGAAAGAGGAGCCACCCAAACCTAAATATGACGACTTGCCAGAGAACCGTCGTCTAGCCTTACAAGAAAAAGATCTAGGAAATGAATGTTATAAGAAAAAAGACTTTGCAAATGCAATTGAACACTACCAGAAAGCCATTGAACATGATTCCACAGATATTACCTTCTACACAAACATGGCCGCAGTTTACTTTGAACAGAAGGATTATGAAAAATGTATTAAAGAATGTGAGAAGGCAATTGATATTGGTAGAGAAAATAGAGCTGATTTTAAACTAATTGCCAAAGCGTTTACAAGAATTGGTGAGTATCAAAAAAGTATTTATCAAAAAACCTACATACAAATTATGCTTCTCACTTTCTTTACATTTTCAATGTTTGTTGTTGTTTTTTAAATGTAAAGTATTCAAACCTGTTAGCAGTGATACCGGTCTTTCTAGATATGCATAGTTGCTTGCACAAAATAATACACTGATTATGACCAATGGCCATGTTTTTATAGCATTGGGTGACAAACGAGCATACAGTCCACCTGATGGTAAGTGGATGCTGTGGCCCATAGACTTCTACATTTATCCTCAACTAAGGATCAAAATGCAAATGTGTTGTCATCTGAGGACCAAGAAATGTCACGATTCCAGTGAAAAGGGTCTATGGTTCTCTACACTCCTACACAATATGAATCACAGCAGCATTACACTGATATTCTGTGAGAGCGTGGTCCTGCCCCAGTCCAGCCGACCCATTCGTGCTACAACTATAATATAGCTGCAGCATAGCTCTACCACGTAAAAACATATAATACAACTGTTACCATTACAGCCCGTTAAAATCCACTGCTGAAAATAGACGTCACCCTTAAATCATCAGGGGTGATTTTGCCATAGTTGCCATGCTTTGCAGGTGGGTTTGCGACTACAGTATTTTATTAATTTGAGTTGTTTCGGTTTCCACCTTATATGACACCCATGGAACAATATGAGGTAGTGGTTTTACATTTTATAGAAAAAGGGTGATAATCAAGTAAAGTGGATGGTGGGGCCCATAGACATCTACATTTATCCTCAGTTGAGAATCAAAATGCAGATGCATTGTCATTGTGATTTATTTAAAATGTATTGTAAGCTTGAGTGCATCAGTTCCCTTATGTAGCTCCTATTCACAATTATGACATATTTAGAAGCTGTATGGAACCCTATAAGCTTTTATAGGGAAGTGGACAACACATTACATGCAGGCACTTTCCTTTTGTATATATTTGAACAACTTCTGTAGTTTCTAACTATTTCATATTTTATAAGGTAATGCATATAAGAAAATGGAACAGTGGAAATTAGCAAAGACATATTACGAAAAGTCAATGTCAGAACACCGAACTCCTGAAATAAAAACTTTGTTAAGTGAAGTTGAACGCCGCATCGCCGAAGAGGAGAAAAAGGCCTACATTGACCCGGTCAAAGCTGAGCAAGAGAAGGAATTGGGCAATGAATATTTCAAGAAAGGTAATTAACTTTTTTACAGATTTGCTTTTTTGCACATTGCTCTTATTTTTCAGACATGCCGGTTTCCTCACGATGCTATCCTTCACTGCCAAACACATGGTAAATCAGCATCTAAAATCAATTAAAAATGTCATTGGTATCTATAGGGAGAAAATCAGGATTGCTCGCATACTGTTTTCACTAGAATAATAAAAAAATACTTTAAATATTAAAGTAAAATCTGACTTCCGAAAGAACTAAAAGAATAAATAATTAATAATAATGTTCCCCAGAGCGAAATTCTGATCATGGCGGCCAACCTCAACAAAAACTAGCCATTGGCACAGGACAAGATTATAGTGCCCAAGTGTATATATAAGATTATAGTGCGCAAGCACAGGTGCACTCTCTATTCTTTTCCTCTCATGGTCCGATTTGATGGTAAACCAACACAACTGAAGAGAGATCAGGCGTAAAACCAACGGCTTTATGTGCTTTCTGAGGCACGGGTGTGAGACACCGCGAATGTGGCACATCTGGGATTCGAATTGGTGACCTCATGATGAGCAATTGCACTACTACAACCACTAGACCAATGAAGTAATCACAAAATTGATAATATTAAAGAAGAGGACACTTGTATGTTATGCATGCAAAAATTGTTTAGTAATGGTTATTATGCTATTAAAGAGTACTGTTTCTAAATATTATCATATTTAATAGATACAACATATGACTTTGTCAATAAATTTTTTAAAAAGAGCCGCTGGATTTCTTACTGGTTCCTCCCAGGACAGAGGTTTTTCTCTGTACTAATAGTAAAAGCATAATTCATTTTCAATAAGTATTCTTGTAATCTATAAAGATTAAAAATTATTCTATTCTATCATATGGTTTGTAAATTAGTATATTAACCTTGTTCTCCCAATACACAACTTTTAAAAAATAAGTGATAGTTATTCTGTTAAATACTAGGTACAGAATGATACAAGTTAGTAGTACCAGTTACTCCTCAAAGTTCAAAAATTTTATTAAACAAACTTTTTATAGACAAAGTAATTGTAAAGGTTATTATAATATTAAGGAATTTATGGATAATAATAAACTCTGGGAATGTGGTGATCGCTACTAGGACATAGAATACCAGAATGATTACCAGTTCTCGGCAGAAACGCCGAAGAAAAACACGTCATTCGTGATGGATCGAATGGCTTGTTTTTGTGCAAAAAGAAAAGAAAATTACGTAGTGTGTGGTGGTAAGGATTGGCTTCCTAAAAAAAGTCATACTCTCACATAAATTTATTAAAAGAGTTGATATTCCCCATAAGACTGGTACAATTATTTGACGATGAATGAAGAGACTTACACCTCCTGTTTTTAGTTACACCGCTAATAAATAAATACCGTGATGAGAGAAGCAATAAGTTCTCATGAGATATTGTCTGCAACTCTGAGGTTTTAGCTACAGGTCGCTCGTACAAATGTATGAAGTTTTCTACGTTGATATCAAAAGAGGCTCTCAGTCAAATCGTTCCTGAAACGAACGAACTTGCAAACGAACTGAATGATTGGTCCGACTTCCGTACACACACTACGATAAAACTGTGCAAACGCGATCGACAACGATTTATCGAATAGATTTTAAACTTTGCTCCGATGGCTTACACCAACCAAAAAATCTGCACCGATTTTTGTACACACGTTCGATAAAACTGCACAAATGATCTGCGCAGTCAGTTTGCAACGATAAATCGTTGTCGTGTGTACCGACCATTAGTAAAATGAGCGACGATATGCATGTAGTGTCTTGCGTAGTTGATTTTGAGTTTATTTTTCTACAATCGAGATAATTCGTGATTCATATAATATGAAAACTCATCAGCAATATAAACAATACTATGAACCATAGAAATCGAGCGTTCTCTATAGTTTTTAAACAACCTTGCAAAAAAAGATCACTTATTTCGAAATATCGGTATTTTATCCTCAAATACCGGTCTTAAAAGTACCGAAATTTTTACCGGTATTTCGGTATACCGGTATCCATGCCCTAATCGCTACCAAGTTTTTTCTAATTTGTTTTGGTTGTTACTTGTGTAACATATATGATTGTAGGCTGTTATTGTTTTTGAAAATGATAACCAGCAAGAAACATATAATTCTTAATAAATACAATATCACATAATTATGTTTCTTACTGGTTTTTCCCAGGACACAGAGGTTTTTTTCCGAACCAGTAGTAAATTAAACAAAAGAGTGGACTTTCAATACATAATATTATTTATAATCTATATTGAATAAAAAGGCTTTTTTTCTGTTATGTAGTTCTGGTCCATAGCCCACTTAGAATTCCTTTGCCCGGAGGCCTAGAGGCCTGTGCTCAGCTATGAGCTAACCTACATCAATAGATGTTAATTTACTTTTTCTCTTGCAGGTGACTACAGTACAGCAGTCAAGCACTATACTGAAGCAATCAAGCGTAACCCAGATGATCCCAAACTGTACTCAAATCGTGCAGCTTGTTATACAAAACTAGCCGCATTCGATCTCGGCCTCAAGGACTGTGAACAGTGCTGCAAACTTGATCCAAAATTCATCAAGGGCTGGATCAGAAAGGGAAAGATCTTACAGGTAATTGCGGTCGATTAATTGTAATCCAGTGTATATCATTACTATCATAACTGCCTCATTGGTTTAGTGGTCATGAAATCCCGTGTCTGGCCAAAAACTCAGTTATTGGGTGTTTTATTCTAGAAATTCTCAGTAGCAGCCCGAAGTCAAAAAGTTGGTGGTGTTTCACTCCCATGCTTTAGAAAGCATGTAAAGCCGTTGGTCCGGGCAGATCTCTCTCCGTTCATGTCGGATTACCATTCCATCGGACTATGAGAGTGAGAGAATAGAGAATGCACCTGTACATGCTCATACACTCGTACATGCTCATACACTCGTACACTATAATCCTTTCCTCCGCAGATGGCTAGTTGCTTTGTTGAGTATGGCCACCGTGACCAAAATTTGATCTGGAAGACATTATCATTATTATTACTGTCAGTGAACAATGTACCTAATGGGATTTAAACCCAGACAATTTGTGAACCATGTGGTTGCGGTCAAAGGAATCCATCCTAATTTTGTCTTTTGGGTATCTTAATAGGCGACTGTGTTGTGATATGTATGTAAATGCCAAAAAATAAAGATGTCTTTCAGTAGATGGTGGTCTTCTCATTTACCGCAGACGTAATATCCTAGACTGGTGACAATCAATATTGTCAAAGGTGTTCATGTCTGGCACTGCAGTTGTAAATCCATCTGCTGAACATGAAGACAGGTAAATTGTCTCTTTATTGGGTTCATTGCTCATGTCTTTAACAGGCTGATGAACAAGATGGTAGAGCCGGGCTGCAGCTATATTATGGTTGTAGCACCGGAGACCCTTTTTACTGGAAACAAGGCATTCCACCTTAGTCCTCAGGAGTGACAACGCATCTGCGTTTTGATTCTTAATCGAGGATAACAACTTACCATCAGGTGAAATCTGTGCTCGTTTGTCACCCTTATTCTATAAAAAAATTGTATCATTTATGGAATAGACAAACAAACATATGTGTCATTTGATGGTATGTGATCACCATTGCCCATGAACATTGAATACGAAGGAAATTGCAGGTGCGTTGCCGGCCTTTTAAAAAGAAGTAGGTCCTGTTTTTGAAGTTCCCTAAATTGCATATGGAAAACCCCTAGCGACATTAAATTTCACTGTGTGGTCATGTGAGGCAGAAAATTCCTCGTAAATCGCAATCTGTAGGACCGCCAACCATCAAGATTGAATAATATGTTCATTTTGAGGAATAAATAAACTCCTCACTTTGTAATTTCTTACATAAAACTTAATTGTTCTTACAGGGAATGCAACAAGCGTCTAAAGCTCTCACCGCATATCAGAAAGCGTTAGAACTGGACCCCAGTAATGCAGAGGCATTAGAAGGCTACCGAGCGTGTTCTACACAGCTCAACTCCAACCCCGAAGAGGTGTGTTTACCTTTTAAATTGCATAATATACAACTAAATGGTTTTAGGACTGCTGGTTTATTGCTTAGTAACGGTGTAAGTAGACTACTCCATATCGTCCCATAGGTGGTAAGAGGTAACACAGGAGAACTGAAACAGGAGATTGGCAACTGCTTCTTACAAATAACAACTAGAAAAAAGAAAATTTCAATTGCCAACTTGCCTGCCAAGCATGGCAACTATAGCGTATATCCTCCCTATGAGATCAACCTATTGAGGGGGAGGGGGGCTATATTCAGCAGTGGACTTAATTAAGTGTAATGGTAACCAGTGCGGTGAAACTGTAAATGGGGTTTTGTACTGTGTAAAATAGATATTAAATTGTATTAAAATAGATAATACTTTAAATTCGAATTAGCACATTTGAGCGACTGTACTAAATTGGAGAGCTTGGTACAGTGTTTGAGCAAGAACAAGTCTAGTGGAAAAGGCCAGACCTTGTGGCCTTCGTAGTTGTGGTATATCATGGGATATGATGTAAGACAGAAGTAAGATACTCTGACGGACAACAAAACAACCTTGTTAAGTACTATTGTAAACTTAATGTGTATAATAGATTTCGTTTTTTCTTTTCCTCATCGTCAGGTACGCAAGCGTGCGATGGCAGACCCAGAAGTCCAATCAATCCTCGGCGATCCAGCGATGCGCTGCATCCTCGAACAGATGCAGCAGGACCCACATGCATTGCAAGATCATCTCAAGAATCCGGAAATTGCCGCTAAAATACAGAAGCTTCTTGAATCTGGTCTCATCGCTATACACTAACCAATTATAAGCATATATGCTATTCCCAAGTGATAATTTTAAAGAGATTGATTTTGCACCTCACACCAATTTGGTAGATCTATCCACACATGGCATTATCAGATGTAATTCAATCTCGTGTCGTTTCCCAACTCTTCCCAAATGAACTTGGTTTTGCAAGTATAATTTTTATTTTAAGTGTGCCTACAGAATAAACGCTAGAAATACTATATATATTGAAATCATGGCTTGTAAGTCTATGAATTTTATTTCAGAGTTAGCTTAGTGTAAGTAGGCTCTGGAGGACCATTCCAAAGTATGTGCTTAAAAGGAAAAGTGCCAGCTGCGAGAAGTAAAAGTCGATGTTTTTAAAATTTTATATTGAATATATATTATAGGGTTTATCTGTAATTTTATTTGAAAATAGTTAATTTTATGCAAAAGTACTGCCTGCGATTGTTTTTGTAATTTATTCAATAAATAAATGTAGGCAACCCATGTTTTTTATTTTTTTAACCGTATCCCTGGTTTTTAAAGTTTATTTGAACTACAAACCTTTCCATGAACTTTTCTGAAAGTATATTTCAGTAGTTTGTGTACAAGAAATGCCTCTCCCTAAGTCCAACTTGCAATTGTCATTTTCACCAAGCTTGACAAGTGGATTGGTGATTGCATACATACCCAAGTAACACAGGAAGCATTTGAACGAACGAATAGTAAACTTTTGTAAGAACTTAACGTCCATTTAAACTCTTACATAAGTTCACCGAACATCTTGGTGCTTTATGTTGGCATTTCAAAACCATTATGACGCTTTGCACTGTATGCTTTTGTAAAGCCTTTAGTTATAGTGCAGCGAGCCGCAACGTCGCTGTACAGCTTTTAGCTGTTTTTAGTGCATTTGGATCTACTATAACATTTTTAAGTACCTTGAAACCTGGCAACTTAGCCATTTTTGGAAGGATTTAAAAGTTTAGGACCTATTTTCCAACAAAAGGTACTGGACTGGGCGTCAATGTTCAAAGTCACACTATATTCCTTATAGATTTGGTATTTATTAGTGATTTAAACAAATTCTAAATAGACAAAACACTCAAAAGTAGAAAATGGTAAAGTTAACTTCAATTAGTGGCAACTTGCCATCAGGCTGTATAATGAAAATAATATAAACCCTTTTTGGATTTGGCTTCAAGGTTTAAGGTAAGTTTACCTCATAATATACTACACAACATTTTTGCTCCTTTAATTGTACCGCAAACAGGAAAATTTACGTTTGTGGCAAAGTTACCCTCCCATTTTTCATACAAACTTGATAATGTGTGTCAGGGCTGTCAAAAATTCTTGATTAATTTTTACTTTACTTAATTTTATAATTTTTTTTTCCAAAATAATTTCTTGACAAAATATAATATTATTGTCATAAGCTTAAATCCATCTATAAAATAGATCAACTATTATTGCCTATGGCGGAAAAAAAAAACAAAATATATAATTTAGTTAAGTACTTCATTTATGTTATTTAACAAATGTAATCAGTAATCACAAAATATTCGTTTTAAAACTTACAAAGTCTTTCGTTGTATACTCTGCTGCAGGGTGCTGAAAGATAGATTTTGGCAAACTTTGATAAATTTGGGTATTGTGTAGCAATACCTGCCCTTCAAATTTAAGGATCTCACGGTACAGAATAAATAATAGTACTTACTACGTAGTCACGGTCGCAAACAGTTTGCACTGACTGTACTTTTCGCTTCTTGCGTTGCACCAAACGGCAATGTTCGGCCGAATATCCGGCTATCCGTCGATAAGACTGTCCGAATATCCGGTATTAAGTAAAAAAAAATATTTTTTCCACAATAGCACAACAGAAATAATAATCATTAAAATGCCACTGTTCTTTGATATTAAATCAACACACTAAATTGAAAATATGAAAAATACTGAGTAGTTACAACGCTGATTAGTTATATTATAAATAGCCGACAACGTAGTGAAAATAATGTAAGTACCTAGCTTTCTCTTTTCTTTTGCTTAACTTTTGATAAAGATGAATCGATTGACAACTTATTTGGTAAAATTGGTGTAAATGACTGCTAAGGTGAAACATCTATACAAACATACATGCATAGAATGTCAAGTACAGAACTATTTACTTTGAATCGTCATAATCTGTTAAAATATTGGTTGAAAGTGACAACCAGTAACCCTTGGTTGTAACAAAACATGGCAAAGTTACCGTCACATCTGGGCATCACTAGTATGGTAACTTGGCCAAGTCAGTTTTATAGACAAAATGTTAAGACACCCTGTTACAAACGAAATATTACATTTCCGAACCATTATTATCACGTTACTACAGAGACGTAGATACTTGCATTCAGTATTTCAAATAAAATAAAAGTTCTGGAGCACTAAACAAGGAGGTTAAACCGCCGGCATAATTCCACGTTAACATAAAATGCCAAAATGTACTTTCATGTAGCCGTAAACAATGCTCTTAATTAGTTATTAAATTTTCATTCAAGAAAGGTATATCTCGAAAAACGTTACGTTGTCCGTATTAATCGAAATTTTGTACTTGTACCTGTTACCATTAGTAAAGTTGCCAGACTTGATAGTAGTAAATAAATGCTTAATGCTGTTAATAGCATAAACATGAACCATTATAATGCAACATAAATCCACTATACACATTTCGGCTGTTTTAGTGCCTTGAGATCTATAATAGTATTTTTAAGTAGTAAGATAATGCCTAATGCTAATTAATAGCATAAACTTGTACCATTGTAATGCGCTGTAATCCGTTATACAGCTTTGAGCTGTTTTAGTGTCCTTTGTTGTGTAACAGCACTTTTAAATAGTAAGATAATGCTTAATGTTGCTTATAATGTTGTTAATAGTATTGTTGCAAGCCATTGTTAATGCCCCTAGCGCCATCTAGTGTCAGGTAGCAGAGCGAGGAGAGCTTTCTAGAAAATGCCATGCTAGAACTTTCCACCTCCAGCGCCATCTAGTATCGAATAGAAGAACTAAGCTTTCTAGAAAACTCCATACTCGAACTTTCTACACCTAGTCGGTCAGACAGGCATTTGCTGGAATATTCTAGATGTTACGGTAGAAAAGGCCTATATAAAGCTGTTTAGGGCCGCAACCGGGGCAGTATTGAATTGGCGGTACAACTTGGGAGCAAAATAAAGTGAACTAAAGTGTTGTGTGATTGATTATTAGTGTGTATTAGTTTTAATTGGTGTTCGGTAATTAAAGTGTCAATTTTGGTAATTCAATCGGCAGTCTTTATTGTCACGAACCCCAAGCTTGTGACAGTATGCTATTAAGCAACATTAGGCATTATCTCACAAACTTGTACCATTGCAATGCGACGTAAATCTGTTATACAGCTTTGAGCTGTTTTAGTTCCCTTCGTTGTGTAATAGCACTTTAAGTAGTAAGTAAAAAGACTAGTACTGCTGAAAATTACATTGATACAAGTATATGCTACTTGAATGAATATAATGCTTGCATTTTTAAAGATCGACTGAGTTCTGTTGTACAGCTTACAGCTCTCTTAAATACACGTGAGTTATTGTAATGCGTAAAGCTGTATACTATGGAGTGTAGAGATAAGGAGAAAATTTTTTTGTATAAAAGTGTCCGTAGAAAAGCGTTAAATAAGGGTGGCGCCACTGTAATAATAATAATAATAAATTCTTTATTTCAGATAATTAAAATCCATATGTGGGTTAGTAACACAATAATAATAACAACAATTATAATAACAAGGGTTAGTAAAAGAAAAAAAAAAACAATGGTTTGCTTAAAATCTAGGGAAATAAAATAAAAACACTGTGCCGAGACAGATCATCATGGGGGTGGATAGGGCCCAGTTATCAATCTCTGCACAAGACATTTCCACAGCGGCGAAGTATATCTGTCCGCTACGGTCCTCAGAATGCTGTTGTGATTGGCTCGTACCCTGCTAATAAGGGATGCGGTTTTTTTGCGTATGACGGCATTAAAACCGTCTGTTTGGTATGCCGCAAACATCCCCGATGCACTACAAAAACGAGGCAGTCCCAACAGCATCCTGAATATATTATTATATTGGATGCGCAGGGCTTCAAGCGATCTTTTGGTGTATTTGACCCACAGGTTCCCCGTGTACACGCTCTGGCAGTATGCTTTAAAAAGCGTAATCTTAACTTGTTTTGTACAACGGGAAAACCTGCGTCCCAACATATTACCTCTAACCGCCAGAGCCCTGCCCTCCCTTTCGAGGTCAGCATCATCTTTGAGGTCACCAGTAATAATATGCCCCAGATATTTAAAGTACTGTAGCTAGAGTTTAAATTTTAAAGAACTTTTTATAATTGTTTATTGCACAGACTCACCATAATTTTTTTTATAATAATTACTTTAATTATGCACAACTCGTCCTATACTAGGAATACACAATTGTTTTGGTAAATTCACATATCTTTATATGAAATTTTATATCAAAACCACAAAATATCGGTTTTTTTTTAATAACAGGAAAACTAACAGCTTTTAATTAATACTATACGAAATATAATGTAATTCACAAAGTAAATTAAATTAGAAGTTTTTACGAATGGGAAATCGGTATTTTTATTTTTATTTTTATTTATAGGACAGGTTGACAAACGAGCACACAGTCCACCTGATGGTAGTTGTTGCGGCCCATAGACATCTATCCTCGATTACAAATCAAAATGCAGATGCGTTGTCACCCATGGAGACTAAGATGGAATGCCTCGTTTCCAGTAAAAAGGGTTTCCGGTTCTCTGCAATCACCATACGAAACACAGCGACTTTAAGCTACCATTTTACGCTGGTATTCTTTTTTATAGAATAAGGGTGACAAACAAGCACATAGTCCACCTGATGGTAAGTGGATGCTGTGGCCCATAAACATCTACATTTATCCTCTATTAAGAATCAAAACGCAGATGCGTTGTCACCCTTGAGGACTAAGATGGAATGCCTCGTTTCCAGTAAAAAGGGTCTCCGGATCTCTACACTCACCGTACGAAACACAGCAGTATTAAGTTGCTATTCTACGCTGGTATTCTGTGAGAGAGTGGTCCTTCCCCGGTCGAGTCGACCCATTTGTGCTACAACTATATAACTGCAGCATGGCTCTACTACGTGTAAACCACGGTTTAGGTAAATACATACAATATATAATAAAAGAAATATAATGTACAAATTAATGTTAATGAGATTTAACCTTTCAATGGGCACACGGTCGGATCCGACCAAGGCAATGATCCGTCAAAATTCCAGCACAATACTTATTTAGACTTTTTATATTACGGAATTTGCGGTATTTTTGCGGTTTTACAATTTTACGGTAGATTAAAAATAAAAATCCATAGATTTATTAATTTGTTTAGACCACAGGGTAGAGAATTTTGTATAGATTCCACAATGCCAAACTTCTTTATAGAAAAGTAGTCTACAAATATAAGTTTTTATGGTTTAAAGTGCTGTGTTTTATGGTTTAATATGTCATAAATTGACAGTAGAATAAAAATAAAAATACATAGAGTAACTGACTTTTGTTTAGACCACAGGATAGAGAATTTTGTATTAATTCTATAATGCCAACTTCTTCATAAAAAAGTAATCTCTAAATATAAGTTTTAATGGCATAAAATGCTGTGGGTGGGTGCGGTCGCATGTTAACCCTGGCATGCGACTGCTTGGGAATTTTATGGGAATTGAAGGGTTAAGTGCAAATTGTTACTGAATTTAGATGTTATTAATTTACAAGTAGTAGTACCACTAATGCAACAATGAAACTTAAATAGATATTTACAGTAAACTAGTTTGCGCATTACAATAATAATATTTGAACTTTTTAAATAAAAAAACAGTCAAAAACCTTATAAATTTTGTTGTAATGCAAACAAATATGGTCGTGTCACTCACTCAGTTTTGACCCCTCCTTCGTCCATATATTACATTGCGAGACAATTTAAGTTGTTAAATTACAACGTTAATTGTATTGCGCGTAGTAGAGGTGTTTTAGCAATGATGTAGGGTTCATTTAAGTTCTAACTGTGAACACTTAAATAGCTCCAATCATTCTTTTACTACATTCTGAGGCTAGTCTAACGCTTTTGTTATGCGATTAGCATGTTTATTTTCAATAATATTGCTAGTATAATTCTTCTTTAATGCGATTGATACATTGACCACTATAATGCTAATATAATGCGCCTGTGATGCAATTAAACAAACTATTGTAAACCTATTTAGGATCTAAAGCCGTATAATTTGTGCCCAAATAAGCATTACAGCAACCCCATAAACGTTTGTAATGCTACTATAGAACTAGCTCAAAATGCGAAAACGATACAGAAATGCTGTAACTCGTCCGTTATACTGCTTTGACGTGTTACTTGGGTTGGACAAAGTAATATTGACGATCGCAGTATTACACGTTGCACACCAAAGATTAATTAAATCACTACGTACGTTTATTAAACGCATTTCACGTATGGTATAAACATTTCTTGCATATCTTATAGTCGCTTCTTATAACACTCACGAGACGAAATGATACCTTTTATGTGATATTAGAGCACTGGTTTATTTAATATTATGAACATGCGTACATACATAAACGCTCTCTCCTGGCACTTAGAGATCCTGACAAAACTCTCTCGTCTCCTTAAGTGCTTCTATATACCTACGATGACATGTTCGTCAGTTAAGGGTACTCTTAGGATGGTTCAGCTTCCATATATCGCCAATTTCGTCCACAAATTTCTAATGAACGACTCTGCCTTTCATTTCTGCTACATAAATTTGCTTTGTCACTCACACTTTCTTTTCTTCTTTTCTCTTTTTTTAATCACACTTTCCTCTTATCACAAAATTTCTCACCCAGTCATTCAGATTCAGCCTTAATATGTACTACCTAAATAAATAAAACAATGACTATATAACATAATTTATTTACAACTTAAATTTAACTTAATATCTACATGCGAAAGTCAAACTTACTGAAGTAACGAATAAAATATATTATGCAATGTACAGTGGTAGAATTACATTAAAAAAAAAAACTTATGAGATTAATAGGCCATCAAAAATTAGTCTTGAATACCTAAAAATGATATACAGTTATATTTTTAAACTTAACAATAGGTACACATTGTAAAAAATACTGATTTTATATATGATATATTTTTAAAACACAAATTAATTAAATGAAATACATTCACAATATAGATATTAAATCATTCATAAAAGAATAGATTAGGTAGATATCAACTTCATACGTCCATGCTGAATTATTAATTTTATTTTTCGCCCTATGAACAATAAAGGTAAGTAGACAGATCACCAGATAAGAAACCATGCTCAACTTCGTGACACGCACTTAGAAACACTTCTTTCTTTCTTTAACAGTGCATAAAAGTCCATTACTGGACGCACACATACGCAAGCTAAAACCATGTTGTCGGTTGCAAATGATGTCAGATAGGTACATATGAGCGTGAGTTCGTGTCCTATTACAATAACTTGAAAGTGGTTTGGGCTTGGTTTCAGCGTTACTTGAAACGTATAACTCGCAGCACGAAAGTCTAGCGGTGACCGTTATTGCGCATAATTGGCCGTATTACGCATTATTGCGTATAATTGACGGTGCGCATCATTCGCACGCGCTGATTGGTTCTCCAGTCGCATTCCATCCCCGTACTGATACGATATTCGCAGCTGTCCCCTCCACGTTTCGTTCAGCGCTAGAGTTACGTTCCGCGAGTTGTACGTAACATTCTGTCTATATTTATTTATTGATCTAAGTTGCCGCCATTTATCGTCCAAAAGTGAAACTAAACTTCTAGCTTACATGCTTCTACTCAACGAATAGTTCTCATATTATAATAATAATAATATTTTAAAATAAATTTACTCTTGTTTTTCACATAACACAAACGTTGCACGCAGAGTGCAAATTTAACACGCTTATACACGAACAATAAATAGGCGCATAGTACTAGCCGTGCGGTTAAGGAATGGGAATTGATAATGGCGTCGCCCTATTCACCTCTCGCTCACACACTGTCACTATCTATCATCCCCCGGTAAAGAAGCAAAAAATCAATACGTTGCGATATGCATTTTTCGTACGTTCTATAATTTCAGTCCAACTTTTCATTGGAATCAATGATAACGAAATGCCATAAACTACAAAAAAAATTCTGCCCGGTTTTGCTAATTTGTGAGTTTTCTTTGACGCGTTCTGAGAGTTTCCTTCGTAAATATTGTTAATTTGGTTTCTTTACTATTTTTGTATTAAATTGTATTACCTTCTTTTTGTTCGTAAAGTTTTATTTCAGCCATTCCGATGTAGCTCGAACAGACAGATAAGACAATTTTAGAAATGGTTACTCATATCTAAATGACACGCAAATTTGCAATATGTAAATATGCAGTATCTTCGGAATGTCTGTAATAAAAAATCACGAACAAATAGGGAGTAATACCAAGACTGGACTAAATTTCATAAAAAAGTTGGAAATTTTATTAAAAAAGAAATATTGATAAGATAAAATAAATGGTATTTGATGATTATCTTAAGTCGTACCTACATTAAATCCCACCCAGGAGAAGCCCGAGCGGGTCGCTAAGTATTAATGTTAGGTAAGGTACGTGCGGGTAATTAAGTCATCTGGTTAATATGGTCACTTTCTCTTAACTCAAAAACAACAGCCTTATTTGTATAGAAGGCTATATGATACGATAGCTCTTCTCATCAGTCAATCAAATAAAAAAGGGTCAAAAGTACGCTGCTTTATCGACGCCATTTTAAACAGTTGATATAGTAATATTTTTATCTTAGCATGGCGTACTGTAGTTAGTTTTTATTAAGTTGATTTTTCAAAGTGTTCCTAACTATTACCAAAGCTTATTTGCTATTTTTTATTAATATATTAGTTAAGGTATACGACTTTATGTTTTTGTATCTATCGTCCTCCTAGTTTTGGTTTTATAGAGCGGCAAAGCTTAAGGTGACCATACTACCCTAATGTACCTTATTTTGAAATTAATGTACCTACCTACATGCATCGTATACGATCCTTTTCAAATATTTTCCCATTAATAGAGAATTTTCAATTAACCGAATAAATAAAACGTTATAACAATATACCGTTATTAGACGGTATGGGATGAGACGCCATTTCTAATCCCATTCTTTATCCGTAATGACTAGATTTCTGTTTGAATAAATAACTTACGATCTTTGATATACATTAATAATTTGAAGTCGCAGAACAATTCTAAGTACAACAGATTCTAGAATTGATTGTTTAAAGAAAAATGAAGAATGGTTTCATTTGATAATAAGGTCAGCTATATAAGATCGGTGTGACAAAAGCATATTAAAAACATCTCAAGATATTATAATGCAATTAAAGTTTCAAGCTCAGTATTGAAGATAGAGCGAAATATCGTAATTCGAAGCGCATTCGTCTTTCAATTGAATTCACTTACTAGATTTAAATTTTATAAAAATAATTTTTCATCTGTTTCAATACATTATAAAGATCTAAGATTAGTATGTTCATTAAATATTATTAAGCGACGCTTTCGCGATTTCTACAATAATTATGGCACAATTTTTAACAATAGAGGAAAAAATAATTTATCGATCGATAAACACCGTCACCATTAGTAGGTAGTTAATAGTTTAATATTATAATTTCAAGGCACTTAATACTTCAGTCTCTATAACAAAAAAATTTGTTGCTGTCTGTGTTAATATAATGAAGAGTAATGATAAAGTGGAGTGGAGTGTAAGTAATTATAAAAAGTACTCTGTGGAAGACTATTTCCCGTTTTGGTAGGTATGGTATTTTATATTTAAAATTATCCACACAATTGCATTAAAAAATGATAAATATTGAAATCCTATTTTCTCCATCCTCTAAAGCCTCCTTAGATTTAGCCCAAGGTTTTCTTTTCACGTTAAACTTTCCTTTAAAAAAAATTCTATGTCTTTAAAAATAATCATTTATGTGTAAAATGACCCCTTAGTGTCTTTAGGAACATTTTGCGACATTTAGTTAATTTGGAGAATATTATTTCATTCGAATTTATGAACATCGAATTACATAAACATTGATTTTATACAGTATTTTTCAAAATACTTGAAAATTTTGAAAACATTTACTAATCGAAACTGCCTGTTTTGCAACACCTCAATGTTACGACGAAGGTCAATTCACAGTCGAACTTAATCGTATTATGTTTTGAATTACAGTACGCGCTCGGTAATCCGGCACCCCTTTTTTTCCAATGCAGGAAAAAAACTCAAAATAATAAAAAAATTATCTGTAGTTGCCTTCAACGTGGCAACTATGGCAACATCCGCTTATAAGGCAATCTGTGGGGGAGGTCTATGTTCATCAGTGGTCTTTTATAGATTGTAATGGATGTATAAATGGATGGATTTATTAAAAAATACTTTTATAAAAAATTTCTTTTGCGACACGTTACTAATATGACTGAGTGATCACACAATGACAGTTTTATCGGTGTGGTACCTCCCGCGGTGGTACCGCAGGCGCCGGTACCTGCGCGGACAGCGGCCGGCGCGCGTGTCGTAGCGGCCGTGCTCGCAGGCCGGCGGCGAGCAGTCGCCGCTCGACACGCACACGCGATCCCGCAGCCCAAAGTGCTCGCGACCGCGCGCTAGCGACTGGCAGTCCCGCCGCTTTCCTGGATCCGCCCAGTCGCAGATGCACGTGCACGCCCCGTTCGATATACGCGCGGTGAACAGCACTGGACACGTGCATCTGTGGATCCAACTTTCATTCTTTGTAGCAGCTCGAAATGAGAAAATAAGCAGTGTTTTACCATTGTGCTTCGGAAAGCACGTGCAGCTGTTGGCTCTGCACCTAACTTCTCCGGTGTCGGTTTTTTCACTTGTACTTGATAGAATGAAGAGTGCATCGGTGTTTGCGGAAGCACTCTAGTCTATAATCGTGTACTGTACATGACTAGTCTCCATTTAGACTAGGTGCCATGACAGAAATTGATCTGATGGACATTATTATTACTATCCCATCTTATGGTAAGTGGTGATGCAGCTGACGGTAAAACGCACTATCTTAGCTGACTTAGCAACTTATTTAATTACAAAAATTATAATAACTGTGTTGTTAGCACAATTTACCTGCGTAACTGCGGTGGGGCTGTCTGCTCTTCATCTCTCTCCAGCCTCGGCTCCTCAGTCGGCTGGCGCCAGTCACCCTGTTTCTCCCTAGTGCTTTCCTGGCTCTCAGTAGGATGCGTCTCGACCTTCGCCCGCGCTGTACTCTGCAGAGTCTCACGGGACACGCATGCGCATCGTGTATGGTTAAAGAATAACATGCGAGCCACTGTGAAGTTGCCGTCCACTTTGTTCAACTGGAAGATAAAATTCAACGATGTGAAACGTAATGATTTCTCATATTTACGCGAGGAGGAGCGAATGTGTAACATTGATTTAAACTACTTCCTGTAAAGTCGCAAGTCTGCAGTTTGTGATCATATCCTAGACGACAAATCCCAATCCCAGCTGTGGCCACTACCCCAGTGGGTGTCGTAAAAGGTGACAGAGAGAAATTGAACTGGTGATAGGCAGCAGCATCTTCCTGATAACGACTCAAAATGTTAAAAAACTGCGATTGACAACCCGCTCGCCCTGCGTGTCAACTATGGTGAACTTTAAAGGTTCACTGCCTCTCCCCATAAATCAGGGATCAGTTCAGGGAACAGGGATCCCCCCTGTGAGGTGATTTATGGGGAGAGGTAGTGAACCTTTATAGCCTGTAATGGACGGATAGTGGATGAAATACGAAATATTTCTTAAGCAACTTACATAAAATGGTATCGCGACATATTTCCCGTCGACCGGCGCACACACTTCCGCTTCACTGTAGCAGCACCCGGAATCTGGAGCGCATCTATGCAGTTGTACGCAGGGTGGCATGTAACTGTAATAAAGAAATTATTTTATTATAAATATAATTAGAACTATTCACTGAAGCTGGATGAATATTTTTATAAAATTTAAGTTTCAAACGAACCTAAATTCCACCTGATGATAAGTCGCTAAAGCACATCTGCACTTCCACTTTCAAACAAAGAAGGCAACAGAACAGTCGTAGAGCCACGCGGCAGCCTTTGCTGTTGCATGTATGGACCGGCTCAAAGCGGGGTGGTACCACGACATCACCGAAGTCCAGCGTGAAGTAGAGGCTTTGCTTTTGCGTTTCGTCTGTTGAGTGCAGATGGCTGGAGACCCAATCTTCCCCCCTCCCATCAACATGGTAGCGGAATTAAATGCAAGACTACCCCAGGAGGGTACCAGCACCCCTGGAGAATCCTTCGCTGAGCATCCACGACCAAGCTACTCCACACCTGAGCGTGGGTACTCAGGCTGCCCCACGTATTCTAGGAGGGGGGAGGTGAAATTCCGCTCGAGACTAAACCTGCTCGGGGCAGACGGAGAAATAAGTCAAAGGTGCCCCTGGCACGCCATCCGTAAATTTCTGCAACATCAGGGGACTTCATTTAAACCTTGACGTCGTCAACTACCATCTGGAAAAGGCGAAGCCGGCCTTGCTCTTTCTAACCGAGACACAGGTGTCCTCTCCGAGCTACAAATTAGAACACTTCTTTTGTGCCTCGGGTTGGCGTGAACGTCAGAGAAGACATCTGTTTTCGACGCCTCAGCAGCCTAGAAGGTACGGACCTGTCCGTCTTATGGCTGCGCATAGACAGCCACGACCATCCCCGCGTCTACAGGTGCCTCTATAGGTCCCATAGCGGTAATGCCGAAACAGACCGACTCATCGACCCCGTCCAGATGGCTACACACTACGTGTTACAACAGATCCTATCCGCAGAGATCGTGATGCTTGGTGATTTTAACGCCCACCACGCTGAATGGCTTGGTTAACGTTTAACTGATCATGTGGGTAGATCTGTTTACAACTTTGCTTTGGCATATGGTCTGACACAACTGGCAATCCCACCTACGCGGATCCCAGATATGGAAGAACATGTACCTTCCCTGTTGCACCTTCTGCTGACCTCTCATCCGGACGGATATCAGGTCTCCGTTGATGCCCCTCTTAGCTTGACTGATCTGCTGGGCTCTCTCTTTGCGTCCAACTCGACTCTTGATGACAGGGGGAACACACCGCTAACCATCCCGCGGAGTGAGTGTTCCATGCAGGATGTCCTGTTTACCCAACGCTCAGTACGCAAAGCACTCCTCTCCCTGGATGTCAACAAGTCGAGTGGACCTGATGGCGTCTCTCCTATTGTGCTGAAGACGTTTACTTCGGAGTTGGCACCAGTTCTAACGTGTCTTTTACGATACTCCTACTCCCTAGGCGTAGTCCCTTAATCATGGAAGACATCGTGCACCCGATCCCTAAAAAAGGTAACCACTCTGATCTATCCAACTATAGTCCTATCGCCATCATCTTGTTCTTTAAAATAATGGAATTCATTATTAACAGCCAGCTCATGCGGTACCTTGAGGATCACCAGCTGATTAGTGACCGCCAGTTCAGTTTCCGTCGCGGTCGGTCGGCTGGTGATCTTATGGGTTACCTGACTCATAAATGGGCGGAGACAGTAGAGTCCAAGGGGGAGGCGTTGGCCGTTAGTTTGGACATAGCGAAGGCCTTCGATCGGGTTTGGCACAAAGCCCTTCATACGAAGCTTCCTTCCTATGGGCTTCCCAAGAAATTGTGCAATTGGATCACCAGTTTTCTTTCTGATCGGAGCATCACGGTCGTAGTAGACGGTGCATGCTCCGATTACTAGCCCATTAACGCTGGTGTTCCAAAAGGCTGCGTGCTATCACCAACGCTGTTTCTTCTGCATATCAATGACATGTTGCAAACCGGTAACAGTCATAGCTATGCAGACGACAGCACTGGTGATGCTTTATTCACCGGCCGTGCGAATATTTCGCGGGAAAACGTCACAGAGTACTGGGACAAACTTGTGTCTGAAGTCGAACCTTTGATGAACAAAGTTTCGGACTGGAGGTGACTAAATCTAGTCCAGTTTAATCCTCATAAGACACAAGTTTGCGCGTTTACCGCTAAAAAAAACCTCCCTCATCGTATTTCCACACTTTCAAGGCACTCCCCTTGTTGCCTCAGCCAGTATCGGAATCCTCGGCGTCGACATATCGAGTGACGTGGAGGTTCGTGGTCACTTGGAAGAGAAGGCCAAAATGGCCTCTAAAAAGCTTGGCGTGCTCAGCAGAGCGGAACAGTATTTCATGCCGGCTCACCGATTACATACCAGTCGGCCGCACACGGAATACTGTTCACATATCTGGGCCGGGGCTCCCCAGTGCCAGATCCTTCCATTTGATCGAATCCAGCGCAGAGCTGTTCGAATCGTTGGCGACCGAGCACTTTCCAATCGGTTTAATTATCTGACATTACGAAGGGGCGTTGCATCTCTTTGCGTATTTTATCGCATATACCACGGGGAATGTTCTGAGGAATTGTTCGGACTAATTCCAGCCGCACAATTTCACCATTGCATATCGCGTTAAAACTCGCGATACCATCCATACCATCTGGATGACTGGCAGTGCACCACCGTGCGATTTAAAAGAAGTTTTCTTCCTTGCACAATTTCCTTGCGGAATCTACTACCACCAGCGATTTTTCCGGACCAATACGACTTAGGGACCTTCCAGTAAAGAGCCTACTCCTTTTTAAAAGGCCAGTAACCCATTTGCAATACCCCTGGTGTGGCGGTTGTTCATGAGTGGCAGTAATCACTTACCATCAGGTGAGCCGTATGCAAATATATAAAATCCACTCCCCGGGAGATCTCCCTTTTCTTCCACCCACCTCATTTGCCCTTTGCATTTAATCTATTAAAAATCTATTAGGACATAGGACATATCCTCTTTATAGAATTATATCTATGATCCTCTCCAATAGATTACCTCATAGGGGGGATATTCATATTCGCCGTAGTTGCCTCGTCACGTCAATTATTTTGTGTTTCGTATGTATATAGCACTTATATATATGATTTTGTACATCTTATTTTAATGTCCTACTGACCGAATTTCAGTCACGGCGGCCAGCCTTAACGGAGACTTGCCATCGGCGCAGGACAGGATTATGTTGCCCAAGTGTATACGCAAGAACAGGTGCACTCTCTATTCCCTTATTCTCATAATCCGATGGGACGGTAAACCGACACGACCGGTCGTTGGTCCTGCGCCTGATCTTTCAGGCGCAGAACCAACGGCTTTACGTGCTTTCCGAGGCACGGCGTGAGAGACCGCCAACTTCCTGACTCCGGGTAGCTACTGAGATTTTCTTGACGGAAAATCTCAATAATTGATTTTTGGGCCGAAGCGGGATTCGAACCCAGTACCTCATGATCAGGAGTCACACTACTACAACCACTTGATCAACGAGGTAGTCACATCTTATTTTAATGTATCGTTAACTCTAGTCCATCCTATTTCAGAATCCGGGAAGACCGAAACTAATAATCTGACGGGACAATACGGGTAATGGATGCACTTCACCGCCATTACACGGTTGTTAGATTGAATATTAAATATCAGCACTCACACAGTATCAGCAGCTGGTGCTAACTGGCGTACAGGAAGCCAACGTGGCTGCGGAGTCAGACACTTGCCGGATCGCACCACAGTACCCATATTGGCGAGTGCAGCGCGACGTAGTGCCACCCGCTCTACAGGCGTGAGGTTTGCTGGGGAGGGACAGTTAATTTGATTGATTTATAAATTTTTATCTACATACAACAAGATACAGAAACAGTCATATAGTGGGAGAGATAAAGTGAGTACAAAGGTCCTACTTATTCCATAATTTATTGAAATATCTACCTGTAGACCTGATGGAAAATATATTAAAAAAGGCAAACTTAGTGTATACATTACTACTACTAATGAATATATAGAAACATAATATTATCTTTTAAATAATACGATTAATAATAATAATATGTACGATAGATACATATATATATATATATATATATATATATATATATATATATATATATATATATATATATATATATATATATAGAGATCTCTTTACGGTAAATGTTGATCAGACGCGACTTCACGCGAGCACTTTGTTGATCCGAAAACGCATGTTGATCCGGCGCCTTTTGTTGATCCAATATGCATCTCTGGTAACTAATGTGGCTCTGACCAGATCAACATCTGCACTCACGAGACTGTTTGCTAGCGTTGGCCGAAGTTGATCCGATATACAAATCCACCTTGCGATGGTTACGGAAAATGTTGATCTGATTTAAATGAGCCAATCAGAGCACAGCAAACGATAAGATAAACGATCGGATTGGCTGTACGCAGCCGCGACGTTGCCGTTTCGTATCTTTGGCGGTACAAGTTACAGATTAAATGCGTGTTCAATACAATAATGCATTCAGGGTGCTGTTGGGTCTACCTCGTTATTGTAATGCGCCGGGTTTGTTTGCGGATGCGCGTGTGGATTGTTTCTACACCACCATGCGTAAACGATGCACATCCCTGGTGCGAAGGGTGCGGGCCAGTTCTAATGGTATCCTGAGGGCATTTTCTGACAGGTTTGAAGTCAGTACCTGAACCATTGTCATATGGTGCACGTGCTGACTAATCGGACCTGTCTTAGATATAGTTTTAAATAAATAGTTATAAAATTAAGTTAATAGTTTCAAGTTTAACTAATTTTTTTTTAAGATTTGTATTATTACTAACATCTATGATCCTTATGGTCGAAATAAACGACTTTTTTTTAACGAATAACTTGACAATGCCCCTTCTTGTAGCGGACACACGGCGTTTAGTGTGTGTGTGTGTGTGTGTGTGTGTGTGTGTGTGTATCTGTATGTGTGCGCGCGCGCGTGCGTTAGTGCGTGTGTGTGTGTGCGCGCGTGGATGTGAGCATGTGCTTGCGCATGTGGGTGTGTGAGTTTGTGTGTGCGCGTGCGTGTGGGTGTATGTGCGTTCATGTGTGTTCGTGTGAACGCACCTGTGTGTGCGGCAGTGTGCGTGTGTTTGTGCGGTTGTCTGCTTGTGCTTGCGCGCGCTTTGTGTGTGTGTGTGTGTGTGTGTGTGTGTGTGTATGTATGTATGTGTGTGTGTATTGTGTGTGTGTGTGTGTGTGTGTGTGTGTGTGTTTGTGTGTGCATATGTGTGCGTGTGCGTATGTGTACGTGTGTGTGTGTATGCGTGTGCGTGTGCGCATGTGTGCGTGTGTGCATGTGTGCGTGTGTGCACTGTTGTGTTTGTGTGTGTGCGGCAGTGTGCGCGTGTGAGTGTGTGTATGAGTTTGTGCGTGTGCGCATGTGTGCATGTTTGCACGCGCTTGCGTATTTGTGTGTGTGTTTGTGTGTGTGTGTGTGTGTGTGTGTGTGTGTTTACCATAAACCAGTTAACATGTTTTCTACATCTTCATAATCGAGATTTTTAAGGACGCGTTTACAAAATTGATAGGTATAGAATCGAACTATTACATGAGATATTATACTCAATACTCAATAACTTTATTGCATTCCATAGGTTACAAAAGGTGTTACATAGTTTTATGGTATCTCTATAAACCCTCATGGGCACAGCAATATTATGAAGGAGGAACATTTATTTTGTTTTATTATTACTATTGCTAAACAATTATTTAATATTAACATTCATTATATTATATAAACATACACACATTGAATATGGAATACGGCTATTATAATTGTTATTATTTATTAATTGATTCTGACATTTAATATTATATTATTATAGGTAGCACAATTGAATTTTCATTAAATTATTTGAATCATTTTAAATTTTATTATAATTTTTTATTGTAATTTATTTAGTAGGATGGCATTTCCCTATTACCTAACATTTATATTTATACGAGTATATATATTATATTATATTTTTATCTTCTAAAAATTCAGAAGTACTATAGTAACACTTGTTTATAAGTAGTTGCTTTAATTTTTTTTCAAATGGTTTTTCATTCTTAATGTTTTTTATATATTCGGGTAATTTATTATATACTTTTATAGACATGGCAAATGGGCTGGATGAATGAGATTTTAGTTTTGAAGTTGGTAGCACTAGTTTGTTTCTCTGTCTTAGATTCCTAGATGTGATGTCATCGCGTTTTGTGTACAAGCTTGGATTTTTTTTTGACAAATTTGCATAGTTCCAAAATATAGATACAGGGCAGACTTAAAATGTTATACTTCTTAAAGTAAGGCTTACAGCTTTCTGTGTTTTGTAGATTAGCTATGATCCGTATTAGTTTTTTTTTGTTTAGTTAATAAACTTGAGGCCTCAGTACTGTATCCCCATAGGACAATGCCGTAGCTAAGCCATGAATATGCATACGCGTAGTAGGTTGTTATCGCGGTGGTTACATCTGTTGTTTTTTTTTTACTTCTCGTAACGCGTACATAAAGCTGCTTAACTTCCTATGTAATCTTTCTATATGTGGTTTCCAAGTAATATGGGTATATATTATTAGGCCTAGTAGGTTGTGCTCGTTAACTGTATCTATAGTGAAGTCGTCATTGTCTATTTTTATATCTAATTTTGGTTTTTGATATGGGTGAAAAGACATTATTTTAGTTTTCGATAAGTTTATCCGCAGGTTATGTTTAGTTAGCCAGTCCATTATTCTTAATAATATATTGTTAATTTTTTCTGTTAGTTCGTCCGCAAACATGACACAGTATTCCTTGAGAGCCTCTGCAAAGTCATTAATGTAAATTAAAAACATAAGACACCCCAGCACACTGCCTTGAGGTATTGGGGCATTAATAGTTTTAATATCGGATCTATTTTTTTCAATTTTGTGTAATTTGTCATTAAAGTATTCAATTTCTACTATTTGCGTTCTATTGTGTAAATATGATTTTAGCAGATTCTAGCACGGGCCTCTGATTCCTATGTCATATAATTTATTTAGTAATATGTTATATTGCACTGTATCGTATGCTTTTGACATATCTAATAGGATTCCTATAGCATATTTTTTATCGTTAATTATATTATGTATTTTTTGAATGTAATTATAAATTGCTAGAACTGTTGAATTGTTTTTGCGGAAACCGTTTTGACTTTCATTAAATATATTGTATTTTTCACAGAATTTATAGATACGGTCGTATAATGCTTTTTCAAATATTTTAGAGGCTGTGGGCAATAAGGCGATAGGTCGACAGTTGCCTGGGTCCGTTTGTGTACCTTTTTTGTAGATGGGTTTCACTAGTGAAAGTATTAGTATATCTGGGAATACACCTTCTTCAAAAGATCGGTTTACTAATAATGTTAGCGGATATACTAAAGCGCTTGCACATTGTTTGAACAATGTTGGGGGAATCTCATCAACACCATGGCTTAGTTTATTTTTTAGACTATTTAATATTTTAAGTATTTCTTCAAATCCTACTCTGCCTATAAATATTGAGTTTTCTGATGGATGTAGAACAGGAAGACCCTTTGCTTGTGGATGAACTGTTTCACCGATATTGGAGAAGTAATCATTAAATTTATCGGCGATCTGTTTTGGGTTAGAAGAAATTTGGTTGTTGATATTTATTTTAATATTCGATTTTACTTTTAAGTTTATTTTGTTTGTGGGTTATCGAACAATCATGAGACCCTACCTTCGGTCTTGATGGAGTGACCTCAAAATGTAATTCGGGATTACTACTGGAACTCCTGGACTAGTAGAGCTGGGTGTGCCGTGTTTGGGCTCGTTTTGTTAGTTATGATGAGTCTTTACCTCCGGACTTGCTGAAGTGACATGAAGGTGTACTTCGGTAACTAATACTGTAACACCTGGACTAGTAGAACTAGGTACGCCGAGTTTGGGTTTGTTTTGTTAGTTATGATGAAACCGTCACAAAACAAAAGTTCTTTTCACTTTGTCTCTTGTACAAATAGGTAGCCAAGCTGATATTCGGAAAAATGGATAAACTCGTAGTAACATCTTTATGGGCAGTATCGATATTCACTTACCAGCCACATTGTTTTTCGCTGTAACCAACTGTCCTTTATATGTGCCTCACTTGCCCTCACGTGGTACCCACTTTACTGCACTCCAGTGCACCCACCACCACCTGTGCCACCTACGCCTCCACATCTACCACCGCACCCCTCTCTAAGCCTTCGTTCTCCACCTCCGCTACCTCCGCCTCCACCATAAACTCTGCTCCCTCCCCCTGAACATTAAATTCCGCTCCCTCCGCCGCCACCACCACGCGCCGTCACTATTCTTTCCGCCTCCAACACAATCTAAGGTCAACCCACTTCTGACCCCGCTCTCCCCGTTTCCACTATCTCCGACTTCACCACAAATTTCTTTCCTCCGCCTTCACCACAAACTACGCTTCACCCTCCCCTCAACCATGTCTCCATTCTCCGCCTCCGTTTTCTGCGCACATACACACACAATCACGCACTCAGACGAACACACACGCACGCACACACCTACACGCGCGCACATGCACGCGCATACACACACACACACACCTACACACACACACACACACACACACACACACACACACACACATACACACACACGCGCTCGCACGCACACACCCGCACATACACACATACACACACACACGAGCGCGTGCAAGAACAAATACACACACACGCACGCACAAGCACATACACACACACACGCGAACGAACGAACATATACATACACGCACAAGCACATACACACACATACATACACACACACACACACCACACACACATACAACACACGCACACACAAAACGCGCACACACACTCGCATGCATGCATCGGCACACACTCGTACGCACGCACATAAGCAAACACACGCTAAACCGCACACACACACACACGCGAACAACAGTTAACACACGCACGCACACACTCACTCACACACACGAACTCACAAACACTCACACACACACACACACACACACACACACACACACACACACACACACACACAACAGACAAATGCACAAACACACGCACACAGCTGCATACACACGTACTCAAAAAACCGCGACAGTGCACAAACGCACTTATACACTCACATACACGCGCGCGCACATGCGTTCATACGAACGCACATACACCCACACGCACGCGCACATACAAACTCGCATAAAAACACACACACACACACACGTAAACACACGCGCGCGCACTAAATGGCACCCCCCCCCACCCTTACACATACACACATACTCGAGTGATAAATTAATTTGTAATAAAGTACTATCCATCATTTTCTAATTGATCATTGACAAATGAACAAAATAACACAAATTCACTCACACGATAACAAAAACTCGAACAAACGTCTTTCCACAATAAAACCTGCCAAAGTTTGATCCACAAAATCAGCAGATAACGTATTTTCTTACCTTATTACTATAACGAAGTAGCCTACTGGGTTCTCTGTCACACACAGAACGCGACGTTGCCGCTTCGTGTTCGAGTACCTATTCGTCAATTTTGGATCCGGATCCACTTAGTCTAAGTAAATGTCGCATATAAATTAAATATACTCTGGATCTAAAAAATCATATTCAGTATGATTTCTTCGACCGTTGATAGATCAACAAATGTTGGTCAAATCGCTGACGAGTATATTGAAAACCTGTTAGTGCAGATCCAACGACGTCACACGCGCATCAAGAATGGATCAAAGTATATCAGTTTGTGCGACGAGGAGCTGAGCAAACACGTCAAATAGGTGGATCAACAATTGTTCTAACTTCTCACTGGATCAACATTTACCGAGAAAGGATGATTATATATATATATATATATATATATATATATATATATATATATATATATATATATATATATATATATATATATATATATATATATATATATATATATTATAAACTATCAGTCGTAGTAGACACTATCGGTCCGTGGGTTCCACGTGCGGTGAAGTTCCTAAAGGAACGCTTTTCGCGACTGGTGATTAGAGGGCTGGTTCTTTTCTCACTCAAAAGCTGAGTAGGTATAGCTTTTCATCGACGAAACGCAGCCAGCGTTATTGGCATGATACCAGGGGGAGTAGGACTGTATGATAATTAAGTTTTTTTTTTAAATATGATAAGGTGATAAACGAGCACACAGTCCACCTGATAGTAAGTGGATGCTGTGGCCCACAGATATCTACATTTATCATCGATTACGAATCAAAATGCAGATGCGTTGTCACCCGTGAGGACTAATATGGAATGCCTCGTTTCCAGTAAAAAGGGTATTCAAAAAAAAGAAGTTAAATGTTCGTATTCAAAAAAGACGTTTCCGTTGGAGTTTATCACCGTACAGCGAACTCGAGCAGACCAACAGGTTCCTTTGATTTTTAACGAAAAGTTTTTTTTAAATAATTACCACCAACTTACAGTCATCTAGGATTCTCGGTCTCTCATTGGTAGCTGCGACCGGGTCTACAGCGGACACCACGATCTCTCTGTACCCAGAGTCGGTCCTGGTAATTGCTGAAGGCACCACGGCACCCGGTTTGGAAGTCGACGTGTCTGGGTCATCTATGGGGTCCCAGTCCTCGCTGCCGTCCATCGCGTAGTCTCCATCGCCCAAGTCTTGTAGAAAGGTTTCCTGGAATTTAAGTTGACAGTTTAATATGAGAGATTTTTCTACGTGCTAGATCCATTCTACGGCTATATTATAACTGTGGCACGAATCGGTGGGCTCGAAAGGGAAGTACCATGTTCTCACAAAATAACAGCGTAAAATAGTAGCTTAATGCAGCTTTGTTTCGTATGGCGAGTGTAGAGAACGGGAGACCCTTTTTAACTGGAAACGAGGTATTCTATCTTAGTCTTCAGGATTCACAACGTGGATTTCTATGGGCCACAGCATCCACTTACCATCAGATGGACTGTGTGCTTGTTTGTTATCCTTATTCTATAAAAAATAAAATATAATATGTAACCAGTATGGCCAGTCCGATCTCAACAGTTTCACTCAGAATACTACATAATAAAACATTCGAGCTTATATTATTCCTTAGTTTTCGAAAACTTTCAAAAAATTTGTCTTAATTATAGGTACTGACGTCTAAAACAAAAAAGAATATAATAATTTTCACATAATAGCTTCTGAAGTTAGCTTTAATAGTTCTAATACACTATGTATTAGAACCAACTTCTGAAGCTACTCGTATTATTATATATTAATTTGGTATTAATTATATTGGTTGGTATTAATTTTTTCATTTTATTTATAGTACGTGAGGGTAAAATGGTTATCCGGTTAACATGGTTACTTACTTATAACTCAAAAACTACAGCCTTGCTTGCATAGATGACTGTGATGCGATAGCTCTTCATCGGTCAATCAAATAATAAAGGTTCTAAAGGGCGCTCCTTTATCGTTGCCATTTTGACAGTTGATATTACAGTATTGTCTAGTGTAGTTTTATTTAAGTTGATTTTTCGAAGTGTTCCTAATGATTGCCAAAGCTGATTTGCTATTTTTTTTTCTTCCTAATATATATTAGTTATAGTAGACATTATGTTTTTGTCTCTGTCCGTCTCATAGTTTTGGTTTTATAGGGCAGCAAAGCTTAAGATGACCATATTACCCTCACGTACCTTATTTGAAGTCTGTGGCTTCAACTTTTTATTTTGGAACCTGTGATTGTTTTTTTTTCATGTTTAAAATATGGAAATAAGTATAAAAGATTAATTTAATTCATCCACTACTAACCATAGTCCTCCCCCATAGATTGCCTCAAGGGGATAGATATTTGGCACGCTTGGCAGGCGGGTCGCAAGCGCACTTTGTTTTTATTTCAGGGTTGTAATCATAAGAGTATATTGCTATTCATATCCTGTTCCAGTTTACATTTATCGCCCCCAATGTTACGATACGCACATGATATGGGTAGTGAATTACCACCACTACATGGCGATAAATTCTAATTGTTGTTATTTATACTATATAAATAGGAGGACAAGAAATTATCACAGTAACGTATCATTACGTTCATTTCATTAGAAAACTGTATTTATTATAATTTATCTCTCTACAACTAGGCTGTATAACTAGTAGTACGAATGCTAAGTACGAAAAGTGAAACAATTCCTTGTATTGGCTTAGGGTTGTTAACTTTTTCCAAACTATTTATATATTTTAGTTAAAGAGCTAAGAAACGTTATCCCATCGTTAGTATATCATACGTAAATTGCACGTAGACCCAGAACATGTAGAAGGTACAAACAATTCTACTAGCATTTTTGACGTGGTAGAACCACGGTGCAGCCGTATTATAGTTGCAGCACGAATGAGAGCCTTCATTCTTGAAGGCCCATGTTCTCGTAGAACGCCAGCGTGAAATAGCAGCATAATGCTCCTGTTTTTAGCATGGCGAGTGTGACCAGGGGACCCTTTTTACTGGAAACGAGGCATCCATCTTAGTCCTTAGGGGTGACTATGCTTATGAATTTTGATTGTTAATTGGGTCATATCATTCAATTACCATCAGGTGGACCGTGTGCTCGATGACATTCTTATTCTATAAAAAATACAGTGACTTCGTGCTGGATTATAACGTACAGCCAAGCAAGCACCTCAGATAAGATACTTTACGTATTGGCGAGCCTGGCATACGTGCATAATAAAGATAGATAAACATTTTGTTCCATCTCAAGATGGCTTCGAAAATATTATTTTGTTGAGAGAGTAGTCTAAAGGCAGGGTGTGGACCGTGAACTCAAAGGTTGTTGATTCGAATCCGCCGTCTGGAACCAATCCTATTACAAGCATTTAAGCTTACCAGGTCAAATATTAGTAATAAATAATAGTTTGCATTGTTAGTATATTAAATAATTTTTTTGAGTCCACCGCTGGGCGTAAGCCTGTCTATGTCTTAATTTGTCAGCTTGCAAATATTAGTTGGAATATACACCTTACTAGCTCTTCTCTTTTCCTCGAATATACTTTTAGCCCATACCCATTTTGCTATGCAGGCACGTCACCAACCCAGGTGAACGTAGCGATAAACCTTCTGCACTACTAAGGATTTGTCTGCTTGCTTTGATGGTTTTTTTACTATTAATCGGTAAACCAAATATTTTTCTTTAAAAAAAACGTTAACCCACTAACCCACTAATAGGGGCAGCTTACATACATGAATTTCACAAGAACAAACATCCAAAGACTCTTACTTGTAGGCAATAAAATACTTGTTCCGTACGGAATTATATTCCGCGGCCCTTAGCGCTGCAACACATTGCAAAGCCATGGAGCTGTTAAAATAAAAAAGTTTTTTTTATAGAATAAGGGTGAAAAACGAGCACACAATCCACCTGCTGATAAGTGGATGCTGTGGTCCATGGACATCTAAATTTATCCTCGGTTAAGAAACAAAACGCAGATGCGTTGTCACCCCTGAGGACTAATCTGCTATTTTACGCTGGTAGTTCTGTGAGAGCGTGGTCTTTTCCCGGCGGAGCCGACCCATTCGTGCTACAACCATAATATAGCTGCAGGATGGTTCTACCACGTATAAAAATTCCATTTCATTCCAGCCTATATACATCTTGAAACTGTGCACACGCCTTCTCTCAATTCTAAAAGGGTTATGTAACAACTACTCTGTGCTGTTCTAGTGCGTGTTTGCGACTTCACAAGTCATAGTAAAATTTAATTCTGAGATATGCGGGTTTTCTTCGGGATATTTTACTTCACCGTCGAGCTCGTGGTAAATCAGCATAAAAACAGCATTTAACAGTTTCATTAGTGCTGACGTGGATCGAATTCTGAGTTACCACGGCTGTCCCAAAATGGAAGGATGCATTATTATATAGAGTAATATAGCATACATAATTTAATTATTAATTAATTTTCGGACGTTTCGAAGTAAACACGAATAATGTTAACTAATTTTATTTTATGTTTTGAATTATGTTTTCCCACACGATGTATATTGTTTTTGGAATAAATAACTACGACTATGATTATGACAATAAAATACAGTTTGAAAGCAGCAACCCTACTGACCAGGTGACCAGTCAGCGCGCAAGAATGTACCCCACACCCAAAATAGAGCTTATTTAAAGCTCCAGCACGTCCGCCTCTTCTCAAATCGAGTGGATATTAATTTTTTATTACTCATTGCGTTCGGGAATGCATTAATAGTTTGCCTTTGATCGTCTCTTGATTAGTTATGCTTTCTTTTTCCAATAAAGTACATACGTGTAGTAAAAGACCTGAATGTTTTTGTTTTGGATGTAATTATAAATAAACTTAAAAGTTTTTTATAGGATAGGGTGACAAACGAGCATATAGTCCACCTGATGGTAAATGGTTGCTGTAGTCCATAGACATCAACATTTCTATCCTCGATTACGAATAAAAATGCAGATGCGTTGTCACCCATGAGGACCAAGATGGAATGCCTCGTTTCCAGTAAAAAGGGTCGCCGGTTCTCTACACTCACCGTACGAAACACAGCAGCATTAAGCTACTATTTTAAGCTGATATTCTCTGAGAGCGTGTTCTTTACCCGGTTGAGCCGACCCATTCGTGCTACAACTATACTACTAATATAACTGCAGTATGGCTCTACCACGTATAAAAGTTAACAGTGATTTCAAAAAACTAAAATGTTCTGAAAATAACGTAATTACCTTTTTTTCTAATTGGAAGCTATTCAATTGTGTGAAAATTAATTTATTCTTAAGTCGTTTTTTAATCTGTTTTTTATTGAGTAAGTTTTAGTCCACTAACTATATCACAACCTCAAAGTCAAAGGATGAAAAGAATAGAAGAATGTCGTCTATACAGGGTTATTTTTCAAAGAGTAGTCAAATTTTAAACTTACGTTCAAATATACAATATGTAACAAAAACCCTGTGGTTCCTGTTAAGTGTGTTATCAGAATCAGTATCCAAGCGCATAGAAATATTTTTTTTCAAAAACACATTTAAAAAAAATTAATTTTAATGAAAAAAAATTATTTGCATATTATATGTGGTTTCATTTCCTTTAACTCACACGAGTAACAGTAATGCAGGGTCTTTGAATCCACTTAATTCTCGGCTAATGTATAAATAATAAAACCACATAAAATTTGCAAAGTAATTTTTTTTCATTAAAATAATTTTTTTAAATGTGTTTTTTTTTTTGAAAAAAAAAATTATACCCATATGCTTGGATACTGATTCCGATAACGCAGTTGACGGGAACCACAGGGTTTTTGTTACATGCTGTATAAACAATGATATACCGTTATTACAATTTTTGAAAATACGAGTAAGTAAGGCTTCTACTTTTATTCGAAATTTTCCCAAATTAACGTTTTTGCCAATCGATTGAACTTTACAAATGTGTAAAATCAGTTAAAATAATACATTATCACGCACTTTGGCAACCTTCTCTACAAATTTGGCCTGTTATTGCAAAATAACTCTGTATAGTTATAATAATCCTATATTTTTCCACCATTAGGAGATGGTATTTTTTTCCATATTTGCAGGAGACCACCCACGAGGCCTATTTAATAAAACTCTCTCTCTCATCGAATCTCCTTTATTGAATATGGCCAAAAAAGAAGGTAATCAAAAATAATTTATGATTTAGACTGGTATCTAGATAGAAGCAGATTAGTGTAACAGCGTGTGCAGTGACATTTGGCTGCGGTGCTGCGGTTTGAATCCCGGAACATTGCAAATGTTGTGAAAATGTGAAAAATAAAACAAAATGTTTGTACATGATTTTACGGAAGCTGTGTGAATACAGGGGAAAATATTGTTTAAAAAATATTGGTATTCTAATCTGTTAACATTACATTAATACTCAAATATAAATAAAAATATAATAAATAAAAATGCCATGTAAATTTGGAGTAAAATATCCACCTCTAACGCTTCGCATACACCTAATCCGTCGTCGGCCCAAGTTTGCTCGGGCGATGACGGTCGAACTCGGACGATCGAATCAAACACTTGTATAATGCCCTGATACGGAAAAAGGCGGCCAAGTGTTTTTTGTCGATTTTGAGCTTTCAGCACCACTAGATGCAAAAAATTCTCTATCGACCAATATTGGAATTATATTTTTGCGATTGATAGTTCCTGATATAAATTAAGCATTTTGGCGGTTAAGTGCAAAATTTTCTTTGCTGTCATACGCTAGAAATCAGTTACGATGCACCGTTACGCTATATAGCCGTTAAGAGATTTTAACGATTTATTTTCTTAGTTGAAATTGAATATTTGATGTTATAAAACTAAGAAAAAATGCAGTTTAACACATTTTCTAAGCTAAGAGGTAGTTAAGCGTAAATAACTGCTTTATTCCTTAGTAGCAGTCTTGCTCGGCTATACCTAATAATATGCTAAAAAGCGGTAAACACTTGTAGTAGAAGCTAAAACACTTAACTTTTTTCAAGCGTAGAATTTAAAACATATATTAAAATCACGTACTTCCCAAAAAAGCATTCACTGCTTTTTAGTGTATGATGAACCTTTGAATTATATTTGGAACAATATTTAAACAGCGGCGAAGTGAATGTGCTACTCTAAAAAGCGTCAGTGTAAGTTTAGCAATCGATGTGTGCGTGAAGAATTAGATCAGCAAGTTTTAAAAGTTAAAAAAAGTCTTGTCCGAGTGCGTCAGAGATATATAAGAATATAACCAAAGATGGTTTGGGTTTTGACTTAGAAAACTGTATAATAGTTCTCCGAAAAAATGTGTCTTTTCTGATGAAAAGGACTTTAAGACTAAATTTTCCCATTAAATTGCAATTAAATTGCAAGGAAGAAATTTAATAGAATTTAAAGTAAATAAAATAGTTATATTTATTTTTAAAATAAAACTAGTTTTTACGGATTTTATCGCGTATAATAACTTTTTTATATTCCCGACGTTTCGAGCACTTTACAGCATACTTTACCATGGTCACGGGAGGGACTGAGGTCTTCGGCGTACCAATGTAATAGTTACCCGGGGTTATTTACAGATTAAAATTATTAATTTTTGTTCCGGTCTACACAGTATGAATTTATTGAATTTATTGTATGCTTGGGTTGGGTTTTAATTTTATTAATTGTAGGATCGTCGTCGAAAACCTTAGTCCCCCCGTGACCATGGGTGCTGTAAAGTGCTCGAAACGTCCGTAAAAAATTGTTTTATATGTTCGTGTAAATATGAGAATCGTTACATATTTATTTTTACAATTATATTTTCCACTCGTTTTAAATTTAAGTTCATGAACTTATATGAATATTTTTTTAAACTGGCATCTCCCATTGAAATTGCCAGTCATACCACATACAGCTTAGTACTTGGCCTAAATAAATTAAAATTAATATAAAAATTAGTTATTTTTATATCTTAGAACCCTGATTTTTAGTTAGGTACTTAAAAAGTAGTCAATAATACCAGCGTCAAATAGCAGCTTAATGCTGCTGTGTTTCGTATGGTGAGTGTAGAGAACCGGAGACCTTTTTACTGGAAAAGAGGCATTCCATCTTAGTCCTAAAGGCTGACTACGCATCTGCATTTTGATTCGCAAACGAGGATACATGTAGATGTCTATGGGCCACATCAACTACTTACCATCAGTTGGACTGTGTGCTCGCTTGTCACCCTTTCCCTATAAAATAAAATAAATAAATAAATAATAGCACATTTTATTCAAAATCCTCTGCAATATGTAAAAAAGAGCGTTATATTCATAACAAATAATTAAAAATATAAAATTAAAAAAATAATTTTAAAATACGTTACGGCCAATGAGTGTTCAATTCAATTTTGAGGTAGCATGCTACTACTGCTGCTCGGGTGCCAAGCAAAAAGGTCTGACAATAGTTTTCATTGTGCATAAGTGGATTTGGATTACCATTACTCCAAATTCATAAACCAATATTTTTCCTAATTTAATATTAAATCGTTTCCGAACGTAAGGAAGCTTACCTCTCCCTTCTTACCTTACTTGAGTATTTATATATTTTTTAATTTACACCTTGAATAATTATAAAAAAAATATTATAAAATATCAGTGCCATAGGCTTCTATCCGTACCTATTACACCATATTTTTTCCAGACGGTAAAAAAATAACCCCAGGTGTTTACAAAAATGTAATTGTAGTAAATTAAGTGGCAGAGCCACGCTACAGCTATATTATGGTTGTAGCACGAATGGGTCGGCTCGACCGGGGAAGGACCACGCTTTCACAGAATACTTGTACTACTAGCTACGCTCTGACTGAATACCAGCGTCAAATAGCAGCTTAATGCTGCTGTGTTTCGTATGGTGAGTGTAAGGATCTGGAGACCCTTTTAACTGGAATCGAGGCATTCCATCTTAATCCTCAGGGTTGACAACGTAACTGATAATGTACGAATAAATATATAATATGTCTATGGTCCACATAATCCACCTATAATCATGTGGACTGTGTGCTCGTTTGTCACCGTTATTCTAATGAAATGTAATGTTATTTATGATATGACATTGTGATTTTTTATATGTATGTAATTTTTTATGTATAATATTATTATAGAAAACCTTTGTTAACACATGTATTCATTCGTAAATAAAGCATTGACTTATCGAAATAAAATTCCAAGAATTAAATAACACTCGACACCGAAACCTGATTATACAATAACGTTGACTATCTGTACTATTTTATAATTATTAATCCTACGGGAATTTCCCCTGTAGTGACGAACTCAGCATTATATGTAATTCAATCCTGATGCTGGAGCTACACTAACGGGAAACGTCAATGCCCATAAACGCAACAATTATTGCTTTAAATTTAACGCGATAAAGTGAGTTTTAATGCCATCGAACGGCGTTAAAGTTGGCGTTAATGTTCCTTGAAGACTTTATATATTTGTTTAAATGGGTTCTATAAAAACGCATTAAATTTTCCTTCTTCTTTTTAATTCTTCGATAGTTGTTTTAAAAGGTAATAATTGCATAATTCCTCGCAAAGCAACATTTTGCTATGTACGATTCTTAAAACTTATGAGTCTCGGATCCCACAAACATGGCTCTGTTTGCAGAATCGCAAGAAACTTAATAATTTTTTTATTATTCTATATTTATTTATAGCTATACCTGCGACCCCGTTGCGCTCATCGTGCATAATAAGATAAACGTAGTGTGGCCGCTTCAACGAATTATTTCGTGCGTTAATCGCTTCGATATACCACCACTCGAGTTATCGCCAAACGGCAAACGGTATTGTTAATGCAGTTGTCAAATTAACGCGTTAAGTCGTGGCCACACCTACAGTCAACGTCCATCAACGCGATAATTAACGGCATTTCTCGTTAGTGTGGTACCAGCATTAGTGTGAACCCATCATAAAAGAAAAAAGATGAAACAAAACAGATGCCCGACCTTCGACAATAAACATCGGGCGTCTGCGAAGAACCATTCAGAAATACGCTTCCGTTATTCGACGAAGGACATCTCATTCGCTTCTCCTTTATATAGCACAAATGATTCATTTACTCGAGCGTTCAAAACATTAATTAGAACAGAAAAAAAACGAAATAAAAGAAAAAAAAAAAATGTTGTCCCCCTTTTTGGAGATGTTTAATAAATTTTATTATTCATTTAATTAATAAAATTACAATTTTCGTCACTACTACTACAATATATACTACAATATAATATGACATCATTGAAATGCGTAAATGCAAGTTTAAACTAAAACATTGTGATTATATTATAATCTTTGTTTCAAACATTTATCTATTAGTAAACGTAGCATAAATACATTTTATACGTGGTAAAATCATGCTGCAACAATATTATGGTTGTTGCACGAATGGGTAGGTTAGACCAGGGTAGGACCACGCTCTCGCGGAATACTAACGTAAAATGTCAGCTCCATGCTGCTGTGTTTCGTATGGTCTCAGACCTCAGGGAAGACAACTCAAGCAAGCATCTGCATTTTGATTATTTATCAAAGATGGGTGTGGATGTCTATGAGTCACAGCATTTATTTACCACTACTATGTGCTCGTTTGTCACCCTAATTCTATAAAGAAAACATGACGTCTAAAAAACATGGCGTCATTTATTTTTAAACAAAGTTATCAAAATGCTATTAAGCGTCGAATTTTAACAAAATTGGCTTTTACAAAGCAGCAAAGCACTTTTTATATAGCAGGCAGAGAGCAGAGGTATATGAATTAATTAGTAATAACTAGTTAATGTTGCTACTAACATATTTTAGTTTATAAATAACTTACTAACCCATATGGATCATGGTCCGAAATAAATGATTATTATTATTTTTATTTATTCTAGTGATATGGGGAGCCAAAATGTTTACGAAACAAAACCTAGGGAACTCACAACTTAAAGTTAATTCAAAATTTATCAACCGTTATTGCAGTGGCAAAACCTTCTTGCCTTCGTCGCCCTCCCAACTTATTTTTATAGAATTACAAAAAAGAGACAGATTTTTGTAACTCAATATACATTCCTCATCATTACAGCCCTTCACAAGTCCACTGCTGAACATAGGCCTCCCTCAAGGTATGCCAGAAGCACGGTCCTGAGCCACCTGCATCCATCGACTTCCTGGATGTCTTACCAAGTCGTCACTCCATCTAGTGGGGGGTCGCCCTACACTTCGCCTACCGGTACGAGGCTGCCACTCGAGAACCTTTTTTCCCCAACGGTTGTCGGTTCTTCGAGCTATATGGCCGGCCCATTAGCACTTCAGCTTACTAATCCGTTGGGCTCTGTCGGTCACTCTGGTTCTACTGCGTTCTCTATCCTCATTTCTAAGTTTATCACGCAGGGAAACTCCGAGCATAGCCCAATCCAAACTTAATAGGTATTTATCCATCAATCCAATAATGGATTGATGGATAAATACTTATTAAGTTTTTCGTTGATCTAGTGGTTGTAGTAGTGCGACTGTTGATCATGAGGTCCTGGGCTCGAGCCCGGATAGGGCCAAAAAATTAATCCCGTACTCATGAAGTTGGCGGTGTCTCACCCACGTGCCTCGGAAAGCACGTAAAGCCGTTGGTCCTGCGCCTGATCTCTCTCCGGTAGTGTCGGTTTACCGTCCCATCGGATTATGAGAGTGAGGGAATAGAGAGTGCACCTGTGCTTGCGCATGCACTTGGGCACTATAATCCTGTCCTGCGCCGATGGCTAGCCTCCGTTGAGGCAGGCCGCCGTGGCCGGAATTCGGTCTGGAGGACATTATTATTATTACTTATTAAGTCATTTTTTTAATTTGCCACTGGTTACGAAAACGCCTCCTTCTTGGGAAGATTCAACAAGAAACCTAAAGGGAATCTTTTTAATGACAAAAAAGACAATCATTTATTAAGTAGTAATCATTTATTTATAGTAGTAAGTATCATATTAGAGATAGCTCGGTAGCGAATAGATGTCACCTCATTTGTAGAGACATTCATCATTCAAAAATTCCTTAATGATAGAATAACCTTTTGTGATAAAATCTTCGTTAATTTTTTTTAATCTTGCGGAAAAGTACATTGCCCTGATTATAATTTCCTGGAACTGTGAAATCGAGTAAGTGGTATATTGAGCAGAAAACCCGCAAAATAATAAGATAATATTACAGAGCAAGAACTTCTCCATGTTTTCTCATAGTTGGAAGCCGCCTTTGTGCAACGCCGTGGGACTTAAATAGACTTCCATTATTTATTATTGTGTCTTACACGAACCTATTTATTTTCAATAACTGCAATTGTTGACCAGTGATTCCTTGAAATCGTCAAAAGGTTTAGGGTTGCTACCTCATCCGAATTTAAATTGTTTTTTTTTTCAAAAATTTACAGTACAGATTCTTAGATATTAAATAAGCATTCGATGGAGGTTTCGCCACCAAATGCTTATCCTGTTATGGTTCGATTCCCACACGGAACAGGTATTTTCAGGGCTTACAAATAACTATTTGCTAATGTGCAACTGACGTATGTAAAACGCCTCCAATATACATGCGAATTTTCTAGGTAGCAGACTAGGTTCTTTTTTTAAATAAAAAATATTGTCAGTACGAAAAATAATCTGGATTTTTTATAGAATATGGTGACAAACGAGCACACAACGCAACTGATGGTAAGTGGATACTGTGGCCCATAGACATCTATCTACATCTATCCTCAATTATGAATCAAAATGCAGATGTGATCTCACACCTGAGGACTAAGATGGAATGCCTCGTTTCCAGTAAAAAGACTCTCCGGTTCTCTACACTCACCATACGAAACAGAGCAACATTAAGCTGCTATTTTACACTGGTATTCTGTGAGAGCGTGGTCCAAACAGATTGTCAGTATTAGAAATAATCCGGCTATAGATAAGATTCCACGTAATCTATCTGTGATAATGTTTGCTATGTAATGGTGACGTCCATCGCCCCGTTGCGTCCCGTGAGTGTTGTTTATAGGAAATTAATGGCGATTATAGGAAATTACAGAAAAATGTCAAGACTTTTGATATAAATGTCGGTAGACCACGTCGTTAAAGCTACACGCGCAGAGCGAAATATGTACAAGACGTCTTTTTTTAAACAGTACCCCAACACTAGGATTTTCTCCTGTATAGTGGAAGTAGTTTACATACATAAACTGCACAACAACCAAAATCCAGACCCAGAATATTTTTTTCGCGATTCGAACCTATTTCTTAGTGCGATTGGCAATACACTATGCGTGATGTCTAAGACAAATTCTCTCTAATGAGTAAACCCTTTTAACATAAAGTCACGCTACAGCTATATCAGCTGTAGCACGAATGGGTCAGCTCGACCAGGGTGGGATCACGCTCTCACGGATTACTAGCGTAAAATAGCAGCTTAATGCTGCTGTGTATCGTACGGTGACTGTAGAGAACCGGAGAACCTTTTTACTGGAAACGAGGTATTTCATCTTAATCTTCAGGGGTGACAACGCATCTGCATTTTGTATTGTAATATAGGGTAGATGTAGATGTCTATGGGCTTTTGTCTCCACTTACCATCAGGTGGACTGTCTGCTTGTTTGTCACCCTTATTCTATTTAAAAAAAGTGGACTTCACAAATGATGAAGAAGATGAGGAGACGGTACATTAGGTTACAAACAATGAAATTGGATAAAGATGGTAGTATACGTGTGTATTGCCAGACAATCTGGCAATACACATAATAATGTACGTGAAGGTAATATGGTCACTTTAAGCTTTGCCACCATATATATCCAAAACTAGGAGAAAGATAGAGACAAAAACACAAAGTCGTGATTAATAACTAATATATTAAGAAAAAAAATAGCAAAAAAGCTTTGGTAATAATTAGGAGCACATCGAAAAATGAATTTAAAAAGTACTTACTACACTACACCATACTAAAATCTACTAAAATAATTACTGTAATGTCTATCGTCAAAATGGCGTCGATAAAGCAGCACCCTTTTGACCCTTTATTATTTGATTAACCGATAAAGAGCTGTCGTATCACAAAGCCATCTATGCAAACGAGGCTGTAGTTTTTGAGTTATAAGAAAGTGACTATACTAACCGGATGATCATACTACCCTCACGTACTGTATACTCCATCACGGCTCTCTTTTAATGTCTGCAAATGTGCTATTTTGTAAATTTCGTCACTCATCAGGTATATTTATTTTATTACACATAATAGTAATAAAATATTCAATAAAATTAGACGCCTCCGTAGCGCAATGACCTATTAACTTTCGGGTACTGCGCCAAGGGCCGTAGATTCGAATCCCGCACGAAACAAATAATTGTATATGGTATGGATGTATGTCCTTGCGAAACTTATGTTTGTTAACTGCTATCACGATACAGGAGAAAGCCCTATTATGTAACATGATGAAATAAATAAGCAATAAAACAATTATGCTTTTACCACTAGTTCGGAAAAAGCTTGTGCCCTGGAAGGAACCAATAAGAAATCCAGCGGCACTCTTTTTTAAATAATAACTCATAATATTTTACGATACAGTACAATTAAATTAAATACAAGAAAAAGCATGTTTGATGTGGATGACCATGTTGCTTCCCATGTATAATTTAATTCCAGGAATTTATCAGACATGCAATCAGAAGATTGAAGACAAAACTGGAGAGTTGCTCACCCTTAATAACCTATGATTTACTATTATTATTTATATGATTGCTGTAGTTAAATAGTTCCGATGTGATCACACTCAGTGATCCTCGTACAATAATAAAATAAATAAATAATAAAAGGTTTATTTTAAAGTCAGACTCTTGGTTTGACAGGCTTGCTTTGTCTATTATAATGCGTTCAGCAAAGGAGTGGAATAATTTTTTATAAAAAATAATTTGCCGGCGTCTATCTTTCCGTTCTAATTCAATCTGAGCCTCTTCAAGGCAAGGGTGAATAGGCTTTTGTTACGCTAAGACAGTGTGCGACTAAACATCTAGAACTTTGTTACCACTTACCACCGAGTGTTATTGTGGTCAAGCACTTGTTTGTAAAAAGTAAAAAATAGTGGTTTTTATTTTGCTATTATATTTCCTGTCAAGTACTGTGGAGTGAAACATGGCGTATGCTTGCTAGTGAAGGGCGAGTTTAAAACATAAGATCTATTCTTAGTTTTGGGTCTGGGCCATTACGCGAGCCCGGGTTTCTGAAGTAGGGAGGACTAGAGTTACCGATACGTAAAACTAAGATAATACATCATAGGATTGAATTTGTCCACTCTATGGCATGAATCTATTTCAATTAAAATTACTTTTTACTGTCTTAGGGTATTACCAAATCAATCGATCGGTCGTCGATCAATGCCACCGTCGTCTCATCAATCAACGGTCGTCGATCGATAGTTTCTACTACAACGGTCGATCGATGGCACCGATCGATAGTTGAATGGATTAGTCGACATCAATCGAGCTGCTCGATTATTCGAGAACCCGCCTTGCTTCACCGACCGCTATTGAAAATGACGTTTAGATGATTTTAAGGTATCTCTAGCCTTAAAAATGTTATGATTTAGGTTTTAATAATACAGCAGCAGCATACTGGCCAACAATAACGCGTCCTCTTCTGAATAGATTTTGAAAGATACTGATGATCATCATCATCATTACAGCCCTTCACAAGTCCACTGCTGAACATAGGCCTCCCCCAAGTAATGCCACAAAGCACGGTCCTGAGCCACCTGCATCCATCGACTTCCTGCATATCTTACCAGGTCGTCACTCCATCTAGTGGGGGGTCGCCCTACACTACGCCTACCGGTACGAGGCTGCCACTCGAGAACCTTTCTTCCCCATCGGTTATCGGTTCTTCGAGCTATATGGCCGGCCCATTGCCACTTCAGCTTACTAATCCGTTGGGCTATGTCGGTCACTCTGGTTCTACTGCGGATATCCTCATTTCTGAGTCTATCACGCAGAGAAACTCCGAGCATAGTCCTCTCCATAGCTCGCTGAGCGACCTTGAGCGTCCTCATACGGCCAGCAGTGAAGGACCACGTCTCTGATCCGTTAGTCATCACTGGCAACACGCACTGGTTGTACACTTTAGTTTTCAGAGATTGAGGTATACCTGACGAGAAGATGTGTCGTAATTTCCCGAACGCTGCCCAGCCGAGTTGAATCCGTCGATTGACCTCTCGGTCGAAGTTGGACTTACCTAGTCGGACTATTTGTCCCAGGTAAACGTACTCGTCAACAACTTCGAGCATAGTGCTCCCCACAACTACCGGCATAGGTGTGACATGGGCATTGAACATAATCTTTGTTTTGTCCATGTTCATCTTAAGACCTATCCGTTGGGAGACACCATTGAGGTCATTGAGCATAGTGCTAAGGTCCTCCAGCGATTCTGCCATAAGGACTATATCGTCGGCAAATCGAAGGTGAGTGATGTACTCGCCATTGATGTTAATACCGTATCCTTTCCAGTCCAGTAGCTTGAAAACGTCTTCCAAAGCAGCGGTGAAGAGTTTCGGGGATATAACGTCACCCTGTCTTACACCTCTCTGCAGTTGGATAGGTTTCGAGCTCTGGTTCTGTACTCGGATAGCCATCGTAGCCCTACTGTACAAACACTTCAGCACTTCGATATACCGACAGTCAACTTGGCACCGCTGAAGGGACTGCAGCACCGCCCAAATTTCGACGGAATCAAAGGCTTTCTCATAGTCCACATACGCCAGGCAAAGTGGCAAATTGTACTCTTCAGTCTTCTGTACAATCTGCCGCAGGGTATGTATGTGGTCTATGGTACTGAAGCCTTTTCGGAAACCGGCTTGTTCGGGAGGCTGGAAGTCGTCGAGTCTGCTTGCGAGACGATTCGTAATGACTCTCGAAAACAGCACGTAGACGCGGCTCAGAAGGGAAATCGGTCTGTAGTTCTTCAAGAGAGCGTTGTCGCCTTTCTTAAAGAACAAGACCACCGCACTTCTGCTCCACGCCTCTGGAGTAGTGCCACCATGGAGGACGGAATTGAAGAGCTTCTGAAGGACTTCAAGTACCGGTGTTCCACCCGCTTTCAGAAGCTCCGCTGTAATTCCATCCTCGCCCGGGGCCTTGCCGTTTTTAAGGTGTTGGAGAGCCATTCTAATCTCGCTCAGACTGACGTCCGGGATATCATCGGAATAGTGTCGGATAAGACTTGCTCTTGGATCGTTACTCACACCTGAGTGTGGCTCCAACGATGATGTGTACAGCTGCCCATAGAACCTCTCAATCTCACTCAGAATCTCAGGTGTCCCGGAAACGATGTTGCCACACTCAGTCTTCAGCTTTGACAGTTGGCTCTTTCTGGCAGACAGATCTCTGGCAAAGACTTTGGAGCCCTGGTTCCGCTCGATCGCTTCTTTAATACGAGAAGTATTAAAGTTGCGTAAGTCTCGCCGCATGCATTTGGAGATCTGTCTGTTCAGTTGCCTGTATGCTGTCAAATCTGTTGACGATTGCAGCCTCATCTCCCGTCTAACAGCCATGAGATTAAGAGTGTGATCGGAGAGTTTTTGTGTTCTTCTGCGGCGGGTCTTGCAGAACTTAGCTCCGACCGCATGGACAGTTTCCACGAGCTTGTCATTCATATCGTCCACTGCATTGCAATCTTGTAGGCACTGAAAGCGGTTGTGTAACTCGAGCTGAAAGTTTTCGGGATTCTGGATTAGAGCACGAGGGGGGACGGAGCGTTGACTTCATTAGACGAGACCTCTCCAACTTAACGTTTAGGTTCAGTGTGCCTCTAACCATTCGGTGATCGCTGCCAGTTTTTACCCTTGCGATCACTGAGACATCACTGAACAGTTGGCGTCTGGTCGTCATAATGAAGTCAATCTCATTTTTTGTCGAACCGTCGGGGCTCGACCAGGTCCACTTCCTGTGGGGCCGCTTCTGGAAGAAAGAGTTCATCATAAAGAGTCCCTCTTTCTCCATAAAGTCGGCCAGCTGCTGGCCCCTTCGGTTCCGTTGCCCTATTCCAAATTTCCCTAACTTCAGCTCACCGTTTTCTCTTGTGCCTAGTTTTGCGTTGAAGTCTCCCATCAACACCGTGTAGTGGATTTTGGAGGAATGCATGGCTTTGGAAATATCCTCATACATTTCCTCCACCTCCTCATCGGAATGTGCCGAGGTTGGTGCGTAAACCTGTATGACCTTCAGCGAATACCGTTTGGTGATTCTGAGTATCAGGTACGCGACCCTCGTCGACACACTCCCAATCTTTACAACGTTGTTGACGAGAGACTTGTGGACGATAAATCCGACACCTCCTTGGGTTTTTTTTTTTTTGAAAGATACTGATGATTAACTACATCGATTAACTGTCGATCGATGATTGAAAAACGTTTTCTTCGACCAGTATCAATCGATTAACATCGATGACGTCTTTTTATTAGCTTGCTATTGTCTTAAATATTAGCGTCGAATACAATTTAATCCAGGTCACGTAACTCTACTCTGATTATTTTGCCATGTGGTATACAATATGCGTACATGTCCGCTGAACCAGGTAGCTACAATAAAGAGGTTGTCGAAATGCTATAAAACCAGTCTAGATATGAAGATATAGAATGAGCTAGGAAAAGTACGTACGTACAATAACCATTTAGTTTGCGCTAACAAATAAAAACTACGTGGTCACGTTTATGTTGGTGCTTTTACGGAAAATTGTTAATACTAAAGCGTTTGTTCTTTTAGAATAATGTTAGTTATAATAATGAAGTCATTTATCGCAGAACAGTTAATAATAAACAGCACACAATCCATCTGATGGTAAGCAGATCGTCGTCAACTGGTTATAAACTGATTGAGAAGAGACAGAGATGTAGGGGGAGGGGGGAGAAAGAAATGATAGCGGGATCGCGGTAACAAGTGAACAGTATAGCAGTTGCGCCATAAATCCATTTCAGAATCCGAAAGGAAAGCTGAGCCATAGGTCATTGGGCTATCACAGACAGACGGAGCGACTAATTACAGTTATTTATTGTTATCATAAATCTGAATTAGTTATATGAATCTTGCTACAAGATAGTGTATAAGGTGATTTGTTGCTTGAAAGTTTTTTTTTAATTTTAATAAGGTTTTAAGTACTATGTACTTATACTGCTATCGAATACATATTATGTATATAGCAATACTATCTCATCATCATTACAGCCCTTTACAAGTCCACTTCTGAACGTAGGCCTCTTACCTACATAGTATGTATATAGCAATATAGATATTATGTGTGTACTGATAATGAGGTCCTGGGTTGGTGGTCAGGCCAAAATCAGTTATTGGGTTTTTCTGTCAAGAAATCCTCAGTAGCAGCCCAGAGTCAAGAAGTTGGAGATATTTCAACTCCGTGCCTCAGAAAGCATGTAAAGCCGTTTGTCCTGCGTCTGATCTCTGCGGTCGTTTGGGATAACTGTCCCATCGGACTATGAGAGTGAAGGAATAGAGAGTGCACCTGTGCTTGCGCATACACTCGGGCACTCACGTAGATGGCTAGATTCCGTTGAGTCGAGCTATCGTGATCGACATTCTGTCTAGAGGACATTATTATTGGTATATATTAAAATAATATAGAAAGTAATTCATTTTAATATGCTATATGAATGACTGCACGTATTTTACAAACATCGTTACAAGCTATCAAAGTTCACTGCTGTGCATAGGCATATCAATAAATTGCCTCGTGAGCGGGACATATGCCACAGCCGCAGAGTTTTAATTTGTATTTGTTATTAGGAAAAATCGGCTGCATACTATCTCCTGTTCGTTGAGACGCACGGCACGATACGGATAGCGGATATTCTTACACCGTCAATACACGGTCATTACAATATATTCAATTAGAACGTGTTATTATATCTATTTGAATTACTAATTTTATAGTTGATAATTATAATAGATATAATAAAGGGGAATGAAAGTGAACGCAAGTAAGACGAAAGTGATAGTTTTTGAAAGATAAGAAATTAAACACTATATGAAATAAGAACAGAAAGGGTTGTGCAAGTAATGAGATGAGTTTTAGTAGTTATTTAGTGAATGCTGGACACAGAGTAAACGGGGTTTTTCACCCTATAGTGGGAAGTTAGAATGTGTCAAAAGTGGCACTTTTGGCAACTAACAATACTGTGTTAGCTCCTACTTTTAATAGTAAAATTTGGGTGTGGGGCAAATGTGATGTGAAATGTGATGTGGTGAGAAATTGTATGATAACAGAAAAATGTGGTTGGCAATATGATGTCGTGACCAGGGTTAAGAAAGGAATGCTTCGGTGCTTTGGTCATGTAGAAAGAATGAATGAGGAAAGAGTGATAAAACAAATTTATGTTGCAGAAGTGAAAGGTGGAACCGGCAAATGACACCCTATAAGTTTATCGACCAAATTGGCGATATATTGAAGATGGCCAAATTAAGAGTACCCTTAGTCAAGAAGCATGTATGCGTTAGTAGATGGGGGTAAAGGAGACGATAGATATGTGTCAGGATCGTGTCAAATAGAAGTCCATAGTCTTTGCCTTCCCATCTAGAACCTATCAAATATTGTAAACTGCCTTGTTCGTCAGTACACAAGATGTGACAGGTTCTGGAAAAAATAAATAACTACTACTACATTATAATTAGATGGATTTAGCTAGTACATTATTTAAGAGATCCGGAGACCCTTTTTTACTGGAAACGAGGCATTCCATCTTAGTTCTCAGGGATGATAACGTATCTGCGTTTTGATTCTTAATCGAGAATAAATGTAGATGTCTGGGCCACAGCATCCACTTACCATCAGGTGGACGGTTTGCCACCCTTATCCTAAAAAAATATAATAATATAGCTACAGCATCCACTCACTAGGTTGACTATGTGCTCATTTGTCGCACGTCTACTGGCAACATATTAAGCAAAATTCGGTTTAATATGAGGAGGTGAGTCATTACAAGTCCCTTTTTCATAATAACAAAAACCGGTAAAACCGGAAAAGTGCGATCGTACTATATGTTGAGAAGAAAAATTATTAAAGAACACGTTCGCAATGCCGGTCTGTTGGGATACAATTTAAATTCTGATGTGATTTGTGTGCATTGTACGATCGCCCTGCATTATTTTGTTTATGTCAATATTGGTACCGTTATTTAAAAGTTATTATTTGGTCCTTCACTCGTGAATTGATCTGAAAAGATTTGTTACATGAATCATCTACGAGTTTGAGTTAGGGTTTTTAACCGGCTTTAAATGAAATGTGATGTAATAAATTCCACCACTTAAAACGTTTATTAGCTGACTTAAAGAAGGAGAAAGTTTACAAATTGAGTTTTTTATGTACGTTGTCACGCGATATCTTTTACAGTTTTCAACCGATTTTGATAATTCTTTCTTTTTCGTTGAATAGGTTATATTTTAGATTTTGTCCCATATGAATTCGAAAAATAAATTGGGTATGATTTTTAATGTAGGTAACTAACTATTTAGACAATATTGAAATTGTTATATTTCTTAGACCACTCACTCAAAGGACAAAAAATTAGCTTTTAATAAAATGTAACAGCCTACTTGTTGTGGATCCTTAATGCGCAAACATAACACTCATCTGGGGAAACTATGTACTTAGCCCAGAAGAAGTGAAATTACTCACAGCTAAGCCATTGCTGCTATTTATTGAAGACATAGCGCTAAGAAGTGAACTATAGCCATAGCAGCGATCAAAATAGATCTTACAGGTCGTGATACTGGTCTTTCTACTCTTTTCTTCTTACTAGATTAAAAGATATGAATGTATTAACTTTGGCCTTTCAATATATTTACGAAAATTTGGTGTACCTATGTACCTACACAAAAACAAAAACGTTTTATTCAAAATAGTGATGATTTACATTCTGTAAATACTAGGACCAAGCACAAGTTAGGTATACCAGTTACTCGACCGCAAAGAGTCAGTAATCCCTTCATTGAGTTTTTATAAAAAAGTCCCAGAAAATATGTAGACCTGATCTATCAAAACGTTTAAAATATTTACTAAGCAAAAAAAATGTTTGTAAAGGTTATACTATATACTACTTTAATGTCCTTCAGGCCGAATTTCGGTCACGGCGGCAAGCCTCAACGGAGACTAGCCATCGGCGTAGGCCATGATTATAGTGAACAGGTGCACTCTCTATTCCCTCACTCTCATAATCTGATGGAACGGTAAACCGACACGACCGGAGAGAGATCAGGGGCAGGATCAAAGGCTTTACGTGCTTTCCGGGGCCCGGGGGTGAGACACTGCCATCTTCCTGACTTCGGGTAGCTTCTGAGAACTTCTTAACGGAAAACTCAATTATTGATTTTTTGGCCCGACCCGGGATTCGAACCCAGGATCTCATGATCAGCAGTCGCTCTATTATGACCACTAGTCCAACGAGGCAGTTATATTACTAAAGAGTACATAATTGATAGTAACCCATGGGAATGAGATGCTGTTTCTAAATGTTTTTATAATAGTTCTATAAAATATTATTTTGTAAATTGTGCTTAAAAAAAAGCCCAACTGGGTTTCTTGCTGGTTCTTCAATAAGTATTATATATATTGAATAAAAATAAGGCTATTCTATTATTTTCTATTCTAGATCTGCATAGCTGCTAAATAATTTCACAAGCTGATTTTTTTAGGGGGTTGATTCCTTCTCAAACTCAAACATTTTATTGCGTTAATGTGGTTACATAAATAGTTTTTATGTTGGATATAATAGATATAATAAAGACGTGTATTTCAATTAAGCAATTATTATTTTTCCCCGAAAAACTCTAACAACGAGTAGACTTTTTTCAATTAAATATGTTTAAGCTCTCCTCCTCTATATAGAAATGTATAATAAAATCCTAACATTTGAGGATTTTATTATACATTTTTATATACGTACCATAGGACACTGATTTGACTGTTTGTAATTTTGTGTTGTTCTCAACACTATATCGTAGCACCGACTTAAGAATGTGAAATTATTTTATTCCTTTTAGTTGTTAACGTCTTTAACTTTTTGTTAAGGTAAAGTTAAAGTGTTTGCTTGAATTATAATAACATCAACAGGCTTTTTTTGAACATCCTATGAAGATATTTAGCTTGGGTATTTGTTACTTTTTACTTTAATTTAATGCAAATAAGAAGTTATTTATAATTACACAGTGGTCACCCCTGAGGTTTGAGATGGACTCGTTGCTCACTCACCATACGAAACACAGCAGCATAACGCTAAAAAATGGAAAAGATCTTTTGCGACTTCTCCGAGTCGGACCTCATTTTAAAACTGCAGTAGTTAACAAAATGACGTTTTATGAATTGATGAACGAAATTTTAATATGTTACGTTAACAAAATATAAAGATGTCATTTTACCTTAAAATTTAGACTACCATAGAAATATAGACGGAGCACTGAGTGCATATTCTGTGATGGTGAAACCATGCTCATCTTCTTGACACACATCTGTCTTCTTTCTTTCTTTAACTCCCTGTAAGAGTTCACTACTCGATGCACACATATGTGCCTAAAACCGTGTTGGTTGCAAACTATTTTAGATGCACATACGAGTGTGTTCTTATAACAAGTTGAGCGTGTGGTTTTAGCGTCAATTAATATGTACGCAGCGTTTTTCTTTCTTTTGTTGGTTTCACCCTTATACACAAGAACACATAAATACACATAAGACATATTACGTAGGCAAGAGCATAAGAGCTTATTTTACAATCAAAAGATAAAAGTTGTTTTTAGATAAAATACAATATAAACAAAACAAAATAGTTCAAATGTTTAACTTTTACATTCAGTTTGGTTACAATTTATTTGATGGTTTACGTGTATTTTTTTTATTTATTTTTTATTTTATAGAATAAGGGTGACAAACGAGTACACAGTTCACCTAATGGTACGTGGATGCAGTGGCCCATAGACATTTACTTTTATACTCGATTAAGAATCAAAACGCAGATGCGTTTTGATGGATTATGATGGAATGTCTTGTTTCCTATAAAAAAGGGTCCTCGGATCTCTACACTCACCATACTAAACACAGCAGTATTAAACTGCTATTTTACGCTGGTATTCCGTGAGAGCGTGGACCTTCCTCGGTCGGGCCGACCCATTCGTGCTACAACCATAATATTATAGCTGCAGCGTGGCTCTACCACGTATAACTGTATCTGACGCTTGAAAAATCAGACCTAAAAACTTTCAAATAATATATAATACGTACTAGAACACACACCAAGAATGAAATTTGTACACTGGAGTGGGGCGCGTGGCCGGAGGCACATTCCATTTCGTTGACACCTTTTTATGGCACAAAGTAAATTTGAGCCCGTGGTCTCTAATACCTATTGCAAACGACCAAGCCTCGGTGTTTCTTCTAGTATGCAGTACATATTATTTCAATACCTAAAAAGTACTAAATCTTTATACTCACTGCCTGCACCATCACATTACAACACATGATTACAAGTAAAACGTAGCGAAACATTAATGCGCGAAGACATCTAATCGCTTAGCAAAGCAAACTTAGTTTGATGTCCCATAACTTAGTTTGAACAATACGTTGATTTAAATACGTTATTATTCCATCTTTATTTTTAGGGTTCAGTTTTTAAATAAACCGTTTGGAAGTAATATTTTTTAAAAATATTACGACTAAATATTTTAAAGGCTAATTTCAGACATATCTCTACATTTTATAATCCATTGAATCCGACTACATCTACAGGTATATCATTTATAGGTTGCAGTATGTTTTTTATAGAATAAGGAATAAGATGGTGGTGAAGAAATAAACCTCCATGTCTGAAGCAAAAATAATCGAAGACATGTGAAGTTTACCAACACGTATAGGGGCAGTGGGGCGGACAATTCCTTGTTCTAAAACCTCTGCAAAATCAGAGGCGGACTGTGTCCAAATTTGGACCGTATTCGTCCATTATCTTTTTATTCATAGAATAAGGGTGACAAACGGACACACAGCCCACCTGATGGTAAATGGATGCTGTGGCTTGTAGATGTCTACAAGCCACAGCGTTTATTCTCGATTAAGAATCAAAATGCAGACGCGTTGTCACCCGTAAGGACTAATGATGGAATACCTCGTAGAAAGGGTCTCCGCAGCATTGAGATGCTATTTTATGCTGTTATTCTGTGAGAGCATGGTCCTTTTCTCGTTGCGTCGAGCCGATACATTCGTCCTACAATCATAATATATCTGCAGCATGATTCTACCTCGTAAAAACGTATTTGTACGTTCTTGTAACTCGTCCGCTGAAGATTTGTTGATAGTGTCATGACGTCATGCGTCGATTGTTTCTACCGGTACAGCAAGCTTTGCCAAGTTGATTTTCTTCAATCATTCACGCTAATAGAAAATTATAAAAAGAAATAAAATAAACCATAAGTTCCATTCATTTTTACAGTTTTCTATTAGCGCTGACAATTATAGAGAGTCTTTAGGCTAAGCCCGCTGAGTAGAAAAGTGTGGGATGGTTATACCGTTATCTAGAAGCTATTTTTTTGGCATTTCTCATAATCACTTCTTACGTAACTCTCCGAGATGAAATAGGATGATGTATACTTATAAGCTGCCACCATGTGATGTGCTCATCGAAAACAAAATCACTGAGAAATCTCGCTTGGGTTGTAAAGAATACGATAGAAACACAAAGTAAATTATAGTGCTCGAATTAATTCATTCCTTTGCTGTTCGCATAATGGATGACGAAACAGTTCGGAGAGGCAGTTGTATTAAACTAAGACATAGTGTATCAAACTCTCGACATCAGAAGCTATTATAGAAATTATTTAATTCTTTTTAGTTTTTGAAGTCGGTTCTTCTTTTTTATTAAAGGTAAACCTTTTTGATCGAACTAAGTAATAACACAAGCTCGATGTGACACTATATAATGTCATCTTCAGTCATGCTAATTTATTATCTTAATAGTTGAAATAAAACATACATTCCCTATTTTGCAACTCTTAAGATGTAGCCCATTTTAAAATTTTTTACGTGGTAGAGCCATGCTGCAGTTATATTAGTAGTATAGTTGTAGCACGAATGGGTCGGCTCGACCGGGGAAGGACCACGCTCTCACAGAATACCAGCGTGAAATAGTAGCTTAATGCTGCTGTGTTTCGTATGGTGGGTGTAGAGAACCGGAGACCTTTTTTACTGGAAACGAGGCATTCCATCTTAGTCCTCACGGGTGACAACGCATCTGCATTTTGATTTTTAATTGAGGATAGATGTAGATGTCTATGGGCCGCAGCAACCACTCACCATCAGGTGGACTGTGTGCTCGTTTACGTACTGTACGGTACTGGGTAAGCTCCGGCCTTGGTCGGCCCCCTTGACGGAGACTCTCGATCCGGATCTGCTGGGAAGGGTGATCAGCACGCTCTTTCCAGAGGACCGGTCAAGTCCCTCAGGTCACCTACCGTCTTCATGGGAGTGGCAGGATGAGATGGGGGTGACCGTCGAAGAGCTGGACCGAGCCGTTAGCCGCTTAAAAGCCCGGAACACAGCACCGGGGCCCGATGGAATCCCGGGCCGGGCCCTAGTGATGAGTCTGGCTGCCCTGGGGGACAGGCTCAGGCAGCTGTTTAACAGGTGTCTGCGCTGTGCCACGTTCCCCACAGCCTGGAAAGAAGCAAGGCTGGTCCTCTTGAAGAAGGAGGGCAGGGCCGCTGATTCTCCCTCTGCGTACCGCCCCATATGCCTGTTGGACGAGATTGGCAAATTATTCGAGAGGATAGTTGCCGGTCGGCTCAATAGGCATCTGTCGCGCGTCGGTCCCGATTTGGCCGATAGCCAGTTTGGGTTCCGACGGGAGCGTTCCACTTTAGATGCGATTATGCGCGTCCGCTCCCTGTCGGAACAAGCAATATCCCAGGGTGGCGTGGCGTTGGCGATAAGTCTTGATATCGTCAACACCTTTAACTCCTTACCCTGGGATGCAATCAGGAGGGCACTGGCACATCATCACGTGCCCCCTTACCTGCAAGGTATTATCGGGGACTACTTGCGCGACAGGTACATTCTGTACATGGGGCAAGATGGCAGGAAGATCCGGAGGGAGATCAAACGTGGGGTTCCACAGGGCTCGGTGATGGGGCCGCTACTGTGGAACCTCGCCTATGATGCGGTTCTGCGAATCGATCTTCCCGCTGGTGTAGATATCGTCTGCTATGCTGACGACACATTGGTGATCGCCAGCGGGATCACTTTCGAGAGGGCCACGGAGCTCGCCGAACTCGGGGCGGAAGTCGTCGTCGCCAAAATCCACGAGTTGGGATTAGAAATAGCGCCTCACAAGACCGAGGCCATATGGTTCCATAAATTACCAAGGAGCAGGGAACCACCCGACTCGTGTATCCGCGTGGGTGGGTCTGAAGTCAGAGTGGGGAGGTACATGAAGTACCTAGGCCTCCACCTGGACAGTCGCTGGGGCTTCGAAGAACATTTCGAGCGCCTAGTCCCCCGGATCGAAAGGGTAGCGGGTGCTATGCATAGACTGCTGCCCAATCTAGGGGGACAGACGGAGGAAGTACGTCGCCTCTATGCGGGAGTTATACGATCCGTAGCTCTATATGGAGCGCCTGTATGGGCAAAAAAGGCTGGCCATCCGACGCTGTAGAACTAAAATCTACAGTGTTCAGCGGAGGATGGCCATACGGATCGTACGAGGATACCGTACAATATCCTTTGAGGCGGCGACTATCCTGGCTCGCTTTCCACCACTAGATATACTGGCGGAAATGGACGCGAGGGTGTACGTTCGTATCCGTGCCCTGCGCCAGAGTGGTGGTAGTGAGCCAGAAGAGGCGCTCTAATCAATTAAACGGCAGGAACGACAAAACGCTCTGGCATCATGGCGCTCTCGACTCGAGGAGCGCTATGAACGCAGACGCGTCATTGAAGCAATCCTGCCGGTCTTCGAAGCCTGGATGCAGCGACGAGCAGGAAGACTCACCTACAGACTTACTCAGATAATTACCGGGCATGGGTGCTTCGGTGATTATCTGTGTAAGATTGGACGTGAGGCAACGGCGAATTGCTTCCACTGTGGTGGAAGGGACCAGGACTCCGCTTCCCACACACTCGCAGTATGCCCTGCGTGGGAACGGGAACGGACGATCCTGGTGAACCGCATCGGACGGGACCTCTCCCTGCCAGCAGTTGTGTCGGCGATGCTGAGCAGGGATTCGGCGTGGAGGGCCGTAGCCACCTTCTGTGAATCTGTTATGATTCAGAAGGAGGCTTCAGAGCGGGATCGGGAGAGGGCGGATCCCGCGCGGAGACGACGTCACCAAGGCGTTCGTCACGACCTTCCGGGGCCTCCGGGGTTGCAGACGCTTGGGGCGGGGGCCTCGAGCGCCTAGTTATGTAACCCCCGAGGAGGATGATGGCTCGAAAGTGGTCTCGAGACATCGTGCTAGCACTGCGAGGGTGCTGGGGGCAGAAAGTACTGCCCCTGGGACGTGCTACTAGTGCAGCAAGCGATGAAGGGGCCCCGGTTGCGTTCCGAACGGAGATCCCGGGACCCCTCTTATACGCTGATGGTGACCACCGTGGGGGTTTAGCCGGTAGGAGGCCGGCATAACCTTTTGTTGCCCCCGTAGCGGAAGGTATCCATGAGGATTTCCCCACGAAAAAAAAAAAAAGCCCGCTGAGTAGAAAAGTGTGGGATGGTTATACCGTTATCTAGAAGCTATTTTTTTGGCATTTCTCATAATCACTTCTTACGTAACTCTCCGAGATGAAATAGGATGATGTATACTTATAAGCTGCCACCATGTGATGTGCTCATCGAAAACAAAATCACTGAGAAATCTCGCTTGGGTTGTACATAATACGATAGAAACACAAAGTAAATTATAGTGCTCGAATTAATTCATTCCGTTGCTGTTCGCATAATGGATGACGAAACAGTTCGGAGAGACCGAGTAGATAGAGGCAGTTGTATTAAACTAAGACATAGTGTATCAAACTCTCGACATCAGAAGCTATTATAGAAATTATTTAATTCTTTTTAGTTTTTGAAGTCGGTTCTTCTTTTTTATTAAAGGTAAACCTTTTTGATCATACTAAGTAATAACACAAGCTCGATGTGACACTATATAATGTCATCTTCAGTCATGCTAATTTATTATCTTAATAGTTGAAATAAAACATACATTCCCTATTTTGCAACTCTTAAGATGTAGCCCATTTTAAAAAATTTTACGTGGTAGAGCCATGCTGCAGTTATATTAGTAGTATAGTTGTAGCACGAATGGGTCGGCTCGACCGGGGAAGGACCACGCTATCACAGAATACCAGCGTGAAATAGTAGCTTAATGCTGCTGTATTTCGTATGGTGAGTGTAGAGAACCGGAGACCCTTTTTACTGGAAACGAGGCATTCCATCTCAGTCCTCACGGGTGACAACGCATCTGCATTTTGATTTTTAATTGAGGATAGATGTAGATGTCTATGGGCCGCAGCAACCACTTACCATCAGGTGGACTGTGTGCTCGTTTGTCACCCTATTCTATAAAAAAAATAATGATTTAAATCGGTTCCACCGTTTTAGTATCCTTTTTTTGTAAATTATTTCTTTATTAAACTCGGTTAAAAATAGTATCCGAAACAATAATTTGAACGAGAACATTGTAACGTAAAAGTTAATTTACTACGGAACCTCACTAGAGTTGACAATTCTCACTCACTTCGCTTTGCTTCTATTTTTATTGGGTGCTTATTATAAATCGACATCGTTAAAACTTATCTGTTGTTTACATTTTCTTAATAACGTTTACTATTTTTATCTCTAACTTTCCTTCAAAATGTTGTGGTATGATAATACAAAGATAAATAAAAATATTAGAAATTTTAGCTTTCAATTTTAAAACCTGTTAAAGTTTTAAAAAAAATACAGTCTACATTACCCCTCCAGAGAGAGAGAATCTGATACAGGACATAAGCAAAAGCATCTTACAGATAAGTCCTAAGTATTAAAAAATGTGGTTGTCACCCGCCTACCGACTATGGCTTAATTCCGTCTATGAGGTAATCTATATGTTTAATAGTGGACTTTTATATATGTCTTGGACCATTCAAGCTGTAATGGATAGATAATGGACGAATACGGTCCAAATTTGGACACAGTCCTCCTTCAATTTTGTAGAGGGTTCTAGAACAAAGAAACGTCCGCCACAATGTTTATATCATAAATTATTAAAGAGTTATTTTAATTCAGTTTGCAATTATACACAAAGAAAGATCTTACGTTTTATATTCTATCCCTTAAAGTTTTGATGCAAAATTGATTTTTAGTTATTTACATAATTTTACAACGAAATTATGAGTATTAAAGGATAAAATAATGTATAGTGGTTGTGTAAGAATATGTACTACCCGTTATTGACAGAGGCAACACAGAGAAATTAAAATATATTACTGATAAAAACTTTAAATAATTTAAATAAAACTGGTATTCTGTGAGAGCGCGGTCCTTTCCCGGTCGAGCCGACCCATTCGTGCTACAACCATAATATAGCTACAGCGTGGCTCTATGTCGTATAAAAATCTGCAAGTATTCTATGCAGAGAAAAGGCTAGTAGTTGATAAATTTACTAACCATTGAGCAATTTCATGTAGAGTTGTAAAGTTAAACGCAACTAAAACGGGAAAGCCGTTTTTATTGAGATGGTCAAGGAAACACGCGGTTTGACATACTTGATAAACCAAATGTGTGTATAACCTAGAATACTAGATAATCCACTGGTATTAAATGTTTGAGTACACATAATATATGTTCAAAAAGGAAAACTATTTTAGATTTTTGAAACTAGATTTTTTTTAAAGTTAGTGAAAGTTACTATACATAGTTTTATTAACCGTCGAGTTAATGATTTCTTACATTTACGCGAATACTACACATTAAATGAAATTAATTTTACGGATTTTATTGCGTTTAATCATATCAACCTGAACTACCCAGATTGAGCTTACAGTAACTTGAAGTTTTTTTTTATAGGATAGGGTGACAAACGAGCACACAACCCACCTGATGGTAAGTGGTTGCTGTGTACATCTATCCTCGACTACGTACCAAAATGCAGATGCGTTGTCCCCAGTGAGGACTAAGATGGAATGCCTCGTTTCCAGTAAAAAGGGGTTCTGCAGTGGTATGCTTGAGTTTGGATTTAATTTTATTAATTATATGACCCCCCAGCATCATCTTTGTGTTCGTGTTTGACTGCGCATTACTCGCGTCTCGACTTCGTTTTGACTTTGCTTTAGGCAACTTGCATATACCTCACCAAACGACCTTATAATAATCCAGTTATAGCTCGACCCTCCTTTTCACACGAAGTCGGGTGGAAATTAAGAACCACTGGCGTCAGTCGGCTTTTTATTTAAGGTTGTTTTTGTACGTGTCTTTCCAACGATATTACACGAACTTTTATGCGATTTCTGTTCAGAGATTAGAATTTAATTAAAGGCATTACAGTTTTGTAATCAATACAAATGAATAAAATTGAAGTGCATGTTTTTAATATCGAAATAACTGCCTTTTAATGAGCTGGGGGGGGCCATTAGCATATTTTTTTTCCTTTTTCTTTTTATAAAACGTTACGTATACTATTGATTTTATCTTGTATCGTGAGGGCAGTTTACAAACATAAATTGCACAAGGACAAACATCCAGACCCGTAACAACTATTTGTAGGCCATACAAATACTTGTTACGTGCGGGATTCGAACCCGCAACCCTCAGCGAAGCCACTCATTGCTAAGCCACTGCGCCATGGAGTCATCACTATCATTAGACATGAATAAATATTTTTAAACTTTTTGTCTGCCTGACCGTCTAGGCTAATCTTCGAAATGGCTGAACCGATTATAATCAAACTGTATATGTAATGTTGTAAAAAAGCTTACAAAAGTTTGGGTTTCATACTACGCACAGTTAATAATTTCACAAATATTTACGCAATTACTGCATTATATAATACACTGGTTAGGAGCCAACTGGAATACAATGCGATGATTTGGTCGCCGCACGAAAACAAGTACACTCTTATGCTGGAGCGAGTACAAAATAAATTTTTAAGATACCTGTACATGCGACTGTATGGAGTGTATCCACTCTATCCATTAATGTATCCAACATTGTTCATTTTAGGTATGGTAGGTTACAATGAAATCAGGGTTAGAAGGGAATTTACTCTTGCACGCTATTTGTACACAGTTCTGATAGGCAGAGTACATAACACAGACGTGCTGGATCAGTTGGCACTCCGAGTCCCTGACCGGTACGTATATCGCAGACGCCGGCCGCAGCTGCTGGCGGTACCGCGCGCGAGGACTAACTTGCTGCAGCACGCGCCGCTCACGCGCGCACTCAGAACACTAAACAGAGTCCAAGATAAAATTGACATATTTTGTTGTACTCTGAGTGAATTCACGAAGGTCACATTACATGTAATAAGTTATAGTTAAATCTAGGTTTTTTATGTAATTTTTTGTTTATTTTTTTTTTATTTTTATAATCTGTTGTTAGTAGGTAATAATTTTTGTTAGTATTTTATTTAGGTAGGAAATGCTTTTACTTTTATTATATATTTACTTCTATTATATTCTTATTGTTGATTTTAGGTAATAATTTTTGTTAAATCTTAGGATAAGTTACTCTATCGCATTAGGAAACTGTAAAGATAGATGTAAGAGAGAATAAATAAATAAATAAATAAATAAAATAAAAAACTTTACAAACAGATGGAGGGCAATGCCAGGAGTGTCTCTTTATCGTAAAAAAATTGTATTAAAATATTTAAAATTTGTATTGAAATCGAAACATTGTTAAAATAATTGGACTTTAATGATTACTTCAAATCTAAATAATGGCAGCCGTGGTCGCTCAGATGGTTAGCGCTCGCTGTAAATTTCACAGTAGGTTCACGCGAGTAACTTGGGTTCGATTCCCGCCTGCACCAATGAAATTGTTAATTGCAATTTTGAGTGCTAATTTGCCACGTGCTCGGCGGTGAAGCAAGCACTGTAAGGAAATCTGCATATCTGAGAAATAAAAAAAATATTTCGAAAACATGTGAAGTTCGCCAACACGCATTGGGGCAGCGCGGCGGACACTTCCTTGCCCTAAAACCCTCTCAGAAATGAGAGGAGGCTTGTGCTCAGCAGTGGGACGTACGTAGGCTGTAATTTTAACTAACTTAACTATAAACAATGGCACATTAATAGATCGTCAAAGTCGTATGTTTAGAAAAGCTCCATTAAAGTTGCTGCTGGCCATTGATCAAATTTTCTGGATGGGTAACAGGACGTGCAAGCACTATGAGAAACATTACGTTGCTAATATATACTCATGGACAATAAAATTAGGCCACTCCTATTTTTATGATTTATTCATAAATTACGGTCTGTTTAAAAATTAAAATAAATAATACGTTTTTGAACGTTCATTTATAATCTTAGCAGAGGGTATATTGATATAATTAACAGTGTGTAGGGTATGAGAGCTAAGTGGACTGTATTTATTCGCTGGGGATTACTATATTGTGGCAAATTGAAATGAATTTAAACTAGCTGAGCCTAATTCTGTGACATCTGTCTGACTAAAGGGTTGAGTTGAAATTAAAACCGTTAAAATGAACTTACTATATGTACAAATTATTTACAATTTATGCGGCAGTTAGCACTAAACTATTAAGGATTTTGAGGGCTTCTTGCTTGCTTGTTCTTCCGATTGGGCCGCTTGCTGTCGCTCGAATGACGAAACACGCCGGAAGCGCTTCTTATATTCCGTAGGATGGTGCGCCGTAGGCACCGGTGAGATAGGTGAGAGTGTCGCCCGCGCGGGGCCCTTGTTCTAATGCGGGGCGCGCGGGGACGTGTCGACGTGGGTGCGGTGCGGGGCGATGGATGAATCTGCTCGCCGTCCGCAAAATCCTCCCCCCGGCGTAGTCTACGAGCCCTCTTCTCTCGGGAGGACGGCGATCTTCCTGACCGGCCTCCTCAGCAAACCGCTTCTCGTCCTGACTTCGACGTTCAGAACCACTCCATCTGGTCCGGGAAAGGTTCTTGTGACGACTCCTCTTGGCCATACGTTCCTTGGGAGGTTGCCATCTGCTATGATGACAAGGTCATTTTCTTTGATCTGGGGCTGCTGGGCGTTTCTCGATTCCCCTCTGAGCACCAGGGTCGGTAGGTACTCACGAACCCAGCGTCGCCAATATTTGTCGGCCAGTCCTTGTGCAGCCCTCCAGGTCCATCAGTCGCGGTGACTGGCATGTTGGATGGTCCCAACAGAAGAAAGTGGTTGGGAGTCAGGGCTTCCTCGTCGTCGATCCCGACTGGCACGTGAGTGAGAGGTCTGGAGTTTACAGTGTTCTCAGCCTCTGCCAATAGCGTTATTAATGTTTCTTCCTTGGGGCTCTTTTGATGAAGAGTAGTCTCGAGCGCTGCTTTGATGGAACGCACCAATCATTCCCATGCGCCTCCCTGGTTGGGCGCACCCGGTGCGATGAACCTCCACTCCGTTCGATGAGTAAGCGCGAAGTCCTTCAGCTGCGGTGCCCACTCCTCCATGGCCCGTCGTAATTCGGTGTCTGCTCCGTGGAAATTGGTGCCGTTGTCTGAGTAAATTACCCTAGGCCACCCGCGCCTAGCCGCCATACGCCTAAGTGCCATTATCGCCGAGTCCGTGGTTAAGCCATATACCAATTCTACGTGTACCGGCCATCACATACATCATACATCTCTTCTCATGCCGTCGCCCTATAGTTACAGTTAACGGCCCGAAATAATCTAATCCGGTATACGTGAATGGTCGTTCGAACACTCTTAACCTCTCGGGAGGCAAGTCTCCTGTTACCGCCGGTCGTGGTGCTGCTTTCCTAACGCGACATCGCATACACCTTTTCTCGATTTCCCTAACCGTTGGTCGCAGTCGAATAATGTAGTACTTTCTTCGCAAGTCGTTGACTACTCGTTCTCTGTAGGCGTGGCTAGCGTCCTGGTGTGCCTTCTCCACGAGCATCTGTACGAACCGGTGTCTGCCGTTCAATATGACCGGTCGTTTCGTTTGATTTTCCACAGCGGCCGCATCAATTCTACCTCTTGCTCTTAGGCCTTGTTCGATGACTGGGTCGAGCCTTTTCAGTGCGCTGCCGTTGTGTAAATCTCTGCCTTGGTAGAGCCGAGCGATGTCATCAGCGAAACTCTCCTGCTGACTCTGCGCTACCTATAGCTGTTCTGCCTTTTCAATATGCTCTAGTCTTAATTCTTTAACTCGTCCTCGAAGCATGTCGACGAACTGTATGACTCGTGCCGTAGCTCTGATGAGTCTCTCGTATGAAGAAAATCTCGTTACGTCTGGCAGGTGTGGTGCTCCCCTTATTTCTCACTGGTGCGCCACGATTTCCTCATATTCCTCGCCTGCCCTTTCTTCCGGTTGCTGTGGCCATTCTCCTTCGTCTTTATATAAGAAGTCCGGTCCCGTAAACCACTTATCGTTTGCGCTCTTCGTTACGTAATTTGCTCGCGTCGCTTCATCTGCTACGTTGTGAGCCGTTGGTACCCACTTCCATTGGTCGGGTGATGACTTTTCTCCTATCTCCCCGAGCCTATGTGCGACGTATGGAGCGTAACGCAGAGTGTCATTTCTAATCCAATGGAGCGCCGTTGTAGAGTCTGTCCAGAACACTACCCTATCCGTTCTCATCCTATGCTCGATTTGTACGAATTCGGCAAGTCGTGCACCTAATAAATTCGCCTGTAATTCGAGTCGCGGTATGCTTTGACTTTTAATCGGAGCGACTTTCGCTTTGGCCGCTACTAACGTGACTCGTATCGTACCGTCGCGATAACGGATACGCCAATAAGCTGCGGATGCGTATGCACTTTCACTCGCGTCACTAAAAATATGCAATTGACGATTTACTACTCCCCCCGTAGGAGCATGACACCGCGGGAGATATAACCGTGATACATCCTGAACGGCTCGCAACCATCTCGCGAATTCGTCCGCGGCCTCCTCGGGAATCTCATCATCCCAACCGATTCTCTTCATCCGCCACAGGTCTTGTAGCAGAATGTTCGCGGTAATGGTGAGGTAGCTGAGCAGCCCTAGTGGATCGAAAACGGATATAACCGCGCTCAGCGCCTCCCTCTTAGTCGGTGGACGGTGTAGTAATTTAAGGTCGTGCGGCACCCTATTCATAGACGTGTTATACGTTAAAACATCTTTTTCCGCTACCCATAATAAACCAAATGTCCTACCGGGACCGTCTTGTGTAGCGTCTACCTCCTTAGGCTTATGTGCTAATAACTCTTCCGGTTTGTCTTTCAACAAAGCTTCATGGTTCGAATTCCAACCTGCTAACGTAAAGCCTGCCTTGCTGTGTACCTCGGTGACCTGCCTAGCCGTTTCAATTGCCTCGTGCAACGTCGCGTAGCCGTCTAAGTAATCGTCCATATAATGACTGTTGGTAATGGCATTAAGGGCACGCGGATGTGTATCGGCGTAAACGCGCGCGTTGTAGTCCCTAACACTATGCGCAAGAAACGGTGAACTTCTCGCTCCGAATATCATAGAAGTCATTACGTACTCTTTCGGTGAACTACTACGATCGTTACCTCGCCATAAAAATAATTGCGCGGGTTCTTAACATGCAAAAACATCTCTCTAATGTCCGCTGACACCGCTATCTCGTTTTCACGAAACCGAAATAATATACCCGGCAAATTACGTAACAAGTCGGGGCCGTCTAACAAATAATCGTTCAGGCACTTGCCTGATGCGCGAGCTGCTGCGTCGAATACTAGCCTCAGCTTTCCCGGCTTGTTCGGATTTCGTACAGCAAAGTGTGGCAGGTACCAGCTCTTCGGATCCTCTCGTTCTGAATCGTCAGCTTCTTTAGCATAACCCTTCTCCAGGAGGTCGTTCACTTGCTTCGTATAAGATTCGTTGAACTCCGGCGACTGATCCATCTTCCTCTCAATGGCTCGGAGTCTGCGTGCTGCCATATCATAACTCGGTGGCAGCTTGATGTCGTCGTTCCTCCATGGCAATCCGACTTGGTAGCGCTCGCCGACCTTCTTGACGGTGCGCTGGAAAATGTCAACAGCGCGCTCATCGTCCCGTCGTGGCCTGCTCTCATATTGCTTCTTGAGGAGATCGGTCAACTCCTCGTCCGGACTGACATACGTTTTGACGTCTTCTTCGTATCGTGTATTAACGTAAGATATATGTATGTAGAACGGTTTCACATACGACTCGTTTCTCGTTTTACCGCGATGCCTATTTTCACTACGCGACTATTAGCCTCTCGTTGGCTATCCGATAAACCTTGTATCGTCAGTGGCCTCGTCGGCCCTTCCGTACCTAATTCACGTGCTAACTCGCTATCTATTAACGACATCGTAGATCCTTCGTCGAGGAGCGCGTAAGTTTCGATCTCTTTACCTCGCGGTCCGCGCACTATTATAGGACACACTTTTAGCAACACTGTTTTATCGTTAGCCGTATTAGACGCGACGAGCACTGTTTCATCTGGGGCGACAGATGCTTCCGGGGCTTGGGTCTTCTTTACGTGTAACAACGCGTGATGAGGGGCGGTGCAGCTATCGACGCCGCATGCCTTATACTTGCACTAAAGACGCCGATGTTTACTGCTTAAACATTTGAAACACACTCCCTCTTCCTTCACCCATTTCGCGTGCGTCCCCCCAGAAAGCCCAATCGAGCTAGGTGTATTTTCAATATATCAGAATTTAGAGCAAAAATGGAGCACCTCTACAGTCAAGTAAAAAAAATTGGAGCATTAATACGAACGACGCTGCGAGCTAAAAACCGTGGGCTTGCTGGCGTCCTGTCCCGTCAGCACGCCCAAGCTAGATCTCGGGAACCGCTGAGAGTACTATCGTGTATTGTGGTTCAAATTTTCGAGCAAAATTGGAGCACTCTGCTCCCGTGAAATCAACTTCGAAACTAGAATGTGAAAGGAGTTAGACGTGATTAACCGGTGGGCTTGCTGGCGTCCTGTCCCGTCAGCAAGCCCACGCAGATCTCTGAAACGGTAATGATTTGGATTATGATTAAAAACTCTACAGATGAGCCCTATTTAGAGCACTCTGCTCCAAAAAAAATATTAATGTAGCTTCAATAGTTCTCGAGTTACAGGCCTTTGAAAACGTGCTTGCTGGCGTCGCGTCCCGTCAGCAAGCCCATTTGGAGCGTGGAAACTACTGAACGGAGAGTCGTCAAAAATATCTCAAATCGTAGCTTAGAATGAGAGAACTATGCTCCAAATAGATCAAAATCCTAGGTTCTACGGTTTTCGCGCTATCAGCGAAAAACACTTCGGCCACCAAAATTTGTCGATTTTCACAACCGCGCGACGTTGCCGTTCCGTGCACAAGCAAATGAACGCTTCATTTTGCCGTTGGTGTACACGAGAATGAACCTTCCGATGGTTTATTTAAGAGTCTCTTTACTTGCAATCCTAAGATGACTTGTAGTTTATGTCTGAAATAATAGACCGGCAGCTATCGTTGCTAATTCGACATTTGCAATCTTCTTGTAAGTTCATGTAAAAGTAAGCTTGTTTACCTACTCCCTATATTGAAATGTTACCTAATAATATTTCATTTGATGTGATGTGAGTCAGCACAGCATGATTAAGGGCCTACACGAGCCATAATGGCGCCGCCATTAGTTAAAAATAATTACGTAAGTAGTAGGTACCTACTTTTAAACGAAAACTCAGTTTTCAAGTTAGGTATTTATTTAGAAACAATCAATCGGCAAAATATAGAAAGCTGTGTAATATTTATTATTTTTAATTGAGAAATTATTTTTTAACTGATGGCGGCGCCACTTAGGCTTTTGAAGTTGTGATCTTAATAGAAGTGTTGAAATAAAACAAGAAACATACAAATGTGTAAATGTTATAATTGTTACAAATCAGTCTTGTTTATAAATTAGAATAGGTAAGGTGCCTGAAGGTACCTTTCGCACCTTTGCTGCTTATAAAACAGTCTTAATCATCATCATTTGGTTTCTTATGTTACTTTACTACGATTATGATTAAATAAATATAGCGTTTCATTTATTGTAGTGTTCCTATTACGTTTTTTTCCAAACATGTTGAAATAAAATTTAAAATAAACTAACAGACAATATAAGTAAACATCGTAACAATAGGTAGGTATAGTGCTTAAGCATAGTTATACAACAATTTTTATCACATTTTTGGTCATAAAATGGCACTAAAATTATGTAAAGTTTCATGTGCACAATCACCTCTTTATTTGTGTCCATTTCGCTATAATCCTCACTTTTGAAACCTTCATGAAAATCAAGTCGTGACCACATGCCGAATCTCGAAAATAGTCCTTCAACGATTCCAGAGTTATAAGGGTACCTTGGTGAGGATTATAGCGACATGCTTTTTCGGTATAATCATCACTTGTTTTCAGCTAAACGTTTACGGATTTCAGTATAAACTTGGTATCAAAAAATAGTCCGGAAATAGTCGTCCCAAACGATATAAATTTCGACCTGGTTTACTCTGTATAAGTATGTTAAACTCGTTCGGTATACAGCATGCGGGGACTTCCCGCATGCTGTATACCAAACGAGTTATCGACTAATGAAATTGCGCCATAAAGTAAGGCTTAAAATAACAAAACTAATATGTTATTAGTATGAGAGATCAGTTAGTAGGTATAATAACAATAGTTAAATTCATACCGTTAGGTTTGCAACGAGAAAAATATACATAATAATTAATAATATAATTCACAGCATTCGGGTTACTTAGTAGTACCTATTGAATGTTCCCATTTATTTACAGAGATGGCGTGATTTTGTTTGTCGTGTGTTGTCGTGTGGCTGAATCGCTTAAGGTCAAACCGCACTATAGCGGCGAGGCGCGGCGCGACGCGGCAGAGTTGGGTCCGAGATAATATGTTGTCTCGTCGCGCCGCGCCGCTGCCGCTAGTGCGGTATAGCTAGCGGCGCGACGCGGAGGAAACTCTGGTCAGTTCAACATCAACCAGCGAGCGAGCAGGCCGGCGCACGATGGACGAGGAAAAATTAATATGTCTTGTTAGTGGTTATCCTGAACTGTATGACTTAGAAAGCGAACATTACATGAACCAAACCAGAAGTCCGTGGAGGATGATGTTCAGTAGTGGACTTGTGAAGATCTGTAATGATGATTCGAAATCTTGCACGATTAAATTATAATAAATCGATGTTTTTTATAGGATAGGGTGACAAATGAGCACAGAGTTCACCTGTTGGTAAGTGGTTACTGTGGCCCACAGACATCTACATCTATCCTCGATTACGAATCAAAATGCAGATGCGTTGTCACCCGTGAGGACTAAGATGAAATGCCTCGTTTTCTTCAAAAAGGGTCTCTGGTTCTCTACACTCACTATACGAAACACAGCATCATTAAGCTACTATTTTACGCTGATATTCTGTGAGAGCGTGGTCCTTCCCCAGTCGAGCCGACCTTCGTGCTGCAACTATACTTCTAATATAATTGCATGGTTCTACCATGTATAAACGACGTGCTTCATTTTTTTTTCATTTTAAAATTGTTCTCGTAATAATCTGATTGTAAAAAAAACGTTAATTTTTTTTGATAAATAGCTTATTGATTAAAACAAATGTTCAAAAATAATTAAATCGCGCTAATTAAGGTAGTAGGAATGTTTAAAGTTGAAATTGGCACTAAAAGGCTGGTAATTGGGGCATCCACCCTATAAAGCTTGAATATAAAATTTAAATCAGATGCGTGTAATCACTCTGGGAGCTTGTAGCAAACTAAACGTGCGGCCAACGTGTGGACGCGGTGATCAAACTCCGCCAACAATCCTTTGATCTTTTGTAAAAAACCGACACCACACGGATCTCGCACCAACTTTTGGGCCATCGTTCCAATACATACTAATGAAGCCCAAACACCCCGTCTACACGTTGGCCAATGCTATTGGCCACTACATTCGCCACTTTTGCTGATAGACACGCTCTACTTAAAAAATTATATGCGTGTTATGATATTCAGTGAAATCTCTATAACTCGAACCTCGTTAAGTTGAAATCCTCAGTAATCATGTGCAATGTTCGCGTAAATATAAGAAATCATTAAATAGATATTTATACTCTATAACCCGAATTTCAAAAATGAGACTCCGTAAGTCGTAGTTAGTAAACAATAATGACGTCTTACTTGGAATTCCCCGAAATAATAGCAATAAAATCCGGGTTCTTAATCATAAAGTAGCTGCCGCGTCACGTGCCGAGCGTCGGCCACGCTCGGCGGGTGACGCGGGCAGCTATGCGTGACATGAAACGTCCTATAACTCAAAATGTATGTTAGAAAAAAAGTTTCAAAAAAAAAGTTGGAAAATAAACTGATCTTTCAAAATAAATTTATGCATTTTATTGATTAATCTAATATTTCAAGAGTTATTGGCCGCGATAGAAAAACCGGTTCATTAAATGGGCCATAAATCGTAAACGGTAAGTTTAAAAAAAAGTTTGCTGGAAACAAAAAGATGCGAAATTTTATTTTCTACAATAATGGTTTATGTAACTTTTGTCTTAAAGTGCATTGATTCCGAGATATCGGCTGAAAACGTTTTTTCAAGATGGCGCTTGAAGCGCCACCTGTTCATTAAATGGGCCATAAATCGTAAACAGTAAGTTTTACAAAAAAGTTTGCTGGGAACAAAAGATGCAAAATTTTATTTTCTACAATAATGGTTTGTATAACTTTTGCCTTACGGTGCATAGTTACCGAAATATCGGCTAAAAACGTTTTTTCAAGATTGCGCTTGAAGCGCCACCTGGATCTGTCGGCATTTTGTGATTTTATGCTGAATAAGTGATCCTAAACCTCATAAAAAATTGAATCGGAAATTTCGTGCAATGTTAAATTCTATTTTTACTGTACTATTTCATTAAACATTTTATTTGTCAACAACGTCTTACAATCGTTTCTCTAGCGCTCACGTGACCTTCATACAAATAATTCGTTATTTTAATTGTTGATAGTTTTTATTTTTGGATAAGAACATGGTTATGACTCTAAGTTATATTTACCTTCATTTAGAAAAATTGTCTTTGGCCAAACCTACTATACTCTTTGGCATGACCATAGGTCACACTAATAGGTTCATAGACTGAAGGATCACGAGTGGTTACGGCCGGCATGCAATAAATTCTTTGCTATTGCTGTGTGATACATAGATTACTGTATATATACTAGAGATAGTTTGTGTGATAGTTTGTGATTGTGTACTTAGGTACTTACTGTAAGTGATCTGATCATTCTTTTTAATTTCAATTAAATTTTAAAGTGTGCTGCTAAAACTTTATATTATAAGCGTATTGTTAGCTAGGTTGTTCATAAAAAATTGTATGAGAATCAGAACTAGCTGGGTAGATTTAGTTGGTACCTATGTATGAGAAGAACCTAATTCATTAACTATCCATAAGTTAATTGTTATGGGGTATAAGTTCACGCTGGTTAGGTAATCAATTAATCATTATCGATTACAGTACCTAAATAAATTAAAACTAAAGATATTTTGCTTAAGATCTCGTTAACATTTTTCAACTTATAGGTAGACCGGTAGGTTACTTATTAGGTACCTATACCTACTTTATTTACCTGCTGGCTGACTCAAATAATCCTTTTAATATTTTCAGATGTTGATTCGTGTCTGGTTTTAGTCTTCTATAAGAGCAAAAATATTATGAGATCATTGCTACATATTACTAGAACAAAAATGACAAACATCAATACCTACATAATTTAAAGCGCACGTAATTTATGAAAGTAAGTATTTTATTTCTTTCTATGAGTAGTTAAGGTACGCGGTAGAGGCAATTTTTTTTAAGCATTATTATTATAGAATGTGAAGGTAAAGGGTACCCCAGGGTGCACGTCAAGCTTTTGTCGTGTCGTTCATGGCATTTTATGGATATGTCCTACCTATTTAATTTTGTATTGTCTGTGTAAAAATCAATAAATGAAATGTTTGTTACCTACTCATCTTACATAAATAAGTATTTCATTGAACGTTGTAAGTAGGTACCAACTGTTTTTGTCAGTCGTCATGTTCACACTAGAGATGAGTCCGATATCATGTCACAGGTAGAAATCATCGATATTTTAAAATCATGTCATCATGAAATGACAACGACAAAATCATCAATGCTTTTAAATCATTTCTTGAATGAACGCGAGCTTCGGTGATTCGGATCGGGCGGTCTCGGGCCGCCTCGGGCGCTGCGGTGTGACGTGCGGCGTTGCGAGACTTCTCGATCGGCGATAGGTACTGGCTGAAGTCACAGAACTTACAAGTTTCGATAAAATGACCGGCGCGGGGGTGCACAGCACACTGCACGGAACGGCAACAAACAATGCTTGTGAGGGAAAGCCTCACATCGACGGTGAGCTGAAGTGCGGGTTGAACGAAATTGGAGAGGAAATGTAAGGGTGTGCACTTACTTTGAATGCAGATGGGCGGATGATAAATGAATGGTGCTGGGTGGCTGGCACGCTCCTGAGCTGGTTATGCCGTTAAATGTATACACGTGCAACTAAAGTCTTATATCATATACTGTCACTTTCACTTTAATGTTTAATTGTTCGTAATGATTATCACTTAGATATATTAGATACCGGCCGGCAATATATGTACGTAATTAATGCGAGCCGATGAGCTGAAGGTCGCGGACGCGCTTTCTTACACCTTTTTTCGAACAAGGGCGGTGCGTGACTCCCTTCCGGGGTTGCGACCACAGAACACTATTACTCCTATCGGAGAAGAACGACAACTTCATACAAAATTTAAGAAATGAGATATATAACCACTAGCGCCATCTATCGTCAGCCTCCTGCACTTCTTGTGTGGCGGGAAAATTTGAATGTGGTCTTTTTTGTTTTTTTTTTTTATTTGAGGTACTTTTGGGTTTCCTATCCCAGCGCTAAATAAAAGAACAAAAGTTACAAAATTTCTGTTTATTTATTCAAAATAAAAATACAAATTGAAATAAAAAACATACATAACTTAAGAAACAATTTCTCCAGCAGCTTAGTTCTTTCTATAAAGACATTTGATGGGTTTAAACATGAAAAGAAAATCAATAATGATTACAACATTTCAATTACTTAAGTAAACAATGATAAAGAATTGAAATAAGATTTACAATCATGGATGAATTGATAATATGCACAATGATTGTCTACAATAACCAAAATATCAATATTTTAATCTAAAACAAGTTAAATAATAAATAAGCAACATTCACAAATAATAATTGTGTTTTGATAATATTTGGTTGTCTATCTATTTCCCTGAATTGACACTAAAAATTTTGTCACTATATTATATGCAATATATTAAGTATTGAATGCAGCTTATAAATAGAATAATTTTAATTCAAAATTATAAAACATATTAAATATTAGATTACAAAAATATTCCTTATTTCATTTAAAAAAAATTTCATATAGAGATACATACTTTCTTTTTCAGGTTCAACATTATGTGTTATGCTTTGATGTTTGTGGTTGTTCTTCAGTGAATATAAGTGAGGGACCAGCTTGTGATTCCACAAAATAAAATGGGAATACACTTTGTTAGTCTGGAAATAAATAAAAACTGAAATAAATTATAGTATCATAAAATTATTATATACAATTAAATTAACATTATATTCATTGACATTACTTTCATAGTAAACCAGTCCCTACTCATGGGACTACATTACCCTTCTACCAATACAAAGTAAATGAATGGATCTTGTTCATCCACCTTGCTCTATAATACACCCACTATTACAATTAATATAACAAAATAAGATAGTAAATACAATAACTATGTGAAAAGAAATCTTGTGTTTATCTATTGTTTGAGAACCATTTGATGCATGTATTTCTACTGCGTTATACAAGTTGTGCCTTTAAATTTGATAGGTTTAGGACCAAATGTAATTATTCATATATTGTGATGCCGGAACTTTCTTAAGGTTTGTTGTTGTTTTAAAATAAAATTTGATTGTTAAAAATAATATGCAGTGTGTTGCACTTTTAATAATGTAAGGAAAGGCTAGTGCTAACTTTATAGACTTCAATCCTTTGGATGCTTTGTCCGATCCAATTATTATAAATTAGTTGAAAGAATTAACAGGATTCAAACTACTGTATGTGGTCTGTCCATCCATGTTAGATCCAGATGATGGTCATATGAATAATCATCATCTTCTTTACAGTCTATCAAAGTCCACTCCTGAATATAGTAATCCCCATATAAAATATCTGAGTAATCCTTAAAGAAAACTATATACATACCATATACATTATACACTTTACTTACATCACATGGGACTGCAGTGCTTAAGAGCTTTTTCTTGGTTGCATCATTAAATTAACCATCATGAAAATGTTTTTCACACAGCATTCTGGGCTTATTATGTAGCTTTGGAAAGCTAAAGTAGTATACTGCTCTTGGGAAAGAATATAATACTTCGCCCATAATTTACAACTGAAAACAAAAGATATAATTATTAAATACAAATATTATCAAAGTAGGTTAAAAACAAATTAATGGTTTACAAACCAATAATTTGTTTTTAAATGGTAAAAGAGAAACAATAAGTTGGACAAGAGATTTACTTTAAGGTTAGAACTTATTAAATAGTGTATATGTATATCGTATACGTACCGCAAAATATACTTTACTGCGAATTTCGGAAACCTAAATAATTTAACGTTGTCAATGGTTGGTATGCTGTTGCACTTAGAACACTTTTTCTATTTTCTTTATCCGCCATTGCAGCGTAGTTTTTAAGAGTCACTATTTCGTATTTCACTACGATTCATTGACTAACACATTGCACATAATATAAATGAAGGACATTAATCTCAACTCAACATCGTAAACTTGCAAAATCTTAGTAAAAGACACAAGCAAAACAAACATAACAACCAATCATGAACAACAATAATTTATACGGCGACGCCATATTATGAGAAAAGAGAAATATATACTCATTAAGGTATTTGGTGTTACCAGTAAAAAATATAATTTTCTACTCATTGAAAATCAAAACAAAAAAGAAAACATTTATTTTTCTTTTACTGTCAAGGATATGCTAATATAATAATGTAGAAAAATACGACAAGCATAGTTATCTTCCTATTGATTATTATTTCTGTATTCAAAATTTTTGAGTGTAATTTATCTTTAGCAAAATCTTACTAATTATGAAACAAGACATTTATCTGACAAATGGCAATAATAAAATTCAGCCCCCGTAGGTATTTCATTCTGTCCATACAGAGTTGACCGGGCCTGGTTGCGACTGCCGCGATACTGCCCTCGCGCCGAATCGGTGAATGAGAGAGAGAAAGCGAATCAGGGAATCAATCGTCGCGCGCGAGTGGCGCGAACAATGCTTTTACTTGCGTTGTTTACGTTTACAAGCGAAATGCACGGCAAATTACGAATGCTATTTTATCTAGCATTTAGTATCGCGTGAATCATTGTTTTGGTTAGACGAAGACGACCAACCACACGTACGAAATACGTTGTGTAATGTATTCTCGCTATAATTGGCTTTTTGATTCGTTATAGTGAATTTAGTTTCGTGAAGTTACCTATATCATTGATTTTAAAACCAAGTTTACACATTTAGATAGAAACATCAGTGCCATGTGAAAGGGTATTTTCACGAGCTGGTACCACGGTAACTGAAAGACGCACTCGTCTAGGAATTGCAAAAGTTAAACAACTAATGTTTTTAAACGTCCATTGTAGCCAATAATTCGGTACAACGGGCAAGAAAATGTAAATATTTCTACAGAAAAAAACAATAAAAATACAAAAAAACAAAAAAAAGTTAAACAACAAATATTATTGATAATTGATCATTGTAAATATACCAATCTTTTAAATGCGCCAAAGAAAAGCAGAATGATAGTTTTTTTTTTTATTAGGTAACTACCTACTAAGTACTATTACTTTGCCAGTCTTTTGCAGTCCTAAGCCAGGAAAAAGCATGAAGGTGAGATTGGAGGTGCGTATTTACGCGACCATAAATAACTAATGATAACTAAGCCGTTCCGCGATCATTTCAGTATCTAGTCACAATTGAAGTGACAAGATCTAATACTCAGATAAAAATCATTGATGATTTTGTCATTGTTCCCGTCACTGATATTTTTTTGTCATTGTCATGCAGTCATTGATACAGAAAAATCATCACTCAGCCCATCTCTGGTTCACACTGCCTTTTGGATAATATCAAAATTGTTTTACCACTGTTTTACCTACTAGTAGTTTTTCCAGCGCTAGCCAAATTTTCTCGCGGGCTCTCACGTCTTTTTTAAATGGTATAAGCAAACAAGCCACCTAATGGTAAATGCACACCGCCACATGCTGCATGTCTTGCTTACTGACCCATTAGAAATACCTTGAGATTTTTTTTAAGATGGCTCCATGTTGACCAATTGGAGTTAATCTATGTAAGAATTAGTAAATCCAACTCCATGGATCTCATCAAATTGTCTAAGTAATTGGTCTACCAAGGAATGAGAGCTCCATAGTCCTTTACGCTTCTTCATCCATTATTATTAAATGTATCAGTAAGACGCGCATAACGCCTTTGTTGTACACTATTTAGACTTTATTTTGATTACATCACATTAAACGATGAATACTTCATTTGCAGAAAATTGACATCGACCATGGTGTCCAATTATTGTGCACCGGATAAATGCTGACGAAATTTTACAAAAAGAAATAAATGAAAGCAGTGGGTGTTGCTATTAATTATATTATGTTGTGTTTATCTAATACATTTTTATACTAGTTATTTAGTTGGTCATAAATGTCATAATGTTTATATTTGTTGCACTTCAATTTTTGGTTCTAGTTTTACTTTTAGTTTGTCTAGCAAAACAAATTAAAAAAGCAAATGGCAAGAAACGTGGCCGCAGAGGAAGTATAGACTTGGAACAACAAAAGATAATTTTTAAGAAATTTCAATCTCGTATAGGTACAAAAGCTCCAAAAAGCAATTTAGATAATTTGGATTTATTTAATGAACTTGAAGAAGCGTTTGATAAACGTTTGTCAAAGAAAGCTATATATAGTTCATTGAAGAAAAATTTTAATTATTTTTTTGAAATAACTAGTAACTCACATAGCTCCAATAACCAGGACACATCCTCAGAATCAGAAGAAAATTTAGAAAATGATCCGGATTCCAACAAAGAGTCATCGCACGACGACAATCAAGAAACTTTTGTATTTAGTGTTGATGTATATTTCTGGAAAGAAATTGAGCCTATTATATACTTAGCAAAACGGTCAGATGTTTCAGGCAGCTTATACCATAAAAGAAATAATCTCCCAAAAAGCAAATGGACAGATTTTTTAAGAGAAATTATATGGAAGAACACCAAATTAAAATGCTCCTGGGCGTTTAAAAATAATATTGTTAAAAACAACTCGAACTTCGTAGTTTGTAAAGGTTACTGTACACAGTGTCAAGCCAAAATAATGACCGAAATTAAAAAAAATAAAACTGATAATATTGTCGAAATGGTATGCACAATAAAGGATAAAAATAATGATTTTAAACATGACTCGCATTCCAAATATCGTATGACTAATTATAGAACAAAGCAATTAGGCCAAGAACTTTCACAAAAGACCGCTGAAGAAGTTAGAAACGAAATCATAAATGATGTAGTTAATGAATCTGATACGACTAAACCGTACTTTATTCCTTCTTTGGGAGCATTAAGAAAAATAAAAAGCAAGGAGAGCACATCAAATATATTTCACAATAACATTCTATTATCTTTGTGGGTTATGTCAACTACGCCCCCCTTCAACGATTTCATTAGAAGTATTTCAATTGTTCCATTTATACTGTATTATTGGAGTAACCTACAGATATTGTACTATCAAACATATGTGAAAACAGTAGGGAAAATCATAATTTCTATAGATGCTACAGGGTTTATATTTAAAAACATGACACCTCCTCAAGTTAATGACTATGTTAGGAATATTAAATCCAAACATATATTTTTATACCAAGTGATTGCCTACAATATACATGGAAGCAGTGTCCCACTTTGTCAAATGTTGTCGACTTCGCACACTGCGCTGACCATTAAAAATTGGCTTACTTCATGGAAAGACTCAATAAAAGTATGTCCCAATGAAATAATCACGGATGACTCAAGTGCTTTAATTAAAGCATCCGTTGAAACCTTCACTGACTTTAAAGACAGTAGCGAGTATTTACAGAATTGTTTTAATTTATTAGAAGGTATTAAAGACGCAATAGTTCCGAAATGTTATATAAGACTTGATACTTCCCACTTTATTAAATCCCTATACGATCAGGCGTGCCTAAAATCTGTAGATGACAAAATAAAACACTTTTACATACAAGGTATACGGTCCATTAAAAAGTGTACAGATTATTCAATCATCAAAAATATTTTAAAACATATAATTTCTGTAGCTTTTAATAAATATTTTGATGACAGATGCAAAGGCTCATTACAATACCTTCAAACATGTTCCATTGAATCAGAAAATACAGATGCAACAGAGCTAAATCAAAGCCCAACCCGAAATAATAATTTATATTATACCGATGCTGAGTTGATCGAAATAACTCCTCTAGATAAATGGATTGCCGAACAAATTGAAAATGAACAACTCTATAGTGATTTAGCAGACAATACAGACGTAGATGTTAACATATTCTTCTTCCCGCCGATAGTCGACTTATTAAAGCGCCTACTAAAAAAAGCTTCCCATATGGTCAAATGTCATGTATACTTATTTTACTTCCGATATTCTTCGACCTTCATCGAGCAATATCGAAAGTTATTTTAAAAGCATAAAATTTTTAATGCTCGGAAAAAAGCGCGAACGAGTAGATGCATTTTTGATTAGACATTTTCAATTTATAGCCGGAAAAGTTAAACTAGAACTTCACAACATTTCTAGATCGTCTCATTTCAATTCCGCAATTTCTAAAAATAAAAGAAAAGCAAAACTTACGAAACGAAAAAATAAGAGAATAAAACCAGGTTCAAAGTCTGAATCATTTGAAAATATTTTTTGTACCTTTCCCGAAGATTCGATTTTTGCTAACAACCCGACGTTTATAGAAAATTGGGGAGGGTTTGGGGATCGAAATCTTGATAAAAAACATAAAAACAGCCAAGTAAATGAAGTTTCATCAGATACATGCGACGATTTTGATATTTTTTCCGAAATAACTGAACATAAAGAGAATGCAACTGCCGAAAAAAAAGCACAACATAAATCGTGACTTCAAACCGCAAGAAATACACTTGTTGAAAAATGGTTCTCAATCTCAAGGGAAATTTGTTTACAACACTTGTGCATTCGACTGTATTTTTCAATCATTGGCAGTAGCATATTCTTTAAAAAATAAAATCAAAACTGTTTTTGACCTTAATAAAGATCCACTCTCCAAATTTGTTGCCGCCATTGTCAAAAATAAATCAGATCTAGTATATGCTCTCAGATATGGCTTATTAAAAATATTTTACAAGAATTCAAACTGTGAATGCAATGTAACTTTCATCATAGATAAATATTTAAGTGATTCTTATTTTAAAACAACTTGGCAAAGGAAATGTTCTAATGAATCATGCCCCAGTAACATCAGGAAAACACGACGAAGTACTGGCTTCTTGACATTAGATATAAATATCTTAAATGAAAAAGGTATTAATTCCTTGGAGCTATCTGCATTATCTTGTATTAGCGCAACATATGACTGCAAAGAATCTATAAACGAAAAAAGATGTGAAGGCAAAACTTCATATGATTACGAATTATCTGAATTCATCGCTCTTGAAGTAAACACCGGGTTCCAATACAAACTTGCTGATGTTCCAAAGTCTATAAACATTTTAGGACAGAATTTTACGCATCCATGTGTTGTTGAATTTCAGCATTGGGCACACCATTACAAAGTTCATTGTTTAGTAGAAAATTCAGAATGGCTGACGTATGATGACTTAGCTCCCAGCATAAAGAATCAAGATGAAAATTTAATTGTCTTACCCCACTGCATATTCTATTCAGTTTAAGCAACTTATTTAATTAATAATTACTTTTTAAAAGATGATAATATCAATGAAAGCTGTGATTATTAAAATTTGATCTCAATTGACATCTGTGATTGTAAATTCTTATTATCGTGTTTATTTAGTATTAATAAAGTGTAAAAAAATTGGCTGACACTACGGGAATTGTGTACATTTCGCTATATTCCTCACTTTTGAAACCTTCATGAAAATAAATTTTGAGTATGCCAAAAAGTAGTCATGAAATAGTCATATATAGTCACCTTGGTAAAAAATAGTAGTGTTATAACTCCAAAGTTATAGCTATAGGTTGGTGAGGATTACAGTGAAATGCTTTCACTATAATTCTCACCTCTCGTGCGGGCAAACGGCGCAGAATATCGCATTGGTTTTGATTTCAAAAAAATGGTCATGAAATAGTCGTGACCACATGCCGAATCTCGAAAATAGTCCTTTAAGGATTCCAGAGTTATAAAGGTGTGTTGAGGATTATAGCGACATGCTTTTTCGGTATAATCATCACCTGTTTTCTGCTAAACGTTTACGGATTTCAGTATAAACTTGGTATCAAAAATAGTCCGGAAATAGTCGTCCAAAACGATATCAATTTCAACCTGGTTTACTCTGTATAAGTATGTTATAAACCCATGTAAACTTCTACATACAATTTGTTTTGGTACAGTCGCGTATACAAAAATTTCAAATCTATTCATTATTGGTTTAATCCAGCTGAAGTGATTATCTTACATATTAATTAACTAGTATTTATTATAACTACTTTAACAAGTATAGATGAAATCAAATAAATTTGAACCGTCTATTTGATTTAAAGTGCCACGAATTCTGAATACATGATGTTCTGTAGATCAAATGTAAGTAGAACACATACTGAAAATACCTAAAATGAATATACAAATAGGCTACTTCAACTTAAAACAATAACGAAATAGATAACCACTAATAGATAGGTAATGATTTTGTGCACGATTGTACTTGACATGACAAATGTATGTAGAAGTTTACATGGGTTTTTAACATACTTATACAGAGTAAACCAGGTCGAAATTTATATCGTTTGGGACGACTATTTCCGGACTATTTTTTGATACCAAGTTTATACTGAAATCCGTAAACGTTTAGCTGAAAACAGGTGATGATTATACCGAAAAAGCATGTCGCTATAATCCTCACCAAGGTACCCTTATAACTCTGGAATCGTTGAAGGTCTAGTTTCGAGATTCGGCATGTGGTCACGACTTGATTTTCATGAAGGTTTCAAAAGTGAGGATTATAGCGAAATGGACACAATGTGTGATTGTGCACATGAAACTTTACATAATTTTAGTGCCATTTTATGACCAAAAATGTGATAAAAATTGTTGTATAACTATGCTTAAGCACTATACCTACCTATTGTTACGATGTTTACTTATATTGTCTGTTAGTTTATTTTAAATTTTATTTCAACATGTTTGGAAAAAACGTAATAGGAACACTACAATAAATGAAACGCTATATTTATTTAATCATAATCGTAGTAAAGTAACATAAGAAACCAAATGATGATGATTAAGACTGTTTTATAAGCAGCAAAGGTGCGAAAGGTACCTTCAGGCACCTTACCTATTCTAATTTATAAACAAGACTGATTTGTAACAATTATAACATTTACACATTTGTATGTTTCTTGTTTTATTTCAACACTTCTATTAAGATCACAACTTCAAAAGCCTAAGTGGCGCCGCCATCAGTTAAAAAATAATTTCTCAATTAAAAATAATAAATATTACACAGCTTTCTATATTTTGCCGATTGATTGTTTCTAAATAAATACCTAACTTGAAAACTGAGTTTTCGTTTAAAAGTAGGTACCTACTACTTACGTGAGTAATTATTTTTAACTAATGGCGGCGCCATTATGGCTCGTGTAGGCCCTTAATCATGCTGTGCTGACTCACATCACATCAAATGAAATATTATTAGGTAACATTTCAATATAGGGAGTAGGTAAACAAGCTTACTTTTACATGAACTTACAAGAAGATTGCAAATGTCGAATTAGCAACGATAGCTGCCGGTCTATTATTTCAGACATAAACTACAAGTCATCTTAGGATTGCAAGTAAAGAGACTCTTAAATAAACCATCGGAAGGTTCATTCTCGTGTACACCAACGGCAAAATGAAGCGTTCATTTGCTTGTGCACGGAACGGCAACGTCGCGCGGTTGTGAAAATCGACAAATTTTGGTGGCCGAAGTGTTTTTCGCTGATAGCGCGAAAACCGTAGAACCTAGGATTTTGATCTATTTGGAGCATAGTTCTCTCATTCTAAGCTACGATTTGAGATATTTTTGACGACTCTCCGTTCAGTAGTTTCCACGCTCCAAATGGGCTTGCTGACGGGACGCGACGCCAGCAAGCACGTTTTCAAAGGCCTGTAACTCGAGAACTATTGAAGCTACATTAATATTTTTTTTGGAGCAGAGTGCTCTAAATAGGGCTCATCTGTAGAGTTTTTAATCATAATCTAAATCATTACCGTTTCAGAGATCTGCGTGGGCTTGCTGACGGGACAGGACGCCAGCAAGCCCACCGGTTAATCACGTCTAACTCCTTTCACATTCTAGTTTCGAAGTTGATTTCACGGGAGCAGAGTGCTCCAATTTTGCTCGAAAATTTGAACCACAATACACGATAGTACTCTCAGCGGTTCCCGAGATCTAGCTTGGGCGTGCTGACGGGACAGGACGCCAGCAAGCCCACGGTTTTTAGCTCGCAGCGTCGTTCGTATTAATGCTCCAATTTTTTTACTTGACTGTAGAGGTGCTCCATTTTTGCTCTAAATTCTGATATATTGAAAATACACCTAGCTCGATTGGGCTTTCTGGGGGGACGCACGCCCCATTTCCACCGGCTATCGTTGTCCAGCTGCGCTAACTCTCTACACTTCACTATCACATGTTCACCATCACAACACAGACACTTTTTATCACTTTCACTTTCACTGTTTGCGCGTGCGGTGAACGACTTCAGGTCGCGGGGCCTATCCTCTGCGCGGCGTGTTACTATTATTTTTCTCGACGGCGGCATCTCTCTTCTTGCGGGCACTTCCCTAACCGGCATGACGGACGTATAAGCGTGACTTAACGCTCGGTCAGCTTCTCTCATCATAAACCTGGACAGTGTGACAATGTTCGGTTCTTAAGCACTGCCGTAATGCTCCGCATAGTCGCACCATCGTGACCGTAGATGAGGGCTTAACTTATTCGTGACCTCCCGTATTAACATAGGATTTTGTAAATATCCTTTACCGTCTACTTTTTTCATTATACAGACTGCGTTCTGTAATTTAATTGCGAACGCATTCAATTCCTGAGCGGTCTGACCCGGGCGCGGAAGGCGTCGTAAATCTTCTAATGCTCGATCAATTCTGTTGCCTGTGCCTGTGCCGACTGTGCCTTCCAATTCCTTTTCACTGATAAATATGGGTCTACGCGTTCGAATCGTAGCGTTGTTACAAACTGGAATGAGCCAGCGAAACGTCACTCGGCAATGTGAAGTAAGTTTATCAACGGTTCAATGTGTCTACAAAGGCTTCATCAGAAGTCCTGGATCAGGCCGAAGAAGAAAGACATCTGGATGTACGATTTGTAGTGTCAGCAAGCCTGAGAAATTGTTATCGTTCTGGAGTAGAATTGCAGCACCTACCACTACCATTTACGTGGTAGAGTCATGCTGCAGTTATATTAGTATTATAGTTGTTGCGTGAACGGGTCGGCTCGCCCGGGGAAGGACCACGCTCTCACAGAATACCAGTATGGTGAGTATAGAGAACCGGAGACCCTTTTTACCGGAAAAGAGGCATTCCATCTTAGTCCTCACGGGTACCAACACATCTGCATTTTGATTTGTAATCGAGGATAAATATAGATGTCTATAAGCCACAGCAACTACTTACTTTTGACTGTGTGCTCGTTTGTCACCCTGTCTTATATTTAAAAATAGCTCAAAGATGTCCGAGGTGTCGCTGTAAGTGATAGAACAATAATAAGACGCCTTAAAGAAAGTGGTTTAAAATTATACAGACCCGCAACAGGTCCTAAAATTATCACAGATCATAAGGCAGCAAGGTTATATTTTGCTTGTGATCATCGTAACCGGACTGCGGCACAATGGTGGCAAAGAGTGCCTACTCTTTTCTGATGAGTCTCGTATGTGTCTTTATGGCGCTGATGGTCGCAAAGAGTATACCGTAGAGTGGGAGAACAATATGCATGATGTGCCATATCTGAAAAGATAAGCTTTAGAGGTGTTTCAGTTTTTTTCTGGAGAGATATAAGCTTAGAAGCCCGTACATAGCTGGTTATCATAGATAGAGGAAATATGACATTCGTACATCAGTGATATTCTTGAAGAGGATGTAGTGCCATACATATTTTTTACGTAATAGAACCACGTTGCAGCTACCTATATGATGTTTGTAGCACGAATAGGTCGGCCCGACCGGGGAAGGTCCACGCTCTCACAGAATACCAGCGTAAAATAGCAGCTTAAGATTGCTGTGTTTCGTATGGTGAGTGTAGAGAAAGATTGACATTAGCGAAACCACTTTAATTTTTTATCAGTATGTAGTCGATGTAAATTATTCTTCAGTTTTGATTTTTCTTGTGTATTTAAAAAAAATATTAACAATGCTATAAATTTTACTAATATTCCCCTTAACCACTCGTGTTAAGCTTAAATTGCTTGTGTTACGAGTGGTTCACGCCAGTAGTCGAATGGCGGATTCGAACCCACGACCTTTTTGAGTTCGCGGTCCGCGCCCTGCCATTAGGCTACTGTCGCTAGAAGTTAGTTAATATAAAATGCAATATTTAATTTAGGCATTAACACACAATCAATAAAAAATATTAAAAATGTTTTTATTTTGAAACACATTCACGACAACCGGTTTGGTAAGTGGCCTAATTTTATTGTCCACTTCTATACATTCATTTAATGAACGCTGAACCATTTACAAGTTTCTAGCATAAAAATTAACTTCTCCAGTATCCAGGATTCAAGAAATACAGCATCTGCATCGTCAAAGGAACAACTTTAAAAAAAAATTACAGCTAACAGCGATTGATAAAAAAGGGGAAACAGAGAAATAATAAGTAATAGTCAAACTTACGATACGTTTATTAAACGCTACTATTTCAATAAATTGAAATAGATTTTTTGTTAATGTTTTTTACATAACGTTTAAATATATACAGTAGTAAAACACAAAATCATACAGTCCTACAGAAAGAGAAACTTTTTTATTCTATATAGATTATAAATAGTACTTATTGAGAGTCACTTTCTTTTTTAATTTACCACTGGTTCGGAAAAAAAAACCTCTGTCAACGCGCAAACTTGTGTCTTCTGTAGCTTGAATTGGACAAGATTTAGTCGACCCTCATTCGAGACTTTGCTCAACAATGTCTCGACACAAGAAACAAGCTTGTTCCAGTACTCGGTAACGTTTTCCTGAGAAATATTGGCGCTGCCGGTGTATAAAACATCACCAGTGCTGTCTTCCGCATAACAATGAATTTTTCCGGTTTGCAACATATAATTGATATGCAGAAGAAACAGTGTTGGTGATAGCACGCAGCCTTGTGGAACACCAGCATTAATATGCTTGCAATTGGAACACGTACCGTCTACTACGACCTTGATGCTACGATCAGACAGAAAACTGTTGATCGAAATGCACTATTTCGCGGGAAGCCCACAAAAGAGAAGCTTAAGGAGAAGCACTTTCTGACAAACCTGGTCGAAGAACAGCCCCCCTTCGACTCTATCGCTTCCGCCCATTGGCGTTTTACATAAACAAGAAGCCAGCAATCACCAGCTGAGTGACCCCGACGGAAACCGTACTGGCTGTCACTAATCAACTGGTGTTCCTACCGTATAAGCTGGCTGGTAATAATGGACTCCATTATTTTGGAGAACAATAAGGTGATCAGAGCGGTTACCTTTTTTAGGGATCGGGTGCACGAAAACTGTTACCAATTTGGGACTACGCCTTGAGAGTAGGAATATCGGAAAAGACGCGTTAGAACCGGTGCCTCTGGAGTATACGTCCTCAGCACAATTGGGAGGAATTTTTACTGGGGCTGTCTAAAAGAACAGGTGTACTTCAAGCCTATTTCAAGTTTAGAGGAATCGCGTAGTCGTGCAGGAGGCCGCTTCAAAAATAACTGAACGGCGCTACGCAAGACTTCTTAGAAGAGCATTTATTAGACGATGTCGAGCTTGTATCAGAGTCAGTGGCAGACAATTCGAACATCTGTTATGAAATAAAGATTGATTTATGTACAACTTCAAAATCGATTTTTTTTCAAAAAACTGTTACTGCAAATATATCCACTTAGGTAACATGGCAATTTAAAAAAAAAAAAAAAAAAAAAAAAGCCAAAAAACCCCCAATTTTTTCGCTTGATACCTGTGCTATCACGCACCCCAGGAATATCCATTCTTTCCGGGACAACCTGTATAACCTGTATTATGCATGCACAATTTTTTATTTTGACAACGTCAACATGAGTGTGTGACGTCACTGCCGTTTGAATTTACATTTAAAAAAAACATTTTTAATAGTAAAATTACATTAACAATCAATTGATAAAAAAATATTTTTCAGCAATTACATTTTTTTTAACAAATGTTTAACGAATTTTATCACGTTTAATAATTTCTTTTAACTTATTTTTAATTTCCGACCTTTTCGTGCGCTTTACAGCATCCATTGTCACGGGGGGAGGGACTGAGATGTTTGATGTCCCAATGTCATAGTTAGCCCGGCTAAACCTTAAGTTTTTTAATATTTATTTTTGGTCCGATCTACGCAGAACGAGCTTACAGTATCTTGAAGTCTTGTAGTGGTATGCTTGGGTTTGGGTTTAATTTTGTTAATATCGTAAATATAGTTTTATTCAATGTGTAGTGCTCGTTACGTTACATAGATACATAAGCTAATAAAAGTGTGAAGTCAAGGTGAAATTAAGAAAATAAAATTAGGTATCAACGCTATACACGTCGTGCTGTAAACAATCCATCTTTTATTTTTTCGAAGCAAAAACAAAAATGTCCAAGATCAAATTGCGGTAGGTAAATTAAAAACGAATTCCAAGAAACAAGATCATAAAGCGCTTAATAAAAAAGAAGAAAGAACGCAACTCCCCAGTCCCCACCCGCGAGATGAACAATCAAACGCTTTTTTTATTAGCTTTTACAAATACAGATCATAGAGAAACGTTTTAATCTTTATTCATGTAACATGAGCATGACATTTGCATAACTACATTACACTACAAATAATAGCATCTTAATTTTAACAAATTACCGTGTCCTTGCGGTGTACACGTATCCACTGCCCCATATCATCCCGTGGCTATAAGAGGTGACAAAGGGAAATAAATCAGGAGATCAGCAGCAGTGTCTTCCGAATAACGACTAAAAACACTGCAGTTGCCAACCCGCTTGCCAAGTGTGGCAACTGTGGCAAATATTCTCCCTATGAGGAAATTCGTGGTCATCTTCAGTAGTGGACTTTAACAGGCTATAACGGTAACGGTATAGCGTCTCTATAGATCTCATTTATATCATCTTTATTTCCGTCGTCTCTTTCCGTCTGAATACAATCTGGGCGTCTTCAAGGCAAGAGTGAATAGGTTTTTGTTACGCTAAGACAGTGCGATTCACCACCAGGTGGGATCATGGTCAAACACTGGCTTGTAATAAGTTTAAAAAACACACGACGATGTTTGTTTCCGGTCCGGTAAGTATGCAGTTTGACGATTCTAGATAAAATTGTCCCCGCCCTTACAGATGTGATGAAGCTACAAATCCTCGCAAAGAACATCAAATCCAAGACCGATTCGGGAGGCTATTGAAACAAAAAGAAAATTTCTATTTAAAAAAAAAAGAAGTTCGGTAAGTGAAAGTTAAACGTGGTGTCAGAAATCAATCTGGTTGGATCACCCTCTTCCTGTGTATGCACTGCTGTGTAACGGACTGGAGGGTAAAGAGAGTCATTATAAATAAAACTATTTTATTAAATTTAGGCGTGTTTATTAAATTTACCGTGTAGCGTATACCGTGTAGCCGATCGGAATATCTACTACCCCATATCATCCCATAGGGGTGTTAAGAGGCGACAAAGGGTAACGACTCCGTGTATGGGCGGCAGCAACTTCCTAATAACAACTTTCATAAGCTGTTATTTTCCGATGGCTTTCTGTGAGAGCGTTGTTCTACCCAGGTCGAGCCGACCCATTCGTGCTGCAACTATAACTATATCCTATCGGATGACCTTTTTACCGTCTGGAAAAAAATAGGGTGTAACGTGTGACCGGAGTAGAAACCTATGGCACTGATATTTTTAAAAAAATAATTTATTAAACGTTTGAAAATTTTTTTTTGAATAATTACTTTGCTCTTTGCCCTTGAACCTATGACCCTGAGAAATGAAAAGGTCAAAGTTGCCTATCAAATTTATTGTTTTATTGTCGTTCGTAAAGTAGGGTGGATATGATCTGAATTCCGATAGATTTTAATTATATTATTTATTTGATTCAAAATTTTTGTTTTTATTTTTTATAAAATATCAGTGCCACAGTCTTATATTACGTAAACCGAACATTAAAAATATAACCGAGCCCAAACCCGGGCAACTTTTTATTTGTAAAAAAAATTTTTTTTTTTTTTTTTTTTAATTTAATTAATAAAAAAAAAAACAAACCCCCCCCCAAAAAAAAATTAATTTCAAAAACAAAACCCCCCCCCCCCCAAAAAAAGAAAACGTAAAAGAAATAGTTCACATGTTACAGCCTATTTTCTAGTTGGTAAAAAAGGTCATCCAGTATAGCTACTATCGAAACTACTACTTAAACTACTATTTAAACGGAGCTGTATTTCGTACGGTGAGCGTAGAGAACCGGAGATCGTTTTTACTGGAAACGAAGCATTCCATCTTAGTCCTTAGATGTGAAATCGTATGCATATTTTGATTCTTAATCCATGATAGGTGTAGCTGTTATAGGTTATAGCGCGACACAATATTTTGGGCACGCCACCGATCACAGAGTTCACTATGAAGTATTTATATTAGGAACGAACGCGAGTGATCCTAGTTGCACCGTGGACTACTATTGCTAATGACGCATAATTCGTTTCATCGTCATCATTACAGCCTTTCACAAGTCCACGCTTCCTACAAGGAATGCACAGTTCATTTACGCATAATGGTCAATTTCGTTGCCTCAATTGTATTTAAAAGTTCATTTGTGTTATATTTATGATTTTACAACCCCAATATATTATAAGTTATTTGTCATCTAATCTGCAACAACAGAAGTCACACTAATGTGACTAAAATTTTAATTGCGCATATAACTGAAATAGTTTGCAATGTATAATAATAAATGCAATGTATAAAATAAAGAGTTTTGAGTCGATAGTATTTAGTACTATTATTTACCCAATATTCATGACGACAATTTTTTTACGGCTCGCGTCTGTTACCTATTTAACATTTATTTAGAAAAATGGCACGTTGATACATAAAGGTTCGCAACCCCTGGGCTGTAGCATATATGACTGACAAAATAAAACACTTTAATTTACTTTACACAATTAAAGTTAAAAATTAAAAACACTCTCTCAACTAAAATTAGCAAGAAATATCCAGAATGTCTAACACCTTACTGACTTGTTTTTGAGCGCGTAACAATATTGTGTTGTTAGACCAGGTGGACTATGTGGTCGTTTGTCAACCTTATTCTATAAAAAAGGGTTAAGATGGAATGCCTCAATTACCGTAATAAGGGTTTCCGGCTTTCTACACTTATCATACTAAACGCAACACCAATAAGCTGCTATATACGCTGGCTACTTTGAGTATATACTCAAAGGCTGGTTATTAAAACAACATTTCTGTAGATTTTACAATTTGTGTTTACTTGTTGCATTATATTTTTAGAGATTTTATTGCATGGTTTCAGCCTCCCCATGACGTTGAGGCAACCATTAATTATTTATCGTGGGCGCATCAAACTCATTTCGCATACAATGGCTCCGGCGGGCGCGGTCGCATAAATTATTTCGCGATAGTTCATTGAGACCACTCTGTGAACTTCCTTCCAGGAATATTATCCATTGAGCCGGCACCGGCATACTTACGGGTATGCATACAAGGTAGTTGCATACATACCCGTGGTAGAGCAGCTGTATTACGGTTGTGGTTCGAATGGGTCGGCTCGACCAGGGAAGAATCACGTTTTTACAGAATACCAGCGTAAAATAGCAGCTTAAAGCTGCTGTGTTTCGTATGGTAAGTGTAGAGAACCGGAGACCCTTTTTTACTGGAATCGAGGCATTCCATTTTAATCCTCAGGGATGACAACGCATCTGCATTTTCGCTTTGACTCTTAATAGAGTATAAATGGAGATGTCTATGGGCCACAGCATCCTCTTACCACCAGGTGGACTGCGAAAAAAATCTTAAAAAAATCTTATCCCGGTATACTGTGTATTAGCGGTGTAACAATATATACTATCCATATCGTCCCGAGGGTATCGTGAGAAGCGACAGAGGGAAAATTAAATAGATGCTCAGCAGCATCTTCCTGATAACATCTCAAAATAATAATAAACTGCGGTTGCCAACTCGCTTGCCGAGCGTGGCAACTATGGCAAAATCCCCTTGTAAGGCAATCTATGGTGGAGGCCTATGTTCAGCAGTGAAATTTTGATAGGCTGTATTGAATGGATGAGTACACATGCATTTTTTCTCTTTCTTATCTCTTTTTTTGTTCTTCCGTCAGAATATTCAGCGTTGCGGTAACTCTGTTACTTTTGTAGCTGCAATTCATTGTTATTTAAGCATTTTTTTTGTTTGTAAAATTAATGCCTTGAAGCAAGTTATACGCTGTTGTAGCAATAAATAAATGTTCTTTCTTCCTTTTTTCCCCCTTCAACTTTTTCAGAAATTAGTGGAGGACTGTGTCCAGCTGTGGGATATAAATAGGCTTAACTTACTAACTACGTAACTTTAACTTTTTTTTCATTTCTCTTTTGTTTTTCTCTCTTCACCGTAGAGTTCGAGGTAAATCAACGTTTATGATTGTTATTATGTTTGAAAAAAAGACGTGTGGCACTCGGGGACTGCCGCGGTAAAGCTATTGCATAGCATTTTTTATCAACTTATGCAATTATAATTAATTATTTATTTTATTTATGCAGTTAAGTCTTTGATATTAAATCAAGTTACACTTTTTGAGCGTGGTGACCGATAAGAAAACAATTTTTTTTCTGTTATTGTATAAATGAGAAGTTAATATTGTTTAAAATATTTTTAATATCTTACAATACATGTAGGTTATTCAGGAATTTTTATCATTCAGTTAGCAGCTAGTGTACACGCATACGACTAGTCGCACGCACACAAACACCGTGCCGAAGTCTGCCGAGTGCCGAAGTCTGCCGAACTGAAACGACGTTAGACGATGCACGGCTTTCAACGCCACACCTCCGTGCCCGTCGGAGTGGGGAGCGTGAGGTTTTTTCGTTACAGAATTTCTGGATTCGGTCCCCGCGCTCAAGGCCCGCGATAGAAGCTATGCAATAGCTTAAAAAATATATTAATAAATATAGCATGCAAATCGACATATATTTTTGCTCTTGTTGGATCTCAACCTTAGATGCGTATTTACAAAGAGATAATAAATCTCAACAGTACTTGTTAGCCGTTAAAGGACCGCTTTAGCAATTTAGTGCTAGCGCATATTACCTATGTAGACTATATGACTATACCGAAATTATTTTTTTATGGAATAAGTTTGGCAAACAAGCACAAAGTCCACCTAATGGTAAGTGGATGCTGTGGCCCATAGGCATCTACATTAATTTTCAATTAGGAATCAAAATGTAGATGCGTGACCACCCCTGGAATGTCTCGTTTCTAGTAAAAAGGGTCTCTGGTTCTGTACACTCACCATACGAAACACAGTAACATTAAGCTACTAATTTACGCTGGTATCCTGTGAGAGCGTGGTCCTGCCCCGGTCGAGCCGACCCATTCGTGCTGCAACCACAATAATATAGCTGCAGCATAGCTCTACCACGTATATTTTTTTATTTCAATATTATTCAATCATAAATAAAGTAGTTAATAATTACATGTATTTATAGATTTATTCTATTGTCATTTAAAAGAGAGAGAGAGAGAGAGAGAGAGAGAGAGAATTTTACGTATTTCTTAAATATGACGATGACTTTTTCTGCCAGTAGGGCGGCGTCACTTAGAAATGAGGTGAAATATTTGACAGATTTCAAAGCGGTGGAAGTCAATTAACCTTTCTTTCTAAAATATTAGTTTCAAAACCATTCAAAAATTTTTCAAGACATCTAACCTCTCAATGAGAGTGCCCGTATTGCGTAACACTACTTAATTTGTGTTTATTAAAGTATAAATGAATAAACCAAGCTTAATCGGGGATAAATGTAGATGTTTATGGGTTATAGCATCAACCTACCATCAGGTGGACTGTGTGCTCGTTTGTCGCTCTTATCCTATAAAAAATACTAGCTCTCGTTTTTCTAGATGTAACACCTCGTTACTGCAAAATTTGTATCATAAACTTTTTGATGCAAAAATGTCAGTAATAAAACAATCTTGCTTCTAACTGGTGTTAACTCGTAGGTACGGGAGGCATATTTCACATAAAATTGACTGCTAGTGACCTCTCGTAACCAACTTCGTAAGTATTATAAGTGACATCTTGTAAAATTCCTCGAAAATTCTTGTTATGGTAGGATCTCTTAACTGACTTTTTGTGATTACTTGTATCTGCCAATGATCTTACAAATCTAGTGTGAACACAATGCTTATATCCAAAATTAACAATAACGGCAAGAAACCCCGAAATATTTGCACGTAAGTAATATTTTACGATATTTAACGCAATTATAAACGTTTTCATGATTATTACAGAGCATAATTATCATTGAGCCTCCTTCAGGAAGATCAAGGTTGCACAGCGAGCCATGAAGAGGGCTATGCTTGGGGTTTCTCTGCGTGATAGAATTAAAAACGAGGATATCCGTAGTAGAACCGAGTACGCTGCTGAATGGGTAGCTAGTTAAGTTGAGTGCAATATATACATACATCATCATACTTTTGAAGAAAAAATGAATTGAATGCAGTTATTAAGTAGACGGTAATATTTGTTCAAGAGTTCTGCATTGAGGTCAAAATAACACACATCACCATAATCAAAAATGGGAAAATTAAGATCTGCACAGTAATCGTATATGTCCTGGACAGAAGAAAGGTTGGAGTAATGTCGGATAGGACTCGCTCTTGCATAGTCAGTCACACTTGTGTGTGGCTCCAACGATGATGTGTACAGCTGCCCATAGAACCTCTCAATCTCACTCAAAATCTCGGGGGTCCCGGAAACGATGCTTCCACATTCTGTCTTCGAATTCGGCAGTTGGCTCTTTCTGGCAGACAGATCTCTGGCAAAGACCTTGGAGGCTTATTACGCTCGATCGCTTTATAATAAGAATTGTATGGAAGTTGCGTGAGTCCCGCTGCGTGTATTTGGAGATCTGTCTGTACAGTTGCCTGTATGCTGTCAAATCTTCAGAAGACTTAAGCTTTTTGTATTCTTCTGCAATGGGTCTTGCAGTACTTAGCTCCGACCGCATGGACAGCTTCCAAGAGCTCGTCATTAATATCGATACAGTGTTCTAGGCACTGAAAACGAGTTTGTTACTCAAGCTGAAAGTTTTCGCGGCTTTGGATTAGAGCACATGTGTGATGGAGCGTTTTATTATCTGAATATAACAATACAAATAGTATGACGAATTATGACAATATTCCAGCACCTCAAAGTCTGTTCAATTCATAAAAGAAGACAGAAATCTTTTACGTTCAAGAATGAATACCAGAAAGTGGTAAATTAATGATGAAAAACAAATGTAGAGAGTATCTTAGGTACCAATCGTCTGCGTGTTGACAACTAAAATTATTTAGACAGCGAAAAAATGAAGAAAAAATGAAGTACCGAAAGACTAGAAATAAAATTGGACTCCCTATCAAAAAGCTAAAATGGTTACAATTTAGCTACTGAAAACAATAATAATAATTGACTTTCAATAATCGTTTTCTTGTTATACTGCAACAATTTTATATTTGAATAAAAGTTCATAAAATGTAGATACAAAAACTAGCGAGACCCCGTAATAGTGATATAACGTAACTGCAAAATTTTAGTTAAGATCTATGTCGAAGTGTTTATTTATTATAAACAATTAAACATACAGTATTATAAATAAGAATTATATGAATTATGTATAGTATCAAAGGATTGTGTTATTTTAAAAAAAACAAAACAGTTTTTTCTCTACCCTTGAAAGTTGAATAGTTTGCATAAATGATGTGTCACACCCAGAGCGACTTTATGTGTTCAGGATTCGTACTGATGTCCATCCACACGCATTGTGGCAGCGTGGCGGACGTTTCATGGCCCTAAAAACGCCGCTTCTGGCCGAGGGTCTGTGTATTTTACGTCTGGCATAAACGTGGTTATACCGTTATCTATCGGAAGCTATGAAATTTATCTGTCATGAGATGACATGAATGTATTATCTTACGCCACACAGCGCGGCAGATGCAATGTTGACACATTAGATTAATGATCGGTCTCCGCTGCGCTCCATTTAGATATCGCCGGTATACCTCGTACTAAATACGGCTAAAAATACCACGAATAAATACCACGAATGGAGTCCAGGTTTGAATCCTGGTTTGGGGCAAAATTCTTGACAGAAAATCCCACTGATTTTTCCTTCGGCAAGCATGTAAAGCATTGTACCTCTTTTAGTTTAAGTGTGTCAGATTGTCTGGACTATAAGATTAAGGGAACAGAGAGTAAACTTGTGCTTGACATTCATGGACTACAATATTGTCTTGCACAGATGGCTGGTTTTCGTATAGACCGAAATTTGCTTTAGAAGACGTTATTATTTATTCAGAACTATTCACCATTTCCATAAACAATATTTTTTTTAACTTATTATTATCCAGTAGAATTTTCCATATATTACAGCCTATAAAACTTCACTGCTGAACATAGGTCGCCACCATAGATTGTCACGTAGGTATTTTGCCATAGTTGCCACTATAAGCAGAAGTATTACAGTATATATATATATATATATATATATATATATATATATATATATATATATATATATATATATATATATATATATATATATATATATATATATATACTCCCACTCCTGGGCACAGGCCTCAGGTTTTACAAGAAACTTCCCGTGCCCCAATGCGTGTTGGAGAACTTCATATGTCTTCGAAATATTTTTTCTTATTTCACAGACATGCAGGTTTCCTCACGATGTTTTCCTTCACCGCAGAGCACGTGGTAAATCAGCACTTAAAATTGCATTTAACAATTTCATTGGTGCCGGCGGGGATCGAATCCGGTTTGCTCGCGTACTGTGAAATATACAGCGAGCGCTAACCATCTGAGCTACCACGGCTCAGGTTAGCGCTGCCACTAGCAGGCGGGTTGGTAATTAGTTTTTCCAATGAGTTGTTTTCAGAAAAAATCTGGTGCCTATCTCCTCGTCCGCTTTCCCTCTGTCGCCTCTTACGACACCCACGGGATGATATGGGGTAGTGGATATTCTTATACTGCCACTACACGCTTGAATAATTGCTAACCGATTATTCGCATAACAATAATACGCGGCATATATATCTTTGATCTTACTCCTTGCTCGTGCTAATTTGTTGACTCAGGACGGATATTCCCGGTCAATGTTGTAGTTAGTGGGAAATCAGCGGCATTCTTATCGCATATCAGTGTGATGTTAAAGGTTATCGCTTATTTTACATACGCTGACATACCGACAATCATACACTCTATGATACACTTACACTTTATGAAATAAATTTGGCGCTATCATATTGTAATTTGGCGGATTTTACATGCTTTTTTTTATAGTAAGGACGACAAACCCAGTGCATTTAATCCTCCGTTAAAAATCAAAATGCAGTCGCGTTGTCACCCCTGAGGACTAAGATCGAATGCCTCGTTTTCAAAAAAAGGGGTCTTCGTTTCCCAACATACACATACATTAACTCGTCCATGTTCCGTAGTATCTGCCTACCTCTCACACCTGTCACCCAGGCGTGAGATACTACGGTAGGCAGATACTACGGAATTCCATTTGGCAAGATCCTGACACACCTCGCTCGCCTCCTTTCATCCATACATCCATAGTATACCTGACGAGAAGATGTGTTGTAATCTCCCGAACGCTGCCCGGCTAAGTTGGATCCGTCAATTTACCTCTCTTGTCCGGAAGACTGAAAGTCGTTGAGTCTGCGTGTGAGACGATTCGTAATGACTCGAAAACATGACGTAGACGCGGCTCGCTAATCAAGGCATTTTTGTAATTAAATAATGTAAACTCAAATATAAAAAAAAAAAAAAAAAAAAATATATATTTATATATATAAAGGCTATCATTGTAGGCATTCTCATGCTTCTTGGAACGGGGAAGAGTCCATAGTGCCGTCCTGACGCATTTGTTCTCTTTAGTTTAAAATTTGGAATTAGTAATAAAGTGTATATTATTAATATATGTTTTTATTTGTTAAGTTAATAGGCACTTAAAATTAGACATAATTCTTATTTTATATCAGAAGTTGTTTTTATTTAGTTTGCAAATAGCGTTTATAAAATTTCATTTATATTGGACATAGTTAAAACATACAGGATAAAATTTAATTTGCCGTGAAGTTACTTTTGCCATTTACCAACAGATGTCACTGTTCACTGTGTATCTATATACTCCTTATAGTGCCCACTGACGATACGTCCATTAATCCAAATGGATTGGTAATCGTCCAAAATCGTACCGTGAATGGTAAAAACATATTCCATTTGGATTTCATCCAGCTCTGGATTTCCAAATGGAAAATCCATGCTTCCAGTTCAAACGGACGTCATGGATCAATGGTTAATGTCAAAAACGTGCGCCACGCCAAATGGAAGCAGTCCGAATTATCTGTGAATGGGCGAACCGGCGTCCATTTGTTGGACGTTATTGTGTCAGTTAATGTTTTGGTGTTGATGGTGGTACATGTGCTCTGTTTGTCAAACATAATCTGTGTATTGGATTAAAATATTTTTATTGTGTCAACTATGGGCTGTGATATGGGTGACAAACGAGTACACAGTCCACATGATGTTAAGTTGATACTGTAGCCCATAGACTGAATCTGTCATCGAATAAGACTCAAAATGTAAATGCATTGTCACCCCTAGTTCTTTACACTCTGAGTATTCATACTCACACTTAGCATATGAAACGCAGCAGATTTATGCTGCTATTTTATGCTATTTTGTGAGATCGTGGTCCTTCTTCGTTCGAGCTCTACCACATATAGTTATAATGAAAAATATCCACTATATGTTGATTTCTTTAATTTCTACCTCAGTCAACGATATTGCTCCACCATAATCTATACCATATCTAGAATGGCAGTGACAAACCAGCACACAGTCCACCTGGTGGTGGGTGGCCCATAGACATTTACACGTATCCTCAATTAAGAATCAAAATATAGATGCGTTATCATTGTAGATTACGATGGATTGCTCCGTTTAGGTTTTTTGTCTTTTTAATGAAACACACGCTGCTGTAGCCACCAGTAAAGTATTATTAACCATATTATTATTTATTTCCATTCTGTACGACTGCTAAGTTCGAAGTGACGCTATGCGTCCAAATGGAAGTATCGTTAATGGTACCGTATCTGGATAAGTTTTCATTTGGAGTGCATTCATTTGGAAGTCTTCTAAATGGTCGTATTGTCAGTGGGTACCTTTAGACTACACTATACTGATGTAATGTTTTCATATAGAGGGTAAGACGAAAAACAAGTCAGTCGGTTGTCCGAGCATTAAACGAAGCATATACGTTAGCAAATTACTTGTGTTTTATTCTAAATAATTTCACAAATACAACATTTTGGCGACGAGGATGGGATAATTTCACAAATACAACAACTGAGTGACTAACTCATCTACCAGCGCACAAGCACTACTTAAGCCGCTTGAAGTAGAAATCTAAAATTTGGACAGTAGCTAGGTACCTTTTATGCCGTAAAAATCCTCTAAGAAATAATGTTCGAAAATTCGATCCCTGAGAGTGACATAAAGTTGTTATAGTTTATTAATTTATTAAAAAATATTTCACAGGCTGCTGACTCGATACTTACTGACAATATTGTATTTAAAAATAAACGTATTTTGCGATTTCAAAATAACCATTTACAGTAGGGGACTGGGGCAGAGGGTGTGCAATTTTGTATGGAGACAAAATATTTTGGTATTTCTTATAACAACCCCTTACTGGAGGAGGGAGAAGGGGGTAGATAATGTTTAATTTGTAGGGAGAAAAAATATTTAATGCTTTAATTAATAAATTTGCCACTTACGGTTTTAAAACATGGGTGCAAATTTTGTATGAAAAATATTGTCATAAGTACAACTTAACAATTGTACGAGTTAGAGGGAGATACGTATACATTTACTACGGCTGTTTTGTGCATGAAGTTTATAAATAAACAGCAACCTTCTAAAGGTTGCGGACAGACTCGTATTTTTTGATAGCGACCTCAGCAGGCTTTGGACTGACGAGAGATTAAGTCTACAGCGTAAACCGCTGGACGTAGGTGCGTGAAATTTTAACAATAACGTCCTTGTATTAAGTAGGCATCCACTAAGAAAAAAAATTGGAAAATTTAAATCCTTAAATAGTAAAATAAGCTTTTTAAAAATCTCTTTTTAACCGGGTGATTTCATATTTTGTATAGAGAAAATTATTATTAAATGCAATCTGTAAAAAAACTTTAAAATTATGTAGTACAAATACTTTAGGACTAAAATAATGCAATTAATTTTTTTCATTTTCCTAATATCTTAACATAAAGTGCTAAAATCAGGATACTCGTACATGCTTTTCGCGGAAAATTTTTTTTTAATTGCATGGTGGTGGGGAAATCCGTAAAACGAAATTATGATAATTATGAATAATTGCTATTATACTCCCTCCTTGTCCTAGACATTCTTAACAATTGTAGTACGCCGCATTCCATGCCAGCATCACAATTTATCCAAGCTCACTAAAAAAAATTTTAAAGCAGTATATCTGGCAACACTGTATCCACCCGTCCGTCAATGCAACCTCATTGCGTTTTTTTGTGCCAGCCGTCACAGTGTGTTTTATAATTTTTGTTGTAAAAATTAAATATGTTTAGTGTAAAATCAAATATTTTGTATCCAAAACCTACTACAAATAAATTTATTACGTATCTGCGTGGTAATAATTTGATTATGTACTTGGGAAAATGGGAAAGGAAGATATTCAAAATGGAGCTAACCGATCAAAGGTAAACAAAAATCCTATTGTTCGAGGTAGGTGCACGTGTATATAAAATAAATAAAGTTAAAACATTTATTACCTAAATAATAAAATCAGATTCACTGTGCCCATTTATTAACAAGTATTATCGAACAATTTCACTATTAAGGGTTAATAACATAACCTCGTCACTCATATATTGTGAAATAGTAAATAGGTATTTTAACCTATAATTGTGGGTTGAGATACATTGTACAGGGATACGTCGAGAAATTTTAAGTGATATATATTAATGTTTTTATTACTTTCATTTACTTACGTTGGACAGTCGCCATTATCAGTCAGAAAATTGGGGCTTGCAGACCCGGAAATTATAAACCCTGAGATTAGTTGTATACCCTGAGATTATAACTAAACTTTCTTTAGTATCAGAAAATCCTGATTATGAAAAGAAATAAGTGCTATAAATAAACTTAACTCATAAGTTTATTAAGGTTATGTAAACCTTTAACATCCACAAAAAATTGGCAGAACAAGTTAGAAATAATAACTGAATTCTGGGACAAAATTATCCGGTGTGTAAGGGAGAGTCAGTTTACTAGTCCTTAAAATTGTTAATTCCCAAATAAATGGGATTTAATAGATGCATTTTTAAATATAAAGACAGTTTATTATTACATATTATTTTGTAGACACATAAAATAAAAAATAAAAAGCTACATAATATGACACCCCTCTATCAGGCATTGAGTGTTGGTAGGCCTATGTGCAGCTGTGGACTTATATAGACTGTAATGGATGGATGGATAATATGACAAGAAAATAAGAAAAAATGTGATATGAGAACTGTTTTACCTTGATATGAAATATCTAAAGGTTACAAGTTAAATACACATAAAATATATGTAAGCAAAAAGTGAGTAAAAAATAAGCATTTATAGGCTGTTTAGAAAAATCTGAAAGATTGAACCAAACCTATTATTCAAATTATATCCCTTGTGATATATTTGGCTTTACACGTTGCGAATGAAACCAGATTTGACAGATATGCAAAACAAAAATAGTTACAATACTATTTTTGTTTTGCATATCTGTCATCAGATTGAATTACAATATATTGTTAAATTATTAAAAGAATAATAAAAAGACAACAGATAGCCTGTAAAATGTTTCATGACTTAGATTATTGTCAATTTTAAAAAATTAACAAAATATAATTAAAAAACTTGGTATAGAAGGTAAACAATAAATTATTATTATTGAGATAGTAAAACGAATATAATATAATAATTATTATATAACAATTAATATAACAAGACGATAAAATAATATGGAGAAATTTTGGCTGATAGGCAATTAAATTAAAATCGAGACCATGATTAATTAATTCAAATTAAACATAGGCACATTATTGCATTCGAGCTGTTTTATGTAAGTTAATATAACCTAAGTAACAAGAAAGAAAGAAGTTTTTAGCATCATTAGGTTTTAAATAGAATGATGAGTTGCAAATGCATTAATGGCCTGCAGCTGTACATAAAATATCAATCTGGGAAAATATAAAAATTACATACTTCACTTATTAAAACAGTGGTAAATTAGACAATTAAAAATAAATTTAAAAATAATTATAGGAAATAATTTTCTATTGTAAGATATTAAAGAGTTATGACAAGTTAAAAATAAGTAATATGTGAAGTAATAATTAAAAAATAAAATAAAAATGGATTTATTCAGTAAAATTAATTATGGTATCATTCATACCTATCATGTTATTATTATCACCTTCATAACTAAAACTGGGTATGGTAAAAGCACAATAGAGTTATGCTGACAGATGCATACACTGATTGCCAAAATATGTTAGCAACATAATAAATTGTTGTAGTAAGAGGGAATTATGTAAAATACTGATATAAATAGTGACTAGATAGATTGTGCATAACCCATTTTGGTTGCTATTAGTAAAATGAGGTTAATAATGTTGTGCTTAAAACCTCATTATATATAATAATGTATATATAATGTTATGTAATATATATTCAGTAGCAAATTTCTGACCTTAGATGGTAGTTAATATTACAAAAAAAAAAAAAAAAAAAACATTAAACGCATAAAACCGTTTGAAATATAAATTGACACTTCTCGACTGGAATCGAAAAATTTGGGTTTTAGTCCTTCATTGAGAGTAAATTACATAGATATTATTCTATATTAAAGTAGTATATGCTTATATTTTTGGGAATGGTAGAATACAATACAAAACTTTGAGCAAAACAATATAGTTATAATGAATAGTAAACTTACTACAACTAAATAATACTTATGTTGTACAATTTTACCTAGAGTTGATAAAAATCCGGCTTCTTATATTAACAAGATAGAGAGGGTTCTATTCATTAACTATTGAGGATTCAATACTTTAAATTAAATAAAAATACGGAAATTTAACATACAATCTAAAATTGAGCCAAGTAAACAAAAAACAGTCAGAGGAAGTCTTTCAAGTCTATTCAACAAGATCATAAAGCACTGTCAAAGCTATAACTTGATCATATTAGTAACGAGAAATAATAAAATTATTATATACTTAACAATGGAGTTCTGTAGGCATGACCCAGAAACCATGGCAGTTATATTAGATTGGGGGACGATTCTTCTTGTATGTATTTCCTCTTAATGTCGATGAGCCAAAAAACCATAGGTTTTTGTGTTTTTTTTTTCACATGAGGAAATATTTTGCGGTACTGAGATTTAGAAGCAATCAAATAAAGATAATTAATGGTATAGTTTTTATTACAAAGGGCTCAATATTATGAGTATAACATAATGAAAAACTTGTTACAAATTATAGATGTAAAAGTATTAGAAAGTCTCACAAGGGTTTGGCAAAAGAAGTCCAAAAATTGTCAACGTAAGAGAACCCCCCACATGATCACCGGACATCAAGGTAGCAAAATATAACAACATACCAATGATTTGAAAGTTGGGCAAGACTATTCCCACTTTTGACATGCACATAGTTTCGGACAGTATTGAAGGAAAAGGGAAAGTATAATACTGAGGAGATAGGGATGCACAAGTACTATTGAATTAAAACTGCTGGGAAAAATATCTAACAGGAGTTATATAGATGCTATATACAGACCGTTAGAACTCTCACTTAGAATATATACATGGATTTATGTATATATCATAAAATAAGAACGAAAAATACTACTGGCAGATATTAAGCGGTGCAGAGAAGCAGAAGTAATTACTGTAAACTTAAAATTTTTGAGAGAATATCCAGCATAAGTTATTAAAATGCTATGCATTAGAGCTGTCATTTATGAGGATAGACATGGTAAACTATTCAGACCTTACCGCTATGAATTAGAAGGTAGACAGGTCTTAATTCACATATAAGATGCTATCATTAGTGGAAAGATATTAAGATGGGCTAGGACTCAGAAGACATCACTGCAGGCTTTAAACCGTTAGAGCTATCACATAGAGGATAGACACGGTTGACTATTCAAACCTTAGAGCTAACACTTTGAGGTTAGACAGGTTTGAATTGAAAGCAATATCACTTGAAGGAAGACATTAAGATGGACTACGGCTCGGAAGAAATCACTGCAGGCTTTAAACTGTTAGAGCTATCACATAGAGGATAGACACAGTTGACTATTCAAATCTTAGAGCTAACACTTTGAGGTTAGACAGATTGAATTGAAAGCATTACAACTTGAAGGAAGACATTAAGATGGACTACGGCTCGGAAGAAATCACTGCAGGCTTTAAACTGTTAGAGCTATCACATAGAGGATAGACACAGTTGACTATTCAAATCTTAGAGCTAACACTTTGAGGTTAGACAGATTTGAATTGAAAGCATTACCAATTGAAGGAAGACATTAAAATGGACTATGACTCGGAAAAAATCACTGCAGGCTTTAAACCGTTACAGCTATCACATAGAGGATAGACACGATTAACTATTCAGACCTTTTAGAGCTAACACTTTGAGGTTAGACAGGTTTTGAATTAACATTAAAGCGCTGTCACTATAAACTATAAAGTAGTTTTTTTCACATGAGCAGTAAATGTGAAATAATGAATTATTTATTTTGAGTAAAATAACAAATTATTATTAACACTGCCTATATAAAGATAATCATACTACCATGTCATGTTACAGTCATCTCATAGATATCTCATACACATCATTGGTTACTATTAGTGAAGTATTTTGTAAAATATGGTACTCCAAGATTCGCTCCAAAATTCATACTAAGAATTATAGTGAACTCTCCTATGTCAAATATTATAAATTATAAAATAATAAAATAATTAATTCTTTATCGTACCAAATTGTAGTAAGTGTAATGAAATTCCTTCCTGGGCTGTTGTGCCTTTTACTTAGGTTTGAGTTATAAAAATAGACTTAATAATAAGTTACCTTTAGATTATTAACTACAGAATATTGCAATAAATATTGAGAATACAGAAATTTACAAAAACTAGTAACAAGCTGAGCAGTGATGGGTTATAGGTTATAATATACATACATTGTCCTTCAACAAATATTACATTTATTCAAACGGGAGCTCAGTTGTATAGTTAAGATATAGATAGAATTTCACTTCAACAGGGTTTGCATGGGAAAATATAAATAAGAAGGGGTTGAGCCTTTCTTGTGAATATTTTAATAGAAAACAGAACACAAGATAGTGATAAATTTAACCCACTTAGAATAGTATTTCTTAAGTAAGTTATAAGATGTTAAAATTAAACTGGAATAGATATTCCAGATTGTTTTCTTTTTCAGTCATAATTCTTCCACAGGGCCACTTCTGCTGCTATCAAGCTGGCCTTATGTGTATAAGGAAATGTTATGAAATAACGATAATTTATTTATTTTATTAATTTAAATTTACTATACAGGCAATATGTTCAACATTTTTTATAAAATAAGCGAAATTGCAAATTTCCATTCATTGGTATCATAAATTCGCAACCCTGTCTTCAAACATCTACAATTTTTAAGAATGTCTAGGCCAAGGAGGGAGTATAATTAAATGGTTAAACGAACTTACCTTAAGTGAAGTTCAACCATAATTATACGAAGCTCCTTGTCCTAGACGGTACTTCGGCCCAACCCTCCCTGGGTTAGGGTTGCTCATCTAACTCCTTGCTTTAAACATAATGAGGTTGCATTGACGGACGGGTGGATACAGTGTTGCCAGATATACTGCTTTAAAATTTTTTTTAGTGAGCTTGGATAAATTGTGATGCTGGCATGGAATGCGGCGTACTACAATTGTTAAGAATGTCTAGGACAAGGAGCTTCGTATAATTATGGTTGAACTTCACTTAAGGTAAGTTCGTTTAACCATTTAATTATAGAACTTTACGAAAATCTGCCCCTATGGATCATTATAATATACAAAATATTAAAAATTGTCTATTAATCATTGTGTCCGAGTTAGTAATCCGACAAAAATGTCGTGAGATCAGATACAGATAAAACGGCTTTAAGTGCATTCTGAGACACATGATGTAACATTGCTAAACTGTTGACTCCGGCCTGCTACTGAGAATTTCTTGATAGAAAACCCAACTGATTTTAAGCCCGATCACATCTATTACTCGTAGTTAAAGGTCAAAAACTTTCCTATGTTGAGTTTAGTTTAGTTTTATTATTATTTTGTTTTCATTTGTTTGCAGGATTAAACAAAATACTTACCCTATTACATTTATATTATTAGTGTAGGTACAAAGATTTTGGTGGGTATTGGATTGTAGTTTTCATTTCAATTTTTTTATTTAATATCAACAATTGGTGATTGTGCTTGATTATTTAGGACAATCTCTTATTTGTTGTATGGAAACCAAGTATTGGCTAGAGAAATTCGGTAGCAAATTAGGGATTACATTATTGTGATCATTTTGTTGTTTATTTACAAAATAAAACACAAGTGTACAATTAATTTCTTCTATGTTCGGTTGTCGGTCTTTTATGTTCGGTTTGTCAGGCAGAAATTGCTTAGTGCGATATGACCACCGTTTGTAGTCATAAGTTTTCCATTATTGTAATAACTTTATTCAAATGCAATAAAGGGTTATATATCTATCTATCTATCTAATTTCTTCGTTCATTTGTGGGTCTATTTATTTGTTCGTTAGTTTGTTTGTTTGATTTACCGACCAACTGAATGTTTTTATTCGGATTAGCGTCTTTCTAAGTCTTCGCGACAATTTAATTTACAAATAAATCATCATCACTTAGATTAGCAAAAGTAAAGATTCCACGCGAACGAAGTCGCAGGCACAACTAGTAATAAATAATATTTTACTGTACGGAAATTCATAATCTTATTAATGACCAGAAAAGTATCGTGTCGTGTATTACTGCGCTATTGGTATAATCGCATAATCATTAGGTGTTTAGTAAACGCGATTGCTATAATTTTGTAGCATTATTTTATGTTAGCTTTATCAATATTAACTCAATTGAACCTCATGCCTAAAGATCACTATTATAGATCTGTAAGTGTTCTGTGCGGACTAAGTTACGGGTTAAATGTAGTTATATAATAAAATAGTAAGTTCAAGAACAGAAAGTTTTAATTTTATATTTTTGCTTATAGTTTTAGTAACTTCTTTTTCATAAGGAGAACTTCGATATAAATTTTATTATAAAAAAAATGTTTAATACTTGCGATCCGAGCCCACCGAAAATTCCCCGAAATTGAATCCGCCCTTGGAATCGTTATCACAATAAGTTTATAGTTTTACCGTTAATTTATTTGAATCTTAGCCTATCTAATACGATGTTCTGTCTTAAACTTATAATAGGTGTTTTGTACTGCAAAGTTAATTTGTCGATTCGCCAACATTTTAATGTTTTAAACAAAAAGGAAAATAATATTTTAAAATATATGATGCTTTGAATAATTAAAGCAGTCAAAAGCAATACTGTAAGTAATTAATTTACTAGATCTGTTCCATAAGATAAAAGGCTATCGAGCTATAAATTATAAGTTTCCATGAATCGACATTAGCGAATAATGTGTATGTTATTTTTTATTTATTAAAAGGTATTGGTTGCATAGGACGCACGGAGTATTAAAAACGTGCTTGATATTTAATCTCTATTATTTAAAATGGAAATGAATCGCAATCGAAATCGAAATATTGCAAATAAATATACATGTGAAAAAATTATAGACTGTATGAAACAGTTACTGGCATTCGAATACATTTTTGGATTATTTACGCATCCTCTACAAGGATTCTCTGTCGGAAAACAAAAAAAAGAAAATATTGGACAATAATTATTACTTTCAGTGGGTGACGAGTTATTATGTGTTCTGTCTTGCAGATATGATGATACTCATATTTACTGATATAGAAAATTTTGTTAATACCATATTATGGTTATTAAGCGCTGTTCAATACGCTGCGACGAATCTGATATTAATATTATTCCAAAGCAAAATTAATAAGAAGATTATAGAAAAATTAGCTAACATTGATAGTATACTACTTACTATTATAAAAGACAATTTCTACAAAGATTCACGAAAAGAAGCAAACAAGTTAACGATTATGTTTAGTATATTTTGCGTTTGCCTTGCTGCCATTGAATGGTTCATTGACGTTAATTTGGAATTTCGATACATATTATGTTATATTATTTATTTTTAGGAAAATAGAGATATTTGTGTTTTGTCAAATTATTTTCATGTTGAGACAAAGAATTGAAGTAATTAATGGTTATTATGAACAATTTGTTGAAAATCGAGATATTTCAGAAAAATTATGCATCAGAAATCAGACGAGAAACAAGTGGACTGAAGGAAAACATGATTTTATTGGACGGGTTTCTGAAAATAACTTTAAAATACTGGAACTATCTAAGGCATACAACACTTTAGGCGAGGTGTGTTTTATTACAAATAGAGTTTATAATTTTTTTAAGTTAGTGACATTTGTATCCGCATTAGTTTCTATTATTTACACGTTTTGGACAACGTTATACTACCTTAAATCAGATGAGGACATAGTAATTTTGATAAGGACAATTATTTGGACCGGCGTTGAACTGCTCTGGTTCAGTATTATATCATATTATTGTGAAAGTATTGTTATAAAAAGAAATAAATTGAAAATTTATTTGCATAGAACTATCAATGACTATAGTTTACCAAAAAATATAAGGATCCAGGCGAAGACTTTTCTAGCAGTTACAGAAGTGTGGCCACTTGAAATATTTGTTTATGATATGTTTGTAGTTAACATAAAGCTAATACTTAATTTTTTCAACGTATGCATTTCCTATTTAATAATAATTATTCAGATTAGTCGTATTATATAGACTGTTGCTTCTATTCGGTAGAGTTAATAAATTTTCATTATTGTTTAGGTTCTTGTTTACCGCCTAAAGGAAAATAATAATACTTTTTTTTTAGTTTCAGTTTATTTGTGTGTATTAGACCAGTGTATTATTATATTTTATATGGGTAACCCTGATTTTAATAAAGTAATGTGACAATATAATGTATATATTATACTTATCCATACCCGTGGCAAGTGGACGTGTGCGTGAAAAATTTTCAATACTAGTATTCTATGTTTCCCTTTTCTGTCCCAAAATGCACCACCCACAATATCAAAGGGCGTAGCCGGAAAAATATCCGCGAATATAGCCGAGTTCAGGTAAATAAAATAAATTAGTTAAATCGGCCGCTGAAAAAGCATTCCTGTCCAGACACGAGCAGCTCTAAAATGAAAATGAATTGAATGAGATAAAAATAAAATGAAGAATATTATAAGGTGAATGAAATATAGAAAGAATTTTGAATAAGGGAAATTTTTATATTTATGAAATTATATTTACCAATGGTTCCCTAGCGCTCGGAATTTTGTAGAAAAACAAAGATATCTTATATAAAAAAATATGAAACAACCGTTTTTTACATTGAAATTACAGAAATTTCACAGCTTATTTTGTCAATCTCTAAGTTTAAGTTTTTTTTATAGAATAAGTGTGACAAACGAGCACACAGTCCAGCTGATGGTAAATGGATGCTGGGGCCCATATACATAAACATTTGACCTTGATTGTCATCCTTGAGGGCTAAGATGGAATGCATCAAATCTAGTGAGACGGCTTTCCGGTTCTCTACACTCACCATACGAAACACAGCAGCATTAAGCTGCTATTTTACGCTGGTATTCTATGAGAGCGTGGAACAACTTCCCCGGTCGAGCCATCCCATTCGTATCACAACCATAATATAGCTGCAGCGTGGCTCTAACATGTAATTATTTGTTGGCAACATTGTAAAATTATTTGGCCACAATCTCTGTGACTCTATGAGTAAAGAAAGCGTATAGAGGCAGAGGTTCCAAGGAGCAGTCAAAATTTTTACCTATTTTGTTTGGGTTGGCACAGGAGGGTAAAATTAAATAAGTAAAACATTTGTCAGCTTTTATTGTATATATAGAATATTAAATATATAAACTGCAAATTCATTCTAAATCATTGAGTTATATAATATGTACTACGTACTAGAGAAACTATTCCAAACAAAAAATGTGCACTACTCTGTATCCGCACATGCGCGGGAAACAGTAGAGTCGCGCGTGCGCAGTTGATAAAAACGCGCGAAAATTGTCATAATAAAGAATTGTTTATCTAAATTGTGTTGTTAATGGAGTACATTTTCTTAATTTCATTTATTTTGCATATGTGATAATTTAATATAAAATTATTATTAGCGCCGCTCCGCACTGTGTGAATATCGTAGCCACAATAACAGGTGTACGGATTACAGTACAGTTCAGTTGAACATAGTGAGTGTTCGGAATGTCAAATCTAGTGTCTAGTACATATATATCGATGTTCTAAATATTTTATGTATAAAACTTTTGTTGTTTGTTCTAAAATTTTTGTTGTGCCTTTTAATTAAATGGTAAATTCTAAATCGAATGAAAAAGTTTATTAAATATTCCATTTTAAAGCACTCAAATGAACACTACGACGCGATCGACCGACTGTACAACGGATTATTGCAGACTTCCTGCTTCCCCGAGGACTGCCAACCGGCAAGTTGATTGCGCTGCTGAAGCCCGGGAAGGACAGGCGTAGAGCAGTTAGTTGCAGGCCAGGAATTACAGCAATCGTCTTAAGAAGAGTCTACCCGTATATACAACTTCGGGCAGGGCAACACGGATTTCGAATTGATCACACTGCACGGCTACACAGCTGACCAGGGTGCTGCAATTCCTTGGGCACAACCGCGGCCGCATATCGTTAGGCATGTTTCTCGACATAGAGAATGCGTTCGACAGAATGTGGCACTCTAGATCTAGATTACTCTACAAATTGGACGAACAGACGAGTATCCTCCGACTATGCTGCGGCTAGTGGCGTCGTTCCTAGCTGATATGAGGTTCTACGTCTATGAAGAGGTTGCCGAGTCCGCAGTGAAGACCATAAGAGCCGCCGTACCACGGGGCAGCTCTCTGTCACCGATCTTGTACGGGGCCACACCAGTGATATATGTACCAACCCTGGCAGGACATCTACACGAACGACGGATGCGGACAATAGCGCCTACTTTACATCGTCCAGAAGAGCCTATATCGCTGCCGCCAGGATGCAGCGCCTGCTGGACCTGCTGCCACCATGGCTGGATAAGTGTTATACGGTGTCTGATACGGGCTCTTGAGTCTCTCGACAGAGGCAGCGATTGCAGGCGCAGCGGAACTTATCCCTACTGACCAAAGTCGGTGAAGGTCGCTATGCCCGGACCGACATCATAGCGGTCAACTTAAAAATTAAGAGCATCCAAGACTTTATAGTCCTGCTGGCGCGCGGTATGTTTGACCTACAAATCTATCATCGACCTTTACATGCTCTGCCCCCGGACGGGAGACCTCTCCCAAGAGAACCCCTCTCTGTATTGTATTAAAGAGTCGTGTAATAAGCACCAATGCCACTGATAGACCAACTTAGACCAAAATCCTATTGACACCTACCTGGTTAGACTCCAAATAGCTGTGAACTGAGGAAAAAAACCATGAAAGCAAAACCCCGTTTGCCGTTGGACCTTACAATATCATGGCTGGCTCGCAGGACTGATACATAGTTGTATACCGCGAGGAGATTGCGTGCAATGGGACCTCCATTGCAACTATGCACATGCAGACGACAACGTAGTCACTGTTTGACCACGGATTAATAAGTGTTTGGCATAGGCATTAGACTATTAACATACCTCCGAGTAATTTAATACATGTAATTACTCTGAGTAACATATTATTTTACTAAGATTTTTAGCTTGGATGCCTGTCATTTAAGCCATGTCTTCATTTCTGGATCTTCGTGTTTATAGATTTTTCACAATATGCCGATGCACATTCCAAGTTTTTGGGAGATTTTGAGGACAGCCAGCGTAGAGTCGACGACGACAGTCACTCAAGTTCAAAAGGCGTCTAAGCGATCAAAATACACTTGTCTATTGTCACAAAATCAAAAAAATCGCTCAATCAAACCTCGAACTTACCCTCAAACAAACTCACTCAATTTAAAACCCTTCCTACAGCTTTATGTTGCACTTATATAATTAAAAAGTATACCAATTGCAAGAGGAGATTTCAATTAATACTTCTGACGTAGTTATGGGTTCATTTATTAAAGATAAGTTAGTAGAAACTAATTTCACTTGGGCTTCAGTTGGTTGGTATGGATGTGAACAAGATGTCTTTGAAAAAACTGAACTTATAACTTTGATTTTTTTATTAGCTTTAGATATTAATATTTGGAAAACTTTTTGAATTTCACGATTATAAACGATCTCGTTCATTATTTATTTTTTATGTTGTTAATTATTTGACAATTATTTTCGGTAACAAAATAAATTGATTATTCAAAACATTGTATGAGCGTTCGAGGTATGTACTTTTGGATTTTTCAAAATTTTCCCTTTCGTTGTTGACTTACCACGCATTTGAACTATGGTTTGCTACATCATTCATCATGCGTACAGCAAAGGAATGAAATAAGTAGCCAGCATCTATGTTTCCATCCGATTACAATGTGGGTGGTCTTCAAGGCAAGAGTGAATAGGCTTTCGTTAAGACAGTGTACTTAACCATCATTAGGCTACATCACCACTTACCAAGGTGGGAATATATTATTTTTTTTTATATATATATATATATTATGTAATTAATACAAATAACAACTCAAAACAACTTAAAATTAGCTTACCTAGCGATAAATAGATTTCTAAGGGTAATTTTCATTCATAAAGTGTATTACATATGTAGGTATACTGATTGATATTTCCCATGGCAAGCAGTACTCTTTGAATAACAATATATCAGACTAATTTATTTTAAGAACAAAATAAACAGAACAGGAAAGCAGGAGCAAAACAAGCGCAAGAACAATCTCGCGCCATGTTTAGAGTGGCGCACGTTAGGATCTGGAAATAGATATAGCCCTCTGTTGTTGAGCCGAGCTTTTGAGTTATGGTAGAATTTTTACAATAATGATGTGTCATTATTCAAATATTCAAAAAATTTCATTAATGATTAATTTCATTAAATAACTTAATATTTGTAACAAAATTATAACTGATCGGAACATTATAAATACATGAAAGAAAAAAAAGATTAAAATAAAATAAAAACATCATTATAATCAATAATAAATCCCTACTATTTATTATTAACTGTAATGATAATTTAATTTTAATTTAAATTATCTTTACAATCAATAATAAATGGTAGGTATTTGTTATTGATTGTAATGATAATTTGATTCTTGACTAATAGTTAATGAATTTATTTATGGCCTATTTCAGTATTTTCCACTGTTGCCTATTCTTGGCCACTGAAATCCAATCGTCTCCCGCAAACTTTTCAATTTCATCCGTCCATTTCTCTAGAGATCCTCTTTTAAAGTGGTATAAGGGTAAATAAAAATGTTGGTATATATATATGTGTATATTACAGCGGAGCTTCTGAAAGCGGGTGGAACACCGGTACTTGAAGTCCTTCAGAAGCTCTTCAATTCCGTCCTCCATGGTGGCACTACTCCAGAGGCGTGGAGCAGAAGTGCGGTGGTCTTGTTCTTTAAGAAAGGCGACAACGCTCTCTTGAAGAACTACAGACCGATTTCCCTTCTGAGCCGCGTCTACGTGCTGTTTTCGAGAGTCATTACGAATCGTCTCGCACGCAGACTCGACGACTTCCAGCCTCCCGAACAAGCCGGTTTCCGAAAAGGCTTCAGTACCATAGACCACATACATACCCTGCGGCAGATTGTACAGAAGACTGAAGAGTACAATTTGCCACTTTGCCTGGCGTATGTGGACTATGAGAAAGCCTTTGATTCCGTCGAAATTTGGGCGGTGCTGCAGTCCCTTCAGCGGTGCCAAGTTGACTGTCGGTATATTGAAGTGCTGAAGTGTTTGTACAGTAGGGCTACGATGGCTATCCGAGTACAGAACCAGAGCTCGAAACCTATCCAACTGCAGAGAGGTGTAAGACAGGGTGACGTTATATCCCCGAAACTCTTCACCGCTGCTTTGGAAGACGTTTTCAAGCTACTGGACTGGAAAGGATACGGTATTAACATCAATGGCGAGTACATCACTCACCTTCGATTTGCCGACGATATAGTCCTTATGGCAGAATCGCTGGAGGACTTAAGCACTATGCTCAATGACCTCAATAGTGCCTCCCAACGGATAGGTCTTAAGATGAACATGGACAAAACAAAGATTATGTTTAATGTCCATGTCACACCTATGCCGGTAGTTGTTGGGAGCACTATGCTCGAAGTTGTTGACGAGTACGTTTACCTGGGACAAATAGTCCGACTAGGTAAGTCCAACTTCGACCGAGAGGTCAATCGACGGATTCAACTCGGCTGGGCAGCGTTCGGGAAATTACGACATATCTTCTCGTCAGGTATACCTCAATCTCTGAAAACTAAAGTGTACAACCAGTGCGTGTTGCCAGTGATGACTTACGGATCAGAGACGTGGTCCTTCACTGCTGGCCGTATGAGGACGCTCAAGGTCGCTCAGCGAGCTATGGAGAGGGCTATGCTCGGAGTTTCTCTGCGTGATAGACTCAGAAATGAGGATATCCGCAGTAAAACCAGATTGACCGACATAGCCCAACGGATTAGTAAGCTGAAGTGGCAATGGGCCGGCCATATAGCTCGAAGAACCGATAACCGATGGGGAAGAAAGGTTCTCGAGTGGCAGCCTCGTACCGGTAGGCGTAGTGTAGGGCGACCCCCCACTAGATGGAGTGACGACCTGGTAAGATATGCAGGAAGTCGATGGATGCAGGTGGCTCAGGACCGTGCTTTGTGGCATTACTTGGGGGAGGCCTATGTTCAGCAGTGGACTTGTGAAGGGCTGTGATGATGATGATGATATATATATATATATATATATATATATATATATATATATATATATATATATATATATATGTAAGCAAATATATAAAATACTTGTAAGGTCAAGAGTAAGAAGGTTTTACTCTAGGAAAGCGTCGTATCGTTGGTAACGTGACATATTTGCGACGAATTCTTAACGATCTGCTTATTGTATTTTCTTGTTATTATAGCATAGTAATTATGCTATCCATTAAAATGGCGCAAATATGCGTACATTTTTGTACGTACGCATATTTGCGTCATCCATTTAGAGTCAATCTGACGATGAACCTCTTTCGGCTACAAACATACAAGCGAAATACTTGACTAACTCATTACGAGATCTCTAAAACTATGCAGAACTACGAGTATAAGAACAGATTTTACAATAGCCCTATCAAAAAAAATATTTCTTCATATTTTACATCTAGGTTCCGTAATAAAATATTATAGCGCTCCCAGTAAAGTGAGTAGGTATCGGCTAGTATCTTTGTATTTATAAGATTTAATGCTGCTGTGTTTCTTATGGTGAGTGTAGAGGACTGCAGACCTTGTTTTACTGGTACGAAATCATTCCATCGTAACAACGCATTTGCATTTTGATTTTCAATTGAGTATAGATGAAGAAAGCTATGAACTGTGGTCTCGTTTTTTACCCTATTATGTATATACGTGGTTCTGTATAATGTCTTATACGTGGTAGAGCCATGCTGCAGTTGTATTAGTAGTATAGTTGTAGCACGAATGGGTCGGCTCGACCGGGGAAGGACCACGCTCTCACAGAATACCAGCGGAAAATAGTAGCTTAATGCCGCTGTGTTTCGTATGGTGAGTGTAGAGAACCTGAAACCCTTTTACTGGAAACGAGGCATTCCATCTTAGTCCTCACGGGTGACAACACATCTGCATTTTAATTTGTAATCGAGGATAGATGTAGATGTCTATATGCCGCAGCAACCATTTCAAATCAAGTGGACTGTGTGCTAGTTTGTCACCCTATCCTATAAAGAAATATATAATCTGTTTTACCGTCTAGTGACGGCGTAACAAGTCCAATATCATCCGTCGTAAGAGGCTAAAGCGGGAAATCAAAACTGGACATGAGCAGTTTTCTTTTTGCCCGATAACAACTGAAAAAAAGGCGGTTACCAAACCGCCTCACAGTGTGGTAACTATATTATATCAATAAACAAGTTTAAATGATTTATTAAAGAAAACTTGTACAAAAAGGGTTATTAAAATATCAAAGAATACATAAGTGAAAATAATCCCTGCGAATGAGGTGATCGCCACCATGCTGGTTCTATAAAAATCATTTAAAAGTTTTACAAACAAAATTATTGTACAATGAAATATCTTTGAAAAAAAAGTCCCGTTGGGTTTCTTGCTGGTTCTTCCCACGACAGAGGTATTTTCCGAACCAGTGGTAAATAAAAAAATGGCTTTCAATAAGTATTATGTAATAATCTAGTAAGACACATTATTTTATTTTATTCAACGGATAGTTGCAAAGTAACTCTTAACATCTTTAGCATAATGTAATTCCGTATCTGTAAAACTTGAAGATTTTTAGAAAAAAATAATATTTGAATAAAGGATATGGTCTTCTTAAGTCTAAATTATGTCACATTATAAATACAATCCAGGGGAAATCAGGCTAGGTTGCTAGTTAGAATAATAAATAAAATGGCGCACTGACAGACAGACTATAATATTATAGTTTTTTGTAGTAATGCCAGTATTTAGTTACTATCATAATCTAATGTCAACAAATTATGCGTTTACCTACTACGAGTATTATTATTACGATAAATGTATAAATAATTACCGGTTTATTTAAATTGTTATTCTAAAAATAACATCACAATATACTTTGAACTTATGATTAATGCCAGTTTATGCTGTAGCCACATCTGTGGCTTTATTATATTATGTAATTAGTATTTGTATATGTATGCGTTAAAACTATTTCTCTTCTGTGTTCTTATGTTTACGCAAATGCTACACATTCAAATTAAACTAGGTTTTACGGTTTCCTTCGCGTATAAACTAATTACACCTATTTTATAATCCCGACGTTTCGAGTATAATATAAAATAAGATAAATATACTCGATAAAATGGGCATTTCCTAGTAGTGCTACCAAGTAGTGTTATTATTTTTTGTTGTAGTTTTACTCTATTAAGATTCTAAATGCAGATGTGTTTGTTACCCCCGCGGACTAAGATGGAATGCCTCGTTATCAGTAAAAAGGGTCTCCAGTTCTCTACACTCACCATACGAAACACAGCGTTAGGCACCTATTTTACGCTGGTATTCTGTGAGAGTGTGTTCCTACCCCGGCCAAGCCGACCCATTCGTACTACAACCATAATAAAAGTTGCAGTTAAACTGATGATCTTCTTCCTAGTATTCTTAACCAGTCTTACCAAATAGTCTCACAGGTAAGATTACTGGGATTTCATCCCAAGTAGACCTAACTGGTAAGACTACGACTCGGTTGAGTTAAGTTTGCACTTGGTACGAATGACAACAACAAAACTATTCCAAAAACTACACAAATAGGAGGCGAAAATTAAGACGTGCGTACCGGTAACAAAGATGCAAATCGTACTGACGTGACTACAAGAGCGGGGGGTTGAGAGCGAAGAAACGGAGTATCTCGCATTACAGTGAGGTGCAATCTTAATTCAACCGGGTTGTACTTGATAATACTTTTGTGAATACCTCGATCAAATCCATATAAATTAGTTTTATTTGAATATTGTTGCGTGCCACAATTAATACCTGGTACATGGCGACACCAGTCACCACTAGCGCTTTTAGTATCGAGTAGCAGAACTAGGAGAGTCAAGATCCTTCTAGAAATTTCCATGGAATGTGATTAAAGTGTCATTTTGATAACTCACTGGGCAGTTTTTAATTGTCCCAAGGTCGTAACAATATTTTACGCATTTTACCACATACAATTTTCTTCTTCTTAGTTTCATCGGTTCGTAATGTCCACTGGTGGACATGGGACTCTACCAATGTAAGATTTGCTTTCATCACCACTCTTGGCATATGGATTGAGGATTGCAGCACCAGACTTCATGACATTCTTATATGGTATTCTATGTAATCTTTAAACTAGACATGTGTAGGCGTAATTGTGTATTTATTGTTTGTCTATGAGTGAGAGCTGCAAACCGGCGACATGTAATTAAAAAAATTATCTATGGGAATTTCAGCAAAACATTATAAACCAAAGTAAATACTTAAGTAATACCAACCTATTTTTAAAAAAATTGTGCTCTTAATTATATTAAAATATGTTGAATATAATTTGTCTTTTCTTAAAACCAAAGTTTTTAAACAAAAAACAGTATTAAAACCACTATATGAACTGAAAGAATTTTCTTATTTTATAAGCACCCCCTGTAATTGGATAACTTGAAATCAGAATTTACGTTTTCAGTTTTGATTTAGATTCAAAATTATTATTCTTATTCTTTAGGAAACATTACATATCATCATCATTACAGCCCTTCACAAGTCCACTGCTGAACATAGGCCTCCCCAAGGTATGCCACAAAGCACGGTCCTGAGCCACCTGCATCCATCGACTTCCTGCATATCTTACCAGGTCATCACTCCATCTAGTGGGGAGTCGCCCTACACTACGCCTACCGGTACGAGGCTGCCACTCGAGAACCTTTCTTCCCCATCGTTTATCGGTTCTCCGAACTATATGGCCGGCCTATTGCCCCTTCAGCTTACTAATCCGTTGGGCTATGTCGGTCACTCTGGTTTTACTGCGGATATCCTCATTTCTGAGTCTATCACGCTGAGAAACTCCGAGCATAGCCCTCTCCATAGCTCGCCGAGCGACCTTGAGCGTCCTCATACGGCCAGCAGTGAAGGACCACGTCGCAGATCCGTAAGTCATCACTGACAACACGCAGTGGTTGTACAATCTAGTTTTTAGAGATTGAGGTATACCTGACGAGAAGATATGTCGTAATTTACCCGAACGCTGCCCAGCCGAGTTGAATCCGTCGATTGACCTCTCGGTCGAAGTTGGACTTACCTAGTCGGACTATTTGTCCCAGGTAAACGTACTCGTCAACAACTTCGAGCATAGTGCTCCCAACAACTACCGGCATAGGTGTGACATGGACATTAATCATGATCTTTGTTTTGTCCATGTTCATCTTAAGACCCATCCGTTGGGAGGCACTATTGAGATCATTGAACATAGTGCTTAAGTCCTCCAGCGATTCTGCCATAAGGACTATATCGTCGGCAAATCGAAGGTGAGTGATGTACTCGCCATTGATGTTAATACTGTACACTTTCCAGTCCAGTAGCTTGAAAACGTCTTCCAATGCAGCTGTGAAGAGTTTCGGGGATATAACGTCACCCTGTCTTACACCTCTCTGCAGTTGGATAGGTTTCGAGCTCTGGTTCTGTACTCGGATAGCCATCGTAGCCCTACTGTACAAACACTTCAGCACTTCGATATACCGACAGTCAACTTGGCACCGCTGAAGGGACTGTAGCATCGCCCAAATTTCGACAGAATCAAAGGCTTTCTCATAGTCCACATACGCCAGGCAAAGTGGCAGATTGTACTCTTCGGTCGTCTGTACAATCTGCCGCAGGGTATGTATGTGGTCTATGGTACTGAAGCCTTTTCGGAAACCGGCTTGTTCGGGAGGCTGGAAGTCGTCGAGTCTGCGTGCTAGACGGTTTGTAATGACTCTCGAAAACAGCACGTAGACACGGCTCAGAAGGGAAATCGGTATGTATTTCTTCAAGAGAGCGTTGTCGCCTTTCTTAAAGAACAGGACCACCGCACTTCTGCTCCACGCCTCTGGAGTAGTGACCAGAGCCGGAATTGAAGAGCTTCTGAAGGACTTCAAGTACCGGTGTTCCACCCGCTTTCAGAAGCTCCGCGGTAATTCCATCCTCGCCTGGGGTCCTGCCGTGTTTAAGGTGCTGGAGAGCCATTCTAATCTCGCTTAGACTGACGTCCGGGATATCATCGGAATAGTGTCGGATAAGACTTGCTCTTGGATCGTTACTCACACTTGCGTGTTGCTCCAACGATGATGTGTACAGCTGCCCATAGAACCTCTCAATCTCACTCAAAATCTCAGGTGTCCCGGAAACGATGCTGCCACACTCAGTCTTCAGCTTTGACAGTTGGCTCATACTGGCAGACAGATCTCTGGCAAAGACTTTGGAGCCCTGGTTCCGCTCGATCGCTTCTTTAATACGAGCAGTATTAAAGTTGCCTAAGTCTCGCCGCATGCATTTGGAGATCTATCTGTTCAGTTGCCTGTATGCTATCAAATCTGTTGACGATTGCAGCTTCATCTCCCGTCTAACAGCCATGAGATTAAGAGTGTGATTGGAGAGTTTTTGTGTTCTTCTGCGGTGGGTCTTGCAAAACTTAGCTCCGACCGCATGGACAGTTTCCACGAGCTTGTCATTCATTGTCAACAATTTTGTTTTTTACCAACAGCATTCAAAATTTGTTATTAAGTTATCATATGGTGGATAATAAAATATTTATGTTACACTTCAGATATAGGATGGGTGGGTGTCTCTTACACGGTTACAATACACGTACCTGCTTATAATTAGTTACTTTATTACTTTTCGAGTATTTTGAAAATTATGGTCTGGAACCAGATTATTGGGAATGATATGTGTCACGGCCACAGTATTTTGAAGCCTTACAGAAGTTTTAGAAATTAAGTTTCCAATAGTATGCTATTTGAGCTTTTAGATGGTTTTTTTTCAAACTTGACTACGTCAACCTAGAGGTATAGTTATAGCCTATTTAATACAGGAAAGGATAATACAAACTGATTGTACTGGCTGAAAATAAATATAACCCTGTCAGAAATTAGAGGTCTTCATAGGCTGTAACTTTAAATTTATAAATATAACTTTGAAAACTTAGACTAAAGCTAAAATAGCCTAATAATGAATTCCAAATGATCAGTTTAGGCAAAGTAAGACTAGGTAGGTCAAATTAGGGTATTTTACGGTAGTGGAAGTGTAAAAATATCAACTATCTCGAATCGTCGAGTGTGAGTCAAGAGAGTGTGTGTCAAATCAAGAGATAGGCAGTAGCGTCTTTCTACTAACAATTTAAAAAAAAAACAAAGCGGTTTCTAATTCCTACTCCTGTCAAGTATGACAACTGTAGCAAACATGCCTTCTATGAGGCAATCTAAGGCTAAGGCCAATGCTCATGGATGTAATGTAATCATAATTCCCGAATTACCACACCACTTACGATGTAAGAAAACATTTTTCCTCATCAATATAATTATTGCATTCACACAAGTGTGGTAGAGGTTTATAATTTACTAATACTGGCAATGAAATCATAGCGCATAATTGAAGGTATTCACGCAGCATGCGGCTGTTGCAATGCCAACTTTATATGGCCAATCTACAGCGCCAGAGGGAGCGCGAGTAATTGGCTGTTACTGCTAACGAGATTTGTGCACAATTTATAGGGCAGTGTTACACCAGATTAGAATGAACGCTTGAATTATGCAACAAATAGTTATGTCCACTTTCGCAATGACAGTAAACTTAAAGACATAATATACAATGATTTGTTATATCTGTTGAATTCTACATAAAGAGTAAAAGGTACGCGAAATTATTTCGTTTGGTATATACTTATTTTTAATTTCTGTCCTGATTTTTATGTTAATGGTGAATAAATAAGAAAATGTATATTACTTATATAAACTTATTGCAATATAACTCTTCTGTACGCATGTTTGTTACTGAATTTCGCCCAAACGGCTGGACTGATTTGGTAATATTTATTATGTTTGAGTGGGTTCCTGGATGGCTTACATTCAACAAAAATATTTTTTTAATATTGTTTTAATTCAAATTGTTATGATAAATTTCTACAATACTAAAATAAAAGCTACTTCTGGAAAATAATACTTTTTTTGTTTTATTTGCAATCTCGATAAATACTCCGGTTACGTCTTAATGACTGCCAACATCGTAGTTAAAAGTTATTCTAACAGATGGCATTAGTTTCTCTAATTCCTGTACTGCTGTGTTCTGTTCTGAAGGGTATAGAAATCCAGTATACCTACTTATAGGTCGGAAGTCATTTCATATTAGTCTTCAAAGGTGACGCATCTGTAGCTTTTCTTGTTTGAAGTTATCTACAGGTATTCATGGAATGCAGTAGACGCTTACCATCAAGTGGACTGGAAGCTCGTTTGTCATTACTGTTAAATAAAAAAAAAACTGTCTTTTGAATAAAAAGAAGTATGTATACGTTTTTAACCGGCAATTAATTACACCCACAGACGTATCCAATTGCTATAATTAAGCAAATTATAAATATTTCTAACAGACTATACCAGTCCAATTACAATAATTGCATACATTCTACTCTCAACTCTGGTGTGTTGGAGCCCTTTAAAAAAATTGATCATTATTACACGTGTGAAGTTCTCAACATTCGTAACCTAGAGCATATCGCACCCACTTTCCCACTTTGGAATTGAAAGTGAAACTTTATTTATGAGCAATGAGTAGTTGAGCGTTGATGTTCATTTTAAAATTTAACTTTTTTTAATATTTTTCTTTTTATTGAATACAAGTAAGCAATGGAGCATGGATCTCACCTGGAACTGAACATTACTGCAACATTAAGGGAAATTTAATCGCAATAGAACAAGCGTAATAGACCAGCTCAATGCAATTGCAGCCCATTTTTTAATAGAATAAGGGTGACAAACGAGCACACAGTCCTCCTGATGGTAAGTGGATGCTGTGGCCCATAGATATGTATCTACATTTATCCTCGCTTACGAATCAAAACGCATTGTCACCCCTGAGGACTAAGATGCCTCGTTTCCAGTAAAAAAGGGTCTCCGGATCATTACACTCACCATACGAAACAGCAGCATTATGCTGCTATTTTACGCTGGTATTCTGTGAGAGCATCGTCCTTCCTTGCTCGAGCCGACCCTTTCGTGCTACAACCATAATATACGAGCAGCTCGAAAAACCGACAACAGATGGAGAAGAAAAAACTTCGAGCTGCAGCTTAGCATCGTACAAGTGTAAGGCGGCTCCTCATTTCATGGAGTGACGAACTGATAACACATACAGTAAGTCAATTGATGCAGAATTATGTTTTGCGGCATTCCTTGCGGGATGGCTATGTTAGCGGTGAACTTACGAAGGGCTGTTGAAGAATAATATAATCTTGTTACTGAACTTCGACGGCTCAGTGGCACAGTGAGAGAGTTGCAGCGCTAAGGAACGCGGGTTCAAACTGTATTTGTATTCCCTACAAATAATTGTTCCGGGTTTGGATGTTTGTCCTTGTGAAATGTCAATTGTTCCCTCGATACAGGAGCAAATACTAGTGTGGAGGGTTACATTTAAAAAAAAAAGAAGCATACGTTCAGAAGTGGAATTGTGAAGGGATTTAATGAATGATGAATGAATTCGAGGTACAAAAAGCATGCAGGAATTCTCAGATGCAGGTGACTCAGAATCGTGTTTTGTGGCATTCCTTGCGGGATGGCTATATTTAGTAGTGGACCTATTAAGGACTGAAATAGTGATGATTATGATGACTTTAAAGGTATAATATTCGGACTGCACTAAATGAAGTTGATCTACTTGATGAATCTCCTTTGTTCAATCGTTCGTGAGCTACAAATGCATAGTCTGTTTTGGCGCTATTATAGGATATTATTGTCATTGACCGCCCTGGGTGGGTAAAGTTGTCGTTAAAATATCTCAGAAACTGTTACGACGTACCAACTACAAACATATTAAAAAGATATTTGTAAACAAATTATTAAAAAAAATCCAATTACATGACACTGGCAAAGTATTAACTATACGAGGCCAAAAAAATATTAAAGGAACTTTTTAGCGGCATCATATACACCAAGTGTATCTCAATTATTCATAATATCAAAAGTCTGAACATAAATACTCAATACTGATTGCCGTGGGAGCGATATTTACTACAATATGTGCCACGCAAGGCGGGTCGGTAAACGCAATTTTTTATTATTTAGTGTTGCATCGGGAAGATACTACTGCTCACCTCCTTTTTAATAGCCCTCTGTCGCCTTTTAATGTTTAAAACAAACTCCTTTCTATTACTTGATAATGTAATGCTCATAATGAAGTTGTACAAAAATCACGTCAATTTCAATATGAAGTCGTTACTTGTCGAAGTGACTACATTGTTTAAATGGTAATTGTAGATAATATTGTGGTAACGCATTAAAATGAACTGCAGTGACTTTAGTGCTTGTTCTAAAAATATTGTAGTTTTAATAATTTTTAAAATTTTCTTACAAGTACACACAATTTTTGAAACAAACAAAAAAAAAAGACAAAAAATATATTTCGAAGACGTGAAATTCGGCCAACACTCGTTGGGGCAGAGCGGACGATTCCTTGCCCTATAAACCTCGGAGCCACCTGTGGAATCCGCGGGAAGTGTAGTGAATTGTGACGTTTTGTTTTTTCCACAAATTATCAATTTAAATATTTCTTTTCCTTTTTCTGATATTCTTCCTTTTCTCATCATTTCTTCTTCTTCTGCGTCACAAATAAGCAATATGAAAATAATATCCAATCAACCATTCCTCTCAAATATAAGATTTAGACTAAAAACTGAACGTCCTTTAGCCCTTGCTTCTCGCGCGGCGAATTGAAATGACGCTTCCGTTCCGCCGCAATGTTAATTGAGCCTTTGTCCTCCGCCGAATTCAAAAGCTTTATTAAACAAAGTTTTTATAAAAATGGTTATTAAGGAGTTTATGGATAATACCTGGGAATGAGGTGATCGCCATTAAGCTATTTTTAATTTGTTTTGTGTAGTTAATTATAGATAACATAATATATTAATGTAAACTTATATTTCTTTTAAGAAAATGTCCCGCTGGATTTCTACCTAGGATAAGAGGTATTTCCAGAACCAGTGGTAAATAACATAAGAGTGACTTTCAATAAGTATTATTTATACTATATTAAATAAAAATGTTTCTATTTCTTTTAAGAGATTTAGGCAAAAATAGTTGAAAATTATTTAGGATGGGCTAAATTGGAATTTAATTAATTTATTTATAGGCTTAATCTAGGAACTGATGTGTGCACCCATATATAATATACTGTATGTGTGCTCCCCTATAGGTGCCGCATCATTACGAAATTACTATAAAATTAAGACAGAGCAAAGTTACAATACCTTATAAAGAAATATGTCGGAAAAATAATACCTGAAAATAATATATAACCAACTAAGACAATCAGTCGAGAGCCCTGGTAGCTCAGGGGTTAAGCGGTCGCTGAAAATTTTGCAGTACGCGAGCAATCCCTGGTTAATCTCCACCGGCACCAATGAAGTGGTTATATAGTAATTTTAAATGCACATTTATTGCATGTTCAGCGGTGAAGGAAAACATCATGAGGAAACCCGAATTTGTGAGAAATAAGAAAAAATATTTTAAAGACATGTTGTGACGTTCGCCAACAAGTATTGAGGCAGCTCTGCGTACATTTCCTTGTCTTGAAACCCTCTCAGAAATGAGAGGAGGCCAGTGCCCCAATGCGTGTTGGCGAACTTCACATGTCTTCGAAATATTTTTTTTCTTATTCCTCAGACATGCAGGTTTCCTCACGATGTTTTCCTTCACCGCCGAGCACGTGGTAAATCAGCACTTAAAATTGCAATTAACAATTTCATTGGTGCCGGCGGGGATCGAACCCGGGTTACTCGCGTTCTGTTATATTTACAGCGAGCGTTAACCATCTGAGCTACCACGGTTCTAGAATGAAAATTACCTATGTTAATGATAATATAAATATTATATAAAAAAAATTATGTTATGTATCTAGCGAACCGCCCTGACTTCATTTGGGTAGGATTGAGGCGTTATTTAAATCCAAGATAGTCAAAGCACATTTAAAAAAAATGAAATACGTGATACAGGGGTTCCTGAACTTTTAAGATAACGGAAAACAAATGTTTTATTTTAATTTTATGGAACCCCACATCAAATGATTATAAATCATAGACAGTGACAGTTAAGAACAAAAACTTTTATTCGAAATATTTTAAAAGTGAAACTTTATCTAAATTTATCTCAACGAAAATTTTTAAAGTAAAATTATTAATTACTGCACTGCAGTGTTTTCCCGAATCCTTGTTAACTACCCGCGTACCAACCAAACACACATAACATTAATCAGTAAATACACAATACATATGTGGGTACTCCTCGTCACATATTTTGACTATTTCAAAACAATATTTGTACTTAACTTTTGCATTGAAACAAAAAATCATTTATTCGTGGAACCCTGGTGACTTTTCCATGGAACCATTAGGTTCCGTGGAACCCACTTTAGGAATCTTTTTTTTTTTTTTTATGAAAAAACCAAACACAACCCTGAAACACTTCTAGACCTACATCAACCCCCCCCACTCCATGGCCGCAGGTACGAAAACACATCATTGCTACTATCACCCCACCGACCCATTCAACTAACTCTCTATCAATTCGTGAAGTGTCATTAAAATTCGTTTAGTCATTCCGAGGACTAGACCGTATAGAAAGACACAATTTTTTTTAATTTAAATTGGTTATTCATTTTTTTATAGGAAATGTGGCAAACGAGCATACGGCTCACCTGGTGGTTATTGATAACCGCCGCCTGTAAACAACTGCAGCACCAGGGGAATAGCAGTTACATTGCCGGCCTTTTAAAAAAGAGTAGGATTATTTTTAAAAGGCCGGCATTTTTATAATTCATGTCTAAGAAGCATGCAAATAGCCTCCTGAGCTTGACAAAAGTCAGTTATTTCAATACAAAAAGCAGACCCTTTAATTTTATTTATATGTATAGAAGCAACGTATCTAATTTTAACCAAACGATCAAACGCAATAATTTACACAAGCGGGACAAATGGCGTTTATGGTTCACACGTTTGATGCAGGAGCGCTAACTTCTGTTGCATACAGTTGTTATGTCGTAAATTATTAAGCCATTCCTTTAAATAATAAAAGGAAAATTAATGATCCAGATTATTTCTTCACTCTTTTTGTACGTTTTTTTTTTCAATAAAAGAAGAAGCAAAGGCAAACGATCATACGGCTCACCTGATTGTGAGTGAATACCGCCGCCCACAACTACACTGTGTGGACTGTATCGCGAATTTTATCGCGATGTACGACTGTAGAATTTAACAATTGAAGTTAATACGAACAATTCCTTTAAGCACTCTTCGTGGTAATTTCAATAACCAATGCAAAGGGATGAATAAGTACTTACTCAGAGCAAGTGGCACTGATGCTTGGCGGTTGGAATATATTAGAGCTTGGTGCAAACCCAGACGAACTCCCCAGCAAAAAAGTTACCTTACTATCTTAAAGATGATATTTAATGATAAAAAATTTACAAGCTTATTCTGGAAGGACTCAAATTAAATTAAATTCTAAGGCGAGAAAATTAATCGTTAACATCTTGTGGAGGAATGCCACAGGGTACATATTATCCCCGGTATCATCATCATTACAGCCCTTTACAAGTCCACTGCTGAACATAGGCCTCCCCCAAGCAATGCCACAAAGCACGGTCCTGAGCGACCTGCATCCATCGACTTCCTGCATGTCTTACCAGGTCGTCACTCCATCTAGTGGGGGGTCGACATACACTACGTCTACCGGTACGAGGCTGCCACTCAAGAACCTTTCTTCCCCATCGGTTATCGGTTCTTCGAGCTATATGGCCGGCCCATTGCCACTTCAGCTTACTATTCCGTTGGGCTATGTCGGTCACTCTGGTTTTACTGCGGATATCCTCATTTCCGAGTCTATCACGCAGAGAAACTCCGAGCATAGCCCTCTCCATAGCTCGCTGAGCGACCTTGAGCGTCCTCATCCCCGGTAGTATTTAATATATTTGAAGGACATTATTTTTGAAGGATTGTTGATGTATGCTGTTCAATTTAAATCGCGACGACAATTTTAGCATTGTAATTAATAGTAGAATGCCTCGATATGTGCTTTTCGTGCTGGTATTAATATGTTAATAATTTGAATACCGCTATTGCAAAAATAAAGGCAATGGGTTATTACTTCGTTAGTGAACATCACGAATAGAGGCCGCAATAAGAAACTATTTATTATTTTTGCAATTCGTCACCTAAAATTATCGTTTTGTTTGTTATTTCTGCAGTGCGATTGACCTAAATATCAGAATAAGATCAGGTTATTTTAGAAAAGTTAGAAGATTGGCGTTGCGTTGGTTCGCAACCTGGGCATTGTCTTCGTGTTCGGTTTGAAGAGTTCGTTGTTAGTTTCGTCTATTACCATTAATTATTCTATTACAGTAAAACTTCATTGCTGAACATAGGACCCTCGCATATATTGCCTTATTGATGGGATTTTGCCATAGTTTCCACGCTTGGGTGTTTTCTACCAAACTATTTATAATTTGTTTTGTGTTGTTAATGGTACCATACATGATTGTAAGCAGTTATATAAAAAAAATAGACCCGCTGGGTTTCTTGCTGGTACTTCCCAGGGCAGAGTTTTTTCCGACACCAGTGGTAAATTAAAAACAAAGTGACTTTCAATAAGTATTATTTATAATCTATAACGAATAAAAAGCTTTTTTATTTAATATGAGATATAGAGTTGAAACGGATATCCAGTAACTATCCGGTATTCGGCCCATCTGGCCTAAAATTACTATCCGGCTGGATACCGTATAACAAACAGCTATCCGGCCGAATACTAGATTTAAAAAACCCACAAAATATCAAATTTAGTACTTCATTTATGTCCCTTAACAAATATAATCAGTAATCACAAATTTTTCTTTTAAATCTTCCAAAATTATTAAATTAGTACTCATACTGCGCTAAGTCACAGAATAAATAATAGTGCTACGTAGCTAAGGACAAATTATGGTGACTAAATACTAATTTCTCTGCATTGAAAGGTAAACGGTTTCGCCTATTCTTCATAAACAAGGCCAGCTTCAGAAAAAAGTCTTCCGCTGTACACACTGCTGTAGGGAGGAATCCATCTTAAATTTTGGCAAACTTTGATAAATTTGCGTATTGTGTAGCAATACCTGCCCACCAAATATAAGGGTCACGATCGCGAACAGTTTGCACTGACTTTACTTTTCGTTTCTTGCGATGCAGATGCGTTGTCAACCCTGAGGACTACGATGGAATGCCTCGTTTCCAGTATAAAAGGATCTCCGGATCTCTGCACTCACCATACGAAACACAGCAGTATTAAGCTGCTATTTTACGCTAGTATTCTGTAAGAGCGTGGTCCTCCTCCGGTCGAGCCGACTCATTCGTGCTACAACCATAATAATATACCTAGTTTAATATAGGTAGCTAGTGTGAAAATACAAAGTCTTTAAAATACATTTCATTTAAGGATTTTTCCAAATTACAGAGGCCGTAAAAGATTAACACTATATCGTAGATATATAGAAACTTATTGGATTAAAGTAAATACTTTCGAAAACCAATCAAAAATAATTCATAAGCAGATTATTATAATAAAAACGACGATATCCATGATTACAAATTAGTGTTGATGTATAGTTATTCAGAATAACTATTGTTTCATATTACATGATGTACTTTCAAAACAAACTGTGCATTATCTAAAATGAATCAATATTTACATTAAGTAGTTCACAGTTCGACGCTGATACAAAAATTGTTTCAGTTCTATCCTGTAAATCTTCGATATTGAAGTCTTTCTGATTTATTACATATTATGAAAAATAACAAGATAATATTTTTTTGAAATATTACAAGATAATATTTTTATATTTACGCAAATACTAAACATAAATTGAAAATAATTTTTAGGATTTCATCGCGTTTAATTTAAACATTATAATTCCCGACGTTTGGGGTGCTTTAGAGCACCTATGTTCACAGGGGGAACTGAGAGACTGAGGTGTTGACGTACCGATGTCATAGTTAGCCCGGCTACATTCATATCATAATATTGAAAAACTGCACTAATGCAAAATGTGAAACAATAACATTATAAACCTACCTCATCGTTGTAGTCACCATCACCGTATTCTCCATCAACTAACCGCTCACTTTTTTCTTCATCCTTCATCTGTTGCAGCTCCTTAATGACATCGCGCAACTGCTCATCACTCATATCACCCCATAATTGCATAGTCGACACTAATTCCTCGTCGTCGTCCGCTATAGGATCGGGTTTAAGCGCGTTAAGTTTAGCAAGCTTAGCGTTAAGTTTGTCTTCGATCGGTTTCGACTCGGGCGGCGCTAACTTAAATCGTTCGAGTTTCTCGTACAGCCTGTCGAGACGTTCGGCGAACGTAGGGGGCTCTGTCACGTATGCTGTGCAACTGTGAACAGCAAGGAGTATAAGTAACAGGAGGCGCAACATCATGCGACCGCGGCTAACCGGCTACTGAGTCAGTCTCACATGGCCAACACGTTGCCAGCCGGGTCGGGTGAACGCGCCTGTAGTGGGACGCTACTAGATTATAAACCGACGTAAAGATTTCGCATGTAAATATTTCATTTTCTTGTCTTTCACGAGTATATTGTGCATAAATTTGGGTCCTTTTTTATTCATGAAGAAGATATTTTTTCATGACGAATGAATCACATATGAAAACCGTACAAGTAATTTAAATACTTTTTTACAACACATCAAGTGCAATTTCCATCTTATGGTAAGTGGATTCAGTGGCTCATAGAAATCGATATCAATCATCGATTAAGATTGCATCTTATAAGTGGTAGAGTCTATATTATAGTTGTAGCATGAATGGGTCCGCTTAACCGGGGAAGGGCCACGCTCTCAAAGAAAACCAGGGCGAAATTACTGCTTAATGCTGATGTGTTTCGTGTTGTGAGTGTAGAGAACCAGAACCTCTTTTTTGCTGGAAACGAGCCATTTTATCTAAGACCTCAGGGGCAACGAGACTTTGTGTTTTTTATTAGGGATAGATGTAAGTGTCTATGGGTCACTGAATCCACTTACTATCAGGTGAGCCATCATTTGTCACCCTTATTCTACAAAATAAAATAAATAAAATATAAAATGCAGATGTGTTGTCAACCCTGAGCACTAAGATAGAATTTCTCGTTACCAGTATAAAGGTTTCCGGATCTCTACACTCACCATACGAAACACACCAGCTTTATGCTGACGTTTCTCGCTGCTAGCGTGCAAGAGTGGTTCTTCCCCTGTCCAGTAGACCCAAAAATTAACACAGCTGCAGTTTGCTTCTATGACATACAAACTCAACTTAGCGGATGGTCAACACATGACAAAAACACCCTATGAATGATATGTAGGGCGATAAGAAAATACCTTTTGGATAAACCAATTATTATCGTCATATATTTATAGCGGTTATAATCTAGGCAGTTGTTAATATCAACATACTTTGAAATAATTGGAGGTGACTGTACTTACATTATTAAAATTATCATTCGACCTTTTACGAGATTAATTATCTCCAGGGCCGGATTTAGGGGAAGACTGTAGGAACGGAAGCTTCAATAGTTTTTGGTGAAATTGGTTACAAAATAGTAAGCGATATAAATGTAAAAATAACTTTTTCGTTCTTTTTTGGAAATTTATTCATGGACCTCTTCATTGCCCTAGGACCTCAACGTTCATATTCAGCCCTGATTGCCTCTATATTTAAGTGAATTCGTACCTGTAATAAAAGTTTGCTTTATTGACGTGTGTGATGTGTGAAAAATGTAGTCCATTACTCAAGCATGAATGAGGGCACGAATTAATCATTTCTATATTTATCTACTTACTACTTACTTTATTTATTACAAGCTAGTAACCCGTCCGAGCTTATGTCTGACTAAGGTCTATTAATGTGGCCTTATTATTGGATTTCTGAGAGGGTTTTCCCCTCCCTCTCAGAAATGAGGGGAGGCCTGTGCCCAGCAGTGGGACGTATATAGGCTGTAACTTTACTTTACTTTTTAATAATAAAAAAAGTAAAGTTACTTCCCACTGCTGGGCACAGGCCTCCCCCTCATTTCTAAGAGGGTTTTAGGGCAAGGAAGTGTCCGCCGCGCTGCCCCAATGCGTGTTGGCGAACTTTACATGTCTTCGAAATATTTTTTTTTCTCTTACTCCTCCGACATGCTGGTTTCTTCACGATGTTTTTCTTCACCGCCGAGCACGTGGTAAATCAGCACTTAAAATTACAATTAACGATTTCATTGATGCCGGCGCGGATCGAACCAGCGTTACTCGCGTTCTGTTATATTTACAGCGAGCGTTAACAATCTGAGCTACCACGGATTTATTATTGGATATAAGAATATCAAAAGCTATTATATATCAAAAAATATAATACATATGTCGTGCGAAGCCATGACTAATCGCTTTTATATTATATAATTTTGCAATTTTATATATTTAATGCTTTTGTATATTTAATGCAATACCGTAATTCTTGCAAATAAAGATTTATGATGTAATAGTAATAGGCACCGACAAAACAACTGCGCTGTGGCCGTGGCAATCCAGCTACAGCATCATGCTAAGTCTCAAAGAAGACGCCCTCGAACTTCTCTTAAAAAACTATCCTGATATAAAATTAAAACATGTTGTATATTAATATGGCCATAATATTGGATATAAGATAATCGATAATCAAAAGTCATTTATTTTTATCATCATCATTACAGCCCTGTACAATTTTACTGCTGAACATAGGTCTCAACAAATGCTATAAAGCACGGTCCTGAGCCACCTGCATCCATCGAATTCTGCATGTCTTTCCAGGTCGTCACTCCATCTAGTGGGGGGTACGCCCCTACACTTCGCTTATCGGTACGAGGCTGCTACTCGAGAACCTAGTTTCCAAATTAGTTATATCATTTTTTTAAATGCAAAGTTTTTCGGTAAAAAAAGAGCCTAGATGATTCCTAGCATTGCTTTCTATCTGTACGTCAATTTACATTACAATAGGTTCAGTCAATTCTAAGATTAACACGTACAGATAAACAGACAGACACGTTAAAAATGGTCATTCATGATTCATGACTTATAATTATGAAATAAAGAAATAATTCCCTTAGCTCAATATGTAAGGTAGCTCAATATTACAGACAGACATTTGACTGCCTCTTTGGTCTAGTAGCTGTAGTAGTGCGACTACTGAGCATGTAGGTCCTGGGTTCGATAACCGCGTCGGGCCAAAAATAAATTATTGAGTTTTTCCGTCAAGAAATTCTCCAAGGCTGCCCGGAGTCAGAAAGTTGGCAGTGTCTCACCCCCTTGCCTCGGAAAGCACATAAAGCCGTCGATCCTGCGCCTGATCTCTCTCCGGTCGTGTCGGCTTACCATCCCATCGGACTATAAGAGTAAAGGAATAGAGAGTGCATCTGGGCACTTGGCACTTGCCACTTGGGCACAATGACACTTGGGCACTATAATCCTGTCCTGCGCCAATGGCTAGTCTCCGTTGAGGCTGGTCGTCGTAGTTTCATCCAAGCATAAGAAGCCTTGGTAGCTCAGGGGCTAAGCGCTTGCAGTGAATTACACAGTATTCCAGCAATCCGGCTTCGATCCCCATTTGTACCACTGAAATTGGTTATTGCTATAACTTTAACTGCAAAATTTTCACGTCCTCGGCGGTGAAGTAAAACATCGTAAGGAAACCTGTGTCTTAGAAATAAAAATATTTCTAAGACTTGTAAAGTCTGCTAACATGCATTGGAGCAACGTGCCGGACTAACTGACCTACAATAACCCGCTCAGAAATGACCAAAATTTAAAAAATCTTTTGAGACATTGACGTTTATATGGACCGCTTTAAGAAGATATGGACTTGTTTAATTTTGTTTATAATCTTGCTTATTATCAACTTTTTCTTCTATTTGGTATCTACTGTATTTAGTTTATTTATAAAATTTATACGTCGCGGTCAAGCAATGTCACAATGTCTAAGCGATTAATTGCGGCGTTGAGGGTCACGGGTTTGAATCTCGTACGAAACCAGCGTTTGTATGGTTTACAAATAATTGTCCCAGGCCTGATTTGTCTTTGTGTAATGCAATTTATGAATGAAAACTGCCTCCGTGATACAAGAGATAGAGATAACTATGAGATGCTAGAGATAACTATTTTTATCGTCTTTTATGTAATATATTTATTGTTAGTGGATTTTTTGGCTCTTACATATCTATACCATTCCTCTATTAACGATCAAAATGTGTTGTCACCCTATGGACAAATACACATTCCTCGTTAGCAATAATTGGGTCTATGGTTGTCTACACGCACCGTACGAAACACAGCAGCATTAATGCTGCTATTTTACAATGGAATCCTGCGCGAGCGTGGTTATTCTCGGGTCAAGCCATTACATATTCGTGCTAGGTTTTTTTATAGGATAGGCTGACAAACGAGCACCTGATGGTAAGTGGTTGCTGTGGCCCCACTCAAATACGAAAAAAGTTGTCGTTCTGTGACCATGATGGGATGCCTCATTTCCAGAAAACAACGATTGGGTTCTCTACATTCACCATACAGAACACAGCAGCTTTAAGCAGCTATTTCCCGCTGATATTCTGTGAGAGCGTGGTACTTTCCCGGTCGAGCCGCACTTTTCGTGCTACAACTATAATATAGCTGCAGTTATAGCTTTACCAACTCTCTACCTTGGACTCTTTAGTCTACCATAGATTGACAATCCATCTCTCAAGCATGACTAAAGGCAAATCTTCACTCCCAAGAGAGAGGCTTGTGTTGTCCAGTAGTGGGGTTTCTCGATCATATTTATTATACGATATTCTACAAAATAAATGTTTCAATGAGCCCAATTGAAATAAACTTTGTACGCCCACAAACGTCTTGTTTACAATGCCTTTAAGTTCCGACGGTCCAGCCCTATGGAACAGGGGTCCTCAACAATTCGATCGCTTGGAATAGAATAAAATAGAATAATGTTTATTCAACATAAATTACAAGAATACTTATTGAATGTCATTTAAGTCATCTGTCCTGGCAAGAACCATCAAAAAGTCCCGCGTAACATTTTTTAAATATTAATTTACAATATAATATTTTATACAATTAATTTTGAAAACATTTATACTCACCCACACACCCGTCAATCACCAAAAATAAATCCTGTTAAATCGTAAGGTAGGCGATGGTCGCATACATCTCGGACAAATATAAAATCAGATATTTTACTTAGACTTCTTTCTTTACGTGGTTGAGCCATGCTGTAGCTATATTATGATTGTACGGTTAGTACGGTTGGCTAGATCGTGGAAGAACCACGCTTGTACAGAACATCAGCGTAAAATAGTGCTTAATGCTACTGTGTTTCTATGTTTAGTGGAGAGAACCGGAGACCCTTTTTAGTAGAAATAAGGCATTTCATCTTAGTCCTCAGAGGTGGCAACGCACCTGCATTTTGATTCTTAATTGAGGATAGGTTAAAATGTCTATGGGCTACAGCATCTACTTACCGTCAGGTGGACTGTGAGTTCGTTTGTCCCCATATTCTATTAAAAAAACTTGTTTGGTTATCGTACACAATACTCGCATCGTTCTTCGTATCTTGTTAGGTATTTGTACGTTACGTTGCGTCACTAGAGTATATAGTGTCAGACCTACAATTGTGACAATCTATGGGTCAGCCCATGGATTGTCACAAAGCATGGTCCCGAGCCATTTGCATCCATCGAATTTCAGGCTTCATCTCTTACGAGGTCGTCATTCCACCTAGTTAAGGGCCGCCCTAAATTACACTAACCGGTACGAGGCTGCCACTCAACCACTGTTCAGCACTGAACATTGCAACATACCAGTTGTTGCGGAGAAATCTTAGCGTATAATGTGACTTTGTATTTGTATTAAATTGTATGAATTGTAACGTATTGTAAATAAAACTATTTTTCAACGCTGGACTACGACTTCGGTACTATCGCCCAGACTTCCTGGTAAGGTGTCCCTCTCACTGTGGCCAAGACACCTTTAGCCATCAGACCCCTGATCAGTCTTGTGAGTCTGCTTAACTAGCAGTGATAGAACCCGATCACCTAACCCTGACATCCTGTCTCTGTCCGTCTGCTACCTTTGCTTATCATTCGTCTTAAAATTATAACAAAACATAACGAATTCTAAAGCTAGTTACTCTAATCGTCTAATTAGTTTACACTTCATTTTTTTTAGTTAACCGGAAAAATGAATGCACGTACTTCCCACTAACTTTAAATAGTAAGTAACCAAGATCAGACTATTTTTTTATTTATTCTACCAAAACTATTCTATACTATGCTCGGAGTTTCGATGCGTGATAGACTTAGAAATGGGAATATCAGCAGTAGAAACAGAATAACCGACATAGCCAACGGATCAGTAAGCTGAAGAAATGAAATGAATGTTTTTTTTTTTCAATATAGAATATTGTATAATACTTATTGAAAGTAATTTTTTTATTTATTTACCACTGAGTCGGAAAAAACCTCTGTCCTGGGAAGAACCAGCAAGAAATCCAGCGGGACTTTTTTTAAACATATTTCACTTTACAATAATTTATTTTGTACAATTTTTGAATTAATTTTTATAGAACCAGAATCCCACGGGTTATTTTTATTAATGTATTCTTTGATATTATAATAACCTGTGGCCGATGAAGGAAAAGGGGAGATCTCCCACCGGGCAAGGTGTTCTGCCCGGGGAGCGGCCAACACTCCGAGTGATATTTCGGAGAAGTTCTATATATACTTTCTATGATTCGGAATGTTAATAGCGCGATTTAGGCTTCGGTGTATTTCGGTGTGCTAGTGGCGCGACGACAGCGCCGCTACATCACCCCCCTGCTCAGACCGGAGGTCGATAGTGAAGTCTCGTTGTCGACGAATGTGCAAGTGCCAGGAGATTGCCTTGTAGTCTGCGGTGAGTCGAGAAGAAGGCAAGTAATCTGCGAGAGTGCCATGAAGCAGAGGCGAGCAGTAAGGCTCAGAGCCGTGCCGAACACTGTATAGCGCAGAGAGTAGCTTGAAGGAACAGGAAGCATTATTATTCCAGTGCTGCGATGAACCTTGTGAAGCTAGATGGCTTGCAGGATATGAAGACTGCAGACGATATCTGTTCGGGAGCGAATGGGTGGGGTATTCTATGACGTTGATGAAGCTTGAAGTTTGCGAAGGTTGTTTGGTTGCGTGTTCAGATCACGTCGGGGTCACCACTGTGGCCGATGAAGGAAAAGGGGAGATCTCCCACCGGGCAAGGTGTTCTGCCCGGGGAGTGGCTCACACTCCATGTGGTAGTTCGGAGATTTTCTATATATACTGTCTATGATTCGGAATGTTAATAGCGCGATTTAGGCTTCGGTGTGTTTCGGTGTGCTAGTGGCGCGACGACAGCGCCGCTACAAACCCTTTCGAAGTGGCAACGGATCGGTCATATAGCTAGAAGAACCGAGAACCGTTTAGGAAGAAAGATTTTTGAATGGTGCCTTATACTGAGTTCTTAGTGGCCAACGAAATTTGTTAAGAAAGCGCAATATTGGACGATCTCCTACCAGATGGAGTGACAATTTGATAAAACACGCGGGCCGATTGATTCAGGTGGCTCAGTACTATACTTAGTGTCAATATATGAGGGAGGCCTATATTAAAACCTGGATGGTTGGTGAAGTCGATCTCTAAAAATTCAGAAAATTTTAAGTGCATCTAAGTCCTGAAAAGGTTGGGTACCCCTGATTTCGTGTGACTGTTTTGCTTCATTCATGTATCGTTTGTATAATGCAGAGGGTTCTGCGTTGATACAGAAGTGTATAGTCATTGTGTATAATGGTACAGCTAACACACGCAACAATGTAGCTTGTTGGAACACAATGGGGGACCAATTTCGTTAAAATTTGTTATACTTTGGTTATTCTTCGAGGTTATACTCGTAAATGTAAACTAATTAATAAAAAAGTTTTAGTTGGATTTAAAATGATTTAAATGCATATTCTATAATAGGATTTATTCAGGTAGCTAAAAATTCAGAAAATTTTAAGTGCATCTCAGTCCTGAAAAGGTTGGGTACCCCTGTTTTCGTGTGACTGTTTTGCTTCATTCATGTATCGTTTGTATAATGCGGAGGGTTCTGCGTTGATACAGAAGCGTATAGTCATTGTGTATAATGGTACAGCTAACGCACGCAACAATGTAGCTTGTTGGAACACAATGGGGGCCCATTTTCGTTAAAGTTTGTTATACTTTGGTTAGTCTACGAGGTTATACTCATAAATGTAAACTAATTAATAAAAAAGATTTGGTAGGATTTAAAATGATTTAAATGCATATTCTATAATAGGATTTGATTTGATTTGATTTATTTAGGTAGCCTAATGTTTAAGGGTGCAAATTCGGGAAATCGTGGATTCGAATCAGCCATTCGTCTACATCTACCAACACAAGCATTTTAAGCTTAATGATTTACGTTTACATGAAAACTGTACATTTATATGAAACTATTTTATACAGATTTTATCGCTTATATTCACTTATTTTATATTCCTGACATTAAGAGTACTATACAGCACCCATAGTCATAGATTTAAGTATTTTTGTTTTGTTTCATGTCACTTGGTACGTTAAAATACCAAATATTTTTAATTACATACTTTGTTTTTAACAAAAAATTATGAAATCTCACAAACATTCAATGTTATCTATATTATACATCTAAATAAAATTTAACGGTCTATCTGTATATAATGATGTATTTAGTAGCTATAGTATGGTGTAGCATGAATGGATCGGCTAGACCGGAGAAGGACCACGCTGTCACGGAATACCAGCGTAATATAGCAACTTAATGCTGCTGTGTAGTGAGTGCAGAGAATGAGGGCTAATTAATAATCTTCCACACGTCAGATGTCGCTAGTTGACAATGAGGTGACGTTATTTTAATATACCACGTTATTTAATTAAGAAGTTAGATTTAAATAAAAGTTAATCAGTTCCTAATTAATATAATAATAATAAAGTTCTAGTATTATATTATTAATCTTGTTATTAATATAATAATGTCCTCCAGACTGAATTTCGGCCACGGCGGCACTGCCTCAACGGAGGCTAGCTATCAGCGCAGGACAGGATTATAGTGCCCAAGTGTATGCGCAAGCACAGGTGCACTATCTATTCCCTCACTCTCATAATCCAATGGGACGGTAAATCGACACGACCGGAAAGAGATCGAGCGCAGGACCAACGGCTTTACGTGATTTCCGAGGCACGGGGGTGATACACCGCCAACTTCCTGACTCCGGGCATCTACTGGGAATTTATTGACAGAAAAACTCAATAATTGACTTTTGGCCAGACCCGGAATCGAACCCAGGACCTCATGATCAGCAGTCGCACTACTACAACCACTAGACCAACGAGGTCTTAAATATTGTTGCGCGGCTAAGTTGACATCTGGCACTAGCGCCATCTAATGTCGGGTAACAGAGCGAGGAGAGAGCTTTCCAGAAAATGACATCACTAATCTTTCAACCGACAGCGCCATCTGTCGAAACGAAGAACTAAGCTTCTAGAAGCTGAGACTCGAACTTTCGGCGCTTTGTCGATTGGTGCGCGTATTTACTTGAATGTTCTGGATGTTTCGGTACTAATGTGTATTTATAGGCGCTGCAAGGTGCGATCGGGGAAGTATTGAATTCGGCGAGACAAGCGAAGCTTCGGAGCGAAATAAAGTGAATTAGTGTGATTAATTATTAGTGTTTTAAGGTTTAATTTGTGTAAAGAGAATTAAAGTGTTAATTTAGGTAATTTTATCGGCAATTTTTATTGCCACGAACCTTAAGCTCGTAACAATTGGTGTCAGAAGTGGGATAAAATCATGCCGATTTTACCTAAGGAGGAAACGGAGGGTGTCCGTACCCGAAGTCAACGCCAGCAGGAGACGGACCAAAGAAGATTTGGTGGTGCAACGTCGCAGACTTCGGAGGGACAGCCGCCGGCTGCAGGCCCGTCAGTAGCTCCTACATCTGCAGCACCTGACTTAGGTGCTCTGATGGTGATGCTGCAGGAGCAGTCTCGCCGACAGGAGGAACAGGCTCGCCGACAGGAGGAACAGGTCCGTCGGTTGGAAGAGCAGCTGCGGGGCGGACAGGATGAACAGGCCCGCCGAGAAGAGGAACAGGCCCGCCGACAGGAGGACCAGGCCCGTCGTTCGGAAGAGCAGATGCTTCTCATTAAGGACCTTCATGCTACCTTTGGGAAAGAGATAAAGGAGGTGAAGGATAGGGTTGCTCAACATGACAACCGCCTGTCGGAAGCTGAAACCCAAATCAAGGAAGCTAAAACCCAAATCGACCAAGTGAACAATCGCGTTGATTACGTGGTGGCTGACGTGAAGAAAACGCTGGACGACCTCAAACTGGGTGATGGAACTACAGCTCCCGTAGTAGCTACTTCACCTTCGCTACGTGGGTTCAAAGTACCAGCGTTCGATGGGACTTCTTCCTGGTCAGCCTACAAAATCCAGTTCACTGTTATGAATGCGAACGGCTGGAATAAAAGTCAGGCCATGACTGCTCTCACACTAGGCCTGCGCGACCAGGCCTTAACTGTTCTGGAAGCTCTCGGTGAGGAAGTGACTTATGAGCAACTCCTTGAGGCATTGGAGGCGAGATATGGCGCATCAACGAAAACCTGCAGCAGTGGGCTCTAGAGGTGGAGAAGCTGGTGCGAAAAGCATACCGGTCTGTACCTGCGCTCATTGAAGGGAACCTGGTGCAGACATTCATCGACGGCATCCGCGACTTGAAAGTCAGAGCTGCTGTGAGGCTCGGGCACCACGAGACGCTTAAGGACGCCTTGGCCCATGCACTGGAGGTGGAAGCCGTGCGGCAGGATCATCGTTCCCATCGCGTCAGGGAGGTTGCAGCAGCTACAGTTCACGACCGCAACAAAGGATACAGCCCTAGGTGCTATGGCTGTGGGGGAAAAGGGCCACCTTCGATCCAGCTGCCCTAAGCGAACCCTAGAAAGGGAAGGTGAACCATCTCAGGAGGGTAGTGCGGCCAACAGCACCGCCCAGCAGCAGCAGGGAAACTAGTAAAAGCCAGAACTGTGGGGCGGGTTCTGGCTGATGTTAAAAGAGCCCCAAGGATCTCGATCTCACAAACACACAATGGGAACAGTCTAATAATCAAGGGCGAGGTCAACGGAATGCCGTGTAAACTGACCATAGACACTGGAGCCTCTCGTACGGTTGTTAGTTCCCAACTAATAAGTCAGTTACTTGGGGACTCCGCATAAAAACGAGAACGCATTAATTTGGTAACAGCCACCGGTCAGCGTATACCCGTCCGTGGAGAGAAAGAGATGGAGTTGAAGCTAGGCAACATGATCTACCTGCATAATGTCATCGTGACTGATATAATGGACGACTGCATCCTGGGCCTAGACTTCATGAGGAAGAATTGTTGTGCGATTGACGTTAAGCAAGGTGTCTTGAAATGTGGACAAGAGGAACTTTTTGTGGAAGGAGCGTTACCAGCGAACGTGTACAGCCTTGAGAAGATTGTTTTTCCGCCGAGATCGGAAACGATTGTGCCGGTTATTCTTCCTCGGAATCCTGGGCAACCTCATCGTTGTGTACTCGTGGAAAGGTTAGAATATGACCTTCCATGGAAAGTGGCTCGAACCTTGGTCAGAACCACTAACATCTCAGGAGTACGTGTGCTGAACCTTTGTGGCCAGAAACAGATTATAGAAAAAGGCACACTGGTTGCTACTTGTGAGGAAGTGGATTGGTTACGTCGGTGCCAATATTTATCGACTGGGACCCCCAGCAACGATGCACAAACGAGAGTGAGCACACTTTTAGAAGACTGTCGCAGCGTTCTCTCCCCGAATGAAATGGTCAAAGTTGTTACTCAAGTATGCCGATGTATTCTCATCAAACGATGCTGACATAGGAAAGACTGGCTTAGTTCAACACAAAATAAACACAGGTGAAGAATTGCCTATCCGTCAGCGGCCAAGAAGATTGCCGGTAGCACGTGAAAAGGAAGTGGAAACCATGATTGAGGGAATGGTGAAGGATGGTGTTATTGAACCTTCATCTAGTCCATGGTGTTCACCCGTGGTACTGGTAAAGAAGAAGGATGGCAGCATGCGGTTTTGTGTTGATTACCGCCGTTTGAACGACGTTACTAAGAAGGACAGCTATCCCTTGCCAAGAATTGACGACACGCTGGACATGCTTACAGGAGTAAAGTGGTTTAGCACGCTGGATCTAAAGAGTGGCTACTGGCAAGTTGAAATTAACCCTAAGGACAAGGAGAAAACTGCGTTCTCGACGGGAAAGGGTCTGTGGCAATTTAAAGTAATGCCGTTTGGGTTGTGCAATGCTCCAGCAACGTTTGAAAGGCTGATGGAACTTGTACTTACCGGGCTAATTGGCGATGCCTGTCTGGTCTACTTGGATGACATCAGCATCGTGGGCCGTACGTTTGAGGAACACCTTAAAAACCTGGAACCCGTGCTTATGAAGATTCAGAGTGCCAACCTCAAGTTGAGTCCGAAGAAATGTTCACTATTCAAACGGCAAGTCAACTTTTTGGGGTATGTAGTGTCGGAAGAAGGTATCCGCACGGATTCAGAGAAGATCGCAGCTGTAAAGGATTGGCCGGTTTCAAAAGAAAAGACGCAAGTTAGAGCATTTTTGGGTTTGTGCTCCTATTACCGGCGATTTGTGAAGAACTTTGCAGATATAGCCAAACCTCTGCATAAGCTAACCGAGGAGAAGCGACATTTCTGCTGGGATGAAAGTTGCAATATCGCATTCCAGGAGCTCAAGGACCGTCTGTGCAAAACACCTATTTTGACAGCTTGCTGCTTCAGGTGGAGTTCTCTGCCGTAAATGGGAAAATGTTCGGGGAGACAGCTGTCATTTACAAATGGTTGTCCCTAAAGCTAAAGTACCGGATGTTCTACAGCTGTACCATAATGATTATTCAGGAGGCCATCTGGGAGTTAAACGAACTCTACTGAAGAACCGAGAACGGTTTTACTGGGTCCACTGTCGAAACGATGTCGAGGACTGGTGTTGCAAATGTACAAGTTGTGCGGCTGTAAAGGGACCTCAGACTCGTAATAGAGGTGCATTGAAGTTGTACAATGTTGGTGCACCATGGGAGAGAATAGCCATTGACGTGGCGGGGCTGTTTCCGGAGAGTGAAAGCGGTAACAAGTATTTCATGGTTGTGATGGATTACTTCACTAAGTGGCCAGAAGTCTTCGCCATTCCAAATCAAGAAGCTTCAACAGTTGCAGATAAACTAGGTCATGAAGTCTTCTGTCGTTTTGGAGTACCTTTAGAGATTCACAGCGATGAAGGAAGGAATTTTGAATCTCAAATATTCCAGGAAACTTGCCGAGTTATGAGTACTCATAAAACAAGAACGACTTCTTATCACCCGCAATGTGATGGAATGGTAGAACGATTTTGGAGAGGTACCTAGCAAAAGTTGTAGACAATCGGCAACGAGATTGGGACAAGCACATACAACCGTTTTTGTTGTCATATCGAAGCGCTGTTCACGAAAGTACAGCAGTGACACCAGCTTTCGCAAACTTTGGAAGAGAATTACGGCTGCCTGCAGACCTGATCACCGGGATACCACCTGATGCTCCACGTAGTATAACCGATTATGCAAATGATTTGCGGAACAAAATGAATGACATTTATGAGCACGTCAGACAATCGGGCCAGCAAATGTCTGAAAAGATGAAAACCCGGTACGACCGCAAAATGAACAACAAAGGGTTCGACGAAGGTTCACTAGTGTGGTTGCACAATCCAGTCCGCAGCAAAGGGAAATCTCCTAAGCTTCAAGCTAAATGGGACGGCCCGTACCGGATTGTGACCAGGATCAATGATGTAACCTACCGGATACAGAAAGGCGCAAGAGGGACTCCTAAGATCGTCCATGTGGATCGCCTGGCGCGTTATTATGGGGCCGATAATGCTCGGGACGAGCATGTCTTAGGAGGGGGCAGTGTTGCGCGGCTAAGTTGACATCTGGCACTAGCGCCATCTAGTGTCGGGTAACAGAGCGAGGAGAGAGCTTTCCAGAAAATGACATCACTAATCTTTCAACCGACAGCGCCATCTGTTGAAACGAAGAACTAAGCTTCTAGAAGCTGAGACTCGAACTTTCGGCGCTTTGTCGATTGGTGCGCGTATTTACTTGAATGTTCTGGATGTTTCGGTACTAATGTGTATTTATAGGCGCTGCAAGGTGCGATCGGGGAAGTATTGAATTCGGCGAGACAAGCGAAGCTTCGGAGCGAAATAAAGTGAATTAGTGTGATTAATTATTAGTGTTTTAAGTTTTAATTTGTGTAAAGAGAATTAAAGTGTTAATTTAGGTAATTTTATCGGCAATTTTTATTGTCACGAACCTTAAGCTCGTAAAAATATATATATTTTTATTTTTCTACATTAATGAATATCTGTGGTTTCGTTTATTTAATTTTAATCTTGTTAATATATAACTAATGGTATAAAAAGAAACATGAACCTTTACATTTCTTGAACAAATTAACTAATTAAAGCGGGGAACGCTTTGAAATCTGGCAAATATTGCACCTCAGTTTTAAGTGATGCCGCCCTGGTGGCAGAAAAGTCGTGGATGTTTTCATTGGAAACCCTTTTTATTAGAAACGAGGCATACGCTCTTAGTCCTCATGGATGACAAAGCATCTGCGTTTTGATTCTTATTGAGGATAAATGTAGACGTTTATGGCTCACACATGGTAAGTGGATACTACCATTAGGTACTGTGTGTTCGTTCATATATTCTTTAAAAAAACATTATGAAATGACGGACTGTGGCTTTAAAAAGAAATATATAACAGAAATTTGGAAAACGTTATAAAGACTTTCCCAAAAACTATCAACTGATGCATCCCGCTTAGGCAATTAATCCAAATTTATTTACGATTTCTCTTTAACTTTCTTTCTTTAACTAACTTTTTCTGCGCCATCAAAATCTCATTACGCTCATCGAGCACTGCGTCAGTTCGTGTGTTTGTAGGTCTTACGTTTGTATTGCGATATTAATATTCAATTGCTACAGTCTATGATCCGATAATCAATTACTTAAGTACTTATTTGATCTTTGCTCATAAATTACTTTAGATCATTCTCTCTTAACTAAGCGGCCTACACACGGCCCTTATATCAGTGGCAATGTCACGAGAACAGTGGTGGGGCATGAAATCGGCCACTTCCTTACATACCAGTGTTTCCGCATTTAGGGATTTCGCACCCTTTTAGGGCGTGACCGCTGATTTAAAGTATGGCTTAGGGCTGTTTTATAATTTTAGAGATTTAGTGCATTTTAGGGTAAAATCAACTATAACGGAGGCAGCACTATTTTAACATAGATTTCAATGTTCGTTTGTGGTCGGAGGTTCTCCGAAGTTCCTAACGCATTATTATTCGACGAATTATTATATATAAATTATTAGTTTGATTTTTTTTGTAAATGAGTGTCTCAATAGCCTTGTTGAAGTTACACGTATACAATTAATTTATTTATTGCTTTATATTCTCATTTCTCACTACTGCAACTTTGTCTTAGAAAAGCCCGTAAAACTTTCATTTAATAAAGATTTAGTGTTTCCTAGTCAGTTTCCAATTTGCTAAGCTAACGTATTAAACATTGTAGACATGAAAGAAAATAAATCACCGATATCTTTTCGCACCGACAAAGGACTATCAATTAAAGAACAAAATACGTGCAGAAATTTAAAGGTTCATGGTTGGAGAATCCATATTTCAATAATTGGCTGAAACGATTAGATAAAGGTCAAACTAAAGCCCTGAGAAAAATTAAAAGATAATGTTTTTGTTTTATTTCTAACTCCTTAACTTTTACGACCTAAATTAGATTCTATAAGACTAATTAGAGGTATTTAGGGCAATTTTCAACAAAATCTAGGGCAAAATAAAACCTGAAAGTGAAAATATGTAAATGTAAATAGTGAAAATGCTGCGAGTGGCTACCTGGTCCCTGCTACTCAGTGTGAAACCAAGCGTGCAATAAAACGCTCGTCGATCAAGATGACGATACACTAACAAAACATCAAAGAATGGGCACCGTTCTTGCATTTCCTACGATACGACCAAGTCAGAAATGAAAGTGGAAGACCTAGGTAAAGAACTGTTTGATGACAAAACGCTATGAATTGAGCCACATGAAGGTGATGAGACGTTTGGAACCGTCATATCCTTGCCGACCTCTTCGTCGTAAGTTTGTGGTAGCATTTTATAGGCCTCCTGGCTCGTGTCTCGATTAAAAAGGTATTTTTTATTGCTCACTTGCGATCCGCTCCGGCTTCTCACGGGTTACATCTAGATCTCGAAAACAGCGCTACCTATCGGGTCCGATTGTGAATATAAACTATCCAGAAACCCTTTCAAACACAGAAAAAAATTCATCAGAATCGGTCAAGACATTTTCGAGTTTTTGCGAGACTGATTTTTATATATAGAGAACTAGCTTTCCAGGCAGACGTTGTTCTGCCGTTTTCGACGACCCATTGTCACGTCCTATTAAAAATCCTTAAATTCGCAAAAAAAATTGTGGGTCACTCATGGGCAAAAAAACAATCCTACCTCTCAAATTAGACCATGCTGCACACGGTGTGCAAATTTGAATAAAATCGATTAAGTAATTTAGGAGTCCATCGCGGACAAACAACGTGACACACATATTAAGATATACCACTACTCTCATAATGTTACCACTGATATAAGGGCCGTGTGTAGACCGTTTTATGATCTACTTAGGGATTTTTCAATCCTCAGATAAAAGTTATTTACACTATAGCCGGCGGCTCGCGGGTTCGAATCCCGCACAGGACAAGTATTTATATGCCCCACAAATGATATTCCGTGTCCTTGTGAAATTTATGTGTGAAAACTGCCCCCAGGATATAGGAGAAAATCCTAGTGTAACTTTTTTTAAACAAATTAATAAAAACGTTTACCTTACAAACAAAATACTTTAATCGTTTCGCTTTTATATTTAGCCAAGTTATAGTTTATTTGACTGGTAACTTTGAAAAATCGGCCTATATCTGTGCAAACCTCAAACATTGTTTATTGGCCAAAAAGTTGTTATGATACTAATTCAGGATGGATTAACTGCACTGGTTTCGCAGAAATAATTATATTTATTTTGTGTCTAATGTCAGTCTATCATATTATTATATATTACGCACGTAAAATTACTTCCGTTAATTCCGCTTTAGTGTCTTAATACCGTAATACTTAATCAACTTTATTTAACGGCTTTAATCTACAAGGTAATAAAAGAGAGAATGTACTATAAAACCATTGATACCAATCAAAAGTGCTCCATGAAATAGCTTGTTACGTAGAATTTCTCTGCAGGGTTAAGTTACAGCCTATATAAAACGTCGGGGAAAAAGTTTCTTCATATTTTATATACATATTCAAGATATTTAATTTAATTATAATATAAATGTGTCATTTTATTCAATAACTTAAAGTTACAGCCTATATACGTCCCACTCCTGGGCACAGACCCAGAGGGTTTTAGTGCAAGGAATTGCCCGCCGCGCTGCCCCAATGCGTGTTGGCGAACTTCACGTCTTCGAAATATTTTTTTTTATTTCTCAGATATGCAGGTTTTCTCACGATGTTTTCCTTTACCGCCAAGCACGTGGTAAATCAGCACTAAAATTGCAATTAACAATTTCATTGGTGCCGGCAGGGATCGTACTCGGTTTGCTCGCGTACTGTTAGATTTTACACCGAGCGCTAACCATCGTTCAATAACTTGTTGCCATCTTATAGGTCATCAAGAGACCGAAACAGGTAAAAATCTGGGAGTGCAAGGTCAGGACTATATAGTGGATGCATTATTATTAAAGCTCTCTCATTTTTTGACGAGTGGCCAAAGATGTGAGTGGTCTGGCGTTATCATGATGTAAGACCACTCCTTTGTTATTGATCAATTCCGCCCATTATTTCTCAATTTCTTACTTGAGTCTCACTTAATTGTTGGTTAGTAGAGATCCGGTTTTGTCTGGTGGTAAAACTCATAATAAACGATGCCCTTCCAATCCCACCATAAACACAACATCACCTTATTGCGTGTAAATCTGGGTTTTGCTAGAGTCTGTGGAGTTTGACTTCCCTTTGACCGTAATTTTTTTCGCACGTTCTTGTCGTAAGTAACCCACTTTTCATCATCAGTGATCAATCTTTTCAAAAATGGTTCGGCTTCATTACGTTTCCATAGAGAATCACAAATGAGTACACGATTCATTAGGTTTTTTTTTTTGAGTGAGCTCGTGGTTTACCCAAATATCGAGCTTTTTTGCCAGCTCAACTCCTTGGGTCGTAACTGCTAATATGCCGATCTTGCTCAACTCCATCAAAAATGGCATCTACTTTATCTGTGTGAGGGCGACTAGAGCGAGCTTAAAATCCCGGGCTGAAAACGCTTGAATCAACTTTGTGCTAATCTTACTGACACTGCATTAGGTCATATGTTCACAGAGACTGAAAGCTTTATGATTGCTGTACAGAATCAAGTAATAGAGACCAGGAACTACCAAAAGCATATTATAAAAACCTTAACTTCTGATACGTGCAGAAAATGCAACAGTTATTCAGAAACTATTCAACACATCAAAGGTGCGTGTAAAAAAATAGCTTAAATAGATTACAAACATAGACATGATCAAGTTACGAATATTATTCAACAAAAACTAGCCCACCAACATAACCTAATAAACTCTATTGAACCTTATTATAAATACAACCCATATTAATAAAAAGCGTATTAGAAAACCCCAAAACGAAGATTTACTTCGACCGCGCTCTCCTCACAGTCCGAACCGTTCCCTGTAACAGACTACATGTTACATTAATTAATAAAATTAGCAAAACCTGATACTTTATAGATATAGCAGTCCCTAATACGCACAATCTACACACTATAACAGCTGAAAAACTCTCTAAATATGCAGAACCTAAAGATGAATTAACTCGACTCTGGCATCTTCAAAAAGTAATTATAGTGCCCATTGTACTGTCGATAACCGGCCAACATACCGAACAAAAATATCGAAGCAATTACACCAATCTATAAAAACTTTAAATTTACCACCCAATACATACAAACTGTTACAGAAAGCTGTAATACTAAATACATGCAGAATAGTTAGGAAGTTACTGCAAACCGAAGACAAACCACACCTATACATTAAAAATAATAATCTTAATGCTATTGATCCCATAGGTGGGATAAGGGCAAACTTTACGTGGTAGAGCCATGCCGCAGTTATATTAGTAGTATAGTTGTAGCACGAATTGGTCGGCTCAACCGGGGAAGGTCCACGCTCTCACAGAACACCAGCGTCAAATAGTAGCTTAATGCTACTGTGTTTCGTATGGTGAGTGTAGAGAACCGGATACCCTTTTACTGGAAACGAGGCATTCCACCTAAGTCCTCACGGATGACAACGCATCTGCATTTTGATCTCGAGGATAGATGTAGATGTCTATGGGCCACATCAACCACTTACCATCAGGTGGACTGTGTGCTCGTTAGTTATCCTATCCTTTAAAAAATTATATCCAACTTTAAGGGAGAAGCTATATCCAGCAGTCGCCTACGTCTACGTTGTTGCTACCTTATGGTGGCTTTGTCAAAGAATCCGTCGGTGTAATAGAGACATATTATACTACGATCTGCATTCTGACTGCCAAACGTGGAGATTAACGTCAATTCTTCCTACCAATAGGAGACACCGATGTTCAGCAGTGAAGTATTGTAATGGTTGATTTGACAGTGGTAAAGGATGGAGGGAAGGGAGAACTCCCGCTGGACACGGTGTTCAGCCCGGGAAGCGGCCAATGATCTAATGTGGTAGTTCGGAGTTATTGTACATAAAGTGCAGTACTTCGGAATTTTGATAACGTGATTTAGGCTTCGGTGCGTTTTCGCTTGTGACGCGACAACAGCGCTGCCACATTTGATGATGGTGAATCAGAACCTAACTTTATACTTAAAACCTACATGAAATCTGCTAAGCAAATATTTTTAAATTTGCAATACCCATGCCTGAAATCCATCGACACTTAGCACCTATCTACCCTATATATATATACAACATGTAACATAATTAGTAACATAAGACAATAAGACTTTTAAGAGTGCAGTTTTATTTGTATTATTACTAATTCTATCATTCAATAAAAATGAAGAAAAATGAACTTTATTTCAAGCAATTTAAAGTCTGCGTTCGTGGATTTGTACTGTGACCACAATTTTCTTCCGGAATTAGTATAACTAATTTGATATATAATCAGTGCATAAAAATGTTTAACTAAAAATTCAGTGTATGTATTGTGATTAAAACATAATATACTAATTGGGGTGTCGGAGGGTTTGCGTTAATTACGTTACATATTGTATATATACCTATATTTGGTACATGACATAACGAGCGTGGTATTAATATGAGGATGGTCGTTAAATACTTAAGGAATTTGCAGTTCACATTGCTAGACCGTTAAGAAATCTCAATTGTATGAGTGGTAAGATATGTGGCTTAATTAATTTATCGTTCAAAGAGCGATCTAGACCTAAAGTCTACCTAGAGTATGTTAAGCTCTTGCATTGTACGAATGATGGCAGGTTAAGAGAATCCATCACGGCATTTCGACCCATGGGAGTCAAAAGAGGCGACTGTGGGTATTGCCTGAAAAATATTACGGCTTTCAATAGATGGCGGTATCTTTTATAGAACAAACGACCACACCATCCACCTGATTGTAAGTAGATGCTGTGGCCCATAGACATCTACGTTTATCCTCGATTATGAATGAATATACAGATGCGTAGTCACCCCTGAGGATTAAGATGGAATGCCTCGTTTCCAGTAAAGTGGGTCTCTGGTTGTCTATACTCTCCACATGAAAAACAGCAGCATTAAGCTCCTATTCCACGCTGGTATGCTATATGAGCGTATGATACCACGTATACATGATATATATAACACAAGTATTTATGATTACTTTCTGTCAGTTCTCGGCAAAGTAATTGTAAAAGATTTACTGAAATAAAACATTTTTATTTATTTATTATTATATAACCATCTCGTATTCCGTCAGTCCTAGAATACCCAATATTGTGACGGGCTGCAGCCAAAAAGTCTGCTACTGCGTTCATAAATCCGGCTGCCAAGAATGACGATGAATGCAAATTGCCCTCACAACGGGAGACCTTTTCCCAGTAGTAGACTTTTACGTCCTGATGAAGAAGGCCTAATTTTAGAATATAATTTAAAAAAAACGTGACTAGGATTTTCTCCTGTATCATAGAAGCAGTTTACATACATAAGTTGCACAAGGTCAAACATCCAGACTCAAGTTGCCTGGAGCAAGCACGCACAGCGGCTAAAGATAGCGCGGGCACTAGTAGGTGGAGGCGTAGACGTGGCTAGGCGACGACTTCAGGTGAAGGCAAAGGCTTGCAGGATCCCGGGGCAGTGCGGCCCCGGGTTAAGGCCTTTAGGAGATGCTTCTAGTTTGAAAGCTGAAGCGAGACTAGCTTTATTGGTTTTTTTTTTTGCGCCCGAAGCAAATATGGGCAACCCTCCGGAAAGCGGGGGAGGGAGGTTGAGAATGCTCATAGCATACCACGCAGCCGGCTGCGTGGTTATGTGGAGACTTTTACCCACTAAACTCAACCTTTTGGGAATTGGCTTAACGATCTGACTAGAGATCTCTAAGCCGTATACGAACGCGACCCTCCTTGGCAGAAAGGAGGGCGCAAACTTTATTGGCCGATTGTTCGGCTTTTATACTTTTTTTAGAGAGCTCCGCGCTCGACGACGGATCTGAGATAAGAACGGGAAATTATTTAAATTAAAAACAAACTTTTGTAAATGGCCAAGAAGAAAAAGTATTTTTGTGGAAGTTTTGAAGTAAAAACATAAGACCGGTAACGAATTTGAATAAAAATTGCCATGACAACTAGATAAACAACGATGTCAAAACGTCAAATTTTGGTTTCAGGCTCGTAATAGAGAAACGGCAAGATTTAAGTGAAAAATGAGATATTATTGATATAGAAAAAAATGTAGCGCAACAGCGCGCACGAAGCCCGAAATTGCAGAGTTACGGAGAACTAAATAAAAGGTCGAAAAAGGTAAACTCCATCAACACCGATTTAAAAAGTGCTGATAGCGTGAAAATACGAAGTGAAAATGATTTGTTATTGTGTTCTTATGGTTTAAAAACGTTACAGAATCCTATAGAAATAAAGGTGATGCAAAATATCCAGTTTTGAGGCGAATGCAGAAAATCAAAAACAGAATGGAAAAATAAATTTAAAATAGTGTAAAATGATATGTAAATAGCATAATACTACAAACCATGGTCAAAAGAGTGATTAATGAAGACCTAGGACTATGAGCTTATCGTAAAAAGACCGGACATTTTTTGAACGAGCGTTTGAATAAAATATTAGACTGGATCTGATCCCGCTCTTTGTTACGGCGGGAAAAAAATATTGCGAAACTTTGTTTTCGGATGAAAACATTTTTAACATCGAAGAAAGTTATAATAAATAAAATGATAAGGTGTATGTCCACAGCGGTGGAGAAGCCTGCACGCGTATTCCGAGAGTTCAACGAGCACATTATCCTTCGTCACTTATGGTTTGGCTTGGAGTCTCATATTCTGGCTTAACTGAGGTGTTTTTCTGTGCAAAAGGTGTAAAAACCAGTTCCGAGGTGTACCAAATTGCCGTCCTAACAAACATATTGGAACCTCTTTCTCAAACAATGTTCAAAAACAGACATTGGATATTCTAGCAGGACTTCGCACCAGCTCATAGGGCATGAAGCACGCAAAACTGGTTGACCGCCCATGGAATTGACTTTATTGGATATGAAGATTGGTCCTCTTCTAGTCCAGATTTAAGTGCACTGGATTATAAGATATGGCAACATTTGGAGAAGAAAGTCTGCGCTAAACCTCATCAGAATTTGGAATCTCTCCGAGCATCTCTGGCTAAAACAGCGGCAAAAATAGATTTGAGTGTGGTGCGTGCTGCGATTGATGATTGGCCGCGTCGATTAAAGGCATGTTTTTAAAATAGAGGAGGGCGTTTTGAATAATGTAAATAAAATTGTATTCTAAATGTATATAAATTAACTTTCGTCTCATATATTATTATATCAAAAAGAGTATGATAAATTTTATAAATAGTTTTTGACAGAACTTATGACCTATATATACATATGATTGTGTTATAAGAGAAGAGTGTGGTACGGTATGCAAGATGATGTTGTGACGAGGATTAAGAAAGGAATGCTTCGGTGGTTTGCCATTGCATTACATGCCCATGTAGAAAGAACGAATGAGGAAAGAGTGACAAAGCAAATTTATATGGCAGACGTGAACGGCAGAGTCGGTAAGGGACACCCTAGGCGAAAGTTTGTCGACCAAATTGGAGATCTATTGAAAAGGGGCCAAATTAAGAGTACCCTTAACAGACAAGCGTGTATTCAGGTATATGGATGTGGAAAAGGCGAGTGTCAGGATCGTGCCAAATGGAAGTCTGTAGTCTCTGCCTACCCCTCTTTGTGACAGACACTTACGTCTGTCTGCACTTACGTGCTTATGTATGTAGGTATGTATGTATAAAATTGAGGTGTCTGACTGTTTGCGCCGATATTCAGAATGGTTAAACCAATAATTTTTTTTAAGATTTTTTAAAATGTCTTTTGGCGCGTAAGCACAGCGGTGCAACGCGATAACCGCTACTCTGTCTTCTTTCTTTGACCCCTCCACATTTGAAAAGTAATAGAAATTAATATCTTTTTTATTTTCGGCAAGCACAAACACATTTTTAAAATAGGTGATATATATATATATATATATATATATATATATATATATATATATATATATATATATATATATATATATATATAAAGTATGTACGTCCGTCGACTGCAGTACTTACGTGAATATTTCCATCCCGACCCACATTCCCGGGCTTCCTATACTAATAAAATTATTTACAGTTTTACCGCGAAACGTGTCTTGCTTCATGTTTTGCGCGCGGTAAATCTTCGTATAATGCGCTTTTAATACATTTCATACGTTATGTGTAACGATAAATAATATTAATGACTAGCGACCCCTGGCGTTGCCCGGGTGAGAGGTATTGATTTGGCGTTATTTCATCATCATCATCATCATTACAGCCCTTCATAAGTCCACTGCTGAACATAGGCATCCCCCAAGTAATGCCACAAAGCACGGCCCTGGCGTTATTTAGATTAAAGAAAATCAAAGACCATTTATTTTTTATTTTAAGTATATTTTTTTAAATCTCCAAGTATTGCCAATAAAATATAGCCTAGATCCATCCTGGTATTGTTTTCTATATGTTCATGAAGTTTCGATACATTTTGTTATATTTTAAAAATGGATATCAATACCTCAATAGCATGCCAAATAATAATAACGATAATGTCATCCAGAACGAATTTCGGCCACGGTAGCCGGCCTTAACGGCGGCTAGCCATCGGCGCAGGACAGGATTATAGTGCCCAAGTGTATGCGCAAGCAAAAGTGACGTAACAGTAAGTGAATAGAGAGTCTATTCCCTTACTGTCACGGTCTGGTGGAACGGTAAAAGGCACGACCGGAGAGAGATCAGGCGCAGGACCAACGTCTTTACACGTTTTGCGAGGCACAGGGGTGAGCCACCACTAACTTCCTGAATCCGGGCAGCTACTGAGAATTTCTTAATGGGAAAATTCCATAACCGATATTTGTTTAGCCAGACCCGGGATTCGAACCCGGGACCTCATCAGCTGTCGCACTACTACAGCCAATAGACTAACGAGGCAGTCAGGTATGCAAATAATTCTCTTAGCTCAATATACGCAGTTATTTCTTATTTTTACATACACTTCAATTTTCTTATTTATTTATATAGGTAAGGCAATGTAATCTATACATATATGAGATTATATTCCATTAACCAACAAATGAGAAGTTTGGATCACAGCTAGTCAATATTTGCAAAAAAAATTAGGTAAGGTAAGGTAGGATTAGGTAGCGGGGAGCCGCGGGTTCGAATACCGGACGGATCAAGTAAATGTTTAACCTACAAATAATTGTTTTGAGTCTGGATGTTTGACCTTGTGCAACTTATGTATGTAAACTGCTTCTATGATACAAGAGAAAATCCTAGTCACGTTTTTTTTAAATTCTTTTCTAAAATTAGGCCTTCTTCATCAGGACGTAAAAGTCTACTACCGAGAAAAGGTCTCCCGTTGTGAGGGGGATTTGCATTCATCGTCATTCTTGGCAGCCGGATTTATGAACGCCGTAGCAGACTTTTTGGCTGCAGCCCGTCACAAGTTTGGGTATTCTAGGACTGGCGGAATACGAGATGGTTATATAATAAATAAATAAATAAAAATGTTTTATTCACTGACCTCTATATATACAAGTACGCTGGACTGGCTATACCATACAAATTGACTGTGTCAATTTGAAGCGCCGCTAAAGGATGTCTTGAAAAATAAAATTGACATAATATGCCAAAGTCTGCTGTCTTATTTATATTGTCATATTCAAAAAGTCTGTATTTTGAACTTTTAAACTAAAAAACGAAAGTATTTTATATTGTTTGATTGTGTATAATATTAGTTACATATTAAGAATTATTTTTAATAATAATGGGAGTGAGCGTAATCTGTAAAACTCGTTATCAAAAGGGAAGCCATATAACATTACACAAGTAAGTGAATTTGCAGCTAATATTTAAAAAATTAAAACTATTTGATAATATAAGTACTTAAAATTTTGTTACTAATCTTAATATCATATATAGCAACATGTTTGGCTGTATATTACTGAGTTTTGATAAACAATAACATTCAATAGGGTTGTCGAGTTCCTTGTCTATAATACTTATCGATGTTCTTTCCTACCCATATCTGTTAACAAGCAAAGTTGCCAACAACAGATGATTATTAAATGTTTATTAATTAACAGGTTTCCAACAGAACCTAGACTAAAATTATGGCTTAAAAGCATAATATTGTGAATTGGCGTCCGAAACAAAATGATCATATTTGTTCCAAACATTTCACAGACGACTGTTTTATTAGACATGAGAACTGCACCACTTTGAAAAAGTGCAGTATATCGACAATATTTTCTGGTAGTATCAGTACCAGTAAGTTTAAAAGTATTAGATTATTATTTGGAATGTTTTTTTATTTTTTCTTTCCTCATTTTCCACCAAAATCAAGGGCCATAGCCAAGTGACGAAAGGTCGCCTGTTGATGTCGAGCCACGTTGGATGTGTGTTAGTGGGCTGCGGCTAGAGGAGATTCCTCTCCCTGTGCCGTTGTAGTTAGTAGTAAGGGAAGAGGAGTATTGGTATGGCGATTGGCGATGCGCCACTCGACTATCTTTCGCGACTTTAGTGAGGCTGCACCACTTGATGTTTCCAAGTGCTCGTTTTGCCATGGCTCCATTCACATATCGGGCTCGTGGAGTCCGTATAGCAGGGGAGTTAGAGGCCGTGAAGGACAGTGTGGCTTGTATTTCTGGTGCGCCTTATCTGAGAAAGAAAACGGGGAGGAGAAGTCAGCAACTAAGGAGGGGCTGCCATTGGGCGGCTGGCGCGAGAGAGGCCGCGGATGTGCATGAAAGCGTTTCCGTGGTCCTGCGAATTTGCGGCGGAGGTAGAACACCATGGGGTTTTAGTAAGTGCGATCTAGAGATTTAATTCTATCGCAATTGTAGGCATGTAATAGTATGAGTACATATTTGTGCTATTTGCTGTAGAGACTACTGGTCCGTAGGGTGCATGTGCGGTGTAGTTTCTAAAAAACTGTATCTGCGACTGATCATCACTGCTGGTAATAAGAAGTTGTTTTGTTTGTTGCTTCCTCGCTTGAAGGCTAAGTATAGCCATTCAGAGACGACACGTAGCCAGCATTCTTGGGACGATACCACGGAAAGTAAGACTGTATGATGATTTCAGTTATTTTTTTAATATTGTAATTTTAATTTCGAAAATGAAGTTGTAAATAATTGATAACTATGTAATTCAAAGTTTATTTTTTTATATTATCTTGCTAGCTCGTACCCGCCGCATTGCTGCCGCAGAAGAAATAATTGTGGAAATATCGTTAAAAATGTGGAACATTCCTAAATGTGGTGTGGAATGTGGTATCATTCCTAAATATTGTATAATTAAGAATGATAATACAATAATTGAAATATAATGATAGATATATAACTTTCTATAAATTTCAAATAAATAGTAAGCATAATACGCACGCAACATAGTGTCAGTTACTTGTACCATGCGTATAACCTTCGCACAAGTGCAACCAATAAGTTGACTAAGTTTTAACGCAATCTGATGAACGGTATGGCTTCGTAGAAAGTACGAACACGGGGTCACAGTTGACACGCCGCCCATGATTGTTATCAGATTGTGTGTTTTAGTAGTGTCAGTTATTGTACCATGCGTATCTCGCACGTTAGTTTTGTTAGTTGGCATCAAAAAATAAATTTTTATATAGAAGAAAATATTTTACTGTTTATATACAGACCTATAGTTGATTAGAATAAGCGTTATTATAGCAGCCGATTTTTTTTTATTTATAATACTAGAACTAAGTGAACGGTTGACAATAAATTATTTTAGAAATTATGTTTTTTTTTTTTATAGAAGAAGGGGCAAACGAGCATGAGTCTCACCTGATGTTAAGTGACCACCGCCGCCCATGATCAACCGCAACACCAGGAGAATTGCGGGTGCGTTGCCGGCCCTTTAGAAAGGAGTAAGCTCTTTTCTTGAAGGTCCCCAGGTCGTATCGGTCCGGAAAAATCGCCGGTGGTAAACTATTCCACAGAGAGGTTGTATGTGGAAGAAAACTGAAAATAAAATAACACAAAATAAAAATGTTTTTTATTTTTATTTTGTGTGGATAGTTTAATCTTAATAATTTTTTAGTTCAATGGTCTAAGGGCTACGATGGCTATCCGAGTATAGAACCAGAGTACATTACTAATCCAACTGTAGAGATGTATAAGACAGGGTGACGTAATATCCCCGAAATACTTTACCGCTGCATTGGAAGACGTCTTCAAGCTACTGGACCGGAAAGGATACGGTTATGGAGTGTAGATGTAAGGAGTACCAACTCCCATAGTAGAACAGTTGAAAAAGTGACCATCTGTAAGGAGTAAATAACAGCTCAAAAACTCTCCACAACAGCTCTGGAGTAGCTACCGGGATAAAATGAACTTAGCAGTTGTCGACGGTTTAAGTGTGGTGCTAAACTACTCAGTAGCTCTAAAATTATTATTATATTTAGTAAATATAACCTCGAAAAATTCGTCTATACCACTAATATTTTTCGGTGCGTTCTTTAAAATTTACCTCGTAGTTATAGTGGCGTCACCCATATTTAATGGTTTTTATGGACACTTTTTAATACACAGTCTGTACTCCTTACTTCTACACTCCATAGATACGGTATTAACGTCAATGGCATGTACGTCACTCACCTTCGATTTGTCAACAATATAGTCCTTATGACAGAATCGCTGAAGGACCTACACACTATGTTCAATAAACTCAATAGTGTCTCTCAACGGATAGGTCTTAAGATGAACATGGACCTATGCCGGTGGTTTTTGGGAGCACTTAGCCGAAGTTGTTGACGAGTATTTCTACTTGGGACAAATAGTCCGACGGGTAGGTAAGTTTAACTTCGACCGACAGGTCAATCGACGGATTCAACTCGGCTGGGCAGTGTTCGTGAAATTACAACACATCTTGTCGTCAGGAATACCTCAAAACTAGATTGTACAACCAATCCGTGTTGCCAGTGATGACCTATGGATCTGAAACGAGGTCTTTCACTGCTGGCCGTTGAGGAAGCTCGAAGTCGCTCAGCGAGCTATGAAGAGGGCTATGCTCAGGGGTTCAAACCTAGGAATGAGGATGTCTGCAGCAGAACCAGAGTGACCGACATCGACCAATGGATTAGTACGCTGAAGTGGAAATTGACCGGTCATATAGCTCGAAGAATCGAATACCGATGGGGAAAAAAGGTTCTCGAGTGGCAGCCCCGTACCGGCAGGTGAAGTGTAGGACGTTCCTCCACTAGATGGAGTCAAAACCTGGTAAGACATGCAGGAAGTTGATGGATTCAGGTAGCTCAGGACCGTGCTTTGTGGCATTCCTTGGGGGAAGCCCATTTTCAGCAGTGGACTTGTGAATGGTTTTAATGATGATGAATGATAATGGCGTTATATTAATATGATACATAAATAGAATGGACGTTACGGGTTGAGTCCATCTATCCATAGAGTCCTTTCTATTTATGTAGGTAAAGGTAGGGTATAGAATTTTTATCGATATAATTTGATACACTGTCTTATCCCTAGTATTAGTTCCGTGGACGTGCACTTCTGCTGTCAGCGCCAAAATGGCGGAAATCAAATCGCTTCATCATGTCACGGTTTACAGCCAGTCCAGTGTACTTGTATATATAGAGGTCAGTGGTTTTATTTCAGTAAATCTTTTACAATTACTTTGCCGAGAAGTGACAGAAAGTAATCATAAATACTTGTGTTATATATATCATGTATACGTGGTATCATACGCTCATATAGCATACCAGCGTGGAATAGGAGCTTAATGCTGCTGTTTTTCATGTAGAGAGTATAGACAACCAGAGACCCACTTTACTGGAAACGAGGCATTCCATCTTAATCCTCAGGGGTGACTACGCAATCTGTATATTCATTCATAATCGAGGATAAACGTAGATGTCTATGGGCCACAGCATCTACTTACAATCAGGTGGATGGTGTGGTCGTTTGTTCTATAAAAGATACCGCCATCTATTGAAAGCCGTAATATTTTTCAGGCAATACCCACAGTCGCCGCTTTTGACTCCCATGGGTCGAAATGCCGTAATGGATTCTCTTAAACTGCCATCATTCGTACAATGCAAGAGCTTAACATACTCTAGGTAGACTTTAGGTCTAGATTCGCTCTTTGAACAATAAATTAATTAAGCCACATATCTTACCACTCAGACAATTGAGATTTCTTAACGGTCTAGCAATGTGAACTGCAAATTCCTTAAGTATTTAACGACCATCCTCATATTAATACCACGCTCGTTATGTCATGTACCAAATATAGGTATATATACAATATGTAACGTAATTAACGCATACCCTCCGACACCCCAATTAGTATATTATGTTTTAATCACAATACATACACTGAATTTTTAGTTAAACATTTTTATGCACTGATTATTTATCAAATTAGTTACACTAATTCCGGAAGAAAATTGTGGTCACAGCACAAATCCACGAACGCAAAGACTTTAAATTGCTTGAAATAAAGTTCATTTTTCTTCATTTTTATTGAATGATAGAATTAGTAATAATACAAATAAAACTACACTCTTAAAAGTCTTGTTGTCTTATGTTACTATATATATAGGGTAGATAGGTGCTAAGTGTTGATGGATTTCAGGCATGGGTATTGCAAATTTAAGAATATTTGCCCAGCAGATTTCATGTAGGTTTTAATTATAAAGTTAGGTTCTGATTCACCATCATCAAATGTGGCAGCGCTGTTGTCACGTCACAAGCGAAAACGCACCGAAGCCTAAATCACGTTATCAAAATTCCGAAGTACTGCACTTTATGTATAATAACTCCGAACTACCACATTAGATCATTGGCCGCTTCCCGGGCTGAACACCGTGTCCAGCGGGAGTTCTCCCTTCCCTCCCTCCTTTACCACTGTCAAATCAACCATTAACATACTTCACTGCTGAACATCGGTGTCTCCTATTGGTAGGAAAAATTGACGTTAATCTCCACGTTTGGCAGTCAGAATGAAACGCTTTGGGTTTCTCACGCCACGACTTAATTTATGTATCGTATAAGCTTAAACCTCCTAAATATTCCCCTACCGTAATGCATCTTCGCAGTTTTTCTAAAATAGACTATGACAAGCTTAGGAATAACGCTCTTAATCTTGATCTAGCCTCCTTAATAGCAGCATCTACTGTTGACGATAAAGTCACTATCCTTAACCACAATATTCTTAGCCTTTATGATGCTCATGCTCCTGTTCACAAGGTTAGATTGAAGCGTCCCCCTGCCCCTTGGATGACAGTGGGCGTAAAGATGGCAATGGCTAGACGAAATCGTGCTTTTCTTCGTTTCAAGAGAGATCGAACTGAAGAAAATTGGACATCTTTTAAAGCAGCCAGGAATAGGTGTAATCAGATGGTACGTGCAGATAAACGCCGATATTTCCATAACTGTATTAAAAATTCTTCTCCAGTTTTAGTGTGGAAATTCCTAAAATCTTTCGGTCTTTGTAGACCAGCTACGTTGGATTGTGGTCCTTCTGTGTCACTTGATGAAATCAACCAACATTTCGCTTCTGTAAAAGCATTGGACCCTACAATTCGTTCCCAAACTATGGCTTCCATTGCTTCTATGCAAATTCCTAACATTCCTACCTTTAATTTTTCTCCTGTTTCTCAGGATGATGTCAAAAAGTCGATTTTAGCAATCCAGTCCAAAGCCGTGGGTTACGACGAGATTAGTAGACATATGGTTGTATTTATACTAGAGCACCTTCTCCCGGCAATTTCCCATATAATCAATTTTTCACTTGGTTCAGGTCAGTATCCTAATCTTTGGAAGAGGGCTTTTGTAAAGCCTCTCCCAAAAGTTCCTACTCCCATTCATCCCAATCATTTTCGTCCAATATCCATTCTACCCTTTCTTTCCAAAATTTTAGAATCCTGTGTTTACACGCAAATTTCTACTTTTATTTCGAAACATAACCTACTGAGTATATATCAGTCTGGTTTTCGTCCTGGTCATAGTACCACTACTGCATTAATTAATGTTATTGATAATATTAAACAAGGCATGGAAGAAAAAAAATAACAGTACTGGTACTAGTTGATTTCTCAAATGCTTTCAACACAGTTGATCATGAAATCCTTCTTTCCATACTGTCTTATCTTAATTTTGGCCCTACTGAATTGGATTGGTTTGCATCTTATCTTCGCGGTCGACAGCAGTCAGTCAGTGTGGGGCAACTGTCCTCAGCTTGGGCTGATGTGGATGCTGGTGTGCCGCAAGGCGGTATTCTTTCTCCTATAATGTTTTCAATTTTTATAAACTTTATTACCTCCATCATCGACTGCTCGTACCATTTATATGCCGATGACCTTCAGCTTTATGTGCAAACTGAGATTGGGGATATCCATAATGGGATCAAAAACCTTAACGGCAACTTAGCAGCTATCAAGGATTGGTCTACTCGTTATGGAGTTTTGGTCAATCTTTTGAAATGCCAAGCTATACTGGTGGGTAGCTCAAGGATGCTGGCTAAGATTAATCTGACAGACTTACCTCCTATTTACTATGATAATACTACAATTCCTTTCAGTAATTCTGTTAGAAATCTTGGCCTTCACATCGACAGCACGCTGAATTGGGGAACTCAGGTTTCAGATGTGAGTCGTAAAGTCACTGCCACGTTATGCTCTCTGTATCGTTTAAAACATTTTCTTCCCACAAAATCTAAGATCATGCTTGTTCAGTCACTTATATTACCCACAATTGATTATGCAGATGTGTGTTACCCAGACCTGTCCCAAGATCTTCTGAACAAGCTGGAACGCCTCCTCAATAACTGTATAAGATTTATCTTTGGGCTTCGTAAGTATGATCATATTTCTCAATACAGATCTAAGCTAAATTGGCTTACAATCCGGCAGAGGCGCAACTCCAGAATATTACTTGTACTTTTTTCCATATTAAATGATCCATCTTCGCCTTCTTATCTTAAGAGTAAATTTCATTATCTTTCTTCATCTCATGATAGGGTCCTACGCTCTTCTTCTAACAACAAAATCTGTACTCCAGTTCACTTCACCGAGTTCTATGGTAACTCCTTCACAATTCAGGCTACACGCCTTTGGAACTCCTTGCCCGATGACATCAGAAAAGCTCCCAATAAGTACACTTTTAAAAAGTTGGTCCGTGACCATTTCTTAAAGACAATGCATTTTACATGACTCATCTATTTAATATGTATTGCCAAACAGACGTATATATTCATAGTCATTTGTATATACTAATTATGTATGTATTTATATATATATATATACTTGTATGTATATCCATTTATTTATATATTTGTATATATGTAAGTATAGACCATATATGTATAGTTTATTTATTAGTAGTTTGTATATATTATGTAGTTAATTATCATTTGTATATTGTTCTCTTATTGCCACACCTACATCAAATTCTCACCACTCCATGGGTTGACTGGTAGAGAATGCCTCAAGGCATTAAGTCCGCCCTTTGTATTCTTTTGTTTAAGGATGCAATAAAGAATAAAATAAATAAATAAATAAATGCAGATCGTAGTATAATATGTCTCTATTACACCGACGGATTCTTTGACAAAGCCACCATAAGGTAGCAACAACGTAAGCATAGGCGACTGCTGGATATAGCTTCTCCCTTAAAGTTGGATATATTTTTTTAAAGGATAGGATAACTAACGAGCACACAGTCCACCTGATAGTAAGTGGTTGATGTGGCCCATAGACATCTACATCTATCCTCGATTAAGAATCAAAATTCAGTAATCCGTGTTGTCATCCGTGAGGACTTAGGTGGAATGCCTCGTTTCCAGTAAAAGGGTCTCCGGTTCTCTACACTCACCATACGAAACACAGTAGCATTAAGCTACTATTTGACGCTGGTGTTCTGTGAGAGCGTGGACCTTCCCCGGTTGAGCCGACCAATTCGTGCTACAACTATACTACTAATATAACTGCGGCATGGCTCTACCACGTAAAGTTTGCCCTTATCCCACTTATGGGATCAATAGCATTAGTAATTGCGTCTTAATTTTAGAAGAAAAATTGAAAATTGTCTTGACATAAATTCATTAGACTAAGAAACATGGGAGAAGGTGCTGAATCCTGACGTACAGGTTCTTACCTAGTTTAGGATTCAGAAGCTTCATAGATTATTTGGAACTCATTTTATGTCAATAAAGATTATTATTTTTAATGTATAGGTGTGGTTTGTCTTCGGTTTGCAGTAACTTCCTAACTATTCTGCATGTATTTAGTATTACAGCTTTCTGTAACAGTTTGTATGTATTGGGTGGTAAATTTAAAGTTTTTATAGATTGGTGTAATTGCTTCGGTATTTTTGTTCGGTATGTTGGCCGGTTATCGACAGTACAATGGGCACTATAATTACTTTTTGAAGATGCCAGAGTCGAGTTAATTCATCTTTAGGTTCTGCATATTTAGAGAGTTTTTCAGCTGTTATAGTGTGTAGATTGTGCGTATTAGGGACTGCTATATCTATAAAGTATCAGGTTTTGCTAATTTTATTAATTAATGTAACATGTAGTCTGTTACAGGGAACGGTTCGGACTGTGAGGAGAGCGCGGTCGAAGTAAATCTTCGTTTTGGGGTTTTCTAATACGCTTTTTGGGTTGTATTTATAATAAGGTTCAATAGAGTTTATTAGGTTATGTTGGTGGGCTAGTTTTTGGTAAATAATATTCGTAACTTGATCATGTCTATGTTTGTAATCTATTTAAGCTATTTTTTTACACGCACCTTTGATGTGTTGAATAGTTTCTGAACAACTGTTGCATTTTCTGCACGTATCAGAAGTTAAGGTTTTTATAATATGCTTTTGGCAGTTCCTGGTCTCTATTACTTGATCCTGTACAGCAATCATAAAGCTTTCAGTCTCTGCGAACATATGACCTAATGCAGTGTCAGTAAGATTAGCACAAAGTTGATTCAAGCGTTTTCAGCCCGGGATTTTAAGCTCGCTCTAGTCGCCCTCACACAGATAAAGTAGATGCCATTTTTGATGGAGTTGAGCAAGATCGGCATATTAGCAGTTACGACCGAAGGAGTTGAGCTGGCAAAAAAGCTCGGTATTTGGGTAAACCACAGGCTCACTGAAAAAAAAAACCTAATGAATCGTGTACTCATTTGTGATTCTCTATGGAAACGTAATGAAGCCGAACCATTTTTGAAAAGATTGATCACTGATGATGAAAAGTGGATTACTTAGTCAAACTCCACAGACTCTAGCAAAACCCAGATTTACACGCAATAAGGTGATGTTGTGTTTATGGTGGGATTGGAAGGGCATCGTTTATTATGAGTTTTACCACCAGACAAAACCGGATCTCTACTAACCAACAATTAAGAAATGAGACTCAAGTAAGAAATTGAGAAATAATGGGCGGAATTGATCAATAACAAAGGAGTGGTCTTACATCATGATAACGCCAGACCACTCACATCTTTGGCCACTCATCAAAAAGTGAGAGAGCTTTAATAATAATGCATCCACTATATAGTCCTGACCTTGCACTCCCAGATTTTTACCTGTTTCGGTCTCTTGATGACCTATAAGATGGCAACAAGTTATTGAACGATGGTTAGCGCTCGGTGTAAAATCTAACAGTACGCGAGCAAACCGAGTACGATCCCTGCCGGCACCAATGAAATTGTTAATTGCAATTTTAGTGCTGATTTACCACGTGCTTGGCGGTAAAGGAAAACATCGTGAGAAAACCTGCATATCTGAGAAATAAGAAAAAAATATTTCGAAGACGTGAAGTTCGCCAACACGCATTGGGGCAGCGCGGCGGGCAATTCCTTGCACTAAAACCCTCTGGGCCTGTGCCCAGGAGTGGGACGTATATAGGCTGTAACTTTAAGTTTATCTTTAGTCTTATCTTGAATATGTATATAAAATATGAAGAAACTTTTTCCCCGACGTTTTATATAGGCTGTAACTTAACCCTGCAGAGAAATTCTACGTACCAAGCTATTTCATGGAGCACTTTTGATTGGTATCAATGGTTTTATAGTACATTCTCTCTTTTATTACCTTGTAGATTAAAGCCGTTAAATAAAGTTGATTAAGTATTACGGTATTATGACACTAAAGCGGAATTAACGGAAGTAATTTAACTAAGCCATTTTAAGTGACTACTGTGTAGGGGCGGTGAAAGAGAAACCACTGTCAATGTCATCTCGTGGGATTCGTAAGAGGCGACAAATTAAGAATTTAAGGCGATCAATTAAGAAACGAAATGTAGATGCGTTGTCGCCCTTGAGGACTTAGATGGAATGACTCGTTTCCAGTAAAAAGGGTCTCAAGTTCTCACCATACGAAACACAGCAGCATTAAGCTGGTATTCTGTGCGAGCGTGGTTCGAGCTCGGACGAGCCGACGCATTCGTCCTAAAATCATAATAAAGCTGCAAAGTGACTCCACTACGTCCTACCTATTATTGCGTGCTATTAAGAGATGAATAACAATTTTTAAAGATGTCGATGATCTGTCTGTCTGCCCGGGCTAGCCCTCGGATTGGATGAATCAATGGCGATGCAACTTCACAATCAGATAGAGAGCATCTGATCATAATTCGAACAAAGATGCTCAGCCAGTCTCCACCTCTTCGCTGTCAATCCAAATGTCCAATGGGAAAAATGAACCACTGAAACGGAACTTTTTGCCTCCTCTTCATTGTAGGTACAGCAAAGAAGTGGAGTAATTTGCTAGCATCTGTCTTTCCTTTTTTCTTTTTCCTTTGACTACAAGGTGTGTTCAAGGCAAGAGTGAATAAGTTTTACCTTCTTCAGCACTTAACATCCGGTGGAAGAGTGATCAAGCACTGACTGAAGATCTAAGATATATTTTATTTAAAAAAAAAACATGGATAGTTTTTTCTAAAATCATAAAATTTATAAAATTAATTGTTTTGATAACTTTCTCAATAAAGATATAATTAATTATAATAATGTCCTCCAGACCAAATTTTGGTCCAAGCAGCCTATTTCAAGGTAGACTAGCCTGCGCTGGACCGTAGTGCCAAAGTGTACACGCAAGCACAGGTACTCTCTCTATTCCCTCACTCTCATAGTCAGATGGGACGGTAATCCGACACGAGCGGAGAGATATCTTGCGCAGGATACGGATTTACGTGCTTTCCGAGTCACTGGGGTAAAACCTGGGTTCCTGACTCCGGGCTGCAACTGAGAATTTCTTGATAGAAAAACAAATTAATAAATATAAAATTAAAAAAAGTCTTAAGATACATAAAATAGTGTTGAACAAATCTTTTTCGGTTTGTAATTTTACACAAAAAGGTCCGTATACTTAATGTATTATTTATAATACTTAAAGATTTAATACAAAATCGATTTTAACATACTTTTAGAATATTAATTTATTTGAGGAATAAAATTAAAATGCTACATACTCGACTAGACCCGTGGTAGCTCAGATGGTTAATGCTCGCTGTAAATATAACAGAACGCGAGTAACCCGGGTTCGATACCCGCCGGCACCAATGAAATTGTTAATTGCAATTTTAAATGCTAATTTACCACGTGCTCGGCGGTGAAAGAAAACTTCGTGAGGAAACCTGCATGTCTGAGGAATATGAGAAAAAAATATTTCAAAGACATGTGAAGTTCGCCAACACGCATTGGGGCAGCGCGGCAGACACTTCCTTGCCGTAAAACCCTCTCAGAAATGAGGGGAAATCTGTGCCCAGCAATCGGAAGTATATAGGCTGTAACTTTTAACTTTTTATACTCAGCTCTACTCTATGGCTTTACTAAATATAATACTCGGCCTCCTCGCACACCGTGATAGTAGCGCGAAGAATGCTCACTCACACTTCGAGGAATTCGCATAAAAGTGCATTACAGTAGATCTTTGTACAACAATGTTGTGTTCTTCTCAGAACAACTACACTCCACTCAATAGCAATTAAGTGGAAAAGTTAATTTTAATCGGTTGGCTTCATATGCAGTTTATATTTTAATGTAAGGAATTCTTAGTAAGCAATTTCGAAACAAGGAGCTTGTGCATTTTCTTCGTGTTAAAGTGGAGTTAATGAGCCCCTTATATTGTAAGAGAGGACGAAATAAATGATTCATCAGAACCGTCATCATCACCTGTAACTTAATTAATGCAGCTGGAAATTATTTTATTTATTTTATTCGGAAAGTTTACAGCTATTTCTTATTTAAAAGAAACATGATAATGTATAGGTTCAAAAGTTCCCACTTTTGGAATTGATGAGCCGTGGTAACCCAAAAACCCACACAAAAGAGTGACCATCAAACACACAGTCTACATAAGCCTGTGTGTTTGCTGGTCACTCTTATTTAAAAAAAGAAACAAAATCATTTTAATCTAGTTTTTTGCAGTAAAATAGTGTCCTAGGAACTGGTGATGAATTTTAGTATTTTCATATGATCAGCAAATAAGAGTACAGAAAACGCTTCTATTGATGGGGGTTTTGAATTTAGATACGTAATTGATAGAGTTATAAATGATATAGCTTCAATTACAGTTACACCCTATTAAAGTCCACTGCTGAATTTAAGCCTTCCTAATAACTTACCTCTTAGGGTATATTTGCCTATAGATCCAATGGTAGCGATTTCTTTAATCTATGTTTTAACTTTGATGTGTTTCCTAATCAAGAAGAACACAATCAAGGTAAACTCAGGAAAGAAAACCCTAAAAATTACCTTGTACAGGTTGGGCCAGAGAGAATTGCGAATTTGAAAAAATCATTAAAAAAAAACTAAGTACAATTCACATACAAATTTTTATTTCTACAAAAATTTACATCTGGGAAATTCATTTCTTAAAAATAACATCATCCAGATGCGCACCATCGCGCTGCAAACATTCTTCGAATCTGAACCTCAAATTGGTAAAAACTCGCTGGTACATTGCACGGGGAATATCTGCCATTTCTTTCCGGATATTGGTCTTCAACTGGTCAATTGTGGCTGGGTTAATGGAGTAGACTCTACTTTTTAGGTATCCCCACAAAAAAAAGTCCAGTGATGTAAGATCCGGACTTCTAGGAGGCCATTCAATGTCACCTTGGCGCGATATCAGTTTCTCACCAAACATGTCGTTTACGACCGTCAAAGAGGCATTAGCTGTGTGGCATGTCGCGCCATCTTGTTGAAACCATGTCGCACGATTATAGGCTTCAAATTGTTGCAGTTGCGGAAAGAAAAAATCCCTTAACATGGCTATGTATCGGTCAGAATTTACAGTGACAGATTGGTCTTGTGGATTTTCGAAGAAGTGGGGTCCGATAATTCCGTGCGCTGACATGGCCGCCCAAACGGTTACTTTCGGCGAATGTAGAGGCTTTTGATGTTTTGCACGTGGGTTCTCTGCAGCCCAGTAACGGCAATTCTGTTTATTCACCTGCCCATTGATGTGAAAATGGGCTTCGTCGGAGAACAGAATATTGTTGAAACTCCGAAAGCATTTCAGCATCGTTTCAACAAAAGCTCTCCTTAAAATTGGATCATTTGGCTGTAATTCCTGCACAAGTTGAATTTTATACGGATGCAATTTCAGATCTTTCAACAAAATGCGACGCAAAGACGTTCTGGACACCACAAGTTCGGCTGAACGCTTTCGAGTCGATAGAACAGGATTACGTTGAAATGAAGCTCTAACTTGTTCAATTGTGTCTTTCGTTCTTGTTGACCTTGGGCGTCCCGCAGGCTCCTGTTTGAGAGTCGAACCAGTAGCTTCGAACTTTCTGACCCACGATCGAATCACGCTTTCCTTCGGACACTGATTTAGGTCATGTAATCCAAACTCACGTCGAAATAAACGCCGAACAATAGCGCACGAATCGTCATTTTTATAATAATGTTTAACGCAGAAAGCACGTTGCGCTCCCGTGAAGTGATCCATCGCGACTAAATTTCCGAGAACCGAGCTACTTAACCCCACCACCCGCGCAGTCCCCTCTCTAAAGCTTCAAACGCAAGAGTATTTTTAAAATCGTACTCCTTTCTGGCCCACCCGTTACTTTCCTTGTTGCCAGCATTAAGCAAAATATTTGAAAAAAATAATTTCAATTTAATAAAAACAAAATTATTACTGTAATTAGTACTGTATTAATGGAAACGCCATACAGCCTAATAAAGTCCACTGCTGAACATAGGCCTCCCCCATAGATTGCCTCATAAGGAAATTGCTACGAAGAACACACTGAAATGATCGGGAATAAGAAAAACCACATGCACGGTATAGCTAAATTGTATTTTATTGTTTTCGAAGTATTCTCCGTTCAACTTAATGCACTTTTCCATTCGTGCAAACCAATCATTAAAACGGTAATTCCAGTCTGAAGTTGATGTTGACAAGCTGATTTGTACGCTTCCACAGCTGCTTCTGTATGGAGGATGGTTCATCAGCTCAACGTTTCCTTGCTTCAAAAAATCATTTGTCTTCCGAGCCGTATGGCAGCTCGCATTATCGTTATGTAAGAGGATGCGACGTTTCGGGTTATTTTTTCGGAGTTCGGCTATCATTTCTGGCAAACAAACCGTGATATACTACTCAGCGGTAACCGTTCTGCGTTCCTGTAAAGGAACTGTAGCAACATGCCCCTTTTTCGAGACAAACGTAGCGAGCATTTTCTTTGCCACGCTGCGGGAGCGAACCACTGTCGTTGGTTTGACCTCGTCTTCGAAAACCCAAACTGCTGACTGATGTTTTCCATAATACCTCACCTGAGACGATATTATAAACGGCATTTGACTTCCCTCCGTTGAAGCGTTGCCAATCGTCACTAATCTACACGAGCCGCCTTTTGCTCTTCGGACAAATTGTGGGGAAGCCAGCGGGAAACTAGCTTTCTTACACACAGCTCATTATGTAATATCGACTGAATTACAGTCATTCTGATACTGATAACAGCCCGAATCTGCTCGTATGTCACATGACGGTCATCTAATATGGTTCGCACAGCTGTAATGTTTTAAGGCGTGACCGCTGTTCTTGATCGACCTGCAGAAGAAACAGTGCTGAGCGACACACGACTGCCTCGGAACTCGGCAAACCAGCGGTATGTTGTCGTTTGACTCGGTGCTTCAACATCATAAATCATCAGACATTTATCTTGAGATAAGCCGCGACGAAAATTGTGATAAATTATGGCCCGGAAATGTTCATGCGTGAGCTCCATTTCTGTTAACAACCTGTCAACTTTAAACCAACATAGTTTTTGTTTTTAAACATTTTTTTAAATTGTTTGCATGTCATTAAGATTCTAAGAGGCCAGTATTTAAATTGTAAAAACGTTTTATTGTAATTCTATCCGAAATATTCTATTCCCAATCATTTCAGTGTGCCCCTCCGTATTGTTGCCTCGTTGGCAAACGGGTTGGCAACCTCAGTTTTTTTTTATTTTAGTCGTTATTAGAAAGACACTGCTGCCCATCTCCTGATTTATTCCCTCTGCCACCTCTTACAACAACCACGGGACGATATTCTTACACCGCCACTACAAGGTAAACACGGTAAGAAAAACAACATTTGTACGATTAATTCGATTACTTAACAATTAATTCGTATTCACAAAAGTAAGATCTAAGGCTAATACTGTTATAAAAGTAACGTTACATATTTTACAGGACTATAAAGAGCACCATGACAATGTTGGTGTATTCTGAAATCTTTCAAAGGCATTTGATTGTGTGGATCGTCTTTTGTTTAATAATTTTAAATACTACGGTATTCGTGATGCCGCACTTAATCTGTTCTCGTCATATCTCTCAAACAAAGCAAAAATTTGCAATAAATGGTGTAGTGTCATCGGGGCGTGAAATAAAATGAGGTGTCCCTCAGGGATCGATACTGGGTCCTTTTTTGTTCTTGATCTACATACAGGATCTTCCTGAAATTGTACAAAAATTTCAAAGATAGTAAGTACTTTTTGCTGATTATTATTTGTAAGTTGAAACTTATGCTGCTGATTGAGCTGCTGCTGAGCTGAGCTGATTATTATTTGTATTATTTAAAATTGGCTTGTAGCAAACAATTTTACTTTACATTAATAAAAAATGAAAAATGCAGGAAATAGAATAAATGGAGCCCTACACTCTATTGTCAAGAGTCAAAATGTGTCGAAAAGGCACGTACAGGCCACGCAGATAGAGAATAGATCTGAAAATGGCAGCAATGGCAGCAGGGTACATATGGTACAGTTGGCAAAACAAGTTCTCAAACATCGATTTTTATTTTTTTATTGACTTTTTTTGTTATAAATTAATTAATAATAGTAGATTAATATTTTTTAATATTATTAATTAATAGTAGTAGAAATAATGTCAAAAAATATTAATAAAATAAATAAGGAGCAAGGGTGCATATGACACTGGATTTTAAAATTTGTCTTTATTAATTGTTACATATCAGAATCATATTACAAAAATACCACCTCACATCCATAAATAAAGTCACGTCCTTATTCCTTAGGCCAGTAAAGTAAAGGCGGAACTACATTAGACCGACGCACACGACTGAGACGTCGCGGACGTGTGTGATAGGTGTGCACACTAGACCAACGCCGCCGACGCGTACGCGTGTTTTGTGCGATCATTTCACGCTGGTTTTTGAACAAGACAGGCGGTACCTGCCTAGTTAAATGATTATTAGTTCTCTATAACACACAAGAAAAGGATTTAGTTTAAAAATGTACGAATCAGACAGAGAATTTGAAATAAATTTAATTTCTTTTTATGGCTTTGAAACGACCAACAGGGGAGAAAAGGTTTTATAAACCGCTTGGTTCAGCAGTATCCTGGTCATCTGAACCCATAATTGGTTCAATTCCCTCCATCAATTAATCAATTGACAATCCTCCATGGACTGGTCACTTTCACAGTCCTGGTCTTCATAGTAGTCACTTTCATCTTCGCTGTCGCTGTTCATACCGACACAGATAATGAAGTCCTCAATTTCACTCTTCCTACCTACATCGCGATTCCAGTATTCTTCTTCGACTCTTTTGATGTGATTTTTTTGTCGTAATTGGAGCTATGGCCTCTTTTGTGAACTCCTCAATTTTATTTTCGTGTTGCTCCACATTTTTATCTGCAACCTGTTATTTTATTAAATTCCAAACATGTCACAGTTGTAAGGAGGGAGGCTGAGGACTTCATGGCCATGTTCACGCAGAAGTTCGTCCACCAAATACTTTTTCTCTGGGCGATGCTTTATTAGCTGCATGAGCAACTCTGCTTTGGTCCAGTCTTCTTCAAATGAGACACCGTGCTCCTGCATCCATATCTTTATGCCCGCTTTGCGGGTTGCAGTCGTTGGCGCTTTATCCAACTGCATACTGTGGTAGGGTGCATTTTCCATGACGAGAATGGAGTTTTCAGGCAGATTTGGTATTAGTTTTTCTTTTAAATATTTCGTAAAGTTATTACCTCCATATCGTCATGGTAGTCGCCTTTTTTTGATTTAGCTTTAAATAATAATCCTGCACCCTCCACAAACTCATCCTCAGAGCCGGCATGAACCATCACCCTTTGTCCAGGACCATCATTTTTGCGAACGCCTTTTTCGGTGGATGACTGCCAGCACTTGCTGACAGTATAATGGGTATGGATCCACGACTCATTCATTTATACTACTTTCTTTTTATCCGCCCCCATGGCATCATTTTGTCGGAGGCGGGGTAAATATTTAACTCGCCATGCTTTTATATTATCGCGCTCTATTAGCACCATTCGGTTCTGGCGGTATTTTTTAAATTTAAATGCGAGCTTTTCTTTTAAAATCTTTCATAATGTCGTTTTGGAGCCTTTACAGTTTAATTCAGCTTTTGCTGACGCCAAAATCGTGTTCAGCGTAGGTACCTCCTTTCGAACGTCCTATATTGAGGCCAAATATCTCTAATGGCACATATATCGAAGTTGGGGACACACGTATTATTTTTTCCTTTTCTGCCTTACTTGGCGTACGGAGCTTGGTGTTGGTTTGTTCTGCAAGTTTACCTGAAATAAGAGTAAAAGTACCTGGTTGACTGAGCTTTGCTCGGTATTTTTCGCTCGGTTTTTTTTATTCGTGTATTTTGGAAATTATATTTAGATACAAATTACATACTGATGTAATACGAATAATATTTTTTGATCTTAGCGACATAATAGAAAAAACTGAACTGGTTATTTGAATAAAAAATCATGAGTGCAATTAGTTTAATTAAAATTTTCGTGTTTTTAAAAAATACTAAAAAAAGGGCTTGAAAAAATAGATATTCTCAAAAAAGAAAGGAACTTGAAAAAAAAGTTAAAAAAAGTCTGGGCTCGAACCATGGTATTACGATTTTGTGACCGCCCAATATACCAATTAAGCTATTTGTAATCATCAATAAACTGTCAAAATTTACCTTCTTATTCTAACGATATTGTAGCAGTTTTTCATTGCCTAAAAACACGGACAAAAAGACATTTTCTAAAAATAAATCCTAGATAGATCGATTTATTGCCCCCGAAACTCCCTGCACACAAAATTTTATGAAAATCGTTGGAGCCGTTTCCGAGATTCCGAATATATATAATATAAAAAAAAAATATATATATATATAATATATATATATACAAGAATTGCTCGTTTAATGGTATAGGATATTACTATTACTGTCAGTTATCGTTATAGAGCGACAGTGAACTTAGTCTTACTCGCTGCCAAAAGGACTCGTTTAAAGGCCAAAAGCTATTTATATAAAAACCAGACTCGTTTCCAGCCTAGAAAATCTATATAAAAAATCATACTCGATAGAGGTAAGGCTAATCATCTTCAAATAAATTGATTTATATATCTATCTTGGTCACGCCCATAAAGCAACCGCGTAAAATAATGTGTAGGTACCATGTCATTACCTTCTTTCTTTATTTTCGATATAGTAGCCATCGATAAATTAGTCGCCATCGCTGCGCGTGCAGCGCTATACTTTAACGGATGATAACGCTCCAAGTTCTTCTCTTCGTTACAGTATTTTATAACGTTGTAAACAATGTCACGTGCATCACTGTGAACAATCTTTCCAAGTTTTCGTGAAGCGTTTGTTCAATCAATCACAAAATGTCAACGTTCGTAACAAAAACTTAACAAAAATAAATAACAATAAAACGTAACGCAATCAAATAACAATCAAACTCACCAAAAACAAAATGAATATCAACGAAAACAACAAAATAACGGAACGAATTTAACGATAACTCGGAGTGCGTCAAGTAGCGTGGAAAGCAAATCTTGACTGACTATTTTTTGTAGCGCGTATAGTGAGTGAGTAGTGTAGCGCGAGTAGTGAGACTGTGTGAGTACAGCAATAGAGAGTGAGCGAGAAAGCATGCGAGCGGACGCCATTTTCAGATCTATTCTCTAACTGCGATATGATAAGATATGATAAGGATATAGAACGACGAGTGAATGCGGGAAATAGAGTAAATGGGGCCCTGCACTCTATTGTGAAGAGTCAAAATGTGTCGAAAAAGGCACGTATGGCAATTCACAATGCTGTGTTGGTCCCTACTTTAACGTATGGTAGTGAAAGTTGGGTGTGGCAGAAGAAGCACGAGAGTAGAATGAACGCAGTAGAAATGCGGTCGTTAAGGAGTATGTTAGGGCTGAATCTTAATGACAGGGTAAGAAATTGTGTAATAAGAGAAGAGTGTGGTTTGCAAGATGATGTAGTGACCAGGATTAAGAAAGGAATGCTTCGGTGGTTTGGTCATGTGGAAAGAATGGATGAGGAAAGAGTGACAAAGAAAATTTATGTTGCAGAAGTGAATGGCAGAGTCGGAAAGGGACGTCCTAGGCGAAAATGTATCGACTAAATTGGCGATTTATTGAAAACGGGCCAAATTAGGAGTACTCTTAACCGACGAGCATGTATGCGTAGGTGTATGGATGTGAAGGAGGCGAGAGAGGTGTGTCAGGATCGTGCCAAATGGAAGTCTTTAGTCTCTGCCTACCCCTCTGGGTGACAGGCGTGAGTGTTTATGTTATGTTTATGTATTAACAAAAAATAAAATGTTTAGTCTATACTGTCTTAATCGCCGAAAACGTTGTAATTAATATACAATATAATAATTTAGATTTCGAGATTTCTCGCAATTTTTATTGATTCCAAGCTCTGGTAAGGAGACAAAAACGAGTGATTGGTACCGAATCAAAGCACTTATTAGAGCCGTGGTAGCTCAGATGGTTAGCGCTCGCTATAAATTTCACAATACGCGAGCAAACCGGGTTCGATCCCCGCCGGCACCAATGAAATTGTTAATTTAACTTAATTGACAATTTTAAGTGCTGATTTACCACGTGCTCGGCGGTGAAGGAAAACATCGTGAGGAACCTGCATGTCTAAGGAATAAGATAAAAAATATTTCGAAGACATGTGAAGTTCGCCAACACGCATTGGGGCAGCGCGGCGGACTATTCCTTGCCCTAAAACCCTCTCAAAAATGAGAGGAGGCCTGTGCCCAGCAGTGGGACGTATATAGGCTGTAACTTTACTTTTTACTTTACAAAGCACTTATTTCGTTACTACTAATGGTTCACATGCGCAGATTTTTAATTAAAACATAAAATTGCACAATTTTTTTAAAAATCCACTTAAGTCATTAATCAAACGATAAAACAGGAGCAGCGATCTGCCACCAGTCAAGTTCCCGCCAAACCTCCTTCATAAATTTTTTTTTTGTAGTTTATGGCATTTTGTTATCCTTGATGCCAATGACAAATAAAAAGAAGGAAGTTAATAATGTACTCTACGAACTACACTCTTTAATAGCAACTAATCAAAATAACTGAATAGCTATTATCTTTTCAAATTAGCTTAAAATATTGCCATGTTTGTAGTACCTTTAGAAAATTAATAAAGGAGTTCCCGCCAAAACTCCTTGTCATTAATTTTTTTGTAGTATATGGCATTTTGTTATCCTTGATGCCAATAACAAATAAAAAGTGGAAAGTTAATAATGTACTCTGTGAATTATACTCTTTGAAAGCAACTAATCCAAAAGACTGAATAGTTATTATCGTTTGACATTAGCATAAAATGTTGCCTTGAAACGTCTGTGAATAAAACATAAATTCCAAACTAACTAAATCTATTAAGCAAAGATCGCAGATCGCAGTAACTTGGTGTCATAATTGAAATGTTAATCTGCAGTAAAGTTCAGAGGGCTTTTCGTAATATTCGCCTGTCTGTTTGTCCGTGTGTCAATCACAATTTAATTAGTGAGCGCGACGGGCGCGACCCGAATGTACGATAGAGTTTTACTGGGTTTACCATTCAATGTTATGCCATTTTGCGACTTTCTTACATCGAATATAGAATATTATATTTATAGCCATAGAGTAATTAGACTTAGAGTGATAGTGTCATTCAAAATTCCGTTCAAAGTTGAAGCAACAACACAATGTGTGCGTTTGGCAGAAAAAAGCGCTAGCAAGCGCTTACAAGCGCTAAAATAGTTTTCGGCCAGGACACGATTGCTACGTCAGTAGCGCTGACACAATCGCCATTTTGTTTATTTAATTTGTTTGTTTCGAAGTAGAAATTATAAGTTGTTTTGTGCAATATTAGTTTTAAGTAATATAATGACATGAATAGACATATACATGTTATCAAAAATTCATGATTGGTAAGTTTTTAATATGAATACTTTACAAACATATATTTAAATTAGGTTAGGTTCCCCGGTTAAAACTAACAACGTGTCCTGGAGGAAAATAGCTACTTACGATTTGACAGCGCTTACCGCTTACGATCGCCATTTTGCTTACAAGCGCTTGCTAGCGCTTTTTTCTGTCAAACGCACCCAATGAATGTGTGCATAAGCGGCCTGTAATTACGTTTGCCCGCACGCACACAAGCAAATGAGTAATTTATGCAAGTAAATGGCGATTTCCCCAAAAAATGGGCAAAGTTTAATAGGAGACATAGTCGTAAAATTTGTATTTAGGTTGCGTTTAGAATTATTTATTAATAATTTACAAAGAGAGAAATATAAAATTACTTATATTTGTTAACTAATATTTTATTAAAATTAATTATATAGGTAATATCACATACTACAATAATATTAACAAATCTATTATGTCTTTATATTATTCTGTTAGAAAAGGTATATTTATATATTAGAAAATATATATTTATATAAGTATATAGTATTATATAATTATATAAATATATGATATACTTTTTTGAATAGGCGTTTTGTATTAAAACAAAATAAGATTCGGAAGGAGAAAAACTATTCAAATAAAACACGAAACTAAAAATATTTATTAAATAACTATATACCCAAGTACTTAAACTAAACGTACTCTTACTAATATTACTCTTACTTAATAAGTAATAACCTTACAACTGCCGCTTTGATGACGCTATCCGCGAAATATTATCTTTTTTGGATTCATTTAAGAATCGAACTCTTAGTTATGTAAGAGTTCGATTCGTTTCGTTTTTTATTAGTGATCGATGTACATAACGTTCTACAATAAGCTGCGCCAGATTTGTGTCGTGATGTTGCGAATTGATGTGCTCTTCTACAATAGGAAATAGAGAAAACCAACGCGTTTGGAAATAACTTCGAGACATAGCTCTTTCTCTGAATTGTTTAACTGTGCATTATTCTTAATATAATTTCGCAGATTATTTTCAGCAATACTACAAATGGAGTAAACTTCATTAGAAATTTTCAGCAATACTACGAATGGAGTAAACTACACTAGAAACGTAAATTAGTTAGTTTTCGTTAGTTTTCTTGGCGATTAAGTCTAATTTTTTCAATTCATTGAGCAGCACAGACCACCTAGCCTACGAGACATGTAAAGAAAGGCGACAAATTTCTGTACTTCATCTGCTCAACCAGAGCCTATACAGTTGAACACGAACGCTACCCTGTTTAGTAGTGACCAGACAACAGACCTGTGCACTGCGTCCTCTAAAACAGTAAAATATGCACACTTGCGCAGTAAATTGGTGTGTTAGTGATAGCAGGAAACGTAATTTCGAGAAGGATAAAGTCATGTTTCACCGATAAATGCATCATTTAATAATCTTAAAATACTAAAACCGTGAGGGTGCAACGTGTTCTGGCCGTAGTTCTGAGGTTGTCCTTGTCAAGCACGCAGTATTATAGTTACGTCTCTGTCAATCAATCAGAGGGGCTGCAGGCGGCACGTGTAAGTAGAAATGCCCAAAAAAGTATCGATGCAAGATTATCGACTATTTATTGTGTTATTATTTTTTGTGTAGACGAACAATCATACTATTATATTTGTGTATATTAATCTATATGTAATTGTAATTTGAAATCCAAATTACAGTTTTACAAACCCTAATTAATAAAAAATAAAGGTAATTTTTGTTTACATTTTCATATTACGTTAATTTTACCTAATGTAGATATTTTCACCTGACCGTCGCGGCCGAGGTCGAAACAAAGTCATGGTTTTCGAGAGTATGTATTATGTTATGCATACTCATGCATGCGATTAGCGTTGTAAATGACATGTAAAATACATGTTTATATTTTAAAGAACTTTACTTGTATTAAATGGTGTATTTTACGCATCATTAATTTGTTTATAATTACGTTACGTTGTCATCTTCTCCCATATTTACGCGTACGATTTATGGATGTGACACATCTCTAAGTTACATCTCACGCACCACCCGCAAACCTTTCTTTCTTCTAACCTTGACAGACTAATTTAATTAGAAAATCGTAATGGTATCATGTCTTGTAGGCTGGGTGGTCTGTTTTGAGCAGAAACAGTCGGACCAGACGAAAATCTAAAAACGAATACGTTTAAATTGGCAATAATATTCACGTTATTATCAACTTCAATTCATTAAAACAAAATAAATATTTTTGTGATATTTTGGTTAAACGTTAACTATTGTCTTTACCATAATTTAATACACCACTGTTGGCTCGTGGCAAAACGTATCGTCTTTTTAGGAAATGGCGAAGGTATGTAAATCATTATTAGAATTTAAAAAAATGTTCATAGGGTATTTATCCTAAAACACATACTATAAAAAAGATAAAAATAACTGCACATTTACAAAACAAAATAAATAAAAATACATACTCATGCGTGAATACTGTAGGTATTTTTATTTTTTATATAACAACAATAGTCCCATATTGTCAGTATGTAATTATAATATGAAGAAAATATGGGGTAAAATATTTTACTATGCCTAGCAACATTCTCATTATATTGGCGTCTGTCGAATTTAAGATTTATTATTTTGTTTTGATGAATGTTTTTTATAAAAATATAAGATGCTAGGCAGTAATTACCAGTGAAATGAGATTTTTAGATTTTTTTTCATGATTATGTGATGAGTTGCGACACCCTTTTAAAGCACAGTAAGTTGTTTTTTTGCAAAATGGCGCGAGCTCATTACACGACTACGTGGACTCGAGTACGAGTAGCGAGTACTGACTACTATTCGATATTCTATGGTATGACACGCTGAAATTCGATAGCTACTACCGCGGCCGGATAATTCTATGTTTATAGCTCAAACCAACAAAAATATAGACGGAGCGCTGCTTTATTTCAAGTAACGCCAAAACTTTGTGCTTACAGTGCATTTAATTACTTACGATGATATACAGAGGCCATTAACCTCCTAATCCCAGTGAGGCACGAGCGTGTCGGATTGCCGTCTCATGGGTCTTTTTGGTGTGGGAATAGAAACTGCAATGTTGATAGTCTCTGTTGAGAGTGGCCGCCATCCACCTCAACCAATATTCGGTCTACAGATATCAATGTGTCTGTCTGTGTCCAGGGAACGTTTGGTGGAAGTTTTTGTTGAAGGTTTAATTTTTGACTCTTTTGCTTGTACTAAATACTACTGGTAAAGCCACGCAGTAGCTATGTAATGGATGTAGCACGAATGGGTTGGCTCGACCAGGGTAGGGTCACGCTCTCACAGAATACCAGTGTAAAATAGCAGCTTTATGCTGCTGTGCTTCCTATGGTGGGCGTAGAGATCCGGAGACCCTATTTACTGAAAACTAGGCATTCCATCTTAGTTCTCGGGGGTGATAACGCAACTGCATTTTGATTCTCAATCTAGGATACTTGTGGATGTCTATGGGCCACCGCATCCAATTACTATCAGTTAGACTGTGTGCTCGCTTGTCACCCTTATTCTATAAAAATCACAAGCACAAGGTAACATCTAGAATGAAAAAAATTAGAAATCATCTAAATAGTTATTATTTTAAAAACTTCATTTCCTACTTTACCCTAACTGCCAGGGTGGTGGAGAACCATTGAAATCAGTTCACAACGAGCGAACATATCGCGTAGGTACTACAAAAAAACATGTGCTCAGTTCACACGTGGTAGAAGTGAAACCTTCAAAAAAAGGAGACCAATAATTATCCCATCTTACTAAGGAAACTCTGTTTATGGTATTCTATATCATTCTCTCGCAGGCTAAATCCTGTACACGTACATATATGTTTGTCTCTTTTTAGTGTCGCTTTTTCATTTCAGCGTTTCAAATCACAAATATTCTAAAGAAGATTTCACTTCAGAAAGAACATACAGTCGAATGACGGCTAATAATCTTACGCTCGCCAAATGTCGCTAGTTGACAATGAGGTGAAGTTTTTGAAGCAAAATCTTCTTTAGCTTCGTTACGCGTTTTGTTCAACAAGGTACGAAGGTGTCGTGTGCGTATGGAATAAACAAGCGGTGAAGAACAGCCAAACCTTAACTTCGTAATAGGTAAAATTGAAATAAATCTTTTTGTAATTGTTGAGTACTATACTTCTTCAAGGAATAAGTTCTATTTAATGTTCATCACATACATTAGTAAGACATGCAGGAAGTCGATGGATGCAGGTGGCTCAGGACCGTGTTTTATGGCATACCTTGGGGGAGGCCTATGTTCAGCAGTGGACTTGTGAAGGGCTGTAATGATGAATGATGATGATCTTCATCAGCTTCAGACCGTAAAAGTAATGAATGGTGCTTAATGAGGTTTCACTTCTGACGCGTGTGAGCCGCTCGCACGTTTTTTTTTTTTTTTGTTATACAATGTCATTTCATTTATAATTTGGTTTTAAATAAAAGTTTATCAGTTTCTAGAGTATATTAATACACAAATCAATGCCTCAGTAGTTTGTTCTTTAACATTTTGAACATTAAAAAAAATTTCTATTTTTATGAATAGTTTGGTTTATTTATTATTAATCTAATTAATATAAAATATAACTAGTGGTACAGAAAGAAACATTAACCTTTACATTTTTCGAAGAAAAAATAACTTCCCCACTACGAAATAAACGCTTTATAATCCATAAAAACTAGTTTTATTTAAAGGTTAATTTATTGTCAAACCATTGTAAATCAGAACGTGTAATTAAAGGAAGTAAGGAAAGAGGCAAGAAATAATGGTTCCTTATATTTACGCGAACAATACAAATTAAATTACTTAGTTGAAATTTACGGATTTTTTCGCGTTTTATTTTAAATTTTTCATTCCCCGATCGACCCGGTGAGGAACTGCGGTGTTGACTTCCTGATGTCATAGTTAGCACGGCTACATTCAGTTTAAGAATATTAATTTTTCCGTAGATCGGACCATGTCATGGGTGTTATAAAGCACCTGAAACACCGAGAATTAATAAAATCCGTAAAATTAGTTTCATTTAAGGCAAGAAAGACTTTATTTGACATAAACCAATTTACCTTCATAACACAATAACCACGTCAAAGCTTCAAGTGCAAAAATACTTTTTGTTTTTGGTTAAAAACTTAGTCATACCAAAAGAGTCGAAAGTAGGATCTGAGATCGATTAATCGAAGAATCGGTTTCTTTTGCCATCAATTTAAATCCTTTCGATCTATTTAAATCGATATATGGCACTGAATCGATACAGTGAATCGATTTTACATTCTAGAAAACTGAGATTGAATATTTTTCTGTTTTTAATATTATTATAAAATTATATTTCTATAAAATTGCTAAACTCGTAAAGAATGACAGTTTTTCTATTCAAAAACTCGCAAAATTGCTGTGTGCTCAATTTCTTTTGCCTCCCTGTTATGGATTGAAGAAATAGAAAGTAAGTAACGTTTGTAACCTGTACTTTGTTATAGCTTTTGATATTGTAAATATAAGCTTAGAACGCAAATCGAAACAAGACTGATTTCCTCAAATTGTTGTGGTATGATTGTCCATCCGAATCGATTAAGAAATCGATCTTTTACTGAAATAATCGCCATCCCTAGTCGGAAGCGAAACAGAATAATGTAGCGTTAATACTTGCGTACAACTTTGTAAATGGTATAGAGAGCCAGTAAAATTACAGGTTGTGAACTGCAAGTTTGTTTGTTAGTTTAGTTTTATAAAAAAAAAACTCAACGCTGATTTATTACATTTTTTATAGAATGAGGGTGGCAAACGAATAGGCACTCCACCTGATGGTTTGTGGATCCTGTGGCCCATAGACATCTACATTTATCCTCGATTAAGAATCAAAACGCAAATGCGTTGTCACCCCGAGGACTAAGATGGAATGCCTCGTTTCCAGTAAAAAAGGGTCTCCGGATCTCCGCACTCAACATACGAAACAAATAAAAAACAAACGTATTAAGCTGCTATTTTACGCTGGTATTCGTGACAACGTGGTCCTTCCCCGGTCGAGCCGACCCATTCGTGCTACAACTATAATATAGCTGCGGTGAAGCTCTACCACGTCTACATCTCTGAGAGCGATAAATATAAATATAAATTGGAATTAACAATTTATTTGCTATGCGCGGATATCCAATTCGCTGTTGGCATGTTATGAAATTTAAGGTTCTATGTTACTTCATCGTCATCCTCATCTTCATCCCATCACAAGTCCACTGTTTAAAAATAGGAACTGCGTGTATCGACTTCCAGCATCACTTATTAGGTCCTTACTCCATCTAGTGGGAGGCTACACTACGCTCACACACTCCACTTTATGAACTTACACCTCGATATTATAAGATATTACAACAAATATTAAATGAACTGGTATTGCTTGTGGTCTAAATTCGACTAATTACACAGCATAGAGCTAAGAACGTGATAAAATGATGACGTGAAGTATTTTGCATGGAAGAATCAATACACACATGATTTTCTTTTTTCTGCACATCTATGACACAGTACTCTTCGAATGATATAAATTTTATTCCTGTCCTTTTTATAATAAATTATTGTAAAAAAGTATTTTAATTTTCGATGTTCAAGTATTAAAACAAGGAACACAACAATTTACGCACTTTTTTAATTCGGATAGTGGACTGGTCCTAAAGACGCGTATATCATGGTCCCCCTATCCGCCATCTGTCGGTGACGGGCCGTGTGAAACCCACTTATAATCAGCCACAAAATATTACATCATTGTAAGCCAAAACTAGTGTAGACATCGCAGCCGGTTATTTCTGTGACGAATGACTTTATTTTTAAACATTAATTATGTCGCGCCTGCGTTATAAATAATTCGAAAGACTTCATTACTTATTGCTCGTGTTTGTTTACTCGCACTTTCGATGTGTGTTGATATTATGTTTCTGTAAATATAATATCCGGCTATTGGCAATTTAGTGTAATCAAGTGGTTAGACCTGATTACTATGACGAAGTCTTGGGTTGAAATACCAACCGGAAGTTCAACATAACCATAAGTTATGGTCGTGACCGACAATCCAAGGACCACACGGGTAACCAGCAGCAATCCAAGGACCACACCTCAGTAGCCAGAGTAGCCAGCCTCAAGCAAGTGTCGGATATCCCGCGGACTACAAGGGTAACCAGCCCCAAGCAAGTGTCCAGCTATCCTTGACCGATAACTCGGTAGTACCTTCTCCAACAACCATAATTAAAGTTTACTAGTTTATTAGTCGTCAAAATCTCATAAAAACTATAAAACGAAAGGTTCAAATTAGGTACTAGAAAATAGCAAAAGTGCTAATCGAATGAGTCTGTAGTTAAAGCAAAGAAAACAAACATTTACTCTCTTCTGTATATACCTTTAGTTATGGTTAATTAAGTAAAACGGTAAGTTTATAGACCGTAAACTTACCGGCAACCAACTGCGAAAAAGGAAGAATCACTGGTCCTACCGTATCGTTATACTTATCTTTATATTTATACCTACACAATTCATTCCTATGATTATTAGAGTGGGGTAATTTGTAAACTTGAACGAATGCACCAATTTGTATATTTAGGTATGGAAAAATTAAAACTTTATAAAATAAGGTGTTTTTAAGTTTCAGTTTGTTTAAGTTTTTTTTTTTTAATAAAAGGTAAGGGTGACAAGTGATCACACAGTTAAAATTATGGTAAGTGAATACTGTGACCAACAGACATTTACATCTAACCTCGATTAAAAATAAATATGCAGAGGCAAAATGTCTTACAAGTAAAAAAGAGTCTCCGGTTATCATCACTCACAATATGTAACAAAGCAGCATTGAGCTGCTTTTTAACGCTGGTATTTAGAGAGAGCGTGGACTTGGTCCTTTTCCGGTCGAGCCGATCGTTCTATAACCAACTGCAGTGTGGCTCTACCACGATAAAACTACAACAAATTCAAAATGGAAGTTAAAAAATTAAGTCACAAGTAGAAGACAACTGCGAAGCGGTTCGGCATGGGAAACTGTGTAACGCATAACTTTGCATGACATAACCTTTAGACATAGCTTCTGTTTCATTCATTTTGCATGCCTTACAATTTTGAATACCAACTAGACTGTCTAGCGACGCATGTGGTCGGATGTTCCGCATATGGAAAGGTCGTCACACTTTCCACAGACTGTCATTTACAATCTTCAATGCTTTATTTGTATAGCACTTGGGCTTAGTATTGCATGGTTGAATGGTTTTCTCTATTTGGTCGGGTAATACGCGGCAGACAAAGCGGCGTACGCGATCCGAGTAGGTACTTATTTTACTGCAATACAGATGTTATTTTCCTGACACGGAACGTTTAATTAAAATACATTTAACTATGCAAGTGAGAGAGAGAGAGAGAGAGAGAGAGAGAGCAATTATAATAATCGTATGCTCCATTTTAATAACCATGAGTAGGGAACGCAACTATCAATGTCAAATGATGAAATGATGTTTATTAAAGAGTATATTATAATCACTACGTTGTAATGTTTAAGAAGACGTTGTTGTGAAGAATTGCATTTTATATCGTGATATACATTTGGTTCTTCGTACTACTTACTGAATGCCAGCGTAAAATAGCAGCTCGATACTGCTGTGTTTTGTATGGTGAGTGGAGAGAACCGGAGACCCTTTTTTACTGGTTACGAGGCTTTCCATTTTATTCCTCAGGGTTGACAACGAATCTGTATTTTTCATTCTTAATCGAGGACAGATGTGGATGTCAATGGGCCGTAGCATCCACTTACTATCGGGTGGGCTGAGTGCTAGCTTGTCACCCTAATTCTATATAAAAAAATCTTCATCAGCAGTCAAAAGCTAGATATGGGGCCATTCCTCCAAAGGATTTGTCGTGATCGTCACACTTTGCAAGCAATATTGGCGATCCGCAGTACGAGGTGGCACGTCGAGGTATTTTACACCTGGCATAAAAATAAACTTGCGGTATAACCAATAGAAGCTATAAGATCATTTTGACGCCTGCGGAATGAAATAGGATGATGGGAGTTACGTCGCCAAAACATTTGGTATAGGGGTTTTCAATAGTTATGTATATTTTCAGGTTAGAGGCAATTTCTTTTTAAAGAGGATCTAAAAAAAGTAAAATTTGCAGTAATTTACATCTTAGGTAATTATTTTAACCAATGAATAATTAATCGAATCAGGCGGTTACTTTGCGGATTTCCGTTATATAAAAGTTAAAATTCATTTGCTAAGATCCGCGTAAAAAATAAAAAAGATGTGTTTTACCTACTTTGACTAGCACCTCCCGCTCTCCCTCAATTGCGTGCACTATCCCCGTCACCACTTATTTCCACACCACTACATGAGGTGAAACACACAACAATAATACAATAATTTACGACATGTGTTTCGCCTATAAACGAGGTGTAATCGGGAGGAATAGACTCGGAATGGGTTCCACTTAGCGGTTTTCTATAATTCCCATCCATTCCCATTGTTCCTGGCTATTAATTTAAACACAGTAAGGAACAATAGCACCTAAAGCCCGGTTGATAGTCGTTACTAGGCATGATAGGCTATTATAAACTAGAAACACGAAGGGAAGACGCTCTCGGCATGAAAAGGAACCAAGGTTCGGGGGTCCTCTTGATCCGGCCACGAAGGGCCAATTGAAAAGGACCAATGGGGATTAAACGTTCGATTAAGAAACAGAAGGGAGGAATCGAGGCTTCTCTCGATCCGGCCTCCTATAACGCCTACGTTGGGTTTGGGAACAACGTATGTGATCTCCGCAACGGAGTAACACACAAGGGCGATAACCTCTTCCTTTTCAGCGAGTAGGTTCAGACGGGGATTACGGGTCTTCCGAAGTCGTCCCGGTCCCAACGCCTTAATTCTTCGATGTGGACTGTATAATCTTGAGGGATGAATTACTTGGGAATAAAACAGCAATTATCTTCAAACCGTTCCGTGAAAGAGTAACCACTTTTCCCTACCACTTCCCTATACTCTTCTTATTGACTGCTGGTTTTTCACTTTTCTCGAACTTTTTTCCCGAACGATTCCCGAAGGATTCCCGAACGAATTGCAATAAAACTCATTTACTAAGCTACCCCAGAGCTATACGCGAAAGTGAGCCGCGCCATTCGCGCGCTTGCGCAACTCAATTACATGAATTTGTTCTATTACTCTCTCACGTTTTACTTAATTACTTTATTTGCATAAGTCATACATCAACATAATTTACGTGTATAGATAGCACAAAACAATATCTACACTACGATATACATTACATTTTTTATATCACGAAAAACCTATTATTTATTTAACAAAATATGCCTATTTTACTCACAAATTCAAACTCGAAATTTCTTAAATATTTAACATAGAAAGTTAAAACAATGTTTTCCACTTGAAATTATACATATGTTAACTAATACAATAGTTTAATTTACATTTTCTCTATTTATTTCACTATTAAAACACTTTTAAATTTCTTATACAAAACTATCATTATTTCACTTATACACAGGAATTTTCACATAAAAATAACACAGAATTCACCTTTTTAGCACGTACAATTAACCTGAAATGTTTTACAAGTCATTTTTACATAAATTGCTGAAATTACAAATATTTAAATTTTTACATATTTGGCCTCCTAAGTACGTGGCTAGCGTGCGTCTATGAACTCACACTATTTGAACAACTAACTTTTGCACGGCTCTCGGCTATCAGAAAAAATGAAAGTCTGATATACACCAATTTTAACAATATTGGGTGAATAAATGCTTCTACACAATTTTCAAACTGTAGGAAACTATTTCTAATCAGATTCTTATCAGTTATCATGTTTCTTATCAGATAACAATATAAGTGAATGTTCTCATAAATCAATCGTGGCAAATAGGCATTTGTTTTCGTACAAAACATATCAAACTTGTATAAGACAATACTTATGCGATTAATTTCCATCTGAGTGATCATCTCGACCGGGGAACAAATCCGATCTCTAACTTCACTTTAATATTCCTTTGAATTTACATCATTGGAAAGATGATTTCAACCGGGGAAACAATCCGGTAACATAATTTATATCTTAAATCCCTTATGAATTTATTAAGCGATATTACTTAGGAAAACAAATAAACTAGTCCGGCCTGGGAGTCGAACCCAAGACCTTCATATCATTAATTCGATATTTCTTTAAGATTTAACTAAGCATTTTCTTATCAGAACCTTGCTATTGGAGAATATGCCTTTGAGAAGTTATTCGTCATCGGTTGACTTAATAAACTGAAATATTCTAATAGGCGCGTCGCCAACACGGCACTTACTAAAAGTGATCCGTGGTAAATGCATAGCCCATTCTACAGATAGTTAAGCTATGTCCCTGACGAGTACGTAAGACGACGTCTTGTCGGTGCTCGGTGCCGCAGGCGCGCATCAACTAGCTACAGCATGCGCATTTGATGCGCTTTTGACGCACTGCGTGTAGTTAACGTGGTTTTACAACAGACTGATTTGTTTGAATGTACTCTGAATGAATTCACAAAGGCCGCTTATTGTAAAATATCTTTAAGTTGTGCATAATATACCTATATTATGTTTATTCTAATTTCTAAGTTTGTAACTACACTATTTTATTATGTAATACACCTGTGATGATAGTTGGAAGTTGTCAATAAATATATAGATAAAAATAAATAAATATTTATATATTCAACAGTGGACTTTTGATGGGGTGTAATGGTGAACATAAAACATATGCTCAGTAAGAAACAGGGTTTATACATAATTGCCATATGTTCCATTCCTAGCGATTATAGTATAAAAAATCAAGGATTAGATAATACAATTTATACAAATGTTCTGCAATTTTTTAGAACTTGTTTGATTCTTATTGTTCATAGACTCAATCAGAAATCAGTGACTTTAAACATGTTTTTTTGTGATTTTTTCCGAAGCAGTCGTGGTATCTCTCGGGCTAAGTAGGTACTTGACGTTTTTCTCTTTTTTATAAGAGAAGTAAATGGTTGCTGTCGCCTATAGACATCTACGTCTATCCTCGATTATGAATCAAAATACAAATGCGTTGTCTTCTGTGAGGACTAAGATGGAATGCCTCGTTTCCAATAAAAAGGGTCTCCGATTCTCTACACTCACCATACGAAATACAACAGCAATAAGCTACTATTTTGCGCTGGTACTCTGTGAGAGCGTGGTCCTTCCCCGGTCGAGCCGACCCATTCGTGCTACAACTATACTGCTAATATAGCTACATCATGGCTCTGCCACGTGTAACGCACTTTCACAGCATGCGAGAGATCTGGTTTCGATCCCCATCGGCATCAATGAAGTTCTCGGTTGCAATTTTAAGTGCTGATTTACCACGTGTTTGGACGTGAAGAAAAACATCGCGAGGAAACCTGCATTTCATTTCAAAGTAAAGTAAAGTTATCCGTCGTAGTATGCCTTTACACGTCCTGTACTTACTGGGCCAGTCTCTACTACTTCCAGTCGGACAGTCTCTTCGGAGCGGGATTAAGGGTATGGAAGTGTTCAAAACATTTTATTTATTTCACTGACATGCAGGTTTTCTCACGGTTCTTTCTTTCACCGTTGAATACGTGGTAACCGTTATCACCAGCGCCGGCCGCCACATAGCAGCCCCGCCTCGGGAGAGGACTTCATCTCCCTCTTTTCCTTCTCAAGTAAGGCGTACCGGGAACAAATGGCGCGCCTTAATCCGGGACCTTTAACTCCACCTGCAAAACGGGCACCTTCCCGTTGGGGTTGTAGAGGGAGGTTACTTTACCCACCAACAACTTAAACGTGTGCCGATTGGCACATGCTGTCAAGTGATGATACAGCGGTGTTAATCAAATTATATTCCTACAATCGTCAACGTTCATAGGAAACTATGACAATGTATGAAATTGAGACACGTGACCAAGAACTTTATTCATTCCCATTCATTTTAATAATTTTTAAAACCATGTTAGCTCAGGAGCTTAGCTCTTGCCATAAATATCACACTATGCAGTAACCCAGATTCGATCCCCGCCGGCACCGATGAAATTGAAGAAATTAAAAACTTAATTCGAAGACTAGGGTAATGTGGTGGACTATTCCTTGTCCTAAAGCTTGTTGATTTACTTTTTCACTAGCACTAATGATTGTAGAAAGTCAACGTGGCTAAATCATCATCATCATCATCATCAGATCATCAACGAGGGGTTATCATCGATAAGTCTCCTTCGCGCGGATTACGAGTGAATAAATCACACTCGTGGCAGTATAAGAATATCCACTACCCCATATCGTCCCGTGGGAATCGTAAGAGGCGACAGAGGGAGACAGGCAGGAGATGGGCAGCAGCATCTTCCTGATAACAACTGAAAATAATAAGAAAACTCCGGTAAATTCCAAAAATCCGCTTTATGAGGCAGGCAATCTACGAGGGAGGTCCGTGTTCAGCAGTGGAATTTTATAGGCTGTGACGATGATGATGATGACGATGAAATCACACTCTGGCCTATAACGGACGTGACGGCTAGACAGAAGATCATCGGTATATCGAGTTTTGGATGCTGTGGCCACAGACATCTACATTTATTTTCAATTAAGAATCAAAATGCAGACGCGTTGTCACCCCTGAAGACTGAGATGGAATGCCTCGTTCCAAGTAAAAAGGGTCTCCGGTTCTCTGCACTCACCATACAAAACACAGCAGTATTAAGCTGCTATTTCAAGCTGATATTCTGTGAGAGCGTGGTCCTACCCCGGTCGAGCTGACCCATTCGTGTTGCAACCACAACATAGCAGCAGCATGACTCTACCACGTAAAAATATGTAGTTATAGTTTCGTTATAGTTATAGTTGTAGTTATAGTGTTCGAGGGCATTCAAATCGATTTGGATTAACATTAAATTACCAGCTACCCTCTTCTAATGATATACATATAAATAGATGTCTGTTTGTAATATAAAAATAACTTACTTTTTTTAAGCTCAGGAGATTATTTGTATGTTAACGACATAAATTACACCTTTTTAAATTTTGTCTGTCTGTTTGTATGGGCTAGTCTTCGGTATGGCCGGACAGATTGCGATGAAACGTCACGAACAGATATAAGACAATACCAGAAGTGATCTAGGCCAGGGATGGCAAACCAATGGCACGCGTGCCATCAGTGACACACGGCACACAATGTTGGGCACGCTACTGATCACAAAGTTCACTATGGAGAGTATTATACTAAAAACGAATGCGAGTGATCCTGCGGTATGGAGTGTTCGGTTCAGCGGCGGCGGGAGAGAAGCGCGCTCGTTTTTTATTGTCTTAGACCATTCAAGTTATGGTAGCTTTACATAGTTTACTACTTATACAATTTACTACAGTTTACTGATAATGATATAAGTTATTTGTCATCTAATCTGCAACAACAAAATCTACAGTAATGTTACTTTAATTTGAATTACGCGTATAACTGAAACAATATTTATTATACCTTGCAAAATGTTTTTTTTTGTAGTGATTAAAAAGTTTTGAATTGATAGTACATATTTAGTATTATTATTTTCCGAAATTCACGAAGTCATAATTATTTTAGGTCATGTCACGTCATGTCCTCATTTCTTTAGAAAAATGATGATTAGAAAAATGGCACGTTGATACATAAAGGTTCGCCACCCCTGACCTAAGCTACATTTTATTAAAATAAATAGAGGCTTTTTGAAAAATCAAAAACTGATGAAATTAATTGTCTTTGATGCTTATTTGAAACCTAAATATTGACACATTTATAGATACCACCGAGCGAAGCCTGGACAGGATACTAGTATGTAATAAAATAAATGTAAAACAATTCTAATATTTAATAATTCAGGTTAGTATCAGTTGGCAGGTGTAGCTTAGCCGCTAGGTCATGCGGTATGTCCAGGTAAGTCTTCTCTAGTCCAACGGTGAGGATCAAGGCTCGGAGACGGTCCACTTCAACAGCGTCGCCTTCGCTTGACCACACTGTTATCGTGGAGTTCAAAGATGCAGTTTCCCGGAGAAGATCTAGAAGTACCGGTTGACTGTTGGACGCTAAGCCGGCGCGGACCTGGAGAGAACAGTAGAGTGAATCGATCCAAGCTGTTTCTGGGGCAATGAAGTAATAAATTGACACGCAAATCCAAAAATTGCTTGCATATTTTACAGTATTTAAGAAAGAAACGAGCTAACCAGTGGCGAATTATCCTTAAAGCAAACTAGCCAATTACCTAGGGGCGCACGGCTACTTAAAAAAAAAAAGTAGGGCTTCCAAAACGCGCACTTGAATACTCAGATCAATTTATAACTTAAGTCCGAAAGAATCTCTTAGAGAAAAATGTTAAGAAATAAATATATTAATTTTGGCTTCCCAAAATATTTATGAAAATTTAATATTGTACACAAAAACAAAAATAATTTTATTAAAAATGGTGATTTACATTCCGTAAATACTAGGAACAAGTACACACACAAGTTAGTTATACTAGTTAAGTATAAAATTCCACAGCTGAACTCCAAAGAGTCAGTAATTCCTTCATGGGGCAATGTAGGTGCTTTTACAACAAAGTCGTAGAAAATGTGCAAACCTTATCTATCAAAAGATGTAAAAATTGTTGAGTAAGGGTTATTATACTACTAAAGGGTACATGACCCCTGGGACTGAGGTGATCGCTACCATGCTGTTCCTTAACCTTTTCATAACAATTATATGAAATATATTATGAATATTGTAAATTGTGCTTTTTTTTAAAAAAAAAGTCCCGCTGGGTTTCTAGCTGGTTCTTCCCAGGACAGGTTTTTCCCGAATCAGAGGTTAAAGTAAAAAAGACTTTCAATAAGTACCTATTACATATAATCTATATTGAATAAAAATGATTCCATTCTATATTCGTTCATCGCCCTTACTCTCTTATCACCGTTAATCGTTAATGTCCACCTATTACCAGTCCTTATTATTTTGAAACTAAACTTTAATAGTCTACCGAGCAGTGTACGTGGAGCCACGAGCAAGGCATCGTTTAAACGCTTGCTATGGAATCATTTTCTGGCGTTGCAGGAGTAGTTGGTCGATTAACATTTTTTATATTCTTAAATTCTAACTGTTCCCTTTATTCACAGCAGCTATATTTAATTATGTATGTACTTATATATATATATATATATATATATATATATATATAATATATATATATATATATAGCATATTAGGGCAGCATTAAACATATATATGTATATATCTATATATATTGTATGTATATCCATATAATAATATATATGTATAACTATGTTTATAACATGTAATGCAATATGTAATGTGTATGTCTACTTAAAGATGTTTTAACTCATTTGCACTTTGCACCCACAATATCTTCAATGCTTAACCTGGAGGTAGACTGGTAGAGAATGCCTTGTTGCATTAAGTTCGCCTTTTTGTACTCGGTGTGCAAATAAAGCATAAATAAATAAATAAATAGTTATAGCATACAGTTTATTTTCAAACTAACCAAACTAATTAAAAATTATAACATAGAGTTTATTTGCAAATTAAGTAGTTATAATTTTATAAAATATGGCCACCAGAGGGGCGCCGATGAGGTGCTAGATCAGGGCGCTGTCGACATTTAATCCGTCTCTGGAGCTAACAGTGTACCTGATGATAAGTGATTACTGTAGTCAATGTACAGCACTTAAGCAAAGTAGTAGTAGCCTACTAAACGTCAAACTGGATGACAAACGATCACACAGTCCACCTGATGGTAAGTGGATGCTGTGGCCCATAGACATCTACATTGAACCTCGATTAAGAATCAAAACGATGATGCGTTGTCATCCCTGAGTACCAAGATGGAATGCCTTATTTACAGTAAAAAAGAGTCTCCAGATCTCTACACTCACCATACGAAATACAGCAGGATTAAGCTGCTATTTTACGCTGATATTCTACGATAGCATGGTCCTGCCCCGGTTGAGCCGACCCATTCGTACTACAACCATAATATAGCTGCAGCGTGGCCCTAGCTAAATCCTAATGTGGGGGGGGGGGTACCGTGTGTTGAAACATTACTTACAGGAAAAGTGACTGTCTGATTGACTCGTTCGTTCACGAGTCGAAGCATCGTTCCGATCTGCTCCCGGCTGTACTCGCCCAAGGTGATGTTCCCGCCGTAGTTGGTTGTCCAGCCCAAGGAGAGCACTGCGCGCGGGTGCTTCGCCCCCAGAGCAATGAACTTCAGTGGGTCCACGGGGATTGATGTCGCGTTCACCGGCCCCGGAAGGATGTCAGCGTTGAGCCATAACGGGAACGTTACCTACAGTTTCATGATAATTAAATACGGAATTGATTTTTGGTTACCTTGATTTGGTTTTAACCAATCTTGCCAGCCTTGAGCTCAGGGCAGAGTAGCCAGCCTATCGGTATTCTAAACGAATTTCGAAGAGTACGCCGAGGAATTAATTTTTTTTATTGAATAAGGGTTACAAATGAGCACACAGTCCACCTAATGGGAAGTGGATGCTGTGGCTCATAGACATCTACATTTAACCTGGAATAAGAATCAAAATGCAGATGCGTTGTTGCATTAGCTTCTCCATAGATAAAAAGCATAAACAATAACCTCACATATAGATTATAAGAGCACTAACGAAAATGTATTATATTGTAATGTAAATGGTGTATTGTCGACGTAAGAATATCCACTGCCCCATATCGTCCCGTGGGTGTACGAGGCGACAGGGGAAAATTAAAACAGGGGATGGGCAGCAGCACCTTCCTGAAAACAACTGAAAGTAATAAAAAAACTGCGGTTGCTGACCCACCTGCCTAACGTGGTAAATATGGCAAGATGACTTTTTTGCTACCAGGGTGACACCATTTTGGAGTGAGGTTGTGTATTTGATGGATTTCATAGCGGGGAAATTAATTTGTTAGGCAAATTTAAAAGCTGTTAAAGTTTCTTTTTCTGTGATATTAATATTAATTATATTTTATATTAATTAAATAAGAAATGAATAAACCAAACTACGGATATTTACCGGTTTTAACGCGTCTTTTCCGGTACTCCTACTCCCTAGGCGTAGTCCCAAAATCATGGAAGACGGCTTTCGTCCAACCGATCCCTAAAAAAGGCGACCGCTCAGACCCGTCCAACTACCGGCCTATCGCCATCACCTCCTTGTTCTCCAAAACAATGGAGTCCATTGTAAACTGCCAGCTCATGAGGTACCTTGAGGATCACCAGCTGATTAGTGACCGCCAATACGGTTTTCGCCGTGGTCGTCCAGCTGGTGATCTTCTGGTCTACCTAACTCACCAGAGTCCAAGGGGGGGGGGGGCATTGGCCTTTAGTTTGGACATTGCGAAGGCCTTCGATCGGGTTTGGCACAAAGCGCTTCTTTCGAAGCTCCCTTCCTACGGGCTTCCCGAGAAATTGTGCGATTGGATCACCAGCTTTCTTGCAAATCGGAGCATCAAGGTCGTTGTTGACGGTGCAAGCTCCGATTGTAAGCCTATTAATGCTGGTGGTCCACAGGGCTGCATGCTATCGCCAACGCTGTTTCTTCTGCATATAAATATGTTGCAAACCCAAAGATTTTCTAAGTCTCTTTGTAACAGTCTCGGAGGGGGCGACTAAATCTAGTCCAGTTTAACCCCCAGAAGACACAAGTTTGCGCGTTAACCGCTAAAAAGAACCCCTTTGTCGTATCCCCTCAGTTTCAAGGCACTCCCCTTGTTGCCTCAGCCAGTATTGGAATCCTCGGCGTCGACATATCGAGTGACGTGCAGTTTCGTGGTCACTTGGAAGGGAAGGCCAAATTGGCCTCTAAAAAGCTTGGCGTGCTCAGCAGAGCGGGACAGTATTTCATGCCGGCACACCGCCTGCAACTTTACAGGGCGCAGGTTCGGTCGCACATGGAATACTGTTCCTATCTCTGGGCAGGGGCTCCCCAGTACCAGCTCCTTCCACCTGACCGCATCCAGCGCAGAGCGGCTCGAATCGTCGACGACCGAGTGCTTTCCGATCGGCTCGATTCACTGGCATTGCGAAGAGATGTTGCATCTCTTTGCATTTTCTTTCGCATATACCATGGAGAGTGCTCTGAGGAACTGTTCGGATTAATCCCAGCCGCCAAATTTCGTGAACGCACTACGCGGCAAACGTCCCGATACCATCCACACCATCTGAATGCTTGGCGGTCCACCACTGTACGTTTCAAAAGGAGTTTTCTTCCGCGTTACAACCTTTCTGTGGAATAGTTTACCACCGGCGATTTTTCCGGACCGATACGACCTGGGGACCTTCAAGAAAAGAGCTTACTCCTTTCTAAAGGGCCGGCAACGCACCTGCAATTCCCCTGGTGTTGCGGTTGATCATGGGCGGCGGTAGTCACTTAACATCAGGCGAGCCGCATGCTCGTTTGCCCCCTCTTCTATAAAAAAAAAATTCATAAAAGTAGAAAAATTTAAAAAAAAGACAAATTTTTTTCTCTATTTTTTGCATGTCGGCAAAAGAAGTAAGCTCTTTTCTTGAAGGTCCCCAGGTCGTATCGGTCCGGAAAAATCGCCGGTGGTAAACAATTCCACAGAGAAGTTGTACGAGGAAGAAAACTCCTAGTAAAAGGCACTGCGTGTGTGCGCACATCCCAACGTAGCGCCAGTGAATCGATCCTATATGTCTCATATTTTTTTTATTGTTTTGCAATTAACCATAAAGCGCATAATAAAATAATTTAATTACATAACCCTGAAACTTCAAAACAAACCACTGTGGAATTAGTTTGTGTATTAATATAATACAATAAAAACTGATAAACTTTTATTAAAAACTAACTTCTCAATCAAATAACTACGTATAACAAAATACTTCAATTCAGTGACAACTAGCGACATCTGGTGGGCGGAGGTTTACAATCCCTCATTCATTTATTTTTATTCAATCTAAAACACGCTATCACAACTATGAAAATTCTGGACTCTTTGAACTACGCTCGTTAAACAATAATTGCTTTGGGTACATTTAAGCAATTAAAAATTATTAGATGCTATTCTAAACGACAGCTCCTGCACTACACTGAAATATGTTAAGTAAATGTAGTCCTTATGGCGGTGTATGGTATGGATGTTGTCTGCTTAATGATGGCGGCGTCCCGTGTTGCCAGCTTATTTTACGCTTTGGTAGTTTGTGATTAGAGCTCAATTTAGTTAAACTATTAACTGTAAATTTGGTATCTGGGTGTGACAGACAAGTTAATTCAGAGATGACGAAGCGTGTGAATTATGTGTAACGATATGTCCTTCCTGAGACAAATTTCATTATAATGAAATTTGTTTTTAATTATGAAGTAACCATTTTTTTTTATTTAAACCTTTTATTGTTCTAACGTGGCGAAGTGAAAAATTTGTGCCAGTTTCTTTTATTTTTAGGATAAGGGTGACCAATGAGCACACAGTCCACCTTATGGTAAGTAGTTGCTGTGATCCATAGACATCTACATCTATCCTCAACTACGAATCAAAATGCAGATATGTTGTCACCAGTGAGAATTAAGATGAAATGACACGTTTCCAGACAAAGGTGTCTCCGGTCCTCTACACTCACCATACGGAACATAGCAGCGTTCAGCGAGCCCACTCACCTTTATAACTATAACCTATTATAGCTGTAGCATGGCTCTACCACGTATAACTATCATAGTTATAGATGACTTAAATAATTAAATATAATAAACATAATTGAATATAACAAATATTATATAAGGCTAATAAATTACACAATATATCATTAACACATATACATACATAATATATGTGGATAAAGAATAAAGATGGCAGTACTAATTGAAGACATATAGACGAACTTGTTTAATTACATTGGGAGAGCTAATCGTAGAGGATAATAATTTAGATAATAATGTTATCCAGATCGAATATCGGTCACGGTGGTCAATCCCAACGTAGACTGGCCATCTGCGCAAGACGGCAAGAGATGATTATAGTGCGCGAATGTATGTGCAATCACAAGTGCGCTCTCTGTTTCCTCAGTCGTATAATCTAAATAGACAGTAATCCGACACGACCGAAGCAGGCTTTACGAGCTTTACAAGGCACAGAGTTAAAACACCTCTAACCTTCTGAATCCGGTCTGCTAGTAAGAATTTCTTGTGAGAAAAACTAAATAATTGTTACTGGCCCGACTCGGGATTTGAACCCGGGACCAGAAAATTAACAGTCACGCTTACGACCACTCCAAAGAGGCAGTCAAAAGGAGATGTAGAGGATAATAAGAGAAGGGATATATATGGAAAAGTAGAGGTTTACCTTTTCGTTCACAAGGAAAGATGTTAAACCACAAACTGGTTTTGTTTGGAATTGGCTGTTGGTTTCTAAAGTAGGGATGCATCTGATACCGATATATCGGAGATACTTTAGATTTGCCGATAATTTAGCATTGACGATATTTTTACTGCCAATACAACGATACCTTTCAAACAGAAGATCTTCTAAAGTAACGAGAAACGCATATCTGCTTGTTTTGTAGCGAAATGACGTCCGGTACGTAGGTACCGTAGGACGTAGGTACTCAAGTTTCCAAAGAAGTTCAGACAGGGAAATAAAGTTTTAATTTTTAAAAGTTAAAATTGAGAAAACTTTATTTTTAAATAAATATCTTAATAAAGTTAATTTTAATTACAAAAACTTTTAAAATTAACTATTAATTTTAATAACTAATAATCTCATTCTAAGACTATATTTATATGAATTAAAATATAATTAAGTGTATTGTATTTATCTTGAGCTTTATTTTATCTTTATTCAAATACGAGTGCACTAAGCATTTCCGTATCGGTATAGGCGATATTTTTTAAATATATCGGTATCGTATTGACAAAATCGTATCGACGCATCCCTAGTCCAATGGTCTTACGCAATAAAAAATACACCACATACAGAGAGAATAACTCCTCACCTCAGGTTTACTAAACTGTGCGATCTGCTCCTGCGACTTTTCAAACGCCTCAATGCTCTTGAAGTCCAACTTTACACCTTTCTGTTTAGGGTTGCCATTGTTGCTCTGCAATACAGCGGTCAGAAAGTCGCCAAGTGAGATATCGGAGGTTGTGGCTGGTGGGTGCGCCATGATTGGTATCGGAGGACCATCCTTACCGATCACATGGCCTATGACTATATCTGCTTCAAGCATGGAGATATCGCCTAGAAAGGAAAGATTAAAGATATATATTTTTTATACGATAGGGTGACAAACGAGCACACAGTCCACCTGATGTTAAGTGGTTGCTGCAGTCCATAGACATCTACATCTATCCTCGATCACAAATCAAAATTCAGATGCGTTGTCACCCGTGAGGACTAAGATGGAATGCCTCATTTCCAATAAAAAGGGTCTCCGGTTCTCCACACTCACCACACGAAACACAGCAGTATTAAGCTGCTTTTTTACGCTGGTATTCTGTGAGAGCGTGGTCCTTCCCCGGTCGAGCCGGCTCATTCGTGCTACAACTATACTACTAATATAACTGCAGAATGGCTCTACCACTTATGACATTTCTTCATTAAATCGAAAAACGAAACTCTTGCAGGTTTTTTTCTAATTTTTGAGATGTTAGAACAGTTAGTTTGCCATGCTGCTCCATTGCACGCCTTGCCTGGAAGCGGAGGAATTTTTTCCCAGCACAGTCGTTGAGCCCTTGTGAATTTCTAGCCCGAACATGCGAGGTTTTTATGCATCCATGTTTAATGTCCTTCACCTTCGAAGCATGCGTAGTCACAGCATGCACAAAAACAAAAAACAAAAAAAATACAGGGATCAAACTCGTGCCCATACAAGAGTTGGTCACATACAACGCAATATACAGCCAGCGTATAGCCTCTGACCAAGGACCTTGTGGTTATATCTATGCCTCTGACCTATCAGGGCTTAACAAATCTTATTCAACATCATTATTGCAGCCTGTCAAAAGTGCACTGCTGAAACAGGCCTTCATTCAGGCCTTGTGAATGGAGAGGATTTCGGCATAGTTGCCATGCTTGGCTACGATAAAAAACCCGCAGTTTATTTGTCGTTTCGAGTGGTTACCAACAATGCTGCTGGCCAGATCCTAATTTTATTTATTTCTGTTGCCTCTTACGACTCCATCCAGAAGACAAGTGGTGTGCATTCTCCTACGCCGCCACTACACGGCACATATATATGTAATAATAATAATAATCCAGACCGAATTTTGGCCACGGCGGCCTGCCTCAACGGAGGCTAGCAAACGGCGCAGGACAGGATTATAGTGCTCAAGTGTATGCGCAAGCACAGGTGCACTCTCTATTGCCTCACTCTCATAATTCGATGAGACGGTAAACCGACACTTCCGGAGAGAGATCAGGCGCAGGACCAACGGCTTTACGTGCTTTCCGAGGCACGGGGGTGAGACACCGCCACAAATATATGTAAGTATTACAAGTAAATCATTATTTATATTTAAAAGGTACTACGATATCAAACAGCATCCCCGCTACACGATCTCCTTACATCCAGTAATTCAATTGTATTACTCGAGTCATTACAATCGAGACGAGAACCGGTGTTCGCTTTTAACTCGCGAAGCCTAAATCTGTCAAAATAATTGTTATTAATTGCTTGACGTTCTGAGAACACGACGCTCGACGCGTTTACAATGGCGACGTAGCGTGACGTAGCTCAAACTAACTCAGCTGTATCATATTTATTTGTTAACAAACTTTTTTTAATATTTGTTATCTGTGCAGGATTTTTCGGAAGTCTGTGTGATAATTCAGTAATATATAATCTTAATATTTATGTATTTAGTAGCAAGATTTAATGTACCAGTATATTTTAACATTAAAAAAGGTCTTTTAAGATCCCGCAGCCGGAAAAAGGGCGACTGTATTTTTTATATATATTTAGTTAACCTTTCAGCATCATCGTCATCAACATTCTTCACAAGTCCACTTCTGAACGTAAACCTACATCTAACAACTTTCTGCATGTCTTACCAGGTCGACGCTTCATCTAGTACGTATACCGATACGTAGTGTCACTCGATTACCTTTCTCATCAATTAATATTTAATAGACTCCCAAACTAAAAAAAACTGTATTCCAGGTGATAGTGGCTTCTCCCATATGATAGCGCTATTAATTTAGGTCTTAACTGTCCAGTCATGGAATATTATGGATTGATATAGATGAAAAAGAGCCAAATTGAAGCTTTAATAACGTTGCATTATTTAATAAAATACTGTAGGCGCACAATCCCTTTCCTACTTGCCACATGTGACATATCTACTCTAGCAGTATACTTATAAATATTATTTTTATTTATACGTGGTAGCTATGCTATGGTTGTGGCACGAATGGGTCGACTCGAACGGGGAAGTACCACGCTCTAATAGAATTCCAACGTGAAATAGCAGCTTCACGCTGCTGTGTTTTGTATGGTGAGTGTAGAGAACCGCAGACTGTTTTTACTGAAAACGAGGCATTACATCTTAGTCCTCACGGATGACAACACATTAGCATTTTGTTTCTTAATAGAGGATAGATGAAGATGTATGAGGACCACAATATCCACTTGCCATCAGGTGGACTGAGTGCCCGTTTGTTACTTTTATTCTATAAAAGAAAAGACTTTTTCGAACTGGTGATAATGAATATGACGATTAAGAAGTAACTGTTAAATTCATGAAAATAAAGTAAACCCTGCACACATGACGAATACTTAAATTTAATCCAATCTTACTATTACACTCTTAGTGAATAAACAAAGTGGTTCCGCTTTATTACGTACTCTGTGACAAATTAGTCGTACACAATTTTTCAATTCAGTTACGAGTTGAAAGCTCTATTCTATTTCCTTACTATTATTTAAGAAGCCTACTATTTGTGATCATTATCTAAATTTTTCAGACCGACAAATAAAGTTAAACGTAGCTTCAGCTTCATGAGATGCAATGCAACACACATCACTTCTCTCATTTTTTTATTACCACGTAAAAGTATCACTGATTACACACATACGTATCTAAAACCATGTTGTTGATGCTAGTTGCAAGTGATTTTAGTTAGATACATTATGTGTACGTGAGTGCTTGCTGCTTGTTCTTAGTTGAGCACGGTTTTGGCTAGGTATATGCATCGATATTATACGCAACGATTAATCCTTCTTTTGTTGGCTTGAACTAAATTTGGTTAAAATTTGATTTGCAATGGTTCATAACACTTATAACATCGACGTGCGACTCCAAAAATGAAATCTAAATTATAATTATTAGCTGTTGTCTCGGAATGGAATAATGTGCTCCAGACCGAATTCTGTTCACGGCAGTCAGTTTCAGCGCTGACTAGCATTGCAGGTTAGTGCCCGAGTAATTCTCATAGTCCGATGGGACGGTAAGACGACAGGACCGAAGATAGATGAGAAGCACGAACAACGGCTTTACGTGCATTGAGAGACTCGTTGGTGAAACGCCACCAATTCCCTGACATTGGGCAGTTACTGAGAATTTCTTTACAGAAGAATTTAGTAACTGATTTTGGATGAACCCAGAATTTGAACCAGGGACGGTTATCGTGGAACAAACTAAAGGCCCCGAATATACAGGGCTGGTTATTTTTCAGAATAGCCAAATTTCGAACTTAAATATATAAATAATGATATATCGTTATTGCAGTTTTTGAAAACACGAGTAAATAAGGCTTGTACTTTTATTTGAAATTATCCCAAATTGAATGCCGTGTAGTGGCGGTTAAGAATATCCACTACCCCATATCTTCCCGTGGGTGTCGTAAAAGGCGACAGAGGGAGACAGGCTGGAGATGGGCAGCAACATCTTCCTGATAATAGCAACTGCACGACAAAAAAAAACTGCGGTTGCCAACCCGCTCGCCAAGCGTGGCAACTATGGCCATGAACAATTACACAAATAGACGGCCCCCAGTCCCCGGCGGCCCCGCTATTCCTGGCTACGGTGGCGACCATGGTAACGGCGGGGCAGGGGGTGCTAAGAATCTTCGGTGGAGGTTCGGTTGCCACCTACGACGACTCGACCTGGCAACATTTAACGCACGCACACTGAGGACTGACGAGAAGATCCTGGAGCTGGAAGAAGAGATAGACAAGTTGCGCTGGAGTATTATAGGATTATCCAAGGTCCGAAGAGAGGGGGAGGACACGGTGATTCTCGAATCCGGCAACTTGTTCTATCACCGGGAGGGCGAACATCTGTCCCAAGGAGGTGTCGGATTTATCGTCCACAAGTCTCTCGTCAACAACGTTGTAAAGATTGGGAGTGTGTCGACGAGGGTCGCGTACCTGATACTCAGAATCACCAAACGGCATTCGCTGAAGGTCATACAGGTTTACGCACCAACCTCGGCACATTCCGATGAGGAGGTGGAGGAAATGTATGAGGATATTTCCAAAGCCATGCATTCCTCCAAAACCCACTACACGGTGTTGATGGGAGACTTCAACGCAAAACTAGGCACAAGAGAAAACGGTGAGCTGAAGTTAGGGAAATTTGGAGTAGGGCAACGGAACCGAAGGGGCCAGAAGCTGGCCGACTTTATGGAGAAAAAGGGACTCTTTATGATGAACTCTTTCTTCCAGAAGCGGCCCCACAGGAAGTGGACCTGGTCGAGCCCCGACGGTTCGACAAAAAAATGAGATTGACTTCATTATGACGACCAGACGCCAACTGTTCATTAATGTCTCAGTGATCGCAAGGGTAAAAACTGGCAGCGATCACCGAATGGTTAGAGGCACACTGAACCTAAACGTTAAGTTGGAGAGGTCTCGTCTAATGAAGTCAACGCTCCGTCCCCCTCGTGCTCTAATCCAAAATCCCGAAAACTTTCAGCTCGAGTTACACAACCGCTTTCAGTGCCTACAAGATTGCAATGCAGTGGACGATATGAATGACAAGCTCGTGGAAACTGTCCATGCGGTCGGAGCTAAGTTCTGCAAGACCCGCCGCAGAAGAACACAAAAACTCTCCGATCACACTCTTAATCTCATGGCTGTTAGACGGGAGATGAGGCTGCAATCGTCAACAGATTTGACAGCATACAGGCAACTGAACAGACAGATCTCCAAATGCATGCGGCGAGACTTACGCAACTTTAATACTGCTCGTATTAAAGAAGCGATCGAGCGGAACCAGGGCTCCAAAGTCTTTGCCAGAGATCTGTCTGCCCGTAAGAGCCAACTGTCAAGGCTGAAGACTGAGTGTGGCAGCATCGTTTCCGGGACACCTGAGATTTTGAGTGAGATTGAGAGGTTCTATGGGCAGCTGTACACATCATCGTTGGAGCCACACGCAAGTGTGAGTAACGATCCAAGAGCAAGTCTTATCCGACACTATTCCGATGATATCCCGGACGTCAGTCTAAGCGAGATTAGAATGGGGCCTAGAGGACCCCAGGCGAGGATGGAATTACAGCGGAGCTTCTGAAAGCGGGTGGAACACCGGTACTTGAAGTCCTTCAGAAGCTCTTCAATTCCGTCATCCATGGTGGCACTACTCCAGAGGCGTGGAGCAGAAGTGCGGTGGTCTTGTTCTTTAAGAAAGGCGACAACGCTCTCTTGAAGAACTACAGACCGATTTCCCTTCTGAGTCGCGTCTACGTGCTGTTTTCGAGAGTCATTACGAATCGTCTCGCACGCAGACTCGACGACTTCCAGCCTCCCGAACAAGCCGGTTTCCGAAAAGGCTTCAGTACCATAGACCACATACATACCCTGCGGCAGATTGTACAGAAGACTGAAGAGTACAATTTGCCACTTTGCCTGGCGTATGTGGACTATGAGAAAGCCTTTGATTCCGTCGAAATTTGGGCGGTGCTGCAGTCCCTTCAGCGGTGCCAAGTTGACTGTCGGTATATCGAAGTGCTGAAGTGTTTGTACAGTAGGGCTACGATGGGTATCCGAGTACAGAACCAGAGCTCGAAACCTATCTAACTGCAGAGAGGTGTAAGATAAGGTGACATTATATCCCCGAAACTCTTCACCGCTGCTTTGGAAGACGTTTTCAAGCTACTGAACTGGAAAGGATACGGTATTAACATCAATGGCTAGTACATCACTCACCTTCGATTTGCCGACGATATAGTCCTTATGGCAGAATCTCTGGAGGACTTAAGCACTATGCTTAATGACCTCAATAGTGCCTCCCAACGGATAGGTCTTAAGATGAACATGGACAAAACAAAGATCATGTTCAATGTCCATGTCACACCTATGCCGGTAGTTGTTGGGAGCACTATGCTCGAAGTTGTTGACGAATACGTTTACCTGGGACAAATAGTCCGACTAGGTAAGTCCAACTTCGACCGAGAGGTCAATCGACGGATTCAACTCGGCTGGGCAGCGTTCGGGAAATTACGACACATCTTCTCGTCAGGTATACCTCAATCTCTGAAAACTAAAGTGTACAACCAGTGCGTGTTGCCAGTGATGACTTACGGATCAGAGACGTGGTCTTTCACTGCTGGCCGTATGAGGACGCTTAAGGTCGCTCAGCGAGCTATGGCTATGGAGAGGGCTATGCTCGGAGTTTCTCTGCGTGATAGACTCAGAAATGAGGATATCCGCAGTAAAACTAGAGTGACCGACATAACCCAACGGATTAGTAAGCTGAAGTGGCAATGGGCCGGCCATATAGCTCGAAGAACCGATAACCGATGGGAAAGAAAGGTTCTCGAGTGGCAGCCTCGTACCGGTAGGCGTAGTGTAGGGCGACCCCCACTAGATGGAGTGACGACCTGGTAAGATATGCAGGAAGTCGATGGATGCAGGTGGCTCAGGACCGTGCTTTGTGGCATTACTTGGGGGAGGCCTATGTTCAGCAGTGGACTTATGAAGGGCTGTGATGATGATGATGATGATGAATGTGATTTATGGACAACGACGTTTTTGCCTACTGATCGACCTGTCTGCGTGCGCAATAAAACCAGCAAGCATTGCAGCATGCATTACCACACATTTTGAATTAAAAAAGAAAAAGAACTGAATGTTTGAGATTTTTTTTAATTAATACTTCTTCACCATTTGCCTATATTACTTATTCTGAACGTTCTCTGCAAATTTGGCCGGTTATTACCAAGTAACCCTATATATGCAACCAGGAATGTCCCTTGGCATTGAAGCTTGTGTGTTATTTAGTCAAATAGGTATTTGCACTAACACAAGGTCGCAATCAATAATTGGTGAGGTCTCCATGGTTCGTCAAACGCGAAACATCCATTCAAACAATTGATTGTAAGGACATTACGCTATTTGGAACAAGTTGAAAATGATCAACGATCATATTCTAGGTCAATTTTACGTCCATATAGTAAACACATGATGTGATTGAACATGCTTGCAACGATTCAGTTATGTGTAAACCAATGGAAATAAAAATATATTCTTTTTTTTTCTTAAAATATAATTCCTGGTAGGTAATATTTAACCATTAACAGATGGCCTGTAGCCTGTACGACAATAAGTTAAAGAAAATGTTAAACGTTCTTTGATTTTTGTGAGGTTGTTTTTAAATATTACAAGTATTTGGAGAATACATTTTTTTCTAGTGCTAGGGATAAGCAGGCACAATGAAATAAGTTGTAATAAAAATTATGATTCCATTGATTAAAACTACTTTTACGGATTTTATCGCGTTTTCTTCATACCAAGTGAAGCCGCCACAGTCGAGCGTGTGCCTGCTGTACTACCATATGTCAGAAGTGTCACAGACAAGATTGGCTACATCTTGAAGCGAGCTTCTATTAGAACATTCTACAAGCCGCCGAAGAAGGTTAGTCAGTTTTAACCATCAGTCAAGTGTCATATTCCTTTACAAGATGCAGGAGTGTACAAGCTTGATTGTGAATGTGGTCTCTCTTATATAGGACAAACAAAAACATCAATTAGAACCCGCGTAAAAGAACATATAGCTGATGTGAAGCATCAACGTTCCGGGAAGTCTGCAGTTTGCGATCATATCCTAGACGGCCCCAACCATTACATCAGATTTGATAGACCACAAATCCTCGCGAAAGAACACCGATTCCTTCCAAGGATGATACGTGAGGCTATTGAAATTAAAAAACATCCTAATTTCAATAGAGAAGGAGGCTGGGTACTACCATCTGCTTGGGACCCAATAATTAATAAAATTAAAACTAAACCCAAGCATACCACTGCAAGACTTCAAAACACAGTTAGTTCATTCTGCGTAGATCGGACCAAAGACAATAATTAAAAAGCTGAAGGTACTCCGGGTTAACTTTGACATCGGGACGTCAGTAACCTCAGTCCCCCGTGACCATGGGTGCGGGAAAGCACCCGAAACGTCGGGTATTAAAAATATAAACGAAACGTATTAAAAATAAAATAAATAAAACGTGATAAAATCCGTAAAAGTAGTTTTAATCAATGTATAGTGTTCGCGTAAATATAAGAAATCATTATTATGATTCTATTTAATAATGATTTTTATCTAAAATGGAATTATACATTACACTATAACTATTAAATTATGCAATTGGATCACCAATTTTCTCTCAGATCGGAGCATTAAGGTCAACCGTGCATGCTTCGTCTCCGAGCCTGTGAATGCAGGTGTTCCACAAGGCTGCGTGCTATCGCCTACTGGGTAGGGTAGGGTAAAGCTTTAATTCAAAATGCATTTTAATCTATAATTCTGGCCCGCCATTAAAAAAGTTTACCCACCACTGTCCTACCCTGTTCCTTCTGCATATCAACGATGTTACAAACCAGTAATGTTCATTGTTATGCCGATGACAGCACTGGCGATGCCTTATACCCCCGCTGTGCTAATATTTCCCGGAAATACGTCGTCGAGTGCCGGAATAAACTTGTGTCTAAAGTCGAGTCTATGTTGAAGTTTGTTTGAATCTTGGATAGGTAACGACTATATTCAATCCAGTTCAATCCCCAGAAGACACAAGTTTGCACGTTTACCGCTAAACCCCTTTGTCGTATCTCCTCTATTTCAAGGCACTTTTCTCGTTGCCTCAGCTATCAGCTAGTATAGGAATGCTTGGTGTCGACATATCGAATGACGTTCGGTTCCGCGATCACTTGTAAGGGAAGATCAAATTGGTCTCTTAAAAGCTTAGCGTCTACAAATAGAGCGGGATAGTATTTCATGGCGGCACACCACTTACTGTTCCCATGTCGGGGCCGGAGCACCCCAGTACCAGATCCTTCCACTTGGTCGCATACAGCGCAGAGCGGTTCAAATTGTCGGCGACCAAGTTTTTTCTGATCGACTCGACTCACTGGCGTTGCGAAGAGATGTTGCATCTCTTTGCGTAGGTATACTATCGCATTTACCACGGGGAGTGTTCAGAGGAATCGTTCGGACTAATTGCAGCCGCTTAATTTCACTATCGCACATCGCGACAAAACTCGCGATACCATCCCTACCATCTGGATGATTGGCGGTCCACCACTGTAATCCTTGCACAACTTCTTTATGGAATCGACTATCAACAGCGATTTTTCCATACTTACTTGACTTACGCCATAGAACAGCGGTGTAAGAGCCTCCCGTTGTAATGTGAATTTGGAATCGTAAATTTAAAAAAAACGTCACGCTTGGCAGGCATATTGACAATCTTAACTGATGTCTCCAATACAAAAAGTACTCTGTGGATGTCTCGCACCTTTGAAGCCGTCGCCGACCTGAGTATTTTTCGGCTGACGTTAAAAAGAAAGATGCTTGTAGTGCCATCTATCGGATGCTATAGGAAATTCCTGGCATTTCTTATAGTCACCTTTAGCGACACCTACGGGACAAAATGGGGATTCGTCAATCTCTCTTACGTCGCCACTAACCGGCATGATCTTATTTTTATTTTATCTAATATTAGACGAGGAAAATTTCGCGATCAGAATACAAAAAGAGTCGTAGCCGCATTGACAATGATACGTTAAAATAAAAAAAATTATCTGATAACAAGTTTTTTTTAGGTAGGTACCAAAAATCATTCGTGTTTAGAAAAATTACATTTTTAATAAAATTACGCCTTTCAATCTGCTTTGTAAACACTATACAGCCAAAACCATAAATGTATGAAAGGGGAGGGGTCAATTTCTGTACAAATGACGTTTGGGTTTGTCGACTTTGCCTTTTTAAATAAACGGATACACTACCGTTTGTCTAGATAAATTCATTAGTAAAAAGGTTTAGTACTCACTGGCTAAAACTGCCTCCAGATAGGTCTTATTGTTGACTGCATGTGCCCAAGTTACAGTAGTCAAATTCTTCATTATATCTCCGGTTACCAAAGAGGCTGCTATAAAAATAAAAATGTGGTTATTAACTCGGTGACGTGGTGGTAAAACTGGTGGATTAAAAGTATACATTTTTTTATGCTGCAACTCCCCGTAAGACAATGCAGCGAGATTAGTAAGTAAAATTAAGTATTTTAGCGCAAATAATTATTATAATTATAGGCCGAGGTAATACAAATATCCTTAAGAAACATTATATCTGAAAAAATGTTTCAAGGACATGTAAAGTAAGCAGAAAATCCAAGCGCAGCTTGGCAGCTCAAGCTTGGCAGGCGTTATTATTGTTATCATCTAAACATCTCCCGATTTGTTTCACCCCGTCGCCTCTTACGACACCCACGAGATGATATGGGTACTAAACGGTCACTAAACGGTCAATGTGAACCCCGCCAACATATAATGAAGCAGCGCGGTGGACTATCAGCTCCATAATAACCCTCCCGTAATGAGTGAAGACAAATGTTCAGCAGAAGGACGAATTTAGGCTCCAATTTTATGTCGCTCAGCTCAGTGTCTGTATGTGATGTAATTGTCTTCAGGTCTGACCTAGGTTCTTCGTTTGAAAAGGCCTTGCTTTTTTATATTTAAATTTTTAAAAATGCGTCGGTTTTAGTAATCTGCTGTACGATTTAAGTGATTATTTTTGCTTTAGTTGACAGGCAATGATGCTATTGATTACCATCTAGCTGCTTTTTATGCCGGAAATCTTTATTTTTCGAGATATCGATAGTTAAAGTTTTGAGGTTATATCGGGTTGGCTAGACATCCGGTACTTGATTTTGATAATGTTTTTAGTCTAGGAGGCTTATTAGGGTTAAGTTTAAGCCTATGATACTGTGTTTAGATGTCGGAAATGCATTTTGAATTAATTACGATAAAAAAAAATCACCAAAAATAGTGTAATAACGAAAGGCAAATATGTTAATTTGTTCTTGTATTATGAAGTAGATTTCCGGTACTTGATTTTTTAATTTTGTTTTCAATTTAGGAGGATTGTCAGGGTTAAGCTCGAACCATTTACACTGTTTTTGGATTTCGGAAATGCCTTTTGAATTAATTAAGATAAAAATAAATTTCACTTAAAATTGCATATAACGAAACGCAAATATGTCAATTTGTTTTTTTAACACAGATACACTCATAAACTCAAAAGTTAATCACTCGGACCCAGGCAATCCATTTGTGGCTGGAGATGGGACTTATATACAACAAATTGAGTTGCAGTGGAGAGCAGTCAAGAGGTTTTTCAGACAAAATTATAACAATTCACATTACATTATTTCATTTACCACTCTAGTAGCAGAGTTAAGAGCAACTAGACTTTATAGATAAAAGTGGTCGAATCGGTTCTAAAACCGAATTAGCACACCCCGATTCCACGTAGTCTTGTCTGCCCTACCCCTAGAGTGTTTTTGTAAAGGCACGGAGCATGGGTGCCTGTGATTTGCTACGCAAGGGCGAAGGGGCTGCACTTCCCGCAGTGCCGAGGCCGTTGCAGAGGTAACTGCGTCAATATTCCTGCATAAAAAAGTGAGGTTATGATTTTACAAAAAAGGGGGTTTCCGGCACTTGGAGGTTCCTACCCCAGCCCCCTCCCCCAATCGGCGACCATATATTCATGCGGCAGATTACTAAAAAAATCATAAAAAGGGGGGGTTCCGGCACATATCTCTTTTAGGGAAAGGTTCCTACACCCCCCCCTCTCGCCCCCTCGGCGACCATAAATTCGTGCGGCAGATTACTAAAGAAATACCTTAAAAATAATTTTGATCGCCGTATTCATAGCATTATTTTTAAAGTCAACGATTAAAATTCTAGATAGCTAATTAAATTGTTTAATAACTATAGGGCATTATTATTCTTGCTTTTATCTATATAAATAAAATATTTTGATCATTTTAATGTATTTAATGTAATAAAATTACATATCACATAAAGTTGCAACTAGTATAATAAAATAGTTGAAAATTGTAAAACTAGGACTTTAAAATATTAAAATAGCACACATTTAAAATTTTAGGAAAATTAGAAATATTATGTTACTGGCAATAAATTGAACTGTCAAGTAAATAACCATAACATAACCTATAAGCATCCATTCACTTCCATTTATGATCGAATTCAACACGAATAGTGTTAGTAATATTTATTACTGTGTCATAAATATCAGTCAAAGCAAAATTGTATTACGTACTTACAAGGTCAGTAAAATCTTATATGTACAACTCTTATCTTTAAACAAGGTCAAAGATACGTTGTTGTTAATCACTTACAATATATTTAAGTCAAAGAGTATTTAATCACTATGTTACGTTTTAGTTAAAATGTCAAAATGCTTTTGCCATAGATAAGATATATACGTAAAGATAAAAAGTTATAATATATTCTGTGTATAATGACTTCTCTCAACTCAGAACAATAACTTCTGGATTTTTATAACTTCTGCATTCTATCTTCTACTAATTTAAAATTTATAAGCTTCTTGTTTATAATATATAGGCATTTATCTAAATTTTGCCTTTTGCGGTCAAGTTCGTTGACTACAGATTATAACAAACATGTATGTACGCATACTACGCTCTACCACAGAATAAATAATAGTACTACGTAGTATGATTATTGATTAAGGTCATGCTCCGATATACACTGCGAGCACTGCTCAATACTCTCACTAGTGAAAAGTTCGTTCCGTTATGGACTGCCAGTATATTGCCGCAGTACTCTAGGGAAATATATAACGTCGTAAATCGCCGCCATTTTTGTACTGTGAGTACTGGCGCAAATATTACGGAAATCACAGAGCTAAACTAAATCATAACATTCTTAATACGGCACTATATTCTTAGTAAACGAATATTCCGCTTTTTATTTAACTTATCAGATAGCATTTGATCCAGTGCCGTTTTTAATGCTAGTTAGTACTGACTACAGTTAAGAACTTATTGACTGTACTTATGCAAGTATCCTTGTACTTAGTTCTTCGATGACTTCTCGTCTTAATCCACTTATATTTGCGCTACGTCGATCGATTTATGTATGTTTGTTCGTCTCCTATGATATACCCAAATTGAAAAAAATCATGAAATTCATTTGGCAATGGAAACAATTTTTATTTCAATTATAATGATCCTACTTTATGATGAGTCCTACGTATACTAATGCAAGTGCAAAAACACAACTTTACAGGAGAGCGGTTTGAAGGTTCAAGAACTTGTAACTCTTATACAAATCGATGAAAATTATTGAAAATTGGAAATGTTATACCTGAATATTAAAGGAAAAAGATGACATCACTAATTTTCAAATTTTTTAATGATTTGGAAAATAGTGTAATAGTTTATGTAGCTTGTTTTCTGGTAAATAGCACACACAATAAAACACGTTAACTGTTACCAGTAGCCACTTTACCAGTTTATCATGTACTAATTTTTTTGCAAATTAAGAAAAAAAGAAAGGCAAAACCATATTTTACATGCATTTGCCTATTACCCGATTAATATTATACAGTGCTTTGGTATTATGAGTTGAAATATTTTTCAACGGACAACACAATACGAAAAGAAAAAAACCCAAATTACGGGTTTGTTTCAAGTAATTTTAACATAGAAATAAGCCGTTTGGATTCTTATTTTTTTTTATTCAAAACCGTTAGAATCCTTTTGAGCTGCATTTTCTCTCTTTTTTATATACACAACCACCGCAATGACCTGATGGACATTTAAGTAGTCAGTAATGTTCAGAATCTGATCAAAACTTTGGACAGATTTTGAAATAAATTTTTAACTATCGACTTTTTACACATACTAAAGAATATTAAAATATAAATACTATAGAACGGTTATTGGGAACATTTGCGTACAAAACCTTTGAGCTTGCACGCGTGTGGTGTTCTCTAGCTAAACATAGCAAAACTTCGATGAACATTTATTAGAAAAACATTTCAGCTATTCCCCAATAGGTGACGCTAATAAATATAAGGTAAAAATCCGTTTTAGGAATGTTATCGTTTCGAAATCAAAGTATCGATAATGTTGTTCAAGGTGACTAAGTTTAAAATGCTTTACAATATAATAATCGGGAGTATGAATGATTGTTTTACTGTATAAATCTATTTATTATGACTGTCATCACACCAAAAATTCATATTAACTTTTTACGTAATTTTGGTGTCAAGCAATAAAATATTTAATTTTCAATAACTAAGAATCAATACAAACAGCAGTCACATTGGTGGCATATTGGATGACGTCACTCGGTTTACGTCGGATTGGTTGGTCGGCGTCGAAGGCACATCGAGAAATGTCAAATCCAATAAGAGAGCAAGCGCCTCCATGAAATTCGTTCCTTTTACAAAAACACACTTTAAATCTAAAATATTTTAGGAAAGCACTGAAATTAAAAGTCGTTTTACGATTTCAATATTTATACAAATCTTTCACAAGTTTGCGCCTTTACCGCTAAAAAGAAACTTTTTGTCGTATCTTTTCAATTTCGGGGCACTTCTCTTGTTGCCGTAGCCAGTATCGTAATCTTCGGCGTCGACATATCGAAATACCTGCAGTATTTGGGCCGGGGCTCCTCATTGCGAGCTCCCTCCACTTGACTGCATAAAGCCGCTCGGTCGTCGGCGATCAAGTTCTCTTTGAATGGCTCGATTCACTAGTGCTGTGTAGAGATGTTGCATCCTTTTGTATTTACTATCGTATCTACTTCGGGGGTGTGCTCTGAGGAATTGTTCACATAGTTTTGAAAATACAAGTTAGAATCTTGAATACTTTATGATATTTTACAACAAAATATACAGGATGCAAAATATAGGTTATTTTATGGCATTTGATGTAAAAAAAATTGGTTGACCCTGCAGGCCATCCCTGGAACTTCCCGCTAATTTCAAATGCAAATCCCTCCAAATTTCACCAAATTATGTTGCGAAATCTTGAAGTTATGTTAAAAAAAAAAAAACGTTTTTTGAAATTCTTTCTCCTTTGATATCTGACGAACGAATAAATCGATTTTTATTTTCGAAACGACTTCGACGAAATTTTTTGAGGTTAAGATCTGATTAGTTTTTTAAATTGATCGGTAAAGCCGTTTACAAGTTATTCCAAAAAACAGATTTTCGAAATTTTTATTTTTGAGATTTCATATTATCACCAAATCTATTCCACATTGAGGTCTTTAGAACGCCGCAAACCGCATCTCAATCGATCAAGACGTTCTAAAATTATGAAAGGTTTACATACTTATGCACACACAATAAAAATATTATAATAATATAATATCATAAGACTATTCGCATTATATTGATACGTGTGCTGGCTTACGAAAGAAATCGCGATGTCGAGAAGCATATATCTGCCTGAAATTAGATAAAGTCAAAAATGGACTCTTCAGAGGAAGCTTCAAAGTGGTCCCCAATTCACACAAAAGTTGAGAAGTTGTAGTCTAGTGTGGTATGGGTATTTTATGTTAAGAAAGACACAACAAGAAAAATGTTACTTATGAAAGCAAATGGATATAAGATAAGTAAAAGAGTACTCTGTGTCAGAGATAATATGCGTAACAAAGGAGTGAGCGAGGAGATAACAGCTAATAGAGAAGATTGGAAGAAGGGGGCATGCTGTCAACGCCAAATAACTTGATTGATCAAGTCAGGAAGAAGAACAGTTTCTCCATTGTATGAGCGCTTATTGAATTTTCTACTCTTTTTTCTCTTTTCTGTTTCTCTCCTAGATTTCTTGGTACCGCAGAACTAACAACGTGATTATGTTTGTTGAACTCTTCGATAAGGAATATTAGTGGAATGCCTGACCTGCTAAATTGTAATATCAACTACACTGTTTTGGTTATGTGCTTGCGAACGTTGTAGTTAAGTAACTTATTTAATTCATTTTGTAATCTTGTTTCTTCAATATTGTCTCTGCTAGCTGAGTGACTCGCTAGATCATTATCCCTAATTTGTTCTCCTTTTCATCTGTTAAGCTTTCTCTCAATGCAGTCGTACTATACTATTTTTTGTACACGCTGTTAAAATATACGCTATACTATTATACTCACTTCTATAAACTACTTTTACATATCTGTACTGTAATCAGTCACTGCGACACTATTAATTATCATTATGATATCGCTATGATCTCAAAAATACTTTTTTTGCTATCGATTTATTACAGAAAATGGCACCGACATGCGTCGCGCCCGCAGAAATCTAAATAGTGCCTTATTATTTAGATTTCTGTAGTCGCGCCCACTGTCCAGTACTCCGTTGAAGAAAAATCTAGGATTACTAGTTCTTGTTTTAAAAATCAGCATTATAAGAATCAGCACAGTACAGATCAAATCTGGTTTTCGTAGATTTTCTTTTCCTTGATATACCAGCGACATCTAATGTTGAGTAGTGGAAAGCTAATATGCTTTGTTCTTATCGCATCATATTTCTATTTACTTCGCAACTGTAGTGACATCTTTTATCGAGTAGCGATATTTATATTAATTTAATAATGAAAATCATATTCCATATCTTTGTAACCAACCCCTGCCATTCCAAAGCCAAAACTTCTTTATGAACAGGGTATGGAGAGCTACCACACCATAATATTATCACCCCAACAACGCAAATAAAATGCAAAAAAAAATAATGCAAGTTTCGGCGGCCCGTACAGACTCTCCACACTGATTTTTACTATATCAAATATCTATATATCTATACATAAAAATAAAAGTGTCTGTCCGTAATATAAAATAACTGGCTTCTATTTAGTTCAGATTGTTAAGACATAAAAACACTTTTAAAAATTTTGTCTATCTGTGTGTCAGTCTATCTCTGCAGAATGGTTGAACCGATTCTGTTGATACTTCATAAACAGATAGACGGCAATCCCAAGAGTGATCTAAATAACGCTACAGGAATAGAAGCCAACCAGGCGGAGTCGGGCGTATTGCTTGCATTAGCTACACTTGCACTAGTACACCGAAATACACAGAAGCCTAAATCGCGCTATTAACATTCCGAATCATAGACAGTATATATAGAACTTCTCCGAACTATCACTCGGAGCGTTGGCCGCTCCCCGGGCATAACACCTCGCCCAGCGGGAGATCTCCCCTTTTCCTTCTACGGCCACAGTGGTGACCCCGACGTGATCTGAACACGCAACCAACAACCTTCGGAAACTTCAAGCTTCATCATTGTCATAGATTACCCCACCCATTCGCTCCCAAGCAGATATCGTCTGCAGTCTTCATATCCTGCAAGTCATCTAGCTTCACAAGGTTCATCGCAGCACTGGAATAATAATAATGCTTCCTGTTCCTTCAAGCTACTCTCTGCGCTATACAGTGTTCGGCACGGCTTTGAGCTTTACTGCTCGCTTCTGCTTCACGGCACTCTCGCAGATTACTTGCCTCCTTCTCGACTCACCGCAGACTACAAGGCAATCTCGTGGTACTTGCACATTCGTCGGCAACGAGACTGCACTATCGACCTCCGGTTTGAGCAGGGGGTGATGTAGCGGCGCTGTCGTCGCGCCACTAGCACACCGAAATACACAGAAGCCTAAATCGCGCTATTAACATTCCGAATCATAGACAGTATATATAGAACTTCTCCGAACTTATCACTCCGTTCTTGCGGAGCACAATAACCTTTTGTTAGCGTTGTAAGTTAGGTTAACTTAATTAACTTAACTTCAATGACTGAGAGAATTAACCTACCTAGATCTCACGGTCGTATCAAACCTAAGGGTTTATCGCTTGTATCATTTAATATTCGCGGCTTGCGAAATAACCTCCCAGAGCTCAAGCTCTTTCTTCGGAATCGTGAAGTCGATTTCCTACTCCTACAGGAAACTAATCTCAAAGCTAAGGACACTAGAGGCCTTTCTATTAAAAACTTCTCTCTTCTTCGTAACGACAGACCCGACCGCCGAGGCGGCGGAACGGCCATCTATTACAAGAAGACACTTCATTGCTCGCCCATTTCTACTCCGCAGCTTACCAACATGGAAGCCACGGTATGCAGGCTAGCTATGACTGGACATCAGTCCATCCTCATAGCCTCCTGTTACATCCCTTCAGGAACCTATCCCCTCAAAAAGGATTTTGAGGCCATTTTATCTTTAGGCAACTCAGTCATTATGTTTGGAGATTTTAACTCCAAGCATACTGAATGGACATACCGCACTACGTCCCCTAGTGGCAAGTTACTGCTCGATATCACGCAGTCTCTTGATATTACCGTCCATAGTCCTCTCAGTGTTACTCACTTCCCCGATAACACCGATCACGCCCCCGATGTGTTAGATTTTGCGTTACTCCAAGGAGTTTCTCTCAACCTCGGAGCAATCGAGACACTAGACGATCTAGGATCAGATCACCGACCGGTCTCCCTCATTCTTGGCCATCAGCCACCTCCCCCAACACACACGAAAACCTTCACTAACTGGAAGGGATTCAAAGAGTCCCTAGCTAAAGCTCTGGACTCACAGGACTCTACCATCTCCCTATCGTCGGACTTAGATAGTCCCGAAAAAATCGACACCGCGGTCGACTCACTCTCCACCCTTATTAAATCCTCCCTTAAGGAGAACGAAAGGGTCGTCCCGGTTGCTAACAATAGTGGGCTTCCCCTACATATTAGCAACCTAATAAAAGCCAAAAAAAGCTGCTTTCCGGAGAGCAGCAAAATATCCCACCCCCGAATATAGGCGCGCGGCCAATCGTCTTCAACGAAAACTCCGCTTCCGCCTCTCTGAATTTCAAGATCTCGAAAAGAGTAAGCTCATGGAGAATATCTCTCCATCTCACACAGCGTACTATCAGATGGCTAGAGCCCTCCGCATAGACGCTATCACCCACACTCCCCCTCTCTCCCGTCCCGACGGCACGGTTGCCTTCGAGGACGAGGAAAAGGCTGAGTGCTTTGCAGATAGCATTGCCGCTCAATGCTCTCCCAGTTCTCAACCCGTCGACCCCTCACACGTCCAGGCAGTGGAGGATGAGGTCCGCCGCCGGAGCTCACCCCCCACGGCCTCTGAACCTATCTCTGTGTCCAATGATGAGATCTCATCCCTCATCAAAGGACTTAAGCCTAAAAAGGCTCCGGGCGCGGATGGCATCTCCAACCAAGCCCTAAAACACTTTCCCGAGCAGGTGTTAACCTTTTTATCTATTATCTTCAACGCCTGCTTCAACCTTAGTTATTTTCCCACTACGTGGAAAGAGGCTACTGTGATTGGAATTCCCAAGCCAGGCAAGCCTCTCAACCTCCCCCTCCAGCCATCGCCCCATTAGCCTCCTCAAGGCAATGGGCAAGCTCTTCGAAAGAGTCATCCAAAGTCGTATGAGGCGCTACCTGTTTCCCACAGACGGCGACCCTCTTATCATTCCCCATCAATTCGGCTTCCGAGCCAAACACTCATGTCCCCAACAAGTTCACCGCATTGTGGAATATATCCTCAGCGGTTTCTATCCTCGTCGTCATAAGACCATCGCGGTCTTTTTCGATATAGCCAAAGCTTTCGATAGAGTCTGGCACACAGGCCTTATCTACAAGCTCTATAAAATAGGTCTCCCCGATCGTCTAGTTCGTCTCGTGGCCTCCTATTTAAAACATCGTACCTTTCGTTTCAGACACGAAGGCACGCTCTCTTCACAGCGAACTATCAAGGCTGGTGTCCCTCAGGGCTCAGTACTTGCTCCTCTGCTGTACATCATATTCACCAACGACATTCCCATCCCGTCGAAAGGTGTTCAACTCTCCCTCTTTGCAGACGACACTGCCATCTACTGCAAAGGTGTCTCACTACCCTTCATACGGAACAAGATCCAAAAGTCAGTTGATGACCTAGGAGCTTGGTTCAAAAAATGGCGCATCGATGTGAACCCGGAGAAGAGCTCCGCCGTTCACTTCGATTATAAACGACGCCGTCTCAAAAACACTCCACCAATACGTATGCTAGGGACCCCTGTCCCCTGGCATACGTCCGCCAAATATTTAGGTGTCACTCTAGACACAGGGCTCACTTTCAAGCCCCACGTCAAAAGAGTAACCCGTCACGCACGTTTTTATCTGAGTAGGCTCAACAGTATGTTGGGCCGACACAGTAAAATGTCCCTTCGAAACAAGCGTACACTCTATAAGGTATGTATACGACCAGTCATGTCCTACGCGGGCCCCGTCTTTGCCCACGCAAACCCTAACATTTTAAATGAACTCCAAATAGTTCAGAACCTATTCTGTCGTCGAGCTGCGAACGCACCGTGGTACGTCCGCAATGCCGACCTTCATCGGGACTTAGAGCTCCCAACAATTCAACAATTTTTTAAAAAACTCTCTGAGAACTTCTTCAAAGCCTCAGAGTCGCACCCAAACCACTTAATTCGTGAGGCAGCTTCTTATGCAGCCCCACCCCCCTCTCGCTATCGTGTCCGTAGGCCGAGAAACTCTCTCTCGGACCTGCCTAATAAACTTTCACACGACCTGAACTGTCTCCTGGCAGCTCAGGCCAACTCTAATTAAATAAAATTATTGTAATATCTGACATTAATTTGCCTTCGTAGGCACTCCCTCAGCGGCACTTAGCCGCCTGCGCCCTCTTTTCCCAAAAGAGGGTCGCTCATGATAAGGCACAATAGAGCTTAATCAGCCGGTTGCCTGTCCCTAAAGGCGGTTTTTAGGGGGTATCACTTAGGGTCCCCGGTAGGACAGTGAGTCCCCCATAACCACGATAGACCGGCTATCGTGGTATGCGTAATGCATTTTCCGCCTCCCTACGTACAGGGTAGCCCTTTAATTGCTTCGGGCGCAAAAAAAAAAAAAAAAAAAACTTATCACTCGGAGCGTTGGCCGCTCCCCGGACATAACACCTTGCCCGGCGGGAGATCTCCCCTTTTCCTTCCTTCCACGGCCACAGTGGTGACCACTCGACGTGATCTGAACACGCAACCAACAACCTTCGGAAACTTCAAGCTTCAGCATTGTCATGAATTACCCCACCCATTCGCTCTCAAGCAGATATCGTCTGCAGTCTTCATATCCTGCAAGCCATCTAGCTTCACAAGGTTCATCGCAGCACTGGAATAATAATAATGCTTCCTGTTCCTTCAAGCTACTCTCTGCGCTATACAGTGTTCGGCACGGCTTTGAGCTTTACTGCTCGCCTCTGCTTCACGGCACTCTCGCAGATTACTTGCCTCCTTCTCGACTCACCGCAGACTACAAGGCAATCTCCTGGCACTTGGATATTCGTCGGCAACGAGACTGCACTATCGACCTTCGGTCTGAGCAGGGGGGTGATGTAGCGGCGCTGTCGTCGCGCCACTAGCACACCGAAACACACAGAAGCCTAAATCGCGCTATTAACATTCCGAGTCATAGACAGTATATATAGAACTTCTTTGAACTTATCACTCGGAGCGTTGGCCGCTCCCCGGGCATAACACCTTGCCCGGCGGGAGATCTCCCCTTTTCCTTCTACGGCCACAGTGGGCTCACACTCCGTGTGAACTGTTTACTGCAGAAGAATATTGACAGTAAAAGTAAAAAAAAATCGTTAACAAATTTCTTGTTAACAATAATTCTGGCATCATGCTACCTAAGGAAAGATGTGCCTGTATTTTTTATTTTATAGCATTGGGGTGACAAACGGGCACACAGTCCACCTGACGGTAAGTGAATGCTGTGACCCATAGACTTCCGCATTTATACTCAATTAAGAATCAAAATGCAAATGCGTTGTTACCCCTGAGGACTAAGATGGAATGCCTCGATTCGTATCAGCTCGTAGAATGAGATCTCAGACTGTAGAATGTTGTAACCGGTATCACAAGGTATACAAGAAACATTGAAAATGTACAGTAGAAATAACAAACAATTTAGGCAGATCTATAATGTTAGTACTTGAGTATGTAGTTAGATTATCGAAAAACTACTATAAATCCATTTTTTAACCATTCCTTAGCTTATCTTTAACACTTACAGTTTTAATGTAAAATGGTGTTGAAATAAATGGAACCTCAAAACTAGATTGTACAACCAGTGCGTGTTGCCAGTGATGACCTATTTCTCATATATCCAGCAGTGAAGGACCACGTCTCAGTGTAGAGTAGAAATAACAAACAATTTAGGCAGATATACAATGTTAGTATGAGTTAGATTGAGATTGAATGACCATGTAGTTAGATTATCGAAAAATCACTTAAAACCCATTTTTAACCATTCCTTAGCTTATCTTTAACACTCACAGCTTTTTTTTGTTAAATGGTCTTAAAATGAACGATTAAAATCGATTTTGCAATAAAATTTAAGAGATACGAGATAAAATTGTATAGTTTTATCTCGTTATCTTTAGTAAGTTTTGTCGATTTAACCAAATAACCCCCTGAGCTGAATACACAGCTGAATTACGTACAGGGAGTTAAAAAAAATTATATTTATTTATATTTTTTTATAGATCTGCATACTGCAAATTAGACACGTTATAACCTAGAATCGTATTTTAAATTTAGTTCAATTTAAAATTTTAATTAATGTTTCTATTTATTAATTTTATTTTCTTTAATGCTATGTATGTAAATATGGATAATTGGTCTGAAATAAATAAATAATTATTATAATATAATTATTATTATTTAGAAACAGTATTGCTGCGGCTACACTAACGAGCAACGTCAATGCCCATAAACGCAACAATTATTGCCTTAAATTTAACGCGATAAAATGAGTGGCTACACTTGAACGGTCAACGTCGTTTCCCGTTGAACGGCATTAAATTTGCCGTTGAACGGCGTTAAATTTGCCGTTGAACGGCGTAAAATGTTTCGACCGGGGAAGGACCACGCTCTCACAGAATACCAGCGTAAAATAGTAGCTTAATTCTGCTGTGTTTCGTATGATGAGTGTAGAGAACCGGAGACTCTTTTTACTGGAAACGAGGCATTCCATCCTAGTCCTCACGGGTGACAACGCATCTGTATTTTGATTCGTAATCGAGGATAGATGTAGATGTCTATGGGGCACAGCATCCACATACCATCGGGTGGACTGTGTGCTCGTTTGTCACCCTATCCTTTAAAATAAAAAAATAAACAAAGAAAAAAGAATACAAAGAAAAAGAAGATGCTGGATGCTACAAATGTACAGGAAACGTACACTGTAAATCTATTTATGTTTTATTTTATTTTCCCGCACCCAAATTGCACTTTAAAGACGTCCAATGGTTTAAGCTAAATAATAAGACAAATGTAAATATATTTTAATGAAATAATAACTAATAAGCCAATCATAAATACTGGTCAAGTGCGAATTAGATACACGTACCCAGGGTTTCGTACCACTGTACACTATGAATTTTGACCTGCAAAAATTGTTTTTTTTTCTCCTGCTTATTTTTCTTAGTTTCATACCGTAAATTAAGGTACTTTTGAAATATTTTTTTTAATTCAATCTCGAAAAGCTTTTTCATTATTCCACTCCATCGCAGCCATACGTGCAACCCCGTGGCACTCACCGTGCATAATGAGACAAAAAACGGCCTGTGCCCGGGACGTATATAGGCTGTAACTTTAACTTTAACTTTAACACCAGCACGTAGAAAGTAAAGTAGAATGTAATTATAATTTTGCAATAATCTATATGTGTGTTGGTTTTTCATTTTATTGTCATCTCCTTTTTAGTCTAATGTGGCGCGCGGCCTGCACGAGCCTATAAATACAAAACGTCAATGTTAATCAAACGATTATTTTGTCCGAAAAACACCTATATATATAATATGTTAAAAATTGTTAAGAATTATAGTAATATGAGGAGAAGGAAAGCGCGTTATGAATCTAATAGCAGAAACGCGCAACCAGCTCCATATGTTATAAAAAAATTGTTTTAAGAAGTAAAATTGTTTTTTTATCTGTGGAATCTGACAATATACTCCCGTCGATGGGGGTGTACCTTCTGGCGGAAATCATAAAAAAAACCTACATGTTTGAGAAATAAGAAAAAAACATTTCGAAGGCATGTAAAGTTCGCGAATTTTGGGGGCAGCTCGGCCAACACTTCCTTGCCCTAAAACCCTCTCGGAAATGAAGGGAGACTCGTGCTCAGCTGTTAGACGTATAAAAGCTCTAACTATAACTAACTTTTAAACTATACTGTTATGATATTAAAAAAATTGTTAAGCCGAAATAACTTTTATTACGTATCGTAAAAATGTTAACATCCTCACAGTTTAAAATAAAATTAGACATAATCTAGATTAACAAAACCTGGAAAATTTTACTGGACTTCAAAGAGAGCTGGCGATCTAGATCGACACATCGTAAACCGTATTTGATGTGGTGCGATGGTGGCGTCGATACGGGAGAGTTCTTTGAAGTCGATTTTGCGAGATGTGTACGTACATTAATAGAAACAGAACCGCTGTGTCACTAGGTCGATGCTCTGCTACGAGTATGTACCTTCTTTGTGAAAGTAATTCTATCTCTAAAACAGAATATAATCTTATTCTAGATGACAGCAAATCATTATCAGCTTCGTTACAAACGTAATTCCATTTTCGTATATCAAAATCAATTGCTGTCTTTAATCCGGCTAAAACTCGAAAACGTTTTGAAAGATTTTGATGAAATTTTTGTGTGCATTTGAGTAGGTCGATGGATGGTTTAGACTGTGGATACACAATTGGACCCAGTAATTTGTTCCCGGTAATTGGACCCGCTGTTGTCGAAATCCAGAAATGACCCTTGCGAAGTCAGGGCGTATCGCTAGTCTTTCCTTAAAGTATATGTAGTTTTATTCCAGATGGCATCACGTCATCATCATTATTATATTCCATTACAAGTCCGCTCCTGAACATAGGTCCCCCCAAAGGAATGGCACAGAGCACGGTCGTAAGCCAATTTCAGTTACTGTACGAGGCCGCCTACGATATTATCTAATATATTAAAAAAAATGTTTGTTTGTTCATCTTTTATGCGCTACATGTGGTTCATAAGGTTGCGATAAAACTTTATTAACTTATTGCTTGCACTTGCGTGAAAGTTATAGGTATAGTACAATAAACTTACAGGAGGTGGTGCGTATCGTACTGACAAATTTATTAGAAAATTATGTATATATCATTCAACTTTTTTTAACATTCCTAATTAAATTACACAGGGTTATTTTGCAATAACCGGCCAAAGAAAGATGCCCATTTTTCACCTGCCTATGTTTTTTTTATTGAATTGTAAACTAACTACGCTTATCACAGTGTTTAAAGAAACGCAGGATTTTTTTTATATTTCTTTAAGCTTATTTTACGTCAAGGGTAAGCGTATTACTATATTTTGAACGCATCTCAATTACCATCTTTTTAGGACGTTCCATTTTACACACTGCTACTTTAATTCAACTCTGTTCCTGAGTTTTGTACATTAGTTTATGTTTCATTTAACCAGTAAGTATTTCTTTATAAGCCTTTGTATAGTACAGATTAATAAAAATAAAATGATAATTAAATAAATTAATCATTCAGTGTGTCATTGCGTGCGCACGAATGAAACGGATTTTTTTGACATTTGTTTTAAGTTCTGCAATTGACATCGGCGTAGTCCTTCGTTGATAATTAATAAACTATTCCACTTTAACATAGTGTTTCATTTGTTTTTCCCATTTAGTTCATCAGGTATATATGTAAGTACGTACCGTAAGCCAATGAAATGTTTTTGGTTGACAATTTTGTGTGTATGGTAGATAATTTTGACGATGCAAGAAATAAGTTAGACTTTTTAGGGGTATAGAAACTATCTATCGTTTTTATACTAAAAATCTAGTTAGTAAGTACTTATATGTGCTGGGGAAACAGCAGCTAGTGCTCGACACTCAATTTATAGTGACAATCATCGAGAGTAAGCAGCGACTTAGGGGCAGTTGGTTTCAAGGAATTTACAAAGTATAAAAGACGTTTTAGACCATAGCTAGGTAAAGTATTCTTATCTTAACTTCGAGCGTAAATAATAATTTATAGCACATTTATTTCTTTATTACCTACCTATTTGGTAACGGCAAATCCTAACCTAAAAATGTGACATTATTTTTTGGCTTCGTAGCGTTTAAATCGTAAAAATGACTGTATGACATTATTTTATAAACTTACATGTAGTTTTTCTACATTTATTATACATAAACTTTCACTATCAAGTTTTTAAATGTGGGCATGGTTCTTTGCAAAGAATTTTCAGAATAAGTAATATAGGCAAATGGTGAAGGAAAATTAATTAAAAAATCTCAAAAATTCTGTCCTCTTTATCATTTAATGCGTTAAATACATTATTTTAACTAATTTTATTGCGGGCGCACCACAGTTTACCCCTTAATACCCCATAATTTAGGGGTAATCTGTGGCATGCACACATTCGTAAGGGTCGATCGGTAGGCAAAAACGTTGTCGCCCATAAATCACACTCAATTTGGGATAATTTCAAATAAAAGTAGAAGCCTTATTTACTCGTATTTTCAAAAACTACAATAAAGCTAAATCATGATTTATGTATTTGAAGTTAATTTTAAAATTTGGCTACTCTTTGAAAAAAAAAACTGATATTTCTACAATTGTTTCTTACCTACTTACGTTACTAGCTAGTATTATATAAATTAGGCATAAATTGTAATAGGGCATAAATTATCGGCCATATCATGAAATGCTGGCGTTTTACGAAATGCTTAGGCCGTTCACGACTGGCCAATTCAACGATCAGACAATGACATCGATTATGTGAAAAGTTGTTTGTTTAATTTCCAAGCCTAAATAGCTCTTAATAACTGATTTTACAGCCTTTATAAAACCTATTTAGAATAAACACGGCTCTATATTTAGCTTGTATTTTTATAGAATAATGTCGCCTCTACACGTTGGCCAACACAGTGACGAATATATTGGCCGAGAGTTGGTGACGGCGTCCACACGTTGGAAGGTCGTTCAGTTTACTTCGGTTCGGGCCAATGTGCGGACGAATTTATTTTATTTTAGACGACGGCTCCGTGGCGCAGTGGCTTGGCAATGAGTGGCTGTGCCAGGGTTCGCGGGTTTGAATCCCGCACGGAACAAGTATTTGTATATCCTACAAATAATTGTTTCGGGTCTGGATGTGCGTCCTTGTGCAATTTATGTTTGTAAGTTGCCTCCGCGATACAGGAGAAAATCCAAGTGTGGGGGGTAACGTTTTTATAAAATAATTATAAAAGAATAGTGAATATTAATGGGGCTGTAAATAGATATACGATTAACTTTATTTATTCTTTACATGCATCAGAAACTGGAATAAATACCATTAATTAGAACTTAACTTATTTTAAAGTTATAGGAGTTATAATCGATTAGTCTATGTTTTAAAATTGGGTTTTGTTTTTAAAGTTTAGCAAAACATGTACTTGCTTTTCTATCAGACATTTGATGTATATAAAAAAACACCTTACAATTTATTTGGTAATTTAATTATTTTTTGGGAAAGACAAAAACAATAGCAATAAATATAATTAACACTGACTTAGTAATAGGTACTAATTATAACTTAGAACATAAATGAAAAACTCATGACAAGGAAAGTGGCTCAGGACCATGCTTTGCAGCTTTCTTTGGAGGAAGATGTTCAGTAGTGGACTTTTGAAGAGCTGTAATGATGATGATGATTCGAAAACTTGCACGATTAAATTATAAAAAATCGACGCTTTTTTATATAGGATAGGGTGACAAACGAGCACACAGTTCACCTGATGGTAAGTGGTTGCTGTGGCCCACAGACATCTACATCTATCCTCGATTACGAATCAAAATGCAGATGCGTTGTCACCCGTGAGGACTAAGATGAAATGCCTCGTTTCCTTTAAAAAGTGTCTCTGGTTCTCTACACTCACTATACGAAACACAGCATAATTAAGCTACTATTTTACATTGATATTCTGTGAGAGCGTGGTCCTTCCCCGGTCGAACCGACCCATTCGTGCTACAACTATACTTCTAATAAAACTGCATGGTTCTACCACGTATAAACGACGTGCTTCATTTTTTTTTTCATTTTAAAATTGTTCTCGTAATAATCTGATTGTAAATAAATGTTCATTATTTTTTTTATAAATAGCTTATCGATTAAAACAAATGTTTAAAAATAATTAAATCGCGCTAATTAAAGTAGTAGGAATGTTTAAAGTTGAAATTGGCACTAAAAGGCTAGTAATTGGGTCATCCACCCTACAAAGCGTGTATATAAAATTTTAATCCGATGCGTGTAATCACTCTGGGAGCTTGTAGCAAACTAAACTCGCGGCCAACGTGTGGACGCGGCGACCAAACTCTGCCAACAATCCTTTGATCTTTTGTAAAAAACCGACACCACACGGATCTCGCGCCAACTTGCGGGCCATCGTTCCAATACATACCAATGAAGCCCAAACACCCCGTCTACACGTTGGCCAATGCTATTGGCCACTACATTCGCCACTGTGTTAGCCAACGTGTAGAGGCGCCGTAAGGATAACAAACGGGCATATTACCCACAGTCCACCTGGAAGTAGATGCTGGCCCATAGAATGCGTTGTCATCCCTGAAGGCTAGGATAGAAGGTTTTCTGCATTCACCATACGAAACACAACAGTAATTTCATAATGGTGCAGCTCGCTTGCAATTTAATCGAAATAACCGATATAGCAACAAAAAGGATAAAAACATCTTGGTACAACAATTGCTAATTTGCTAGCTTTGAACCCAAAATTACATTAAAATTGTCGAATGTAGCCGCCATTTCGGAGCCTGTTTTAAATATGCTGTAGCCGCAATTTTGTAAAACTTTCAAAAATAACAATTATTTATCTATGTTTCGGTTCTACTGCATTTGGTTTTCCTTATCTGTGACCACATATTGGCGGTAAACGTGGTGCGAAGATGAAACATAAATTTACTTAATGTATATTGCTGATCTCATCCGGAAATTCTTCGCCTATTGACTTCACTCATGCGTTAGGTTGACAATAACGTTTCAAGACAGTCCTAGCTTACAAGAAATTTTACATATTATTAAAAAAATATTAATAATTTATACATATAAATAAAACTGATGCTAGTAGGTTTTGGCAAGCTATTAAGTTATGGATTTTTAAAATGACAATTTCATAAAAATTGTCTGTCTGTCTGTTTGTCTGGACTTAACTTCGGAAAGGCTTCCGTCTTTTTTAATAAAACTATTAATTTTTTTGGATAAATATAGCCTAGATATTTCCTGGCACAGTTCTCTGGTGGTTCGTAAGGTTTCACCACAATCGGTTTGGCCATTTCCAATATAAACCTGCACAGACAAACAGACAGACAGACAAATTGTCAAATTGGTTATTTATGTTATTAATACTCTTTCGTCCTCGCGGCCATCAGACTCTAGGACGACATCCCTCTTGACATTAAAAATAGCTCCCAACAAATTCATTTTTAAAAATCAAGTCCGTAAGTATATGATTAAATCGTTACAAGTTTAAACTAACACAGCTCTTTTTTCGTATATATTTTATATTTGTTCTGACATAGATAATATTTATAGTGTATGTATGTATGTATATATATATATATATATGTATATATATATATATATATATATATATTGTATTATACATATGTATATATGTATATGTGTTGTATATTATAATATAAGAAATATTCTTATTATCTTTATATTTATTATTTAATTATTGCTGCAGCGCCTCCAAAATGTCTATCTCTGTTTAGCAAAATGATTGACTGGGAAAGAATGCCCTATGGCATTAAGTCTGCCATATGTACTCCTTTGTACATGAAATTATAAATAAATAAATAGCATGCAAATAACGCCCTGAGCTTTAAAAAGCCAGTTATTTCAATATTACAGAGATACACTTCATTTTTTTACACCTTATTGTAAGTGAATGCTGTGACCCATAGACATTTACATCTATCCTCGATTACCAAAATGCAGATGCATTGGTCACCCCTGATAACTAAGGTGGAATGCCTCGTTTCCAGTAAAATATCTTTTCACTGGAAACTTTTATATGTATAGATATGTCACTAGACCAGAGTAGCTGGTAATTTAATGTTTGACCAGTCTATTTTTAATGCTCCTCGGAAGATGAACTAAAAAAACACGCTAGCAAATTTCAATACTGTTGACAAATCAAATTATCCTTATTTAAGTTGATCGAAAGCTGGTAGCCCTATTCATGCGCTTCGATGCACGTCTTACAACGAGGCTATCTAGACATTGTGTACACATTAAACGGTTCTCAGTAACGCGTTTTATTCATTCATGAATTAACTTTAAACGGCAGAGTTATTGTTCCTGTGTAAAATAGGCGCGCTGACAAGTTCTTATCACTTTATCACCTCCATTCAAAGTTATTTATTTTTTTTATAGAAGAGGGGGGCAAACGAGCATGTGGCTCACCTGATGTTAAGTGACTACCGCCGCCCATGATCAACCGCAAACCAGGGGAATTGCAGGTGCATTGCCGGCCCTTTAGAAAGGAGTAAGCTCTTTTCTTGAAGGTCCCCAGGTCGTATTGGTCAGGAAAAATCTCCGGTGGTAAATTATTTCACAGAGAGGTTGTACGCGGAAGAAAACTCCTTTCAAACGTACAGTGGTGGACCGCCAAGCATCCAGATGGTGTGGATGGTATCGGGACGTTTGCCGTGTAGTGCGTTCACGAAATTTGGCGGCTGGGATTAATCCGAACAATTCCTCAGAGCACTCCCCGTGATAGATGCGATAAAATACGCAAAGAGATGCAACATCTCTTCGCAGCGCCAGTGAATCGAGCCGATCGGAAAGCACTCGGTCGTCGACGATTCGAGCCGCTCTGCGCTGGATGCGGTCAAGTGGAAGGAGCTGGTACTGGGGAGCCCCAGCCCAGAGATGGGAACAGTATTCCATGAGCGGTCGAACCTGCGCCTTGTAAAGTTGCAGGCGGTGTGCCGGCATGAAATACTGTCCCGCTCTGCTGAGCACGCCAAGCTTTTTAGAGGCCAATTTGGCCTTCCCTTCCAAGTGACCACGAAACTGCACGTCACTCGATATGTCGACGCCGAGGATTCCGATACTGGCTGAGGCAACAAGGGGAGTGCCTTGAAACTGAGGGGATACGACAAAGGGGTTCTTTTTAGCGGTTAACGCGCAAACTTGTGTCTTCTGGGGGTTAAACTGGACTAGATTTAGTCGCCCCCAATCCAAGACTCTGTCCAGTAGAGACTCGACTTCAGACACAAGTTTGTCCCGCACTCAGAGACGTTTTCCCGAGAAATATTGGCTCGGCCGGTGTAAAGAGCATCACCAGTGCTGTCATCTGCATAGCAATGAATGCGACGGGTTTGCAACGTATCATTGATATGCAGAAGAAACAGCGTTGGCGATAGCACGCAGCCCTGTGGAACACCAGCATTAATAAGCTTGCAATCGGAGCTTGCACCATCTACAACGACCTTGATGCTCCGATCTGCAAGAAAACTGGTGATCCAATCGCACAATTTCTCGGGAAGCCCATAGGAAGGGAGCTTCGAAAGAAGCGCTTTGTGCCAAACCCGATCGAAGGCCTTCGCAATGTCCAAACTAACGGCCAATGCCTCCCCCCTTGGACTCTACTGCCTCCGCCCATCTGTGAGTTAGGTAGACCAGAAGATCACCAGCTGACCTACCACGGTGAAAACCGTATTGGCGGTCACTAATCAGCTGGTGATCCTCAAGGTACCTCATGAGCTGGCAGTTTACAATGGACTCCATTGTTTTGGAGAACAAGGAGGTGATGGCGATAGGCCGGTAGTTGGACGGGTCTGAGCGGTCGCCTTTTTTAGGGATCGGGTGGACGAAAGCCGTCTTCCATGATTTTGGGACTACGCCTAGGGAGTAGGAGTACCGGAAAAGACGCGTTAAAACCGGTGCCAACTCTGGAGCACACGTCCTCAGCACAATTGGGGGGATTCCGTCAGGCCCACTCGACTTATGGATGTCCAGGGAGAGGTGTGCTTTGCGAACCGAGCGCTGAGTGAACTGCACTTCCGGCATGGAGCACTAACACCTCGGGATGGTCGGCGGCGTACTCCCCCCGTCATCGAGAGTCGAGTTAGACGCAAAGAATGAGCCTGGAAGATCGGCTTTCTCCTTTGCGGTGTGGGCCAGTGAGTCGTCCTCCCTGTGCAGAGATGGAAGAGATGGCTGACAGAAATTCCCCTGGACAGCCTTGGCGAGAGACCAGAATGCACGGGTGCCAGAAGGAAGACGAACTAGTCTCACGCCAATTCTGCCTATGTGCTCTGACTTTGGCTTGGCAATGACTCTTTTGAAGGACCTAGAGGCGGAATTATACTTCTTTTTTAGAGCGCTGGTGTTTACATCCCTGGACGCTGATGCGTCAGCCCAGGCTCGGTAGCACTCCTGCTTATAGCATGATGCTATTTTACAGGAGCGACCAAACCATGGCTGAGATTTGCCTCCAATGGGCACCACAGAGGAAGGAATAAAAAGTTCCATACCCTGAAGTACCACATCAGTGACAGAATCCGCAACAACGTTGGGATCGTCCGGCGAGAAGCAAACCCGCCCCCAAGGGTAGGATGCAAAGAAAGACCGCATCCCATCCCAATCGGCTGACCTATAGTGCCAAACACGGCGGCAGCCTGCAGAATGCAACCGCGATTTCAGCGTGAGTGGCACCACACTCCTGACAAGACAATGGTCCGAGGAGCCTAAAGGGGCGTCGACGGAAATCTGATATCCGTCCGGGTGAGAGGTCAGCAGAAGGTCCAACAGGGAAGGTGCATGATCCTCCACATCTGGAATCCGCGTAGGCGAAGTAACCAGTTGTGTCAGACCATATGCCAAGGCAAAATCATGAACAGATCTCCCCGCATGATCGGTTAAACGTGAACCGAGCCATTCGGCGTGATGGGCGTTAAAGTCGCCGAGGATCACGATCTCTGCGGAGGGGATCTGCTGTAGCAACGAATCTGCAGCCATTTGGACGTGGTCGAAGAGTCGGTCTGTTTCGGCATTACCGCTATGGGACCTATAGAGGCACCCGTAGACGCGCGGATGGTCGTCGCTGTCTACGCGTAGCCAAAGGATGGACAGGTCCGAACCTTCAAGTCTGCTGAGGCGTCGAGAACAGATGTCCTCTCTGACGTAAACGCAAACTCCAGCCCGAGGCACAAAGGAGTGCTCCAGTTTGTACCCCGGGCAGGAGAGATACGAGACATCAGCCGGAGAGGACACCTGCGTCTCGGTCAGAAAGAGCAAAGCCGGCCTCGCCGTCTCGAGATGGTAGTGGACGGCGTTTAGGTTAGAGTGAAGTCCCCTGATATTGCAGAAATTCACGGACAGCGTGGCAGGGGTCGCCTTGGTCTTGTTGCTCCGTTTGCCCCGAGCAGTTTTAGTCTTGAGCGGAATTTTGCCCCCCCCCCCCCAGAATACGCGGGGCAGCCTGAGCACCCACGCTCAGAGGTGGAGAAACATGGTCGTGGATGCTCAGCGAGGGATTCTCCAGAGGTGCTGGTACCCTCCTGGGTTAGTCTATCATTTAATTCCGCTACCATGTTGATGGGGGGGGGGATTTGGGCCTACGGCCACCTGCACTCACCAGACGAAACGCGGAAGCAGAGCTTCCACTTCACGCCGGTATTCTGTGAGATCGTAGTACCACCCCGGTTTGAGCCGGCCCATACGTGCGACAGCAAAGCTGCCGCGTGGCTCTACCACTGTTAAGTTAAAAAAATATTTTATCATAGTTGCGCGAATCCATTTATTCAACAATTACGGGCTAGGGAAGTCCACTGCTGAACATAGGTCTTTCCCATAGATTATCTAGTTGGGGAAGATTTTGCCATAATTGCCACGCTTGGTAACCACAGTTTTATTACTATTTTGAGTTGTTATCAGGAACATGCCGTTGCCCGTTTTCTGTTTTAGTTTTTTTTTTAAATAGAATATGGGTTAAAAAAAGCACACAGTCCACCTGATAGTAAGTGGATGCTGTGACCCATAGACATCTACATCTATCCTCGAATAAAAATCAAATTCCAGATGAGTCGCTATACTTGAGGAATAAAATGGAATGCCTCGGTCTCCGGTTGTCTATACTCACCATACTGCACAGCAGCATTAAGCTGCTATTTTACGCTGGTATTCTGTGAGAGCATGGTCCTTACCCGGTCGAGCTGACCCATTCTTGCTACAACCATAATATAGCTGCAACATGGATCTACCAAGTAGAAAAGTTTAGTAGTAGTTTCACTCTGTTGCCTGTTGTGGCACCTGTGGGGATTGTAGCAATGTAGTTAATTATTAATGCAAATGCTATTTATTAAAAGGTACCTGTGACAGATTTTAAAAGTTATGTAAAGAAAAGTGCAAAAGTCCTACTGATAGGTTCAGACAGAAATTCTCTTGGGAAGATAAAGTAGGGTTTATTCTACCAAAGCCGAGAGATCCTTCTCCTTTCCAATTTGGTATTTTGTAGATTTTGCGTGAGTGCTAAACAATACGATACTAAAATTAAAAAGGTAAACTTACAGCCTTCATGTGTCCCACTGCTGGGCACAGGCCTCCTCTCATTTTTGAGAGGATAAGGCAAGGAATTGTCCATCGCGCTGCCCCAATGAGTGTTGGCGGACTTAATATGTCATCGAAATATTTTTTTAGTTTTTCAGACATGCAGGTTTCCTCACGATGTTTTCATTTACCGCCGAGGACGTGGTAAATCAGCACTTAATATTAAAAATTTCATTGGTGCCTCCGGAGATTGAACCCGGGTACTGTACATTTTACAGCGAGCGTAGCCCCTGAGCTACTAATTTTGCATAATTTTTGGTAGAGCGATGCTGCGGCTATATTATTATGGTTGTAGCACGAATGGGTTGGCTCGATTGGGGTGGGACTACGCTCTCACAGAATAGCTACTAGCGTAATATCTTTAATATGGTGAATGTAGAAAACCGGGAACCCCTTTCACTGGATACGATTTTTTTGATTACGATTCCATATTAGTCCGGGGTGTATCGAGGTACCGAGGAGTATACGTATCTGCATTTGGGTTCTCTTGAATCTATGGGCCACAGTGTCCACTTACTATCAGGTGGACTGCGTGCTCGTTTGTAACCATTGTTGTATAAACAAATTGCCTGTAAAGAGTGACGTTTAGGACAAATTTAATAATATTATTGTAGAAAAATGTGTGCAGAAGAGTTCGATAAAGGTGTAAAGGATTCCCGGCTTACAGTAAAAGAAACAATGTCGCTCAAATACAACACCGTGTACGACTTCCTAGGTAAGTCCTCCACCGTCTAAGATATCCTAGGACAATATAAAACAATAGATGTGTCGATGGTAATACTATGGTGATACGTCTCGATTTGCTTTCCGTCGTTAACCTATGACTACGGATGACACACACGCATTTTATGTTGGTGACTCTACACTAACGTAAATGAAAAATAGTGATCTATGTGAAGGATACGTTCCTATTACTGCAAGCTATTAAAATCAGTTACTTCACTTCAAGAGTCAGTAATTCTACCATTGTGCAATGTAGGTACTATACGCATTTACAACAAAGTCCCAGAAAATATGCCGGCCCTGTTTGTCAAATAGTTTTAATTAAGCAGTTGGACATATAATTGTTAGAGCCACATGCAAGTGTGAGTAACGATCCAAGAGCAAGTCTTATCCGACACTATTCGGATGATATCATATAATGGCTTTCCAGCACCTTAAAAACGGCAAGGCCCCAAGCGAGGATGGAATCACAGCGGTGCTTCTAAAAGCAGATGGAAGACCGGTACTTAAAGTACTTCAGATGCTTTTCAATTCTGCCTCCATGGTGGCACTACTCAAGAGGCGTGGAGCAGAAGTGAAGAATTACACATCTATTTTCAATCTGAGCCGCGTCTACGTGCTGTTTTCGGGAGTCATTACGAATCGTCTCACATGCACACTCGACAACTTCCAGCCTCCCGAACAAGCCGGTTTCCGAAAAAGTTTCAGCACCATATACCATATACATACCCTGCACCAGATTTCACGGACGACCGAAGAGTAAATTCTGCCACTTTGCCTGGCGTATGTGGACTATGAGAAAGCCTTTGATTCACTATGCTCAATGATCTCAATAATGTCTCCCAACGGATAGGTCTTAATATGACATGGACGAAACAAAGATCATGTTTAATGTACCTGTCACACCTATGCCGGTAGTAGTTGGAAGCACTAAGCTCGAAATTGTTGATGAGTACGTTTACCTGGGACAAATAGTCCGAATAGGTAAGTCCAATAAATAGATAGATGTATAAGGGATGTAGCTCTAGCTACGAGGCCCATACATTACAACCAGCATGCTTACCGCAGAGGAAAATCTATGGAAACAGCCCTGATCAGTGTCATTGACAGGGTCGAAAAAGCACTGGAGGATAAAGAAAGAGTTCTTTGTGCCTTTCTAGATATTGAGGGCGCCTTCGACAGTAGCCCCACATCACTGGTAATTGGGGGCCTAACATCTAAAAATGTTGACCCCACAACCATCAGATGGGTGAAGTCGATGCTCTCAAACAGAAAGGCAAAAATAGCGCTGTTTCAAACTTCGATTGAGGTTGCAACCACAAGAGGCTGCCCACAAGGAGGTGTTTTGTCACCCCTTCTTTGGACTCTTGCGGTTGACCAACTATTGTACAAAATGGCAGACCTACGCATTGACACATTGGGTTATGCTGATGACCTTGTGATCATTGCGAGGGGGCTTTTGCCAAAGTACTTTAGCGTCAATAATACAAAGAGCCCTAAAAACCATAAATAACTGGTGTAGGGATAACAGTTTATCAGTTAATACTGATAAAACTGTTATAATACCAAAAAGAGACGGTTGGACAAATTAGTCCAACCAAAACTTAATGGCAAAGAAGTACCATTTTCCACGGAAGTTAAGTACTTGGGCGTAACAATCGACCAAAAACTAACGTGGAACTCTCACCTTAGCAACGTATGCCATAAGGCGAAAATTTCTTTAGGTACGTGCAGTCGTTTGGTCGGGAACAACTGGGGCTTGCGTCCCAGTATGGTCCTATGGCTGTACAGCAGCATAGTGAGGCCAATTCTCACGTATGCCTCTATTGTCTGGTGTAACAAGGCCAACCAAAAGACGACTGCGGACAGACTAAACCGTCTACAAAGGACTGCCTGCTTAATGGCAATTGGTGCTACACGATCATCGCCTGGAGCAGCTTTTAATGCATTTTTATGTCTAACGCCCCTTGATCATTATTTAGACAAGGAGGCGAAGGCTAGTTTGTATAGGATTAGCGCCCAGGGCGGTCTGAGCTTGCTCTCCTACAGATTGAGATCCATGCTTGACTCAATTAAGGAATCACCGGTCTTATGCATGATCTCAGATATCATGCGTCCACTACACACTTTTGATAAAAAGTATATAGTGGAATTACCCTCCAGAGAAAACTGGCTGAATGGCCAGGTTATCTGTGAGGTCTGTAGCCTCATATGGTATACAAATGGGTCTAAAATGGGCCTCGACGTAGGCTTTTGAATTTACGGGGAACGCCCCAAATTCAAACTTAGTATGAATTTGGGTAGATACACCTCTATCTTCCAGGCAGAAATTTTCGCCATACTTCGGTGTGCGGAAATCAATCTGCAAAAACACTACGTACACCATAAAATTTACATAAACTCTGATAGTCAAGCAGCACTGCTCGACTGACCCTTGAAACTCTTTATCACAATAAATCACTTAAGATCTGGTCTGACACACCAGGCTTAAAACATTCTAAAACCTTAATCCGGCTTTTGATCGTAAATTCGTTTCAGAAGCCCTGGGATTAAGTAAAAATAAATTGCGCATTCTGGCAAGAGCCCTAACTGGACACTGTTGTCTTAAAAAGCACATGTCCATCCCGGGACTAAGCAACTCAAGGATGTGTCGGTTCTGTACCATAACGGAAGAAACGCCTCTAAACACCCTAACCGATTGCGGACCCTTAAGACGAGGCATGACCCAAAACGCAAGTTTTATAATGCCTCAAAGTATATGATCCACTGCAGTAACACAAACGTAACACTCATCTGGAACACTATCTACTTCGCCCAGAATAAGTGAAATTGCTCACGGCTAAGCAACTCCTTCGATTCATTGAAGACATAGGGCTTAGCCGTGAACTATAGCCATATCAGCGATCACAATAGATCTTTTAGGTCGCAGAGCAGGTCTCTTTACCTAGACCTGCATAGCTGCTCGCATATAATAAAAAAGTCCATTAAAATAGTTAAATTAATTGACGGATTCAACTTGGCTGGGCAGCGTTTGGAAAATTATGATACGTCTTCTCGTCAGGTATACCTCAAAACCTAAATACTAGATTGTACTCTTAAGAACAGAATATTGTAAGTACCGAACTTTCAGTTGGAATGCCTACATGAACTTGTATATATAGAGGTCAGTGAATGCCTAGTTCAATAAATATGACGGCTGTAAAAAGGTATTTCTTAGATTTGGTTGCGTATTACAGTCTTCTAAGTTCACAGCTGGATATACGCCTTTTTAAGAATAAGCCAATGGACATGCATCACTTGAAACATTGAAAGAATACCCTCGCGCTGGTAATGCTGTCAATCACCAATCTGTGAAATTCGGTATAGTGTTTTGGATGGTTTTTTCTGCATAGCCATCATCATAGTCTCCCACAGTTTTTCCTTTTTTCAACTTTAATTTTGTACTTTCACTAAAGGTTATTTTTAGCCTTCTTATCAACCCGTAGGGATGTGGACAAGGAAATTGGCATTTTAAAGAGAATCTGCTCGTCGCCGGTCGGAGTATATTACGCCTGTGGTAAAGAAATGCTTATACTGTCTTCTGTTGGAAGCCATAAACCTTTTTGGAATTTCTCATTGTAGAATTTCCTGATGGCGGTGTAGGATTCTTTAACAACATCATCACACGACCATGCACCATATAAAATTTTTATACCACCATATTAAAGGCTTTCTTTTTAAATGAAAAACATAATTTATTGATTTATTATGTAATAATAATCATTATGTTTGAATTTGAAACTTTTGAATATTTATTATAAATAGGAATTTTTTTACATACAATTTTTCTATACGTTACAACCAAATTAATGAAAGCATTTTTAACACGATTAAGGCTGTATGAGCCAATATCCCTTTGCGCCTTTGCCTTTCTATATACACAAGAAAATTATTACGTAAAAGTTATCCTAATCAAAACCACAAATTATATAGATCAAAAACTTAACGTTTTGACGTCCAATTTAGACCACAGTATTTACTAATACTTACCTAACACAGCCAAGCTCACCATGAGCACGAGCATCCTGGCACTACGTTTTTCTTTCTATTCACAGGTTCAGCACTTGATCATATTTCGGTGTATTGTCTGCGCAGAGCGGTTTGTCTGGACGTGGGGAAGGCAGGACGCGACGCACCTGTTGATTGCTAAATTGTTCAATTGTTGGGTGACAGGTTGATTGCTTTGAATGAATTGTCGCTTGAAGTCGTACCAAGGACTGCCTTAAGAGGATACTGTTAGAGCGTATCGTTTATCTCGTGGACACAGTTTTCCCACGCGTGTTTACTCGCGAGGTTTTTTTTTTAAATAATTCACTACATCTTTTTGTGACATTTTTTAATTCCTATATGCAGCTCTTGAATAGAGCGATGGTTTCTCGTCCGTGTCCACCAAATAAGAGTCTTATTTACCAAAAGAACGACAGGGAATAGAAATCTACATTGCCTACATGTCTGAGGAATTAAAATATTTCGAAGACACATGGAGTCTACCAACACGCATTGCTATTGCTCTTTAATAGCTACTTATTCTGGTTCAATAGCACCATAACCCTCGTATAAATTTGAGGAGGCCCGTCCCAACTTAGTACCCTTGATATATGCAATTCTGAGAGGATTAGATGGCGTGATGAATTTTATGTTGTCGACTACGGCAGCCGTTTGTACAACCGATCATGAAAAATGTTTTTAATATATAAATAAACACTGTTGAAAGTATATTTTATCGCACTTGATAAGATTTCTGACAATGAGATAATTTATCATACCTGGCTCTTTTACATTGTTCTTAAAGTACATACCTACTATCGGTCTTAATCATAAAAGAAACGTCAATTTAACGACATTTATTAAATTTGCTCTTACTAAATGTTAATAGAAAGAGACAGGTAAATAAATTTCTTAAATTTATTCTCTCTCTCCCTTCACTAAATGTCAATAAAACGAGACAGGTATAGAAATTTTCTTGGACAAATATTTCTTAAATTTGCTCTCACTCCTTTTACTAAATGCCAATAAAAAGAGACAAGTATAGATATAAGTGTCAATTAACAAGGAAGGCCGTCAATCTTTAATTAGCATGTAAATGTGGTGACTGGGTCCAGTGGGAGACTTAAATCTTTAGCAATAAAAGCTAAAAAGCAATTCTGCCAGGAAGTAATTCTGCCAGGAATAAGCAAAATTACTTCCGAATCTTTAGAAGAGTTGGAAGTAATTCTGCTTATTAAATAAGTGAATTGAAATAAAGATAACGAAAAGTAAACACCTAGTCACCGGGCTGAGCATGTTTAGCGCGATGACAAGCTAAGGAAGACAAGCGTCTCCGTCACAGTGACCGACCGGTGACAAAGGAGCGTGTGCCTGCTGTACTACCATATTATATCAGAGGAGTCACAGACAAGATTGGCTACATCTTCAAGCGGGCTGCCATAAGAACTTACTACAAGCCGCCGAAGAAGATTAGTCAGTTCTTACCATCCATCAAGTGCAATATCCCTCTACAAGATGCTGGAGTGTACTATATAAGCTTGATTATGAATGTGGTCTCTCTTACGTAGTACAAACCTAAGAGTAATTACATACATACGTACAAACAAAAAGATCTGTAAAAATCCGCATGTCCGTCTTAATTGTAGAAGTGGCATAGGATATAAAAAAACATTCTTTTTTTCAGTAAACTATTTTACGCCGTAAGGGTTTTTAATAATTGTTTTGACCTTTTGGCCTGTTTTAATTTTATTTATTTGGAGCAACAAACGCTCATACAATATGTATGATATATAGGGTAATTTTTCAAAGAGTAGCCAAATTTTAAACTTTACTTCAAATATATAAACAATGATGTACCGTTATTACAATTTTTGAAAATACGATTAAATAAGGCTTCTACTTTTATTTGATTGTGTGCTTCTACTTTTGTTTGAGTGATTTATGGGAAACAACGTACCTACCGATCGACCCTTACGAATGTAAGGTAATGTACCGGGTGCGCAGTAAAATCAATTAAAATAATGCATTACCTCGCATTTTGAATATAAAAGATAAAAAGGACACAATTTTTAGAGATTATTTTTAATAAATTTTCTTCACCATTTGCCTACATTACTTATTCTGAACTTTCTCTGCAAATTTGGCCTTTTACTACAAAATAACTATGGCCTAAATACTTAAGGCTTAACTAGTTTGGCCTAGGCAGTACTGATTGAATCATTGCATAACCTAACCAAACATTTCTTTATGTGGGGAAATGACTACGCTTCGGGGGCGGGGGGGGGGGGCAAAGACGGGTTACGTGGGACGCGCACTGACTAAAACCCTAGCACCATGGCAGCCCCTTCTCGAAGAGGACTTCTGTTCCCCCCTTTTACTTTTAAGTAAGGCGCACCAGGAACACAAAGCACGCCATCCTCCGCGACCTAACTCCGACATAACTCCGATTACGTATCGCATTCCGCCGAGTCCGATAAGTGGAGGCCATGGGACCAGGAAAAACGAGCACTCAAAAGCAATAGCCTTCCCGACCTCACCAGTGTATCTGGTCTCTGACTCCGCTGCCAATTAAATCTCGGCCGCGGCGGTAGGGAGAGCAGTGCCTCGCAATACCGACACTCCTCTCCCCCAGCGACCCTAACACCTCCGCATCAACACTGCGGGCCCGTCAGAGCAGAGTCCACCAACACACATCCGAAATGGGCTCCCCAAGCCCGCTCGAAATAGCCACCTTGTGTCAGCCAGCCAAGTAGGTTCCTCGTTGCTCACCGCTGGTGACCAAGCCACGGTTACTAAGCCCCCTCACGTCAAGGTGGGGACCCGTTCGGGGCGGAACCTAACCTAATATAACCTAACCCAATCAAATCTAAACTTTTTTCGTGAGGATCTCCTCGTGAATACCATTCGTTGCGGAGGCAACGAGAAGGTTATGCCAAACTTCTACCGGCTAAAACTCCACGGTGGTCAACATCAGCGTATACGAGGGGTCCCTAGATCACCGTTCGAAACGCAACCGGCCCCTCCATAGCTTTGCTAGACTAATAACGTATCCCGGGGGCAGTACTTGCTGATCCATCACTCTCGCAGTGCTACCACGATGTTTCTAGCCCGCTGCCGAGTCAAATCTAACCTAACTTAACCTAACCTAAGAAAGTAAGACTATGCTAATTAACTGAAATTATAAAAAGGGAATCATGCATAAAAATTTTAAAGTATTTTATATTATAGAAAAAAATTGTAAAAATGCTTAAACAGTTTAATAATGGGTAAGAAATACTAGTTTTTACGGATTTTATCGCTTTTTAAAAACCCGACGTTTCGAGCACATTACAGCACCCATGGTCACGGGCGAGACTGATTTAAATGTGTAGTGTTCGCGTAAATATAAGAAATCGTAATAAGTAAGAATTTGGTACAAACTAAAACAGTTAAGGCTAATTACGAAAATATACCAATACGTTAAGAATATTAACGTTTAACAAATATTATATTCATTACTCAGTTCTGCCTAGGCCAAACCAGTTTAGCCTGTGTTAAACTAGTATATCCTGATATTTTAGTGATTTGGCCTAGGACAAACTAGTTTGGCCTGAAATCGGGTGCTTCCGGTAACATATACAAAGGAAATGTGTATGTTATTTAAAATCGCATTCCCTAATATTATATTGTTTGAAGTTTGACAGTCTTCATGGAGTCCTTCATCCAATTGTCCATTGTCAAGAGTTGCTATTATACTAAACGCTTGGGATTTCAGACTTCGATTACTTACGGTAAAGGTTACGGTTGTGTTACTCTCGACTCGTCGTTACTGTTACACTGGAAAGCCAGTTATTCTTCAGTTTGTTGAAGCAACGTACCAAATGACATCAACGCTGGTGCCGCCAGGATGGCCTGTCGACTCACAACCCCGCGGTTTTGTGATGATCGACTAATAAGTTTTACCGGCGAGCCTCGGATACTGCGGTAATGATCGCCCGTCGATTAGGGCCTTAACTCATGAGAGTGAGGCGCGCAGGAATCATGTTCTATGATGTACGTTAATTAATTATTATTAACTAGCTAACCCCCTGCCATCGCACGGGTGATTTCTGAATCTCAACAACAGCGCCACCTACCGGGCCCAATGTTGAATCTAACCACTCAACTTAATCACACAAAAATTGTGAATCGACACACTCAAACGCGCTTAAAAAATCATAAAAATCAGTGCGGCCATTTTCGATTTTTATCGAGACCTAACGGACAGCAATTGCAAAATATTATATACAGGGTTATTTTGCAATAACCAGCCAAATTAATTTATATACAGGGTTATTTTGCAATAACCAGCCAAATTAATTTATATACAGGGTTATTTTGCAATAACCAGCCAAATTAATTTATATAAAGAGTTATTTTGGAATAACCAGCCAAATTAATTTATATACAGGGTTATTTTGCAATAACCAGCCAAATTTGCAGAGAAGGTTCAAAATAAATAAAGGCAAATGGTGAGGAAAACTTTATTAAAAAAATTTCAAACATTGTGTCCTTTTTATCTTTTAAATTCAAAACGCGTGGTAATGCATTATTTTTACTGACTCTTCGTAAGTTTTTTTGACATTCTATACATCAATAAAAAATTCGTCATCTTGGGAAAAGCCTGGAACCGCAACAAAATTATTTTCGATACATGGATGACGCCAATAACGTTTTCTGTTTTTACCTAGGCGATAAACAATTTTACAAGTGTTTGATTCGATCGTCCGATTCGGCCGTCATCGCCCGAGCAAACTTCGGCCGATGACGCAAAACCGTTGTTGCCCATAAATCACATAATTTATTTATTTGTATGGATCTCCAACAGTTGTTCATATTAAATTACTTCTAACAAATGCTTTACATCTATAAATTAATATGTACTACCAATTATAGGAGAACACATCATTCTAAAACAATACAAAAAAAACAATCCTCCAGACCGAATTTCGGCTACGGCGGCCTGCCACAACGGAGGCTAGCCAACGGCGCAGAACAGGATTATAGTGCCCAAGGGTATGCGCAAGCACAGGTGCACTCTCTATTCCCTCACTCTCATAATTCGATGGGACGGTAAACCAACACGACCGGAGAGAGATCAGGCGCAGGACCAACGGCTTTACGTGCTTTCCGAGGCACGGGGGTGAGACACCGCGAAATTCCTGACTCCGCGGCTACTGAGAATTTCTTGACAGAAAAACTCAATAATTGATTTTTTGGCCCGACCCGGGATTTGAACCCAGGACCTCATGATCAATAGTCGCACTACTACAACCGCTAGACCAACGAGGCAGTCAAAAATAGCAGTGGTAGTGTAATGGTAGTTGTAACAAAAATAAGTTTTACGAACAAAAGATAGTTAATAGTTTTTGTAACATTTCAAATATAAGCCTCATTATTTAGTCGTATTTTCAAAACTGCAATAACGGTATACTTATTATTATTTATATATTTGAACTTAAGTTTAAAAATAGCTAAAATAATAAAAAATATTAAAAAATAACCATGTATAGAGATATCGATAAACAGCCATCGATAAAACCAATGCAAATTGTGATAAATAATAATTAATACCTGTGTCTTTTATTTATATAAGAAGGGTCCAAAGGGCATGATGACCTACTGCAACACGAAGGGAATTGTAGGTGCGTTGCCGGCCATTTAAAAAATAGAAGGCTCTTTTCTTGAAGGTTCGCTGGTGGTAGCTGATTCCAAAAGGAAATTGTGCGAAGAAAACTTCAAGACGGTTTTTAATGTTTTCTGTCATTTTCGGAGAATTGTTGAAACATTTAGATATCCTATCCGTATTAAGTAACAAGGAAATTGGTAAATCAATGGCAACACTGAGCTTCATATTGATAACGATTCGTATAGTGCTATCATATTGGAAACTTGACCCCACATCATTACGAATTGTGTAAAAATCGACATAATACTAGATTCTATTAGGCTATCATACATAGCGGAGTACAATTTAAATTAACAGAAGAGTATTATTCAGAATGATGGCTCCTCATAGCAGGATATAAGTATTACGATACTTAATTACAGAGGGCAAAATAGATCATATAAGCTATGTTTTTGATAGTATCATACAGACCGAATTTCTTTCTCCAGTCTTTACTAGCCATCTGTACAGGACATGTTTATAGTGACCAAGTGTAAACACAGAAATACTCTCTATGAGAGATCAGGTGGAGGACCAATAGCATTTTTTATAGAAGAGTGGGTAAATGAGCATGCGGCTCACCTGATGTTAAGTGACTACCGCCACCCATGATCAACCGCAACACCAGGGGAATTGGAGGTGCGTTGCCGGCCCTTTACAAAGGAGTAAGCTCTTTTCTTGAAGGTCCCCAAGTCGTATCGGTCCGGAAAAAATCACCGGTGGTAAACTATTCCACAGAGAGGTCGTACGCGGAAGAAAACTCCTTGGGGAACGTACAGTGGTGGACTGCCAAGCATCCAGATGGTGTGGATGGTATCGGGACGTATGTCGCGTAGTGCCTTCACGAAATTTGGCGGCTGGGATTAATCCGAACAATTCCTCAGAGCACTCCCCATGGTATATGCGAAAGAAAATGAAAAGAGATGCAACATCTCTTCGCAGCGCCAGTGAATCGAGCCGATCGGAAAGCACTCGGTCGTCGACGATTCGAGCCGCTCTGCGCTGGATGCGGTCAATTGGAAGGAGCTGGCACTGGGGAGCCCCAGCCCAGAAATGGGAACAGTATTCCATGTGCGGCCGAACCTGCGCCTTGTAAAACTGCAGGCGGTGTGCCGGCATGAAATACTGTCCCGCTCTGCTGAGCACGCCAAGCTTTTTAGAGGCCAATTTGGCCTTCTCTTCCCAGTGACCACAAAACTGCATGTCGCTCGATATGTTGACGCTGAGGATTCCGATACTGGCTGAGGCAACAAGGGGAGTGCCTTCAAACTGAGGAGATACGACAAAGGGGTTATTTTTAGCGGTTAACGCGCAAACTTACATTAAGCATTACGTGCTTTTCGAAATACGAGGTCGAAATACCGCTAACTTCCTGACTCCGAGCTGCTACTCAGAGTTTCTTTAAGGTATCACAAGGTACACAAAGGCATGGAGGCTTTAGATATAATTCTCTAAGAACTTTATATAAAGATCTGTCAAAGCAAAACTTTTTAGTTTATGAAAATTGTATTGATATAGCAGTAAATAGGTCTTAAGTTTCTTGGACTCGAACATATCGTTTGTATAATTAAAATATAACTCTAAATAATTTAATTTAAAACGAAAAACCGACATAGTTTTGACAGGGAACTATGATTTTTAAACTCTATGTACACTACCGTTACCGTTAAGCCAATATTTCTTTATAGAATAATTTTGTCAAACCAGCACACATCCACCTGATGGTTAGTGGATGCTGTGGCCCATAGACATCTACATTTATCCTCGATTGGGAATCAAAATGCAGATGCGTTTTCATCCCTGAAGACTAAGATGGAATGCTTCGTTTCCAGAGAAAAAAGGGTCTCCGGAACTCTACACTCACCATACGAAACACAGCAGCATTAAGCTGCTATTTTACGCCGGTATTCTGTGAGAGCGTGGTCCTTCCCCAATCGAGCTGATCTATTAGTGCTACCATAATATATTATACATCTGAAAATAGGCCTCGCCATAGATTGCCTAATACTGTGGAAACTATGGCAAATACACCCCGTATTTGCCATAGTTTCCACGTTTCGTAGGGGGGTTGGCAATCGAAGTTTTTTTTTTAATTTTCAGCCGTTATTAGGAAGTCGCTGCTGCCTATCTCCTGATATTTTCCCTCTGTCGCCTCTTATGGGCTAGTAGATATTCTTACATCACCATTAGTGCCGAATTCAAATTTTATTACGATGTATGTTGATGTACCAATCCGATAGTGCGTACGTATGTGTGTTAGGTATATTCTTATTCTAGATCTGGGAGGTGCAATTGCAACCCGTTGTGGCTGTGGTTCTTTAATTTATGTTTATTTGAATTAAAACTATTGTTTTCCTTGTAAACGAATTTATTATTTCTCTTCGTATTAGATTGCAATTGGAATACATTAATTGTAAAATTGTATCATTTACAAAAGGCGAACAAAATAGGTACATACATAAATCTTAATATTACCATATTTACTGATTTAGTTTGTAAATTGTGAATTTTTATTTATTAATCAGTGTACTTGAAGGATATTATAATACCTCATAATTATATAACCCCTCATAGTATTAAATGTAATTCCATCCTATGTGTAAAATGCCTTCTTGGTTTAAATTAAAAATTAGTTTAATGAAATGTATCAACTAACTAAAATTAGTTGATACATATTTCATACTCTACAATGCATTTCTTATATATAAAGTCATGTGGCTGTAACAAACATTAAAATTATAAAAAATAAGAATACTAGGTAATAGTTACGAAAATATCGTACTGTCACGGGTTTTTAATATGAGTGAAAATTTTCAAATTATTTATATGGCTGGAAGTGGGTAATAACTGAACTATAAAATTCCATTTATTCATTACATGCATACATAGATATAATATAGGTACTATAGATCATAGTCATAGTCAGTCATTTATTCCATAGAACAATATTACATTGTATTGGAAAATTAATTACAAACAATCAAAAATTACGTTTACATGCAATTGACTTAAATAAAACTAAAATTGAATAAAATTTAAATATCATTTGACAATCATTCTATATAGGTACTTATAACAAGCCAAATAAAGAGTGTAAAAACGATATTGTTTGTCACAGCCGTTATATTTTTTTTAAATCTAATTATGTCATGAATTGCAACAGTTAAAATAATATCAAAATAAATAAAAGAACACTGCTGTTATAAATTTTACTATGTTATTTAATATACTAAGTTAGGATGTTGATTATTTTAGCGCCTGTATATTTATTAAAGGCAATGATACATGCTAACCTTTTCATGTTTACTAAAATTTAGGCGCTATGTGATAATATCCAATTTTTACTAAACTAGTGAGCGATTACGATCACTATACTAAGCATATCACAGTAAATAATCTTTCAATGGAATTATTTGGCTTAAAAGCAATGAATTAATTTAAAAACAAGAACTTAAATATTTATCTTATAATTACCTATTCCACAGTTTAATACTTAACTACAAGAAGAAATCTTAATTTAATTTGTTAAAAAGTGCATATACACATATATGTATATGAAGCGATGTTTTCAATTTGCTTAATATAAAAAATAATCTTTAAATTGGGTTAACAATTGATGAAGATATCTTTTAACATAATATAGTCGAATTGAGGACTTCCCGTGTCTGGAATGTCTGCTAAAGTATGTACGAGAAATAATGTCGCATGTAAACTACTACTTACCACTACTGCCGTGTTGTAGCGGTGTAAGAATACCCACTACGCCTTATAATCCCGTGGGTGTCGTAAGAGGCGACAGAGGGAAACAAATCAGGAGATGGGGAGCAGCGCTTGCCAACCCGCTTGCCAACCGTGGTAACTCTAGCAAATATCCCCCCATGAAGCAATTTATGGGGGAGGCCATTGTTCAGCCATGGACTTTGATAAACTGTAAAACAATAAGTGAGAACGATGAAACAAGTGTTCCGAAGGTGAATTATGTCCGTTAGTGTATTGAAATACCCTTATAATCGACTGTCTGATATCAAGCAAACCCCCGTAAACTTCGCAATTTGTTGCATCAACGTACATAAACACTCACGCCTGTCACCCAGAGGGGTAGGCAGAGACTACAGATTTCCATTTGGCACGATCCTGACACACCTCTCTCGCCTCCTTCACATCCATACACCTACGCATACATGCTCGTCGGTTAAGGGTACTCCTAATTTGGCCCGTTTCCAATAAATCGCCAATTTGGTCGATAAATTTTCGCCTAGGACGTCCCTTTCCGACTCTGCCATTCACTTCTGCAACATAAATTTTCTTTGTCACTCTTTCCTCATTCATTCTTTCCACATGACCAAACCACCGAAGCATTCCTTTCTTAATCCTGGTCACAACATCATCTTGCAAACCACACTCTTCTCTTATTACACAATTTCTTACCCTGTCATTCAGATTCATCCCTAACATACTCCTTAACGACCGCATTTCTGCTGCGTTTATTCTACTCTCGTGCTTCTTCTGCCACGCCCAACTTTCACTACCATACGTTAAAGTAGGAACCAACACAGCATTGTGAATTGCCATACGTGCCTTTTTCGACACATTTTGACTCTTCACAATAGAGTGCAAGGCCCCATTTACTCTATTTCCCGCATTCACTCGTCGTTCTATATCCTTATCATATCTCCCATCCCTGCTAAATATATTGTTTGCTAAATATATTGCATCAACATATTGTCAGGTATTTTGTTAAAAAAATATTAGATGAGTAATTTCCAATTTTTTTGACATTGGCAAAAGTACAAATCGTACAATTACCAAAAAAAAAAAAAGAAAAGACAAACTTTAATTAATTAAAGATGAATGTTTTGACACCACCGATCCAACACCAAGACAAAGACATGATTCTTATAATCTACACATATAAAATAACACAAAACTTATATGCTATTTGTATCTCAATATTCATAGTAAGAGTTTATCTGATGAGGAAAACTCAGTCAGTCATTAAATTAAATTAAATTGTATTATCATCGGTCTACAAAATTTCAGTTTATTTAGACGTCTGGAAATGGGTGAAAATACCTACATACTCACACACACACACTACATACAATGCATACACACTGGTCAAGCTGATGAAAGCGTATAAAGTATGGATTTATGGTTTAAAATATAACATTTTTTTTATTTAACTGGCTTCACGGCTCTGGGTTCTAGCCCTTCTGAGCGTTATAAATATAAAGGTAAAAACATTTTTCTGCTAACCACAGATTAATAATGAATGAATTTCTTTCTGGCTATAAAAACTGTATCTTGCTGGAAATCTTGTTGAAAGCTTAGCTGGGCAATACTGCAAGCGATAGTTTTGCAATATTATTATGCAATACCTAGCAGAGTGCATCCCGGCAATGTTGCTTTTACTGTTTAACCGAAACCAAGGTCAAAACATTTAATTCAACTTAGGCGATTCTTATAAACGTTAAAATTTACAGCGATTGCCAAAACAAGACCTTCTCAGCAGAGGCGGATTAAATGTCGACAGCGCCCTAGACTAGCACCCAATTATTGCCTCTTTAATGATATATTATAAATTAAAACTACTTATATTGCAAGTAAATTATATTAAATATACTATATACTAAACGTACGTATACGTTTGACTGTCTTTTTATTTATATGATGTGTATTACTTCAGTGAATTAATGTCTTTCTTTCTTATAATTTATAATATAGTTTAGTTGCAGCTGGGTGTGGATAAAAGATGTGATGGGAATGTGAAAGTAATGCAGGAAGCTCTACGTCTCTATAGAAAGTAGGATTTTTTATTTTATGTTGGTAATTACGTACTTCCTTAATTTTTTTTCGTTTATAAACTTCCGCGCCCGCCTCTTTGTAAACTTTCGCCTCTAGGCAAGTGCCTAATTTGCCTTAAAGATAATCCGTACTGTTTCTCAGAGAAGTACCGGCAAGGAACTGTGAGGTCCTTTTTTAAAGCCGTGTTACAATTTCATTTACAATAAAGAACATGTTATAAAATAATACAATGTCGAAGGCCGATAAATATTATTAAAGTGTATGTAATTCTTTGCCAAAATCTGCTGCCAAAATCTCAACAACTTGACCAACACTTTACAAAGTCAAAAGTAAACAGGAAAAATTTTAAAAATTCTTTTATTTCATTTAAACCTTTTTTCCTTTTAAGATTTCTTTTGCTTTTTCTGTTCTAAAATATATCTGTCATCTATACAAATAAATAAGATTGAAGTGTTTATTTGTAATGTCAAAATTCTTACTAAATGCATATGAAAGTATCGGTACTTAAAAGAAAAACACTTTGTTAAATTTTTGTCTGTGTGTCTGTTTGTTCCCGCTAATCTCCGAAATAGCTGGATAGATTTCGACGATACTTTGACTGGAAGAAAGCGCATGTTATAAGGAGTAACTTAGGCTACTTTTATTTTAGAAAAAGAATTAGGGTTCCGCGCAAAACTATTAAAACCCATGAAATCCAATTGTAATACATTATACGCGGGCGAAGTCGCGTTCGATAATAAAATTTATGCAATCAAGACATACATAGTTTTCATTTTCATGCACCATTTACGCATTAAATTAAATAAAGACACGTAGTTCTTATTGAAATATCATTATTAAGTTATTTAAAAAGTTACAAACAGATTTCTAGTTTATATACACACCGATTCTAGGCAGTTTCTGACATACAACAGTTAAATCCTTCCAAAAATCTCCGATTAGCCAATACATTTCTTGGAGGGATTATTTAGGACTTAGGTAACTAGAAATAATATGGCGCATTCTAGGACTTTCTGGTCCTACAGGCTGATTGTTTAATCCTACATTGAGTTCAATTTTAGTTCCGCTTCATCCTTTGGTTTCCCGCTAATGACTTCGCAAGGCCTGGAAAAAAAGATTGTATTAGATGCTTTCAGCCAGTCATCTCAGGGGTACCTCGTTTAAAGCTGGAGAGGCATCAGAGGCAGCTGAATTAAGTAAGTAGCGCAAATGTGAGTCTCTGAGAGATGACTAAATATTTGTGCCATTTGCTACAGAGATTATCGGTTCGTGCAGTATTCACGAACGGTAACGTTTCTAAAGGAACTATCCGCGACTGATCGTCGCTGCTGGTGATAAGTGGGTTGGTTTTTTTCTAGCTCAAAGGCTAAGTGTAGCCATTCAGCGAGGAAATGCAGCCAGCGTTCTTGGAACAATACCACGGGGACTGTATGATAATTAAAAATTTTAGTTTAATTTTTCTTTTTATAGTATTTTTATATGTTGTGTAACCTTTTAATTATATTTAATTCTGTAAATTATAGTATTTAAAATTTACTCATTTAATAAAACATTTCAGACTAAAACATAATATTGTTACAGCTTTTTCTACGTGGTAGAGCCACGCTGCATCAATATTGTGGTTGCAGCACGTATGTATCGGCTCGACTGGGGAAGGACCACGCTCTCACAGAATACTAGCGTAAAATAACAGCTTAATACTGCTGTATTTCGTATGATGAGTGTAGAGATCCGGAGACCGTTTTTACTGGAAATGAGGCATTCCATTAGTCCTCAGGGGTGACAACGCAAGCGGTTTAGCAACCGCAGTCTCCTGTTTCACTCCCTCCCGTCGCGGTAGTGATAATTCACGCAATTGTAGGAAGTGCTCTTGAAAATAAGTAGTTCATAACATTTTATTTATCACGCGGTATAGCTAATTCACTTTTACATCTTATAATTGTATAGTGCCTATGTAATGGAATCCGCTGCACCATATCATCCCGTGGGTGTCACTGTTAACAGCTCAATGCAAATTCAATAAAATCTGCCCGCACAGCGAGGATACTTTTTTTATAGAATAAGTGTGACAAATGAGCACACAGTTCACCTGATGGTAAGCGGATGCTGTGACCTATCTACATATTTAACCTTCACTAAGAATTAAAATGCATATTCCCTGTCACCCCTGAGGACTAAGATGGAAGGCCTTGGTTCCAGCAAAACTAGTCTCCGGTTCTCTACACTCACCATACAAAACACAGCAGCATTAAACTGCTATTTTACGCTGGTATTCTGTGAGAGCGTGGTCCTTCCCCGGTCGAGCTGACCCATTCGTGCTACAACCATAATATAGCTGCAGCGTGGCTGTACCAAGTATAAAAACTACTTAAAGGATCCAACCTGGAATATCTTGAATATTTATGTTTCTTAGCGCAACAAAGCACTTTGACAGCGAAAGCAGTGAAGAACAGGGTCATCCCGGCACAAACCGCCCCACCCCAGTCGTATATCCCGCGCACTACACGCAGCTCTGACAGCACCCGGTCTTCTACACGCACTCGCTGTTCTACCCAGAATATTGGGAACAGCATCTTGGGCACGTTCTCATATAAACTGTAAAAGAAATTATGGTTGATTGTCAATGAAAACGTTTCTAAATATCTTCAGTAGTCAACTATGACAAATAATTTGTTAATTAATAGAATCAGGCGTTATTTTTTTCTATTATATAAAAGACTAGGTGTTCCCCGCGACTTCTTTCGCGTGAAATTTATTACGATGGATTTCATGGCTTTTTGGGCTCTATTTGAAAATCGAAAAAAGCGCTGCTGTCATTTACTTCAGCAGCAGTTGGCTGAAAAAAAACAAAAATATTGTTTTTTTTTAATATTTCGATATTTTTCTTAGTGATTTCAAATAAAGTTTTTCTTTCTTCTTTCTTTCTTTCATGTGTTTAATTTATTTTTGCGCGGAACCCTAATTCCTTTTCTAAAACAAGAGTAAAGCCTAAGTTACTCATTATAACGTCAAGATCGGTCTAGCCGTTTCGGAGATTAGCCGGAACAAACAGACACAAATAAAAAAAATTGTTTTTTGTTATAAGTACCGTATAAATACTGTTATAGGCATTTAGTAAAGAGCAGTTATTATGATATTACAAACAAGCACTTGCTATTTTATTTTATTTGTATAGATGTTAAAAATTAACTCACTAAGATCCGCGTAATTTTTTCTTATAGGAGAGGGGCAAACGACCATACGGCTCACCTGATGGTAAGTGGTTACCGCCGCCCATGAACAGCTGCAACACCAGGGGAATTGCAGGTGCGTTGCCGGCCTTTTAAAAAGGAGTAGGCTCTTTTTTTGAAGGTCCCTAAGTCGTATCGGTCCGGAAAAATCTCTGGTGATAGTCAATTCCACAAGGAAGTTGTGCGAGGAAAAATCTTCTTTTCAATCGCACGGTGGTGGACCGCCAGTCATCCAGATAGTATGGATGGTATCATGAGTTTTTTCGCGATGTGCGATGTAATAAAACGCGTGTGTCTTTCCTAGTGTTGGGAATAGTGATGCAGGGTTTGGTGGTGATGGAAATATTGCACGCAATCGAGAGAGGGCGGGAGGTGCTCTTCAAACTAGGTAAGACACATCATTTTATCTTAGATCTTAGCAAGTCGATTTTTAATAAATTTTGAAATAATTTGTTGACAATTCGAGTGACGGATAGTAATTTCAATGAATGACGGATAGTAATTCAATTGTAACAAAATACTTAAAGTTGTTACCCTAAGGTTACTTAAATACCATAATACAGAATTTCTACAGCTTGAGCTGTATAATAACACATAGAGCACTCTTATAAGGATACAACATCTTTTCTACACTCCTATACGCTTCTAAAAGAACTCTAAGTTCTATATGGGCTGGTATATTGATGTTCATAACGCTTGTGTGCTACTTGTGCTCTTAATAACTCAACACAAAAGTGGTGGTGTAGAAAGTTAAGTTAGAACGACACTTGTTTCTTTAAAAAATTAAAAAGATATATTTTAAAGATGTGTGAATTCCACCAACCCGCATTTGGGCAGAGCGGTAGACACTTCATTGCGCTAAAACAAAATCAGAAACCCTAACAGAAGTTGTCAAAAGTGAAGTGAGAGAAGGCGTGTCAAAGGTGAAGAAAAAAGAAATGGGTCGGCTCGACCGGGGAAGGACCACGCTCTCACAGAATACCAGTGTGAAATAGTAGCTTGATGCTGCTGTGTTTCGTATGGTGAGTGTAGAAAACCCGAGACCCTTTTTACTGAAAACGAAGCATTCCATCTTAGTTCTCACGGGTGACAACGCATCTGCATTTTAATTCGTAATCGAGGATAGATGTAGATGTCTGTGGGCCACAGCAACCACTTATCAGGTGGACTGTGTGCTCGTTTGTCACCCTATCCTATAAAAAAAGGGTAACAAACGAGCACACGGTCTACATGATGGTAAGTGGATGATGTGGCAAATAAACCTTTATATTTATCCTCAATTAAGAATCAAAATACAGATGCGTTGTCACCCCTGAGGACTCGATTGCCTTGTTTCCAATAAAAAGGGTCTCCGGTTCTCTAAGCTCACCATACTAAACACAGCAGCATTGAGCTGCTATTTAACGCTGGTATTCTGCGAGAGCGTGGTCCCACCCCGGTGGAGCTAATATAGCTGGGGCGGGTCGCTACCAAGTTTAGCTTCTGTGGTATTCGACTACTTAGCACATCTCATTATCTTTTAACGAGTAAAGAAAACATGAAAGAACTTACGCAATGTTTTCGCTAGGTTCCATCCACACGTTTAGCTGAAAGCGCCCTGCAACATCCAGGGGTACTCCTAAATTCTAAACGGACAATAATACAGCATTAATATTACTAGTGCTAAAATTAAAAATTTTGTACAACCGACTTCAATACGATCGAATCAATGTATTCGAAGTCAATTAAATACGCTTTATTAAAAATAACTCAAAAACTGCTGGTCAGGTCTTGATGAAATTTATATTGGACCACACGAAAAGCACCAGATTTCAAATAAAAAGGAACTATATAAAGTCGGTTTACCCAGAAAGTAGTATCTGAGTAACACACATAAAAAACAAACAGTCGAATTGAATACCTTTTTGTAATCGGTAAAAATGTGTCTATACATGACAAAATAATCTTACTATTCAATTATTTATTCATTCATCAATCATTCACCACTAATTTTTTATAGAATAAGGTGACAAACGAACACACAGTCCACCTGATGGTATGTGTATGCTGTGGTCCATAGACATCTACATTTATCCTCGATTAAGAGTCAAAACGCAGATGCATTATCACCCCTGAGGACTAAGATCGAATGCCTTGCTTCCAGTAAAAAAGGTCTCCGGATTTCTACACACACTCACATACGAAACACTTAACGGGAACCACAGGGTTATTGTTACATGTTATATAACTAAAAATTCACTGACCGGTTCCACTGCGAAGTAGAAGGAGTGTTTCTCAGGGTCAGGCTCCATGCCGCTGACGAGTTCTCGCAGTTGAGGGTCACCGTACAAGAAGTGCGGCAGCGAGAGGAATGACGGCGATCCGTAGCGACACGATGATACGTTCATCACCCCACCCCAAGCACACTCGCCGTTGCAGAAACACGAGTTCGATGGTGATGATGATGCTAAAGAGAAAGAAAAACAAATTTATGATGTACAAACTTTTACATATAAATAAAATTGAAATATCTTTTTTTATAGAATAAGGTGACACAGAGCAGCGTCAAAGGTACGTAACTTCTGGTACTGCGATCGTCAATCCAAATTCCAAACCAAGACTGAAGCATCCCCACATTGGGAGAGGTGGGGAGGAATAAGGAGAATAAAACAGTATAGAATCATTTTAATTCAATTTAGTTTACAAGAATATTGTTTTTATGCCTGATACATGGGGACACTAGTTACCACTGGCGCCCTCTAGTATCGAGTAGCAGAACTAGAACTATCGTCACCTAGTCAGTCGGGAACGGTACGTACTCGACTATTCTTGATGTTTCTACAGTAGAAGGTTCTGGAACTATCTGAGGCCCTATACAAGGTCGGTATAGACCGCAACCCGGGCTAGTAATGAATCGGCGATCAAGCGAATACTTCTAAGCGATACAACTGCGAACTAAAGCGATCAGTAGTACAATTGGTTTGTGATATTAGTGCGGTTTTAAATTGTAATTAGTGTTCTGTAATTTAAGTTTTAATTTTGGTAATTCACTCGGCAGATTTTATTGTCTTGAACCCCAAGCTCGTAACAATACCTATTGAGTCATTTAAGCTTCACCACTGGTGCAGAAAAAAAAACCTCTGTCCTGGGAAGAACCAGCAAGAAACCCAGCGGGACTGTTTTCTTTAAAAAATTATTGTAATTTATTATTTTATAAAACATTTAAGAACATCATTGTATCGATCACCACCCATACTAAATAATTTTTGCTTAGGAAAATTTTTAAACTTTTTGATATATGTGTATTTGATAAATGCTGGATATTTTTGGTACATTTCCCCATGAACAAATTGCTGACTCTTTTAATTCGAGTAATTGGTATAACTAGTTTGTGCTTGTTGCTAGTATTTACAGAATGTACATCACTATTTTTAATAAAACTATTTTTGTTTTTGTGTACATACATTAAATTTTCTTAAATATATTGAGAGGCCAAAGTTAATATATTGAATTATTTAATTTTTTCTGTATAGGAAGGAATCTCTCTTCGGATCTATGCTGTTGAGAAATAAGAATCAAATCAGTAACTTGAACTTACAGTTGTCGAAACTTGTTTCCGTGAGAGCGTATTTGTGGTAAGGCAGACCCCCTATCTGTCCACTGTCGGTGTGCTGCATGTGAACCGTGCGGCACAAGTCCGGCACGAACAGAGTAAGGCCTGACTCCTCCGTCAGATTGTGCGGCATGAACTCGCCAGCACTACCCGCCAGCTGTGCATATGTAATGTATTGTTTTTATAGAATAAGGGTGAAAAACGAACATTCAGTCCTATTGATGGTAAGTGGATGGAACTGTATTGTACTATATTACATTCTACATACCATACTATATTATTATACTACATCTTAAAAGTGCGGATACCACCTCACCTCAGAGAATTAAGATGGAATGCGTTGTTACCAATAAAAAGTGTCACCAGTTCTCTAAACTCACCAAACCACACAACAGCGTCGAGCTGCTATTCTGTGAGAGTGTGCTCCTTACCCGGTAGAGTCAATCCATTTGTACTACAATCATAATATAGCTGCTGCATGGCTCTACCACTTATATCAGTTAGAGTGGCAGTTAGAGCACCACTTCGTTAAATGAGACGCGTACTATCCAGCAATAGACAACTAATAGTTGATGATGACGTATATGCATATCAGCATCAGCGAGAACTCAAATCTTAAAACTGATGAACTAAAATGTATCGCGGTTTAGTCAAAACTGTTTATTATGCTTGCCTTTGAACATTTACCGCCGTAATATGGCAGATGGTCGAGATGATTCCACTTCAAGATCTGTCCAGGTAACGAGCCACTGCGAGCGCCCGTTGACACCTCCATGAAACCATCCGTGTCTATTGAGTTGTTTCTCTGGAATAGTGAAAAATTGGATAAAAAATTAAGATGTCAAACTAAACCTCGACGGCTCAGTAGCACAATGGCTATGCGTTTCGTTATAACACTTAAAGGCCGCGGGATCTAATCCCGCACAAAACAAGTGTTTATATGGCCTTTGGCCTACAAACGATCTAATTTTATTACTTAGTAAACAGCATTGTATCTAATATTGACTTTTTTATTATTTCATCGCAAAGCATGAGGTAAATTGGTACTTAGAAAAGTAGTCATCAATACAAAGGGCACATACGATGCCCCTAAATAACATCACTCCAGAGGATTTCATTACACGGGAGTTAATTTTTAGAGTACCAAAGTGACAAATAAACGAACAGTCCACCTGATAGCGACTACTGTAATTAATGGACACGAACCACACGCTACAAACGTAATTCCGTTTCGGAATTTCGAAATGGAACGAACGGATCGGCCACTCAAATACGGAATCACGTTTTGCTCGCAAAATTTCGAACGGAAAACTACCGTAGCTACGTCACACACCTACGCGTACGCGGGTCCTTGATTTTATATGGACTTGACGCATTCATAATCCTGAATCGGAATTCCACTTTGTTCCTATAATTATGGCTCTATGTACCCTTCAGAACAGAACACATTAGTGCAAGCAGTGCTATTTGGCGACAAAAATAAGTAAAAGTGTACTACACTTTTACTTATTTTTGTCGCCAAATAGCACTATAGCACCAGACAGATTCCTAGGCCGAAAAACAGTCCTGTGGCCTAGTAAAAGAAGTCCTACCATTTATTGAACTGCACTATTAGGTCCGGTTTACATTTTGAGAAGTGACAAGTGCGAGTGGCAAGTGAGAAGTGCCAAGTGCGTATTTTATTCCCACTTATCACTTGTCACTGCCTGGTCACATGAACTAAGCACTTGTCATTTATCAGTTGCACTTGCCACTTGCACTTGTCACTTCTCAAAATGTAAACCAAGCCTTAGTGTACAACATTAATTTATTTTCTGTGTCTCTACTCGTATTACCCCGCTTTTTGCCGTTGGTGTCGTTAAAAGTGACTATTGGAAACGCCAGAAAATTCTCATGGCTTTTATGATAAGAGTAATACGGCATTTAATAATCATTATTTTTAATTAAAAATCTATTATTTTTAATATAAAAATAATTATGTTATTAAAAATAAAAATTAAATTATTATTGACGTGTGGTTGTAGTAATGTGGTGACTTCAGAACATCATACATCCCGTGGGTGTGGTATGTGTAAGAATCTTATAATCTATTCTTCTAAATCTAATCTTTTTTGTGGCGTAAAGCATCACAACAAAATAATGTATGCGAAATCTGGTACTGGGGGTGTCGACTAAGGACGTTACGATTTACATGTGGTAGAGCCACGGTGCGTCTATATTAAAGTTGAAGTACGAACGGGTCCACTCGACCCGGACCACGCCGTTACAGACTACCAGCGCAAAATAGCAGCCCAATGCTGCTGTTTCGTATAGTGAGTGTAGAGACCCAGAACTCCTTTTTTACTGGAAACAGGGCATTACATCTTAGTCCTCACTGGTGACAACGCATCTGAATTATAATTCGTAATCGAGGACTGATGTAGATGTCTATGGGCCACAGAGTCCACTTATAATCAGGTGGACTGTGTGCTCATTTGTCACCCTCATTTCATATTTAAAAAAAACGGTGTATATTTATGAAGGATGAACAGAATCTAAATCGTAAAGTAAATACCCCATAGAATAATCCAAATCTGTCTACTGGCGGTGCCCCACCAGTTGTGCTCTCTGGCAAACTCTTCGCTAGATCCAGTAGTGGATCATCGTAACCCTCGAAGAGCAGTTCACCGGCCAATCTGGATATCGACATACCCTCTCCGAACATCGCCAGTCCCATCGACAGCCCTTTCTGCCTGATAAAGCCCCAATCCCTGGACCTGTAAACTGCAGACTGAAATAAATAGAAAAAAAATGCGATGAGTTTAAAAATAACGGTCTAATTTAATTACCATCAGTTAGACTGTTATGTGCTGTGTGGTGGGGACGTAGTAGAATCTATCGTCCCTTTGGGGGGAGTGGGAAATGCGAAAATATGTCATTGTTTCCGATAGATGGCGTTATAAAAATTCTGTGTACGCCGAGCTTAAAATACTAAAACCAAAGATGGATAGCAGTATCAAAGGAGTGAGACGTTTCCAACATGGCGTTTAAGGGAAATCCCCTATACTTCAGAGAAAGACTTGCCCAGCAGTGGGCTTTTATAGGCTTATGAAGGAGATTTATTATAGACTGATATTTTGTAAGATTATGTTCCGTCCCCGGTCGGTTCGGCTCGACCGCGCTGCAACCATAAAACAGATGCTCAGTGCCTCCGCCACTTAAATAACTTAAACTAAAAAAATAAAACCCCGAACCAAAAAAGGCTGATGGTCTACAAACGGCTAAACAGATTTTCTTGAAACATAGCTAAGAACACTCTCGATTAAGACACCTTTCGAACAAAACTTTTCTACGTGGTAGAGCCATGCTGCAGTTATATTAGTAGTATAGTTGTAGCACGAATGGGTCGGCTCGACCGGGGAAGGACCACGCTCTCACAGAATACCAGCGTGAAATGGTAGCTTAATGCTGCTGTATTTCGTATGGTGAGTGTAGAGAACCGGAGACCCTTTTTACTGAAAATGAGGCATTCCATCTCAGTCCTCACGGGTGACAACGCATCTGCATTTTGATTTGTAATGGAAGATAGATGTAGATGTCTATGGGCCGCAGCAACCACTTACCATCAGGTGGACTGTGTGCTCGTTTGTCAGCCTATTCTATAAAAAAAAAGAAAAAAAAACTTAATTAAAATCTAGAAGTTTCTTTTTCTTCTATAGAATAAGGGTGACAAACGAGCACACAGTAATGATAAGTGGATGCTGCGGGCCAAGACATTTATCCTCGATTAGGAATTAAAATGCAGATGCGTTATCTACCTCTGAGGACTAAGATGAAATGTCTCGTTTCAACTAAAAAGGGTCTCCGGTTCTCCACACTCACCATACGAAATACTGGTATTCTGTATTCTGTGAGAGTGGGGTACTTCCCCGGTTAAGCCAATCCATTCATGCTACAACCATAATATAGTTGCAGCGTGGCTCTACCACGCATCAAAGGTTGTAATGGTTGTAAAGTAAAATAACGGACTTTATGCGTCCTACAGCTGGGCACATACTCTTTTTTATAGAATGCAGGTGACGAACGAGCTCAGTCCACTCGATGGTAAGTGGATGCTGTGGGCCATAGACATCTACATTTATTCTCGATTAAGAATTAAAATACAGATGCGTTGTCGTCCCTGAGGACTGTGATGGAATGCCATGTATTCAGCAAAAAGAGTATCCGGTTCTCTACACTACACTCACCATACAAAACACAGTAGCGCTAAGCAGCTATTTTACACTGGTATTCTGTAAGAGCGTGGTCCTACCCCGGTCGAGCTGACCCTTTGTGGCTCTACCACGTTTATAACTGCCCATCCTCATTTCTGAGAATTCTTCCTACTTCGTTCTTGCTCTTAATATGAGATTTCTGAAAATTCTCATTTAAGAGCAAGTAAGCACCTTGCTTCCCCAATGCGCGGTGAAGTGCGCGTCTTCGAAATATTCTTTAATGTCTCTTAAATATCAGATGACATATTAAAAATAGAAAGAGCATCAATTAAAATCTCTTTAAAATATTATTTAAAAAAAAAGCGTAATTTATTATCTAGAATTTAATTTTTTGTAGTTTTTTGCCGATAAAAATTTGCTGACCCCGTAACTATGACCATTTTATCCTTGAAATGGTTAAAAAGTAACCGATTGTTAAAAACGTACTACTCTAGAGTCTCTCGTGACCTCGTTATAAAAGATATACTCGTATACGAATTATTCCAAAGGGAATCTCACTTTCGTCAATAACTCTCTTCCGAGACTTGCGATCAATTTGACGTGCGAGCCGCTTGGCTTCGCATGGGGGGGATCGAATAACCGTGACTTTATTTAGCCAAGAACATTTATTTTATCAATTTTTCGGTTTTCCGAAAAAAAAGCATCTTCAAGTTTCTTGCATAAAATACAGCCTAGATCCGTCCTGGTACTGCTCTTTATCTACTCGTAATTCATTATAATCGGTTCAGCCATCGAGAAGATTGGCCCGGACAGAGACAGACAAAAATATAACATTTTCAAAATTGTTATTTGTCTTAATTGTTATTTATCTCTTAATTGTTATTTATGTCTTAATTGTTATATATGTCTTACTAGCCCGCAAATAATTTCTTGAACAAAAAAGAAATCAGTTATTTAAATTTTATAGACACACTTTAAAGACGCGCGCAAACTCGACGACTTTCAGTCTTCCGAACAAGCCGGTTTCCGAAAAGGCTTGAGGCATCATAGACAACATACATACTCTTCGGAAAATTGTACAGAAGACCGAGGAGTACAATCTGTCACGATGCCTTGCGTATGTGGACTATCACAAAGCCTTTGATTCCGTCGAAATTTGGGCGGTGCCACAGTCCCCCGATCAATGCGCAGTTCCTTAGCGGTGCCAAGTTATTGTCGTATATGTGCCGCAGTTCCTTCAGGTGCCAAGTTAATTGTCGGTATATGTGCCACAGTTCTTGCAGCGGTGCCAAGTTGATTGTCGGTATATGTGCCGCAGTTCCTTTAGCGGTGCCAAGTTGATTGTCGGTATATGTGCCGCAGTTCCTTCGCGGTGCCAAGTTAATTGTCGGTATATGTGCCGCAGTTCCTGAAGCGGTTCCAAGTTGATTGTCGGTATATGTGCCGCAGCTCCTTTAGCGGTGCCAAGTTGATTGTCGGTATGTGTGCCGCAGTTCCTTCAGCGGTGCCAAGACCCAGTTCCTTTACTTCCAAGTTGATTGTCGGTATATGTGCCGCAGTTCCTTCAGCGGTGCCAAGTTAATTGTCGGTATATGTGCCGCAGTTCCTTCAGCGGTGCCAAGTTGATTGTCGTATATGTGCCGCAGTTCCTTCAGCGGTGCCAAGTTAATTGTCGGTATATCGAAGCTCTGACGTGTTTGTACAGTAGGGCTACGATGGCTATCCGGGTAGAGAAACTGAGAACGAAACCTATCCAACCGTAGAGAGGGTGACGTTATATCCCCGAAACTCTTAACAGTTGCATTGGAAGACGTTTTCTGGAAAGGATACGGTGTTAACATCAATGGCGAGTACATCACTCATTATCGGTTTGCCGACGATATTATCCTTATGGCAGAATCACTGGAGGATCTAAGCACTATGCACAATGACCTCACTAATGTCTCCCAATAAATAGGTCTTAGATGAACATGGACCAAACAAAGATCATTTGTAACGTCCATGTCACACCTATGCCGGTAGTTATTGGGAGCACTAAGCTAAAAGTTGTTAACGAGTATTTACCTGGGACAAATAGTCCGACTAGGTAAGTTCAACTTCAACCGAGAGGTCAATCGGCGGATTCAAGGCGGATTTTCCTACCCAAGGGGTTAGGAAAGCTAGTGCCTTCCAGTGCTTGTTTTTCCTGGCACCATAGCTCCTGCACATTGGACACGGGATGTCTTTTGCGTTGGAAAATTTGGAGGTCTCTAAGAAAGACGTGTTTTGTGTTCTGATGTGCCTTGTCGGAGAAGGATGAGGGGCAGAAGTAGCCTTCTCCCTAAATGGATCCGCCATGAGACGGCCGGCGCTAGTGGGATTGTGAGAAAGCATCCCATAGCCCTGCCTATATGCGACGATGGTGGAACACCATGAGAGTTTAGTCACCAAAGCTCCATTTATCATTTACACATACATTAAGACATTACATGCATACATACATAAATAGCTACACTAGCCTAATGGCAGGGTGCGGACCGTGAACTCAAAAGGTCGTGGGTTCGAATCCGCCATTCGACTACTGTCGTGAACCACTCGTAACACAAGCATTTTAGGCTTACCGGGAATGGTTACAGGAAATATTAGTAATGTTAATAGTATTGCTAGCATTGAAAAAAGTTTTATAAGTGGTAGAGCCATGTTGCAGTTGTATTAGTAGTATAGTTGTAGCACGAATGGGTCGGCTCGACCGGGGAAGGACCACGCTCTCACAGAATACCAGGGTAAAATAGTAGCTTAATGCTGCTGTGTTTCGTATGGTGAGTGTAGAGAACCGGAGACCCTTTTTTCTGCAAACGAGGCATTCCATCTTAGTCCTCATGAGTGACAACGCATCTGTATTTTGATTCGTAATCGAGGATAGATGTAGATGTCTATGGGCCACAGCAACCACTTACCATCAGATGGACCGTGTGCACTTTTATCACCCTATCCTAATAAAAAAAACAGTATAAACATTTCTTCTTAAGTCAGTTCTTTTTTTTTAAAGATATTTTTTAAATGCGGGGGGAAACTGCATTATAATATTTGTCTGTATCGTGGATATTATTTACATAAATTACACTATACATATAATTGCATTGAGACTCAGCACAACCATACAAATACATGTTTCGTGCGGGATTTGAACCCACAGACTTCAACGTTGTAACTCGCTAAGCCACTGTGCAACGGAGCTATTATTTTGTTGACCCTTAATTAATGATTTCTTATTTTATCTCGCTAAAGAACACCGATTCCTTCCAACGATAATTCGCGAGGCTTTTGAAATCAAAAACATCCTAATTTCAATAGAGAAGATAGTTGTGTGCTACCATCTGCTTGGGAACTGCAAGATTTCAAGATATTATAAAATCATACTGTGTAGACCGAAACAAAATAAAAGAAAACAATTTTAATCTGTGGGTAACCGCGATTAACTATGACATCGCGACGTCAAACACCTCAGTCTCCCCCTTGACCATGGATGCTGTAAAGTGCTCGAAACGTTGGGAATATAAAAAACTTAATATACGCGGTAAAATCCGTAAATCTAGTTTTACTTAAATAGATCCTTAGTTATTTCTCCTACAATCATGTTAGACCTCTAAAATAGTGTTTTCTGCTCATTTATTATATAGGCTTTAGGTCCGCACGTTGTAAATTTTTGTGCAAGGTTAAATAAGTAAATATACTTACAGCAGCAATAATGTTGAGGGTTGTGATGTTGTCCTGCAGCGTGCCGTTGCTGCTCTCATCGAACTCCCAACTCCTGAAAGTCTGGTACGACACGGAGCCGTTGTGCGGATGCCACGTCACATTCACGTGACTTCGCTTCTCTCGGAACCGGTACGGACCTGACGTAAAACTGATGATTTATACTTGATAAAAAAATTTATCGTCTCTCTTACACAGTCCACGTGACAGTAAGTAAACTCGATTAAAAATCAAAATACAGATGCGCTATCATCTCTGATTACTAAGACGGAATACCACGTGTTCTACACCATGGTATTCTACACTCACCATAGGAAACGCAGCAGCATTATCCACACGGCAACAGTATCCACTTCAATCGGATGAACTGTGTGCTCGTTTGTCACCCTTATTCTTAAATAAAATTAAGTTTTAATAATTCAGATAATACACATATCACAACTCAAACGGGTTTAATAATGAATATAACGAGAAATAGAGTGTCATCGTATGACGATTGCATAATGTTTTTACTTCCCGCGCGGTTAAAGAATGGGATAGAAAATGGCGTCGCCCCTATTCACCTCTCGCACGCACACTTGCAATATGTATGTGCTTTTCACACGTTGATTTCACTCAAACTTGTCATTGAAATCAATGATAAAAATGCTATAAACTACAAAAAAAATTACAGTCTGGTTTCGCTATTAGCGGATTTTTGCTATTGGTGCTGTACATGTTGACGGTACAGGCTTGATGAGTCGCCATTTCTAATCCCATTCTTTATCCGCACGGAGTGTATAGTTTTTAATTTGGTAAATTTGTCAATACAGTGGACCCCGGTAATCCGGCCCTTGTCTAATCCGGCACCGCCTGTAATCCGACATGGTCTATCATTTATTATTGAATATTTTTTGACAATCTCAGCTAATGCATGATTGAACAATTTATAACTTGAACGCACCACCACTATTGTGCTCGATGCGAAGGGTATTATTTTGATTCTGATTGAAAAATTTGATTCTGAAAATGGTTGAAAGATCATAATATTCCCCAAAAAGCGTTATAGCCTCTTGATAACGCTCTTAAATTGCTTGATTCATAATTTTAATTATTTTAGTATGTACAATGTACATTTGTTTGCACACAATTATTTCCTAATATAAAGTTATTGCATATTTTTTATAAATTGTATAGCTTTAATGACGTTAATTTTATAATAAAACATAAGCTCTCTTTTGTGTTATTTAATTTATTAATTTTGACATAAATACATAATGATATGATTTGTACTTCACCATATATATATAAATATATATATTTATATATATAGATTTATATATATATATATATATATATATATATATATATAAATATATATATATATATATATTTACTAGGTACGGATACGGATTACAAGGTACTCTTTTGTAAAAAAAATCCGGACTGTAGAGGTACAGTACAGTACTCTATAATCCGACAAATTCGCTAGTCCGACACTGCGCTGCAAAATGTTTGTCGGATTATCGCGAGTCCACTGTATTATTAAATATTATGCCTTATCCATGTCTCTACATTAAAATGCTGGTTGTTACAGATATAGTAAATAAAGACGGTACAGTGGTAAAGCCCGTCTGCAAAGATTAAGAATCAAAATACAAATGCTTTGTCACTCAAAATGGAGCCTTGTTACCAGTACAATGAGTCTTCTGTTCTCTACACTCTAGTTTTGATTTTAATCGAGGATGGATGTCTATGAGCCACAGCATCCACTTACCAACGGATGTACTGTGTGCTCGTTTGATACCGTTATTCTTTATAAACGTATTTCGAAGCTCACTGCGAAGGTTATGGGGCTCCTTATATCCCAAGATACCGCTCTGCCTTTAACCTGAGTAGCTACGTACTGGGCCGTTAGGATAAGAGACTCTACTTACCTATTTCTACCAAGTTAGGAATTTCTTCAGGAAACTGATCCGCATTGGTCCAGTTGAATAGGTATACGTCGAAGTACAACGGCACAGTTGGTTCTACCCACTCTCGGAAAGACCGGGAGGTTGGAGTGAGCGTCATTTGCTGGAAAGAAGAAAGAAGATAATGCAACTAAAGTATTGTTTTGAGATAGTGCAAAAAAGCAACTAAAGATTTTTACGTGGCAGAGCCATGCTGCATCTACATTAGTAGTATAGTTGTAGTATGAATGGGTCGGCTCGCCCGGGGAAGGATCATGCTATCAGAGAATACTCGTATCAGCGTAAAGTAGCAGTCTAACGTTGCTGTGTTTCATATGGTGAGTGTTGAGAACCGGAGACCCATTTTGCTGGATATGAGACATTCCATCTTAGTCCTCAGGAGTGGCGACGCATATGCAATTTGATTCTTATTCGAGGATACATGTAGATGTCTACACTTACCATCAGTAATAGCATCCACTTACTATCCGATCGAAAAGACCCACGGGGACGGGGAAAAGACAAAAAGCCCGAGGATAAATGTAGATGTCTATGGGCCACAGCATCCACGTACCATCAGGTGGACTGTGTGCTCGTTTTTCACTCTTTATATATATATATATATATATATAGGTATATTTTTAAGATAATTCAACAAAAATATTTGATAAGATAACTAGCGACCCGCCCCGGCTTGGCATGGATGATTTCTGAATTTTGATAATAGCACTACCTACCTAGCGCAATTGTGAATCTAAACAATTAATCACACAAAATTTCATCAAAATTGGTTCAGCCAAAAGAGTTCAGTCACATACACACGGACAGATGAATTTTATATATATAATTCTTCAGTCAATATTACGTTGAATGTTTTCTGAAATTAATTAAAATGTACCTATACGCATTAAAAAAAAACAATATTTGTAAAAGTGTTTACATTGTCCTATAAATAAATTGTTATTCTATGACTAGATTTACTAGCAACAATGGCTGGTGATTCTGGCGGTACGAATGATGATATTAAAAGAAATAAGGCAGTCTTTAGACATCTAAATAAGAGAGTAAAAGAAGTAGTTGAAAAGAAAAAGCAAAAAAGAATGGATAAGAATGATAGAAGAATATCGGATAACTTCCAGGCAAATATTAAAATGTTCTGGAAACTCGTAGGAATTGCCAAAAGACATTCAAAACAGCCTATAATGAATGCTATAAGAGACGAGAATGGCTATTTTCTGAATGATGAAGTTTTGAGTTTAAAGAGATAGAACGAATATTTTGAAATCATGTTTATGAGTGAAGAGACGACGTATGAACTAAATGAAATAGAAACTCCGAAAGAAGAGGAAAGAGGTAGCGAGATAAGTATAGATGAAATAATTAAAGCAATGAAAAGCATGAAAGCTGGTAATGCAGCCGGATATGATAGTTTTAAATGAAATGCTAAGGGCTTGAGAGGAAGGGGTGGCAGGCCTGCGTGCAGCAGCCTTGTTTAATTTATGCTGGGAACTGAAGTAGGTACCGGTATACTGGTGCAAAACCGCGATAGTCCCAATATACAAAAGGAAAAGGGTCGCAGCAGGACTGTAAAAACTACCGTGGTATCAGCCTTCTTAGCATTGTAGGAAAACTGTATGCTAAGGTACTAATTGAAAGGGTCATGAAAGAAACTGATGAAAAAATTTGCGAAGTGCAAGCGGGATTTAGAAAGGGAATGGGGTGTACAGATCGTCTTTTCCATGCATGATCATGCATGATCGCGAAGAAGTTTTTGGCCAAAAATCAAAAGGTTTTTTGTGCGTTCACGGTCTTGGAAAAGGCCTATGACAGAGTAGACAGGGATGTGCTATGGCAAACAATGTAGTCATTTGGGTTGAGCGCTGGGTTGATACAGACATTAAAGTCTCTTTATGGGGACTCTAGTGCTTGTGTTAGGATCAACGGATCAAACGGGCCTACTCGGACTGGTTTGGCATCCATAAAGGTGTCAGATAGGGCAGTGTGGCTTCCCCGTGGCTGTTCAACCTATTTATGGACAGTTGTTTGGAAAATTTGAAAGTAGAAGAGTGCGCATTAAGAATTGGTGAGTTAACCGTTAAATGCCTTTTGTACGCTGATGATCAAGTCATACTTGCGTCGTCGGCGGCCGAGTTGCAAATGATGGTTACATTAATGAACAGGTCATTAAGAGAAAAGGGAATGAAAGTGATCGCAAGTAAGACGAAAGTTATGGTTTTTGAAAGACAAGAAAGAAAAACGATATGTGAAATAAGAATAGAAAGGGAGTTGATCGACCAAGTAGATGAGTTTGTATATTTGGGATGCGTCGGATGCGTGTCCTTGCTAAATGCAAGGATGGGAGATATGATAAAGATATAGAACGATGAGTGAACGCAGGAAATAGAGTAAATGGGGCCCTAAACTTTATTGTGAAAAGTCAGAATGTGTATGATTGACAATGACAATGACAATTGACAATGCTGTGTTGGTCCCTACTTTAACGTATGGTAGTAAAAGTTGGGTGTGGCAGAAGATGCACGAGACTAGAATAAATGCAGTAGAAATGCGGTCGTTAAGGAGTATGTTAGGGCTGAATCTGAATGACAGGGTGACAAATTGTGTGATAAGAGAAAAGTGTGATTTGCAAGATGATGTGACGAAAATTAAGAAAGAAAAAGAAGAAAGAAAGAAAAGAAAAATGAATGAGGAAAGAGTGACAAAGCAAATTTACGTTGCAGAAGTGAACGGCAGTATCGGAAAGGGACGTCCTAGGCGAAAGTATATTGACCATATTGGCGATATATTGAAAACGGGCCAAATTAGGAGTACTGGAGGATGTGGAAGAGGCGAGAGAGGTGTGTCTGGATCATGCTAAACGGAAGTCTGTAGTCTCTGCCTACCCCTCTGGGTGACAGAGGTGAGTTTTTATGTTATGTTATTCTATGAAGTCTAGTAACTAGCATTACATGATTGTGTGATTAATTCATACATATATGAATTAGACTTTAATCGAAGAAATGTCGCAAATCGGCAATTGACTTGGGGTTAATCGGCCTCGCGGTCCTCTGTTAATCCCGAATCGATTAAAATCAATTATTAGTATTCAAGGTGCCTCCATCTGTGTAATTAGGGTACGTACACACTTAGCAGTAGAGGCGCGTATATTCTTAAATTATAAATTTATATTTTTGAGGCTGTCAGGAGGTAGAGTAAGGGAATCCATCATCCTTGGGACGTCATGTAAGTATTGTAACCAGCAGATAATTATTACTTCAAGGGGACGTTAAAATCGCCGAGGATCACGATCTCTGTGGATAGGATCAAATTTGGGCTGGAGCTTACATTTACGTCAGAGAGGACATAAATGTTTTCGACGCCTCGGTGGTCTTGAAGGTACAGACCTGTGGCTGCGCGTAGATAGCAACAAACATTCCCGCGTCTACGGGTGTCTCTATATGTCCCATAGCGGTAATGCCAACACAGACTGACTTATCAAACACGTCCAACATATTCCTTGCTGATCCCATCCACAGGATCGCGATCCTTGGCGATTTCAACGCCCACTCTCTGAGGAGAAAATATAGGTTATACCACCTACTATTAAAATTATACCACCTATTTTTATTGACATATTTTCTGAAGACTAATGTGGTAATAAATAAAATATTTAAAAGAAGTTGAAAGCGTGGGTGCTGGATAATTATACGTGTAATTATTTTATAGTTTGTTATATATGTTCTATTTAGAATATTAGTTAATATTCTAAATAGAACATAAAAGTTTTAATTGATATATATATATATATATATATATATATATATATATATATATATATATATATGACTAATTACTAATAAGTTTAAACACAATAATTACATACTTGTCAATAACACTCCCAAGTTTAAATTTCATATTTCTATTTTAAGTTTAAATCCAAAATTAGGATATGAATTACACATACATAGTGTTACGAGGTTGGGGTTCGAGAAGTGAATTAATGTAAATGTAAAAAACAAAATTGACACTTTAGTTCGCAGTTGTATAGCTTTGAAGTATTCGCTTGTCTCGCCAATTCAATACTGACCCGGATCACAGTCTGTATTGAATTGGCGAGACGAACCTTCTTCTGTAGAAACATCTAGAATGTTCGAGTACATACCTGTCCTGACTGACTAGGTGTCGATAGTTCTAGAAAGTTCTAGCATGGAAATTTCTAGAAGGATCTTGACTCCCCTAGTTCCGCTACTCGATACTAGAATACGCTAGTGGTAACTGGTGTCGCCATGTACTTGGCATTAATTGTGACGCAACAATAGAATATAAGTGAGTGATGTATTCGCCAAAAAATTACCCTGGCGTTTGGTGAAGTGGTATAAGAAACAACCGACTGCATTTTTATGCAATGAAATATATTAGAAAAGTTTTGAGAATACCAGAAAAATCTTATTTCTTCCGATAGATGGCGCGTATTTATCTTCTTCTAATTTATTACTTCTCTGGAGATAAATCATCTTGTTTTTTTTAATAGCGTATATCTTGTTTACGGATAGAAGCGTCAATTGTGCGAAACGTCTGGTAATCTGATCCTCAATCCACCTCCTCGTATTTTTACGTGGTATAGTCAAACTGCAGCTAAATTATGGTTGTAGCACAAATGGGTTGGCTCGACCGGGGAAGGACCACGCTTTCAGAGTATACCAATGTGAAATAGGAGCTTAATGCAGCTGTGTTTCGTATGTCGAGTGTAGAGAACCGGATACTATTTTTACTGGAAACAAGGCTTTTAATCTTAGTCCTCAGGGTTGACAACGCGTTTACATTGATTTTTAATCTGAGATAGATGTAAATGTCTATGGGTCACAGCATCCACTTACCATCAAGTGTACTTTGTGCTCGCTTATCATCATTATTTTATAAAAAAAAATCCGCCTCCTAATCGTCATGATTAAAGTGAAACTTAGCCACAGGCCCAGGTCCATGCCCAGCTGTGGAATTTAATGAGCTGAAATTTTTGATGATGAGATGATGATGAAGAATATTTTTTCTCAAACATTTTATCCTAAATAAAAGTAATTCAATTCATTACCAAATGACGTACGTACGAACTTAAGCATGACGTACGTTAAACTGCTGTTGTACAAATCAGCTTTCATTTTTTTTTAACTATTAACACATTTTTGATTAATTTGTCTAATTTCTTCTTACTTATGTTGCTCTTATTTGAAGCTGAGAATTGCCAGTCTCTATATCGAATAGTTCTGTTCCATTATGATGGGTGTGGAATTCAAATGTTATCGATTTTTATTTTTTTTTCAAAGGTCAGCTCGATCAGGGAATGAGCACGCTTTCACGTAGGTAATATCATGAAAAAGCAGCTTGGCGAAAGTCCGTTTACCATCAGGGGTAATGTTACTGTGTGCTCGTATATCTACCTTCCTCCTATGAAAGAAATTGTGAAAGATGTTTATATGTATGTATGTATATATGTCGCAGACAACTAGCTTAATTAGACATTTAGTCAACAGCCTAGTCTTTTCACTAAACGGCGCCGTTTTACTCAAAGACCGGCGACCGTCTCTTTGAATGAAATTAATAGAGTAACCATGCCATGTAATGTCACTGGCCTGTGCCTGATTATGTGCTACGTGTTATAATACAAAAACACCCAAGGGCCACCCCAGCCGCACGTCCTACCGTCGCTGATATTATAAGATAGGTGCAATGTTATTTTAGACGGGAAGATAGACGCTCTAGACCTGAGTGGCGAACTTATCGATTTTTTGTACCAAATAACTACTGTCGTAATCGCAAGCTGATTTTTTTTACCGTATCGTGGACACGTACTGTTGCACGCGTGTACTCGGCTGTCCACCGTGTCCTCACCGAACTTAATGCTCTCCTGGAAAAAAATCCTGAGTGCGATCCTGTTTGCGGATGAATGGACGGTAATATTATCTGAATGCCCGATGTTTTGTGAGCGATAAGAATGAATATATTGTCTTTAATTAATGTAATTGGTTTAACAGTTTTAATTTAAGTAAAAATAAATAAATAAAGGCAACGGCTGAATATCATTCCGGCCGCTAGTTGAACGGCGCCGTTTCGTTAAAACGCGAGGCTGTTAACTAAAAGGCTAAGTAAGTCAGTTGGGTGCGACATAATAAGCTGGTTGCAGTAGTGTTTAAAAATACATAAACAGATTATTGGACATCGCGTGACTCAATGATCATTTAACTCACTCAACTTCCATTAATTAGATTACATAACATAATGACATCAATCATCATATAGGTATTAATATATTATATTAAAAATAAAAATCAAGCTGACGTTTTCAACGTTGCATTACAAGGAAAACAATGCCATATTGTCCATTACCCACTCATTACTTGATCACCAGTATTAATCCCATTACGTTTTCTTCTCCAGATCTAGCTGGTCTACATAATCACCAGTGGGGGTATTGCCTATTTATTGCTGCCTTCGCATCTGGTTTAGGTTTTATACACAAAGCCCTGAAGCCCTAAAAACGGGCTTCCCCATAGAGCCAAATATTTTATGTGTGCACCAACTTTATCGACATCATATATAGTATGTGTGTATTTGTGTTCCAGCACTACTCGCTAGCTGTTTCTTATATCTGATAAGTAACCGTAACGCTACGCAGATACAGCACGGTGAGCTCTTTACACCGGCCGAGCCAATATTTCTCGGGAAAACGTCTCCGAGTGCCGGGACAAACTTGTGTCTGAAGTCGAGTCTCTGCTGGACAGAGTCTCGGATTGGGGGCGACTAAATCTAGTCCAGTTTAACCCCCAGAAGACACAAGTTTGCGCGTTAACCGCTAAAAAGAACCTCTTTGTCGTATCCCCTCAGTTTCAAGGCACTCCCCTTGTTGCCTCAGCCAGTATCGGAATCCTCGGCGTCGACGTATCGAGTGACGTGCAGTTTCGTGGTCACTTGGAAGGGAAGGCCAAATTGGCCTCTAAAAAGCTTGGCGTGCTCAGCAGAGCGGGACAGTATTTCATGCCGGCACACCGCCTACAACTTTACAAGGCGCAGGTTGGCCCTCAGGAATACTGTTGCAAGCAAGAAAAAAAAAGTGCATCTTGTATGACATCACTGCGAGGAATTGTTCGGATTAATCCCAGCCGCCAAATTTCGTGAACGCACTACACGGCAAACGTCCCGATACCATCCACACCATCTGGATGCTTGGCGGTCCACCACTGTACGTTTCAAAAGGAGTTTTCTTCCGCGTACAATCTCTGTGTGGAATAATTTACCACCGGTGATTTTTCCGGACCGATACGACCTGGGGACCTTCAAGAAAAGAGCTTACTCCTTTCTAAAGGGCCGGCAACGCACCTGCAATCCCCTGGTGTTGCGGTTGATCATGGGCGGCGGTAGTCACTTAACATCAGGTGAGCCACATGCTCGTTTGCCCCCTCTTCTATAAAAAAAAAAGGTGGACAATTGGAGGTTCACACACCGACTTGTCAGTGAAGTCACAAGGCTCCAACTGAAAACCAGCGCTGCCTCTGCAGCATTATGCTGAGTAGGAGACCTATTTGATGCCACATCTTAATTTTATATTTATTGTAATGAGTCCGATTTTGCAAATTGGAAATTTTAACATATCTCCACGTTTCAAGGTCTCTAGAGTCGAATAGTATGGCTTTTAAGAGGATGTCTGTGTGTGCACATGTACCTTTATATGTATATGTCCGGATTCAATTTTCACCTCGTGTATCTCGAGAACAAAGAGTGATATTGACATGGGACCAGTTTCATTTAACGCATAATTATGTAACTTAGACCTCATTAAATTTTGACCGGTCAAGTCGTTTTTGTGCCGATTGAAAAATTGTATAAAATATTAAAACATGATATTTTTTATTCTTTTTACTGGGAAGTTAATCGTGTGGACTTTTCGGGTAGCACCTAGACCGCTTTTTTAATTTGTTATTTGATTTTTTTGTTTCATTATTAATTAACGTCATGCATGTACTACTTATTAATTAATAATTTTTAATGCGTAAGCAGTCTTACACCCGTGCATGTATATTTTTGCCCCTTGTGTTTGTTTGTGTGTAAAATGTGATTATCAAATAAAAGGTTCTTCCTTCTTTCTTTGCATATCAATTCAACTGAAGCGGAGCCCACGAGATGGTTATTTTAGGATGATACTTATGTAGTTATGTTTGTGTATGTATGACGATGAATATGTCTGCTCGTAATCTCTAAACAAAACGAATCGTCGAAATCGGATAATATCTCAATTTGTAAGAAGTAATTGCGCAGGTAACAGTCCAGGGACCAGTTCTAACAGAGATTATCCATCTATGCAGGACAGGATTAAGTGTGCACATAAACATACGTTACGAGTGTGTGGCAGTCCGATTGGACGGCGCGGCGTAATAAGATCAGGCACAGGGCAAACGATTTTACGTGTTTTTCAAGATACGGGGATGAAACATCACTAACTTCCTGACTCCAGGGTGCTATGGAGAATTTCTCGACCAAGAAACTAAATAACTGATTTTTGGTCGGTTGCACGTTGCAAATCAGCAATTGAAATGCAATAACAAATTTCATTGTTGCCAGCGGGAATTGAATCCGAGTTGCTTGCGTATCGTTTGTTATTTTTATTTATATTGTTATCCCTGAGGTACCACGGTATTTATTATATTAAGATGTCAATGATTTTTATTATTAAAATTCTCGGCCATTATTACAACAAACGTAAAAAGAGTGAACTGACTCAATTAAGAAGCACCAGTTTTGGAAAACTAACTGATTCGTGTACGAACTTGAACAACTTTATGAAATATTAAATGCTGAAAGGGCGCAAGCTACAACACAATAATATTTAAAAATAATTTATATTTTTTTTTTTTTAATAATAATGTTTTATTTGCTGTAACAGTTTAAGTACTTAGAATATATGTGACCAGTGTCTCCTTTTAAGCTTGAATCAGCCTGTGCCAGGGGACACTGCTCTTCCTTAAAATAGGTCATTTCTTACAAGATAACTTAATAAATAATAATTACGAAACAAAATAAAAATATATAAGTAACAATAATATATGTGGTCTAACAAAAATGACTTAATATACTTATTTATTTACATTTATAAATCAGCCAAAGCAACTTAAGCAACATAAGCCTGAATGCGCGCGCGCGTGTGTGTGTATGTGAGTGAGTGTGTGTGTGTGTGTGTGTGTGTGTGTGTGTGTGTGTGTGTGAGTGTGTGAGTGTGTGAGTGTGTGTGTGTGTGTGCGTGTGTGTGTGTGTGTGTGTGTGTGTGTGTGTGTGTGTGTGTGTGTGTTTGTTTGTGTGTGTGTGTGTGTGTGTGAAACTGAGTGGTGTGTTTGTGTGTAAAATTCTAAAATAATATAATGTAATTTAATTATTGCTTCATTACTCTAGAAGAGCCTCAGTGTCATCGTAAGACTTAGGGAGTAGCCATATCTTAAGAAGTCTTCTACATTGAAAAAATATTCTACAATAACTTTTAAAAAGTTATTAAGGAGTATTTAATAAGAGAGAAATTTGAAGTTTCCGTCATAATAATAAACTATGTGTATTTCCTCTTTTAATTAATATTTGACTTTTATGTTTAATATTCTCTGTTACAGTTAACAGATATATATATATATATATATATGTATATATATATATATATATATATATATATATATATATATATATATATATATATATATATATATCTGTTAGATGTAAAGAAAAATGAACTTTATTTCAAGCAATTTTGTACTGTGACCTCAACATTCTTCCGGAATTGGTATAACTAATTTGATAAATAATCAGGGCATAAAAACGATTAACTAAAAATTCAGTGTATGTATTATGATTATAACATAATATACTAATTGGGGTGTCTGAGGGTGTGCGTTAATTACGTTACATATAATTATTTAATATATATATATATATATATATATATATATATATATGTATAGATTTATATTGCACGTTGCACCTATCCGTTAAAATATGAAATTATAATGTCCTTTCAAATTCAGTTTGTCAGGTAGAAACCACCGTTTGTATTTCAAATGTTTTCCGTTATTGTAATAACTTTGTTTAAATACAATAGTTGTTTTATAGTAGATAGATAGATAGATATAATATAAAACAACTACTTCATGCTAAGTAAACAACTATTTAACTCATCTTATCACAACGAAAACGCGTTTGACGTTCATTAATGAATGAATGATGAGTTTGTACGTAAGAATGGTTTGTCATTGTATAACTTGCATAATGTTTTATAGAACTACTTACATCATATTATTAAAACGTTTCGTCTGTATATATATTGTGAAATATACTCTTAGTTACTTTTAAATTGTCGAATATGTAGTATTAAATAAGATTCCATATATTATAAGGAGGATCCCTATCGATTTTTGTTATTGAACTCAACACGTTTAAAAGTTATTAATGAAAGTCGATCTGATTCTCTGTTTATTTTTCTTGTAAAAATTATCGTCACTATTTTCATCTCTATTAATTTTAATTTTTAACATTATAAACGTGTGAGGCGTGTCCTTTTGAATTTTCCAATAATTTTTATTATTATCATTTACTTCATTTCGTGTATTATCTCTGTTTAATTCGAATTTAGTAATTAGTTTTAAGCTAACTTCTCGATGAGTTGGCGACTTGAAGTTTTGTACATATCGTAGTGGTAAAGTAAAAAAGTGACTTTCAATAAGAATTACTTGTAATCTATATTGAATAAAAAATTATTCTATTCTATTCTATCTCAGAATCGTATACCTTGTAAGAATCGAACTTGGGACCTTACATGTTCAATCCCTCAAAGTAGTGTCTTAATATGTCTATTTTTTTTAATACACATTATCGATTTACCTAAGGTTACGATTTACATAACGGAAACACATTAAGCGTACTCTTTGCCGACGATGTCTCTGTGTTAGTGAATTGCGATAAAACAAATTACAATTCTATTGTCTACATCACTCTACCAACTACGACAAAATTCGAAGATCACAACATAGAAATAAATTATAAAAAAGACCAATATTATGCAATTGAAAACATACGACAAAAGCAGTCCATTAGTTTTAAACATACATTTTAATATTCGATTTATAGAAGTTGATAACTTTAATCTTTTAGGTTTGAATTAGAGATGTAATGTTACGATTTTGATACCGAAATAATTGTGCCAATACGATACCGATACCGATTATAGTAGTAAATAATCGGCGATACCGATAGCGATACCTTTATCGGTGACTGAGTAGAAATGAAAAAAAAAACAAGTAATAAATAAATAATTTTTATTATGCATAAAAGTTACCTATATTTATCAGAGACTTAACTTTTAAAAAGTTTGAAAACTAAAATGTTAAATCAAAATTTCAATACAAAAATTTAAAATTCAAACAAAACATTTATTTAAATGAAATAAACAATAATATTCTCAAGTAATCAAACCGCTAATCAAAAAAGTAATTTTCATTAGGTAAAGTAGTAAAATAAACCGATATAAAAGATAAAGTCAGTGATTACAGTTAGCTTTTCGTAAGTTTTTGTGAAGAAAACAAAGTTTGTTCAAATTATTAGCAGATAATCTGTTACGCAAATCATTTTGAAAGAGACCTGCATTTGAAAACAGACACTCTGAGGTGACTGCGCTGAGCAAGAATGTCGCACGCACATTGTTCGTTTCACGCGGTTTTCAAACTCTTGATATCGATTGTATATAATCGGCGATACCGATATATCAGTATCGGAATCGTTACATACCTAGTTTGAATGTATAGTCAAACATTAATCAGAAATCGCACATTAATTATTTAAAGTCTAAATTATAAAATTTACGTATGCTTTTGAAGTGAAAACCTATTTAGCATCGTTGTGATTTGAAAGAATATTAAACGAAAAAGCGACAGTAAAAAGAGACAGACGCATAAATTCATAAGATTTAAAGTGAGAGGAAATGAGATGGGATGCATTATAGCTCAATGCTCGCGGGAAAAAGTCGTAAACGCCGCCAAAACGGCGTCGCTTACGCATTTTGTTCAACAAGGTACGAATGTGTCTTATGCCTATGGAATAAACAAACCATGAAGGTTAGAGAACAGAAGAACGATCACTACGTACTAAAGCATATCCCGCCTGTCCTTGAAAATTGTAGAATGTATAGCGGCGCTGACGTCGGTGAGTAGTGACTGCGAAGTTAGCTGTTTATGAATACAAGTAGATGAAGTTAGTCGAATAATGTACAAATTTTCGTTTCATTTTTAATGAGAAAATTTTCATGCTCCATAATTTTGTAATTTTTGACAAAAAGAAACATTAAAGAATGGAGAAATATTTTATTGTGCGTGGATGTGCAAGTGGTTTAGCATCTGATCGGAAAAATAGACTCAAAATGACTTTTATTGACCGAACCTGGAGCGATCGCAGCACCTCACTTATGGTGTCCATATTTCTGGACACCATTTTCTACGATAATCGTTCTCCTGTTCTCTAACCTTCATGAAACAAGCAGTGAAGAACGGCCAAACGTCAACTTTGTAATAGGTAAAATTGATATAAATCTTTTTGTAATTAGTGAGTACTATTTATGGTATATCGAAAAGAGTTTAACATTCGATGGGAAATTAATCTACTCGTCGTAAAAATTAGTGGTTGTCCCGTACTTTTAAAAGAACTTTAACAATGTCGAAGACTTATTTAGGTATTTTAAAAATGGTCGGATTAAAATAGGTCTTTTAAACAAAATAAGTAATAAAATAAATGAGTCCAAGTAATACTAATTTGAATAAACAGAAAAAGTGCATTAAGATACTAGTCCAGATAAATAACACAAATATCGGTAGACCATATTTAAAAAAAAAATTCTTACCCTTTATGAACATTTATGATCTATGCCTGCTTGTCCACAAGTATTTTCAAAAAGATTAAATATACACATAAAATAAATACACGTAGTAAAATTAAATTATACGCACCATAGTCGCGAACAAAAATGTTAAATACAGGCCCCTGGCAATGGCAATGGCAATAAAAGTTTGTAATGAATTATCCCAGGAAATAAAAATTTCAATCGAGCCTCTGCAAATATTTAAAACAAAATCCCTTCTACTCAGTAGAGGAGTAATTAGATAACAAAAAGTATTATGTATTTAAACGACTTCAAAATAAGGAGATTATCAATATGTGTTACGCGATATCTCCGCAGATTGTGTGTTGATTTTAGTAATTCTTTTTTTTTTTTTAATAAATAGGTTTTACTTCAAGAGTGCTCCCATTAAATTTAGGGGGAAAAGTTTCATATTGGACTACTGCTTAAAGAATTTCATATGATATCCTCACAGATAAAGAACCGATTTTAATGATTCTTTTTTCTTAAATAGGTTATATATCAAAGATAAATTTGGAGAAAAATTTCCACCCCTAAGGGTTGCAAATAAATAACTTATTTTGTAGCAATATAAAGTTCAGTTTTACCTTTTTGTTAAAAGTTACGACTATTATATTTATCTAGCTTCTAAGTATATTTTATATGTTATGTATAAGCAGTGTGTCCTTGTCAAATTTGCAGTACCTGAAAAGGGCGCCGTAAGTTTTAGGGACGTTTTTAATTTAATACCAATTATGTACATTTGGATTGCAAATAAATTATTTGATTCGACTTGAATATGAAAGTAAAACGTATTATATTAATAAAATTATACATTTTTTATTTAAATTTCACTTCTTCTTATAGAATAAGCACACTATACTTCAGTTGGTATCTTTGGCCCATAGACATCTACATCCATCTTCGATTAAGAATCAAAATGAGAGTGTAGAGAACCGGAGACCTTTTTTACTGGAACAAGGCTCCATTTTAGTCCTCAGGATTAAGTACGCGTTTGCATTTTGATTCTTAATCGCTGCAGAGGGTCTTTATCACGTAAACGTCTCTATTTCCTGTCTTTGTAACAGCTAGCATTTAATGTAGAGACATTGATAAACAAGTAAAACATTTATTTTATTTTTTTAAAACGTTGCCTCCACACTAGGATTTTCTCCTGTATCTCGGGAGACAAGGACAAACATCCAGACCCGGAACAATTGTGGTCCATACAAATACTTGTTGCGTGCGGGATTCGAACCCGCGCCCCTTAGCGCTGCAACTCATTGCTAAGCCACTGCGCCTCGGCGCCGTCAATATATATATATTGACATATATATATATATATATATATATATATATATATATATATATATATATATATATATATATATAATGAACAATAGACAATATTTAATGATATTGACATATTGACGGAAACTATAAAAACATTATGCAATCTTTGTACGACGAAACATTATTTCTCGTAATTTATTCATCAGCAGACCTGTTTGAGATGCGCACATTAAAAAAAATCTACCCCTAAATAAATCTCCTCCATATATTTACATAAAAAGAATTTGCTGCTATTAACTACAACTAAACCAGTCATTTGTGCTGCAGTCACAAAATAGCTAGAGCATGGCTCTACCAGTAGAGAAATAATTGTCATTGTTTGAAGTGTCCACTGCCGTCCACTTTTATAGAAAACTAGCTATTCCCCGCGACTTTGTCCGCGTGGAATTCATTATGATTTAATTTCATGAGTTTTAATTTTTTGTGCATGGAACCCTAAGTATTTTTCCAAAATAAAAGTAGTTTATGTTACTCCTTATAACATCAGCTATCTCTCAGTAAAAGTCCCGTCAAAATTGGTCCAGCTGTTTCGGAGATTAGCCGGACCAAACAAACAGACAGACAGACAAAAATTAATGAAAATGGATTTCCGCAAAGTAACGCCTGATTCTATCAAGACAAAAATTAAAAAAATATTTTGTCACAAGTACCGTATATAATTTCGTACGCATTTAGTAAAAACTGTTATACTTACAAACAGACCCTTCAACTTTATTTATTTTTATAGTTAAGATTACAAACTTGTACAAAACCCATACTGACTAAGATAAATGCTTAAGTGCATGAAATTATATTATCTATTACCCTTCCAATCGAAAAAACCCCAAGTTCCTGCCTCCGTGCTTCTATCGACAATTTTTTAACAGAGGAACCCAATAACTTTAACCCCAAAATTCTTTGTTTTTTGTTTTTTGCAATTTTTGTTAATTGCAGACCCTGATTACTGGTAACGAAACGCTCAGGGACGACGTATCTGCATTTTGATACCTTATCGATGATAAATATAGGATTCTATGGAGTACATCATTTACTTACCAATAAGGGAACTGAAATAGTATTAAAAACTGTAAACAGAGAAGTAGGTACTTGCTTTCGCCAAAATAATTAAATGTAATTGCGGTGGAAAAAACGTTCTCGGATACGTCCAATTAATAATAATAATTATAATTTTTATTTCAATAAACTGTACAATTAATTCAAATAATGTCTTAATTTAAATTAGTCTACAGTCTCAAGTGTATGTGTTAAAAGATACATTAACAAATACTTTTTGTTTCTTATATAAAATGAATAACATACTAACTAATTAGGGTTATTTCAGTAAAATATGTTATTATCAATTTACTTATGATATTAATTCACTTAAAACCATCAGCAACTTTTTTACAAACACAAATTTGTAACCATGTTCGAATAACATTTTTACAATCTGCCATTTTTAATGAATGTATGTACAAAATTGCATTGACTTGATTATACAAATATAAGAATGCCCTATTCTAATGTTAGCTTCAATTACTTTATCTTTGCGTCGTTTATCAGTGACCTTTCTTCTGTAGGGCAATTTTAAGTGCAGTTTTAGTAACGTACTCATAACGAATAACTGGAACACTGAGAGGACATTATAGAATTTATATAAGAGGTGGGACGAGAATAGGATAGGGCGGAATGTTGCGACATTTAATACAGCTCTTTGAGCGCGATCCAGTGGTAGCTCTCTCCTAAGAGGTTATAAAATAGGTGAGAATTGACTGACATAATGCGAAATATGAGTACTTGCTTTACTATCTTAGTATCGGCAAAAAAACGAATCTTTTTAAAAACAAACATTAGTTTACGAACTCTATTGCAGAGGTGGTTTATGTGACTTTTTAAATTTAAATGTAGAATCTATAATCATTCCAAGGTACTTAATAGTTTTGAACTACACATTACACAGTCGATGCTCCAAATGTAAGTTTTTAATCTCAAAAGAAAATGGTTTTGTTATTCAATTATAATTAAAATGTTTAAAAAAATCAACTTGCTCTAGTAGACAGTTAAAGTCAGCTACCGCATAGTCTAAATCACGTGAGGATGTCTAATGTAGAGGCGAAACACGTGTCGTACTCGTATCATCGTCGATGGTCTTTCTTTCCTAGTGTAGTGGTGTTGGGAATGGTGGTGCTGGGATTGGTGGTGCAATTGAGGGAGGGCGGGAGGTGATCTTCAAACTAGGTAAGACACATCATTTTATTGTATTACGCGTGTCTTAGCAGAAAATTTTTAACCATCTTTAATATAATGAATTTCCGCAAAGTAACGCCTGATTCTACTAAATAACCATTTTCGGCTGATATAATATACTTGTACTGTGGTATTTTGGTTTTTGCAAAATTTTATTATTTCTTGCTCAACGGAATTTATGTTAGTTTGCGAGTATCATTTTTTGTACGTGATATCTACAAATTTACAATTTTTGGATTTTTTTCTTTATTTGTGCTGTGGGACCTTGATATATATAGGTTTTGATGGGTGTTTACCACGCACTCGGCGATGAGGGATAACATCGTGAGAAAACCAGCATGTCTGAGAATAAAATTCGAAGACATGTAAAGTCCGCCAATGCGCATGGGGCAGAGCATTTCCCTTGCCCGGCCCTTAACCGGCCAAATTTGCAGAGAAGGTTCAGAATAAGTAATATAGGCAAAGGGTGAAGAAAAATCAATTAAAAGAAAAACTCAAACATTCTGGCTTTTTTATCTTTTAAATTCAAAATGCGTGGTAATGCCTTATATTTACTGATTTTACTATTTTACATTCATAAGGGTCGATCGGTAGGCGAAAACGATGTTGCTAAAATCACATTCGATTTGGGATAATTTCTAATACATGTATAAGCCTTATTTACTCGTATTTTCAAAAACTGTAATGATCACATATCATTATTTATATATTTGAACTTAAGTTTAAAATTTAAAAAAAAAATAACCCTGTATGTAAACGAGCATACGGCTCACCTGATAGTAATTGTAGACCGCCGACCACGAACAACTGCAACACCAGGGGAATTTCACATGCGTTGCCGGTCGTTGAAAAATGAGTAAGTAGCCCCATTTCTTGAAGGGCCCTAAGTTGTATTGATTCGGAAAGATGACCGGTGGTAGTCGATTCCACACAGAATTTCTTTTTAGTCTTTAGGGATGAGTTTGCGAGTGTATCGTATCGTATAAGCACTCACGCCTGTCACCCAGAGGGGTAGGCAGAGACTACAGCCTTCCATTTGGCACGATCCTGACACACCTCTCTTGCCTCTTCCACATTCATGTACCTACGCATACATGCTCGTCGGTTAAGGGCACTCTTAATTTGGCCCCTTTTCTGTAGGTCGCCAATTTGGTCAACGAATTTTCGCCTAGGGCGTCCCATACCGACTCTGACGTTCACTTCAGCAACATACATTTGCTTTGTCACTCTTTCCTCATTCATTCTTTCTACATGACCAAACCACTGAAGCATTCCTTTCTTCATCGTCACAACATCATCTTGCATACCACACTCTTCTCATAATACACAATTTCTCAACCTGTCTCTCAGATTCAGCCCTAACATACCTTTGCGAGTGTCTATATTGTATGTGACATTAGAGGCTTGAATTTTTAACACCTCCAATTGACAAAAGGAAGGGAATCTCAGTATTTTATATTAGTTTCAATTTGATACATCTATCCATTTCTGAGAAAAAGACTCTTGACGGACGGACAAACAAAGAGATCAAAGAAGGAAAAAAGGTTCTGTTTTTTCTTTTTAAATAAAGAACCCTAAAATTGTTAAAAAAATCTGTATTTGAATTCACTGTTTAGCATTGCAGATAACGCAATTTGTTTTATGTATTCTGTTAGATATAACTATTATTAAACTCATAACTATTATTAATTTTGATTCTAGTGGAGGGTCGCCCTACACTACGCTTTCCGGTACGAGGCTGCCACTCGAGAATCTTATTTCCCCATCGGTTATAGATTCTCCGAGCCATATGGCCGGCCCATTGCCACTTCAGCTTACTAATCCATTTGGCTATGTCGGTTACTCTGGTTTGATTGCGGATATCCTCATTTCTGAGTTTTACACGCCGAGAAACCCCAAGCACAGCCCTCTCCATAGCGCGCTGAGCGACTTTGAGCTTCCTCATACGGCCAGCAGTGAAAGGCCACGTTTCAAATCCATAGGTCGTCACTGGTAACACGCACTGGTTGTACAATCACGTTTTCAAGTTTTGAGGTATACCTGACGAGAAGATGTGTCGTAATTTCCCGAACGCTGCCCAGCCGAGTTTATTTCGTCAATTGGCCTCTCGGTCAAAGTTAGACCTAGTCGGACTATTTGTTTCAGGTAAACGTACTCGTCAACAACTTCGAGCTTTGTGCTCCCAATAAGTACCGGCATAAGTGTGTCATGGACATTACACATGATCTTTGTTTTGTCCATGTTCATCTTAAGACCTATCCGTTGGGAGACACTATTGAGGCCATTGAGCTTCGTGCTTAGATCCTCCAGCAATTCTGCCATAAGGACTATATCTTCAGCAAATCGAAGGTGAGTGGTGTACTCGCCATTGATGTTAATTCCGTATCTTTTCCAGTTCAGTAGCTTGAAAACGTCTTCCAATGCAGCGGTGAAGAGTATCGGGGATATAACTTCAACCTGTCTTACACCTGTCTGCAGTTGGATAGGTTTCGTACTCTGGTTCCGTAATCGGATAGCCATCGTAGCCTCACTGCATAAACACTTCAGTACTTCGATGTATTATCAGTTTTCAGATATTTCTTAGTAATACGTGAGTCAAATTTTAGAAAATTTATCAATTACAGAATAATAATCAACAAATTTTTTGCCTTTTCTGTAAAAAAATTCATACAGATTATTTATTGTATACAATTTAAAGAGTTCATTATTCTAACTTCTAACGCAATACTGTTTATTTTATTGGTCATCGGAAAACCAAGCGCCAAATGGCTTTAATTCTTACTTTAAATTGACAATTATCATATTACGAAGCCATGTAAGTCAATCACTGGCTTTTAAGTCTTTTAACGAGATTAAAAAAAAGTTAATCCGTATTATTTCACGTGGAAATACGTTTAATCGAAACGGTTTTTATTCTGTTCTAATCATATGAGTTTTACGAAATAATAGTAATTTTATTTAGATAATAGAATTAAGCGCTCTTTTTCTTCCATTCTATTACAGTCTATAAATATCTACTGCTGAATATAGGCCTCTCCGATAGAATATAGGGGGTTTTGCCATAGCTGCCACGCTCAGCAGGCTAATTGGCAACCGCAATTTTTATTATTTTGGGTTGTTAGCTGAAACATGCAGCTGTTTCAGTTTCCCTCTGCCATTTCTGACGACTCCCACGGGATGAAATGGGGTAGTTGATATTCTTACACCGCCACTACACGGCGAATTTTCTTCTTCATTCGTCACTTTAATTATTAAAGATATACGGAGGGGCACACTGAAATGATCGGGAATAGAATATTTCGGATTGATTTAAAATAAAACTTTTTTTTAGAATTTGAATACTGGCCTCTTAGAATCTTAATGACATTCAAACAATTAAAAAAATGTTTCAAAACAAAAACTATGTTGGTTTAAAGATGACACGTCGTTAACAGAAATGGAGCTCACGCGTGAACATTTCCGTTCCATAATTTATCACAATTTTCGTCGCGGCGTATCTCAGCGAATGACGAGAATGATTTATGATGTTGAAGCACCAAGTCAAACGACAATATACACTATAAACTATACTTAATATCGATAGTGTGACGCTTATTAGAAAAAGATTCTTTCGTGTGATTCGTCTCAAACACCCGTGTGTTTTAGATAGCATTTGTTTAAATCAATAAGACGGATTTTTGGCGCCAAATTGTAAGTCCTTAATTTTTTTACTCAACCTATTGATAGGGGTATAAAAATAAATGGAATTAAGAGGAGATTACTGAAATATATTATAAGTTATTCCTATGTTTTCAGTTCATTACTTTTAAGCAGTCGTTTTTGTTTTGTTTTTATAATGTAACTATCTATAATTAATGTTACAATTATTTCCCGGGAATTACTTAACAAGAAATACGAATTAAAGAATGTTTGTTTGTTTGTTAGACAATAAATTAGGCTCAGTCACCATAGTCACACTAATCAAACTATAATAATTGCAAAAGTTTAAATGTTTATTCCTCAATCACGCCAAAAGTATCAGACCAGTTTGAAAGTAATAATTTGGCACACAAATAATTTGTTACCTGAATTAACATATAGGATACTTTTTATCCCGATGTAGAGGTCCCGAGGAATAGAATAAGAAATTCCGTAATAATCGAATTCCACGAGAGAAACATATGAAAATAACACACTCACCTCACTAAAGTCGCAATGACATCTGATATAGTTGTCATTGACTGTGACAAAACATGGCGCCCGGCCGCAGCGAAAGAATTATTGCCATATTCGGTAATGATAAAACTACTGTTGTCCTTTTTTACATACGAGTGTACTCATAGACTAAAAAGTGACGCCGATATTTCGCTATATTCATACAACTAACGATCTTTATGTCATGTTCTTTCTTTCTTCTCTAGTCAAAAGTGTGAACCTCCAACTGTCCACCTATGGCACATACAATATAATATATTATATTGTCTTAGTGCCAAAAAAGAAGATATTAAAATCTGAATCCGATAAGTAGTGTGTGATCGTGTCATTAATAAATTTTATATTAACACCAAAAAATCCGGAGTAAATTCGCACAGATGACGGAACTGGTCGAATATAATAGAATATTTTGTTAATCCTATATACATTAAAAGTAAATCTTAATAAAATTCATTTTTTTCTTTCACCACTGGTTCGTAAAAAACCTCTACCCAGCGGGACTTTTTTCCAGAGTATTTTATAAAATAGGATGAGCAAACTACTTACAAAACGTTTTTAAGAAACAGCTTGGAATCGACCACCTCACTCCTAGAGGTTATATACCATGCTGAATACATTTATATTTTAAGAATATTTTTAATTGAGTTTTTGTTTAATAAAAATATTCTATAATAGATTTCTTGTATATTTACGCGAACACTATACATGATTAAAACTACTTTTACGGATTTTATCTTTATTATATGTCTTTATTATTGTTTATGGTCCGATCTATGCAAATCTTTTGCATAGATCGGACCATAAACAATAATTAAAAAAGCTGAAGGTACTCCGGGTTTAACAATGACATCGGGACGTCAGTCATCTCAGTCCCCCGTGACCATGGGTGCTGGAAAGCGCCCGAAACGTCGGGAATTAAAAATAAACCGCTGGTATTCACAAAATACTTTAAATTAGATTATGAAACTTTGCATACTAACTTTAAAGAAAGTTTTTTTTAATAACCATTATTTCCACTGTAAAAAGAAATTACCTAAACAGTCGGCGTCCTGAAACTTGTTCTCTGCCGCCCGATACACCCGCTCACCGCTCAGTCTCGCTTCGGCTTTCGAACGAGAACGCTGTGTCGCTTACGATCAGAATACACATTACGTAACAGCATGACGTAAAATTAAAATTGGAAATATTAAAAATAAGAAGCAACTGGATTGGCGTAAAGGAACAGGCATAAATATGATAAACCTAATGAAATTAGTATCTAAGGACCTATCTACTTACAGTATTTGTGATTATAAACATGTCGGTATTGTCAGAATTTGAGCTGAGGTAGTATAGGCCTTAACTTAAGTTATAAAAACTATTTACGAAGACTCCGGTGGTCTCTCATATCAGACGTCTCTCGCTCAACGACGCATACAACACTTCATTTTAGTTATTAGAAAAAGGATTTAATTATTTTAAATTTCAGGAAATTATTCGGTTTCGATTTAGTTGAAAAATTTAACTAAAATTGATAAATTATCGACCTTGAACCTTTACCTAAAAATTAGCATGGCATATGACAAAAGATTGTAAATGCCCAATTAGCATTGAGCATTTACAATCGCTTCTTTTTATAATAATTAATAACGTGCATTAGAAAATGACATATTTATCAGTGGAATAACTGTTTTTACTGCATTAAAAGGGCTTATGTAGCACAGTTTCAAACGTACAAGTGCCAAAAGAGATCCCGCGTAGTTGTATAGTTCGTTGATTAATCAGTCATGTTAATTCTATAACGTCACAGGGAACAGCGATCTCGTAGTGATAATTACAATATCGTTATCAGGCTATTATCTATTTCTTGGATAGTATTTAGTAAAGCATGATGTCCAAATATCATTTTTTGCTTAGTAGTAGTCAGAATTTAGTAAATTTAGCCATTGGTAAATAATAATAATGTTAAGACTGATGGGTCAGGTTATGAAAACCACGAAAATGTACACACTGAGCTTTGCCAGTGTTAAATCATTACCTGTTTACAAGTACGATTTTATATTCGTTTAAAGTTTTGATGTAATTCATAATTAATATATCTTTTAGAGTGAAAATTGTGATTTCTAGATATAAGAGTCAATGTGGTAATTTGGCCCTTATACGTGTTTTGTTCTAAAAATACACATAGTCATTATTCATTTTTGTAACTTATTCACACATGTTTTATTATAATAATATATGTATATAAAAAGTGTACTCGTAAATTTATTTGTTGTTCTTTCACATCGGAACTGATTGAAGTAGTGGATAACCTTTAACCAATACTCTACCTGCATTACTAAATTGTGTAGAAATAGATCTTTTATTTTGTTTTCAACTTCTCTGTTGCCATTTAGAGCTAATGAGGTATTAAAGTTTGTTGCAGTTTAAGTTCGTTGAAATATATCTTTGATGATGAAGAGTCAAATGAAAGCAATCTGAACATTACATCGCAACATAATATTTCAATAGCTCCTGTTCAACTGACTTAAATCAAAATCATACCGGTTCACACCTAAACAAATACTTTTTGGCCGTGGAAGGAAAAGGAATGATCTCCCACCGGGCAAGGTGTTTTGCCCGGAGAGCGGCCAAGACTCTGTGTGATAGTTCGGGTATAGAATAGCTATATATACTGTTTTGGATTTGGAACTTTGATAGCGCGATTTAGGCCTCGATGTGTTGCGCTTGTGGCGCGACGACAGCGCCACCACAAATTTACCAAAAGAAACGAATATAGAGAATGTGTCCTTAAGTAGGTCTATATTAACCAATAACCAGTGGCAAAGAAAATATTGACTCATCTGCTGAGTGTGGAAGTCAATTCCAATTACACATAACTCCGATCTTCATAATATGCGTAGCGAATATATTCCTATGCCGACACCTAATGGAACTGTTAACAACTTTGGTGATGAAGAACTCATTCAGAACCGGTTGTACATTAATTTCGAAAAGAAAATAATAAGCTTTATTTAGATGGATTGTTAAGTTTTACTCGAATGTTTAATTTATATAAAGAATGACTTAATACAAATGAGTATGGCATGAAAAACAAAAAACAACGACAACATTTTTTTAAACAAATTACCAATTCAACTATTTAGTTATGAACCGTTTAAAGTTTTTGCTTTTTTTTCCTTTTCAGTTATCCTAAGTTGCTGAATGAATAGTTTTTAATATAAACTGTTTTACACGCACCTCGTTTGTAATAAAACGGATAGTTACGGAGAACGAAACGTTTCTTGAATATAGAAAGCGGGTATAAGACAGATCCTCTCCACATAAAGACAAACCCAAGCAGTGGATATTTGCGGGCTAATGATGATGAAGAAGTTAATAGTATAGTTGCAGATGCAGCTCCCTAAAATACTCTAGCCGGCATCTATAGTTTAGGCTCATTGATGTACGTAGAAACTTCAAAATCTAGCATCATTTTCAGAAAAGAGAACCTTCACAGAGAAGAACTGGCAAGGATCTCCAGAAATACATTTTTTTCAGTAAGTATAATATTGTTACCTATAGTAAGACTATAAAAATTTAACTTCAAAAACATTAGATAAAAATAGCGATAGATTTTTATACATTATAAAACATGTAGTACATTAGAGATATAGTATAAAAACATCTTGATTTTATCCTATTAAAGCCATTATGAACACAACTAAGTATCTATTTATCAACCAAAAAATGCATAACCTTACCCCGCACCTCACGGTCACACCAGTAGTACATCAACAACAACAAAAAATTTTTCCCGAGTCACAGTGATAAAACTTTTAGCGTAGTTAGGTATAGATATTTTGTAATTCTCTTGAAGCGCCGCTAGACGTCCGCACATGAGACGCGCGGTTCAGTGTGCCAGGATACTATAAATTCCATAGTATTTTAAGTGCATTTTTACTTATTATTTCTAGTCATTACAGCCTACAAAAGTACAATACTAAACATCATCATCATCATCATCATTACAGCCCTTCACAAATCCACTGTTGAACATAGGCCTCCCCCAAGGTATGCCACAATGCACGGTTCAGAGCCACCTGCATCCATCGATTTCCTGCATGTCTTACCAGGTCATCACTCCATCTAGTGGGGGGTCACCCTAAATTTCACCTACCGCTACGAGGCTGACACTCGAGAACCTTTTTTCCCCTTCGGTTGTCGGTTCCTCGAGCTATACGGCCGGCTCATTGCCACTTTAGCTTACCAATCCATTAAGCTATGTCGGTTACTTCGGTTCTATTTATGGTTTGGTCGCCAGTGATAGCATATGGATCTGAAACGTGGTCCTTCGCTGCTGGCCGTATGACAACGCTCAAGGTCGCGCAGCGAGCTATGGAGGGGGCAATGCTCGGAGTTTCTCTGTTTGATAAACTTAGAAATGAGGATGTCCACATTGGAACCAAAATGACTGACATTCTAAACATAGGAGGCACTAAACTCTATAACTTTGAGTAGAGTGCATAGAGGTGAGGAGGTGGGAGATTCTCCCTATAGAGTGCTTCATAGGGGGCACACTATGCAGAGATTTTCCATAGTTGCCATGCTCAGCAGGCAAGATGGCAATCACAAAAAATTATATAAATTAGTTTTTTTATATATTACACTTTATTTATTAAAGAGTTGTCGTCGTACATACGGTAATCGTTGAATAGTTCAATAAATTATAATTAATTACTATTTGCGGTCGAAGCAACGTGACCAAGTGTTTTCAATAATAATAATTATATATTTATTTGAAGTTTCATTACCTAAGCAATGATATTAAATATATATATATATATATATATATATATATATATATATATAACACCTGGGAAATTGCGGGTACGTTGCCTGCCTTTTAAACAGGAGTAAGCTCGTTTTATAGAATAGAGTGGTCCCTTTCTGGTCGACCCATTCGTCAACCATAATATAGCCGCAGTGTGCCTCTACCACGTATATAATGTCAAATTAATGTAAATTAATGTCAAATTCATTCAATTCGTGAATTCGTGTGTGAATTCGATTATGTGTCTCTGGAACGCTTCTTAGGGGAAATGAAGCGAGTGATACGGCTTAAGTGAAACTTGTAGAATACGTCAATTGGATTACTCAAGCCATCCTTTACCCAGCTGTGTACGAGGCAGTCAATATTGGCTAGAGTGTTTCAGCGACGGCATGTAGCATTGAACGTTCGTTCGATACGTTATAACATGTTGAGACCATACATTACCACCTATAAAAGTTTACAACTGATAGACCTGCCCCATAGATTGCCTCATAGAAGGGATTTTGCCATAGTTGCCACGCTTAAGATGCGAATTGGGTACCACAGTTTTTGAAGTGAAAGCTTCCTTAGAATCGATGTAACTTGAAACTCAATGAAATGCAAAAGCTACACTAAAAAGAGATTAACATATATATGTATATAAAGGATTTGGTCTGCGAGAAAATGACACATAACAATAACATAAACACTCACGCCTGTCACTCAGAGAAATAGACAGAGACTACGGACTTCCATTTGGAACGATCCTGTCACACCTCTATCGTCTCCTATATGTTACATCATATATCAACGCATAGCTCGTCAGTTTAGAGTAATAATAATTATAATGTCTTCCAGACTAAATTTTTGTCACGACGGGCAATCTCAATGGAGATAAGTTATACGTGGTAGAGCCACGCTGCAGTTATATTGTGGTTGTAGCACGAATGGGTCGGCTCGACCGGGAAAGGGCCACGCTCTCACAGAATACCAGCGTAAAATAGCAGCTAAATGCTGCTGTGTTTCGTATGGTGAGTGTAGAGATCCGGAGACCTTTTTTATTGGAAATGAGGCATTCCATCGCAGTCTTCAGGGGTGACAACGCATCTACGTTTTGATTCTTAATCGAGGATAAATGTAGATGTCTATGGGCCACAGCATCCACTTAACGCGGTATCAGGTGGACTGTGTGCTAATTTGTCACCCTTATTCTATAGAAAAGCCATCTGCGCAGGACAGGATTACGGTGTCCAAGTGCATGCGCAAGCACAGGTGCATTCTCTATTCCCTCACTTTCATAGTCAGATGAGACGGTAATCCGACACGACCGGATTGAGATCAAGCGCTGGCCCTTGACTATACTTTATGTGCCTTCCGAGGCAGGAGGGTGAAACACCGCCAACTAAGGTTATGTTCCATTTACATGATTAAACCACTGAAGCTATCCTTTCTTAATGCTGGTCACAATATCATCTTACAAACCACACTTTTCTCTTATCACACCTCACCCTGTCACTCGGATTCAGTCCTATTATACTCATTAGGTACATTTCAGTAGATTTACAGAGGTTCATAGGAGTTTTAAATTACTTCGTCACCTTGAATAAAAGTTATAAGTAATAAAATTCAAACCAGAAGAAAATTAACTATTAGGTTAAAGGACTCTCTTTATGTGTGGAAGTGCATCTGGGCAAGTTCACTATCATCACCTGTTATTTCTGCTGAGAATAACAGTGCTGGGTTCCGGTGTAGATGAGAAAATAATGGTCATATTCATCTATATTAAATAAAAATGATTAATTTGTGTGATTAATGTGATTAATTTAAATTATTGATCAGCGCCACCTTCCGGGTCCAACTACGCCTATAACCTTCGTGGAAGTGCAAGCAACAAGTTGACAAAGTTTTACCGCAATCTGATGAACGGTATTTCAGCGCATAAAATACAAACAAACAAAAATAGCAGCTTAATACTGTTGTTTTGTATGGTGAGTGTGGAGATCCGGAGACCCTTTTTTACTGGAAACGAGGCATTCCATTGCAGTCCTCAGGAGTGACAACGTATCTACGTTTTGATTCTTAATCGAGGATAAAATAGATGTCTATGGGCCACAGCATCCACTTCCCATCAGGTAGACTATGCTTGTTTGTCGCCCTTATTCTACAAAATTAAAAATTAATAATAAATAAATTGCGATTACTAATTCTGTGGAGTCTAGTAACTGGTATTACAAGCTTTTGTTTGTTCCTAATGATTAAAGTATGAACGTCTTTTTTTATCAACGCCATTTATGTTTTTACGTAGATAAACTACATTTTCATAAATATATTGCGATGCCAAAGTTAATATGATTATTTCTTTAAATTTTCCCCATTGGATTTCTTCGGACCTAGTTATAAATTATTCTTATGGCTTTCTCTTGTAAAACAAATCTTCAATGTCAGTCGATCCCATACCTAAATTCTATAAGATATTACTTTATGAAAGTAACTAAAATAAACTAATTTAGCTGTCTCAACTTTGGTGAGACTTCTAATCTTTTTACAACATATGTTGCAGAAAGACTGCTTGCTAATTTAGTTATATGGAGGCTCCATTGAAGCTTCGCGTCAATAGTAATACTAAACAGTGGCACCCACCAGGCTAAACACCTCCGCGTTTAAGAGCACTAATACATTATCACCCATTTTTAAGTTTTTGTCTGTTTGTGTATCCGAATTGCTAAAACTATGTTAATGCAACTACACGAATAGATAGAGAACAATGACAGGAGTGTTCTAGTTTATATTTTATCCGAAAAAATTGGAGACTTTTCTGGACTGTATTGATAGACGACGATTGAGAGACGACCTGTACGCAGGCAAAACCGGGCGGATCGCTAGTTTCAAAATATAAAGACAGCGAAATGATACTAATTTTTTGGATTTTATGGCGTTTAATATATAATATAAACTTTTTAATTTACCCGACGTTTAGGACGCTTTACAGTAACTACGCATGGTCACGGGGAGGACTCAATGTATGCCATGGGTACTGTGACGCGATAAAATAAGTAAAATAAGTTTAATTTAATGTGTAGTTGAATAAAAAATCATTATTATGTAGTATTCGCATAAATATAAGAAATAATTAAAAATAACTATCTCATTGTGTTCACTTACAGCGCTAAGTGCGGCGTCGAAGATCTGGTTCCAAGCTAGGGCGGCGCCTAGGGCGGCTGCGGCGAGCAAGGCGGCGGTGCCCGCCACCACCAGCCGACCGAGGGGCACCCGCCCGCGCATGGCGTTTCGCCTTCTGACTGCGCAGCCCCTGGCAACAACCAAAATAAAATTTATACTTATAATAATAATGTCCTCCAGACCGAATTTCGGCCACGGCGGCCTGCCTCAACGGAGGCTAGCCACCGGCGCAGGACAGGATTATAGTGCCCAAGTGTATGCGCAAGCACAGGTGCACTCTCTATTCCCTCACTCTCATAATCCGATGGGACGGTAAACCGACACTACAAGTACAAAAGAGATCAAGCGCATAACCAACGGTTTTACATGCTTTCCGAGGCACGGGGGTGAGACATCGTCAACTTCCTGACTCCGGGCAAATACTGAGAATTTCTTGACAGAAAAACTCAATAATTGATTTTTTGGCCCGAACCGGGATTTGAACCCTCATCGAGGACCTCATGATCAGCAGTCGCACTACTACAAGCGCTAGACCAACGAGGTAGTCAATATACATAATATAATACATATAATATGATACTTATATTATAAAGAGAAAAGAGGCCATGTAAGAATATCCACTAGCGCATGTCGTCCCGTGGATGTCGTAAGAGATGACAGAGAGAAACAAATCAGGAGCTGGGCAGCAGAGTCTTACTAATAAGGACTTAAAATAAGAAACTACAGTTGCCAAGCGTGAAAACTAAGGCTAATATCCTCCTTATGAGGCCTATGGGGGAGGTCTGTGTGCATCAGTGGGAAAAAAAAAAAAAATTTTTATTTAAAAAAAAAAAAAAAAAAAATATATTTTAATAACTTTTTTTTTTTTTTATTACGAAAAAAAAAAAAAAAAACTTTTCACCTTACATATTTATTTTTTTTAAAACTTAAATAGGCGTTAACGGTTTAACAGTTTACAGAGAAAGGATTTGTTTTTTGGTTGTAAATGGATTAACTCTAAAATATTAAGCGTAAAACAATTTTTAGAATTGGCATTAGTCCACGCGAACAAAGTCGCGGCTTAGTCAGTCAATAGTTTAAACAATATAATAAAAGATCAGCTAGTCCGAATTTGGCGGCAAGGCTCAACAAAGACCTAACCATCTGAACAGGACATGGTTATAGTGCCGGGGTTTTATACGTAGTAGAGAAACACTGCAGCTATATTTTGGTTGTAATACTAATGGGTCAGCTCCACCGGGGTAGGACCACGCCCTCAAGGAATACCAGCTTAATGCTGCTGTGTTTCGTACGGTGAGCGTAAGAACAGGAGACCCTTTTTAATGGAAACGAAGCACGGTTCCTGGTCGAGCATGAATGTAAATGTCTATTATAAAAATTCGTTCCAAAATTGTAACACAATAAATTTATTGTAAATTTATATATGTTTAAAAAAAGTCCCGCTGGGTTTTTTTGCTGGTTCTTCCCATGACAGAGGTATCTTTGCGGATCAGTGGTTAATTAAAAAATTTCATAAGTATTATATAACTATGTTGAATAAAATCATTCATTCTCATATATATATATATAAGGGTGACAAACGAGTGCACTGTCCACCTGATGGTAAGTGGATGCTGTGGCCCATAGGCATCTACATTTAACCTCGACTAAGAATCAAAATGCAGATGCGTTGTCACCCCTGAGAACTAAGATGGAATTCCTCGATTCCAGTAAAACGGGTCTCCAGTTCTCTACACTCACCATACGAACACAGCAGCATTAAGCTGTTATTTTACGCTAGTATTCTGTGAGAGCGTGGTCCTTCCCCGGTCGAGCCGACCCATTCGTGCTAGGTACAACCATAATATTGCTACAACGTGGCTCTACCACGTATACAAGTTATATACAACATGTAACAGAAACCCTGTGGTTCCCGTTAAGTGCGTTGTCAGGATCAGTATTCAACTAGAATTTTTTTTTTCATAAAAACACATTAAAAACATTGATTTTAAATAAAAAAATTAATTTGCAAATTGTATGTGGTTTTATTATATCAGTATTGGCCGAGGAGTTAGAGGATTGTCAAAGACCCCGCATTACAGATAGATACTCGTGTGAGTTAAAGGAAATAAAACCACATACCATTTTGCAAATATTTTTTTAATTAAATTCTAAAAAAAAATATTGTCGTTTTCTGATAAAACAAATATTTCTATACGCTGGAATACTGATTCTGACAACGCAGTTAACGGGAACCACAGGGATTTTGTAACATGTTGTATAATTATTATTATTATTGCGACATTATATAGAATATAACTTTACTTTTTAACTGTTACATGTATACATTATCAATAGCGTATGAAAATTTAAAACGGAGAAGGTTTTAGGTTATGATTATAATAACCTCTGGGAACGAAATGGTCGCTACCATGCTGTTTCTAAATGTTTGTTACTTAATTGTATAAACTATTGTATTGTAAATTAGTGTTTAATAAAAGTCCCGCTGTGTTTCTCGCTGGTTCCTCGGACAGGAACTCGGACTTGCTAAGCTGACTATGTATAAAATTATTTTTTTAATATATGAAGTATGAGATCTATTTTATTTGATTATTTATATATTATCTATACTTTTTTCGGTTAATTTGTATTTTATAAATGAAAGAGACACATGCCGTATCTATGATAATAATGTCCTCCAGACTGAATTACGGCCACGGTGGCCAGTCTCAATGTACACATCAGCGCAGGACGGGACTATAGTGCCCGAGTGTATGCGCAAATACAGATGCACTCTGTATTCCCTCAGTCTCATAGTCTAATGGGACGGTAATCTAAAACAACCGGAGACATAGGGAGATCAGGCGCAGTACCAACGGCTTAACGTGCTTTTCGAGGCACGGGGTTAAAACATCGCTTACTTCTTGACTCCGGGCTTTTGTTTTAAGTGTTTGAATGAATCATTATCACGTGCGCTCAAATGAGATTCACTTGGGAGCAATGATGCCTTAGACCTTAGATGGTAGATCGTACTGTCCATGCGTAGCCAGAACATATTCACTCCTGTCATAAAGATTGTAATCGGACGAAAAGGCAGACACTGGTAAATTACTGCAGTTCTTTGCATTTACATTTAAATGTATGCATTATGATTACATATATCTATTTTGTAAATATAACTGGACTTCTAGCTACTATAGAAGAAGCCACTTTGACCATGAATCCACACGGGCGTTATACAAATTCAATATAAACCCACCAAATGTTATTGTACTGTGATAGACACGCGACCCCAATAAAATTTAATGCCTCTTTATCGTAAGAGTCAAAACAAGGCATACAAGTGCTTATCAGTAATTACTGTTGCTGAGATACTGTACTAAAGAGTTGCTCGATCGAAATCAAAGTTAATAATATATTTATTTATTTATTTAATAGTCCGGAGACCTTTTTTAGCAGAAACGAGACATTTCATCTTAGTACTCAGAGGTGACAACGCATCTGCATTTTGATTCGTAATCTAGGATAGATATGTAGATGTCTATGGGTCCCAATATCTGCTTACCATCGGATGGACTGTGTGCTTGCTTGTGACCCTTATTCTTTAAAAAAATAACAAGCACCCTTACAATATATATGTACATGCATATATATATATATATATATATATGATATTATCACTTAAACATACCTACTTTTTACACCCTCTAATATGCATATCAATTAGGAGTAGAGATATCATATGTCAAGAATTTATCCTAACATGTCGGGAAATTTGGGCTCGTGTCACGATTGCGGTCGGATTTAGAAAATGCCAGACTTTTTTGATTCATTCAATTGGATTGGTGGGGTGTAATTTGCGACGTCAATTGAACGCTAGAGTGCACAAAACCAATAATAATTGATTTTATATTTTCAGGCTTTTTAATTTACTTTTGAAACAATATGTCAGCATTTTTTATGGAAATCAAATTATTTGTCAGGAGTTTTCAATTTTCCATGCGGTAACTCTAATTACTAGTGTACTTATCATTCTCAGATTGAGTCAGGCAAATTTAATTTTAGATTATTTTTGATTTAGGAATAGATATTATGATATATTATTATGTGAAGTCAATCAATACAATAAGAAATTATGCAAATAAATTATGTATCCATAAATAAAAATCTTTAAAAAACAGAATCATTTACTAGGAGAGGGCATGGTTAATATTAAACAAAGAATTTTATTTCATGTTTTGTTCAGAAATATGCACTGTTTAAAAGAAAGTATAAATAAATTTTGTTCTCATCAAATAGGCAAAGTATTATTTTAATGAGGAACTCGAATATAAATAATAATTGGTAAATTTTATTTTAAAGACATTATAAGAGGTCTGAAATAAGTCAAAGCTATTATTATTATAATACTTTGAAGGTACAATTCCGTGGCCATAACTTGTCGTCGTGCCACAACTGGTTTCTATGTAGTTCTATGAAATACATTCCGTAGCTACGGCGACGTAGACACGTCGTTTGCCTAGCGGCAGACGACACTGTAGCCCGACCGTAAATCAGTAGTGCCGCCAACGTCCGACCGACAACACATTGAATTTTTCTTAAAAAATGAGTTTCACCGATTCCGAGGAAGAGAAACTGATAAATCAGACCCAATAACCCGCACTGTGCGTTCCCTCACTTCCTCTGCATTTCAGCATAGGACCTGTGTCTTTTCATCTTTTCTCTTTATACTTGTATAATAAAAGCAAGTCATCATCATCTTCTAACAAAAGATACGAAAATAAATCGTGATCGCGAACTTCAAACACGTCAGACCCTCTGATCATATCCCACTGAATACTCCGAACAGACTGGACACGGGCTGCTGCCGTCTGCAATCGGCTTCGGAATTGCATCTTTAATCTGGAGGTTGCTGACTAGGACTGTAGGACTGTGATTTATTGGTCGAACGCCTCAGTCTCCCCCCCCCCCGTGACTACTATGTGGTTAATATACGCGATAAAATCATTAAAAACTAGTTTTATTTAAATGTGTAGTGTTCGAGTAAATATATAAAAAAACATCATCCATTACACTTGCCACATATACACGTAATAAGTGAATCATGTTACCGCTAATGAGGACGAGACTGTCTTAGCCCACAGTGATGACAACACATTTTCATTCTAAATAAAGAATGTTGGTGGTTTTTTTATGGTATAATGGTGGCAAACGAGCACACAGTCCACCTGATGGTAATTGGTTACTGTTTTCGTAGACATCTACATTTATCCTCGATAACGAATTAAAATCCAGATGCGTTGTCACCCATGAGGACTAAGATGGAATACATAAACATATAAACACTCACGCCTGTCACCCAGAGGGGTAGGCAGAGACTACAGACTTCCATTTGGCACGATCCTGACACACCTCTCTCGCCTCCTTCACATCCATACACCTACGCATGCATGCTCGTCGGTTAAGGGTACTCCTAATTTGGCCCGTTTTCAATAAATCGCCAATTTGGTCGATAAATTTTCGCCTAGGACGTCCCTTTCCGACTCTGCCATTCACTTCTGCAACATAAATTTTCTTTGTCACTCTTTCCTCATCCATTCTTTCCACATGACCAAACCACCGAAGCATTCCTTTCTTAATCCTGGTCACAACATCATCTTGCAAACCACACTCTTCTCTTATCACACAATTTTTCACCCTGTCATTCAGATTCAGCCCTAACATACTCCTTAACGACCGCATTTCTACTGCATTTATTCTACTCTCGTGCTTCTTCTGCCATACCCAACTTTCACTACCATACGTTAAAGTAGGGACCAACACAGCATTGTGAATTGCCATACGTGCCTTTTTTGACACATTTTGACTCTTCACAATAGAGTGCAGGGCTCCATTTACTCTGTTTCCTGCGTTCACTCGTCGTTCTATATCCTTATCATATCTCCCGTCCCTGCTAAGCTAAGCTAAGATGGAATACTGGAATAATAAAGAGTCTCCGGTTCTCTAAACTCACCAAACGAAACACAGCAGCGTTAAGCTACTATTTGACGCTGGTATTATGTGAGAGCGTGGTCTTTCCCCGGTCGAGCCGACCCATTCGTGCTACAACTATACCAGTAACTATAGCGGCAGCAAGGCATTATGGTTACTGGTATCTTAAAACCACGTAAAGGTGTCTTAAAGGTTTCTAGGTGTCTTAGACCGCATTAGTTATTAGATGAATGTAGGCTCTTTAGTCATCCTTGATTGAATACCTTGTATGTTAAAGCTAATATACATAATAACAAATATTAAAAAAGTTAAAGATACAGCACTTTTTACAGTAAAATAATAAAATAATAATGTACAGTAAAATTGCAATTTCAATGATGCAATTGTTAATTGCAATTTTAAGTGCTGATTTACCACGTGCTCGGCGGTGAAGGAAAACATCGTGAAGAAACCTGCATGTCTGAGGAATAAGAAAAAAAATATATTTCGAAGACATGTGAAGTTCATCAACACCCATTGGAGTAGCGTGGCGGACACTTTCTTGCCCTAAAAAACCCTCTCAGAAATGAGGGGAGGCCTGTGCCTAGCAGTGGGACGTATATTATATAAGCTGTAACTTTACTTTATAATAATAACAATAAATATTTATTTGCATAAAACATGGTACATTTTTAGGTCTTGTGACATAGTGTGAACATACATGCATGTTTTACCGGTTTATCGGTATGCAAATATTGCGTCAACGTGCAATTTAATAATTAAAATTAGAAAAATACAAAATTACTATATTATTTTATCTTAATTTAAATAAAACAATAAAGGAAAGAAAAAAATATACAGGCATGGTCATATCATAATTCATGATGTCAAACTAGTGTAATGTCAATTTTACAAACTCATCATTTGTCAATTTAAAATTTCATACAACGATTCGCTTGAGGTGACCGTCAAGGCAGAATTTGATAAATTCATTCATGTCATAAAAACAATTTTCAATCAGAATCCCGAAGATAATTTTTTTAAAAAGTTTAAATCAAAAAGTATAAGTCAAGTTTTGAATATGGTTTGGAAGTAAATTAAATAGTCGAACGCACATGCTATAACTATTTCTAGCAAAACAAGTTGTGGCTGTCTGGGGCACAGATATCTTCCACGGGTACCTTCTTGTACCATTCATTATGTTGTTTTGTGAAGAGGTTAGCATTTTTTTGGTCAATGTTACTTTAAAGGTACAACCTATATACGTATCAATGCTTGTCATAGGCCTTCTCTCATTTCTGAAAGGGTTTTAGGGCACGGATGCTTCCGCCGCGCTGCACCGATGCGTGTTGGCGAACTTCACATATCTTCGAAATATTTTTTCTCTTATTTCTCATACATGGCGGTTTCTCAGGATGTTTTCCTTCACCGCTGAGCACGTGGTAAATCATCACTTACAATTGCAATTAACAGTTTTATTGGTGTCGGTGGGGATCGACCCGGGGTGCTAGGGTACTGTGAAATTTACAGCGAATGCTTAGCTATTGAGCTGCCAGCCCACAGCTCTCAGTACAATAGGTAACATCGTATAGTGGTGACGTAAGAGGGTCCACATTCCCGCCCGCCATGCACGGGGTACCTACTCGAGGCTTTTTCCTGCGTGCAATTTTTTGACGCCCTACAAGTTATTTCGTCTGTTCCTTGTCCCAAATTTACGTCACATCTCCCCCTTCTGGGGCTGACGACATACTAACACCTACGTTATCGGGCATTCCTTCCAGCGACCATTCGGACCTGCTTCGCTTCTACTGCAGCCTGGAAAAGTCCTCCCTAGAAATACCGAGACACGTGTCACAGACAGCGCCGTGTTCTAAACTAGTGACTCATCATCCGTAAGAGGTGACAGAGGTAAATTAGAACAGATGATGAGTCGAACAACCACATCGCTGATATTTAGGGAGCAGCAGTGGACTTGTGAAGGGCTGTAATGATGATGATGATGATGATGATTTAATTTTGATTGTATTTAATTTAATTGAGTTGACATAACTTGATTTCGATTAATTTTTATTTGATTTTTTGTTTGATTGTATTTAATTTAATTTTGTCTTATTATGACATTACTATTATTTGATTATTATTTTTAGTTTGATTTTATTGTGATTTTAGATTTAATTTTAGTTTTGATATAATTTGATTTTATTTAATGTTCTCAATTAATATCCTAAGCTAAGTCATACTAACAATTTATGGATCTTTGACATCTGAAATAAAGAATATAATAATTATTATTATTATTATTATAGAAGCATCTTCCTCAAAATAATAAAATCTAATATTACCTATCTGTCTGTTAAGCGTGTCAGCTATGACAAATATGCCCTCCCCCCATTATACAATTTATGGGGAAGGTATATTTATCCAGTTTTCCGATGTATATTAAACAAATTCCAATTGACCAATAAAAATACATATAAAATCTATAAAAAAATTCACGTGTATGTCGGTTTCCCGTGACCACAATATACAGATCGATAGCCGGATACAATTACTTGATGTAGGTAGCTACATACATCGCAAGGTCGTAGACGAAGATGGACTCCCATACTCAGGGGAGTTTTTAAAGCATTACCGTACTTTATATTATATGATAGCTTGGAAACGTCACAATGTTGATAAATGCTTATTTTTGATCAATACATTTATGCCAGTTATTTCGACTTCACAGAATTAGTAATAAATTTTCATTTCAGAAATTTTCAATTTTTAATTTCAGAGGAAATTAACCAGAAAAAATCAAAAATTTCACTCAACAATAACTTTATTAAAAGGACTATAATTATGTTAGGAATTATATTAATGGATGTAATCCCTGAATCCCTAGCTCAGTTCCTGTGGTTATATTCGGGTAAGGTGAACGCTACCAAGCCGTTTCTTTAATAATTCATAAAAGCAATAGAACAATATTGTTGCTATTTTAATATACTGGATGATCTTTTTTTCCGTCTGGAAAAAATAGGTTGTAACTTTTGAACGGAGTAGAAGCCTAAAGCACTGATATTTTACAAAAAATACAAAAACAAAAATTTTGAATTCATGACACGCACATTGTAAAATTAGGGTTCCGTAGTTGCTCGTACGTAACTTAGAAAGGGCGTTTAGGATACTATACTTGAGCGTATTAAGTCGTTCACATCTACAACGACTAAGAGTACCACGAATGAAACTGTAGGAGTATAATGACTACTAACTAAAAAATAAGAGAAAATAGTATGTCTCTTTCTGGGCGATTATTCCGTCTGCTTACCCGGAAAAGTAAAACAGAAAGCTATAGTAATGCATATTAAGTCGTTTTCTTCAAAAATGTTTACATATTACGGTTTAATATAACATTACAAAGTTATAATGCAGCTAGTTTTAGGTCATTTTCTATTGAACTGTAACGAATTTTTTATTTATCCAAGTGCATTTCATGGTCGGCTCTTACTCATTAACTTATTAAGCCTACTTAGCTGTGAAAATTTTATTTTTTATATTCACTATATATGTCACAGTCAAAACTCACGGCCGGTCAAAACAACTTTTGACTGCAAAAATCAGGTAAAAATGGTTTTGGCCGAGGGCCTTAGTCGAAAACAGTTTTGACTATTGTTTTAGTCAAAAATGGTTTTGCTTGATTAAAACTCAGTGACAGTAGGTTAGGATGTGGCTAAGGTGGCCCTTGGGCCACCCTAAAGCCTCGTACATTGTAGTGATATAAAACATAATTTTGCAATTGACTTTTTTAATTTCAAAAAGTACAAGTTAAAAGTAGTTTTAACCAACATTCTTATTCAACATCACTTTTAACTGATAAAATTTGGTCAAAATTACTATTACCCAATATTTTTGCAGTTAAAAGTGGTATTAACCAACGGCCTTAGTCAAAACTACTTTTGCCTGATTTTTGCAGTCAAAAGTGGTTTTGACCGGTTAAAAGATTTGACTGTAACATATATACCACTAACGTGTACTTTTTATATTTCCAAAAATGGAGGTTTTGTTGGTAGAGCGGGAGGGAAGACAAATGGCTGTAATAAAAATATCACTTTAAAGTTAAATATTTTGCAAACGGTAGACCAAAAAATAATGTTCCATACCCCCAATATTTTTGAAAGACCTATCTAACGACACCCCACATTATGAAATAGACAATAAAAAATCACCTGTATAAAATACAAAAAAAAAATGGTTTTCAAGTTTTATTTCACAACTTTATAGAAATACTAATTAATACATACAATTATGCCAAATTACAGATTTGTAACACTTACAGTCTCTGATTAAAGTCGCAGACAAAAAAGGAAGGTGAAGGTTTTTTTTAAATATCTAAACGTCTAACGCAGCGAGTTTTTTAATTACTGTTATAACCATAAAGCTTGTTCGGGTATCGCTTAAATGCAAGAGACGAAGGAAAAATAATTAATTCGTAAAAAAAAATAAACATCACCTTCAGTTTTTTCTTGGAAATTGACCCCGAAGGTGACCGTTACATTAATCGGTAGTCATCAATGTTATATAATGTTACGCAAATCAATGACGTCAACTTGTTGCTCAAAACTAATTTAAAACGAAACGGTTCGCATAAAAGCAGCAACATCTTTCTGATACCAGCTCAAAGTGTATAAGATAGAAATGAAACACATGTCGCCATTACACGAATGATCGCCCTACTTATATAATTACAACAATCTATCTCGTTTGCACACCATTTACACTACTTTATTTTTATGTTACTCTTTCGTACCCATATTGCTACCATACTTCCGTCACCTTTCACATTTAGCTACGTTCCGTTTTAACTTTTTTTCTATTATCTATTATCCTTTCAAAAGTAATAGGTATCTTAGGTAATTAAAAAAACATACAGAGTAATATAAAACTGCGGTTGACAATGCGTCCGGCAAACGTGGCAACCATAGATTTAGTATAAAATCTATGGTGGCAACTATGACAAATGTTTCCTCTATTAGGCAACGTATGGGCAAGGCCTTTACTCAGCATTGAACTTTTGTTAGGCTGCATTGAGAGTGTGAATTAACGCAATAAGTATTCAATACCTTCATGAAATTTTATATTTTACTCACTGTCAGTATAGTGAGATTGAGGTGTCGTGCTGAAATTTTTATTTGTTACTTCTGCGCTTTAACTATTCCAATAACGTTACGTTTATTCCGTTAAGTATATCTTCTGTACCCTCAGTGTGAGTATTTAACTGTTATTACAGAGTTTGTGTTTGGTGATAATCTGTATGAAAAGCGCCTCTAGTGGATCGTTTTCGAATAGCTGTATTAGTGAAATTTTATCTACAAAGTTATCCGGTATTGATAATGGGGATAAAACTAATAATATATTTTTATTTATTATTTTATTTAAAACGTTACTTCTTAAACGATTTTTTCCTGGATCGTGGAAGCAGCTTACACAGATACATTTTACAGCGACAAACATACAGACCAGAAACAATTATTTGTAAGTCATACAAATACTGGTATACAATCATAGTGTAGTGGCAGTGTAACAATACCCACTACCCCATATCATCCCGTGGGTGTAGTAAGAGGCGACAGAGGAAAACAAAGAAGGATATGAGCAGCAGCGTCTTCCCGATAGCGACTAAAAATAAAAAACTGCGGTTGCCATCCCGCTTAACCAGCGTGGCAACTATGGCAAATATCGCCACTATGAGACAATCTATGGGGAGGTCTATATTTAGCAGTTGACTTTAATGAACTAGGGAACTACATCCGACCGATGAGAACAGTGTTTCATCTGAGGCCGAACCTGTGCCTTGTATTTTTTAATGTATAAAGAGCACACAGTCACCTAGTGTTTGCTGCAGCCATAGGCATCTTCACCTCGATTGCAAACAAAGCAGAGCGTTGTCACCCGTAAGGACCTAAGATGGAATGCCTCGTTTCCAGTAAAAAGTATCTCCAAATCTCTACACTCACCACACGAAACACAGCAGCATTAAGCTACTATTTTACGCTGGTATTCTATGAGAGCGTAGTCCTTCCCCGGTCGAGATGACCCATTCATGCTACAACTATACCAGTAACTCAGTATCTCTACCACGTATAAAATATTGTAAAGTTGCAGGCGGTGTGCCGGCATGAAATACATAGAAATACTTGTTTCTCTTTTCGCCTTCGACGAATCTGAGAAGACCAAATGCCTCTAGGACAATCTACAGAGCTAGTACACTCCATTCAGTAAACGCACAGATTTTACGTTAGAAGCAGAAGTTAAAATTAGTTTGCTTTACCACTAGACGAATCCTTAGATCTATCAAACAACAGAAGTCATTTAAAATCCCAAAAAGAGATTAGCCCCCAAGACTGATAGTATCAACAATAGGGTTATGAAATAATTACTTTGCCTTATATTTTGTATTTTCAATATATTCCCTAACCCCTTGTTCCTGAACGCTTAGAAAAAAGCTAGTGTAATAGGGATTCCAAAACTAGGGAAATTTCAATGTTTAACACCCGGTTGTAGACCCAAGTAGTCTATCAGTTAACTGAGCAAAATATATGAGCGGATAATTCTCAACTGCCTCTGCAATTACAGTTTCGCTGAAGAGCCACTAACCGATAAGCAATTTGGCTTAAGAGGTGTAGGTACAGTCACACACTAACTAAGTACAGCACCTTACAGAATACGTTCGGAAAGACTAGAGTCACCACTGTAATATAAAGTCTCTAAATACTGAAACTGAAGGTCGACTAACGAGCGCAAAGTCTACCTGATGGTAAGTGGTTGCTGTAGCCCATAGACGTCTATATCTGTCCTCGATTATACGAAACACAGCAGCGTTAAGCTGCTAATTTACGCTGGTATTCTGTGAGAGCGTGGTCCTTCGCCGGTCGAGCCGACCCATTTGTGTTACAACTATACTACTAATATAGCTGCTCTACCACGTAAAAAACCGCTCTCGGCGTAGACGCCTATTAAGGAAGGATTTTGGAAAGTTCAAGCCCTGAGGGGTTAAAATAGTATGTTACGGCTTGTATACATATGTATAGTTTAGTAAAAAGGCACGTATGGCAATTCACAATGCTGTGTTGGTCCCTACTTTAACGTATGGAAGTGAAAGTTGGGTGTGGCAGAAGAAGCACGAGATTAGAATCAACGCAGTAGAAATGCGGTCGTTAAAGAGTATGTTAGGACTGAATCTGAACGACAGGGTAAGAAATTGTGTAATAAGAGACGAGTGTGGTTTGCAAGATGATGTTGTGACCAGGATTAAGAAAAGAATGCTTCGGTGGTTTGGTCATGTGGAAATAATGAATGAGAAAAGAGTGACAAAGAAAATTTATGTTGCAGAAGTGAATGGCAGAGTCGGAAAGGGACGTCCTAGACGAAAATTTATCGACCAAATTGGCGATTTATTGAAAACGGGCCAAATTAAGAGTACCTTTAACCAATGAGCATGTATGCGTAGGTGTATGGATATGAAGGAGGCGAGAGAGGTGTGTCAGGATCGTGCCAAATGGAAGTCTGTAGTCTCTGCCTACCCCTCTGGGTGACAGGCCTGAGTGTTTATGTTTTATGTAATGTTTGTATAGTTTATTTATTAGTAAATTGTATATATTACGTATTACATACTTAATTATCATTGTGATTCTGTTTTCCATTCTGTTTTTCTTCACCTACGTCAAATACTCACAACTCCATGGGTTGACTGGTAGAGTATGCGTCAAGGCATTAAGTTTGCCCTTTGTATTCTTTTGTTATAAGGAATGCAATAAAGAATAAATAAATCAAACAAAGCCAACCACGATTCCCACTGGAATTACATAAATACACGGATCACTGTAATTCAAAAATATGTCGTGCTTTTCATACACGCCAAACGCTCCGCTTTGCCGAACGCTTTATAGCATTACACTTAAATCGGCTTAGCCGTTCGCCCTTCAACTTTGTAAACAAAAACACGCAACGAAATTCTAATGACAGTTGAAAGTGACTCATTCCATTGATGCATCGGTCACACGTGTTTCGCGCAAGTTCAAGGCTACTACGCAATACAAACATATAGTACACGCGATTGACACGCTTTGAATTGCAATAATCAAAATGTAGAAATCGTAAACACCCAGATTGATCATCAAGGATATGTTGAAGGAGGTATATATACGAGTTTATTAAAGCAGTCAATATGTTTGGATTTGTACAATGATTTTTTTTTATTTTTTGAAAGAAATTTATAATAAGTACCTACTCATACGAGATATTTCACCATTGTTCAAAAAATCCTGCAAAAGACATATGATGTGTATAAAACATTGTACTTCATCTAAAGATTACCCGTAACTTTGCCGGCATATTACTTTAAGCAAAAAAAAAACCTGCAGGTCTATAACTATTCTCTGGTTTGCTGGGATAATGTTTGGCCAACTTTCGATTAATAATTATAGAGACATTAAACTTCTTGATCAAGCGCGCGTGTTCAATTCAATCCTCACAATATTACAAAAATTCGTTTTCCCGATCGAATGTTATTCGGGACAGTAGCTGATATAAACAGTAAAACTGGTTTTAACCCTAGATTCATAAACTACATTTAGGGTTACATTGTTCATAATCATATGTCTCTGATACACCTTACTTTTAAAGTCACCTAATTTAATGATTACGGTAGATATTGAATAAAACTATGAATATTAGTTATAATGAACTTTTATTGAGGATTATAACGTAAAAAACAATTATAAAAAAATCAATCCTAGCATTCTAGGTACAAATTACCGCGATGTTCCAAACACATAATATTACGTTTGCAACTGGTGCAGATAAATCTGGTCACACGTTTTTTTTATTACAGCAGAAGTTACATAATTTCCTGGTTTGATTTTCGCGGATAGCTGGGACATCAGGAAAAGTATCGCCTAAAATGAAATCGATGTTCTGTTTTAGCCATCGCCTCAAAGTTGGTGTTTCGCGGCGTTGCCGTAACCAGGGTTCTATCATTTTATCTGACACTTCTTTGATAAAGTGCCATAGTTGCGAAGGGATCTCGCGCTTGTTAGATCTAATTGAACCTACAATTGTTAATTTGTATGGATTCTGCAATAGTTCTTTTGCTAAAGACACTGACGTGAACCAATTAGGTATTCATGGTCTCATTACGATTACTGCCTTGAATAGTTTCGGAAAGTTGCTTCACAAAGAAAGATACTAAGGGTTCTACATTTGTGTTTGTAAGGTACATCTTTCATCTGTTTCGTAGGTCGGGCATTATCCGATGAGTCATTAGAATTTATTCGACGTCGGCGACTAATATTTGATGCTCGAAGAGGTTCGTCATCAGAATCGCTTGAAGGATCTGTAGGTTCCTCACTATCTGTCTCTAAAATATCCTCAACTTCGCTGTCCAAATCATTTGGAGGAACCACTTCTTCCTCGTCTCCCACTTTGGATAGTATTGCATAAATGTCATCTTCATTCAAAGAAGCCATGCTGGAAAATAATACCATGCATATGCATACCAGTAAATAATAACAGTAATTAAAGAATTAATACCTAGTAAAATATTTTACTTATCAAATTTTAACCACGATAATGGATAGTAATTAATTACATAGAATATAATAGAATTAACACATACCTTTTTTTTGAAAAATTCTTTGAAGTTCTTTCGTTTTATAAGACCAACAATAAAAGCATCTACTTTATAAATTTGTTACACTAATCATAAACATACGTATCTCAAACACCTCGGGCTTAGTATATCCAAAACTAATCATGTACGCGCCAAAACTACTGGCGCCGAAGTGAGCTCTCGTCGTTTTAGGAAGGTACTGAGACGTTTGTATTTCCACCTTTTTCGCGCCACGCGCTGTAAGAGTTTTATTACTTGAGGGTGTATGAGAGACGTGTGTTTATGAATCTAGGGTTAATGCGCATTGCTTATAATTAAAACTGTTATAAACAATAATTATGAACTGTTTGGCTTACTCAGCTAAATTACAAATTAACGGTTTTTGCGAATGCACTTTGTTTAAGATTATTTAATTTAAATAAAAATTTAAATCTATGAATTTTACATGAAAATGTCGTATCACTATATCCTTTAAAATTCATAGTTATGTAGTTAAATACCTTTAAAAAAACACAAAAGCTTTGTAACAATTATTTTATCTCTTAAATTTTATAAAATATAATCATCGATAAAGAAATTTATCAGATTATTCGTTACACAAAAACATGTGTGTAGTTCTAACGCGGCAGAAGTGAAACCTTCTGAAACTAAACTTCGAGAGTAGGATAGTTGGTAGGTATTATTTATAGTTATATTGTTACCAAGTTTAAAAACTATTATACATTTTACTAAACCTAAATTATTACATTATATATTACACAGACTCAAATTTTTTTACTGTATTTATTTATTGTTTATTTGTTTATTCTATCCATGGAATACTATAATAAACAATAGAATGGCTGTCAACTTTATTTTGTACGGGGTTTGTGTCACAAAACCCAATTCGCTGTGTTGACAGACTGAATAAATTTACACATTTTAGACTTTTGATTAATGTTCAAGATCATCATTAAAAAATCGTTTAAATTTTAATACATATTTATTTGTAAAAGGGTGCAATTTGGCATTTCTTAAATAATTTGCATGCGAAATTTGGAAACGATTGTAACGTCAAAACACATCACGTGTTGACATTTATACGTGTGAATTGACGTGTTAGTGATATTTAGTGGCTACGCGGGCTCCGCCCACTCCCCCGTTCTATTATGTATGTATTGTACGAGCTTAGGGTTAGTGACAATAAAAACTGCCGATTGAATTACCAAAATTAACACTTTAATTACCGAACACCAATTAGAACTTAAAAAAAAACTAAAAATTAATCACACTGATTCACTTTATTTCGCTCCGAAGCTTCGCTTGTCTCGCCAAATTCAATATTGCCCCGATCGCGGCTTGCAGCAGCTTTAAATACACCTTTTACACCGAAACATCCAGAATGTTCCAGCAAATACTGTTACCGACCAACTAAATGCAGAGAGTTCGAGAGTGGACCCTTCTAGAAAGCTCAATTCTTCTTTTCGATACTAGATGGCGCTGTTGGTGGAAAGTTCAAGATTGGCACTATCTAGGAAGCCCTCCTCGCTCTGTTCCCCGATACTAGATGGCGCTAGTGCCAGGTACCAGTCATCAACTTAGGCGCGCAACACTGCCCCCTCCTAAGACATGCTCGTCCCGAGCATTATCGGCCCCATAATAACGCGCCAGTCGATCCACATGGACGATCTTAGGAGTACCTCTTGCACCTTTTCGAAACGGCTCCGTAACGTCAAGGGCTGTCCTCTCCCATGGTGCACCAACATTGTACAATTTCAATGCTCCTCTACTATGAGTCTGAGGTCCCTTTGCAGCCGCACAACTTATACATTTGCGACACCAATCCTCGACATCGTCACGGTAATGGACCCAGTAAAACCGGTCTCGGAACTTCAGTAAAGTTCGTTTAATTCCCAGATGGACTCCTGAACAACCATTATAGAACAGCTGTAGAACATTCGGCACTTTAGCTTTAGGCACAACCATTTGCAAACGACAGCTGTCTCCTCGACTATTTTCCCATTTACGGCACAGGACTTCATCCTGAATCAGCAAACTATCCCATTGGGCCCAATAGCTTTTAGTGGTCGGACTCATCGCTGAGACGTCGCTCCACTTGGGCTTGGTATCACGGGCCTTCATCCATTCCAGAATCGGCTTGATGTCCAAATCTTCCTGCTGTGCATGTTGTAAGCTGTCCTTCCCTCGTTGCTGAGGTAGTCTGTCTTGAGCATCCCCACGGATACCACTTCCTTACTCCTTGCCTAATACAGTGCTTGCAATCTTCAGGACAAGGTCTCCTTGACAATGCATCTGCGTTGCCATGCGATATCCCGCTGCGATGTTCAATCACAAAGTCGTATTCCTGCTGCTTGGTGGTGCTGTTAGCCGCACAACCCTCTCGAGATCGATCACCTTCCCTTTTTACAGATCGCTTAGGGCAGCTGGATCGAAGATGGCCCCTTTTCCCACAGCCGTAGCACCTTGGGCTGTAATTTATATTGTGCTCGCGAACCGTAACTGCTGCAACCTCCCTAATATGAGGGGAACGATGGTCCTGCCGCCGCCAGGCGGTGCCGTTAGCTGCACCACCTTCTCGAGATCGATTAAATTCCCTTTCTACAGTTCGCTTAGGGTAGCTGGATGGAAGATGGCCCCTTTTCCCACAGTCATAGCACTTAGGGCTGTATCCATTATTGCGGTCGCGAACTATAGCTGCTGCAACCTCCCTGTCACGATGGAAACGAAGATCCTGCTGCACGGTTTCAACCTCAAGTGCATGGACCAAGGCTTCCTTAAGTGTCACGTAGTGCCCGAGCCTCACAGCAGCTCTGACTTCAAGGTCGCGGATGCCGTCGATGAATGTCTGCACCAGGTTCCCTTCAATAAGCGCAGTTATAGACCGGTATGCTTTTCGCATCAGCTTCTCCACCTCTAGAGCCCACTGCTACAGGTTTTCGTTGCTGCACTGCACGCGACCTTTAAGCTGCGCACGAAAGACGTGTTCCAGGTGAACGTCGCCATATCTCGCCTCAAATTACTCAAGGAGCTGCTCATAAGTCCCTTCCTCACCGAGAGTTTCCAGAACAGTTAAGGCCTTGTCGTGCAGGCCTAGTGTGAGAGCAGTCATAGCTTCGAACTGGATTTTGTAGGCCGACCAGTAAGAAGTCCCGTCGAACGGTGGCACTTTGAATCCACGTAGCGAAGGTGTAGTAGCTACTACGGGAGCTGTAGTTCCATCCCCAAGTTTGAGTTCGTCGAGTGATTTCTTCATGTCAGTCGTCAACCCGATGATTACGTTGTCAACCCGATGATTCACTTGGTCGATTCGGGTTTCAGCTTCCGACAGGCGGTTGTCGTGTTAAGCAACCCTATCCTTCACCTCCCTTATCTCTTTCCCGAAGCTAGCGACAATGTCCTTCACGCGGAGCATCTGCTCTTCCTGTCGGCGGGCCTGTTCCTCCTGCTGCTCTTTTAACCAACGGGCCTATTCCTCCTGTCGGCGAGCCTGTTCCTCCTGCTGCTCTTTCAACCAACGGGCCTGCTCCTCCTGTCGGTGAGCCTGCTCCTGCAGCATTACCATCAGAGCACCTAGGTTAGGTGCTGCAGACGGGCCTGCAGTCTACGACTGGCCCTCCTATGTCTGCGGCGATGCACCACCAAATCTTCTTTGGTCCGTATCCTGCTGGCGTTGACTTCGAATACGGATATCCTCCTGTGTGTAGTCCTTAGGTAAAATCGGCATGATTTTATCCCACTTCTGACACCAATTGTTACGCAACACCACCAATTCTTGTGCAATTGTGGTGGCAAAAATTGTTAGGTGCGCAACAGTATTATTCTATGATTCTATCTTATTCTCCCACAGGCTTAATCCTATAGCTATATGTTTGTCTCTTTCTAGTGTCACTTTTTCGTTCCATCCAATTTCAAATCACAATGGTGCTATAGAAGTTTTCACTTCAAGTTTTCACTTCAAGTTTTCACTTCAAAAGTTTTCACTTCAAAAATCTTACATATTTTTCGGATAAAATATAACTTGGATCACTCCTGGCACTGCCCCCTATTTGTTCGTGAGGTTTCGTCACAATCTGTCCAGTTACTCTGAATATTGACGGACCGAAACGATGGACAGACAGAAAGACAGACAAAAAATTAAGTATTATATAAGTATTATCAGCATGCAAATAGCCCCCAAAGCTCGATTAAAGACTGTTGTTTCGTAATTACCGAGAGACAATCAAATTTTATTCATATAGATAAAAATTTGAACTCGGCAACCAGTAACCAATTTTAAGAAAATAAATGTTGATCTTGGACTATTTATATGGAAGAAAAGAATCAAAAAAACACCATACAAAGAGACCACATCGTGGATCCATTTTATACATGGTAGAGCCACGCCGCCACGTGGTAGCTCAGAGAGCCGTGGTAGCTCAATTGGTTAGTGCTCGCTGTAAATTTCTCAAAACGCGAGCAAACCGGGTTCCATCTCCACCAGCACCAATGAAATTGTAAATTGTAATTTTATCTACCACTCTCGGCGGTGAAGGAAAACATCGTGAGGAAACCTGCATGTCTGAGAAATAAGAAAAAATATTTCGAAGACAATTCCTTGCCCTAAAATCCTCACAGAAATGAGCGGAAGGTCTGTGCCCAGGAGTTGGACGTACATAGGCTGTAACTTTAAAGCCACGCTGCAGCTATACTATGATTGTATCACGAATGGGTCGACTCGACCGAGGTTAAACTACGCTCTCACAGAATACCAGCATAAAATAACAGTTTAATACTGTAACAATCTCTGTCCAATGAAATCCAAAAACTTATTTAGACGCTTAAATAAAGAAATAGGGAACAACGCACATTTTAAGTGCAGATTTACTACGTGACCTACAATAAAAAATCTATAAATCGAATAAATGTGAAGCCCACCAACACGCGTTGAGGTAGCGCGGCGGAATTGTCCTAGCCTTAAATAAGTTAAAGACGGACTGTGCCCAAGTGTAGACCGTAGTGGGTGATTACTTTAACTTTTAACAATACAAATTTGTATTTTTGACCGATTGAACCTGAAACTTATTGAGACACTAGGTTAAATAAAGAAAGTGCACAACGCCCACGTCAATTTACAACGGATGTTATAATTCCAATTGGCCAGCATTCATGAGAGCAATGAGAATTTAACGGGAAGTAGCTCATGTATCGGCTTAGTGATACACCCGATTGAGTAACTGTGGGAAGCAGGAGAGAAGATATGTTAATCCTGGGTACAACTGGGTACAACTGGGTAAATCCACTTAAATACACGTGGAGTAAGTATTAAGCCGGAAAGGATAAACTAACCTTAAATCTTTTTTATTGGCCTAAACCTCATATAATCTTTTACCGTCCGCATGCCAAAAATAATTGCGGCCATTACGTACTCACAATTAGCGAAAAATCGTAATCATAAAGTACATTTAAATTCTTAGCTAATAGCATTTAATTTAGCTATAACTTTTAATAATTTTTTTATATCTCAGTCAAAGACGTGCCTACAATTTGAGGACTAAGATGGAATGCCTCGTTATCAGTAAAAAGGGTCTTCGGGTCTCTACACTCACCATACGGAACGCAGCAGTATTAAGCTGCTATATTACGCTGGTATTCTGTGAGAGCGTGGTCCTTCCCCGGTCGAGCCGACGCATTCTTGCTACAATCATAATACAGCTACAAATCATGAGCTATACCACGTAAAAAAATTATTTTCGTATAAAATGTACCAAAGGCACTTAAGTTTGTTCTATACTTGTTTTTTCTAGATAGATATTGATGTACGAGATTACAGATTTTTTATGACAGTGTTACCAATGGCCGCTCTATAAACTTTTGAATCTCTTTGGACTAACACAAAAAAGTTACCCTACCACCTACCATGTCATTAAAGTGTACTCGGTAAGTTTTGACGACGAGAGTTCCGTATATTGGTAGCGATAAGTAATAAAATATAAACTTTTTTTATTCAATAATGATTATAAATTTGTAATGATTATTGGAATGGATGTCATTAATATGTTTATTTTCCACGGAAAATACATCTATCCTGTGAATTGCCAGCAGGAAATCTAGCGGGATAATTCTTTGAAAAAAGAAAAGTTTTAAATCAAACTTTTTATTATACAATTTATTAAATACACAACAAAAAAGACTTGTAGCAATCATTTCATTCCTAGTGGCTAGTTTTTTATGGTAGCAACATACATTTATAGCTAAAGATTTTAGTTTTTAAGCGAACACTACACATTGATTAGTACTATTACTTATACTACACTTTAGCGATAAAAAAAAATAAGCGATAAAACCCGTATAATTATTTTTATTACTCCGTTTAGTAGTTACTCGTTGCGTAATGGTTTCCTGTTTAATTCCTCGGTAGAGTAAACTAAAAAAAACTAGCAATGTTCTTTTACATGATAGACGGCAAATGAGCATGCGGCTCACCTGATGGTCAGTGACTACCGTCGCCCATGAACAACTGCAACACCAGAGGAATTGCAGATACATTAATCGATTCTCGTTGAGTTTGCAGATATTGCTGTGTTACGCAATCAAAGCAAATAAAGGCAAAGTAAGGCAATCCATCTTAGTCCTCACGGGTGACAATGCATCTGCATTTTGATTCGTAATCGAGGATAAATGTAGATGTCTATGGGCTACAGTAATCACTTACCATCAGGTGGACTATGTGATCGTTTGTCACCCTTATCTTATAAAAAAAGCTTAGATTTTATGATTTCCTTTCTAGGCACTACAGCCAATATAATAAATATATTGTGAATATATCTTTTTGGTCCATAAATGCAGATTTTGTTTACAATTTAAATACAACGCCAGCTATCGGATCCTAGCCCGTTTCACTTAAAAAAAATATTCATATTGTGTGAATATACCTTTAATCGGTGAAGTCGAACAGAAGTTAAACGATCACTAACAACCGCACCATCAATTATTTATTATACATACTAGCGATTCACCCCGGTTCCGCACGGGTCTCGCGCTTATCGGATTACAACAGTGTGACCTATTGGATCAAATTGTAAATGTAAACCGTATAGAGAATCAGTCAAACATACACAAAAAAAAATTCATAAAATCGGCCGTGCCTTTTTCGAGCTTTTGCGAGACCAACGTATGGCAATTGATTTTTATTTATATAGATTAAACTAATATCTAATACGGCCGAAACATGCCACATACGTGCGTATGACGTGAACATCTTTTTTACAGTTGCATATTCCAAAGTACAGACTCCATACAACTAGCGGCTTGTTTTTGCGTAAATGTATAACGATATTAACCAGATCCCCTGTAATATTACTGATTTGCCTTTATGTAAATTCAAAGCGCATGTAAAAAGCACTCTTATGAACAACGGATTATAAAAATTATACGACTATTTAAAAGGTATGAATGCGTATCGTGACATAATGAGTTTCTTTAGAATTGTTTTACATAAGTATATTAAATATTCTGTAAATTAATTGTAACTGTTGTAAAGGTGAAAATAGTCTAATCGTGAGTTTCTTGTTGCTTCATCTCACAGTCTCTTGCAGTAGGGGCTTGTTGAAGCGTCGCCTTTTGCCTTTAGGCTTCTTAATGTCAAAAGGTACTTTGTAAAAGCCATTTTATGGTATAGATTTTTTTTTTTTTTTTTTTTTTTTTTTATTCAAATAAATATATAAATTATATTTATTAAAATATTTTTATATAAATTTACTAATCTTACATAAAACTTAAAAAAAAAAAAAAAATACTTCTATTTTTTTAAATTTTAAAAAATTTTTAAATAAATTTAATATTAAAATTAAAATAATAAATTATGAATAAAAATATTTGACTTTGACTTTATTATATATTATTTAGTCTGCAATTAGTGTCGTGCATATATGCTGCACACGTCACTGCATGCCTTTATCATTGCATTTGTCTTTAAATTGTTTAATTGTAAAAAAAAACAATAATATATCAAATGTATATCACAAGTATTTTCTGTGTGTGATTCAATCTCAAGATCGGCAGTGCTGTATCGCGTGATGAGACTGGACCATTTAAATTTGTCTTGACAAATAGGTAAATGGCCGCATCCTGTGGAGACTGGCAATGGCGGGGAAATAAAAATTACACATTTGCCGTCTCTTATGACATTTATGTGTTCGTGTTGTTAAGTTTTTTATTCCCGTACTGTACCACTGTACGGGACAGGAGCTTCTACCATTTTGGACGATTTGCCTTACTCGCCAATCTTGATAGGCTAATCGCAGTGCTTCGATATCGCTCCCCGTCGTCGGTCTAGGTATCTTACGCTAGGCGTAAGCGAGATATTTACATCTCTTTATGATGGTTTCATCACTAATCCATCCGTCTATCTCAGCCTATAAAGTCAAATGCTGAACGTTGACCCTCCTGAGATTGTCTCAACTGCGGTTGCCAAATCCAACCTGCCATGCGTAGCAACTCCGGCAAAGTCCCCCCTCCCCCCACTTGAAGCAATCTTTGGGAGAAACTTGTGTGGCGGCGCTGTCGTCGCGCCGCAAGCGAAACACACCGAAGCTTAAATCACGCTATCAACATTCCGAATCATGAACAGCATATATAGAACATCTCCGAACTATCACACGGAGTGTGAGCCGCTCCCCGGGCAGAACACCTTGCCCGGCGGGGAGATCTCCCCTTTTCCTTCTACGGCCACACTTGACTTGACTTGACTTGACTTATACGACTCCGTGGCGCAGTGGCTTAGCAATGAGTGGCTGCCCTGGGGGTCTCGGGTTCGAATCCCGCACGGAACAAGTATTTGTATGGCCTACAAGTAGTTGTTCCGGGTCTGGATGTTCGTCCCTGTGCAATTTATATTTGTAAACTGCCCCCACGATACAGGAGAAAATCTTAGTGTAACGTTATTTAAAATAGAAAAAAAAACCTATGTTCAGCAGTGGACTTTTAATAGGTTGTATAGGATAAATGGAATATATTCCATGATAATTGGTAACAATAATACGGGACGGTGTGAGTTAGTGAATATTTTTACACTGCCACCACGGTCCGATTTAAAGACTGTAGTACCCGAGGGTAATATGGTCATCCGGTTCATATGGTCACTTTCTATTTCTAATAACTCAAAAACTATAGTCTTGTTTGCATTGATAACTTTGTGATACGATAGCTCTACTTATCTTTTTTTTCAATCGATTAAATAATAAATTGTGAAAAGGACGATGCTTTATCGACGCCATTTTGACAGTTGATATTATAGTAAATATTTTAGTCGATTTTAGTATGTCGCAGTGTAGTCAGTTTTTTTAAGTATATTTTTCGAAGTGTTTAATTATTGCCAAAGATTGTTTGCTATTTTTCTTAATATATTAGTTATAGTATACGACTGTGTTTTTGTCTCTGTCCCTCTCTTAGTTTTGGTTTTATAGGGCAGCAAAACTTAAGAACATATTACCCTCACGTAGCTTACTTACATTCATATCCTTTCGAAATGGAACACAACATTTGGTACATTGTGGCCATATAGCAGACTCTAATTGGCTAATGCCCTCCTGACCAATATTCGACCACGGCGAACTCATAACTACACGGAAAATATCAATTACATAAATGTACCTCAAGTGCGTCTGCGACGACCGCTACTTAAATAATGTCCTAAAGATAACCAAAACGAAAAAATCCTTTTAACTATTTAGAATTTCCCACGTCCGACGAAAAGGAAAGAAAGATCAAAAAGATTCATGTATATGGTACAGTCTGCTGATCAAAGGATGGCACGGTTTGATTTATTTATTTATTTATTTATTTTTACACTTTATTGTACTAAAGGTACAAACGGCGGACTTAATGCCATATGGCATTTTCTACCAGCCAACCGGAAAGTTAGTGAGAGATGTGTGTACTGCAGTGGGCTAAGATGAAACCTAAAATTGATAAATTTCACATACCCCCCCCACACACACACACACACACACACATCACACACACATATACTCATAGCTCAAACTTAATTATATATACATACATACCCATACACATACATATATACATATACATACATACACACACATATACACACGTATATACAAACATATACAATAGATATAATACATGTCAGATGAACCCAAATAATGTTCCTTTACCTTTGTTTTAAAAATCCACTTGTTGGGGGATTTTCTTATTGCTAGGGGAAGCGCATTCCAGAGTCTTACAGCTGTAACAACGAAAGAGTTTGAGAGGAAACCAGTACGGTGAGAGGGAGTATGGAGCACGAGATTGTTACGAGAGCGAAGATTGCAATCATGGGAAGAACCCAGGTATTGCAACTTACATTTCAAATGCTCTGGGGCCAATGGATCGTTAAGAATAGTGAACAGAGTGCTAAGAATTCTAAGGCTCCTGCGTTGTGGGATATTTAACCATTTAAGTTGAGAGCGATAGAAAGAGACGTGGTCATACTTTCGAAGACCGTAAATGAAACGGATACAGTTGTTGAGAAGCCGATCCAATTTATTGACCAAGTATTTGTCTGCATCTAAGTAACACACATCAGCATAGTCAAACATAGGAAGAATTAGCGCTTGAATTAGAAGTTTCTTCGTACAAGGCGGTAAGATATTTTTATATCTGTACAATTTTCTCAAAGTAGTACAAACTTTACGGCTAACTTCCTTAACATGACTGCGCCAAGTAAGTGAACAATCCAAGGTTAATCCCAAGTTCCTAACATGGGAGCTGTAAGGAATTACCTCGCCATTATAATCAGAGGATCGAACGATGTGTGATTAAGTTTACCTAATTGACGTGCACTGCCTAAGACTATAGCTTGGCATTCGCTTGGATTAATAGCAACCACATACCTTCTTGACCAATTAAGAATCCAGTTAAGATCGGAGTTAATCACGGTTACAGCATTATTTATGGAAGTAGCATCGGCATGAGCATAGAGTTGCAAGTCGTCGGCATACATATGTTAGGAAGAACGAAAATTACAAGTGATCATGTTAATAAATATAGAGAAAAGTAAAGGAGAGAGAATACCACCTTGCGGAACACCAGTGGTTAATTCACCCCAATTGGACACCATACCATCGACACGAATCGCCTGCTGGCGACCACGAAGATAGGAGGAGACCCAATTCTGTGCTGATAAGGAAAAACCTATGTAAGATAAGATGGCGATGAGAATATCATAGTCAACGGTATTAAAGGCGTTAGAAAAATCTATTAAAACTAACACCGTCAACTTTCCAAACTCCATGCCATCACGCACATCCTCTGTTATTTTTAAAAGCGCCGTTGTGGTGCTATGTCCAGGTCGAAATCCTGATTGGTGTTGATTTAGTAAGTTGCTTTTGGTTAAGTGAGTTTGTATCTGTTTGAGCGCTACAGCTTCTAAGACTTTTGACAAAAACGGCAAAATCGATATAGGCCGGAAGTGATTGAGAGCACTGGGCATAGAGATTTTTGGAAGAGGGAGAACAAAAGCCTTCTGCCAGCATGACGGAAACTTCCCAGTAAGCAATGAGCGGTTTATAATGGAGGTTAAAATTGGTACAATATGATCTGAAACATATGATATCATGGTTCTTCCTATGTTGTCATGACCTACTTACTGCCTTTGATTTAAGTTTTTGTAATACTTTTAAAATATCCTTCTTAGTGACAGCAGAAAAAGAGAAAGAATCAGTATGCGGGGATGACATGGAAGTAATATCCGAAATAGTTTTCATTTTAATATGAGATGGGAGACAAGCCTGATTTATGTTCGCGCTATTTACGTATTACGTGTATATATCTATTAATTACAGGTGTAACCGGCCTAGACAGATTGACGACACGGTAAAACTTACTGGATAAGAAAATTAATGACGACAAACACACGGCACACAGTCCACCTGATGGGAAGCGAATGCTATGGCTCATAGACATCTACTTCTATTCTCGATTAAGAATCATAATGCAGATGCGTTGTCACCCCAGAGATAATCATCAAAATCTGAGCACTAAGATGGAATGCCTCGTTTCCAGTAAAACGGGTCTCCGGTTCTCTACACTCACCGTACGAAACACAGCAGCATTAACCTGCTATTAGATCAATTCGTGCTGCAACCACAATATTATATTAATTTGCCTTTTGCCCTTGCGTCCGTGACCCAGCGAATTGACAAGGTCGAAGATGCCTACTAAATTTATTGTTTTATTGCCGTTCGTAAAGTAGGGTTGTATATGATTTGAATTTCGATAGAATTTAAATTAGTTAATTCAAAAATTTTGTTTTTATTTTATGTAAAATATCAGCGCCATATGCTTCTACTCCGTTCACATGTTACACCCTATTTTTTTCCAGAGAGTAAAAAAGGTCATCCAGAATATACAAACATACAGACATACTCTCGAAATAATTACCCTCCTACTGGGGCAGTCGCGTAATAATAATGACTAAAATAATAATAATATCCTCCAGACCGAATTTCGGTCACGGCGGCCTACCTCAACGGAGGCTAGCCATCGGCGCAGGACAGGATTATAATGCCCAAGTTTATGCGCAAGCACAGGTGCACTCTCTATTCCCTCACTCTCATAATTCGATGGGACGGTAAACCGACAAGACCGGAGAGAGATTAGGCTCAGGACCAACGGCTTTACGTGCTTTCCGAGGCACGGGGGTGAGACACCGCCAACTTCCTGACTCCGGGCAGCTAATATTGACTAATAAACGCTACACACCGACAACTTTACTGTACAATGATGTGTTTACCTGGATTGAAGAGCACCTCCCGCGGGAGGTGCTCTTCAATCCAGGCAAGACACATCATAGTATTTAGTTAGCGGAAGGTTGTAAAGTAATAAATTTTTATTATAATGGATTTCCGCAAACGCCTGATTCTATCAATTAACTTTACTGTTAAGGCGACACCACGAACAAATACACCTTCTTTTATCGAATAGTATAAGACTATGACACCACTAATGAAAGTGGAATTTTGATATAGGTAAATGCATGTCATTATCTTGAATTTGCTTGTTCAAAAACACGATTGTACAATTTTGACTCGATCATAATTATTTTCGAAAACGCCTCTAAAAATCACTATAGTTGAAATTACAACGAAATTACAAAATCTATATGCTTGGGAATCACTCAAATATTAGGTATATTCATAACATCAATATCCATAATTTACTTGCTCATTATTTTGATTACTTAAATCAATTATTTAAAAAAAATTAAGATTCTGACAATTTCTAAGCCGTCTTAATCGTTACGGGCGCCACGCAAATTTATAGAAATTATGTATTCAATCGGATCAGTACGGCGATAGCCCGGAGGCACTTTTCGTCCTAATAAGTATTTTTTCTTTTTATTTTAAACAATTCTAGTGATCCCGCTTCGCACTGATTATTTCTAGATCCCGACAACAGCATCAACTAACGGGTCCAAATGTGAATATAAACTATCTAAGGAACAATTCAAACACACAAAAAATTTCATCAAAATCGGTTGGATGGTTTCGAAGTCTGTAACGGATATAAGTAGTTAGTTGTTAATTTTAAAATGTACATAGAATAAAATGCACATATAATTTTTATTCTCAACTTCGTCTGCGTTTTATTCTTAAATTTCTACAAGTAATATCATCATCATCGCCTGTCTGAAATTATATGCATCAGAATCCGTATATCACAGATGATTAACGTTTGAGACAATCTATAGGCCTATTACAAAAGTGGATTTTGATTAGGCCATTACGGTATCGGTAAATAATATTTACAAAACATCAAAATAACACACCTATGTGGTACTATTTAGTACCAAAGCTCTAGAATTGCATAGTGGTGAGTCATGTTACGTGGGGACGTCTTTGTAAATAATAATTAATTACGCATCAGTGTATCGCCGGCTTGCATAATGTTTACGCAACTTATTTATCAATACCGCTTGTTTACTTGAATAAATTTATTTTTACGCATTTTATCGCGTTTATGAATTGTGTTGTGTTCGCGTAAATATAAGATATCGTTTACTAACTTATTTTATAATGATTTTTTATATTTATTAAAACTGTTTTTACGGATTTATTCGTGGTTATTTTTTTACTATTAATTCCCGACATTTCGCGAGCTCTAAGTTTTTGGTCCACTCTACGCAGAACGAGCTTACAGTATCTTGAAATCTTGTCGTGGTATGCTTGGGAACTACAGGACTTAGTAATGGCGTGGACGTAGCAAGAAAATTAAAAGCGATAAAATCCGTAAAAATAGTTTTACTTAGCTTATTTTATATTATTATTAAATTATATACCGCTGACTTAATTTATATTTTTATATTAAAGCGCGATAAAATCTTCAAAATGCTACCTAATTTCATTCAATGTGTAATGTTCGCTTAAATATATGAAATAATTGTTGTTTACTCATTTCGTATTCCATCACACTACCACGTGGACCACCACTGTTTGAACTATGTGCATAGTTATTAGCGTATGTTTGTAGTAATCTAATAGCAGAAATATACCTCGTCGGATATTACTTCTAGTAATATGCGACGAGGTACAAAGAATTGCAGCGCTAAGGGCCGCGGTATCGAATCGATTATTTGTATGACCTAACAACATTAAAGAAATCTTTTACCTGTTTAACAATGTCTCTAAATTAAAATGCTAGCTGTTACAAATACAGGAAATAGAGACGTTCACGTGATAGAGACCATCTGCAGCGATTGAAAATCAAAATGCAAACGCGTTGTCACTCCTGAGAACTAAAATTGAGCCTTAATACCAGTAAAAAGGGTCTCCCATTCTCGAAACTGTCATTTTGATTCTTAAGAGCCTATACAACCTCAGCTCAAAATTTTTTTTCGCCCCCACTTCCCCGCACGTCGTATGATATCTACCTACACGTTTGTCTTACTACATGGTGTTTTAGATATAAGTATAATTGTATTACAAGTGAAAAATATAGTGGAACTTGACAATTAACTGCAGCCAGTGGGGGGTGTACATGAATATGATGGTATTGCACCACATACTCTAAAATAGAATTATCTTACTTATTTTTTGCGATTGTATTGGCATGACAGTTTTCACGTATGATTATGAGACACATATTTAGTGATTAAAAAAATATCGTTACTTACCACAGCACTCAACAGCGCACTCAAGTGAAATAAATAAAACTTTTATAATTTTACTATTTAAAAATAAAAACAACATTAGGTGTGATTTTTGAAATTCATGTTAATCTAATAGTCACAACAGAATAGGAAAATTCATAAAAAGAAATTCAGTGTTATTTTTTTTAAATTAAAATTTTAATCGTATTTTGCACACGTACGCAAGTTACGTTCTAGTGAACTGTCATCCGCACCATGCTACAACGTGAAGACCATGAAGGTTAACGTACTTGTAGTCTTATTTGTTTGAATTTGGCTGCAGGTATACTTAAACTACAGTAGTCACCATCAGATTTTCCATTCCTATATGTTGATATTGAGTATTGACTATCCCGGACCCTTTCATATAGTTATGACTGGAATTAGATTCATTTGATATTTAAATGCGTGTTAGCGTGCATTTCAAAAAGAATGTACGGGATGCGCGAATGTACTGAATTATGTGCGAAGGTACTGCATTCTCGATAAAAAATTTTTTTTGTTAATAACATTGGAGTAATAGTAGTAGTACTAGAATAGACAATTAGGCTTGGTCATTTGCGACACGCGTTAGAGCCAACGGACTGAGTGTAAGCCGTAAAAACGTACTCTGTGACTCCTACCACGCGCCCCGTACTGCAGCAGACATTTTGTTCGCAATATCTGTTCCAGTTTCCAGTACGTAGATCGTTATGTTTGTTTGAAAATGTATTTGTCGTTGTGAAAAACCAGCATGGATAATCTGATCGGGCGATAACAGTCCAAACTTTTATCGGCCGCAATGGAAATTTTGTCCTTTATTAAAGCTAATTTTTAACCTATTTCTATATAAATATTAATAAAATCTCTCTTCACGTCTATTTATGCTCCTCGTTTCGAAGAAATAAGGAGAGCCGGAGGGAAATCTCAAATATCACGACTGTCGGGGAGCTGTCTACCTTTGTTTACTCTCTCCTCTCCAAATTACCTACGTCCTCTGTCTCTAGGGCAATTCATCATCCAGACCGGCAGAACGGCTTCCATCAACTGCTCTAAAAATGAGAATCATAGTTGGCTTCAAAGATACGCTCGCGTTGAGAAACTGCTGTAGTACTTTTGGAGAAGATGATAGACTACATGTGTGAATTACTTAATATTTGAGAAAAAAATTAAGTGCCATTTTATTGTCCAAAGTAAATTATAATTTTCATATGAGAACAGATTATTTTTCAAATTTTTAAAAGAACATTATACATTACAAAAAAACATATTTTATCTTTTGTACTTTCTCTAGCGGTGACGTGCGCATGTCCTAAAAACCTCGCGGAGCCCTATTTTAAAGTTAAAAATAAATTTATAAAGTTAAAATATAATTATATTTAGTTAAATTAAAGTTATAAATAATGGAGATGAGTTTCGAGGGTCGAAAGATATTTTCTTGGAAATTTCCTATTCTTTTTCGAAGTTCCGTAAATACAATTAATAATTTTGCGTTATTCACAAACAACTGCATAAGTACTTTTTTCATCTTATTTTGTTGATAACAATTGCAATTCTTTCCAAGCTAATAGTCCCTTAGAATACATTCTTCTATAGGGCATTCCGAATTCAATGATAGATTGAGATGAGCTCATTGGATTGGGAATGATCTCTAGGAGCTTTATGTCTATTTTTCACGTTTTCAATTTGTTGACCAGACGATATAGAGGGAATCCTAAAACAGTGCATTACTATATTTTACAGAAGAGTTTTGTAAACAAAATACACATCAGACTAGGCTCTATGGTATTAGACATGTGCCTGCTTTAATTGGCGAATCGTAACAAGTACAACAACTTAGTCTAGATAAGTAGATTTTTTTCCAGATTTTGATAGGCCTTAAGCTGGATAAGATAAAACATAGTAATTTTTTATATCTGTAATTGTGACATAAATAGATTCTTAATAATTCCATCAAAAATTTGTTCGCCATTGTACTTTGTCCAATTATTTTTAAAATTTAAAATCCAATATGTCATCACATGACAATGACATTACAAGTTGTTATACAACGTTCAAAAATAACCGACTTTACCGTCGTGTTAAAATCACACCGATCACCTGAAAATAGTATACGGTGATGCCAACGACTTTGCCCGTACCCAAAGAGATGTCAAGCTGTGACCTCTGTGCTCTATGTGGAATTTTGAGATCATATAATGTCAATAAAGTTTACGACAATGATTCTCAAACTTATCAAAACTCATTTTCCTTTAAAGCAAGATTAGTTGGTAGCTTCTCTAGATTCGTAATCAATCTGTTGCCGTAAGTGAAGCTCATGGTATAATATGACCACCACATAAATTAGTGAGTGACCGGCATCATTTACTTTGATTCTTATACTGAAATTAATATTCAAGATAGGTTCTCTTCCAAAGGACTGTTAAAGTGTTATGTAGCGAATACAATCTACAAGCATTTCATTAACAAAAGAAACCCACAATTTGATAAATGTCAAAGATTGGTTGCTAATTGACTGAATTTCATAAGCTAAACAATGCCCTGACTATAACATCATATAGTCCTCACTATCTGGAAACATATTTTGGCAATATTGTGGCCAAACAAGGAAAAAAAGTCAAGTCAAGCTTTAAAATTACTAGGTATTTGTAGTGAAATACTAAGCTAACAAATGGACATTACTAGGAGCAGTGGTATTAAGACTAAGCGCTTGCCGTACATATCGTACGCGAAAAAAATTGATTTCGATCCCAGCCGGTACTTGTTAGTTGCAATTTTAAGTACTGATTTACTAGGCGTTGAAGGAAAACATCGTTAGGAAACCTAAATGTCTGAGAAATTAAAAAAAATATAAAACGCACACTGTACCTATACGAAGTCCGTCAACACACATTAGGGAAGCGTGCTATACTTTTCCTTGCCCTAAAACCCCTCTCAGAAATGAGACAAATATATTTGTAGAGTTGTTTTACTTTACTTATACTAACTGCTCTGCAATAAAACTGCTCTGCAATAAAACGTTATTTTTGCTAAATTCGAATAATTGCTACAATAGGGATCCATTATTTTTACAAAGTTGTGACAAATTACGTAAGTAATGTGTTAACGAACGTGCAAGCAAAATAACTTTGAGTGTTAATAAAATACTTTGTACGTAAAATATAACTAACAAGGTGACAAACTTAGGCACCGTACTAATTGTCTGTCGATCGTACGAATAAAAGATGCGATTTCATTGCACGATGAAAAAGATCGTGTGATGGTGCAACAGGTCTTCTAGTAGCTGATGACGCGATACCGCCGCGCCGTCACCGCAGCGGCACCATTTCAACAATGGCTGTTTACTAATATGCACAGTATTTTTCCTTAGGTTTCTTAGGTCTCTATTCGCCTCCAACTCGACTCACCGGTGCCGTTGCATTGCTGCACTCGCGCGAAGAAGCGTGTCCAATTAGGACACTCAAAAGAGATTCACGATCGTACGATCAAACCCATCGTACGATAGTTAAGCATTTTTTGTGATTGCGCGATCACTTGCAAGTTTCAATTAGGACAATCCAAAAAATGTGTAAATTTAATATTGTCGTGCGACGAAATCGCATCGTTTGCTCGTACGATCGTCGCCAATTTGGATGACATGTTACCGTCCACCTGACGGTAAGTGGCTACACTAGCCACACAACGCCTGCAAACAACTTCAATCAAAGATGGCTACAGATGCATTGTTACCTCTGGAAACCATTGAACCGTTGAAATGCTGCAGGTACATATATACTGGTTCCCTATATCCTTCATACCGGAATAGAACAGTGCTCTGCTATTTGGTTGCAGAAATCGTAAAGAACATTTTGTCTACTCTGACAGTCTTCTATATAGAAAAGGACGTGAGGCTTATAACTCATAACCTACAGCCTTGTTTGCATAGATGACTCTGTGATACGATAGCTCTTCATCAGTCAAACAAATATTAAAGGTTCAAAAAGGCGCTGTTTCATCGACGACACTTTGACAGTTGACATTATAGTAAATACTTTAGTCGATTTTAGTGTTGTGTAGTGTCGTTATCGTGTGTGTCGTTTATTTATTGCCCGAGCTTGATTGCTATTTTTTTTTTTCATAATATATTAGCTATACGACTTTGTGTTTTTGTCTCTGTCCTCTTCCTGGTTTTGGTTTTATAGGGTGGTAAAGCTTCGTTGACCATATTACCCTCACGTACCTTAGAAGTATTACACCAAATACCACTCGATACATTAAATATAAACAACTTAAATATTCGTAGAATGTTTTTCTGATGATAAAGATGCTTGGAAATTATTTTGTTTGTGTAATTACACATTGCATAAATAAAAAAGAAATAAAAAATAATAACATAACAACTGTTACTGAACACTTTTGACAATTTATAAAAAAAAGGTTTTTGTAAAAAAAAACTTAATTAATTTAAAAAAGGAGCAGACTTCGTCTAAGACAAGTTTAGCTTTATATGTTCTAAATGGTTTTAGATATCATTTTCATCAGCTTTACACCCATCTTCCTAACAGCCTGTATATTTGTTTTATTTTAATTACCATAACTGTAAAAATGTTATACATTATTTGATAGATGTGCAAACAAACAAAACATATCAAAATGCTTCTGTTACAGATGTGTGAATTATGTAAGTTATTTTTCTCTGGGTTGGTTCAAACTGGAATGAAGTTGTCAGAAAAATCAACAATTGTTTAATACGGTGTCCTTTATAAACAACAGTAAAAAGACAACAAAGTAACTTAGGTAATCTATTTCTAATTTCTATGTCGTAAATTTTAAAATTCGTACGGCCATGTAGTGGATAGGAATGTGCTATGGTAAACACTGAACTCATTTGGGTTGAGCGCTGGCTTGATACAGGCATTGGAATCTCTTTATAGGGACTCTAGTGCTTGTGTTAGGATCAACGGGGTCTACTCCGACTGGTTTGGCATCCATAAAGGTGTCAGACAGGGCTGTGTGGCTTCCCCCGTGGTTGTTCAACCTATTTATGGACAGTTGTTTGCAAAATTTGAAAGTTGAAGAATGCGGATTAAGAATGGGTGAGTTAACCATCAAATGCCTTTTGTACGCCGATGATCAAGTTATTCTTGCGTCGTCGGCGGCTGAGTTGCAAATGATGGTTACATTAATGAACAGATCATTAAAAGAAAGGGGTATGAAAGTGAACGCAAGTAAGACGAAAATTATGGTTTTTGAAAGAGATGAAAGTAAAACGATATGTGAAATAAGAATAGATGGGGAGTTGATCGAGCAAGTAGATGAGTTTGTATATTTGGGTTGCGTATTTAGCAGGGATGGGAGATATGATAAGGATATAGAACGACGAGTGAACGCAGGAAACAGAGTAAATGGGGCCCTGCACTCTATTGTGAAGAGTCAAAATGTGTCAAAAAAAGGCACGTATGGCAATTCACAATGCTGTGTTGGTCCCTACTTTAACGTATGGTAGTGAAAGTTGAGTGTGGCAGAAGAAGCACGAGAGTAGAATTAATGCAGTAGAAATGCGGTCGTTAAGGAGTATGTTAGGGCTGAATCTGAATGACAGGGTGAAGAATTGTGTGATAAGAGAAGAGTGTGGTTTGCAAGATGATGTTGTGACCAGGATTAAGAAAGGAATGCTTCGGTGGCTTGGTCATGTGGAAAGAATGGATGAGGAAAGAGTGACAAAGAAAATTTATGTTGCAGAAGTGAATGGCAGAGTCGGAAAGGGACGTCCTAGGCGAAAATTTATCGACCAAATTGGCGATTTATTGAAAACGGGCCAAATTAGGAGTACCCTTAACCGACGAGCATGCATGCGTAGATGTATGGATGTGAAGGTGGCGAGAGAGGTGTGTCAGGATCGTGCCAAATGGAAGTCTGTAGTCTCTGCCTACCCCTCTGGGTGACAGGAATGAGTGTTTATGTTTATGTCGTACGGCCACTGTCGATCCGACCGAAGAAGGATCACGCCTTTTAAGAACACCAGCGAGATATTGATTATATTGAGATTATTGAGTAAAATAGCAGCATAATGCTGCTGTATTTTGTATGGTTAGTGTAAAAATCCAAAGACCCTTTTTAATGGTAAAAAGGCATTCTACCATAGTCGTAGTAGTGATTATTAATGAATGACAAACGTAGGCGTCTATGGGCTCCAATGTCTGCTTACCATCAGGTGAGCTATATTATACTTGTATGACATTGACAATTTTGGTAATTTACTCGACATTTTTATTGTCACGAACCCCAAGCTCGTAACATTATAATATATAGTTGATTAATCTCTCTACTCATCTATTTCTTTTGCCATTATTGGAAAGAGAAAAAGAAACTCTGGGCATTTCTAAACAATCTTCGATTTTAAAAACTAAGGTTATGTTCAAATGTTTGACAAAGCAACACCGTAGCTCACACGGCTTTACATGTCTTTTAGAATCGTTAAATACCCGATTACATTGCCGATAAGATAGGAATGTTTATCTTTGTCTACGCAACAAAAAATCTGTTTTACATGGCAAACCAGCGAATAAATATTTTATCAAATAATAATTAATAACTGTTTAATAGTATTTTATTTGTGGTGACTGAATCTGGTAAGAGATACGGAAAGTCCTCATTATCGATTTCGATGTACGCAGGTGGCTCGGCACCGTGCTTTTTAGAATTTCTTGGAGGAGCCCTACGTTTTATACGTTGTATAGCCATGCTGCAACTGTATAATGGCTCACTTACGTTGTATAGCCATGCTGCAACTGTATAATGGCTCGGTTACGCTGTATAGCCATGCTGCAACTGTATAATGGCTCAGTTACGTTGTATAGCCGTGCTGCCACTGTATAATGGCTCAGTTACGTTGTATAGCCGTGCTGCCACTGTATAATTGCTCGGTTACGCTGTATAGCCATGCTGCAACTGTATAATGGCTCAGTTACGTTGTATAGCCGTGCTGCCACTGTATAATTGCTCGGTTACGCTGTATAGCCATGCTGCAACTGTATAATGGCTCAGTTACGTTGTATAGCCATGCTGCAACTGTATAATGGCTCAGTTACGTTGTATAGCCATGCTGCAACTGTATAATGGCTCAGTTACGTTGTATAGCCATGCTGCAACTGTATAATTGCTCGGTTACGTTGTATAGCCATGCTGCAACTGTATAATGGCTCAGTTACGTTGTATAGCCATGCTGCAACTGTATAATGGCTCACTTACGTTGTATAGCCATGCTGCAACTGTATAATGGCTCGCTTACGTTGTATAGCCATGCTGCAACTGTATAATTGCTCGGTTACGCTGTATAGCCATGCTGCAACTGTATAATGGCTCAGTTACGTTGTATAGCCGTGCTGCCACTGTATAATGGCTCAGTTACGTTGTATAGCCGTGCTGCCACTGTATAATTGCTCGGTTACGCTGTATAGCCATGCTGCAACTGTATAATGGCTCAGTTACGTTGTATAGCCGTGCTGCCACTGTATAATTGCTCGGTTACGCTGTATAGCCATGCTGCAACTGTATAATGGCTCACTTACGTTGTATAGCCATGCTGCAACTGTATAATGGCTCACTTACGTTGTATAGCCATGCTGCAACTGTATAATGGCTCACTTACGTTGTATAGCCATGCTGCAACTGTATAATTGCTCGGTTACGTTGTATAGCCATGCTGCAACTGTATAATGGCTCAGTTACGTTGTATAGCCATGCTGCAACTGTATAATGGCTCACTTACGTTGTATAGCCATGCTGCAACTGTATAATGACTCGCTTACGTTGTATAGCCATGCTGCAACTGTATAATTGCTCGGTTACGCTGTATAGCCATGCTGCAACTGTATAATGGCTCAGTTACGTTGTATAGCCGTGCTGCCACTGTATAATTGCTCGGTTACGCTGTATAGCCATGCTGCAACTGTATAATGGCTCAGTTACGTTGTATAGCCATGCTGCAACTGTATAATGGCTCAGTTACGTTGTATAGCCATGCTGCAACTGTATAATGGCTCAGTTACGTTGTATAGCCATGCTGCAACTGTATAATTGCTTGGTTACGCTGTATAGCCATGCTGCAACTGTATAATGGCTCAGTTACGTTGTATAGCCATGCTGCAACTGTATAATTCAGTTACGTTGATAGCCATGCTGCAACTGTATAATTGCTTGGTTACGCTGTATAGCCATGCTGAACTTATAACTCAGTTACGTTGTATAGCCATGCTGCAACTGTATAATTGCTCGGTTACGCTGTATAGCCATGCTGCAACTGTATAATGGCTCAGTTACGTTGTATAGCCATGCTGCAACTGTATAATTGCTCGGTTACCTGTATAGCCATGCTGCAACTGTATAATGGCTCAGTTACGTTGTATAGCCATGCTGCAACTGTATAATGGCTCGGTTACGTTGTATAGCCATGCTGCAACTGTATAATGGCTCAGTTACGTTGTATAGCCATGCTGCAACTGTATAATGGCTCGGTTACGTTGTATAGCCATGCTGCAACTGTATAATGGCTCACTTACGTTGTATAGCCATGCTGCAACTGTATAATGGCTCAGTTACGTTGTATAGCCATGCTGCAACTGTATAATGGCTCGGTTACGTTGTATAGCCATGCTGCAACTGTATAATGGCTCACTTACGTTGTATAGCCATGCTGCAACTGTATAATGGCTCGGTTACGTTGTATAGCCATGCTGCAACTGTATAATGGCTCGGTTACGGAGTACACACACACGCGCACACACGTTTCCAGTAAAAGGCATCTACATCGGTTGTCTACACTCACCATACGAAACACAGCAGCATTAAGCTGCTATTTTACGCTGGTGTTCTGTTAGAGCGTGGTCCTACCCCGGTCGAGCTGACATATTCGTGCTACAACTATATCAGTAATATAGCTACAGAAGGCTCTAACACGTAAAGCTTCAGTTCCGATGCTGAGGGCCGCGTACTCGAATCCCGCACGGAGCAAGTATTTCCCTGCAAGTAATTATTCTGGGTCTGGGTCCGGATCCTTGTGCAATTTATGTATGTAAGCTGTCTCTACGGTACACAATAAAATCCATATCAACCTGGACCACGTACGCAAGAATACGCACGCGCAAGAACCAGACACTTATTTTACAGATAACATGCATTCCATCGTAGCACAGAATAAATAATAGTACTACGTACAGAAGTTTCACTCTTTTAATGTTGACTGCTTGCCGACGTTTAGTAGCATACATAATTATTATTAATTAGATAAATCGCGCTCGCAAGCTAAATAAAACTTTATCGCTGCGCAAGAGTGTCCGTATTACTTTGCACATTTTGCTCTTCCTACGTTACGGTTGTCTTTCCGTTGTTATTGATGGATGTCCGTAAAGAGTAACAAAATACATTGCGAAATATTAATTAGGTTACATAGGTGAAACATCTATTCTGACTATGATCGACAGACCATATTTTCGCACCTAAGTGAGTTCTGCGATGCATAACGCATGCAACTTGCAGGGCCATTCGTCGGGAATCGCGACGCTTGGCTCTGAAGGAAAAGGAAGATAGTGTAAACAACAAGTAAACATGAAATACGATTCCTAACAGAAATGTAATCGCATTCTACTTAGTTAAAAATTTTGTTGGTAAACAAAGCTTCGATTTCAGTGTTTTGTGTTATTTTAGCTTAAAATATTTTAAGCTAAAATAACAGATTAAAATATTTTAATACAAAAAGCAAGTATATGCACGTAAGTAGATACTTAGATAGTGAAATAAATTTCCACTAAATTTTGTAATAAATTTCGTAGATACTAAATAAATTATTACTTAATTCTTTTTTGCTATTAGTACCTATCTAACAATAAAAATTAAATAAATTCACGTTTCATAACTTCCTACTAAAATCCTTCGGTTATAAATAATGATATATATGAAATATTTTGTTGGTCATTTAGCGTCTATCCACGCAACAATTATAGTAGGAACGACGTTTTGCCATATTAAAATTTATTAAATAATGGGTAATATACATAATATATAGTTCTTAAATTACATTAAAACTTTTGAACTATTTTATCCTATAATTAAATATACTAAACACTAAACAGAAACTATTTCAACAATATTTACAAAAATTTATATACGTAAACAGCGTTAAAAAACTTTAACATTCAATCGCCTCCAACGCGCTAGCGCTGACTGCGTATTTCACCCGGGCCAATTTTAGGTAATTATTTCACGTAGGTAGCAAGAGTGACAGAGGCCTGATCGTAATCCTTATGGTGATAGTACTATGGTCTAATATGGAATACCTAACAGCCTGTAAATAGACTTGCTTAAAAGCACTGCCATTTGGCGGCGGAAGTAGGAGGTGCCAACTTAGGCTGAGTCCTGGGCAGAACTCCTAAATAGAATAGAAGTCCTACTACATCTATAATACACACACACACACACACACACACACACACACACAAACATACATTATCAATACATCTTGAATAATTTCGATTTATAATTCCAGTAACGGTCGCAAACGTGTCAGCCCCCTTAATAGTGTAAGTGGAGGCTGTGGGCGGTGCCTCATGAGGATATATTTAATCCTCGATAAGAATTATTTAAGTGTTACGAACTAACCTCTTCTCTCATCCTAGCCTCTATCGTTTGGAACTTATTCTATGAGAAATACAATCAACAGTTAGAGCGTATTTAACGCAAATTCTTAAAAACCGTTAACTATAGATACTATCACAGCTCGAATTAAAACTATATTCATTTATTAGACAAACTTTCGCCTCTACTTTACAATCGAAGAATTGCGTCAAATTATGAAGGTAGTTCAAAAAAAGAAAACAAAGTTGATGAAGTAGAATCTAAAGTTAATATTTTAATAAAACGAAATGATTGGATACATGTTCAAAATTGAAAAATTCCAAAAGAGTAAAGAAGAGTTGAGAGTAGAGGACCTGGCTTAAAAATACCGCCTCATTCTTTACCTTGATAATTTTTTTTATAATAAAGGATATAAATAAATACAAATCAAGGACAGATAACTAAACGCACGCCTTTTTCTCTTCCGACAAGCGTCTCACCACAGAGTACATTATATATACCCGTCTCACGCGCTGCAGCTATCGTGCATCCCTCCCTACCGCATGTAATAATATATATAGTGTTCTCTGTCACGCTCTACTTTAAGATAAAATTATTGAAATTGTAAATCGTGTCAATAGCTAGTCTTGCGACGATTTGAAAAATCAACCCTATACTATTGGATTCGCAATAAAAATATCTATATTTACACATTTAATTTTTTAGGAAAAATGATGAGGGTAAATTACTATATCAGTTTACCCGTTTACACCTGGTAGACAGGTGTCGTTGCATGGGAAAAGGTAGTCAACCATGCTGTGGCATGACCAATTTTATTAAGGAAAAGAATGACCGTAACCGGTAAAAAAATTAATTAAATATTGTTTAATTAAAAACAGCCTTGCCAAAACATAGGCTGTCAGTCACCCCGATTTGTATTTATTTATATATATTTTATTATAAAAAAATAAATAATTTTTTGAGATAGGAAAAGAACGAGGGGGTATTTATTTAACCGGATTTTAGACTATTGATAATCTTATATTTACGCAAACATTACAGATTATATTAAACTAGTTTTTACGGGTTTTATATTGTTTATATTAACTGATTTTATATTCCTGTTATTCCGAGTACTTTAAGTTAAATCTCAACCAAAGCATACTCCTACAAATCTTAAGGATAATTTTGTTTCTGAAGAGATCGGACAAAATTAATAAAGATCTTAAAATTTATTTGCATATTTCCTATGTTTATTACATAATAAAATAAAATAAAATGAGTGCGGAAAGTGCTCTTAAAACTAAGACACATCAGTTTATTTTATTAGGCGGATATTAAGCAAATTAATTTTTAAGATCTACATATAAATATAATAAAAATGTAAATTGCAGAGGTCTGTACATTTTATATTTTGTAACGAAATTGATTGAGAGGGACCAAAAATAAGTAACCGTATACATTTCTATAACTTTAAGAATTGTCTGTCTGTTTGTTTGTTAACGTATTTATTTATTTATTTATTTATTTATTTATTAGGATTACCAACAGAAATTACAATAGTAATACAAAGATCATTTTCATAACATATTAAGCACAATATAATTGTATTTCTTTTTATAGGTAATCACAACATGCATTGATTATTTAGTGAATGATAGGATTAAAAAAAACTTGGACTACATCATTGAATAAATAAGTTATTAAAAAGAAATAGAATTATTTAACAATATTATAGATAACTTCAGTATCATGTATAAAGTACTGATTTATATCAAAATAATTGTTATAAGAATTATGAGGCGTATCTTCGAACAAAATCCGTTCATCCTATCAAAAGTTATTATTAATATTGTGGAGTATGGGTACGAAATATAGGTACGAATTTGTTCAATAGTGGCGTTGAGTGATCAAGGACATTTTTGTAATTAAATAATGTAAAATAGTGTTCTATAATGATATAGTTGTATCTAAACGCAGTAAATAAAAATAATAAAGATTAACGTAATAAATATTTATAAAAAATATATAAATCTTAATATCTTAGTTAAAAAAGTACAATAGTTAACACACACAATACACAATAGTTTATTGAATTTTAAGAAGGTCTACTTATAATTTTGTTTGTTGTGTTTGTTTACCAACAGGGTAAATCAAATTTTGAAAGAGCTATTTTAAAGAGCTATTAATTAAAAACGACAGTAGCCTAATGGCAGAGCGCAGATCGCGAACTCTAAAGGTCGTGAGTTCGAAGCCACCATTTGACTACTGTCGTAAACCACTCCTAACACGAGCGTTTCTAGCTTACCAGGAGTGGTTAAAAGGAATATTAATAATGTTAATTATTAAGATTACTAAGATTTTATTTAAAAAAAAAGCTATTAAAAATTTCTTTGGTTTCGGCAAGGATCATAGAAGCTTGGCAGTAAACATATTATACTTCTCTTTTGAATTTCCAAAAGTTGTTTAAAGTAAAATTTACATTGTCATAAAATTTAAACATGACGTTACCGACTTTGAGTTTTTTTTTAATATTCCTACCCGTATTAAAAATAAATAAATACGTATTTTGCGATGTCAAAATAAACCGTTACGGTAGAGGAGGCACGGGCAGAGGGTGTGGAATTTTGTATGGAAATAAAATATTTCCTCTTACAGGGAACAACCTCTTACCGAGCGATGGTAGATAATGTTTAATTTGAAGGGAGAAAAATATTTAATGCTTTAAAGTAAATAAATAATAAAATATGCCTCTTACGGTTTTAAAACAAGGGTTCAAATTTTGTATGAAAAATATTGTATTAAATCTACAGCTCAAACCGCCCTTGAAAAATGAGAATCCTTAGTAAAATAAAGTTTTAAGAATGTTTTCACGGGGTGATTTCATATTGGTATAGGGAAAAATTATTAAATGATTATTGTAAATTTAAAATTAGTACAAATACTTTAGGATTAAAATAATGCTAGATTGCCTTATTCGTTTCTTGGTTCGTTTGTTCGTCTGATTGACCACCTAAGTGAATGTTTTATGAATAAAATTTAGTGTCTTTCTAAGTCATCGCGACAGTTTAATTTACAAATAAATCATTATAACAAAATCATAACAAAAGTACTGATCCCACGCGAACGAAGTCGTAGGCACAGCTAGTCTTTACTATAATGAATTTCCGCAAAGTAACTCCTGATTCTGTTAATCATCAAAATTAATAATTTTAAACTGAAGGTAGATGTGGTTAACTATAAAACTGGTGCAAACATCTCAGTCAATTCGTGATTATAGTTGCTGTAAACTACATAAAAAGTCTAGAATATAAATATGTAAGAAATTAGTAATGAAATTAATTAAAATAAATAATAAACAGTAAACACTTATGTGGTAGAGTCATGCTGCAGCTATATTAGTAGTAAATTGTCGGCTCGACCGGGGAAGGACCACGCTCTAACAGAATGCTAGAGTAAAATAGCAATTTAACGCTGCTGTGTTCCGTAAGGTGTGTAGAGAACCGGTAGCCCATTTTACTGGAAACGAGGAATTCTATCTTAGTCCTCGCGGATGACAACGCATTTGCATTTTGATTCGTAATCGATGATAAATGTAGATCTCCATGGGCCACAGCACCTACTTACCATCATATGGACTATGTGCTCGTTAGTCACCATCATTCTAAAAATAATAATAAATAAAGAATTAAATTAATTAAACGCGATAAAATTCATAAAATTAGTTTTATTCAATTATGTTTTAACTACCATAAGTCAGTGATTGAGTTTCTGTGCCATTTGATTACTATTCCATTTGATAAAGAGGGCATATGCAATTCGCGTCGAAAACTTCATATTTTAGGGTTGTTTCAAGGGCGATATCGTAACGATGTGAGCAGATTATTTGCAGAAAATTACGGATTCAGAAATATGAAGTCTTTCTTCAGTGCACTACTACGCAAAATCATAGTTTTTAATAACGGTTTTTTTTAGAGCGAAGACAATCCCTTCATAGCGTTTATGAAAATATGCCTCACAGTTATCTTTGAGGTTAAATGGAACTATTAATATAAGCTAAAATACTATATTTTTAAGCGTTATTATAATGGAATATATAGTCTTTTAGTGCAAGACAAAGTCTGAATTACGAAAATATTCAGATTTAATATTAAAAAACAACACTATAAAATCACCAAAACTGCTCACTTAAGTGTCATTTTTCTCTGTGCATTTGGATATAAACTTATCTGTTTTAATCATTTTATCAAAATACAGGTAATTTTAAATATCCAAAAAAACTTTAGCTCGTTTTATTTAGTCAAATATTTTATATGATTATTTTCAAAATACTACGTCCAATTCAGTATGCTCCGGGTCTTTCCAATGATGGGAACTATCACCTTTCCCACATACTATCGAGCATTTTAGACTATTGAGACTTTTATAAGTGATATTATTGGTAGTAAGTAATTTTGAAATATGTTTATGGTAATGTTAATATTTAAATATCAAATGATGTAATGTTGGCAAAATTTACATTTCTTACATATTTTTTTAAGAAATGATTAATAAACGTAAGCAATTCGGATGTAGTAAAATCATCGTTGGCTTTTTTTATTATTTTATTTACAATTTTATTAGTTTATTTACCGTAGGGGGTCATTGTAGAAGCGCGCTCGTCGCGACCCCTGCCAGCCCTTTTCAGGGCTGCAATTCTACACAGCTGCGCACCCATGTAAACGAGGGTTAGGGCGTCCCCCCAAGGCGACGCACACCAGCTCGTCCCCGATGGTGTGGAATGCAGCGCGCAAAGCGGCGATGGGGACGCCACCGCCGCACACCGACACGGTGGAAGGTGAAGGACGGAGTGCAGAGTTGGCACGTGGAATGTTAGATGGGGCCTGAGAGATAAGACGAATGAGTTGATCGAAATAATGAAAGAAAGAGAATTAGATGTCGTGTGTATGTCGGAGACCAAACGGAAAGGCAGTGGTACTGAAGAGCTCCCTGGCGGGACGTTAGCTAAATGGTCCGGAGTCCCGGAAAGCGAGAACGCCTGCCAGGGAGTGGGGGTGCTGTTGTCGTCACGGTTGGTCTATTCTTTCTTTCTTTATTCTTTCTTTCTTTCTTTTTTAAAAACGTTACCTCCACACTAGAATTTTCTCCCGTATCTTGGGGGTAGTTTACAAACATAAATTTCACAATGACTAACATTCAGACCCAGAACAATTTATTGTACTGGGTCTACAAAAACTAGTTCCGTGCGGGATTCGAACCCACGGCCCTTAGCGCTGTAACTCATTGCTTGACACTGCGCCACGGAGCCGTCGAAGCCGTCATTGATTCCCTCATAGAGGGGATATTTGCCATAGTTACCACGCTTGGCAAGCGGGTCGGCAACCGCAGTTTTATTATTTTTAGTCGTTATTAGAAAACGCTAACGCCCATCTCCTGATTGGTTTCTCTCTGTACCTCTTACTACACCCGCGGGATATGTTGTATTGGATATTCTTACACCGCCAGGTTCGGGTCTGGGTGTTTGTCCTTGTGAAATTGATTTACTTATGTTAAGTGTTCCCACGATGTACTTAGGAAAAGTTCCTAGTGTGGAGATAACGTTGTTATAAAACAAAGATATAAAAAAGATATGAGCCGTGCTTGAATTGAGTTACTAAAGGTGAAGTGCTCGCCATAAACGCGAGTAATCCGGGTTTGATCCCCGTCTAACGACATCGATTTTATATAATAAATATTTTTCAATTAGTATATATAATACTTACGCAATAGGGTAAAAATGTAAAGCCGACTTCAATTTACTAAAAGAAAAAAAAATTCCACATATTAGCTTCCGATTTCTACACATAATGTCTTAAGCACTATAAGCTATTATGTATAAATTATTTTATTTTTTTAGTTCCAATAGTATCAAGATGATTCGTCCAATTAAGGGCAACTAGCCCAGACGCGTACACAGAGAGAACACTGTAGTGTGCGTCAATATTACGCCATGCCATTCCAGAGTGATCGCGTAAATTTTGACTTGCGCATATTTAATACTATCTACTATCTACTAATATTCACGATAGTAATCGGATAGAAAGGCAGACACTGGCAAATTGTAATAATTTCTTCTTCTTTAGCCCTTAAAGTCCACCCCACATGGAGATGGGACATTCTGCAATGTAGAGCAGGCGGATTTATTCTCGCAGTATCAGTCACGAGCCATTTCTACTAGTTCTTTATATTAAGCGTCCGCTCCAAACATGGTATACAGGGTTATTTTTCAAAGCGAAGCCAAATTTCAAACTTACGTTCAAATCTACATATAAATAATGATATACCGTTATTTCTGTCTTTGAAAATACTTAGATTTTTATTTGAAATTATCCCAAATTGAATGAGATATATTATTATGGGCAACAACGTTTTTGCCTACCGATTGACACTTACGAATGTTAGCATTAAAATAAGTAAATTAATGCATTATCATGCATTTTAAATTTAAAAGATAAAATGACCAAATGTTTGAGATGTAAGAAAAAATTTAAATTAATTTTTCTTCATCATTTGCATACATTACTTCTTCTGAACCTTCTCTGCAAATTTGGCCGGTTGTTATTGCAAAATAACCCTGGATAATTGCATATCGGTGGGGTTGGCATGTTAAAATAACATTAAAATTTTTAGATGTCATCAATCATCATATATACGTATTAGAGCTACGCTGAAGCTTAACGGCTAGATATATAGTAGCTGAATCACAAGGCTATTGCTGTCAAACTTTGTAACTTGACAAGTTCATGGCCCTCCGTTCCATTTACATCCTATTAATATCCCATTGCGGAGGATAGGCCTTTTCCATAGATTTCCTCTTAGGCTGGACATCTGCCATAGTTGCCACGCTTGGCAAACGGGTTGGCAGCCGCAGTTTTGATTAGGAAGACGTTGCTATCCATCTCCTGCTTTGTTTCCCTCTGTGATTTATACGTGCTAGAGCTACTCTGCAGTTATATTATGATTGTAGCATGAATGGGTCGGCTCGGCCGGGGAAGGGCCACGCTCTCACAGAAAAACCAGCGCAAAATAGCAGCTTAATACTGCTGTGTTTCTTACGGTGAGTGTAGAGATATGGAGACCCTTTTTTACAGGAAACGAGGCATTCCATCTAAGTCCTCAGGGGTGACAACGCATATGCGTTTTGATTTTTAATCGAAGATGAATATAGATGTCTATGGGCCATAGCATCCACTTACCATCAGATAGACTGTGTGCTCGTTTGTTAACTTTATTCTATAAAAAGGACGACTCTTACGACACCCACGGGATGATATCTGGTTGTGGATATTCCTACACCACCGCTAAACCGTGAAATAATTATAGTGAAATAATAATTATTGTAGTTCAATAATTATTTCAATACAAAATCACGTCCCCTTGTTGCCTCAGCCAGTATCGGAATCCTCGGCGTCGACATATCGAGTGACGTGCAGTTTCGTGGTCACTTGGAAGAGAAGGCCAAATTGGCCTCTAAAAAAGCTTGGCGTGCTCAGCAGAGACTTTAGCAGCAGCAGCACGACTTAGCGACTTTACAAGGCGCAGGTTCAACCGCACATGGAATACTGTTCCCATCTCTGGGCTGGGGCTCCCCAGTACCAGCTCCTTCCACTTGACCGCATCCAGCGCAGAGCGGCTCGAATCGTCGACGACCGAGTGCTTTCCGATCGGCTCGATTCACTGGCACTGCGAAGAGATGTTGCATCTCTTTGCATTTTATTTCGCATATACCATGGAGAGTGCTCTGAGGAATTGTTCGGATTAATCCCAGCCGCCAAATTTCGTGAACGCACTACGCGGCAAACGTCCTGATACCATCCACACTATCTGGATGCTTGGCGGTCACCACAGTACGTTTCAAAAGGAGTTTTCTTCCGCGTACAACCTCTCTGTGGAATAGTTTATCACCGGCGATTTTTCCGGACGGATACGACCTGGGGACCTTCAAGAAAAGAGCTTACTCCTTTCTAAAGGGCCGGCAACGCACCTGCAATTCCCCTGGTGTTGCGGTTGATCATGGGCGGCGGTATTCACTTAACATCAGGTGAGCCGCATGCTCGTTTGCTCTATATAAAAAAACTATTCTATAAAAAAACGTGCCTAACCTAATCAACGTAATATTGAAATTAAAATTCGCTACACGCAATAAATTTTTATACGTTTTACTTATAGGTACTCAAATCAGTGGTTAATGTTGTGTGAACGAAACCTTGGAATTTTTGCATTTTTGGAGAAAAACATAATGGCATCAAGATATCCTACACGATTTATATTTGTTTTAGTGTATTTCGAAATTAAGATTTTTAGGATTCGGTCGATCATTGATAAAAACCCTACCCTAAAACAATGTAGTGTCTACTTCATTGTTTCCAATTTTGTTTGAATAAAACTATATCTACGGATTTTATCGCTACTATTTTTACTCATTTTTAATTTCCGAAGTTTCGTTTGCTTTGCAGCACCCATGGTCACGGGGGGGACTGAGATGTTTGACCTCCTAATGTCATAGCCCGGCTACCTTCAGTTTTTGAATATGTGTTTATTTTTGGCCTGATCTACGCAGAACGAGCTTACAGTATCCTGAAGTCTTGCAGTGGTGTGCTTGGATTTGGGTTTAATTTTGTTAATTATAGGATCTCAAGCAGATGGCAACACCCATCCATCTTCTCTATTGAAATTAGGATGTATTTTTAATTTCAAGCCTTGCGTATCGTCCTTGGTAGGAATCCGTGTGCTTTTGCGAGCATTTGTGGTTTATCTATTCTGATGTAATGGTGGGAACGATCTTGAACATGTTCACAGATTGCAGACTTCCCTGAGCGTTGGTGCTTCACGTTTTGTTTTCCATTTTTAACTATTTAAGAAGTTTTTTTTAAGTTTATTTTTTTATAGGATAGGGTGACCAACGAGCACACAGTCCACCTGATGGTAAGTGGTTTCTGTGGCCCATAGACATCTACATCTATCCTCAATAACGAATTAAAATGCAGATGCGTTGTCACCTGTGAGGACTAAGATGGAAAGCCTCGTTTCCAGTAAAAAGGATATCCGGTTCTCTAAACTCACCATACGAACGACAGCAGAATTAAGCTACTATTTTACGCTGGTATTTTGTGAGAGCGTGGTCTTTCCCCGGTCGATCCGGCCCATTCGTGCTACAACTATACTATTAATATAACTGCAGCATGGCTCTATCACATATTAATTAATTATAAATACTAATATAATTATTATTGTTATAGTAATATTTACTATAAAAGGATACAAGGTGCCATAGACTATGTGCAGATAGATCTTTTGTGATAGTGAAGTTTACACAGAGAAATGGACAGGACATGGGAACAGCATCTTCAATCTTCTAGGCTGTCCAGATGAGGCGAGTTCACTCGCGCGTTTCAATTTATATTGCGTCCAGATATCACGTTTTACGCGCGTTCCTACCCCGGACGGGATTCAGTTATAAAATTATTTTGTTAACGAAGGCAAACTCCTTTGGCAAGATAAAAAGGTATAGTAAAATTAATGTTGTTTAAGAAATATTATTATTAAATAAACTACTGTTTACTTAACTAAAGCTTTTATCTATTCTTCGGAATCGCCAGGTTCACAAAAAATTTCGACTATTTCTTCCGAGTTCCCACTTTTTATTACTCTATTGGAATAGTTTGACGATTCCATATTCCTATGGCTACTCTTTTTTCAATTTCGTCTATAAAAAGTTCGGTATCGAAGTTATCACGCTCCATTTTGTAGTACACGTTACGGATTCGCGCGTAGTCCTGGACGCAGTAATGGCGAAGTATCTCGACTCGCACGGCGCTCGCGCATAGAACGCGCGATTCGAGAGTCTCGCTCATTATCAGCGTTTTACGCGCGAGTGAGGAAACGTGCGTCATCTGGACAGAATATATGTAGCTCTAGGAACTCGGAAACGCGCGAGTGTCTATGCGCGTGTCGCGCGTAAAACGCGTATCTGGACAGGTTCTTACCGATAACAATTCAAAATAATTAAAAGCTGCGGTTTCAAACCGTGGCAAGCGTTGCAACTAAGGCATATATTCCACTTATATATATATGTTATAGATAAATGTTCAGCAGTAGAGTTTTGATAGACTGTAGCGGCAATAATGATGATGATTGAGTTAAAATAAACATAGTACGTGAGAGTTATATGGTCATCCGGTTAATATGGTCACATTCTTTTAACTCAAAAACTACAGCCCGGTTTGCATAGATGGCTTTGTAACTCAATCGCTTCAACTGGGCATTTAAATAATAAAAGGTCAAAAGGGCGACGCTTTATCGACGCTGTTTTGACAGTTGACGTTATAATAAATATTTTTCGATTTTAGTATGGTGTAGTGTAGTGTAGGGTTATTTTTAAGTAGATATTTCGAAGTGTTCCTAATTATTGCCAAAGCTTGCTTGCTATTTTTTTCTTAATATAATATTATACGACTGTGTGTTTCTGTCTCTGCCCCCTCCTAGTTTTGGTTTTATAGGGCGGCAAAGATTACGGTGACCATATTTCACTCACATACCTTAGTTTTAACTACAAATTAGTGTCTTACATTATGAATCACCATAATACTGCATATCAACCTATCTTTAAATCTGTCGAGCACGTCCAGGCTTGTGCGAGCTGAGGTTTTTGAAGTTAAACTTCTTTAGGCACATTGGGCACTTTTAGGACGGGGAAAAAGCACTGAACTCACGTAAGTAGATACCCAAAATTGATGAAAGTTAAGTTGAAAATCCAATTGGTTAAATTTTGTAAAACTGATATTTATTTCTATATTTATTCATATTAAATAGACAATAATCATTCTCTTCCATTTAAAACAGCGCAATAAATGAAAATTTTATTACTATATTTAATAAGTTGATAAAAATAATTTCTTATAAAAATACTTTATAAAAATATTTCGTAACAATCCTAAGCTAATGTCTACAAGTTTGTGAAGCTAAGAAGTTTCACTTTTAAAACGTGCAGTCCTACGACTGACTGTTTTTTTGTTATAGAAGAGGGGGCAAACGAGCATGCGGCTCACGTCATGTTTAGTGACTACCGCCGCCCATTATCAAGTGTAACGCCTGGGGAATTGCAGGTGCGTTGCCTGCCCTTTAGCAAGGAGTAAGCTCTTTTCTTGAAGGTCCCTAGGTCGTATCGGTCCGGAAAAATTGCCGGTGGTAAATTATTCCACAGAGAGGACGTACGCGGAAGAAAACTCCTTCTGAAACGTACAGTGGTGGGCCGCCAAGCATCCAGATGGTGTGGATGGTATCGGGACGTTTGCCGTGCTGTGCGTTCACGAAATTGTGCGGCTGGGATTAATCCGAACAATTCCTCAGAGCACTCCCCGTGGTATATGCGAAAGAAAATGCAAAGAGATGCAACATCTCTTCGCAGCGCCAGTGAATCGAGCCGATCGGAAAGCACTCGGTCGTCGACGATTCGAGCCGCTCTGCGCTGGATGCGGTCAAGTGGAAGGAACTGGCACTGGGGAGCCCCAGTCCAGAGATGGGAACAGTATTCCATGTGCGGCCGAACCTGCGTCTTGTAAAGTTGCAGGCGCTGTGCCGGCATGAAATACTGTCCCGCTCTGCTGAGCACGTCAAGCTTTTTTATACGTGAGGGTAATGTGGTCATACGATTAATATGATCACTTTATCATAACTCAAAAACTACAGCTTTGTTTGAATAGATGACTTTGTGATACAAAGGCTCTTTATCGATCAATTAAATAATAAAGGGTTAAAAAGGCGCTGCTTTATCGACGTCATTTTTACATTATAGTAAATATTTTAGTCGATTTCAGTATGGTGTAGTGTAGTTAGATTTTTTAAGTAGATTTTTCAATTGTTTGTAATTATCACCAAAGCTCGTTTGCTATTTTTTTATATATATTAGTTATAGAGTACAAATTTGTGTTTTTGTCTCTGCCCCCCTCCTAGTTTTGGCTTTTATAGGGCGACAAAACTTAAGGTGACCGTATTACCCTCACATACCTTAATTAACAATCCGAAACAGGATAATCCACCATCCGATTTAGTCTCGTAGATTTCCTAAGAGGCGACTATGTGAAATGCATCAAAATACTTGTGGCTTTCGATAGATATATTTTCTCACGTAGACAATATACGGCGATATTGTTATTAATGCTGTGCTGAAGCTATTTTTTATTCTGTTTGTCGCAGGGTTGATTGGTAGAGAATGCCACTAGAAGACTAAATGCCTTACATGTAGTCTTCTTTTTATAGTGATTTTCAAAAGAAAAAAGTATATAAAGTGACGTAAAACACGAAAGGGACCACTATCTCAAAGTATCCTACGTAATAATTGTGTGATGCGGCTTGGATTGTACTGAACACTATAAACACGTTACCAGTGGCGCTCTTGTCTGGTTTTTTGGCATTGAAGTCAATGCGCTTCTACTCGTATTTCGTCAGAAATTAATCCGTAAGTATTTTAAAATTGAAATATCGTTGTAGTTTGAATTTCCTTATTACCTCTCATTCTGTATTCAAAATTGATGGGGATTTACTGGTTATACTGCCTTTTTTGTTGTTTTTTTTACTTTTCCACTTTAAAAATTAATAATTTAGAAATGTAGGAAGTTATGGATTTGGTTCGGATTTTGAGAATGCGAGTTTTCATTAGATCTCCGCGTTTTGAGGCCCTAGAAAGCGCGTGCGCATATGTGTGTGTGTGTGTGCGTGTGCGTGTGCGTGTGCGTGTGCGTGTGCGTGTGCGTGTGCGTGTGCGTGTGCGGTGCGTGTGCGTGTGCGTGTGCGTGTGCGTGTGCGTGTGCGTGTGCGTGTGCGTGTGCGTGTGCGTGTGCGTGTGCGTGTGCGTGTGCGTGTGCGTGTGCGTGTGCGTGTGCGTGCGCGTGTGCGTGCGCGTGCGCGTGTGCGTGTGCTTTGTGTCGTGTGCGTGTGTGTGTGTGTGTGTGTGTGTGTGTGTGTGTGTGTGTGCGCGCATGTGTGTGAAATTTTGCCGTAAAATATCTTTAAAACTAATCAACCGATCGAGAATAAGCGATATGGTCGCCACACACGGTCAGTTCAACTGATCATTCCAACTTATCTGTTCAAAGTAAAACTGTTGATATTTTTTAAAATATTGAATTTTCGATATATCGATAAATAAACTTATATATAAAACTCCGATATTGATATATTTAGTATTATCGATATATCGCAACTTGTCGGTAAGCGAAATTACAGTCTATGAATACCTAACTTTAATAGACGGTTAAACGAGCATACAGTACACCTGATGGTAAGTGGATGCTGTGGCCCATAGACATCTACATTTATCCTCGATTAAGAATCATAACTCAATTACGTTGTCACCCGCGAGGACTAAGATTAATAGGCTCGTTTCCAGTAAAAAGGGTATCCGCTTCTCTACACTCACCATACGATACACAGCAGCATTTAAGCTACTATTTTACGCTGGTATTCTGTGAGAGCGTGGTCCTGCCCCGGTCGAGCCGACCCATTCGTGCTACAACTATAATATTGTTGCACCGTGGCTCACGTAAAGTCTGAAAATATTCATAATAGTTACATTTGACGAACACGAATATAAGTTAAAGACACTTATCGCTAACATATTAGGTATAGTTACTAGAATATTGTTCAAGTACATATATTAAATAATAATTCATTTTCGCTGCTGTTTGGTAGAATATTCACACATAAAAAAACAAGAATCTTTTTTATAAGTAAACTGCGGAACAAACTAATTCAAATGTGTGATTATCAATGTTTGTCATTCGGTATTGATACTTACTTGGCCGTACCACGTAGTGTACCACACAGTGTACACGTAATGACCACCCCGCATGGTAGTCACTAAACAAGCTCCGTCCTGTTTCCGCACATCCGTTCGCTCGTAATATTATCCATCTACTTGAAGACATGAGTTCTGCATCAAATTCCCGATACCATCCTCACCATCTGAATGCTTGGCAGTCCACTACTGTACGTTTTACTAGGAGTTTTCTTCCTCGTACAACTTCTCTCTCTGTGGAATTGTTTACCACCAGCGACTTTTCCGGATCGATACAGCTTAGGGACTTTCAAGAATAGAGCTTACTTCCCTACTCTACCCTTCTAAAAGGCCGGCAACGCATCTGCAGTTCCCCTGGTGTTCGTACTACATACTTGCGGTACTACATACTTGCGGTACTACATACTTGCGGTACTACATACTTGCGGTACTACGCGTTGGCGGTAGTCACTTAATACTTCTATAAATCTGATCTACTTTTGTCCAAAGTTTCCTTACGTTCTTATTCTATTTTTTTTTGTTGTCTGTAAATCCATATCCTCTTGCAAAACTTAATATTTATTGCTCAGTTTTTCGAATTGTAAAAGAAGCATAATCTCTCTTTGTCTTCTTCATTGTTTTGTCAATTTTAATGGGTACGTCTGCTCTTGAGACATTTTTAACATAATTCTATGTTTCCCACCGTTATATCTGGTTTTAGTCGCCAAACTTGTGAATATTTCATCCTCTCAGTTCCCTGAATTTCAACTGTACTCGTTCTTCCTCCATTTTTACTTCATTTTTAGGATACCTTTTTAGGATACATTTTTAAACGTGGTAGAGCCATGCTCCAGTAGTATAGTTGTACCACGAATGGGTCGGCTCGACCAGGGAAGGACCATGCTCTCACAGAAACCAGTGTGAAATAGTAGCTTAATGCTGCTGTGTTTCGTACGGTGAGTGTAGAGAACCGGAGACCCTTTTTACTGGAAACGAGGCATTCCATCTTAGTCCTCACGGGTGACAACGCATCTGCATTTTGTATTCGATATTCATATTTGTAATCGAGGATAGATGTAAATGTCTATGGGCCGTAGCAATCACTTACCATCAGGTGGACTGTGTGCTCGTTTGTCACCCTATCCTATAAAAAAACTGCTTTTTTCTGTTTACAACTGTCCAATTATATTTCTTTTCCAATTCCTCATTCTTCCCCTCGCCACTACTTTTACAGTAATAAATCTCATTTTCCTTTCTCATTATTTGTGTATTATTATCCATCTTATATCCATATCATTGGGGGATGAGTCGCTCGCGTCCGTAGGCTTCGACCACCTAACCTTAGGCCCACCCTACACGTGTCCCCCGGGTGGTGCTAAACGAGCGACAAAGCCGAAAAAATAGACTCGGCTCCTCGCCGTATGGTAGCGGCGTAAAATCTACCACCACACCCTGTTCGCACCATGACTCAGAAACCAAAAAAATGGCCCCGAGTTCCCGGCGCCCCTTCAATGGGGCAGGGGTGCGAAGAATCTCTGGGAGAAAAACCAGCGACGAGGTTCGCCACCCGTCACGTTCTGTCTCCCGGAGGGGCGAAAAGTGGATTGCGGAAACCCGTCTGGCTACGCTGAATGTATGTGGAGGAATGAATGATAAGATGGATGAAGTATGCGAAATGATGAATGAGAGAGGAATAGATGTGTTATGTGTGAATGAGACGAAACGAAAGGGAAAGGATGCCACTGCACATGGCACGTATACCGCGTATTGGTCTGGCGTAGACGAGACCGAACGGGCATGCCAGGGTGTCGGTTTCATCCTTTCAGAAAGAATGGGTCAATGTGTGAAAGAGTATGAATGTGTAAGCCCGAGGCTGCTATGGATACGAATGAAAGTGGGCTTAAAGAAGCTGTTCCTGCTAGGGGTGTACGCCCCAGACATGTCTAAGCCCACTTACATCCGAGAGCACTTTTGGGACATGGTAAGGATGGTGTTGGCAAAATGTAAGGAAAATGAAAATATTGTTATGTTAGGAGACTTTAATGGAAGGGTTGGGGTGAAGAGGTCTGGTTATGAAAGGATATTGGGAATGTTTGGTGATAATTGAAAAGTATGTGTGGAAAAGAATCTTTTTGTGACGAATAATTTTTTTTCGTCATAAGAAGATTCACATGTATACATGGGAAAGAGGTGATGATAGAAGCATGATAGATTTCGTAATTGTGGATGAAAGAATGAGGAGCGCAGTCGTAGATACAAGGGTTTACCGGTGGTCCAACGTAGGGACGGATCATTACTTGGTCTTATGTCGAATTAATGGTCTTTTCAAGCTTTGGCGGCATCGGACATCTGTGTCTACCACTGCGTTACAGCGTATAAGAATAGAGAAGTTACAAGATGAAGATGTGAAAGAGAAGTATAAATGTAGACTGAGAGGAAATATTAGACGTTTGAATGAGTTGTGTATGAATGATTTAGACTTGAATACTGTGTGGGACAATATTAAGAAAGGTTTGATGGATGCCGCCACTGAAGTATGTGGTGTAAGTAAGAGAACAAATGAAAGGAAAAGTAATACATTGTGGTGGGATGATGAGGTACGGGTGGAAGTTGAATCAAAGAAGAAAGCATGGTTAGATTTACTAGCAACCAAAGCTGGTAATTCTTCTGGTATGAATGATGAGATTGAAATAAAAAAGGCAGAATTTAGACGTCTAAATAAGAGAGTAAAAGAAGTTGTTGAAAGGAAAAGGAAAGAAAGAACGGATAAGAATGATAGAAGGATATCTGATAATTTCCAGGCTAACATAAAAATGTTCTGGAAACTCGTAGGAACTGCCAGGGGAAATACAAAACAGCCTATAATGAATGCTATAAGAGACGAGAATGGGTGTATTCTGAGTGATGAAGCTTCGAATTTAAACAGATGGAAGGAATACTTTGAAAGCATGTTTATGAGTGAAGAGTCGTCTGAATTAAATGAACTAGAAATTCCGAAAGAAGTGGAAAGGGGTATCGACATAAGTGTAGATGAAATAATGAAAGCAATGAAAAGCATGAAGCAGGTAAGGCAGCTGGATATGATAGAGTATCACTCGAGATGCTAAGGGCTGGAGAGGGAGTGGTGGCAGGCCTGCTGTACACCTTGTTTAATTTATGTTGGGATTAAAACGGGTACCGGATGACTGGTGTAAAGCAGTTATAGTACCAATATATAAAGGAAAAGGCTCACAGTAGGACTGCAAAAACTACCGTGGTATCAGCTTGCTTAGTATTGTGGGTAAACTGTATGCTAAGGTGTTAATTGAAAGAGTTATGAAAGAAACTGATGGAAAAATTTGGGATGTGCAAGCGGGTTTTTGAAAGGGACTGGGGTGTACTGATCAAGTCTGTTCCATGCGCATGATTGCGGAGAAGTTTTTGGCCAAAAACCAGAAAAGTTTTTGTGCGTTCATGGACTTGGAAAAGGCTTATGACAGAGTGGACCGGAATGTGTTATGGCAAACACTGAACTCATATGGGTTGAGCGCTGGTTTGATACAGGCATTAAGGTCTCTTTATATGGACTCTAGTGCTTGTGTCAGGATCAATGGGGTCTACTCGTACTGGTTTGGCATCCAAAAAGGTGTCAGACAGGGCTGTGTAGCTTCCCCTTGGCTGTTCAACCTATTTATGGACAGGTGTTTGCAAACTTTGAAAGATGATGAATGTGGGTTAAGAATGGGCGAGTTAACCGTCAAATGCCTTTTGTATGCCGATGATCAAGTCATATTTGCGTCATCGGCGGCTGAGTTGCAAATGATGGTTACATTAATGAACTGGGAATTAAAAGAAAGGGGAATGAAAGTGAACGCAAGTAAGACGAAAGTGATGGTTTTTGAAAGAGAAGAAAGCAAAACGGTATGTGAAATAAGAATAGAAGGAGAGTTAATTGAGCAAGTGGATGAGTTTGTGTATTTGGGATGTGTATTTAGCAGGGATGGTAGATATGATAGGGATATAGAACGACGAGTAAATGCAGAGAATAGAGTGAATGGGGCACTACATTCTATTATGAAGAACCAGAATGTGTCAAAAAAGGCACGTATGGTAATTCATAATGCTGTGTTATTCCCTACTTTAATGTATGGTAGTGAAAGCTGGGTGTGGCAGAAGAAGCACGAAAGTAGAATAAATGCTGTAGAAATGCGGTCTTTAAGGAGTATGCTAGGGTTGAATCTGAAAGACAGGGTGAGAAATTGCACGATAAGAGATAAATGTGGTATGCAAGATAATGTTGTGACCAGGATTAAAAAAGGAATGCTTCGGTGGTTTGGTCATGTAGAAAGAATGAATGAGGAAAGAGTGACAAAGCAAATTTATATGGCAGATGTGAACGGCCGAGTCGGGAAGGGACGCCCTAGAAAAAAGTTTATCGACCAAATTGGCGATATTTTGAAAAGGGGCCACGTTAGAAGTACCCTTAACCGACGAGCATGTATGTGTAGATATATGGATGTAAAGGAGGCGAAAGAGGTATGTCAGGATCGTGCCAAATGGAAGTCCGTAGTCTCTGCCTACCCCTCTGGGTGACAGGCGTGAGTGTTTATGTATTATGTATTATCCATCTGTAAATTCTGCCGAATTCGTTGCTACACTTTCCTTTACGTTAACATTATTCAAGGCCTTCTTTTGTTAGATTGCTTTTACAAAAGACAATAACGGTCTCTCAGAGTTTGGTGTTGTTTCAATATCATCATAGTCTAAGATTCGGTTTAAAAATACCCCTCATTCTTTTCCTTGATGAAATATTTTTTTTGTACTAATAATATGTATAAATACAAATCGGGGTGATTGACAGCCTATGTTTTGGCAAGGCTGTTTTGCTGAAAAATTATTTAATTCATTTTCTTACCAGTTACGGTTATTCCTATTGACAATAGAGCAAAGTGATGTACTACAGTTTTGTAGAAGATATCTACAAAAAAGTCCGCAATACCATATGTCTAACTATTACAGTTATGTCACAATAACTACTTTTTCATGTTAAAATATGCAATGGTAACGTAAAAATCCGTATATCGAGTACGCTGCTGAAACTATTCACTATAGAGCAAAGTCTTATACAACAGTTTTGTAGCGGACATCATTAACTACAAAAAATATGCGATATCACATATTTAAGTATTCGCACCTCCACACTTTTCGTGTACCGTGTACAGCTTTAAAATTTTAATTAAAATTTTAAAATATTTACTTTTTCATTTTCATATATAATGTATGTGTAGAATATGTCTTGTACGTATGTGTGTATATATATAATGTACTTATATATATGACTAAGTATATATAGGTATATTTATGAGCAACGTTTAATTTTCATTTATAAAAGTAATTATGGAAACGTATTTCATAAAATACACCCAGGCGGATCGTGCCTGTATCTGAGGTTATGACAGAATCATCAGCGCTGGAGGTTACCCTGCAACGTTACGCTGAGTCACAACCTTTTCACTGCCTCGATACACACCCCATCACTTGTAATATTAATCTACAAACTTTTAACTGTTTATTATTTTATTTTTGTGATGTGTACAGTTAATAAACGTCTTTCTTTCTTTCTTTTCTTTCTTTAAAATTGGAAAAATACGCGTTTTGGGGCACTTTATGGGGCGTTCATCCGGGAGGGGGAGAGACTGTGGATAAAATTTAACTTTGCTGTATAATGTACAAATACCGATAGATTAAAGTACTACATTAATTTTGCTGATTTTTTAGTTAAATGACTGAACTAAATGAGTGAGGTGTCATGTCATGTGTCATGATATACGCTGGTGAAACCGCGGGGCACAGCTATATGAAATATTTTTAAAACAATTTTTTTTAAATTTTTGTGTTATTGAAGTAATATGTACTTACGTACTAGAACAGCTATTTCAAACAAAACATGTGCGCTACTCTGTGTTCGCGCGGTTGGTTTTTTATCATAGAATAAACATAGGTAGAATGATCAGTACGTAATAATAGATTGTATTGTTAAGTAGGTAAATTATATCGAGAACAATTTTCAAATTTTGTCATAAATTTTGTATATTATATTTGCTTATTTAATATAATATTACATAATATTATATCACAATTACATTTTAATGGTATTTTATCTGAATATTTTAAAAGGTATCTATGTCAAATATAAAAAAACATACTAAATGTATGTTTAACAAAACGTATTAATATAAATTTAAATTTCATTTATTTATTTAAATTAGAATAAAAGTCATTCATAAATGCGGGGCACGCGAGAGTTAAAAATGGACGAATTTATTCCACCTTGACTTTGATGTGGAAAGCTAAAAATAATATAAAAGAATAATGAGCAGATTTAAATAAAATGAATTGGCCTAATTATGATAACTCATATATGTTTCTACAAAAAAAGTGTATAATAATACATTCGTCCTATACTTAAGTACCCACAAAAATATCGCATCTGAAAAAATTAATTTCATAATCTATATTACATGACACAAGATGGCGTCTTAGGAATAATTTGTTTTATTATTAATTTATATTTTTTTATTGATTAAGTTTCTTATTAACTGATGAAAAGTAATACCTTGGTTTTACTAACATTTCTTGAATTATTTGTGCAATATCTAAGCACACCCGACGGCATATTTTTATTAAGAGATTTTTTTATATCAAGACAACACGTGACAACTCTACAAGCGCCTAGCGAGTGACTATATATTACTCTACTCTATGGAGTGACTGATTAAGGTGCGATGTAAGCACCGCAGTTGAGTGGAACAGAGTAGCTGAATGTAGTGTCGCCTCTAGTACGTAGTACATAATATGTTTTGTGTCTGTTTTTGTTTGTTCTGTACTGGCTGAACCAACTTTGTCAGGACTTTCACTGACAGATAGGTGATTTTATAAGGAGTAACTTAGTCTTATTTTCATTTTAGAAAAGAATTGGGGTCTTTAGAAAAAATTCAAATCCATGAAATTCAATCGTAATAAATTCCACATATATATAGGAAATATAGGAACAGCTAGTTTATTTATACGTTTTATTACAAAAAAATAATTATCAAGGAAAATAATGACATGGTATTTTTTTCCTCTACTACCCCTTAAAGTGCTCATCTTGTCGCAACCTGTTTATTACTTAAGGCGATACCTCCAGCGAACGACCTCGACTAGCTGTCGACGCTCGCTACAATATATCGCGTAAGAAATCGCCAAAAGACGCCACCTATGGAAATAGACACGGCGTACAATGATAAATGTATTTTAATTTTCTTTATTCGGTATATTAGTTGCATTATATTAGAATTATGTATTCTAATATATTATCTAATTAATAAAAATGACTATTTTATTTTGTTTTTAACTATATACTATACTGCTAATATTGAATTAGCTGTTTATAGTGTAAATTATAATATTTGTCGAAATATTAATTATGGATTCGAACTTTACATGCTAATGGTGCTTCATTTTTGTTATTTTCATTTACTTACATATTGAAAATATACTTGAATAGTAGGTATTATTATTTTATTTAGCTACTGAATTTTAGGATATGTTTTACCTTGAGGTCAAATATAATTTTGAGGAGCAATAGTTATTACCTACTAATCTTTTATCTGCTATTCCTTATTTAGGAACAATATTAGTAAATTGAGTTTGAGGGAGATTTACTGTTTATAATGCTACATTTATTATTTTAATATTTACCTACTGGGTAGGTATTTATTAAAATAATAAATATAGCATTAGTAACTAAATAGATATTTTTTTTTAAATTTTTAAAATTAAAATTTTCGTATTTTTAAAAATTACTAAAAAAAAGGGTTTGAAATAATAGATTTTCTCACAAAAGAAGGGAACTTGAAAAAAAAAGGAAAAAAGTGGGGCCAAAGCCAAGACGCGAACCACGGAACTCCGATATCACGCCCAACCGACATACCACCTGAGCTATAACGACCGCTAGATTCGAAATTTACCTTCTTATATTGTAGCAGTTTTTTTATTGCCTGAAAACATGGACAAAAGGACATTTTCTAAAAATAAATCCAAGCGTTTGTCGCTGAAATCGTTGGAGCCGTATAATTTTCTCATCTGGTTCGGTTATATAAATATTTAAATATATAAAAATTATAAATTAAAATGAAAAGATAAATATACATTAATATCAATAAAATAAAATAAATACAAAATAATATTATATTATTACTGTTATTATTATTATTATAAGTTGTGGTTCGGTGAAGCTGCAACCTAATGGAACATGATCTGAAATTTTTATGAAAAGAAGTGGCTGACGTCAATTATTATTATTCTTATTTTTTTTTCATTACTGCCTTTTTCAACCTCACAAGATATTTGTAACTGCAAAAAAAGAAAACTACGTATAAGTAAGTAAATCAGTAATATAGTGTTATGTATGATTCAGACTAAATAAAGGTTCCTAAAAATAGACGTAGATAAAGAAATTGCGTAAAAAATTACTCAAATAAAAATGCAATAAACTTCTTAATTTTATAGGTACTTAGTAAAATATTAAAATAATAATTTTTTTAGGATATTTATGTAAAACATAAAGGTTATATTATGTTCTAACTACGTTCACGCTTGCGCATATAAAACCGCGGAATTTCACTAGTTTTATTATCAAAATAATAATTGACAACCCTACCCTGAGTTTGCCTTGATTTTACCAACTCAAACTCGTTTTAGGAGATCAAAACATGGAGAGAAAGATAGGAGACTATTTTTTATTTAATATGGTTGGATCTTTATTTATTTGTATATTTTTTGTATTTATTTTATTTTAAATTGATATTTATGTATATTTATCTTTTCATTTTAATTTATATTTATAAAAACCAACCAGATGAGAAAACTATACAGATACCCCAACAATAATAATATAATAATAATAATATTCCACAACTAGCACAAAACCCCATCTAGTCCTAAGCTAAGCAGAGCTTGTGTTATGGGTACTAGACAACTGATAAACATACTTATATATTTCTAAATACATAAATATTATAGATAAATTACACCCAGACACAGAACAAATGATCGTGCTCATCACACAAACATTTGTCCTGGGTGGGAATCGAACCCACGACCTGCAGCATAGCAGTCAGTGTCACTAACCACTAGACCAACAGGCCTGACGATAAATAAAATAAAATCTCTAGCTCGAGAGGAGAGGAGCCGTGGTAGCTCAGATGGTTAGCGCTTGCTAAAATTTTCACAGTGTGCGAGCAAACCGGGTTCGATCCCCGCCGGCACCAATAATATTGTAATTGCAATTTTAAGTGTTGATTTACCACGTGCTCAGTGGTGAAGGAAAACATTGTGAGGGAAACCTGCATGTCTGAGAAATAAGAAAAAAAATATTTCGAAGACATGCAAAGTTCGCCAACACGCAGTGATAATTCCTTTCCTAGGACCCTTTCAGAAAATAGAATAAAAAAAAAATAATAAATCCAAACTTCATTTAAAACCAAACATATAAATTGTAAAGTAGCTGCAGGTATCTATAACCAAGTAAAAGATATTCCTTTACTCCAACTTGTCCATGTTTCCCAAAACAATTTTTAATTAAGCTTTATATTATAATGCGGATTTTTTTATATTTAAAATTTTAATAATAAAGCATTTCGTACGTCTCAGCCGAGGCGCAAATATTTTTCGGCCGCAAATTTATAAGACCGATTTGTTATTCAAACATAAACATGGTTTTTTAATTAAATCTACCAATCATAAAACGACACGCATTTTTATTGAACACTTCCTATTCAATTCACAAAGTACCTATTATATATTTGTTTATATAAAAAATTATATTTAAGTACAATCATAAAACTAAATGGAAACACAAAGTAGGAAAATGCATTGAGTTATAAAACACATAAATCAATGGGCAAATGTAAAAATGCTGGAGGCAGGCATCCCTATCGCATGTTTACGTACCGCACGGCTGTAATATTTATTTCTAAGATACGGCCGAGTTACAATATACCGTGATGTAAGCGCATCGGTTGGTAGGTACTCAAATAATATTATGTTTGCGGCGAAATACGGACGTGGCGACCAACGACGCGGCCACCTCCTACGAACGCATACAGCGTAATGCCGCCCGCACTCTGCGCACGCCCCTTTATCATAGAAGTCACACAATTTTCGGAATTATTTCAATTAAAAGAGAAAAACGAACTTAAAAATTTAAATAAAACGTGGAGAATATAGATTTTTTAATTATCTATCCATTAGTGTTATCCTCAAATGATTAGAGCGTTGCGTTTAGCAACAGATGCATGTAATCAAGAATTTTAGTCATTTTTTAAAAGTTGATTTTAAATGTATTTATAGTACATAAAAATAAATTAGAATGTGGAATGCGATGATAAGATATCGAACATTATTAATGTACTTTTAGATGTAGTTTATTTTTCATAACTAATGAGATAATAGTGTCTGAAAAACGCACTTTCGCAACATCTTGGTCAGGGATTAACCTTAATAAGGATTTGAAGAAGTGTTGAAAAGATTATTAGAGTCACAATTGCATTAAAAGCTCAAATCATTTTCATTTTACTTTTGCACAATTATGCCTGGAGTCGTTTATTGGATTAACAAGATGGAAAACAGACTGTTTACTAGAAGTACCTGGATAAGAGGCTTAAAATCTGCTCCAGTTTTAAATATTATTAACCCATATAGGCCAATCGTTTCATATATACAGGTTTATAGTACAAACGAATGAGAAGATTTGATAAAGACCTATGAATTGGCCTTTTATGTGCATTTTCGTTTGTAGAATACAGCCAGTTTTCTTTGACCTCTCTTTATTGCTCGAAATAGTGCGTCCCAATGTCATGTTAGCCCGGCTATATTCAAATTTTTAATATTAATTTTCGGTCCGATCCACGCAGAACGAGCTTACTACTTCTACTAAACTCTACTATTACTAGAAAAACTGCAAAAAAAAACTGAGCTATCTACATTGGGATGTCTAACATCTCAGTGATGTATGAGGATATCTCTAGAGCCGTGCATTCCTGCAAAACCTACTATATGGTGTTGATGGGAGACTTCAACGCAAAACTGGGCACAAGAGAAAGCAGTGAGCTTCAGCTAGGGAAATTTGGAATATAGCAATGCAACCCAAGGAGCCGGCAGCTGGCCGACTTCATGGAGAAAGAGGGACTCTTTATGATCAACTCTTTCTTCCAGAAGCGGCCCCACAGGAAGTGGACTTGGTCGAGCCCCGACGGTTCGACAAACACTTAGATTGACTTCATTGTAGCGACCAGATGCCAACTGTTTAGTGAGTCTCAGTGATCGTGAAAAAGGGTGAAAACTGGCAGCGATCACCGAATGGTTAGAGGCACACTTAACCTAAACGTTAAGTTGAAGATATCCCGTCTAATGAAGTCAACGCTCCGTCTCCCTCGTGCGCTAATCCAGGATCCCGAAAACTTTCATCTCAAATTACAAAACGAAAAAAAGTAAAGTAACTCAACGACTATAATTACTTTTTGGCTGAATTCATGCGCTGCAGGCACATAATAAGAATTAATGAAAAAGTAGTGAAAGAAAAAGGTTGAAAAAAAAAACAAACAGTGAGTTACAATTGGCTTGCAGGCAAGGCATGCTTTTGGTACAAAAAAATTGCAGGGTTAGTCAATTTCCTTTTATTGATTTACAAAGACATGAAGTCATCTAAGGAGATTTCTAAGCTTAAAGCCCATAAAATTATACTACTAGCATTCAAGATACCGAGATAAAACAACAAATTTTTGTTGCATTTTTGACCATATGTGATGCACATACGTATAGGAAGTACCTCCAAAAGTCCCATGTATGGTACACGAAAGGTAATCGTGTTAACATATAAAAACTTTAGTAAATAATACTGATATTTGCGTTATACAATACATTGTAGCTGCAGTATGAACGGGTCGGCTTGAACGGGAAGGACCACGCTCTTACAAAATAAAAGCGTCAAATAGCAGCGTAACTTTGTTGTTTATTATGGAACGGACGTATACAACCGGATAAACTTTTTCCAGGTAACGAGACATTCCATTACTAATAAGTCAAGATTGACTTCGATCTGCATTTCGATTCTTTATCTGGGATACATGTAATGGGGCTATTATGGTTCCAGCATAAATGGTTTTACTAGACCGGGGCAAGAAACCCACGCTTGCACAGAAAACCAGCGTAAAATAGCTGCTTAATTCTATTTTTCGTATGATGACTGTAGAGAATCGGAGACTTTTTACACTGGTAACGAAGTAGGTAGTTTATCTAAGTCCTCAGAGGTATCAACGCATCTTCATTTTTTATCTTTAATGAAGGATAGGTATAGGTATATGTGAACCATAGTGTTCGCTTACCATCAGGTGCTCGTTTGTCTACCATATTCCATGACCTGAGCAGTCATTTCCCACCAGGTCGACTGTGTGCTTATTTGTCACCATTACTTCTTCTATAAACAAATGGATACCACACAAATTGTGAAATTAAAAATTTTGCACAACCGACTTCAATAAAAATGAACATCATCAACATAGTCGAAGTCAATTAAATGCTTTATTAAGAATAACTCAAAAAGTACTGGTCAGATCTTGATCAAATTTATATAGGACCACAAAAAAGCACCAGCTTTTAAATAAAAGAAGAATTATCAAAAACGATTCACCTAGAAAAAAAGTTCTGAGGTAACAGACATAAAAATACAGTCGTATTGAGTTTCTCCTCCATTGTGAAATCGGTTAAAAATATCAGGAGATAAAACAATGTAAATTTAAATTGATAAGCGTTTGACATACTCGTAAAACTATTTTTAAACTGTCTATTATCTTAATTGTGCTAGTTCAATTTGTTTAGTGATTGGAAAGTAAGTTGATAAAAGCGACAATTTTCGGCTGTTCAACCAGTGTCGATAAAAATATAGTAGGTACTGTGTAGGTACAGTAGATACTGCCACCATCAGGGTAGTCTACTTTTTGTATATAACTTCATGGAAGATAGCAAAAAATAAAGAGTGGTAAAATTAAAAAATATTGTACAACCGACATCAATATAAATAGAATGAAAACATCATCAATGTAGTCGAAGTCGATTAAATACGCATTAATAAGGATAACTCAAAAACTACTTGATCAAATTTATATGAGATCAGGTGAGAAGTACTAGCTTTCAAATAAAAAAAAACTATTAGAGTTTAATTGTCTTTATTCTTAATTTGAATTTTCTTTATTCTTCATTTGAATTGTCATTACTCTTTCTATTTTGAAGAAAAACAATAGATATGTTGGCAATCGACCTCTCACAGATTCACAGCAAAAAAGTAAAAAAAAATAATGTTACCGTCTATATACGTCTCAAAGCTGGGAACACGATTTTTTCCATTTACACGAATAAAAATGACTAGCTGATACCCGTTCGCTTCGTTGGGTAAACGATATTTTAATTCGGTATCTAGATGTAAAATGTCAAGGAATTTTTTATGGGACTGTCGCAAAAGTCGTTCTTAGTGAGTGAACATTGCGAAATGAGTAACTATACGAAATATCAAGTCAATCGGATGTATAGTTTTAGAGATCTCGTGATGAGCCATTCAGTCAGTGGTAGTAGTACATATATATATATATATATATATATATATATATATATATATATATATATATATATATATATATATATATATAAAAAATTTTTAGTGTATAGCGTCCACCACTCTGTCCCAATACAACTTGTCGTACATAACCGTACAACATGTCTTCAAAATATTTTTCCTAATTTTTTAGATATGTAGGTTTTCTTACGATATTTTCTGGGTAGGCACTACTTTTTCGTATATTTTTGCCGCCAATGCTTACACTGTTATATTTCGGTGTGAACGGCACAAAGAGCCAAGTATTTATACAGGCTTTGAGACATACCATCTTAGTCCTCAGTGGTGACAACACATTTGTAGACTTCTTTGTTTTAATTTGCCTGCCAGTACCAAGGACTGCTGTGACTTATCATCATCGACTGTAGGTTCGGTAGTCACTTCAATTGCAAAACAAAACTACAGAATTTTAAAACCGAATTTGAACCCGAGGACTACGGCTCAAACGTGACATCTGTTTTTAATGGGGTCAGAAGGGGTTGACGATGACGTGAGGGTTAGGAGAGAGAATTCTAAAATTAACTTTTAGGAGAGAGAATTCTAAAATTAAATTAACACTTTAGTTCAAAAAAAAACATAATTTCATGAGACAACGGGAGATATAAAATCTTATGAAAATTAACGTTGTAGCTATTTCTCCAGATCAACAGTTTCGTAATTCGTCGTAAAATAATCCAGCGCCACGCTAAAAAGGCCATTGCTACAGAAAATTGACGGCTTGCAACTACTCTAAGAAATAACAGAGTTCTCAAATTAAACGGAGGGCAGTGTATGCCATGTAATTTTTTGTAGTAATTTATTGCTAGTTATCACTTTTACCTGTGTTTTACTAGGTTAAAATAGAATCCATAAGATGTGCAAATTCAAAAATCTTAATATATATAAATTACGTGTCACGTTGTTTGTCCGCGATGGACTCCTCAACTAAACCGATTTTAATCAAAGCACATCGTGTGCAGTTTGGTCCAACTTTAGAGATAGGATAGTTTTTTTGCCCATGAGTGACCCACAATTTTTTTTGCGAATTTAAGGATTTTTAATAGGACATGACAAAGGGTCACCGAAAAGAGCAGAACAACGTCTGCCTGGCAAGCTAGTATAGTATATAATAGCTCTAATAATATTTACCACAACAAAAAACTATCTTTTGTATTTTACCATGAACGTAATGTTTGTACCATGTAGTGGCGATGTAAGAATATTAACTACCCCATATCATCCCGTGGGTGTCGAAAGTGGCAATAGAGAGTGGAAATAATAAAGACTAACAAAAAAACGCGATTGCCAACCCGCTTGCAAAGCGTGGCAAGTATAGCAAATATGGGGGATATTTGTTATCTAATATTACGGGGGTGCTGAGATATTCAACGTCCAGATGTCATTGAACACCTCACTCCCCCCCCCCGTGACCATGGGTGCTGTAAAGTGCTCGAAACGTCGGGTATATAAAAAAATTATATACGCGATAAAATCCGACAAAACTAGTATTATATAAATGCATAGTGTTCGCGTAAATATACCACACACAAGCTTTGGAGCATTCCAACTTAGTTTTTAGATGTGACAACGCATCTGTAGTCTTCTAAAGAGAAATTAACTGCAGCTGTCCGTGGACTGCGGTAGCCACTTACCATCAGGTGGACTGTGAGTTCGTTTGTCACTTTTTTTATCCACCTAACGGCAAGTGGATATCGTGGCCCAAAGACATCCACAACTATCATCGATTAAGAATCAAAATGTAGATGCGTTGGCATTTCGTTTCCAGTTAGTCTCCGGTTCTCTACACTCACCATACAAACCATAGCAGCACCAAGTTGCTATTTTACGCTGGTATTCTGTGAGAACGTAGCCTCACCTCGGTTGAGCCGGCTAATTCGTGCTACAACCACTCTTACAGCTACAGGTGGCTCTACCACGTTAAAGCTTCAGTTTTAAAAAAGAACTCATTTCAAACTTTTGAGCTTCCTCATATATTCCTTTTAATAATGAGAAGTTGACGAGGAAGCGGAATTTGAGAACCTGGTTTTGAAGTTGTGGAAGAGAATGTAGAATCGCCATTATAGAACTTCTGCATTATGAGGACGAGGAAAAGGAATCCTTATCAACCCTAATATTAACATAATACTAATTTTGTTTATAATACTTATCATACAGAATATTGAAATGATGTATTGCACTGTAGAACAAAATAATGATAGATTAAATTTTAAATATGGTGGTTGAAATAACGGGTGTAATATTATATGAAATGAAACGAAATGAATGATTTTATTTAACATAGATTATTATGTAATACATATTGAAAGTCATTTTTTAATTTACCACTGATTCGCAAAGATACCTCTGTTCTGGGAAGAACCGGCAAGAAACCCAGCGAGATTTTTTAAACATATTTAAATATATTTTGTTACAATTTTTCAATGAATTTTTATAGAACCAGCATGGTGGCGATCACCTCATTCCCAAGGGTTATTTTCATTTATGTATTCATTTATATTATAATAACCCTTTTTGTACAATTTTTTTTTTTAATAAAACATTTAAACTTGTTTAATGACAAATTGTCTACATATTCTGGAATTTTGTTGTAAAAGCGTATACATTGCCCCATTAATGAATTACTAATTCTGTGGAGTCTAGTAACTGGAATCACATGCTTATGTTTGTTGCTAGTGTTTAAAGTATGAACATCTTTTTTTTTGGGGGGGTTTCTATATAATTTTTTAACATCTTTATTCTTATGAAAGCTATTTATGTTTTTATGTACATACATTACATTTTCATAAATATATTGTGATGCCAAAGTTAATGTGTTTATTTTATGAAATTTTTCCCTAAGGGACTCTTTACAATTTAAGTTGTAAATCGCCCGTAAGGCTCTCTTTTGCAAAACAAATATGACTTCAATTTCAGTCGTATTACCCCGTAGTAAGATTCCATAAGTCATTACGCTATGAAAGTAACTAATATAAACTAATCTAGCTGTCTCAATATTGGTTAGACTTCTAATCTTTCTTACGGCATATGCTGCAGAAATAAGTCTGCCTGCTAATTTAGATATATGGGGACCCCATTGAAGCTTCGCGTCAATAGTAATACCAAGAAAAACAGTGGTATCCATAAGACTGAACTCTTCCCCGTTTAAGAGCACATTGGTATTTGAATATTTAACATTAGGTTATAAAATGTCTCCCATTGCAGCCATTTTGACACCCACGGGACTATTTGTGGTGGTGGATATTCTTAAACCGCCACCGAGAGAGCGGGAGGAGATGAGAAGCAGCATCTTCCTGATAACAATTTAAAATGATCAAAAACTGTACTTGGTAAACTGCCTGCCGAAGATGGCAACTAGTGGAAGCTTTTAAAAGCTGGTCTTAAAAGTTTATAGAAAAAAGTGAAAGTAATTTTACTGTTTACAGCCTACATACGCCTATTGTACATACTTTAGTTAGTTGTAACTATATTGATGTTTCTGTATTGTGGTGTACAAAAAAGGATAAATAAATAAATAAATAAATACGCCCTACTTTAATAGGTCTATCTCGATTAGTATATCATCACATAATAATGCATTACTGATAGAGCTTTAGGGTAAGGTAGTGTCCGCAGCAAGATAAAGACGTAGTTTGTATGTGTGTTAGCGGACTACATATGTCTTCGAGATTTTTATTAATTTCTCATAAGGTACGTGAGGGTAATATGGTCGCCGTAAGCTTTGCCGCCCTGTAAAACCAAAACCAGGAAGAGGACAGAGACAAAAACACCAAGTCATATACTACAATATTAAGAAAAAATTACTAAAAAAGCTTTGGCAGTATTAGCATAATTTTGAATATCAACTTAAAAAAATAACTATACTACACCATACTAAAATCGACTAAAATATTTACTATAATGTCAACTTTTAAAATAGTGTCGACAACAAAATGCTGTTTGACCTTTTATTATTTGATTGACCGATGAAGTATCCATGCATAGATGGCTTTGTGTTACGATACTCGTAACTCTTCATCGGTTTGTAAACAAGGCTGTAGTTTTTAAGTTATAAGAAAGTAACCGTATTAAACGGACGACGATATTATCCTCACGTACTATATATGCTGATATCCTCACGATGTTTTCCTTCACCGCCGAATGAGTGGTAAATCAGTACTTAAAATTGCACTAAACAATTTGATTGATGCCGGCTGGGATTGTTCGTGTACTTTCAAATTTACAGCAAGCGCTTCTGAAACTTTTGTAGTGACGCCAGCAAATGAGTTTGAATCCGGGAAAAGTAAATATTTATTACATAATATATTAGGTGCTGAAAGAAAATATCTTGAGAAAAACCTGCATATGCCAGGAAAATATTTTGAGAACGTACGCAATTTGACAACACGCATTGGGTTCAAACTTTCTCAGAAGTAAGAAACCTTTAATAAAACGTTGTAGGATTTTCTTCTGTATCGTGGAGGCAGTTTATGAACATAAATTGCACAAGGACGAACATCAAGACCCGGAACAATTAGAGTCCATACAAATATCTACTTGTTTCGTGCGGGATTCGAGCCCGCGGCCCTCAGCGTTGCAACTCATTGCTAAGTCACTGCGCCACGAAGACATCCAAACCATATTTATTTTACTTATGCGCATATTATAATTTCATTTTCTAGATTTGTATTTTTGTTTATATTTTTTATGTTATTTATAAATTTAAATGAAATAGTTATAGAAATAGAAAAAGTAAATAAAAATATTTTTATTGATAATTTTTTTTAAATTTTGCTTTTCTATCTGTCCGAGCTATTCTTCCAACTTTGGAATGGTTGAACAGTTTGTAATGAAACTTCATCAACAGATAGAAATCAATGCTAGGAGAAATCTAGACTATATTTTATAAGAAAAACTTGAAGATAGTTTTTGAAAAAGATACGAAAAATTGATTAAAAAATGGTCTTTCACAACCTTACGTTATATTAAAATATCCTTTCCAGGCGAAGTCACTAGTTATAAAGTAACATCAAAAAAAGCTGCTTAAAGAAAACAGATGATAAATTTAATGATTTAAAGAAATATTTTCCAATCAACCACTCCTAGAGCTCACATACGACAATCAATCTCGTTCATTTGTAAATAACTTGATTTCTTCGTATATTTATGTATCTATTTACACATGACATCTACATCATCCGGTTTGTTTTGGCCACTATCGTAACTGATAAACCATATCGGCTTGACGGAATTTTGGGCATTGTCGTAAGTAATTAAAAAGTTTGAACAGCAGATATAATTCGAAAGAACCCATAGACGCATTATTAATATAAAAATTGCACTTACCTCCTGTTATCTATGGTGCTGGTTAACAAATGTAGAGACTCGGGAATTTTTTATTTATAAGTAACTACTCCAATTCTTAATATATCACAAAATTACAATAAGAAACTCACATCAATTAATAATAAAAAAATAAGCAAAAGTTATTTTAAAACGCGCGCTGGTTTTCTTAATAAACTTCTAAAACCTTATATTACGATAACTTCGATCTTTCACGGACGTATATTTAATACAGGACACGTATGTCTCTGTCGACGTTAGATACGATACTAACAGCTATATACTACGGAGTGTGATAAGTAATCAATTGTATCTATTCTAAGGTACAGTCCTGTACAATCCAGCAAGTACAATTTATAATTTTATAACATTATTATGTGCAAAGAAGCACAGTCAGTGTCACCGAACACATTTAAGAATTAGTACAGACTAGTGACATAGGTACTTTAGGAGAAATAAACTATAGCGCATTCTTCGGTTGTTCATAATACTACTCTATAACATTAGTTGTTAGGTTAGCTTAAGTATTTACATAAAGTAGTATAGAGCCGTGGTAGGTCAGATGGTTAACGCTCGCTGTAAATAAACAGAACGCGAGTAACCCGGGTTCGACCCCGCCGGCACCAATGAAATTGTTAATTGCAATTTTAAGTGCTGAGTTACCACGTGCTCGGCAGTGAAGGAAAGCATGGTGAGGAAGCCTGCATGTCTGAGGAGTAAGAAAAAAATAGTTCGAAGACATGTCAAGTTCGACAACACGCATTGGGGCAGCGCGGCGGACTATTCCTTGCCCTAAAACTCTCTCAGAAATGAGAGGAGGCCTGTGCCCAGCAGTAGGTCGTATATAGGCTGTAACTTTACTTTAGTTTAATTTACTTTACATAAAGTACATTCTTTTATTTTAGGAGAAATAAACTACAGTGGACCGGTAACCCGAAAAATTTTATGCAGGGCAGTGTCAGACTATCTAATTTGTCGGATTATAGAGTACTGCCTAAGACACCCAGACACCCTATAATACGGATTTTTTTTACAAAAGAGTACCTTATAATATCCGAAAAATTACAGATTCAATGATATAGATTCTATATATATATATGTACTCTGAAGTACAAAACGTTTTCAGAATCCAATGTATTCAATAACAAAAAAACGAAATGGGGGGAAAATTCAAACGAAGATTGTCAAAAAATATTCTATAATAAATAATAGACCATTTTGGATTACAGGGGGTGTGGATTAGACAGGGGTCGGATTACCGGGGGTCCACTGTACAGCGCCATATTCGGTTGTACATAATACTATTCTATAACGTTATTATTAGGTTAGGTTATGAAAAATTTTAAGTAAGTACTTACATAAAGTACAGTCAGTGTCACCGAACACATTTAACTTAGTGCAGACTAGAAATATAGGAGTTTTAGGAGAACTTAACTCATGTGCTTCCTTTTGTCTCTGAATGTTGATTTTTTTAAACATAAGTGGTCAGACTATCTTACGAAAAAATTTTAGTAAAAAAGAGAGAAAGTCAAAAACAAAAAGTGACAGTTGAGGGAAGTTGTTCATATATCAGGAGAAGTCCACTTTCAGCGGTGAAATGATTTTATTCTTTTAGCTCTTTAAAGTACACTTTTGCTTTTTCATCATCACCATTATTACACATTCATAAGTCCACTGCTAAATGAAGGTCCCCATTTATTTATTCACTTATTTATTTAATTCAATGAAAAAATTTTCAAAGTTATGTTATCCAAGCACTATCTGCTTAAGCCTGAAATTCAGTTTTTTATATAGAATAAGGGTGACAAACGAGACACTCCACCTGATGGTAAGTGGATGCTGTGGCCCATAGATATCTACATTTATTCTCGATTAAGAATCAAAACGCAAATGCGTTGCTACCCCTGAGGACCCCTGAGGACTAAGATGGAATGCCTCGTTTCCAGTAAAAAATGTTCTCCGGATTTCCACACTCACCACACGAAACACAGCAGTATTTAAGCTGCTATTTTACGCTGGTACTCTGTGAAAGCGTGTTCCTTCCCCGTACGAACCGACACATTCATGCTATAACCATAACATAGCTGCAGCGTGACTCTACCACGTAAAAAAAGTCAATGCAGCGAGTACTCACAACTAATAGAAAAATAAACTTTTTTATTGCATACAGATTATAAATAATACTTATTGAAATTCACTTTTATGTTTATTTACTACTGGTTCGGAAAATACCTCTTTCCATTTCGTTAATGATGCGCAAGAATCCATTTGTGCAGTATAAAGTAATCATTCACTTATTTCATCCATCACTTATTTCCGAGAAGGTTTTAGGGAAAGGAAATGTCATGCAAGTTTGCTCACAGTGCTTTCCTTTGCCACTAAGTACGTTAAAATTGCAATATAATCTTATACTTACAAACTAAGGATCAAATACACCCAGAAGGCTTTCAGTGCTCTTAGAGTATAGTATAACAACATTTTCAGAGCACTGTTGGGGCTGCCTCGCTTTTGTAGCGCATCGGGGATGTTCGCAGAAGCGCGAGTGGATGGTTTTCATGCGATTATATGTAAGCGGATAGCATTCATGATTACGTGAATACGACTAATAGTCTCCTGGAGACTGTTGTAAATTGTTGACACAGTAAATGAGTAAAATACTGAATGGAGACAGTTCTGCCATTCATTGCTAATATAATCATTACTAATATACATTTAGTTACTAACTAATATGGAATTAATTCTGAAATAAAAGGTATATTATTATTAAAATTATTGATGCTGGCGGAGATCGAACCCAGGTTGCTCGAGTACTTTAAAATTAACAGCGAGTGTTTAATCCCTGAAGTAACAAGGCTCTTATTGTAAGGGCTTAAGGGGACGGCAGCTAAGCAAATTTACTCAAATAAGTTAGATATTCTCAGTACGTCCTAAGTGCGAGATTGCTCTCAAAATACCATACCGATATAAAGCAATGTTTAGTAAATACATATATAATATAACATAAACACTTACGCCTGTCACCCAGAGGGGTAGGCAGAGACTACAGACTTACATTTGGCACGACCCTGACACACCTCTCCTCGCCTCCTTCACATCATTATATTTTATGTACTGTAGTTATCTTTTATAAGTAGAAGAGCCATGCTGCAACTATAGTATGGTTATAGCACGCATGGGTCGGCTCGACCAGGGAAGGATCACGCACCACAGAATACCAGCGTAAAATAGCAGCTTAATGCTGCTGTGTTTGATATGGTGAGTGCAGAGAAACGGATACACTTTTACTGGAAACAAGGCGTTCCATCTTGGTACTCACTGGTGACAACAGATCTGCATTTTGGTTTACCGAGGATAATGTTAATGTCTATAGGCCACAGCATCCACTTACCGTCAGATAACTGTGTGCTCGTTTGGCACTCTATAAAAAAGGTGGACTGAGTGCTCGTTGTTCTACTCATACTTTATAAAAAATCTTCTGAGTTGACGAGCGATGAAAGGTTCACGAATCACAGCCACGTACAGGAAAGTACTTCGGCTACACGCGACGAGATGGAACGATAACTGAATGATACAAGCGTAGAGACGACGTATGCAGGAGACTGTGGGACCATGATTTGTGGCAATTCATTATTAATTCGTTATTTAGACTTGTGACGGACTTTAATCATGATGATCAGGATTGCTTTCCTTGTACTCATTTAAAATTACTATCCAATACTTTTTTAAGTCTGTCCATGAAATGAAGAAGCCTGGGTGTAAAAAAAGAGATAATCTTTACACACACGCACGTATCAAGGCTTAGGATAAGTATTTAAAAACTATATATTGTTTTTATTATTTTTTAAACATTATAAGTAGATTAAGATATGTAATCGTGTAGCGGCGTGTAGGAATACCCACTACCCCATATCATTCCGTGGGTATCGTAAGAGGCGACAGAGGGAAAAAATCAGGAGATAGGCAGCAGCGTCTGCCTCATAACGACTAAAAAACTGTGGTCAAAAACCCGGTAGCCAAGAATGGCAACTATGGCAAATATCCCCTCTATGAGACAATATATGGGGAGACCTTTGTTAACCAGTGGACTTTAATAGGCCATAACATTAACGGTGTGGAAAACTTGCCAATTTGACAGATACAGAGGTAACATTGAAGATTATTATGTTATAGGTATTTCACTACGTGGTAGAGCCATGCTGCAATTATATTAGTGGTATAGTTGTAGCACGAATGGGTCGGCTCGACCGGGGAAGGACCATGCTCTCACAGGATAGAAGCGTTAAATAGTAGCTTAATGCTGCTGTGTTTCGTATGGTGATAGTGTAGAGAATCGAAGGACCTTTTCACTGGAAACGAGGCATTCTATCTCCGACCTCAGCGGTGACAACGCATCTGTATTTTGATTCTTAATCAATAATTGTGGGTGTCTATGTGTCACAGTAACCACATACCATCAGGTGGGCTGTGTGCTCGTTTGTCACCCTATCATATTAAAAAAGTACAAAATTTAAATCTATCAGTTTATTAATCAATAAATATTAAAACATTGTTAATAATAGGATCTGACGACATTGTTATTTGAAACCAAATGAAATGAAATGAAATATGAAATGAAATATTTATTTGCGTTTGGTTAAGGTACACTGAAGATGGTCGTATTAATTAAACAACCGCTTAATCAATCTTATAAATATATATAATGACATAATAGAATTTATGAGTAATATGTCTAAAATAACAAAATGTCAATAATTAACCAATAAATAGGTAATAGGTACTTAATAAATATTTCACAATTGGTCCAGTATATTTATATCAGTCTAGTCGCTTTTACGTATCGTAGTTTAAATATTTCTCTACAGTATAAAAAGCCTTTTCTTTGAACCATTTGTATAATTCTCTTTTCAATTTAATGACAGGTAGGTCTTGAATTACTTGTGGTATCTTATTATATACTGTCATACACATCCAATAGCAAATTTTATGAAACCTCGCACTCTTGGGTATTATAGTGGAAACAAACCTATTCCTATTTCTAGTGCCTCGTTTATAGAAGTCTTTGGCTTGTGTGAAATAAAACATATTGTTTTTTACAAATTTCGCCGCTTCAAAAATATATAGATAAGGAAGTGTCAACATTTTCAAGGATTTAAACCAGGGCTGACATGGCTCGTTAGGTACAGTACCACATATAGCTCTAACACACTTTTTTGTGCAATGAACGCCTTTTTTATATCCGTACTATTACCCCATATAATGAGTCCGTATCGCAGGACAGCAACAGGAAAAGCGAAGTACGCAGTAAGGGCTGTTCTCTTTCCTGATTTTTATTGCACGCTTTTTCGACATGTTGTTTCCAATCTAGTTTTTGGTCAATTTCTATACCCAAGTATTTCGTTGTTAGTGTATTTTTAAGTATTTGACCTTCATAATTTATATTTATTGTCATAATATGTCGATTATGACGTCATATACAAAGTAAAATTTTGTATATTAAGTTAATTAAATACGTTTTGTCAATATTAATAATTAAATTATTATTTCTAAGCCAATTAATAGCTCGCTGAGCGACCTTGAGCGTCCTCATAGGACAGATTAGTAAGCTGAAGTGGCAATGGGCTGGCCATATAGCTCGAAGAACCGATAACCGATGGGGAAGAAAGGTTCTCGAGTGGCAGCCTCGTACCGGTAGGCGTAGTGTAGGGCGACCCCTCACTAGATGGAGTGACGACCTGGTAAGATATGCAGGAAGTCGATGGATGCAGGTGGCTCAGGACCGTGCTTTGTGGCATTTCTTGGGGGAGGCCTATGTTCAGCAGTGGACTTGTGAAGGGCTGTAATAATGATGATAATGATAAGCCAATTAATTATTTGAATTATAGTTTCACTAATGTCATTTTTGTAGTCATTTAATGTCAATTTGTTATCAGTTGTCACTATTACAGATATATCATCAGCGAATAGGATACGTGGATACTTGGTCACATTTGGGAGATTATTAATATAGATCAGGAACAGAAGAGGTCCCAGGATACTTCCTTGTGGAACGCCAAACTCGTTTTTCTTAAAGTCAGATCTGTGATTTTCAGCTACATGGTTATATTTTCATGGTAGAGCCACGCTGTAGTTATATTATTGTTGCAGCACGAATGGGTCGGCTCCACCGGGGAAGGACCTCGCTCTCACAGAATACCAGCGTAAAATAGCAGCTTCACGCTGCTGTGTTTCCTTACGGGTGACAACGCATGTATTTTGTTTCTTAATCGAGGATAGATGCAGGTGTATATGAGCCAGGGTGTCCACCTATGATGAGGTTGACTGTAAGTACATTTCTTACTTCGGTTTTATAATAAAAATGCTTTAAAACTACTATATGTACTGAATCTCTTACGAAACAAGTCTCCCTTTTAATATTTAAGAATATTTAAGCGCTCATAATAATGACAGCTTCATGGCACAGTAGCTTAGCATTGACTTACGGCGCTGACGGCCGCGGTTTCAAATCCCGCACAGTACAAGTGTTTGTATAGCCTACAAATAATGGTTGCAGGTGTTTGTCCTTGCCCGCACGGAACAAATATTTGTATGACCTAGTTGAGTAACGTTTTCCGGGTCTGGATTTTTGTCTGTGTTGTTTTATGTATGTAGGCTACCTCGACGATACAGGAGAAAATCCTGATGGAAACGAAGAAAATCGTGTGGAAATCGGTTTTTGAGAAAAAAAATAATAGTTCGCCGCGCTGCATGTTGCCGGACTACACGTGGCCTCAGATATTTGTTTGTAACTGTCTGGAATCTTTAAATGAATCACCCACTTCAACCAATAACTGTCGCACGTCGTACCGTGCTAACGTGACAAGTGCCACTTTAATACAATTGAAAAAGCACTAACAAGTGCGGTCCAAGTCCAAGCCTGCTTTTTGATCTGAAACGGCATTTGGGCACAGTCATATTTAATAGGTGGTTGGACTCTTTTTCTGCCTTGGATTCTGTCTGGGTCGGTCCAACCCTCTTACCTTCTTCTACCGCCAAAAACAGTGCTTTAACTGCTGTCTGGTCTGTAGGGTACAGAGCACCAGTATAATTAAAAAAAAGATTACATGCTGTGAGATATTTAATGTTAGTTCTCAGAGGTGACAGCGCAACTGTAGCGTACTTTCTTAGAAGATGACCGCAGATGCTCACAGCAGTGGCGTAGCGTGGGTTTTCGCCACCCGGGGCCTCCTGCAAATTCACCACCCCGAAATTTTGAAGTTTAATTATTTTATTCAATAGATATATATAATATACGTCCAGAAATTTCAAGCTCTTCACATAAATTTTTAGCATAGCGTAACGAGTCGTTCAAAAATTCCTCTCGTTTTTCTCCCAATGTACGTTCAGTGTGCTCAGAAAATAAGTGCTCAGTCCCTCTGTTTGAAAATACTTTTGAGTATCATTAACTTCACGCAGTAACGGTTGCCAGAAGCCTCAGTAACATAAAAATTACAATGATTGCATAGCGACTAATAAACTAGATGCGTCCGTCCGTGTGTTCAAGCTTTCATTCGATTCCGTCAGTTTTCCCAGTACAGTCAGATTCTTTGGAATGATGTCTAATGGAATTACTAGCATCGCCTTTAGCGCTCCAACATGTGTCCTGACCTCTTTTCAAACTTTTACCTGTGGCTGCGAGAAGAACTTCCTACTGGTGCGGTGATGTAGAAAACAAAAAAGTAATAGCGTTCTAGTGTGTCAAAGAACGTACCGACCTTATCTCCACTGCATGTAGATAGAATAGGTTTAATGAATGGTTTGAGCAAGGACTAATTCATTTATATGAGACTTAAAAATAAGATAATAGGTAAAAAAATATACTTACACACGGTGACTTATATGAAACAAAGTTACATAAATATATCTAAATTGGAATTAAAAAAGCACTGATATTAAATTAAGGTTTGACAGTGCTTTTTTAATTTACCTTTAAACGATTTTTCATGAAATACCTCGTTCGGTAGGCTATTGTACAATAGCCACAGTACAATTTTGAACTTTATAAGGAATTTTGTTATTGTAAGCTTATCCTCTAGAATTTATGATATCGAGCCCGTCAGCCTTGTTTGCTTACTATCATCTCACTTATACCTTCTGCAGTTTTCCATTAAGTTTCAATGAAATCTATACTCGTAAAATATTTCACAACTCTCTTGAGGCTTGTCCGGGGTTCAAAAAATCATGGATAACCTTTTGGACACGAGCAAAATTACTTGGCGAACTTATTTCCCAAAATATCTATCAACTCCTTTTGAATTTTAAGTTAAATATAAGTAAAAGATATATTTTGTCCCATACTTAACGCATTAGAACCAGAGCAATCGACATTGTATAACGGATTAGTAAACTGAAGTGTCAATGGGCTGGCCATATAGCTTGAATAACCGATAACCGATGGGGATTAAAGGTTCTCGAGTGGTAGCCTCGTACCGGTAGGCGAAGTGTAGGGTCTCCCCGCGCTAGTTGGAGTGACCGCCTGGTAATACATGCATGATTAGGCTATTGAAATTAAAAAACATCCTAATTTCAATAGATAGGAAGGCAGGGTGCTACCACCTGCTTAGGACCTTAAAATTAAAAAAAAAATTAAAACTAAATCCAAGCATGCCACTGCAAGACTTCAAGACACAGTAAGTTCTTTCTGCGTAAATCGGACCATAAATAATAATTAAAAAGCTGAAGGTACTTCGGGTTAACATTGACATCGGGGCGTCAGTCACCTCAGATCCCCATGACCATGGGTGCTGGAAAGCACCCGAAACGTAGGGAGTTAAAAAATAAAATAAATTAAGCGCGATAAAATTCGGAAAAATAGTTTAATCAATCGTTAGAAAATAGTTAAGATCAAAGTTTCATAAGAAATGGATATACCAAACTTCGGATGTTCCTAAAAGTGCAAGAATTAAAAAAGTTAAAAATATGTAAAAAAAGTTAAAAAATAAAGCACTGATGCATTGTTTGTATATACATACACTTGAAACTGAAACCACTTTATTTATAACCACCCATGTGATCATCTGTGCCCTCATTGATTGGTCGCAGAGCGGTCCTTACGACCAAGATCATGTCGTAGATTCAACAAAGAGCTCATCAAACCTTGTGAAATGACTGCATCGGTCGTGCCTTAAGCATTGACGTTTGCGGCGGTCCGAACGACCGCGGTAATCAGTCTACTGGTTAATGTCAAGGGAATTACGTACAAAAACATTTTTTACCGAATTTATATGAAACGAGCTACACTACTACTATATACTATGTGACTCTAAAACACCAAGGTATCTAAAAGAAAAACTTCTGTATACGTTTAAATAAAATAATCTCCTTCACGAAGGTTTTCCCGAAAGAGATCACTGATTAGAGATATAGCCACCTTACTTTACGTATATAAAAATTAAGGCACGTTATGTATTCTTGCAATATATCTGCATAAAAATAAACGTAGGTACAACAGGGGAAATAGAACATATGTGGTAACCCAGGTAAAGTGCCTACTTACTGCCTATCTCTATCTCAAAAGCATACGCGAATACTGTGTCTAGTTAATCCTCCATGTACGAGCAAGCTAGTATATATGGAGGTACAATGGATTAATTACATACATAGGTAAATTAATCTGAGGTTACTATTCGCTAATTAAGATAGGCAAAGTTATTAGACAATAAAGCCCAGTTTGATTTTTATTTCATTCAAAACATGATATATAGATATTGACGACAATTTAACCCTTTTAAAAATAACTAGGCCAATAGACAATAAATGACGATAATATCACAAGGTTCCTAACCGGATAAAAAAATCCAAGATATTAAATCACCATCGAACCACTCATCACCTACATCGTTTCTACTTATTGCTCATATTCTCTAATCTGTAACCACAAAATGTCTGATATGTGCAGATATTTAGTAGTAGGTAGAAGCATCCAATACCCCATATCATCCCGTAGCTGTCAACAGATCAGGAAAACCGAAACATGAGATGATAGCAACATCTTCCTTATCCTTACTATTAATGCTTTCACACAACTGGTAAATGGCGTCTCTCCTCCCTCGATTCTCCTCGCTATCGCACCTTTTTATTGACTACTTCGTACTCAAAACACCACAAGCGGTTATTTTTTTTATTTACCTTAAAATTAGATCGTCATCAATGTAGGCGAAGTCAACGAAGTACACGTTATTAAGGATAGCTCAAAAACTTCTAATCAGAACTTGATCAAATTGGCACCAAGCGATTTCCTTATTTTCTTAAAAATTTGATGTGAGTTTTGACATTCACGGAGCCAGAACAGGCCGTGACAGCGTTTAACCAGCACGTGAAACACATTCCCAAGAACCAATGCTCCAAAAATTCAAACCGAATTAATGAAAAAGTCTTTAAAATGTAATTGGAGAACACTTTGAAAAACAGTAAAAACTAATGTATAGTTTACATATTGATTGATTTATGAGCTACCACGAGTAGTGCAGCATTGACCTAGTCATTGTAGTACACAAATTAATAACTTTTAAGCTAGTTGACCCTTCACCGGGGTCATCGGAAAAATATTTAATACTTGCCATTGCCCTTCTTATGAAAGGTCATTATAAAAATACACCAGTAAAAATAACGAAATACACATGAACAAATACACAAGTTAAAAACAATAACAACTTCTTAAAACAAGCAATTTGAAAGTGAACTACGACAGCTGTATTGTGAAGCTGTTTTATAAACAAAAAATAGCGTTCCACTCCAGCCCCCCCACCCCCCACCCCCCGTAAACGTAGTCAAATTTTTATATTTTTGGATATGTTATGATATAATGAATAAGTAGGTCCGCACGTTTTTATTTTAAAGAAATATTGCGTGCGTTTATAAGTAATTAGTATCTGAATATTTACATTTTTGACTTAAAAACTTCCTCGAGCGTTTTATTTTTTTATTAAATGAAACTAAACTGAATTACTAAAAAAGAAACGTACAGACCTAGATTAAGGTGTACTGAATCTAATGAGACCAAAATAGTGATATATACTAAGATAATGATAGAAAGCGCGACTGCAGTTAATGAGGTCCAGGGTTCGGCTCCCGGCTCGGTCAAGAATCAGTTATTTGATTTTTCTGTTGGTAAATTCTCAGCAGCAGCCCGGAGTCCAATAGTTGGTGGTTGTTCTCAGCCTCGGACATCACACACAGCCGTTGGTCCTGCGCCTGATCTCCCTCAATTCGGGTGGGATTGCCATCGCATCCTAAGTCTCATAGAGCGGGGGAATAGAGAGCGCACCTGTGCTTACGCACATACTCGTGCGTTGTAACACTGTTCTGATCAGTTGCTGGTCTCTGTTAAAACTGACCACTGTGACCGAAACTCGGTCTGTAGTATATTATTATAATCTACGCTCAGAGGCTGCGTGGTGTTCAAGATGCGTTTCAATAAAGCATAGGATCGTAAATGGATGGACCAATCTCGTGTCATCTCACTTGCACATTCGCATAGTCTCTATTTCAAACTGTGCGGTGAAAAAATGTTTTGAAACGCGTCGCGAGTAAGTATTTTCAAAAATGCTACCTGTGTGATAGAGAGTGGTGTAAGTCTTGGAACAGGAATCAATTGCGTACGTTTCTTTTTTGAAATATTGTTTTATTTGATAACATTTTATTGTCTAAGGTCTGACATTCACAGGGATAAGCAGAGACTACATTCATTTGACAAGATCTTTACGCACCTCTCTCACTTCTTCCATAATATAGTTTTCTTTTTTTTCGTTGACAACTTCTTTGTGGAATTGGCTATTCAGCCATTTTTTCAGACCGATATGACTAAGCGACTTTCAAGAAAATTACTGTTTACTTTTTTACCACCACAAGGAGAATTGCAGGCCGGCATCGAACCTGCACTTCACAAACCCCATGGTCACGGGGACTGATGTGTTTGACGTCCTGATGTCATAGTTAATGTAGCCACCTTCAACTTTTAAATATAAATTTTTGATCCAATTTATGAAGAACGAATTTACAATATCGTAACGTCTTGCAGTAATATCCTTGAGTTTGGATTTATGGGATTCCAAGCAAATGATAACACCCAATAAATTCTCCATTCAAATTAGGATGATTTTTTAATTTCAATAGCGGTCTGCAGACTTCTCGATGCTTTACATTTAGCATTATGCTCTTTTAACACGCGTGTTAGAAGACATCGCTGATGTGAAGCACCGACGCTTCGGAAAATCTGCAATATGTGAACTTATTCATAACCGTCCCAACCAATTACATTAAATTGGATAGACCTCACAAATCCTCGCAAAAGACAACGAATGAGTATGAATCGCGAGGTCAACCCCCCGTGACTATGGGTGCTAAAAAGTGCCCGAAAGGTCGGGAATTAATTTAATTACACACTATTGTTTACGCCAAGTTGTGAGTTTGAGTTATTGATTTAACATTGATTGCTATTAATTTGCGCCGACGAGTGGCTTGTGTAGTTAAAGTTAAAATAAATTAGAACTGCTGTGAGCTAAACTTTGTGATCTGGGTGTAGATCGCGTTCCCTCCGATTATATTTGTGCTAAGTGACGTTGAACTTTAGTCCGATAGCGGCTAACGCTCTCTGGAGTGATTGCACAAGAGAAGCTGGGCAGCGCATGCGGTTCTGCTATCTGATTGTATCAGTGACGTCAGGTTACATTATACACTTTCTACACTACACACACACTACTATTTACTTGCCCCTGACGCCATCTTGTGGTATACTCTACTTCTGGAATTCGGTAAGTTTTGTGTTTGCGTATCTATCCGTTATAATTTAATTATCCATAGGCTATTTGTGCCCTCCACTCGGTTCCTCGTCGAGTTGGACTACTATGGGCCCTAGTCTGGTCGACTTTTGTCGGGGTAACTGGGGTCGTAACAACTATAAAGTCCGTAAAATTAGTTTTATTAAAAACTAATATTTCTATATAGTTATTATACCATAAACCTATACTTTATTACAGCATCCTTAATTAAATATTTATATAGCCTCTATTGTAAGCGAGCACCTTTATTAGAGAGCACATCAACACTATACGCGTGAAAAAACAGAAGGACCCGATATAACATTCTAATTGATTGCATGACCTTCACTAATATATGGATTAAGATTTTTTAACTACCCGCTAAGAATATTGAAAATTTTTTCCCGGTTTTTCGAAAATTGAGTTTTCATCAAATCACAGGAAGCCACCCTGACAATTTTTCGATGGTGTATGTCTGTGTGTGTGCGTGTGTGTGTGCGTGCATGCGTGCGTGCGTGTGTGTGTACGTAAACCTCTTATAACTTTTGAACGGCTTGACTGATTAGAATTTCCTATGAATTTTAACTAATTAATACCGGTAGACTTTGAGAAATAAAAATTAAAATTTTGAAAAACTGTTTTTTTGAATAGTTAGTTTTTTTTAGAAAGCTACCTGTAAATAATAATAATAATGATAAATTCTTTATTTCAGATAATTAAAATTCATATGTGGGTTAGTAACACAATAATAATAACAACAATTATAATAACAAGGGTTAGTAAAAAGAAAAAAAAACAATGGTTTGCTTAAAATCTAGGAAAATAAATACACTGTGCCGAGACAGATCATCATGGGGGTGGATAGGGCCCAGTTATCAATCTCTGCACAAGACATTTCAACAGCGGCGATTTATATCTGTCCACTACGGTCCTCAGAATGCTGTTGTGACTGCCTCGTACCCTGCTAATAAGGCGTTTCTTTGCGTGTAAAGCCCCCTAAAAGTTTTCAAGTGGCTTTACAGATTGATTTCAAAAACTTATCAACTTTTAACCTTGAAATACCGCCGCTTGAATCATTCGTGAGATATTGTTATCGAAAAATTTTGAATTTTTTTTTAAATACTCCGATATTTTTATATTCAGCGTCATAATTTGTTGAAATTAGAAGCGCTCATTTGAAATTAGCGGGAAGTTCCAGGGATGGCCTGCAGGGTAAACCAATTTTTTCTAATACTATAGTATCATAAAATAGAATAGAATATTTTATAAATTCTAGATTATTCCTTATCTTTATATAGTCTTATCTTTATTCCCTCACAATTGCATGTTTTTGTACATTGTATAATTTCGTGACAAAAATGTTTTTTTTTGTCACGAAATTATACTATGTACAGAAACATGCAATTTACATTTTATTAGGTGTGATATAAATTAGTTTTACCACTAAAAATTAACTTCTCAGGACAGTAGTTCGAAAACTACTGTCCTGGGAAGATCCTGCAAAACACCCAGTGGGTATAGCTAGCAGCACGGACGGTAGCTACTGCTTACGTTGTATCATTATATTTAATCTGTGCTACAGCGGCCTTTGGACACTTAAAATCAATTTCGAACAAAGATACATATGTAATTATATTCTTTATTTCACGTGAATACAAAAGTTTGAAGTGTTTTAACTATTTAATTTTAACTATTTTTAACAACCCACATTTTATTAATTTTTATACTATGAGTTTTGAAACACTTAAAACTTTTGTTTTAAGTGTTGCAAAACTCATGCAACTCTTAAAACAAAAGTTTTAGGTAAACAGAAAATGGTTATGCTACCATCTATCGGAAGAATATTTCTGGCAATTCCCTGGCATCACAACACTTAAAATAAAAGTTTTAAGTGTTGTGATTTTAAGTGTTTGATTTAACTGATTTTACTTATTTTTAATTCCCGAACGTAAGTTCGTTTTGCGTAAATCGACCAAAAATTTATATTCAAAAAACTGAAGGTAGCCGGGCTAACAATGACATTGGGACGTCAAACATCTCAGTCCCCCCCGTGACCATGGGTGCTGTAAAGCACCCGAAACGTCGGGAATTAAAAATAAGTAAAATTAGTTAAATAAACGCGATAGAATCCGTAAATTTAGTTTTATTCAATGTGTAGTGTTCGCGTAAATTTAAGAAATCATTAATTTACGTACACACAAGCAAGGGAGAGGACACATCATGACGAAAAGTTTTCACAAAGGCTCCACTTATCTCATAATGAAATTTCTTTCAATAGGCCGGTTACAAAGACATATAATTAATACATAAATGATAAAAAGATGTACACTTTGTTATTATACAACACATATGGGGATAAAATAAATACATAATATAATATATAGTCATAAATATATAAACATTTATATATATAAATTTATAACAGTATAGTAATACAACAATATAGTATGTTAAGTATTTATAACAACGAATTAATATAGAAAATTGTGTGAATGGGGCTCTACACTCTATTAGAAAGAGTCAGAATGTGTCAAAAAAGGCATGTATGGTGGTAATTCATAATGCTGTGTTAATCTCTACTTTAATGTATGGAGTGAAATTTGGGTGTGGCAGAAGAAGCACGATAGTAAAATCAATGCTGTAGAAATGCGGTCTTTAAGGAGTATGCGCTGAATCTGAATGACAGGGTGAGAAATTGTGCGAAAAGAGAAAAATGTGGTGTGCAAGATGATGTGGTTTGGTCATGTAGAAAGAATGAACGAATAAAGAGTGACACAGCAAATTTATATTGCAGATGTGAATGGCAGATTCGGGAAAGGACGGTCAAGACGAAAGTTTATCGATCAAATTGGGGATATATTGAAAATGTGCCTCATTAAGATTACACTTAACCGACGAGCGTGTATGCGTAGTTATATGGAAGTAAAGGAGACGATAGAGGTTTGTCAGGATCGTGCCAAATGGATGTGTGAGTCTCTGCCTACCTCTCTAGGTGACAGGCGTGAGTTATTGTCTTTTATGTTATATAGCAAAATATCAAAAATTTTGAACTTACATAGAAAACGGCGATAAATAATGGTTCCTTCACTCGTTTTTTAAACAATGTCACCGTTTTGATTTCTCGAATGGGAGGATGAAGTGAATTCCAGAGTGTTGCTGCGTGTAAGTTTACCTTAAGTACTATAATAAAAATTATTATCATCATCATCATCAACTCGTAAAAGTCCACTGCTGGACAAGGGCCTTTCCGAAGGAGGATTTGCCTTAATCATCACGCTTGGCAGGCGTATTAACACCGCAGTTCCAGAAGTCTCGAACCTTTGATGATGCCGCCCATCGCCGATTATATATTTTTGTTTGACGTAAAGGAAATGGTTATGCCACCATCTATCGGAAGCATATTTCTGGCAATTCCCTGGCATCTTAGAAATCTGTTGCTTAATTATACGATAATAAATTTTATTATTTTCCTCATAACGTTATCATACGTGGAAGAGCCACGCTGCAGCTGTATCTATAATGGCTGCAGTGGAATGTATCGGCACAACCGTGATAGGACCACGCTCTCAAAGAATACCAGCGTGAAGCAGGAAAATACTGCGATGTTTCGTATAGGGAGTCAAGAAAACCTTTTTCTTGCCTTTGTGAAACCTTTGATTGCCTCGTTGGTCTAGTGGTTGTAGTAGTGCGATTGCTGATCATGGGGTCCTGGGTTCGAATCCCAGGTCAGGCCAAAAAATCAATTATTGAGTTTTTCTGTCAAGAAAATCTCAGTAGATGCCCGGAGTCAGGAAGTTGTTGGTGTCTCACCCCCGTGCCTCGGAAAGCACGTAAAGCCGTTGGTCCGGCGCCTGATCACTCTTCGGTCGTGTCGGATTACCGTCCCATCGGATTATGAGAGTAAGGGAATAGAGAGTGCACCTGTGCTTGCGCATACACTTGGGCACTATAATCCTGTCCTACGCCGATGGCTAGCCTCCGTTGAGGCAGGCCGCCGTGGCCGAAATTCGGTCTGGAGGACATTATTACAAGAAAGCCAGAAACACTTTTTACTGGAAACGGGGCATTCCATCTTAATTCTCAGGGGTGACAATGCCTCTTCATTTTGATACTTAATCGAGGATGGACCTAGATATCTGTGGTGGTATTAACCACGTACCATCAGAATGACTCTGTGCTCGTTTATCACCCATATTGCATAAAACAACAGCAATGGGAGAAATTCTTTCGTTGTCTAAGAGTTCATCTGGGTAGGTCTTAACTATTTCTACCGCTAAATAGCAATACTAGCCCTACTGTATTTCAGTATGAATGGTATAGAAAGCGAGACTTTGAGGCATTCCATCTTAGTCCTCAAAAATCAAACAATAGTCTCGCGAATCATCCTGGGAAGGAATCGGTGTTCATTAGTGAAGATTTGTGATTTGTGGTCTATCAAGTGACGGGGACGGTCCTGTACGTGTTCACAGACTGCAGACTTCCCGCAGGCGTCGATTCTGCACATCACCTATTTATATTAAAGAACATGTGTTCTCTTACGCGGGTTTTTATTGATCTTTTAGTTTGTCCTGTGCTACCGTCTGCTTGGGATCCTATAATAATAAAATTAAATCCCAACCCAAGTATATAACTACAAGACTTCAAGATACCATAAGTTCATACTGTGTAGATTGGAACAAAAATTAATAATTTTATAAAGTGCTCGAAAAGTCGAGAATAATATAAACTAAGTATAAGTAATACGCGATAAAATCCGCAAAAATTAGTTTCATTTAAATGTGGAGAGAGAATCACATGTGAACACGTACGGACTGGTAATTGCAAATAAAATTCGCTGATTAGAAGATCTCAACACTTGAAGAGATGCAGAGACCATAATCTCTCACGTGTGTCAAAATATCAACCAAATAGGACATACGAGGAAGCGCTAAGTTCTTAAACCAGCAAGTAAAAAGTTGTTACGAACGATAATCTAAACGCTGAGACCTACATGATATAAACAAATCCATAGACACATCATCCAGTGAATTAAATGCTGAAATTTGATTATAATGTTTGCATCGAAACGTTAAATAGACGAGAAATTAGTAAATACGATTAATGCAAAAACAAACATAAAAGATATCAAAATTAACGACCAAATCAACTGTCAAACACCTTAGTCAACGTCAGAACGCAACCGTTGACCACAAACACAGATCATAGATTAACGCGGTCTCTAATCTGTCAAAACAAACTGGATGATGCAACAATTAGAATATTATCGAAAGGAATAAATTTCGCAATAACACCTCGAAGATAACCGTACGAAGAAATTATCTGTAGTATCGAGGACTGTTTATTTAAAAACAATATGCGGAAGGAAGATTTGAAGGCAATACGTCAATATATTGAGTCTATGTTACATCGAAGTTCAGTGAATAAACCAATCTACCCAAAGACAAAATTATGGCGTTGAATAACCTACGCAAAATACTAGTACTCACGATTCTCCACGCAGCTAAGGGAAATGCCACGCTAGTGATGGATACGTCCGACTATAATCCTAAAATACAAGAACTTTTGTGGCTTGTAAGTACTTATAAAAAGGTTAAAACTACTCAATAAACACACTTAAAATAACTAGTGATCTCATAAAGAAACACTCAAAAATATTAAATCTGTATATAAAATCAGCTTACTAATCCGTTGGGCTATGTCGGTCACTTTGGTTTTACTGCGGATATCCTCATTTCTAAGTCTATCACGCAGAGAAACTCCGAGCATAGCCCTCTCCATAGCTCGCTGAGCGACCTTGAGCGTCCTCATACGGCCAGCAGTGAAGGACCACGGCTCAGATCCGTAAGTCATCACTGGCAACACGCACTGGTTATACACTTTAGTTTTCAGAGATTGAGGTATACCTGACGAGAAGATGTGTCGTAATTTCCCGAACGCTGCCCAGCCGAATCCGTAGATTGACCTCTCGGTCGAAGTTGGACTTACCTAGTCGGACTATTTGTCCCAGGTAAACGTACTCGTTAACAACTTCGAGCATAGTGCTCCCAACAACTACCGGCATAGGGGTGACATAGACATTAAACATGATCTTTGTTTTGTCCATGTTCATCTTAAGACCTATCCGTTGGGAGACACCATTGAGGTCATTGAACATAGTGCTAAGGTCCTCCAGCGATTCTGCCATAACAACTATATCGTCGGCAAGTGAGTGCCATAAGGACTATATCGTCGGCAAGTGAATGAGTGATGTACGCGCCATTGATGTTAATACCGTATCCTTTCCAGTCCAGTAGCTTGAAAGCGTCTTCCAACGCAGCGGTGAAGAGTTTCGGGAATATAACATCACCCTGTCTTACACCTCTCTGCAGTTGGATAGGTTTCGAGCTCTGGTTCTGTACTCGGATAGCCATCGTAGCCCTGCTGTACAAACACTTCAGCACTTCGATATACCGACAGTCAACTTGGCACCGCTGAAGGGACTGTAGCACCGCCCAAATGCCGCACATATGCCAGGCAAAGTGGCAGATTGTACTCTTCGGTCTTCTGTACAATCTGCCGCAAGGTATGTATGTGGTCTATGGTACTGAAGCCTTTTCGGAAACCGGCTTGTTCGGGAGGCTGGAAGTCGTCGAGTCTGCGTGCGAGACGATTCGTAATGACTCTCCAAAATAGCATGTAGACGCGGCTCAGAAGGGAAATCGGTCTGTAGTTCTTCAAGAGAGCGTTGTCGCCTTTCTTAAAGAACAAGACCACCGCGCTTCTGCTCCACGCCTCCGGAGTAGTGCCACCATGGAGAACGGAATTGAAGAGCTTCTGAAGGACTTCAAGTACCGGTGTTCCACCCGCTTTCAGAAGCTCTGCTGTAATTCCATCCTCGCCCGTATCCTCGTCCATTTAATTTTTTAAATATTTGAAAAGAATAAAAAAAGACAGATGTCACAAATATTGGAAAACAAGAGAATGTTTCTCTGTAAAAATGTATTTTTCCCTTAAATTGTATCACTTCATTTAATTTGATTATCCAAGTACGATATTATAATTTATATATTATGAAGACACATATTTTAATGATTTCTTATATATATAGTTTTAATCACACACATATTTTTATTTAAAAACTGCATCCTAACTACCACGCGTGCTGCGCGTGAACATTGGTAATTGGATTAGTAAGCTGAAGTGGCAATGGGCCGGCCATATAGCTCGAAGAACCGATAACCGATGGGGAAGAAGGGTTCTCGAGTGGCAGCCTCGTACCGGTAGGCGTAGTGTAGGGCGACCCCCCACTAGATGGAGTGATGACTTGGTAAGACATGCAGGAAGTCGATGGATGCAGGTGGCTCAGGACCGTGCTTTGTGGCGTTACTTGGGGTAGGCCTATATTCGGCAGTGGACTTGTGAAGGAATGATGATGATGATGATGATATAAAATCAATAATACCTACGTGTGCTAAGCCACTGAAGTTGTATCGGTGACCAAAAATACACAAACCAAATGCTCCACTACGTCCCATAGTGAGCCAAATCGATTCACCAACTTACAGATTGGCTCAACACTTAGAGAAAATATTGTCATCGTTCAAGTGATGTCACTTGAGCAACAAGAGCACACAGAAAGAGTCCTACCATTTTGTCAGCGAGATTCTACATCTGGCAAACAATGAAACTATGGTTAGTTTTGATGTGCAGTGATTATTCACAAGCTCATCTGTTGAAGACTGTCTCTTAATTGTAACTAGAAGGCTGGCAGAAAACAAAATGCGCATAGAATATGCAGTATTACTCAGACACTGCTTTACATCTGGCTACCTATATTTTTTTATATCTTAAAAACAGTGTACATGCTGGCTTACAGTATGCCCAAAACGTTAGCATGCTAATTTACAAATAACAGTTGTAAATAATAGCAATAATACAATATACATGTCAAAAGGTCTAATAAATTAAATAATACATGTCCAATAGATCAAATAAGTAACAAATTAATAAAAATACATGCCTACTACTATTGTGGAAGGAGGAGTTCTATAAGCAAGTAGATGGTGTGGCGATGAGCTCAACTGTGTATCTTCCATTGTCGCCGAAATACACATGGAAGACTTTGAAGAGCAAGCCCTGCTCCCCTAAATACAAGATTCTACAAGCGGTACGTAGACGACACTTTCAAAATTCTTACTACCTTTAGATAAAGTAACTGCATTTTTAGACCATCTTAACTCCATAAATTATAAAACTCAGTTCACAATGGAGTTAGACGCAAACAATTCTTTAGCTTTTCTAGATGTTGCGGCTATTAGGTCCCGGCTGCAATTCCAGGAATATTGACCCTAATATTACCGCACAATCCTTGGCAATTTTAACGCCGAATGGCCGGTTCACGTTTAACCGATCATGCGGGGAGATCTGTTTATGACTATGTCTTGGCATATGGTCTGACACAACTGCTTCCTTAGCCTACGCGGATTCTATATGTGCAGGATCATGCACCTTCCCAGTTGAGCCTTCTGCTGTCCTTCATCCAAAAGAATATCAGATCTTCGTCGACGCCCCTCTTGGCTCCTCGGCCCATTGTCTAGTCTAGCGTATGGTGCCACTCACGATAACATTTCGGTTGCATTCTGCAGGCTGTCGCCGTGTTTGGCTTTATAGGTCGGCTGATTGGGATGTGATGCGGTGGTTCTTTGCATCGTAACCTTGGGGCGGGTTTGCTTCTCGCTGGACGTTGCCAACGTTGTTTCTTATTCTGCCGCTGATATGGTACTTCAAGGTATGGAACTTTTTATTCCTTTTTCTGTGGTGTCCATCGGTGGCAGTTCCCAGCCACGGTTTGGTCGCTCCTTTAAAATAACAACACGCTATAAGCAGAAGTACTTGTAGCGTGCGGGCCCGGGCTGACGCATCAACGTCCCGGAATGTAAGCATCAGCGCCCTTAAAAAGAAATATAATTCCGCCTCCAAGTCCTCCAAAAGAGTCATTGTCAAAGTCAGAGGATATAGGGAGAATTGGCGATAAACTAGTTCGCCTTTTGTCGGGAACCTATGAATTCTGGTCTCCGTTTTGTCTGTCCAAAGGAACGTCTGCCAGCCATTTCTCCCATCTCTGCACAGGGAGGACAACTCATTGGCCCATGCCAAAAAGGAGAAAATCGATCAGCTAGGCTCGTTCTTTACGTCTAACTCGACCGTCGATGAAGGAAGCCGCCGAACATCCTGCCATGTAAGTGCTCCATGCTGTATGCGCGGTTCAAACAGCACCCGGTTCGCTAAGTACTCCTCTCACTAGACGTCAACAAATCGAGTGGGCCTGACGGTATTTCCCAATTGTGCTGAGAAGGTGTGTTCCAGAGTTGGCACCGGTTCTAACGCGTCTTTTCCGGTACTCCTACTGCCTAGTCGTAGTCCCAAAAGAGGACTTTCGTCCACCCGATCCCTAAAAAAGACGACCGCTAAGACCCAAAACAATGGAGTCCAATACTAACATGTTAAAGCACGTTAATGCTACTGTGTTTACTTGAAAAGAATCGGAGATGTCGAAAATATTCCATCTGAACTGTGTGTTCGTCTGCCACTTTTATTCTATAAAAAAATTATCAATATCATATATTGAACATTTTTCAATATATGGAAGAGTTCTATATTCAGCAGTGGATTTATAACTAGGACTACAACCTAGTAATGGATGAATGGACAGATGGAATTAATAAGCTATTAAAATACTAACAACTGGGTAACACAGATAATAAAGTTATCTGTGTTGTGTCTGCAGTGTATACATAATAGACGACGAATAACGATAGCCTCAGTATTATTAAATTAAATTCATTCAGTCGATTATATTAAAAGCATCGTCGCGATAAGAGTGCATGATAGTTCAAGGAGAGACGCGACGACAGTTAAATGGCTTTCAACTGTACAAATTGAACGAATATGTCTTACCTACCTACCAGATAAAACCCCACGGTGGTCACACTTGACCGTGATTTACGTAGCTGAGAGGTCCTGGAATCTTCATTCGGAATGCTACTTGCTGCCTCCAGTATCGTCGCAGTGCTATCACTAGACAAGGCTTTTGTTAAGTTAAGCCAATCCGCTTAACCGTGTGTGGTGGGGTAGAAATGTACCCATAATATCCCGTGGGTGTCGTAAGAGGCAGCAGAGGGAAACAGAAGCTAGAGATGGGCAGCTACTCTTCCTGATACAACTCGTAATAATAAAAAGCTGCGGTTGCCAACCCCGTCTGCCTACGGTGGCAACTATGGAGGTTAGAGAACAGGAGAACAATCGCCGTAGAAAATAGTGTCCCAGAAATATGGACACCATAAGTGAGGCGCTGCGATCGCTAAGTTCGCTCAATAAAAGTCATTTTCAGTCTATTTTTCTGATCAGATGCTAAACCACTTGCACATCCACGCACAATAAAATATTTCTCCTTTATTTAATATTTCTTTTTGTCAAAAATTACAAAATTACGCAGCATGAAAATTTTATCACCAATGACGCGAAGAAAATTTGTACATTATTCAACTAACTTCATCTACTTGCACTCATAAACAGCTAACTTCATAGTTACTACTCACCGCCGTCAGCGCCGCTATGAATTCTACAATTTTCAAGGACAGGCGGGCTATGCTTTAGTACGTAGCGATCGTTCTCCTGTTCTCTAACCTCCATGGTGACAACTATGGCAAATATCCCTTATAAATCAATTTATGGGGAAGTCCTTTATTCAGCAGTGTACTTTTATACGCTACAATGGAGGACAATCTTACATCAAATGGGAGGGGAGGGGCATCCTAAGCAAAAATTGAGATATATTCAAGAAAGTGGTAAAATATCTTTCGACCCTCCTTGAACATGTACTTAATCAATAGTTTAGTATTTTGGCTAACACTACATCTTGACCTGTGATAAATAAAATCTTTAACTTAAAGAGCTATTGGAGCACAAATGACTTTATACGTGGTAGAGCCACGAATGGGTCGGCTCGACCGGGAAAGGAACACCAGCGTAAAATAGCAACTTAATGCTGCTGTGTTTCGTATGTATACTTACCTAATAGAACGGGGGAGTGGGCGGAGCCCGTGTAGCCACTAAAATGTCACTAACACGTCAATTCACAAGTATAAATGTCAACACGAGATGTGTTTTGACGTTACAATCGTTTCCAAATTTGGCATGCAAATTATTTAGAAAATGCCAAATTGCACCCTATTTACAAATAAATATGTATTAAAATCTGTCTGTCAACACAGCGAATCGGGTTTGTAGTAATGTCCTCCAGACCGAATTTCGGTCATGGCGGCCTGCCTCAGCCAACAGGCCCTGCCGGCATGACCATCGGCCATGCCATCGGCACAGGATAGGATTATAGTGCCCAAGTGTATGCGCAAGCACAGGTGCACTCTCTATTCCCTCACTCTCATAATCCAATGGGACGGTAAACCGACACGACCGGAGAGAGATCAGGCGCAGGACCAACGGCTTTACGTGCTTTCCGAGGCACATGGGTGAGACAACGTCAACTTCCTGACTCCGGGCAGCTACTGAGAATTTCTGGACAGAAAAACTCAATAATTGATTTTTGTAGCCCGACCCGGGATTCGAACCCAGGACCTCATGATCAGCAGTCGCACTACTACAACCACTAGACCAATGAGGCAGTCGGTCGGCAACGGGTTCGTAGTAGTGATAATGCGACGTTATAGCTTGTATGTGTGCTAACGGCGACGCCTATCGTCGTACAATATAAGGTTGACAGCCATTCTATTGTGTATTATAGTATTCTATGGTCGAGCTGACCCATTCGTGCTACAACTATACTACTAATGTAAGTAAAACGACAGAAGCCTAATAACTGGGTGCGGATCGCGAACCAAAAAGGTCGTGGGCTCGAATCCACCATTTGACTACTGTCGTGAACCACTCTTTACAAGCCTTTCAAGCTTACCAGGAGTGGTTAAAAGGAATATTACTAATTTTAATTAATAAGATTACTAAAATTAAAAAAAAATAGCTATTTTTTTTTAATTCCAAGGCTCTACCACGTAAACCACGTTTCTAAAAGGCAATGAAGTTTTACTGCCCTATGGCCACTGCGTGGTCTAAGACCATACCATATCAAGCAAGGGTTGCGTAAATTTGTGAGAAGAACCTTCATTCAATCATTTAATAATGGTCAAAAAAATTATAGGGAACAAAAACTCATTATTTTCTTTTTTAAATCTTTAATAAAAAACTCTTTATGAAAACATGTTAACAACAATATTATTAAACAATGTATTTCTAAAACAATAATATCGAACAATCGAGAAACACCATGTGCTACAGTTAAGCAGAGCTTCTCAAACTTACAGAAACAACTATATCTAGGGGCAAGAAAATGTACAACAAAAACAATGTAATTATGTGCGGATGTGAGAAAATAGTGTATTATTTTTTTATTATAATATATTGTCTTTTATTAATTTTTGCTTTTATAAATGTGATGTAGTTATTGAATACAATATCTTCCTAAAATAATCTTCGTAAAAAATCGAGGAAATTTGCAACATCCTTATAAACTTAGAACGCATTTTCAGGTAAAATATTTATGATGTCGCCATAGACATTATGGTCTGGGTATAATATGTTATGGCTAAAAGCCAAAAAAATGCAATTATATGTGATTGTTCATACTCAGGTGTATTCGTGTTATATTTTGGTCCAAATAATTTATAAACAATATAAATGTCCGCGGCTTTTAGCTTAAACTATAGCCGCTAATAGTACTCGATATTAAAGTTAATAGAAGTCATAATCATTTTAATTATTTCACCGATTTTACCATACCAGGTTACACTCGGGAGCAACCGGCCAAAACTAGTTTTAGCCGTGAATAAATCGAATCGTTTAACCAAGCGTAATCGATTGCACATATTTAGTTGTAAATGAAAAAGTTGTAACAAGGAAGTGATTTGAAAGAAATAAAACATTATTTTTTGGGGAAGCATAGATATACATAGTAACTGAAATATAGAGCAAAAGCTCGCATAAGACGATGTTATGCAGCAATTATCTGATCAACATTCGCCATGTTACATACAACGATCATACATATTTCAATGAAACATAGATTTATTCTTGTAATTAATTAAAATGTCAACACTTTAACCACTGTCGAGCGAACAGGTAAAGAAAACTGAATTTATTTAGTATTCTTTAAGTTACGTTAACAATATTTTTTTTACTATTCTAAGCCAGTGATTGACTACTATTCCACTAGATGGTTAGCGGTGCTGTAACCAAAGCGCACTGACTTAGCTTGGAAAAAGTCTTAAGGAAGGAAATAACAAAAATAACATCTAAGAGGCTTTAGTTTCATAATATATCTATATACTGTATAGAGTGAATATATCTGACTTATTGCACGACAAATATAAAATATAAAATTGGTAAAAAATATGAGGGCTTATGCGGCAATATAATTTCTAACTACTTCGCAGCGATATATTAAATAGTTATTACTACACAATAGGCACTTTATTAAAGGTTTTAATACTAGAGTCCGGTATTACTACATCGAAGATTTTATTGTAATGATGGAAGAATCTGTGAGGTATAACAATACAAATAATATTTACTATCGATATCTAATCAAACACATCACTAAATTAAGTGCGAGAAAGACGCCAAATAAGTCGTTATTCATCTTTCTTACTCGTTTTTCATAATATTATTTTAAGATTAAATTATGTAAAGGAAAAATAAATGACCATGGTACCATGGTTGCTGTAGTTTTAAGAGGATATCCGGACTGCATGAATCTTCATATAATTTTGATAAAACGGAGGAATGCTTTTACATTGACTAAACATAGCTAGGATATCCTCCTGTTTTTTTATATGTATATTGTTATGCAAAACTTTTTTGGGAACCTGTTCTAATGAGGCATCTCCGAGTTTTTCTGCCACCAGAGCAGCGCATCTTACGAATGAGGTGAAATATTTGACAATTCCATAGCGTGAGAAGTATATTTGTTAGAAAAGTGAAGAGAATAATAGTTTTTTTTTAAACATTAGTAAAATTTTATAAGAATTAGATTAGAAATGGATAAACCCAAGTACGGATTCCTAAAAGTAGACGAATTAAAAAACTACATGATGTGTAAAAATTAAATAACACAGCAAATGAGGCATTGTGTTGTGTATACACATACACAAGAAAGCAAAAATCTTATCATTAAAACGCAACTTTTTAATAGGGATGACTGTGTATGCGAAACAAATAAGTTCACCTCAATTCGCACTAGTGACATCTGGTGAGCGTAAGATTACGCATTGTCGTTAACAAACGTAGTTAAAGAGGTCATCGAAATATTTCTATAATTTTACATAATTATAATTACAACAAATATAACTAATGGATGTATTTAATTACAAAAATATACAAAACTACACCTTAGACTAATCATTTTTACACATTTACACCATATTCAATAAAAATGTGATATATAGCCATATAATATAATATATAATTTCTAAGAAAGATTACATCACTCGAGACAATTGGGAAATTATTTAAAAAAATAACCTCGTCTTCTTACCTACCTAGACTTCTTAGGCTGGTAAGTACTAAAACAAAATGTAAATACATTAGCAAGTTACTGACTTCTTTCGGCAAAAATGACCCGTAACGTTCAAAAGTAACAAAAATATAACTTATCTATCGCAGAAAGGGAATTGTAACTCTAAAGTCAAAAATATACGATAGATTTAGTAAAGTTTTATGTACGTACTAACAAAATGCTTAGTATATCTAGTGCAGTCTATAGTCCACTGCTGTACATAGGCTTCTTCCTCTGTATATTTTCTAAGGGGGGGGGGATTCTACCACAGTTGCCACGCTTGGCATTCTCAATTATTTTAATTGTTATCAGGAAGATGTTGCTAGTCATCTTTTGTTTCAGTTTCCCTGTGTTGCCCGCTACGACACGCACGGCACGATATGGGCTAGTAGATGTTCTTACACCGCCACTGCACGATACTTAGTCTAATATTAATATAAACTAGCGCGCCAGGCAGACGTTGTTCTGCCCTTTTCGGCGACCCTTTGTCATGTCCTCTTAAAAATCCTTAAGTTCGCAAAAAAAATTTGTGAGTCACTCATAGGCCAAAAAACTATCCTATCTCTCTTTTCTTTGATTAAAATCGGTTAAGTAATTTTTTGTTTGTGAGGCATTCGCAGCCGAACATGGGCTGAAATACAATGCACAAAAAAGTCAGTATATGATCTTTGGGGCCGGACGGGATCGTACGCGTAATGTGCCTCCTATTAAATTGAATGGCACACCATTAACTAGGGTTGACTCTTTCAAATATTTGGGTCATATGGTTACATCCGACCTCAAAGATACTACTGACATAGAAAGGGAACATAGGGCTCTGTCGGTTCGTGCAAATATGGTTGCACGTAGGTTCGCGAGATGTTCAAGGGAGGTTAAACTCACTTTATTTAGAGCGTTTTGTACATCTCTTAACACTTGCAGCCTGTGGAGGGACTACACGCAACGGGCCTATGGAGCTCTCTGGATCCAATATAACAATGCGTTCCGGGTGCTGATGGGGTCGTCCCGACGCTGCAGCGTATCAGCGATGTTTGCTCAAGCACATATAGATTGTTTTTACGCAACTTTGCGTAAAAGAGCTGCATCGCTGGTGCGTAGGGTAAGGCCCAGCCCCAATGGCATTCTTAAAATGATAGGTGACAGAGTGAACTGTCCCTATCTGCAACATTGTTGTGGACTGCATGTGCCCAGCAGCTAATTAGACTGCTGTTTATGTGCATTACAGCATTTAGTAATAATTAATAGTTTTAATATATTTGTCTCATCATATTTTGTTAAATTATTTGATTTTAATAATTATAATTTTAAAAAAAATTTAATGTAAATAAAAATAAGTCCTGGATACTTGAAATTAAATAAATAATAATAATAATTTAGGAGTCCATCGCGGTCAAACAACGTGACACGTAATTTATTATATATATATATATATATATATATATATATAGATATTAATAATGTGGGTGTCGTAAGAGACGAGTCGTAGAGGGAAACTGAAACCGAAAATAGGGAGCAATATTTTTCTGATAACTAGTTACAACCTGCGGTAGCCAGGCGTGGCAACATTTGTCCTTTTGAACTCACTTTTATTCCTAGCCTCGCATCTATCTATCTATCTATCTTCTTTTAATCAAGATCAAGGACCGATGACAATACAATAATTTATTAACTTTATCTTAGTATCCTGATCAGGATGAAGAGGATAAAATAAAATAATTATCCGGATCATCACAGCTAATGAGCAATGCGTGTTATGTTTTTTTTTTAAATTCTTATATTATTTAAGTTAATAACAAAACACAGAGGATATTTTTGTATAAATTATATCGTCAGAATTCTAAAATTCCCTACACTGTGCACACCATTTGAATGCTTAGCGGTCCACCACTGTGCGATTTACTAGTTTTTTTCCTCGCACCATTTTTTTATGAAATTTTTTACCATCGACGGTTTTTCGGACCGATACGACTTGGGGACCTTCACAGGACGAGCTCACTTCGTTTTAAGCACCTGCAATTCCTCTAGTGTTGCAATTATTTATGGGTGGTAATCACGTACTATCAGCTGAGCCGCACGCTCGTTTGCCGTATGTTCTTATATATAAAAATACTTATGGCTTATGTGATGGAATTCTATGGCTGGATTAACCCTATAACATTGGTTATTCCAACAGTTAGGCACCAATTACTAAATTTCACGATAATTTATGGCGTACCGATCATTTTCTAAATAATTTACAATATTGTTGCTGTGAAAAGATGTTTTGTGATATTGTTGTGATAAGTACAGTAAGTTTCTGAAATATCATTATTTTATAGGTTAAGGATGACTAACGAGCGCCAGTCCACCTGATGGTTACTGTATGCTGTGGCCATAAACAATCCTCGATTAATAATTAAAATGCAGGTGCGTTGTCACCCGAGATAATCGATCATTTTCTTAAATATTAACGATATTGTTGTCGTGATAGGACGATTTGTGACAATGTTGCGATAAGTACATTATAGTTGTTGAAGTATTCATATGTGAATTTGTATTAATAGTGGTTAATATAGCGCATAGCGCCATGTTATGGCACGCTATCTTTCCATAGCGCACAGCGTGTGCTATCTAAGCAGCCGCCACGGCGATATGGCGCTATTAATATCTAGCGGCAACTTCTTCTAGCAGCAGAGCTATAAGGACTGGACGTGTGACGCAAATTTGATCTATTTACGTTTCTTCCCCATCAATTGCCACTTCAGCTTACTGATACATTATGCTGTGTCGGTCACTCATTATAAATTCATCATCACGCAGAGAAACTGTGCATCATAGCCATCTCAATAACCCGCTGAGTATATATGTATTGTACAACAAAATAATACATCAATATACTTATAACTATTTCAAAGAATATACAGAAATGTCAATGACTTCAAAAAATATAAATTCATTACATTACTAGTCTTTCTATTTACATAGTCAACGTTTAAATTTGATTGCTACTATATAACTGGTAAAAATTACAACTTATTAAAATGAAATTGGTAAATGTCATTTATGTATATAATATTACTTAGCTTTTTATTAGCTAATGGTATAAACACATAATAATTTATATTCCGCTCTGGGTTTTCGTCAAAGATTAAGTCTCAGTAAAGTATGAAATGGTAAATATGGAACACTTTTACTTTTTCGAATGATTTGCTTGTGTCACTGGGTCTCATCGGAGACGGACGTTTCGTTCAAAATGGGCGCCGTTGCTGGAGATTTCAGCAGTTTCCTCATCAAGAAGACGATTCCAACTACCAATAACAATATGCCGATTGCCTGAAATTAAAAAGGTACGTTGTATGAAAATGTACCACATAAATGATAGATTTTGAAAATGATGAAATAAGGATTAAAAAGATTCTAGAAGTAGAAAGAAAGAAACAATTTAATTTGGGAAGAAATTAAGTAAAGAAAGAAACATATTTTTTTGAGAAGGAAGATAGAAATAAAAAAGAAAGAAGCATTTTATTTTATGTAGTAAAAAAGGAAGAAAAAAGAAAACCTTTATTTTAGCACCGACCAAAAAATCTTACCTAAAGTACGCGTCAGTCATGCGTCAGTAGCGTATATAGCGTTAGTAGTTTTTTTTTGTTTTCCACTTAGTAGTGATCGTTTTGTTTTGGCAACTATCACATTATTTTCCACACGTTCGGGTTGATTGGGAGAGAATGCCAAAAGGCATGACAACCCTTTGCGATCTTTTTGTGGTGTACAGTAGAGTATAAATAAATAAATAAACTGGTAACTTACAGTGAGCGCGTAGAATCCGTAAGGCATGCTGTCTCGCAAGTTGAGGGCGAAACGAGCGAGACGTGCGTAGTTCTCGTCGATGCGCACCTCCTGCCTGAACCAGAACATCGGCACCAGCACGTCAGCGTCCGGCAGCTGGTTGTTCAGCCTGGAAGAGAATGGCTTAAGTCAATAAGACCACCATTTGTAAATCCGCCCATTGTAGGGCATTCGCCACAGCTAATATTCGCGCGGTGGGAACGGCGAGGCGTCTAGCGACTAAAACAAATGTATAGAAATGTATGGATCAAGCCACGCGCAGCGGCGAGTGGCGAAGCGACCGGCGAAATTTACCGGGCGAACCGCACGGACGACTGGCGGCGCGGCGGGCGACTGAACCAAAAGCATGAATGGCAGACGCGGCGAATAGTATAGGGAACAAAATAGTTTAGTTGTTTTAGCCGCGAAAAAGCCGGGACGTATGGGCCGACAAAAACAACCTAAAATTCTATCAGCATTGACTTTTATTTCCAATTCTGGTTGAATATTAACAGGAATATAATCGAAGGTTTTGTCACTCACTCTGGTATACTCGAAATTTTTTTTCTGGATACATTCGGTATTTGTTGTGGAATTCTCCATCTATAACCCGATTCCTATTCAAATCATGTACTCCGCAATGTCTTCCAAATATTATGTCTTGAATTAAAAAAACAATTACTTTCTCAACAATATCGAGATTACTTTGATAAAGACATTTCGCTCTCAGCTTCGTGGTCCCGTGCGACGCATCGCCGTTCGTGCCGCCAATCCCCGTGGTCAGTCCGTTAATAATGAAAAATGTAGGTAGTTTTGTTTATTAAATTATATTTTTCATGAATGAATGTGTGCTTTTTATTGTATGATGTCGTTTTTGAAAGTTTTTCGAAGTGCATGCGTTGCGAGATCATGAGATAATTTTTCAGTATAACATTAAAATGAGTCATAGAGATGACTTATAGTTACATAGAGACATAACAGAAAGTTCAGTGTGCAGCGATGAGTAATCGTTCAAGTTCTGATTTCCCGAAAAGGGTAAAACGCACATACACGAATGTGCAGTATTTTTTTTTCCGATATTTATACGAAAAATACATACATGTTTAAAATACTTTAGTATAACTCATGTAGGCCAAAATAGCGACAAGTTTTTTAGTCTTTTTTATTAGATTAGTAATCCAAATTCTCAATTATTTTCACCTTCCGCTCCGATATTTGATTTACTAGACCTGGCAACACTAATACACATATATAGCAAAAGGCACTGTTTTCGAAGTGCATGCGTTGCGAGTTCATGAGATATTTTTTCAGTATAACATTAAAATGAGTCATAGAGATGACTTATAGTTACATAGAGACATAACAAAAAGTTCAGTGTGCAACGATGATTGATGATGAACGTGTGCATATATATATATATATATATATATATATATATATATATATATATATATATATATATATATATATATATATATAGCACACGACCTTAGAAAAGCTGCAGGTGTAATCAACGCCGTACAGAAAATCACAGGTGCTGGCAGTCGTTTCATTTGTTTTAATGTCAAGGTAACTGTAAAAATGCATATAGTGTCACAGTGTTAATGCTGCTGTTTTGTATGGTGAGTGAATGGAACCGGAGGCCTTTTTTTCTGGAAACGAGGCATTAGTTAGTTACTTAGTCCCCAGGGCTGACAACGCCTTTATTCTATAAAAAATATCAAGTTCGAGTTAAGTCAAGATGCACTCACGTGATACCAGACACGTGGCGCACCAACAGGTTGATCTGCAGCTGCGCTTGCACCATCAGCGGCATGCCCGTGTACATCTCCAGCGCCAGTTTGAAATTATACTCGCTGAAAATTGAACACAACGCTTACAATCAAACCGTAAAAGATTTAGATGCAAAAAATAATTACTATATTTTAATCTGTGGAGTCCAGTTAACACATCGGATTAGCACATGTCACATTTGTAGACACTCAGAACAATTAGTTTTTAAATATTATTTATAAGAATTATACAAGCCTCGTTACTAAATTACGACATTTCTTAAGATAAATAAATAAAGAGAATTTACGGGTTGTTCTGATTATCCACCCTAGGGTGGATAATCGACAAAGCGAGTTCGTTTATTCACCCTAGACCGAGTAGATAATCGGAATTCATTTTTTGATTGTTGTTCCACCTTTCCATCCCAAGTACAGTTCAACAGAAAATATTACTATACTTTAACATATTATTGATTAATTATTAAAATTTGTTAAGTATCGTACTATTCTCAATACTGTGTTTATATAATTGAAATTAATTGTAGTAAACATTTCTTTTATCATGAGATATCTCCTAGATAAATGACGTAAATTATGTCAAATTGAATGATATGTAATAGAATCATTAAAAGTATTTATTTATTTTTATTTGAAGCGACAGTAGCCTAATGGCAGGGCGCGCACCGCGAACTCAAAAAGGTCGTGGGTTCGAATCCACCATTCGACTACTGGCGTGAACCACTCGTAACACAAGCAATTTAAGCTTACCACGAGTGGTTAAGGGGAATATTAGTAATGTTTATAGCATCGTTAATATCCTTTTAAATAAAAAAAATAAAAAAAAATAAAAAAAAAATCAGTTTTGACCTTTATACAAGAGGTATGTGTATGTATTTTTATAAATATGCTAATGTCTTCTAAGTAATTAATCTTGGGCCAGTTTCTACCATGTTTTTATAAACGACTGTATACAGCCGAGGGGGAAAATCAGCAGAAAAATAATATACGAATTCCGACTATCGACCTCGTCTGGTGTGGATAAACGAAAACACGCGATGCAGGGTATTCACCCTAGGGTGAATTTCTTAGGGTGGATAAAGGGAATAACCCGAATTCATTTCAAATGACGACCTTCCGCCATTATGCCCCTGAAATACGTCCGCTTCGCAGGTTGATGTAGTACTTGAGTGACCGTGTAGACGGCGCTGTTACAGAATTATTTCATTTGTAAAATTTGTTTTAAAAGATTTCTACCTTAAAGTTGCCAACTTATTTGAAAACCTCTGAAATGGGAGTATTCACCTACTGATTTTGTGTGTATCTATTAATTTTAAAATTTTATTTCTCTTTTTACCAATCAAATAATTCTGTAACAGCGCCATGTACACAGTCTGTCGGTTGGTATGGAGTTTATTCAACGGTGCTGTTATTAACGCCGCATAGATTAAGTACATTAGTTGACAGTAAAACAAATGTTATTGACCTTCGTCTGCAGCGGAGTTTGTCCGATACAACTAGGGTTACCAGTTACCGTTTTATGTTTTAGAGAATTATGTTAGATTAAATATAGGACCGTGTAGTGGCGGTGTAAAAACATCCATCACCCCATATCGTGCCGAGCGTGTCGTAAGTGGCAACACAGGGAAAATGCTGCAGTGGACATTTATAGGCTGCGATGAATGGATGGATGGAGTAAACAAAGGACACAGGATCAAATATAGGGTATTATATAATTTTTCAGATCACTAGCGACATATATTCATACGTGGTAGAGTCACGTTGCAGCTATATTACGGTTGTAGCACGAATTGGGCGGCTCGACCGGGGAAGGACCACGCTCCCACAGAATACCAGCGTAAAATAGCTGCTTAAAACTGCTGTGTTTCGAATGATGAGTGTAGAGATCCGGAGACCCTTTATTACTGGAAAAGAGGCATTCCATCTCGGGATTGATAAAACATCTGCATTTTGGTTCTTAATTTAAGATTTAGAAGTTTATGGGCCATAGCATCCATTTACATCAGGTGGGCTGTATGCCAATTCGTCACCCTTAATCTATAAAAAAATAATATTCACTAAAAGGCCAACCCCATAGATTACCTCATAAGGGGGATATTTGTCGCAATTGGTATGCTTGGCAGGCGGGTTGGCAACCTGTTTTTTTTTACTTTTTAGCTACTTTTAGGATGACGAAAAATTCTGACAAAAACAAATCCTGCTGTAACAAAAACGAAAATTTGATAAAATAAGTTGTATTTGGTTATCTCAAATGTTAATGATGACACATTATTGGATACTGCTCAGGCGATGTCGGTGTACGCTATAAGTATTTGAAAGAATTAAATACAAAACATCTCAGTATCATGTATTTGAAATACCAATTACAAGCTAAATTTAAGCAAGTAAAAGAAACAAAAATACGTATTTCAACTAAGGTATTTCATTTTGACGGTTTCGTCGCGCAGTGGCTTAGCAATGAGTTGCAGCGCTAAGGGCCGCGGGTTCGAATCTAGCACGGAACATGTTTTTGTATGGCCCGCAAATAATTTTTCCTTTTTTTTAAATGTACGTGTATAAACTGATGCAGGAGAAAAAACAAGGAGAAAGAGGAGTTCATATTGTGGAATTAACTTATTTTTAAATTACAAGTAATTCACTATAACATAGCCATGCCTAACATTATAAAGCTCCGTACTGACATTAAGTGTTAAAATAAATAAATAAATTTATTATTATTACATGGTTTGTTTAAATATATACATAAATCCATTGTTGGGACACCTTTTAAGTAAATATATGCCTGTGCCCGGATGTCCCGCTATTCCGTAGAAAAATTACAAAAAAAAAATCAAACTTAATATTACTCGATAGATTTACTCTAAAATGAGTAAAAAACAACGTGGGTACAGAACGGAGCAAAACTCTCAACTAAAAGACATGCATCGAACCGTCGCGATGTAATTAATTTAATAAAAATGAGAATTAAACCTTACTCAGTAGGATTAAGTCCGTCAATCTTGTCTGCATAGTAGGGATCCATCCCCGTGAAGTGTGGGAGCGAGACAAAAGCTGGTGCACCGAAGCGACACGACGATACGTTCAGCGCTCCTGATGGGAGACAGTTCTCATCGCGGATTTCATCGCAGTAGCATGCCTAGAGAAAAGAATAAAATTAAAAGTATACAGTGTAATGGCAGTGGCATAATGTTCACCTATTTTGGTAGGGTTGTCACAATAGATGAAGACAAATTAAACAAAACAAACTTAACACACATTACATACGAGAGTGGATTGAAAAGTACTCGGCCTAACACAGATCCATTCAATTCTAAAAATCAAATCTACCCACATTATTTAGTTCAGTTCAGACTAGTTCATTGTGTGAAGTTCGAAACGTGTGCGATAATTAGTTGTGATTTTATAAATTTATTAACAAAGTAATCGGACATAATTTCCGCGAATGGAGCAAATCGAGCAGCGTGCCGTCATTAAGTACCTCCATAAGAAGGGGCTATCATCAAAGCCATCCATGATGACATGGTCAGTACATTAGGCGATTGTGCTCTGTCATATTCATCCGTCAAAAAATGGATAGCAGAATTTAAGCGTGGTAGAGAGAGTGTGAAAGATGAACCCCACTCTGGAAGGCCTTCGACGTCAACTACTGACGAAAATATTAAAAAAGTACTTGATATAATAATGGGAGACCGCAGATTAAAAATTAGAGAGATAACCGAGATTATAGGCATCTCTTATGAACGAACTCAAAACATCATTGTCAACGAGTTGGGTTTCCACAAGGTGTCTGCGAGGTGGGTTCCGCGACTGCTTTCAGTTGAACAAAAAAGGACGCGATTGACTATTTCACGCGACTGTTTGGAGTTATTTGAAGCCGCTGCAGATGATTTTTTGAATCGTTTTGTTACTATGGACGAAACATGGGTTCATTACTGTACACCGGAAACAAAACAACAATCAAAACATTGGAGAAGGCCTGGTTTACCACCCCCTAAAAAGGCTAAGTCGATTTTGTCGGCAAATAAGGTGATAGCTTCAGTATTCTGGGACTCGAAAGGTGTGATTATGATTGATTATCTTGAAAGGGGTCAGACTTTAAACTCTGATTACTACTGCACCTTACTACGTCGTTTACGAGAGGAAATAAAAGAAAAACGTCGAGGAATGCTCAGAAGAAAAGTCCTGTTTCATCAAGATAACGCCCGTGTTCACACGTCAGTACAGTCAATGGCTGAAATTCACAACTGTGGCTTTGAACTGTTACCGCATCCGCCGTATTCACCTGATCTGGCACCATCAGACTTCTTTCTGTTCCCTAACCTAAAAAAGCACTTGGGAGGTCAAAGATTTTCGACAAACGACGAGGTCAAAGCAGCTGTAGACGCATATTTTGACTCTAAGGAAGAATCATTTTTTTTCAACGGTCTAAATGCTTGGAAGGGGAGGTGGCAAAAGTGTATTGAACTTGATGGTGATTATGTAGAAAAATAAAAATATAACTGATTTAGTATGTGTTTATTTTCTTGGTTAGGCCGAGTACTTTTCAATCCACCCTCGTACCAACCCACCCACATACCTACAAATGTTTAGTAAAAGCTTGTAATAACAATTAAAAAAAAAACATGTGTGCAGTTCACACGCGGCAGAAGTGAAACCTTCAAATGAAATGAAATATAAAATAAAAATATTTCACAGCAAAGGACTTATTTAATTTTTCATTTTCAACCACAAGTGCGGCAAAAATATAAGATAAGAGTTTCATTTTATAGCATTATATATTTATGTAACAAACATTACTTATAGACTGTGATTTTAGTCTTCTTTCAAATAAAATTGCTTTGTAATAGCGCCATCTACTAAATTATATTGGTAAAGTCATTTTATCGAACAAAATATACATTTTATCGATATAAACACGAATAATTTAATATAAATAAATAAGTTATGAAATCTTCGATTGTAATGAAGGGATTGATTAAAATCAATATGGTTAATTTTATTTATTTAATAATTTGTTATGTTTAGCCGTTTATTTTAACAGTTAAAATGTATATTAACTATCTTTAAAGCTCCGCACAAAATATTAGCTTAAAAATAATAATTGAATGACAGATTCGTACCCACAATCTTTTGAGTTCGCTGTCCGCACCCTGCCATTAGGCTACGTTTGCTTACTACACTGTATTCTATCTCATTCTCACTCAGATTGAATACTATAAGTAGATATATTATACGTTTGTCTCTTTTTTGTTTCATCCAGTTTCAAATCACAATGATGCTAAAGAAGTTTTCACTTCAAAAAGGTAAAACTACACCGTGTAGTACTCTTATTAAAAAAAGGATCATACAAAAAATAAAGGTAGGGGTAGGGGTAAAATAAAGGTAGGACTTGAAAAAGTAATAATCACATATTTACTTACTTATTTTACTCCTTGGGATAGTTAAAATATAGTGATATAATAAATAGTGATATATTTTTATTTTTTCTAGTCTTATTTATACACACAGTACAATATACAACCATTATTAATAATACCACGTTTCTTACGTTAAAATATTCAAACTTGTAACAAAACGACGTACGTCGCACTGACCCTAAGATTGTCCACTGGCTGTGCCAGCGTAATCGGTTTTTTTTAAATCTCACCGCGTACGCGACAAGCGGCCAGTGGTCACGCACACATGCCCCGCGTGCTTGTAGTAGTGCAACCGATTCGCGCGGTTGAATGAAGCTTTATCTCTGTTCCGTTTATCTACTCATGTGGTAACACTTTTCACTTCCCCATATTGTCCCCATAGCGTGGCTGTCGTATGGCAGAGGCACACAAATCAGGAGATGGGCAGCAGCCTCTTCCTAATAACGACTAAAAATAAAAAACTGCGATTGCCAACCGCTTGCCAAGCGTTACAACTATGGCTCACCTAATGGTAAGTATGTAAGTGACAAATATCCCATCTTTGAGGCAATCAATGGGAGAGGCCTATGTTCAGCAGTGGACTTTAATAACACAGGACAGTAACGGTAACGGTATACAACTAGACGATCGGCCTGAGTTGGGTTAGTAGCATGAGTTAATATTTGTGCAAAAACGTAAATGATTGATTATTAGGTCAGATCGAATCAGTTTCCGGTACTGCATTCATTTATTGCCATGTAATGGCTGCGTAAGAAAATCATCCCGTGGTTTTCGTAATAGGCGACATTCATTACACCCTATCGAAGTCCGCTGGTGTAAATAGGCCATCCCTCATATTGCCACATAAGGGATATATTTGCCACAGTTACCACGCTTGGCAACCGCAGGTTTTTATTTCTCTTTGTTATTAAGATGACGCTGCTGCACATATTTTGGTTCGTTTCCCTCTGTCACCTGTTACGACAGCCACAAGAAGATATGGGGTAGTGGGTATTCTTTACACCGTTACTACCTATGTACTACATCACCCCACGAGGGCAATATACCCGAAGTTAAAAGGTTGGCAATGTTACAACCGCGTACCTAGGAAAGCACGTGAAGCTTGACCTGATCGCTCTTCGGTCGTGCCGGATCACCGTCCCATCGGACTATGAGAGTTAGGGAATAGAGCGTGCAACTGCGCTTGCGCATACACTCGTGCAGTACAATCCAGTCTCCGAATGGCCGTCGTGACCGAAATTCGGTCGGAATTTTTATTATAATTATGAGATCAATCTAAATTGTATTTTGGACTTTTCATAGGCTATAACGGTAACGGCAGTAAAAGAGTTACCGCGTAAATAAGATGAAGAAGAACAATTTAAAATAACTAACCTTGTTTGGGTATCGGTATCCGTTGTCGAATATAGAGTCGTTGGAGGCGTACTGCATCCCCTCAATGCCCTCGACGGCGATCGGATTGCTAAAGGGCAGGGTTAGGTACCTGATAAAGAAAGGAAATTCTTTATTACAAGGACCATCACTGGCAGCAAACACACGTGGTACCAGCGTAAATTAGCAGCTTATTGTAGAGTACAAGAGACCGCTTTCGACTGGAAGTGAAGCATTCCATCTTAGTCCTTAGGAGTAATGTATATTGGAAGCATAAACCGTTGACGTACACAACATAAATTAACAAATACGTAATAACGTATATCGTATTTCATTCCAAATCAAAAAAATCATTATCACTATGTATAATCAGTTAATCTTTTAAAGCTTCATTAAAATATCGATATTACATCCTCACATGTCATATAACATACTTTGTTAGTACTTAAAATAATATCTAAAAATACAATATCGGTACGTCTGTTAGTGATCGTATAACTTAGTCCTGTGATCTCAGTTGATCAGTCTGTTTATTTACTTATTTCTTAAAAAAACTGTCTTAAAGAGGTTTAAGATTTTAAATGAATTAAAATGTTTAAAATTCGGAATGGAAGAGGATTATAACACTCTTGCAATCTTTACGTGGTAGAGCCATGCTGATGCATTTTATAGTTATAGCACGAATGCAGCGGCTCGACCGGGAAAGAACCACGCTCGCAGAGAATACCAGCGTCAAATAACAGCCTGATGCTACTTTGTTTCGTATAGTGAGTGTAGTGTACCGGAAACCCTTCTCACTGAAATCGTAGCATTCCATGCATGTTGTTTCTTAATCAAGGATAGACCTAGATATCAGTGGGTCACAGCATCCATTTACCATTAGATGAACTGTGTACATGTTTTTCAAACTTATTTTATAAAAATAATACCAGGATAGCATCACTCACGTGCAAATGTCAGGCGCAAAGACGACCACCTCCGGCTGACCAAGTTCAGGTGCCCACAGCTCCCCTGTGGAACCGCGCACTTCGCCACATTCGTCTCTGTACATTGTGCGGTTCGAGTTTCGCCACATCTCCACGTTGCCCAGCTGCGAGAAGTCCGAGGCGCCGGTGTTTATAACAAATACACCATCGTACTCTTGAGACCCATTGCGCTAAAAAAAATTGAAAAAAAAAAAACTAAATAAAACAAACTTATACAGTATTCAGCACAGTTACGTTCAGAGGCGGTGTAAGAATATCCATAACCCCATATTATACTATGGGTGTCGTAAGAGGCGACAGAGGTAAACAAGTCAGGAGATGGGCGAGGATGCTGCTCTTCTTAATAATGACGGTTGCCAAAGCTCCAAGGTGAGCGATATACGGGATACCGTCAATTCGCTTAATAAGTGTGGTGATTAACGCAAATCTCTCCCTTCTATGGAAGAGGCCTAAGCTCTTATTACAGCTCTTAATAAATCTACTGTTGAACATAAGACGTCCCCACAGATTGCTTCCATAGGGGGATGTTGCCATAGTTGCCACGCTTGACAGGAAGATTGGCAACCGCAGATTTTTTTGTATTCAGTTGCTATCAGGAAGATGCTGCTGCCCATCACCCACGGAATGATATGGGGTAGTGGATATTTTTACACCGCCACTTCATGGTGAAATGGACTTTCATTGGTTGATAACGAACAAGAAGAAACACGTTCATCTCTCCATGTATGTCTACTCAAAAGGTTGTCAATCTATGACACATGTGGCCAGCCTATTTTCACTTTCACTTTACGCGGTAGAGCCATGCTGCAGGTATATTATGGTTGTAGCACGAATGGATCGGGGATCAAGCTGTCACAGAATACCAGCGTAAAATAGCAGTTTCATGTTCCTGTGTTTTGTATGGTGAGTGTAGAGAACTGGACACCCTCCTTACTGGAAACGAGGCAGTTTGATTCTCAAATGAGAATAAATGTAGATGTCTACGGGCCACAGCATTCACTTACTATCAGGTAGACTGTATGCTAATTTATCACGCACATTTTATCGAAAAAAAAAACTTCAGTTTACAAACACGAAAGGCAAATATTCTTGTTTGCCAATGACCTTGGTCAAGCATAATCGATAAGTATGAAAAGGTATTCTGTTCAGTCTAGGAGTTCTTCTGGATTGGTGACCAACCTCTTAGCAATTTCAGCCGGCAAACAGCAGTGCTTGCACAGCTGTGGTCCGGTCTGAAGCGTAAAGAGAGCCAGTAAAATACCAGGCTGTAAGACATACCATCTTAGTCTTCAGGACGTAGCGTGGTCACGCATTAGTAGCCTTCTTTGTTTGAAGTTGGCAGCAGGTTTCACTTACCATCAGGTGGACTGGACTATAAGTTTTTTTTTAAATACGATAGGGTAACAAACGAGCACATAGTCCAATTGATGGTAAGTAGTTGCTGTGGCCCATAGACATCTACCCTCGATTACGAATCAAAATGCAGATGTATTGTCACCGATGAGGACTAAAACGGAATTCCTCATGGGTGACAATCCATCCAGTGAAAAGGGTCTCTGGTTCTCTACACTCACCATACGAAACACAGCACCATTAAACCACTATTTTATTTATTTATTTATTTATAAGGTACACCAACAGCAAAACACATGAAACATTAACAACAACACAATAACAAATGTATATGGTTAAATATGTTTGCCAATTACAGGTATACACAACATTTACCGTAATGTGTAGCTTATTATATTATAATGGTACTGATTACAAAATAACTGATATTAAGAAAAAACTAACTAAGGAATGTGTGTGTGCTGAGAGAGTGAAAAGAAATTGGTAAATTTTTTTTTGAAGCATCGGGCATATTCTTTAAAAAGGTCGATGTCCCGTGTCTTGGTCATAATTTCATTGTATGTGTTATATATTCTGGCTAGCGGATAATGCGCGCCTAAATTAGTTTTGTGGCAAATTATGCTAAATAGTTTTCGAATTGGATATCGGGGATATCTGTACGGGATAACTAAACTGATGTGATCGAGGAGGTGCGTACTTTTGATTTTGTTATGCAGTAACTTGTGTAGAAACATTAAGTCTGCAATGCAATTTTACGCTGGTATTCTGTGAGAGCGTGGTCCTTCCCCGGTCGAGCCGACCCACTCGTGCTACAACCATGATATAACTGCAGCGTGACTCTACCACGTAAAAGTTCATTCGTCACGTCGTTTAAAAAATTGCAAAAATAATTTTTGTCTGAAACAATTCTAGCATAATATGCCTTTCACTACAGTCTTAAACAATATATTTTTAGTATTAATAGCTCTCCATCCATGTCCTTGCGTGCTGGCTCCAAATAGAAAGCTATCGGTGGGGAGTTTCAAGTGGATTGAATTGGAAATTCTTTCGTTGAAAACACGCAGTGCGGTATGTCTCATAGGCGGCTAATGAGGGCATCCACTTTAGAATGATCTCATTTTTTTAGAAAATGTAAATTTTCAACCTTAATTTTGTAACATTAGTTATATTTTACGTCTAAGAGCCACGCTGCAGCTAAATTATACTATTAGACCACGCTGTCACAGAATACCAGCGTAAAATAGCAGCTTAATGCTGGTGTGTTTCGTATGGTGAGTGTAGAGAACAGGAGACACTTTTTACTGAAAAAGAGGCATTCCATCTTAGACCTAATTTAAAAAAAAAACTTATTATACCTGTTGGCAAGTGGTGATGAAAAAAATATTATATAGTATGTTGACAGGGTTTAAGATAAAATTTATTGATACAGATACTAGCACAGTTGTAAATTGCAATTACATGCACCTCATTAACATGGAATTCACGTGTGTGACTAAGATTTTTAATGCAGTTTGCCCTCCTCAAGGTTTAAAACGTCTAATATTTAGACCGCATATCATAAAACAAAATCTTATTCAATTTTTACAGGATAGGATGACACACGAGCACATAGTCCATCTGATGATAAGTGGCTGATGTGGCCCATAGACATCTAAATCTATCCACGATTACGAATCAAAATGCAGATGCGTTGTGACTCGTGAGGACTAAGATGGAATGCATCGTTTCCAGTATAAAGGATCTCCGTTTCTCTACACCCACCATACGAAACACAGCAGCATTAAGCTACTATATTACGCCGGTATTCTGTGAGATTGGTAAAAATATATTTAATAAGCTTGAAGATGAAATAGAAAGTTGTATACCTATTCTATATATACGAATGAAATTGAAGTATCTTTTAGTAATATCGAAATAGCTGCGTTATATTGAGCAGAAGGGGTAATTAACGTAAATAAAAAGTTATCTGCCTGTATGTTTGAGCCAGTCTTCGGAACAGCTGAACCGATGGTAAAGAAACTTCACGAGCAGATAGTCAGCAATGCTAAGAGCGATTTAGGTTACGTTTTATCGGAAAAACTTAAGACGTTTATAAAACAAACGAACAATTAAAAATAAATGGTTTTCGATTATCTAAAGTCCAAATAACGTCTCTCTCCCAGGCGAAACCGCTAGTTATAAATTAAAAACCTGATTGTTATCGTAATGCATTTATAATGTAAGGGATATTTTTTTAATTACCTTATATTGCATAACCATAATTTTATAATATTGCATTTAGTTGTCATGTTGTTTTAATCATATTATGTAGATTAGGTACTCTTTTGACAGTTGTGATTTTAATTTGATTAATGTATTGTATTTAATTTGAATAATTATGAAAATAATTATTCTTATGATACAATATTTTTCGCGTAAACATCTGAAGTATGTGCATATAATAATTTGTCATAATTTATATTAAATGTTTCAACAAATAAAGAATATTAAATAAATAATAATGATTTTTCTATTCACTTTTATATGAAGATAAAAAAGGATGACTGGTGTTATTGTCACTTTTACTTATATAAAAAAAGAAACAATAAACTGAGCTTGGTAATCAGCCACTTCAACGGGAAGAGTTTCATAGTCAATTTTACTAAAATAAAAAAGAATAAAATGAACTCGGTGTTCAGTCGCTTCTTACGACACCAACAGGAGGAGTTTTATAGTAGAGATGTCGCGAATAGTTGTTATAGCGAACAATCGAATAACTCGCCCTTATTATTCGAAATAAAAAAATAATAATATCACGCTTGCGTAGTAGTCTTGAGCTTACCTTTATTTCTTTGTTACCGTAATCTAAAAAAATTCTAAGGAGAAGTATGAAAAAATAAAACGATGAAGTTAAAGAGTTCAGTCTCTAATTATACTGATTTTACATTTTTAAATGATAACAACCCTTTTTTTACTTCCTATTTTACGGCGAATACCTTGCGTTTAATACTGTAGGGGATTTCCCACCCAATCGATTTCGCTTGTGTGGAACTTGTTTTTCCTTTCCATCAGGGCATGGCTTCATACATACCCTCCAGCTGGTGACAAATGTTGCATTAAGAAACAGTCCCCCAATGACAGAAATTCTGACTAGTTCCCACCGCATTGTGACACATTTCAATTACTCGGTATATACAAAGTATTCAATCTGAACTCTGATTCGAGATATTCAAACTCGCTGGAACTCAACATATTACCTAAGAATGTTTTTCTTAATCATCATCATCATCATCATCATCACAGCCCTTCACAAGTCCACTGCTGAACATAGGCCTCCCCCAAGTAATGCCACAAAGCACGGTCCTGAGCCACCTGCATCCATCGACTTCCTGCATATCTTACCAGGTCGTCACTCCATCTGGTGGGGGGTCGCCCTACACTACGCCTACCGGTACGAGGCTGCCACTCGAGAACCTTTCTTCCCCATCGGTTATCGGTTCTTCGAGCTATATGGCCGGCCCATTGCCACTTCAGCTTACTAATCCGTTGGGCTATGTCGGTCAATCTGGTTTTACTGCGGATATCCTCATTTCTGAGTCTATCACGCAGAGAAACTCCGAGCATAGCCCTCTCCATAGCTCGCTGAGCGACCTTGAGCGTCCTCATACGGCCAGCAGTGAAGGACCACGTCTCTGATCCGTAAGTCATCACTGGCAACACGCACTGGTTGTACACTTTAGTTTTCAGAGATTGAGGTATACCTGACGAGAAGATATGTCGTAATTTCCCGAACGCTGCCCAGCCGAGTTGAATCCGTCGATTGACCTCTCGGTCGAAGTTGGACTTACCTAGTCGGAATATTTGTCCCAGGTAAACGTACTCATCAACAACTTCGAGCATAGTGCTCCGAACAACTACCGGCATAGGTGTGACATGGACATTAAACATAATCTTTGTTTTGTCCATGTTCATCTTAAGACCTATCCGTTGGGAGGCACTATTGAGGATCATTGAGCATAGTGCTTAAGTCCTCCAGCGATTCTGCCATAAGGACTATATCGTCGGCAAATCGAAGGTGAGTGATGTACTCGCCATTGATGTTAATACCGTATCCTTTCCAGTCCAGTAGCTTGAAAACGTCTTCCAAAGCAGCGGTGAAGAGTTTCGGGGATATAACGTCACCCTGTCTTACACCTCTCTGCAGTTGGATAGGTTTCGAGCTCTGGTTCTGTACTCGGATAGTCATCGTAGCCCTACTGTACAAACACTTCAGCACTTCGATATACCGACAGTCAACTTGGCACCGCTGAAGGGACTGCAGCACCGCCCAAATTTCGACGGAATCAAAGGCTTTCTCATAGTCCACATACGCCAGGCAAAGTGGCAAATTGTACTCTTCAGTCTTCTGTACAATCTGCCGCAGGGTATGTATGTGGTCTATGGTACTGAAGCCTTTTCGGAAACCGGCTTGTTCGGGAGGCTGGAAGTCGTCGAGTCTGCGTGCGAGACGATTCGTAATGACTCTCGAAAACAGCACGTAGACGCGGCTCAGAAGGGAAATCGGTCTGTAGTTCTTCAAGAGAGCGTTGTCGCCTTTCTTAAAGAACAAGACCACCGCACTTCTGCTCCACGCCTCTGGAGTAGTGCCACCATGGAGGACGGAATTGAAGAGCTTCTGAAGGACTTCAAGTACCGGTGTTCCACCCGCTTTCAGAAGCTCCGCTGTAATTCCATCCTCGCCTGGGGCCCTGCCGTTTTTAAGGTGCTGGAGAGCCATTCTAATCTCGCTTAGACTGACGTCCGGGATATCATCGGAATAGTGTCGGATAAGACTTGCTCTTGGATCGTTACTCACACTTGCGTGTGGCTCCAACGATGATGTGTACAGCTGCCCATAGAACCTCTCAATCTCACTCAAAATCTCAGGTGTCCCGGAAACGATGCTGCCACACTCAGTCTTCAGCCTTGACAGTTGGCTCTTTCTGGCAGACAGATCTCTGGCAAAGACTTTGGAGCCCTGGTTCCGCTCGATCGCTTCTTTAATACGAGCAGTATTAAAGTTGCGTAAGTCTCGCCGCATGCATTTGGAGATCTGTCTGTTCAGTTGCCTGTATGGTGTCAAATCTGTTGACGATTGCAGCCTCATCTCCCGTCTAACAGCCATGAGATTAAGAGTGTGATCGGAGAGTTTTTGTGTTCTTCTACGGCGGGTCTTGCAGAACTTAGCTCCGACCGCATGGACAGTTTCCACGAGCTTGTCATTCATATCGTCCACTGCATTGCAATCTTGTAGGCACTGAAAGCGGTTGTGTAACTCGAGCTGAAAGTTTTCGGGATTTTGGATCAGAGCACGAGGGGGACGGAGCGTTGACTTCATTAGACGAGACCTCTCCAACTTAACGTTTAGGTTCAGTGTGCCTCTAACCATTCGGTGATCGCTGCCAGTTTTCACCCTTGCGATCACTGAGACATCACTGAACAGTTGGCGTCTTGTCGTCATAATGAAGTCAATCTCATTTTTTGTCGAACCGTCGGGGCTCGACCAGGTCCACTTCCTGTGGGGCCGCTTCTGGAAGAAAGAGTTCATCATAAAGAGTCCCTCTTTCTCCATAAAGTCGGCCAGCTGCTGGCCCCTTCGGTTCCGTTGCTACTCCAAATTTCCCTAACTTCAGCTCACCGTTTTCTCTTGTGCCTAGTTTTGCGTTGAAGTCTCCCATCAACACCGTGTAGTGGGTTTTGGAGGAATGTATGGCTTTGGAAATATCCTCATACATTTCCTCCACCTCCTCATCGGAATGTGCCGACGTTGGTGCGTAAACCTGTATGACCTTCAGCGAATACCGTTTGGTGATTCTGAGTATCAGGTACGCGACCCTCGTCGACACACTCTCAATCTGTACAACGTTGTTGACGAGAGACTTGTGGACGATAAATCCGACACCTCCTTGGGACAGATGGTCGCCCTCCCGGTGATAGAACAAGTTGCCGGATTCGAGAATCACCGTGTCCTCCCCCTCTCTTCGGACCTCGGATAATCCTATAATACTCCAGCGCAACTTGTCTATCTCTTCTTCCAGCTCCAGGATCTTCTCGTCAGTCCTCAGTGTGCGTGCGTTAAATGTTGCCAGGTCGAGTCGTCGTAGGTGGCAACCGAACCTCCACCGGAGATTCTTAGCACCCCCTGCCCCGCCGTTACCATGGTCGCCACCGTAGCCAGGAATATCGGGGCCGCCGGGGACTGGGGGCCGTCTATTTGTTCAGGGGGGGTATATTGCCATAGTTGCCACGCTTGGCGAGCGGGTTGGCAACCGCAGTTTTTTTTTTGTCGTACAGTTGCTGTTATCAGGAAGATGCTGCTGCCCATCTCCTGCCTGTCTCCCTCTGTCGCCTCTTACGACACCCACGGGAAGATATGGGGTAGTGGATATTCTTGACCGCCACTACACGGAGAAGTTTTTCTTAATAGTACATAATAAAAGAAAATTTTAAGTTTAATTATTTCTGAGCGTATAGTTTTTCTGTTCATTAAAAGTTTATATTAGACAAATATTTGCCGAATGTCGAATAAGACTGGCTTATTATTCAGTGCGAATAACAAAAGAATATCGAGTAATGCCGAATACCGAATAAATGTATTAACGGCATCTCTATTTTATAGTTAATTTAACTAACATAAAAAAGAGTTAAATGAGCTCGGTAATCAGTCGCTTCTTACGACACCAACAGGAGGAGTTTTATAGTTAATTTTACTAAAATAAAAAATAATAAAATGAGTCGCTTCTCACGACATCAACGCGATGAACCCGATTGTTAATTTTACTACCTGTACTATTATTTATTCTGTGATTTAACTTTGAAAAAAAAAACAATTGCGTAAAAATGTTTACGGAAAAGAGAAACATTTTGTAGCCTATGTCTGAATCCTAACTACACCTGTTATGTTCCTCCTCCTCCTTTTAAATCCATCAAGCTGTTTAGGCTATAGAGAGTGCTAAAGAAATAGACATATATTCATACATACTATGGAGAAAAGAAAAAAAAAAGACTGAGACAGTCGGGTAAAGAGAATAAACTGCGCTTAGCTAACAGTCGTTCCTTCGACACTAAAGACCGATTTACACTTTGAAAATAATAAGAAAATATCTTAAGTAGCAAGTTAAAAATTAAGTTGAACGCGATAGCTGGCCGGTCTATTTTTCGGCGAGTTCGAAGTATTGCCCTCTCGCGCGTCTCCAGCCGCCGCCGATATCGCCGTTCGTGTGAAGGAGCGAGTTTAGTTCAGTTGACAGGACGCAACGTGTTCGCGTTCGATCCTCGAAATATAAAATTGTACTTTTTTTTAACTAAACTCGCCATGAAGAGATTCGTACGCTACTGTCCAATTAACCGTTTACTGTCAACTGCCCTGTAACTTAACTCTCTACTGTACTTGTCGAAGCGTAAATCGGTTATTACTTATTACGGGAGGAACCCAGTCGCCAATTTCACAAAAATAAAGAAATAAACAATTAACTAAACTTTATTAGTAGACACTTAGCATCCGCTGATAGATATGCACATAACGATTTATGCAACCGGTGAAAGCGCAACTTGTATAACATGCGATTTGTTGCAACTGTGCGTTGCCTTGCAACTAGGGTTGCCACGCGTACTATAATATACAGTATCGTACAATATTTCAGTCTATTGTACTGTATATTATAGAAAAATAATATAGTACGGAAAATACTATATTTTTATCCCTAATTCAACTGTCGCGCTTTTTTATATTAACTGTGACTGGAAGTCTAGGACAAGTAAGTTTTACGGAAAGAATTTTTTTTCATTATAATTGTAAAATTGAAAGAAGAAAGAAAAAGAGCATGTATTATTAATTTAGTTAAAAATTAATTGTTAATTTATTTTAATATGAGTTTAAATTGGTGAGGTGGTTAGATCATTAAAAATAAATGCGTAATTTCTCATAAGTTAAGTTAGGTTCAAAAAAGGTGGCAACCCTAACTGTAACGTACAACGTCTCTGGGCTAAGTATCGTATATCCTATTGTAGGATGAACAACACATATTATAGAGTATTGTACTCTTTTATTGTTTTTTCTAACATTAAAAAAACTTTCCTGTACAAAAACAGGCGCTAGACTAGTCTTTAAGCACTATCAAAATTAAGTGATTATCCGACAGTTGATTGAATTCCTTTTTTTATAATATAGGGTGACAAACGAGCACACAGTTCACCTGGTGGTAAGTGGATACTGTGGCTCATAGACATCCTACATTGATCCTCAATTAAGAATCAAAATGCAGATGCGTTGTCAACCCTGAGGAGTAAGATGGAATGCCTCGTTTCCAGTAAAAAAGGCCGCCGGTTCTCTACACTCACCATACGAAACGCAGCAACGTTTAGCTGCTATTTTACTCTGGTATTCCGACCCATTCGCGCTACAAGCAATATGGCTACAGCGTGGCTCTACCATGTAAAATCCTTTTGCAATCTCTTCCTTAATATGTATTTGACTGCGTCGTTGGTCTAGAAGTTATAAGCCGCCCGCTGATCATGAGGTCCCGGGTTCGTATCCCGGGTCGGGCCAAAAAATCAGTTATTGAGTTTTTCCGTCAAGAAATTCTCAGTAACTGCCCGGGGTTAGAAGTTGACGGTATCTTACCTCCGTGCCTCGGAAAACACGTAAGGCCATTGGCCCTGCGCCTGATCTCTCTCCGGTCGTTTCGGTTTACCGTCCCATCGGACTATGAGAGTGAGGGAACAGAGAGTGCACCTGTGCTTGCACACTCACTTGGGCACTATAATCCTGTCCTGCACCGATGATGGCTAGCCTCCGTTGAGGCTGGCCGCCGTGACTGAAATTCGGTCTGGAGGACATTATTATTATAATTAAACATTTTTATTGTTTTGTTGTTTTGTTAATAGTTCCTATATTTATATAACGAGGATACATTTAGTACGGCTTATCAAAGGTCCAGAGCTGAACAAAGGCTCCCCCATAGTTATGGGGCAGTAAATTTTCTAACAACGAAATTCTCCCAAATAGCCATGCAGTGACGGTTTAAACAAATCCATTTCCTCATATCACCCCGTCGAACTTGCCTATGTCAAAACACTAGCCATGCCACTGCCATGGGTGTCGTAAGAGCCAACAGAGGGAATTTATGGATAGGATCTATCCTGATAACGACTCGAAATAAAAAAATACTGCTATTGCCAATCCGTCCACATTGTGGATATATAAAGCAAAAATAGTTTTTATGATTGAAATGTCCACATAAGTTCATCTAACTATCTATATATACTGGATGACCTTTTCTGCCGTCTGAAAAAAATGGGGTGTAACATGTGAACAGAGCCTATGGCACAGATATTTTACAAAAAACGAAAAACCAAAAATGTTGAATTAAATAAATAAATTAATACGTATGAGAGCATCTATGGGGGGTGATTTGGGCACAGTGCCACGCTTGGCGGGCAGGATGGCAACCACAGTTTTGTCCTTTCCAGCTGTACTGTCCTTACTGCTCATCTCCGCTTTCAATTTGCCTCTTACGACACTCGCGTGATGACATTGGGTAGTTGGACATTCTTACACCCCCACCGCACAGCATGGCTCATTCTGTGGGTAGTCGTAAATTAAAAACTCCTTTTAATTATCGTCATAATATATTAAACAACGAAGAAGGATCGATAGCCCTTTATAGTAATAGCAAAGCTTATCTCAGAAATTGAACTAACTTTTACAACGCTCAATAATTTAAAACACAAGATCTAACGATTTCTTCGTATTGGTTGTTACTGGTTATTCCTAGAGGCAAAGTTATAAAAATTTAAGTTTGAAACTAGATTAAAAATAAATTTATTCAATCCGTTACAGTACAACTAGTGGAGCTGTTGTTGTTAAGATTAATTATTATTTGATTTCCAATAATGCAGTCAAAATTGATGTATTTTTGAAAGTCATTCATAATATTTTTTTGTTTTTTCTACCACCTTTGCCCAATCATCCTTTGTGAAATGGGTACATGCTTCAACAAATATAGAAGAAACAGTCCAAAAACCTAAAACCGAATTACAAAATAAGAAGACAACCATAAAATCACAAAATTACGCACAGTAAGCTCCCGAAATGGCGGGAGATTGAAATTACAATTAGATAACGAAAATATGTATGTTATTTAGGGCCGACTAGTCATTCGTCAGATGAAAGATAAATTACTTACACTATATATATATATATATATATATAGAATGCAACATACATAATTAAGCAATGTGCTTTTATATTCAGTCAGGTCGCACGAACGGCACGAAGGATATATGTTAAGGTCTAGAGGCCACAGCATCCACTTACTAATAAAAAAATTGTAAGAAGCTGTCTAAGTAAAAGTAACTTATTAAAATTTATCAATCAACACAAGTAATGTATAATCCTCTCAAATGACCTTAATGAATCATGCAGGTCAAAAATTATGATGATTGAGTCATGTCTTGTTTGCTCGTGAACTAAATCGATAATGATGTTGAAATGTCGATTAGAATAATGATTTCTTGTAATGGCCTAAAGCAGCGGTTTTGATTAGATAAGTATAGTTGCTTATGCAAGAATAGCAAGAACACTAAAATATCGCTCAAGAATATCACCGGAATGATCAAATAAAGATTTTCTGACATATGAAATAAATTAGGTGGATAGTGGATACAAGTGACGCTTTACGTATGTTGATTCAATTAATTATATTTTTTTTTCAAAATTTTTAAATTAATGAATAACTTCTTTGCTTTGAACAAGTTACAGTAGAAAAGAGATATTAATTTACAAAAAAAATGCCTGTTAATTTTAAAAATATCAATGATTCTCTAATTTTATATGGTTCATGATAACTGAAAATTTATTATTAAGTTAACTTCACACTTTGTTAACAAGTGCTATTATTGTTATTATTATTTATTACATTTATATAATATTTCATTGGAATTAAGTTATCTTATCTTTATATCGACATATTTAAAAAAACGAGGTTCGCCACCCGTCACGTTCTGTCTCCCGGAGGGGCGAAAAGTGGATTGCGGAAACCCGTCTGGCTACGCTGAATGTATGTGGAGGAATGAATGATAAGATGGATGAAGTATGCGAAATGATGAATGACAGAGGAATAGATGTGTTATGTGTGAATGAGACGAAACGAAAGGGAAAGGATGCCACTGCACATGGCACGTATACCGCGTATTGGTCTGGTGTAGGCGAGACCGAACGGGCATGCCAGGGAGTCGGTTTCATCCTTTCAGAAAGAATGGGTCAATGTGTGAAAGAGTATGAATATGTAAGCCCGAGACTGCTATGGATACGAATGAAAGTGGGCTTAAAGAAGCTGTTCCTGCTAGGGGTGTACGCCCCAGACATGTCTAAGCCCACTTACATCCGAGAGCAGTTTTGGGACATGGTAAGAATGGTGTTGACAAAATGTAAGGAAAATGAAAATATTATTATGTTAGGAGACTTTAATGGAAGGGTTGGGGTGAAGAGGTCTGGTTATGAAAGGATATTGGGAACGTTTGGTGATGAAAGTATAAATGAGAATGGTGAAGACCTCCTCACCGTATGTGCGGAAAAGAATATTTTTGTGACGAATACTTTTTTTCGTCATAAGAAGATTCACATGTATACATGGGAAAGAGGTGATGATAGAAGCATGATAGATTTCGTAATTGTGGATGAAAGAATGAGGAGCGCAGTCGTAGATACAAGGGTTTACCGGGGGGTCCAACGTAGGGACGGATCATTACTTGGTCTTATGTCGAATTAATGGTCTTTTCAAGCGTTGGCGGCATCGGACATCTGTATCTACCACTGCGTTACAGCGTATAAGAATAGAGAAGTTACAAGATGAAGATGTGATAGAGAAGTATAAATGTAGACTGAGAGAAAATATTAGATGTTTGAATGAGTTGTGTATGAATGATTTAGACTTGAATACTGTGTGGGATAATATTAAGAAAGGTTTGGTGGATACCGCCACCGAAGTATGCGGTGTAAGTAAGAGAACAAATGAAAGGAAAAGTAATACGTTATGGTGGGATGATGAGGTACGGGTGGAAGTTGAATCAAAGAAGAAAGCATGGTTAGATTTACTAGCAACCAAAGCTGATAATTCTTCTGGTATGAATGATGAGATTGAAAGAAAAAAGGCAGAATTTAGACGTCTAAATAAGAGAGTAAAAGAAGTTGTTGAAAGGAAAAAGAAAGAAAGAACGGATAAGAATGATAGAAGGATATCTGATAATTTCCAGGCTAACATAAAAATGTTCTGGAAACTCGTAAGAACTGCCAGGGGAAATACAAAACAGCCTATAATAAATGCTATAAGAGACGAGAATGGATGTATTCTGAATGATGAAGTTTCGAATTTAAACAGATGGAAGGAATACTTTGAAAGCGTGTTTATGAGTGAAGAGTCGTATGAATTAAATGAACTAGAAATTCCGAAAGAAGTGGAAAGGGGTATGGAGATAAGTGTAGATGAAATAATGAAAGCAATGAAAAGCATGAAAGCAGGTAAGGCAGCTGGATATGATAGAGTATCACTCGAGATGCTAAGGGCTGGAGAGGGAGTGGTGGCAGGCCTGCTGTACACCTTGTTTAATTTATGTTGGGAATTAAAACGGGTGACTGGTGTAAAGCAGTTATAGTACCAATATATAAAGGAAAAGGGTCACAGCAGGACTGCAAAAACTACCGCGGTATCAGTTTGCTTAGTATTGTGGGTAAACTGTATGCTAAGGTGTTAATTGAAAGAGTTATGAAAGAAACTGATGGAAAAATTTGGGATGTGCAAGCGGGTTTTAGAAAGGGAATGGGGTGTACAGATCAAGTCTTTTCCATGCGCATGATTGCGGAGAAGTTTTTGGCCAAAAACCAGAAAGTTTTTTGTGCGTTCATGGACTTGGAAAAGGCTTATGACAGAGTGGACAGGAATGTGTTATGGCAAACACTGAACTCATATGGGTTGAGCGCTAGTTTGATACAGGCATTAAGGTCTCTTTATAGGGACTCTAGTGCTTGTGTCAGGATCAATGGGGTCTACTCGCACTGGTTTGGCATCCAAAAAGGTGTCAGACAGGGCTGTGTGGCTTCCCCTTGGCTGTTCAACCTATTTATGGACCGGTGTTTGCAAACTTTGAAAGATGAAGAATGTGGGTTAAGAATGGGCGAGTTAACCATCAAATGCCTTTTGTATGCCGATGATCAAGTCATACTTGCGTCATCGGCGGCAGAGTTGCAAATGATGGTTACATTAATGAACTGGGAATTAAAAGAAAGGGGAATGAAAGTGAACGCAAGTAAGACGAAAGTGATGGTTTTTGAAAGAGAAGAAAGCAAAACGGTATGTGAAATAAGAATAGAAGGAGAGTTGATTGAGCAAGTGGATGAGTTTGTGTATTTGGGATGTGTATTTAGCAGGGATGGTAGATATGATAGGGATATAGAACGACGAGTAAATGCAGGGAATAGAGTGAATGGGGCACTACACTCTATTATGAAGAACCAGAATTTGTCAAAACAGGCACGTATGGTAATTCATAATGCTGTGTTAGTCCCTACTTTAATGTATGGTAGTGAAAGCTGGGTGTGGCAGAAGAAGCACGAAAGTAGAATAAATGCTGTAGAAATGCGGTCTTTAAGGAATATGCTAGGGTGTAATCTGAATGACAGGGTGAGAAATTGCGTGATAAGAGATAAATGTGGTATGCAAGATGATGTTGTGACCAGGATTAAGAAAGGAATGCTTCGGTGGTTTGGTCACGTAGAAAGAATGAATGAGGAAAGAGTGACAAAGCAAATTTATATGGCAGATGTGAATGGCCGAGTCGGGAAGGGACGCCCTAGGAAAAAGTTTATCGACCAAATTGGCGATATTTTAAAAATGGGCCACGTTAGAAGTACCCTTAACCGACGATCATGTATGCGTAGATATATGGATGTAAAGGAGGCGAAAGAGGTATGTCAGGATCGTGCCAAATGGAAGTCCGTAGTCTCTGCCTACCCCTCTGGGTGACAGGCGTGAGTGTTTATTATTATTATATTATTTAAAAAAAAACTAATAACTATTTATTATGCTATTTCTATACCGATACCTTTTTTAAACGACGTTACATTTTTTTTAAACGAGATAAGTTTAAAAATAGAACGTTTTAATGTGCGATACTGTAATTTTGAAATTGGAACGAACGTGTCAATAACCTGTTGTTATTTTCCTTCGTTTGCTGTTCGATTATGTATCGTAATGGGTTATCAGGAACGATGTCATCCACAAAGGTCCCACTTTAACTTTACACTGGTATGAAGTGATACGGGTAGACACATTCTAGAAAACTGTTGTTACGAATGGTAATAAATTACACAGTATAACGGTCACAGCAAATCTGGATATTTGACATACTTTGAATTTTATCTGAAAGCTTCAAGTAAGGAAGCCGCTGAAGTGTGCTAAAAAAAGTACAAATACAAATGTTATCGCAATGAATGATGATGCGCCCTCCTTTCTGCCAAGGAGGGTCGCGTTCGTATACGGCTTAGAGATCTCTCGTCAGATCGGTAAGCCAATCCAAAAAGGCGGTGTTTAGTGGGTAAAAGTCGCTACATAACCACGCAGCCGGCTGCGTGGTATGCTATGAGCATTCACCGCCTCCCTCCCCCCGCTTTCCGGAGGGTTGCCCATTTTTGCTTCGGGCGCAAAAAAAAATGGATGATTGGCTTGAAAATTACATCCTGGAGACCGTGAGAGAAGATTGGAATTCTGTCAGGATATTCAAACAGAAATAATCCAATACAATCCAATCCAAACTTCTTAGACTAAGTTGTGTGTTCTGATGTAACAATTTGTAGCAATAAAAGGCTAAATAATATTAAGCCTTGCAACTTTTTGTAAAATCCCTTCTCAATACACAACCGGATTTTCTGATTGGAAACAAATAGGAACTCCTTTATACAAACACGAATATTGTAATGAACAAGAATTCAGTGTTAGTGTGGTTGACCCAACAACAAAATAAGTCTATTGTTACATGTTTTACGTGTTGATACGTGATGCGTTTTTCATTAAAATTAGTACTCATACAGGCTTACATTTAATTAATATTCTACAAGACTTTTTAGAAACAAATGGACTACTACTAGATAATTGTAAGGGAGAGTCATATGACAACGCTGCTAATATGACGGATCACTACAATGCTGTACAAGCACTACTAAACCAAAAAAATAAATTTGCGGATTAAGTGCCGTGCGCCGCGCATTCCCTTAACCTAGTTGGTGAAGAATCCGTGAAGATTGCAACCGAAATTGTAACCTTTTTTGGAGTAGTGCAAAAAGTTTTCTTTTCTGCTTCGATCCATAGGTGGGAATTGTTGAATCGAGAAACAAAACTAAAAATTTATCTTAAAAAGTTTAAGTTAGACCAGTCTTGTCAATCTGACGCTGTTAAAGCTTTAAAAAAAGATTATGATGACATTATGAAACGTTTCAGCGAAAGTAAGTATGAAAAAATTGATTTCCGAACAGATGCGTGAAATTTATTTATAAAACTGGCGATACTCGAAACCGCAATTTAGATTATTTTTTGGGAAGAAATTTTGGAGAGATTTAATTTAGTTAACAAAAATTACTACTAATTTTATTGTATCATTAAAAGAGTTTGTGAACAACACAAGGCAACAATCAAATCAGAATCTACTGACATAAATTAAGTATTAGTGTGGGAACAAACTAGAGTTACACAAAAAGATGCATTACAACGAAATTTTCAGATAAGTCTACAGATAAAGTCTCAGTACACGGCGCAGAAAAATATAAAAGGGACACGATAAGCGTGTTCGATAAGCTGATTATAGATTTAAATAAAACAAGCCAAGTCTGAGACATGTACACATAAATACGGAACATATAGATCCGGAGAGTGCACGTAATATTATTATTTATAATCCAGATGACGTATACAAATATTTAGTGAATGCATTCAGTTAAATTCTTATTTACAGTCTAAGCCAGAGTCTTACACCTCTTGCAATTCAATTTTTATTATAAAAATTGAATTGCAAGAGGAAGGGAGGAGAAGGGGAACATTTTTCTCGACCTATATATGATTTGGTTGATGTTTTCTCTAATTGCTATACCATCTTAAATATTTTTAAACATTGCCAATTTTACTCCAATTGCCAATTTTACTCCAGGATGACCTGCATAGATAACACCCTATAGGATAACGATGTCGAACTATCCACTAAATCATTTATCAGTCCTTTCCGTAAATTGCAATTTAACAAACAACACAGTTAGATGAGCAAATAAAGGAATTTGCAGCACATAAATGTAGAAAGGTTGCTTTATAATTTATATAACGTAACCACACACAGCCTGTCAATTTATTTAGTAATAATGTCGTATGGTTGCTGTTGGTATACAACAATTTGTAACAAACAATAAATGAAATATTTTCGTCCTATTTTTTTCTTATGCCGTATATACCTATTAGGTAACAGTTTTTTTTTTTTTGACAAAATGGCAATTGCTTGAGAAATAAAGTAGGACCCTAAGTAGTATTAGCCCAGGACCCAACAAATTCACAATCCGCCCCTGACTATCAGCCAGAGGAGGGTGCTCCTGTTCATAATCGTAAAATATGCACTGCTTATTTCAGTAACTATTTCAACGTTTGGATAGGTACAAACGAAAGAATCAAATGGCCAGTAAAGATTTCCACATATAATAGGAGGTACTCTTATTATGGAATTTTGAAAAAAATTATACAAGGTATTTTGACTTTTAAAAAATAAACAGTCTAGTGTTAGTTTGAGTCGTTATGCAAGAATTGTTAAATTTCATGTTCTTCTTTAAATGTAAGATACAGTGAGTATTCGAGAGATTTTATTCTTATCACGGACGCTATCGATTGGTTAAATAAAACCGTGAATGCCTATTTTTTACATTTTTAATTGGTTCGATTCCGGATCAGGTAAGCTTTTTAATTAAAATGTTTGAATATGGTTGTTCTTATTTCGCAAAAAAAAAGAAATTTCCTTTGGGAAAAAAATTTGCATTTTATAAAAGAAAATTTCAAATTTTAAAATTATGTAAATTATATATATATATATATATATATATATATATATAGGTTATTTTTCAGAGTAGCCAGATTTAATAGTAAAGTTCAAATATATGAAGAATGCCTATATACCATTATTGCAGTTTTCGAAAATATAAGTAAATAGGGCTTCTACTTTTATTTTGTACGCGCGCCCCTCCGAGTGCGATTCAATTCACAATGTCTATGCCGCCCACCCGAGCGACCCTTACGAATGTGTGCGTGCGTAGTAAAATAGTAGGCGTTAGATATTTATAGATCAGTTAAAATAATGCATTAGCACGCATTTTGAATGAAATTATTTCAAATTTTTCTTCACCCATGTTACTTATTCTGAACCTTCTCTGCATTTGAACGAACATTGCAAAATAACCCCATTATGTAACCATATATATATATATATAATGTTTATTTACATTATATGCTAATAATTTTAACTGTTTTTCTATTTATCTTTTTATCCCAGTTTTGACAGGTTCGTAGAGAATGCCACAAGGTATTAAGTCCACCAAATGTAACCCTTAGATTTATAAGTGGTAGAGCCATGCCGCTGTTATATTATTAGTGTAGTTGTAGCACGAATACCAGCGTAAAATAGTAGCTTAATGCTGCTGTGTTTCGTATGGTGAGTGTAGAGAACCGGAGACGCTTTTGACTGGAAACAAGGCATTCCATCTTAGTTCGAGGATAGATGTAGTTGTCTATGGGCCACAGCAACCACTTACCATCAAGTGGACTGTGTGCTCGTTTGTCACCATATCCTATAAAAAATGTATTAAAAAGTAGACAAAATAAATAAAATAGCTGAGTACCTTAGTGGTCATTTTCTCGTACCCTAAGTGGTCCTTCTGGCAGTGGATACCATAGATTAATTGCACTATCGCACACACCCTACTCCTTTTTCCTTACTGACCTATAAAATGCCACTGCTGCACGCACACTTACACCATCTTAATGGTTACAAATGTGTACGTTAACTTCAGCTTAGTTTTAGCCGTTATTGGAAATGAAGTTATTTTTTTCTCTATCTTTCTTTGTTCTGATGTAAACACCAAAAATTTTTCCTCTAGTATTAAAACCCTGATTCGCATAGCGACGGTTTTTTATCATAATTCTTTAATGCAAGGAGTCTCATCGGCTATCTAATCTAACTGCAATTATCTATTATAAGTATTATATCCAATCGGAAATGAATTCCATGATTAACATTTTTTGTATAATTATATTTAAGTATATGGACATATTACCGTGCAGTGGCGGTTGAGAATATCCACTACCCCATATCTTCCCGTGGGTGTCGTAAGAGGCGACAGAGGGAGACAGGCAGGAGATGGGCAGCAGCATCTTCCGGATAGCAACAATAATATAATAAAAAACTGCGGTTGCCAACCCGCCAAGCGTGGCAACTACGGCAAACATCCCCCCATGAGCAAGGACACAAACAAAACGGCCCCCAGTCCCCGGCGGCCCCGCTATTCCTGGCTACCGTGGTGACCATGGTAACGGCAGGAGAGGGCGTGCTAAGAATCTCCGGTGGAGGTTCGGTTGCAACCTACGACGACTCGACCTGGCAGCATATAACGCATGCACCCTGAGGACTGACGATAAGATACTGGAGCTGGAAGAAGAGGTAGACAAGTTACGCTGGCATATTATAAGATTTATCCGCTGTCCGAAGAGAGGAGGAGGACACGGTAATCCTCGAGTCCGGCAACTTGTTCTATCACCGGGAGGGCGACCATCTGTCCCAAGGAGGTGTCGGATTTATCGTCCACAAGTCTCTCGTCAACAACGTTGTAAAGATTAAGAGTGTGTCGATGAGGGTCGCGTGCATGATAATCAGAATCACCAAATGGTATTCGCTGAATGTCACACAGGTTTACGCACCAACCTCGGCACATCCCGATGAGAAGGTGGAGAAAATGTATGAGGATATCTCTAGAGCTATGGGAGACTTCAAAGCAAAACTAGGCACAAGACAAAGCGGTGAGTTGAAGGTGGAGAAATTTGGAATAGGGCAATGGAACTCAAGGGGCCAGCAGCTTGCCGACTTTATGGAGAAAGAGGAACTCTTTATGATGAACGCTTTCTTCCAGAAGCGGCCCCACAGGAAGTGGAATTGGTCGAGCCCCGATAGTTAGACAAAAAATGAGATTGACTTCATCATGACAACCAAAAACTCTCCGATTACACTCTAAATCTCATGGGTGTTAGACAGGAGATGAAGCTGTAGTCGTCAGCAGATTTGACAGCATAAAGGCAGCTGAAAGACAGATCTCCCAATGCATGCGGCAGGACTTACGTAACTTCAATACAGTTCGTATTGAAGAAGCGATTGAGCGGAACCAGGACTCCAGTCTTTGCCAGAAATCTGTCTGCTGGAAAGAGCCAAATGTCAAAGCAAGTCAGTCAGTGAAATCTGAGTATGACAGCATCGTTTCCGAGACACCTGAGGTTTTCAGTGAGATTGAGAGGTTCTATGGGCAGCCGTACACATCATCGTTTGAGCCACACGCAAGTGTGACGATCCAAGAGCAAGTCTTATCCGACACTATTAAGATGATATCCCGGACGTCAGTCTGAGCGAGATTAGAATGGCTCTCCAGCACCTTAAAAACAGCAATGCCGCAGGCGAGAATGGAATTACAGCGGAGCTTCTGAAAGCGGGCGGAACACCGGTACTTGAAGTCCTTCAGAAGCTCTTCAATTCCGTCCTCCATGGTGGCACTACGCCGGAGGCGTGGAGAAGCGCGGTGGTCTTGTTCTTTAAGAATGGCGACAACGCTCTCTTGAAGAACTACAGACCGATTTCCCTTCTAAGCCGCGTCTACGTGCTGTTTTCGAGAGTCATTACGAATCGTCTCGCACGCAGACTCGACGACTACCAGCCCCCGAACAAGCCGGTTTCCGAAAAAGCTTCAGTACCATAGAGCACATACATACCCTGCGGCAGATTGGACAGAAGACCGAAGAGTACAATCTGCCACTTTGCCTGCCGTGTGTGGACTATGAGAAAACTTTTGATTCCGTCAAAACTTGGGCAGTGCTACAGTCCCTTCAGCGGTGTCAAGTTGACTGTCGGTATATCGAAGTGCTGAGGTGTTTGTACAGTAGGGCTACGATGGCTATCAGAGTACAGAACCAGAGCTCGAAACCTATAAAACTGCAGACAGGTGTAAGACATGGTGACGTTACATCCCCGAAACTATTCACCGCTGCTTTGGAAGACGTTTTCAAGCAACTGGACTGGAAAGGATACGGTATTAACATCAATGGCGAGTACATCACTCACCTTCGATTTGCCGACGATATAGTCCTTATGGCAGAATCGCTGGAGGACCTAAGCACTATGCTCAATGACCTCAATGGTGTCTCCCAAAGGATAGGTCTTAAGATAAACATGGACAAAACAAAGATCATGTTTAATGTCCATGTCACACCTATGCCAATAGTTGTTGGGAGTACTATGCTCGAAGTTGTTGACGAGTACGTTTACTTGAGACAAATAGTCCGACTAGGTAAGTTCAACTTCGACCGAGAGGTCAATCGACGGATTCAAATCGACTGGGCAGCGTTCGGGAAATTACGACAAATCTTCTCGTCAAGTATACCTCAAACTCTGAAAACTAGATTGAACAACCAGTGCGTGTTGCCAGTGATGACTTACGGATCTGACGTGGTTCTTCCCTGCTGGCCGTATCAGGACGCTCAAGGTCGCTCAGAGAGCTATGGAGAGGGCTATGCTCGGAGTTTCTCTGCGTGATAGACTCAGAAATGAGGATATCCGTAGTAAAACCAGAGTGATCGACATAGCTCAACGGAATAGTAACATGAAGTGCCAACAGGCCGGCCATATAGCTCGAAGAACCGATAACCGATGGGGAAGAAAGGTTCTCGAGTGGCAGCCTCGCACCGGTAGGCGTAGTGTAGGGCGACCCCCCACTAGATGGAGTGACGACCTGGTAAGACATGCAGAAAGTAGATAGATGCAGGTGGCTCAGGACCGTGTTTTGTGGCATTACTTGGGGGAGGCCTATGTTCAGCAGTGGACTCTCTCAAAATCTCAGGTGTTCCGGAAACGATGCTGCCACACTCAGTTTTCAGCTTTGACAGTTAGCTCTTTCTGGCAGACAGATCTCTGGCAAAGACTTTGGAGCCCTGGTTCCGCTCGATCACTTCTTCAATACGAGCAGTATAAAAGTCTCGCCACATGCATTTGGAGATCTGTCTTTCAGTTGCCTGTATGCTGTCAAATCTGTTGACGATTGCAGCCTCATGTCCGGTCTAACTGCCATGAGATTAAGATAGTGATCGGAGAGTTTTTGTGTTCTTCTGCGGCGGGAAGAACTTAGCTCCGACCACATGGACAGTTTCCACGAGCTTGTCATTCATATCGTCCACTGCATTGCAATCTTCTAGGCACTGAAAGCGGTTACGTAACTAGAGATGAAAGGTTTCGGGATTCTGGATTAAAGCACGAGAGGGACGGAGCGTTGACTTCATTAGACGAGACCTCTACAACTTAATATTTAGGTTCAATGTGCTTTCAACCATTCGGTGATCGCTGCCAGTTTTCACCCTTGCGATCACTGAGACATCACTGAACAGTTGGCGTCTGGTCGTCATAATGAAGTCAATCTCATTTTTTGTCGAACCGTCGGGGCTCGAACAGGTCCACTTCCTGTGGCGGCCCCACAGGCAGTGGACCTGTTCTGGAAGTAAGAGTTCATCATAAAAAGTCCCTCTTTCTCCATGAAGTCGGCCAGCTGCTGGCCCCTAGGGTTCCGTTGCCCTATCCTAAATTTCCCTACCTTCAGCTCACCGTTCTTTCTTGTGCCCAGTTTTGCGTTGAAGTCTCCCATTAACACCGTATAGTGAGTTTTGGAGGAATGCATGGCTCTAGAAATATCCTCATACTTTTCCTCTACCTCCTCATCGGGATGTTCGGACGTTGGCGCGTAAACCTGCATGACCTTCAGCGAATACCGTCTGGTGATTCTGAGTATATGGTACGCAACCAACAACAACATATCAACATACAAGTGTATCGACGAGCAATACACTCCCAATCTTTAAAACGTTGTTGACGAGAGACTTGTGGACGATAAATCCAACACCTCCTTGGGACAGATGGTCGCCCTCCCGGTGATAGAAAAAGTTGCCGGATTCGAGAATCACCGTGTCCTCCCCCTCCCTTCGGACCTCGGATAATCCTATAATATTCCAGCGCAACTTGTCTATCTCTTCTTCCAGCTCCAGGATCTTCTCGTCAGTCCTCAGTCAATTCGTCGTAGGTGGCAACCGAACCTCCACCGGAGATTCTTAGCACCCCCTGCCCCGCCGTTATCATGGTCGACACCGTAGCCAGGAATAGCAGGGCCGCCGGGGACTGGGGGCCGTCTATTTGTGTAATTCTTCATGGGGGGTACATTACCATAGTTGCCACGCTTGGCGAGCGGGTTGGCAACCGCAGTTTTTTTATTGTACAGTTGCTGTTATCAGGAAGATGTTGCTGCCCATCTCCTTTTTGTGTCCCTCTGTCGCCTTTTACGACACCCAAGGGAAGATATGGGGTAGTGGATATTCTTAACCGCCACTACACAGCGAAAGTGGGCACAGCAAAACTAAATATGACAACAAGTATGACAGAAAAATAAACTAATAATACATAGTATTATTAGTGACAGTTAAAAAAAAGAACTTATTTAATGATATCCGTGAAATTTACATATTAACGTAGCAATTACAGATCTTCTAAATTGTGAAATGCTCGTCAAAATTTCGATTGAGTACTTGACAGTCTAGATGATAGAACTGTCAAAACAAATTACTATTACTAATTTTTCCAAGGCTACGAACTACAAAGCCAGAAGTATCCTAGACATAGAAGAATATAGTGTAATGACATCATAATTTTCGTAGTCAAATCATCATATAATTTGTATATTTTTAAATACTAAAAATTAAATTTAACTAAAAATTAAACACCGTACAAGTTTTGAGACACGACTAAAGTGAGTAATTGGGGTGTTCTCGTCCCAATGTCATAGTTAATTAACCACGGCTAAATTCAATTTACCTATTTTACTGTCGTTACATAGTCATACATAAACATTTCGAACAGACGAAGAGGGCCATTTTAAAACCAAAAGAGTCACTGAGACAAAAATTTAAGGAAATTAATATATTAACTCCGGCCTCTCAATACATTTATGAAAATGTAATGTACGTACACAAAAAATAAAAAGCTAGTAGTACCAGTTAGTCGACTCCACCGAGTCAGTAATTCATTCTTGGGGCGATGTATACGCTTTTACAACAAAATCCTAGAAAATATACAAAATTTGTCATACACAAAGTTCAAAAATATTATTAAACTAAGTTTGTATAAAAAGGGTTATTATAATATTAAGGAATTTATGGATGATAATAAGCCCTGGGAAGGGTGATCGCTACCAAGCTATTTCTAATTTGTCTTGTGTTGTTAATTGTAAACAAGTAAGCTATTATTGAAAAAAAAATAGTCTCGCTGGGTTTCTTGCTGGTTCTTCCCAGGACAGAGGTTTTTATTGCGAACCAGTGGTAAATGAAAAAAGTGACTTTCAATAAGTATTGTTATAATCTACATTGAATAAAAAAGTTACTGTTTCTATTGTTTAACTATTGTGTGGTTTTCCCAGACAGGAAAGTAGTTAAAATTATTAATTTTTGATCCAAACCACGCAGAATGAGCTTACAGTGTCATGAAGTCTTACACAAAAAGATATAGTTATCAACTTAGCACTTACCGAGTAAAACCAACCGAACTTGTCGAATGGTACAGGGAAGGGAAGGTCGGGAAAGTGTGCCGCGATATCGAACAGGGGGTCCTCGATCCCGTCGAAGAGCCACGAGGACACGTTGGCAGTGAGGAACAGGTTCTCGTGGTTCATTCTCATGAACACATCCACAGCAACGCGTAGGAATATCGGCTGGTGGCGCAGTACGTACGCCACGGTCTGCGAAACAGCTTCGATTGTAATTTTTTTTATAGAATAAGGGTCCACCTGATGGTAAGTGGATACTCTGGCCCATAAACATCTATATCTAACCTCGATTGAAATCAAAATCCAGATGCGTTGTCACCCCTGAGGACTATGATGGAATGTCTAGTTTCCAGAGAGCCAAGATTAATAGAAATAAAGAAACAAGAAAGTAATAGGTTTATTTGGCACATACATAACAAACAAAAATATATCAAGTAAAACAGATTTGTTTTCATCTGAACAACAATATTTTTTTAAACTTAATATGCATTGCTGAACATGTATTAATATTCCAGATTAGAAGTTCCAGAGGTCATGTCTAGTCAACCACATACCCTAATCGAAAAATGAGTATTCTACCAGCTTTACCATTGATGGAATTGCATTTACGAGTATACAGCAAAATAAACGACAAACTACGTATTCAGAATTATAAGTCAGCTAGTGCTGGGTACGTACCTAGGCATCGCATCGCATGTGGCAGATGCGACGTAAATAAATGTTTAGAAAAATATTTATTAATTCTTCTAAAAACTATCCTTAGGCCAGTTATAATATAGGTATATGATATACGATTAATTACACGATAGGGATGTGTAGGTCACGGTTAAGTAGGTATCAACCATACAATGTATGTCTAGTTACTGATACTCTTATAATAGTTATCAGTAAGCCGGCTAACAGATAAGATGTCATAATGTTTTTTTTTTGTTGCAATGTTGCTATACTACTGAATTGTACAGTGATTTACATTTATGTATTTCTGACAATAAAGACTGCATTTTTGGCATAATCATACTTAATTGTATTTATTTCCACATTTATTCCGAACTATATTTCTCAAATATAATATTGTAATGCTCCGTAAACATATTATATTACTTGACCTAGATTTTAATCACATGGCAACACTAAATGTTAGGAAAACATCAAACTAGGTTGTGTGGTATAAGACCTTTGACTGCCTTAATTATCGTAACAACAACAACTAGTCAATTTAGTTTTCAATTAAGTTTCTATGCTGATTTTTTTTTGGCAGACTTCGATAGGCCATATATATATATATATATATATATATATATATATATATATATATATATATATATATATATATATATATATATATATATATATATATATATATATATATATATATATTATAGTGACATATCGATATCTATTATAGTGACATAAGTAGAGTAGACGCAACAATTTTCATCAACAATTTTCGTTTACGTTTACGTTAAAAATTTCCACGAACAATATACATATGCACACGTTATCTAATCATTATAATCGTTATTTAATAATAATATTAAATCTTTTTACGATATTAATTATATTAATTTCAATGGCATTCTTTTATCAGAGACCTTTCAAATATTAGGCATTACCAATGCTTTTTACATTATAATTCTGTGACCTGGCGCTAAGAGGGCCAAAGTACGTTTTTATTAAACAGTATGGAAGTAAATATTACATTTTCCCTTTTTACATAGTATCTTTTGAAAGACTATCAATAAACGTTAGTCCTTTTAGCACAAACAAATTTCATATTTTTTAATAATATGGCTTTAAAATCTTATTTCTAAAAAAACGTACTTTGGCCCTTTTAGCACCAGGTCACAAAATTTATTTTTTATACGAGCACTCAAATGATAAATTGATGGGGTGTTCCAAAAACATCTAAATATGTCTTTGGAACACCCCATCCATATGGGGTATATAATAAAAATACTTTGCCTATATCCACTCAATGAAATAAAATGATGTGTCTTAGCCTAGTTTGAAGATCACCACCCGTCCTCCGTCATTTTCTTGCAATAGTGCAAGAAAGTGTAGTGGTGCTGGGATTAGTGGTGACGGGGATAGCCCCGTCACCACTAATCCCAGCACCACTACTCCCAACCAACTAGGAAAGATACACCACCGTCGATGATACAACACTTATTTCGCCTCCTACGCGAGGCATCGTTAGGTGAAGTCCTCTGCGGCCGTTAAGCCTCTATATTCTTTAAGGATGTTGGCACACTTACCGCTACGATGGGGTTAATGCTGGTGATGTTATCGCTGAGGCTGCCGTTGGACAACTCCGGCTGGAAGTGCCACCAGCGCTCGTTGTAGTAGGTCACGGTGCTGTTGTCGTTCCACGTTACGTTCTCCTAGTAGAAATAAACGTTAAGGTTACAATCCGGTTTACAAATCAACATTAAACGGCTGGTTTTGCAATTTGGTTTAGCGAAGGCCTCCTCCTGATCAACCCGTAAACAGTCGTTTGCAGTTTATGAACATTTTATACCGTGGGGAATCCTAATGGATACCTTCCCCACGGTGGTCACTATCATAGTATATGAGAGATCCCGGGATCTCCGTTCGGAACGCAACTGGCAGGCCCTCTCTTGCTTCGCTCTGTCGAAAGCACGTCCCGAGGGCACTAAACTGAAATGAATGAATACTGCCCCCAAAACCGTCGGTGTTTTAAATAGACCTATTTCATTAAAAAAGTGTAGTTATAGCCTATACGCGTTTACGCACAGGCCTCCTCTGATTTCTGAGAGGTTTTATGTAATAAAAAGGTCTTAAGACTTCTGATGAACATAAAGTAAAAGTTGGAATAACCTATATACTTCCCAGTCCTGGGCAGGGCTTCTCTCATTTCTGAGTGAGTTTAAGGACAAATAAATGTCCGCAACGCCGCCCCAGTGCGTGTTGGCGGACTTTACTTTATATAGAACCCTGATGGTAACTGAATGCTGTGTCCCATAGATCTATACTCGATCAAGAATAAAATACAGATACCTATGGACTAAGATGGAATGACTCGATTCCAGTAAAAAAGGTGTCCGGTTCTCTGCACTCACTATATGCATATAGAGCATGGTCCGATCCCGGTCGAGCTGATCCATTCGTAATACACCCATATACCAGCAGCGTGCAGCACTCTACCACATGAAATGAATACATTTCATGTGTCTAGTCAAGTTTAAAGCCATAGTAAATAAAAGTCAGTTTACAAATATTATTTTTTTGTATCCTTAATTTTTGTATTGAATGTACTTATTACCAAAGGTTATCATCGATGTGCAAATGTATTAAAAAGATAAATAGAAATATCTGGTAGATTACAAATAGATTAGATATTTATTCATTTAAATGTAATTTTTATAAGATGTATACTGTATACCTGTAATTGATTGTGCAATTAGTGTTAGTTGACGTGGACATACTACTGTGTACTTAAACAACTAAATATCTAATTTAACTATAATCTATTAGATATTTACATTTATCTTTTAAATACATTTGCACATCAATAACCTATGGTAATTAGTACATTAAGCAATCAAAGTCAACAGTCACTCGCTCACTGATTGTCAGGGGTCTACTGCCCCCACGGATATATAAAAAATATGTATCAGTATCACGCGATACTGAACCATAACATCCTAGGCACATGCATGAAAGTTCTCTAACTCTTTCAAATATTTTATTTTCAATTGCATAATATATCAGATAAGGCTGTGTAAAACAGGAAGTTGCATCGTTCTTTGTGATTTCGATTAAAGTTCAAACGTATATTTTAAATATTATCACAGGAAGCGTTCAAAGTCTGTCAACGCTTCGGAAAGTATGAAGTCTGGAAACACGTTCAGGAGCGATTCCGTCATTACATTATTTTATTTTGTATTCAGAACAATAAAAAAACTACAAAATAAAAATTTATAAATAACTTGAGTAATCATGTAACCAGCATCGTTTCCGCAAAGTAATATTAAATTAATATAATATGGAGAAAACAGAGAGAGAGAGAGAGAGAGAGAGAGAGAAGAAGGTGAGTGGAGAAAATCCTCAGAGCACTTTTCGATATAATTCTACTACCGAAAATTATTTTTTTATATAGAATAAGGCTGACAAACGAGCTCACAGTCCACCTGACGGTAAGTGGATGTGGTTCTACCAAGTAAATGTTGACCTCGCAGAATCGTTACATTGTGCACTACTTTAGTACATATTGTATGCAATATACATATACGTACCATCATATAGGGCGTCACTTGATAACTCAAAAACATATCAGTGCAATAAAAAATGACCTTCGGGCTATCAGCTTACCGTCAGCTTTATTAATTAATTTTAAATTATAAAAAACAATTATCAATTAAATAGGATCCTCAAAATATAACGAAGCGCAGAATTCCCAATATCGCTTTGGTAAACATAACCAAAATAATTCACGATTAGTGATTGAATAATCCATCCTTTAGAAATATGGAACAAAATGGATGCCGACCTGAAAAAAAGTCGAGTAAATCGATTGGACGGGTTGCGATAAAATATACGCCAAAAAGATTATGCGATTTATTTTTTATAGTATAAGAATAACAAACGAGCACACATTCTACCTGATGGTAAGGTGATGCTGTGGCCCATAAGCATCCATATTTTCTTCAGTTAAGAATCAAAATGCAGGTGCATTGTCACCCACGTGGACTAAGATATAATGCCTCGTTTCCAGTAAGAAGGATCTCCGGTTCTCTACACTGACTCACCTAGCATTGCCAGACGTACGGATAAAGCCGGACACAGTCAGGCTTTTTGGTTGCGTGTCCGGACAAATTAGACGGTGTCCGGCTTTTGTTAGGCCTTTTTTTTAATTTGACCACATCTTTACAGTTTTCATATACTTACATACATAGTGTTACGAGCTTGAGGTTCGTGACAATAAAAACTGCCTCTCGTCCCCGACACTAGATGGCACTAGTGCTGGGTACATGACGTCAACTTAGGCGCACAACAATAGTATTGCAATTATTAAAAATTAATATTGTAATGAATATTGGATAATTAATAATAAAGAAGAATGTTGTATTCAATTGTAGTTATTTCGTTAGAACTTAAGAAGATTTTACGGTAAATGATAAAAAGCATTGTTTTACTTTTAAAAAAATGTCTTTTACTAAGACAAAAAAATAAGGCTGTCCGGCCTTTTTACCAAAATGTCCGGCTAAGCTCGCTGGTCCGTCCGACTTTTCGGTTTTAAGACCTGGCAACCCTAGACTCACCACACGAAACACTGTGAGAGCGTGGATCTTTCCCGGTCGAGCCGACCCATTCATGGTAATTTGTACATGCACTACAAATATAACTCCAGCATGATCTTTTCAAAAATACTATAATATATAATATATATAACTACTATACATTTATCTTTTAAAAATCATCTCATAACTTTTTCTTTTCATCTTTTGTAATATGAACGACATAAAATTTAAAAAGATATACTGAACGTGGTCATTATATAAATTCTTCTACACCTTTACACGAATTTATTGTCAATTCAGATTAGATAAAGTTATTTGGTGGTTAGATTTATTAATAAAATAATTCAAACAAATTACTGAAAATTAAAACAAAATTATAATAAAAAAGGTAAATCGTAATATATTGTAGTAATAATCAAATAAAAAAATATGACGACATTATTGATGGAATATATAGTAGATATACTTGTTAAAGATATGGATTATTTAATAAATATGTTTAAGACTTAATATTGTATACCTGAAATAGGTTATTTTTTTATAGAATATGGGTGAAAACGAGCACACAGTCCACGTGATGGTAAGCGGACGCTGTGGCCCATAGACATCTACATTTATCCTCAGTTAAGTATCAAAACGCAGATGCGCTCTTACCCCTGAGGACTAAGATCGAATGCCTCGTTTCCAGTATAAAAGCGGCTCCGGATCTATACACTCACCATACAAAACACAGCAGTATTAATCTGCTATTTTACGCTGGTATTCTGTGAGAGCGTAGTCCTACCCTGGTCAAGCCGACCCATTCGTGCTGCAAGCTGCAACTATAATATAGCTGCAGCGTGGCTTTACCACGTTTTAACGTAGACCATGGAGCACAAGTTTGTACATAACATATTTTGCCCCGTTTTTATTGTCACTTTCTTGTTTGTCCGTCTGTCTGACATTGCGGGTAGAATTTATTAATTGATTTTAAACTAACTTAACGATGAGCTGGAAATTTGAAATTTTGAATATAGCACAAATTCGGATAACAATGCAAGAATATGATTAAAAAAGTGGTAATTTTTTACAATTTTTTTCAGTTTTCATTATTTTATAAAATTTTATTTGATTAACATCTTATTCAATTTTATCTGTAGTCATGGGGTAAATATTATAATTTGGTTTGATTTATAAAAGTAAGACACTTTGATTATATACCTGTAATCAAAAGTAGGACAGTAACTTACCTGAAAACTACACTGATGAATTATGAACTGAACGCCTTACCTTAGTATGGCTCTCTCTGTACACGTAAGGTCCCAACTGCTCGACTTTCAGTGTGACGTTCTTGCCGGCCAGGATCTCGTCCACGTTGGTTATGTTGAACATGTAACACTCCAAGTACATGGGGATTGGGATCTGGCGCCATATGCCGAATGACCTCGACGTAGGTGACAAGGTCATCATCTGAAAAGGTCAACACAGTTAGACACGTCGTTATTACTTCAAGAATTCTTTTGGGTACGTAACATAGTCTTATAAATTACGGTCATTAACCAACAGTGTAAGGATGTCACACTATCAGACAGACTAAGGTATTTTATCTTAGTCTTCACGCATGACGACTAAGATAAAATACCTTATGATCTTTACGCGGTAGAGCCGTGCCTCAGCTATATTATAGTTGTAGCATGAATGGGTCGGCTCGACCATGGAAGGACCACGCTCTCATAGAAAACCAGCGTAAAATAGCAGATTAATGCTGCTGTTTCGTATGATGAGTGTAGAGAACCGGAGACCCGTTTTACTGGGATCTAGGCATTCCATCTTAATCCTCAGGGGTGACAACGCATCTGCATTTTGATTCTTAATCGGATGTAGATGTCTATGGGCCACAGCATCTACTTACCATCAGGTGGACTGTGTGCTCGTTTAGGTCACCCCTATCCTATAAAAAAATGTCAATGCGCTTGTGTCTTTCGCAGGATTACTTTATTTGGGATAGGAATAACTATTTGTAAAAATGGAAAAGTTAAGGATATGACAAATAATAGGAATAATAATATCAAAGATAGGAAGAATCATCGACTGACAGTTACTTTCTACTACTGCATTGGAAGTAATGTATAAAACGCTTTTCTTAACGTCACAAGCAGTGAATGGTTTAAAAACAAAAGACGAGTGCTTGGGAGTGGGAATAATTGAAAGATATGTTGGTGTATCAGCCTTACAGTACGTTTGTACTGCGAAACATCCAACACGTAATGTTTTGAAACGAATCGAATAAAATAAATCACACAACATGTTTTGTTGATGGTGGCGTTAGCACTCACAAAAACTGTGTAAAATTCTCAACAGATATTCAAACTTATCTTTCAATATGACAATATTTCTACAAATTTGTTTTCAAACATTTTGTTTCTGTAATTATAAAGATATAATATAATTAAAATATGTAATGTACAATAAACTGTCAAACATATTTCACTACAACAAGTTCTTTGACTATGCAAACGCTTTTTGATACATTGATTGAAAACAGTGTTTAAAACATGTTTTTTTGTGAAAATCGCGCCAGTGCAAACTTACGGTTTAGCAGTGATATCTAAGCAGGACAAAGAAGACAAATGTTTATTTAAAAGATTAACGTTTAAATCGTTTGTCGTTGGTGTATAGTTATATTTCCAAACATCCATGATCTATTGAATTTCCAGAGCTTTGCTGTCTGACACCATTGTCGACTGACTTATGAATATGAAGACGTTGAGCATCCCTACACACCTTAGCGCAGTGATTGCGAATGTTAATACACTTTTCCCGCATTCGGTTTACCTTTATACTTAGCTATCGTTTTTTCTATTAATAATAGAATTAATATCATCAGTAAGCCAAAGTCAATATATAATTGCTGACATAAGTCGTGAGCACACTTTTTATTGGTCGATACGACTTTGAACACGCTGACGTTCAACGTGATTGGTTCATCAGTCGATTCTCGTCGTCTATTGGTTTCGAACGTATCATTCGGCTTCCGTACACTTCAGAGCAATAATTTTAGTGATAACTTTTTTAATTAGTTTATTTTCGTTAATTGTTTTGTTATCTCGTTGTTAATTGTTGTTTGTGTATTCCTTGTTATTGTTTTTGTTATTTCTTGTTTATAATTATTTTTGTTGTTATAATTTGAGTGTTCAGATTTTAGTCTAAATATGCAGAGAAGGAAGAATTCGGTGTTAAATAGACAATCCCGACAAATGGTCTATTCAGTGTTTAGTTACATGAAAAAATTAGGTACTGCGAAAAACATCATAGACGTATATAAACAGACTGGTGAGGTGACTAATGTCTCAGTAGCTACTGTACGGCGCACCGCAACACCAGATTTTATGGAAGGCATATCACCTCTTCCTTCTTCTTAATAAAATAATCAATTCTAACCACCAGGTATACATTAAATACTTTATAGTAGATAATAAAATAACGGACACGAATATCTGCAACATTACCGTATCAAAGTAAAAGTTGATGTGTTCGAGTAAACATTTTCATAAAAGTCGGCGAAAATATTCAATTACGAATTGAAATAATAAAGGTACCCAATAATTTTGCCCGACAATGTACCTACCTCCCACCACAGTTTATCTGCGCTCACGACTCATGTCGGCAACTATACGTGTGTTTAGATGTTTAACGGCATTAAACCTATGGTTAATACAGTCGAATCGCTTTATTCCTAAAAGTCCCGATAAATTCTTAACATATGGTCCTTCGATCGCGCAAAATATATAACAGTTAAAATTACCGTTGACAACGACAAGCGTAAAGCGAAATTTGAATCTAAGACCACATATATTGAAGAAGGAAGTCGTACTTCGCCAAAGCTGGCTGCACTGGCCACTTATCATAGGATGGAGAGCAAGTTTGTTATTCCAATTTTATAGTACCTTCTTTTCTGTCGGCCTATACACGGTGTAACTTGAGGGCTGGATCATCGGTGGCTGCAGGGCGGAGGACCTCAATACCTATCGTTTTACATATTAACCTAACCTAACCATGTTAATCAATTTTAAGACAATAAGTAAATAATTTACCAAATTAAAAATTAACGAATGTAAAAATGAGAAGGAAGGGAAAAACTACTTTGCAGTATGAAATAGCAGCAATAGGGCAAAAAAATCTATGATGAAAAACTTTATTTCATTGTGTCTAAGTGGTAAATATGTGACATCAAAAAAAACCTAACCTAACTTATCTTTTTTTTACTTTGCCTAGTAAGTAACGGACTTTATTCATAACGCCCGTTCAATTTGATTATGTCAATAGTTCTTTATCACATTGCCTACTCATATTGAACATCATTCATACTGCCCGGGCATTATGAAATGCCTTATTAGTCACTTGGTACATAAAATATACACACATACACATATAAACATATACACAAATATACAGGGTTATTTTAAAATAACTGGCCAAATTTTCAGTAATTTCAGAATAAGTATTATAAGCAAATGGTAAAGAAAAAATAATTAAAAAAACTCTCAAACATTGTCCTTTTTATCTTTTAAATTCAAAATGCGTGGTAATTCATTATTTAACTGATATTACTGCGCACGCACACATTCGTAAGGGCGTATCAGTAGGCAAAAACGTGGTTGACCATAAATGACGTTTAATTTGGGATAATTTCAAATAAAAACAGAAGACTTATTTTCATTATTTATACTACTCTTGAAAAATAACCCTGTATAATTATATGAAAACTTGCCGTGTGAAAAAATGCTGACGGAGCTCAGCAGCTTTTCTTTATCTTAATTTTTTTAAAATGCCATATTTAAATATCGCAAAAGATTCACCTTAATGCACATAAATGTTTTTTACTTCTATTATGTCTGTACATTAAGATACGAAAGAGAGCGATAAACGTCATATTGCAAATTGTATACTTATAAAAAACTCATTAGCAACGATTTGAATTTTAAAATTCGCGCGATTAAGCCTACAAAAGTTTACTGAGTGTTATTAATATTATACTTATCTAATTCACTTTGCATATGCATGTTCATGTTAACATAATTTATTAATGCCAATGACGTTTTAAATGTGAAAACCACTTAGGTTATAATCCGGTTTGCTTATTTCTATATATGATTATTAATATTAGCAACTAGTACTACACTAGTTCTGAACAATTCTACGTGTTAGAGCTCCTCGGCTGTGTGACATTAACCGCGGGAATATAAGACGAGCATCTGGCCGGCGAACTGATAAATTCGCGGCAAAGAAGAGCTCCCGACAAGAAATGAGAAGAAAAAAGAAATAATCTCTCTGGTAATATAGTTTAATTAGCGTAAATAATATTCAAATCATTTATTTCGCTAATATTGCACTGCTGCGATCATTGTAAATAGTAAATAAATTGTTTTTATTATTCTTTTAATAGAACTGTCATAATATACAGTCCAAAGTTAGTCAGTTAATTCAGTTCAATAAATGACCTCTATATTACAGGTGGGCCAAATATTCGTTTTATATTCGACAGGTTTACCGAATATTCGGCCGAAAGTGGTACTCAAAGTACCTATCCACTGTATGGTAATGCCATGTCTTTCATATTTTTATTGTTGAAAGTATATTTATTTATGGGTTAAATCTACTTGTATAGCGTTATGTTTTTGAGGCACTGTAGATTTATTTCCAATTATAGCAAACAGAAAGCTTGCTAAAATTTTGTTTGGAAACAAAGAAACATTACATTACAGTCGTCAGTTTCTCTAAAATTGGTCCAAATAGTTTCCTGCCACTCATTTTCATCATATACTTATCAATTTTCACTAAGAATAACACAATGAAATACCTTTTTTCTTACAAAAATATTCAAAACATAAGCATGTGCCGGCAATTCGCTCAGTACTAGATGATTCAATAACATGTCAGGTGTGACGGGGGAGCGAGGGGAAGGCTCCTCTCCCCATCTCTTTCAATTCGTTGGTCCATCGCCGTCGGATTAACATCATTTATATGGCGAGCGAGCAATAATTTCAATAAGCTAGCCAATGAGTTTAACTTCGATTTGTTTAACACTAGTGCTGCGTCAGCTAGGCGCATACTTAACAATGCTTTTTTTGGTAGCTCTAAGTGAGATATTGATGCGTTGCTACACAACTATGATTTACTTTTGTATTTGTGTTTATTTTTCTCTTAAAATAGCTTGTAGTGTTATTGACTGTCCTAAGTATGAGTTGATTGTCCTTTATAGGTATTATACAAGTTTAGCTCTCATTTGGTATAAATATGTTGTATTGGATACTTTCGAGTGTTAAATCGTATTTATCACTGTTGTAAATTCACCTTTGGATCTATTAGTGAGGATCTTTAATTGGCTTACTGTTGTTATTAATACTATCTATCCTAATTATGATAGCTGTTGGTCTTAAATAAAATAAAATAAAAATAAAATAAAATAAGATCATAGTAGAAGATAATTATAGAAGATCGTCGGTCAAGAGAAAAGGTATATCTCATATCAATCATAGTTACTACTAATAGTCTGTTATACAGGATGGTCCAAAAGGTGACGTCCAAAAAAAATTTTTGGAATGCTGACCTTTCGGGCTACATGAAAATACCCCATGTATGTTCCGCGATTTTTTTTTAGTTTACGAGATATGATTTTTTTTTTGTATTATTTTGAAAAATGTCGACTTAGCGATTCAAAAATTTTTTTTCTTGAAAATTCTGCTCTCTTTTCTACTTTTTTTATTCTTAGCGTAGTCTTCATGAGTTGGACTCTTTGACATAAAAAATAAGCTGCCTACCATTAATACAAATTGCAAAAATTTTAATCGAAAACAAATTATGCAGATATGATTGAATCAAAGTTTAATTTTGAAATTTAAACTAAAAATTAAATAATGAGTTCCATGACTTTAAAGTAATTTTAAAAACTTCGCAAGACCCTAAGCTTTAGTTATAATACAAAAAAAGTGGTGGTCAATGGGCCTTTTTTAGCCCTAGTCGGCCTTTAATTGCACAGAGCCAAAAAGTTCAAAAATAATCGTTTTATTATGCACCTATTGTTTATTACTAAGGATAATTAGATTTTCATGGTATGTCATAATCTTTCATAATAAATAAAACAATTTGGTTTTTTAATACTTATTTTATTTTACAACCAATTCTCAAAGTACCCCCCCCCTCCACTTCAATACACAGTCTACAACGCCTTAGAAAATTTTGTTTCAGTCTTCTAAAAGCATTTGAATTTTGTCTGATTTTTGTTTCCGCCTCCGTTAATTTATCTCGCAGTTCTGCTTCGGTGTTTGTTTCGCTTGCGTACACCATCTCTTTCTAATATCCCCAGAGAAAGAAATCTATGGGGTTCAAATCTGGTGAACGTGCAGGCCAATGAATCGGTCCGCCACGCCCAATCCATCTATTGGGGAATCTTTGATTAAGGTGCTCCCGTACCTCTCTTGCATAGTGGCAAAGAGCACCATCATTTTGGTAATTCATATCCCTTCTTGTCAATAAGTTTACATCGCCTAATAAACCGTTTAAATTGTTTTGTAAAAAGTCTAAATATTGGGCTCCGCTTAACCTAGCAGGCAATTGTTGTTTTTGGCTGTTGAATACCTACACAAGGCCTTGCCTTGTGTGGGTATTCAACAGCCCAACTATGGTAATTGTGGATATTGAAGACTCCTGTTCATACATCACTACAGATCATCATATTCTTGTTTCTTACCGCGTTTACGCGGTCAGTTGATTACCACCTAACGGTGCCAAACAGTACTGACTGGTAACGCCACTTGTGGCGAGAACTGCAACCCATACATGTGTCTTTCAAAGACGATTGGAAGCCGCAACGCGATACAGAATGCGTAAAACAAGAAGCCAGAAGAGCAGAAACGACGACGAGACGCCGGTGGGAATGCGCATCTTGAAAGAAGCCCCCGCGACCCCCTCCTGTCGAGGACATACGCGCCCGCTATGTCCGTATCGACGAACGAGCGGTTATTAGAAAATGGTGCATCCTCAGTTCGTACAGTACACGCACTGGTTGTACAATTTGGTTTTCAGGTTTTGAGATATACCTGACGAGAAGATGTAACGTAATTTCCCGAACGCTGCCCAGCTGAGTTGAGTCCGTCGATTAACCTCTCAGTCGAAATTGGACTTACCTAGTCGTAGTATTTGTCCCAGGTAAACGTTTTCGTTAACAACTTCGAGCTCAGTGCTCCCAACAACTACCGGCATAGGTGTGACATGGACATTAAACATGATCTTTATTTTGTCCATGTTCATCTTAAGACCTATCCGTTGGTAGGCACAATTGATGTCATTGAACATAACGCTTAGGTCCTTCAGCGATTCTGCCATAAGAACTATATCGTCGGCAAATCGAAGTTAAGTGATATACTCGCCATTGATGTTAATACCGTATCCTTCCCAGTTCAGTAGCTTGAAAACGTCTTCCAATGCAGCGGTGAAGAGTTTCGGGGAAATAACGTCACCCTGTCTTACACCTCTCTGCAGTTGGATAGGTTTCGTACTCCGGTTCTGTACTCAGATAGCCATCGTAGCCCTACGGTACAAACACTTCAGCACTTCGATATACCGATTGTCAACTTGGCATCGCTGAAGAGACTGTAGCACCGCCAAAATTTCGACGGAATCAAAGGCTTTCTCATAGTCTACATATGCCAGGCAAAGTGGCAGATTGTACTCTTCGGTCTTCTGTACAATCTGCCGCAGGGTATGTATGTGGTCTATGGTACTAAAGCCTTTTCGGAAAGCGGCTTGTTCGGAAAGCTGGAAGTCGTCGAGTCTGCGTGCGAGACGATTCGTAAAGACTCTCGAAAACAGCACGTAGACACGGCTGAGAAGGGATATCGGCCTGTAGTTCTTCAAGAGGGAGTTGTCACCTTTCTTGAAGAACAAGACCACCGCACTTCTTCTCCACGCCTCCGGAGTAGTGCCACCATGGAGGACGGAATTAAAGAGCCTCTGAAAGACTTCATGTACCGGTTTTCCCCCCGCTTTCAGAAGCTCCGCTGTAATTCCATCCTCACCCGGGGACTTGCCGTTTTTAAGGTGCTGGAGAGCCATTCTAATCTCGCTCACACTGACGTCCGGGATATCATCGGAATAGTGTCGGAAAGACTTGCTTTTGATCGTAACCAACTCCAACGATGATGTGTACAGCTGCCTATAGAACCTCTCAATCTTACTCAAAAACTCCGGTCTCAGGTTAGGCAAAATTAACATACAAGCTTAGCTTTACAAAGATGCAAAATTAAAATCATCCACCTTCAAATAACTTCAAAAACCAACTATTGCAAGATGATGTTGTGACTAGGATTAAGAAAGGAATGTTTCAGTGATTTGGACAAAGCATATTTATGTTGTATGAGTGAACGGCAGAGTCGGCGAGGGACGCCCTAGACAAAACTTTATCTACCACATTGAAGATATATTGAAGATGGACCAGATTAGGAGTACCATTAATCGACAAGCATTTATGCGTAGGAATATGGACGTAAAGGAGGTGAGATTGGTATGTCAGGATCTTGCCAAATGAAAGTCCGTCTCTGCCTATCCCTTTAGGTGACAGGCGTGTGTTACTACCAATAAACCACGTTTTATAATAAGGCGGATTATTTATGTTCGATTGCTTACCCTCTGTAATTGTGTTAAGAATATCGTCGGCCAGTATACCACCATGATGGCTCCGACCACAACAAACACGGCTCCGAAGCCCATGAGAAGGCCGGTCTTCATGGCGACTGACACCATTCTGCTTTTGTCGTAACTCCTGAAAAAATAAATAATTTAAATATCTCCAACAACAAGCTAATCAACCTTTGGTAATTTTATACTATTGCGGTCACCTCGTTTTTTGGCTCTAGAAAATCGAAAAATCGTCGGATTTCGATGATTTTTTTAAATCTTCGTTTTTACGGCGGATTTATGGAAAAAAAAATGTGGAAAATATCACCACAAGATTTCATATAGTTTTATGATTTTAAATGTGATCATAAACGCACTTTTTCGAATATAATCGTTCATAACTTTTTTGCAAAGCGTTAAACGAAGTTTGTATATTTTTATTGTTAATCTACACAAAAAAAAAACAAAAAAAAATCATTGAAAAATGTTTGTTTATTATATTTTTATTTTAGTTTTTACCCTTAGGGCTTCCACTCGGACAGGTTAGGTTAGATGGAGATGGCGGGGTCGAATAAAGCGAGCGAATAGATCCCACCTTCTCTTTCGTGGTTATTTTTTTAGGTAGATTATGAAAAAAATATAACAACTTCATTCGATTATTTTTAAAAAAGTTATCAACAATTATACGTGAATGAGTGCATTTTCATGAACATTTAAAGCCTTGAAATCAATATAAATTTACATCCTTTTTTATTCCTATAATTTTTTTCATAATATGTAGTAATAATAAAGATTTTAAAAAATCATCAAATTCGGATGATTTTTCGATTTTCTAGAGCCAAAAAACGAGGTGACCGCGATAGTATAAAATTACCCAACCTTTTAACTTGAAACGAGGCATTCCATCTCAGTACTCACGAGTGACAACGCATCTGCATTTTGATTCTTAATCGAGGGTTAATGTAGATTTCTATAGGGCCCAGCAATTACTTACTATCAGGTGGACTGTGTGCTCGCTCGTCACCCTTATTGTATAAAAAAAAACAATTGTTTAATGACCGTATGGAATTTTAAAATATATGACATCTCCCCAATCAACGAAAAAGTGGTGGTATGAGTTCAGGAGTCCGTCAGAGTAGGTACCACCCTCTTATCTACTTCTGCCGCCAAATGGCACTGCTGTGATCCAGACTAAACGGTATAGAAAGCCAGTATACTGGACGACTTTTTTACCGCCTGGAAAAAAATAGGGCGTAACATGTGAACGGAGTAGAAGGCACTGATATTTAAAAAAATAAAAAGAAATATTTTGAAATAAATAAATAAAAAACCACAGATATTCACAGAAGTAAAAAATTAAAAAAGAGATTAAATGTGCAAAAAATTAAAGAGCAAACCACTGAGTTAGTGTTTTTGTATTAATTTAATACTCTAGAAACTGATAAACTTGTATTTAAAACTTACTTTTTCAATTAAATGACATTGCGTAACAAAAAATTTTACCTCATTGTCAAGTAGCGACACGAGTGAAACAATATTAGCCATCATTAAGTGACATTATGAAACAAAGTGACTACATTATTGCAACAATCATTGCCAAAAAAAGTCATCGTACTCTATCATATAATGATGTAGCTAGCTTATTTCGATTTTCTTAATGGCTACTAAGATTATTCTTTTGTTTAAAAATGAATGTGGCAAGTCGCAGTGTGCCTAAGGTGGACCAGATTGTACCAGTTATAGACCAGACATTGTGCCAAATGCCAATAGTGGACCAGTAAACAAAAAGAAGGCTTTTAATGATGTATAATTTTCTTGTTAATACTAATGAACTTAATTAAGTTTTGTAATCAATAATCATCACAGCTTTAAATCAGTCTATAAGTTGCATGTAATCCTTAAATGCTACAAGGCTCATAATGTTTTAGAGTTTCATATTATTTATAACGGTTTTGTGAGGAATGTTATACTTTCGGAACTTTTCTCTAACATTCACGCGCATTTGGATATCGTCGTTGCGCGTGCAAAACCGCGGAAGAGCAGTTTGTAAATACCGCGTATCTACATTTTTAGAATTTTACAGGAAGAAGAAAAAACTTAATAACTTGGTAATTTATAATTATATTACCGACTGAACTTTATAGCAGCTTCTTTGTTACTTATTTTATAGAAATTTAACGTAAATGTACTAGAAACTTGTTTAGATTTCGTGTAAAGTCACTTACGCGGTTTTGTACCAGCAAATTACATTTAAATACTATACTTTTAGGAGATACGCGGGCTTAAAATAAAATACATATTATATTATTAATTTGAATTTATTATGATATATTATAGTAGATAAAAACATACAAAATTATACATCTTCTTAGAAAAAAAAACAATAACTCTTACTCTAGATATCAATTTAATCACACAATCCCTGAATTTCTCTAATTACAATAAAACAATTACGTTCACTTAATTAAGAATAATAAACTAATCAGCCTCCTCGATCTTCTAAAATCCCAGCATTTCAATCTTTGTTAATTAGTTTCTTGGACGAATACGATTTTTTTTTATTAAAAGCTTTAACAATTAAATATGGCAATCATTACACCTGGATGCTCTTATATTCTTATTATCTTAGACGTAGAAGTATTTCTATTATCTTAGTTCTTAAATTCTCATTAAAACGATTAATAATCACAGCATTTAAGATCTTGGTTATTAGGAATATTATTTAAAAGGTAAATTATCATAAAAACTATGACAGTCTTTAGGTATGACACTCTTCAATTCCTGTAGGTGATCATACTTTGTTTTGGATATTGGTTGTCTGGATTCATACAATGGACCTACGCAATTAAAGAGTCAGATAATATATTTTTTGGTCTCCTAGGTAAAGGAACAAAATCGTCTACAAAGTGGAGTTTAAAATCAATTGTCCCACTAGGACTGTATCTTAGGGCCCTTATGTCCATGACGACACGATCACCCGCCCCACGACCAGGTCTTATTGAATCATAAATGAGGTGATCTTTATGAGCAAAGTTTTTAAAAAATGTATGATCAGGAGTAATAACCTGGTAAGGACTCGGCACTTTTCTGGCCTCCTTCGTGATTGTTGCGTATTGTGAGGGTAGAAATATTTCTCGATTTTTCAATTTTCTTTCGATCACCGAGTGCACCGAATCGACTTCCATCTGAGTGTGGCCCTTTTCCAAGTATTTTTGAGTTATAACTATGTTCTTGGCCATGGCCAAACGCAACAACGCATTCGACACAATATTATTCCTATTCTGGGCTGTGCAGCCATCTGTGAACAATACTACATCCTTTGGATCATTTTCCAGTAATTTAGTTAAATAATCTACAAGAAATGATGCGTATGTAGTAGCTTTTAAGTCGCATGCCGTCTCGTCGAACCAGTAACACGCGACTCCATTAGTTCCCAGGTTGTAAATTGTAAAGTTGTGGACGGCAAGTTTTGTCTTAAAATATAGTGCACTGGCGTTGAGTGAAGGACACAATTTGACTGCTTGAAGATCTGCTGTTAATGCATGTATCGTCCCTTTCCGTGCTGCTTCTTTGTCAAGGGTTTTTTCAATTCTAGCTAAGTCTTTTAGCTCAATATGTTTTATATACTGCTCATCTGACATGTTACCTGCTTTGTGAGCGCAGCACTGGTCGCATGCGTCTTTCTTTGATTGAAATAGACTGATGTTCTCTTCGAATAAAACCCCTTCAAATACCTTCCTAGAGGCCACAGGTTCATTTCGCGAAACTGAGTAGTCTACATATAGACGATACAATTGTGATTTTGTTTGTATGATGGGTTCTAAATATAGCTTTGAAGTAGATTGTCTACAGTAATGAGACGGTAGTTTCGGTAGCGCCATCAAGTATTTTCTGGCTGATTCTTTTTTTGTTTCTGTGGCTACTACAGCACTTGGTTCAGATTCATTGTCGATAGTCGTCTTCTCTCCTAGCCAATATCGAATTGTCCATTCTTTTATGCCCAATGTTTCCAAAAATGTTTTTAAGCAAACTCTTTCCTTTTTATCGTTTACTTTTAAATAGTAAACTTTGGTGTCACTGCGCCTTGAATTTGAGTTCTTAGTTTTTCTAGTTGTAGGTGTCTTATCCACCATTGAAGCTATATACATTTTCTTTTCATGCCAACTCATTTCCCAATAGGTTTTAAAAATTTCTGCCCGCACTTCTTCTGTTAGCTTTGGGCAATACATAGCTTTACCACTGAAACATCTCTTCGACATATGTACATATTGGACCCATTATTCTGGCGGGTTTAGGATCATTTTGAACGAATTTAGTGCCATCTTTTTTAAATCCAATGTATTCCTCGCCCATCACCCTGTGCCGCTTATTTATTATTCTTTTCCAGTTATTAGGATTCCCTTTCCGCTTTCTTCCATTTTTCTTCGCCGTATTTTCTATTTCCCTTTCGGGAAACCACTCCGTATTTGCTGGTGATAGTGGCTTTAAATTTGTTATGTCTGAGAGGGCGACAAATGAAGGATCAGTGACTGAATCATCGGACGAAAATTCAAGGTCATTTTTATTAGGCACCACTATATTAATGTTTACATCAATAGAAGTAATATTCTCATCTCTATTCTGTGTTGAAGTAGTATCCAATATTGTTGTAAGCGTAGTCAATTCGGATGTCAAATTTTGGTTCGGAGGTTCTTGCTCTAATTCCCCTGACAAAGGAACGGAAACTAGTTCTTGTTGCTGATTTTCTGCAGCAAGTTTATTTGCATAATTTTTTGATAATATAATACGTAATATTATTGTTACATTAATATTATAACTCGCAAACAGGTCACAATGATTGATATAAACAAAGATTTAAAAAAGTTAAAATAAATTACCGTCATACGCGCGCTTAGTAAACTGCCCGGAACGAAGTGAACGATTGTCGTTTCGGATTATGTTTTTTTTTTACTGATATATATGACGTATATGTCGCTTATAGTTACGATTACATGAATGGTAGAAGTACACCAAACGTAAAAAAATTATGGGAGATTCAAAAGAAGTTTAATAATTTTATACGTGCAAGAGCCATGCTGCAGAGCTATATTTGTATGGTTGTAGAAAGAACGGGTCGGCTCGACCGTGGATGGACCACGCTCTCACATAATACCAGCGTAAAATAGTAGTTAAATGCTGTTGTGTTTCGTATGTATGTAGAGAACCGGAGACGCTTCTTACTGGAAACGATTCATTACATCTTAATCCTCAGGAGTAGCAACGCATCTGCATTTTGATTCCTAATCTAGGATAGATTTAGATGTTTACGGGCCACAGCATCCACTTACCATCAGATAGACTATTTGCTCGTTTGTCATTCATATACTATAAAAAAATATTTAGGTTTGAAGATTGAAATGGTTTACTACTGGTTCCTGGTGTGGTACTTACTTGCTTAACCACCCTAATAAATATTATAAAATAGAATAAAACATAAGATAAATCCATGGATATTATAGAAAAATTATCTCAAAATATTAAAATATTTAAAAAAAAACTTGTAAATTATTATTGTCAAAATGCATTAGAAATTATTAATAGTATAAATGTTTTATACTAAAACAGTTAACCGAAAGATTCATTAAATCGTTTAATTTGCCTAATTAGTACATATAATATGTAACATATTTTTTTTAAATATTTATTTGATATTAATTTAATAAAATGATAATTAATTATGAATATTTTATGTATGTTTTCAAGTAGTATTACATATTATGAAAATTGTGATACAAGTAGAATATACCGGACATTTTTATGTAGAAAATATGTATCAGAAACAAAAATATCAAGAATCAGAGTAGAAAATATCCACGACGTATTCGTATATCTAATTTAATCGTATAACTGAAGATATGCTAACTTAGATTCTCATCCAAAACAACATGTCTGGGGTCTGTTTCTTCTGTTACAAATAATTTGAGGTACATCGATAATATAAGGTCCCTAAACACACAATAGAATAGGACGGCGATTCTCTTCTCTGCCACAGAAATGGAAGTAGGCCCGTCTCTATTAAAAATATCCCTATAACGTGTTGGTGTGTTCATTTCACGCTGGTATTTTGTGAAGGCGTGGTCCTTCCCCGATTGAGCCGACAATCGTGCTGCTATAATACACTGCAACGTAAATAACCTACCTCGTCTAAACGTTCTGTATTTTGTATTTGATTCATCGTCATAAACCACGATAAATCACTAAAATAGGAAGTGGCCTGCGCCCAGCTGTGGTACGTATAGGGAACTTTTACTTTAAGTCAACCTACGTCAGCTCCGTCACGGGTGTAAACTACACATGTGGTTTTCGGCAGGTATCTAATGCGCGCAAAACTTGTGTTGTTTGTTGTTGTTGCTGTTGTTTATACAAAACAAACTATGGCATGGTATGGTAAACAGGTATCGTACTATTTTACATATTCGATGGCATTTTAATATGCTTGAGGAATGCGGAAGTGTATTGCCGCTTTGTAATTTTATAGTAATATTAGGGAAATTCAATTTATTAGAATGTGAATACGAAAGGAATATGGGCGCACCGAAAACCAGCTTCGTGGGTAATTGGGTTTTATGTATTTATATTTTATAAATTGGGTGGTAGGTTTTTAAAAAAAATTTTTTTTTAAAAACCTACCACCAACACTAGGGTTTGTTATTCATTGTGGAGGCAGTTTAAGAATTGTTATTTGTAGGCCATACAAATACTTGTTCCGTGCTGGATTTGAACTTGCGGCCCCAGGCACCGAAAATCAAACATAAGCCACAGTGCCATGGAGCCGTTGAAATGATCCGGAGTGTTGTCTGGATATATATGACACGTACGCACACTTAAAGCTCATGATTACATTGCTTTGATGACATGATGACAGAAATATTAGACAAACAGAAATGTAAAGAACATGTATAAAATTATGGAATAAATTATATCTAATGCATCCAGGTCGATTTCGATAAGACCAGCCTCCACCATCCTAACGGATGCTATCTGCGCAGGACAGGATTAAAGTGCACTAGTGTGTGTGCAAGCACAGGTCTATTCACACTCTATTCCCTAACTTTCATAGACCGATGAGTCGTCAATCCGATTTGACCGTAGAGAGATCAGGCGTAGGAATAACGGCTTTACTTTACTCGGTATACGAGAGTTGATATTGATAAGTTCTTTACAGAGAAGCCCATTAACTGGTTTTGGCCTGATTTGGAATTCTAAAGAACCAGTCGAAAACAGAATATATGAAGTTAACAACACATAAAATCTTCAGACTTGTAAGAGGCAAGGTGGTACGTCATAACCTCATTTATCCTCAATTGCTCTGTAAACCGGAACACAGCAATAAATTAATTGCTGTTTAGCGACAAAAACCGCTTAGAGAGTAGTACCTATCCAGACCTACCCCTAGCCAGGAAAAGAGCTTTACTAAAATATTAATATTAATAAAGTAACAACCTACTAAATAACCATGTCATCCGTAATCCTCCCTCTACTGTGTCGTCACGTCACATATATGTCTGACATGCCATCTATGCAAAATATCAAATGCCAATTTATGAGTTTATTTTTTTTATGCTTGGCAAACGTAGTGAACTCTTCACCCCACTCTATGATGTAATTAGTAAAAGATTGATAGCCAAGAAAAATTAACTACTGCTGAATAATCAAAAATAATTCAATAGTCTTACATAGCGATATTACAAAGCGAATTAATAAAATCAAACCCCAGACAAAGTAGACAATTTCAAAACTTGAAGACACTGTAAGTTCATTCTTCATAGATTGGACCAAACATTAATAAAGATTGACCATATGCATGTGTGCGGCAAAGTAGGTAGGTACCTACTCGAAACGTCGGGAATACAAAAACATAAGTTAACCGACGCGATAAAATCTGTAAAAAATAGTTTCATTCAATGTGCAGTTGATCGGGTAGTTATAAATTATTATTAGATTTTTAAATATTAATTCAAACTAATACTTACTACGACACCCATTTTGTGTCCATTTTACTTAGAAAAATGTGTTGGTCCTTCCCAGGATAGAGGTTTTTTCGAACCAGTGGTAAAAATGAATAAATATCTTATAATGATGATGAAGACGATGATGAATTATTTATAATCTATCTTTATATATAAAAATTACGTGTCACATTGTCCGCGATAAAACTACTGAACTGATTTCAATGAAATTTTATTTGGTCCAACTTGAGAGGTAGTATTTTTACCCCCATCAGAACATTTTTATTGCGAATTTAAGGATTTTTTATAGCACAAAGGGTCGTCGGAAAGGGCAGAACGTCTGCCTGGCTAGCTAGTACTATTAAAAAATATTATAATCTTTTCTATTTAGTCTTCCATTTTAAATAATTCAAGTAACATACATATATGCAAAACATCTTTAAAAATATCCATCCAATCCCTATAGTACACTAATGAATATATGCCTCCCCTATAGATTGCCTCATAACCAGGATTTACCATTCTGCCACGCTTGGTAGGCGGGGTCCACAACCATAAAAGTTTATTATGTGCAGTTTTTTTATAGATAAAGGGTGACAAACGAGCACTCAGTCTACCTGATGATAAGTGGATGCTGTGGCCCATAGACATCTACATTTATCTTCGATTAAGAATCAAAACGTAGCTGCGTTGTCACGTCTGAGTACTACGATGGAATGCCTCGTTTCCAGTAAGTAAAAAAGGATCTCCGGATCTCCACACTCACCATACGAACACAGCAGCATTAAGCTGCTATTTTACGCTGGTGTTCTGTGAGGGCGTGAACCTCCCCCGATCGCGCCGGCCCATTCGTGCTACTGTACTGTAGCTGCAGCGTGGCTCTACCACGTATACATTTAAAAATGATCAGGAACATGCCGCTCATCTGCTAATTCACTTCCCTTTGTCGCCTCTTACGACAACCACGGGGTGATATGAGATAGTGGATTATCATCACCGTCACCACACAAAAAATATATTTAAAAAAAAAAACTAAATTTGAATATAAATTGACCATACATTTTGTAACGATCCGAATAAGCCTTGTCTGAAAAAAAAACTTCACTAGCGAACTGAACTCAAATAGCTAACACAACGATTTAGCACACAATACAGAAACTGCTTCAGCATATGCGTTCTAAACTCACGCAGAGGATACTGCACACTGCGCACTGTCATCCAGCCGGAACGTCCACAACACGTTTATCTTAATTTTAACGACCAATAAAAACGATAACTTTATTATAGTTTACCATAATTAACTACAAGAAATTACTTATTATGACTTGGACCCACCAAAGTACGTCGTGTTTACGTTTGCGAGGTTTTAAGTTCTTCTTCTTAACCAGCCTGGCACCGGGCTCAGCGTGGCTATGGATAAGTGTTTCAAAGTGAACTCGCAGACCGATATACTCCTCCCGAGACATGACTAGAGAATTAAAATGCACCCAGAGCGACCTGCCTTAACCAAACTTCCGAACTAACTGCGGTACGCCGTCTACAAGTCTAAGAGATCCGAAATTAATTTCTTAGTGAAAAATTTAATCGTTCATTATTAACACTTATCACTTGATCGCTATTAAAAAGACACAGGTTTTATCAAGTCGCCATTAAGCATAAATTTTGCATTTAATTTGTATATGTAAAAAAGCGTGCGATGTATCAATTTGCAGACGACTCCGTGGCGCAATTGCATAGCAATGAGTTGCAGCGCTGAGGTCGCGAGTTCGAATTCCGCACAGAACAAGTATTCTTTACAGCCTACAAACAATCGTTCATGTCCACATCTGTCTGTGTATTTGCTTCAAACTTTTGACGTTTCCACCAACATTTAAAGATTTTATGTAAGCAGTACCTAAGTGACCGAGAATCTCTCATCGTTAAAGAAAAACTGTCAGTCGTAGGCCTGCACGTCAAAAGTGAAAGCTTCTTAGGTTCACAAACTTGTGGACATTATGTTTGGGTTGTTTAAGAAGTATTTTTTAATAGAAACTAGCTGCTACCGTAGAAGTAATAATTGCGGAAATATCTTTTTCAATTTGGAAGAGTTATATTGTTTAACTAGGAATGATAATACATTCATTGAAGTTGAATGATATATAACTTTCGTAAGTTAATTGTACTGTGAATACCATTTCGGACTTTAGAAGAGCTGCAGAATAGCTTTAAATGTTTCCCGTCGCCGACACTGCAGATATTATTTAGTATTTAAAAACTATGTGGCTATATGCTTCATAGGATGGGTTCAAACCCAAAGTGAAGCCAACAGATTTGTGATAGAACCAAAACTGTTAATTTTTGGCCTCACAAAACAAAATGTACCAACTTATTGACATTTACTCCTTTATAAGGGCCTATACTACCTCAGCTCAAATTCTAATTTCGCCCCCACTTCCCCGCGCGTCGTATGCTATGTACCGACATGTTTGTAATCACTAATAGTGTAAGTAGATAGGTCGTTAGATACTTATTTCATTAGGTTTATCATATTTATGCCTGTTTCTTTACGCCAACCCAGTCGCTTCTTATTACTATTACGGTTATTTTCTATTTTAATTTTACGTCGTCCTGTTGCGTTATGTGTATTCTGATCGTAAGCGACACAGCTTTCCCGTTCGAAAGCTGAAGCGAGGCTAATCGGGCGGCAGAGAACAAGGTTCAGGACGCCGATAGTTCAGGTAATTTCTTTTTACACATAAACAATACATAAACACTCACGCCTGTCACCCAGAGTGGTAGGCAGAGAGTACGGACTTCCATTTGGCACGATCCGGACATACCTCTTTCGCCTCCTTTACATCCATATATCTACGCATACATGCTCGTCGGTTAAGGGTACTTCTAACGTGGCCCCTTTTCAAAATATCGCCAATTTGGTCGATAAACTTTTTTCTAGGGCGTCCCTTCCCGACTCGGCCGTTCACATCTGCCATATAAATTTGCATTGTCACTCTTTCCTCATTCATTCTTTCTACATAACCAAACCACCGAAGCATTCCTTTCTTAATCATGGTCATAACATCATCTTGCATACCACATTTATCTCTTATCACGCAATTTCTCACCCTGTCATTCAGATTCAACCCTAGCATACTCCTTAAAGACCGCATTTCTACAGCATTTATTCTACTTTCGTGCTTCTTTTGCCACACCCAGCTTTCACTACCATACATTAAAGTAGGGACTAACACAGCATTATGAATTACCATAAGTGCCTTTTTTGACACATTCTGGTTCTTCATAATAGAGTGTAGTGCCCCATTCACTCTATTCCCTGCATTTACTCGTCGTTCTATATCCCTATCATATCTACCATCCCTGCTAAATACACATCCCAAATACACAAACTCATCCACTTGCTCAATTAACTCTCCTTCTATTCTTATTTCACATACCGTTTTGCTTTCTTCTCTTTCAAAAACCATCACTTTCGTCTTACTTGTGCAAACTTTCATTCCCCTTTCTTTTAATTCCCAGTTCATTAATGTAACCATCATTTGCAACTCAGCTGCCGATGACGCAAATAAGATTTGATCATCGGCATACAAAAGGCATTTGACGGTTAACTCGCCCATTCTTAACCCACATTCTTCATCGTTCAAAGTTTGCAAACACAAGTCCATAAATAGGTTGAACAGCCAAGGGGAAGCTACACAGCCCTGTCTGACACCTTTTTGGATGCCAAACCAGTCCGAGTAGACCCCATTGATACTGACACAAGCACTAGAGTCCCTATAAAGAGACCTCAATGCCTGTATCAAACCAGCGCTCAACCCATATGAGTTCAGTGTTTGCCATAACATATTCCTGTCCACTCTGTCATAAGCCTTTTCCAAGTCCATGAACGCACAAAAAACTTTCTGGTTTTTGGCCAAAAACTTCTCCGCCATCATGCGCGTGGAAAAGACTTGATCTGTACACCCCATTCCCTTTCTAAAACACGCTTGCACATCCCAAATTTTTCCATCAGTTTCTTTCATAACTCTTTCAATTAACACCTTAGCATACAGTTTACCCACAATACTAAGCAAGCTGATACCACGGTAGTTTTTGCAGTCCTGCTGTGACCCTTTTCCTTTATATATTGGTACTATAACTACACCAGTCATCCGGTACCCGTTTTAATTCCCAACATAAATTAAACAAGGTGTACAGCAGGCCTGCCACCACTCCCTCTCCAGCTCTTAGCATCTCGAGTGATACTCTATCATATCCAGCTGCCTTACCTGCTTTCATGCTTTTCATTGCTTTCATTATTTCATCTACACTTATCTCCATACCCCTTTACGCTTCTTTCGGAATTTCTAGTTCATTTAATGCAGACGACTCTTCACTCATAAACACGCTTTCAAAGTTTTTTTTTTTTTATAGAAGAAGGGGCAAACGAGCATGCGGCTCACCTGATGTTAAGTGACTACCGCCGCCCATGATCAACCGCAACACCAGGAGAATTGCGGGTGCGTTGCCGGCCCTTTAAAAAGGAGTAAGCTCTTTTCTTGTAGGTCCCCAGGTCGTATCGGTCCGTAAAAATCGCCGGTGGTAAACTATTCCACAGAGAGGTTGTACGTGGAAGAAAACTCCTTGTGAAACGTACAGTGGTGGACCGCCAAGCATCCAGATGGTGTGGATGGTATCGGGACGTTTGACGTGTAGTGCGTTCACGAAATTTGGCGGCTGGGATTAATCCGAACAATTCTTCAGAGCACTCCCCGTGATAGATGCGATAAAATACGCAAAGAGATGCAACATCTCTTCGCAGCGCCAGTGAATCGAGCCGATCGGAAAGCACTCGGTCGTCGAAAATTCGAGCCGCTCTGCGCTGGATGCGGTCAAGTGGAAGGAGCTGGTACTGGGGAGCCCCAGCCCAGAGATGGGAACAGTATTCCATGTGCGGCCGAACCTGCGCCTTGTAAAGTTGCAGGCGGTGTGCCGGCATGAAATACTGTCCCGCTCTGCTGAGCAAGCCAAGCTTTTTAGAGGCCAATTTTGCCTTCCCTTCCAAGTGACCACGAAACTGCACGTCACTCGATATGTCGACGCCGAGGATTCCGATACTGGCTGAGGCAACAAGGGGAGTGCCTTGAAACTGAGGGGATACGACAAAGGGGTTCTTTTTAGCGGTTAACGCGCAAACTTGTGTCTTCTGGGGGTTAAACTGGACTAGATTTAATCGCCCCCAACCCGAGACTCTGTCCAGCAGAGACTCGACTTCAGACACAAGTTTGTCCCGGCACTCGGAGACGTTTTCCCGAGAAATATTGGCTCGGCCGGTGTAAAGAGCATCACCAGTGCTGTCATCCGCATAGCAATGAATGTTACGGGTATGCAACATGTCACTGATATGCAGAAGAAACAGCGTTGGCGATAGCACGCAGCCCTGTGGAACACCAGCATTAATAGGCTTGCAATCGGAGCTTGCACCGTCTACAACGACCTTGATGCTCCGATCTGCAAGAAAGCTGGTGATCCAATCGCACAATTTCTCGGGAAGCCCATAGGAAGGGAGCTTCGAAAGAAGCGCTTTGTACCAAACCCGATCGAAGGCCTTCACAATGTCCAAACTAACGGCCAATGCCTCCCCCCTTGGACTCTACTGCCTCCGCCCATCTGTGAGTTAGGTAGACCAGAAGATCACCAACTGACCGACCACGGCGAAAACCGTATTGGCGGTCACTTATCAGCTGGTGATCTTCAAGGTACCTCATGAGCTGGCAGTTTACAATGGACTCCATTGTTTTGGAGAACACGGAGGTGATGGCGATTGGCCGGTAGTTGGACGGGTCAGAGCGGTCGCCTTTTTTAGGGATCGGGTGGACGTAAGCCGTCTTCCATGATTTTGGGACTACGCCTAGGGAGTAGGAGTACCGGAAAAAGAAGCGTTAAAACCGGTGCCAACTCTGGAGCACACGTCCTCAGCACAATTGGGGGATTCCGTCAGGCCCACTCCACTTGTGGATGTCCACGGAGAGGAGTGCTTTGCGAACCGAGCGCTGTGTGAAGTGCACTTCCGGCATGGAGCACTCACACCGCGGGATGGTCGGCGGAGTACTCCCCCCGTCATCGAGAGTCGAGTTAGACGCAAAGAAAGAGCCTAGAAGATCGGCTTTCTCCTTCGCGGTATGGGCCAGTGAGTCGTCCTCCCTGTGCAGAGATGGAAGAGATGGCTGACAGAAATTCCCCTGGACAGCCTTGGCGAGAGACCAGAATGCACGGGTTCCAGAAGGAAGGCGAACTAGTTTCTCGCCAATTCTGCTTATGTGCTCTGACTTTGCCTTGGCAATGACTCTTTTGAAGGACCTAGAGGCGGAATTATACTTCTTTTTTAGAGCGCTGGTGTTTACATCCCGGGACGCTGATGCATCAGCCCAGGCTTGGTAGCACTCCTGCTTATAGCATGATGCTATTTTACAGGAGCGACCAAACCATGGCTGAGACTTGCCTCCAATGGGCACCACAGAGGAAGGAATAAAAAGTTCCATACCCTGAAGTACCACATCAGCAACAGAATCCGCAACAACGTTGGGATCATCCGGCGAGAAGCAAACCCGCCCCCAAGGGTAGGATGCAAAGAAAGACCGCATCCCATCCCAATCGGCTGACCTATAGTGCCAAACACGGCGGCAGCCTGCAGAATGCAACCGCGATTTCAGCGTGAGTGGCACCACACTCCGGACCAGACAATGGTCCGAGGAGCCTAAAGGGGCGACGACGGAAATCTGATATCCGTCCGGGTGAGAGGTCAGCAGAAGGTCCAACAGGGAAGGTGCATGATCCTACACATCTGGAATCCGCGTGGGCGAAGTAACCAGTTGTGTCAGACCATATGCCAAGGCAAAATCATGAACAGATGTCCCCGCATGATCGGTTATACGTGAACCAAGCCATTCGGCGTGATGGGCGTTAAAGTCGCCGAGGATCACGATCTCTGCGGAGGGGATCTGCTGTAGCAATTTAATACGTTTAATACGTGGTAGAGCCATGCTGCAGCTATATTAGTAGTATAGCTGTTGCACGAATGGGTCGGCTCGACCGGGGAAGGACCACGCTCTCACAGAATACCAGCGTGAAATAGTAGCTTAATGCTGCTGTATTTCGTATGGTGAGTGTAGAGAACCGGAGACCCTTTTTACTGGAAACGAGGCATTCCATCTTAGTCCTCGCGGGTGGCAGCGCATCTGCATTTTGATTTGTAATCGAGGATAGATGTAGATGTCTATGGGCCACAGCAACCACTTACCATCAGGTGGACTGTGTGCTCGTTTGTCACCCTATCCTATAAAAAAAAAAAAAAAAAAAAAAAAAAAAACGAATCTGCAGCCATTTGGACGTGGTCGAATAGTCGGTCTGTTTCGGCATTACCGCTATGGGACCTATAGAAGCACCCGTAGACGCGCGGATGGTCGTCGCTGTCTACGCGTAGCCAAAGGATGGACAGGTCCGAACCTTCAAGTCTGCCGAGGCGTCGAGAGCAGATGTCCTCTCTGACGTAAACGCAAACTCCAGCCCGAGGCACAAAGGAGTGTTCCAGTTTGTACCCCGGGTAGGAGAGATACGAAACATCAGCCGGAGAGGACACCTGCGTCTCGGTCAGAAAGAGCAGAGCCGGCCTCGCCGTCTCGAGATGGTAGTGGACGGCGTTTAGGTTAGAGTGAAGTCCCCTGATATTGCAGAAATTCACGGACAGCGTGGCAGGGGTCGCCTTGGTCTTGTTGCTCCGTTTGCCCCGAGCAGTTGTAGTCTTGAGCGGAATTTTGCCCCCCCCCCCCCCCCAGAATACGCGGGGCAGCCTGAGCACCCACGCTCAGAAGTGGAGAAACATGGTCGTGGATGCTCAGCGAGGGATTCTCCAGGGGTGCTGGTACCTTCCTGGGGTAGGCGATCATTATTTAATTCCGCTACCATGTTGATGGGGGGCGGGATTTGGGCCTCCGGCCACCTGCACTCACCAGACTAAACGCGGAAGCAGAGCTTCCACTTCACGCCGGTATTCTGTCGTCTGAGGTCTGAGGTCGTGGTACCACCCCGGTTTGAGCCGGCCCATACGTGCAACAGCAAAGCTGCCGCGTGGCTCTACCACTGTTAAAACCTTCCACTGTTTAAAGAAGCTTCATCATTCAGAATACATCCATTCTCGTCTCTTATAGCATTCATTATAGGCTGTTTTGTATTTCCCCTGGCAGTTCCTACGAGTTTCCAGAACATTTTTATGTTAGCCTGGAAATTATCAGATATCCTTCTATCATTCTTATCCGTTCTTTCTTTCTTTTTCCTTTCAACAACTTCTTTTACTTTCTTATTTAGACGTCTAAATTCTGCCTTTTTTCTTTCAATCTCATCATTCATACAAGAAGAATTACCAGCTTTGGTTGCTAGTAAATCTAACCATGCTTTCTTCTTTGATTCAACTTCCACCCGTACCTCATCATCTCACCACAACTTATTACTTTTCCTTTCATTTGTTCTCTTACTTATACCACATACTTCAGTGGCGGCATCCACCAAACCTTTCTTAATATTATCCCACACAGTATTCAAGTCTAAATCATTCATACACAACTCATTCAAACATCTAATATTTCCTCTCAGTCTACATTTATACTTCTCTTTCACATCTTCATCTTGTAACTTCTCTATTCTTATACGCTGTAACGCAGTGGTAGACACAGATGTCCGATGCCGCCAACGCTTGAAAAGACCATTAATTCAACATAAGACTAAGTAATGATCCGTCCCTACGTTGGACCCCCGGTAAACCCTTGTATCTACGACTGCGCTCCTCATTCTTTCATCCACAATTAGGAAATCTATCATGCTTCTATCATCACCTCTTTCCCATGTATACATGTGAATCTTCTTATGACGAAAAAAAGTATTCGTCACAAAAAGATTCTTTTCCACACATACGGTGAGGAGGTCTTCACCATTCTCATTTATACTTTCATCACCAAACGTTCCCAATATCCTTTCATAACCAGACCTCTTTACCCCAACCCTTCCATTAAAGTCTCCTAACATAATAATATTTTCATTTTCCTTACATTTTGTCAACACCATCCTTACCATGTCCCAAAACTGCTTTCGGATGTAAGTGGGCTTAGACATGTCTGGGGCGTACACCCCTAGCAGGAACAGCTTCTTTAAGCCCACTTTCATTCGTATCCATAGCAGCCTCGGGCTTACACATTCATACTCTTTCACACATTGACCCATTCCTTCTGAAAGGATGAAACCGACTCCCTGGCATGCCCGTTCGGTCTCGTCTACACCAGACCAATACGCGGTATACGTGCCATGTGCAGTGGCATCCTTTCCCTTTCGTTTCGTCTCATTCACACATAACACATCTATTCCTCCGTCATTCATCATTTCGCATACTTCATCCATCTTATCATTCATTTCTCCACATACATTCAGCGTAGCCAGACGGGTTTCCGCAATCCACTTTTCGCCCTTCCGGGAGACAGAACGTGACGGGTGGCGAACCTCGTCGCCGGTTTTTCTCCCGGAGATTCTTCGCACCCCTGCCCCAATGAAGGGGCGCCGGGAACTCGGGGCCATTTCTTTTATTTTCTGAATAATGGCGCGAACAAGGGGGTGGTGGTTTCGGCTTTGTCGCTCGTTTAGCACCACCCGGGGGACACGTGTAGGGTGGACTTAAAGTTAGGTGGTCGAAGCCTACGGACGCGAGCGACTCATCCCCGTTGATCTTTTTACAGTAAAATCCCATCTTTTTACAGTAAAAATAATGGTAATTAAAAAAAATCAAAAACATAAGCCGTGCTTTATAGTTAGTCCAGTTAGTATGCAAAGTTTCATGATCTAATTTAAAGTACTTTATGAATACCAGCGGTTTATTGTTCAGTTTGGAGGTAACTTTGGATTTTTTTCTGTCGAGAAAATTTTACGAAATCGTGTTTTCGTCTAACATAGTACTTAACATTAATCCTCAACGTTACCATATATTTCCTTCAAAATTAATGCTGCAATATTTTCGGCATAACGGAGGATGGGTAATGAGGTAGGGAGAATGAGGTAGCATAGACCATTAAGAAGAAAATAATTTCTAAACTGACAGCAATATTTCAGGTCAAACTGCGACAAACAGACGTTATTATTAAATCCAAGTATCAGTCTCCGGCAGCCTGGCGCCACTGTTAGTGCAATGAGATGTTTATTCGCAAACAATTGATTATATGGAAAGTTCATACATCTGAATACATTATTTGATTCATTTCACCTATTAAAAGTATTTTACTGAACGGAGGCCTTTTCAATAGTTAGTAGAGCAAACACTCGACAGGCAGGTAGGCAGACATTTAAGTTTTTTTTTAAATACTCCTTTTAACCGCTCCTGGTAAGCTTAAAATGCCTGTGTTAGGGGTGGTTCACGACAGTAATCGAATGGCGGGTTCGAATCCACGACCTTTTGAGTTCACGGTCCGCACCTTGCCAATAGTCGTTTTTTAAGTCGTTATTAGGAAGACGCTCCTGCCCATCTGTTCCTGGTTTGTTTCGCTCTGTCGTCTTAGCGAAAATTCTTACAACGCCACTACACACTCACACACTATGCCCATAACCTTCGCGCAAGTGCAAGCAATAAGTTGACAAAGTTTACGTTAAACGCGGTATGGCAGCGCTTTAGACGAACAAACAAATACAGTGGACCCGGTAATCCGACAAATATTTTGCAGGGCGGTGTCCAACTATCGAATTTGTCGGATTATAGAGTAGGTACTGCCTAAGACCCCCTATTAGTCGGGATTTTTTTACAAAAGAGAATACCTTGTAATCTCACAAATTACAGATCCAATGATAAGATTCTATATGTTATACACTTATATGTACTCTGAAGTACAAATCATATTTCATTATGTATGTCAAATTTAGTAAAATAAACAACAAAATAGAACTTACGTTTTATTATAAAATAGTGCTGGTGCATACAAGAAGATTGTCAAAAAATATTCAATAATAAATAAACGAACTTATTATTATTATTATAAATAATAGACCACGTCGGATTACAGGGGGTGCCGGATTAGACAGGAGTCGGATTACCAGGGCTCCACTGTAGTATATTTTTATATATTATGTTAATAAAATTTTCATATATTGCGCTATTTAACATGAAAAAGAATGAATTTTGATTATGAATATCTTTATATTTTATATATATATATATATGTATATGTATATATATATATATATATATATATATATATATATCTGGGTGTGACGGTCACGCGAGTTCAGTGCATTTTTCCCATCCCAAAAGTGCCCAACGTGCCTAGTTTTCACTTCAAAAAATCTTATGACACCTATGAAAATAAACTTGAAAAAAGTACAATATCTATAATATATCTAAATATGGTCATCCGGTTAATGTGGTCACTTTCTTGTAACTCAAAAACAACAGCCTTATTTGCATAGATGGCTTTGTGATATGATACTCGTAGCTCTTCATCGGTCAATCAAATAATAAAGGGTCAATAGAGCGATGCTTTATAGACGCAATTTTGACAGTTTATATAGTACTTAAATATTTTAGTCGAATTTTAGTACAGTGTAGTGTAGTTAGTTTTTTTAAGTAGATTTTTCGAAGTCATCCTAATATTATTGCCAAAGATTGTTTGCTAGATTTTTTTCTTAATATATTAGTTATGGTATAAGACTGTGTTTTTGTCTCTGTCCTTCTCCTAGTTATGGTTTTACGGCGGCACAGCTTAAAGTGACCATATTACCCTCATGTATCTGATTGTAAATTGCAAGAATTACTTTTTTGAAGTAAAACTTTTTTACGCACGCTTGACTTGGGGTGTAAGTTGGCGAACGCGTGACGAAAGCGTTACGAAAAGTGTGATCGGACGAGGCGAACGGCAGTTGAATGGGGGGATTTAAGCAAGAGATAACAGTGCGCGCGCACATTTTCTTTCTCTCTTTCTCTCACAGCCAGTTATTTTTCGAAATTTTATTTCGTTTTGAACAATTTTATGAATTAATATTTTATTTAATACATTAAATATTCTACGTTTAAAGTGAATAAAATTGAAAATTCGTTATAAAGTTCATATTTTGGGAATTTCGGGTGAATAATAACAAATTATGGAAGGAAACCGATAATAAGTTTAAATATTTGTAGGAAATTAATATATGTATATGTATATACATATACATGTATGTTATACATATATGCATTATATAAACACATACACTATATATATATATATGTATATATATGTGTGTGTGTATGTATATGTGTATATATATATATATGTATATATACACATACAGATGGAGCTAAAGAAGTTTTATTTCAGTTGTGTGGTCATAAGCACACTCGTTTTTTTTTTATATATATGTAAGTGTGTGTTTTTACAAATGTACAAGTGTAGTGTACGTGTGTAAGTGTACAAAAGTGGCTATTGCTGCCAACTTCAAGCAAAAAATGCTACGTACATATGCATTGTCACCGGCGATGACTAAGATGGGATGCCCCACAGCCTGCAGCTGTACGGACCCTGTATGATATACCCTTCAGTACCAAGTAATCGTAACACAGAAGTTCAAGCACTACTATTAGATTCAGAAATATGTACAAGGTGACAGCACAGACGGACTACTAGGTAGGGAATGATTGCTACCACCTAGTGCTCGTTTAAAGTATTAATATAGTACTAAGATAATTACGACGTAGCCCAACGGTTTCGTAAGCTGATGGCCGTATACTCGCAGCTCGAAGAACGGACAACCGAAAGGAAGAAAAGTTCTCGAGCGGCAACCTCGTACCGGTAGGCGAAGTGTAAGGCAGCCCTCCGTTAGATGGAGTGAAACAATACAATACAATATATTTATTTGCATTCCATAATGTAGAAATTAATAATATTCAATTTTCACAATATGTACCCTTTCGGGTATAGCAAATTAGAACAGAGGAGGACGCAAAAATGTTTTATTATTCATTATAATTATTATATTATTCATTATATTTAAATTATTCCTTATTATTATACTATCATTATTCGTGTTATTGATTCATTTATTTATAGTTTTCATTATCATTATTACATTTGTCATTCAGGTATTCATATAAAGTATAATAACATTTATTGATTAGAAACACTTTTAATTGTCTTATAAAAATATGATCATTTGTTTCGTTTTTTAATGAGTTTGGTAGTTTATTATAGACAGTTATTGACATTATGTAAGGGCCTGAGGAAAAGAGCTTCATTTTAGAAGTTGGTAGCAATAATCTATTTCCGTGTCTTAAACTATAAGCCGTAATTTTAGTTTCTCTTTTTACGTAGAAATTAGGGTAAGAAGTTTAAGTTTTTTAAAATGAGGACGACAACTTTCAGTTCTTTCTATGTTACACATAATGCGAATTAGTTTTTTCTGTAAGATGAAGATGGTGGTTGCATCTGTACTGTTTCCCCACAGGATAATACCGTACCTTAGCCACGATTTGGTAAGACATGCATAAGTCGATGGGTGTAGATAACTCTGGGCCGTGCATTGTGGTATTCGTTGGGGGAGGCTTTTGAAAAGAAAGAAGAAGACGAAAATAATTTCATCAAGTTTTTACATTTATTTAGCATCCCCGCGTGCAGTAGCAGCATAAGAATTCCACTACCCCATGTTATCCCGTGGGAGTTGTGAGAGGCGACAGAGGAAGACTAAACTCGCTTTTATCAAGACAATAAAAACCGCGGCTGCCAACACGTCTGTTAAGCCTGGCAACTATGGAATTATTCCTCCTTTGAGGCAATCTAAGAGAGAAGCCTATTTTCAGCAGTGAACTTTTGACAGGCTACAATCATGATGATGAGTCTCCTAGTTTGATACAAAAAAACTTGTAAAGGGCCCCATATACGATACGATCCGTCCGTTCAAACGGAACGACGGATCAGTAGTGTGTTACGATCGTTAGCGATTTACTTGATTGCAGACGACATCGGAGATCGACTTTTGCATGTCTTTCTTTTCTTTCTTCAATTCTTTTAAAATATTTATATGCGAACATCGATGTAGTTTTAATAGCCACTTTTTAACCCACACTTTTCTACGTTTTCTTTTTATATGGTAGCCGGATTAAATTTACCGCCAAATAGAAAAGAAGCTCATTTTCAACGGATGCCTGCAACGTGCTACGGCGGGCGGGAGCTGCTCTCCTTCCGCACCTACAACTTTACAAAAACACTCTAGAGGTAGGGCAGACAAGACTACGTGGAGTACGGGGCGTGCTGATTCGATTTTAGAACAGATTCGACCACAGAAATCCTATGCCTTTAAACGAGCAATTCTTATATATATATATATATATATATATATATATATATATATATATATATATATATCATATATATATATATATATATATATATATATAATCGGAATCTCGGAAACGGCTCAACGATTTACATAAAATTTAGTGACCATGGAGTTTCGGAGGCAATAAATCGATCTAGCTACGATTTATTTTTAGAAAATGTCCTTTTGTCCGTGTTTTCAGGCAATAAAAAATCTGCTACAATATAAGAAGGTAAATTTTGACAGACTACTGACGATCGCTCATATAGATAATATAGATAATAGCTAAGGTGGGATGTCGGTCGGGCGCGACATCGGAGTGCCCGCGTTCCTTTTTCCTTTTTTTTTGAAAATCTATTATTTCAAGCCCTTTTTTTTAGTATTTTTTAAAAATACGAAAATTTTAATTATACTAATTGTACTCATGATTTTTTATTCAAATAATCAGTTCAGTTTTTTCTATTATGTTAATAAGATCAAAAAATATTATTCAAGCAAGGCTCGGTCATCCGGGTATTAGTAATAATATTACGATTTGTATAGATTCGAGCAATCGTATCTATAAAGTGAAGTTGCCCAAACCTCTGCTATGATAGTGGTAAAAGAAACAATGTACTGTGAATTGTTTCGTAATATAGAAAATCGATGCCCCCCCCCCCCCCCCCCCAATGAGATAAACAACTGTCATGCAAACCCTACGCACGCTGCTCCGAATTATTACGTAAGTACAATAATTAGATTATAAATGATATTTAATTAAAGTGGGCGGGAGGGAGCTCTCTCAGCCAGCTAGTAAGTAATACGAAACGTTTTGTATGTGCTTTTTACTAATGCTTATAGGCTTTCTTATCTTTAATTTCGAACCAAACTCGAAGAACCGACAACCGATATTGAAGAAAGGTTCTCGAGCGGCAGCCTCGTACCGATAGACGAAGCCTCTCTCTGGACGGAGTAACAACCAAGTAAAATACACAGGATGCCAATGGACGCAGGTGACTCAATACCGTGCTTTGTGGCATTCCTTGGGTGAGGTTTTTGTTCAGCAGTGGACTTGCGAAGGGCTGTAATGATGATGATGATCTTCAGGACCACGCTCTCACAGAATACAAGCGTAAATTAGCAGCTTAATGCTGCTGTGTTTAGTATGGTGAGTGTAGAGATCCGGAGACCCCTTTTTACTGGAAACGAGGCATTCCATCTTAGTCCTCAGGGGTGACAACGCATCTGCGTTTTGATTCCTTATCGAGCATAAATGTAGATGTCTATGGGTCACGGCATCCACTTACCATCAGACATAGACTGCGTGCTCATTACAGCATTAAGCTGCTGTTTACGCTTGTATTCTGTGAGAGCGTGTTCCTTCCCCGGTTGAGACGACCCATTCGTGCTACAACCATAACATAGCTGCAGCTCGACTCTACCATTTTCTTATACAGTAAGGTTGACAAACGAGCATACAGCCCACCTGATGGTAAGTGGATGCTGTAGCCCATAGACATCTACATATATCTTTGATTTATAATCAAAATGCATTCACCTTCATTCCATTCGAGTTGTTACCCTTGCGGACTAAAATGAAATGCCTAGTCTCCATTAAAAAAGATCTCCGGATCTCTATCTACAATCGCCACACGATACACAACAGTATTGTTAGAGCGTGGTCCTACTCGTGGTTTTACTGTGTAGATGCTCAACTTCTTGGCACAAACTCATACGTTCTCCATCTTTCTTTATTTATCAATCCGTGAAATGGCACAGGACACACTGGATAAGTTTTCATTCCCAGCCTGGTACCTTGTATATTCCAAAACAAACTTTTAAACTGGTGCGCTGTTGATTTGCAGGACAGGGGTTCACAATTCTAATGTACGTTTATTTTTGTATCTTTTTTTATATCTTCGCCAACTGAGACCCGATTTTGAATTTCGTTTTTTTTTTATTAAATGAGTTATAATTCTTATAGATCTAATTTAGAAAAAAAAATCTACAACTAAGGGTAGGTAGCAAATAAATAAAAAAATAACTTCATTTTTAACACTTCGAGGTCGGATTTTATAGTTTGTTAAATATAAAGTTATAAATATTAAATACTTTTTTACGTCGCCGATGTTAATATTTTATGCAAATAACGCATCGACATTAATTATGAAGCTAACCTCTTTCTTATCTACGATGGATGGGCTTTTTATTCGCTAAAATTTATAGGTTATTATAATTACGTCCATTCTAGACAACGAATACTAAAATTATCAGTGTATCATTTTAATGAATAATAATTTTAATCCACACGTTGCGTTAAACTAAGATTATATTAATCTATTTCTATAACATTAGGGTGACAAACGAGTTACCAGAACGTCGGATTAAAGGGTTACTACTACATCCTATGGACGCATGGATGGTCACAGATGCGTTGTCACCCCTGGGGACTACTTGTATGATGGAATGCTTTTTTATCAGTGAAAAGGGAACCTATTCCGCCGGATAATCTACCGATGTTTGTCATTCCATTCGTTTCCAATCTGGTCGTCTTCAAGGCAACAGTGAATAGGCTATTTTACGCTAAGTTATAGTAAGTACTATTTACAATCTAGGGCTGGCGTGATCACGTGGCGCGAATCTAAGGTTTCTTCAGCTATCCAACAATATAACAATCTAAGGTTTATCAGAATTCCTATATTTTTTTATATTCACGAGTGATGCACACAAAACATTATCATAATCGGTTCAAGCCGTTCTCGAGTTAAAGCGAGACAAACGGACTGCAACTGATTTTATATATAGATGTAATGTAATGGTGACAAACGAGCACACAGTCCATCTTAAAATGGTAAGTGGGTGCCCTTGTGTTACGTACGTTTTGTTTTACTTGATATAAGCCAGCCATAGATGCTAAATAGTACTGACATAGCGTAAAATAGCCTATTCACTGTTGCCTTGAAGACGGCCTGAAAACCTGGAAACAAATGGAATGACAGACATCGGTAGATTATCCGGCGAAATAGGTATCCTTGTCCGTGTCGCCTCTTACGACACCCACGGATAGATATGCGGTAGTAGATATTCTCAACCGCCACTACACGGCCTACTAAGAAACATGTTACATAGGTACAGGTAATAAGGAGATGCCCGACCAAATCTAAAAATGAGATATGTAGTTATTTTGCATTTCTATGTGAGGGCTATTAATGTTAAGTACAAGTACACAGGTAATAATTACACATGCAACTACACTATATTTATTACATATGTAACTATAGGATCGATTCACATAACCACACGTAAACAAAAAAAATATTAATCAAATATAATTGTTGTTTTACCACATTTTGTAGGAATTTAAGAGATTTTTTAATATTTATAATTGATACATTGCAATAACTCTACCTTAAAATTTATTTTTGTGTAAAATTTGTAAAACTTAAATTAAATTTGATTTTATATATTGCTTATTAAAATCAAGCCCAAAGTGTAACGATACATTATTTATACTTTACCATATTTTACGAAATAGTATTTTTTTTCTTTATAAAAGAAAACGAAACCAAAAGTTAGCTACTTGTTTAAAAAATAATTGTATTCTCTAATGTTAATTAATATTTTGTTTAGTTGTGTATTACACAACTAAACAAGGATGAGTTCTACAAGCAAGTAGATGGTGTGGCGATGGGCTCACCTGTATCTCCCATTGTCGCCGATATATTCATGGAAGACTTTGAGGAGAAAGCCCTTCTTACTTCTCCCATAAATCCAAGATTCTACAAGCGGTACGCAGACGACACTTTCACAATTCTACCTTTAGATAAAGTAACTGCATTTTTAGACCATCTTAACTCTATAAATTCTAAAATTCAGTTCACAATGGAGTTAGAGGCAAACAATTCCTTAGCTTTTCTAGATGTGTTAGTAATTCGGAATCCTGATAACACCTTGAGCCATACTGTGTATAGAAAAAAGACCCATACAGATAGATATTTAAACGGTGATTCTCACCACCATCCTTCACAGTTAGCTACCGTAGTAAATCTTTGTTTCAGAGAGTACGAGGGATCTGTGACAGTAAACACCTGGCTGCCGAGCTCCATCACGTCAAGCAAGTTTTGCATGAAAACAAGCTTCGGGTCCCGCGCCTACGTCACAGAGAACGAGTGAAGCCGGCCACAGTCGAACGTGTACCTGCTGTACTGCCATGTGTTAGAGGAGTCACTGACAAGATTGGCTACATCTTGAAGCGCGCTTCCATCAAAACATACTCCAAGCCGCCGAAGAAGATTAGTCAGTTTTTACCATCAGTCAAGTGTAACGTCCCTCTGCAAGGTGCAGGAGTGTACAAGCTTGATTGTGAATGTGGTCTCTCCTACATAGGACAAACTAGAAATATCAATTAAAACCCGCGTTAAAGAACATATAGCTGATGTGAAGAATCGACGCTCCGGGAAGTCTGCAGTCTGTGAACACGTACAGGATCGCCCCCGTCACTACATCAGATTTGATAGACCGCAAATCCTCGCTAAAGAACACCGATTCCTTCCAAGGATGATTCGCGAGGCTATTGAAATCAAAAAACATCCTAATTTCAATAGAGATGGCTGGGTTTCTCATCTGCTTGGGATCCTATAATAAATAAAATTAAACCCCAACCCAAGCATACAACTGCAAGACTTCAAGATACCATAAGTTCATACTGTATAGATCGGAACAAAAGTTAAATTTTAATCTATGGTAACCGCGGTTAACTATGACATCTGGACGTTGAACATCTCAGTCCTTCCCGTGACCATGGGTGCTGTAAAGCTCTCGAAACGTCGGGTATTTAAAAAGTTAAATATACGCGATAAATTCCCTAAAAACTGGTATTATTTCAATGTGTAGTGTTCGCGTAAATATAAGAAATCATAATATGTTGTACTTATTTCTTATTAATATATCTATTAATGTAGCGTTTATTTAGACTGCAAACGAGAAAAAGATCTGCAAGTTTTTCGGATAAAATAGATCACTCCTGGTGTTGTTTTCTATCTGTTCGTGAAGTTTTGTTACAATTTGTTCACGCATTACGAAGATTAACCTGGACAGATAGACAAACAACAAATTTCTAAGTGGTATAATTAAACATTTTGTACAACCGAACTCAATATAAATAAAATGAGTCGCATCAATGTATTCGAAGTCACTTAAATAAGCATTATTAAAGATAAGTTAAAAACTACTGACCAGATCTTGATCAAATTTATACAGAAACACATGAGAAGCATCAGCTTTCAAATAAGAAGAATCATCAAAATCGGTTCACCTAGAAAAAAGTTCTGAGGTAACAAACATAAAAGAATCCAATCGAATTGACAACCTCCTCCTTTTTTTGAAGTCGGTTGAAAATAGTTTTTCATGTCTTAACGACGTGCAAATACCCGCTCAGCTCAACATAAGACAGATATTTCGATATGACAGACAGGCACTTCACTTTTATTTATAAATATGTAATGATTATTATTAAGTATAATAATTATATATTATTTATTACTTACTGTGTATTACTTTAATGACGAAAGTAATTTATAAAAGTATTCCAATAAGCAACTACTCGTTGATGCAAAGAGATGTTTACTAAAATCTGTTAGATCACATTACGTACGCCTACGTCACGTCATTAGGTCAGTTATAACTGTTCTATTGTCTGGATCGTAAAGTTACAATAACGTAACGGACAATGGTAATGTAACCTTTTGTTTTTATGCGTAAGTCAGTACAACACCATTGTTTTTTTGTGATATAATAAATATGTAATAATAATAATGTCCTCCAGACCGTATTTCGGTGACGGCAACCAGTCTCCATTGTGACTCCTGCCGCGCCGTGACCGAAATTAGGGAGTATTGAAACCCCATAAGAAATTGAAAATTTTGGAAATGGAGAAGTACCTACTATGTTCAACGATGTACTTTATAGCCCGTATTAAATAGAGGGAATAAATCATATATATATATATATATATATATATAAAAAAAAAAAAAAAAAATATATACTAGCTTGCCAGGCAAACGTTGTAACGTTGTACAGCCCTTTTCGACGACCCTTTGTCACGTCCCATTAAAAAACCTTAAATTCTCAAAAAAAATTGTGGGTCACTCATGGGCAAAAAAACTATCCCATCTTTCAAGTTGGACCAAACTGCACACGGTGTGCAAATTTGATTAAAATCGGTTAAGTAGTTCGTTAATTAATTAATTGATTTTTTAGTAGCATAGAAGGTTCAGAATAACTAACATAGGCGAATAGTGTAAAAATACAGTTAAACCTGGTTAAGTGGACCCTGGATATGTGAGAAACCACTGTTTATTGATAATTACAATGAGGTCCCGACGCTTTTCCTGTTACTGGGAATATTCAAACCTTGGTAACTGAGGTTAGATTTCATAATTTTTTTCGATGTTCACTGTTTAAAATGTTCATTTCATTTATAAACATTTCCATCACTTTATACGTTAAATGGTACATTTCAACCTCTTATAGTGGGACTCTCTATAAATAAGCTGCCTATTAAGGAAACTAGTTAAATGAAAACACTCTATGTGATAAAACAAATTCTAGGTGCCTAGAGATCCGAGTTAACCAGGTTTCACTGTATTTAAAACAAATGTCAAACAATCTGTCCCTTTTATTTTTTTAATCAGAATGCGTTGTAATGCATTATTTTAACTGATTGCCATTTATAAATATCTAACGCCTACAATTTTACTACGCACGCATTACTATTGTAATGCATTATTTTAACTGATTGCCATTTATAAATATCTAACGCCTACTATTTTACTACGCACGCATTACTATCGTAATGCATTATTTTAACTGATTGTCATTTATAAATATCTAACGCCTACTATTTTACTACGCACGCATTACTATCGTAATGCATTACAGAAGAGCGCGCGTACTCGTAGTTGTTGGCTAAAAATTACATCCAATTAAATATTTGTGTACACACATATTTAATTTGTGTGTGTGTGTGTGTGTGTGTGTGTGTGTGTGTGTGAATTTTATGTGTATTGTGTTTATGTGTCATATTTCTAGTGTAATGTAAAGTAAAAGTATTTCGGCGGTAGGTGATGAAAAAGTTAACACATACGTAAAATTTTAATTTGTATTTTAAATTAATATATACAATATTCTACATAATTTGTTACATATTTAAGTGCTAATTAACACCATTTTCTTGGTAATCGCATTTGTACAACTGTGTATATGTGAATTCATTCCATCTAAATACACCACCTGCCAGCATATTACACACACTTGGATTTCATATATATCTTGGCACAACACAATGTCTCAACTTGATGAGATTAGAACTGCACAGAACAGCTTGGAGGAATGCTTTTCAAAAAGGATGGCCGAACTGGAAGCACAGTTACACACGGGGGGATCCGCTAAGGACACGGTTGCAAAGGTGGCTGAGGAGTTTCGAACATTCCGTGAACTCATGTTCTCTATGGTCGGTATGCTCCGTAAACAAATTAATGAGTGCTCCCATATGGTTGAGGCTATTGAGACCAGGAATTGACGAAAGGCTCTCTTTTTCTTGGGTGTTGCTGAAGAGGAGAAGGAGGACTGCAAGGCTACAGTGCTAAGTATAATCCACAAAATGGAGTTGAAGGACATCACAGCATCTTGCATTAGTGTCTGCCACAGGATTGGTGTAGCCACCAAAAATCGTATCCAGCCAATCCTAGTTCGATTTCTTAGCGTTGACTTCAGGTCATCAGTATGGAGGGCGAAGTCTAGACTGAAAGGTTGTCCAGTTTCAGTAAAGGAGTTCTTGACAAAGTCTCGGCAAACTGTTTTTGGCAAAGCCCGTCAGCATTTCGGCTTGCGTGCATGCTGGACCCAAGATGGAGTAATTGTGGTGAAAGTTGCAGATGGATCCCGCCATAAAGTCACTACCTTAGATGAGCTGACTACTCTTACGCAAAAACACCCTAAGGCGACTGCTGAATCCTCAACTGGAGGCGAGCGCATTGCAGGAAGCAATTCTAAGCCACGTAAATAACTACGCAGTATTGCGTTTTATTGTCTTAATTCTCCTTTTTCCTTTTACTACAACTTTAAATTTATTCAATATTGCAGAATTACTTAGTATAATTTATTATTACTTTTGATGCACAGTATTAAACCTAGTTTTGCTTTTATGTAACCTTAAGCTTCTTTCTTTCTCATTTATTTACATTTTTTTTAAATTAGTTAATTTCTAATTTTAATATAGTTTTTCGTTTTACATCATTTATTAAAACTTGTATATTTTCACTATAAATTTTAATTACATTTTAGGTTAAGTTCTACTTTGTTTTGGTATTAAGTTGTTTTGCTTTTGATTATATTTTGTCCATAGATTAATAGATTCGTAATAAGTGCATAGTGCAAGTTAACTTTCAGTCGCTGGGAAGGTTTTTTTTTTATTAATACATGATCATGGATACAAAGTCCTTTGGACATAGTATATTTGTCGTCTATGAGACACTTCTCTATGATACTTTTTATTTGTTCTAAGTTCTGCTATTTATTATTAGTAATCTTAACGTAGTTTAGTTGTAGTTGTCTTGCAAATCATTTTTATTTTTATTGTTTTGTGTATTATATTTGTCTTTTAATTTTTGAGTGTGTTGGCTGGCGGGTGGTGCAGGGATGGCAGTTTAGCAATCGAAATTATTCCTATTTTTTTTACGTTATATAATTTTAATTATACTAATTTATTTATTCTTATATTTTAGGTCTATTTATTTATTTATTTTTATATATTCTATTACATATCGATGAGTTCCGATGATGATTCTTTTCTTTCTGCCAACGAGTTTTCTTCATCAAATGACAGTTATTGCTCTATTACTGAAACGTTAGGGGATTTTGTGCGACATAAATTCGATGAATCCCGCTCTTTGTTTAATGTTTGCCACATTAATGCACAGAGCGTACATAGTCATTACAGTGATCTGATTGAGGCTTTCTCTGACGCTGTTGTTCATGCCGTCTTGATTTCGGAGACTTGGCTTAAGCCCCATCTTCCTTCTACCTCTTACCCTCTCTCTGGCTTCAGTTTGATACGCAACGATCGAATTGATAGGAGAGGGGGTGGGGTCGCTATATATCTTCGTTCTGACTTTTCTTATAAAATTCTAGCTTCTTCTTCCCCCTATTATACTGCATCTGCAGAATTTCTTTTCCTTGAAGTTTGCGTAAAAGGAGCCAAATTAGTACTTGGCGTTGTCTACTGTCCTCCTTCTGTCGATTACTTCCCCAGTCTTGAAACAATTCTGGAATCCTTGGGGTCGGAATACTCACATCACGTCATCATGGGCGATTTTAATACAGATCTCCTCACTCCGCACTTAACCCGTTCCTCTAAGCTCCTTCAAATTGTCGATTCGGTTGGCCTCCACATTTTACCTTTACAAGCCACTCACCACAATATTGATGTGGAGGATACCTGGCTTGACTTAATCCTTACCTCTGCTCCTTCTCTTGTCTTCTGCCACGGTCAACACTTTGCACCTGCTTTCTCCTATCACGACCTCATTTTCCTTTCTTACGTCCTTAAACCTCCTAAACCTCCAGCTAAAACTCTACACATGCGTTGTTTTGGACGCTTGGATGTTGAAAAGCTTTGTGTGGATGCATCCAAAATAAACTGGAACAGCGTGGTTTCTGCACCCACTGTGGATGAAAAAGTTGGGGCTTTGAATGAAGCTATCCTTAAGTTATATGACGTACATGCTCCCATCAAAAAAGTGAAGCTCAAGCGTCCACCTGCGCCTTGGATGACGATTGGGGTTTGGATTGCGATGAGACGTAGGGATCGCGCTTTCGGCAAATTTAGAAGAGATCGATGTGATCAAAACTGGACGCTTTATAAAGTTGCAAGGAATCGGTGTAATCAGATGATACGCAACGCCAAACGCCGATTTATTCTTAGTAACATCTCATCTTCTTCCCCTGCTAATATCTGGAAGTTCCTTGGAACCATAGGTATCGGTAAACGACACCGTTGTGAGTTTCAAAGGACGATTGGTCTGGATGATATCAATTTTCATTTTGTCTCCAACAGTCCTCTTGATCACCAGACAAAGCGTCTTACTGTTGAACACTTAATGGGTTTACCTCGTCCTGAAATTAATCTGTTTCAATTTTCTCCAGTAGCTGTTGATGAGATCAAGAAGATAATCCTTTCCATTAAATCTAATGCTGTAGGTTACGACAACATCAGCCGACGGATGATTATCTATATACTTGACCATATCCTCCCAGTCATCTCGCACATCATTAACTTCTCCTTGGATTCTGGTAATTTTCCCTCACTGTGACGTAAGGCTTACGTTATTCCCTTACAAAAGATCCCAAATCCCACTTTACCCAATCATTTCCGACCTATATCCATCCTTCCCTTCTTATCCAAGGTCCTTGAGGTCTGTGTCCACAAGCAACTTTCGCAGTTTATCTGTCGTAATAACTTATTAAGTCCCTTGCAGTCTGGCTTTAGGCCCGGTCATAGTACCGTTTCCGCACTCCTGAAAGTAACTGGTGATATTAGGGCAGGCATAGAGGACACTAAAGTCACTGTGTTGGTTTTGGTTGACTTCTCGAACGCCTTTAATACCATTAGTTATGACATTCTAATTTCCATCCTTTCCCTTTCTATGATCTCACCCGAAGCTCTGGATTGGTTTTCATCATATCTTCGAGGGCGCCAGCAGTCGGTTCGCATCGATGAGCTATCATCTAGCTGGCTTGACATACATGCTGGTGTCCCTCAAGGCGGCATATTATCTCCTTTGTTGTTTTCTATATTTATTAATCTCATTACTCAAAACCTTCAGTCTGCGTATCATCTGTATGCTGATGACTTGCAATTGTACACACAAGCGAGTATTGACGATATTTCTACAGCGGTGGACACACTTAACAGGGACCTTGAGTACATTAAGAACTGGTCTGACAGGTTTGGCCTAATGGTCAACCCTTCGAAGTGTCAGGCCATAATAATTGGTAGCCGTCCGATGATCCAGAGATTGAAAACAGTAGCTCTACCGCCTATCTTTTTTAATAGTACTGAGATTCAATTGTGTTCCACTGTGAAGGACCTAGGTTTATTAATTGATTCTACTTTGAGTTGGAAAGCCCAAACAACGACCGTTAGCCAGAAAGTCACTGGTACCCTGCGTTCTCTCTATCGCCTAAAAAAATTTCTACCATCTGAAATTAAGACAATGCTTGTGCAGAGTTTAATTTTTCCCCTAATCGACTATGGTGATGTGTGTTATTTCGACCTGAATGCAGATCTTCTCAACAAATATGACCGTCTTCTGAATAACTGCATTCGATTCATTTTCAATCTTCGAAAGTATGACCATGTATCCACGTATCGATCTCAATTAAAATGGTTACCTATTCGTCAACGCCGTAGTTTGCGTGCACTCACCACCCTTTATTCTATCCTGATGTCTCCAACTTCCCCTTCCTACTTATCTCCTCACTTTCAGTTGCTTAGTGCTAGTCATGAGAGAAACCTCCGCTCTACGAACAACCTTCTTCTCCTATGTCCATCCCATAGCTCTGGACTTGTTCATTCTTCTTTCCACATTCAATCTATTCTCCTTTGGAACGCACTCCCTCTCGAAATCAGGACGGCTAGCAATCAGTACGCGTTCAAGATGAAGGTTCGGGAACACTTACTTAATAAATTGGCAGAATCATCATCCTCATCATTGGCAGAACCAGCGTCCTCATACGGCCAGCAGTGATGGACCACGTCTCTGATCCGTAAGTCATCACTGGCAACACGCACTGGTTGTACATGTGTATGTGTATGTATATGTGTATATATGTATGTATGTGTGTTTATGTATGTATATGTATATATATGTGTATATATATGTATATATGTATGTTTATATGTGTATATATATATTCTTATTGTTCTTATTGTAATTATGTATATTATATATTTTATATACATATATGTGTATGAATATTAATGTAATTTTATCTATTTTTTGCGATGTACCATTTATATCTTATGTATTTTATTTCCATATATTACAATTTTTTTTGTTATTTTATTTTAGTATTCGCATATTAACTTTTTATTACACCTACTTCATTCTATCTCTGCATCATCCCAAGGTAGACTGGGAGAGAATGCCTTAGGCATTAAGTCCGCCTATATACCACTTGTGTATATGAAGTTTTAAATAAAATAAATAAATAAATAAAAAAAAAAGTTACAGCCTATATACGTCCCACTGGTGAGCACAGGCCTCCCCTCATTTCTGAGAGTGTTTTAGGGCAAGGAAGTGTCCGCCGCGCTGCCCCAATGCGTGTTGGCGAACTTCACATGTTTTCGAAATATTTTTTTCTTATTCTTTAGACATGCAGGTTTCCTCACGATGTTTTCTTTCACCACCGAGCACGTGGTAAATCAGCACTTAAAATTGCAATTAACAATTTAATTGGTGCCGGCGGGGATCGAACCCGGGTTACTCGCGTTCTGTTAAATTTACAACAAGCGTTAACCATCTGAGCTACCACGGCTCTATAATATAATGTGTTTAGGTGGAATAGGAGTTAATAGTTCAAGTGTTTTTCTTTTATAGTTCTTTTTTGGCCTCACTTTGCAATTACCAACATCTTTATTTATTCCAGATTTCTTAGGGTTGACTGGCGGAGAAAGCATATTATAGCAATAGGGCATTAAGTCCACCCTTTGAAAGTGTGTTAAAAGCAAACAAAAAATTCAACAAATAAGCCTACGAAGAAGAACATTGTTAATTCTACCTACTTATCTTTCATTTTATTTTCTATTTTCTGTTTCCTTTCCTGTCGTCAGTTATATAAAATGACCAAAGTAAACTAACATTATTCACAAAAAAAATCGATCGAGATCATTTGGTAAGATATAAAATACTACAAATGTAATTTATTGAAAGGAAAATAGAGCCTTACCTAAGCTATGCTAATTATACGAATGACATATTCGTATATATGGGTATTTATTATAAGACTATAAATATTTTACATACGCTGTAGACAACCTTATAGCACATTTGAAAGGACATTTTCCTCACGATTTACAGTGGAAGTCAACATTTTATTGGTTGTTTAATATCCATAACAACGTAACCTCGCACAAAGTTTTTCTCCTGTATTGTGGAGGCGTTTCACATACGTACATAGGTAAATTGCAGAAACACTTGTTGCGCTCAGGATTCGAACCTGTGACCCGAGAGCTACCGAGCCGTGAACAGTTTATAAAGTAGTGAAAAGAGACCAAGTCAAAACGTTTTTTCTATTAGTCTACGTGATTATGTTCTTTTGCCTTTTATTAACTTCTCGTAAGCCATTGAATGCTACATCTGTGCATCACCAAAACTTTCTATACGCACTTTAAGTAAGATTTTCACTAAGTTTCAATTGATAAAATTGTTTTTTTTTTTTAAACTGACAATCGCCAATTAGTCACTAAATATTGACACATTTCACAGCGAAATTCCTTCAAGCCGGAATCCTCCCTAAGACATATAAGTCCGGTTCCGTTGAAGCAATATGTTTCAATGTCGGTAAATGAATGTCATCAATTAGTAACTAAATTTTAAAATAAAAATCACATCTCAAAATAATCATCAAAAATCATAATGTTGTTTTCGAGGGAAGGCTGCTAGCATGAATTCAGACTAGAATCCCGTCTAAGAAAGGACTACATCTTCTAAAGTATTGTCAATAATTTTGTTTCTTAAGTCACTAATTGTCACGAATTCCTCATTAAATCCTAAACTTATACTAAAATTTAAGATATCGTTGAGGAGGAATCCAGTTTGAAGTACACTATTATGTCTTGGAACGCAACAAGTAGCGCCATCTAATAAAAGCTTTTTATAGACGCTATCGATCAAATTAATGGTTGTTATTATTAGAGATGGGCCGAATATTCGTTTTATATTCGGTATTCGGCATATTCGGCAGGTTTACCGAATATTCGTATTCGGCCGAATATTCGGCTAAATCACCGAACGTTCGAACCGAACATTTTCATAGTGTCCAATGTATTGAAATGTACGAATTAAGTAATGCGATGTACTTTACTATTGAAAGTGTATTTTATTTATGGGTTAAAAGAGTCTTAAGAGTGCCTCAAATGCATAAATCTATACATTTATGTTTTTGAGGCACTGTGGATTTATTTCCGATTATGGCAAATAGAAACTTGATAAAATGTTTTTGGAATCAAACAAAGGAACATTAAATTACATTAGTACATTTCACTTTACTTTGGTCGTCAGTTTCTCTAAAATAAGTTCAAATAGTAAATCTCCTGCCGCTCATTTTTATCATATAATTATCAATTTTCACTAAGAATAAAATTCTTACGGCTCTTTACCTTAATCACTAAGAATAAAGAGCCTTGGTAGCTCAGATGGTTAGCGCTCGCTGTAAATTTTACAGTGCACGACCAAACCGAGTTCGATCCCCGCTGGCACCAATGAAATTATTAATTGCAATTTTAAGTGCTGATTTACAAAAATTTTGAAAACATCGTGAGGAAACTTGCATGTCTGAGAAATAAGAAAAAAATTATTTCGAAGACATGTAAAGTTCGCCAACAAGCATATTGGGGCAGTGCGGTGGACAATTCCTTGCCCTATAACCCTCTCAGAAATGAGCGGAGGCCTGTGACCAGGAGTGGGACGTATATAGGCTATAACTTTAACTTTAATTAAGAATAAAACAACGAAATACTTTTTTATCACAAGAATAGTCAAAACATAAGCATGTGCCGGCAATTTTCTCGGTACTAGATAATGCAATAACATGTCAGGTGTGGCGGGAAGCGAGAGGCAGGGTCCGGCTATATCCCGTGTGCTTTACGGTAACAAGTTTCGACATAAATTGGTTAAGTCCCGAGGTTATCCTACCGAATAATGTTCGGCCGAATATTCGGTTCGGTAAAATTTAACCGAATATTCAACCAAATATTCGGATTCGGTGTAATCCATATTCGGCCCATCCCTAGTTATTATAGCGCATAGCGCCATATTATAGCGCGCTATCTCTCCATAACACATAGCGCGTGCTATGTAAGTAGTCTCTATGGCGCTATTGCGCTATGGAGCTTTGACGTTATTAAGTGTTAATATCTAGCGGCAACTAGTTCTAGCAGCAGCGCACTTGAGAGAGGACGTGTGATGCAAGTTTGATCTAGTAGCACGCTAGTCGTCGCGAGCGACCCATTTAGTGTGAGACGTTGTTTAGTTAATGTATACTGTATATTTATAAGTGATTGAAAGACACAGTTGTCAGCTATAAAAGAAGCCTAACTAATGTTTTTAAATGTAAATAAAATATAGATACAAAAGTGTACGATTTTTATAAATACAATCAATAAACTTTTAAATACACGCTTATTTGATTTATAATATATATATATATATATATATATATATATATATATATATATATATATATATATATATATATGTATATATGTATATATTAGGGTTAAAATATAGTTTACATCAATTATAATAAAAAATAAATAATTTAACTTCGTTTTAAAAAGTACATGCCTTAAAAATATTTTTAGGATTACAGAGTGGTAAGCCTGAAAAGTATGAAAAATCGTTCGTTGGTTTTTCTTTACCGCTTTATTTTAGTCTAAAATGCGACTTATTACGAAATAATGTTCTTATATAGCACGCGGTCTATCCAATGAACGACATGTATTGTAACGTGCTACGAGATATAGCATGCTGCAAAACTTAACGCGCTTGCCGGACTCCTACACGCTTTAACATAGTGTATTTAATAGCGCGCTAGAAATTTATAGTTTATAGTCTGTAGCATGCTATTGATTTATAGTCGCTTTAAACAACTTTAGATCAAATACGCGTGGGATGTTGAGACGAGATAAATAGAGAACTTTTTGTCATTTGTCATTAATAAAAAAAAAGAAATAAAATAAACATCTTTCTGATAACAGCAAAAACTACAATAAAAAAACAGCAACAACTTCATCCAACTTCTCCAACTTCTTCCAAAAAACAATAAAAAAGCAGGGGTTGCACAACTATGCCCCCCCCCCCCCTCTAAATTTATGTTGGCCAGTGTTATTTATTCTGTGCTTATGTTCAGAAACTTTTAACAGGCGCGACTAATATAACTAACAGTAGCAGATAGGTGAAGTAAGTATTTTATTATATAAATCTGCAATTTTAATTACCACAAATTTTGATAATAAGCATAATGGTGACAAATGCTTTGTTTGATATTAGCTATGACTCATACTACAACCAAACATTCACTACAAAGAACCACAATAAAGATGTGTCACTAACGAAAACTAATACCTATTAGCAGTGTTATTTAATTTAGCAGTTTATGTTAATTTGTTCTTGTTTTCACTATATTATGAAATAGAATAGATAATCCGTTATTTTATGTCAGAGACAATGCGAAGGATACAAAACAATCTTAATTGTTAAAACATTCATTAAAAAACCCAACAGCATTAAAAAGTTTACTGCATGAGACCTTCCCATCCCTTTTTTGTATTTGCAGAAGCAACAAAACAAACAAGTAACTCCCACAATTAAGACGAACAACACTTCATTTACCAAAATCCATCAAGCCGTTTAGGCTACCGAGCGTGCCAAAGTAATAGACATACATACTCTCGAAAAACTTTACCCTCCTTCTACGGCAGCCGGTTTTACCCGATAGATAAATAAAAGTTAGAGTAGAACTCGAAACACCCACTTGTTTGAGTGTTATAATATTTTAATGCATTATTGACCCTGGTTCAAATCCAGAATTAGGCAATCAGTTACTGGGTTTTTCTTACAAGAAATTCCTAGTTTCCAAGCATCATAAAACACGTTGTATAAAGCCTTTGATTCTGCGCCTGATCTCTAACCGGATGTGTCATATTGCCGTTCCATCAGAGTGATGGAATAGAGAATGTACCTGTGTTTGCACACATACTGATGCACTGTAATACTGCGTGGAAGAGCCACGCTGCAGCTATATTGGGTCGGCTGGAATCAGCGTAAAATAACAGCTTAATACTGCTGTATTTCGTATGTTGAGTGTAGAGATCCGGATATCTTTTTACCGGAAAAGAGGCATTCCATTTTAGCCTATGGTACACAGCATCCACTTACTATCAGGTGGACTGTGTTCTCGTTTGTTACCCTTGTTCTTGTGGCTCGTCTCCGTTGAGGCTGGCCGCCGTTGCCGAAATTCAGTCTGAAGGACATTATTAAATTTGATGTATTGGGTGGCTATGTCAAAGTCCAATCAATTCATTATCTTGTTTATCCTGTTTCCGTTCTTGTGAAATGGCCAGTGTTACAATAGTTGCTATTGGTTTGCATACTCTATTTCTGGTGTTATTATGTATGTTTCACACATGTGACATATATTCCTACTATAATGCTTAAATTCAAATTGACGAAAGAGATAACATTATATAGAATATTTGGAATTCAATTTTGTAAGGGCAGAAATAGTGAATTCATAATCCCATGTTATTAGAAACATCTTTCAATAAAAAAATACTCATAATTGGTTGACAATATACTTTACATCAGTGTTACAAACTATTAAAAAAAAACATGTTGATTGTTAAAGTTACAGCCTGTATACGTCCAACCCCTGGGCACAGGCCTTTCACTTCTGAGAGGGTTTTAGGGCAATGATTTGTCCACCACTCTACCCAGTGTGTTTTCGAACTTCACATATCTCCAAAATATTTTTTTTGGCTGGTTTCCTCTTAATGTTTTCCTTCACTGCTTGATATTTTAGATATTAGTTTTTAATTTTAATTCAGACTTTAGTAAGAGCTTTATTAAGAAACATAAGATACAAATATATAAGACTAACCAACCAGAGGGATTTAACCCAAAAGAACTTAGAGTTTTAACAGATGGTCCACCCAATTCCTAAAAAAGGTGACTGCTTAGACGTGTCCAACTACAGACCTATCGCCATTAACTCCTTGTTCTCCAAAATAATGGAGTCTATAGTAAACCGCCAGCTCAAGAGGTAACTTGAGGATCACCAGCTGATTAGATTCAGACTTCACTACACCTAGTAATAAATGTTATTATATGTGGAAGTAATGTAGCACAATTACATAACTTTTACAGCAAGTGAAAAGTTAATGACTTATTTCTTTAAAATATCTGTAATTTTTATGTTTAAGTAAATACATGTATAGTCACAATGTTGTACTGTACAAAAGATTAGAAGCATTATATGTAATGATTTCTTATATTTACGGGAACACTACACATTGATTAAAACTACTTTTACGGATTTTATCGCGTTTATTTTATTATTATTTTTAATTCCTGACGTTTCGGGCGCTTTCCAGCACCCATGGTCACGGGGGACTGAGATGACTGACGTCCCGATGTCATTGTTAAACCCGGAGTACCTTCAGCTTTTTTTAATTATTGTTTATGGTCCGATCTATGCAAAATGAACTGACTATGTCCTAAAGTCTTGCAGTGGTATGCTTGGGTTTAGTTTTAATTTTATTAATTATAGGATCCCAAGCAGGTGGTAGTACCCAGCCTCCTTCTCTATTGAAATTAGGATGTTTTTTAATTTCAATAGCCTCACGTATCATCCTTGATAGGAATCAGTGTTCTTTAGACCACAAATCCTCGCGAAAGATATTCACTCTTTACTAGCTATGTGGATAAAAAAATTGTAAAAAGAAAAATAGTAAATAAACAGAAATTAAACTATTTGATGTTATAACTAGGACAAATGTACACAAAAGAGAGGAAAGGTCGAAATACTCACGATATAATGTGATGATGTCACCACAACTGTAATGCTGTTTGATTTTTTCTTGTTAAATATTTACATTTGTTTCAAATGTTATGATCCACAAAAATGTAAGACGACCGATATCAATGCATTTATATGTCCATTAATAATTTTAATACCGCATCAACTTATTTAACACAACATATAATTAGATTATAGTTTAATAAACAAGAAAAAGTGAAACATTCGCTTCGACCGTACAGTACATCCGCGAAGCGTACACAATACACATACATTTACATTACATTACACATGTTTACTATTACGAAAACTCATTCATTTTTCATTTCTGTTTTCTGTTCTTAAACAAACGGTGTTGCTATCGTAAAAATTTGAGCTGCCGTTTGTCGCAGTCTGGTTCTGCCGTATTTTAAGCAAAAAAATACTAATGTGCCGTATTTCATAATTTATTTTAAAATTATCAATCTCTCATTTGTTTCTCCTCCGTAAATGTTTCTTTTTTATGTTGGTTGTATGTCAAATGTCTTTTCAAAGTTAATAATTCACACGCTAATTTAACGTCAGACTGTGCACTTTGCTCTATGCGGATCATCATCCACAACAGCAATCCAATTATATATTCTCTTTTATTAAATATTATTTCTCCATTTTTTAATATTTCCTTTTGTCAAAAATTACAAAATTACGGAGCATGAAAATTTTCTACGAAAAAATGAAATGAAAATGTACAATATTCAACTAACTACTTACTATTACTTGTACTCATAAACAGCTAACTTCGCAGTCACTACTCACCGACGTCAGCGCCGCTATGTATTCTACAATTTTCAAGGACAGGCGGGCTATGCTTTAGTACGTAGTGATCGTTCTCCTGTTCTCTAACCTTCATGGATTATTTATAAGAAATACCTTTTGACAGCTACAGCTATCTGTATGTACTGTGTGCTGTATGTACAGACTTATTGTACCAAGCATGGCAACCAAAAAATGGGAACGTACAATATTCGATTCCTAAAAAAATCGATATCGATTATTTAGGGTTAGTAATCATTTACAGTTTAGTTTTAATAATTCCAGAATAAATTAGAAACGGATAATTTAAGGCACAATATTTATCAGTTTCTTCGTATTTATGACAGAGTGGATAGGGATTTGCTATGGCAAACACTGAACTCATTTGGGTTGAGCGCTGGCTTGATACAGGCATTGGAGTCTCTTTATAGGGACTCTAGTGCTTGTGTTAGGATCAACGGGGTCTACTCGGACTGGTTTGACAGAGGACGAAGGTTATGGTTTTTGAAAGAGAATAAAGTAAAACGATTTGTGAAATAAGAATAGAAGGGGAGTTGATCGAGCAAGTAGATGAGTTTGTATATTTGGGCTGCGTATTTAGCAGGGATGGAAGATATGATAAGGATATAGAACGACGAGTGAATGCGGGAAATAGAGTAAATGGGGCCTTGCACTCTATTGTGAAGAGTCAAAATGTGTCGAAAAAGGCACGTATGGCAATTCACAATGCTGTGTTGGTCCCTACTTTAACGTATGGTAGTGAAAGTTGGGTGTGGCAGAAGAAGCACGAGAGTAGAATAAACGCAGTAGAAATGCGGTCGTTAAGGAGTATGTTAGGGCTGAATCTGAATGACAGGAAAAGAAATTGTGTAATAAGAGAAGAGTGTGGTTTGTAAGATGATGTTGTGTAAAGGAATGCTTCGGTGGTTTGGTCATGTGGAAAGAATGAATGAGGAAAGAGTGACAAAGAAAATTTATGTTGCAGAAGTGAATGGCAGAGTCGGAAAGGGACGTCCTAGGCGAAAATTTATCGACCAAATTGGCGATTTATTGGAAACGGGCCAAATTAGGAGTACCCTTAACCGACGAGCATGTATGCGTAGGTGTATGGATGTGAAGGAGGCGAGAGAGGTGTGTCAGGATCGTGCGAAATGGAAATCTGTAGTCTCTGCCTACCCCTCTGGGTGACAGGCGTTAGTGTTTATTGATTATGGATTTCTTCGTATTTGTTGTTACTGCTTACTTCTAGAGGCAAAGTTATGAACATTTTTGAAACAAGATTTAAAATAAATTTATTTGATCATTTTCAGTATAACTAGTTGAGCTGTCATTGTTTAGATTAATTGTTATTTGATTTTCAATAATGCAATCAAAATTAATGTCTCTTTCAAAGTTTCCACAATAATTTTTTTGTTTTTCTACTACTTTTGCCCAATCATCCTTTGTAACATGGGTGTGTGCTTTAACGAATATGGAAAAAACAGTCCAGAAAGTTAAAACCGAGTCACAACATAAGACAAGCACAAAATCACAAAATTACGCACAGTAAACTCTCGAAATGGCGAGAAATTGAAATTACGTAGTAGTTTTTTCAGCGCGGCCTTGTATAAGAGATACCATAAGTGAGGCGCTGCGATCGATAAGTTCGGTCAATAAAAGTCATTTTCAGTCTATTTTTCCAATCAGATACGTAACCACTTACACATTCACGCACAATAAAATATTTCTCCATTTTTTAATGTTTCTTTTTGTCAAAAATTACAAAATTACGGAGCATGAAAATTTTCTCACCAATGCCGCGGAGAAAATTTGTACATTATTCAACTAACTTCATCTACTTGTACTCATGAACAGCTAACTTCGCAGTCACTACTTACCGACGTCAGCGCCGCTATAAATTCTACAATTTTCAAGGACAGGCGGGCTATGCTTTAGTACGTAGTGATCGTTCTCCTGTTGTCTGACCTTCATGATCCAAACACTACGGTAAAGTACATAGCGACATATCATTGAAACCACGTTAAGTAAAAAAGTTGATACTGATATTTTTTTAATTTTACTTTATATGAAAGATTCGAATTTAAATTCGTGATAAAAAAACTATACATATTGTAATGAAATATAGATAACTTCATAATTCGTCGGATTTACGTAAAAGGTTATTTTAAGTGCGCTTGTGCAAAGTTATTGCGGAATGATTAATGTGAAACGTCAAAAGGTATTTCTTAGATTTGGTTGACTATAATTACAATAAAACACAGAATATGAAATTATTTCACTCCCAATCGGTCTCTGATTTCGATCCGTTAAATTACGAAAGAGTGTAGATAGTAATCGGCTCGAATCTAAAACAATTATAATATTACGTTAGTGGAAGTACGTCGTCTCATTTGCAACCTTTGCATTCCTTTTTTTGCCCAGGCGAATGAGAGGACACAATACGGCGTTACAACTGTATGTTTACAATCTGGCTTTCCCCAGCTTTATTCACCTGTGCTACCTATGTGCGTTTCGTTTCGTTCATTACCCTAGTGAAAAAAACGTTTCGTTTCACCTTAGTCAATTGCCGTATTTTGTAATACGACAGTGAGAAGCCTGCCATATGCCGTATTTTCTGATAAAAAATTGTTAACTGGCGTATAATCCACATCTTTGCGTATAGGAATATGGCAATTGCCCTATTAATGGCAACGCTGCAACCAAATGAAATAAAAATCAGCTGTTAGGCTATTCTGTCATCACGCTATCAAAGAATATCTCTTGTCCCATGACATATGCCAATGGAAACTTTGCTATATTAAAAAAATAAGGAGTTTGTCCAATATTTTAAGTACTTTAACGACTTTAAAATAACTTTTGGACCTTTTACGGCAGTTTACGTTTACGAACATGGTATAGATTATGAGGTAGTCTGTTATTTCGTGTGCATGTTTAGTAAAATCCACTGAAATAACCGGCTACCCGACTACAAATGGCCACTGTGACCCATGGACGACTGCTATCATCTTCATACGAGGATGGAGATCGACGATATGACCAACAACAAATAAATAGGTAACATGAATAAATAATTTTCCAATGTACTAAATACATTTTAATTTAAATTATATAGCTACAGTATTTTGCTAAAACTCAAGAGATCATACATGTATGATCCACAGAATCACGTTAAGCCACAGAATCAGCTGATGATGGACAAAATAATTTTCTAAAGAAAACTTTTTATGTATGGTTTGTGCATATTTTATGGTTTGTGCTGTTATTATCTATATTAATGTCCTCGCAAATGAATTTTTAGTGAAAACGATGTAACAAGAGCATTGATGGTCGTAGAAAGCCGAAGTAGATCCGCTTATGAGCCCTAGACATTGCGAACAGTTATCTTCATCAACTGTGCGCTGGGTGCATCGTTTCTGAGCGATTTTGACGACAGCTTACGTCAAAATGTAAATGTAAATGCAATCGCTATGTGGTGTATCAATATACAAGCCATCACGTTGTCAACCCGATTGTTCACTTGGTCGATTCGGGTTTCAGCTTTCTCGATTCGGGTTTCAGCTTCCAACAGGCGGTTGTCATGCTGAGCAACCCTATCCTTCACCTCCTTTATTTCCTTCCCGAAGGTGGCGTGAACGTCCTTCATGAGGAGCATCTGCTCTTCCAACCGACGGGCCTGTTCCTCTTGTCCGCTCCGCATCTGCTCTTCCAAACGACGGACCTGTTTCTCATGTCCGCCCCGCAGCTGCTCTTCCAACTGACGGACCTGTTCCTCCTGTCGGTGAGCCTGCTCCTGCAGCATCAGAGCACCTAAGTCAGGTGCTGCACAATGTGGTGTATCAATATACACCACATAACTGTTAGGAAGGTTTTGAACAAATTAACTGCAAGTAAAATACTTGGACACCCCGGGGCCACAGAAGCACAACGCAGACATTCATTCCCATGTAATACGAGAATACATACACAACATTCCTGTGTCTCGAAAGTGAGATTAGGTTATGTTTTCGTTTATTTACCTTCTGTTCCTTGTTGTTACAGATAGTCAGTGATTGTGCATGCACATAGCAGTTGTCATGAAATGGTGCCCATGTTTCAAAAGATTCCAGGGTCAAAACCCTACAACATGTGTTACAAAGCGGATGACTGGGAAAAAGTTATAAATTCAGTGCGGGAAGCAGTGGCGGATTTACTAGCACGCTGAGTAGGCTGGAGCCTAGGGCGGCAGATTTTTGGGGCGGCAAATTTGAGGCAATAATTTATTTTATGTCTCTCAGAAATTAAAGAAATTGAAATTTTAAAAATATCGATGAAGACATATTTTCTTTCATTATCTCGGAAATGAAAGCATTTTTTTGTTCCTTACTCTGCCCACTCTTGAAATTCAGTGGCAACTGCGACAGCTGAGCGTTTCACAAAAGCTTGTCGTTTCTTCGTGTTGCTTCAAAAAATTTTATATAAGTTCGATACAACGCTGGCAAAAAATAATGATTGAAATCGAGAAACGGAAAACGCTAAAGAGAGTAAATCTAACACCTTGGTCAGCTAGAGAGGACACATGTGGAAGTTTAGAGATTCTTGGTATTTTGTGTTACATTGGATTCGAGGTCCTTAAAATTTTAGAATTAATCAAGGATGATTGGACCGAAAAGCTTGTAACGCGAATCGAAGCGCCGGGAATACTTTTGAATTTGTAAAAACTAAAAATAGGGGTAATGGTTGTTGTGTGGAACGTTTTTTACAAAGAATAAACAAAGTGAATGTTGAAATTCAGGTTTCTACCGTAGATTTGATTACTGTTGTCGATTTTTACGAATCTTATTGCAAGTTTTTTCGTAGCTAAACGAGAAAATTTTAAGTAGGTATTTCGAAGAAAAGGCGATGGAAATAAGCTTTTCAAAGCAAAAGGAAAAAAAAAGAAATCAAACATCAAATGAAGAAATGAGAATAACATGTGATATTTTCAGGATTAACATATTTCTCTTCCTCATTGATAGACTCGTATCCGAATTAGAAAAACGGCAGGATGCCTACTGCAACAGATTCAATGAAGTTTTCATTTTGGAGGAAAATGTGTGATTTGTTATCTACAACTAATAAGGAAAAAGCCCTTTTCTTGGAAGAAAGGTATTCTTATGATTTAGAGACCGATTTAGTGCAAGAATGCATACATTTTTAATGCCATTTTTCTTCGCAAAGAAGTTTAGTTAAACCTAATACTGAATAATTGAAAAGTCTATCATCGTTCTTGCGAATAAATAATTTGCAAAACATTTACCAGAATTTTGATGCAGCAGTTGGTACGTCTTTGTGCACACCAAGGACAAATTTTCCGAGTGAGAGAAGCATTTCTAGCTAAAACTGGTGAAAAACTATCTAAGATCTACCATAACCAAAAAAAAAGCTAAACGCCTTAAGGTTTCTGTGCATAGAGTCAGCTAATGAACAAGATTTCATACGACTATTTATTTGATGATTTTGCGAATAAAAACTCGCGCAAGATGGTATTGCAAAACTTTTGTAACTTAATTTATTGAAGTTCAGAATCATCATCAGCCGGATTGTTACCAAAATTTTTTTTATAGAATAATAATAACAAACGAGCGCACAGTCCACCTAATGGTGAGTGGATGCTGTGACACATAGACATCTAAATTTATCCTCGATAAAAAATTAAAATGCATATACTTTGTTACCCCTGAGGAATAAGATAGAATGCCTCCTTTCCAGTAAAAAGGTTTCCGATTCTCTACACTCATCATACGAAACAGCAGTTTTAAGGTGCTATTTTACACTGTATTCTGTGAGTGCGGGATCCTTTCCCGGTCGAGCCGACCCATTCATGCTAAAACTGTAATATAACTGCAGCATGGCTCTATCGCGCAAAATTGAATACTTTGTCTTCAAAGTGTAAGCGCAATAAAAATATTCAAATACTTTTACCTAATATAAGTAGCATTAAATCATACCTTATCCCGATTTATTAGTAGTACATGATTGATCTTTTATTAGCTCGGAAATATACCCAGAAACTGTTTCTTGTGCAGTCTTAACTAAACCTTCGGGTTGTAAAAATAGCCTAAAAACTGACACATAAATCCCCGAGGTCACAATCATACTAATTGTGGCGAAAAGTTGGTGTAATTAGGACTATAGTGCACAAGCCATAAAGTTTTTTAGTTATATAGTACAATTTCATTGACAAAACAAATGTGATACATATGATTTTGGACTAGAAGTTTAAGTAGAGTTGAAATGCTCATTCTATCCGAAATTGAAGATGTAAAGAAAACGCCAAAGCTGGTGAGAGATGGTGGATGGATTCGTGCGTTGAAACAGCCACAATATTTACACTCACCTGAGTTAGTGAGTCGTACAGTGGACAAGCTCAGCATTGTGATTAGTTGAAACCGTTAGAATAACGAGCACAATATTCTATGGAGCCAGAGCTACAAAGAATGCCTAATTTCTTAAATTTATTAAGACAACAATTTGGTGAGTCATTCAACGCAGATTATTCGTCTAAAATAAAGATACGTTCTGAAGTCAGGAATCGAACAGTGCACGCCGCGAAGGAGTCTATGCACAACCGTGCTATTAGTCAGCGTAGGGAATGTAATGAAAATAGAAGGCATAATCGATAGGTGGTTATGACGATTCAAGATAAACCTACAACTCGGATAACACGCAAATGTGTTATATGCGACAAAGAGTACTCTGTAGAAAGTTGTTAAAGGTTTAAAAATATGAATAACCGCGATAGATGAAAAGCGTTTAAGAGAGCTAACATATTATGTTTTCAATATCTGTCACCCTACCATAGGTAGTCCAAGTGTAGGGCAAAAAGTGCGGTGTAGATGGTTGTCGTATGGCACATTATAAGCTTCTACACAGAAGCCCCGATAAGGAGGCGACCGCAATAGGTCGATAGGGGCAAAGAGGCACATAATATTATGACTGTGAATACAGTAAATGCACTGGCACATGAAGTTGCATGGACCTAGAGGAAAGTTCAAGACGACAGCTCCTCTGGATGAAGGTTCGACCATGACTCTTATAGAAGAACACATGGCTAAGATTTTAGCGGCCTAAGGGCCCAAAAAAGAGTTACGTATTGAGGGCATCAGCGCTAAGCAAATTAGCGACAGTAGTTTGCATCACATAAATATTAAAATTAAAAGAAATTTTCTAACGCGACTTAGACGATATACGCTTGCAAACGATTAAAGCTCTTCATCTTTCCCCTCAATCGATGAGCCGAGAGTTGTTGAAACGGTGTGCTCATTTAGCACCCATAGAAGATAAGTTGTCGGCGCACGTCATCGCGCCTCGCCCAAAATGATAGACGCGTGGGAGCGCGGACCGGTCGCTGACCTCGCGGCAGCGCGAGCGCTTCTGTATCTCACTCAGCTGCGAGACGCGGTAGCAGATGAGCACTTTATTTTTCAATTTATAATATGTTTGTTTAGAGGTTTTACGGCACTAAACCTATTGTTAATACAGTCCACTCATTTTATTTCTAAAGTCCCGATAAGGCCTAAACATATGGTCCTTCGATCGCGCAAAACATTTACCAGTTTTTGCCGAAATTAACGTCGACAAAGTCAATGGTCGCCGAGCGCAATTTGAATCCGCGGCCACGTATATTGAAGAAGGAAGTCGTTCCCGTATCAGCCCGCGTAATCATTGAAGACGCTGATGTCATCCTGGGAGTATAAAAACCGTATTTGAGTGAGTTCGTTCCTATTAGTTATTTTCCCGCTTTCCTTTCATGCCGAAAAAAATTTTTTTACCTACATCTTTCATTGGCTAAGTAAACTTACTTTTAATAAGTAGGTACCTAATTAACTTCAGTGCTTTAAAAATTGCTTTGTCATTGCAACACTCGCTTGTTTAAATTTAAATGTTTATTCTGTTACAAATATCAAGCGTTCAAGTGTCGATTTGTTGACCTTGCGCTTGTAGCGGCGCTGTCGTCGCGCCGCAAGCGAAATACACCGAAGCCTAAATCACGCTATCAACATTCCGAATCATAAACAGTATATATAGAACATCTCCGAACTATCACACGGAGTGTTGGCCGCTCCCCGGGCAGAACACCTTGCCCGGCGGGAGATCTCCCCTTTTCCTTCCTCACCGGCCACAGTGGTGACCACCCGACGTGATCTGAACACGCAACCAACAACCTTCGGAAACTTCAAGCTTCATCATCATTATAGAGTACCCCGCGAATGGGTTCGCTCCCGAGCAGATATCGTCTGCAGTCTTTCATATCCTGCAAGCCATCTAGCTTCACAAGGTTCATCGCAGCACTGGAATAATAATGCTTCCTCTTCCTTCAAGCTACTCTCTGCGCTATACAGTGTTCGGCACGGCTCTGAGCTTTACTGCTCACCTCTGTTTCACTGCACTCTCGCAGATTACTTGCCTTCTTCTCGACTCTCCGCAGACTACAAGGCAATCTCCTGGCACTTGCACATTCGTCGGCAACGAGGCTGCACTATCGACCTCCGGTCTGAGCAGAGGGGTGATGTAGCGGCGCTGTCGTCGCGCCGCAAGCGAAATACACCGAAGCCTAAATCACGCTATCAACATTCCGAATCATAAATAGTATATATAGAACATCTCCGAACTATCACATGGAGCGTTGGCCGCTCCCCGGGCATCATAACACCTTGCCCGGCGGGAGATCTCCCCTATTTCTTCCACGGCCACACGCTGATTCATATTTTTACCTGCGTGCAACAGTCCCTTTTATTCTCGCATAGCTGTAGTCTTTTTTGTCCTAAAGTAATCAACGTTTTCTTTTCTTTTGCTGTGTTCATATAAAAATAAAATGGCAGATAGTTTAAAAACTTTATTGAAGAAGCGTAGTTCGATAAAATCAAAGCTTACATTTTCATCAATTATTTAAATTTAATTAAAAGTAGTTCTGATATTTCTGAGTTGCAACGTCTAGACTTAGCGGAGCGTTTTAATAAATTCGAAACCTTATATTCCGAATTTGACGAATTACAGACAAACATAGAAGTGTTTGCCGACGATGCGGCGTCTGCATTAGTTGAGCGTGAGAACTTTGACCGTCAGTTCTTCAATCTGGTGGCCATCACGCGTAGCGTGCTCGGTGCTTCGTCCAACGGTACTGGGTCGGAGGCGGGCTTCAGAGACGCTGACTCATGTGCACACTGTTCTAATAAGAATAGTTTTGTTCGTTTTCTTAAAATTGATTTACCTCATTTTGATGGGAACTACCAATGCTGGCTCGAATTTCGAGATACATTTACGTCATTGATTCACGATAACTCTAGTATCAATGAAATAAACAAGTTCCACTATTTGCGCGCTTCATTGCATGGAAACGCAGCCTTAGTTATTAAAAATATTGATTTTAAAGGCGATCATTATAAAATTGCGTGGGACATGTTGTGTGAGCGGTATAACAACAATCGCCTTCTTGTGAATAATCATGCGCAAGCTTTATTGATGTCGATCCTATAGTCAAGGAGTCAAGTATCTCAATCAGAAACCTCGTAGATACAATTAATAAAAATGTAAGGGCACTAACAAAATTAAATCAGCCCACTCAATATTGGGACACATTATTAATATATGTCATGACTAAAAAAAATTAGATTTGACAACAAGTCGTGACTGGGAAAAGCATAGGAACAATATCTTTTATAATATTGATGATCCTACTTTTATGCAATTTTGTTCTTTTTTTAAGTAGGAAAGCGGATTGGTTAGAGTGTCGAGTCAAATATCAATTCTTCTCAGACTAATACTATTGTAGCTTTTAGATTCTAAAGTCACTCAAGTTAATAAATCAGATAATAATTTTAATAAGATAAATAAATTTCCACTTTGCTCCCAGGCTCATACATTATATAAATGTGAATCCTTTAGAAACTTAACTATAGAGGATCGCATAAAAAAGGCAAATGATTACAATGATTACAATGTTTGTCTTAACTGCCTGCGCGTCGGACATTCTGCTAAGCAGTGTAAACTCACACATTGCAAATATTGCAAAACAAAGCACAATACGCTTTTGCATTTATAATCTAGTGCATCCAAACCATTTTCTAACCCATTGCCTTCTGCTATGTCTTCTGATTTGCCTTCTGCGTCAAATATCGCACTATCAGCCAATTCCTTGCAGCTTGCTACTTCTGCGCATGTTTTACTGTCCACAGCTATGGTGAACGTGACAAGCGGGTCGGGTAAGAAATACACTGCGCGGCTACTGCTGGACAACGGTAGTACCGCCAACTTTGTTACACAGAGATTATCAGAGAAACTGGGTTTGTTACATCGCGGTACGAGCACCAAGGTAACGGGTATTAATAATCACATATCCACCAGTACACAGTCTTGTCAACTCACAATTGAGTCTTTACGCTCTGCCTTTACTGTTGATATCGAGTGTCATATTTTACCTGAAATTACAAAGGTTCTACCGTCTTCATTCGTGCATATAAATCACGTCCATATTCCTTCAGGTCTTACACTAGCAGACCCGAACTTTAATGTTCCGTCGGTCGTAGACATCCTAGCAGGGGTTGTGTTTTGGAATGTCTTAGGCAGCAGAACTATAGATTTAGAGAAACCTCTACCTAAATTTTGTGAAACTAAATTTGGTTGGCTTGTGCCCGGTAGTATTTCGCATCAACCTAGTTCTGTTTCATCACTCTATTACCATCATTCCAACGGCACTCCAGACCTAACTCAATTTTGGGAGCTTGACAACGTGTCGTCAAAACATTCACTTTCTCTTGAAGAAAGAGTCTGTGAACAACTATTTGCCCAAACCACCGTTCGTAAAAATGATGGTAGGTTTGTCGTGACGATGCCCTTAAAAGAGGACCCTAGCACTTCAGGGCATTCGTATGAAAACGCAAAAAATTGTTTTCTATCCCTGGAGCGGCGATTTAAGCGCGATCCTTCATTTAAAACTAAATATTGTGAATTTATGAGAGAATATGAGCATTTAGGTCATATGACTTTAGACTCTCTGTACTTCTATGCCTGAAAACTCCGTGATCACATATCTCATTCCACATCATGGAGTTATTCGTAGCTCTAGTACCACTACTCAACTACGCGCAGTATTCGACGCATCAGCCTCTACCAGTTCGGGCTTGTCTCTTGATGACATACAGATGGTCGGTCGCGTAGTACACGACGATCTATTTTCCATTTTAATACGTTTTCGTCAACATAGATACGTGGTCTCAGGGGATGTAGAGAAAATGTATCATGTAGATATAATCTCAATGGCTCATTGAGCTAAGTCCAGTCCAACGCCCTCTACAAAAAATTATTTTTCGGTTTGATCCTTCAGAACCTCTTAGAACCTATACATTAAATACAGTCAGCTATGGTACCGCTTCTGCTCCTTACTTAGCCACGAAATGCCTAGTAGGTCTGGCTGATAACATTGAGGATAGTCAGGTCCAGCGGGCCATACGACGTGACATCTACGTGGATGACTATTTGAGCGGGGGGAAACACCACAGCTGAGACTGTAGCAATTGCAAAACGGGTACAATCGGTTCTATCTTCTGCTAAATTTAACTTACGCAAATGGCGATCAAACCATACTCAAATTCTAAATCAAATTCTAAACAGTAACGAATCGTATTATACTCATACGTTGCATTTATATGAGCAGGGTTTAAATTCATCTCAATCTAAAACTTTAGGTCTTAATTGGGCCTGCGATTCTGATTCCCTTAGTTATACTATTAACATAAAGTCAATCATTAAAGTCACTAAACGTCACGTCCTCTCAGTTATCAGTCAGATCTTTGACCCATTAGGCCTCGTAGGTCCGTGCGTTGTCGAAGCGAAAATAGTCATGCAGCGTTTATGGCTACACAACTATTACTGGGACGACGAAGTATCGCTCGAGGTCAGAAACCTTTGGTCGACATTCAATAATTCACAAAATACAGTAACATCTTTAAATAATTTAAAGATTCCTCGTTGGGTTTTGCGTGAAGACTCTAGTACGCATGAAGTACACGTCTTCACCGATGCGTCCGAAAAAGCTTATGGCGCATGTGTGTACATTCGGTCATGCAGTAACAGTAAATCTATTGGCGTAAAACTTCTCGTTTCTAAAAATCGTATAGCGCCCATCAAGCCGTCAACAATACCAAGGCTTGAACTGTGTGCAGCTTTGTTGGGTGCCAGGCTGTGTACTAAAGTTCGGGAAGCGCTAACTTTACCCATTCACCGATGTAGATTCTGGTGTGACTCAACCATAGTCTTGGGTTGGCTCTCTACTCCAGCCAACCAATTAAAATCTTTTGTGAGAAATAGAGTCAACGAGATAAAGGAGAGCACTTGTGGTCATACCTTGAGCTACGAACCGTCGAAGGACAACTCGGCGAATCTTGTTTTCCGTGGTCTTAACGCTGACGTTATCAAGGACACACCTCTGTGGTGGTTCGGACCCTCTTTTCTGTTGCGTAATGAAAATGAGTGGCCTAAAATGCCAAACACAGAGAAACATGATTTGCCGGATGTAGTGACTCATTTCACATGTAGTGATAGCAACCATCATGTTGTTAGTAATCATTCACATTCAACCATATATTCATCTATCATTCATCGCTTATTAGAAAAATATTCTAGTTTTCCAAAAATTCAAAGGGTGTTTGCATATGTTTGTAAAGATTTATATATAATCTAAAAAATAAAGATAAATTGTGTGGCGATCTTTCCGTAACAGAACTCCAAGATTCGTATAATGTAATAATACATTATTCACAACTAGAAATGTTTTCTGAAGAATTTCATCTTTTAAAATCTAAACAAAAATTGCCACGCAATAGTAGATTGCTTTCTTTAACTCCGTTCATTGACGAACATAACCTCATCTGAAGCTCGATAACTCCCCCTACGATTTCAGTGTAAAACATCCCATAATAATATGTAGTAAGCATATACTTACTAAGCTTATATTTCAAATGAAACATTTAGAGTTACTACATGCCGGTCCTCAATTACTATTGTCACATATAAGGCAGACTTATTGGCCTATAGGTGGTAGAAACCTTTCCAGAAATGTCGTGAATAAATGCCTTAAGTGTTTCAGACATAAGGCTCAGTGCGTTCAGCCTATCATGGGTCAACTACCTCAATCAAGAACTCATCTTGGATTTCCATTTTTAAATTGTTATGTTGACTACGCTGGGCCAGTATTGGTGGCCGATCGCAGAGGACGCGGCTGCAAACTTACAAAATCTTATATATGCATTTTTGTTTGCTCTGCAGTGAAAGCCGTACATTTGGAGCTCGTCACTGACCTCACCTCTGAGGCTTACATGGCCGCTCTAAATCGTTTCGTGGCGCGTCGAGGCAAGCCTCAAAGCATTACGTCCGATAACGGGACAAATTTCGTAGGCACATCAAATGAAATGCATAGGTTCTTGCACTCATCGAGTGTTGCACCTGAAATAGCACAACAGGGTATCGAATTTATTTTCACGCCTGCTTACAGCCCACATTTTAATTCACTAGCTGAGGCTGCTGTTAAATCTTGCAAGCATCATTTAAAAAGACTTAAAGCTTACCCATTTTACCTTTGAGGAGATGGCTACTTGTCTTACGCACATAGAGGCGGTCTTGAATTCGCGCCCTCTTACTCCTCTCTCTTCAGACCCTAACGATTTTTCGGCACTTACTCCCGCTCATTTCCTGATTGGACGACCACTCTTATCTGTACCACATTCCCAGGTGACTGATGCCAACATCACGCGACTGGATCGCTGGAGGAGAACACAGTACATCAGACAGCATTTCTGGAGCCGCTTTCATAATGAATACATCTCTCTGCTGCAGGCCAAATCCGAGTGGTTTCATTCCAGAGGTGAAGTGAAGCCGGGGTCTTTAGTTCTTATCAAGGACAAAACAACACCACCGCTGCTTTGGTCCCTGCGCCGGGTCATGACGACCTATCCCGGCGTAGACGGAGTCACGCGAGTGGCTGAGTTGAAGACGAAGCGAGGTATCATTCGTCGTGCTGTCAACAGCATCTGCCCTCTACCAATTGAAGATTGAAGACGTCTCTTCAACCCGGGGAATATGTCCGCGCACGTCATCGCGCCTCGGCCAAAATGATAGACGCGTGGGAGCGCGGACCGGTCGCTGACCTCGCGGCAACTCGAGCGCTTCTGTATCTCACTCAGCTGCGAGACGCGGTAACAGACGGGCACTTTATTTTTCAATTTATAATATGTTTGTTTAGAGGTTTTACGGCATTAAACCTATTATTAATACAGTCCACTCATTTTATTTCTAAAGTCCCGATAAGGCCTAAACATAAGTTGTTTTATGAAAAGTATCCAGACCTTCCCTTTTTAATTGCTTAGGATAACTGGCATCGTATATATTATAGTTACTCGTCAATTATCAGGAGATAAGATTCTTCCTGTAACATCACTCACTAAACTTGGTTGGGTTCTTCATGGTCACATAACTGGTGGTAGCCGGTTAAAATCGTTAACCATATTTCTAGCAAGAAGGAGGAGGATATGGAAAGATTATTTTAAGATTATTTCAATCTTGAATCGATGGGAATAGCCGCACGTAAGCCGCTTAACGATCCCCAGGAGCGGGCTTGAAGTATTTTAAAGGACACTGTACACGCCCTTAGTTTCCCCAACAAAGATCGACGGGATCAGGGCCCATGAGTGGTCTCCCCGACGAGCAACTAAGGACCAAGTGGCTTATGGATAGATTATAACGGTTAGCTACGCAAACACAAAACTTACCGAATTCCAGAAGTGTAGGGTCTACCACAAGGTGGCGTCAGGGGCAAGTAAATGGTAGTAGGTGTGTAGTGTGGGAAAGTGTATAGTGTAACCTGACGTCACCAATACGATCAGATAGCAGCACCACGTGTGCCGAGCCACAAGACGCTCACCGCTATCGGAACCCAAGTCCAGCGTCTCTTAGCACGAACTATAATCGCGCGCGATCTACACCGGGATAACAAGGTTCAACGTTCTCTCAACAATGTAAAAGTCTTATCACGCTATCAACCGAAGCACTAATAACTCGTCGATGCAATTAACGGCATAAAAGTTCCTTTAATCACTCCAAATTCAAATTAGGCCTCTTGTCACGTAACACGTTCAAAACAGACAACTAAATTCGAGGTGGTCTAGACTAGATCCAAATATTCAATAGTACATTCAAAATGGCGCGCACAATTAACCAAACTTTAGGCCGTCAAACCCAAACACCGGCCGCCCGCAACCGTATACCAGTCACAAACAATACTTAAAACGGTTACAACAATAATTATATTATTCCGGCCTTGTTATCACTAAAACAAATTAAGATAACACTGTAAGAGACTCGCGACGTATAATCGACCAGGGCGTAAAATAAACCCAAGAAGAAGCCTCGTTGTCACGTATATTAACGAGAAAATACAACAACGTGGAGGACGTCGATACGCGACGTAGTAATTATTAAATAACACCCGACGTCTGACTGAATGGTCGCACCGCTCAAGGATTCCAGCAGACTGGTACGCTTGCTGTGCGCGTACGACGCAGCAAGCCTCCGCCTCCCGCGCAACGCTAACCGTTTCCTCACCCCGCTCGATACGCGCGATGGAAGTGTAACAATCGTGCGTGAACAGACACGGTACGTCGTTGGCCGGATAACAGGTCTGAAGCCGGTTTGCTATAGCGGTCGGACAATGAAATTATGACCTCGAATAGAGGGCAGGTTGAAAGACGTTTAATCGAGAAGAAGTTCGATTAAAATGAAGATTCAAAAAAGGAATAAAAATCGATAATCTCATCGTTAGTAGTTACGAAATTAAGAATGCGTCCCATATTTTCATTTCCGCACACAACGTGGTATCTTCCTCATTTCACAGTGACACATCCACAGAAAAAGAAAATTAGAATTGTGATTGATGCGGCCGCCAGAACGGGCGGACGGGGTCTCAACGACGCTTTCTTAAGTGGACGTTGATTTATAAAATCATTATTCGGTGTTTTATTGCGATTCCGATTAGGAAGCGTGGCAGTGAAGACAGATATTAATTGAAGAAAAAGAGATGTTTCTTCAAGTAAAGGTTCGTGAAGAAAACAGAGATATTCTTCGCTTTATATTTTCCAGGCTCCCCCCATTTAACATATAAGGGGAGCCTAGGAAAGATTAATAAGATCAATTAAGACTGCGTTGATTGCAACGCTTAAAGAAAGAAGATCGCGAGAAGAAGTTTTACACACGTTGCTCTTAGAGGCATACGGTCAATACGCGACCATTAATTTCATTAAATATGGATAGTCCTGAAGAGGGTTTAACTCCTAATCAGTTTCTTCTCGGACGTTCATGTGGAGATAGTCCACAGTTTATGGAAAAACATTTAATTGGTCAACCCAGCTGGAAGACTGCTCAGAAGTTAGCTGATCATTTTTGGTCGAGATGGCTGAAAGAGTATATATACCTCACAGTACCTCAGGTAATAATGGCAGGTTTATAGAACCGCAAGTGGGCGATATCGTCTTAACTTAGTTATTGTCTTAATAGATCATTCGTTACTACGCAACACCTGGCCGCGAGGTAAAATTTACCGGACGTTACCAGGAAAAGATGGTCACACTAGAGTTGTGGAAGTCATCACTAACACAGGTATTCTAAGGAGACCTACATCCTGCTGATGGTTTTGGTACCTGCGACGCGTCCCAAATAATCGTGCTGACACACAAGGGGGAGACTGTTGGCGACGCGAGATAAACATCTCATTAAGTCTTTCAATGTTTCTTACAAATTAAATATTAGAAATAATTAATTTTATTAGATGCTAACTTCTGAGTAAGAAAGAAAAAAGGAAGGTTATTTGTATTAACTTTGAGTCATGCATTACATAGTAATCGGCTATTTAATACGATAAAAATAAATAATTAAAAACATTTTATCGCTTTAAGCACTTTGAATAATGTTTAATATGTGCTTAATCACTGATAAGGCATTTCAATGTGTTAGATAAGGATAGTTTGATACTAGAGTGACCTTCCCTCTAGGTCCATGCAACTCGACCAATATAATCTTTAAATATGCACATGCCAGTGCATTCACTGTATTTATGTGTAATATGTCGTAATATGTGCCTTGTTACCTCAGCCAGTATCGGAATCCTCGGCGTCGACATATCGAGTGACGTGCAGTTTCGTAGCCACTTGGAAGAGAAGGCCAAATTGGCCTCTAAAACGCTTGGAGTGCTCAGCAGAGCGGGACAATATTTCACACCGGCTTGGAATACCGTTTCCATCTCTGGGCTGGGGCTCCCCAATGCCAGCTCCTTCTATTTGATCTCATCTAGCGCAGAGCAGTTCGAATAGTCGACGACCGAGCTCTTTCCGATCGGCTTGACTCACTGGCACTGCGAAGAGTTGTTGCATCTCTGCGTATTTTGTCGCATCTACCGCGGGGAGTGCTCTGAGAAATTGTTCGGACTAATTCCGGCTGCACAATTTCACCATCGCACAACGCAACAAAACTCGCGATACCATCCATACCATCTGGAAGTCTGGCGGTACACCACCGTGCGATTTAAAAGAAGTTTTCTTATTTGATAATTTATTGTAGATTAATTAAAAATTGTCACTTCGTAACTTTAAGTGCAAAAGTGTAGGTTTTCAGAATAATCACGTAACTAGTCAGGCCATGCCGGCAAACCAGGTACCGCGCGGTGTCATAATGAAGGTACGGGTGACCGAGTTTGTATGATGCTACGCTTTTGTTTGTCAAAGCGGGACATTTTTACGTATTTTGGTGACAGCGGGACGGGACCCAAACCTTTAAATCTGGACTGTCCCGCCTAAAGTGGGATGTATGTACACGTTAGGTTTGAGGGAACTCGTATGTAACAGATATACATTGAAGAAGTGACGGCTCCGTGGCGCACTGGCTTGGCAATCAGTGGCTGCGCTGGGGACCGCGGGTTCGAATCCCACACGGAACAAGTATTTGTATGGCCTACAAATAATTGTTTCGGGTTTAGATGTTAGTCCTTGTGCAATTTATGTTTGTAAATTGCCTCCACAATACGGAAGAAAATCCTAGTTTGGGGGTAACGATATTTAAAAATACTAGTAAAAACACTTGAGTGTGCCTAGCCTGCCTAGTTTATTTTATGTTGAAAAGTAATTCATCATTATTTTATTTGGACATCATCGTCCAAGACGCTTGGGATAAAAATTATAAAAAAAATATTTGTTGGTACTTATTAGTTTACAAGAAGGGCATTGGACAATAGTGTCCAAATAAAATAATGAAACATGAAAATAAACTAGGTACATACCTCGGTAGGTATGTAGTTTATTTTCATGTTGAAAAGTAAGTGTATACGTCGACTCGTAAGTTAGCATCTATAGGCATAGGTATAAGTCGTATCACGTCCAACCTGTCAATAATATAATATAGGTATCGCTACACGAGAAGGCTCTTTTGGTGCATCCAATTATTATCTGAAACTATTTTATAAATAAACGCTGGTTATATCAATCAATTACAATATATTTGTATACTACGTAGACGTATTCATCTACGACATATCGATATTTACTTAAAATATATAATCATATATCGTCGATACTTATAAATCGCAATATATCGATATTTCATATTTATCGTGGAGTATCGAATTCGTATTAATTTCGATATATTTTAAAATGTTGTATTAATCGACAAAATATTAAGCAACAAAAGAAGCTACAAAAACATTCATGTGTCGTTGTCGTTTTTTGTCATTCAACCGTCCAGTATCCTCATTTTGAGCCTTATCGTACTACAATATGCAAAACGTGACGATATATCGATATTCATCACGTGAATATATCGATAATGTTTAAAATATCGATACAATATATATCGATATAGTTTTTCATTTGCCCATCCCTACTCGTCGTCGTCGTACTCGTCGAGTAGATAAATTGCTAGCACTAGCCGGACACGCGAATGACATCGCCCGTGCACCGATCGCCTGCCCGCGTCTGCTTCACCCTTTGAGTATTCAACCAACTGGAGAGGCCATGCGCGTTAATTCCTAAACAAAAATTCTGTCGACATCAGGGGGGGGGGGCGCAAGAAAACACACAACTGTAAACTTAACTACAAATGCAAAATTAAAACGTGTCACTATAAACGCACACTACAACATTTGTCTTTGTGTTCATCGCGTTTACGCATACCATCAAATTGTACACGTGTCTATACACTGATGGCGCTGCCTAAATGCGTAAGCAACGTAAGGCATGGACTATGTCGATGTTTTTTTATCGATACACAAATCACCATATTCCGCATAAGTTTTTATTTGATTATTAGTAATACATAGAAAAAGACAAGGTGTTATTTGAAATTCTTTTTTTAAAGTATTTAGAAATGTATATTATTTTGCTACAGGTTTATTTTACATTATGCAGGAATTTTTTTTAAACATTTAAAAAATCGAAATAGGTTTAGTTAACTTATTTTAAAAATCAGATTGTTTGAAAAGAAAAGGCCAATCAGTTTATCGTCTTAGATGGTGTTAACCAAGTTTTTGTTTTTATTATAAGGCTTCATCCACAAAGCCTCTAATTAAAAATAGTTGTTGATTTTCAAGAGTTATTAAACGAACTGTCTGGAAAATATTTAATAAATTAGGGAAACAAAAAGTTTTACACTATATAATAGTTTAACAAAGTGAACTTTAAGCAGACAGCTGCTTAAAAATAAAACGTGACATCTACCTAGGGCTAAGTATCCCAGAAAGATGTTTTGCCTCTGCGTGATAGACTCAGAAATGAGGATATCCGCAGTAAAACCAGAGTGACCGACATAGCCCAACGGATTAGTAAGCTGAAGTGGCAATGGGCCGGCCATATAGCTCGAAGAACCGATAACCGATGGGGAAGAAAGGTTCTCGAGTGGCAGCTTCGTACCGGTAGGCGTAGTGTAGGGTGACCCCCACTAGATGGAGTGACGACCTGGTAAGACATGCAGGAAGTCGATGGATGCAGGTGGCTTAGAACCTTGCTTTGTGGCATTACTTGGGGGAGGACTTTTAAAATATATGTAATAACTACTTCTTAATGTTTTGGCTAAATTTTGAGTTAGAATAAGATGATATAAATGTTAATAAAGTTCTGTTTTAGTGGTAAAATTGCTGAATAACGGAAATATTATATAATATATAATATCTCCGTGTAGTATATTACAGATACAATTTTGCTTAAAGTTTTGTACCAATGTCAGTTTATTAAACCAATTATAGTTCATTGAGTTATAATGTACTACGTACTAGAGAAGACGCCTCAACTCGAATGTTTGTAACACGCGTTAGAGCGCACGCACTCCAACTCACTTAGTCTGTGTCAAGCAGTTGCCGCAACGTGAGACGTTTGAGTGAAGAATTGTTTTTAAATTAATATGCCTTCGTGTGCATTGAGATAATGTTCAAACAACTCGAGAAACATAAGTAAAAGTTAAGAAGTGACTTTTCACCAGTAAGTTATATTATCTTTAAACACGCTTAATTTAATTATATATTATCAACTGTAACATATACGTGAATGTCAAAGAGTAAAACATTTTTATGCGCAGAATTGACACTATCGACGTATAATGTTAAATAATTATGGACAGTAAATTATTGATATATAATCACGGTAGGAAATGTTAATGCATTAAAATTAATACTTTTTTATTATTTGGATTTATAGGTTTCCTCGGCCGTGTCACGACACAAGAGAATCATGGATCAAATTTGTTCAGAAGAATCGCAGCAAAGAAACGTGGTTACCGTCAGATTATTCACTCATATGTTTCGTGCATTTCAAAGAAAACGACAAATATACCTCAAAAACAGGAAGAGTATTCTTAAAGAAATTGCAGATTTCTTACCACGGTACCATGTGATAATGTAATTATATTGTTATATAACATTGCTGGTATTTTTGTTATATTTTGTCATTAGACGCCGAACGATGTTTTTATAATATTCAGTATATTTACGGGACTTAAGAGAGGCGGAATTGTCGGCACGCGAGTCATACTAGTATATGGCAGTTTTTAAAATTGTTACGCTAGAATTTTTACGGGTTTCCTAAATCACTATTATCTTCTTTTTTTTTCAGCCAACAAAATGTGGCGAATAGGAAGTATCAGAGCCGTTGTCTGAATCAGTAAGCAGTTCAAATTCAATTTTTGATAGTCCGAGAAAAATTGTACTTAAAAATAAATAACGCAAGAAATCTGCAGCTAGAAAGAAACTTACTGAAAAATTTAAGAAAATACAAAGACAAAATATCTATCTTAAGAAAAAATGTGTTTCTTACAAATCAATTGTACAAAATTTGAAACATAATTTGGTCTCAACTTAAATGCTGAGATTGATTTAATGAAGGCAGAAGTTTTGGAGTTACATATATCTTTAATGAAAACTGAGCACGCATTATTTATTATACACTGCACCTTTACGTAAATTCGCATTAACTTTACACTATTATTCACCTGCTGCATATAAATACGTTAGAGAATGCTACAATAAAGCTTACCCACATCCTCGGACAATTTGCAGACGGTATTCAACGGTTAATGCAGAACCCGGTTCTACAACAGAATCCTTTACAGCTTAAAAACGAAATCCCAATCTAACACAAATTCCAATAAATCTGTACTCTGCTCATTAGTGTTTGACGAAATAGCTTTAAGGAGACAGAAACTACATCACAACAATCAAATTTGGGTGCAGTTAATTTTGGAGCAGGTCCTATACAAGCTGAAGAAGATGAGACTGTGACAACTGGCAACGCAAGCTTTAGTATTTATGCTGGTTGCAAAGGCAAATTTAATAAAATATGCTTGCATAGCCAAAAACGCCATGAGGTTGGCGTATATAGTTGTAAGTCTTACATTTGATGGTAGTTCTGCAAACTTCGGTGCAGCTGAAATTTCGGGATGTAAAGTATCTTATGTCAATAATATGAAGAATTATTTTCCTCATCCATGCATGGGAGAAAAAGTTTGCATTTTCATAGACCCTTGCCATGTTCTAAAACTAATAATGAACACATTCGAGAAGAAAAGACTGTTGTTCAATAATAATGACAAACAAATCAAATAGTAACTACTAATAAATCTTAATAAGCTTCAGCAAAATGAAGGTCTTAGATTCGGAAATAAGTTAACACCTTGTCATATACATTTTCAACAACAGATTATGAAAGTAAAGCTTGCAACACAGCTGCTGAGTATGAGCGTAACATAAGCTTTACTTCTATGTGATGAAGTTTTGAATTTAAGATCGTTTCAAGATTCATCAGGAACAGTGAATTCCATAACTTAGGTACTTCAGTACTTTAAGTAATCAACAGTTTGATCTCTCAATTAAACTTATATTATTTAAAGGAAATTAAAATATTTTTACAGTTTAAATACTTTTTCATTTATTACCCGAGTAAGTACACACGTAATAGAAACGAAGATACGTGGCTTCTTACAAAATATTATTTTATCTGCTCTGCACAATTTCAACGGTGACACTCAACTGTTGGCCCGGCTACACGCTCAAACTTACTTGCACAAATTCTAATTTGCACAAGTAAGCATGTATGTTAAGCCGGCAAAACGGTATACCGTGCAAATGGTTAGCACATATGCTTAATATTCTCTTACTTTAGTATAAATTAATATATTTGTAATTAAAAGTAATACTACTGCTAATGATCTTTGATATTAAATGTATATTTTTATATTTCACATATTTACCTTTTAAATATTAAATAAAATACCCTTAAAATGTAATTCTGACATAATATTATGTTATATTATATTAAACTAGTTTTAAAATCGGAAAAAACTAGTATCTAAATAAACAATTAGTACATACTGACCGTTCTACTTACGTATAATCTATATAACAAAAACTGACCGCGCAGGCGCAATGCGCGTTTATCAACTGCGCATGCGGGACTCTACTGTTTCCCGCGCATGCGCGAAGACGTAGAGTAGCGCACATTTTTTGTTTTGAATAGCTTTTCTAGTACGTAAGTACATTATAACTCAATGTTACTAATACACTAATTAGTGCATGCCCATAAAGTACTGTACTGTAAACTACAGGTACTGTCTGTACTACTAAGAAATTCTGGACTTCATAGGCGTGATTTTTACTGACAGCTGTCGCAGAGATCAAGCTATCTTTTATGAACTATAGACAAACATATAGTTCATAAAAGATAGTTTAGATTGTTCTTGTCCAAAAATAAAAATTATCAACAATTAAAATATCGAATTATTTGTATGAAGGTCACGTAAGCGCTAGAGAAGTGACGATAGTAAGACGTTGTTGATAAATAAAATGTTAATGAAATAGTACAGTAAAAATTGAATCTAACTTTGCAATAAATTTCCGATCCAATTTTATTGTTTATAAGGTTTAGGATCACTCACTGAGCATAAAATCAACAACGCTGGCAGATCCAGGTGGCGCTTCGAGCGCCATCTTGAAATAAAGTTTTCAGCCGATATCTCGGAAACTATGCACTTTAAGGAAAAAGTTATGGAAACCATTATTGTAGAAAATAAAATTTCGCATCTTTTGTTTCAGGTAAACTTTATTGTAAAACTTACCGTTTACGATTTATGGCCCATTTAATGATTTTTTTTTCGCGTTTTTCTATGGCGGCCAATAACTCTTGAAATATTAATCAATTAAATGCATAAACTCATTTTTAACATTAAAAGTCCTATAACTCAAAAAGTATGGACATTAGAAAAAAATGAAATAAAAGTTTCAGAGAGTAAACTGATCTTTAAAAATAGATTTTATGCATTTTATATCATAATATTCACGATATATCAGAATTACAACACAAAACGTAAGTTTCGCACATTGGGCCTTGTAGAATATAAAAATTTGTATATATTTTTACATGATTTATAGTGGAGTGCTACTCTTCTTATTAGTTTGTGGTGAAAATTAACACTTTACATTTCATTTTAGTTACTTCTGACTACTTTATTTCTCACATTAACTACACATTATTTTAAATGCAAATTTTATAAATTGTTAAGAGAAAAAATATAAGCAAATAACTTTTAAAAACAGACAATTTCTTTACCTTTTATTTAAACAACGAACAACAAAGTTTCTTTTGTACCTTCTATTATTTTTATAACGGTCTCTTGCACTCACGCGGCGAATAAAATAAACTGAAGTATATGTAGTAAACGCGATAGGTATGTAAAGGCGGAAACTCGTAATTTAAATTAAATCCTCTTAATTTAGAGAAGCGTGATTTAATAATGAAACGAATTCTCAAAAAAAATATGTAGATGTAATTAAAATATATAAAATTACATTTTGAATTTTATTTTATTATTAGAATAAAGTTTATCTCATAACTGGAAAATATTTTTAAGGAGAGCTCACAACATTTTTACATTCAAAAAAAAATTACATCGTAGTCTAGTTTAATACTTTTTAGTATATATATATATATATATATATATATATATATATATATATATATATATATATATATATATATATATATATATACGGATTGTCGCGTGAATAATGTGTAAAAGTGATGTGATTTATTAATTAAAATTGTCCGCGCGTTTTAAATATTAGAGAAAACGACAAAACAAGTGATTTGATCTCGGTATAAACCTCAAGTTATTTTGGTCGCTTGAGCGCCTCATGAACTTAAGTGGCTGTTGTCATCAACTGTCCGCTTGGTTAACCCAAGCTTAAGCTGTCACAAAATCTCCCAAGAGCTTCGCAATGTGACGCATCAGCATATTGTGAAGATAAAGAATATAAAAATGAAGATTCCGAAAGAAATGATATGCTCAGAAGAGCTAGAACCCACAGCCGTAAAGTGAGTAAAAAAAGGTGACATTTTGAGAATCTGAACCACTGACCTCTATATATACAGCGTACTTGTATATATAGAAGTCAGTGATCCGAACGGATTCCTTGAGATATGGAGTTTAGATGTAAAGAGTACAGACTGTATTAAAAAAGTGTCCGTAGAAAACCGTTAAATAAGGGTGGCGCCACTATAGCTACGGGGTAAATTTTAAATTTACCTCTTGTTATACTAACTAAATAAAATTATTTAAGATTTTGGAGCTACTGAGCAGTTTAGCAGCACACTTCACATCATCGACAACTTCTAAGTTCATTTTATGTAACTGTATCCCGTAGCTACTCCAACGCTGTTGTAGAGAGTTCTTGAACTGTTATTTATTGCTTATTAACTATTCTCCTATGAGATATTGTTCTCCTTACCTTTACACTCCATACCTTGAGCTTTGAAAGTACTTTTACGCTCCATATTTTAAAAGTTAATCTAAATCTATTACATATTAGCAACCCAAAGTTGACTAAAAAGCTACAACCGAGTCCTAATAAACTATATCTGCATCTCAGCAACCCAAAAAGGTTAAGCAGATTCTTAATGAATCTGGTTGCGCCCACGCACACCCCTGCATTTCGTATTTGTTAATGTATTTGTTAGTTGGGTTGGCTGACATAATCCCCTCTCTTCCGTTCCTTCCGCGCACGGGCCTGTCTAGTAGCAGGGAACTAAATACTGGTGGACGCATCTTTGTTCCTTCAATAAACGGCGTGCTCCGTCAAGTAGAAAGGGGAGATGGCGGAAGCTATAAGAAAAACACGCACCGCCATCGTCGTCGCAATTTTCATCGTGCCCGCATAGCCGTCAAGAGAGAGGTGAGATTAGGGTAAATCCTCCTTAAAACTGTAGATGCTCATGTCCAGTGGATTTTCACTGGCTGCTGTTTATGACCAAGAAGAAATAGAATTGAAATAAAACCAACACAATTATTTCAACATAATATTTAATTTCTAACTAAGCACACAGAAAACTTAAAATGTAATAAAGATTATCAACTAAACAACAAAATTAGTTATTTTCAAACTTAAAACGTGTCTAAGTGGCGAGTGTACACAACAGGGCGGTGCCACGCTTCACCCAGAAGTCGGAGCTCTCTTTGCCAGACGACAACTCGACGGCCACCACGAAGGCACCCTTACGCAGGGGGTAGTAGTAGCAAGGACATACATAACGATCTGAGGGAAGTTTATTATTAATATATTTAACAATTCTACGTGAAAAAGCTACACTGCAGCCATATTTTGATTGTAGCCCGATTAGGTCGGCTCGACCGGAGAAGGAGCATGCTCTCACTGAATACCAGCCTGAAAAAGCAGCTTATGCTTCTGTGTTTCGTATGCTACGAGGTCGTATACTATTAATGAAGAAATCATTTCCAGTAAAAAGTTGAGACCCTTTTTACTATAAAGGCGAAACCAACCGATTATCTCTTACTTGTTATATAAATCCTTATTTGTTATATTTACTGCCGGGAGCGGAACGGTAATTTTTTTTTTCGTTTTTAAACCCTTATGGAATTTTTTTTTATTTATTTATTTATATAACTTCATATACACATTAGATGTATATAGGCGGATTTAATGCCCGAGGCATTATCTACCAGTCTACCTTAGAGTAGTGCAGAGATAAAAGAGGTAGGTGTAATAAGAAGTATGTACAGCAATTAATATTCACATATATATATATATATATATATATATATATATATATATATATATACATACATTATATATACATACATACACATACACATACAGTCAAACCTGGGTAAGTGAGAACTGGATAAGTGAGAGTAATAGCCAAGACCCGTCATTTTAAGCTCCCAAAACCTCTATTAGCGATAAACAGAAACCTCTGTAAGAGAGAGTCATTTTTCCCTCATGGACCTGCGTAAGTGAGACTGCTACTTATCTATACCTCTATAAGCGACAGTCGAGCTTTATTCATTTATATTATTTAGGAAGGACTACAGCTACAATAAAAGTACATACATACATAAAAGATACAAACATACAGTAACAAATGACGAAACAAATTACAAATTTAACATCTGCTATTTTAATCATAGCATCTTGATACCTATCCTTACAAAGTATTTATATGTCGAAATCTAATGAACGTAACATATACACACTATTAAAATATATATGTACATAATATATATTGTGCATATTATTCACCTAATTTTATCATATTACATATTATTTATATTTATATTAATTTTATTATAATATATTTTATATTTATTTTATCATATTATATACTACATTCGTACTTGTTGTGACGTGTTATTGCTGCGTACCTCTATAAGAGAGAAACGTTACCTTTGTACCTGTATTAGCGAGAAACTTGGGTTAGTGAGAAACCTCTATAAGCGAGAACGAGATTGTGCTCTCTTGAACTCTCGCTTATCCAGGTTTGAATATATATATATATATATATTTAGTTATACTAATTCCGGATAGAATGTTGTGGTCACAGTACAAATCCACGAACGCAAAGACTTTAACGTGCTTGAAATAAAGTTCATTTTTCCTTATTTTTATTGAATGACAGAATTAGTAACAATACAAATAAAACTGCACTCTTAAAAGTCTTATTGCCTTAGCTTACGGTCCATTTCAGTTTGTTTTGACTGTACAGATTTAGTGTCACTACAATTTACGTAGTTTTAATTATTTTTGGGATAAAAATTACCTATTTTAAATGATAGAAATCGATTCAGTAAACGATTCTGAACAAACTACTTTCTCAACGTGCGTTAATTGTGTTACATGTTGTATATATATAATATCCATATACAAATACTAATTTTGCCACATTAAAATTATAATTAATTTTGTTGTACTGGCAATTAATACATTTAGTGTCAAAAAGAGATAAATAAACAATAGGGCTACTCTCCTTCAGTACGGCGCGGTGGCCCCTATTTTGCTTTTCATAGAATAAGGGTAACAAACGAGCACGCAGTTCACATGATGGTAAGTGGATACTGTGGCCCAGGATAAATATTGATGTCTATTTATCCTCGATTAAGAATCAATATGCAGATGCGTTGTCAGCCCTCCAGTAAAAGGGGTCTCCGGTTCTCTACACTCATCATACGAGACACGGCAGCATTAAGCTGCTATTTTACGCTGGTATTCTGTGAGAGCGTGGTCCTTCTCCAGTCGAGCCGACCCATTCGTGCTACAACCATAATATAGATGCAGCGTGGCTCTACCACGTTGAAAATGCCTCTACAATATTGCTCTATGGGGTATGATACCAAACTTATATTTTTATTCAAATTCTAAATAATAAATAAACTAAGCTAAATGTACTCGTAAGAAAAACCTAACTTGTGAAATGAAAAATCGATGAAGAACATTGTACATACTTCGTGGCCTTCGCCCAGTAGCTCGTACAGGCTTGAAGTGTATGGGCGCCATGGGGAACACCAGCTGCATGGGCAGCGGATCCTGGAGATGACCTTCCTTCTTCATCCAGCTCGCACCTTCCAGGAACAAGCCCCTGGGTATCAATATAGAACCAATGGGATGCATTAGCAAATAATATTTTCTTATTTGTTTATTAAAATGTGTTTTATATTTTATTTATGAAATTGAAGTATCAAACGACGTCAGTCGATATGATGATAGTCCTTAACCTGTCACCAATTTCGAACTAAGAAGGCTACAGATGTTTTGTCATCTCCGAGGACGAACACATGATGCCTCCCAGTTTGTAATTATACTGGCTATATCTATACGGACTTCAAATCGGAGCACAGCTGTGCAAGCAAGTACGAGGGTGGATTGAAAAGTACTCGGCCTAATCAAGAAAATAAACACATACTAAATCAGTTATATTTTTATTTTTCTACATAATCACCATCAAGTTCAATACACTTTTGCCACCTCCCCTTCCAAGCATTTAGACCGTTGAAAAAAAATGATTCTTCCTTAGAGTCAAAATATGCGTCTACAGCTGCTTTGACCTCGTCGTTTGTCGAAAATCTTTGACCTCCCAAGTGCTTTTTTAGGTTAGGGAACAGAAAGAAGTCTGATGGTGCCAGATCAGGTGAATACGGCGGATGCGGTAACAGTTCAAAGCCACAGTTGTGAATTTCAGCCATTGACTGTACTGACGTGTGAACACGGGCGTTATCTTGATGAAACAGGACTTTTCTTCTGAGCATTCCTCGACGTTTTTCTTTTATTTCCTCTCGTAAACGACGTAGTAAGGTGCAGTAGTAATCAGAATAGTGATATTGAATAAACCAATTTTAATAATTATAGAAGAAAATTATAAGAATACTATTAAGTCATTTAAACTTTACCACTGGTGTGGAAATAAACCTCTGTCCCGGGAAAAAACCAGGAAGAAACCCAGAGTTTCTTTAAAAAATACAATATAATATTTTATTTATTAAGTATGAAAACATTTAGAAACAGCATGGTGATTGATGTTAAAGTACACCACATACCTGATATAGACTCCACCATCCCTCGGTGGTCTCACAACGGCAGACTCCTCGATAGTCATCACGGTGAACTCCCAGCACAGCGTGTCAATGGGCCAGCCTTCACCGCGTGCGGTCGTCTATGTAATAACAATAGTTTCCTACCTATAAATTTTATTCACACTAATATTATACGTTAGGTATGTGAAAAAACCCTGTCCGATCTATGAGGGTGCTTTAAGGTAAAATGATATTATAATTATTTTCATGTAAACCTTTTCAGGAAAAGGCATAAGAATAAGAATACGTTTTCGTCAGCGTGGTATTCAGTCATACCACGTTCTCTATCTCTTTGAGTACTATAAAAGTAAACCTAGCTGTTTTAATCTCTCCAGCTATCAATACCAAATCTAGTCAAAATCGGTTGAATGGCTTAGCATATCCTATACAAAGTTTTACACCCATTTCATCGTTTTTATCCAAATAGGCGGTTTTAATGGCTAATAACGACTAAACTAAAACAGGCTTTCTAGCCTACTTAGCTGTGATATCACTTTTTTGACTTAACCAGGCAATAATTATCTCAATTTTATCAAAACAGATTGAGAGGCTTAGGCATAAAAGCCTGCGACAGACATTCGCATTATAATAGTAAAGTATGGATTTCTCACACACATGGTTCTGGACAACTCTAATTATCTATCTTAACAAGTTACTAAATTTAGGTAGTTCTTAATAAGTTAGCAAGTTACGTTTTTGTCTTATATGTCTTGAAGCAAAATTTTGGATATTTTAATCGAAAAATTTACAACGAATCGTGTATTTGGAACATACAAAACATTTTTTTCATTGCACTTTTACAAAGTGAATACTCGTACTTTAGTATTTATCTTTTATTATAAAATTGTACAAAATGAATAACAAAAAATATTATTGAAATATTTCAAAATAAGTACGCTCAAGTTTTACCGGTGCTTACGTGTTACCGGTAAGTCACTAAACAAAACTACATCCCATCAGAGTTTTCTTAAACGCAGAGAGTAATATGATGCTACACATCTTAAACGTGTTCAACAACTTTTTATTTACAATAATAAATGATACTGCGATTGTATTTACGATTAGTTTGCACACTATTTACGAATAAATATGTATTAAAATTTTAACGATTTATTTTTTTAATGATGATCTTGAACATTAATCCAAAGTCTTATAATGTGTAAATTCACTCAGTCTGACATGACTCGGGTTTGTAGTACTGATAATACGACGTAATTGCTTGTATGTGTGCTCCTGGCAACGCCGATCCTCGTACAAAATAAGGTTGACAGCCATTCTATTGTGTATTATAGTATTCTATAGTTCTAAAGATAACTGAAAGAAATATGCGTTACACTTGTATTATCAACGTAGCAGCACAGGCAGCCAGCAGAGCGCGTGCGTGGAGCGGGGCTCAACCGTGTGGCGGTACAGTGGTGGTGTGGTGGTATGGTGGTGACGGTGAACAGAGTGCGGTACCTGCATGACGGCGGTGAGGAAGCCGGTGGGCGCGAGCAGCGCGGGCAGCCAGCAGAGCGCGGGCGGGACGCGGGGAGCCGCCGCCCACGCGCCCAGGGCTGCGCCGCGCGCCCACACCTCGCGACACCACGCGCCCAGCGCCTTCAGCGTCGGCCGCCCTGTACACATCCACTATCACACTGACGCTACGGGTTTTCTCGAGTGATCACTGACCTACACACTTTTTTACTGATCCATATTAAATTAGAAAGCTCGCAGAGAATCGTATAAAGAAGAAAGTGTAAAGACGTCTGCAAAAATTTTTCGACGATTTTAGGGTATCAACCGATAGAATAATCGTGAAGCATTCGTCAAAATTGGAAACCTTGAGTCGTCTTGTACGCGACACAGTTTTTTTACGGTACGGCGCGTAAACCGTGTCGACGAAAAATCGCTTGCATATGTCACGATAAACCATCGGATGAGCCAACGGCCAGGTGCAGTTCAGTTGTGTTTTTTTTTTCTGTTTAGTTGTTTTAGTGTAATGAGAGAATTTGATGGGTGAGGGCTAAATATTTATATATTTGACTCATATAAATATTTATATATTTGACTCATATAAATAAAGACTCAAAACTAAAACAACGACAAAATAAATATTAATAAAATTTGTCCATCCATAAGCGACCGTCGTTACTAATGACAAAATAGCTATTTCTTTTGTGGTTCCTAATTTAACAACGAAACGCAACAAGTTTTCATAGCACTATAACATAAAAGTAAGGCTATTTTATAGTTTTTACTTTGAATATATTATTACGACAGTCAGTTGCATGTTGCATCACTTTATATCACACAAATATACAAAAATATCAATAGGATATCAGTATTTATATCTAAACATTACGGATCAAGCCAAAATACAAGGATAACTCAATCTTATGGCTATACTTATTAAACTTTTCTACTTTGTACATGTTCGCGCGCTTATAACAAAAAATAACATCTGTGTGCGAGATCTGAAAAAGCGAAAGCAACAAGAAGAGGTAGTGAATCGCGGCGATGAGTTACGAAGATGAACAAATACTAACGATTTTCAATTACATAGCAATTAATTGTACATTTTTCTGTCTTCTTTAAAAAAAATATTACCTGCACACTAGGAATTTCTCTTCTATCGTGGAGGCAGTTACATACAAAAATATCACCAGGACAAACATAAATACCCGAAAGAATAATTTGTAGGTCATACATCGTTCATCACCCTCACGGTGATTAGCGATTGGTTGCCTGCTTGGAGGGTAGGCTGGCGTTTGGCGGCAGTTCGTTGTTTATTAAATTTACAGCAAACGGCTGCGTACGTCAGGTAGTGACGCTACTTTAGTGGGGAGCGGTTGCGTCAATAAGTTGTATAAATATCAGCTGTTTTGGCTCGCCACTTACTTAGCGGTCAACCACCGCAGAGTCTACATCATCTGAGGATGCCTCGTGTAGAGGCGAAACAAGTTTCGTATTATCGTCGGTGGTGTTTCTTTCCTAGTGTAATGGTGCTGGGATTAGTGGTGACGGGATTAGTGCACGTATTTGAGGGAGGGCGGAAGATGCTCTTCAAACTAGGTAAGACAAAAAGTAAGGTAGGTAGTAAAAGCGGATATGGGCGAGGTAATTCTTGCCAATTTTAATAAAACTTATTCTATCAAAAAAACAGGACAGGGAATGAGATAGAATACCTTTTTGCCAGAACGACGGAACTTTTCCTTCATAAATGCAAGTGTACATCAACTCCAACATCTCCGACATAACCACTAGACCTTCGATCGCTCGACGCAGTTCCTATAACAATGAAAGATAAACACCAACGAAGTATTAGTTTGTTTTTAAGTAACTATTAGAATTCCATTATTTTGTTTCCGCTAGTAACTTACTTTTAACCCTGATACAATTTCGGTTATAAGTGCATTATAGTATCCAATTTCCTGCAGCAAAGACACGCACATCGGCATCACGATCTCGGGTCCCATCAGCTTCTCGGTCGTCTCAACATCAATTTTACTTGGCAGTTTGTTCAACATCTCTGCTGCTAACTCGTCCACCTGTAAAAAAAACTACCAATTTAGTAAAAAAAATATTTATCGATTTTTCCTTGAACACTAACTACTAATATAAAAATATTTAATTTAAAAATGATCCCTCGAGCTGGATTTTTTTTTGTTATGGTCAAAATTCTTATTGATTTACTTAAAAGTATTTTAACACAAACTGTTTTGTCTTCTCCTCTTCATCAGCTCGAAACAGCCCACTGGTGGTCATGAGCTTCGCCCATAGCAGTGACTAACATACAAATATAAGGTTGACACGATTTAAAGAATTATCTTTTCATTACCTTTTTATAAACTCACTTTCTTAGTCAGTCTATTCGATAAAAAATTTGTAGTTAATTTAAAACTAACTATCCGATGAACTAAATACTTGGAAACCTTAAATATAGCTCAAGCTGGATGATAATGCAATTTCAAATTTTGAATGAAACTACAAACTCATTTTATAACTGTAAATGGTAACGCGGAAACGATTCGTTTTTACCAGTCAATTTTTCAATTGCAATTTTAAATACTGATTTAATCACGTGATTAACGGCGAAGAAAAACAGCGTGAGAAAATCTTTTTCATTGGAAATTAAAGAAAAATATTTTGGAGACATGTGAAGTTTGCCAGCACGTATTAAGGCAACGTGGCGGACATTTTCTTCTTCTTAAACCGTCTCAGAAACGCGAGGAGGCCTGTGCCCAACAGTAAGACGTATAAAGTCTGGTACTTTACTTCAAATCTGTATGTTTGTTTGTCTGTTCGGTATAATCGGGAGTTAGCTCAAAATCGATTGCAATAATCGATTTTGAGGTAACTCCCCAATGAGCAATGACCAATGACTTAACACTTTAAATATAGCACAGAACTGAAAACGTTGTAAAAATCGTCATTTTGAATTGTAATGATTGTAATTTACTTTAAGAACCTTAAGTAAAAGCAATTTTCGATTAGCTTACCTTCTGGTCCTCCCCGCCGGCAGCACCAGCAACTCCAGTCGATGTTAAAGAAAACAAAGTGGAGCACATGATCGTTGCATCCTGTTACAGAAATACAATGTACGTCAAACTTCTAATTCAAGTTACTGTATAGGCTTCGTTGCGTAGATCGGATCAAAATTAATAATTAGAAGTTGAAGATAGCCATCGTCAATTATGACATCGGGACACACCTCAGACCTCCCCATAACCGGGATTGAAAAAGTTAAAATTAAACGTTATAAAATCTATAAGATTGATTTTATTCCATGAGTAGTATTTGCGTAAGTATAAGGAATCATTATGATAATTAATAGAATCAGGCATTACTTTGCGGAAATCCATTATATTAAAGTTGGTAAGAATTACTTCGCCCATATCGCTAACTTTAGCGGTCAGCCATCACAGAGTCTACATCACCTGAAGATGCCTCGTGTAGAGGCGAAACACGTGTCGTATTATCGTCGATGGTGTGTCTTTCCTAGTGTAGTGGTGCTGTGATTAGTGGTGACGGGATTAGTGCACGCAATTGAGCGAGGGCGGGAGGTGCTCTGCAAACTAGGTAAGGCACATCATTTTATTTTGTTGAGCGGATATGTGCGAGGTAATTCTGACTAACTTTAAAAAGCATTATATTAGTATTCAGTTAGAAGAGCTAACCGAGCTAGCTTCAAAGGTGCGAGATATCTGTATCTCCGATCGTCAATCCAACTGCAAGGCGTGGCTGCTAAAGTAATTCTTCTCTACAACGGGGCAGGCTCAGTCCCAGCTGTGGGCTTTTATGAGTTGATAAAGAAGCAGAGCTACTCAGATATGTTTCCCTCTATCGTCTCTTACGACACCTACGGGATGCTGTGTGGTAGTGTATATTCTTAAACCGTCACTAAAGTCTAACATGTACACTACGCAATAATGTAAGAAAATAATTAATGAGTCTTTTGCTAAGCAGCAGACTAAAGTCTGGTGTCAATTGCAGCCGAAACACTTCTAAAGGAGGCACGTCGAGTCAAGTCGTATTTTTTCCATGTGCGACGAATAGACGTAAATCGGTTATAAAGCACAAAGTCGTGCTTGTACGTGACGGTACGTATTCTCATACAAGGTACGCGATACTAAAAATTAAATGGAGTATCTACAACGAGTAAAAAACTGAAAATAAGAAAACAACTGCACGTAAACGCATTGCCATTCATCCTAATTCTCGCATCGACTGAGTATTTGACTACGTACGATTCGGCTCGTTGCTAATGTACGCCTTTTCGTTGTAAACATAATAGGATGCTATTCGATACAATTCGGTGTACCTACTAGTATAAGTATAAGACCAATGTCCAGTCTTATACTGGTAGACCGCACACTGCAAGTATATTATCGTGTGCACGCCAGTGAGAATGGATCGGCTCGACCGGGGAAGGAAAACACTCTCACAGAATACCAGCGCGAATTAGTAGCTTACTGCTGCCGTATTTAGCACAGTGAGTGTAGAGAACCGATTTTTTATTGGAAACGAGACATTCTAAGTTCTTAGGAGTTTCAAAGTGTTCTGCATTTTGATTTTAAATCGAGAAAAGGAAGAGAGATGTTAGTTAATGACTTCCAATAAATATTCTTGTAATCTATATTGGATAAATATGATTGTATTCAATCCTATTCTACTCTCTTATCATCAAGTTGATTGTTATCTAAAAAATTAAATGTTCGTGCACCTTGGTGAGAGTTGGTGTGTTTACCTGCGCGAGTGCAGCCACGTCCGCGGAGGCGTGCTGGCCCAGCGAGTCGGCGCGCTCGGCAGCCGGCAACAGCTCCACGAAGTCGCGGTACGACTGCAGGCTGCCGTCCCGCGGCACGTGGTACGCCGCCACGCTCGACAACCTGGTGGAGAGCAGGAGTCAGGTGTCGAGCTCTGTTTCACGAAACAAATCCCGCAGAAATGAGCCAACTATAGTAGAACAATGTTAACAGATCATATTTAACACTTCTCCGAGTGATAAATTAAAAAATGAGAAAATACTTCCCAGGTCGTGCCTACCCCTTCGCGCTATAACCATAATATGGCTGCAGCTTGACTTCACCACAGCAGAATACAGCTGCAGCTTGGTGGTACCATGTATAAAACTATTTAACACGATACGAGACAACCAATATACTGTTTTGAATAATTACGCAATGTGTAGCTTTTATTGAAATAAAAAACGTCCCCCGGGGCAAAAACGAAACTAAGGGCGACTTAGTTGAAATGGTTTTATGTCTATCTACAAGTATTGGAGGTTCACTGTGCAGAACGGATATCAAGGACATCTATAGAGTTCTGGGAAAGAAAAAAGACACTATGAATACCCCAATTATTGTTGAATTCGGGTCTATACTCATTAAATCCGACATTTTAAAACGGTGTAAATCTTTTAATAACACTAACAAAAATAAATTATGCAATAAACACCTGGGATCCCGCACATCATGTGACACTCCTATTTTTGTGTCAGAACAACTAACGGCAAAGGGCTCGCGGCTTTACTTCCTTGCAAGGGATCTGGTCAAGACTGGAAAATATAAATTCTGTTGGACCGGTTATGGGAGGGTGTACGCCCGTAAATCGGAACATACTCCGATAATCACCATCAAATCGGAAGACCAGGTGCAACAGCTTTTGAATGGAGACTGACTATCCTTGGTATTTCTTTTTTTGTTCAATGTGTAATCTCGTTAATGATGTACTATTTTTGCTATTAGTTTTATTGATACTCTTGTTTTTTGCTTGCCTTGAAACTGTAAACAAGATTTATTTATTTAAAACATACCAATACATCTGTCTAATTCACACTCACAAAACTTCGCACACCCTCATACACACTCAATATACACTAGTTGACAACACTCACTCACACACTTATCCACTCTACAACTGCAAACTACCACTCAAACACACAAAACTGCCTAATCACACCACTCAGAAAATATTTTTTGTGGATATACTAATGTTTTTTGTATTTTATTATGCAATAATCCCTTCAAACAACTGCTACCCCACAATAAACGATGTCACAACTTTTATGACGTTCAACACTATCGAATTCTATAGTGCTGAAAAAGTTATATACATATCCCCTGAATTTGGTAACACGTGTTTCTATTTTTACTATATTCAATATGGATGATGCCCTTAATACCTTAAATGATCTAGACAACGTAGAAATTGCAGACTCTTCTTTGGCAGATATTGAAAATCTACATAAAATTATTAATGTATCAGAAAAAGACCTAACAATAATATGTCAGAATATAAGAAGTGTTTACAAAAATTTTGACGATTTTCTTGTTTCCATTACTCAGTTAAAGTTTAATCCAGACCTAATAATTTTGACTGAATGTTGGACAAATAAAGAAAAACCCATCCCACACTTATCAAACTATGCTTCGTATTACAGTACTCGCTATTTAAACCAGAATGATGGAGTCATCGTTTATATAAAAGGTGAGATATCAGCTAATATAAAAGAAATAATTTTAGATGACTCTTCCTGCTTACAAATTGAGACTACCAACTACACTGTATTAACAATATATAGGTCACCATCGAATGTCAATGTTGATAGATTTGTTAGCTCCCTAAACACACAACTTGAATTAATCCAATCTCATAGATGCATTATAATAGCTGGCGACATAAATATAAACTTAATTCAAGATTTAAATGAACATAGCACTATGCGCAATAATAGACTTGCATATCTTGACATGCTAAGTAATCACAGTATCATGAGGGGTCATTGTCTACCAACGCGGGATGGTAGTTGTCTTGACCACATAATGCTTAAACTGGATAGACGAATTCTGACTGCTAAAATTGCTATTCTAGACACTACCATAACTGATCATTCTATGACTTTTTTACATATTTCTAACTTATACACTAAGCATAAAACTCAGAGAGTCAAATTGGTCACTGACTATGACATGGCAATCACGAGTATAGTAGACAAAAATATCCAAGATCTGCTGCTATATGATGATCCTGAGATCATTTCTAATCTTCTGATCTCTCACGTCACACAATCTCTTAGAGAAAACTCTCGGAAGACTCGTATCCCAAGGAGCCAAAGGACTATTAAGGCTTGGATAACTCCAGGGGCTTTGCGCTGTATTAAAAATAGAAACGAAATGCAAAAAAAATTACGTTCCAACCCTCATGATGAAGTCCTTAAAATTACATATAAGCGTTATCGCAATTTTTGTACCAACTTGTTAAAGAAACTTAAGCGTTCTTATGAAAGACAACAATTAGAAAATTCATCAAAAGATTCAAGAGCTCTTTGGAAACACATAAGGAACATCACACATTTGAATCAAGACAAAACTGGAAGTATTAAACTCTTGACAACCAAACAAACCCCGGAGGAGTCAGTTGACTATGTCAATGACTTTTTTGCAGGCGTGGGAGAGAACCTGGCAAGCAGTATCTCAGCTGTGAATAACCCTCATGATCTGTCAACTCATCTTGTGGATAAGACCCAACTCACAACTTTTTGCCTATTGGAAACAGATCACCAAGAGGTAAATGACATTATAATGAGTCTGAAATCAAATAGTGCTCCTGGTTGTGACCATGTTCCAGCTAGTTTTTTGAAACTAGCTCGGTATATACTGGTCCCAGTCATCTGTCACCTAGCCAACTGTTGCTTTAGGAAAGGTGTCTTCCCAAGTTTATTAAAACGAGCTATTGTTACCCCGGTGCACAAGGGTGGGAATAGGGAGGATGTTAATAATTACAGACCTATATCGGTGCTTCCTTCACTGTCCAAAATACTAGAGAAGCTTATTAATAAAAGACTGGTAACCTTCCTAAAAAAATACAACATATTGGCAGATTCACAATACGGCTTCCAATCAGGAAAATCTACCCAGGATGCTATTTTATCCCTAACATCACTCATAGCTAATCAGTTGGATAGTGGAGGCAAATGCTTGACGATATTCTTAGACCTGAAGAAGGCCTTTGACACCGTATCTGTTCCCATTCTCGTACGCAAACTAGAAAAAGTTGGAGTTAGAGGTACTCCATTAAATTTAATTAAAAGTTATTTGAGTGGCAGGAGGCAGAAGGTTAGGGTGGGTAGTTTTGTGAGCAACGATGCTGACTTAACCTTTGGTATACCACAGGGCTCAGTTCTTGGGCCAACATTATTCCTCATTTACATCAATGAGCTTTGCAGTATGTCCCTAAACAGTACCTCGATCTTCTCTTACGCTGATGATACTGCCATGGTCATTACTGGCAACTCCTGGGACTCGATCAAAAAGAACGCGGAATCGGCACTTTTTACTACTGCTTTATGGTTAAGGTTAAACCTACTTTCGTTAAATACATTAAAGACTAACTTTATGTGTTTTTCAATAAACAATAGAACGCAACCAAACCCAGATTACAATCTCACGATACATAATTGCTCTCTCCTAAATGCTTCAAACTGCAACTGTCCAATCATTGCCAAAGTGAACTCCACAAAATATCTGGGAGTAATGATTGATGACAGACTTTCATGGCACGCCCACACTGACCTTATTACAAGTCGCATCAGAAAATTAATCTGGATTTTTAAAATTTTACGACATTCTGCGAAAGAAGACCTATTAAAACGCATATATGTTTCTTTGGCGCAGTCTATCATGATTTACTGCATTCCTGTATGGGGTGGTGCATCAAAAATAAAAAATTTTTAGTAGCTGAACGTGCGCAGCGCGCACTTCTGAAGGTCATGTTCTTTAAAAAACGTAGGTTCCACACCCAAGCACTCTATGCCGTAGCAGATTTGTTGTCATTACGTAAATTATATATCCTGCATACTGTTGTTAAAAAACACAAATCTCTCCACTTGACACTTCAATATTCACAAGAAGAAGGATTGACTCAGTAGCTAAAATGCAAACATGTAAAACATTTTTTGCTAGACAACAACACGCAAACATGTCATGTCAACTATATAATAAGGCCAACAAAGCACTTAACATCTATACCAAAACAACTTTTGAATGCAAGGATCTAGTCCTAAATTGGCTTAAGCCACTAACTTATGAGGAAGTAGAGAGCATGATTAGGTTTTAAACATAGAATTACATCCGCACATAGTATAGAAACACACACACACACACACACACACACAACACACACACACACACACACACACACACACACACACACACACACACACACACACACACACACACACACACACACACACACACACACACATTTACACACACACACACACACACACACATCCTATTCAATCACACAAGAGAAAAATTGTATGCATGCCTTATTTAAATAATTAGTATGTAGTCTCTCAGTTCATTAAAAATAGTAGTCTAAATATATGTTGTAAAAGTGTTTTTGGAAGAGCGGAGTTTCCTAGAACAAGCAATTTATTTAGCTTAAAAGGAATCTCCAAACATAGAAAACTTGTATATTTAGACTTAAGTTAATGAAATAAACATTTTTGATTTTTTTTGATTTGATTTCTGTCTTCTTCAATGATTAAACAATGAATGGCTCCTTGGCTCAGTGACTTAGCAATTGAGTTGCGACGCTGACGCTCAAGGAATTAATGTAAAAAAATATGTACTCTGTGACATATCTGAGTAATACAGGATTCTTTCTTTCTTTATATGTTTAGTTGGAATTGAAAGCCCATTGTAGTTGTAAGAAAAAATCCACTGTGTAAATTGAAAAATTCATAGTTTATTCCAATTTACCATCTGTTGATTACCGAAATGAAAAGAGACGAGTTTCCCTTTCCCACCTTCTGCACGGTTATGTGAGTTTTCAGAATACCACAGGTGCCTCTTGTGATTTCTTCAAAGCTTTTGACTGTGATAAGCACGATAGTTTTTTTAAACTTAAGAACTGAAATTTTATAACATTCTAAAGCGTATATTAATTCCTTGTGTGATTTTCTCTGTACCCTTATACATCACCCTGCCTTACACGTCTTTGCAGTTCGTTGATTTTTGTAATCTGATTCTTTACTCGAATGGCCATCATAACCCTACTGTACAAACACTTCAGCACTTCGATATACCGACACTCAACTTGGCACTGCTGAAAAGACTGTAGCACCGCCCAAATTTTGAAGGCTTTCTCATAGTCCACATACATAAGACAAAGGGGCAGATTATACTCTTCGTATTTGTATATTAAGGTAGTAAGTACGTGATTTATGGTGCTAAAGCCCTTTCGGAAACCGACTTGTTCAGGAGGCTGGAAGAAGAAGAAGCAGAAGTTGTCGAATATGGAGGATGAATATACAATGCAGGTGAAAGCGAAATTCCCACCTACCTATAAAATTGCGTGTCATGCGCTTCCTCGCAAAAGAAGTGGTTAATGTATGCGAGCAGGACTCGCTTGTCCCAGTCGTCGGTGATGTGTCCGCCGTAGTTGATAACGGCCAGAAGGTACCGCAGAGCTGCCCATGGGACTTCCTCGTACTCCTCCAGGTAATTCGCCAGCAGGTTGTCCGAAACCTGGTCGCAAAAAGTCAAAGTCAAAAATATTTTATCCTACTTAAGGCTTATTAAAACTTTACATCAAAATCAATTTCTAAATCAGCTCGTAAAAGAACATTGCTGAAGAAGATCCTCTTCCGTTACAGGAATGCTTTACCATATACGTTCTCTAAAACTCCTTTCCTGTCTAGGAGTCCATCTGTATAAGTACAACCGTCTTCCCTATTTCTGCCATCAAATAGCACAACCGATACGTTCGTAAGCCAGTATAATTACAGAGTGAGGCATTTCTTTTAAGTCCTCAAAGATGACAACGCATCTCGTCTTCTCTGTTTGAAGGTGTCTGCAGATACCCATGGACTGCAGTCGGACACTTTTGACGCTGGTTTCACTGCTGTGTTTAGTTTATATCTATTATAATAAGCGAATAGTTTTACCATCATCTGTCGGAAACCTTAAGATCTTTTGTCATTTTCCACTGTCACTTCTCATGACACCTCCGGGACAAGAAGGAAATATAGATTGATACTACTTACTTCAAAGTCTGCATCGTTAAAACTGTAAACAGCGTTGTAGCCAAGTTGCCGAAAACGCTTCCGGGCAATCAGCGTGCAATGGAAGAACGCGATACAGAACAGAAGTCTCCTGTACATGGGCGTGGCCTCATCGAATTTGTCCTCGTTAATGTTGGCAAATAGACGCACCAAGTTGCCTTTAAGACCCTGTGAGAAAAATGACCTAATTATTTTGAGTAAAGTGTGTAAACAGCGTGGCAGACCACTCTCTGCGTTAAAACCACATCAGAAACAAAAGGAGACATATTATTTACTTTTATATTTAAGTTGGTATGTAATTTTACGTGGTAGAGCCACGTTGCAGCTATATTATAGCTGTAGCACGAATGGGTAGGTTCCACCGATGTAGGACCACGCTCTCACAGAATACCAGCGTAAAATAGCGGCTTAATGCTGCTATGTTCCGTATGGTGAGTGTAGAGAACCGGAGACCTTTTTTACTGGAATCGAGGCATTCCATCTTAGTCCGCAGGGGTGAGAATACATTTGAATTTTGATCCTTCGTTGAGAACAAATGCAGATGTGTCACTGTGCCACAGCATCCACTTACCATCAGGTGGACTGTGTGCTCGTTTGTCACACAATGCTATAAAAAATTGAGGTTTTGAGGAATACCTGAATATGTGTAAAATCAGTGCGAGTTGCCAGTGATTAAATACAGAACTAAGAAGAAGTAAATGCTCACCAAGAAGGCTCGGAGCTTTGTTTGTATGAAAGAATTCATAACTATGATATTAGCAGTAAAATCTACTATTATCATACAATCTGGCCAACCCAGCCCAACGAACCAGTAAACTGAAGAGGCAATGGGTCGACCATATAGCTCAAAGAACGAATAATCTATAGGGAAGAGAAGTTCTTGAGTAGCAGTCTCGTATGAATAAACTAAGTGTATGACGGTCACTAGATGGAGTGCGGAGACGACCTGAATGGATGTAGGTGGCTTTTGACCGTGTTTTGTAGCATTCCTTGGCTGTCTTTTTTTTAGAAGAGGAGCAAACGAGCATGCAGCTCACCTGATGGTAAGTGATTACCACCGCCCATGAACAACCGCAACACCAGGGGTATTGCAGATACGTTGCCGGCCTTTAAGAAAGGAGTAAGCACCTACTTGAAGGTCCCTAGGTCGTATCGGTCCGGAAAAGTGGCCGGTGGTAAACAATTGCACAGAGAAGTTGCAAAGAGAAGTACGAGGAAGAAAACTCCTAGTGAAACTTACAGTAGTGGACCGCCAAGCATTCAGATGGTGAGGTTGGTATCGAGAATTTTGACGCGATGTGCGTTCGTGAAATTTGGCGGCTGGAACTTATCTGAACAATTCCTTAGAACACTCTCCATGGTAGATACGATAGAAAATGCATAGGGATGCAACATCTTTACGCAGAGCCAGTGAATCGAGCCGATCAGAAAGAACTCGGTCGTCGACGATTCAAATCGCTTTGCGCTGGATGCGGTCAAGTGGAAGGAGCTGGCACTGGGGTGCCCCGGCCCAGAGATGAGAACAGTATTCCATGTGTGCCCGAACTTGCGCTTTTTAAAAATGTGTCAATGTCATAATGTTGTTCATGATTATGTAATTTCAATATCTGCAATCAATGATTTTGACGGTGATGATGTTAGCACTTTATGATCAATGACGGCACACAGGAGAAAATCTCAATGAAAAATTGGTGTATGGCTATGTCGTGGACACGGTCGTGTGTTTTACGTGAATACTACACGTATTCCTGTGTTTGTGTGTAACCAAACGATCTCAAAATGGCGGCGCTCTCCTCTCCGCCGCGTGTGATGCGTCTAGTCATCACTCAACGTAACGAATTCTTCGATACCTTAGCTATCGAGTGGTATGCTGTGATTAGTGATGTGTAATTTTAGATGATAGATATGTAGCTGCAGCTGATTGTGTTATCATCAGTTTTCTGATTGCCTCGCACTAATGAAGAAAATTTAGAAAACAATTTACTAGTACAGTTTGCTGGAATTGGAACCTGCGGCAATTCAGTGGTCATCTTGATGCTACGCTGAAGGATGCTGAGCGGGAATTTATCGTCGGGCATGGAGGAGAGCCAGAGCCGGAAGCAGTGGTACCTGCGGTGGTTCAGTGGTCATCTTGATGCTACGCTGAAGGATGCTGAGCGGGAACTTGTCGTCGGGTATGGAGGAGAGCTAGAGCCAGAAGCAGTGGTACCTGCGGCGGTTCAGTGGTCATCTTGATGCTGCGCTGGAGAATGCTGAGCGGGAACTTGTCGTCGGGCATGGAGGAGAGCCAGAGCCGGAACCGGTGATGGATGCGCGGGCTGTCGAGTCCTCGCAGCGCACCCAGCCACGCGCACGCCAGGTGGCAGTTCGCCAGGAACACCCAGCCACCCTCCTTCATAGCCTGGCTTAGCATCCTGCACCCCGATACATGTTGCCCCGTCAGTTATGAATCTGTCATTGCTGGTTATAAAAAATCATTCGCACTGTCTCTCTCCCTCTTTCATGCCGTATGTATATATACCGGGTGACTATTTTTACCGTCTCGACAAAATAGGGTGTAACAGGTGAACCGAATAGAAGCCTAAGGCCCTGATATTTTACACAATAATAATAGTATTTGAATTAAATAAATAAATCAATTAAAATCTATCGAAATTCAAAACATACCCATCCTAGTTTTACGAGCAGCAATAAACAATAAATTCTTTGTCAATGTCCCTTCGCAGGGTCACAGGCTCAAGGGCAAATCCGCCCAGCGCCCTCGACTCTTATTTCATTTACCAGTAATTAGCTGTGGCGTGACGTTGCGTCGCCTCCGTATTGTTTATGTTTCCGCGTGTGTGAAAACTTAGACGGTGCGACGAATAGACACTAACCCGTGTTGAAATAACAACAAAATTTGAGAACTAAATAAATAAGCCAATTGAAAACTGTCAAGAATTAAATAATACGTAACTAATTAGTAGTATTTATTGATAGATGAATTTCATAATATGTTAATGTAAAATAAAAAAAATTGTAAAATATCAGTGCCATAGGCTTTTATTCCGTTCACCTGTTACACCCTATTTTTTTCCAGACGGTAAAAAAGGTCACCTCTATATATATAAATGCCATCAAAAACATAACTTGTAAAAAAACCAAGTCCCGCAACTCAGTTTTTTACAGTAAAAATTTATGAGATCGAAAATGGCCTGAATTGCTTCGATAAAAGGATGGTACGGCCGTGCGGTTTTTTTGCTCAAATAATTATTATTTACTTTATATATTTAAATATTGAGATAAAAAATTACGGATAAATATATAAGAGAAGAGTATTTTAAAATATAAGTGCCTGTATAATTATACGAGATATTCGCTAATTGCTAAAATGTTATGTATTACTTATGTCCAATATGTGTATGTATATGTATGCATGACACATCATTTCTCGTGTACATCATTCCTCAAAATTACTATGAGGTAGGACAGGGGATCTGGCCACCTAACCTACCCATTCAAACTATTTTTGTTATTTTTTTTGTAAATTATAATATTGTTTATAGCCAATACTTTTTGTTTATAAAAAAATGTGTCCATTTCTTTTTTTTATATTTTTGCCTGTAGGAGGTGTAGTGTAGAGAATCCCACACGACTTATATATTAATGTTAATTGTAGTTGTTAAGAGTAGTCCCATTAACGTCCTGGACAGAACAACACGTCTCTCTCTTAGGTTAGTTTTTGAACCTGTATGACCTTCAACGAATACCGCTTGGTAATTCTGCGGATAAGGTACGCAATCCTCGTGGACACACTCCCTCAGTGTCACAGTTTCTCTCTGTCGCCTCTTACGACAAGATATGGGGTAGTAGATATTCTTACACCACCACTACGTGATAAGGAACAATTTTAAATTTGGGGTTGTACAACTATGTAAAACCATAAACTTACTGTTAGCTAGTCACTTTAAGGATTCGAAAAAAAAGCTTTACCTGGTAGCAGCTAGTGCCTGACCCTGTCCAAGACTGAGCGACTGAAACTTGTCAAACATCTTCACGTCTGTTGCCAACTGGATAAGTGCTGAAGTTGGATCAACACCAGGTGAAAGTACGAACAGAAGGGAGGTCTTCCATGATGATTCTTCCCACGCAGCCTGTACAAAATAACATTTTGCTAAGAACCAGATTAATAACAAAATTGTGTACATATGTAAAGTTATTAATGAAAAACTAAAAATTGACAAACTAAATCAATATTCTTTAAAATCAGGAATAACTAAGTACATGCTATCAATAAATTATGAAGAAGCTGAAAATTTACTCTCTCTAACTATATAGTAACACCATCCTACTTACATACATTAAGCATATGTGTACGTATATGTGTATATATGTGCGTGTATGTACATATATTTATATATGTATTTTCATATTATATATACTTCTCATCAAATAAATCGAAACACCTTGCAAGTTTATGTTTTGTAAGGATTATCAGTTTTTTTTTATTATTTACGAATAAATGTCAAATGTCGCTTAATAGTGAGTTTTATGAGGTTTTCAAATTCTAATGTTATTGTTCTAAATACAAATTAAATTTTCATAGGTTTTATGTTTTCTTTAATGAGTCATTTTTATTTTGTATAGAGAACGAAGGCAATGAATGAAACAACACACGTAGGTGAAAAAAAAAACTGAAAAACTTTTATAACACAACGTTTAATAACTAGTGTTCCCTCCTCAAGCTCTTATCACCGCTTCCATCCGGTTTTTCATCGATCGGATTAGAGTTACGATGACATGCTGTGGGATGTTGTCCCATTCTTCCTGAATGGCACTTTTCACCTGGTCAAGTGAGTCTGGGGCCGGATCTCTCGCTCGGATTTGAATCTTTAGTTGATCCCAGAGATGTTCAATTGGATTCATGTCCTTGCTCCTTGCTGGCCATTCCATTATGGAGATACCGACTTCGGTAAGGTAATCACGTACGACGCTCGTGGTTTGGGCTCTGGCGTAAATGTGAACCCGTTGCCGATAAAGTGTGCATAGGGCATCACGTGAGGCTCTAGGCACTGTTCCACGTACCGATGACAGTTCAAAGCAAGTAGACGTGGCCCAGACACGAAGGCAAGCTCTGTCTTACCGTCGGCGCTGATTCCTCCCCAAACCGTCCACGAACCACCACCGTAACTGACCTTTTCTTCAATTCAGCATTGTGCAAAGCGTTCTCCATCTCTTCTGTATACCTTGTTCCTTCCTTCGTTACCATAGAGCATGATTTTACATTCTTCAGAGAAGAGAACTTTGCTCCATTGGAGGTATGACCAATTTAGGTGCTCGCGTGCAAAGTCAAGGCGAACTCTTCGATGGTCTGCAGTTAATTTCGGTCCATTTGCTGGCTTGTGTGGTACCAGTCCACGTTCCTTCAACCTTCTTATAATTGTAGAGTCACTTAAGACGACCCTTCGTACAACTTGAAGCTGCTGCTGCAGTACAAACGCATTAAGGCGCCGGTTTCGTAAAGAAGTTGATACAATAAATCGATCATCTCTCTCAGAAGTGACCCGATTCCTACCAGAACCAGAACGGCGCGTGAACATACCAGTCTCTTGATAGCGGTTGTAGACTCCATGAACAGATGACAGGCTTAGATGCAATGTTCGAGCCATAACACGCTGGCTAAGTCCAGAATCCAGCAATGCCACCACTTGGGCAGCTTCTGTGGGCGAAGTATCTATGTGTTTTAGGAAATAAAACTTTTTTCAGACGTCTTGAAGTCACAGTAAACAAATTAAAAACAAAAACCTTAAAGATAAACACAAATTTTTAGTTTTTAAACGTGAAAAGGTCTCCAACTGTAGACGCACATCTGTCTCAAAATAGTGCTCGTATATATACAGTAATCTATGAAATAGTGATTCATTCATTTAGAGGATAAACAAATGAAATTCTAATTTAGAATTTTGAATTTTCGCTTACCATTGTAATGACCAGATTGCCAGCTATAGAATAAAGTTTTTTTTTATGGAATGAAAACTCTTTTGTATTAAATTAGGTGCTTAAATTTTTTAACAAATTAAAACGAAGGTGTTTCGATTTTTTTGATATATATATATATATATATATATATATATATATATATATATATATTTGTTTACCAATATATATGTGTATATATGTGTAATATATGTGCTTATGTATGAGTGTAGATATATATGTATATGTTAAATTCACTATAGACGCCACGCACACCACGCACGCACGCACACGGTTACTATTCACGCGACATTTTTTTTTTCATTCCTTGTTTTTCATTTACTGCATGTTGCTGAATCCTAATTATTCTTATGTCGCCAGAATCTATTGTAATTGTACCACTAATAGGGGAAGACACTGGTTTCTAAGATACAGTTATTACTAGTTTAGAAGCCAGGGTTCCACTTAATTTGTTAAAAGATTTGAGGCAAATAAATTGTGTATATATATAAATATGTGTGTATAATTGTGGGTATGTCAGTACGTGCATGCGCGTGTGAATGTACGTACGCGTATGTCGAGCACGGGCGGCTCCACGTAGCGCGGGCCGAGCGCGCGCAGCACGAAGGCGGCGGCGCACGCGGACACGCGGTCCGTGCGTAGCGCGCGTACCACCAGCATTCGCTGGAACTCGTTGCACATCTCGTTCCATTCGCCTGGTATACACCAACGACCACCGCTATGTATTTCTTCACTCATCATGATTATAACGTATTTAAGTCCACTACAGAACATAGGTTTCTTCAACATATTGCCTCATAGGGTTTTCTCCCTATTTGCCATAGTGCATTTTGTGAGCGTGACAGTTTAGCTGATAGGTTAGCTGCAGTATTTTTACTATTATTCTGTTGCTGCAAGGAAGATGTTGCTGCTCATCCCCTATTTTATTTTCCCTCTGTGGCGCCATTCGACACCCACGGAATGACATTTTAGTACTTTTTTCATATGTTGATTTGAAAAAAAGGGTAGGATCACACGCACAGACATTCTGAGGTTCTCAATTAAGAGAGTTATATTAGAAACTCTGTCGCCTTAATTCATTTAATATATCCGCTTTAGTGTTATCACTAATTGAAGTAAAAAGTCTGCCAGTGCAAATAAGGTACGCATTTTGTCGGTAGTTTGTCTAGCAGTCTACAAGCTCGGTTGCTACGCACCTTAGATAAGTAAATTAAGAACGTTTTATATATCACTACTGAACACTACGTGTATCCACATCTATAAATTATAATCTGATATGATACACATTTGAGAACAAAAAATATTTAAAAAAAAACTTAAACCTTTAGAAAAGCCTTTATCAGCCCTTCCCAATATAATTAATTATATTGGGAAGGGCTGCTAAAGGCCGATTTATTCGAGGATCTTATTATTTAGATGGTAATTATGTACTAACAGTTTCATTTCCGCGAAAAAATAATAAATATAAAATATTTAACAACATTAAGGTCAAGTTTGGTGCTTTGACAGTAAGATATAAAACTACTGAGGACTTCTTATAGTAAATTGTAACCGTTAATATTAATTATCCTTATGAAAATTTTCAAGTCATCGATAAAAAGAATAATTTTAGTGTTTGAAACAAGAATATATCTAATATATAAAAATTAAACTTTGTCAACTTATTGCTTGTACTCGCACAAAGGTTAATCGTACCAACAAATATACTCGTATTTTAAACTTATACATAATTCCATTTTAATGAATTAAGTATAAGTTTTAAATAATTCTAGTTATACCTCATTCAAATTTAAAACGATATTTTCACAATTATTTCCTCTGCGGCAGCAACGCGCCGGGTACCAGCTAGTCATTCATAAAAATAATAAATAACAACAGCCCCGAAATGGAGCCCTGTGGCACACCAGAAAATTAACTTATACATTTAATAAACATGCAGCGTTGCGAATTATGATCTATTTTTTATATATGAGCAAGTCCATCTAAACAAGTCGTCACAAATAGTAAAATCTAAAAAAAGGTCGAAACTTTTGCGGTAATGTATGAATATTGTGTCTATTTTAGCACTCACATCCATATGTTATCTATGAGGTGTAATGTAAAAGAAAAGACATGTTGTTCTATCTAGGACTTTTTACATTACTTTTTTGTATTGAACTTAACACTAATATATGGTCGCTAGCCAAAAAAAAAGCTATCTATTTTCTTTAAAATTACTCAAGCGCGTAAAAATGGCGCAGTCACAGAGGTAAATATTTGACATAATCAGGCATATCTATGTAACATAATATTATTATTTTTTGACTTTCGCAAACATTTACATAATTATTTATTCGTATCCTTAATCATCAAGATAAGTCATCTAGTCTGGAAATTTATAATACATACTTTTCCCTTATATATTTCTTCCTCCTTATATTTTTTATTTCATTCATTTTTTTTCAAGCTTCATTTATTTTATTTTCAGATTTTGAATAATTTTTATTTATTCATCATGTTATTTTTCAGCATCTTAACTATTTTTTATTGGATAATTGTGCCATTTCTTTCACGTACATATATAATCAAGACAATGACCAATATGATTACATTAACTTCCTTACATTTATTACTGCTGATTTACTGATTACTTATTCAGCTGATATGATTTATTATTTAATTGTACCATTACTTTCACGTACACGGCTCGCGTGCATACATGATCAAGATAGTGGTCAATATTCCTATACAGTTCTTAATAAATTCTCATTTCCCTCATTACACAATACTTTCTCCTCAGTTTCAAGGCACTCCCCTTGTTGCCTCAGTCAGTATCGGAATCCTCTGCGTCGACATATCGAGTGACGTATTGTTTCGTAGTTACTTGGAAGGAAGGCTGATTATGCTCACTATATGTGAATATGCAAACCTCCGACAATTTTCACTTACACCTACACACTATAAACATTATTCGTTTATTATAACGTATTCAGTATCTTATCCATATATTTACTTACGCCTTTTACGAATTTATAATTTATAGTCACTTATAGTATTTCTAACAAATTATTATATATATATATATATATATATATATATCTTAATATACTATATTATATATAAATTACGTGTCGTGTTGTTTGTCCGCGATGGACTCTTAAACTGCTTAACCGATTTCAATCAAATTTGCACACCGTGTGCACTTTGATCCAACTTGAGAGATAGAGATGAGTGACCCACAATTATTTTTGCGAATTTAAGAATTTTAATAAGACATGACAAAGGGTCGTCGAAAAAGGCAGAACAGCGTCTGCCTGGCATGCTAGTATATATATATACTAATATACTATGCAAAAACAGAGTTTTTAAAACTAGCCAAAAACTATAATATAAGACACAAAGAAAAACTGTGCACAAAACATTTATTTATGTGTAACAGCACCCAAACTACACCTGATTTTCATATTAAAATTCACGATTGCTCTGACGTCCAAAGCTCTAGTTGTAAATGCTTTCAAATGAATAAAGTCTCAAATATAAAATATCTTGGTCATGGTTGACCAAAGACTATCTTGGTATTCATATCTAGAATTAATGGAAACTCGGTTCAGAAAACTTATTTGGATATTTAAGTCTCTACGACATGTCTCCACGAAGTCTTTACTTAATAAAATATACATAGCTCTGGCTCAGTCAACGTTGGGCTACTGTATTCCTATATGGGGTGGTGCAGCAAAAACTAGGTTCCTTGAGCTTGAAAGGGCTCAAAGATGCTTAATTAAAGTTATGTACTTAAAGGCCTATAGATTCTTTACAACTGAACTTTATGAATTGAGTAATTTACTTTCGGTAAGAAAACTTTACATTTTTAAAACAGTTTTAAAACTTCATAGTTCTATAAATTGCCATATGTCTTCAATCACCAGACGTAGAAAATATACAATACCCTACGAAGATTCATTTAAGACTAAGTTTGCATCAAGATAGTATACTAGACGTTCAGTTTACGTATATAATAAAATAAACCAAAAAATCAATATTTACTCTATGGATTACCATGACTGTAAAAAAACCGTAACAGACTGGTTAAGAAAACTCTCCTATGAGGAAATCAAATTCCTTCTCGAAAACACTGCCTTATATACGCACATTTTTGCACACTATCACGCAAATATCGCTTATTATACCTTACTTGCAGATTAAATTGTTTAGCTTTTGATTTATTTATGTTTTTTTTTTGTTATTATATTGTTTTGTATTATTTACTTAATTCTAATTTAAAGTAGTAATATAATCTTAAGAAGGAAGAGCGGGGCCCTCTACTACAGGTATGTATTTACTTAAAAGAGGGTGCCCAACAATATTGTAACAACTTACTACTTGTTTTAAAGTAATAAATTATCATTATCATATATATATATATATACATATATATATATATATATATATATATATATATATATATATATATATATATATAATTAATTTAGTATAATTACTATAATTTATAATATGTAATTAAATTGTATGCGTAAAAATGTAACCTAATATATTATTATTTTTATTCATTTCAGACAAGACACACTTATAAAAATATAAAACAATAAAAAATTTTATAATACAAAATTTTATATTAAATCGTCTTGTGTCTTAATACAAACGTAAGTGTTTAAACGTAACTTAATTTATAACATTGCATTATGTTTTTAACTTCCCGCTAAGAAAATTGAAAATTTTCAAAAATAGGGAAGTTATTGGTATATAGTTTCCATCAGATCTCGACATTTTAAGATCCCAGGAAGCTATTTTGACTAATTTCACGTGCACGTCCGGCTACGGGAAAATTGCTACAATATCATTAGAATACGAAAGTAAATTTTGCCGGTGCCTAAAAGGTTGTAACAACTCAAATGGGATATCGGGCGGTCCTGAAATCGTAGAGCGCCGGTTCGAGTCAAATTGTCTCCGGTCTTTTTTTTTCCTTTTTTTCAAGTTCTTTCTTTGTGAAAAAATATATTATCTGGAGCTCTTTTTGTAGTATACATATTTTGTTTAAAACACGAAAAATAATGACCGAGAAGATTGAAAAATTTTATTCATATTTCATCAGTATGTATTTAAATATTAGTATCTAAATATAATTAAAAGAACACGATATCCAAAAAAAAATACCGAGCAAAGCCAGGTCATCCATCATACTACACAATAATATTGGCAACTTTCAAAATTTGTACTTATCTTTTTACCACGACCACGGTCTCACAGAATACCAGCGTAATGCTGCTGTGTTTCGTATGGTGGTATGGACCCTTTAAACCGGAAACGAGGCAACACATCTGCATTTTGATTTTTAATTGAAGATAAATGTAGATGTCTATGTATATTTTCTGCTTCGATTTACGCCTGTTTTAAGAAGAGAGATTTGTAGTTTTTCATAGTGCATTGTGCATGACCTTGGCGAGATGTACAGTAAGATGGACCGTGTGTAAGGCCTTTAAATTTGGAAGTACAAGCTTAAGAAGTTAGCTTAAACACGCCAGCGGTTTTTTTGATCCCGCTTACACGATACGTGGCAGTGCTTTTAAGCGTACGCGCGATGCTACTGTTTCTGAACCATTAATAATGTCGACCACTGTCCAAATTGGTAGGTACCGTCAATCGTTCAAAGATACCGTCACCGTCAATAGTGTTGTCAGATTTTAAAATGTTGCTAAATTACGTTAATTTCAGAACCAAACATTTTAAATAACAACGGCATTTTTATATTTATTAATAATACGTTATTTTGGAAATGTCAAATTAAAACAAAATTGTTAAAATTGCAGTACCTATGTGCCTCTTTCATGTCAGATAAGGTTATTCTTTACACATTGTATATCCTTGTTTAGTAACCTATTTGATGAACTATGAAATGAACTTGTTGTAACGTTGTGCGTAACGGTATAAAAGGCGAATGGTGTTTTTCAGCCTTTATACTAGCAACATAAATTCAACTTCAAACTTCATTTGATTTTGAAAGTTGTTATTTGTACAGGAGGATGTGCTTGAGATTCTCTGATGTATGCGGATGTTTCAGTGTTTATTATGACGTCTGATCGAATCCCGAATTTTGGTGATTTCGTGAGTATTTCTGCGTTGGTAATATTTTATCATGATAAAGGCATTCTATGTGCTGTGCTTCTTGGTTGGTTTTCAGCTGATGGTTGGGAGTCTTCAGGAAATTGGATAAGGGGGAGAGCAAGTTTTAATTTTAAATAAAAGATTTTTGTAATCATATTTCGGTAAGGATTTACCTGGATTTTGTAATTATTCATTTAGCTTCGCATTTGATTGTGAAATAACCTCAACTTTTCCTTTCAGCTGCACGGGTTTTGATCTTTACTTATCATATTATATTCAAAATATCTTATAAGTTATTATAAACTTCTTAAATATTTTATATTAATTTCTTACTTTACATCATACTATGACACTCAATAAATAGTTAATTAAAAGCAACATTCTGCTTGATATTGTATCCTCAACAAGATCGTAGAAAGATCTAGATCAATTTCATTGTAGAAACGGTGTAGTCCTCTAGAATGAAGTCGGTGGAAATTTAATTTAATTTTAAAAAATGTTAAAATCTGAATAAATTATCCTTAAAAAGTGATTAAAAATTAGAGACGTTTTATTTAGTATGGTGGTATATATGTAGTTGGGGCGTACCCTATAAGATCAATTTGTGAAGATAGATTATCTTGAATATCCTAATATGGCCCGCTCGATGCTACGCTAAAATTTATATAAATTAGCACGAATGAGTCATTTCGATGGGATATGGACCATGCTCTCAAAGAATTCCAGCACGAAATAGCAGCTTAATGCTGCTGTATTTCAGATGGTGAGTATAGAGAGGCGACGACGATTTTACTGTAAACAAGGCTCTTCATCGTAGTACTCAGGGGTGATGACTTATCCTGCAGTTTGATTCTTAATCGAGAATAGATATCGAAGTCTATGGGCCACAGCATCAACTTTCCATCAGGTGGACTGTTTGCTCTTTTGTCACCCTTATATATACCTTATGTATACCCTTAAAAAAATATACAATCAACTAGATCGTGAGCTTACTGTTACTAAATTAATATGAAAAATAACTTAACGTTGCTAACAATGAAGAAAACTTTATGACGACACGTGATATAGCTAATACAGAAAGAAAGTTATAAAGTTTAATAATATGACTATCACTACATTGTATCACAAGTCCACATCAGTATCACAATTAGTCAATGTGTGTTTTTGCTTCTAAACCGTTATTTACGATTATATTAATTGGCGATTAATAAAAAAAAACAGTAATCATAACGCACTGGGCAGAAACGTTGTTAAGTACCTTCAGATTATCACCTTTATCATCATCATTATCAACCTATCATCTTTATCATCGAGTTATCATGCTTATCTACAACCATTAAATGTAACACTTTATTTATTTATTTGGTCTTTCGAGCCGGTTAAGCGTCAGCCATAGACTACCTGTCACACCATCTACAAGGCCGTCAGTTGAGAACTTTTCTTCCCCATCGAATGTCGGTTCTTTGGGCTATATGGCCGACCAATATTCACTTCAGCTTATTGATATTATGATCTACATTTTAATAGATTTAAATACCTATATAAAATATAAATTGAACTTACCAATAAGTGGCTGAGTCTCGGGCTCCGGGTGCACATACCACTCGCGCCACTCCTTAGACAGCGTTTCAAACGAATCGATCAAGCCGTGGAAGCCGGCCAGCTTGTCCAGCTCAGTTATGTTGTCCCAGCACTCGGCAGGTATCCAATCTACAACATAAACAAATACGAGTTTAAAATTCTGAACTGAACATTACGACTTTTTTAATGAATACAGTTACAGTCTACATACTACGAGTAGTTCCACTACTGGGTATAGCCTTTTTTTCTTCGGAGTGGGTTATTTTTTTATTTATTTATTTATTTAATCGGAAATCCCGTGGTTAATAAAACAGAGTAGGTAGAAAACAATTAAGCAATAGGAAACCATTTATGGGTTTTCGCAAATAGAGGCACTATACAAATAATTGCATGCGGTGAGTTACCGACAGCTAATAGGACACTGTCGCACCAACCGTAAGCTTAGCTAAGTAACATCGTGCATTAAATAACTAAACATTAGAGATTAACAAAAGCAAAAAATATATAAAAAAAAGATCATCAGCTGGAATCGAAAAAAGGCTTACTCAGAACTCGTCTCGCCGAAATGATACTTGTGTTAAACACAAGAATATCCGAGAAGGTCTAAGTTAAACAACTGGGATACAGTATTAAAATTCTTGCTCGCACGGTACATATAACTATTCTGCCTATAATTAGTCTTTGCTGCGGGTAGTAATAGTGGGACCTTTCGTCTAACATTTTTTGTAATTTTGATATTTAACTTCTCAAGTAGATCTGGACAGTCGATCTCGCTTGAAGCTATCTTAAGTAGAAAGGTAATATCTGCTATTTGCCTTCGCATCTCGAGTGGTAAGGGATGGAACTTTCTACACTTATCATAGTAGAGGTTAGAGTTGTAGGTCATTTACTTGGTAGCAAAGGTGTTTGATGAATTTCATCTGGATACGTTCAATTCGAGATATATAGGTTTTATATTGAGGGTTCCATATCTGTGATGCATATTACAAAATACTTCTTACGTAACAACAATACAAAATTTTCAATGTTTTAAAATTGTTAAAAGTTTTTTCAATTTGTTAAAAGTTTTTAGAGCAACGCATCACAAACCCTAAGGCTCTGGCAGACCGGCCAATGATATTGTTGCGCGCCTAAGTTGACGTCATATACCCGGCATTAGCGCCATCTAGTGTCGGGTAACAGAGCAAGGAGAGCTTTCCAGAAAATGACATGACTAATCTTTCAACCAACAGCGCCATCTAGTATCAAACAGAAGAATTAAGCTTTCTAGAAGCCCCACACTCGAACTTTCTTATCTACCAGAATATTCTGGATGTATCGGTGAAAAGGTGTATAAAAAGGCGCGGCAAGGCGCGATCGAGGCAGTATTGAATTTGGCGAGACAAGCGAAGCTTCGGAGCGAAATAAAGTGAATCAGTGTGATTAATTATTAGTGTCTTTTAAGCGTTTATTGGTGTTCGGTAATAAAAGTGTAAATCTTGGTAATTCAATCGGCAGTTTTTATTGTCACGAACCCTAAACTCGTAACAATATTTTCGATATGTTTATCGAAAAGAAGTTTCGAGTCGTGTATAACTCCTAAGTCGCGTACGGAACACAATCTCTGGACGACGATTGGCCTCGAATCTGGTAATCGTACAGCAATTTATTGGGTTTATGGCTAAATGTGACAACGGAGCATTATGTAGGATTGAGATCGAGATGGTTATAGGTACAATAATGAAGTAAGTTTCTCAAGTTATTTTGTTATGGAGCAAACTTGTCGAAATCCAGAAATCACCCGTGCGAAGCCAGGGTGGATCGCTAGTCATAAATAAAGATTCGAAGTAACGAAGCGTTGAGGACTAAGATGGAATGCCTCGTTTCCAGTAAAAAAAGGTTCTCCGGTTCTTTACACTTACCATATACGGTTCTTCTGTGAGACTGTGGTCCTTCACCGGTCTAGCCGACCTATTCGTGTTACAACCTAAGGCCGGGTCCAGACGAGTGTACGTGTAATGTAAGATTACGTGTAATTTAGCGTCAACAGTGTGTACGGCACACGAACTCAAAGCGAATTGTGTACGCGAAACTATTTCAAAAGCTGTTTCCACTCAGTTGCTACGAACATGCCGAATAGGAAGGTCGTGATAGCTGGTGCGGCTTTTATTTTCATGTATTTACTAACTGAAGACCGGAAACGTCGAAAGCGTCGATGGTGGAAAACTAAATTGTATAAAAGAAGATCTTCTTCACTTGTGGAACCAAAATCTCAGCATATAAGTAGGCAATATAAAAACTTTACTCGGGTGTCGCCTACTGACTTCGAATATTTGTTAACAATCATTGCGCCTAAAATATCAAGACAAGACACTATAATGAGATCTGCAATTTCGCCGCAAGATAGGTTGGCTCTAACACTAAGATTTTTGGCAACAGGAGATTCATATACAAGCCTTCAATACACCTTCAGAATTTCAAAACAGTCAATGTCTTGTATTGTACCAGAAGTTTGTGAAGCGATATATAGAAGCATTGAAAGAAAACATTAAGGTGAGCTTTACATATTTTTATTTATTTATTAAAATAATAAATTAAGGTATTGCATTAAGTGGGGTAAGCAAAATTAAAATTATTCCAAAATTACAGTTAGAAAGTTAAATCAAATTGTCGACATAGTCTGCATCTTCCAATTATGTAGTACAATTTTTTTTTCAAATCAGGTCATTCACAAAATCTACATCTTCATGTGAAGTTTGGGATGATTCTGAGGGAACAGGTGAAGCATATGGAGCTGTAGGGTAACTTGTCTGATTCTGATCTGTTGAATACCCTGAAGTATATGGTTCTGAGCGATTAGATAAAGAAGGTGGTGCATTGCAGTATCTTGATGAAGGAACCGAGCCTGTTGTATACGCACTGTAATTGAATTGAGAATTGAACGCCGATGGATTATAATGTTGAGAAAAGTTAGTGCATCCTTCATCGGCTTTGAATATTATGTCCATTATTGCTCGCTGCATGGCATTTTTAGTACTTCTATTATATTGTTGCATCTTGCTGTATATAAAATTTGAAAAGAAAAGGGTTTCATTGTCAAAATTATTTCGATTATTGTTTCGGAGTTAAGGAGTAGGACTAGAAGCAGCACTCTTAAGCAGGCCAAGAGCCTCCGAAAACATACCCATTTTTTTATTTTCGTCTGATTTCTTTTTAAGGGGATAAGTCGCTCGCGTCCGTAGGCTTTGACCACCTAAACCTAGGCCCACCCTACACGTGTCCCCCGGGTGGTGCTAAATGAGCGACAAGCCGATAGCACAGACTCGGCTCCTCGCCGTGGTAGCGGCGTTAAATATACCACCCCATTCGCACCATGAGGAATTAAATTAAAGAAATGGCCCCGAGTTCCCGGCGCCCCTTTAATGGGGCAGGGGTGCGAAGAATCTCCGGGAGGAAAACCGGCGACGAGGCTCGCCACCCGTCACGTTCTGTCTCCCGGAGGGGCGAAAAGTGGATTGCAGAGGCCCGTCTGGCTACGTTGAATGTATGTGGAGCAATGAATGATAAAATGGATGAAGTATGCGAGGTGATGTATGATAGAGGAATAGATTTGTTATGTGTAAATGAGACGAAACGGAAGGGGAAGGATGTCACTACACATGGCATGTATACCGCATACTGGTCTGGTGTAGACGAGCTCGAGCGGGCATGCCAGGGAGTAGGTATCATCCTATCAGAAAGAATGGTGCAATGTGTGAAAGAGTATGAATGTGTAAGCCCAAGACTGCTATGGATACGATTGAAAGTGGGCTTAAAGAAGTTGTTTGTGCTAGGGGTCTACGCCCCAGACATGTCTAAGCCCACTCATATCCGAGAGCAGTTTTGGGAAATGGTAAGGATGGTATTAATGAAATGTAAGGGAAATGAAAATGTTGTTATGCTAGGAGATTTTAATGGAAGAGTTGGGGTGAGGAGGCTTGGTTATGAAAGGATATTGGGAACGTTTGGTGATGAAAGTATAAATGAGAATGGTGAAAGCCTCCTCACTGTATGTATGGAAAAGAATCTTTTTGTGACGAACACTTTCTTTCGCCACAAGAGGATTCACATGTATACTTGGGAAAGAGGTGATGATAGAAGCATGATAGATTTCATAATTGTGGATGAAAGATTGAGGGGCGCAGTGGTGGATACAAGGGTTTACCGGGGGTCAAACGTAGGAACGGATCATTTTTTGGTTTTATGCCGAATTAATGGTCTATTCAGGCGGTGGCGCCATCGGTCATCTGTGTCTACCACTGCGTTACAGCGTATTAGAACAGAAAGATTACAAGATGAAGGTGAGAAAAACAAGTTTAAATGTAGACTGAAAGAAAACGTAAGTGGTTTGGATGAATTATGTATGAATGAGTTAGACTTAGAGAATGTATTGCAAAATGTTAAGAAAGGTTTAGTAGATGCAGCTACCGAAGTATGTGGTGTTAGTAAAAGAAAGAATGAAAGGAAAAATAATACTTTGTGGTGGGATGATGAGATAAGTACGGAAGTTGAAGCAAAGAAGAGAGCATGGCTAGATTTACTAGCAACTAAGGCTGGTAATTCTAGCGGTACGAATGATGATTTTGAAAGAAAAAAGGCAGTCTTTAGACATCTAAATAAAAGAGTAAAAGAAGTAGTTGAAAGGAAAAAGCAAGAAAGAACGGATAAGAATGATAGAAGAATATCGGATAACTTCCAGGCAAATATTAAAATGTTCTGGAAACTCGTAAGAACTGCCAGGGGACGTTCAAAACAGCCTATAATGAATGCTATAAGAGATGAGAATGGCTATATTCTGAATGATGAAGTTTTGAGTTTAAAGAGACGGAAGGAATATTTTGAAAGCATGTTTATGAGTGAGGAGACAACGTATGAACTGAATGAAATAGGAACTCCGAAAGAAGAGAAAGGAGGTAGCGAGATAAGTATAGATGAAATAATGAAAGCAATGAAAAGCATGAAAGCAGGTAAGGCTGCCGGTTATGATAGAGTTTCACTCGAAATGCTAAGGGCTGGAGAGGAAGTGGTGGCAGGCCTGCTGCACACCTTGTTTAATGTATGCTGGGAACTGAAGCGGGTACCGGGAGACTGGTGCAAAGCCGTGATAGTCCCAGTATATAAGGGAAAAGGATCGCAGCAGGACTGTAAAAACTACCGCGGTATCAGCCTTCTTAGCATCGTGGGAAAATTGTATGCCAAGGTACTAATTGAAAGGGTCATGAAAGAAACCGATGGAAAAATTTGGGATGTGCAAGCGGGATTTAGAAAGGGAATGGGATGTACAGATCAAGTCTTCTCCATGCGCATGATCGCGGAGAAGTTTTTGGCCAAAAACCAAAAGGTTTTTTGTGCGTTCATGGACTTGGAGAAGGCCTATGACAGAGTGGATAGGAATGTGCTATGGCAAACACTGAACTCATTTGGGTTGAGCGCTGGCTTGATACAGGCATTAGAATCTCTTTATAGGGACTCTAGTGCTTGTGTTAGGATCAACGGGGTCTACTCCGACTGGTTTGGCATCCATAAAGGTGTCAGACAGGGCTGTGTGGCTTCCCCGTGGTTGTTCAACCTATTTATGGACAGTTGTTTGCAAAATTTGAAAGTTGAAGAATGCGGATTAAGAATGGGTGAGTTAACCATCAAATGCCTTTTGTACGCCGATGATCAAGTTATTCTTGCGTCGTCGGCGGCTGAGTTGCAAATGATGGTTACATTAATGAACAGATCATTAAAAGAAAGGGGTATGAAAGTGAACGCAAGTAAGACGAAAATTATGGTTTTTGAAAGAGATGAAAGTAAAACGATATGTGAAATAAGAATAGAAGGGGAGTTGATCGAGCAAGTAGATGAGTTTGTATATTTGGGTTGCGTATTTAGCAGGGATGGGAGATATGATAAGGATATAGAACGACGAGTGAACGCAGGAAACAGAGTAAATGGGGCCCTGCACTCTATTGTGAAGAGTCAAAATGTGTCAAAAAAGGCACGTATGGCAATTCACAATGCTGTGTTGGTCCCTACTTTAACGTATGGTAGTGAAAGTTGGGTGTGGCAGAAGAAGCACGAGAGTAGAATAAATGCAGTAGAAATGCGGTCGTTAAGGAGTATGTTAGGGCTGAATCTGAATGACAGGGTGAAGAATTGTGTGATAAGAGAGGAGTGTGGTTTGCAAGATGATGTTGTGACCAGGATTAAGAAAGGAATGCTTCGGTGGTTTGGTCATGTGGAAAGAATGGATGAGGAAAGAGTGACAAAGAAAATTTATGTTGCAGAAGTGAATGGCAGAGTCGGAAAGGGACGTCCTAGGCGAAAATTTATCGACCAAATTGGCGATTTATTGAAAACGGGCCAAATTAGGAGTACCCTTAACCGACGAGCATGCATGCGTAGATGTATGGATGTGAAGGAGGCGAGAGAGGTGTGTCAGGATCGTGCCAAATGGAAGTCTGTAGTCTCTGCCTACCCCTCTGGGTGACAGGCGTGAGTGTTTATGTTATGATTTCTTTTTTTTGGGGGGGCCTGACCAGTTGGTGATATAAATTCTGAACTGTTATCATTTTCTGCACTTGTAGATGCTCTCTGTTCCGGTTCATTTGTAATCTGTAATAAAAAAAGAAATTCATTGTTTCAGATGCCAACAACAGAGTCAGAATGGATCCAGATCTCAAACAGATTTGATGAATTGTGGAATTTTCCCCATTTTGCCGGAGCCATGGACGGTAAACATGTCTTTCTTGAGGCTCCGGTACATAGTGGCACAGAATATCGTAACTACAAATCGAATTTCAGTATAGTGATGTTTGCTTTGCTGGTGGAATTTTTAAGGAAACTGAATTATATAGAAAACTAGAAAATAATTCGTTAAGATTGCTTCCATCTGAAGCACTGCAAGGTAGAAACAAAGTAGTACCATATGTTTTTGTAGGAGACTCTGCCTTCCCTTTACAAAACAATATAATGAAACCCTATCCAGGAGAATACCCCAAGGGATCGCCGCGAAGAATTTTTAATTACCGGTTAAGCAGAGCTTGCAGGATTGTAGAAAATGTATTTGGTATCACAGCATCTGTGTTCAGAGGTTTACGAAAACCTATGCTCCTTCAGCCTGAAACCGTTGAGACTATAGTCATAGCTTGCACTATTATAGTCACACTTGCATAATTTTTTGAGAAACACGGATTCATCTAAAAACTTGTATGAACCCCCTGGATCACTTGACAGTGACCGAAACGGAAGATTATGTGAAGGTAGTTGGCGGAGAGATACTGAAATGTCATCTTTACTTCCATTGAATAATGTACCTGGAAGGGCTGCCTTAACAGCAAAACAAATTAGAGATGAGTTTAATGACTATTTTAAGAACGAAACGTACAGTTTCTTGGCAGAATGCATATTGATTTCTTATATTTACGCGAACACTATACATTGATTAAAACTACTTTTACGGATTTTGCGCGTTTTATTTATTTTTAATACCCGACGTTTCTGGTGCTTTCCAGCATCCATGGTCACGGGGGACTGAGGTAACTGACGTCCCGATGTCAAAGTTAACCCGGAGTACCTTCAGCTTTTTAATTATTGTCTTTGGCCCGATCTACGCAGAATGAACTAACTGTGTGAAGTCTTGCAGTGGTATGCTTGGGTTTAGTTTTAATTTTATTAATTATAGGATCCCAAGCAGGTGGTAGTACCCAGCCTCCTTCTCTATTGAAATTAGGATGTTTTTTAATTTCAATAGCCTCACGTATCATCCTTGGTAACATCGATTCCTACCGAGTAACGTAGTAACCGTACTTTGGTACGTTTCATCCCTACCTGTAAAATAAATTACAAGAAATAAAACAACAGTTTTAAAAAAGACAAGGACGGAAGATCATACAATAGAAGTAATAATTGTACTAATAGCAAGTAAGTGATAATACCTAAGTAACAACTAAATTAATAAATAAAAGTATGTAATATGTAAAGCAACAGAAATTTATAATAAAACATACCTTTTCCGGAACTATGACTCTTCTTTACTTTTCCTTTTTCTCTTCGATGTGAAGCAAGCAAACTAATCATTTTGTTTTTGCATTCTTCCACATCTCTTCCCAATGAATGAGCAATATCACTCCAAGCATCGTTTTTCAGATTTTTTTTAAAGTAATGCGGGTTTTTTGGATCCCAAATAACAGGGTTTTCTTGATACAAACTAATAAGTTCAAGCGATTGTTCGTCACTCCACATCATGAACGTACACAAGACACAACCGTCACGAACGCCGTCCAAACGAGCACTGCGAGCGCCTTTGTGTTCGCGCGAAAAACCGACAGCCGATGGATCAACCCCGAGCGCCGCGCGAGCGTTACATGTAATGCTCGTAGTGCCGTCCACACGTAGAATTCGTGTTACATTACACGGTGGATCACATTACACGTTACACTCGTCTGGACCCGGCCTAAGCTTTGACTGCAAATTGGTCTTCCGCGTAAAGTTGTAGGACCACATTTTTTTACTCCTTTCAAGCCAGTGCCGAAATTAAAATATATATTATAATAATGTTCCAAATAACCTCAAAAATATAGACAACACTAAGTATTTTATGAAAAAATTTGAGTCATTCTTAACAGATTCTTTAAATATGCGAATAAATAGTATGTGTAATAATTATAGAAAATAATATGTTAGACTAGTGATCTTAAAAATATGTTAGTTCGTATTTTAGTACGTAGTAGTGAATATTCAGTATTTAAAATAAAAAAACTACCCACTTATAAATTGCTATGCACCTACGGGGCGTCACTTGATGTATGATGTATTTCTTGTTCCATACAAATTATATAAATCAATAAATAAATATAACATGCATTTCATCTCTAAACGAGGCATCATCTTCGTAGGTGGTAGAGCCACGCTGCAACTATATTATGGTTGTAGTACAAATGGGTCAGCTTGACCAGAGAAGGACCACGCTCTCAGAGAATACCAGCGTAAAATTTTGCTGTGTTTCGTATGGTTAGTGTAGAGAACCGGAGAACTGTTTTACTGGAATTCAGGCATTCCATCTTAGTCCTCAGTGGTGAAAACGCATCTGCATTTTGATTTTTAATCGAGGTTAAATGTAGATGTCTTAGAACTTACCATCAGGTGGATTGTGTGCTCGTTTGTCACCCTAATTATATTTTTAAAACATCCTAGTATATCTGCTTAATAATGTGATATAAAACTTACTGGTAGGATTATCAGGCTGTTCAGAACGATCTAGAACTACGCCGCCCTTTAGTAAGAACATATATTCATTCATGTCCAACTTTGCAGCCTGGAATAGAATTCGTGACGCCATGTGGAATGACAGCAGGAGCTTGTGTCTCTCGAACAGAGCGCGGCATGTGTTCCTAATAATTTTGTAGTATTATTAAAAATGATATGTGTTGTAATACAACCCCTATTTCTAACAAGAGGTTTCGTAAGAAGATTCTATGGGAAATTTAAATGAAACTATTTTATACGGATTTTATAGCGTTCATTTTTTAATTTTATCATCTCGGCTTTTCGAGTACTTTACAGCATCCATGGTGACGGGGGGACAGAGATCTCTGTTGAGGAAAGCCTTACAGTGGTATGTTTGGGTTGGGATTTGATTTTGTTAATTATAGGAAGGATCCAGGGCAGATGGCAGCACTTAGCCATCTTCTTAATTGAAATAGGAATGTTTTTTGATTTCAATAGCCTCGCAAATCGTACTTGAAGGTATCTTTTTAGAGGATTTAGGGTTTTTTTAGAGGATTTGTGGTCTATCATATTCATAACTGATGATGTCTTTCTGTCCTAAAATATCCAGACAGATGACGAGCAATTGAATCAAAGGTGCCATACATTTGGTTCCGCATCATTTCGTCATATCATACTGTCTGCCAAGCGTGACAGTACACGCCAATACAACTAAAGACAGTCCGTCCGTCAGCAGTACACGCCAATGTCCAGTAGTGGACTAGAAAAACTAATAAAAAAGAAAAAAGAAGTTTCGACGAATTTTTTACTCTGCAATTAATTTTTAGGAGTTTTAGTTTAGGGAGGATTGGTTCTTAAGTCTCTACGGATGAAGCAACTTGTATAATTTTGGTTGAAGTTCACTTAAGGTAAGATCCATTAACCATAAATTGTATTTCGTTTCTGTATCCATTAGGATTCAAAAACTATGTAGATGTTTAGTGCCCCATTGCAAAGTAATCAAATAAAAAAACAACTGTATAGAGAAAGATCACTAGTACATATATTTAATTTGACAATGCATCAAGAATCACAATTCCTGTGGCATAAGCACCTAAAAAAAGCTAATTTTTAGACTAAACATAAAACAATCATTTAGTTACTTTGCTCCGTAGGTATCGAGACAGGTAACTGTGAACCAAAAACACCTGTTGCAACCGTGATCCCCAGAACCAATGAATTGCAGTATCATCATCATTACAGCGCACGCAAATTCTAATATATATAACTATCATAACGGAGTAAGAGTATCTGCTTCCTTGTACTACTACTAGTACAGCTGGTAACCCTGGCAGAGCCACGCTGCAGCTAAATTATGGTTGTAACACGAATGGATCGCTTTGACCGGGGCAGCACCACGCTCTCACAGAATACCAGCGTGAAACAGCAGCTTAATGCTGCTGTATTTCGTACGAGGCATTTAATCCTCAGGGGTGACAACGCATGTGCATTTTGATTCTTAATTGAAGATAAATGTAGATTTCTATGGGCCACAGTATCTACTTTCCATCGGGTGACCTGTGTACTCGTTTGTCACCCCATTCTATAAAAAAAGTGAATAAAATAACTTACTTGTATACCGCGTAAGTGTGAAACTCATTTAGATTGTTGATGCGGTCTTCGAGCTCGCCGCCTTTGTTGCTGCGGTCGATGGAGTACCTGAATAGCTCGATGTACGCGTCCAATGAGAATTGGTACATAGGATCAATCCGGGACAGGTCGTTCAACGCGAAGAAAAGAACCGACGCTCGCACCGCAACCGGCACGTATTCCTGGTGAAAACAACCACCAACACCTGGTTGCATAAATTTGTTCCAGTTTTTTTTATGAAGGGGCTCCAGGGTGCGTCTAACAATCCATGTGATGGTAAGTGGCTATTGCAAATCATGGACTCTACGTCAAACCATAACTTGAACTATAATATCAACAATCCGCGGGTGATCAAGTTTCCGGTTTATACGCGTAATTAATTGCTTTAATCTTTGGTCAAGTTTCCACCAAAATTTATAAAAATCACAAATGAAATTACTTATTGTAATAATAATAATTCTCCAGGCAAAATTTCGGTCACGACGACCATTCCCAATGGAGATTAGTCATCTACGCGGGACAGGAATACAGTGCACGAACACAGATGCGCGACCCTAACACAAACACGAATCTGATGGGACGGCAAACTGACACGATGACAAGATCAAGCGCTGGATGGCTTTCGACGGCTCAAAGTTTATTTTTATACTGTAACACGCGTAAGAAAGTGGTCTATCTAAACAGTAGTTAGGCTAGTATTGCTTTTCTAAGTAATAGAAAAACAACCAGCCAAAAATTGCTCGACTACAACGTCTCTAATAAATCGACGATCGCCGACTGCATGCACGAAAAATGATGACTCATTGTCTCGTTACGCTTCAGCTAAACCGATCACGAAACACACGAACCCTCAAGCCAATGTAGATTTCATTTCACTCCTTCTTTGTATCCATATAAAATAGTGATAATTCAATAAAAATTATTTTATTTTATTCATAAAAGTATGCAATGTTTTGTAATGACGTTGTCACGTTAAACTATCTTCCGTAAATCAACTTTACAGACAACCATTTCTTTTTGACAACAAAATGATGTCACTTTGTAGTACTTTTGTATAAGAGCTTCGATGTCTCATAAAGCATGACGTCTGTGGATCACAGTATCCACTTATCATCAGGTTGAGCGTGTGTTCTTTTGTAGCCCTTATTCCATGAAACAAGTGGTAAAATAAAATATAAATAAAATGAGAACATCATTAATGTACACACATCAACAAGTCGAACAACAACCGAATCAATATATTCGAAGTCAACTAAAAATAACTCTAAAACTACTGGTCAGATCTTGAACAAATTTATATGGGAGTACATGTACCTGCTTTCAAATAAAAATTTCAAAAAATAATCAAATGCGGTTCGCCTAAAAAAAATCCTGAGGTAACATAACACACATTAAAAAAAATAGTCGAATTGATAACCTCCTCCTTTTTTGAAGTCGGTTGATAATTAGGACGTTATTTTATGATGTAAAAATGTATACGCACTTCCCTAGCTGAGTCAATTTCCTTCTCGGTCTCCTGCGAGTTTATAAGCGCCTCTTTGACTTGAAGCGAAGTGCGCTGTGAGGTCTGCAGCGTCTGAAACAGCTCTTCGTTCTCCAACAGCGGCACTTGTGATTCGTACATGATGCGGAGCAGGTCGTTCTCCAGATCCACCTGGAGATTATACATTAGGTACACAGTTTTTTAATTATGTAGCGTGTCATCATTAGCAATATTTAATTTTAGAAATTAGTTTAAATGTATTAAAGTATGAATAAAAATAAAACATGTATTTTATTACGTAGGGAAAATTTGTAAACTTTAAATCATAGTCCATAGATTAAGTTATAGATGATCTTAGACCATTCTAAGTAGATGATTAAACTTTGAAATAAATTAAAATTCAACTTCAAAAAACTTAAACAAATAAAATAACTACCACATAATTTAATAACTTTTGAAATCGATGGTAAGACACAGGTTAAGACATAGTTTAGGGACATAGAATTAAAAAAGCTCAGAAGCTATTTTACATTACCTGTAAATTGTTATTTGCGTTACTATAAACAATATACAATCGAGAACTGCTTTCTTTTTCGAACTCAGAAAACAGACTATAGCAACTCCATTTGTTTTTGTTTTTCAAAAGTTTTATAAATACAAGTACTATAGAACCGAAATAACTGAGTGAGTAATGTGGTCTTAAGACGTTAATATGCACCTAAAGATCACTACAAAACAGTAACAACCATTCTATTACTAACGTATTGCAGTCCACACCAGCATGCATTAGTTACATTATTACATAAAATTAATTTGCCACCTTTAGTAGTGCCTCAAAACTTGGTTTAATTTCAAATATAAAGTTTATTTTACTGCAAAACCATAACATAGCTGCAGCGCGGCCCTACCACGTACAATAACAAAACGAAACACATACCAAAACTTTCTTATCCCTGGCGATAGACAAAACGAGGGTGTCCTTCATCTGTTCCAGCTGCGGCCGCTCCTTCCTCACGACAATGCCCAGCAGCTGCGCGGTCAGGCCTTGCTCCTTCACCGCGAAGTTCACCATCGTCGTCTTTGTCAGTATCTCCGGTGTATATGTTGGATTTCCTAAGCCACGATTTTACACAGTGAACTTTAGACAGTTATTACTATATCCGTTGGCGCGATTTTACCTTCGAACAACAGATGGCGCTGATTGTCACTTAACTCGCGCAATACAAACGGTTTTTCTGAACCATAATATTGTTGTTTTTTTAAAGAATATTCAGTTCTTTATTACAGAATCATACCTTCAAATAGTGTTTTATTTTAGTCGGTAATATCTCGGAACAGTATCAATGAAGTTTGATTGAGCTGGCCATTCAAGATATCTAAAATGATAGGGAAGAAAGGTTTTCGAGTGGCAGCCCCGTACTGGTAAGTAAAGTGTAGGAGCCACCCCACTAGATGGAGCTGATATGGTAAGATTTACCAGGAACTGATGCAGGTGTCATTGTATTGAGATTTGTGGCAATCTATACTGTATGCATATTATCTCTAGTAGTGGAATAGCCAAAGGATTTATGTAATTAAGATGATGATGATATTCCATATAACGTATAAATTTTTTTGTTATAAAAGTATTTTAAGATTACCCAATTTCGTAGTAAGATACATTTTGAAATCCGGGTTGAAGGGGACCATCTTCTCGTTGAACCTAATGACCTGGGAAGCACCGATCTGTACTATAGCCTTGTCCAGGATAGGGGCGATAGACGGATCAAGCACTTCACCAACGTTCTGTATCAATATGGGCTTGCCATCCGACAAGCATTGTTCCATTATCTTAAGGTAGTTAGGCTGACCGAAGTCAACGATCTGTGGAGAAGATTTAATCTAGATCAATGACCTTGAGAAATACGCAGTATGTGAATTGACAAAGATAGTCCTAACACAGACTGTGGGAGAATCTTTTCTTCAGCAGTCAAATTATGATGAAGTGAAATTATATCGGTAGGAGGTAGGAGATCTTCTGGATCGGTATACATAGGTACCATCTTCTTGTCTTTTTCTGTCGCCAACCCATGCCACCGAACCAATCCGTTCCGAAATGAAGATTAAAGGAGCCAGTAGTGGTAGGCAATGAGGATTTCCATCGTACACCTCAAAGGTGACACGAGGTGTAGTGGCGGTGTAAGAATATCATATCGTATCGTGATTTCGTCCGTTGTAACAGGTGTTTACGACAGAGGGAATCAAAATAGGAAATGGACAGTCATCCTAATAACAACTAAAAAACTGCCAGTGCCAACCCGCCTGCCAAATGCGGCTACTAAGACAAATATACACCCTACGAAGCAACCTGTGGGGGAAAAGAGTTACGCTCAGCAGCGGACTTTTGATAGCCTGTAACGGTAATCCAAATAAGTTAGATTACAGTCCGGTTCATTGATTTGAACTAATAACTAAGGAAAGAAAATAATTGAAAGAACTGTTAGAACAATAAAAATAGTATTTAAAAGATCTTTTTATATACAGGGTTATTCTGCAATAACAGGCCAAATTCGTAGAGAAGGTTCAGAATAAGTAATATAGGCAAACGGTAAAGAAAAATTAATGAAAAAATCGCAAACATTTTCATGTTTTCAATTCAAAATGCGTATTACCACGCATTATTTTTTACCACATTATTTTAACTGATTATCATTCATATATATTTAACGCTTACTATTTCACATTTGTAGGGGTCGTTCGGTAAGGTACCAATCGAAGAATAACTGACAACTAATCAAACTATTCAAGTGCAGTGAGCAATAACTTAAATAGTGATTATGAAGATAGGTGGATTGCGGACAAAGGCCCTGCACTATATTTTTATAAGAACTGATATATACTATACTAAAGAGTCTGCAAACTCGCCGGAACTTCCACCGTTAGTCTTTTATCTGTGTATAAAGTCGTGTATAAAAGACTGCCACAGTAACATTATTGTTGCGTTCATGGAAGTTAAAAGTGCTCAAGAACAAGCAATAAGTGTAAAAAATAGTTAAAAAGAAAACGTGCTGGTCATACATAAAGAGAGGTTTGCGTTCCGATTAGCTACTTTAAAGAGGATGGCCAAATCGTACCAGACAACGAAACGATAACGTCCCAATATGAAATATTTATGTAAAATACCTTTATCGTTTAAGGTCTTAAAACACACAAGAAATACCTCTCTAAGTAGCCACAAAAAATCTATTTATTTCTGTTTTTATAACTGTTCAAAATTATTTCAAATAATAGTTTCAGACCTAATGACGACTCATTTCGTGTATGAAAGGACTTGGTATTCAAAGACTATAATTACGTTTTTATGAATAGTTGTTAACTTAATTTTAAGTGCTGATTTACCACGTGCTCGGCGGTGAAGGAAAACATCGCGAGGAAACCTGTCTGCATGTCTGAGGAATAAGAAAAAAAAATATTTCGAAGACATGTGAAGTTCGCCAGCACGCATTGGGGCAGCGCGGCGGACACTTCCTTGCCCTAAAACCCTCTCAGAAATAAGGAGAGGCCTGTGCCCAGCAGTGGGACGTATATAGGCTGTAACTTTTTGTAACTTTTTTGAATAGTTGTTAATTTTAATTCAATTCAATTAGTATGTACGAGTAGACATCAAATCAACTACTATGCTGATTTATTATGTACTGGATTCTTGTCATAAAAATAATAATGTAGGTCATAGTAAGCTAAACGTTTTGTTCAATTACATATGTATAACGGAACGTCACTTGTCATCGTGGTCATCGGTCCGCGCCATTTTAGTCATTTCCTTCTGTTGTTTTGACCTCGGTATTGTTTTACGGACTGATTTTTTCACATCCTGGATAATTGTGAGTGACATCACAACTACACAATAAAGATAACTAGACGTGCGATTGCTATGTGTTAATTGTAACATATACGTTGATATACTTCGCCGCCATCTCGTTTTTGAGCTATATACACACTATACCAGAATAATTTCTAAGATCTGCGAGTGGAATCCTTCAATAATAGTACGTATTTACATACCTACATATTTTATTACACTAACATAATACATCATCATAATACAACTCTAATTCTTATCAGCAATTGGCAATACAGCATGTCAACACCGGGATACCTAATGAACCTGGTGCCTCATCTTCCCATGGCCACAAGCATGTTTGCATATTTTTTTCACTTTTTACGATTCGTAAACGTGATCTTATTAAGCTATTGCATAGCTTCTATCGCGGGCCTTGAGCGCGGGGACCGAATCCAGAAATTTCGTAACGAAAAAAAACCTCACGCTCCCCACTCCGACGGGCACGGAGGTGTGGCGTTGAAAGCCGTGCATCGTCTAACGTCGTTTCAGTTCGGCAGACTTCGGCACTCGGCAGACTTCGCACGGTGTTTGTGTGCGTGAGACTAGACGCATGCGTGTACACTAGCTGCTAACTCAATGATAAAAATTCCTGAATAACCTACATGTATTGTAAGATATTAAAAAATATTTTAAACAATATTAACTTCTCATTTATTCAATAAGAGAAAAAAAAATTGTTTTCTTATCGGTCACCACGCTCAAAAAGTGTAACTTGATTTAATATCAAAGACTTAACTGCATAAATAAAATAAATAAATAATTATAATTGCATAAGTTGATAAAAAATGCTATGCAATAGCTTTACCGCGGCAGTCCCCGAGTGCCACACGTATTTTTGTAATAGAGGATCCATCTCAGTTGCAATAAGCAATACATATAGAGCTTGAAAATAGAATTGCCCCACGGCAGGTAATAATTACTTTTTTATTTTGTACTTTTTTTTTGTTTTGTCTTAGTATCAATGTTATAGTGAATTTATCACTGCAATTTTATACCGTTTTGTAAAAATGTTTCTATTTGCGCGGGTTTAATAATAATAAGCCAAAACATTTATATTAAGACAAGGCTGTATGGTTGTTTCAGGCAACTTCAACAAACCATGTTTGTCATCCCTGTAGGCTGAGACTCAAGAGAGTTGCAACATATAATATGACGAATCGAAGGACAGTTGGGTGATGTGCACATGTTATGACGCTTGCGTGGTACCTTGGGTGGGCCAGGCATCAGCCGACAATATCGCCAGCGCCAGCATCACTCCTTGATGTCGTAGTTGTAAGAGAGGATGATGAATAAAAAGTAATTTTGTCTAGCCTACTTATTTCAAGTACTCCTAAATTCTACCATTACACTTCATTTACTCCCGTAACCTACCATTAATCGATTTTTCAATATATATACAACTTTAGTATTGAAGACTGAAAGACATTAGATACTTATCTAGTGACTAACACCCTTCAGCTAGAATTGAAGTGGTCAAACTACAAAAAAGCCTTGAAATCTTTCAGGAAAGACTTCACGTGTGATAATAATTACACCATCCTTGTTTTTTAAACCACATACTATGCAAGCTAGTGCAATATATGTAGGTGTAGTTTTTATTGAATTATTGGTCATAATCTGTCGTCGAAACGGTCAACTTCACGAGACGGTTTGACAGACGGCCCTTTTTAACATCGAACTCTAGAAGTATGATGGACAGACAGAGATGTTATATTATTGGGTAATAAAATTATTTTAGAGAAATGTAAATAAATGGAAACGAGATCGCTAATTACCCTTCTCACTTATCGATAGCTAGCTACACTTTTAGGCTACGTCGCAGTCGAATAAAGCGTCCAAGCAAGGTTTTTCGTTAAAAATCAAAATGTACAATAAATTGCCTTTAGAAATAGCAAGACTACCATTAAACGTGTTTCGACAAGTGACAAAAACATATTTTTTGAATCACACTTTCTATAATATAGAAGAATATATGAAATGTTCATTTTCTGACTTGCTTGACATGTAAAATAATGTAAATGTAGATGTATTTTAATTTGTAATTTTATTAATAGAATGTAGTCATAAATCATTTGAATTGATAGTAATTTTGACATACCAATGTTATATTTTAACGAAATGGCAAATAAATAAAAAAAGTAAAAGGTATTTGTTGATTCAGCCTTAAAAATATTGTTGACGTTATTATAAAAAATCGTAGCTATTTAGATATTATTTTTAAACGTGATGGTGTTTACAACGTAAAAATAAACCAATCTAACTATAGTTTGTTTCGGGACATGAAAAAAAAAGTCCGGCTCCTATAGAAATTTGGCCATCCTCCTTTACGTAGTGAATAAACGGTTATTCAATATGTAGTGCGATCGTTGTTCACAAGAGAAACGGTTTCCATTTCAATGTACCAATATTAGATATAGGGACTACTTGCGTAATGTAGTTGTAAATACGCATTATTAAATGACAAACGTCAGTTACGTCGTTGAAAAACAAAAATATTCATGACAACGCTCCTAAGCCAGTTAAAAGTGTGCAGGGAAAATTGGAATCATAATTCGCGTCCTGTTGTAAATAGTTATAAATAGTTTATTCCATTTTATTAAATTAGCCATTATAATGACAGTCGTCGGTTACGTTGTTGATAAGCAAAAATATGTATCATAACGATCCTAAGCCCGTTAAAAGTATGAAGAGTGTTTTGGAATCACAATACGCGTCATGTAGTTAACTTAAGCATGTAGTTAATTAGTAAACGTGTTACTAAAAAAGTAAAAAGTAGGCAAAAACTTGAGAAACGAAAAGGTGAATTGCCTCACACACCGCGCGTAAGAGTAGTTGTCGTAGAAGCTTTATTTACTCGAAATTTCAAAAAAAAATTAATATCGGTACCTATAAAATAATTTATTTATTTGAACTTAAATATAAGATTTAGCTACTCTTTGAAAAATAACCCAATGTAATTCTTTCGTTCGTGTGTACGTGACTGAACTCCTTTAAAATGGTTTAATCAATTTTGAGGAAATTTTGCGTGTGTAATTAAGTTGATTCCTAATACCTGCTCAGACAGCGCGTATCACTTGTATAAGTATTAATATATAACATATTGACTGTCATATTGATCTTGTAGTTTTAAGCGTGACTGCTGATCATGAGGTCTTGTGTTCGAATCACGAATGGAGCTCAAATCAGTTATTGGATTTTTCTGTCAAGAAGTTCTTGGTAGCAGCCTGGAGTCAAAAAAATGACGTTGTTTCATCCCCGTGTCTTGAAAGCACGCAAAGCCGTTTGTTCTGCGCCTGCTTTTTCTGCATTCGTGTTGGATTGCCCTCCCATCGAGAGAACAGACAGAACATCCGTGCTTGCTCATAAACTCGTGCACTATAGTCCTGTTCCACGCAGATGGCAAGTCTCCGTAGACAGTGGCCACCGTGACCCAAATTCAGTCAGAAGGACATTAATAAATAAATAAATAAATAATATAAATATTACAGACCTGAATGTCATTCTTCTCTTCTAGCCTGGAAATCCAGATGAGCGCCTGACCTTGCGGGTCTACGGCTAGAGGCCATCGAGTCGCTCGACGCACTATGATACCGTTCTCTGCACTAAAATTGTCATCTGCCGGACAGAAGATACAAACTATATGATATGACAGTGCAACAACCAACTTCAAACAAACAAAGCAATAGTCATCAAAGATGAGTTTAAAGTTACAACCGAGTGAGGTATATATACATACCTCACTATTTGGTATAGGCCTATCATTTCTGAAAGGGTTTTTGAGCAGGCAAATGTTCGCCACGCTGCTCCGATTCATTAGTGGACTTCAAATGTTGGAAAATATTGACGGCTCCGTGGCGCAGTGAATTAGCTTGAGTTGCGGCACTGAGGGTCGCGGGTTTGAATCCTGGACGGAACAAGTATTTGTATGGTCTACAAATAATTGTACCGGGTCTGGATGTTTGACCAAATTTCAAGTTTTGAGGAATACGTGACGAGAAAAAGATGTAATCTCTCAAACGCTGTCTAGCGGAGTTAGAGACTTCTTACCGGAACACAGCAGTGGATGAACTGCTGATTGGAAGAAGAAATAGGTATGAAGTGGTATCAACCTGCACTAAATTCTAAGCAGAGGAGTTCCTTGCTGCCTACAATATGGGGATTCTTATGTAAGGCTTACACTGTAATAATATGCATAATAAAAGACTGAAGCTATTATTTCTTTTATAAACACTAACTTTCGGCGTACCTGGCAGACCCATATAGTTCCAATCTCTGAGTGTAGCATCGTCTAGTAGGAAGTTTTTCATGCTTAAATCCATAGTCACTGGGACAGCTTCGTTGAACACCTGACAATAAGGTATTTTTTAAAATAAAACTGAGGTGATGGTGGGTGATCACTACAGTCCATGGACAACTACAGCTAATAAAGATACCAATAGTTAATTTGCAACCATCCGCTTAATTAAATACAATGATGTGACCTCACCTGAGGGAGGGCGGGAGGTGCTCTTCAATCCAGGTAAGACACATAATTGTACTTAATTAGGCGGATAGTTGCAAATTAACTATTGGAATATTTATTATAATGGATTTCTGCAAAGTAACGCCTGATTCTATCAATTAACCTACAGCTAACTTCAAACGAATAAGGCTATGGATGCGTTTCCACCTGTGAGAAAAAAAATGGAATGCTTCCCAGCAACACAGAAGTAAAAGTCTGCTATTCGGCAGCAGAAAAGTACTAAAAGAGTGCGTAGAGTCCAATACAGCCTGTAAGTTGCCGCTGTTGAACATACGACTCTCTCATAGATTGCCTTGTACGAGAGAATTCGCCAAAGTTGTCGCTCTTGCCAGGTGGGTTGGAAACCGCAGTGTTTTAATGTATACACTTAGTTGTTATCAGAAAGATGCTGTTGCCCGTCTTAAGAAACAGAAATAGATTATAAATAATACTTATTAAAATTCACTTTTTTTAATTTACCACTGGTTCAGAAAAAACCTCTGTCTTGGAAAGAACCAGCAAGAAATTCGGGGGGACTTTTAAAAATAAACAGCTTACAATCATGTATGTTACAATTAACACAAAACAAATAAGAAATAGCTTGGTAGCGATCACCCTTTCAAAGGATTATTATCAGCCATAAATTCCTTAATATTATAATAACCCTTTTTATACAAACTAGGTTAAAGTTTTTGAACTTTGTGCAGGTCAAACTTTGTATATTTTTTCTTCTGTTTTAGTTCCCCCCAGACGCCTCGTACGAGAGACGATATGGCGTATATTTTTACACCGCCACTACATTGTTTTCTAGAACGAAGAATACTCGGCAGAAAAGGAGTTTAGTAACACTGATAGTAACCTAATACTTTTAGTTATTTTTTATAGAATAAGTGTGACAAACGGGCACACAGTCCACCTGATGGTAAGTGGATGCTGTGGCCCATAGACATCTACATTTATCTTGGATTAAGAATCAAAACGCAGATTCGTTGTCACTCCTGAGGACTAAGATGGAAAGCCTAGTTTCCAGCAAAAACGGGTCTCCGGATCTCTACACACACCTTACAATACACAGCAGTATTAAGCTGCTAATTTACGCCGGTATTGTTATTGTGAGAGCGTGGTCCTTCCCTGGTCAAGCCGACCCATTCGTGCTACAACCATAATATAGCTGCAGCGTGGCTCTACCACGTATAAAAAGATCTAGAGATATGGAAAGCCAGTATAATTTCAGGCTGTGAGGTATTACGTCTTAGTCCTCAGAGGTGACGCGATCTGTAACCTTCTTGGAAGTTGGCTGCAGGTGGCGATGCGATGGACTGCAGCAGCTACTTACAATCAGGTGAACTGTAAGTTCGTTTTAAAGATGTTAAAAAGTCATCATCGCATTATCGACGGTGGTGTGTCTTTCCCAGTATAAATATGGAACAGTAAGGAAACTAAGCCTAGTTGAGGACATAATTACCTACGCTCCGTTGAAGCAATAGGGTTGTAACTTTCAATGTTTTGATATTGTTTCTTTTTACATTTTTGTTCTGTAGTGATCAATTAATCGAATTTAAATATTAATCTCAGCAAAAGACGATAGTTTAAACATCATAGTTCAAACAGGCGTATACTACGCAATACTTTTGTGGCATTTTTAAAAAGATCGCGGAGATAAACTTAAACGTTACCACTCGTTTTGACGCAGCATTCGCTACTGAAAGCACCGCGACGTTCGCTTAGAAGTCTTGTAATTTTGCATGTTTGTGTCAGTGTGCCGTTTTGAGCATTTGTAGGTAGTTTCCGTACTGTTATATATTTGTATTGTGATGTAGTGGTGTTGGGATTAGTGATGACGCAGATAGCGCATGTAATTGAAAGAGAATCGGAGGTGCTATTTAGAGCTGGGCGTTGCGACGACGAACCGTTACAAAGACCGTTTTGTGTTCTGCGACGATAAAACCGTTTTACGTTCTGGGTTCAAACAGTCTTCGTTGCACAAACCAGCCTTCGATTTACTTGATGCGATTTTTTTATTTTAAGCCTATGAAAATACAGTCGAGAACGCAATGATTCAACTATCTATCTCACTCGTCGCGTCGTCGTCCTTAACGTTACGCGTTTTATTGTAGTCTCTGGTTCCGCATTCGTTTACAAACGTTAGTAAAGTCGAAAATCATTGATAGTTATAAGAAACTGCATTACATAGGCTGCACTAAAAGTATCGGGAACCGAATATTTCCACCGTTCCTGTCATATTAAAATCTTTTTAATTGAAAACTCCTTGGTTTTAAAAATCGAATACCATTTATTTATTTAAAAAAAGATTCTCGGTCTTGTCACAAGGTTTTGTCAAACTTGTTTAGTCGTTGAGAAAATGGAATTGACTCGAGAAAATTCAAGAGCGATGATTTATTATGACTTTCGAAGTGGTTTAACACAAAAACAGTGTGTTGACCGAATGACTTCTGCATTTGGTGATGAAGCCCCATCCAAAACCACAATTTATCGCTGATTTGCTGAATTTCTGAATAACAGTGGTAGAGCCACGCGGCAACTTTGCTGTCGCACGTATGGGCCGGCTCAAACCGGGGTGGTACCACGACCTCACAGAATACCGGCGTGAAGTGAAGCTCTGCTTCCGCGTTTCGTCTGGTGAGTGCAGGTGGCCGGAGGCACAAATCCCCCCCCCCCCATCAACATGGTAACGGAATTAAATGATAGACTACCCTAGGAGGGTACCAGCACCCCTGGAGAATCCCTCGCTGAGCATCCACGACCATGTTTCTCCACTTCTGAGCGTGGGTGCTCAGGCTGCCCCGCGTATTCTGGGGGGGGGGGGGGCAATATTCCGCTCAAGACTAAAACTGCTCGGGGCAAACGGAGCAACAAGACCAAGGCGACCCCTGCCACGCTGTCCGTGAATTTCTGCAATATCAGGGGACTTCACTCTAACCTAAACGCCGTCCACTACCATCTCGAGACGGCGAGGCCGGCTCTGCTCTTTCTGACCGAGACGCAGGTGTCCTCTCCGGCTGATATCTCGTATCTCTCCTGCCCGGGGTACAAACTGGAACACTCCTTTGTGCCTCGGGCTGGAGTTTGCGTTTACGTCAGAGAGGACATCTGTTCTCGACGCCTCGGCAGACTTGAAGGTTCGGACCTGTCCATCCTTTGGCTACGCGTAGACAGCGACGACCATCCGCGCGTCTACGGGTGCCTCTATAGGTCCCATAGCGGTAATGCCGAAACAGACCGACTCTTCGACCACGTCCAAATGGCTGCAGATTCATTGCTACAGCAGATCCCCTCCGCAGAGATCGTGATCCTCGGCGACTTTAACGCCCATCACGCCGAATGGCTCGGTTCACGTTTAACCGATCATGCGGGGAGATCTGTTCATGATTTTGCCTTGGCATATGGTCTGACACAATTGGTTACTTCGCCTACGCGGATTCCAGATGTGGAGGATCATGCACCTTCCCTGTTGGACCTTCTGCTGACCTCTTACCCGGACGGATATCAGATTTCCGTCGACGCCCCTTTAGGCTCCTCGGACCATTGTCTTGTCCGGAGTGTGGTGCCACTCACGCTGAAATCGCGGTTGCATCCTGCAGGTTGCCGCCGTGTTTGGCACTATAGGTCAGCCGATTGGGATGGGATGCGGTCTTTCTTTGCATCCTACCCTTGGGGGCGGGTTTGCTTCTCGCCGGACGATCCCAACGTTGTTGCGGATTCTGTCGCTGATGCGGTACTTCAGGGTATGGAACTTTTTATTCCTTCCTCTGTGGTGCCCATTGGAGGCAAATCTCAGCCATGGTTTGGTCGCACCTGTAAAATAGCAACATGCTATAAGTAGGAGTGCTACCGAGCCTGGGCTGACGCATCAGCGTCTAGGGATGTAAACACCAGCGCTCTAAAAAAGAAGTATAATTCCGCCTCTAGGTCCTTCAAAAGAGTCATTGCCAAGGCAAAGTCAGAGCACATAGGCAGAATTGGCGAGAGACTAGTTCGTCTTCCTTCTGGAACCCGTGCATTCTGGTCTCTCGCCAAGGCTGTCCAGGGGAATTTCTGTCAGCCATCTCTTCCATCTCTGCATAGGGAGGACGACTCACTGGCCCACACCGCAAAAGAGAAAGCCGATCTTCTAGGCTCTTTCTTTGCGTCTAACTTGACTCTCGATGACGGGGGGAGTACGCCGCCGACCATCCCGCGGTGTGAGTGCTCCATGCCGGAAGTGCAGTTCACTCAGCGCTCGGTTAGCAAAGCACTCCTCTCCCTGGACATCCATAAGTCGAGTGGGCCTGATGGAATCCCCCCAATTATGCTGAGGACGTGTGCTCCAGAGTTGGCACCGGTTTTAACGCGTCTTTTCCGGTACTCCTACTCCCTAGGCGTAGTCCCAAAATCATGGAAGACGGCTTTCGTCCACCCGATCCCTAAAAAAGGCGACCGCTCAGACCCGTCCAACTACCGGCCTATCGCCATCACCTCCTTGTTCTCCAAAACAATGGAGCCCATTGTAAACTGCCAGCTCATGAGGTACCTTGAGGATCACCAGCTGATTAGTGACCGCCAATACGGTTTTCGCCGTGGTAGGTCAGCTGGTGATCTTCTGGTCTACCTAACTCACAGATGGGCGGAGGTAGTAGAGTCCAAGGGGGAGGCATTGGCCGTTAGTTTGGACATTGCGAAGGCCTTCGATCGGGTTTGGCACAAAGCGCTTCTTTCGAAGCTCCCTTCCTATGGGCTTCCCGAGAAATTGTGCGTTTGGATCACCAGCTTTCTTGCAGATCGGAGCATCAAGGTCGCTGTAGATTGTGCAAGCTCCGATTGCAAGCTTATTAATGCTGGTGTTCCACAAGGCTGCGTGCTATCGCCAACGCTATTTATTCTGCATATCAATGATATGTTGCAAACCCGTAGCATTCATTGCTATGCAGATGACAGCACTGGTGATGCTCTTTACACCGGCCGAGCCAATATTTCTCGGGAAAACGTCTCTGAGTGCCGGGACAAACTTGTGTCTGAAGTCGAGTCTCTGCTGGACAGAGTCTCGGATTGGGGGCGACTAAATCTAGTCCAGTTTAACCCCCAGAAGACACAAGTTTGCGCGTTAACCGCTAAAAAGAACCCCTTTGTCGTATCTCCTCAGTTTCAAGGCACTCCCCTTGTTGCCTCAGCCAGTATCGGAATCCTCGGCGTCGACATATCGAGTGACGTGCAGTTTCGTGGTCACTTGGAAGGGAAGGCCAAATTGGCCTCTAAAAAGCTTGGCGTTCTCAGCAGAGCGGGACAGTATTTCATGCCAGCACACCGCCTGCAACTTTACAAGGCGCAGGTTCGGCCGCTCATGGAATACTGTTCCCATCTCTGGGCTGGGGCTCCCCAGTACCAGCTCCTTCCACTTGACCGCATCCAGCGCAGAGCGGCTCGAATCGTCGACGACCGAGTGCTTTCCGATCGGCTCGATTCACTGGCGCTACGAAGAGATGTTGCATCTCTTTTTTTATCGCATCTATCAAGGGGAGTATTCTGAGGAATTGTTCGGATTAATCCCAGGCGCTAAATTTCATGAACGCACTACACGGCAAACGTCCCGATACCATCCACACCATCTGAATCCTTGGCGGTCCACCACTGTACGTTTCACAAGGAGTATTCTTCCACGTACAACCTCTCTGTGGAATAATTTACCACCGGTGATTTTTCCGGACCGATACAACTTGGGGACCTTCAAGAAAAGAGCTTACTCCTTTCTAAAGGGCTGGCAACGCACCTGCAATTCCCCTGGTGTTGCGGTTGATCATGGGCGGCGGTAGTCACTTAACATCAGGTGAGCCACATGCTCGTTTGCCCCCTCTTCTATAAAAAAAAAAAAAAATTTCAACGTGGACGTGTCAAGCTCAGTGATGATTCCCGTCAAGGTCGTCCAAAAACTGCAGTCACCCAAGAAAACGTTGATGCTGTGCGTAAGCTGATTGAGGAAGATCGACATGTGACATACCGCGAAATTCAGGCAACTTTAGACATTGGCATGATGTCGCCTCTACACGTTGGCCAACACAGTGGCGAATGTAGTGGCGAATATATTGGCCGAGAGTTGGTGACGGCGTCCACACGTTGGAAGGTCGTTCAGTTTACTTCGGTTCGGGCCAATGTGCGGACGGACGACGGCTCCGTGGCGCAGTTTCTTAGCAATGAGTGGCTGTGCCGGGGGGCGCGGGTTTGAATCCCGCACGGAACAAGTATTTGTATGTCCTACAACTAATTGTTTCGGGTCTGGATGTGTGTCCTTGTGCAATTTATGTTTGTAAACTGCCTCCGCGATACAGGAGAAAATCCAAGTGTGGGGATAACCTTTTTATAAAAAAAAATATAAAAGAATAGTTGATATTAACGGGGCCGTAGTATAGATATACGATATACGATTAGCTTTATTTATTCTCTACATGCATCATAAACTGGAATAAATACCATAAATTAGAACTTAACTTATTTTAAAGTTAAAGGAGTTGTAATCGATTAGTCTATGTTTTAAAATTGGGTTTTGATTTTAAAGTTTAGCAAAACATACTTGCTTTTCTATCAGACATTTGATGTATATAAAAACACTTTATAATTTATTTGGTAATTTAATTATTTTTTGAGAAAGACAAAACCAATAACAATAAATATAATTAACACTGACTTAGTAATAGGTACTAATTATAACTTAGAACATAAATGAAAAACTCATGACAAGGAAAGTGGCTCAGGACCATGCTTTGCGGCATTCTGTGGAGGAGGATGTTCAGTAGTGGACTTGTGAAGAGCTGTAATAATGATGATGATTCGAAAACTTGCTAAATTATAAGTAATCGACGTTTTTTTAATAGGATAGGGTGACAAACGAGCACACAGTTCACATAATGGTAAGTGGTTACAGTGGCCTACAGACATCTACATCTGTCCTCGATTACGAATCAAAATGCAGATGCGTATTCACCCGTGAGGACTAAGATGAAACGCCTTGTTTCCTTTAAAAAGGGTCTCTAGTTCTCTACACTCACTATACGAAACACAGCATCACTAATCTACTATTTTACGCTGATATTCTGTGAGAGCATGGTCCATCCCCGGTCGAGCCGACCCATTCGTGCTACAACTATACTTCTAATATAACTGCATGGTTCTACCACGTATAAACGACGTCCTTCTTCTTTTTTTTCATTTTAAAATTGGTCTCGTAATAACCTGATTGTAAATAAATGTTCGTTATTTTTTTTGATAAATAGCTTATCGATTAAAAAAATGTGCAAAAAAAATTAAATCGCGATAATTAAAGTAGTAGGAATGTTTAAAGTTGAAATTGGCACTAAAAGGCTAGTAATTGGGGCATCCAACCTACAAAACTTGAATATAAAATTTAAATCAGATGCGTGTAATCACTCTGGGAGCTTATAGCAAACTAAACGCGAGACCAACGTGTGGACGCGGCGACCAAACTCTGCCAACAATCCTTTGATCTTTTGTAAAAAACCGACACCACACGGATCTCGCGCCAACTTGCGGGCCATCGTTCCAATACATACCAATGAAGCCCAAACACCCCGTCTACACGTTGGCCAATGCTACTGTCCACTACATTCGCCACTGTGTTGGCCAACGTGTAGAGGCGCCGTAAGTCAAATACAAATAATCTTGCATGAACAATTAGGTGTAAAAAAGTTGTTTTCCCGATGGATACCGCATTCGCTCTGTGAAGAGCAAAAAACGGCTCGCGTTACTTGGTGCGTCAGAACTCTCGACAGATTCCACGCAGGATCCTCAAATGCTGTATACGACATCGTATCAAGTGACTAATCCTGGATATACTCGTACGAACCCGAAACAAAAAACCAGTCACGAGTTTGGGTGTTCGAAAATGAGTTAAAGCCAACAAAAATTGTTCGTTCACGGAGTGTTTAAAAAAAAATGGTGCCCACGTTTGTCTCCAAAACCGGCCATGTTACAACTATTCCTCTTGAGGGACAAAGAACAGTTAATGCAGAATGGTATGCTAGCATTTGTTTGCCACAGGTCGTTTCTGAACTCCGTAAAGAGAACTGCAATGACTGCATCATCCTCCATCACGACAATGCGAGTTCTCACACCGCACACACAACAAAAAGAGTTTTTAGAGCAAGAAAACATAGAATTATTAGACCATCCGCCGTACAGCCCCGACCTAAGCCCTAATGATTTCTATACTTTCCCTAAAATAAAGAATAAATTTTCATCACCTACAAAACGGCCATTTTGGAGACCCCAACTTCCGAATGGAATGGTTGCTTCAATGATTGGTTCCATCGTATGGTAAAATGTGTCAAATTTCGTGGAGAATACTTTGAAAAGCAATAAATACATTTTTAAATAGTAATGTTGTGTCACTTCCTTGATTCCCGAAATTTTCAGTGCCGCCCTCGTACTCGAAGAAAACGCAATTCTATTCCATGTTGGATAAGTTTCGCCCTTTAAGCCGTCTTAAAACCAGTTGCAACGACAACCGTTTTCTGCAACTGTTTTCGACGTCACTAAAACGGTTGCATTTCGTTTGACCCACTACTAGTGCTATTCAAACTACGAGGGGAGGTCAAAAAGTTCGCGGAATGGCGGGGCTGGTGAGGGTGAGTTTACTCGTAGGCGCTTGTTAAGTGACTCAATGTTAGTATATACACAAAGTTTCAGCTTAATCGGGTCATCAGTCATCAACGAGTAAACAAGTAAAACGGGAAGAAACTAGCCACCATAGAGAATATTGAGTATCGCGCTACCGTTTAATTTCTCACCAAACAAGGCAAGACACCTCAAACCATTTTTCAAGAGTAGAGAGCTGGTTATGGGGGCTCCGCTCCTGGGAAAACCGTGATTTATATTTATAAATGGCACGCCCTTTTCAAACAACGGTGGAACTCCATTGAAGACGACTCCCGACCTGGATGGCCAATTGAGGCTAATACGCCAGCAATACTCGAAAAAGTTAAAAAACTTATATCGGAAGATGCCCGGCTAAAGAAAAACCAGCTTGCAGCATTAGTTGGAGTATCAGAAACAACCATTTCAAACATCCTACATCAACATTTTAAACATCCTACATCGCCGGACGATCCCAAAGTTGTTGCTGATTCTGTCGCTGATGTGGTACTTCAGGGTATGGAACTTTTATTCTTTCCCACATTTTATTCGTGCCCATCGGAGGCAGATCTCAGCCACGGTTTAGTCGCTCCTGTAAAATAGTATCATGCTATAAGCAGGAGTGCTACCGGGCCTGTGCTGACGCATCAAAGTCCCGGGATGTAAACACTAGCGCCCTAAAACAGAAGTATAATTCCGCCTCCAGGTCCTTCACAAGAGTTATTCCCAAGGCATATGCAGAATTGGCGAGAAACTAGTTCGCCTTCCTTCTAGAACCCGTGCATTCTGGTCTCTAGACCAAGGCTGTCCAAGGGAATTTCTGTCAGCCATATCTTCCATCTCTGCACAGGGAGGACGACTCACTGGCCCATGCCGCAAAGGAGAAAGCCGATCTTCTAGGCTCTTTTTTTGCGTCCAACTCGACTCTCGATGACGGCTCCCCGCACATCGCGGATCATCCCGCGGTGTGAGTTCAATCGCTAAAAACTCCTCTCCCTGGATATCTACAAGCCGAGTGGGCCTGACGGAATCCCCCCAATTGTGCTGAGGATGTGTGCTCCAGAGTTGGTACCAATTCTAACGCGTCTTTCCCGGTACTCCTACTCCCTAGGCGTTGTCCCAAATCATGGAAGTCGGCTTTCATCCACCCGATCCCTAAAAAAGGCGACCACTCAGATCCGTCAAACTACAGGCCTATCGCTATTACCTCCTTGTTTTCCAAAATAATGGAATCCATTATAAACTGCCAGTTCATGCGGTACCTTGAGGATCACCAGCTGATTAGTAACCGCCAATACGGTTTTCGTCAGGGTCGATCAGCTGGTGATCTTCTGGTCTACATGACTCATCGATGGGCGGAAGCAGTAGAGTCCAAGAGGGAGGCTGGCGTTGGCCGTTACTTTAGGCATAGCGAAGGCCTTCGATCGAGTTTGGTACAAAGCGCTTCTTTCGAAGCTTCCTTGCTATGGGCTTCCCGAGAAATTGTGCAATTGTATCACTAGCTTTCTTGCAGATCGGAGCATCAAGGTCGTTGTAGATGGTGCATGCTCCGATTACAAGCCTATTAATGCTGGCGTTCCACAAGGCTGCGTGCTATCACCAACGCTGTTCCTTCTGCATAGACAGTACTGGTGATGCTCTGTACATGGACCGTGCCAATATTCCTCGGGAAAACTTCTCCGAGTATCGGGACAAACTTGTGTCTGAAGTCGAGTCTTTGCTGAACAAAATCTCGGATTTGGGGCGACTAAATTTAGTTCAGTTTAACCATCAGAAGACACAAGTTTGCGCGTTTACAGCCAAAAAGAACCCCTTTGTCGTATCTCTTCAGTTTTAAAGCACTCTCCTTGTTGCCTCAGCCAGTGTCGTAACCCTCGACGTCAACATATCGAGTGACGTGCAGTTTCCTGGTCACTCGGAAGAGAAGGCCAAATTGGTATCTGAAAAACTTGGCGTGCTCAATAAAGCGGGCCAACATTTCATGGCACACCGCCTGCAACTTTACAAGGCGCAGATTCGGCCTTACATTGAATACTGTTCCCATTTCTGGGCTGGGACTCCTCAATGCTAGCTCCTTCCACTTGACCGCGTCCAGCGCAGAGGCGAACCACTTGCGCTGCGAAGAGATGTTGCATATCTTTGCGTATTTTATCGCATCTATCACGGGGAGTGCTCTGAGGAATTGTTCGGATCAATCCCTGACGTCAAATTTCACGAACGCACTACGCGGCAAACCTCCCGATACCGTCCACACTTTCTGGATGCTTGGCGGTCCACCACTGACACACCACCACGACACTGCGTTGATTTGAGGAGACTAAGAAAGATTAGAATCTATTAAGATTCCCAAGTTTTTCACTACATCCTTATAAGAAATTTGAACACCGTTAAATGTTATAGGGTTTAACTGAGTTTTATTTAATTTGGAGATCATTCTTGAACTACCAATAATAATAGCTTGGGATTTTATCGGATTAACAGTTAACCCATAAGATCGACTCCAGTCAAGAATACACGCTTAGTCCTTGTTTATATCACAAATTGCTTTTGGGAGATCCTCTACGGTTGTTTGTAGATATATCTGGAGATCATCAGCATACAAGTGGTAGAGAGAAGATATTCTTGAGGTAATAGAATTAATGAAGAGTGCAAATAAGAGAGGAGATAACACGCCACCTTGTGGAACGCCAGCAATGGTATCAAGCCACGAAGACATTCTGTCATGTACCCGAACACGTTGGCGACGTCCATATAAGTAACTACGAAACCAGGCAATTGCAGTTGGAGATATGTTAAGAGAACGCAGTACACTAATTAGTATATCATGATTTACATCATTGAAGGCATTGCTGAAATCCTGCAACTCCATTACTGTGACTTAGCGGTTATCCATTCCGAAACGTACGTCGTCAGTGATTTTTAATAATGCTGTGGTCGTACTGTGTCCCGGCCTAAATCCGGATTGATATGAATTGAGGATATCATTTCTTGTGCAAAATGAATTTAATTGTTGTTGGACAAGACGTTCTAGGACTTTGGACAGAAAAGGAAGAATTGAAATGGGACGATACTGGGAATAACTCGAAGGATTAGCTTTTTTGGGCAAAGGAATGATTTGGGCATATTTCCATTGGGAAGGGAAGGAGGATGTGGATATAGAAAAATTTAGGATAAAGGTAATAATAGGTGTTAATATATCAAGTAAGGGAATAATCATTTTACGACTGATATCATCACTTCCGACAACGTCAGAATGGATAGAGAGTATGTCTCTCCTAACATCACAATCTGCAAATGCCTAAACACAAATGGAGGATAGGCAGGAGTGGGTAACGTTGAAAGTTGAGTTTTAGTTGACTTTGCAACATTATCGGTGCAAGAAGCAGAAGAAAAGTGCTGATTAAGCAAATTTAAATCTATATCATTTTGAATCGAGCTTGAATGTGATTTCCCAACTCCAAGAGACCTTAGGAATTTCCAAACATGGCTTGGATCTTCGTTTTGAACAGATTTATGGATGTGGCGTAGTCGTAAGTCTCTACACAACTTGTTGCATTGATTACGTAGGATCCTGTACTTTTCCCGAATCATGTCATTTGTAGGATTTGACTTGTGTCTGGTCTTTGCAGCATTCTTTTTCGCTATAAGTTTCTTAAGGTCTTCAGTTAACCATGGGGCTGGAGGATGGCGTACACGAACTGGACGAACAGGAGCATGTACATCATAAATCTTAATAAGGAGCGAGTTAAATACTGCTACCTGCTCGTCAACAGTACAAGCGTTTATTACAGCCCTCCAATCCGTATTCACAGCATCTTCTCGTAATTTGTCCAAATCCATTTCCACAAAATTACGCTGCAGAAGTATCCTTGATTTGGCTTTAGGTGGTCTTATTTTATAAGAAAGAAATAAAAGATCGTGATATGAGAAGGCATTAGCAGCACATTGACCATATTTTTCAACATAGTCGAGAGAAGAAACAATAACCAAATCAAGGAGAGAAGGGATGCAGTTAGGAAAAAAATGAGTTTCAGAAAGGGGAAGAATATTTAAATTAGCTGATTCAACCAGAGATTTAAGCCGACGGGAGCGGGCATTTTCTTTAAGTAGGCAGGTATTAAAGTCACCCAATTAACACAGTGTGTGTGTAAAGTGGAGCAAGCTCTTCAAGGAGGCTATCCAATGTTGTAAAATAGTCAACTGAAGAAGAAGGGCTGTAAAAAACACCAAGAAGTAATTTAGTGTACGACAGGTGAACTTCAATAAATAAGCATTCCGCTTCGTTCTGATTTTGAGATTGAGGTGATAGACGAACAATAGAAAATGGAATATAGGTAGGTAAACAGCCACACCACCACCGCCCCGAACAGTCCGGTCGTTGCGTATTAAGTGGAATCCTGGAAGGGAACAGGAAACAGATGGCAGACATGGTTTTAACCATGATTCCGAAACTAAAATTGCATGAATGTTATTACCATCAAAGCTGGCCAGCATATCGGGGTAATGAGCCGGAATACTCTGTGAATTTATATGCACAATATTGAAATTTTTGAAAAACTGTATAAAATGAGAGTCAAGAATTTCTTTTAAAGATGGTATGCTTACAAAATTGTCGTTACTACTCAATACATCGGATGCTGAAGAGAAGGATGAGAAACTTCGATTATGATCACTCTCACCTAAAGACATGTTATTTTTACAAAAAAAAAAACAAAAACAAAAAAACTACTAACTAATTAAGTAATAACAATAAAAAAGAAAAAAAAACTTAAACTAAAAGCGCTAAAACAAATCCAAAAACAACAATTATTAAACTAAACCTGTACTACAGACATTCACTACCTACCAGCGTTTATACAAAATGAATATGACAACGAAATTAATATAGTGAATAAAAACGAACCAAGGAATAATAAGTATACCGATAGAATAATTTTGTAACATATAGCACTCTAAATTCTGAAGTTTATTTTATAAATTATATTAAATATAAAATTATAAATGCTATACCGGCAACACTAATACACAACAGAATTTAAAATACTGTTCTATGAAGAAAAAAAAATTATAAACATTCTACGACGTTTACTGTGGGCTCAAATATAGTTAGTCTGTTGCACGAATGCCAACGTTACTTTTAGTACAAGATGTCAGTCCAAGCAAAACAAAGCAATTACAAACAAACGTCAAAGTGGTGAAGACCTACCGGCATTGTCATTTGTTAAATTATTACTTTTTATTTACTTTTTAATAAAGGAGATGTTCCTATTGATTGATTACAAGGGACGTGGTGTTTCCATAACGGGAAAATACTACGCTTTTTAATAAATCAATTAAAAGAAGCTATATAAGGAAGAACAGCGAGGAAAGCTTACAAATGGCGTACTCCCTTTGCACGCATTGCAACGGCATGTTGCAACGGCCGCCATTCACCGGTGCGGTTTTGAAAAACTGTGCCACCCACAGTTTTTTGACCTCCCTTTCATACTTATATTATCATTCGCACAAAGCAGACTTCTATATATACTACTATACGGGCACTGCGGTACTAATACATTGCATACTAATTTACGATCAATTCTCCGTACCTTATTTATTCGACTGCGAACGAACTATAAGACTATTTCTTTGTTTTGTAAACCGCGAACGTTGTTTTCTACAATCTAACACTAATTTTGTTTAATGTGACTAAGAAAACACTGTCAGTACTTATGTTCACATATTGGCAATGTAATATTATTTCAGATAACTGTGTAATGTTTCCTATTATTTGCATGGGTATAAAGATACTCACCTCGCGGAACCACTCGTCCATCAGCTCTTCGCGGTACTCGGACACGAAGGGTCCCAGGTAGGCCACGAAGGCTGTGGCGATGAGACAGTCGCCCGGCAAGTTGTCGAACTCACGGTCCAAACGCTCCACCGTTAGCTCCCACCGCTCCTTCTCGCCTAAGTGAACATTATTTATTAATATCTATAAAATTGTTATAACTTGTAGTAGTGGTGTAAAAATACCACATATCGTCCCGTTGGAGTCGTTAGAGGCGACAGAGAGCAACAAAACAGGGCACTGTAGTATTATGCACACGGCCGTATGTTATACGTGAACACGTGTACGTAACAGAACAATCTAAAAATGGCGGAGGATTACACACGCATAGTCGCGTTCAGTCATCATCGTACCCGCCATCAGGTTAGTCGCATGCTCGGTTGTACTCTCTCACCATCACCTGAGAGAACGGGCAATAAAAAGACTTTCTATATTCGTCTCAACACTATGTTTAATACGAGGCTGCCACTCGAGAACATTTATTCCCCATCGTTTATCGTTTTTTCGATATACGATATTAAATCTATGTGGTCGACCAATTGCCACTTCCGATTACTGATCCGCTAAGCTATGAGGGGACATTTTAATGTTCGCGGAATGAGGGGTAAGCAGTGGATAAAAATCCAAATTTATTTTTCTTTTTCCATATATTCACCTGCTACCTTAATACATTTTTCGGATCTTTCAATTAACTTATGTATACCCTCAATAAATTGATTTTTCTTTGTCTAAAAAATACGCTGAAACTGCTTGCTTCACTTCTTTATCAATTAAAACTTTTTCCCATGAAGTTCTTTTTTTAAGTTTGGAAATAGATAATAATCACTGGGGGTCAGTACTAGGTCAGAACTATAATATGGGTGTTACAAACTTTCGAAGCCCACCTTCCGCACGGCAGCTATCGCAACATGGCACTTGTGAACAGGCGCGTTGTAGTGCAGAAGAAGGATTCCTTTAGTCAATTTTCTCCTTCTTTTCTCCTTTATGGCTTCCTTCAAAATTTCTAGGATTGAAGCGTAGTAATTTCCGGTTATGGAGATACCTTTATCTTTATAATTAATCAATAGGCTCATGAGGTACCTTGAGGATCACCAGCTGATTAGTGACCGCCTATACGGTTTTCGCCGTGGTCGATCAGCTGGTGATCTTCTGGTCTACCTAACTCATAGATGGGCGGAGGCAGTAGAGTCCAAGGGGGAAGCATTGGCCGTTAGTTTGTACATTGCGAAGGCCTTCGATCGGGTTTGGCACAAACCGCTTCTTTCAAAGCTCCCTTCCTATGGGCTTCCCGAGAAATTGTGCGATTGGATCACCAGCTTTCTTGCAGATCGGAGCATCAAGGTCGTTGTAGACGGTACAAGCACCGATTACAAGCCTATTAATGCTGGTATTCCACAAGGCTGCGTGCTATCGCCAACGCTGTTTCTTCTGCATATCAATGATATGTTGCGAACCCGTAACATTCATTGCTATGCAGATGAAAGCACTGGTGATGCTCTGTACACCGGCCGAGCCACTATTTCTCGGGAAAACGTCTCCGAGTACCGGGACAAACTTGTGTCTAAAGTCGAGTCTTTGCTGAAAAGTCTCGGATTGGGGGCGACTAAATCTAAAAAGAATCCCTTTGTCGTATCTCCTCAGTTTCAAGGCATTTTCCTAGTTGCCTCAGCCAGTATCGGTATCCTCGGCGTCGACATATTGAGTGCCGTGCAGTTTTGTGGTCACTTGGAAGAGAAGGGCAAATTGGCCTCTAAAAAGCTTGGCGTTCTCGATAGAGCGGGACAGTATTTCATGCCGGCACACCGCCTGCAACTTTACAAAGAGCAGGTCCGGCCGCACATGGAATACTGTTCCCATGTCTGGGCTGGGGCTCCCCAGTACCAGCTCCTTCCACTTGACCGCATCCAGCGCAGAGCGGCTCGAATCGTCGACGACCGAGTGCTTTCCGATCGGCTCGATTCACTGGCGCTGCGAAGAGATGTTGCATCTCTTTGCATTTTCTTTCGCATATACCATGGAGAGTGCTCTGAGGAATTGTTCGGATTAATCCCAGCCGCAATTTCGTGAACGCACTACGCAGCAAACGTCCCGATACCATCCACACCATCTGGATGCTTGGCGGTCCACCACTGTAAGTTTCACAAGGAGTTTTCTTCCGCATAAGACCTCTCTGTGGAATAGTTTACCACCGGCGATTTTTCCGGACCGATACGACCTGGGGACCTTCAAGAAAAGAGCTTACTCCTTTCTAAAGGGCCGGCAACGCACCTGCAATTACCCTGGTATTGCGGTTGATCATGGGCGGCGGTAGTCACTTAACATCAGGTGAGCCGCAATCTCATTTGCCCTCTCTTCTAAAAAAAAAATAGGATTCCTTCGAGTCCCAAAAGACTGTCGCCATGATTTTCCCAGCCGATTATGCCACCTTAAATTTCTTGGGTGGTGGTGTGCCTATTTTGTGCCACTGTATAGAGTCCTGTTTGGACTCAGGTTTATAATGGTGAAACCAAGTTTCGTCACCAGTAACAATTCGAGCCAACACTCCAACTTTGTCTTCCATACAGAGGTCCAAAAATGGACGAGAACACTCCACGCGCTGTTGCTTTTGAGGCGGCGTAAGCATTCTAGTCACCCATCTTGCGCTGACTTTAGTCATGCCAAGATGGTCATGAAGAATTTTGAAAATGGTTGTATCTGATACTCCAACCATTTCTGCGAGCGGTTTTTCTTTAGGCGGGCATCTTCTTATATTAATTTTTCGACTTTTTTAATAATTTCCGAAGTGGTCACCTCGATCGGCCTTCCTGGCCGTAGGTCGTCTTCAAGTGACTCTCTGCCTTGTAAAAAAGGGTATGCCACTTGTAAACCATAGGACATGGACAAGAGTCTCCGTAAACGGATTACATCTCTTCCAGTATAGTCTGAACTGATTTTCCGCGCTTGGTAAGGAACTTTATAATGGCACGGAGCTCGATTTTCCCCATATTTCACAATTTCTTCCCAATTGACTTGTTTGGTTGACGATAACTCGAAGAATAACGATCTAATTACAATAAAACCCGGTATTTATACTAATAATGAGTTGCTCAATAAGCACGTAATTCAGCGATGTCCCCACTTATTACCTACCTACCCATTCCGCGAACTTAAAAACGCACCTAACGTATGTGTCTGTGGATAATTATATTATATTCTATTCTTCTTTTTCGGATATAACAAACGAGCTTATAGTCCACCTGATGACAAGTGCATGCTGAGGCCCAAAGATATCTAAGTTTATTTCTAATTAAGAATAAAAATTCAGATGCGTTGTCATCCGTGAGGACTAAGATGGAATACCTCGTTTCCAGTAAAAAGGGTTTCCGGTTCTCTACACTCACCATACGAAACACAGCAGCGTTAAGCTACTATTTTACGGTGGGATTCTGTAAGTGTGGTTCTTTTCTAGTTGAGCCGACCCATTCAACTAAAATTTAGCTGCTGGATGGCTCTATCACGTGGTAACATTATGTACCCGAGAGTCCACTTATGAGAGCCTCGGCGCGTTCGATCTTGAGCTGCAACATCTTGGACTTCCTCTCAAGCTCCTCCTTCTGCGCGAGCTTCTCGTCGTATTCCTTCTGCAGGCGTGCGATCATCTCGCTCAGCTCCCGCAGTTTGGCGCGCGCCTCGGCAAGAATCTGCTGCTTCATGCGGAGTGACTCCATGGCTTCCTCTAGACGTTCTTTCTTGGGCTTCACTATTCTGTAATGATCCAATCAAACAATATATTATTTAATGTTAAAATGGCGGCCGCTGAAATACAAGTTGTGAATCCAAATAATTTAGCAAAGATAGAAAGTTTTCTCAACGATCCAAGTTACAAGGAAATTATTGAAAATTCATCAACATTTTACTCACGATTATGCGCGGAAAAAAGGATGTGAATGCCCTTTATCGACACTCAAACTGGTGTTGCTCAAAGTCATTGCAATTTGTTTATGACGAGGAAACAACGTATGCCTGGTGCGAGATACGGTCAGGTGTACACATATCCTTCACAAAGATGGCGTAAGGCTCGACGTCAGTACCTGACAATGTCTTCAACGCGTTGGGGATGGAGTGCTTTAGACGTGTTTCGCCGTGTTTGGCACTATAGGTCAGCCGATTGGGATGGGATGCGGTCTTTCTTTGCATCCTACCCTTGGGGGCGGGTTTGCTTCTCGCCGGATGATCCCAACGTTGTTGCGGATTCTGTTGCTGATGTGGTACTTCAGGGTATGGAACTTTTTATTCCTTCCTCTGTGGTGCCCATTGGAGGCAAGTCTCAGCCATGGTTTGGTCGCTCCTGTAAAATAGCATCATGCTATAAGCAGGAGTGCTACCAAGTCTGGGCTGATGCATCAGCGTCCCGGGATGTATACACCAGCGCTCTAAAAAAGAAGTATAATTCCGCCTCTAGGTCCTTCAAAAGAGTCATTGCCAAGGCAAAGTCAGAGCACATAGGCAGAACTGGCGAGAAACTAGTTCGCCTTCCTTCTGGAACCCGTGCATTCTGGTCTCTCGCCAAGGCTGTCCAGGGGAATTTCTGTCAGCCAACTCTTCCATCTCTGCACAGGGAGGACGACTCACTGGCCCATACCGCAAAGGAGAAAGCCGATCTTCTAGGCTCTTTCTTTGCGTCTAACTCGACTCTCGATGACGGGGGGAGTACTCCGCCGACCATCCCGCGGTGTGAGTGCTCCATGCCGGAAGTGCACTTCACACAGCGCTCGGTTCGCAAAGCACTGCTCTCCCTGGACATCCACAAGTCGAGTGGGCCTGACGGAATCCCCCCAATTATGCTGAGGACGTGTGCTCCAGAGTTGGCACCGGTTTTAACGCGTCTTTTCCGGTACTCCTACTCCCTAGGCGTAGTCCCAAAATCATGGAAGACGGCTTACGTCCACCCGATTCCTAAAAAAGGCGACCGCTCTGACCCGTCCAACTACCGGCCAATCGCCATCACCTCCATGTTCTCCAAAACATTGGAGTCCACTGTAACCTGCCAGCTCATGAGGTACCTTGAAGATCACCAGCTGATTAGTGACCGCCAATACGGTTTTCGCTGTGGTCGGTCAGCTGGTGATCTTCTGGTCTACCTAACTCACAGATGGGCGGAGGCAGTAGAGTTTAAGGGGGAGGCATTGGCCGTTAGTTTGGACATTGCGAAGGCCTTCGATCGGGTTTGGCACAAAGCGCTTCTTTCGATGCTCCCTTCCTATGGGCTTCCCGAGAAATTGTGCGATTGGATCACCAGCTTTCTTGCAGATCGGAGCATCAAGGTCGTTGTAGACAGTGCAAGCTCCGATTGCAAGCCTATTAATGCTGGTGTTCCACAGGGCTGCGTGCTATCGCCAACGCTGTTTCTTCTGCATATCAATGACATGTTGCATACCCGTTACATTCATTGCTATGCAGATGACAGCACTGGTGATGCTCTTTACACCGGCCGAGCCAATATTTCTCGGGAAAACGTCTCCGAGTACCGGGACAAACTTGTGTCTAAAGTCGAGTCTTTGCTGAAAAGTCTCGGATTGGGGGCGACTAAATCTAGTCCAGTTTAACCCCCAGAAGACACAAGTTTGCGCGTTAACCGCTAAAAAGAACCCCTTTGTCGCATCCCCTCAGTTTCAAGGCACTCCCCTTGTTGCCTCAGCCAGTATCGGAATCCTCGGCGTCGACATATCGAGTGACGTGCAGTTTCGTGGTCACTTGGAAGGGAAGACCAAATTGGCCTCTAAAAAAGCTTGGCGTGCTCAGCAGAGCGGGACAGTATTTCATGCCGGCACACCGCCTGTAACTTTACAAGGCACAGGTTCCGCCGCACATGGAATACTGTTCCCATCTCTGGGCTGGGGCTCCCCAGTACCAGCTTCTTCCACTTGACCGCATCCAGCGCAGAGCGGCTCGAATCGTCGACGACCGAGTGCTTTCGGATCGGCTCGATTCACTGGCGCTGCGAAGAGATGTTGCATCTCTTTGCGTATTTTATCGCATCTATCACGGGGAGTGCTCTGAGGAATTGTTCGGATTAATCCCAGCCGCCAAATTTCGTGAACGCACTACACGTCAAACGTCCCGATACCATCCACACCATCTGGATGCTTGGCGGTCCACCACTGTACGTTTCACAAGGAGTATTCTTCCACGTACAACCTCTCTGTGGAATATTTTACCACCGGCGATTTTTCCGGACCGATACGACCTGGGGACCTTCAAGAAAAGAGCTTACTCCTTTCTAAAGGGCCGGCAACGCACCCGCAATTCTCCTGGTGTTGCGGTTGATCATGGGCGGCGGTAGTCACTTAACATCAGGTGAGCCGCATGCTCGTTTGCCCCTTCTTCTATAAAAAAAAGACGCTTTCGAAAATGCAAGCTTTTGCTGTTTGTTGATATACCCGATACATAATTATACAAAAAATAATGAAATGCAAAAAGAAGATACGGTTTTATCGCTCTGGAAGCCATTTATTCCAGACAGACTTTCTATGCAAAGGACCAGTTCGTAATAACAAAGAATTAAATGTAAATAATTATGAATAACTAGTGATCTTCTCCGACTTTGTTCCTGGGCAGGGTATATTGATGTGGCGTTATTTAGATTTCATATAACTAATGACAATTTATTTCATTAATTACGTTTTATTAAAAAAAATCTTAAGTTGCCCGGATAAAATAACCTAAAGACCTGTTCGTGAAGATTCGTCACCATCGGTTCAGCCATTCCTAAGGTAAGCCGAGACGGACGGACAGACAGACATACAATGCAAAAGTTAATCATATTTTAAGATCAATATAAGCAGATATTACGATATGGCAGAGCGCTCCAATTTAATTTATAGGTATAGATCAAACTTCGTTTGGGTTCAATGCGGTCATATAGCCATATTGCATGTGGCCCCCAAGATAGGCAGCTTACAAAATATATTAAAATAGTCCGCTAAATATCACAGATAAAAACCGAATGTAAGTAAGGTTGTGTTTTTTGCTTCCGATATTTAATATGTCTAGCAATAAATACTACTGGTAGAAGGTGTCTCGCGGTATTAATTTCAAATTGTTTACAATATTACCTACAACACACGTAAGAATCAGTCCTCAGACAGTAAGTAAAGTGAGTACAATTTTTACGTATCTGTAGCACCTGGTACCCGAGAATTGGCCGTCGGCCTAAGCTAGCGGGTATGTACACGTTCACTGTACACACTAATACTACTCTATTAAACTGGCTGTTTTTTTATCGTCTGAAAAATAGGGTGTAACAGGTAAACGGAATAAGAATCCTATGGTACGGATATTTAATTTTTTTTATTTTATATTAAAATATCAGGAATTGATCTATCAATAAATACTTTTAGTACTAAAAAATTGCAACAAAATTTTTGAATTAAATAAATTAATTAAAAACTATAGAAATTAAAATAATACGTACCCAATTAGTAGTATTTATTGATAGTTCTATTTCATAACATGCTTCTATTCCGTTCACCTGTTACACCCTATTATTTTCCAGATGGTAAGAAGTCACTCAGTATATATTCCATCCATCTGAAAATAAGCAAGGTTTGGGAACCCTGGGATCTTGCTCTATTAACAATCACATCATAAAAAGATGGTGACAAAGATGAAGAGGATCTCAGACGAGACTGTGGTTTCGCTTTGGCATTTTATTAGTATTTTTTACCATCTAATGTATGCCTATAATCGGTAGATATTAATGAGACCCACATTGTATGAGAACTAAGTTTAATGGCACCCTAGCCTAGACCAATATAGCAGTCTTATTGGTCTATAAAAGTATTAATTAAAAATAATTCTACGTGTAATAGTCCGGAGTGTGGTGCCACTTGCGCTAACATCTTGGTATACTGCATACTGCAGGCTGCCGCCGTGTTTGGCACTCTAGGTCGGCTGATTGGGATACGATGCGATCTTTTTTTTGGATTCTACCCTTGGATTTGCTTCTTGGGTTTGCTTCTCACCGGACGATTCCAACGTCGATCCTGATTCTGTCGTTGATGTGGTACTTCAAGGTATAGAATTTTTTATTCCATACTCTGATTTGCCTCCGCTCCTGCAAAGTAGCATCAAGCTACAAGTAGGAGTGCTAACGGGCCTCGGTTGATGCATCAACGTGCCGAGATGTAAACACCAGCGCTCTTAAAAAGAAGTATAATTCCGCCTCCAGGTCCTTTAAGAGTCATAGCCAAGGCAAGGCACATCTGCATAAATTGCGAGAAACTAGTTCGCTTTTCTTGGTGAACCCGTGCATTTTGCCAAGTCTGTCCAATGGAATTTCCGTAATCCATTACTTCCATCTCTACACAAGGAGGACGACTCACTGGCCCACGCCGCAAACGAGAAAATCGATCTTTTAGGTTCCCACTTTGCATTCTACTCGATTCTTGATCAATGACGCGGGAACACAAGGCCGAGCATCCCTTGGTGTGAGTGCTCTATGCCTGATGTGCGATTTACACAGAGCTCCATACGCAAATCACTCCTCTCCCTGGACATCCCATAAGTCGAGTGGGCCTGACGGAATCCCCCAAATTGTGCAAAGGACGTGTGCTTTAGAGCCGTCACCGGTTCTAACGCGTCTTCTCCGGTACTCCTACTTCCATAGGCGTAGTTCTAAATTCATGGAAGACAGTTTTCGTGAACGCGAAGCCTAAAAAGATAACCACTTTGATCCGTCCAATTACAGTCCTATCGCCATCACCTCCTTGTTCTCGAAAATAATGGTCCATCTTTAACTGCGAGCTCATGCGGTATCTTGAAGACGACAGCTCATTATGCCGTGAGTATGGTTTCCGTCGGGGCTGCTCAGCTGGTGATCTTCTCGTTTAACTAACATGCAAATGGGTGCAGGCGGTCGGGTCCAAGAGGGAGGCCTTGGTGATTAGTTTAGACATAGCGAAGGCCTTTGATCGTGTTTGGCACAAAACACTTCTTTCGAAGCTTCCTTCCTATGGGCTTCCCAAAAATTGTGCAATTAGATCACCAGTTTTCTCGCTGATCGGAGCATTAAGACCGTAGTAGACGGTGCAAGCTCCGATTATAAGTCTATTAATGCTGCTGTTCCACAAGGCTGTGAGCTATCACCCACGCTGTACCTTCTGCATATCAATGGATATGTTGGAATCTAGTATAATTCATTGATATGTGGCTCGAGTCATTGTTGTTGCATCCATTTGCGTTTTCTATCGTATCTAACACGGGGAGTGCTCTGAGGAATTGTTCGAATTAATTCCAGCCTTTCTAAATATTCGAATAATTTCACGAACGCACATTGCCACCACACCAAAACCACAATACCATCCACGCCATCTGGATGCTTGGCGGTCCACCACTCGCACAACCTCTTTGTCATCGATATAAACGACAAGATATGGTCATGCGAACAATAACTTTTCAAGGTTTAAGCATAGAATAAATCAGCGCCCTCTCTTGAATACTCATGAACTACCACGGAACCAGTGTTTCGAATTATGATTTTGGTTTTACTCTTGAACCTAATTTATTGCACCTAATTTTCAATATTTTAAAAAATCATTGAAAGTTTTGAATATCATTACACGATTAAAAATCTTGAGTTTTGTGATGAAGACGTTCCCATTTTTAGGGTTCCGTACTCAACTAGGAACCCTTATAGTTTCGCCATGTCTGTCTGTCCGTCTGTCCGTCCTCGCTTAATCTCTGTGACCGTTAGCACTAGAAAGCTGAATGCTGAAGCTGAAATTTGGTACCAATATGTGTATCAATCACGCCGACAAAGTGGTAAAATAAAAATTGGAAAAAAATGTTTTATTAGGGTAGGCCCCCTATATGTAAAGTGGGAAGTGATTTTTTTTTAATTTCAACCCTAACGTGTGATATATTGTTGGAAAGGTATTTAAAAATTAATAGGGGTTTACTAAAATCATTTTTTGATAACGTCAATAATTTCGGAAATAATCGCTTCAAAAGTAAAAAACAATGTGTCCACCCCCTCTCTAATTTTTGAACCATAAGTTTAGAAAATATGAAAAAAAATCTGAAAAGTAGAACTTTATAAGGACTTTCTAGGAAAATCATTTTGAACTTGGATGGAAACAACAGTACCCACTACCTGGAGCAGTTGCAGGAGCGCGGAGCGCTGCTGGAGCGCGAAGATAATGGATACCCACCTTTAAACTCATAAGTGGGAACACTTATTGTGACGGACGGGAAACTACGGAACCCTACACTGAGCGTGGCCCGACACGCTCTTGGCCGGTTTTTAAATTATAATAACACTTAGTCTCATACTAATAATGAATATGTACAAGTAACTAAGTAAAATATTACACCAATATTCCGATATACAGAATGAAAATCTTTTTCATTCTACACTTTTCTTCTCTTTCTTTCTTTTGACCCTATCCCCTCGTCGGTGCCATTTTGTTTGTTTAACCACCCGATCCATATGCAGTAGTATAATAAGTCTATGATTTTTGTGGAATTGTTTACCACCGGCAATTTTTCCGGACCGATACAACTTGGGACATTCAAGAAAAGACGCCTACTTCTAAAAGGCTGGCAACGCACCTGCAATTCCCCTAAAGTTGCAGTTGTTAATGGGCAGCGGTAGTCACTTATCATCAGGTGAGCCGCATGCTCGGTTGCCTCTGTACTATAAATAAAATCATAATCACAAGGATAATTGAGTTTTTAAATGAGTATGGTCATGGTCACGGGGGAACCTAATGAGTCGTTATATTTGACAGAAATCTCAATTGCCATTTTGCCTTCACTCGAATTCTACATCTGGCCCAGGCTTCGGCGACCTACAAAATGTTTCGTTTATAATATCATGTAAATGGTATTTTTTATAGAATATGGGTGACAAACGAGCAAGACATCTACATATATCCTCGATTATGAATGTGGCAACGCCTGCATTTTGATTCGATCCGCTAGATTCTTTCTTTTATAATTTTTTTCAAATAATAATCAAGGAAATACATATAATTAAAATTAGACTATATCGTCTAATTTTAATTATATGTATTTCCTACATATATCACAAATTTACTTACTTGTAGACCTTGCCGTACTTCTCGATAGCCCGCACCCATAAGCACAGCGACTTGGCGGCAAGCGACACGGTGCCGACGATTTCAGGGTCGAAGTCCGGTTTAGCCGTGTACTTTCCTATCTTCTTCAATGTCCTGTCCGATATGTTGTCTTTGTCGAAATCTCGGAGGCGATCCAAAAAGTACTGATCTCCTAACTGACGCTTTGCTTCTGCCCATGTCGGTTCTTTCTATATTAACACAAAATACGTTTTTTTTTTAAAATAGTAAACGTGAAACCGTAACGTAACCGTATGTGGCGGTGTTAGAATAGCCACTACTCCATATCGTTCCGAGGGTGTCATAAGAGGCAGCATCTTCCTGTGAACAACCTAAAATAATAACAAAACTGTGGTCGCTAACCCGCCTGTCATACGTGACCGCTATGGAAAATCCTCCCTATGAGGCAATCGATTTGAGCGGTAGAACCTCTGTGTTCTGTGAACTGTGGTGGAGGATACAGGAACGTGAAAATGAGCATCGTCAAATACATTTATTAAATTCAAACTTAGTTAGTATCCTATATTCATTCCTATGTCCTCAATTATTAATCAAGAACAGACGCGTTTTTACTCCTTGACTAAAAGGGAAAGAACAATAGCATTATGCTACAATACTAGTATATATAGTGTGTAGCATTATGCTACTAAATACTATAATAATGCTCTATACATACTAGTATTGTAGCCATAAGCTAACTTAACCATCAGAGAAGCTGTAAAAGTCGCAAACTTTGGTTCGTACACTCTTTTTGGTCTTTCGAGCCGGATCAGCACACGTCAAAGTGTATGGTTCTGGACCGTATATGCTGAAAGGCCAAAAATTGTGTTATCTATGCAACTTGTCATCGGAAATTGTCGTTCAAAGTTATATTAACATTACAAGTACTAGTTTTTGTTTAAGTTGAAAATGTTCTGAACTAAAATCCAGTATTAACAAATAAATCATTTTATAATAATTTTTTTAAAACGCCACCTCCACATTAGGAGTTTCTCATCGTGTAGTTTACATACATAAATTTCACAAGGACATATATCCAAACCGAGAACAATTATTTGTAGGCCATACAAATAATTGTCTTACGCGGGATTCAAATCCGCGGCCGCCAACGCTGCAACTCATTGATAAGCACGTCACAGAGCCGTCAAATCTTTTACGGTCGCTAAATAATAAATAGCATATTTTAATTTTAATTCCAAGGTATAAAAATAGACCAAGTGAAAGTCATGCAGCTGTAATTTTTTGTTAAACAAACCTGCAGCAATATGAGAACAGCTTCCATAACCATCTCAACCTTTTGTGGAGGTTTCGCGTAGGACTTCACCTCTGTGATATCTTTCTTGTTAAGTGCATCCAAAGCCTGCAAAAAAACATTTATATAAATTAGGAAAGGAAGTAATGTGTATGTGGCGTAATAAGAGACTCCATCACTTCTCGTTGGAAGTAGTAGAGGCGACTAAGGTAAAGGTTAGGAAGACCTCATAGGTTCAGATAGATGGGCGGTATAATTATTTCGTTTGTAAAATTAAAGTAAAATTACAGCCTTTATATACATCCCTAAGCTGGTCACAGACTTCAGAAATAAAATTAACCAAATAAACCCCTCTTGGTTAAAGAAAAGTAAGTGTTCGATGCATTGCCACCGAATGCGTGTTGGCGTACTATTTCGTATGACTTCGAAATATTTTGTATTTTTCTCTCAGACATGGCAGATTTTCTCACGAATGTTTTCCTTAGTATTTTAGGGGTAACTCTGAATGACAGAGTAATAAATTGCGTACTAAGAGAAAAATGTGGTTTGTAAGATGATGTTGGAAGATGAACGTGAAAGTGGCGAGAGAGGTGTGTCAGGACCAAATGGAAGTCTGTACTCTCTGCCTACCAATCTAAATGAAAGGTATGAGTGTTTATTATGGACGTTATGTTTTCCTTTACTGCTGAGCCCTTCAAATTGCAATTAACAATTTTGTAGGTGCCGGGCACACGACAACAGCACTCACAGTTCACCTTGACGGCCTCATCGAGCGCGGGTATGGCCCTAACCGGGTCGCGCATGGACGCGTCGGCCAGCCGCTTGCACTGCACCTCCTCCTGCGTGCTCTGCTGCAGCACAGCACACAGAACTCACAGCTCACCTTGCCGGCCTCATCGAGCGCGGGCATGGCGATAGCCAGGTCGCGCATGGTCGCGTCGGCCAGCCGCTTGCACTGCACCTCCTCCTGCGTGCTCTGCTGCAGCACAGCACACAGAACTCACAGCTCACCTTGACGGCCTCATCGAGCGCGCGCATGGCGCTAGCCAGGTCGCGCATGGTCGCGTCGGCCAGCCGCTTGCACTGCACCTCCTCCTGCGTGCTCTGCTGCAGCACAGCACACAGCACTCACAGCTCACCTTGACGGCCTCATCGAGCGCGGGCATGGCGATAGCCAGGTCGCGCATGATCGCGTCGCCAGACGCTTGCACTGCACCTCCTCCTGCGTGCTCTGCTACAGCACAGCACACAGCACTCACAGCTCACCTTTACGGCCTCATCGAGCGCGGGCATGGCGCTAGCCAGGTCGCGCATGGTCGCGTCGGCCAGCCGCTTGCACTGCACCTCCTCCTGCGTGCTCTGCTGCAGCACAGCACACAGCACTCACAGCGCACCTTGACGGCCTCATCGAGCGCGGGCATGGCGCTAGCCAGGTCGCGCATGGTCGCGTCGGCCAGCCGCTTGCACTGCACCTCCTCCCGCGTGCTCTGCTACAGCACAGCACACAGCACTCAAAGCTCACCTTGATGGCTTCCTCGAGCGCGGGCATAGCGCTGGCCAGGTCGCGCATGGCAGCGTCGGCCAGCCGCTTGCATTGCACCTCCTCCTCCTGTGTTTTCTTGCTGCGCGCGGCCACGCTACGCTGCTGTTCGTCCGCGTTCCGCTGCTGTATATTGATCACCCCCATGTACTCCACACACTGCTCCGTGTACTCTGCCACTTGAACCTAACAGGTAAGCAAGATTTATTGTTTTATAAAAAGAATTAAGTAGTAACCAGGACCTCCCACTGAAGATATTACTCCTCATTAATGATTAATGATGAATGATGTTAGAATGCAACGTTATATCAACAACAAATTTAAATTTCCATCATTGATTGTCCATTGAATTGTTTTACCTTAGCCGTCGCTAATTCTTCAGACATCTGACCCACTAGTTTGGTGGTTTCTTCAATCTTACCCAAACCGTTCCTCAGTTTGTTTGCTTGCAGAGCCACCTCTTCTCGTTTGTTTTTCAGCATTCTATAATGCAAAAGGCGTTAGTTTAAAATAAATCTTAACAGCGTCTTATTTTGTCAAGCTTTTGACTAAAATGTATTTTAATACTACAAAAAAATATTTGCGTTATAAATTCTTCCGATTCCAAGTAAACATTTATTTTAAATTGATCCTTTGAGCCTGATAACGAAAACCGAGTTTCTGGTAGATTTGATGTTTCTCGATTTGTACATTCAAGAGAAGTTACGTTCTTAATTAAGACAAATTTTATTATATAGAAAGTGTAGAAATTACAAACTACTACACTAAAATTATACACAATATAAGCCTATGGTGGCCACGAACAATTAAGTGAAATTTAAGAAAAAATACATTTGACCCTATAGGCCCACCCTGGAAATTCCCGCTGTGATTTTGATGAAGTTTGCAGCAATCAAGAGCGTTTTTGAGTTTTGTTACATCTGTTCAAAAGTTATTTTTGAGTTTTCTCAAAATTTGTTGGTCCGAATCGGTTCATAAGGTAATAAAGAAAATATAAGATTGGTGAAGCCCATTCGAACGCCGTCGATTTCGTTCAAATCGGTCAAGCAATTCAAGGTTGTAAAAGGCTTATATACATCCATACACACACGCGCACGCACGCATGCACGCACGCACGCACGCGCTCTCTCACACACACACACACACACACACACACACAAACACGTAAACAAAAAAAAATACAAACACACATACACACAAACGTATGCACACACGTACGCACGCACGCACGCACGTACGCCCGATCTCGTGCACAACCCACCAGTTTCATCGTAATTAGATGAAAAGATTGGAAACATATAGAAGACGAACAAATAAACAAACTTTATTTTTTATATCGTTTGACTATTTTACAGTCGAGAAATAATAGATTTATAATAGAAATAGGTGAACAAAGTAAAATAAGTCTATCAACACAGATATACTTCAAGGTTTTTTTTATTCTTATTGACATAATATAATCTTTCCCAAAACATGATACCGACACTTTTTTGCTACTTTCACATCCACATCGCTTAAAGGTACTCTTAACTTGGCTCAACACATAGGCTATTTGGTCGATAGATCTCCATCTAGGGCTTCTCTTGTAAACGCCATCACACACTTCTACGCCATGAATTTGTTTTGTTACACTTCCCTCATTCACTTTTTATACGTTCGTATCCAAGCGCTCCATTCTTAATCTTAATCTTGTACACAACATTATCTTGCATACCACTCTTCTCCCCTCACACAATTTTGTACCCCATGTTTTAGAGTCAGCCTCAACATTATGCTTAATGATTGCATTTCTACCGTATTAATTTTACACTCACGCTTTTGCGACAGCCAACTTTCACTACCATAATATATTAAGGTAGGGACTAAAACAGTATTGTAAATTCCCATACGTACCTTTTCCCACAATAGAATAAAGAGTTCCATCCATCTACAAATACGAGTACTACTAATTTGAAGAAAAAATTCCGCTTAGCAGACAGCTTCAAGGCTCAAAGGCGTCAGAGATCCACTTCTAATTTTAACGCGTAGTTTAATCGAGTGGCGTATAGTAGTATCAGGGAGCACCGGTTCTAGTCAGCTAAGATGAAGAATGAGAAGCTGAACGGGAATAGCCCGTTCGCAGAAATGAGTACACTATGGAGGTGTCTGAGGCACTGACTGCTTGTAGCCGGAGACGAGCTCGAGGTAGTTGGTGGGCGTGACGTGGTTGACGCGGCGCATCTCGCGCCACATACGCACGCAGCAGCGCGCCACGGACGCGTGCAGCACTGACATGGTGCGCGCCACGGCCGCCCGCACCAGCTCCTCGCGGCTCTCCACCACCGACTCCTTGCGCCGCACCTGACGCACACATCTCTCCATCGGACACGTCATACTCATGATCACTACAGCCTTCACAAGTCCACTGCTAAACATAGGCCTACCCTAAGTAATATCACAAAGCACGGTCCTGAACTACCTGCATCTATCCAATTCCTGCATGTCATACCAAGTCGTCAATGCATCTTGTAGGGCAACGCCCTCCCTCTACCGGTCGGTACGAGAGTGTCACTCGAGAGAAACTTTTTTTCTATCCGTTTTTTTTTAATAGCATTGGGTGACAAACGAGCACACAGTCCACCTGATGGTAAGTAGATGTTGAGGCCCATAGACATCTACATTTATCCTCGATTAAAATTCAAAATGCAGATACGTTTTCACCCCAGAACGTCTCACAGCCTACTAGCGGCACTGCCCTTATGATGCCACAATCCCATAATCAAAACGTACTCGTATGTTTAAGCTAAAAATTGTGCGGAACAACATTGCCGTACCCTCTGCCCAGTAATGGATGCAAGCAGCTCCACTCCTTCTAGGAATTTGAAGGCCACTTCCAGCAGCGCCTCCCGCGGCCACTCCAAGAACCAGTTGGTGGTTGTGGCGTTTATCAGGGCTGGATATTGTCGGATACGGTCCCTAGACAAAAAGGAAAAAATATACAGTAAAGCTTTATTATCACCATCAGCAATAAAAGTCAACTGCTGAACACAGGTCTCCCCCATAGATTGCCTCATAGGGGGGATGTTTGCCACAGTTGCCACGCTTAGCATATGCGTTGGAACCGCAGTTTTTACTATCCGAAAGATTCTGCTGCCCATATCATTTCCCTCTGTCGCTTCTTCAGCAACCCACGAGACGATATAGGATACTGAATATTGTCACCCCGCCACGACACAGTTATTCTTAGTTGCTTTTGACTGCCTCGTAGGCTTAGTAGTTTTAGCAGTGCCACTGTTGATCATGAGGTCCTGATTTCCGGTCCGATAAAAAAATATCAGTAATTGAGTTTTTCTATTAAGAAATTCTCAGTAGCTGCCCGGAGTCAGGAAGTTGGCGGTGTCTCACTCCGTGCCCCGGAAAGCATGTAAAGCCGTTGGTCCTGCGCCTGATCTCTCTCCGGTCGTGTCGGTTTACCGTCCCATCGAATTTTGAGAGTGAGGGAATAGAGAGTGCACCTGTGCTTGTGCATACACTTGGGCACTATAATCCTGTCCTGCGCCGATGACTAGTCTCCGATGAGGTTGGCCGCTGTGAACGAAGTTCAGTCTGGAGGAGATTATTATTATAATTAAACATTTTTTTGTTTTGTAGTTTGGTTAATAGTTCCTATATTTATATATTGAGGGAGTAGTAAAAATTAAACGCCATAAATATCCTATTACATAAGGAAATAGAGTAAATAGGGCCCTACACTCTATTGTGAAGAGTCAAAATGTGTCAAAAAAGGCCTTCCTATGGTAGTGAAAGTTGGGTGTGCCAGAAGAAGCACGAGAGTAGAATAAACGCAGTAGAAATGCGGTCGTTAAGTAGTATGTTAGGGATGAATCTGAATGACAGGGTGCGAAATTGTGTGATAAGAGAAGAGTGTGGTTAGCAAGATGATGTTGTAACCAGGATTAAGAAATGAATGCTTCGGTGGTTTGGTCATGTGGAAATAATGAATGAGGAAAGAGTGAAAAAGAAAATTTATGTTGCAGAAGTTAATGGCAAAGTCGGAAAGGGACGTCCTAAGCGAAAATTTATCGACCAAATTAACGATTTATTGAAAACGGGCCAAATTAGGAGTACCCTTAACCGACGAGCATGCATGCGTAGGTATATGGGCGTGAAGGAGGCGAGAGAGGTGTGTCAGAATCGTGCCAAATGGAAGTCTGTAGTCTCTGCCTACCCCTCTGGGTAACAGGCGTTAGTGTTTATGATTTATGTTAATTGCCATAAAATAAAACTCTTAAAATTAGTTTTTTTTTTCAATCGGATAAATTCGTGTAAATATAAGAATCTTACTCTTATAGAATATAACCGTATTCATAAGATCACATAAATAGTATTCTAGGTGGTGCATTACCGAAACTCCTCTCCAATCGGGCTGAAGCAGAGCACGATACGCATGTTGGCACGCACGCGGTCCACCAGGAACAGATACACCGATTCTGTCGTCTGCAATATGTTCGCAGACTTCATCGGCTTTTCTAGAGCTTGCTTTATCTGTTGAAATTGAAAATGAATGTGCCTGTAATCAATGTAACATTTAAGTTTGTCCAACATTAAAAGAACATGACTTCAATATTATTATCATTACAGCTCATCACCAGGCTGAACCTAGGCCTCCACCAAATAATACTTGAGTCAATAATTTCAGGCAGTACACACTTTTAACAAAAACGCTTGTAACTTGGGCAACATATTCAAAATCGTAAATTTGTCGTCTTTGAGATTTTTATTACTTTTACCGCATAATCTGGGCCAGTGCATATGGCAAGCATGCAGATATTTTTATTCTCCATTATTTTTTCTCCAGAGATAGGATATTTCTTTATTACGTTTAGTGACACATTGATACTTGTATTTCTTTTTACCCATTCCGACTGGTGAGAAAGCTCAGCAAAATCAAAAAAACTATAACGAGTTAACCATCTGGTATAATAATAATGTGCGAACTTTATACTAATTGAAATACACCATACGAAAGTAAATACTTCCAACGACCAAAAATTGCGGGCGTAGTTGACGATGCCCTAGCACAATATAGCAGCACCACGGTCATCGACGCACACTACGATAATATAATATATGTGACTTCCGTTATGGAACAGAACCGACACGTCCTTGAGTTGCTTAGTCCCAAAATGAACATGTGCTTTTTAAAACAATAATGTCCAGTTAGGGCTCTTGCCAGAACGCGCAATTTATTTTTGCTTAATCCCAAGGCTTCTGAAGCGAATTTGCAATCAAAAGGATAAATAAGACTCCTTATCTACCCAGGAGTTCGTCAAGGCAGATACTACCCTCACTTATTTCGGTCACCAAATAGCGGTGGTACTTGGTATATAATTACAGTCATTCTATCTTAGTCTTCAGAAGTGACAACGCATCTGTAGCCGTATTTGATTGAAATTAGTTGCAGGCGACTGTGGACGACAGTAGACACCATCAGGTGTAATCGTTCTTTTGTCACTACAGTCATAAATATTCTAAAAAAATTTAAGAAGTGTTACATCTTCTACAACCCCACGTCTATACTCGATTAAGAATTAAAATGCAGATGCGTAATTAAAATGTTTTGTTGCTTGAAAAATGGGTCTGTTAACATGCTAAATGGATGCGGTAGCATGTTATGTTGAATATATGTTGAACATATCTCTCGGGTATCTATTGTGTATAAGTTGTTTTATATGAAATTTAAATTATTTTTATTTTTGGATCCTCGGTTCCAGTTATGCAATGAAATGAACATTCATAAACATCCGGTATAGCACTACAAAGATAAGGCAGTTGTGGCCCAAAAGTAAATATAAAAAGAATATTAAAAACCTACCAATCGTGTACACACTTGTATTATTAATCCAAATAAGTATATATTATATGTGCCCGTATATATAGAAAATATGTGCTCATGTGTGTATGTGTATGTGTAATGCGTATGTATATATTTATGTATGTATGCGTATATATCTATGTATATGTATTTATATTATATGTGTGTGTGTATGAAATGTATTTAAGGTAGCCACTGAAAATCAGGGCTAGGATGCGTTTCCTGAGTAGCAGTCCTATTTGGAACATTTCCCATTAAAAAAGTTTTTTTTGTAGTTAGGTGTTCACTTTTTTAATGTACCTATTTTGTATCTATCTGCTTTGTTAAAATGATTTATTTTTCATTGTAAGTGTATAGTTAAGTCTACCCATAAGTATACCTATAGTATATAAGTATATATTTGTTAAGAAATCGCCAAATAAATATCTCTTTCTTTCTTTCATTCTTTCTGTTCTCTACTCACCGTACGGAGCACAGCAGCATTAAGCTGCTGTTTGACGCTAGTATTCTGTGTGAGCGTGGTACTTCCAACAACAACCATATTGTACTGCATTGTCTACTACATATTACGTTTTAGAGACACATGAGCAACCCCAACATAACCAGACCCAAAAACCAACACCGGAAGCGGCTTGCACAAATTAGTTCAAAACTTGTGCAAGCCGCTTCCGTCAACACACGCCATGGTCATGTGAATAGAAAATGGGTGACAAAACTTCCCGGGGTTCCGCAGAATAGATGATAAAAACTCACCTCTTCGAACTCATCAGGTTTGTACAAGTTGGTGATCTCGCCGCTGCTGAGCAAGTTATTCATGATCTCCGTGAAGCTTTCCTCGACTATCTGCGTGTCGCTGAAGATGAACGTGGTTTTCTTTGTGTCTACGCCGCAACTCGTGTACAGCATCTGGGATCACAAGATTTATTAACATGCTTATTAATCAACTAGCGACCTGGCTTTGCCTGGGTATAATCTATTAATTTGGCATTATTTAGATTTTATTAAAGTCAAAGACCATTTATTTTGTACATTTTTCGTTTTTTTTTTAAACTCCAACTTTTCTAATAAAATATGGCTTAGATCACTCATAGCATTGCTCTTTTTTTGTTCGTGAAGTTTCATTATAATCTATTTAACCATTCCAAGGTAAAGCCCGGTTGACACACAGATATTCACACAAACAAAAATTTCAAAAATGGTTATTTATGTTTTAATGACACGCAAATAACCCCCTGAGCTCGATAAAAACTAGTTATTTGTATATTAGAAACAGACACTTCAAATTTATTTATATGTATAGACGCATAGATATAGATTACTGAACTGCATATGCAGCCATAGTCAGTAACAAGGGTATGACAATCCTCCGTAGTTTCTTTTTACGTTAATAATAGCACCATCTCGCAGTCATTAAAAACAATATTTTCTCTACTATACATTTTACTCAAATGGTGGCGCCACTGTTAGTATTTATTATTTACAGCGAAGCCTAAATCACGCTACCAAAGTTTTGAAATACTGCTGTGTATATATAAAATAAGTCTAAACGAAGAAACAAAGCAAATTAAATCGTGATTATATAATAGAAACCGATTTTAAAGTTATATATTTTATATAAAGCGGAAAAGAGGATTAGTTAATAGTTAATTAATTAATTACTAAATATAAACATTTCATTATATTTATTAAAATGTACGATGTAATACTGAACCAAGTTGATAGCGCCCTCTAGTTTATTTTTCGATAATTTATAATCCCAACGCTATCTGTTTCAGCGCAGAAGAAACTGCCATAGTTTTGTCACGTATTAAATTTCTCAGAGTGGCTTATCTATGCCCTAAATAGTATATTATTTAAAGTCAGTAAATTACTAAACGTTTACCTTTACTGTTTAGTGCTCAAGTAAGCCTGTAGAAGATATTTAATACCCAGAGCTTATTTAAAGCAGATACCAGCTCTCTTATACCACGGCTCACACCTTATAGAAATGCGAGGTAGAGCAAGCCATACTGACCATGGGAAAGACCACGCTCTTTCAGAATGCGAGCAGGAAATAGCAGTAACATGTTTCAGAGTTTCGAAGATAAGTGACGAGAATCGGAGACAATTTTCTCTGGTAACGAAGCATTCCATCTTAGTCCTCAAGGGTGACAAAGAATCCTGTTTCTTTAGCGAGAATAGATGTAGGTGTCAGTGGACCACAGCATCCAATTACTATCAGGTGTATAGTGTGCGTGTTTGTCAATTCTACTTGAAGTTTGAGAAAGCAAAATTGTAATGTCCGATATGAATCAAAAATTCATAGTGTCGAAAGTATCGAAGAAAGCTATACATTTTACTTCTATACTAAAATACTTTTAAATGCACTCACTACACAATAGGACTTTTTCTCAAAAAGTAATTTTTCAATATTATAAGATGGACGTATTCGTTAATTTAGTTGACATCAAAATTATAATCACTTTGTAACACATTGCTTCATATTTAAGAACCGTGGTATCTCTAACAGAAAAGCTACTTAATATTTAAGCTATTGCACGTGTTGATTATAACACCGCCGCTAAATAGTTAAAACTATATATTTTCAAGTATAATAAAAATCATAACAGAAAAAACAAATCGTGAACAAAAAAGATGAAATTCATACATTACGTTCAATACTAAATCCACAAAGGCCTAGAAGGCAACTATCGGATCGAGACTTTATTCGAGTACTTAATCTTTACTATATACCTATATACTATATAATTTCAAACAATATACTTACAAGTATATAAATTATAACATAAAAAACAAATCGTAAGCAAAACGTATTAAAACTCGTACAAAAATAACTACAATATTAAATACTCAAAGGTCTAAACGGCAACCTTTAGATCTTCGCGGAAATCCTTAACACCGTACGTCTTGGTGACCACCACTTGGAACGAATTACACTCGCAGATGTAAGAAGCTAGGCGCGTAAGGCTCTGACGACCGGAACCTCCTGGGATTTCATAGTTTTATTGAACACGTAAATATTCTAAAAAGATGTGGTTGATGGCGATGTATCTATTATCCCAATTTGTCCCGCGGGTATCATAAGAGGCGTTTATGGGAAGTCTTAAAAAATCTCATGGCTCCCAATAGATGGTCCTATAACCATCTCGATTACATTAGGCGAGACGTCTAGTAATACGAGTGTTAGCTCGCCTGCGTGGTACCTATATTATAGCTTTAGCACGAATGAGTCGGCTCGAACGGAGAAGAACCACGCTCTCACAGAATACCAGCATAAAATAGCAGCTTAATACTGCTGTGTTTCGTATGGTGAGTGTAAAGAACCGGAGACCCGTTTTACTGGAATCGAGGCATTCCATCTTAGCCCTCAGGGGGGACAACGCATCTGCATTTTGATTCTTAATCGAGGTTAAATGAAGATGTCTATAGGCCACAGCATCCACTTACCATCAGGTGGACTGTGTGCTCGTTTGTCACCCTTATTCTATATAAAAAGGCGTGATAATTAAGGCAAATTTTGCCTAACATGGTGAAGTAAACCAGCAATGGTGAGGTAGACCACCAACGGCAAAATAAAATAGAATTACCGTTACAACCTACTAATGTCCACTGCTGAACACAGGCCTCCCCCATAGATTGCTTCGTAGAGGGGATATTTGCCACAGTTGCCACGCTTGGCAAACGGCTTAGCAACGGCAGCTTTTTTAGTCAGAATAATGGTGACAAACGAGCAGTTAGACCACCTTATAGTAAGTGGATACTGGCAGTGCATCGATATTATAGATTAATGTTTTATTCTGTATAGATTACATGCAATTCTTTTGAAAAATTTAATGTATTGTTTTTACTGCTACTTTTTGCTACTTGTTCGGAAAAAAACCTCTGTCCTGTGAAGAACCAGCAAGAAACCCAACGGGACTTTCTCTACTTCACCATTGGAACCGACGAAGTACACTCAATTCACGACAGAAACAAGCACATAGCACAAGCATAGTTTTCTTTGTTGCTTGATTGATTACACTTTTTTATAATTGTACGCAATGATAAACTTTATACTGCTTTTACATATTTATGTACAGTAAATTGTAAACAAATGTGTTAATTTTGTACATATATTTACAAATAAAAGTATTTCTACACTCGTTTGCAAACCTAGCACGATTGGGTAGTGATATATACTAGGAACAGTGACTGTTTACCATCGAGTAGGCTGTTCTCTCCTCTCCCTCCCTTGTATCCAATCAATCAAGAAACAAACTAATTGAAAATGAATTGAAAGTAAGAAAGAAAATTTACACCGAAACTCACCAATGCCCACACACAGCATGTTGCCCCTCGGTTGTGAGATGACGCGCGCTATCCGACAGACGTGCTCTATCGCGTCCTTGAACAGCACCAGGTCCATCTTCACCACCCCTGGGCTGCTGTTATATTCCTCCAGCTGGTTCGTGACGTACCTGCGAGTCAGATATTTCTATACATACCATACCACCTAGATAGTTTGCGGTTGACCAATCTGCGATTTTCCGCATTTCTGTCTCGCGAGACAAAATACTATATTTTTTTAAATTGACATACAAACTTTTAATAAGTGGCCACTACCTGGACAACCACAACCACCTTCAAGCAAAGAAGACTAGAGATGCGTTGTCACCTCTGAGGACTAATTGCCGGACTCCACCAAAGCGGAGATGTGCGGAGATGTCCAAAGCGGAGACAAGAAGAGATGTTTTTTAGCTAGGGTGTATCCACCGAAGCTGTTCGAAGATGCGTGCTGGCTAGACTGGAGGGGGAATGTGTGCCGCCTAGAGTGGAACTGTGCTGCGTGCGGCGAGCATTGAATGGCGCAGCTTAGCGAGATCTGATACAAAAGGCAGACGTCTCAGTCATGTCACTATTACAAAAACCGTATCTTCTTGTACTTGAAGAAAAAGAAACTAGAGTCTGAAGTCATTGCACGCCGCTAACATCCCCTTCTCGTCTCCGCTGCGCCGTCGCCAGCTTGCAAGGCACAGCTCACATCTCCGCTTAAATCGCGCCATACAAATATGATATATCTCCGCTCAGTGATATCCACCGAAGCCGAGTGGAGACGTGATACGTGAAAAACTAAATTCTGTTGGTTGCTTAAAACACATCACCTCTCCTCTCGTCTCGTCTCTACTTTGGTGGAGTCCAGGCCTAAGATGGTATGTGTCACACATACCCTACAAATCAGACGGCAACGCAAGCACTATTGCCGGCAGAGATAGGAAAGGGTTGGTACCTATCCAGACTGATTCCTAGACAGAAAATTAGTCCTACAACCTAGTAATGCTACTTTCTTATGTTAATAGGAAAATAATTATTATAGTACGTGAGGGTAATATGGTCATCCGGTTAATATGGTCACTTTCATATAACTTAAAAACTACAGCCTTGTTTGTATATATGGCTTTGTGATAAGATGGCTTTTCATCAGTCCATCAAATAATAAAGGGTCAAAAGGGCACTGATTTGTCGACGCCATTTTGATATTAGACATTATAGTAAATATTTTAGTCGATTTTAGTATTGTGTAGTGTAATTAGTTCTTTTTGAATGCATTTTTAGATGTGTTCCTAATTATTGCCAAAGCTTGTTTGCAATTTTTTTTATATATTAGTTATAGTACACGACTTTGTGTTTTTATCTCTGTCCTCCTCCTAGTTTTGGTTTTATAGGGTTTTGGTACAGCTTAAGGTGACCACATTACCCTCACGTACCGTATAATTAAAATACTAAATTCGAAAATAAAAGGCTAGAGACGTATGTTACTAAAATTGCGATAAAGTCGGACAACAATAACCTATTAACTTAACCTAGTGTGAATAAAACTTATAAGTTATGTATCCTCGTAGAAGTTAAGAAATTCTGTCGCCAAGGTGCGCTTTAGGGCAGATTTTTCAATCCGTCAGTTAAAAGTTATTTATGAAATAAAATATAACCTGACTGAAAATAAAAGTAAAACCATTGAACTACTTTGTTCCTAAACTGTAATTTTAAATTTGTTAATGTTGTAACTTGCCTGAGGATTGAAAAATCAGCCCTTAATGTAGGTACTATTAAAAAAATATCGGATTCGATGCTACGAGTATCACTTAGTGGACCTTTTTTCCTAAGGTTAATTAGTTGGGCAACAATCTTTTTATGGCCTGCGGATAATTGTTTCTAGTGTGGATATTTTATTATTTTATTTATTGAGGATAGCAACACCTTCTAAATACTAACAATTATTACTTAAATCACTGTAAATTATTATTGTTGTTTATTATATAATAAAAATCCAATTAGAGTTATCGACATGATGCCGTTTTTGGCATACAATTTATGTACCTATGTAAAACGCCTCACTATACAGTATAAATTTATAATGTAACGCCGTTTTCTGACTTGTCGGTGCGGGAGCAGTGCGGATTCGTTTCGCTCGGTATACGCGGTACCGAAAGCTTGCCGAAAGCATATATTTTAATGCGCGTCTTCTAATTGGCGCGCTATGTGCGGGAGCGGGTAGGGATCGTTTCGTTTTACCGCGTGTAGGGATGCATGTTCAGGCGCAGGCGACATTTATCACACACGATCGTGCAAACAAGATGGCGGAGCGAGACATTGACGTCGCTATAGTACTAGAAATTGAAAAGTATTTTTCGTGAGCAAACACACATTCTCTATATTTTGCTTTGTTAACAAATTCAAAAGCTCTTCGTAAGTTTTTTTTTGACATTCTATACATCAATAAAAATGTTTCATCATCTTGGGAAAGTTCTTGGGCCGCAACAAAAAGTCGGCGCCAATAACGTTTATTTTTTACGTAGGCGATAAACATAATAACACGCCAAAATATCGTCATTACTCGAAGAAGACATCCTCGGTACTGCAGGATTTTATACCGATAGGTGAGTAGCTGAACGCAACGCAGTATCGTTTCGGTACAGACTTTACACATCCCGCACCGCTCCCGCACAGATAAATCAGAAATAAAATTTTATTTATAAGCCTTTTTTTAATTTTAATCGATATTGTTATGGGAAACCCACATTCATCCTCAATTGGGAATCAAAATGTAGATGCGATGTCACCCCAGAGTATTAAGGTAAATGCCACGTTTCCAGTAAAAAAAGGGTCTCCGGTTCTCTACACTCACCATGCGAAACACAGTAGTGACCTCTTTAAACTGTGGTATTATACTGCAATTTCACATAGGATTACGATCTAACAGTGTCCTGTTATCTTTCCTCAGTCGATCATAATATAGCTGCAGCATGGCTCTACCACAATAAAAATACTTAAAATTATTACTTTCTCAAAGCCTCAGGGTCGTTCATATCATCATATACTTCGTACGGGTTGAGGAAGTGCCCGAAGATTGGAGGACTCTTGGAGGGGCATAGGGCGTGGAAGGTCAGCTCAAAGTGTTTGCCCAACATTTCACCCATTTGATTCATGAACCAGTCGCGGTCCCTGAAACATCACAAATCATATTATTAACTTTTTCTTATAGTATCTCACACAGTTCACCTAGTGAGAAGTGGCTGTGGCCCATAAACGTCTAAAATGTATCCTCAATTAAGAATCAAAATGGCAATGTCACCCTTGCGGACTAAGATGGAATGTCTCGTTTCCAGCAAAAAGTGTCTCCCGTAACTTCTCATTTCTTCATCATCAGCCCATAAAAATCCACTGCTGTATCCGGCCGTCTCCTGTTGTATGTTGAGGATTTGCCTTAATAGTCACGCTTCGACAGTCGTATAGAAGTTTTTTTTTTACATAGAATAAGTGTGACAAACGAGCACACAGTCAACCTGATGCTAATTGGATGCTATGGCCCACAGACATCTACATTTATCCTCGATTAAGTATCAAAACGCAGATGCGTTGTTACCCCTGAGGATTACGATGGAATGCCACGTTTCCAGTAAAAAAGAAACACAGCAGTAAGTATTAAGCTGCTATTTTACGGTGGTTTTCTGTGAGAGCGTGGTCCTTCCCCGGCCGAGCGGACCCATTCGTGCTACAACCTATAGCTGCAGCATGGCTCTACCACGGTTAAAACGTTGTCAAACGTTCGCAATACGGGACTGTTTTTGTCTATCGACGGTTTTTGTATCTAATGCCTGGCATTGAACAAGATGATGTGCCGTCATCAAATATTTTTCTGGTATTTCACATAACCACATCTTAACGATACCCACGTGTAAATGATAAATTCTTCTACATTACCACCACTAAGCAGAACTAAATTTAGATTATCCTATCTACAGCATATGCTATAAGAAAGATTAGAAGTCGCACCAATGTTGAGACAGCTCGAGTAGTTTATTATAGTTACTTTAATAGCGTGATGTCTTATGGAATCTTGCTATGGGGTAATGCGACTGACATTGAAGCCATATTTGTTTTAAAAACCTCTCCACCTCAGCAGCCCGCCGCCCGCAGGCAACCGCCAGCGGCACGGCGCCCACCGCCGCCCCCACCGCCGACCCACCGGCTGCAAAAATATTGCAGCCGCCGCTAAAGGTATATCACGCTGGTCGTATTCAATACTCTTTACACAATTGGTTAAACGTAACAATGGATCCCCAAATACGGAATATAGTAAAGGGTTATTCGTCAATTTTCACTCGAACTCCTACCCAACTCGTAGAGCCCGATAATCCTCCCGGTTCCGAGACCGAAATGTTGAAATTGATCAAGCAACTTAAACGCTTAGGATCAATTGTGCCATGTACCGATTGTGATGGTCAATTTATATTTCCGATATTTCATATTCCTAAATAAATGGGTCATATAGCTTTATTATTAATTTGAAGTCACTTTAAATTATTATCTGAAGATTCATTAATGGCAACAATTGATCTTAAAGAAGCTTATTTTTTTGGTTCCCGTTCATCAATCTTCTGGAAAGTACCTACGATTTCGTTTCAATAATAAATTGTGTGAATTTACTTGCCTCCCGTTCGGCTTGTGTACAGCTCCGTTCATTTTTACGAAATTGATGAAGCCAGTTTTGACACTCTTACGCCGTAAAGGCTATAAATTAATAGCGTATTTAGATGACGACTATAACTCGTGTTTAAATTCAATATTTAATTAATTCGTTCTCTAGAGCTTTTTGTGATAAATTATGATAAAAGTGTTCTAATACCTAGTAAGATATGTAAATTTCTTGGATTTTTATTGAATTCACAACATATGACCTTAAAATTACTATCAGAAAAACGTAAAATTTATAAAATGATTAAGAATATGTCTTATAAATCAGAAGTGAAGATAAGAGATTTTAAGCAGCATGTCCAGCCGTAGCTTATAGCTGGATGAATACCAAGCGCTTTGAGAGGGAAAAATATCTTGCTCTCTTAAAATACAAAGATATGACGCAGACATAAAAGTCAACCCCTTGTTAAAAGATGATTTTTTATGGTGGAAAACAAAAATAAATTATGCAAACAATTCTATTAGAACAAGTTATTTTCAATTAGAAATTTTCTCCGATGCATCACTCACAGAGTGGGGAATATTCTTCAACGGAGAAATAGTAAACGGATTTTGGCCACAAAAAGAAAACGAAAAACATATTATATATATTTAGAACATGTAGCAGCCTTTATGGGACTAAAGTGCTTTTGTAACATTACCAAATCTGATGTTTTGTTAAAAGTTGATAACACCACTGCCATATCTTACATTAACAGGGTGGGTGGCATACAGTTTCCACACTTGAATGATGTAACTCGAGAGATATGGCAGTGGTGCGAACGAAGAAAGCTTGTCATATTTGCGTCATATATAAAATCTAGGGACTATATTGAAGCTGACAAAGCCTCAAGATATTAGAATATTGATACGGAGTGGGAATTGCACAATTCTTATTTACGAAAAATAGTGATAGAGCTTGGTCAGCCAGAAATAGACCTATTTGCCTCTCGAATTAATAAAAAGTGCTTGAAATTCGTATCGTGGAAACGAGGTCCAGATGCTTTTAACATTGACGCATTTACCTTAAAATGGGATAATTATTTTTTCTACGCCTTTCCTCCATTTTCAATGATACTGAAGAGCATTAGAAAAATAATTAATGATAAGGCGACCGGCACATTAATAGAACCTTATTGGCCAAGCCAACCTCGGTTCCCGCTATGTATGTCTTTGACTATTTCTAAGCTATTATATTTGACCCTGATGAAAAAACCTTACTTTCTCCTTCCAGGACTGTTCATTTTTTATGGCCCAGCCTTACCCTGGTGTGCGCAACGTAATCCGGGAAGCGTTTGCCAAACAATTAAACTATTTACATAATGATTCAGTCGTTATCCAATAACACAATGCGGCAATATAATACGGTGTGCAAATTATGGTTTTCTTTTTGTAAAAACAATAACTTAGTTTTTTTCAATGTCTCGGTTCATATATTTATAGGATTTCTTACAAAATATTTTAAAAGTGGCGCTAAATAATAAATAAACACATTAAATTCTTTTCGATTAGCTTTGTCACTTATATTAGGCACAAAAACTTGCGTAAATGCTATTGTCAGAAAATGTTTAAAAGGTGTTTTCAGAACAAGATCTAATTTACCCAAATATCAAACTTCATGGGATCCAAATTTAGTTTTATTCTACCTTTCTAAGAAGAGCCCTAACGAGTCACTATCTCTAGAAATAATTACTAAGAAACTCGTAACTCTGCTCGCGTTGTCAACTGGACAACGTGTTCAGGACGCAGACACTAATCGAAATTAATAATATATCATTCAATGAAAATAGTATTAACATTGTTATAGACGGACTTATTAAAACATCAGCATCCAATAGGATGCATCCGGAATTGATAATTCCATTTTACAAAAAACAACTAGCAATTTGCCCAGTGAAAGCCCTTTCTGATTATATAAAGAGAACAAGAGCCCTACGGGAGGAATCAGGTTCAGATAAGTTAAATTTTAACTATTAAAAAACCTACCAGAAATGCCAGTGCACAATCTTTAAGTCGCTGGATTAAACAAATCCTTAAGGATAGCGGCGTTGATATTACCACTTATTCGTCACACAGTACGCGGTACGCGGCATGCATCGACATCGGCAGCGAAGCACGCGGGTGTCTCCATAGATGTCATAAAGCGTACAGCGGGCTGGTCCGACGCTTCTCTTTGTTTTGCCGAGTTCTACAACTTACCGTTAAAAGATGGCCAACAAGACAGAGCTTTCGCTGATGCAGTATTTAATAGGGATGAATGATTTAGTCCTAAGCATAACTAAAATTGATATATTTAAAATGTTAATCAGTTATCCACAGAATATGTGATTCTTTTTGCGTTGTTGAATTAAATATACGCTTGATCCTTTTCCATAGCTTTTATTTTTATTTGTGCACTCTGCAATTATAAGCACTAAATATCTACATAGTTGTTAAATCTCCTAGGATGCAGCAACGAAGTATAATTTATGGTTAATGGAACTTCAACCAAAATTATACGAGTTGCTGCATCCGTAGAGATTTAAGACCCCCCCCCCCCCCTACATTAAAAACCCTTAATAATTAATTGCAGAATGACAAATTCGTTTTTACTCTGAAAACGAATGATCTGCTCTGCCGGGCCGGTAGGCTGACAGTAGCTTACAAAAATCAATGGACAATCTTTTTACTATTTATTTTTCATTTTTAGTAAAAATAACATCTAAAATTTGTGTGATGATGCAGTACCACAGAAAGCGAACTACATAATTTTTAAATCTCTACGGATGCAGCAACTCGTATAATTTTGGTTGAAGTTCACTTAAGGTAAATTCCACTAACCATAAATTATCAATAAAATTGTTCCGGCTAATCTCCGAATGGCAGGACCGATTTTGACGTAACTGTCTCTGGTTTAACGATGTTATAAAGAGCAACTTAGACTACTTTTATTTTGGAAAAATAATTAGGGTTCCGTAAAAAAAAAATCGTGAAATCCAATCGTAATAAATTCCACGCGGATGAAGTCGCAGGGAACTGCTAGTCTACAATAATTATGATTTTTACACGACTTGAACTACCGAACGCGTTGGTAGCCACGCGATCGGTAGTTGAAGCAATAGTATTTCTCCTCGATTCATTTCTTACTTCCCAGAGTGGTATTATTGCCATCATTTAAATCTTACGCAGAAACTTCACACTATTGCCGCAATGCTGCCAACAGTAATAACATACTTTCTATAAGTTTAATTTTAAAATACCAGTGGATTAATATATAGCTCAATATTGCGAGAATTAAGCGGTCCTACGACAGTTTTATGGAAAAAAAAAACATTTTCTTAGGATGACGAAGGATTATTTCTTTTATTTAAACACTCCCCGTCACAAAGTTCATATTCATCATTACATCATCCTACCCCAAGGAATGTCACAAAGCACGGTCCTCCGCCACCAGCATCCATCGACTTCCTGCATGTCTTACCAGTTCGTCACTCCATCTAATAGGGAGCCGCCCCACACTTCGCCGTGGGCGCCTTCGTACGAGGCTGCCACTCAAGAACCTTTAGTTCACAAAGTTCATATTCACCAAAGAACAAATACCCACAAAACATTTACACTCCTGTCAGTGTCATTGATCCTTACTTAATGTCTAAATATACTCACTTTTCTTCAGTAAGTCGGTCGTAGAAGACCCTGAAACACTCGTGGATCCAAAGTCGTAGGAACCGCGGCTTGGTGTTCTGATAATCCTTGTTGCTTCTTAACAGACCCTGATAAAGAAATATTCATAAATTCGTTACATACTATCAAAAATCCACTTTTGTACACCCCTCCTCCATAGATAACCTCATAGGGGGAATATTTGCCATAGTTGCCACGCTTGGCAAGCTAGTTGGCAGCCACAGTTTTTTTTAAATTTATTGTTAAGAAGACGCTGCTGCCCAGGTGCTTCTTATTTCTGTCGTCATTTACGACACCCACGTTACGACAGTAGGTATAGAGTGATGGATATAGAGTAGTGGATATTCTAACACTACCACTACATAGTAAGATAACTAAGTATAAATGAAATTAAATAATAGATTTAGAAATATGATATAATGCCATTGTCATTTTATTTTTTCATTTTTCATTTCAATAGAGAGCACTGTGTTCTAGTCTTTTTTTATAGCATTGGGTGACAAAAAAGCACACAGCGTGTGGGTGGCCATAGACATTCACATCTTATTCTCATAAAATCAATGCAAATGCATTGTCACCCCGAGTTGACAACGCATCCCTATAGCCTTTTTGCTACAAAAAACTGTTTGAAGTTGGCTGTAGGCGACCATGGACTATAGTAAAAGACCTCTATATACACAAGTGCGCGCCACCATTGTACGTACCGGGAACTAAAATTGACATAATACGCCAACGTCTGTTAAAATATGTGGAAATAAAATATTTTGTGTAGTTTGAATATATTTAATTTTAGTTATATAATAAGAATTATTTTTAGTAATAATGAGATCGTGCGTAATTTGCAAAACTCGTTACCAAAAGGACAGTGGGATAACATTCAACATGTAAGTTAATTTTCAGCTAATATTAAATATAATTAAACTATTTGATAATAAAGGTACATAAAAATTTGTAACTTATCTTAATATTGTAATTATCAACATGTTTGACGTTATATTACAGAGTTTTGATAAACAATAAAATTCAATAGGGTTATCAAGTTCTTTGTCCACAATACTTATCGATGTTCTTTTCTACCTACATCAGTATACAACGACGCCGACAACAGATAATTATCAAATATTACTGTTGTTATTGATCCACAAACTCTAGAGTAACAATACCCTGTATTGGCTACTCCACGTTTGTGTTGAAAAAACGCAAACTAATTTATCTACGAGTAAGTCCAAAGAGTAAACATATTCAAGAGTTAGTTACTCTGGTGTAACATGGTATTTTGTTGAATTCACCCATAATAGCATATTTTTATTACTTTATAATGTTTTTATTATAATTATTATAATATGATATTCAATAATATGGTATTCTTTAATATATGTTGTTCCGTCACAGTTCTTTAAACAATATCATCTGAAGAGCTCGTGTCAAGAATGTTTAGAGACGATGGCAGGAGCCCCGACAGTATGATTTTGAATACTTGGTAGAGAGAAATAAAGCTTTAATGTGTGCGATACTACTCGCAAAGACACTTTGGCAGACTTTCAACTCAGGGGTATACCGTTTAAAATAAGGGCGGCATCAAAGGCAACTGAACTAATAAGAAGCCCAAATACGAATCCTTGAAAGATACAGATTACATATCTGTTCAATTTGCTGTAGACTATGGGTCTGTGGGATTCACGTGCGATGAAGTTCCTAAAGAAAACTATCCGCGACGAGTGCTGCCAATTTTCTCGATGAAAGGTTAAGTATAGCCATTTAGAAAATTAGGAGTAGGATTTCAGTTCTCAGTTTGTTTTTCTTTTATTATAGTTTTTTAATATTGTAATTTGAATTTTAAAAGAGAAGTTGCGGTTAACGCATAACTAAATAATTCAAAGTTTATATATTTTCTTCTATCTTGCGAGATAGTCCCTGCGCATTGCTGCCGCGGAAGAAATAATTGTAGAAATATCGTTTTAAATTAGTAGTAGGTAGGTAAGTAGGTAGTAGGTGGATGCCGTGTCACATAGACATCTATATCTATCCTCGATTAAGAATCAAAACGCAGATGCTTTGTCACCCCTAAGAACTAATATGGAATGCCTCGTTTCCAGTAAAAAGGGTCTCCGGATCTCTACACTCACCATACGAAACACAGAAGTGTTAAGCTGCTATTTTACGCTGGTATTCTGTGAGATCGTAGTCCTTCCCCGGTTGTGCCGACCCATTCGTACTACAACCATAATATAGCTGCAGCGTGGCTCTATCACGTATTAAATTTTGTTAGGATTTAGGAACGATAATACAATTATTGAAATTAAATGATCTACAACTTTCAAATAAATTGTCGCACGCCACCTAGTGTGAGTTAATTGTAATATGCCTATAGTAGCGCAAATGCAAGTTATAAGTTGACAAAAATTTTACTGCAAACTGATGAACGGTATGGCAATGCATAAAATACGAACAAACATTAATTTTATATATTACAAGAAATAGTTTATTCTGTCTATACACAGACCTGTAATATTAGGCATTATTTTAGCAGCAGAGTACTTTTCTATAGTACTAGAACGGAAAGAACGTTTGACAATAAATTATTTGCGAAATTAATTTTCATTTTGTATACTTACCCCAGTTGAATATTTTCCAGTACTAATTAAATATTTAAAGCCTTGCTAATGAACCAACATATCCAATGTTGACACTTGGAGCAAAATCCGTTCTGTAGTTAAGAATAAAAAGTAGATAGACCAACGCAGCGTCGATCTTGGTTTTATATGAGGTATAAAGCTTGCACCTAAGGTCTAGGTATTAATTGGTACATATTTATGGTGTGGTATTGTATTATTATGCTACATAAATAGAATGGAAGTTACAGGTAGGCCTGGGTGTAGAATTTTTATCGATATGTTTTATCACACTGTCTTATCTCTATTATTAGTTCCGTGGACGTTCACTTCTGCTGTCAGCGCCAAAATGGCGAAAATTAAATCACCTCATTATCTCACGGTGTACTTACAGTTCATTGAAAGAGGTCAGTGACTATAGTAGACTCTTACCTTCATATGGACCGTAAGTTTGTCTGTCATTTCAGTTTTTAAATAAAATATAGATGTTATATTTAGTAATAACGTCTCAGAAAATATATTAGGTAAACTATAGACGTCCGGTACTCGCGTACGGTGTTGGGAGGGGAAGGGCGAGGGGAGGTAGTCATGAGAAGCTCCCACTAGCCTTCCCCCCGTTGCGGAAATGTATAGTTTATGAGTAATAATTTTTTATAGAATTATAACCTCACTATTTTATAAATAAGGAATATTGACACAAAGTTACTTCTGCAACGGCCGTACGGTATTGGGAGGGCGGAGAAGGGAGGGGGAGTCATGGGAAGCCCCCCCTTCTCTTCCCCCGTTGCGGAAATGTATAGTTTATGAGTAATATTTTTTTTTGTAAAATCATAACCTCACTTTTTTATACAGGAATATTGACGCAAAGTTACTACTGCAACGGCTTCGGCACTGCGGGAAGTGCAGCCCCTACGCCCTTGCGTAGCAAATCACAGGCACCCATGCTGGCCTCCACTTCCACCTCAGCCCTAAGGCTCGCTTAAGTGCCTGCGATTTTCTACAGCAGGGCGGGGGCTGCTCTCCCTTCGTACCTACGGCTTTACAAAAGCACTCTAGGGGTAAGGCAGACAAGACTATGTGGAGTCGGGGTGTGCTAATTCGGTTTTAGAACCGATTCAACTAATCTTATCTATAAAGTCTGGTTGCCCTAAACTTTGCTATGATAATGGTAAATGAAATAATGTAATGTGAATTGCTATAATTTTGTTTTCTGAAAAACGTCTTGACTGTTCTCCACTGCGACTCAATTTGTTGTATATAAGTTCCAAATGGATTGTCTTTCTACAACCACAAATGGATTATCTGGTTCCGAGTAATTAACTTTTAAATGAGTGTATCTGTGTTAAAAAAATAAATTGACATATTTGCGTTTCGTTACATGCAATTTTTAGAATATTTTTATCGTAATTAATTCAAAAGGCATTTCCGAAATCCAAAAACAGTGTAAATTGTTCGAGCTTAACCCTGACAATCCTCTTAAATTTAAAACAAAATTAAAAAATCAAGTACCGGACATCTACTTCATAATACGAAACAAATTGATATATTTGCGTTTCGTTATAACACGATTTTTAGTGAAATTGGTTTTTATCGTAATTAATTCAAAACGCATTTCCGACATCTAAAAACAGTGAAATAGGTTCAAGCTTAACCCTAACAAGCCTCCTAGACTAAAAACATTATCAAAATCAAGTACCGAATGTCTATAGCCAACCCAATATATTCATTATATATTCACTTAGAAGATTTGTATTAAAATGTAGTTTACCTGAAATATCTTAGAGATGTCTCTCAAATTAAACAAATAGTGCATTTTGCTGGGCGTCGGTAGCAGCTTGGCTTCAATGATATGGAAGAGGTCAATCGTTGCCAGAAGCACCACCTTGCCTATAAACAGATATAGTAAAACCAATGTTAGATAACATATCTGCATGTGTTATCTATAAAAAAGTCAACTATGAAAATTTTTGAATAAAACTTGTGTTTTCACGAATTTTCTGGCGCTTACTAAATTATAAGTTGGTAAGCTTACATATAATGATTTCTTATATTTACGCGAACACGCGAACATTTAAATAAAACTATTTTTTATGAATTTTACCGCGTATATTTAGCGTATATTAAAATTATTAATCTGGTGGTAGCCGTGGTTAACTATGACATTGGGACGTCGAACACTTCTGTCCCCCCGTGACCATGGATGCTGTAAAGTACTCATAACGATGGGAATATAAAATAAATTAATATACGCGATAAAAACTAGTTTTATTTAAAGTTGGTGGTTTTTAAATTTGAGTATAAATCAAATTTAGACTTAGACGTCACCATCCATACCGGTTCGCAAAAACTACTTGTAATATAATCAATACAATTCAATAGTAAAATAATATTTTATCTTAAATATCACTTACAATATATTAAGGCTATATATATATAGAGTATAGATTACGAACCAAATTTTGGTATAATATTTTTGATTATGACCTTAGATTTTATTAAAGGAAAACACGATAACATGTAATTATCTCTCTTGTTGGTTGTAATTGATTTTAGATAATTTGTGTACGTGTTAGCTTAATTTTTGCGTCGCAAATGCATGCATATATATAATAATAATATCCTCCAGACCGAATTTCGGCCACGGTGGCCAGCCTCAACGGAGGCTAGCCATCGGCGCAGGACAGGATTATAGTGCCCAAGTGTACGCGCAAGCACAGGTGCACTCTCTATTCCCTCACTCTCATAATCCAATGGGACGGTACAGTGACAAGACCGGAGAGAGATCAGGCGTAGGACCAACTGCTTTACATACTTTCCGAGGCACGGGGGTGAGACACCGCCAACTTCCAACCAACAACCACTAGACCAACGAGGCAGTCATATATATATATATATATATATATATATATATATATATATATATATATATATATATATATATATATATATATTAATATGTAAGTATCTATAAGTATGTATATAAATCATGTCGTACACAGAGATGTGCACCTTCTGAGAAGCAACTAGTTATGTTATAAAATAGCCACATTAATAGAACAACATGGCTTAGGAATAAAGAATAAAATCGCTAACTTTTTTTTCACATTTTATTTATTTTACCAAAGTAACTCATTCAAATAATATTGAAACTGGACAAATAATTAAGAACGATTTATTAAACTGCTCGGAAATTGTTTTGTATGACACATTTAAAAAATCACAATAATATGTAGCGCGGAAAATTTAAAAAGCAATTTAATACATTTTTAACTAAAATTAATAGTCAATAGCATATCCACGGCTTTCAATTACAGCTTTACACCGGCGAGGCAATGACTATTAATTTTTGACATTTCACAAGAGAAATAGAGTTCCATTCTTCTAAAAAACATCGTACAGCTCTCTTAAATTCCCACACTGTGTATTTGAAACATTTTTCTTTATGTCTATCTATCTTACTACCTATCATATCTCATCTATATCCTACGAACCACAGATTCTCTATTGGGCTTAGATCTGGACTGTTAGCCAGTCTAAGAAAAACTTCTGTAATCCTTTACGGTGCGTGCAGTGTGCTTTGGATCATTGTCTTGCTGAAGCGTCTAAATAACCGCTAGAACGTCTTCAGCATAAGGTAACATTGTTTCTTCCAGTATATTTTTGTATTGAAACTGATGCATGTTACCTTCTATCAACTTTACAGGTCCAACACCATGTCTAGAAAAGTATCCCCAGATTTTTCACATTTCCACCACCGTGATTTAATGTAACTGCCGTGTACTTAGGGTTGAATGCTGTATTCGGGGGACGTCGTACACATCCGTATTTTTTTTTACTTACGTTATCACCCTTTTTATTTTTACGTATATAATATTTTATATTATAATAATAAGTTACAGTTACTTAGCGGTCAGCTGCCGTAGAGTCTACATTACCTGAAAAAGCCTCGTGTAGAGGCGAAACACATGTCGTATTATCGTCGATGGTGTGTCTTACCTGGAATAGTGGAGTTGGGAGTAGTGGTGCTGGGACTAGTGGTGACCGAGTTAGCGCATGCAATTGAGGGAGGGCGGGAGGTGCTCTTCAATCCAGGTAAGACACATCATTGTATTTATTTAGCGGAAGGTTGCAAAGAATTTATATTTTTATTTTTTATTATAATGGATTTCCGCAAAGTAACGTCTGATTCTATCAATTATATAAAATTTGTAATGAAAGTTTTTGAGTGAATATAATTAATCATTTTACGTAAATAATTTCGAATAATATATAGAAATATAATAGTGATTTTCACGCTGCCGACATCCGCTTGGTATATATTTTTTCGTAATCAAAATACAATAAAATCTTCTTATAATGAAGTAAAACCTGACTTTTGTTTAGACCACAGGACAAAGAATTTTGTATAGATTTTATAATGCCAAACTTCTTCATAGAAAAGTTGTCTGTAAATATAAGGTTTAATGGTTTAAAGTGCTGTGGGTGGGTCGCATAAGACCGGATATGTCTGACGCATGCGACTGTATGGGATTTTTATGGGGATTAAGGGTTAAGTTATAAGTAACTTGCAATGCAAATAATTTTACAATAATGATTTGATTGGACAGCCCTATATTATATACCGTGACGATTTAGTCGGTCGTATTTGGGAATCATACAAAATTAGCCGATGCAAAATATTTTTTCTGGAGTACTGTACAATTATTACAATTGTTTATTTTAACGTTTATTATAACATGCGTGTGATTATGAATTTCGTGTCTACTGTGTACGAAACCGTAAGTAGGTATATATCAAGTGCGTGGTATGATTTAGATGTGGAAGTGATAACTCACCGACGGTCTTGGTCTCCTCGTCGAAGTCGGCGAGGTGCTGCGCCAGCATGGTGCCGAAGATGTTGGCGAGCTGGGGCTCCGCGGGCGACGGCAGGTAGAACGCGTGGAAGTGCGACAGCAGGCGCGGCGGCAGCGCACTGCGCGCGCCGCCCTCCGGCCCTGCTGCGCCGCACACCACCATGCCCTGCCACCACCAAGTGCTCGCACCATTGTTCTCTCAATCACGGTTAATGAACTTACGCTCACCAGATATTGCTGGCTGGGATTAAGTTGAACTTATTTATTACGCACAATGTTATCATCATTGAAATTTTATGATTTAACTTTGCGATCTTTTTTGGTTAGGTACACAAAACACCGCCTCAGTGCAGATTTCTTTATTTTTTTAACATGTTTTTAATTTAATAATTTCTTATATTTTACTGGGCACTACACATTGATTAAAACTCTTCTTATGTATTATATCGTGTTGAATTTACTTTTTTAATTTCCGACGTTTCGGGTGCTTTCCACCATCCATGGTCACGGGGGACTGAGGTGACTGACGTAGCAATGTCAGTGTTAACCCGAAGTACCTTCAGCTTTTTAATTATTATTTATGATCTGATATACGCAGAATGAATCTACTGTGTATTGAAGTCTTGCAGTGGTACGCTTGGGTTTAGTTTTAATTTTATTAATTACAGGATCCCAAGCAGGTGGTAGTACCCAGCCTCCTTCTCTATTAAAATTAAGATGTTTTTGTTTTAATTTCAATAGCTTCACGTATCATCCTTGGTACGAATCGATGTTCTTTCGAGAGGATCACAAACTGCAGACTTTCCGGAACGTTGATACCTCACGTCAGCTATATGTCCTTTTACGCGGTTTCTAATTGATCTTTTTGTTTGCGCTATATATATCTTTTTATAGACGAAGGGGCAAACGAGCATGTGGCTCACCTGATAACTGACTACTGCCGCCTATGAACAACTTCAACACCAGTGGAATCGCAGGTGCGTTGCCGGCCTTTAAAAAGGAGTGAGCTCTTTACTTAAAGGTCTCCAAGTCCGGAAATATCGCCGATGGTAAACAATTCCAGAGAGAAGTCGTACGAGGAAGAAAACATCTAGTAAAACGCACAATGGTGAATCACCAAGCTTCCAGATAATGAGAATGGTATCGGGAATTTAGGCGCGATGTGCGTTAGTGAAATTCGGTACGTGGAATTAACCTGAACAATTCTTCAGAACACTGCTCGTGGTAGATGCGATAAAAAATACAAAGGAATGAAAAATCCCTACGCAGCGCCAATGAATCGACCCGATCAGAAAAAATTTGATCGTCGACGATTCGAACCGCTCTGCGCTGGATGCGGTCAAGTGAAAGGAGCTGGTACTGTGGTGCCCCCTCCCCAAAGACGAGAACAGTATTCCATGTGAGGCCGAACTTACGCTTTGCAAAGTTGCAAGCGATATGCCGGCATAAAATACTGTCCCGGTCTGTTGAGCAAGCCAAGCTTTTTAGAGGCCAATTCGGCCTTTCCTTCCAAGTGACCGCAAAACTGCACACTATTCGATACGTCGACGCCGAGGATTCTGATGCTAGCTGCAGCAGCAAGGGGAGTGCCTTCAAACTAAGGAAATACGACATAGGGGTTCTTATAAGCGGTAACGCGCAAACTTGTGCAGCCGCCACTTACCATTAAGTGGACTAGTATTTATTTGTCATTTGTTTAAAAAAATATTGAAAAGATATTCAATTTGACAGTCCTAATAATGTAAAAAGTACGAAGTAAAGTTCATTAATCGTTACGGATCGTTGTGTTATTTTAATGTTAAAACGCGCTAGTCATTCATTATCATTATGTTGCATGCGCATTAAGACAACAGCAACAGCAAGATACATGACAACATTGTAAAAAACCTGTTATTAAAAAATAACACGTGAGTTTAATCAATTACTGACATGTAACCGTTATTGCCATCTTTACTGTCGACGCAAATCACCCAGAACGACTCCAATTTTGAAAAAACAGATAATACTTTATCACCATGAGATGTAACAGAAAAGGGTTCGCTTTAAATATCACGGGATTCGAGCAACCTGAGTTTGTAAAAAAAAGTTACGTGACTTCCTTATTTCCTACTAGGGTGGGGTGGTGTAAGCTTGCGCGGGCGATAAGATTGCGCACTCGTCTTTACTCGACACCGGTACGTAACACGCTGCCAACTTCAGTTGTGTTTTGATTGCTGATTGTGACGAAAGAAACCGGCAAGTTCAGGTTAGTTTAAAGTTTTTGTAGCCCCCTGATCAAATTTTTTGATATTCCTAATTCCGCTTCCTTCTGGATAGTAACGGATTAGAACTCCTTGTACCCATTTTAACTTTTTTTAATACTACGGTCTTTCTCTTGCACTCAACTAGTTACCATTACTATACATAATTTAACTAAAATTATACTTAGATAGATAGAAATATGTTATGTCAAAAAATTAGTAGGTAACTAGTTGAGTGCAAGAGAAAGACTGTAGTAGCAAAAAAAGTTAAAATGGGTACAAGGAGTTCTAATCCGTTACTATCCAGAAGGAAGCGGGATTAGGAAAGTGCAGATCCCGTACCGAGATGACGTCGCCAAGGCCTTTGTCACGCCCCAATTCCCCTGCCAGAAACGGAGCCTCTGTGGTTGCAGACGCTCGGAGCGTGGCGAACGCCTAATGATGTAATCCCCGAGGAGGACGATGACACGGAGGTTGTTTTGAGACAACGTGATAGCTTTGAGAGGGTGCTGGAGTAACTAAGCTTTCTAGAAAGCTCCACACTTGAACTTACTGCACATGGTCGGTCGGGGGCCGGTATTTGCTGGAATATTCTGGATGTTTCGGGGGAAAAGGTAGTTAAGGTATTTAAAGCCGTTGAGCGCCGCGATAGTTGCAGTATTGAATTGGCGATACGAGCGAAGCATTCGGAGTGAAATAAAGTGAACTAAAGTGTTAGTATGAGTGTGATTTAATTTTCAATTGGTGTTCAGTAATTAAAGTGTCAATTTTGGTAATTCTATCAGCAGTTTTTATTGTCACGAACCCTAAGCTCGTAACAGTATGTAATCCCCCTGCACATTCTCCGAAATATATCCTATATAATGCCGAGAGGCTGGCTACTCTGCCCCTGTGTACGTGATTGTCATATTAAAGTAAAAATATACAGTCCTTAGTTCGTAAACTATCAGAAAAACTTTTATAGGTAACTTCACTTTATACCTTAACATTCTTCCTCCACTGCTTCTGGCGGTGGAACCAATAGCCGTAATCTAGCCACAGTCTCACCAGCTCCAGCGGCGGCTGCGAGCCGTATTCATCCTTCACCGGCATATTGATGTCGTCCATGAACGCTATCATCTTTTTACCTAAGAAATATTTACTTCAGACAATTCCTAAGAACTAGCCAAAGGGGTTAGAAAAGTTTTGTTTTTACATCATACATGTATATGTAGGAAGGCAGTTAAATAGAATTAATTTACAATCACAAAATACACGAGTCACAGGTAATCAGCTATAAATTTTACTGAGACTAATTTAATAGCCGACAATAATAATTAATTCGTCTCCACGAATTAATTATCCGAATAGTCTAGGATGAGCTAGTAGCGGGATACAACTAGTGAACCGTGCTACACCAACGCCATGACTGCCTTAATGGCGTTTTTTTTTTGCGCCCGAAGCAAATATGGGCAACCCTCCGGAAAGCGGGGGAGGGAGGTTGGGAATGCTCATAGCATTCCACGCAGCCGGCTGCGTGGTTATGTGGTGACTTTTACCCACTAAACCCAACCTTTTTAGGAATTGGCTTAACGATCTGACTAGAGATCTCTAAGCCGTATACGAACGCGACCCTCCTTGGAAGAAAGGAGGGCGCAAGCGGCGAAAAGCCGCTTAGAAGAGCTTAACGGCGGCCGCTCCCTCCGTTTTATACAATCGAGACAAGCAGCTACCCGAGCGCCACTGCAGGTGCAATGCGTGTGTCAAGTGCGGTGCACGTGTTGTTTACAATAACAGAGGCCCTGCTGCACGTGAAATGGTGCAGGTACAAAAAACCGACATATACAAATAAATAAAGATAAAGTTTCAGTTTGTAATGTTAAAATAACAGGTTTTTAATAAATACATATGAGGTATTTACGGTACTTATAATTAAAAAAAATTTAATTTTTGTGTCTGTTTGTTTGTTCGGGCTAATCTTCGAAACGGCTGGACCGACTTTGACGGGACCTTCGCTGGCAGATAGCTGATGTAATAAGGAGCTTACGCTACTTTTATTTGAGAAAGAAAAATTAGAGATCTATGCAAAAACATTAAAACAGGATATTGTGAACAAAAGCCTATTCAAATAGGGAACATTTTACTTTAAATTATGCTTACGAAGTCGCGGGTACAGTTAGTTGTTAAAACAATCTTTAACATTAATAGAAAACTATAAAAATAAACGGAAATGACATAATATACTAACGTTGAGTCACGTGACATATCATTTATTTCATTCATTTGTATGTATTATTTTCCTATAAGTGTAAAGAATTGTAAAATTTCATTCTAATAGGTACAGCCTTCTCTGCGGGCTTAAAAAAATTACGCACTAAGTTACGGTTTACCCCGTTATTTCTTTTTCTTAATCGGCTGCGAGCGGGCGAGAATATTATTTCTTTGTTATGTTAACCTCGAACGTTATTTTGGACAACCTAACACTGATAACGTGACTAATAAAACCCTGTCATTATTTATATACGCACTTTGTCAGTGTGGTATGAAGTTAATGTTGATAAGCTTCTAACTTTATTTTGTATTTGCCTAAAAAACTTTTGATTTAGTAAATGAAAATACAACTGCGTGGCATATTTACCGTGCCAGCTACACGCTCAACCGGCGCCCAGTTGACGGTCTAGTGGTATATACTGGGTGAACTTTTTTCCGTCTGGAAAAAAAAGGTGAAACATGTGAACGGAGTAGACAGAGCCTATGGCACTGATATTTTACAAAAAAAATTAAAAAAAAATTGAATGAAATAAATTAATTGATTAAAATATGTCGAAATTTAAATCTACTCTAGCCAGTGACTACAGTAGCCAGTGACCAGTGACAAGGTCAAAGATACCTACTAAATTTATTGTTTTATTGCCGTTCGTGAAGTAGGGTGGATATGATTTGAATTTCGATAGATTTTAATTAATTTGTGTAATTCAAAATTTTTGTTTTCAGGTTTTATAAAATATCAGTGCCATAGGCTTCTACTCCGTTCACATGTTACACCCTATTTTTTTTTTCGGACTGAAAAAAGGTCACCCAGTATATACTACTAGACCGTTAACAGGGCGCCGGTTGAGTGGATGGCTGATACAGTAAATATGCCACGCAGTTGTATTTTCATTTACTAAATTAACGGTTTTTAGACAAATACGAAATAAAGCTACAAACTTATCGACATTATCCTATTATCCTATTTTTTCCAGACGGTAAAAAAGGTCATCCAATATAGAAGTATTTGATAATGTCATATACAAGAACTGCTTAACGTACTTAATAGTATAGAATAAGACGGTTGTTCAGCTGAGACTGACAAAAAACAGACTCTTTATAGAAATATAAAATCTAGGATACATTTTAACTTTATTAAAAGTCATACCTCCAGCAGGAACGTAGTTGCCCTTCGTCCTTTTCTCAAGTCGCGCTTCAATCATATCTTGTACGTTGGCGGCAGTCGTCTGTGCCGACATGTTTATGACTTGGCTGCTGTATCTATAAGAGATGAAAATTTATATCAGTCTCTTGTAATCAATAAAAAAGTAAGTGTAAGCCTATAAAAACTTATAGACCTCTCCACAGATTGCGTCAAAAGGGGGAATATTTGCCATAGTTGCCACGCATATCTGATATCTACCCTTAATTCCCAGTTGCCTCATCCCCCGATTATGGATATTTTTACATTGACAATAATAATATTAATCGTTTATTTCCAATCACAATGGCACATAAAACAAAAACATGCTTAGATTATTGTCTTATTTCTATAATATAATTATTCCAACATTGACCATTGTGAGAGAGCGGTACCTGTACTAGGATACCCTGTGTTACAGTGTTCCGACCCCCACACTCTGACTTGATTCATATATATATTGCTAGTACCATAATTATGTTAGTATAATTGACAGTCACCTTTCGGTGTGTGTGTGTGTGTGTGTGTGTGTGTGTGTCAAATGCTTTATTATAATATGTAAATTTTATTTACATTCTTTATTTATTGCATTGTAATTAATACACGGTTAATATCACGTTTTGTTAATAAATATGCCTATTCTGTTCTTAATTCTTTCAATTATTATACATTAAAATATACCTACATCGGTCTGGATCTATAACTCGTATAATGTTTGAAAGCAGCTTCTATTAGTATTATCACTCATGTATATCCTCCTTAAGATAATATCACCTGTGTCACTAACAATAAGATAGAATGCCTTGATGCCAGATGCTAAAAAGCTACCTTTTGTTACTTACTTTATGAAAAATCATACTAAGAAAGTTTGAGAACTTTAGATTTTCTTCTAAATCGCATAAGCGACTCATAGCCAATTCAGGTAATATAATAAAAGAATAGAATTGCACCTCTCAGGATCTAATTGCGCAAGTGTTCCTTGAATGAGGAAAGTTTTGCCGGTCCCTGTGGGACCTGCAATGAGCACTCCATGCCCGGCCTTCAGTAAGTCCAATGCTATGATCTGGATCCGGATGAATTCAACTGTGGGTACCAGAATATTGTGGAAGCCAAGACTGAAATGTAAAACAGATTATTTGCATTTAGGATAATATTAACTAATAATATATAATAACAGTCCATTTTAAATTTCTATCAGGAAACGTAAGGCCTTTTTTTTATTTCATTAAGTTGTACAGTATACGGCGGGCCCCACTATATGGGAGTGAAGACCAGTCGAATCAATGGATGCAAGTGGTGGCTAGATAGAGATAGGCAGGTATATGTTTTATAGCATTCCTTGGAGAAAGCCTTTGTTCAGCAGTGGACTTGAGAGAGACATATATTTATAAAACATTTACATAATTTGATCCCCATCAACGAGTGAGGCACATATCCAGGAGTTGACTCATGAAGAATTGATAGTTTCTTTTTAATTAGTTTCATTTTTGTTCAGTGCTGTGACTTCTCCAGTTAGAAGTGATTCGCGACTGTGTAAGACAACTCCATAACCTCCATTGCATATTTTATCATCTACGATCCGAAGAGAGTTCAAAAAATACTGTTAAAAATATTGTTTTCTCGCTTCAAGGAGATTGGTGGGAGCGGGCAAAGACTTCTATGTTTACTACTAGACCGGAAATTCAATTTACGCCGCACTTTTAATCATTAGTTTACTGTCGCTTGACAAAGTAGAAAGAAAAAAGAGATAAGTTTTTTTATAGGATAGGGGGCAAATAAGCATGTGGCACACCTGATAGTAAGTGACTCGAGCCGCCATGAACAACTGCAACACCAGGGGAATTACGATCAGAAAGTACTAGGTCGCCGACGACTCGAACCGCTCTGCGCTGTATGCGATGAAATGGTAGGAGCTGGCACTGGGGAGCCCAAGCCCAGAGATGGAAGCAATATTCCATTTGAGGCCGAACCTGCGTATTGCAAAGTTGCAGGCGGTGTGCCAGCATGAAATACAGTCCCACTCCGCTGAGCACGCCAAGCTTTTCAGAGGCCAATTTGGCCTTCTCTTCCAAGTGACCAAGAAACTGCACGTCACTCGATATATCGACGCTGAAGAGTCCGATACTTACTGAGGCACCGAGGGGATACGACAAAGGGTTTCTTTATAGCTGTAAAGGCACAAACTTGTGTCTTTAGTGAATTGAACTGGACCATATTTAGTCACCACCAGTCCGAGACTTTGTTCATATTCAGTAATGTCTCGATGTGAATGTCTCGACTTCAGACACCAGTTTGTTCCGGTACTCGGCAACGTTTTTTCAAGAAATATTGGCACGGCCAGTGTGTAAGGCATCATCAGTGCTGTCGTCCGCATAGTAATAAATTTTACCTATTTGCAACATATTAACGATATGCCGAAGAAACAGCATTGGTGATAGCACGCAGCCTTCTACCTTGAACATCAGCGTTAATGGGCTTGTAATCGGAGTATGCACCGTCTACTACGACCTTGATGCTCCGATATGCAAGAAAACTGGTGATGCAATTGCACAATTTCTCGGGAAGCCCATAAAAAGGAAGTTTCGAAAGAAGCGCTTTGTGCCAAACCCGATCGGGGGCCTTCGATAGGTCCAAACTAACGGCCAACACCTCTCCCTTGGATTTTACTACCTCCACCCATCTATGAGTTAGGTGACCCAGAAAATCACCAGCTAAGCGACTCTGACGGAAACCGTACTGACGGTCACTAATCAGCTGGTGATCCTCAAGGTACCTCATGAGCTGGCAGTTAATAATTGTTTTCATTATTTTGGAAAATAAGGATGTGATAGTGATAGGCCTAAAGTTAGACGGATCTGAGTGGTCGCCTTTTTTTATTGATCGGGTGCACCAAAGAAGTTTTCTATGAGTTAGGGACTACGCCTAGGGAGTAGGAGTACTGGAAAAGACGCATTAAAACTGGTGCCAGCTCGGGTGTACACGTGTTCAGCACAATGGGTGAAACTCCAAAATGATGAAAAAAATAAAAACAAAAAAACATTAATACACTAGTAGCATATTAAAATTTCTTGTTAAAATTACAAGGTGAAATGCGTGATTACATGCAGCAAGAGCATGTAATCGCGCGTGCAGTGAGAGAGAGAGGGAGAGGGAGGAGAGAGAGAGAGAGAGAGAATGTATGAATATATAGAGTATACGTGAGTCATTGGTATTTAATATGGTACACTATATATATATATATATATATATATATATATATATATATATATATATATATAAGAGATGTCCAAAACTCTACGCCTGATTAACTTGAAATTTGGCACATATACTTTCTTGACGTAGATATCCACTAAGAAATGATTTGAAAAATGTCAACCCCTGAAGTGGTGGTGTTACAGCTTGTAAAATCTATAATAAATTATATATACCTAGGATTATAGCGCCAGTTATCCGGCAGATGGTCCTCCCACGGACGGAATTCTCTCAGGCGTTCGTCCAGGTAGTAGTCGTAAACGGTATCCTTCAATGGGAATACGCCTTCGTGTTCGCGTATCCAGTTGTCCAAACGACGACGCGACTCTTCATCGAGGGTCGCACAGACTGACCAGACCAAACTATCAAATAAAAGTGTAAATTATTTAAAATCGAGTTAAATTTCTATTTATATAAATGTGACAATATAGTAGGACGTCTGCTTTGACGAATCCATCTTCTATGATGCCTATGCAATAAAATTTGAAATAAAACTCGACAATCTTAATGATAACTTGAAAAAATTCGAAATAATACACAAGACATTACCTAGTTACTTAACCAGTGACGTCACGACGGATTCGAATATGGCGGATAGTGTTTTGGAGGTTTGAGGCACAGATAAAATTATATTCTTAAAATTGAATTATAAAATTTTTATAATGCATTTTTATGTATAGAAATCAATATTTTTCGTTTACTTTTTACAGAATCTATAATATATATTAAATAGTGTATACCCAAATGCAAACTTTGTATCGCATTATTCGCTTTTATTAACATGCTAATATATGTTAGTGGGAACATTATTTTTTTATAAGTTTCAGATCAACAGGAGACTCATTCAAAGTAGATTAAGAGTTTGTGTTTTATGCTGAGCCGATCTTTTATTATTTTAAAAAAGATAAAGGTAAACCAATAGAGGGACAATTTTTCTTGTACGTTCGAAGCATTGTAGATATTTTAGTGGGACGTTTATAAATAATTTTTGATCGATCGCTATCTGTGTACGAGCGATGCACTCACGCGAACAGGAAGCACATCTTGGTGAAGGTGCCGTCGTGGAAATCTGCTTGTTGGGCCATGAGACAAGTGGGGGTACCTGGTAGCAGGCGAAAGAGCGTGCGCACTCTGCTAAGTTCATGGCCTAATATCACATGCCCTAACATCTATCTTTGAAAGCGTTGCAATCAGGCAAACAGGAAGCACACCTTAGTGAAGGTGTTGTCGTCGGGACGCTACGTGTCAAGCCACGAAACAGGCGGGTAACGTAGCAGCAGGCGAAAGAGCGTGCGTACTCATCTGAGCATATGGCCTAATGATATATGCGCTAGCATCTATCTTTGAAAGCGGTGCACTCACGCAAATAGGAAGCGCATCTTGGTGAAGGTGTCATCGTCATCGTCTTGTATCTCAGGCCGAGCGGGCGGCGCGGCGCGCGGCAGCAGGCGGCACAGCGCGCGCACGCCGCTGAGTTCGTGGCCGCACAGTCCCGCCCGAAGCGCGCGCAGCTGCTGCAGCACCGCACCCAGGATGCTCTGGAAGTGCCCCCGCAGCTGGGACAGGCACGCACAGGTACATAGTACACACTTTATTGTACGACTATACAACTTATCTTTACTGTCACAGATATTCCTAAGAGAATTGTTTGTTTTGAACGCCACGTAAACACCGCCCTGTCGATGAGTATTAGCTATTTTATCGGATAAGGAACTTAAGTAGATCAAACTGCTCACATATCGAAAAACACTTTAAAGTTAAACCGTGTACAGAGACCTACTTTATTGTGCGCATAAAAGGAGAAAAAGAAAACGTGGTTCAATAAGCAGTTTTGCGACTGCACGAAAACAATTAAAAAATGTGTAGTTTGGCAATATTAAACATAGAATAGTAAGTTATGGATAATATAAAATGGTATACAAGTAAATAAATACATAGATAATATAAATATATACATTCATAAACATGTTTATTAATATTAGGTAATTTAAAATATAAATTTCTTTGCAACCTTCCGCTAAATAAATACAATGATGTGTCTTACATGGATTGAAGAGCACCTCCCGCCCTCCCTCAATTGCATGCACTAACTTCGTCACCATTAGTCCCAGCACCACTACTCCCAACTCCACTATTCCAGGTAAGACACACCATCGACGATAATACGACACGTGTTTCGCCTCTACACGAAGCATCTTCAAGTAATGTAGACTCTACGGCGGCTGGCCGCTAAGTGAGCGGCGAGCTTTTTTTTTTTTGCGCCCGAAGCAAATATGGGCAACCCTCCGGAAAGCGGGGGAGGGAGGCGGTGAATGCTCATAGCATACCACGCAGCCGGCTGCGTAGTTATGTGGAGACTTTTACCCACTAAACACCGCCTTTTAGGAATTGGCTTAACGATCTGACTAGAGATCTCTAAGCCGTATACGAACGCGACCCACCTTGGCAGAAAGGAGGGCGCGAAAAGGAGGGCGCAAGCGGCGAGCCGAAACAGCTGCTATTTATACACGCCGACACTATCGCTCCCCAACAAAGTAGCGAGTGACCGCGCCGTGCGATAACAAACATGCTACTAATTATCATTATTGTTAGGATTAATATTTTTAAATACTATTATTATTATTTTATTGATATTATTATAGTTATTTATTTATTATTATTAATCTTAAAATTATTATTACTTATAGTTATTTATTATTACTAATCTTAAAATTATTATTAAAGATTAGCCTTAAGGATGTTTAACAAATGTGAATTAGAAACATTTTTTTGTTCATTCAGCAGTGCATAATTACCATTATTACTTTTTAAAATCTCCAACTGCTCCAGCACACACAGCCGCAACCCCTTATTACAAGTATATAAAAGACTTCAAAGGAATGGTCGCTAGCTAGGTTGTGTCCAGTGTCCAAGAGTTATTTAGCAAAATGGGATTTATCAGGATTGCAATTTCTGTACGCGGCCAAGGCGTAGGTAATTTGACCGCTGTGTGTTTGTGTGTGTGTGTCTGTGTGCATTTGTATGTATCTGTACGTGTATGTGTGGATCTACGCGTGGCTATATGTCTATATGATATGTTTGTGTGTGTGTGGGTCTCTGTGTGTGTGTGGTGTGTGTGTGTGTACGTCGTGTGTGTGTGCGCGCGTGCGTGCGTGCGTGCGTGCGTGCGTGCGTGCGTGCGTGCGTGTGTGTGCGCGCGTGTGTGTGTGTGTGTGTGTGTGTGTGTGTGTGTGTGTGAAACCGTAGACATATGTATATGAATACAATCTTTTGTTTCTTCGTTTTTTGCGTTTTAATAATCCTTTGTTCAGTTTATTTATTCAGTTCTTTTTTCTCGCGTTTCTGAATCAGAGACATTGGTTGCATTGTAGTTCCTGATTTGCAGATTCCCTTTAGTGGTATTGATGCCGTTGGAGATGAAACAACCGATTGAAATTTTCAATCGAATTATAAGTGATGTACCATACGCTTGTTGGTGAAGAAAACATTGTGATGCATTAAATAAAAAGAAATTAAATTAATGTTTTTTATTCAATACAGATTATTGCTTAGTACTTATTGAAAGTAATTTTTTCTTTCTTCCTGGGGAGAACCAGCAAGAAACCAAGCGGGACTTTTTTAAAGCACATTTCACTTTACAATAAATTGTGTGTGTGTTTTTGTCTGTGTGTCTGTCTGTGGCACCGTAGCTCTCAAACGGGTGAACCGAATCGAGTGCGGTTTTTTTTTATTTAAAATCAGGTTTTCAAGCGATGCTTCTGAGATATGTTTTATCAAAATCGGTTCAGTCGTTTGAAGATCATTAGCTTTTATTATATCGGAGATTTTTAAAATTTTCAATTTAAATAATTTATGAAATAAGTTAACGTAATTTTTGAGTTGGCACGGCTGCCCCTTTTAGCCACAGACTGCACATTGGCTAGCTTCCAAGGTTTGTGCACTATTCCAGTCCTGAATGAGAGGTGTCAACACAGGAGGCAAAAACTATAAGCAGAAAAACTATAGCTGGTATACCATCAGGTCCACAACTTTGTTCACGTCTAGACTGCGCGAGGTTTTAAGAACATCCTTGTTGGTTATACGGACCTTTGACACAGAGAGAGAGAGAGAGAGAGAGAGAGAGAGAGAGAGAGCGAGAGATTCCAGACGCGAATTACAAGCAAAAAGAGAAGCGTATAAGTCCGCTTTCTTCTTAGTCACATACGTCAGTGAGCTATCTGGTTTTACCAAAGGGTACGTCAGCAAAATGGAATGAAATACTCCATCGCTTGACGTATAATATCTCTAATGGCATCCGCACAGCTCGCCGAATCATCATACGAGAAGCAGACCTTTCGCTAAGGATAAGATGCAAAGTAATGCTGCATTTCATCCTAATATGCTGACTTGTATTGCACCTTAGAAATCGTTGTTAGATGGGAAAAACAACCATTCACAAAAGTGCAGAAGTTTCCAAGTAACTTCTTCATTATTCTATTTCTCTTATCTTTGGTAATTTTACTGGACATTCCATCTTAGTCCTCAGGAACACTAATACTCGAGAATAGATGTAGGTATCTATGGCCTACAGCATCAACTTACCATCAGGCGGACTGTGTGCTCGTTTGTCACCATAATCCTATTAAAAAATTCCCGTTTCAACGTCTCGTCTGCCGCCTTTTAAAAAACCAACGGGATGATATGAGATAGTGGACTGTTATGCTGACACTATAACCATTAATATAAAGAATCAATATATGCTAAATTACCATGTCCCGATATTCAACATCATCAACGGTGTCGAGCCAAGAGTTGACGTAGGGCCACCAGCCCAGGTCGCGGTAGTCGTTGTACACCATGCCATTGCGCGACACCGTCGCCGGGGACGCCACCGCAAGGTCCAGAGTTTCTATCAGCAGAGACACCTACACAACGGAATCATGATATATTTAGTGAAAAGTACAAACCTAAAGCCTTTAAGCTAAACAGCACCTCTGTCCTTCCCAAAATTACGTGCCCCATCCACAAGTAATGCTTGATTCTGTTAACTTAGGCTTGACTTTTTCTCCTTTATTTATTTCCTTTCCATTCATCCACATCAGCCATCAAATTTCAATCCTGAACATAAGATTCTCCGTTGATCAATATATAAGGGAAATACTTATCATAGTTGCCACGCTTTGCAGGCGAATTGGCAACCAAGTTCTTAATTTTCTAGTTGTTACAGGCAGACGCTGCTACCCATCTCCAGGTTTGTTACCTTCTGTTGGTACAAAGTGCCGTATTTTTCTTATTTTGGCGTAATCGCAACGCTTGGCAGACGAATTATCAAAGTAAGAATAAACGCCCCATCTAGACCAGTCTAGGTATTTAACATCTGGTATATATAAAATTAAACGTTTGATGATTTTTTCTTTATATTTTTATTGCTAAAACATAGTGTACATTGGAATTATTGCCCTCACTTTAAAAGCGGTTATGTGGAAATTATTTCATTTGTTTTGGTTCTGTAAGTCTGCTTAATGAAATCCATAGGTCGTTAGTTCATATCTGGCTCGAAGGACCACTTTACATCCCTGTTTAATAAAATGCCGGATCTTCTTATGTTTTGTCTTTTAATCTAAGCAATTTGCACAATAATGTAAAAAAAACAATAAAATTTGTAGATAACTTAGTGTGGCCATTTAATAGATAAATATAAAGTTCTTGGTTGGTCTTGGCTAAAAATGGTACAAAAGGTTGGTGAAAAATTCAATTTCCTTACATTTTTTAAATTTCGACTCTTGCAAGAGACAAAATGAGGTTATATATTCTCTTACATCGCAAAATTTTGCGAAAAAATTGAACTTACACTAGTCAACAGAATAGGAGTTGTGTAGAAGGTTCGAGATGTCTGGTACTGATCACCGATCTACCTACCACGCGTTAATTCTTTTCAACGATATAGGCCTATATCCAGCTGTAGGCTAATACAAACTGATGATAATTATGATGATGAATATTCGCTTTACACCCTACCGACAAGTAATTAAACTGTTTCGTTCATGCGCGGCGGTGTGGACTAAATGGGTTTGGATGGTTTCTATTGTAACAAAATTACATACTTGAGACGGCATAGATATCCTCTCACTGTTGACGAGCGTTAACAACCTATTGTCGTCCATCACGGAGTTGAGGTTCTCGATCCACATGGCGTCGACTGGACCATCGAAAATAATCCACTTTTGATCTGGAGACTCGTCTGTAAAGAAATATTTTTTATTTAATGGCGGTCCCATACCGTGGCAGCAGCTTAATGATGTTATGTACGACATATAACATCATTAAGCTGCAACATTTAATACAATACATTAAGCTGCAACGGTATTTGTGAGTGTAGAGAACTGGTGATCCTTTTTACTGGAAACGAGGCATTCTATCGTAGTCCTCAGGGGTGACAACACATCTGCATTTTGTTTCTTTATCGAGGATACATAAAGATATCTATGGATCACAACATAAACTTCATGTGAGAAGAGAGCACACAGTACACCATCAGGTGGACTATGTGCTCGTTTTCAACCTTATTCTATAAAAAAACTTCAAATGGAAAATCAACTAAGTTTTAGACGTTTTAAAGTTGCAAATTCAAATAATATTTAGTTGCTGCTTACCTTGACAAACACTCCTCATAATTGCCGAAAGCACGCCATCTTTCCACTCCCCCGTGGACAAGTTATACTCTCCATATAACTCCCCAAGGGTCAAGGCCTTAGGGTTCAATGGGTAGACTTGGACGTTTTCGAAGCCGGCAACTTTTTCCCGATGCAAACGGCTGATTGTCGCAGCGAGCATCTTCCAGGATACCGACTTGGCAGTGTTCGTGTCACCGAGGAGGATGCTCGAATGGCGGGAATTCTAGAATATTCATGAAAGTAAATTTCGTTCGCCTTTTAATTTTCGTGGTATAGCTACGCTGCAGCTATATATATAAGTTGTGGCACAAATGGGTCGGCTCGACCGGGGAAGGACCACGCTCTCAGAGAATATCAGCGTAAGATAGAAGCTTAATGCTGCTGTATTTCGTATGGTGAGTGTAGAGAACCGGAGACACTTTTTACTGCAAACGAGGCATTCCATCTTAGTTCTCAAGGGTGACAACGCATCTGCATTTTGGTTCTTAATGAGGATAGATGTAGATTTCTAGAGGGTCACAGCATCCAGTTATCATCAGGTGGACCGTGTGCTCGTTTGTAAATACAAAAATCTATAATTTTTAACTACCCATTTGAGTGGTACTGTAATGGGTCCGACTATTTAAAAAGCCAAAATGCAAATTATTACCACAAACAAAAAAGCTCTCCAAAACCATCTTACATCGATGTTTTGGTACAAATGTCAACTTACGATGACTATTTTAACTTACACATCAAAGGTACTGTTCTATTTCATTTTAAGCAAATATTTAAATAGCAGAAAATTTTATGAGTAACCATTTGATAAATTTGCCTGCAAATTAATTTTCGGGAAACATGATATTTTAATTTGAATTATTTCAATAACCCTACCACATTTATTACAAACTTTTACAAAAATAATATTTGTAGTTTACTTTAGTTACACTACAATTCAAAGACGTTGTTTTTATTGAAAAAAAAAAAACAAGACCATTTTATCCCATTCTGACCACATCCATTACATACATACATATACATACAGTAAGAGTGGTTAATCACACAATTCCCTCAGTATGATTTTTAAGTAGTAAGTAAGAACAAGTTAACGTTAGTTAACAAAAGCAACTAATACATAATCTGACCAAATTTTACATTCTTAAGGACCGTTACCATTCTGTGAATTCATTGCAGGGCATAGGCCTCCCTCAGATTACTTCATAGGGTTTTCCCCTATGAGCTATCATTATTTCGTTTGTGGGGTTGGCAAGCGCAGTTTATTATTTTTAGTCGTTATTAGGAAAACGCTGTTGTCCGTGTGCTGCTGGGACACCCCTGGGACGATACGGGGTATTAAATATCCTTACACCGCCACTACACGGTTATACTAAGGAACAATTTGATGAAATATTCATACCAATTTTTTTACTATTCATTGTTTTAATTGGTAAATAATTACCTTCGTTTCAAACGTCTGTATGACCTTCACAAGTGCAGCTTTAACGGGCTGCAAGCCGACAACTTTCATCTCGGCAGATATCGCCGTTTCCAGCATCTCGTAGTCCAGGGTGGGGATCTCCACTTCGGGAAATATATCCTGCATGATGCCACCGAAGAGGGGAACATCCTTGGCTGTCAATCGGGCGACATTCATATCGCGCATAGCGAGGATCACTATCTAATGAGATCATTTAAAAACAATAATCAGTAACCTTTTGTTTTATCAATTATTTATCGATTTTGCAAAAAAAATCCCTATAATTTTCGGATAAAATATAGCATAGATCACTCCCCGATGATCATAACATTGTTAATATAGATAACACCCGACGATGTTATCTATATTAACAATGTTATAAACATTACTAACATTCCCTTTAACCACTTGTGGTAAGCTTAAATTGCTTGACATGGTTCACGCCAATGCATAACCATTTTTGAGTTCCCGGTCCGCGCCCTGCCATTAGGCTACTGTCGCTTCACTGTTCTGTTCGTTAAGTTTCATTACAATCTGTTATATACGTGGTAGAGCCATGCTGCAGTTATATTAGTAGTATAGTTGTAGCACGAATGGGTCGGCTCGAACGGGGAAGGACCACGCTCTCACAGAATACTAGCGTAAAATAGTAACTTAATGCTGCCGTGTTTCGTATGATGAGTGTAGGAACCAAAATTAAAAATAGCCCTATTGTTTATTTATCTCTTTTTGACACTAAATGTATTAATTGCCAGTACAACACCGAGTTACAGAACCGGAAACCCTTTTTATTGGAAACGAGGCAATCCACGGGTGACAACGCATCTGCATTTTGATTCGTAATCGAGGGCAGGTGTTAGATGTCTATGGGCCGCAACAACTACTTACCATCAGGAGGACAGCGTGCTTGCTTGTCGCCCTATCCTATAAAAAATCATTCCGAAGATTACCTCGGACAGACAGATAAACAAGAATTTCACAAATGGTTATTCATGTCTAAATGTCATGTAAATAACCCCCTGAGCTTGATAAACGGCAGTTATTTCAATATTACAAAGAAAGTTTTTTTACATACTTATTCGCTACCATCGGGCGCAATGCTACCGCGGAACAAATTATTGTGGACATACCGTTTTAAATTTGAATGAGTTATATTATTGAATTAGAAATCATAGATAATACATTTACTAAAATAATATTTTTTTAATTATGTTGTTTACGCTCAGCGTTAAATTTAGTATAAGCGGTTCTTGCTTTAGTAAATTTTATGATATGGAAGGCTTTATTAAGTAGTATATAAGTCGGTCATTGTATAATTATGTACTTGTCAATTAGACCATGTTAATGAATAATTTTTTAAGAGGATGTCTAGGCGGAGTTTCGTCGATATAAAAGTATTATTTTGATTTCCCTTGGATAACGACAGTAGAGCAAATACATATTTTTCATACAATCAAAATTTAAACAAGTAAAATTTGAACAATTATGTATTTTTCATATTCTTGCATTTTTGCCCGATTCTGAGCTATGGTCAAAATGTCAAATCTCTAGCCCATCAGAAAGACACACAGCACAGACAGGATTTTAGTGCCCAAGTGTGTACGCCAGCACAGGTGCACGCTCTATACCCTCACTCTCATAATCCGATGGGACGGTAAACTGACACGACCAGAGTAGATCAGGAGCAGGACCAACGGCTTTACGTGCTTTCCGAGGCACGGGGGTGAGACACCGCCAACTTCCTGACTTCGGGCAGCTACTGAGAAACTCTTGACGGAAAAACTCATAATTGATTTTTTGGACCGACCCGGGATTCGAGCCCAAGACCTCATAATCAGCAATCGCACTACTACAACCACTAGACCAACAAGGCAGTGAAGAAGTATGCAGTAGCCAATTACCATCATGTGGACTGTTAAGCCCATTTTCCACTATGGGATATAATATAATTTATATTACATCTCGAGATATAAATTAATATCGCTCACCGTACTTTTAAATGGAACCGTGTTCACTGATATAATATATATTACGTCCCAAACTATAAATATTTTTTCGATCGACCGAGCGATATTTTCATATTATATTTCACCTCCTGTACCCCGCACACCCTTCCGCGCCTCCACTACGTCCTCAGATCGTCCAATGACGAACGCACACTGGTTAAAAGATATATCTCACAGTGTGAAGGGCAATCGCGAGATATAATTTATATTTAAAATCCATAGTGGAAAGCCAGCTTAAGTTTGCTTGTCACTTCACATTTATAAAAAACAGTTCGTTAAAATGCACAGCGCAAGCCTCTGCTGAACAGAAATAGTGTCAGTTACCTCTTGTTCAGGCAGATTTGGATAAGCACGCCTCTTGACACCAGCGTAACGCAGGAGGGCCACCATAGACCTGAGCCCAAAGTCGTAGTGATCCTGCTTCGATAACTGTTGCGTGGCCAACTGATACAGCGTGAATACCTTCAAAAATCGATACATTTATAGTACTAGAAAGCCACGAAATCGAGCGGGCTTTATTGTAGCACAAGCATACCAGTTACTCGATTCCAAAGAGTCTGTAATTCCTTGTAAGGCAATGTAAAATACGATTTTTACGACAAAGTCCCAGAAAATATGCAGGACCTATCTATCAAAAAGTTTTAATTTTTTAGTAAGCAAAATATAAATAATTTAATAAGGGCTACTAAAGAGTACATGGTTGATAATAACCCCTGGGAATAAGATGAACGCTACCATATTGTTTCTAAATGTTTTCATACTTAATTATATAGTATTCTTGTAATTTAGATTGCATAAAAATTAATATATTATTAAACAAAATATATATATATATATATATATATATATATATATATATATATATATATATATAATATAATATAGAATAATATTTAACATCTTTAAGCCTACTCTCTAATAAAAACAGCCTTGCAATATAGTCGTTCATCACCCTCGCGGTGATCAGCGATTCGTTGCGTGGTTGGAGGGTGGGCGGACGTTTTGCGGCGGTTGGTTGTTGTGTGTGATTATTTTACAGCAAACAGCTGCGTACGTCAGGTGGTGATTGGTCGCATGTTTTTATCACGCGGTCGCTCGCTACTTTAGTGGGGAGCGGTTGCGTCGGCGAGTTGTGTAAATAGCGGCTGTTTTGGCTCGCCGCTCACTTAGCGGTCAGCCACCGCAGAGTCTACATCATTTGAGGATGCTTCGTGCAGTTGCGGAACACGTGTCGTATTATCGTCGATAGTAAAATTTCACTTTCACAGACATATTTTATGATATTTCATCATTATAACAGCCCTTCACAAGTCCACTGGTGAGAACAAACGTATTCCCCAAGGAATGTCACAAAGCACAATCCTGTGCCACCTGTATCCACCGATTTCCTGTATGTCTTAACAGGTCGTCGCTCCATCTAGTGTGGGGCCACGATACACTTCACTTATCAGTGAACAAGGCTGTCACTCGAGATCTTTTCTTCCCCATCATTTATCGATTTTTGAATCAGCCCTCGGATATTTCCCAGCTAATATCCTATATATCTAACCAAGTAAATAAAAAGAATCTATTTCACAGCACTCCTCACCTTCTTAGCGTTGATCTTGTAAGCAGTGAATCCATCAGAGAACAAGATATTCTCCGCTATGATGAGTGAGTCCGGAACGCACATCGCGATGGGTCGGAACATCGATTTCAAATTGTCCGGTAGCTCTGTACGCCCGGCATATCTAAAATTTTTTGACAAATATTAGTGAACTCTGAAATTGAAATGAAGAGAAGCAATCACGCTATCTCTTTCTACAGATCATTCGAAAATATCTTATGGTCCGGGTCCGACAAATGGCGGTGTTTTTTCTGCGTAGATCGGACCAAATACAATTATTTAAAAAAAAAAATAAGGCTGAAGATTAACTATGACATCGGGACATCAATCATCTCAGAACCCGGGGCCAATTAAGCAAATTAAACGATTTTAAGATAAAATCCGTAAAAGCAGTTTTATTCAATATGTAGTATTCGCGTAAATGTAAGAAATCATTGGTGATAACATATTGCTATGTTGTAGGCAGTGACATAATCCCGTTGCTGTAGAAATATTCAGATTTTTGATCAGAAAATGCGATAAGTAGTTTTGACAGTCCTCTCATTATGTTAACCTCACACTACCCAAAGAATTCTGAAGAGACCGAAACAGGTGAAAATCTGAAGGTGCAAGGTCAGGACTAAATGATGGATTAATTTAAAACTTCCCACCTAAGTTCTCTCAATTTTTGCCGAGTTACCAAATATGGTGGTCTAGCGTTATCATGATGAAAGACCACTCCTTTTCCATTAATCAATTCCGGTTGCTTGACACTTATATCATTATTTTTGGCAGTAGGGAACCGAATCGATGGTTTTGTCCGGCGGTAAAAGCTCATAATAAACGATGCCTTTTCAATCCCACCATACACACAACATCACCTTATTGCGTGTTAATCCGGGTTTTTTTGACCGTGCTTTGACCATGATCCTTTTCGCACGTTCTTGTCGTAGCTGATTCACTTTTTATCACCAATGATCAATCTTTTCAAAAATGATTCGGTTTCATTACGTTTCAATAAATAATCGCAAGTGAGTATATAATTCATTAGGTTTCTTTTAGTGAGCTCATGTGGTACCCAAATATTGAGCTCTTTTGTATAGCCAGACTTATTCAAATGAGTCAAAACTGTTTTCTAACTACTAATATACCAATCTTACTTCACTTTTTCAAAAATAGCATCGACTTTATGCGTATGAAGGAGACCAGAGCGAGCTGCATTTTTAACATCAAAATTTATGGATTGAAAACGCTTGAACTAACTTTGTGCTGCTCTTACTGACACTACATTAGGTCCATAAAGGTCACTCGCGGCTTGAGTCGCAGTTTTCTCCTTTTTGTAATGAAACTTCAGAATGTATCGAATTTCTTCATTCACTCAATTTGACGGACAGAAAAACAATTGAAAAATTTTCTTTTTCTTTTTCTTAATGTAATATCTTTTTCTTATGTAATGACATTAAAACCAGCTAGATACAAACAGTACAACCAAAGAGACTTTTCTTCAATTTTATACAAAAAAAGACCGATTTACACTTCGACAAGTACAGTAGCGAGTTAACTTGCGAACCTGGCGAGTTAAGTATGAACCTCGTTTGTACGGCAATAAGCGAGTTAAGTAGCAAGTTAACGATTAAGTTGAACAGGATAGCCGGCCGAGCTATTTTTCGGCGAGTTAAGTGCGAAGTGCTGCCCTCCTGCGCGTCTCCCGCCACCCGCAACTAAACTCGCGTTCGTGTAAACGAGCGCGTTTAGTTCAGTGCATAAGTTGACAGGACGCAACGTTTGCGCGCCAAAACGTTCAATTGTACTTTTATAATGAAACTCGCCACAAAGTTTGTACGATAGTGTTTATTGAATATTTATGCGTTTTATATTGAGTTTTAATAATAAAATGGACGGAAGATAACACGTATAAATTCGTACAGGAGTATTTCGAACACCAATGTTTATATAATAGTAGAAGTTCAAATTGTAAAATTAAACCTGCTCGAGATGCTGCACTCATGAAAATTCTTAAAAACTTCTTTAACAACAACCAATAATACTTCTCTGACTGGATCATTTAATTCTAGACGTAATTCTAGAACCATCTTAAACGAAAACCAGAAAAAATTCTGTAGTCTTGGAACGTCATACTCCAACGAACTCTAGGAACTAATGTTCTAAACTAAACTCGCCACGAAGACATTGTTTGAACGCTACTGCACACTTAACCGTTTACTGTCAACTGTCCTGTAACTAAACTCGCTACTGTACTTGTTGAAGTGTAAATCGGTCTTAAAATACGAGGAAACTTTTTTCCGACCTATTATTTACCACAAACACTACCCACCAATTGTTTCCAATAGTTTAAAATCTCACCCAGGGTTCATAGTGATGAAGATGCCACAGTTACTGTCCAGCTTGATCTCACAACCTTCGAAGTTGAACTTCTTCAACTGGAGAGACAAAGCTTGCAGCACCGCGAGGATCTGCTGTGCAACGACTGATAGCACTTCGATGTTGATTCTGTTGAACTCGTCGAAACAACCCCAGCAGCCACTTTGAGCGATACCTATAAAAACAAGTCATGAGTTTACAAAACTGAGTACCAAACATACTTACAATCCACCTGACGGTAAGAAGTAGAGATGGGCCGAATATTCGTTTCATATTCAATAGAACATTCGTTAAAGTGATACTCAAAGTGTCCCTTGTATTGAAATGTACGAATTGAATAATTTTATTTCATTTTTCATTTCATAATTTTACTGTTGAAAGTATATTTTATTTATGGGTTAAATCTACTTGTATAGCTTTATATTTTTGAGGCACTGTAGATTTATTTCCAGTTATAGCAAATAAAAAAGCTTAATAAAATGTTTTTGGAAACAAACAAAGAAACATTACATTAGTACATTTCACTTTACTTTGGTCTCAGTTATTCTAAAATAAGTCCAAATAATAGATCTCCTGCCACTCATTTTTATCATATACCTAATCATAAATTTTCACTAAAAATATCACAACTAAATACTTTTTTTCTCACAAAAATAGTTAAAACATAAGCATGTGCCGGCGACTTGCTCAGTATCAGACATAGAATACTATAATACACAATAGAATGGCTGTCAATCTTATTTTGTACGATGACAGGCGTCGCCGGGAGTACGTACGTACGTAACGTCGTATTATCACTACTACAAACCCTATTCGCTGTGTTGACAAACAGATTTTAATACATATTTATTTGTAAATAGCGTGCAAATTGGCATTTTCTAAATAATTTGCATGGGAAATTTGGAAACGATTTTAACGTCAAAACACATCTCGTGTGGACATTTATACGTGTGAATTGACGTGTTAGTGACATTTTAGTGGCTACACGGGCTCCGCGCACTACCCCGTTCTATTAAGTATGTATTATAGTATTCTATGCTACCAAATGATGCAATAACATGTTAGGTGTGGCGGGTAACGAGGGTTAGGGTGCGGCGCTAATCCCGCGCGCTTTTACGATAACAAGTATCGACATAAATTGGTTAGGTTATGATGCTGTTATGATCCTGCCGAATAATGTTCGGCCGAATATTCGAATCGGTAAACGTTTTACCGAACTTTCGGCCGAATATTCGTATTCGGTGAAATCCATATTTAGCCCATCTTTAGTAGAAATCTACCATCATGGACACCTACAACCAACTTCAAACGAAGAAAGCTATAATATGCGTTGTCAGCTCTGAGTACTAAGATGGAATCTCATAGCCTGTCATTATACTAGCTCCCTATACCCTTAAAACCAAAACACTGCAGTGCATGCACTTCCCAGCACTCTTACGCGGCAGAAGTTGGCACCAGGGACCATACTTAGTAAATGAATCCTACCATCTACTCTGTTGTAGCATAATGCTACTGTATGTCTTTGTTTTATAGCATTTCTTGGGGGAGGCCCTACGTTCAGTAGTTCACTTGTGATGGGCTGTAATGGTGATGAGTTCCGTCTATTAGAAACTGATGACACTGAATGATTTCTTACACGAATACTACACATTAAATAAAACAAATTTTACGGATTGTATCGCATAAAATTTTAACTTTTAACTTAGACTTAAATATACTGTAAACTTGTAGATCGGAATAAAAATTAATATTCAAAAGCTGAAGGTAGCCGGGCTAACTATGACATTGGAACTTTAAACACTTCGGTCACCACACCCGAAACGTTGAGAATTAAAAAGATTAAATAAATTCGAAAAAAATCGTAAAATTTGTTGAATTTAATGATGACACACAATTTAGAGCCATGGTAGAGCCACGCTGCAGCTGTATTACTATAGCAGCATGAATGGATCAGCTCGACCAAGATCACACAGAATACCAACGTAAAATAGTAGCATAACGCTTCTGTATTACCTATAGTGAGTGCAGTGACCCTTTTTACTGATAAAGAGACATTTCAAGGCTCATTCCACAGCCTCCCCTCTTTTCTGACAGAATTATAGTGCTCTGTGCTGCACCAGTGCGCGTTGACAGACTTCAACCAGTGCGTGTTGAAAGAATGTCATCGAAATATTTTGTTCCACAGATAGACAGGTTTTCCTCACTATGTTTTCCTTCACAGTTATGCACGTAGTAAATCAGCACTTCAACACAACACACTAAAAATGTAATAAACAATTTATTGCTATCCATCGAGATCGACCCCGATTTGGACGGCGAACGCTTAGCCTCGGTTCTTAATGATATTTGTTTTAATATAACGCACATAATGTATTATAATGGGATCTGGTGGAGTTTTATATGGAACCTCTGAACGTATAATCTTCAATAGAATAAACCTTGACACATGATGACACATGGCCGTAAAATAAAAAATACGTATGAATTAATAGCCTTTTCTTATTTTATCTGAAAATACATTGCAAATACAAGTAACGGTGTCTCTATGTCGAAGTCTTAGAAGAGACTCACCAGAGAAGCACTTAGCCATGGATTTGTAGTCAAGTCCATCGGAACAGTTGGTGACCACCACCCAGCGCGCCATAGCGCGGCCCAGGTCCTTCGTGGTCTCAGTCTTGCCCGTGCCGGCTGGTCCTTGAGGACTGCCGCCACGGAAGAGGTGAAGTGCGGTCGTCAGGGTAATGTAACACCTGTGTTAAGAACAGAGAACCTTTAAGAATTCTCTACTATAGCTCGTTGATTGATTCGATAAAATATGAAACAGAAACCATTTATCATGCATCACCACCTCACGTCACGTGGGTGTCGCGAGATGCGACTATAGAAGAAAGAACTCAAGACGTTTCACGTAGTAAATCATCATGTATATCATCATCATCATAATCACATCATCCATTCACAAAACCACTGCTGAACACAGTCCTCCAACACAGCACGATCCTGAGCAACCTGCAAAATACTCAGAATAGTGACAGGATGCAACGTTTAAGGTACTAGACATATAAGTCAAAATCTGAAGTTTTATTGAATTTAAAACAAATCCCCCCCCTCTATACATAAAAATGGGAGAGTTTTATGTATAGGGCTATTGAAAAAGAAGATGAGCATATATTCAAGTCATAAAAATAAATATTTTTCATTGTATATTCGACAACAATCAACTTCGTCTTCCTACTCTTATCCCGAGTTATTTGTTACTCTTCCATTCTCCTCCAATAGACGCCATCTCTTCACTTATTCTTTTCTTACGCATAAGATCCCTGAATCAGTCCATCTACATTTCTTAGGCCTCCCTCTACTCTTACATCCACCACTTTAATAGCCAACGGTCATTCTACAACAGTCAGCGCACCCGCTAAATGTATACTTCGTTTAATTATATACCGACAAGCGTGTGCTTTAAGAGTCACCTGTCTGTCAGGGGAGTGATGACCAGCCGGCCAGAGTTCCCGATGTACTCGTACGTATACACGAAGCTGGTGTTGGTCTGCCGGATGTAGCAGTCCTCGCGCTCGCGGTCCCAGTAGAACTTCAGCTGCGAGAACCATTCGAAAGCTGTCACTGACATGCACCCTGGAAAATGTGAGCCAATTTAAAAACTTGTAAATATAACGGATTGTGGACGGTGCCGAATTACCAGGTGCTCGGTGGGTTAGGGAGTCATCGTGAGGATACATGCATGTCTGAGAACTTAAAAAAATCAAAGACACGATAAGTCGGGCAACATGGGAACAGCGCGGTGGTCACTTTTGTTGGAATATGGGTGACAAACGAGCACCCAGTCCAGCTGATGGTAAGTGGCTTATATGTATGTAAACTGGCAATTCAGAAAAAAAAACTATGTCACAATTGTACGAGGTCTTTTAAGTTCTGTCATTTATATACTTACCAGCAATTTTGAATTTCAAACTGTTCAATATTCATTTTTTTTTACAAGTCAGAATCTCAAAACCATTGAAAGTATGAAGTATTAATGCTATAATTTAGTCACAGAGTTGTTTTGAGTCTGTCAGGTCACCTATTAAAATTAATATTACTAAGAAATATCACTGCAATAATTATCTACAACTTTCTAAGAAGTCTAACATGGCTTCAGTGTTTTGAAGAGCTAACTTCTTTGTTCCGTGATGAAGCTCCATGTCTGAGGACTGTCGAACGCTGATATTTAGAATTCCAGCGTGGACATACTAATTTTAGTGACAAATCTCGTGAAGGACATCTAAAATACGCCTTCACTGAAGATAACATCATTGCTGTGAGAAAACTAAGTCTCAAAGATCGTTATGTGACATATCGAGAGATTAAAGGCATTATTCGACATCTCAGCGACAACCATTCAGAAGATCTTGCATGAAGCGCTTGGTGTGAGAAAGCTAATTTGCCGGTGTATCCCACATTTGTATTCCGATGATAATAAGGCAACCCAGACGCGTCAGATGGTGTAAGAAAACTCTTCAAAGGTTCAACCGAGGAGAGTCAAACCACGTCTACGACATCATCAGTGGTGACAATTCTTGGATCTATGCTTACGGTTCCAATTCTAAACAACAATCTACAATCTGGGTCTTCCAAGACGAGACCAAGCCGACTAAAGTTATTCGCTCTTCAAGCACTTCAAAAAAAATGGTGGCCACGTTCATTGCGAAAACCGGCCATGTTGCGACGATTGCACTTGAAGATCGTAGAACAGTTGATGCAGAGTGGTATACCACTGTTTACCACAAGTTATCGCCGAACTTCGTAAATCTAACCCAAAGCGACGCATCATCCTGGCACCATGGCAACGCAAGCTCACACAGCGCTAGTCAAACGATTGAGTATTTGAAGCAGGAAAACGTATAGATTCTTGACCATCCTCCATACAGTCCTGACCTAAGTCCTAACGATTTCTTTACATTTCCTAAAATTAAAAGAAAGAAGTTAAGAAGATCTTCGTAGGCAAATGTTCCAGTCCGGTGAAGAAGCAGTCGACGCTTTCAAAACAGCCATATTGAACACCCCCCGTTTGGAGTGGAATAAATGTTTTAATAACTGGTTCGAGCGAATGGAAAAGTGTATTAAACTATATGGTGAATACTTTGAAAAACAATAAAAAGTACTATAAGGTTCTAGTTGCATTTTTTTTGGTCAAACGACAAACTCTAAAAGGCATGCCTCGAACATCGGACGCCGGCTGGGCGGGTAGTTTACTTGGTAAATATGCCACGCAGTAGTATTTTCATTTACAGACAGTCATTATTTGTAGGCCAATGCAAAATAAAGTTAAATATTTATCCGTAATAAACTTCAAATCACGTTGACATAGTGCGCACGATTATTGACAGCGTTTTCTTAGTCACAGTAAACAAAGTCAGTGTTATGGCGGCACGGCCACGGTCACGGTCAGTTCAACTGATCATTCCAACTGATCAGTCCAAACTAGTACTGTGATATTTTTAAAACGTCGTATTTTTGATATATCGATAATTATAAATATTGGAGTTTTATAATTGTTCAATGTTGGAGTTTTATATATCGTAAGTTAATATACAGTAAGTCAATATCGGAGTTTCATAAATCGAAGAAATATCGATATATCGGCTTTATTTAAAAAAAAAACAACCGTAAGTCATTTTAGTTTAGTTCATTTATTATATTTATTAAGCAAATTAAATTATTAATGTATGAAAATGTTAGATTATAGTTCCTATTAATTGTTGTTTAATTTAAATAAGACGATTATGTGTATCAATATTTTTCCGCAACGGTTTTCAAAAATACTCGCTGTTTTATATTTTCTGCTCTTGAATATGTTTAGAAGTACAGGTGCTACAGATATAGCTGAAGAAATCAAATATTTAACAGCTATTTAGATAGAACGGTAGTAAACTGTCTACCCAGCAGACAGTCGATAACGACAGTAACTCAAGTTCATAAAACGCCTAACCGATCAAAATAACTTGAGGTTTATGTTAACATAGAAGCACTTGTTTCGTCGTTTTATCTAATAGTTTACACGCACGGACACTTAAATCACAAAATTGCATCAATTTTACGAATCAAAATCCACTTCAAACCACTGTTTAAGCGATAAAAGAGAAGCAAAAATCCATCGACGGTCAAGTTGCCGCCAAAACACACAGTTAGTAAAGTAGTTATAAGTTTCGTAGATTTTTTTATAGGATATGGTGACAAACGTGTGTGCTCATCTCAAAAGGGTCTCCGGTTCTCTATACTCACCATACGAAACACAGCAGCATTAAGCTGCTATTTTATGCTGGTATTCTGTGAGAGCGTAGTCCTTCCCCGATCGAGCCGACCCATTCGTGCTACAACTATGCTACTTAATAAAATAAAATAAAGTTCAGAAGATTGGGTAGTAGTAGATTAAATGATTAACGAGACAAAATAAAAAATTAAAACTTTTTATTGAAAAAAATATCGACTGTCGACTATATTCATATTTTAACGCTTAGCCACCGCGCGACCATGGTATCGCCCCGCCTCTGCGTCGAGCAAGGAGTAAACGCGCTAATGCTAGTGCTACACTAACAGGAAACGTCGACCTAAAAACGCAACAAGTATTGCTTTAAATTTAACGAGGTAAAGTTGGTTACACTTGAACGCTCCACGTCCTTAAATTTCAATAGTGTAACAGTGAACTATTCTTCTCGCCCGCTTGCAGTAGACTAAAGAAGTTACGGTGAATTGGTCATACCTTATTGCGCAATTTATTATTACCGTATTGCCCGTCTAGTTTTTTTGCATGTACAACCTGGTAGAACCACGATGTAGTTTTTGTCGCACTATTGATGAATGCAGGTGACTCCGTACCGGACTTTTTGTCAATCTACGTATCTAAAATAACAATACTTTTTAAGAAAATATTTCAAATCACTTAACATACCCATTTTGTACATCCTGTCTACGGTATCCCTAGAATGTATTTCGATGACACACAGGGCGTTCACTTTGCAGCGGAGTATTTTAGAGATATCTCTCCTGGACATCGACTGCAACGTAGTGAGGATCTTGTTCTGCTTCTTACGAAGCTTTTTCATTGGTTTCTTTTCATTCATTATCTCACAGCGACATAGAGTTCTAGTGCAGTCGGAGGTCCACTGGATCTTAATATTGAGCAAAATGTTAAAAAAATAAGCAGACTGTTTGTATAAAATACTAAAGATTATAGTTACAGCAGTTGACCGTAACAGAGACAATTAAAGGAAACAAGCTCAGGTTTCTCGTGACCTGAAAATTAGATTGCTCGTTAACTGTAAAAACATACCTAGGCACACCACAGGTTACAGGTGTAAATCACACCTAGGCGTCCACCAACCGGCTTAAAGTTCAGTGGCTGACTGATCTGCATCGCTTAAATTAGGAGTCGCAAAATCATTCACCTAAAACTGACACCCACCGATTTTCGCGTTTAAGCAAGTTCAGTACCGTTGTCTGGCTAGCTGATGTCAAAAATAAAAATTTTGCTGGTTAGTACTGACTACCCAGCACTGGACTGAGTTAAAAGCCGGTATTCGGATACAATGTCGAATTTAAACTCCAACTACATACAGTAGGGCCTCGATAATCCGTATCCAAGCTAGTGCGAACGTCTCTATAATCTGATCAACAATCGGTAGATGCCCTCGCGCATCTACCGATTCTTAGTAACTCGCTATGCCACGCGCATATTTTTAGTGCCTAAAAACTAATCGTCAAAGTACTTCATTAGAATTATTAAAAAGTATAAACATATGTAATAGCACTAATAGCATCATGCTATACATATCAGTTTTGAGTGATTAAAACATAGTTTCGATAATAAACAGTATTGTTTAATTGCTAATATACCTTTTAAAATGTCTACATACTATAATCCGAACGCTGCGTACATTTTTTATTTTTTTTTATAGAAGAGGGTATTTGAATCGAATCAGAGTGTACGCAATAACTAATAAGATAGATGGTGACCAGTATCTTACCAAAATGCTAATATAACCTGCACACAATACACTCTGCTGATTTATTGACGAGCTCTGGCGACCGTATGACAACGAATATAGAAAATTCATAATTTATAAACTGATTACGAGGACAGCATTAACAGTTTGAGAATTTACACTCACCAAACAGCCTGCCTAGCGAGGTGAGAGTAAGCAAATCTTCCAAACTAATGCACTATTCTAGTCGGTCACCACAAGTTAGCAGCCTTTTAAAATACATTAAAAATTAGTGGTCCAGTAATGTAATTCCAACGGCTGCTTTCAAACTTGCCTATCGACTGACGTATGTTATATATAATCGCGGCACGTAACTCTAGCGCTGAACTGAACTGATAGCTGCGAATGTCGTACCTATTAGTTACGGGGAACGCAACGCGACTGGAGAGGCAATCAGCGCGTGCGAACGATACACACAGCCTATCATACGCAATAATGCGCAATACGGCCAATTATGCGCAATAACGTTCACCACTAGACTTTCGTTCCGCGAATTGTACTGAATAATATAAATTGATATTTAAGTCAAGCATTTACCCACGAGCTCGCAGCTCTTACAGAGTTAGACAAAACTTAAATCTTACCTTACTACTGGTGATACCCAATTGTCCGGGCCAGTCATTTATCCACTGCTCTCTTTCGTAACGACACTTTCTCAGTGCCGCGCGGGTTTGAATCAGTTGCTAAATCAATTGTAGAAGAAAGTACGAAATAAATGGTTTATCCAAGACCACAACATAACATTTCTACATAAGAAGCATTAATATTATTTTGGTTCTAGCTACGAAACAGCATATAATAGTATTATCGTACTCACCAATTACTACTACTTATATACTGTATTTTCTACTATGTAATTTGGTTGAGATTAGTGTTTAGTTTTTTTTTTTTTTTGTATAAGATGAGGGTGACAAACGATCACACAGTCTACCGGATGGTAAGTAGATGTAGCGCATAGTCACCCAGATACATTTATCCTAGATAAAGAATCAAAATGTAGAGGCGTTGTTACCCCTGAGGACTATGATAAAAATGTTAACGGTAAAAAAGGGTCTTCGGTGCTCTACACTGACAATTCAGTTCAGTTAAGCAGGCAGTTTGATGCAGTGGATTCAAGAAGCCAATTGACTGTTGAGTCCAGGATATCTGCCAATATCATAATCGTCAACCCTGGCACACTTATTCATACGAGCCGAATTGCTGCGCTTCATTCCCTATCCCCCGTTACACTTTTGTATATCTATTTCTACAATTTGTGAAGTTCTAATTGAATGCGCCACTTCGGATATATTTTCTTCTTCGACTTATTAAATTCACTACAGCTGTAAATTCAGAGATGGCTATCCTGTCTTCTATGTGATTCCACAAGAATTTCTCTAAACGGCGATGTGGTGAGTGAATTCCGTTGACATCTCATTCTGAGCATGTCGGAGGCGCGTTATAATTCACCATTGTGTCGAAAAGACAGCTTAAGAAAGAAAAAAAAACACAAAACTTGCAGATTGCTCAGGGTGCGCCGAATGTAGATGATAGTTAAATAAGTACGGACTCTACTTGAAGGATCCTTCCTTGCACCGTGTTGAATAGAATATTAATTGGTTGATTGGTTGTATGTAGTGTAGTGGCGACGTAAGACAATCTACTATCCTATATTAACCGCGGGGGTAGTAATAGGCGACAGAGGAATATGAATCAGGAGATGGCCAGTAGCATCTTCCTAAATAAAATACTAAAATCAATCGTAGTCATCTATGGCTAGATACAATAAATAAATGTATGTAAAAATGTTTGCTGAGGGTGGAATCGCGAAGGTAAGTCCGCAACAGGACATCATTAAAAATAATTACGAGTATCTATAGATTATGATTAAAGTTAATTGAGCGAGCACGAGTGCGGCTTTATGTTTTTTTTTTAATTTGTTATACAATAGTCATTTAATACATTTAAACTGTAGATATTCAAACACTAAACTAACAAAAGTAAACAAAAGTCTGACTAAATTGCGTTTTTTAAAACCGATTTAGTTTCACCCATCGCATAAAATATCTGCCGTAACTTAAGGCGCGTGTTTGTAAAACGAGTTAAGGCTTGGGAGATAAAAACGAAATAGCTCACCTCTCTTAGAACAACCTTCATTGTGTGCTCAAGAGCAAGAAGCCAATTTTCAGCTGGTCCATCGAGCACCAAATTATGTTTCCATTCAATGACCTCACCGTCCTCCGATATCATGGCCTTGGCTACTGGAAGGCCGATAGCATTCTGAAATTCGGGGAACAAGTGATGTCAACTGTCAATGTGATTCGAGATTATTAGCCCCTCCCACATAGTACCGTGAACGTCAAACACACATACGTATATTGGGTCACACCTGTATTCTCTGAGTGGAGAATCGAAAAAGCAACTAGGTTTAACATTCTTAAACATGGTTTTATATGGAAAATTGTGAAAGCAATGTTAGGTGGCCAGCCGTTTGTTTACACAATCACAAACCCTATATTCTATTAGTAGCCTTCTGACGCGTCAGACAAGCAGCACAGTTGGCGCATCCATTTTTATATTGTACATCAATGTGACCTGAAATCCCTACACTACGAGTAATATAGGACACTCCCTATTGGATTCATATGCATTTTGAATAGGTTTTTAATTATTATTTAAATACGAGTAATATAGCTTCTCACTTCCGGAGCGTCATTGGATGGCGGAAGGTCTGTGCTTTTTGTAATTGAAATCTACATTCATTTAAGTATATTCCACAGCACATGAACAAACCAAATCACAAACAATTTGTAGTTTTATATAGTAACTTTAGGCTGAAGAAAAATCCGTGTTAACTTTTTTATCTTCTATTTAATATCGATGCAGGAATAAAATGTAAAAATGTAAAGAATGCACAAACAATATCATGAAACAAAGGAAGGATATTATTTAAGATTAAGGATATTAATTAAAGTCTTTAATTACAAAAAAAAACTTTATTTCATACATTTTTTATAACAAAAACAGTAAACTGTTTTATGCATCAAATAAAACTTAAATCTTTAAACATTGAAATGCAAAAAAAACTCAGACCAACTATTAAAATCGGTCCTTCATATGTGGAGGCAGATAAAAACGTTAGGTAGCACATTCATGTAAACTCGGGAACAACGGAATGATGTAAAGTATATCTGTCACTGTCAATAAAATAGCCGGCCTAGTGATTCATTTTATGCATTATGACATTATGAGATGACTTTGACAGATGCAATGTCAAAAAAGTTAGAATTTAGTTAAATGTACATTTAATTTCACTATATTTACCCAAATAAAATAAAAAATGGGGTTGTAATTGACGCATAATTTCCTTATTTTTTAATATAAGTTACTTTATGTTTAATATAATTGACTTATCTCTAAAGAATATTAACAGACATCATTTGTCGAGTGAAATTTAAAAAAGAAAATACGTTTTTTGTATATTTTTTATGTTTTTTCACACACTACAAATCAGACTACAATATTATATGCTACAAATTAAGTCTACTTATTAATTCATCATTAAGAAAGAAATTTATTTTATCTTTTAAATTAATTTGGCTAAGAAAGCAAACACTGTTAAAAACTAATATTTCCTAATATTAAATAGTCCTAAAATAAATGATCTCTTTCATATTAGTCCTACAATGTTGCACAACAAAATCCTTGCCAAAAATAGTGCCAACTATAGATAATCCTATACACTACACTAGAAATGTCCTCCACAAGGGTTTTCAAGCAAACCCTTTCCTGAAAAATCCTGGTAATGTTTCTGCCTGCAAATATGCCTCAAATATCCTTATGCCTATATACCTTTTTTGTATAACATTAGTTATTAATATATTAGTTACTCCTTCCATAAATTTTTTCAGTCAATGATAGTAGAACTTTGAAAACTGCTTTTTTATCTTCATCTGACCGGCAGGAGAGGACCATGTGGAAGTAATCACTTAACAGAGATTGTGCTTTTGCACTGGGATGATACATCAGCAGAATTGTAAGGGCCTGGAAAAATAAAAATTACAAAAGAATTATTCTCATGTAGCAATAGCAAGTTCAACACGAGAGATCTTTAAATTGAGCAAGCACACAATCCACCTTTACCTGATGGTAAGTGGATACTGTGGCTACCTGTATCTATCCAACATTAAGAGTATAGGCATAGTAACACATCAACATGTGTTATCATACATAAGGACTAAGATAGAATGCTTTGTTAGCTTGTTATCAGTAAAAGCGGGTGCCTGTTTCTCTAAACTCACCATAAAAAACACAGCAACATCAAGCAGCTATTTTATGCTGATATTCTCTAAGTGTGGTTCTTTCATGAGTTGACCTTATCATGCCACAACCATAATAAAGCTGCAATGGTCTACCACATTAAAAAAGTGAGTATTTCTCCATTTCTTTCTTACATTCTTACAACAGCCAATTAACAATTCACTACTAGATATAAGGCACTTACATAATCATTTATGCAACTTTTTTTATCAGTGTGTGGAAGTACACTGCTGGAAATAAGCCTCTCATGGTAGATATAATCTCATAGGAGGATTTGCCTTAATTGTCATGCTGGGCAGGCAGATTTCAGGCACACAGTCTCACACCCTGGACACTGGCAGTTGCCGATTTAGGCATTTTGCACATTGCATAAACAGTATTTCCATAACACCTCTTAACACCACTCACGGGACAAAATAGGGTAGTGGATGTACTTACATCCCCACATAGCGAGTATACAAATAAATTTGATTTTAATTTGAAGTAAAAAACAATATCCCGCACGCTTACATCCCAATCCTGAGTACAGGTTTCTTCTTAAAAAAAAGTGGTTAACCATTACTTAAAAGTAAAAAAATCTAAATCACACTTACTCTTATATAAATAGGCAGCTCATCCAACCTCTTTGGCTGATGTTCCCAGATTGGAGATTTCTTTAAGAGATAAAGAAGTTTGTCCCAATCGTGAGAGTAAATTGCACGGCTCAGTGCTAGATGAAATTTGTGTCTCCATTTCTTTTGCCTCAAATCATTTTCAGAAGTGCTACCTTCAAGCTGCAGTTGTAGAAGATTACGTTTGCACCTTCTGTCTGGTTCCGGATTAGAGTTTTCTAGTGATTTAATCACTTTTTTCTGCAAAGGTACTATCTTAAATTATACGAAAATTTTGCATACAGAAATTATCTTTTTTCTTTCTACATATTATTCAAATTATTTTTTTAATAATTAAAAAGTCTACAGTATATATGAAAAATGTTATATACTAAAATGTATAAGAAATGCCAAGTATATGCTGTTATTTTGAATTTAGTGAAAAGATATACAATGAAGATTTTTATTCAACTTTATTAATTAAATAATATTTATATATTGCAGCATTGTGGTATGGTAAGAAAATTCACTAACAATGATTATCCTGTGGGTGTCGTAACAGGCAACAGAGGGAAACTCAAATAGAAGATGGGCAACACACCAACATATACTTGACACTGTAGTTTTTTATTGACAGCTCTAATTATTAAAAAGCAGAATTAATAGTTGCCAACCAGCATGCTGAGCGTGGCAGGTATTAAGCTGAGGGTTAGGTATTCATCAGTTGACTTTTGATAAGCTATAATGAATGGATCAATCAATGAAAATGAGATTGATGAGTGAGAGATAACTTATTACTTGAATGAATGTTTTTGTAAGCCTATTTTAGGGTTCCATATTGACAAGGAATCATTATTTCATTTTGACCATTTCTCTCAATTTTTTAAAAGTGTATGGGCATGTCATATACAAGTGGTTCGGGACCGTGATTTGTGGCATTGATTGAATGAGGATTGGAGAATGATCAACAGTGGAAGAGAGAAGAGAAGAGAAGGGCTGTAATGTAAAGGTTTATCGTTAATATTTTTTATTTAATTATTCAAGACAACAAACAATTACATAATAATGCTTAAACCAAATAACATTTTATAAATAATATTAGTCATTATGTAACCAGCACCGTTATCTACAAAGTAATATTAAGTTGGTAACAGTAAATAATAAATGCACAATAAACAGAGTATAAGTGAAAATGGGAAAATAAAATAAAATTGACAGTACCCAGTAACATAAAAATGAAAATGAGACAAAAGGAAAAAAAATGCTAACAGTACAAATTTATCTTGTAAAATATTTTAAGATACTATTGAATATCTACCAACTTTCTTAGAACGTTCTTGCGAAATTGTAACTGTGATGAAGTGAATAGATCAATATTTGAAAAATGCATGTTATATACTTTCATAATACGTCTTAATGGGGCGCATTCACCTGCATTGGTTTTACATAGTTTAGGCGCAAACAATTTATGTATATACACGTCTAATGCGTTGAGAATGTCTAGGGACACGGATATATATTTTGTTAAGTAGTTCACTACAATCTAAATCATTTCGAATTATTTTGAATAATAGTATTAGATCAAAGTATATTCTCCTTGCTTTTAAAGTATGAATTGAAAACTTTTTTAATAAGTTGCGATACAATGATTTAGCGTGGTAACATTTATAATTTATAAAACAAAGAAACTTTGCTTGTAATGATTCTAGAAGTTCACCGTATTTATTATAATAGGGGTTCCATACTTGCGTTGCATGTTCAGTTTGTGATCTGATAAGTGATTTGAAAAGTAGTAAATAAGATGAGGAGTTTTGAAAAAAATTACACGTTCGTGCAACAATTCCGTACATTTGATACGCTTTATTTGTTACATGGCTGATGAGCCTTAAAGGTTAGAATTGTATCGTATTATTAATGATACTATTTCTAAGGGACTGTTAAGAAGGGAATATATGTAATTGTAGGTTTTTACGTTTTTGGTGAAAGAAATAGATTTACATTTAGGGATACTTAATTGCAATTTATTGATTAGACAGTAGTTAGATAACCGGTCAAGATCTTCTTGTAGCTTCTCACAATCATTAAGGGACTTTATACATATTTATTTAATGATTATTAATTATTTTAAATTTACATTTAGTGGTGAACATTCTGTTATAAATAAATTGTAACTTAATAACAAAATATATACTACTAAGGCCACATTGGGAGGGAACCTTTTTTGAAAAGATATAAAAAAAGGTTAGTTTGAAACCACCAAGCGATTTTTTACATTCAGTCTACTTGATGGAAAGAGCATACCATGGCCTCTATGGGCCTATAGATCTATACTCGATTAGAAATCTGAGGACTAAGATGTTGTTTCCATTAAAAATGGTATTGGTATCTAGATCTCTAGATTCACCGTTCAAATAAAGCAGCATTAAGCTGCAATTTCACAATGATTTCCTATGAGATAGAAACAGAAACAGAAACTACTTTTATTCAATGTAGATTATAACAATACTTATTGAAAGTCACTATTTTCATTTACCACTGGTTCACAGGGTACGATAAATATCTAAATAACGTAGAAATAGCTAAATAATGTTACTTAGATATGATCTCTCAATCTCAATTTAATCATTACCTAAAGAACGCAAAAAGCATATAGTAATTTAGTTTATTCTATTTATGCAATTGTAATAAGGAAAGGGCTATAAGAAAAAGAAAGTAAATAAATAAAATTATTTACTTACCATAGTACTCAAAGGTACAAAATGACATTTTTCGATTTCCTCTTTATTTAACATTATTTTCATTATTGATTATTAGTTCGGCAAAAATTTTAATTTAATACTCCTGCGGTTTTATCGTAAATACTTTTTAGTTTTTACATTTCACTATGTAGATAATTATTAATTACTATAAACAAAACGTGACAATTACACTGCGCCGGCTCCATGGAGGTTAGAGAACACATGGCCGGCTCTGACACTGACAGTTAGCGGCCAGTGTTGCCAACAGCGCTGGCCCTAATGTCGCCGATTCTCATGCATGAAGTAGCCTAATATCGCCGAATTTCAACTGTAGTAGCCTAAAGTAGCCCAAACACCAAAATATCAATATGAATAAAATAAAATATGGTTTTTATCAATTTATTTATCATATGTTCATAACACACTGATAAATAGGCATAAGCCTTTATGAACATATGAGAACACGTTAATGAAATTAAAGTTAACATTTTAAAAACTACATAACAAATAAACAAAAATTAGGATTATTCTGATTCGTCCTCTGCTAGCAATAATAAGGCATAACCAAGGCTTTCGCCGTCTTCAGTAGTAGTTGATGTGCTAGTACTAGCGCAAGATCCACCGGAGACATACATTTTTCTGCCAGCGTGCAAACTCACCATGTGATTGTTTGGTTGAAAGTTGTTACAACACAAACCTCTTACATTCATATGGGTAGGAATCATAAGAATTGCGATCAGCATGGGTAGTTGCATGCGATTCCTTAATTTTGTTTTGATTGTCCCCATTACGCTGAAAATTCTTTCAACGACGGCATTACTCAAAGGTAATGAAAGGCATCGTATCGAAAACACTGCTAGTTCTTTAAACATCAGGCTTCCACCAGCATTTTTCATTTTTAGCACTTGAATCCAAAAATTTACAATGTCATTAGGAGAAGCAGCTGTTCCGATTATCTCCTCAATGCGCATAGTGTTTAATACGCGCCATTGGTTCATAACAGCTTCTCGGTCAATATTGGGATCACCTAACTGCCAGGGAAAATCTTTAATGTTGGGTTTGCCGATTGAGAGACATACGCGGCTTGGCGCAAAAAGTTAAATTTTTTCCACCACCGACACATTAAGCGGTAACCTGTCAACTAATTCTCTTACTAAGCGTACAAGAAAAGCAGAACATCTTTGCTTCACTTCTTTGGCTTTGTCGGTAGAAACAGTCTTTTTTGCAAGTAAATCATTGAAATTTTCTCCAAAGTCAATTGAGTCTAGTGGAAGCAGTGAATTTTCAAATGGAGCTCCGGCTTTTTCTAAAGCTCGCCTAACAGCTGCAATATCTGCTTCATGGAGCATTGATACAGAGGCATTCTCAGACAGACTTTGACTTCTCAGAAATATTGGTTTGAAAACACGTATTACAATGGAAAGTAAAAGAATCCGTAGATGGCTATATATTTTTGTGAGATTTGCATCATTTGCTTGAAATATAATATTCACATTTGTTACTTCTTTTAATATCGGAGACAAAAACAACAAATATAATAAATTTGTGTCATCATTATACATGGCAGCAAGCTCCCTTGCTGTATAACATCTTTCTGATGATTTCACCACATTAAAGTGAGTTTTTAGCTCAAGCCACTGATTGATGTTTGTTTTAACAGCTGAATGAAACGCCAGCCATCTAGTTGCGGATAGCTGAGTTAGTTTGAAGGGTTTTTTACTATCATTAATGGTTTCAAATAAGGTCTGATATATTTTCATTCGCAGTGGACTGTGGGCAAACCAATTTCTGGTTTCCCCTAAGTAAATATTCCAGACAAGACGGTAATTCCGTGCACGCTTTAACTAAGGGAGTGACACACACATTTCAATAGCTGTAAATGGGGTATATCTGCTTGTAAGAGAGTGAAAAGGGGGAGTTATATTTGCCACAAAGGTTACTTGCTCCATCAGTTCCTATTGCAATTAGATTTTGAAGATTCAAACCCATTTTAGACATAAAACTCTTAAATGATGTATATAGGCCGCTAGCTGTTGCTTCAAATACTTCTTGAAAGCCTAAAAAATCAACAACTATTTTTTCTAGTTTTGAATTATAGTATCGGATGCAATATGCCATGTACTTTTCTGTTGTTACGTCAGTGGATTCATCCAGTATAATAGAGTAGCTCTGGTTACCAACTTCTTCTAAAAGTGCTTTGAGCATGGCTGGTTCTGGAACATTTTTTATAATGGCCGAACACTTTGATCTATGTAATTGAATGTTTTCAAGAGGACTCCCTGTCCCACAGATTTTTAACACATCTGTCAGATGATCAATGCTGCGTATGGAGCTGTGAGCGGCGACATAGGCAGATATTTGTATGTCTATTATTTTTTCTTTTGATGAACTGTTACTAATTGAGGAGTAGCCAAACGATGCAAGCTTGGGTTGCTTTTTAGAAAAACTTAATTCTTTGTCTTTATGTGTTTTAGTTTTCATGTGCTTTTCTAAATCCGTTTTGTGCGCACGGAGTGGTGTGATACATAATTTACAAAATGCCTCACCTTTACCACTATCCGTCAGTACAACAGGTGCTCGATTAAGCCAATCTGTAAAAGAAATTGAACTCAATAATACACTAGGCAGTAGGTATGCATATATTGTATGTACCAGATAGGTATGGTACTAGTGGTTGATAATCAGATCATATTTCTTGCTATTTGTGCAGTTTTAGTCTACCTAATACATCTTAAATAGTCTGGGTAAATATTAAAAAAATAATTGTGAAACTAAAAACCACGACTCCTAATTTAGTCTGGAACACAGGTCTGGAAGAAGTAAGACCTTGTAACAGATAATATACCTACCTACATCACACAAAACATTAATATAAAACGGTACTTTAGTTTTTACTTACTTTTAAATGCTGGCAGTTTTTCCCATTCATCACGATAATGCTTAATATATTTACCATGTTTACCCATTTTACAAAACAAGCACAGGAGAAGTTTTACAAAGCCAAAGTGACCAAGGAATAACCGGAATTTATCTGAACTATTTAGTCAGTACAACACAGATAATTGCGGTAGTCATTATTCATAATAGAATACATGTAAACCTATTGCATTCTAAATTTGGTTACATAATAGCTAAGACAAATTCAGGGTATTCCCCGAAAATAACCAATCACAAACAAATAGGGTGACCATCTTAATATCAAATTGTACCAACATTACACACACGCGCGGCCGTATGCCTGTTTACATACTAGGTAGTATAAAGAAAACTTGTCCCTAGAGTAGCCTAATTGGCGACCAGTCGCCTTTTAGATTTTTTCGTCGCCAATTCTCGTTCTGAGTAGCCTAAATGGCGAAAAATCGCCTACGTTGGCAACACTGTTAGCGACTGGCACTGTGACATTGACAGTGACATAAACTTGAATGTGCCAATTTTTTCCAATTTTTTATTTAAAGCATGGAGTATAGAGGTAAGGAGGACAATATCCCATAGGAGAATAGTTGTAAATGTGTCCTTCTGTAAGCAGTAAACAGTTCAAAAACTCTCCACAACAGCGCTCGAGTAACTACAGGGTATGATAAATCGCAGTAAAATACGCTGAGTGATTTTGAAAATAAAAATTTTGAAAGCAATAAAATAATTATGTAATAGAGTTACGGTGAAAGTCTGTGCAACAAAAAATTATAAAAAGTTCTTTAAAATTTAGACTGTGGCTACATTGGAGCCACCCTTATTTAACGCTTTCCTACGGACACTTTTTTATAGAGTCTGTACTCCTTACCTCTCACTCCATAATTTAAAGGATTCCGATTCCGATTCCGATAAATTTTAATCGGATGTTAAAAATCGCTAAAAAAGTAAAAGTTTTAATCGCTCGGCGAGTGCTCTCGGCAGATTTTCGTGGAGCCATTCAAACTATGGTTTTATTCTCTTTAGCTATAAGAGACGTTAAGGCGATCGAAAAAAACTACACATACAACAATAATCTCAGTTAGTCCTTTTAGGGTTCCGACCTCAAAACGAAACTTATATGATCTACTAGCTGACCCTGCCCGCTTCGCTAGGCATGGCAAAATAAAAGATGGCCTAAAAGAAGCCCCTAACCTACATTATCCCTGAGCAACATAAAGTCAGAAATAATTTATAATAATTATCATTTGGTAGGTACTTTGAAATTGCAACTAAATATGTATTATTCAATGCAGTTAGACAAGTTACTCTGGTTTTATTTTTATGTTACTCATGTTTAGGGTTCCATATAACTGATTCATTGTGATAATAATCAATAAACCTAAATATTTCCTCTAATGAGGACATTAGTCCATGTCGCCATGTTCGTAAAACAGTTTTTTGAAGCTGACACTACAGTCTACTCTGACGCGTAACTATAAAATGAATACTCGGCCAACGTGTGATCACTGTTTGCGGCTTGCGCCAAACTTCTTTGATTTGTACACTAAAAACCGACACTATTTGGTTTGTTGGCGAGTGTTGGCTGCAAACGCCAAATACACACAATAAAAAGTATGTATGTTTATAATTCGTTTCCAGTAAAAAGGGTCTCAGGCTCTCTACACTCATACGAAACACAACAGCATTTCGCTGCCAAGCCGCTTTATGGGTTTAAATACAAGTTCACTTTATTCAAGGTACAATCTTAACGAAACAGTACTTAGAAGCTTACATATTGTATAATTAAATTACAAAAAAATATTTACCTTATCAATCTTAATCTTGTTTATATTGTCAAATAATTTTTTAAGATGTATTTGTATCAGCTGCGGTTTTTTCGAATTACCAAGAATCTCTAAGAGGTCATCGTTAGAAATGAAGTAAAAACGAGGAAATATTTGTCTTTTAGTTTCAAGGTATTTTTCTAATGCTCGTAATATACCATCTAAATTGTCCACCATAGCGTTAAGTTTATTGTACAAATATGGAGCAGGTTTAAAAGTACACGCTTCTATCGCATTCTTTCCACCATACATACTGTCGAAATAAAAAGAAAATATACTTAATAATAGAATTGATTTCAAGTTAAAAAAAAAACCTACTTCATTAAAATGATTTTGAAATATACTTACGGAAAAGGCCAATTCTTTCCGAATACCAAGCTGACTAGTGCAGTAATCACTACTGATCGAAACTGTGGCTACTAATGGTGGACAATTATTTCAAACGCAAAAGATATATTTTACAGAAGTGCTACGTATACAGATCAAAGCACCGATCAGTAGCCTAGGGCATTACACTTGCGAAAGTATCAACTTTTCGTTCAATAACCCGTTTGCCCTGCATTATGAGTACGAGAAAATGAAAACATATACAGCTGCTACAGCTGGTGCATTCTTGGTTGGGCCAATGCCCAGCAGTAGACTCACAAGAGGATGATGAAGCAATCTATAGTTTTGATTCTTCATCGGCCCGTAAAAGCCCACAGCTGAACATGAGTCTCTTTCGTTAAAGGGAGGCCTTAATTGTTATGCTTGGCGAGTGGATTGACAATCGCATTACCAGACATCTCGCACCGTTGATGCTGTTAACCGTTGCCCACTGGGTATACGTCTGACGTAAATGATATGGTTATACCACTATCTATCGAAGGCAGAAGATTTTTTGGGCAATGAGCAACTGAGAAATCGCTTTTCACATCACCCACGGGACGAAATGTAAGGAATGTTATTTGAAGTTTAGATTCATTTTTTATAATAGTAATAAATTCATGTCATTGAATAAAAACAACAGTTTCTGGCTTTTTATATCATACAAAAAGTTAAAGTTACAGCCTATTCTCACCAATGGGCAAGCCTACTCTCATTTCTGAGAGGGTTTTAGGTAAGAAAGTATCTGTCATGCTGTCCCAAAAATTTTTATCTTATTTCTCTGACATTTAGGTTTCCTCACGATGTTTTCCTTCAGCGCCGAGTATGTGGTAAATCACTACTTAAAATTGCAATTAACAATTTCATTGGTGCCGTCGGGGATCGAACCCGGGTTACTCGCGTACTATGAAATTTACAGCGAGCACTAACTATCTGAGCTACTACGGCTCTTTTTATATCATATACCAATCGTAAATTATTTTATTTTATATATTTTATTACTAACTTCTTTGTTATTTCCGTCCAACCAGCTGTTAATTCATCAAAGATAACAACTTCGTTTGGCAATTGTTTTCTAATATCTTCACCGCTAAAAATATTTTCCAGGTACAGATAGCGTCGTTGTACTTGTAATGAAATCTAATAAAACAAATGCTTAAATTTAATTTCAGGTAGTTGACACTTTATTTAGTTTAAGAGTTAAGTGTTAACCTCTATACACTCTGCAACATATCCCAACGTCTTTTCCCAATGATCAACTTCTTTAATAAAAGGCTCAACGTACTTTGTTGATTTCATGGAAGATAGTTGTACTTGATGGTCTTCTAAAAACTAAAACAAAAAGAAATATCATTGCTTGAAGTATAAATAAATTTAATGCGGAGTGAAAATTTTTATGTTACTCATTGAGCTATTATGTACTACGTACTAGAGGCGACACTGCATTCAGCTACTCTGTTCCACTCAACTGCGGTGCATTACACCGCACTTTAATCAGTCACTCGCTAGGCGCTTATAGATTTGTCACGTGTTGTGTTGATATAAAAAAAATCGCTTGATAAAAATATGCCGTCGTATGTACTTAGATATTGCACAAATAATTCAAATGTCAGTAAAAACCAAGGAATTACTTTTCATCGGTTAATAAGATACTTAATCAATAAAAAGTATTATGTATTAATAATAAAACAAATTATTCCTAAAACACCATCTCGTGTCATGGAATATAGATTAAGAAATTAATATGTTCAGATGCGACATTTCTGTGGGTACTTAAGTATAGGACGAATATAGTATTATACACATTTTTTTGCAGAAACATATATAAGTTGTTATAAATTGGCAAAATTTTTCATGTTTAAATCTGCTTTTTATTCTTTTATTTTATTTTTAGGTTTCCACATCAAAGTCAAAGTGGTATAATTTCGTCCATTTTTGACTCTCGCGTGCCCAGCATTTATGAACGACTTTTATTCTAATTTAAATAAATATATTTGTAATTTAAATGTTATGTTAATAAGTTTTATTAAACATAAATTTAGTATGTTTTTTTATATTTGACTTAGATAGAAACAGAAACAGAAACTTTTTTTATTCAATGTAGATTATAAACAATACTTATTGAAAGTCAATTTTTTCATTTACCACTGGTTCGCAAAAAAAACCTCTGTCTTGAGAAGAACCAGCAAGAAACCCAGCGGGACTATTTTTTTTTCAAATAATAGCTTACAACCATGTTTACAATTAAGAACACAAGACAAATTAGAAATAGCTTGGTAGCGATCACCCTTAATACCTTTTAAAATATTCAGATAAAAATATCATTAAAATGTAATTGTGATATAATATTATATTAAATAAGCAAATATAACATACAAAATAAATGACAAAATTTAAATATTGTTCTCGATATAATTTACCATTTAAAAATACAATACTATTCCACAATACTATTACCTACTGATCATTCTACCTATGTTTATTCTATGATAAAAAAACAACCACGCAAACACTGAGTAGCGCACATTTTTTGTTTGAGATATCTATTCTAGTACGTAAGTACATATTACTTCAATGATGTTACTAAACAAATCGTGTTCTAATATTTAACCACGTTATAGCAATGACTGTCCCATTGGTCTTTCAAAAAACAACTCTATGAACAATAAAATAGCATAATGATATCGGAGTATATACAATTAAAATAACTATAATAACAAAACTAAAAACTTGAATTTAGTCTCATAGTGCTATTCCCCGCGGTATCGTGCCAACAACGCTGGCAAGTGCAAATACTGATCTTGAGATCCTGGATTCAAATTCCGGGTTAAGTCAAATAAAATGATTATGTTTATCTCTCCTGAAAATCTCAGTAGCACCCCGGGGTCAGGTAAGCGGTGTTTTACCCTCTTAGAAAGCACGTAAAGTTGTTGGTCCTGCTCTTGATCCCTCTTCGTTCGTATTAGATAAAAAGTTCCGCTGGGTTTCTTGCTGGTTCTTCCCAGGAGAGAGGTTTTTTCCGATACAGTGGTAAAAGTATAAAACGACTCTCAATAAAATATTGAGTTACATATAATCTATATTCAATAAAAGTTATTCTATTCTGTTCTGTTCTATTCTATTGAATTACTGTCCCATTAGTTATTGGCAAGAAGCTACTGCAAATCTTAATCTTCAATTTCCCCATTGCCTATTACGACACACGGCACGATATAGCGTATTAGATTGTCTTACCCCACAACTACACAATGTTTTTATTTAAACGGTTAATATTTTAATCCAGTAATTTAATAATACAGATCAAACTTACCTGCGTCACCTCATCAACATTTTTAATCCTATAAATATCACCACGGTGATGTTGCATTTCATATGTTGTATTTTTCCACACTTCACGAATTGCCTTAAGACCATTTTCAATATTTAATTCCATAGTAGCAGCTTTAGAAATTTCTGCTATATCTTCAGCATAGGCTTGGAAATTTAAGCGCATAATCAATTCTAACTTAAAATCTTCTGAGGATTGATCAAACTCACTGTAAGTTTAATAAATAATGGTTTTATTTGTTCAAGATGTTATTTGTAAACGTTTATTTTTCATTTAAAAAGGAATTAAGGAGAATGAAGTAGTGGACACGGTAATTGAAATAAAAGATAACATTTTATGTTATAAATTTTAATCTGAAGAAAAAAGTCATCTGATCATTAAGAAATTGCATAAAATTGAATTAAAACCAAATAATCCAATATATTTTTAACTTACACGCCCATAAGTGTCTTTATTCTGTCCCAGTGTCTTTCTCTCATACAAGGGTTTTTTAAATCACCTATTAAGGGTAGTGTTCTTCTAAATGCGTCAACTTTAACTCGAGTAGTTTCTATAATCTCCCATCCTTTATCTTTTAGTTGACGTGAGAGGCGATTAAAATTTCTATAATATTTAAATAAAAAACAAATTTGTTCTTAATTACATATCTCAAATTGAAAGTAATATTAAGCAATAATTTTATTACCTGAATAAGAACATAACGTTTTCTTCCATCTCTTCAGTTTCCATCTCCCAAAAAGTTTGTGTTCTATATTTGTCCCATGACTCCTCCCATTGAAAGACCAAGCCCCAAACTTCTTCCAATTTCTCCAACTCTTTCTCCATTTTTTGGAGGTCCAGATTCACTGGTGTCCTTTATAAATAAAAAGTATTAAAACCCTTTCTAATTTATGGTATATTATATTATAAACTACCTAAACTAATTTTACTAAATTACGTTAAATTAAATACTGCGAGGCCATCTCTTATCTGTTGTTCCTGGGCTCTAAGTGCATTTAATTGCTCTCTAAAAGCTTTCAATTGTGCCAGAGCATCTTTGCCACTAATATCCGAAGTGCAAGGTGCAGTTTTATAAAATTCTTCACAGAATTCTTTAGCAGTTTCTTTAAATTCCTGATTTGAAATAATTAGGCGGAGTTAGAGATTTTTATAAAGGCAATATTATGTTATGGAAGAGAAAAAATAGGAGATCTCACCTCAGCTTGTTCCAATAATTCATTTTTAAATTTGTCCTTATTTAATTCTAAAGCTTTTTTCGCATCTTCCAATACATTCAAATATTCATTCCATATTACAGGAATATTTTCATGACGAGTTACCATATCTGAACTTAATTCTACTTCAAACTTAGCTGAAATTTTAATTTTTAAATCCAGATTGTGTAATAATATAAAATGAACTTGCTTTTTACTAATGATGATGATGGTATCTAATATTATACGTAGTAAGCTGTACCGGACATAATATTAAAGAGTCATGATTGTGTATGCGCAAACACAGACCTAATCATTCATCTGAATCTACTCATCAAATCGCATTTAACAAATTGGAAATAGAATAATAAATATAGAAAAATAGCTTGCTGTATCAGATACAGGAGGATTGTACAAAACATATCCAGACTGGCAAATAAATACTGCGATTTTTACAGAAACTTTGATTCCACCTTGAGGGTCTTAACTTAGGGCACCCCTCCGTTACTCTTGCTACCTGCGTGATATAATTACGTACAATCGCGAGCCACCCAGGGTAACATACACAGATGGGGTTGACGCGTTGTAGGCGATTGTATGTTAATGTTTTTAACGCTGTTTACGTAAATAGTTTTTTGTAAATACTTGTTGAAATACTTTTTGTTTAGTGTTTAGTATATTTAATTATAGGATAAAACAGTTGAAAGGGTTTAAAGTAATTTAAAATTTATATTTATTAAGTATATTACCTACTTGATTAATTGTAACGGCAAAAAGTCGTTCTTACTATAACTTTTGCGTAGATAGATGCTAAATGACCAACAAAAGACATACCATTCTTTAAGTTACCGAAAGATTTAGTGGGAATTTATGAAAGGTGAATTTATTACATTTTTAGGCACTTATAGCAAAAAATAATTAAGTAATAATTACTCACAGAAGTAATACCTCAGCACTTTATTACAAAACTTAGTTGAAATTTTCTTCACTCTCCAAGTATCTATTTACATACCTATACTTGTCTTTTGTTATTAAAATATTCTAATTTATAATAACACAAAATACTGAAATTAAAACTTTGTCTACTAACAAGATTTTTAACTTAGTAGAATACGAATGTTAGGACTTAGGAGTCATATTTGAAGTTTGTATTAATGTTTTTTTCCGAGCCAAGCATCGCAATGCCCGACGAATGGCCTTGCAAGTTGCATGCTTTGGGCATTGCAGAAATCAGATAGGTGCGAAAATATGGTCAGTCGATCATAGTCAGAATAGGTACTTCACCTAAGTAACTTAATTAACATTCCGCAATGTATTTTTTCACTTTTTATTTATATCCCTTAGTAGCCACGCAAAGTCCGCCATTAATTTTGGAAGGGGAAAAGATGCGAAGTAATATGGATGACACTCGCACGCAGCGATAAAATTTTATTTAGCTTGCGTGCGCGATTTATCTAATTAATAATAATTATGTAGGCGAATAAACGCCGGCACGCAGTCAACACCAAAAACGTGCAACTTCTGTACGTAGTACTATTATTTATTGTGCTAAGTGTCAAAGTCATATTAAGGAAATATTGGTCACTGAAGAAGTGGTCAATTTTAAACACTAATTATTATCGAATCTAAAATTTACCTAATGTTGTCATTTGATCGGTTATAGGTGGAAACTTTTGTTCTATTTGCGAAATTTCAGAAACTAGCCGTTCATAAGTTGCTATAGCTGTTGCTAGTTCTTTTAGATCCGTTGGCATCTAAAATTTTAGTTAGTTTTTATTAGTATTAGTTAAGAAATTTCTATTCCATTCAAAAATAAATGTTTATTTCACTATGCTACATTCACGAACCGTCATAGCTTCTTCGCTACTCTTTTCGACATATGCATATATCCCATCTATATCAGTTTCAGTAATTTTTCGTAACAGTTGACCTAGTTGAATTTGCCACATTAAGCAATGTCCAATGATAGACTTCTTCAATTCGCTAGAGTTTAAAGTTATAAAATGAATCTGAAAAAGAAGTTTTTTTTTAATATATGCATTTTAAAATAGCAATACATGTTACTTATGTCTTTATAGAATAACGTTGCCTAACCTGATTAATGGTATCCTGTACTTGCACGGCATTCGCTAAATCGCTATACGCAATTATTAAATTATCAAATTCTACTGCTTTATGCTTTTCCTCCTGATATTTTCTTAAAAACGCCTCTTTATTGACTTCCCATATATGAGCATATGGATTCCACATGCTTATATGATCACGCAGCATGCTTAAACTTAAATCGATCTCTGTAAATAAGAGCATAATGTTTACTAACCTAATTAATTGTACAATAATATATTATTGTAAAATATTAAGTCCCGCTTTTCTCCCTCCTTTTTATTCCCAGAAAAGCGTATAGGGCTGTGGTGAGTTAAACTTAAAATGACTTTCAATAAATATTATTTGTAATCTTATCTTTTTTCTTTAGTAGCCTTTTCTTCACTTCTTATCTTCTATTTCCTGGTAGTCGCCTAATAAACGCCAAATTTCAAGCATAAATTATAAAATGTGTACAGCAGACTAGCTATCACTCTAAAGATCAATAAAAATTGTTGATCTCTCATTAATAATTCTAAAACTGCCTGCATATTATAAAGTTACGTTGTTGGGTTCATGCTTTCTTTCATTTCTGAAAGTGCGATTATATCAAGGAGGGTCTACCCCGCTGTCCCAATATGTTTTGGCTGACTTCATGTCCTCAATTTTATAAATTACTACATCTTTAAGTTTCCTCACGATGTATCAAAGAAATGTATTTAAACATTTCAGTAGGACCGGCAGGAATCAAATGATCGTTTACTTTTAAACCTTTTAGGACAATTTGTTATATATTTTTAGTGCACGTGAGAACATGGTTCCACTTTGGCTTGACTCGGCCAGGGAGGGAGGAGGGACCACGCTATCTTAGAATAATAGCGTAAAATAGCGGCTTAGTACCGCTGCATATTGGAAACAAGGCGTTCCATCTTAGTCATAAGTGTGACAAGGCATTATGATATTTAATAAAGGATAAATGTAGATGTCTATGGGCCGCAGTATCCCCATGCAATCGGGTGGACTGTGTGCCCGTTTGTCACCTTTATTCTGTAAAAAAAGTACTTCTTTTACGACATATTAAATGAGAACAAGTTCCTGGCGAGATACAACTGTTTATTTTTATTCTTTTGAACTACCGTATTAATTTAAAAGCATTTGATAATCTAAAAAGACCACATTACCATCATTAATTAATGTTTGAAGTTGGTTACTATCTGCATCAAATTGAATGATCTCGTAAAACCTTTTCAAGCCACCAGATGGAAGAGAAAATTTTTCATATAATCTCGGTATTGTACTACTTATGTGAATTATTTCTTCGAAAATGGTTCTAAATGTTTCCCTTGTCTCATAACTTGTAGGAAGGAATACAATTTTGGTTTCTGAGAGGTAAAGGTTCATCTTTATTAACGGCGCAGGTGCCATAGTCCCTATAAGATAAACACATGCATTTATTAAGTAAAATTTATGTAAAAATATTTTTGCAGTTAGAAATTAATTTTAGATGAAATGTAAGATAAATTCTGAAATGTTAAAATCTCTTTTATAAATATAAATAAGACTCGACATGTGAGATCCGTCGTTCGTTAATATAAAAATAGGCGCCAATATTAATTCAAGGAATTCCAATTGTTTGGGACTTTAAAAAAATGTGGGTTGAAGAACTAGTTCTATTGCATAGCTTATATTTATATTATACTAGCGACCCGCTCCAGCTTCGTACGGGTGATTTCTGGATGTCGACAACAGCTCCACCTATCAGGTCCAATTATGAATCTAAGCCATCCAGGGACCCATTCAAAAACAAACAAAAGATCATCAGAATCGGTAGAGCTAGTTAGGAGTTTAAGCGTGACTAACGGACACCAATCGATTTTTACTCGTATATATAGAAATATCGGGAGCCTATTCCTTCTTTTTTTGGTTCTCAATAGCCCATGGTTCGTATTAAGTTGTACGTCAAGTTATAAAACTTATCAAAACGTTATGTTCATGTAAAACGTTCGGTTGTGTTCAAGTAAGTCGTCTTACTTACTATTAACTCTCATGATACGGGCTGTGGTCAACTAGGAGGAATTTCAGTGTTGAGATGCACTTCTCTCCCTATTCTCAATTTTAAGGAAGAATGTTTGATTTATAATTCACAACAGAACAACATGGGTCTGCACTCGTAGACTAATATATAGTGATCTGTGGTCTGCGTGAATCCCACATAACGTGTGCTTACCTTCGCGAGCCAGGTATACACAGGTGTTTTTTTTTTAAATATGTAAGAAATAATCTTCAAAAGTTCAAAAATAAGTACAGTTTCACGCTATTACTAATATAATCGATAAGGCTTAATACGGGTCTCTGTCTGATCAGATCTGTCTGCCAGTAAGAGCCAACTGTCAAAGCTGAAGACTGAGTGTAGCAGCATCGTTTCCGGGACACCTGAGATTCTGAGTGAGATTGAGAGGTTCTATGGGCAGCTGTACACATCATCGTTGGAGCCACACGCAAGTGTGAGTAACGATCCAAGAGCAAGTCTTATCCGACACTATTCCTATGATATCCCGGACGTCAGTCTGAGCGAGATTAGAATGGCTCTACACCACCTTAAAAAGGGCAAGGCCCCGGGCGAGGATGGAATTACAGCGGAGCTTCTGAAAGCGGGTGGAAAACCGGTACTTGAAGTCCTTCAGAGGCTCTTTAATTCCGTCCTCCATGGTGGCACTACTCCGGAGGTGCGGAGCAGAAGTGCGGTGGTCTTGCTCTTCAAAAAAGGTGACAACGCCCTCTTGAAGAACTACAGACCGATATCCCTTCTGAGCCGCGTCTACGTGCTGTTTTCGAAAGTAATTACGAATCGTCTCGCACGCAGACTCGACGACTTCCAGCCTCCCGAACAAGCCGGTTTCCGAAAAGGCTTTAGTACCATAGACCACATACATACCCTTCGGCAAATTATACAGAAGTCCGAAGAGTACAATCTGCCACTTTGCCTGGCGTATGTGGACTATGAGAAAGCCTTTGATATCGTCGAAATTTGGGCGGTGCTACAGTCTCTTCAGCGGTGCCAAGTTGACTGTTGGTATATCGAAGTACTGAAGTATTTGTACAGTAGGGCTACGATGGCTATCCGAGTACAGAACCAGAGTACGAAACCTATCCAACTGCAGAGAGGGTAAGACAGGGTGACGTTATTAATGGCGAGTATATCACTCACCTTGGATTTGCCGACGATATAGTCCTTATGGCAGAATCGCTGGAGGACTTAAGCACTATGCTTAATGACCTCAATAGTGCCTCCCAACGGATAGGTCTTAAGATGAACATGGACAAAACACAGATCATATTTACACACCTATGCTGGTAGTCGTTGGGAGCACTAAGCTCGAAGTTGTTGACGAGTACGTTTACCTGAGACAAATAGTCCGACTAGGTAAGTCTAACTTCGACCGAAAAGTCAATCGACGGATTCAACTCGGCTGGGCAGCATTCGGGAAATTACGACACATCTTCTCGTCAGGTATACCTCAAAACCTGAAAACTAAGTTGTACAACCAGTGCGTGTTGCCAGTGATGACATATGGAACTAAGACGTGGTCCTTCACTGCTGGCCGTATGAGGACGCTCAAAGTCGCTCAGCGAGCTATGGAGAGGGCTATGCTCGTAGTTTCTCTGCGTGATAAACTTAGAAATAAAGATATCTGAAGTAGAACCAGAGTAACCGACATAGCCCAACGGATTAGTAAGCTGAAGTGGCAATGGGCCGGCCATATAGCTCGAAGAACCGACAACCGTTGGGGAAAAAAGGTTTTCGAGTGGCAACCTCGTACCGGTAGGTGAAGTTTAGGGCGACCTCCCCCCCCCCACTAGATGGAGTGACGACCTGGTAAGACATGCAGGAAGTCGATGGATGCAGGTGGCTAAGGACCGTGCTTTGTGGCGTACCTTGGGGAAGGCCTATGTTCAGCAGTGGACTTGTGAAGGGTTGTAATGATGATGATGATGATGATATGGGTAGACCTGGTTTATTAGGCAGAGCTATAAATGTAGCGTGGAATATATTATATGTAAACATTTGTTATATACGATTACATACCATCCCCATGTACGCATTTATACACATTTTGCATTGTAGCTTTAATAGATAAGCGTAAAGCATCTTCTAAAAGACGATCAAATCTTCTTACATACTTAATCCATTGCTCGGCCATCTGTTTATGTTAAACATTTATTAGCAATAAAACATTTACAATGGTAAATAAAATATTGCACATTTAAAATACTTTTATTTACTTGTGTTATGTATGGTTCAAATCCTTCGTATACAATAACAAGGTAAGTTATAATGTCTTTGTACATTCCCAAAATCTTCGCTGCCGCTTCTGTTTCCATGTTGCGAATGTGTTCTCGAAGTAATTTAATGTCGAAAACATTATATATATCAAAATCTATAAATGGAGTATCACATATTTTTTCCATAATCTTTACCAAATTTAAATTGCAATTTTTGTAGGTAGTTAAGAAGTCTTGCAACTGGAAAAAAGTAATTTGTCATCATAACTGTAAGAAATTTATTTATGCTCGTATTTTAACCACTAACCTCCCCAATTTGTGCAAAACAGTCTGCAATATATTCATCAGACCTTGTGGAAGTCCAAGTCAATTTAGTGATTCCTGGTTGCACCTTTTTCTCACAAACCTGGAAAATGAAAGACATGTGAATGTAAACCGGGTTTTTTTTAGATTAGAGAGTATAGTAGATATAGAGAGTATTAGTTTAGATTGTATTAATTCTTGATTAGATTAAAAAAATAAGATAAAATTCGTCAACAGGCAATTAGTTCAATCCAATATTACCTAATTCACCGCAGTGTGACCGCAACAAGCGTTTAGAATAAAACTATTATAATTTCTTCTTCATAGGCCCGTACATCTCCAGACATGGGTATCTCCCGTTTTAGGGAGAATATGCCTTAATCGTCACACTTGGCATGTGGATTAAGACTAGACTTAAAATTATATACTAAAAGAAAATAAGCAACTAACTCCGATGGCTGTATTATAAAAAAGTGTTGTATTAAGAAATGGTAATATTATTATTCCCTTTACTTTCATTGGTCTATAGTACAGTTTGCCATAATTTTATAAACCTTACAACATTACTAGCTTCTTAAGCGTGCTGGGAATTAAAGATATGAAATATGTTGATTAGTAGTGTGTAAATTGTCAACCGTGAATTTTATTTATTTATTTATTTTAGTTTATTACATAACACATATTAATCTTACATTTAACAACAAAGTATCCACAGCTAACTAACGCATCGACAACAAGCGAACATCATGACATACTAATGTGTGCAAAAACAAAAGTGAAGTAATGTGTGATATTAAAGTGAAATAATAATTTAGCTAAATTAATTTAACTATTATCCATTATAGTTTCAATTTCGTTTTTAAACTGTCCATTATGACAGAGAAAATACATCAACATGTGAAAAGTTGTCACTATAAGAATGTGCGTGCATGTAGCACGAGTTATAAAATTGTTCTTGCCATATTTTGTGCGCATAGTAGAAGTACAAAATAAAAGTTTCTTTCTAGCACTTATCCTTTGGCATCTAAAATTTATTTCACTTAGAAATAGTATGGAGTCGAGCTATGATTGATTTTATATAAAAACATCTGATCCCTGACAGTACGACAAGATTTTAAGTCAAAGGCTAGTCTACACCAAATAGAGGCATCGCCTGCTGATCTAAATTGGATATGCTTCAGAAAATTAATTTGAATCTTTTCAATTGACTATATAAATATTATATTGAGGATTCCAAACAGTTGAGTAATATTCTAATATTGAGCGGACCAATGAGTTATACAAAATAATTAGGGTTGAGGGTTTTTTAAAGTCTTTAGTAACTCTCACTCTTTTTATAACCATGAAGTAGTCAAAACTGGCAACAGTATATGTGAAGCGTTCTCAGAATACTTTAGTTCTAACTTCTTGGATTAGTATCATCCAGTACACAGCCTACCTCTGATCCTGCCCATATTGACTATCCACCTTCTATTGCGGATATCTCCAAAATCTACGTCAGTGAACAAAATGTCCTCAATCTCTTGCTCAAACTTGACCAATGTAAATCTGCTGGCCCAGATCACCTGCCGGCCGTGTTTTTAATAAATTGCGCAAGGTCACTGGTAACGCTTGTAACTCTCCTATTTAATAAGTCTCTAGCAGAAGGTACTGTTCCTGCTATCTGGAAATTGGCCTTCATCACTCCAATACACAAAAAGGGCTCTAGAGATCAGGTTAATAACTACAGGCCTATTTCCAAGTTATGCGTACTAAGTAAAGTCCTCGAAAAAATAGTGCATTCCCAATTATATATAGCTATTACACAATCACTTCGCGACTTCCAGCATGGTTTCCTCCCCGGTAGATCTACTGTCACGAACCTTGCTCTACTTAATGACTTTCTTACTGATTCTATGGACAAAGCCCATCAAATTGATGTCATTTATACTGATTACAGTAAGGCCTTCGAACGGATTAACTATAGTCGCCTCCTATACACACTTGAATGTGTTGGCGTAAGCGGTGATTTACTTCTCTGGTTTTCCTCGTATATTGAGAACAGAACACAAGCTGTAGTGGTAAATAATTACATTTCTAGCTGGATTAAGATCCCTAGTGGTGTTCCCCAGGGTCTCGCTACTGGCACCTTTACTCTTCTATTTTTGTCAATGATATCAACAACTGTCTGTGTAACTCTCGTCTATTATGTTTCGCAGATGACATGAAAATTTTTTCAAACATTTCTTCATTAAAAGACGCAGAAGCATTACAAAATGACTTGAAAAACTTACTTGATTATTGTACCTATAACCATCTCGATCTCAACCCTACAAAATGCTCAGTTGTCACATTTAGCCGTAAATCTAATATACTGCTGTACGATTACTAGATTCAAGGCCAATCGTTGTCCAGAGAGTGCTCCATACGCGACTTGGGAGTTATACATGACTCGAAACTTCTGTTCGATAATCATATCGAAAATATCATTGGCCGGTCTTCCAGAGCCTTAGGGTTTGTGACGCGTTGCTCTAAAAACTTTAAACAAATTAAAACCTTGAAAATTTTGTATTGTTGTTACTTAAGAAGTATTTTGGAATATGCATCACAGATATGGAACCCCCAATATAAAACCTTTAGTTTACCACCAGCGATTTTTCCGGACCGATACCACCTGGGACCTTCAAGAAAAGAGCGTACTCCTTTCTAAAGGGCCGGCAACGCACCTGCAATTCCCCTGGTGTTGCGGTTGATCATGGGAGGGCGGTAGTCACTTAAAATCAGGTGAGCCGCATGCTCGTTTGCCCCCTCTTCTATAAAAAAAAATATATCTCGAATTGAACGTATCCAGATGAAATTCATCAAACACCTTTGCTACCGAGTAAATGACCACTACAACTCTAACCTCTACTATGATAAGTGTAGAAAGTTCCATCTCTTACCACTCGAGATGCGAAGGCAAATAGCAGATATTACCTTTCTACTTAAGATAGCTTCAAGCGAGATCGACTGTCCAGATCTACTTGAGAAGTTAAATATCAAAACTCCAAAAAATGTTAGACGAAAGGTCCCACTATCATTACCCACAGCAAAAACTAATTATAGGCAGAATAGTTATATGTACCGTGCGAGCAAGAATTTTAATACTGTATTGTATTGTATCCCAATTGTTTAACTTAGACCTATTCAACACAAGTACCATTTCGGCGAGGCGAGTTCTGAGTAAGCCTTTTTTCGACTCCAGCTGACGATCTTTTTATTTCCTTTTTACTTATTTTTTAAATTTTTTGCTTTTGTTAATCTGTAATGTTTAGTTATTTAATGCACGATGTTACCTAGCTAAGCTTACGGTTGGTGCGACAATGTCCTATTAGCAGTCGGTAACTCATCGCATGCATAAATGGTTTCCTATCGCTTGTTTCCTACCTACTCTGTTTATTTTTAACTGAGGGATTTCCAATTAAACAAATAAATGAAAAATAAATTCGTAAGACAAATCCAAGCATCATATAGGTATGACTTGTTAACTATTTTATCAATATGAGATAGAATATTAATTTTTGATCAAAATACACGCCCAGGTCCGGCAACTCGGTTACCCGACATATCGACACATCATTTATTTTATAATCGAATTCTATAGGTCTGTTTTGTGCTGAATGTTAACATTACATTTTTTAATATTTAAGAACAATAGTTTATTTGAACAATATGAGTATAATCTATTAATATCTTCCTGTAGTAGCTCACAGTCATGTTCATTTTTAATAATTTAAAAAAATATCAACAGCAAATAGAAGTATGTTCGAATGTTGGAATTGCAAAAGAACATCATTTATATAAATATTGAACAAAAGAAGACCGAGATGCGAGCCCTGTGGGACACCCAAAGATATTGGTAAAAACGAAGAACAGAACCCCTTAACTGCTACTGTTTGAGTACGATTGCGCCTGTAAGATGCTAGCCAGCGCAGGAGGTCACCGTGCACATTTGGTCTAGTTTTTTGATAAGGATGTCGTGAGATATTTTATCAAAAGCTTTTGATGAATAACGTAAATTTGTTCGCGTTGTTCACTATTTAATAGCTTATAAATTGTACTAAAGACAATATTAAACACCAGCAGATATATTATAAGATAATAAAATAAAATAATAAAAACCTAAAATAATAATTAGAAGAATTGGAGGTCAATTCCATAATATGTTAATAAGAATCAGTGAAACGACGAAATGAGTACTGAGACAAACCAAATCATTCTATCTGTTAAGGTACCTTAAGAACTTAAGATATTACCGTCTTTGACTATCTCGTGGCTTAAGCAGTCGTCAAATCTGCCAAAAATTATGCACACAAACAAAAAGTTTTTGAACAATTATGACAAAGAACAATTTGAAAAACATTAGCTTCCACTTCACTTATAGTTCAAACCTCACATATTATATTCTTTTTTTGATGGTAAAAAGTCAGGCTTAAATTGGAGAATGGACCTACACTATTTCATGGCCCCTTGGCTGAAAATCTCTTGATAAAATATGCCATGGTTTATTTTTAGATATTGCACAAATAATTCAAGAAATGTTAACAAATCCCAAAGAATAACTTTCCATTGGTGAGTAAGATACTTAAATATTTTAAAAAATTTAAGTATCTTACTCACCATTAATAATCACAGAAATTATTTCTAAGATGCCAACTCGTGTCATGGACGATTATGAAAATAATTTTTTCAAATGCAACTTTTCTATGGGTAAATGTAACACGCTTATATTATGCACAGTTTTTTTTTGTAGAAACAAATAGAAGTATTCCTAATTGGTTAAATGTCTGATGTTTAAATTTGCTGATTATATTTTTTTAATTTAATTTGTAGATTTCCACGCGAAAACAGTGAAAAGTGAAATAAATTCGTTTATTTTTGACTCCTCTCACATGCCCAGTATTTAAAACCGCCTATGATTCTAATCTAAATAAATATATTTGTAAATTAAATGTCACATTAATAAGTTTTGTTAAACCATACATTAAATATGTTTAACATAGGTATTATATTTTATTATATTATTTAATATTTTATATAGTTACCTTTTAAAATATTCAAATGCAAATATCATTAAAATATAATCGTGATATAATATTATTACTATTTTATTAAATTAGCACATGTTATATGTAAAATAAATAACAAATTTCAAAAATTTTACCTACTCGATATAGTTTACATAATTAACAATACATTCTATTATTAGCTACTGATCACTCTACACACGTATAATCTATGATAAAAATCCAACCGCGCATGTATCACACTACCGTCCCTGCGCATGTGCGAAAATACGAGTAGTGCACATTTTTTGTTTGAAATTGCTGTTCTAGTATGCAAGTACATATTACTTCAATGGATTAAAGTAGATAATTATAAATGGAAAACTTGACCACTAGTGGATTGTAGCTCCCGTATTATCGTTTTAATCTTTGTAATGATGTGGATTTTGATACGTAATAGTGGTGTGATTCAATGTATTAGATCTAAGCGCATGTGAACTTTTAGTGGAAATGATGTTACATGTGCTTGGATAGTGATATAAATCTGACTTTTTTACGTTTACGCGACTTGAGCACACATAGTACTACGTACAGAAGTGGAGTGCAACTTCAACTTTTGATGTTCACTGTTTGCCGACGTTTAATATCCTACATAATTATTATTAATTAGATAAATCGCGCACGCAAGCTAAATAAAACTTTATCGCTGCACGCAAGTGTCCGTATTACTTTGCATCTTTTTCCCCTTCCATGTCAATAAAGAGTAAAAAAAATACATTGCGAAATGTTAATTAAGTTACTTAGGTACCTGACTATGATCGACTGACCATATTTTCGCACCTATGTGAGTTCGGTTCTGCGATGCCCAACGCACGCAACTTGCAAGGCCATTCGTCAGCAGTGACGGCCCTAGCAAAATTTTTAGGTGGTGCGAGATCTCATAGTGGCGCTCCACTAAATACAAAACCTTAGTGTTTCTATACTATGCAGTTGCTTTTTCGTGATTTTAAATAGTAGGTACTAGACCTATCAAATATCTACAGGTGTGTATGCGGAGTAAGCACAGTTGTGTCTGTGTCTGTCGCTCTTTCCATAGTAGTTGTTCTGCTTAAATGTTGTACATTCCGCTCGCACTAATCTGTTGCGCTCGACAACGCCACTGTGCTTGCCTTGCTGCGGTGACAAATGTACAGATTATTTATAACTAGCTGGTCCCCGCGACTTCGCCTGCGCAGGATTAGTATTTCGAGTAGCTTATATTAGTGTGGCGTAGAATAGAACTAACATTATGACATTAAAATTATCACATAAATAATTTTTGAGTCCAGTAGACCCCACCTACGTCAGACCACCCGCCCCGCCCCCGCACCATTCGCCCGCCACCGCCGACGGCGCCGTGCCATATGTGAGTTACACATTGCACACAGCGGTTTTGGCAGCGCACGCCAGAACAGCTCGCAGTAAGTAGAACTTTTCCTACTTACTTGACACTTATCGTCATATTTTGGACAATTCACATAATATCTTTATAAATGGTATCCTATGTATTATTCTGATGTATAATCTATATTATTGTAGTTTCATTAAAATCCATTTAGTATTTTTTACGTGAAAGAGTAACAAACATCCATCCATTCATACTTACAAACTTGTGCTTTTATAATATCCTATTAATATTATACTGTATTAACTTAGACTGTACATACATAAAACATAATATAAACACTCACGCCTGTTACCCAGAGGGGTAGGCAGAGACTACGGACTTCCATTTGGCACGATCCTGACATATCTCTTTCGCCTCCTTTACATCCATATATCTACGAATACATGCTCGTCGGTTAAGGGTACTTCTAACGTGGCTCATTTTCAAAATATCGCCAATTTGGTCGATAAACTTTTTTCTAGGGCATCCCTTCCCGACTCTGCCGTTCACATCTGCCATATAAATTTGCTTTGTCACTCTTTCCTCATTCATTCTTTCTACATGACCAAACCACCGAAGCATTCCTTTCTTAATCCTGGTCACAATATCATCTTGCATACCACATTTATCTCTTATCACGCAATTTCTCACCCTGTCATTCAGATTCAACCCTAGCATACTCCTTAAAGACCGCATTTCTACAGCATTTATTCTACTTTTGTGCTTCTTATGCCACACCCAACTTTCACTAACATACATTTAAGTAGGGACTAACACATTCTGATTCTTCACAATAGAGTGTAGTGCCCCATTCACTCTATTCCCTGCATTTACTCGTCATTCTATATCCTTATCATAACTTAACTTAGACTCTATTAAACTATACTATATTTAGGTACTGTAGTATATTTACGTTGTATTTGTAAGTATATGTAAGTATTACTTAATCAAATAAACACAAATAAAACAATTTTAATACAACTGAATTTAAAATAAAAAGTAATCTATATTTCTGCTTAAATTATACTAACTAAAAATAATAATTATGCCTACCTATATAATTTTGACAGTGGTAGAGCCACGCGGCAGCTTTGCTGTTGCACGTATGGGCCGGCTCAAACCGGGGTGGTACCACGACCTCACAGTATTCTGTCTTAGTCCGGCGTGAAGTGGAAGCTCTGCTTCCCCACTCCCCCCTCCCCTATCAACATGGTAGCGGAATTAAATGTTAGAGTACCCCAGGAGGGTACCAGCACCCCTGGAGAATCCCTCGCTGAGCAATCACGAACAAGCTATTTCACTACTAAGCGTGGGTGCTCAGGCTGCCCCGAGTATTCTGGGGGGGGGAGGGGGGGCAAAATTCCGCTTAAGACTACAACTGGTTGGGGGCAAACGGAGCAACAAGACCAAGGCGATCCCTGCCACGCTATCCGTGAATTTCTGCAATATCAGGGGACTAACCTAAACGCCGTCCACTACCATCTCGAACGGTGAGGCTGGCTCTACTCTTTCTGACTGAGACGCAGGTGTCCTCTCCGGCTGATGTCTCTTATCTCTCCTGCCTGGAGTACAAATTGGAATACTCCTTTGTGTCTCGAGCTGTTGTTTGCGTTTACGTCAGAGAGGACATCTGTTCTCGACGCCTTGGCAGTCTTGAAAGTTCGGATCTGTCCATCATTTGGTTACGCGTAGACAGCAACGAACATCCGCCCGTCTACAGGTGCCTCTATAGGTTCCATAGCGGTAATGCCGAAATAGACCGACTCTTCGACCACGTCCAAATGGCTACAGATTCGTTGCTACAGCAGATCCCCTCTGCAGAGGTCGTGATCCTCGGCGATTTTAACGCCCATCACACCGAAAGGCTTGGTTCACATTTAACCGATCATGCGGGGAGATCTGTTCATGATTTTGCCTTGGCATGTGGTCTGACACAACTTCAAAAGAGTCATTGCCAAGGCAAAGTCAGAGCACATAGGCAGAATTGGCGAGAAACTAGTTCGCCTTCCTTCTGGAACCCGTGATTCTGGTCTCTCGCCAAGGCTGTCCAGGGTAATTTCAGTCAGCCATCTCTTCCATCTCTGCACAGGGAGGACGACTCACTGGCCCATACCGCAAAGGAGAAAGCCGATCTTCTAGGCTCTTTCTTTGCGTCTAACTCGACTCTCGATGACGGGGGGAGTACTCCGCCGACCATCCCGCGGTGTGAGTGCTCCATGCCGGAAGTGCACTTCACACAGCGCTCGGTTCGCAAAGCACTCCTCTCCCTGGACATCCACAAGTCGAGTGGGCCTGACGGAATCCCCCCAATTGTGCTGAGGACGTGTGCTCCAGAGTTGGCACCGGTTTTAACGCGTCTTTTCCGGTACTCCTACTCCCTAGGCGTAGTCCCAAAATCATGGAAGACGGCTTACGTCCACCCGATCCCTAAAAAAGGCGACCGCTCTGACCCGTCCAACTACCGGCCAATCGCCATCACCTCCTTGTTCTCCAAAACAATGGAGTCCATTGTAAACTGCCAGCTCATGAGGTACCTTGAAGATCACCAGCTGATTAGTGACCGCCAATACGGTTTTCGCCGTGGTCGGTCAGCTGGTGATCTTCTAGTCTACCTGACTCACAGATGGGCGGAGGCAGTAGAGTTCAAGGGGGAGGCATTGGCCGTTAGTTTGGACATTGCGAAGGCCTTCGATCGGGTTTGGCACAAAGCGCTTCTTTCGAAGCTCCCTTCCTATGGGCTTCCCGAGAAATTGTGCGATTGGATCACCAGCTTTCTTGCAGATCGGAGCATCAAGGTCGTTGTAGACGGTGCAAGCTCCGATTGCAAGCCTATTAATGCTGGTGTTCCACAGGGCTGCATGCTATCGCCAACGCTGTATCTTCTGCATATCAGTGACATGTTGCATACCCGTAACATTCATTGCTATGCAGATGGCAGCACTGGTGATGCTCTTTACACCGGCCGAGCCAATATTTCTCGGGAAAACGTCTCCGAGTGCCGGGACAAACTTGTGTCTGAAGTCGAGTGTCTGCTGGACAGAGTCTCGGATTGGGGGCGACTAAATCTAGTCCAGTTTAACCCCCAGAAGACACAAGTTTGCGCGTTAACCGCTAAAAAGAACCCCTTTGTCGTATCCCCTCAGTTTCAAGGCACTCCCCTTGTTGCCTCAGCCATATCGAGAATCCTCGGCGTCGACATATCGAGTGACGTGCAGTTTCGTGGTCACTTGGAAGGGAAGGCCAAATTGGCCTCTAAAAAGCTTGGCGTGCTCAGCAGAGCGGGACAGTATTTCATGCCGGCACACCGCCTGCAACTTTACAAGGCGCAGGTTCGGCCGCACATGGAATACTGTTCCCATCTCTGGGCTGGGGCTCCCCAGTACCAGCTTCTTCCACTTGACCGCATCCAGCGCAGAGCGGCTCGAATCGTCGACGACCGAGTCTTCGACACCTTTAAACAAAAGTTTTCTTCCACGTACAACCTCTTGAATAGTTTAAATTTTTATAACCTGGGACCTTCAAGAAAAGAGCTTACTCCTTTCTAAAGGGCCGGCAACGCACCCGCAATTCTCCTGGTGTTGCGGTTGATCATGGGCGGCGGTAGTCACTTAACATCAGGTGAGCCGCATGCTCGTTTGCCCCTTCTTCTATAAAAAAAAACTGGTTACTTCGCCTACGCGGATTCCATATATAGATAAACCATTTCAAGAAGTATTTACAAAAAATAATTTACGTAAACAGCGTTAAAAACTTTAACATTCAATCGCCTACAACAACTAGCCCCAAATGCGTATGTTACCCCGGGTGCCTCGCGATTGTAGTTTATTATTTCACGAAGGTAGCAAGAGTGACAGAGGGCTGACTTGAGTTACTATCGTTACAGGAGTCTACTAAATTACCCAGTCGCCAAAAACTCCTAAAATCTTTGTAATGTCACGGTACACCATATTGTAAAAAATTTCAGACTAAGTTGTGTGCCCCAAAACTTTACGTGCCATAATTGGCAAACGGCTGTGTTATGTTTCTGCTAGGGACGCTTGATGTTGCAGAAACATCGATAATGACATCAACGTTGGTATCGATAACTTAACATCGATGTTCGATGTTTATCCTACTCAAAACATCGATGTTGGCCATTATTGATGTTTTTGCAAATATAACTTGAAATTGTATAAATAAAAACTAAGTCAATTTGTTAATGGTTTATTATTAATGAAATAAAAGAAATAAATAAAAATTTTAGTGTCAAACGGCAATTAAAAAAATGAGAAGTTAACAAATATCTCATCATCATCATCATCATCATTACAGCCCTTCACAAGTCCACTGCTGAACATAGGCCTCCCCTAAGTAATGCCACAAAGCACGGTCCTGAGCCACCTGCATCCATCGACTTCCTGCATGTCTTACCAGGTCGTCACTCCATCTAGTGAGGGGTCACCCAACACTACGGTCACCCTACACTACGCCTATCGGTACGAGGCTGCCACTCGAGAACCTTTCTTCCCCATCGGTTATCGGTTCTTCGAGCTATATGGCCGGCCCATTGCCACTTCAGCTTAATAATCCGTTGGGCTATGTCGTTCATTATGGTTTTACTGCGGATATCCTCATTTCTGAGTCTATCACGCAGAGAAACTCCGAGCATAGCCCTCTCCATAGCTTGCTGAGCAACCTTGAGCGTCCTCATACGGCCAGCAGTGAAGGACCACGTCTCAGATCCGTAAGTCATCACTGGCAACACGCACTTGTTATACACTTTAGTTTTCAAAGATTGAGGTATACCTGACGAGAAGATGTGTCGTAATTTCCCGAACGCTGCCCAGCCGAGTTGAATCCGTCGATTGACCTCTCGGTCGAAGTTGGACTTACCTAGTCGGACTATTTGTCCCAGGTAAACGTACTCGTCAACAACTTCGAGCATAGTGCTCTCAACAACTACCGGCATAGGTGTGACATGGACATTAAACATGATCTTTGTTTTGTCCATGTTCATCTTAAGACCTATCCATTGGGAGACACCATTGAGGTCATTGAGCATAGTGCTAAGGTCCCCCAGCGATTCTGCCATAAGGACTATATCGTCGGCAAATCGAAGGTGAGTGATGTACTCGCCATTGATGTTAATACCGTATCCTTTCCAGTGCAGTAGCTTGAAAACGTCTTCCAACGCAGCGGTGAAGATTTTCGGGGGATATAACATCACCCTGTCTTACACCTCTCTGCAGTTGGATGGGTTTCGAACTCTGGTTCTGTACTCGGATAGCCATCGTAGCCCTACTGTACAAACTCTTCAGCACTTCGATATACCGACAGTCAACTTGGTACCGCTGAAGGGACTGTAGCACCGCCCAAATTTCGACGGAATCAAAGGCTTTCTCTTAGTCCACATATGCCAGGCAAAGTGGCAGATTGTACTCTTCGGTCTTCTGTACAATCTGCTGAAGGGTATGTATGTGGTCTATGGTAATGAAGCCTTTTCGGAAACCGGCTTGTTCGGGAGGCTGGAAGTCGTCGAGTCTGCGTGCGAGACGATTCGTAATGACTCTCGAAAACAGCACGTAGAAGCGGGAAATCGGTCTGTAGTTCTTCAAGAGAGCGTTGTCGCCTATCTTAAAGAACAAGACCACCGCACTTCTGCTTCACGCCTCCGGAGTAGTGCCACCATGGAGGACGGAATTAAAGAGCCTCTGAAGGACTTCAAGTACCGGTGTTCCACCCGCTTTCAGAAGCTCCGCTGTAATTCCATCCTCGCCCGGGGCCTTGCCGTTTTTAAGGTGGTGGAGAGCCATTCTAATATCGCTCAGACTGACGTCCGGGATATCATCGGAATAGTGTCGGGTAAGACTTGCTCTTGGATCGTTACTCACACTTGAATGTGGCTCCAACGATGATGTGTACAGCTGCCCATTGAACCTCTCAATCTCACTCAGAATCTCAGGTGTCCCGGAAACTATGTTGCCACACTCAGTCTTCAGCTTTGACCGTTGGCTCTTTCTGGCAGACAGATCTCTGGCAAAGACTTCGGAGCCCTGGTTCCGCTCAATCGCTTCTTTAATACGAGTAGTATTAAAGTTGCGTAAATCTCACCGCATGCATTAGGAGATCTGTCCTTTCAGTTGCCTGTATGCTGTCAAATCTGTTGACGATTGCAGCCTCATCTCCCGTCTAATAGCCATGAGATTAAGAGTGTGATCGGAGAGTTTTTGTGTTCTTCTGCGGTGGGTCTTGCAGAACTTAGCTCCGACCACATGGACAGTTTTCATATCGTCCACTGCATTGCAATCTTCTAAGCCCTGAAAGCGGTTACGTAACTCGAGCCGCAAGGTTTCGGGATTCTGGATTAGAGCACGAGGAGGACGGAGCGTTGACTTCATTAGACGAGACCTCTCCAACTTAACGTTTAGGTTCAGTGTGCCTCTAACCATTCGGTGATCGCTGCCAGTTTTCACCCTTGCGATCACTGAGACATCACTGAACAGTTGGCGTCTGGTCGTCATAATGAAGTCAATCTCATTTTTTGTCGAACCGTCGGGGCTCGACAAGGTCCACTTCCTGTGGGGCCGCTTCTGGAAGAAAGAGTTTATCATAAAGAGTCCCTCTTTCTCCATAAAGTCGGCCACCTGCTGGCCCCTTCGGCTCCGTTGCCCTATTCCAAATTTCCCTACCTTCAGCTCACCGCTTCCTCTTGTGCCTAGTTTTGCGTTTAAGTCTCCCATCAACACCGTGTAGTGGCTTTTGGAGGAATGCATGGCTGGAAATACCCTCATACATCTCGACAACCTCCTCTTCGGGATGTGCCGAGGTTGGTGCGTAAACCTGTATGACCTTCAGCGAATACCGTTTGGTGATTCTGAGTATCAGGTACGCGAACCTCGTCGACACACTCCCAATCTTTACAACGTTGTTGACGAGAGACTTGTGGACAATAAATCCGACACCTCCTTGGGACTGATGGTCGCCCTCCCGGCGATAGAACAAGTTGCCGGACTCAAGGATTGCCGTGTCCTCCCCCTCTCTTCGGACCTCGGATAATCCAATAATATGCCAGCGCTACTTGGCTACCTATTCTTCCAGCTCCAGTATCTTCTCGTCAGTCCTCAGGATGCGTGCGTTATATATTGCCAGGTTGAGTCGTCGTAGGTGGCAACCAAACCTCCACCGGAAATTCTTAGCACCCCCTGCCCCGCCGTTACCATGGTCGCCACCGTAGCCAGGAATAGCGGGGCCGCCGGGGACTGGGGTCCGTTTGTTTGCGTCGTTATTCATGGGGGATATTTGCCATAGTTGCCACGCTTGGCGAGCGGGTTGGCAACGGCAGTTTTTTATTATATCACAGTTGTTATCAGGAAGATGCTGCTGCCCATCTCCTGCTTGTCTCCCTCTGTCGCCTCTTACGATACCCACGGGAAGATATGGCGTAGTGGATATTCTCAACCGCCACTACACGCAAACAAATATTTAGTTGATTTATTATATAGTCCAATATTTTTGCTGATGATAATGAATGTTATTACTGTGATCCTTAAATGTTCCTATACAGCCACAAATTAATACATACATACATAAACACTCACGCCTGTCACCCAGAGGGGCAGAGACTACAGACTTCCATTTGGCACGATCCTGACACACCTCTCTTGCCTCCTTCACATCCATACACCTACGCATACATGCTCGCCAGTTAAGGGTACTCCTAATTTGGCCCGTTTTCAATAAATCGCCAATTTGGTCGATAAATTTTCGCCTAGGACTAGGACGAAGGGTTCCGACTCTGCTATTCACTTCTGCACCATAAATTTTCTTTGTCACTTTTTCCTCATTCATTCTTTCCACATGACCGAACCACCGAAGCATTCCTTTCTTAATCCTGGTCACCACATCATCTTGCAAACCACCACTCTTCTCTTATTACACAATTTCTTACCCTGTCATTCAGATTCAGCCCTAACATACTCCTTAACGACTGCATTTCTACTGCGTTTATTCTACTCTCGTGCTTCTTCTGCCACACCCAACTTTCACTACCATACGTTAAAGTAGGGACCAACACAGCATTGTGAATTGCCATACGTGCCTTTTTCGACACATTTTGACTCTTCACAGTAGAGTGCAAGGCCCCATTTACTCTATTTCCCGCATTCACTCGTTGTTCTATATCCTTATCATATCTCCCATCCCTGATAAATACGCAGCCCAAATATACAAACTCATCTACTTGCTCGATCAACTCCCCTTCTATTCTTATTTCACAAATCGAATCGAATTTACTTTCTTCTCTTTCAAAAACCATAACCTTCGTCTTACTTTCGTTCACTTTCATACCCCTTTTAATGATCCGTTCATTAATGTAACCATCATTTGCAACTCGGCCGCCGACGACGCAAGAATAACTTGATCATCGGCGTACAAAAGGCATTTGACGGTTAACTCACCCATTCTTAATCCGCATTCTTCAACTTTCAAATTTTGCAAACAACTGTCCATAATTTTTTTTATTGTTTAAAAAACGTTACCCCTACACTAAGATTTTCTCTTGTATCGTGGGGGCAGTTTACAAACATAAATTGCACAAGGACAAACATCTAGACCCGGAACAACTACTTGTAGGCCATACAAATACTTGTTCCGTGCGGGATTCGAACCCGCGACCCCCAGCGCAGCCACTCATTGCTAAGCCACTGCGCCACGGAGTCGTCATAGGTTATACAATAGGTTGAACAGCCACGGGGAAGCCACACAGCCCTGTCTGACACCTTTACGGATATCAAACCAGTCCGAGTAGACCCCGTTGATCCTAACACAAGCACTAGAGTCCTTATAAAGAGACTCCAATGCCTGTATCAAGCCAGCGCTCAACCCAAATGAGTTCAGTGTTTGCCATAGAAAATCCCTATCCACTCTGTCATAGGCCTTTTCCAAGTCCATGAACGCACAAAAATCCTTTTGGTTTTTGGCCAGAAAATTCTCCGTGATCATGCGCATGGAAAATACTTGATCTGTACATCCCATTTCCTTTCTAAATCCCGCTTGCACATCCCAAATTTTTCCGTCAGTTTTTTTCATTACCCTTTCAATCAGTACCTTAGCATACAGTGTTCCCACAATGCTAAGAAGGCTGATGCCACGGTAGTTTTACAGTCCTGCTGCGACCCTCTTCCTTTATATACTGGGACTATCACGGCTTTGCACCAGTCTACCGGTACCCGCTTCAGTTCCCAGCATAAATTAAACAAGGTGTGCAGCAGGCCTGCCACCACTTCCTCTCCAGCCCTTAGCATTTCGAGTGAAACTCTATCATATCCGGCAGCCTTACCTGCTTTCATGCTTTTCATTGCTTTCATTATTTCATCTATACTTATCTCGCTACCTCTTTCCTCTTCTTTCGGTGTTTCTATTTCACTTAGTAACACACGTTGTCTCCTTACTCATAAACACGCTTTCAAAATATTCCTTCCATCTCTTTAGTTAGTCACAAATCTGATATGAGAAAATTTACTGTGGGACCTTATTTACGATTTAGACGTAGTTTTTATGTCTACTATCCCTATTGCAAAATGAAAATATGATTATAAAGAAAAAATTAACAAAGTACAACAAAACAAAATGATAGATTTTGCCGTCACCTTTGTTTACAATTTTTAATCATAATAAAAAATAAAAATATAAATTTCTTTGCAACTTTCCGCTAAACATATAAAATGATGTGTCTTACCTGGATTGAAGCGCACCTCCCGCCCTCCCTCAATTGCATACACTAACTCCGTCACCACTAGACCAAGCACCACTACTCTCAACACCACTATTCCAGGCAAGACACACCATCGACGATAATACGACACGTGTTTCGCCTCTACACGAGGCATCCTCAGGTAAGATAGACTCTACGGCTAATTTTTAATCAGGCAGCCCAAGCTGTTAGTATGCACTTACGCAGTCACAAAGTCGAATGCACTATGCAGTAAAATTGTCTATGCTCACGCTCACTCATTGATTTATTATCATAACCTTCAAGCAAACAATAAACTCGTTATGAAAAACTCAAAAAACTATACACAATTCTCAAACTATGTGAGTATAGACAGTAAGGAAAAAACAATTATTTTTAATATCAATTTTCGTAGAATAATTATTAGGCGACAACCAGCAACGAGCAACGGCACCACAGAATAACAAAGCGAAAGCAGTGATGACTGTGACATTACAGTTCTCACTTGACAGTTAAGTGAGATACCATAATGATATTTTTTAAGTGATTGATGCGTTTAGGAATTGTATATTATTCAAAATTTTAAATCTTTAATAGGAGATGCATCATTCAGTTGATACTGACTTCGTGGGTTCGAATTGTTCACAAGTTCCTATTAATCGATTATTGGTTTATTGACATCGATATTTCGATGTTTGACATGTGGCAACATCGGTGTTTTAATTTTTAACGTCGATGATCATCCCTAGTTTCTGTTACTCTTTTTTTTCTGTCACTGTTTCTGTCATAGTTTGACACTTAAACTTATCGTATTTGTTTCTAAACCGTTTTACTTTAATAATATAAATATACTTATTAAAAAAAACTTACTGTTGTGTTAATATTGATTGTTTTGTGTTTTCTAATATGATTACTGAATTATAATTTCGGTTAACTGTAATTAGCTATGTTAATGTATCAAAATGAATTTAGCAGATCCAGAGCTAGAGTTAGTTGATCCAACACCAAATGTACATTCCTTGTTCATACATTTTGATAAATTATTCTTTTGGACCAAATTAGCCAGCAGAGCTGTAGTGCGATGGAGTAAAAGAATGTATTCATGTGCTGGTATTTGTTCGTAAGTAGTATCAAAAATTACTTTGACATGTGTATTTTGTATGAATGTTGAAAATAGTCGTAGGCAAAATAATTAAAATGCTTGACAGCACAAAAGAATCAACATGATTTCGCTCTAAAAAAAACTAAATCATTAATTAATTTAAGTATTTATAAACATCCCAAAAAATTTGAAGTTTGTACTTAGTAATGTATTGAAAAATAAAAACCTAATTTTCAAGTTAGTTTTTACTTTTAAAGTTAAATTTTTAATCTGAGTGGATTAAGGAATAGCAAAGGTTGCAACTAGACTTGTCTAAATGGCTCAGTCTTTATTATGTACAATATTTAAAACTATCATGGTAACTATTCTGCTAGGCAATGTTTTATTGTTTTACATTGAACTGGAAAAGTTTTAGATCTATAAATTAATAATGTTATAGCTCAACAAACTACCTCTACTGCTGAAGATAAATTGCCTAAAATCAATAACTAAAACCAATTTTTATTTTACACAAATTTTGGATTTCTGGAGAAGGCTATTTTTTTAACTCAGTCTAAGAACTCTTTAGATGTAGAAACTAATGGGTGTGACCAGATAGGTCCAACTTGATATACTTCCCAGTAGAAAGAGACAAAAAATAAGATACCAGGAATATGAAGTAGAAAAATAAGAATACTATAAAATTTTACGTATTAAAAAATTGCTGTGATCATATTCAGAACCTGCATCCTGCAGCATGCAACCTGCATATGCACAAGTAACCAGTATAAATTATAAATTGGGATGCTTTAAATTTTTCTAGGTAATTTATTGAATGAAAGAAAAAAAAACAATACCATTATTTGTTATCGAAATATGTACAGTGAAATTCAACCATAAATGTACATACACACACACAGAATTTAACTCTATAAGACCTTGAATCATGGAAATATGTTAAAATTTGGACTTTAAATACTAAATACAGTATAACCATACATAATTTGTTAGAACAATAATTTGTTACAAGTTAATAAATTATGTTTTTAAAAGTTTATGGATCTTTAATGCACCAATGATTATGATGATTTCAGATATGAAGGGAGAGGTGGTCTTTGCGACATTGCTCTTAGTGAACCCTTGCTAAAATTACGTCCAAGAAAAGATCTGGTAGAAACACTGTTGCATGAAATGATCCATGCGTTTCTCTTTATAACATGCAAAAATCGAGATCATGATGGCCATGGACCTAATTTCAAGTTCCATATGCACCGAATTAATAAATTGGCAGGAGTCAACATAACTATTTACCATGATTTCCATGATGAGGTCTGTAATTTAAGTATTACAAGTAGACTTTTGAGTTTAACATTCATTTATATTTTGATATCATTATAAACTGTATCACAATATGTGAAGTATTCATAATATTAAAGTGATTATAATTAAAATTAAATTTATAGCATATCTACTCCCGCTGCTGGAATCCCCTCTCATTTCTGAAATGGTATTTAGGACAAGGAAATGTCAGCCGCGCTGCCCCAATGTGTCTTTGAAGTATTATTTTTTTCCTTTTTTCAGGCGTGCAGGTTTCCTCATGATGTTTTCCTTCACCGCCAAGCATGGGGTGAATCATCACTTAAAATTGCAATTTCATTGGTGCCGGAGGCGAATCAAATACGGGTAGCTTGTGAACTGTGAAATTTACAGCAAGCGCTTACCCCTGAGCTACTATAACACTTTTATATATAGTGATTATATTTTCTTTCAATTGAAATTCTAAAGTTACAAGTATTTGTTCTGCAGGTTCAAGTATATCAAACTCATTGGTGGCGTTGTAATGGACCATGTCAAAGCAGGAGGCCATATTTCGGTATTGTTCGCCGCGCTGCAAATAGGGCACCCGGTCCTAAAGATTACTGGTGGAAAACTCACCAAAAAACATGTGGTGGTTCATTCACAAAAATTAAAGAACCTGAAAATGCTGAAAACAAGAAGACCAAGACCAAGTCAAACACAGACATAACCAAATATATGAATAATAATGTCAAAACCATTGTCAATAAAAACATACCTCATGAAACTAAAAACCCATCTAAAGGTGTTCTGAAAGATAGTAATAATGTAACTGTTATATCTAATACAGATTTCAAAAATAGTAAAATTGTAATAACACAAAATGGAAATTTATTCAGTCCTCAGATCAATAAAAAGGTTTCACCTACATTTAAAGGTCTAATTGATAGCAGAAGAAAAAGAACTCAATCAGCAAATGTTATAGAAACTGTAAGAAATATATGGGCCAATAAACAGTTACCTACCGTGCAGAATGATAAACAAAACAATTGCAAAGGTGCGGTTATCACTAAACCCAGAAATAGTATAATAGATAATGCTGTAATGAAACCGGTTAAGCAAAAAACAGAAAATATTCATAAAGATTCCCCTCCAAACAAAATAAAGAAAATAGATGATTACTTTAAAAAAGTGGCAACAACAGTTCTAAAAGATGTCTATGGCGAAGATTTCCACATTTCACAATCTAAAACTGATTACAAATTAATAGCGAAAGCAACTAAAATGAATCTTGTTGATTGTCCTATTTGTAGTATTAAAGTTAAAGATGACGACATTAACAGACATTTAGACGAGTGCTTGAATAAAGGAGTTATAGAAACGTTGTGCAAAGAGAGCAGTTCTGTAGATACAATTACATCTGAGATATCTAGTAATAAGATGGATTTAACAAAATTAGAATCAATCAAAAAAGAAAAAGTATTTGATACAGTTAATAATAAAGTAAAGAATTTTACACTTTCTAATATTAAAACAGACTGTGTTGATGATTCCATAGACTTAGCTGATGTAAGCTTTATCAAAAAAGAAAATCCAGGTTTAATAAACACCACAGTTATAAAGAAAATACAAGTTATAGATAGCAATAAAACAACAAAAACACTAAATGATGATCACACTTTTGATGTGAAAGACGTTAATAAAGTAAAATTAATAACCAAAAAGATAAATTATGATAAGCATTTACGGAAATCAGGTAATTTTGTGGAACCTGTGATAACAAGAGAAAACAATGCTGACTTTGGTTATCTGCCTTCGTTTTTAGACGATTTAGCATGTGAAATTAAATTACCCACTGTTAAAATTGAACCAGGAAACAGTAGAGATGTAGTTTCTGTTTTAACAGAACAAAAATGTCCATGTTGTGATCGTAAAATAGATAAACCAATAGAACAGCACCTAGATGAATGTCTTGCATTCTTTGACAATAACACTACAATACCAGAGGAGGGTGCTTCCACTAGTTTTGCGAATGAAACAATAGTTATTGATGATGATGACGATATTTTTGATGAGACTCAAACCTTGAATGCTACTGGAACCAAAAGTCCTTGTCCTTGTTGTCTCAAAATGGTTGAACAAGCTGACATGAACAATCACTTAGACATATGCCTGTCTTAGATGTAACTATTATAGCAAACAATAAATTATTTATCTAACTGTAGTAAAGAAGTTGGGCTGTACTCTCTTGACTAAGTTGATCTCATTAAATCATAATTTATTATTTTATGATTTTCAGTCATTAAAAACATTTTCTTGAAATGTGCAACCAATTCATAGAATCTAAAATGGCAGGTCTCAAAAGTAAAAGAGAAGGGATACTGACTGATGTTGTTGATGAGATAAGGCTGGTTATTATTATTATTATTATGTTAAAAATGTGATATTATTTAATTAGTGATATGATGTGATAATAATGAATAAAATTTGAAAAAAAAAAATAATGTTAATGATTATGTTGTTTTTTTAAGTTGAGAATTTACGGTATTGGAAAAAGTAATAAACTTCGAAACACTAAAAAAATTTCTATACATTATGTCTTTGCATTGCTGATAGTAGCAGTGATTCAATTTAAACAGGATTGTCTTGCTAACAAGAATTTAAATTGTGTCCTCGCTTTGCCCTCAGATCTAAAATACTCCTATATCATCCCAGCGCAATTTGTGTCTATCTCTTCTTCAGACTCCAAGACCTTCTCCTTAACTCTGAAGATGTTAGATGTTGCCTAGTCAAGTCGTCAAAAGTGGCAACTGATCCTCTGACAGAGAGTTACATATTCCGTCTTGCTGTTATAACAGTTGCCACCGAAGTCCGTAATAGCAGCATTGCCAGGGGCTGTCAGCCATTATTTGTATTCTAGTTTATGGTATATAGTGATTGATCTAATCATTAAAAATAGTTTACTATAGACATCTTAAAACTTCGTTGATTTTGCAAAAGATACATCCACAGGGCAGGTTAACTTTTGGTTTCTCGGCGTTAAAGAACACTATTCTATATTATCTCGAGAGACAGCAAAGCTAAACTAAACTAGATCAGCTAACATAACAGTAGAAACCCACTTGCCAGGTGTGACAACTATGGCGAATATCCCCCTATGAGGCAATCTATGATCTATGGTCTATGTTCAGCAGTGACTTAACTTAGAGCAAACACGTAAGAATAAATGAAACCCTACGTTCCACACCACACGTCCCCTCTATGTAATGTATGCTCTAAGACTTTAATTGACTGTAAGCGGTAACGGTATAATAATTAGGTTAGATATAGACAAAACAAACTACGGATATTCCTAAAAGAAGACAAATTAAAAAGAGAGTAAAAAGTATGTAGAAACGAAAGAACAAACCACTGAGGTATTGTTTTGTATATTTACATACTCTAGAAACTGATAACTTATTTTAAAACGCGATTTCTCAATTATTATAATGACATTGTTTAACAAATAACTTCACATCAATTTATAAATTAAACCAAAGTTATTAGTACTGATGCAACGAAAGTGTCGTAACGGAAGCAGAAACAGAAGTCAAAAGTAAATTTTAACAGAATCAAAAACGGAAACGGATGCAGAAGCTGAAGTGTAAATACTATGTCAAAAGAACAATTTATGACAAATGTAATTTTTTATTAAATTAACAGACCACCCAACCTAGGATGGATGGATCTGTGTAAATTAACATTTAAAATTAAGTACCGGTAAGCTTATTTTGTGACCTAGAAATATGTTTCAGAGTTCTTCATATATAACAATAGTTCGCTAATTTCTACTACACACTCCTGAAGGTGGATTACGCCTATAAAAGAAATTGTCACTCTTGTTACTGGTGCAACATGGATTCTATCATTTGTAATGACGAATTCATCTTTGATGATGACGTAGGTTGGCCTTGATTCTTAATTTAAGATTGACACCTTTGTGGAAAGGTATGCTGTCATGAAAGTTCCGATCTAATTTCCGTTATAAAAGTTGCGGAAACATGCAGAAACGGAAATCAAAAAGCGTGCAGAACTTCCGCAGTTGCGGATGCAGAAGCAGAGATCTGTCGTATCACTAATTATTAGCCCTCATTTAAAAATATTCTTAGTATAATACGTGTACTTAGTACTTACATGTATGAGTGGCTTAAAAAGAAGCCGTTCTTCATCGGATAGAGCGTCTAGAATCTTGTTGTATCCTTTCACCACAGCCAGTACGTTTTCGTAAACGTACAGCAACGTCTTACTTTTCATATACACCTTTGAAAAAAATTTATTCCTTGCATCTTAATGCCGTAAGACGGTGAAACCGTTTATGTTATTATTTAGTTATTCTTTCTAAACTTTTTATTTTGTTTGAAGTACTTAAGTTTATTTACCACCTAGGATATGGATAGGTAGGTACCAGCTTATTTCTATCGCCAAACATCATCATTACAGCCACCACACCAGATCACTACTGAACATAAGCCTACCTTCAGGAATGACACAAAATACGGACCTGAGCCACTTGTATTAATCGACTCTTGTAGGTCTTACCAAGTCGTCACATCACTGCATTTAATGGGCACCCAACCTTACTTCGCTCCGGACAACCTTTCTTTCGTATCGGTTGTCGGTTTTTCGAGCTATATGGCCGGCTCGATGCCACTTCGTATACCTTCATTACGAAATTCCAAGCATAAGGCCAGGAGTGAATGACCGTGTCTCATGTCTCTTCACGGCGCCAAATATCAATTGGTTGCATTTGCTGTTTTTTTTTGTAAATGATATTGGAGTGACAAAAGTGTAAATAAAAGTAATTATTGCAGCCCATGGACACCTAAAACCACCTTTTTCTCTTAACAAAATAACGTTACCTCGGCACTAGGAATTTACCTTGTATATATAACTAAACTGCCTCTAGGCAGTTTAGTTTAAAAACTAATTGTACAAGGACAAATATCCAGACCCGGAAAAATTATTTGTTGTTATAAACACTTGTTCCGTGCAGGATTCAAACCCAAGGCCCATAGCGCTGCAACTCAATACTAAGGCATTGCGCTACGGAGCCTTTAAACAAAAAAGGCTATACAAATGCGTTGTTATTTCTAAGGTGAGAGGGAATGTCTCACAGAGTGTGGAACCAAGTGCAAGCACTGCTATCTGGTGGCAGAACTATTTCTGCCACCACTACCATACCTATGTATAGTGGTACCCACCCGGACGGACGCCTAGGTAGAAAAAGTCCTTTTCAACAATGATCCCTTATGAAGGTTAAGAAAGTATTATTACGAGATGTACTGTAATTTATGTTATTGTTACCGCCGCGCTGGTATAATGACGTTGACGAACTTAAGTGTCATACTTTATTTCTCAGATATGTAGGCTTCCTCAAGATGTTTTCTTTCGCCGCCGAGTACACGGTAAATCAGCACTTAAGCTGCCATTATTAATTTCATTACTGCCGGCGGTATTCAAATCCAGGTTGCTCTGTTCTGTATTTATGGTAAGTAATTAGACCTAAGTACTACGGTTATATTCATCTCCTTTACAGAATGTGCAGAGTTGCATAAAAATTAATGGGAAGCATCTTTAAATAAGCCATATTTATGCACTGTGCAGGCTGTAGTACTGAAAAATGTGACCATCTTAAGTTATAAAAACTATACCTAGTCTTAAATGTTTATGCTCTCAATTTGTCAAATTCGTATCTACTCGCATCTATCTACGAGGGTGGATTGAAAAGTACTCGGCCTAACACAGATACATTCAATTCTAAAAATCAAATCTACCCACATTATTTAGTTCAGTTAAGACTAGTTCATTGTGTGAAGTTCGAAACGTGTGCGATAATTAGTTGTGATTTTATAAATTTATTAACAAAGTAATCTGACATAATTTCCGCGAATGGAGCAAATCGAGCAGCGTGCCGTCATTAAGTACCTCCATAAGAAGGGGCTATCATCAAAAGCCATCCATGATGACATGGTCAGTACATTAGGCGATTGTGCTCTGTCATATTCATCCGTCAAAAAATGGATAGCAGAATTTAAGCGTGGTAGAGAGAGTGTGAAAGATGAACCCCGCTCTGGAAGGCCTTCGACGTCAACTACTGACGAAAATATTAAAAAAGTACTTGATTCAATAATGGGAGACCGCAGATTAAAAATTAGAGAGATAGCCGAGATTATAGGCATCTCTTATGAACGAACTCAAAACATCATTGTCAACGAGTTGGGTTTCCACAAGGTGTCTGCGAGGTGGGTTCCGCGACTGCTTTCAGTTGAACTAAAAAGGACGCGATTGACTATTTCACGCGACTGTTTGGAGTTATTTGAAGCCGATGCAGATGATCTTTTAAATCGTTTTGTTACTATGGACGAAACATGGGTTCATTACTGTACACCGGAAACAAAACAACAATCAAAACAGTGGAGAAGACCTGGTTCACCACCCCCTAAAACGGCTTAGTCGATTTTGTCGGCAAATAAGGTGATGGCTTCAGTATTCTGGGACTCGAAAGGTGTGATTATGATTGATTATCTTGAAAGGGGTCAGACTATAAACTCTGATTACTACTGCACCTTACTGCGTCGTTTACGAGAGGAAATAAAAGAAAAACGTCGAGGAATGCTCAGAAGAAAAGTCCTGTTTCATCAAGATAACGCCCGTGTTCACACGTCAGTACAGTCAATGGCTGAAATTCACAACTGTGGCTTTGAACTTTTACCGCATCCGCCGTATTCACCTGATCTGGCACCATCAGACTTCTTTCTGTTCCATAACCTAAAAAAGCACTTGGCAGGTCAAAGATTTTCGACAAACGACGAGGTCAAAGCAGCTGTAGACGCATATTTTGACTCTAAGGAAGAATCATTTTTTTTTCAACGGTCTAAATGCTTGGAAGGGGAGGTGGCAAAAGTGTATTGAACTTGATGGTGATTATGTAGAAAAATAAAAATATAACTGATTTAGTATGTGTTTATTTTCTTGGTTAGGCCGAGTACTTTTCAATCCACCCCCCGTATCTAACCGTTTCTTTCGTCACATTAACACTACCCTACCTGATATGCATGCACTGGAATGTCTAAGCCTAAGTTCTCCCAATGAGCGGCTTCTTTGCACAAATCTAAAATATTTCTGAAACAAAATAAAATAATATATTATATAATTTGTTAGGTTTGACCGAGAAGTGGCGATGGAAGAGTATCCACACACACGGGAATTGAAACAGAAGATTGGCAGCGACATCTTCCTCATAATAACTCAAATTTTTTTATAGAAGAGGTGGCAAACGAGCATGCGGCTCACCTGATGGTATAGCACAAATGGGTAGACTCGACCGGGAGAGACCACCCTCTCACAGAATACCAACGTAAAATAGCAGCTTAATGCTGCTGTGTTTCCTATGGTGAGTATAGAGAATCGGACACGCGTTTTACTGGAACTGGCGAATTTTGCTTCTGCAATTAAACAATTTCTTAGAGCAAACTCCGTAGGAAATACGGTAGAAAATGCAAAAGGATGCAACATCTCTTCGCAGTGCCAGTGAATCGAGCCGATCGAAGAGGACTAGGTTATCGACGATGAACTGATATACTGCTGGATGCGGTCAAGTTGCATTTGCACTTGCAGTTTGCGGCACAGGAGAGATCCGGCCCAGAGATGGGAACACTATTCCATATGAGGCCGAACTACGCCTTGTCAAGTTGCAAGCGGTGTATCAGCATGAAATACTGTCCCGCTCTGCTGAGCACGATAAGCTTTTTAGAGGCCAATTTGGCCTTCTCTTCCCAGTGACCACGAAACTGCACGTCATTGGATATGTTGACGCCGAGGATTCCGATACTGGCTGAGGCAACAAGGGGAGTGCCTTTAAACTGAGGAGATACGACAAAGGAGTTCTTTTTAGCGGTAAACGAGCAATCTTGTTTCTTCTAGTGATTGAACTGGACTAAATTTAGTCGCACTCATTTCGACACTTTGTAACTTGACATAGAATCGACTTCAGACATAAGTTTATCCCGGTACTCGGTAATGGCCGGTGTATAAAGCATCATCAGTGTTGTCATCCGCTTAGCAATGTACGTGACCGGTTTGCAACATATCATTGATATGCAGAAGAAAAAGCGTTAGTGATAGCACGCAGCCTTGTGGAACACCAGCATTGATAGGTTTGTAATCGGAGCTTGCACCGTCTACTACGACCTTGACGCTCCGATTTGCAAGAAAGCTGGTGATACTATTGCAAAATTTCGTCGCATGTCCATAGGATGGAAGTTTCGAAAGAAACGCTTTGTGGCGAACTCGATCGAAGGCCTTCGCTTTGACCAAACTAACGGCCTATGCCCTTCCCCTAGGACTCTAATGCCTCCGCCCATTTATGAGTCAGTTAGACCAAAAGATCGCCAGCTGATCGACCGCGACGAAAAATGTATTGGCCGCATAAGGTACCATGAGGCATGAGATGGCAGTTTATAAATGGACTCCATTATTTTGGAAAACAAGCAGGTGGTAGCGATAGGCCTGTGATTAGACGGGGTTTAGCGGTCGCCTTTTTTAGGGATCGGGTGGACTAAAGCTTATTCCATGCAGTGGGGACTACGCCTAAGGAGTAGGAGTATCGGAAAAGGCGCGTTAGGACCGGTGCAAACTCTGGAGCACACGTCTTCAACACAATGTGAGGGGAGTCCATCACACCCAGTCGACTTGTTGACGTCCAGGGAGAGGAATGTTTTGCGAACTGAGCTCTGCACGGCACTCACACTGCGTGATGGTCGGTGGTGTGTTCCCTCCGTCATCAAGAGTCGAGTTGGACATAAAGAGAGAGCCTATCAGATAGGCTTTCTCCTTTGCGCCATGAGCCAGTGAGTCGTACTCCCTGTGCAGAGATGGGAGAGATGGCTGACAGAAATTCCCTTAGACATCCTTGAAGAAGGAAGGCGAACTAGTTTCTCGCCAATTCTGCCTCTGCCTTGACAATGACTCTTTAGAGGACCTGGAGGCGGAATCATACTTCTTTTTTAGGGCGCTGGTGTTTATATCCCGGGACGTTGATGCGTCAATCCAGGCCCAATAGCACTCCTGCTTATAGCATGATACTATTTCACAGGAGCGGCTAAACCATGGCTGAGATCTACCACCGATGGGTACCACAAAAGATGGAATAAAAAGTTTCATACCTTTAAGTACCGCATTAGTGACACAATCAGCAACAACTTTGGCATCATCCGACGAGAAGAAACCCTTCCCCTAGGGTACCATGCAAAAAAGACCGCATTCTGTTTCAATCGGCCGACCTGTAGTGCCAAACACAGTGGAAACTAGCAAAATGTTACCGCGAAGTTAGCGTGGGTGGCTCCACGTTCCGGACTAGACAGTGTTCTGAGGATCCAAAAGGGGCGTCGCTGGGGATCCGATATCCGTACGGATAAGAGGTCAACAGAATCCTCCACAACTGGAATTCGCGTAAGCGAAATAACCACTTGTGTGAGACCATATGCCAAGGCAAAGTCATACTGCCTGCATGATCGGTTAAGCGCGACCCAAGCCATACAGCGTGGTAGACGTTAAAATCACCGAGAACCATGATCTCTGCGGATGAAACCTGTTGTAGCACAAAGTCTGTAGCCATTTGAACGTGGTCGATAAGTCGGTCTGTATTGGCATTACCGCTATGGGACCTATAGAAGGCACGCGTGGATGCGGGGATGTTCGTCGCTGTCTACGCGCAGCCATAGTCTTCATTTAAATCGTTTCGTAATTTAGTTGTCATTTAGTCGTCATTTAGTCTCGGTCAAAAAGAGAAAGACCAGCTTCGCTGTCTCCAGATGGTATTGGACGGCGTTAAGGTTCGAATGAAGTTCCTTGCTGTTGCAGAAATTGCGTGGCGGGAGTCGCCTTTGTCTTACTGCTCCGCTTGCCCTGAGCTGCCACCCTGAATACGTGGGGCTGCCTGAGCACCTACGCTCAGGAAGATTAGGGTAGCTTGGGCGCGGATGCTCAGCGAGGGATTCTCCGTCACCAGTGGTGCTGGTACCCTCTTTGGGAAGGTAGTATCTTATTTAACTCCGCTACCATGTTAAGGGAGCCGGCCACCTGAACTTACCAGGCGAAACGCAGAAGTAAACTTCTACTTCACGCTGATTTTATATGAGCTTGTAGTACCACCCCGGTTCGAGGCTTGACCGAGAATTGAATAATTAAAACGCGTAGAATATAGTTGGCAGTTTCTCATTATTATAAATAACTTATGACGTTGTATATGTCGCGTGCCACAAAAGACAGGCGCTAATTAATTTAGAATATGATATATTTGAAACACATTTACTAACACATCTATGTTGCATTCCATCAAGCCCTCCTTTTCAGCGCTCTTTCGCATCAACGTTCTGTTTAAGCCCGCTCCACATTTGTCATCAAGGTTATGCTGAAAATTAAAAAGAAACAAATTAGTTAAGCTCTTAAAATCTAAATTAGTTAAGATATTATTTAACTAATTAATATATATAAATAAAATTTAAGTGTTTATCGAGTCCAGAGTCCAGAGGTTCATTTACATGCTATTGACATGAAAAAACAACATGAATAACCGTTTGTAAAATTTTTGTCTGTCTATCCAGGCTAATATTTGGAATGGCTAAACCATTTGTGATGAGATTTAATCTAGGCTATATTTTATTCGAAAACTAGGAGCATTTTATTTCTTAAATCGATGAAAAATTGGCAAAATAAGGATCATTGCTGATTATTCTAAACTTCTTACTGGATAATGGCTTGTTTTTAATATATTGGATTTCAGTAAAAATAATTCCCGATGTACCAAATTTCAACTTTTTTTTGGGTTAATAATATATATTAACCCAAAAAAAGTTGAAATTTGGTTCATAGCTCAAACGGCCAAACCCTATTTTAGGACAAACTATTTTTTCTTAGATTATGTCCGACTGGGTCTAATACAGGTCTGTTAAGCTGGAATGGTCATTTGGGCAAAATCTCTTCAATTTTTGCTAAATATTTAGTGCTCATTTAGTGCTGCAAATTTAAATTTCACGTCAAAATAGCTTTATCAAAAATTAGAAAACTGCTAGCTTTTAATTAAGCTAGCAGTGTTCTACATATTAAATCGATAAGCACTTAATACAGCAACAAATAGAAGCATCAATAATTTAGTGCTTATTTAATGCTGCCGATATACACAAAAACAAATATTGGGAAAATATATATTTTTTTTAATATCATAAATTCTGCTACTTTGACATCTTTAGCAGAGTATGTGATGATACCTTGACATCCAAGTGGATTCTCACCTAATGATATAAGATAATAATTTAGTGCTTATTTAGTGCTGTCGATGTACGCAAAAACAAAACTTGGGAAAATATTTTTTTTTCATAAACTCTGCTACTTTGACATCTTTAGCAGAGCATGTAATGAAAAAATTGACATCAGAGTGGGCTATCACCTAATTATATAAGATAATAAATTAGTGCTCATTTAGTGCTGTCGGTATACGAAAAAGGATTTGGGAAATTATTATTTTTAAATACCGTAAACTGCTACCTTGACATCTTTAGCAATGTGATGAAACATTGACATCCAAGTGGATTCTCACCTAATGATATAAGATAATAATTTAGTGTTCATTTAGTGCTAATTTAGTGCTGCAAATTTAAATTTCACGCCAAAATAGCTTTATCAAAAATTAGAAAACTGCTAGCTTTTAATTAAGCTAGCAGTGTTCTACCTATTAAATCGATAAGCACTTAATACAGCAACAAATAGAAGCATCAATAATTTAGTGCTTATTTAGTGCTGCCGATATACACAAAAACAAATATTGGGAAAATATATATTTTTTTAATATCATAAATTCTGCTACTTTGACATCTTTAGCAGAGTATGTGATGATACCTTGACATCCAAGTGGATTCTCACCTAATGATATAAGATAATAATTTAGTGCTTATTTAGTGCTGTCGATGTACGCAAAAACAAAACTTGGGAAAATATTTTTTTTTTCATAAACTCTGCTACTTTGACATCTTTAGCAGAGCATGTAATGAAAAAATTGACATCAGAGTGGGCTATCACCTAATTATATAAGATAATAAATTAGTGCTCATTTAGTGCTGTCGGTATACGAAAAAGGATTTGGGAAATTATTATTTTTAAATACCGTAAACTGCTACCTTGACATCTTTAGCAATGTGATGAAACATTGACATCCAAGTGGATTCTCACCTAATGATATAAGATAATAATTTAGTGTTCATTTAGTGCTAATTTAGTGCTGCAAATTTAAATTTCACGCCAAAATAGCTTTATCAAAAATTAGAAAACTGCTAGCTTTTAATTAAGCTAGCAGTGTTCTACCTATTAAATCGATAAGCACTTAATACAGCAACAAATAGAAGCATCAATAATTTAGTGCTTATTTAGTGCTGCCGATATACACAAAAACAAATATTGGGAAAATATATATTTTTTTAATATCATAAATTCTGCTACTTTGACATCTTTAGCAGAGTATGTGATGATACCTTGACATCCAAATGGATTCTCACCTAATGATATATAAGATAATAATTTAGTGCTTATTTAGTGCTGTCGATGTACGCAAAAACAAAACTTGGGAAAATATTTTCCCTCTACTCCTCCTAGTTTTGGTTTAATAGGGCGGCCAAGCTTAAGGTGACCATATTACCGTCACGTACCTTAGTACAATTTACTGTTAGTGTTTTAGATTTAAGCAGTTCGATTTTTTTTTCAACACTAAAAAATTAATTAAAGCAAATTATTATAAAAAATATATTGCACATCGATTTCTTATACATTAATCATCCAAGTTTTCCAATCATCATCATCATTACAGACCACCACAAGTCCACTACTGAACATCCTGATCCATAGACTTCCGCAAAGCACGGTCCTGATCCTGAGCCACTTAGATTTTCATAACCTTTTTTGTTTATGTACTCAGTTATAATTACTAAGTTATGAAATGAATTAAATGAAAAATAATGAAATGAATGACCGAAATTGGCTGATTTATTCCTAAAGTTAAAGATCTGTATATTGCGGGTTTGCGGGCCTGTTTAGCATTTGGTCCATTGGAGAATAAGACTCAGATTGATGACGAAGGATTTAATGACTGGAAAAAGAGGTATTTTAGAGAAAAAAAATTAAAAGTTCGGTGATCCTAACGACGGAAATTATTGTATGATTAGGAACTGTTAGTCGAATTCGGTCCTTTAATAGCCAGTCATATTGAACGATTTGGGATTCAAGGACCCGGCAAAAGTTAATCGCTGAAAGCGGGTAAGGCAAAACGTTAATGAGAGTAAATCTGACACGTAAATTCGTCAGCTGGAGAGGACACGTAGAAGTTTGAGAAATTCTTGGCACGAAGTCTTTAAAACTTTGGACTCAATTAAGGATGATTGTACCAAAACGCCTGCATCACGAAATAAAGCGACGGGAATACTTATTTAGAAAAACTGTAAACAGCGGTAATGGTTGTTTTGTGGAATGTTGTTCTGGAAAGAATAAACAAAGTTAATGTTCAAATTCAAGCTTCTACCGTAGATTTGATCACTGTTGCCAATCTTTACGAATCTCTTTGCAAGTTATTCTTAGCTGAACGAGAAAATTTCAACTATTTTGAAGAAACGGCGATGGAATTAAACGTGTCGATCGAAGCATTATACAAAAGACATGGGAAAAGACAACCGAAAAGAAAATAAAATGAAACACCAGATAGAGAAATTAAAATGACTACGAGTGATATTTTCAGTGTTGACATATTTCTTGTCTTCATTGAAAGACTCGTATCCGAATTAGCAAAACGGCAGGACCCCATCAATAAGTTCAAACAAAAGTTTTCAGTTCTGACCAAAATAAATGAATGAGGGCCACGACTTTTTCTGCCACCAGGGCGGCGCCACTAGAAAGTGTATTTGTATATGATTAGTGTATTGACAGATTTCATAGTGGGGAAGTTAATTTATTCGGAAAATGTAAAGGTTATTGTTTCTTTCTGTAATATTAGCTATATTTTATATTAATAAGATTAAAAATAAATAAACCAACGCACAAATATTCACAAAAGTAGAAAAATTAAAAAAAAAAGTTAAAACAGCCCAAAAAATTAAAAAGCAAACTACTGACGCATTGTTTTGTGTATTTATATAATACTCTAGAAACTGATAAACTTTTATTAAAACCCAATTTCTCAATTAAATGACACTGTGTAACTAAAAACTTTACCTCAGTGTCAACTAGCGATATTTGGTGAGCAGAAAATTATTAGCCCTCATTATTATCTATATATATATATATAATATATATATAATATATATATATATATATATATATATATATATATATATATATATATATATTATAGTATAGAAAAATAATAATTTCGCAAATCCTTTTTCGTATATCGACAGCACCAAATGAGCACTAATTTGTTATGTTATATAATTAGGTGAGAATACACTTGGATGTCAAGGTATCATCACATACACTGCTAAAGATGTCAAAGTAGCAGAATTTATGATATTAAAAAAAATATATATTTTCCCAATATTTGTTTTTGTGTATATCGACAGCACTAAATGAGCACTAATTTATTATCTTATATCATTAAGTGATAACTCACATGAATGTCAATATTTCATCACATACTCTGCTAAAGATGTCAAAGTAGCAGAATTTATGATATTAAAAAAATATATATTTTCCCAATATTTGTTTTTGTGTATATCGACAGCACTAAATGAGCACTAATTTATTATCTTATATCATTAGGTGATAGCCCACTATGATGTCAATTTTTTTCTTTACATACTCTGCTAATGATGTCAAAGTAGCAGAGTTTATGAAAATAAAAAAATATATTTTCCCAAGTTTGTTTTTTGCGTACACCGACAGCACTAAATGAGCACTAAATTATTATCTTATATCATTAGGTGAGAATCCACTTGGATGTCAATGTTTCATCACATACTCTGCTAAAGATGTCAAAGTAGCAGAATTTATGATATAAAAAAAAGATTTTTTTCCAATTTTTGTGTTTGCGTATATCGGCAGCACTAAATTAGCACTAAATTATTGATGCTTCTATTTGTTGCTGTATTAAGTGCTTATCGATTTAATAGGTAGAACACTGCTAGCTTAATTAAAACCTAGCAGTTTTCCAATTTTTGATCAAGCTATTTTGGCGTGAAATTTAAATTTGCAGCACTAAATTAGCACTAAATGAGCACTAGATATTTAGCAAAAATTGAAGTGATTTTGCCCAAATGACCATTCCAGCTTAACAGACCTGTCAAATACACTAGCCATAGCACTAGGGTTGCCAGATGGTCGGATTCGTCTGGATTCTCCCGACATTTTAAATGATCTCCAGACTCCCGACAAAATTAAAAATCTCCAGACAAACAACTCCTAGGAAAGTAAACGTATGGCTTTTGATTAAATAAAAGCCGAATTAGTATTTAGACTGAACTTTCAAGTAAATTTTTTGAATGTAAAATATTTTTTGAATAGTTACTACTAAATAATCCAAATTGGTGTACTTTAATAAAGTTGTTTAGTACATATTTGATTTTTTTTCTAGCGGTCGGGTAACCCTATGTAATTATCCCTATAAAACAATGTATATCGCTGTAGTTGTTTGCGCGGCAATAGATGTCATAATGTATGTTCAGTAAGAATAAAGTAATCATTGAGTGAAGACACGTTTATTGAATTATTTCACCTGCAAGCAAAAGTGCAAGACAATTCATGCAACCTCTACAAGCGAAAATAAATATTGTCCCTTCTGCAAAGAAACTCATTTTATATTTAATTGCAAGGAATTCGCTAAGCAACCAATAGAGGAGAGGTACAGTTTCGTCCAGAAAAACAACTTGTGTTTCAATTGCTTAATTCCAAATCATTCCGTATTTAAATGCAGGCAGTCAAATAAATGTAAAATATGCAACAGACGACATCACTCTTTATTACATCGAGAATTTATAAAACAAGCAGGTGAAGTAAAGTCAAGTACAGAAGAAACTAGTACAAATACACAAGAGGTTAGCAAGGTTACAGCACATATGTTACGTGGAGAACAACCTACTCAACAAGTTTTGTTGGCGACAGCATTGGTCGAGGTACCTTCGCGAACGGGACAATTGCACGTCTTCCGGGCTCTGATTGATCAGGGATCGGAGGCCTCATTCGTGACAGCGCGAGTGGTAGAGTTATTAGGTCTGAAGAGAACTCAAATCAGCGGCGTGGTGTCAGGAATTGGTGAAGGTAATAAAGTTTACATTAATCATTTAGTAGGATTACATATTAAGTCGAGGCATGAACGTGATTTTTCTATAGATGTTAATGCTTATGTAATGAAGTCGTTGACGCGTAGACTACCAGCTAGGGAAATAAGAGGGTACAATTGGCCTCAACTTAAAAATGTGAAATTAGCTGATCCCAGCTTTAACGTCCCGAGTCGGATTGATATCCTACTTGGAGCTGACGTTTTCGGCAAAATTATAGATTTAGGTCTACTAAAGGGACCGGGCGATGTAATTGCTCAACGCACACATCTAGGCTGGATATTGACAGGTGATATATACGCAAATCCTACTGAAATACAAAAGTTAGCTTACATGTCACCAGGCTCGTAGATGAAGACAATAATCTGTTGAAAAAATTCTGGGAAATAGAATCGGAAGAATACACAAGCAAGAAAGCATGGACAAAGGAAGAAGAAATATGTGAAAGACACTACATAAATACAACGACAAGGGATACATCTGGAAGATATGTAGTCCATTTACCTTTAAAGCATAGTGTTGAGGAAACCGTGAAAACATGCGGTGAAACTAAATTTCTGGCCATCAAACGATTTAAACAGTTGGAAAGGATGTTTACCAAACATGAAGATTTGAGAACAGAGTATAAGAATGTGATACATGAGTACTTAAAGATGGGTCATATGAAGAAAGCTGAAAAGGAAGAGGAAGAGGAAGCAATTTACTTACCCCATCATGCGGTCGTAAGAAAGGATAAAGACACTACAAAGGTAAGAGTGGTCTTCGACGCCTCAGCCAAGGGTTCGAATGGTCTCTCCTTAAACCACGCCATGATGATTGGCCCCACTTTACAACCTGAACTTCGTGCTCTTATCACTCGCTGGAGGTCTCACAAAATTTGTGTTGTCGGGGATATAGTAAAAATGTATCGTCAAGTAAGGATGACTAACAAACACACAAATTTACAACGTATTGTTTGGCGCGATGATATGTCTGGAGATATAGAAAGTTATAAATTACTTACTGTAACTTTTGGAACCGCTGCAGCACCATACCTTGCTGTACGGTCTATACACCAGCTGGCTGATGATGAAGTTGACAGGTACCCCCGAGGATCTGCTGTTGCTAAGAATTCGTTCTACATGGATGATTTAATGACGGGCCACGAAGATCTATCAGAAATCAAAGAAATTTGCGATGAAGTTAAGAATCTGTTAAAGAAAGGCGGCTTTAAAATGCAGAAGTGGTCTAGCAACTCTGACGAGTTGCTGAGGTTTCTGCAAGATGACAAAGACAGTCTGGAAACGGTGGACAGAATAGAAATTAAATTAGATAAGGTGATAAAAATACTTGGTCTCACATGGGACAGAAAAAGGGATACGTTCAAGGTTACAGTCAATATACCGGAAACCAGGAAACCTGTTACAAAAAGGTTAATATTATCAGATGTGGCCAGGCTCTTTGATCCATTTGGCTGGCTCTCTCCAGTGGTTATTACAGCTAAAATTATGATACAGAGACTGTGGTTAAGTAATCTTGGTTGGGATGATGAACTACCTTCTGAGCTAGTAGAGGAATGGCTTAGTTACAGAGAAGCGCTTCAAAAACTGCAAGATATTGAAGTCCCGCGCTGGATTAAAACGACGTCACGCTGCAAAGAAGTGCAATTGCATGGATTCGCAGATGCCTCTTCTGTTGCGTATGCAGCAGTGGTCTATATCAAGGTTTTGGATGAATATGACAGGATCTACGTCACAATGGTGGCATCTAAAACTAAGGTAGCACCATTGAAACAATTGACGATTCCGAAATTAGAACTTTGCGCTGCAGTGTTATTGGCTAAGCTATTGCACGAGTTGTCTGGTCTATGGGATATACATATGGATCAAATATATGCCTGGACTGATTCAATGGTGGTTCTGTCTTGGTTGCAGTCTCAACCAAGTCGATGGCAAGTTTTTGTTGGCAATAGAGTGTCGAACATAATTCAGTTGATAGACAATGACAGGTGGTATCATGTTCAATCAACCGACAATCCCGCTGACCTCGCGTCAAGAGGGATAGCACCAATTGAAATAGTAAACAATGACATGTGGTGGGCTGGACCAAAGTGGTTAAAAAATAAAGGAAGGGATTTAACAAAGAATTATATTCCTCAAACATACTTAGAGATGAAAGGATCTTTTAATGTAGTATTAAAGGAGAAACCAGTTTGGGAACGATTTTCATCTATGTTACGAATGAAAAGAGTTCTTGCATGGTGTTTACGATTTCTACATAATAAAGAGAAAAAGGAAACATATTTAACTATGGAAGAAATGAATGAAGTTGAAGAAAAATGTATAAAATACTACCAGTACTTAGTATACGAAGATGAAATTGAAGAACTTAATAAAAAAGGAAAGATAAAAGGTAGAAGTTCTTTGATAAGTCTTACACCTTTTTTAGACAAAAGGGGGCTTCTTAGAGTAGGAGGGCGACTATCTAATGCTAATATAAATGAGAATGCTAAACATCCAATTATAATACCAAAAAAGCAGCATATTACTAAGCTTATAATTAACGAAGCCCACATAAGAACTTTGCATGGAGGTTTTCTTCAGATGCTTACATACATCCGCAGCAAGTACTGGGTAGTTAGTCTGAAGTCTGCTCTCAGAGCAATTATTCGTAACTGTAAGGTGTGTATAATTGACAAGGCAAAAATTAAGCAGCAACTGATGGGCCAGTTACCATCTGCAAGAGTGAATCCGAACCGTGCTTTTTTCAACAGTGGAGTTGATTTTTCCGGACCTGTGCAATTGCGAACCTCAAAGGGCCGTGGTTACAAGTCAACAAAGGGCTATATTTGTGTCTTCGTTTGTATGTCTACGCGAGCTATACATCTCGAAGCTGTTACGGATTTAACGTCACAAGCCTTTATTTCAGCATTCAGGAGATTCGTTGCAAGAAGAGGTCACTGTAGGAACTTGTGGAGTGACAATGGCACCAACTTTGTGGGAGCCGCAAGGGAATTAAAGTGTATGTTTGAACAGGGCAAAGCTAATCTGGCGAGAGAGGTAGCTGAGCTCCTATCAAATGATGGTACAACATGGCACTTCATTCCGCCGAAGGCACCCAATTTTGGTGGGCTATGGGAGGCAGGCGTTCGTTCGGTCAAGAAACATTTGTCGAGAATAAGTGGTACTACAAAGCTGACCTATGAGGAAATGGCAACACCATTGGCACAGATAGAAGCCTGTCTAAACTCGAGACCTATCTGTCATTCCGAAAACACCAGTGAAACACTAGATCCACTCACCCCAGGTCATTTTCTCATTGGTGAGCCAATAATTAATATACCAGACACAAATTATGAGCACAAAAGCGTAAGTATGTTATCTAGATGGCAATTCTTACAAAACAGGATGCAAGATTTTTGGCGTAGATGGAAATCGGAATATCTCCATTCATTACAGCAACGGCATAAATGGCAAGACACAGTGCCGTCTCCATGTGTTGGAGATATCGTAATCATTAAGGAAGATGATCTCCCACCGGCGAAATGGTTATTAGGAAAAATTATAACACTACACCCTGGCGCTGATCAACTCGTCCGCGTGGCAACAGTGCAATGCAAGGGTGATAACATTCTTAAGAGACCATTGTCTAAGTTAATATTACTTCCAATGAAACCGAATGATGAAGAACAAGGTCAATGCTGAGGGTTATACCTAATAGTGGTCAGTTACTTTCACATTTTTCTATAACATCACTTGTATTTTTAATGATATTTCATTACATTATGTCACTAGAATATCTATATACAATAAAAAAGGTCAGTAAAAAAAAGGCAAATGATAAAATATGAAGTTTCAATGTATCATGCTAAAACAATAAGCCACAGAGGACTTTGTGCCTGAACAATGATGTAATGGTAATGAGAACACTTTTGTTATAGCATATTTTAAGTTTAAACTTGTAATCTTTTAGCCTTAAGTTTATGAATTTTTTTCGTAGCATATTAATTACTTTATTGTCTAAATAAATGTAAACCTATTTTTCGATTTAAGGTTGACTTATATTGCTCCTTCATGCATATTATTTGGAGTACAAGTGCTGAAATGTTAAATTAATTTATAAAGGTATTGTTACATGCAGATACAGTCCATGTTTGTAAGTAAAAGGAAATAATATAAATTACCATTGAAAAATTATATTTAGGATTTATTGTTGTTCTTTTTCTACTTCATAATAAATCAACTCGATCATAAGATTGTAAAAATAAATACTTCATAGTGCCTAGTACTTTGATATTTTACAGATAGTAGGAATTTTGTACAAGTGCTCCCATTCCATACATGTGTTGCATGTTATAATAAGATATGTTTAGGTTTGAGCGAAAAATGGTTTTGCTGTTCAGATTTCAATTCTCGTGTTTAAGTTTAAGGTATAAGTTGTAACTTAATTACTATGTGCATTACATTTTGTTTTGAATTTTGTTCTTTTTGAGCACTTAGTTAAAAAACTGTGGTTTTTGGGGGGCGGTATGTTTAGTACATATTTGATTTTTTTTCTAGCGGTCGGGTAACCCTATGTAATTATCCCTATAAAACAATGTATATCGCTGTAGTTGTTTGCGCGGCAATAGATGTCATAATGTATGTTCAGTAAGAATAAAGTAATCATTGAGTGAAGACACGTTTATTGAATTATTTCACCTGCAAGCAAAAGTGCACCTTATTATAAAGTGTACAAAGTCCAATGCCAAATACATGTGGCAACCTAAAAATAAAGTGTACCTACTTAAATTAGTTTTGTTTAAAGTACTTTTTTGTAGACTCTTAGTTAAAAAAATAAACTTTTTCTATTTAATATTTATTTCTCCCGACAACAACCCCAAAATCCCAACTTTTTAAAAATGTATCCAGATATTTTGGCCTTCAGATCTGACAAACCGGCCAAAACACATCAAAGCAAATATATAACATATTTCGATATATACGATATAACATTTTCGAAGTACAAACTTACCGTCCACGAAATCCAAAGCTCTCTGATAGCGACGTCAATAGCTCCCGTCAGCCGGTTGACGTGCATGATGACATCTTCAGAGTTGCTGCACTGCATCATCCAAACTGATGCATCGGTCATTACCTAAAGTTATGAGAAAGTATTTTTAATCTTCCCATTGTTTCTTTCAACTAAGTTACATAACAACAAATGAATATATTTGACGTACTCAAACATTTATTTTCGAACAACACAAGAACATAATGCAAAAGAGTTTATAATATCTATTCAATATTCCGGCCCACAAAGGACGCTGCGCTGCTGTCCTTTAAGTTATGAAAATAATTGTAATTAACATAAAATAACACAGATTGGTTTCAAGATTTCAAGGGTCTCACTCATTCTCAAAGTTACGAAATTGTGTTAAAGACAATTAATTCCTTTTGATTTTTTTAGTTTTTTATTATCAAATCATTAATTACTGATTTCGAAAAAAAATACGAATAAAAATTATTATAAAATTAAAAAAGGGTATTTGTTATTCATACCTTCTTCAAATAAACCAGCCGATTCTTCCTCATTCTTAAAACTACCGCTCTGCCAGCGAATGAAGGCAGATCTGCTGGGAACTGACCACGACTGGACACCATATCCTTTTTGGAGTCTTGTACCTCGTCACTAAACATTCCCCACACCTAAGGAATATTGGCAAAATGGCATTTAAATTAAAACACAAATTCATAAACTGGTAAAATACTAAACGTAGATCATTTCTGGCATTGGCTCTGGTCATGAAATTTCGTAATTTCATCACGATCGATGCAGCCATTCCAAAGATTAGCAGGGACAGACATACAGACAAAATTTTTAATGAGTTATGGTTATTTCTGTATTAATAACATGCAAATAACCTCGTGACCTTAATAAAAGGCAGTTATTTCGATATAACTGACGGATATTTCAATTTTATTTATATCGATCGGATAATGGAAAACACAGTTTGGAATTGCAAAGTGGAATAAAGATTAATTACTGAAATGTTTTAAATTTAAGCGGTATTTATCTTTTTCCACGTGATTTAGAAATGCGTGAAAAGGCTAGAAGAATGTCAGTTTGAGCATACCTCAGCAGTTTTCCTTTTAAATATCCGCCTCAATTTCTTCCTCTTGGAGTAGTTATGTAATGAATAAAGTGCCACTACAGCTTCCTCCACATGATTAACACCTTCAAATACGGATTCTACCAAATTCTCTATTATTATCTAAAGTAAAAATTAACAGATTTTTTAAATCTAATATTCTTACGAATTAGGTCTGCAAGTATTATTTTTAGAGTAACTGACCTCAATGTCTTTAATAACAGTTCGAAAGTGAAGTATATCGTCGTACCATGCAGGCGCTTGAACATCGAGGATTATAGACGCTACATTTTTGACGTTATCAAGAGCGGCGTTAAACAGTTTTTCGATTTGGCCGCATTTTGCCTCAAATTGGTCACCACGTGCTCCAGCAAATAATGGCTTATTAATTTTTTCTAGTTCGTCGATCCTTAAATGCATTTTAATATCGTCAAAATGAGCTTCATATTATTCTCCTTTATTCTGGGAGACTAAAGATTGTAACATTGTAAGAAAAAGCGGCAAGAAACTCACATTATAGATTATAATTCTCTCCACAGGTTAAATTTAACCTCACAAAATATATACATAAGAAAAAAGTCTAAAGGTGGGTCTACGCTAGACGAGGCGGACACGAGCGAAGCATGAGCCGAGCACAAATTCGTGTCGTGTGGACCGAATTACAAGCCTCGAACGAGCCTGCTTCGAGCGTTTGGTTCGTGCTCGACTGTGCTCCGCCGTTTGTCGGTTTTTTGGACAAATACAAAGGGATTTATACCGCATGCATCGACTTGCATGTTGTAGGCTCGTTGTACGTCCACACTTGACACCGCGAATAGAGCGGCTCAGCTTGTGCTCAGCTCATGCTCGGCTCCTCGCACCTTAAGGAAGCTCATATTATACTAAATAAAACATACCCTTACCTTCCGAAAATTATCATACAATTACAAACATCTAACATATCGAAGCACCTCTGTATGAATGAATCTATATAATTAAAAATAGATCCTGTATCTAACTCCCAAGTGCCAGGGTTTTCTTCACTATGTGCTTCAGCCATCACGTCATAAATTTCTCGATATTTCTTGCAACAGTCTATACACTTGCTGAATTCTCCAAGCGCCTTTTTCGTCTGGCCTTCGAAGAGATCATCCAACCGGATATAGTTTCTGCATAAAATTATAATTTGGTTGCTCAAAGCTTTGAAAAGATTTGTGATGCGAGCTTCAGAGTTGTAGTATGGAGATTCTTTCCAGATAAATCTAAAGAGATTAATAATTTGTGGAATGTGTTTGGAAATTTCATCTGGATCGACTACACATTCTAAAACAGCACAGGGTTGTTTAATAATTTGTAAGAATTCTATATTTGAAGAAGCTTCTATTATCTTTTGAACTATTTCTTCACATAGCGTTTGAAATTGATGGATGAACGTCGAATGCGTTGTGACAAGAATTTTCGTTATGTGCTTTACTGCGGGATTCTGTAGTTGGTAGAGTAGAGCATTTAGGTTTTCATCTAAAATAGGTAAAATAGTACGGTAATTTTGTATTGAAGAAAATTTAAAAATTAAAATGTTGAATGAAATTATTCAGATGCGAGAATATAGTTTCATTTCCTACTTTATAAAACATAGATATTGTTTTAATAATAATAATTTTATTTCATTTGGTATTTTAGAATTTGCATAGGCACTTGTGTCAGAAACTCCCGCTCTTCCATAGCCATACAAAACGTTTTAGAGACATGAGATTACATATTATACAAAAAAATTATCAAAAATAAATGCGTGTTTTCAGCCTATGTGTTGAAACATGTAAGTTTTTCTGTGTCTTCGTAAGACAGAGTCTTTAGCCAATTTATAATCAAAAACTTGCAGTCCTTGGTATTTCTACAGTATATATTAAGCTTTTTGTTGACAAAATTATGCAGATAGATGTATAATATAATGAACTGACGTCTAGCGAATGCAATTTTAACAAAAAATGAGTTAAGTAGGGGGAATCCGGGAGACTTGAACCCTCTTTCACAAAAATGACTGTAAAATCTGATTTCTTGTAGATATCTTAGTCTTTAACACTTGGATTGCTTAATTCAATAGGCTTCGATTGGTGGTACAAATGTTATAATAACTTTTATCTACTAAGAATTATGGAACTTTTTTTAAAAAGTCAGAAATTGTTCAAATCTCCCCAACCCATGGGACATTTGACCATAGGGTTGGGGAGATTTAACCATACTTTCTGTTACTGGGAAAACAATTTAAATATCAAAGGTTTTATCATTATTTTAATCAATTAACAAAACGTAACGTAACAGTTTTGACATTTTATGAATGTCACTTACTCTTAATTAACTGTAATTATAACGAAATCAATAATCACTCTTAATTATAATAAGGCACTTATAAAAGTAACATTGTAATTAGAGATCAAGGTCAGTGTCATTGTTCTTTTCTTGTAAAACTTGCCTCTTTGCTTTTTTGTGTCTACCTTATTTCCTTTTTTTATATTCTTCTTAGCTTTAGTTTTTGAAGACTTGTCACCTTTGACCTTAGTTGTTGTTTTCTTAAGAATTTCATTTGAATCATCATCTGTAATTTTTTCAGGAGTTTTTGTTAGAATTCTTGTTTTTCCAGGTTGTCGTCCACGCCGTGTTGTCTTTCGGGGTGCAGCTTTTGGATATGGCCTTATTATTTCTGGTGTAATAGTTACTTTTTTAGTAATATGGTCCGGAGTTTGCGGAATATCCAGCTTTTGCGTCAGAGTAGGTGAATTCGGAGGATAATAATAATTTATCAGTCTCTTGGCACTGATGAAAAGAAACTTTTAAATTACAATTTAATTGAGCCATGAGAGTGTCATTCAATTTAGTGAGGCAACAATTCACCAGGCTCTCAGGATAAATTTAGAACAGTTGAGTGAATTTGGTTCAGAGTCTGATGGTGCATGTGAAAAGCTTTTTAAGACTTTGTCAGAGGTTTGCGGACTTTTCTGAGCTGGAGGGTTTAGTTGGTTATTTGTTAGAGAAACAGTCACTGAATCCAGAAGCGAAAATAATTAAAACAAGCACGGGACTAGATGGAGGTTCCTGAACTTCATCCTTAGGGATATGTTGAGATGTTGACGGAATTTTCTGATCAACGTCGTTGAAGCTCTGCGGAAAATCTGGTGGAACTTGCTGAGCGCTTGAAAAGGCAAGCTGGGTTTGGCGACATTGAGACGAACTACTGGGAAGTTCATAATTTTCATTGGATATATCCCTATCTGTTACAGCAGAACACATGAAATCTTCATCACTGAATAGATTATCATTATAAGGATGTATTCCCGATTTTTTGAATCCGCTTAAAATGTTGGCTTGGCTGAATGCTTGCGACATAATCGTTTTGATGATCCAGGAATTTGGTATATCGTTAATATCCTTCCAGGATTTGAAAGCATCCAGTTGCTCAACGCAGTATTATATCTCGATTTAAATGACGAAGATATCCAAAGGTTGCAATTTATTGCTGCAATGGGGCGTAAGTGTAAGTAATGTGATGCCGTTGGATTTTGTATAACTTATCACTTCGATGCTCACATGGCTTTCGTGGTTATCAAGAATTAATAACACGGGATTATCTTTCGATGCATGGGAGTGCTTTTTGAAATGTTCCATGAATTTTAGGAAGCTCTTGGCAGTCATCCAACCCGTAATGTATGAATCTCCATCAGACCCTTCAGGTCCCCCATTAACAAAGTCAGGTCAGTATTTAACACGCGGAAATATGAAAAAAGGAGGCATGGCATTTCCAATGGCGTTTACAGCGAAGCAGACTGTAACTAGAGTACCTCTTTCAGCAGAGGTGGCATGTCCTACTTGCTCGGCTTTTTTACTTGCCAATACTTTGGGGCATTGTTGGACAGTAGTATAGCCAGTTTCATCACAATTATATATATTTTGTGGCTCAAAATTATACTTTTCTCGCACTTGCTTCAAATTTTCGTAAAAGTCGGTCCCATTTTTTTTTGTTGAAACTTGTAGCTCGCGACAAACTGGTGACTTCAGGCGTCCTTAAGCTTATTTCCGGGTTTCTAGCTAAGAAACCTCGGATCTTTTCCAGCAAAATTGTTATTTGTCAAACTTTGAGGTATTTTTTTATTATTTGCTAGAGCATAATCAAAGGCTAATTGCATGGCTTGTTTTCTCGTCAGTCCATAGTGAATTTTACTGCATGCCAAAAGGTAGTTTACTAATTGCTTTTCTTTCCTATTGTCAAAAATCTGCGAGCTTTTGAGTGAGCTTACTGACTACCTTTTTCTTCTATTTTATTTAATGTCGCTTTACCGCGAACATGGTACCTTTTTAGAGTCGTTCTATCAATGTCATATTTAATGGCTGTTTTCCTAATAGAAGCACCTCCCTGAATCTCACTAATAGCTTGTTCAAGGCCACGCTTTGTAAATTTTCTGCGACGGATAGTGCCTTGGGGTTTGTATTGAAACGGCATCTTCGTCCTGGAATATAAAAAGAGCACTTAACTTAGCAACAGTCAACAGACGCAGCTGTAGCCACTGAAGGGAGACTTGAACCAATGGTCATATCTCCCACCGACTAAGTGGTTCAAATCTCCCACACCCCCCCTTTCCGGATTCTAGCTTGCTTTACTCAGATACCACAATTTGCAACAAAATGCCATTGTACACACATTCAAATACGATAATCATGCGATAATATAATAAAACTAAATCTTACTTACCTTCATTAATCGATTCACAGCGATCAAAACAGCTTTTCTATTTTTATTTACTTGAGAATGATATAAACAGATATATGCCGGTCAAGATCCAACGCGTATGAATTTTGACAAAATGGCTGAACGCTCGTGATTGGCTGCCACCTTATCATCTTATTAGTGGGCAATCAGGCTGTTAGCGCGAAAATTCAAATGAGAAATCAGAGTCGGTTCAAGTCTCCTCCCTGGGCAAGTCTCCCGGATTCCCCCTACAATGTCTTTTTTTCTTTTGCTTAAAATATTTGGGTCAAAAATCAAACTTTTATGCTTTTTTAATATTATGTGTAAAATATAGAGTTTTCTTATACTTAGAGTACATCAGATTTTAAATACAGGCTTTTAGTTGTGAATGTATAAGGCAAAAAGAACATTGTCTTTACTAAGGCACGTTGAGTTCTTTCTAATTGCAACAATTTTGTTTTTGTTGCTCCACGGATATCGGAAGCAGTAGTAAGTTATTAACGATTGAGCTAATGCTACATAAATTTTGTTAATGAGCGTATCTGTAGTAATATGTCTAAGCGTTTTAATAATACAGACTGACAGAACTGACCTATTTTAACTTTTTGTGTACGGTTAAATAAGTAAATCTTAAACAATGTCAAAGTTGTATATCCGATGCCGATGTTTTATAATTTTTGTAAAAGGATGGTGGCCTTAAGGTACTTAAAAGATGCTCCCTACCCTATGCAAATTGTAAAATACCAAATGAAATAAAATTATTATTATTATTAAAAATTATTATTGTTTTAGAAACATTCTTAGATTTGTCGAATACTTACGTCTGTAAACCCAAAAGTCATACTCATCACTCGGACACAAAAGTTCCTGTTGCGACGACACAAACGCGTGGTCTTCTATACAAGATTTTATCTGATGAGTCCAATAGACCACGACACCTTCAAGCCTTTTCACCAGCTCTCTGTCAGCACTTGCCTGCTCAAAGGAAAGCTGTTGTCCTTCCCGTGGTATATAAAGGACGGTAATACCAAGCATTTTGTAATACATATCAGTCAGTTTTGCCAGAAACGTGTGAATGTGGGAACAAAATTCACTTTTTACGCCTGTGGGAAAAAGGACAAGGAGTTCAATCATAGCAGGATAAAGAGTTCAATCATAGCAACACGGGCTCTCTGCGGACCCAATGGGAGAACCCATAGCATTTTTCCGACATATTCGTCCTTCATTTTAAGCCCGGCGATATCTGATGACACAAAGACAATCGTCTGTCACTACAAAACTCTCACAACAATTAAAGACGTATTCACATTCCAAGCGCTGATTAGCAAAACAGCACTTTTCAAACCTTTTATTATCCATCAATCGCTTATCTTATACAAATGTTAGTTACTTATAACTTTAGGAAGCTATATCTCCTAAATAGTTGTAATAGATTTTTTTTTATATTAATACAGTATTTGTGCCATCAAGAAAACTAAACAGAGGTTTTCTTAATTTCAATTTTAACGTCAATTTAAAAGCTCAAAATATCTGCATATTGTATGAGGGCAAGCGGCCTGTGTTGGTACACAAATTCGAAACAACACGACCGTTATAGTTGTAATTTTAAATAAAAAAAAAAGAAAATAGCAATAATGTGAATAAAAATGACGTATTACTTATATACGTTTTGAAAGGTAATGCCATCTTTTGTAAATTTGACATAACAGATCTCTTTTTGCAGCAAAAAACTGAACGGTTCGCCATTTTTGTAGGACGTCAATTCAGCCGCACAACTAGATTTAGTCTAGTGAGGAGTGCGGTTGTAACTAGTTTTATTGTACGCATAGGACCGCGTGCACTTACTTATACAGTGACAGAGGGAAACGCCTGCTTATGGATACCAACCTTCGATTAGCCAGTGGCTCGTGTTGCTCTTTGAGTTCAATAGATGTAAAGAAAGTGTAACAACATAACTATTAGATTACTTATGTTCTAATATTTATTAGTTATATAACAATAAAACACTTACTTTCAGGCCATGTCGTGATAGCAAAAAAGTAAGGAGCGTACACCATCTCTAAAATTTGTATCATATTGGATTCAACGGAATCCACAAAAGTGCCAAAGACAATGTCATCGTGGAACGTTTCCACTTTGAAGACAAAATCAGGTTGTCTGATAAAATACATCAGATCGTATACAGGTGTTAGTGGAATGTCAAAAGCAGTTTTTAGAACATCGCCTTTAAAATAAATACACAGCATCAAGGATCTTGGTTCCAAGATCCATTCCTCTATTCCATTTTTAGTTTCAGGTGTCCAGTCGGTCTCCCGAAGGTCGTAGAGGGTTGTCATTTTCATGATAAAGGTAACCAGTTTTTCAAGGTCTTCTGGCGGGTACTCTGGCTTAACTGGAAGTTCAGCCAATTCGCGTTCCAATTGCGCCAAGCGCTCGCGCTCTGAAAAAAATTACTAAAGTTAAGAACATTTTCGTTTTTATTTTGCTATAAGAAAACACTTAGTTCTAACTGCGGTTATTGCCGAAAATTTCATCATAAATAATTCATGTGTGAGTGTATAATTCTCTTTTTATTATCTCTCTTGCATTATACATTCTAACAATCTTATACAATCTTCTTCAGCGTGTGGTTGCCTGTTATGAGAAACTAACCTATTTCGTCTCGTGCATGTTGTAAGAGGAGACTATGGGAGAGGCTAGAAGAACCTCAAGGTTTTTTAAAGACGGTGATATAATATAGCAGAAGTCAAATACATGGCTCGATGACGAAAAGCAGAGTCAGAGGTGCAAGACGTCTAGCGATGTGATTGGCAACCCACAGGCCAAGCGTGGCGGTTAAGACAAATATATTCTACTGAAGAGGCCTGTAACGCCTGTCCAATGTAACGAGCTGACGAGGAAGAAAAATCTTCTTTATATGGTGGCATTTATCAACAAGCAAAATTTCTTCATTGGCTAAGCTTTTAAGGAGATGGGCAGCAGCATCTTGTTAACAACTCAAAATTATAAAAACTGCGGCTCCCTTTGCTTGCGAGGGAGGCAACAATGGCAAATAAGGTGAGTGGACCATGGAAGCCCATGTTCCTTCGAAGGCCAATTATTGAAATTTCGTAGTTATTTCCGTGTGATGACAAATTCCTTCTACTTACACAAACACCCATCGCACTGAAACAGCACATCACAGATGCGGCGGCGAATCGCTCGCGCTACTATTTTGGCAGTACGGTCCCACGCTTCAATGATTTCGGGAACCGACGTCGTTAAAATAAGGTGGGTGTACCATGGAAGGCCACTCTAACAAATAAACAGTTATTATTCGTTTACTTACTGGATAAATGAAACTTACAAATATTTAAGTAATACTTTATTTTATTACGTAACATATAAACCCCATCTTTATATTGTAGATTTAATCACTATATATTTAGCTTTAGTGTCAAATTACTGATTTATTATAATGGCCTTCTTAGAAGCCTTGTTTCTAGCAAGGCCATTTGGAAGAGTTCAATGAAACTTAAGTTCAATCAATATGGAATAAATCTGCAATTAAAAAAGTGGTTTATATGTTACATAATAAAGCAAAGTATTACTTAAATATTTGTTAGTTTCATTTATCCAGTAAATAAATGAATAATTACTGTTTATTTATTAGAGTGGCCTTCCATGGTACACCCACCTTATTTCCCTATGATGATGGGTCGGCTCGATCTGAGTGCGGCAATGTTCTTTACAGAATACCAGCGTAAGGCAACAGCTTAATGCTGCTGTAGAAGACCGGAGACCTATAATACTGTTAAGGACGCGTTTACAAAATGGATAGGTATAGAATCGCACTACTACATTGACAAAAGTCACACACACACTAGTGTACGCACGGTTGGCTGTGGGAATCGTAGTCAAATGAAATTATTTTGATAATTTGAAAGATTGAATTTGTTTTTCATTTCTTATACCTACCTCAGAAATATACTTCGATACGAAATATGAATACCTGCTCCAAAGACTGCTTGGCACTGGAAGCCCTCTACTGGTAGTGAGATGTTAGCTCTGGACTTTGAACTGGTTTTGTCAGTTATAATAAGACCTTACCTACCTGCGGACTTGATGGAGTGACCTGAAGGTGTAATTTGGTGATTACAACAATAGGAACTCCTAGACTAGTGGAACTAGGTGTGCCGAGTTTGGGTTCGTTTTGTTGGTTATGATGAGACCTTACCACCGGACTTGATGGAGTGACCTGAAGGTGTAATTCGGTGATTACAAGTGGAAGTCCTAGACTAGTAAAACTAGGTGTGCCGAGTTTGGGTTCGTTTTGTTAGTTATGATGAGACCTTACCACCAGACTTGATGGAGTGACCTGAAGAGGTAATTCAGTAACTACTGCTGGAATTTCTGAACGAGTAGAACTAGGTGTGCCGAATTTGGGCTCCGTTTTGTTAGTTATGACGAGTCCATACCTCCGGACTTGATGGAGTGACCTGAAGGTGTAAATCGGTGATTGCAACTGGAACTCCTAGACTGGTGGAACTAGGTGTGCCGAGTTTGGGTTCGTTTTGTAGGTTATGATGAGACCTTACCACCGGACATGATGGAGTGACCTGAAGGTATAGTTCGGTGATTACAAGTGGAACTTCTAGACTTGTAGGACTAGGTGTGCCGAGTTTGGGTTCGTTTTGTTAGTTATGATGAGACCTTACCACCAGACTTGATGGAGTGACCTGAAGGGGTAATTCAGTAACTACTGCTGGAATTTCTGAACCAGTAGAACTAGGTGTGCCGAATTTCACTCCATCAAGTCCGGTGGTAAGGTCTTATCGTAACTAACAAAACGAAACCAAACTCGTCACACCTAGTTCTACTAGTCTAGGAATTCCATTTGTAACCACCTGATTACACCTTCAGGTCACTCAATCAAGTCCGGTGGTAAGGTCTCATCGTAACTAACAAAACGAACCCAAACTCGGCACACCTAGTTCTACAAGTCTAGGAGTTCCACTTGTAATCACTGAACTACACCTTCAGGTCACTCCATCAAGTCCGGAGGTATGGACTCGTCATAACTAACAAAACGAAGCCCAAATTCGGCACACCTAGTTCTACTCGTTCAGAAATTCCAGCAGTAGTTACTGAATTACCCCTTCAGGTCACTCTATCAAGTCCGGTGGTAAGGTCTCATCGTAACTAACAAAACGAACCCAAACTCGGCACACCTAGTTCTACAAGTCTAGGAGTTCCACTTGTAATCACTGAACTACACCTTCAGGTCACTCCATCAAGTCCGGAGGTATGGACTCGTCATAACTAACAAAACGAAGCCCAAATTCGGCACACCTAGTTCTACTCGTTCAGAAATTCCAGCAGTAGTTACTGAATTACCCCTTCAGGTCACTCTATCAAGTCCGGTGGTAAGGTCTCATCGTAACTAACAAAACGAACCCAAACTCGGCACACCTAGTTCTACCAGTCTAGGAGTTCCAGTTGCAATCACCGATTTAGACCTTCAGGTCACTCCATCAAGTCCAGAGGTATAGACTCGTCATAACTAACAAAACGGAGCCCAAATTCGTCACCCCTAGTTTTACTCTGCAAGAAGTTCAAATAGCGGTCACGAAAGTACACCTTCAGGTCATGCCATCAAGTCCAGAGGTAAGGTCTCATCATAACCAACAAAACGAGCCCAAACTCGGCACACCTAGTTCCGCTCGTCCACGAGTTGCAGTAGTAGGTAAGTTTATATATCCTACTTATTTTTAGCTAAATAAAAACTGTGAGTATAAAAATAATAATTTTATCACTTGTCAAGTACCTATGTTTCCAATTTGTTTTTTTCTAATATTTTGTGTATGTACAGCGATCTTTTCAGAATGAGCCGCTGCAAACAGGCGATACAGTGTCCACTCACGACGGCGGCCGAGCGCGGACTGTGGTTTCATCGAAATCTTTGTACAATAAATCAAAGCAGGCACCAACAATAAAATAGCCCTTATTGCAATACATTATGATTCATCCATATTACCAAAATATGCGAAAAAATGTGCATCAGTTTTTATTTTTTTTACGACTATTAGTGACATTTTGTTAAAAAAATAAACCCAGGGTTTTTTAATTGAATATGTCTGTCATCTTATAGTATTTTTTAAATTTTTTAAATATGTTGATAATAGACCAAAACATTTACCGAAACACAAGCTGGTATCGTTAATTTTGTAGAAAATGGCAACGAAAGTTCGTTTTTACAATATAAAAAACTACTATTTTCAACAAAAGAGTTACAGACATTTGCAGATGAAGAACCAATCTATACATGGTAGTTTTTACTTATATTTGATTTGGTTTAGTTTTTTCACAAAATCTACCGAAAAACACCCTAATTTTGGTTGATTTGCAAACGCGTCCTTAACTAAGCATTCCATCGTAGTCCTCAGGAGTGACAACGCATCTACGTTTTGATTTAAGAATCGAGGATAGATGTAGATGTCTATGGGCCACAGTATCCACTTACTATCAGATGGACTGTGTGTTTGTTTGTCACCTCCATTCTTTAAAAAAAAATGAGGCAATCTCTGAGAGAGTTCAGTACTTTTGATAAGCTATTATGGTAATGAATAATCAAAAGCCTACACTACGTAAACTTTTGATTTTTGCCGCGACTTGTCGGCAGTCGTTAGTAAGCGTCACCCCATTTCGAAATTTCTACAAAAATATTTTAAGTGAATTAACTTACCCCTTTCTTCTTCTGAATCGTGACTCAGATCATCACTCCAAGTCACTTTCACCCTCCGTGGCACGTCTTCTGCCATAATAACAACCAAACAATAATAACAAATACTTCCTATCCTACTTTAATGATAAAAGGCAATAAAATAATGAACGATATAAGTTTAAATCACTTTGTGTTGACATTGACACAGAAGTCAGATTGTTTTGTTATTTTTTTATTAATAGGTGCTTGTTAAACTTATAAAATAAAATCGATAATTTTTCGTAATTAAATTACAAAATATCTAATAATTTGTTATATCCATACAAAATTATTATGCATTTTAATGTCGTTATGTCCGTTTGTAGAAAATGTAATACCTTTTATTTTATCAATTATGACGTTGCTATGCTGACTTTCGTTACCGTGGAACCGTAAAATTGCAAAAGCCTGCTCCGTCATGTTGCTTACAACTTATAATGAAATATATTTGCTTTTTTATGAAAGAGGAGGGAAAAGGAGCATAAGGTTCACCTGATGATAAGTTATCACCTTCGCCCATGAACATTTGCAAAACCAGATGGAATGTAACGCTTTGCCGGCCCTTTAGAATATAGTTAGAGTCCTCATAAGTCGTATGGGTCCGGAAAATTCGCTGGCGATAGTAAATTTCACAATGTGGTCGTGCGAGGTAGAAACTGCGTGCGTCTTGCCATGTTGTGGCTTATTGTAAACTGATTTCGTTGCGATTATCGCCGTATCTCTGACACTTTTATGCTTGATAGGTCTACGCTAAAGCTCTAAGTATTGTTGCGCGCCATAAATAATATCTGGTACATGGCACTAGCGCCATCTAGTATCCGGTAGTAGAACTAATCCTAGAGATTTCCATACTAGAACTTACTACACCTAGTCAGTCGGGACCGGTATGTGCTTAAAAATTCCAGATATTTAAGTAGGAAATATTTCAAGAGGGCCTATATAAGACCGGTTGTTACCGCGCCCGAATAAGTATTGAATTGGCGATTCAAGCGAATATTTTAAAACGATATAACTACGAACTAAAGTGATCAATAGTACTATTGTATTCAATCGGCAGTTTTTATTGTCACGAACCCCAAGCTCGTAACAGTATTATAGATGTAGTAAGAATAGGTCGGCTGGACCGAACAAGTATCACGCGTGCACAATACCCACGTAAAACCGTATCATTATGCTGCGTGTTTCATGTAGTGAGTGACAAGAACCGAAGAACCTTATTTTTTATAGAATAAGGGTTACAAGCGAGCACACAGTCCGCTTGATGTTAAGTGGATGCTGTGGCCCATAGACGTCTAGATCTATTCTCGACTACAAATCAAGATGTAAGTAGTTGCGTTGTCACGTTGAGGACTGAAATGAAATGCCTCGTTTTCAGTAAAATAGGTCTCTGGTCGCTCGACACTAACCATACAGTAGCATTGAGCTGCGAATTTACGCTGGTGTTCTGCGGGATCGTAGTTCTACCCCGGTCGAGCCGACCCATTCGTGATACAACCGTAATATACTATGGCTCTTCCACGTTTAAGCTTATCGTTGGTAATGAGGCCTTCCTTCTTAGTCCTAGATGAAAACGCATATCAATTTTGATTTTTAAACGAGATCGGATGTATCTAGATGACATTCATGTTGTTACCTTGAGCTTATGATATTCCTTAGTCCGGAGCATAGCAGTGCAAGCTATGTAGATGACATTTAAGTTGTTACCTTGAACTTGTGATATTCCTTAGTCCTTATGAGATAGTGTTTATGAGCCATAATTCTCACGATGTAGTGGACTGTGTATTAGTACCATTATTGTATACAAAGCTGATCGCGTAAGCATTGCATCAGATACGGTTGAAAATAAAGATAGCTCAGTGCATCTGTACTAACTTCTTGTTGTATCGGAGATGATCATCTTTGGAAGTTGACCTCATAGATTATAGTATATACAGTGGGTCGATCCCCGTCGTCGCATCTCTGTATCTTTGAAATACTGGTAAGTATATACTGGACGGTCACAATAACTATTTTAAGTGAAACTTTTTTGTGAAATTGTCGTAAAAAGTATTTAAGGAGAAAATAATTGACAGCGAGTTGGACATATTTAGCATTGAAGCTGTCAAATATCATCACAATTTTTCTTTCAAACGATGTTTTTTAAAGATCGCTAGTTGAAGCATTAATTACAATTTTCAATCATTTTGTTCTTACAAAGTTGGGAATAATAAATAGGAGATTCATGTAAAAAGGTGGATGTGCATTATTGTTACAGCTAGTAAATACTTGTGGAAGAATATTTAAAAGTAGATTAAATTGATTAATGACTGATTAATGTCTGAATAAGTCATATGATGTAATCTTGTTAAACTTGGTGAGTAAAAACGGTTATTTTGAATAATCTGTTCAGCCATAGTTTAGGCTTCAGTTTGTTTTTGCGCCATAGTTTTTGCAAGTAACGTCAATTAGTAATAGCTACCATTAATATTAAGCTGTATATTATATACTAGCTGTGCCCCGTGACTTCATAAGTGATATTTTGATAGGATTTCATGGGTTTAAATTTTTTGCCCTTAATGTTAATTTTTTTTTCTAAAATATAACCATGAGTTATTCCTTATAACATCAGCTATCTGCCAAAGAAATTCCTATCAAAATCTGTCCAGGTATTTCAGAGATTAGCCAGAATTAACAGATAGACTGACAAAAATATTAAAAATTGTTTTTTTGTTATAAGACCGTATATACTTTCATGTGCATTTAGTAAAAGGCTATTATTTTGATATTACAAACTATGGTATGTTAAAGATGGTGGATTTGCCATGTAGTGGCGGCTGAGAATATCCACTATCCAATATCTTCCCGTGAGTGTCGTAAGAGGCGACAGAGGGAGGCAGGCAGGAGATGGCCAGCGGCATCTTCCAGATAACAACAACCATACAATAAAAAAAACTGCGGTTGCCAACCCGCTCGCCAAGCGTGGCAACAATGGCCACATGCCACAAACAAATGGCCCCCAGTCTTCGGTGGCTCCGCTATTCCTAGCTAAGGTGGCGACCATGGTAACGGCAGGGCATGGGGTGCTAAGAATCTCCGGTGGATGTTCGGTTGTCACTTACGACAAAACGACCTGGCAACATATGACACACGCACCCTGAGTACTGACGAGAAGATACTGGAGCTGGAAGGAAAGGTAGACAACTTGCGCTGGGATATAATAGGTGTTTACGCCAAATTGTAGCAAGCTACAACTTGCAAGGCGCTAGTTCCGAGCGGGGAACAGGTTTAGCTTTGCGCGGGCATTCGGTAGAATCTTTGAGCGCTGCCGGGGCGGAGCAACGGGGTCGGAAAATTAGTCTAGCAGAATCTTTGGACGCGACGGCCGTGTCGATTAGAGTCGCGAGTTACGTAAGAATTGCTGCGTCGCATTACGACGGCCTCCATTGTGTTGTTTTATTTCGTTAATATACGTGACAACGAGGCTATTTTTTGAGTTTTGAGTGACTATTTAACTTCGATTGCCATAAATTTGCATCGACACGTAGCTTGTGTTGCGTTTTAATATCGTGCTAAGGAATCTTGCTTTATCGGTTGAATGCTAAACTTTGTGATCCTGGTGGAGATCGCACTCGATTATAGTTTGGGCTAAGTGACGTTAGACTTGAGTTTCGATAACGGCAGGCGCCCTCTAAAGTGATTGCGACTTGTGGAGTGTGGCAACGCATGTGGTCCTGCTAAACGATTACATCGGTGACGTCAGGTTACATTACACACTTTCCTACGCCACTCACACATATCATTTACTTGCCCGTGACGGCGCCTTACGCAACAGTGGACAATATGAATGACAAGCTCGTGGAAACTGTCCATGCGGTTTAAGCTAAGTTCTGCAAGACCCGCCGCAGAAGAACACAAAAACTCAACGATCACATTCTGAATCTCATGGCTGTAGACGAGAAATGAAGCTGCAGTCTTCAGCAGATTTGGTAGCAATCAGGCAACTGAACAGACAGATATCCAAATACATGCGGCGGGCCTTACGCAACTTCAATACATACGATCGAGCGGAACCAAGGCTCAAAAGTCCTTGCCAGTGATCTGTCTGTCAGAAAGAGTCAACTGTCGAAGTTGAAGAACGAGTGTGGCAGCATCGTTTCCAGGACACCTGAGATTTTCAGTGAGATTGAGAGGTTCTATGGGCAGCTGTACACATCATCGTTGGAGCCACACGCAAGTGTGAGTAACGATCCAAGAGCAAGTCTTATCCGACACTATTCCGATGATATCCCGAACGTCAGTCTGAGCGAGATTAGGATAGCTCTCCAGCACCTTAAAAACGGCGGGGTCCTAGGCGAGGGGAATTACAGCGGAGGTTCTGAAATCGGGTGGAACACCGGTGCTTAAAGTCCTTCAAAAGCTCTTTAATTCCGTCCTCCATGGTGGCACTACTCCCGAGGCGTGGAGCAGAAGTGCGGTAGTCTTGTTCTTCAAGAGAGGAGACAACGCTCTCTTGAATAACTACAGACCGATATCTCTTCTGAGCCGCGTCTACGTGCTGTTCTCGAGAGTCATTACGAATCGTCTCGCACGCAGACTCGACGACTTCCAGCCTCCTGAACAAGCCGGTTTGCGAAAAGGCTTTAGCGCTATAGACCACATACATACCTTTCGGCAAATGGTACAGAAGTCCGAAGAGTACAATCTGCCACTTTGCCTGGCGTATGTGGACTATGAGAAAGCTTTTGATTCCGTAGAAATTTGGGCGGTGCTACAGTCTCTTTAGCGGTGCCAAGTGGACTGTCGGTATATCGAAGTGCTGAAGTGTTCGTACAGTAGGGCTACGATGGCTATACGTGTACAGAACCAGAGTTCGACGAACTATACGAAACCTATCCAGCTGCAGAGAGGTGTAAGATAGGGTGACGTTATAAAAACCCCGGGGAGTGTTGAGAATCGGAGACTCTTTTTACTGGAATTGAGGTATTCCATCTTAGTCCTCAGGGGTGCCAACGCATTGCATTGACTCTCATGCATTTTGACTCTTAATTGAAGATAAATGTGGATGTCTATGGGCCACAGCATCCACTTGCCATTAGGTGGGCTGCACGCTCGTTTGCTACACTTATTCTAGTAAAAAAATTAGTAACGTGTAAAAAACAGAGTAAAGAAGTATGCACATTCAAGTTAGCCAACAGAACAACGTTGTTGCAGCAATCATTCAGCACAGGCAGCTAGCATGGCCCGAGACGCAGTCACATGGCTTGGGGCTCGTTCACACTCAGTCGGGAGGGACGCAAGCGGCTGGCGACTGTCCTGCGGGCGCTGCTGATCGTGCAGCTCGTCATCTCCCTCCTCTTGGTGCTGTTCTGCTACAACGCCTCGTTCCGGGTCATGTCATTACTGAAGCAGGTGCACCGGGTATGTGCTTTATGTTACCCGTGTTTGAGCTTAAGCGGCCAATCATAAAAAATAATAAGTAAGTATTGCCGTGTGGTGGCAGTGTAAAAATATCCACTCTACCCCTATCGACACGTGGCGCGGGTGTCGTAAGAACTTACAAAGGAAAACTGAACCAGATGGGCGGCAGCGTCTTCCTGACAGCAACTGAAAATAATAATAAACTGCAATTGCCAACTTGATCGCTAAGCGTGGCAACTATGGCAAAATCCCTCTTAGGCAAGGCCTGGCATGTACAGCGGTGGACTTTTATAGACTTGATGGATGGAAGTATTGCCAAAAGGTAAATCAGGTGCAATTACAGCATCATTTTATTTTTTTTTGTTAAAGAAATGTGCCTCAAGCACATTTACCCCCCCCCCCCTCCCCCTCCGACGAATACAATAAACTAACGAAATTTTGTTTTACACAACTACAAAACGATAAGTCCTGTTTGATACGTCTTCACTGGTTCGTATTTATTCGGACATTTTTGTAAATGTTCACTATTCGTAAACACCTTAGAGATAATATCACTACAAAAATTTACAGCTTACATACGTCCCACTGCTGGGTATTGGCATCCCCTCATTTCTCAGAGGGTTATTGAGTAATTGGTCTGCCCCGTTGCTCCATATTGACATGGGCTTTTGGGCATGGATTTCTTCAGATATGCAGGTTTACTCGTGATGTTTGCCTTTATAGTCAAATACGTGGTAAATCAGCTCCCAAAATTGCAACTAACAATGAAATAAAATAAAATGTTCGTTTGTCTGTTTGTCGTCCTGGGTTGTCTTCCATCATTCAATGGAGAGAAATAACAGTGATATTTCATTGCTGTTATATAAAGCATCATGAAGGTTAGACGGTCTGCAGCCCCTTCATGAAGGGACCCGACTTGGGCAAAGCTACTTAGGTGTGAGTGAAACCAAGACGCAGGTAGCGCCATTGAAAATAGCGACCCGCCAAACAACATAGCAGAGACGCGAACCCAACAAGTATTAATACGACTATCGTCGGGATTACGCCGTCCCAATGTCCCCTATACGATCCCAGCAGACATTTCCACCCGCATACCTTCAAAGACCAGAACTACAAGATACATCGAATCAGGCGCAGCATACCGACAGATCCACCACAAGACGCAATACGACAAGTAGTCGTAAGCATCAATGTAACTATCATTCGAATGGCGCCCCCTCACAACATCACATGATCCCTATCGACTTTGGCAAAAAAAAATGGTAATGTTGTTAATTAAAAATAATACCAACTTATCATAGTATACGGTTTAATAATGTGATGTGGTACACTGTGTGACCATCAGCATAACGAATAAGTTCACAACTAGCGACATCTGGTGAGCGTAAGAATATAAGCCCTCAGTAACACGCGTGTCAACGGTCAACCACTATATTCTTCAGAAACAAGTTTTGGTTTTTCACAATTTCAGTTTACTGTGTTCTTATTCTACGGGCTGATAGTGCTGCAAACGTACTGCATGAAGCTGCAGTACACGAGCGGGCTGCGGCTGGTGTCGTGGCTGGTGCGCAGCCCGCACTGGCCCCGCGCCGACGTCGCTGTCAGAGTGTGGCTTGTCAGCTCCTCGCTCGTTGCTTTGAACGGCTTGCTTGTGTACGCTGCTTGTCGGGGCACGATAAAGGTTATTTATAGGTTTTTCAAAGTAAAATCTACTTTAGAATCGTGATTTGAAACGAAAACGCGAAACTAAAAGACACAAATTTCATCTACAGGATTTAGCCAGCGAGAGAATGAGATAGAATACAGTATACAGTATTTTTTATTATCCCGGTCTCCTCATTATGCGGTGATTTGTAGCCTTCCCACTCTTGTCTACTAAGGGTTGTGCATGTGTGTTTGTGTGCGCCTGCACTCTGCATATTGCCGAGCCGAACCGAGAGAAAAGGCGTCGTATAGCGAGTTTAGTATCTACGAGTATATCTGCCTAATACTTGCTCTGGTCCGAGCGTTCCACGTGCGTATGTTTCTACGTATGTGTGCGCATACGTAATACGAATCCTAAAAAATGAAAGTTTCACTACTACCGCGAGTGAAATGCACATATGTTTTTTTAATTGTAACGGTGACAAACTGCCAGATGTCCACTTAACTTAATGGTAGATGATTCACTTGCGTTGCAAACGCAAATGAGTTGTCACTACTCAGGACTGAGGTACCTGATGGACATCACCTATCTACCTGATGGAAAGTCGCTTCTTCAGTCTAAACAAAGAAGGCTAAAGATTTATTGTCATCTCTGAGGACTGAAATGGAATGCCCGCAGTCCGTAAATATTTAAAAAAAGTACTTCGGACTGCCTTCCCAATGTAACAGTTTAAAAATGTACAATGGTGTTTAACTTCACATGTATTTGGATAATAGATATTTAGATTTTCTCACTTATTGTAATAGTTTAAATGAAAGGTTTATTTATAAAGTGAAGCAAATGGAAAACTTCTTGTACTATCACTTAAAAAGACATGTAGTCTAGTAAGTGATAGTACAAGTAGATCACACTTACACTATCGAGGGATACGAGCAGCTGGGCAAACGCAGTGCCAGCATGGTGTATTGCATCACGAACATTGTAAATAGGAAAGTTTATACTAAAAATGTAATATCTAAATTACAGGCGCTCATGAAGGAGCTATCGTCATCACTACGGGTCGGGATTGCTCAGTACCTCACGGAACCCTCGTGGAAGTATCTCATTGATACCATGCAGGTAACCCATAGACTACTGACTTACATTAAGAGGATTGTGAAGTGCCGAAACGCGGTGCGAGTAGGTGTTTTCAAAAATTCTATCTGTTTCATACCGCTCGCCCCGTATTGGCGTATCGTGCGATAGAGTTGCAAGTCTTGGAGACTATTGCCTACATTTCCTTTTAAAAGTATTGTTTCGGGCGATTTAATAATGAGTAAAATTTAATTACTTTTCTTCATATCAGTTCATATAGACAGACAACTGTTGTACTGCTGCATGGGACTTTCTTGTTTTGGAGAAATTTGCTTTAATCTAATCTTGACATCAATCTAATCTAGATGTTAGCATTCCTTTTTGAATTAAGGAGTCGTCACCCTCTTACCTTCTCCTGTCGCCAAATGTGTGGGCACTGCTATGTTCCGGTTTAAAGGTTATAGAGAAACAGTATATTTTTGTAGAATAAGGCTGAAAACGAGAACACAGTCCACCTGATGGCAAGTGGGTGATGTGGCCTATAGATATCACACAAATGAACCTATATGACACATTTTATTTTCGATTAAGAATCAAAATGCAAATGCGTCATCACCCCTGAGGTCCAAGATAGAATGCTTCATTTCCAGTTAAAATATTCTCCGGTTGTCTACATTCACCATACGAAACAAAGCAGCATTAAGCTGCTATTTTGCGCTGGTATTCTGTGAGAGCGTCGTCCTACCCCTTTAGAGCCGACTTATTCGTGCTACAACCATAATATAGCTGCAGCGTGGCTCTAGAACGTATAAAAAAATAAGAATCTGTGAGGCATTCCATCTTAGTCCGTACGGATGACAACGCATCTGCTTCTTTGTTTGAAGTGGCTGTAGGTGTCTATGGAGTGCAGAAGCCACATTTTATCAGGTGGACTTCATTTTTCACTTCGGTTTTATTTAAAAAAAAACACGTCGATACATTTGTTAGCAGATGTGGTAGTTTGACGCTGTTCTCGCCAATCTGGGTAAACGAGATGATTATATCGTCAACTATTGCAGACCATGATGTCTTCTATCTTCTTTTTTCCTTAAAAAAATATTACGCATACCCGTTTCTATACCCACGGGACGAAACGTGGCATTATCTTGTCATCTCAATTCGTCTTTAAAGACATTCACGAGTCCACTGCTTAATACGGGTATCCTCGCAGGAAATCCACAAAACATGGTTCTGAGCTACCTTCATTAAACGACTTCATGTATGACATAGACATACAGTCTTACCAGACTTGGCGCTGCGGCTCGGCGGGCCGCCCTATACTTTTGATTCTTCGAGTCGAGCTATGTAACCGCTCCATTACCGTAGTTCATCTAGATCTCTTGAACTCTGTCGGTTACTCTGGTTCAACTGCGGATATCATTGTTACGGATGCTATCACGAAGTGATAATTATTTTTATTAAATCTCATTATTGCTTTATGAAAAAAATGCAATGGTGTTTAGATAGAGCTAAGCTGCTGCGGCGTGGAACAGCCAAGCGATTGGCACGAGATCCCTTGGATCAACCTGGACTTTCTCAATGAGGACTCTGTTATTGTTATGAAGTGAGTATTTACCAATGATAATTGTTAAAAATTCCGAAAACGTTTGTTACCCCAAAATACCTAAAGTAACACAACAGTGTTACTTGTGCAGTGTGCAGTGTGCAGATCACATTTAAAAACCCTCCTAAATTTCTATTCCTTCAGAATTAAGTACTATTCTCATTCTTTTACAGTACATGCAGTTAGGTTATGGAATTCTCTTCCTGCTGCAATTCGTGAGGCTCAAACAGTTTCAGTGTTTAAAAGGCTACTTAAAGAGCACTATCTTTCTTTGTCGTCCCAATGATCCAATGTATGACTTGTATATATATATGTATCTACTTGTATTTTATTTTATATATGTATATAGTATAGTATTTAGGTATATGCATGTTTGTATGTATGGATGTATATGTTTTTATTATCTTTATTTTGTATTAAGTTTATTAATATTATTAAATTTGTTATGAGGGTGCACACTAAATCTGCTTCTCTTTGAATCTGTCCAATATCAGGCCTGCTGGAAGAAATTTCACAATGAAATAAGCAGTGCCTTTGTACAAAATTTGTTTTTATTTTTCATTGTAAAATACTTCGTGTGTACATAAATTGTTAAATAAATAAATAAATAAACAACTCCAATTGATATGCATATGTTACTTTTTTATAAGATAAAGGTAACAAACGAGTTTTTCTATTCTCGACTAAGACCCGTGAGGACTAAGATTTCTTTTTAAGGGTTTTTTAAAGGCTTCGTTTCCAGTAAAAAGCGTTAAGCTGCTATTTTACGTTGCCATTCTGTGAGAGCTTAGTTCTTTCCCGATCGAGCCAACCCATTCGTGACACAACTATACCTATACTGATATAGCTGTAGCATGGCTCTACCACATATAAAAATATACTTTGATGTACTTTATTAAAGTTCTCATACAATTATTCTGTGTTTTTATGGTGTGAGTAATTTAGATTCTTATTGTTGTTCAATTTATTACACAATGGTTAAAACTAATTTTGGGCTTTATTTCTAAATATTTTACTTATTTTAATAAAACACATCAATCGTATAAAATAGAAAATAAAATATAAAGCAAGGAAAATACCTAGCCCTCCTTTTTTGAAGTTCCGTAATCGGATAAAAGCTAGCCTTTAAGTAGTCCCGGGTTCCTAACTATCTACCAACGAAATTTCATGGAAGATTCTAAAGACCACTAATTTGGCTTCAGTACCCTTTATTTAGTCCCAAAAATCAAATACTGACGGTTCCGTAGCGCAGTGACTTAACAATGAGTTATAGCGCTAAGGGCCATGGGTTCGAATTCCGTACGGAACAAGTATTTGTATGGCCTACAAGGAATTGTTGCGGGTTTGGATGTTTGTCCGTGTGAAATGTATGTTTGTAAACTGCCCCCACAATACAGGAGAAAATCCAAGTGTGTGGGTAATGTATTTTTTAAAAGAAAGAAAAAAATATAAATTTTTTCCTCTATAGGTATACTAAATTTCATCTTATATCTTTTAAAATAAAATTTGTTAATATTACCTATGTATTTTTGCATAAAATAAGTAAATAAAATTATGTCTTGTCATGGATATCTAACAGCATTCAGCGGTAAAATAAAATATTAAGATTTACATAACCAGAAGTTTGAAAATAATGAAAAGGATGTTTAAGGTTTATTATGATGTATAAATAAACAAGCACTTAAAATTTCAATTCACCGCTTGTTTGGTTCGATTGATCGGATTGTCTTGATTAATTGCAAGTGTCCAGATGTGTTTTTTTTGATGATAATAAAAATAAGAAGATAATGAGTAAAATCTACCTTATACTATTCAAAACTAAATAATAACTATAAGCTAGATTAATAGTAGCTTGGCTTGACTGGCTGCAGGTTGGCGGGTACGGATGGCAAACTGTTGCCGCCAGTGACGCCATATTCTTGCTGCATGCCGGAAGTCCTTGTGGCCTGCTACCATGACCCCTTCCAACAGGTATTTGATTTTTGAACTAGACAAATCATTGTCATCATTGATGGTTTCATGAAGGGTCAAAAACATTTAAGTATTAACAAAGGGACAAAGCGGTTAAAATCGCCTCTAGGTAACGTAACATTTCGACTTCTCGTCATATTGTCCGCCCTATTTTAGCCTCCATCACATTTATGACATGTTTTTTACACCTGTTAAACTTTTCTGTACACACACAGTATGCGAGCAACCCGGGTTCGATCCCCGTCGGCACTAATGATTTTTTGCCAACCACCAATGCAATTGTTAATTGCATTTTTAAGTGCTGATTTACCACGTGCTCTGCGGTGAAGGAAAACATCGTGAGGAAACCTTCATGTCTTAGAAATAAAAAAAATATATATTTCGAAGACATGGTTAGTCTGCCAACACACATTGGGGCGGCGCGGCGGACACTCCCTTGCCCTAAAACCCTCTCAGAAGTGAGAGGCCTCTACCCAACAGTGGGACGTATAATTGGCTGTTACTTTACTTACTTTTTACACTTTTCTGTATCTACTCTCTCTGCGTTTGTATCGTATAGCTTCCGAGTTGATATTTGTTTTGTCGAAACGGTGGTCATAGCTTTATGTTAGGATCTGATAGCTGCCTTAAGTTATTAACCAATTCTTTATTTATAGAACAAAAATACTCATATTCAACAATGTAGCTGCTGTTTAAGTAGCTTGCGATGATGAATCTTGCTTTAATCACATGCGATGATGCTACTGAGCTTTTAACCGACTTTAAATAAAGGACGGGGTACTCAACTTGACTGTATTTCTTGTGTTACCTCAGAACCTCTTTCTAGATGAACAGATTTTGATAATTCTTTTTTATTTGAAAGCTTTTCATGTGGTCCCATATAAATTTGATCTAAATTTTACCAGTAGTTTTTGAGTTATCCTTAATAACACGTATTTAATTGACTTCTACTATATTAATGATGTTCTTATTTTATTTATTGATGTTTGTTGTACAAAATTTTTAATTTTACCACTTTTCTTAGAATTTAATCTTCTAAATTTGACGTAAAACTCTAATTATGTGATGTAGCATGCTGGTGTATAGTACTCTAATTATATGATGTAGCATGCTGGTGTATAGTACTCACTGCTCACGTGAAATGGTGTATGTATGTGTGTCAATATAAGCGAAGCTGTGTGTGCAGGCGATGTGGCGGGGCGCGTGGGCAGCGGGCCCAGCACTGGGCGGCGCGACGCTGCACGCGCGCGGATGCGTGGAGGCCATGCGGGCGCCGCTGGCTCGCACGCTGCTCGCGCTGCAGCTCTTCAACGTGCTCGTCTTATTGCTCCAGGTACCTCACATTATCTTTATTTTCTTATCACATTTAATTAACAATCTCGATTTTTGACAAAAGAAAAAATATCTTTTAAAATACAATAGAAACACGCTAAAGATAAAATGAAAAAATTTTATCCTAATTATCATATCTTTATTAAAATTAAAATTATTTTCATTCTATCTTGGTGATCCTGATCAGAATACTAAGATAAAGTTATTAAATTATTCTGTAATTTCTATTCATGATACAAGCGCAAATTTTTTAGTCGACCATCTACAAGATTTTGTAATACTTAGTCAGGTCATAAGTTCTGTCAAAAACTTTTTATAAAATTAATTATAACTCTTTGATAATTATATAGAAATTATACATGAAATGAATGGTAATTTAATTTAAAATACAATTTTATTTACATTCTTCAAAATGCCCTCCCCTATTTTGAATCGCGCCCAATCATCAATTGCAGCACGCACCACACTCATATATATTTCTGAAAGATGCTCGGAGAGATTCAAAATTCTGTTGAGGTTTAGCGCAGATTTTCTCCTCCAAATATTGCCAATCTTATAATCCAGTGGGCTTAAATCTGGATTAGAAGAGGGCCAGTCTTCATGTCCGATAAAGTCAATTCCATGCGGTCAACCAGTTTTGCGTGCTTCGTGCCCTATGAGCTGGTGCAGGGGCCTGTTGGAATATCCAAAGTCTGTTTTTGAATATTGTTTGAGAAAGAGGTTCTACTGTGTTTGTTGGGACGGTATTTTGGTATACCTCGGCACTGGTTTTTACACCTCTTTCACAGAAAAACACCTCAGTTAAGCCTGAATATGAGACTCCAAGCCAAACCATGAGTGACGAAGGATAATGTGCTCGTTGAACCCTCGGAATACGCATGTTGACTTCTTCACTGCTTTGGGCATACACCTTATCATTTTGTTTATTATAACTTTCTTCAATGTTAAAAAAAATTTCATCCGAAAACAAAATTTTGCAACAAGGCCGCAAGGCGGTGCCTTCTCAGTTGAACACCAGTAAATAAAAGACTCATCACCAAGTGTGTCCGTTTGTAGCCCTTGTTTGTACAAAAAAGATTGATGTGACAGTTGTGTGCAGCTGGTGATCGTGGCGCTGACGCAGCTGTTGCGCGCGGCACTGCGAGGCTGCCTGCTGGAACACTCGTCCCATCAACTAGCCGAGCTGGTCAGCTTTTATCATTTATGCTCTTCTTCTTAGCATGTAAAGGTCTACAGCGCTGTAGGAAGGATGGACGATCACAGTACTGGACGTGAACACCTCTCACTCCGCTGACGCTCTGATAAAATATTAATCATTTTTCCACGCATCTATTACAGCCTATAAAAGTTCACTGTTCAGCATAGGCCCTTCCTGTTAATATGGATTACTTTATAGGGAAGATTTTGCCATTTTGCAGAAATTTTGTCACTTGTATTATAAGGAAGATGATGCTGATGAATAAGGGTGACAAACGAGCACAGTCCATCTGATGGTCAGTGGATGCTTCGGCCCATAGACATCTACTGCGTTTTCACCCCTGAGGACTAAGATGGAAAGCCTGGTTTCCAGTAAAAAAGGGTCTCCGGGTCTCTACATTCACTATACGAAACACATCAGTATTAAGCTGCTATTTTACGCTGGTATTATGTAAGAGCATGGTCCTTCCCCGGTCGAGACGACTTATTCGTGATGCAACCATAATATAGCTGTAGCGTGGCTCTACCACGTATTTCAGTGTGCCTGTGTTGCCTCTTGCGACTCCCAGAGGACGATATGGGGTAGTGGATATTTTTACACCGCCACACGATAGTGAGAGCAGATCGAATCTGCGTTTTAAATTGTTATTTGTAGTCCACGTACCACTTTGTGTTTAGCCCTGAATGGTAACTTTCTTTGTCTAGCTAGACGTGGGTTTGTACCGTTGCAGAAAGGATTTGTCATAATCGCTGCGCTTTACGGGCGGATTGACGATTGCAAAACCAGACGCTTAGTACCTGTCGCTGCTCCTCGCTGGATTGGGTATATATCGTCAGTGGTAAATTAAAGCCATTTTTCGGCAGCCATTAGATTCTTTTGGCATTTTCTAACGACACACAGTACGACACGCGAACTGGGGTGACGAATTTACTTATGCCGGCAATAAATGGCGCTTGAATGGTAACTACCAACTATATACTCATATAACCTAGGAAATGCCATCTTAAGAGTTCTCATTTTTAATGCTATCGAAAATATCAATGCTACATATTCCAACAAAGATTATATGCTCGTGGTGGGCAGGTTTCTATTTATACATATACTAGTACACGACCTTAATACTGCGCGAGGTAATTTACGGTCAATTCTCCGTAACTCCTTTAGTCGACTGCTAGCGGCCGAGAAGACTAGTTCTTTGCTTTGTAAACCGCGAACGTTTCTGTAGACAATCTAACACTGATTTTGTTTAATGTTACTAAGAAAACGCTGTCTCTTGTTATGTACGCACTTTATCAACGTGATTGTATGTAACTGCGTGACATATTCATTGTGCCAGCTACCCGCCCGCGTGGTATGCAGCTATGACACAGGTTTTGTTCGGAATTCCCAGTATAAATAGAAGTCTTTGGTCCTGGGAGATGCTTCACGACTGTGAATGGCTTAATACGAATCTATCCGGGGTTACTTAACGTGTATAACGTTACATAAATTGTACTTACTTACGATAATAAATTTACTTTTATTAGGTTTCAAGGCCAAACCAATCTACGAGCGCTCGTGCGGACGTGGCGCATCGGCGGGTACCACGAAGTTATACATATCTATCCTAGCTGTAAGAAAGCCTTATTTAATACTTGTATATATTTAGTCACGGAATAGAAAAAAGGGACTCCACGTCGTGCGTATTGTAAGTGAATACTCTAAGTATGCTGGACTCTTTGTACACATATGCTTTATGCACGCATTAACATCAAAGCGTACGACCGCGTCTTTTTAAATATCAGGCACACACAATATGCGATATGGATGGCACAGAGTTCTTCCATCCGTGTATTTAGTGTTGTTTGAAATTTTTTGTTATTCATCCGTTCGAGTCTGTTAAGTCAATTTTCTTTCCCTTTTTTCGTAAGATGGAGTCAGATATAATTTTAAGCTCAGTATTTTCTAAATAAAGATCGGAGACACAGTTATGGTTTTAAGTGGGGATCGAACTAAGGACTTCTAGCTATTCCAATATTGTATGTTGCCTATTACAATATTGGAATAACTAGAAGTGTCGTAAACGACCTCTCTGTGGAATTGTTTACCACCGTCGATTATTCCAGACCGATACGACTTAGGAATCTTCAAGAAAAGAGCTTACTCATTTCTAAAAGGTCGCCAACGCACCTGCAATTCCCCTGGTGTTGCAGTTATTCAAGAGCGGCGGTAATCACTTACCATCAGGTGATCCGTATGTTCGTTTGCCCCCTCTCCTATAAAAAAAGTACGGAGTTATCTTTGTAAAAAGATCTGACACATGATGATGATGATTCCCAGAATGAGGAATGTAATCTAAGCTTAGTTGTATCATTTACAAGGTGGTGAGGTCCATTTCTGTGTAGCATGCTGTCTTGGCTGCTACCACCTTCTTACCAGTTGCTGTAACCGAGCAGCGGTACACTCACTGCCGTGTTCCATCTCGAAGGTTAATACAGCCAGTATATATATGTAGAAGACGAGGCATTCTTAGTTCTTTGGTGTGACAATACATCTGTAGCCTCCTTTGGATGGAGGTTGCTGGTATTCGTTATGTACAGAAGCCACTATTTTCTGGACTATAGCTAGGTTGCCATAAAAATGCAAAAATACCCCTTTTGGCAATTGATTTTATGATTCTATTTGCTCATATTAATTTTAATTTTTTGTCAGGTAATCAACACCAATGCAATGTATATTGTGCGCTTATGTTGTAAATATTACGTTACATGCACCAATATTTATGTAAAAAGGACTTATAATAAAACAACGTTTTAATCAATTCAAGGCTTTATTTTTGACTTTATTGTAAACAAGTCCTTAAAAACTAATAGTTAAGTAACAATGCATGGATGCGAATAGAAAAGCCGTCGTTATGATTTGTGCGGCGCCATCTTTAAATATACGTTTATATTATAAATAATAAATATACTCTTAATTTATAAATATCTTCGATTGGTTTTGGCGCGTATCGTTCGGCGATACACCCATCGCGGCACAAGCTTGTCTTTTCATATTTTCCTACGAAATATCGTTACAAATATACAAAATCCATGATATTTACAGGCGTCGGGCGGTCGCGTTGGGCCTAGCACCATCTTTATGGAATGTCAGTTCACGTCCTCAGACACCGCGTTATAGAAAAGCAGTGTAGAGAACGCCTTTCAGCGAGCTTTTTCGCCTATATTTTCAATTTAGTCGCTAGTGACACTAATTAAATCCTTAACGACTATGAACGTACGCTTTCAATAAAGTTGGCGTCGAATAATAAGTTAAGAGGGATAGGTTACATGGGCCAAATTTAAGGAAAACGTACATTTATAGTTGTCAAATCCAGGAGGGGTGGATTTCGTAACATCAGCAACTCTATCTTGTCAAGGAATGATTTGAATCATTATAATAAATACAAAATCCTGGTTTGTGTCTAAAAAAAGTTATTCAAGATTGTTGATCTGCATTTGATCAATATTGATACTTAGTTCAAATGTCGTTTGTATTTTAGTATGATTACACCAGGTGCGTTTTTGAGTCCGAAGGGCAAGTTGTGTTGTTGTCTATAAGGGGGGCGGCCCGTCGGGGTAGCGCAGCACAGGCTCGAGGCCGAGGCCGGGCGGGCGGCAGTCGGAGTGCGCGTGCGGCACAAGCGCAGCGGCGCCCAGCAGCAGCAGCAGCAGCGCCTGGAACGGCAGCGACGCGCGCGCCACGCGGCACACGAAGCGCAGCCCGCGCTGCACGCGCCCCAGCGACTGCTCCTCGTGCTCCTCACTCAATGCCACGCTGTCAAAGTTTTGGCACATAAGCAAACACCAACACACCGTTTGGTGATTGTAAGAGAATATTATATATGAGAGAACCAAGCTATACACACATTCGATTCGACAATGTTTATTGCATAAGAAAATCAACTAATAGTTCTAAAGATGTTCAGCTTTTAATAATCCCGTCTGAAAGGCATAAACCTTCGCGTTTTAACTTTTACGTGTCTTTGTAGGATTGTCACGTTAAGATATTGGATATTCGACTTTGGTTTCAATGTTTATATGTATGTTGTACATTAACTCAAGAAAACTTTATTGTAATCCAAACACTTTATAGTGTTTTATATGGAAGTAAATCAGTGATATGGCAGTGGTTACATTGTTTTATTTTATCCACAACCAAATTTAAAAACAAACGATCTGTATTCAATTATTGTACAAAATTTCAGTATGAAAGTAAATATAAAGAATAATTCATGTCACTTAAATAGAAGAATAAATATTGTCAGTTACAACTTTAATAGTGTCCTCAGACAATTTGTTGTAGAGCTTTGGTGCCAACTTTTGGTGGTCAACTATATACAACATTAAACACTCTATGTCAGCCGACAGTCGATTTCTATCGCCTGGATATAACACACATTTGATTTCACCGCTCAGCTGTGCCAAATCACCCGAATATGTGTAAAGTACTCGTTACTAAAACGTTACCATAGGAAATGACAGGAACATTAATTTTCTGGCATTTCCTAAAGGCGAAAGTAAAACATGATGATAATGTAAATTTTATTTCATGTAAAATACATAAGGAAAGGAAAAAAGAAAAAGAAATAAGATACAACAGATTCATATAGAAAGGGATTTCTTTAGCATATACAGATCTTTAATATTAATGGAGAATTTCTAAATACATTATCAAATTAAATTAGGTAAGAGTAAATAAAATAAGCTTTTGTGCCACTAAGCCTACCACTAACTATCAGGTGGAATAGTAGCAAAGTGCTGTCTTTTTTTTTCTTATTAGTTTTCTAATTTCTTACCAAGTTCAAGATGTTTTTAATTTAATTGCCTTTAAACATAGAATTTTATTAACATCCAACTATGTTATAAGTAAACAAATGTAAGCAAAAGTAATAAAAAGAATGTAGATTTGATCTGATAGAATAAAAAAGAAAAAAGAAATAGAAAATAGAAAGTAAAAGGCGAAGTGAGAAAAGAATCTTTAAACCAAGTATAGGTGTTAGTGTATTGAAGTCAAATACAATTTAGTGTTAGACAACTATGCAAGAACACAATTTCAACAAAACTATACTCACTCTGATTCGTCGAGAGGCGGCAGGTTCAGGGATGACATCTGTTCTTCTTCCTCCTCCAAAAGCTAAAGGAGGATAAAAATACGTGAAAATACGGTGCGAAGCGGCTACAGTGACATAACGAGGATCTAGCTTTGAAAACACAATTTTGTTTCGCCTAGTTTGCATTCTTATTTTTGGTGTTGACGTCGTTTCTAATACTAGATTAGGTAGCGGTGTACAACTACATCACTTAAATATATTATAATTAAAGACTACGTTCTATAATTTCAAGCATACAATGTACTTTATTATTCATCTGTAGTGTTTTCTTCCACATACTCGTAAAATCAAATTTGTTTCAAGACAATCGCTATCAAATATCCTACATTCCTTTTGGCATTTGTAGATTTTTGTGTGTATTTGAATCCTTATAATTTTAATTCCTTACAACTAATATAGGCATTTAATTTAGTTTTCTAATATTAAATGCTTATATTAGTTGTATATCAGGCCAAAATTGTGTTTACAATATATTATATTATAGTTGGGAGCTGCTACTTAACTATTTTACTAAAAGGAGATTTAAATTAATACAATTCTATAAAAACAAAGTTCTTACGACTTAATATGATTTGTATTCAATATGGTGCATTGAATACGTTATTAAGAATAATTACTTATGTTGTGAATTTAATTATGCCTAAATGTAATTAAAGAAGCTTGCCAATTTATCTGCCAATATTAAGTGCTCTGCGGTGGGGGAAGCGGTGAGTAAATCTAGACCAACTTAGGGACTTTTTTTGCGTTTTTGGTTTACCAAGAGCAAATCTTGTATGAATAGTTATATTTGTCTGTGTATGGACATAGATGGGTTGAGTTTTAACGCGTTTTATGCTTGCAACATGTCAAATACGTGCACGTCGATTACGCATTACATGTGTCCCACGGCACTTGTTCGTAATATAAATGCAAATGATAAGGCGAGAAGAGTGTGAGAAATGTTTTAAATCAAAGTAATAACTTTTGTATTATAAATTAAAACTATACAACATTAATACTAGGCTATTGTGAAACTTCTTACTTCTCAGAGTAACCAAGATTTTATAACAAGGGAGTTGCAAGAAAATAGACTGATTGTCTGTAGAAAGAAAATGATGATCGTGGGAAAGAGAAATGAACTGGAAGCAGTTGTCTATTTGGGATGTTTACACTATCCTGGGCTTAAGCATATTTACAAATTTAAAATATGAATAGTAAGCACACATTTTCATTGCGCCTCAAATTCTCTCCTATCTTACATCCCTCAATTAAAAAATTGGTAATGTCAAAATAACAAAAATTAATATCATACTGTGATGTGATAGAAATGGCAGGTCAAGTACTAACAGCACATCGTCAATTTCATTATTATAGTTAGGCATTCTCAGTTAGATATTTGTCGGCAGCGATGAAATTGTAAATCGCAATTTCAAGTGGGTCAATTTCAAGTCAGTGTGGGTGTAATCACGAGGTTGACAATGAGGGTAGTATCGTGAGGGAACCTGCATATTGTTTTGCGTTAAGTTCATCAACCCGTATTAAAGTAACTCTTTTTAGAAATTATATAGGCGTTACTCTGAATTAATATGTACTAAGTACTAGAAAAGTAGACTAGAATTAATCATTTATTACACGTGTTAGAGCCCTCAAATTAACTTAGCGTGTGCCATAAAATACTATGTGTCTATGGTGCCTGTTCCAGTACGTAGTACACATTACTAGTAGAGCTGTGAGTAGTGTTCACGTTTGGTAAAAATTCCTGTACGCACTTTTGGAAGTGTTTCCCTAAAGAAAGAATGTAATTTTTATTCGGGGCATTATATGATAATCTTACTAAAATTATTTTACTGATAGAAAACAAGGTTTATTTCGCCATTGTATGTATTCAATAACAGCAACAAAATCGCTACCGAGTTAGTGTGATGATACGGTGTTCTAATTGTTGTACAGTGATGTGTGTGTGTTTGTGTGTGTGTGTGCGTGCGTGTGTGTGTGTGTGTGTATGTGTGTGTGTGTGTGTGTATGTGTGTGTGTGTGTAGGGGAGGGGTTTCGGTTATGTGGGGTACGAACCTGTGGGGCGGCGGCAGCGGCGGCCACGGCGGCGACGCCAGCGGAGGGGTGGTGCGCGAGTGCGGCGCCCAGCTTGAGCGCGTACACGCCCGCCAGCTTGCGCAGCGACTGCAGGCGCAGCCGCAGCTCGCCCAGCCTGATAATACCATTTGCTTTATAATAAGGCTCCTCACACCGAATTTCGATCACAATTTTAAACCTCAAGGGAGATGATATGCCTCTACTCAACGGACACTAGCCTTTATCTGCGCGGTACAGGTTATAAGTGCACGAATGTGTCTTCATTCCCATCCTCTTAAGGTCCTTTTAGCAGCAAATTATGAGGATACGCAACATTTGTTTTATTATAATATTTCGACCGAATTTTAGCCACGGAGGCCAGCTGTCATTCATGTGCCCGAGACAGGAATATGTGTACGAGTGTGTGCACTCTTTAAAGATGATTCACGTTACAAGGTGGCGCGACCGGGCCGGGCTCCACTCGGGGTACGTGCACCGTGCGCCGGCCGGGCCTTTTATAATCGTAAATATAATTTCAGCTTTAAGTGTGAAAATCAGTTACACATTCCTTGCTGTTATCAAAAAGGCTCGACGAATAGACATAGCTAATGGATTGCACAATAATTAAGCGAGTATAACTTTTATTAGGCGAGTATTTCAGACGTTGAAATTTGATTCACACGGTGGACAGAAAGTTAGTTTATGTAAACATTTTTATTTATTATTGGGAAATAAAGTCTATCTAAAAGGAAGAAGACAGAAGTAAAAATATCGTTTAACGTTTTTCTTTCATATTATTGAAAAATATTATACGAGTTTATATGATTATCGTTTAAAAAAATCGAAATCATAATAGTCAAAGATATTTTTCTCCGTGATTTCTTTCGATTGATTAATATGAAGTATTTTAAAATCTCATTTTGCTTGCATGAGAATGGAATATTTCATATATACAAACATTTGTTATGAGCATGATAGATTTTGTTATGAGCCAACTAGAAGATGGCGCTCGTCGCGCAGCTCGCTGAAGCGCCAAAAGTCGCGCCGCGCAGCTCCACCGCTAACGCTACACAAGTGCTGGCCCACCTGCGGCACACGTCCTGCGAGTCCCGGGCCTGCAGCAGCGCGGCCGCGTCACGCAGCGCCTGCACGCGCGGCTCGGCGCGCGCCAGCTCGTCGCGCAGCTCGCTGAAGCGCCGGAAGTCGCGCCGCAGCTCCACCGCTAACGCTACACAAGTGCTGGCCCACCTGCGGCACACGTCCTGCGAGTCCCGGGCCTGCAGCAGCGCGGCCGCGTCACGCATCGCCTGCACGCGCGGCTCGGCGTGCGCCAGCTCGTCGCGCAGCTCGCTGAAGCGCCGGAAGTCGCGCCGCAGCTCCACCGCTAACGCTACACAAGTGCTGGCCCACCTGCGGCACACGTCCTGCGAGTCCCGGGCCTGCAGCAGCGCGGCCGCGTCACGCAGCGCCTGCACGCGCGGCTCGGCGCGCGCCAGCTCGTCGCGCAGCTCGCTGAAGCGCCGGAAGTCGCGCCGCAGCTCCACCGCTAACGCTACACAAGTGCTGGCCCACCTGCGGCACACGTCCTGCGAGTCCCGGGCCTGCAGCAGCGCGGCCGCGTCACGCAGCGCCTGCACGCGCGGCTCGGCACGCGCCAGTTCGTCGCGCAGCTCGCTGAAGCGCCGGAAGTCGCGCCGCAGCTCGTCCGCCGCGCGCCGCAGCCGCAGCGGCTCGCGCGCGCGCACCGTGCGCTCGGCGGCAGCCAGTTGGCCCACCAGCTCCACCACTGCACCAACACAACACAATCTAGCAACGCCAGTTGGACGTGCGACTCCTCTCATCCCTCAAATCAAAGGGGTCCCGAGAATAGTTACTTTGAGGTACATAAAAGCATAAAATATGAATTCTAAGCAAATGACGTGCCTCAGCTTCGTCTAAATTTTATCTATGAACGAACATTATATTTTATAAATTTTATTTTCTTTTAAAAAAGTAAAACCAGTTTTTAACATAAAATATAACTAAATTATTTCCTAAAATTACTTTCAATATCTTTGCACAATTCCATTACAATTACTTCGGCCATTTCAAAGATAACCTTGGACAACCAGGCAATTTTTTTAATAAATTGTTGTATATGTCTCAATCGCACACAAATAATCTTTTGAAATTAATAGAAAGGGTTTATTTCAAATACTATAGACATACACTTCAATTTTATTTACATATATATTTTCGTAGTAGACTTGCAACGAATAGTGACCACACGCCGAATATCAAATATTCTGCATATTTCCTAGGCAAATAACTGGATATTAAGTAAAAGTATTCGGTTGCGAAATAAGTAGTATTAATTCAGAGCACCTTTTCTCTCCAAGTGGACTCAATTGTCTATGAGAAGAAAAGGAGTGAATAAATTATTACCTATAAAAAAGGAGAAAAACTAATATTTTACATTATGTTCTTTCATTTCTACATTTCAATTTCAAATTTCTATATTTCAATATTTAGCTGCAAAGACATAATATCTTTAATAATATGTTTTGTTAATGATAATAATATGTAATTTTATTACGTTGTAATAATTTAAGTATGTGATAATTACACGAAAAATACATTGTAAACACAAAAATAAAGACATTACACTGAATAAAAAACAATGATAAAAGTCAAAAGAAAAAGTGAGTGTGTAGAATGAAGTATAATCATAGTGATCAGAAAACATACCGATGTCGTGGAACTGCTGGTTGTGCATGAGCGCGTGCTGCAGCTTCTTCTGCCAGTCGGCGGCGCGTGCGCACGCAGCATCCCAGCGCGCGTTGGCGGCGGCGAGGCGCGCACTCGCGCGCTCCCCGGCCGCCGCAGAGCGCGCGTGCCGCGCCACATGCGCGCCCACCACGTTCAGCGACACCACCAGCGCCTTGTGCGAGTCCAGGTCCAGCAGGAACTCGCGGTGGTCCTACACACACGCACACACCAATCACACCTTTTCTTTGTCACAATAAGACTTTTTACGTAGTACAGCTATATTGCAGCTATATTAATGCTCTCACAGAATACCTGCATAAATAGCAACTTAAAGCTACTGTGTTTGTATGATAAATATAAAAATATTGGAAAACTTTTTTTTACTGAATACAATACATTCCATATTCCTCAAGGTTTAACAACACATCTGCATTTTATTTCTAAATCGAAGTAAGATATGTCTATGAACTACAATATCCACTTACCATCGAGTGGGATATGAGCTCGCTGGTCACCTACAATCTATTTTAAAAAAAAGGACCAAACGAACACAATCATGATAAAAAAAACAAATCATAGACTTTGAAGTTTTTAATGCATTAATAAACCTAAATCACAGACGTCGACAAAATAATTCCTCTATAGACCTCACCTGTATGGCATCTTCTAAAGCGTCGTACTGTTCTGGAGGACCAGTTCTGGCTTCGTCAGCAGCTTCAGCGAATTGCAACCATTGCTCCAGGCGCCATAAATCATTGTCCAGCTGCTTCCAGTTACGGTCCGAGCATAAAGGACACGTTAACCGACCGGATTCACTGCGGGTGGTAAGCCATATTAGTATGGTCGAGCATTTGGAGATTGTTATGAATTAAATACGCAGATGTTCTATTTAATGAGAAATGACAAAGATATTAGTTTAAAAAAGATTTTCACTCTGTGTCACATTTCTGTTGAAAATCTACTGTAAATATCCAACCCAAACTGCACTGAAATTAGTAAATATATAAAATGTTTCACAGACTTTAATCTAACTCTTAACCTTAAATGAGATTTGATGATCCAAGATTTTTGTCAAACTTTGTCATTTCTTGGAATCAGTATTCTAAAAATTATTTAAAAATTAGTAACAAATTTCTTTACTTGCGTTAAATTCGCCAGGATAATATAAAGGTCACAATTATGATATTTAAGCGTATGTACTAAATTTATTATAATTAGGTGCAAGCTCAAAAATAGGTAACTAATAAAAACACTACAAATTAACATCACAAAATACCATGCACTGCTTCACTACTTATACAACATTTAAATATTTTAAATTATCTGTCAAAATTGTAACCTAAAAATACAAAATAGACAAAAATAAAACATGTATTTGGTTATGTATTGTCTTGAACAAAATTAACAGAAGGATACATGATTTTGACAGATAGTTTTTTATACACTGTGCACAAAAAACACATCGAACTAGTGTAAAAAATATATGGCGATTAATAAAATATTAGAAAGCTGTACTCACTGTTCGCACGTGAGAGCGTATGACGCAGAGTGGGGCAACCTATGGGACCAGAAAACGCATGTGTTTAATTTTTAGAGCATGCCAGGTTAAAAAGCTTGTTAAACACTCCATTTTGATATGTTTAAGTATTTCATCTATCTAAAAATGAGTAATATTAATGTGTAACTAAACAACGACTTGCAAAATGAATTTTCCCAAACAACTTAAGAAAAATAATTTTGACACTGCTAACGCTCTACAAGATAATAAAATAAATTATTACTGCTTAATTTTTTATTAGTAGAGTACATTCAAGAAGATTTTTACAGAAGTTGCAAACCTGTTATTAAATACAAAAATATGTAATTTAATTATACTTTTATGTACAATTTCCAATTTTTAGGTGTATATCCATTTACAAAATATTATAATTTTTTCTTATACATTTACATATATCAATTCCCAATTTAAAAAAATATCTAATTTCGAACCTGTACAATAAAGCCCCGCCACCAAAATCCAAAGTGCTAGTGCTACGAACATAACGACAGATCACAAAAAGGAAGAGATGCTGTTATGTGTGGTATCATCACGATATGTATTTTGTAGCCCCGGTTATATACGGCCTTATTACAAAAAGTATTATATTTAGTCTAATGTTTAAACTAAAATCTGTTTCACGAAAGAAGTCCCATTGTAAATACTCTAGCGCCGGATCTAAGGTACTTTTTACACGGGACAGTCAATAAACCATGCAATATAATGAGACGAGTCCAAAAAGCTACTAATCAAGTATTTATATCTACTTGCTAAATGAAATTTACTTTTTGTAATGTAATGTATATACATGAAAATATTTACAGCGTTTTAAACATCGAATTTCACTAGTTAAGCTTGTTTAAAATCACTTACGTACAAATGCTATTATATATTATATAATTATTACATATAAGTTTAATTTTACAATGCGTTGCAAAATATAATCTGCTAAAGCTAGCGAAATGTACTCGCAAAAATCTGAATAATTGTTTAAAATCTGTGTTGATTGGTTTAATTTCTTTGTTGATCAAGCGAAAGCATTAACAATTAAAAAAGTGTGCGTGTAATAACAGATATAAACAAATGTGCGCTTTGGTGTATTTTAAACTACGAAATTGCATCTCTTTCTTTTGTGTCATCTGCGTGTAACAATACGATGCAGTATACGGTAACAAACATTCGTGTAGTATCAAAAATAGTTTCACTCACCTCAAGTTGTTAATCTGCAATTCCCGTTTTTTCGCTTGGGTCAGGAGTTCTTCATATCTCATCGAAAGTGACTCAACTTCTTTAAGCATTGCCTCTTCCTCTGTCGCGTCACATTCCGTCAGGAGTAATTCGGACAAATGTTTGGCCAACTCCAGAGTTTGTCCGGGTTTAGCGCCGGCTTTAGCTATTTCTTTAGCGGCAGTAGCCAGTTCATCACCACTGGCATTTTCTTTGAGTTCGTGCATCAAAGCCGTTCGGAGTGCTTCTAGTGATTCTGATGTTTCTTTTACAGCGGCAGCTAGTTCAACGCGATATGTCTCTTTGGAAGTCAACGTGTCCACTTGAAGGGCCGCGTCCATTTCCCATTTAAGTGTATCAACCTGTGATAGAGGATAAAAATACGTTATTAAGATGAAATATTGGAATTAAAAGTTGTTAAAAAGCGACAGTAGCGTAATAGCAGGGCTCGGACCGCGAACTCAAAAGGTCGTGGGTTCGAATCCGCCATTCGACTACTGGCGTGAACCACTCCTAACACAAGCGTTTTAAGCTTACCAGGAGTGGTTAAAGGAATATTAGTAATGTTAATTAATAGGATTACTAATATTTTTATTAAAAAAAAAGTTGTGCGACATTCTTAATTACTGAAACGGACAAGCCCTAGGATTCCTGAACAGGTTGATTAGCAGGAAGCTTTGGACAAGTGACTTCTTTTACGTTACGATAAAATCTCATACAATATCATAAGGAAGACGGCGATATAAAGGGACGTGAGGTGAAGCATGCAGTAATTGACAGCTTCAACATCTGTTACCAGGGCGGCGCCACATTGGAAATTAAATTATAAAAAAAGTGTAAAGATTAATGTTTTTTATTGATATACTTATATATAAAAAATAATGTGTCATATTGTTTGTGCATGATGAACTCCTAAACTACTGAATTGATTTCAATGAAATTTTGCACACTGTGTGCAGTTTAATCTAACTTCTTTTTATAGGATAGGGCGACAAACGAGCACACAGTCCACCTGATGGTAAGAGGATGCTGTGGCCCATAGACATCTACATATATCGTTGATTACAAATCAAAATGCAGATGCGTTGTCACCCGTGAGGACTAAGTTGGAATGTCTCGTTTTCAGTAAAAAGGGTCTCCGGTTCTCTACACTCACCATACGAAATACAGCAACATTAAACTAATATTTCACGCTGGTATTCTGTGAGAGCGTGGTCCTCGGTCGAGCCGACCCATTCGTGCTACAGCTATACTACTAATATAACTGCAGCATGGCTCTACCACGAGTAACTTGAGAGATAGGATAGTTTTTAACCCGATCAGTGACCCTTAATATTTTTTATTGCGAATTAAAACATTTTTTAAAGAACAAAGGGTCATTGGAAAGGACAGAACAAAATCTGCTTGACCAAGTAGTATTATATATAGGATGTTTCTAAGACGAGAGGAATTAAAAAAAAAGAGTTCAAAATGGGAAAAACTCAATACGCCATCATGTATCAAAATGTCCTCCATGTATGTACATAATGTCCTCCAGACCGAATTTCGGCCACGGCGGCCTGACTCAATGCAAGCTAGCCAACGGCGCAGGACAGGATTATAATGCCCAAGTGCGCCAGCACAAGTGCACTCTCTATTCCCTCACTCTCAAAATTAAATTCGATGGGACGGTAAACCAACACGACCGGAGAGAGATCAGGCGCAGGAGCAACAGCTTTACGTGCTTTCCAATGCACGGGGGTGAGACAACGCCAACTTCCTGACTCCGGGCAACTACTGAGAATTAGTGGTGAATGTTTCTTTAATTATTTTGTGTGAATTTAAGTAGTTATAAGTATCAGATATTGTTATTAAAGAGTGTGAAACGATAAACTATTGCGTTGCCGACAAACTGGCTTACAGTTTGGCAAAATTTAAAATATAAATAATGTACACTTTTTATAAGAATAAATTTAAAAAAAATTCTTGACAGAAAAACTCAATAATTGATTTTTGTAGCCCGACCTGGGATTCGAACCCAGGACCCCATGATCAGCAGTCGCACTACTACAACCATTAGACCAACGAGGCAGAGTGTACATACGTAAACTAGAAATCGAAATTATTTTATTTAAAACGCAACTTCCCATTGATGTGACGCTGTGTGACATCTGTCTGAAAAATGAGTTCACTGCAGTCCCAGCTGGCGACATTTGGTGAGCGAAAGATTATTCATTGAAGCCCCGTTAGCGTTGGAAGTTGCGTTTCGATACTCTCATGCTTCGATCAACAATACCAACTAGATGTCGGGTCGGCGCAAGAAATCTATCTCAGCAAATAAGAGCGCACATGAGACGTGAGCTCTTACACGTGAGAGTGTAGCACGCAAGGCAATAACGGGAAAAAGAACTTTATTTGTTATGACTTAAGGTTGACTTCACACTAAATGTTATTTAATTTATGTCTTTTCATAGTTTATATTCATGCGGACAGTATTTAGCTATGATTTTGTACGTGACCCGTTATCTAGTTGGTATTGTTGATCGAAGCTCTCGTGGGAAAAGTATTTGTAAGGCCTATAAAAAAATTAGTGTTTCAGTATTTTTGTCTACGTGTAATTTGTTTTTGTTAACCACTTCCACGATACAAAGAATTTCCTACAGTTTGAGTCAAGTTATAATATATAAAATAAAAAATTGATAATCAGTAACCTGGACGGCAGAGTCGACGTCGGCGATTATTGATTGACGAGCAAGTTGTAGCCGCGTGGTGACGTCAGCGAGCAACGTACGATACTCGCTGGCAAGTGCGTCCGTTCCCCCCTCTCCTCCTAATGCAGCCTCCAGTCTATCAGCCTCTTTCACCAAGGCCTCGCATTCGCGGACTTCTTGCTCAACGCCCTGCATCAAATAGAATTGGAATTAAATACCTGTTTGGAATTTTAAATGTTGGTCTTATCAACGATAATCTAATTCCACTGGATGCTGCAGGGAATCCTTTACTGTTCAGGCTATTCTACTCTGTTATATGCATGTCTGTGTGATATGACATAAACAATAAATAAATATATAATCTTATTAAGTTCATACATAAATTACATAAGTTCGTACGTAAATCGTACCAGTTGCAAGGGGGCTACTGCAAAGCACCTTCAACCAACCATGCGCAACAAGAGTACGCGATAACGCGCATAATGGGGGAATCCCACTTTCAATAGTGGATTATATTGTGATTGCCAAACACAGGCGGATCACGATCGCAAGCATTTCGATTCCAGGAAAATGAACTGTCAGTAGAGAACAGGTTTCCCCGTTTTAGTTTTTTCTTTTATCTCCCATAAAGTTTTTCGTAAATATATTACCCCTTGATATCGCATATTGCACCTCTGTATGGATAAAATAAACATTAAAGCAACATGCAAGTCTTTTATTAAAAAATAAATTAAGTGAATAAAGTAAGTGAAAATTTTGATAAATACAACAGAAAATACTTACATCCAATTCCTTAAGGGTAGCCTCCTGGTCTAACGGAGTTGGAGCTAGATGTAAGGCTCTAGTGAGACGTACATCGGCCTCAGCCAATGCGACTACCGCTTTTCCGTGTGCTGCCACAAACTGACGTTGTAAGTCAGTGCCGACCGCGTTTACACGCACCCTTAGTTGCTGCCAGCGGCGAACAGCCACTCTCAAACGGCTAGTATGATCTGCCCCTTCTCCCCGCATCTCTATACCACGAGCAGATGCTATACGGCTATATGCATCTTCTAAGCGCTTTACGTCTTCCTCTAGTGCGTCTAAATCTTTTATAACAGCCTTTGAAACACTATCGTCCTCAGATTCACCACGTTGCTTTCGTATTTCAACTTTCTCTACTCTTTTCTCAATCGAATCCAGTTTCTTCTCTACTTTTGGTAGAAGAGAGTTTGCTAGTTCAGCAGATTTGCGGATTTCCTTCAGAGCATTTTTGCGCTGTTCGGACATCTCGCAAATGTTTTTCCACTTCTTGTCGACTATATCAACGCCGGTACGCAGATTTCGTAAATCGAAGTTTCCTTTGAGAACATCAGGATCATTGAAAACAAGTTCACAGAGATTCAGAGTTTCACCGACCTCGCTGCTTTCATCCTCAATGTTCTTGTGTATTTCGTCACGATCTTGGAATTTCTCATCAACAACTTTTGTCGACAAATATTCTATGACGACTGACGCTGAGAGTTTAGATTCTATAGAGTGTAGTTTTAGTCTTATTTCCGTCAAACGCTCCTCTAGTTGTGAAATGGTTTCAAGAAGTTCGTTTATCTTAGCGATTCTACTTCGGCCCGTCTCTTGTAGCTTCTGCCAACGTTCCTGTACATCCTTCAGTTGTTTAGAGATGTTTTTGCTGTAGGATTTCTCATCTTTCTTAGATATATCGATTAGAGAGCTGCCTGTCTGAGCCAGCCACTCATATTCGCGTTCTTTAATAGCGGTCTCTGCTTGAATATCCGAATTTATTCTTCTAATAAGGTCTTGAGGGTCTAAAGCGCTCACTTCACTACTTGAGCTGGAACTTTCAAGTCGGGATTCGAGTGTTGTCATCCATTCTGAGAACCTTGATAGCCTTGAATCAAATATCGTGTAGATTTCTAGCCTCTCCTGAAGTCTGTGTATTAAAATAGATAACTGATGCTCTAAGTCTGCTCGTTGTTGTCGCATCTGCCAGACTTTTTGGTTAACGATTCTTATATCCTGAGGACTCAGGCACTCTTTTAGTTGTTCTTGAATCACACTGAGAGCTTCTATTTGATTTTCAGTCTTATCAATTTTCTTTCTCAACTCAGAGTACCTTTCAATTGCTTTTTTGATTTGCGGTCGTGACAATCGATCCTCGTCAGAGTATGACATGACTTCATCCTGCGTTCTTGAGTAAAGTTTATGTAAATTACCAGTCAAATTTTCGTATTCACCGATGAGTCCCAGTATTCGAGTCAAGAAGTCACGCCATGTGTCAAGACTAGCCTGCAAGTTGTCAACTCTCTTTACTATTCCAGCGTATTCCATCCTCACCGACGCTCCATACGTTTCCTCTGTGAAGGCTAACACTCTCTTCAGGTATACTGACAATTTATCCGCAAACTTACGGCCTTCTGGCAACTTGTCATAGAGATTCTGTATCTTTGATAGTATTTTTTGTATTCTCTTTATGTGAACGTATCTAAGTTGCAACTTTTCCTTCTCTCTTTCCATTTCTTTCAACCAACGTAGGAGCTCAGTGTAAATTTCTCTGTAGTCGTCCCAGGCGGCAATCCTAGTACATACTTCATCGTGTCTTTCCACGATCCTCGCAAGGGTTTCATTATGGAGATTTGTTAGTATGTCAAATTTGTCTGCTAAGTCTCTATTATTTGTTTCCTTGTTCTCGCTCATAAGGACAGATCTTTGTGAGGCTAATAAATTTCTATGAACACGACACAGTCTGCGATGTTCTGTCAAGTTCTCATAATCTGCTGGTAAGGAACCAGAGAGGAAAGATTGAAGATCTAGCAAGTATTCATGCCACAATTTCAAAGCCGTGGCTGCATCTCCCGACCGGATTAGAGCAGTAGACAAACGGTGGTAGTGTAAGAACGTATCTCTGAACATGGCCTGCCATAATTCTAGTATTCTAACGATAGAATGCTCCTCAGAAACGTCTCTGTCGATATCAGGCAGTTGGGCTTTAGCGGGAGCTATGTCAGCTTCGCTCTTTCCAAGTGCAATCAAATTATCTCGAAGGGTAATCAATTTATGTTCTACTTTCTCACCATCTTCTTCTACTGGAGCCAAATCCTGTAATAATGAAGAAACATAAAGATATTATAGGTTTTACAATTAAAATTTCCCTTAAATTTTATAAAAAAATTTACAGCGAACAAAGATAGTAATTTATTTCATCCTTTTTATAAATGATAAATCAAGTCGTGTTTCATTCAGTTAATTTCAATTTGACTATAATATTTTTATTAACATTACTTAAAGTTGTTCTGTAAAAAGCTGACAAAAATTTTACACCGCTATACAATACTAAAATTAAATGCTAACCACTATCCTTTTGCGGTGTAAATTATACGTGACCAGATTTCAATAAATCAAATATGCGAAAGTTACAGCAGCTCATTTATAATTCATTAAACTACAGCGATAGTGCCATATGTATGAACTCCGTTTGTCTCCAAGTAATAAAGAACCGATTTTTTAATCGTCAAATAAAAATGATTGACAATTTAGTTAGTTCTGTTCAAAATAGTTGTTTCTGTTTAATTAACACGACATTTTTTGACTGCTTGATGATACCGGTGATCCGTATTTTGTTAACGAAAAAAATTGTCAAATAGGAAACGGTTTACAATAGTGAAATTCAAAGGACTTTCTAAGGACCAAAATCTAAAGCTAATAAAAAAAATCAAAGTGAGAGGTTCAGTTTTTCGAACGACATCTTGTTCACATCCATACCGATTAACTGACGTCCAAGTGCAATTATTTTCAATTAACTTCTTTTTAATAAATAAAGTTATAACTACGTCAGAATTATTAATTGAAATCTCCTCTTGCAATTGGTGTACTTGTTAATTATATAAGTGCGATATAAAGCTGTAGAAAGGGTTTAAGTAGAGTTGATCGCGATTTTTTTGATTTGTTGACAACAGAGCACTACATCTTCACTTCGATTTCGATGTATGCAATACGACATAATCAAATTAAAAATTACAGTTGTATTAATAAAACAATTCAATGATTTGACTTTTATATTCAGTAAGATTATTATTTATTTGATGGATCACTCTTATCTGACGATTAAAAACTGGCCCTTAATAGGATGTAGTTTGATCTTAGAGTTTGAGTCTTAATATTCAATTTAGTTTAACATTAGCATGTTTTAAGATCGTGTTCAAAAATATCGAATGATAGTGGTCGTTTGTCTGCTAGTTATGATAAATGTATGTCACCTTAATTTTATTGTCCACGCTGTCTGACCTTTTTATCGTCAATCAATGCAAGGGCATGCCAATTTTGTCTCTGTTTACATTATTCATCAGTTTATAATTGTATATTTTTAACTGTTGTATAAACATTGATATGCTATTGTATGCACATTATTTTTTAGAAATATCTATGAATTACATATTATTAAATCGAATCCTTATATTATTTATTTTGGTTTATTTTATCTAAGCGCTTTTTAAATATAAATAATTATCCAATATTCGCCATGTAGTGTATTATAGTTGTGGCATGAATGAGTCGATTCGACCAGGAAAAGATTATGCTACTGTGTTTCTTATGATGAGTGTAGCGAACCGGAGATCTTGGTACTCAGGGGTGACAAGGCATCTGCATTTTGGTTCTTAATCTGGGATAGATGTAGATGTCTATGGGCCACAGCATCTACTTGCCATCAGGTGAACTTTGTGCTCGTTTGTCACCCTAATACTACAAAAAAAAAACAATTATCATTCTTATTGAATTTTCGTGGTTTATGAATTTATTTTTAAAGACCTGAATATTACAAATAGAAATTATGATAAGCGTTTAAACATTCACTTTAATTAACTTGTTTGACAGATAATGTATACCACTAATCCTAGTAACTAGAAGTGGATTTTATAATTTATTTACATCTTTACTGACCTGTCTCATATCGCAAAGTTTATCTTTTGCGTTTTGGGCTTTAGCTCTAGCAAGCTGTCGTGCTTCGCCCAGGTCAGCCAGGGCCTGAACAGCGCCAGCCACCAACTGTAGCCTCCTGGCCAGGGCGTCTGCATCCGCTTGCAGCGCCCGGGACCCTGTCTCTGCTGCCACCTGAGCCGCGAGGGAACGTAGCTCGGCTACTCTTGCTTCTTGCTCTAGACATGCCTGGATGGACAAAGAAATAGAAAAAGTAAATATTTGAAATTATTTTAGTTTCTACAATTGTTAATAATGAAAAGGTATACGGTTCATATTAAGTTGCATTCACAGTCTTAATAATAACTAGGCAGTAGAGGAAATACAGGCATAATACACACTATATTATAATTATAATACGTACATAGGTTGTTTAATCTAACACATGAAATAACATGTATTAAACCAGTGATGGGCAAAGTACGGCCCGCGGGCCACCTCCGGCCCGCGAAAGCATTTAATCCGGCCCGCCGACGGTCCTTCGACATGAATAGTATATGTCCCGCGATAATTATATTTTGATGGTCCATAAGTATAAAGTAGATTTTACTTAGTAGAATAATAGACGCATAGGTAAAGGAGCCAACTAGACTAGACGCGTAGCCGTAGTTCATGTGTTGCGGGTCGTGGGGCATAAAGAAGCGTGGTGAAGGGAGAGGCGCGGGCGCGGGTGAGTAATAAACTCAGTCGCCTACTGTCACCGAGTGAGCCGCACATAAAGTTTTGCTTGTTTGCGTGGGTAATTTTGTTTTAAATTTGTCCCGTGTTCTTTCTTGCTTGTTCGAGTGACGCACTAAATTCATAATTGTATCAAAAATAAAGTTCCGCTTTTGGGATAATGGCGTGTAAAAAACGAAAAGTTGATTCCGAGTGTCGACTGTTTAAAGAAGAGTGGGCTTGGAAATACTTCTTTACAGAATACAACGGTAAGCCAGTATGTCTTATATGTAACGAAGCAGTGGCGGTATTTAAAGATTTTAACCTCGCTCGCCATTTTAACACCAAGCATGCTAAAACCAAATATGCTTTAATGAATGACGCCGAAAAAAAGGTGAATGCGGAAAACCTAAAAAAAACAATATCTGGCCAACGAAATATGTTTATAAAGAAAAACACTGCTCAAAAAGCCTCTACACTGGCTGGATATGTTGTGGCTTATAACATTGCTAAAAATAACAAACCATATTCGGAAGGAGAGTTCGTAAAAGATTGTATGGTGAGTGTGAGTAACATTTTATGCCCAGAAAAAAAAGAGAGTTTGAGTCTGTCAGCTTATCGCGAAAAACAGTAACAACGCGAATTGATGCTATTGCATCAAACTTGTCGACTCAATTAATGCAACGTATAGAAAAATTTAAATATTTTTCCGTGACGATGGATGAAAGTACGGATAGAAGTGACACTGCTCAATTATTGATCTTCATTAGAGGCGTTGACGACGAATTTAATATTACTGAAGAGCTAGCTTGTTTGCAATCACTAAAAGGAAAAACGACGGGGCAAATAATTTATAACGAATTTTCCAAAGGTCTTCAAAATTTAAATGCTCATATTTCAAAATTATGCAATATAACTACAGATGGAGCCCCAAATATGGTTGGAAAAAACGCGGGATTTTCAGGTATTTTTCGGAACCAGAATCCTAATCAAGATGTTGTATTTTTACATTGTATAATTCACCAGGATGTCCTTTGTAAAGCTGCACTAGATTTTACCCATGTACTTAATGTGGTTATAAAACTAATTAATACGATTCGATCCCGGGGCTTGGTACACCGGCAATTCCAAGAATTTCTGATTGCAATCGACGCAGATTATTCTGATCTTCTTTACCACACGAAAGTAAGATGGTTAAGTTGTGGGTATGCATTTGAACGGATCTGGAATTTAAAAGAGGAAATACAAGATTTCTTAAAGAATAAAACAGACAAATGGTCTGATTTCCAAATCTTCGAAAACAAAGATTGGTGTACCGATTTTGCATTTTTTACCGATTTGCTCGAACACTACAACAAGTTAAATAAAAAATTGCAAGGACAGAACCAATTTATAGATGAGACTTGGGGTTGTCTAAAATCATTTAAAACTCAGCTTTTTCTGTTTTATAACTGCATGGCTAAGAACGATTTAACTCACTTTCCGCGTTTAAAATCCATGGCACCAGTGAGTGAAAACAAACTGAACGAATTTAGTCAGGCGTTGAAAAATCTTCACACAGAATTTGAAACTAGGTTTCAAGATTTTAAGAACATTCAGTCATCACTAGACGTTTTCTCGATGCCGTTTAATGTAGATCCGGAAAATATATCTGCAGAATTGCAGTTGGAAATTATTGAAATGCAGTGCAGCACCCATTTAAAACAACTGTTCTTAAATTCCACAAAACTAGATTTTTATAGAACATTGCCTAAAGCTGAATTCCCAAAGATAATTGCTCACGCCCAGAAAATTATGGCGATGTTTGCGTCGTCGTATGTGTGCGAACAGACTTTTTCGACCATGAAATTGCGGAAAAACTCAATCAGAAACCGACTTACTGATGAACACCTTTTCGCGCTGTTGAAAGTTACTTCATCACAGCTCGAACCTGCATTTGAAAATATTATGGCAAATCAAAAGCAATTTCATATGTCTCACACGCCTACCACAGCAGGGCCTTCAAATAAAAGTTAAAGTGTAATTTTTAACATTTGTGCAAGCATATATGCTGTAATGTTTTATATGATTAAAGGTTTCAACACAAAATGCATTTTTCCTATAACTCTGGCCCTCCTATGAAATTTTTTTAACTTTCTGGCCCCCCAATAAAAAAGTTTGCACACCACTGTATTAAACTAAATAATCTGACAAAGCATAAACACATCATCATCATCATCATCATCATTACAGCCCTTCACAAGTCCACTGCTGAACATAGGCCTCCCCCAAGATATGCCACAAAGCACGGTCCTGAACCACCTGCATCCATCGACTTCCTGCATGTCTTACCAAGTCGTCACTCCATCTAGTGGGAGGTCGCCCTACACCTCGCCTACCGGTACGAGGCTGTCACTCGAGAACCTTAAACACATAGAATATAATATTTTTTATTCAATATAGATCACATTTAATTCTTATTGAAAGTCATCTTTTTTCTTTACCACTGGTTTGAAAAAAAAATCCGTCTTTTTTATAGAAAAAGTGTGACAAACGAGCACACAGTCTACCTGACGGTAAGTGGATGCTGTGGCCCATAGACATCTATTATACATTTAAACTCGATTAAGAATCAAAATTCAGATGCGTTATCACCCCTGAGGACTAAGATGGAATGCCTCGATCCCAGTATGTAAGATTGTACAAACTATTTATAACTCATTCCCAGTAGTTATTCAACCATATATTCATTTATATTATAATAACCCTTTTTATACAGTTTTTGTTTAATGTTTTATTTAAACTTGGTAATAGAGACTTTGAATATTTCCGGAGCTTTATTGCAATAGCATATATATTGCCCTAAGAATAAATTACTGAATCTGTGAAGTCAAGTATAAACACACAATTTTTTTTTTCACAATTTAAACGTACAGCGGTATTTCAAACGCACACCATATTGCTTATGGTTAAGTATGCCTTGCGAGAAAAATGAATATTCGAACAAATGTTATATCACCTTTGATTATATATAATCAAAGTATATTACCTATGTATTCGAATAAAACACTTTATTACAATTTTAATAGTTTATTACATCACCCTTCCGCGACCAATAATATAGATCATTTTCCTTCCTTAATACTTGAATATCTTGAAAAATAATATATATTTAAGCAATGTTTTATTTTACCTAGTTACGCTTAATATTTCACTATTCCAGACTCCTGGTTTGAAATTAAGATGGAAGTAGATCCTACCCATTGACTTATATATTACTAGCGTAAGGACCGGGCCGACCGAACAACTAAAACGGACCAGTGCGCTGGCCCTAAAATTACAGTTTAGGGCCAACGCGAATCGGTCGACAGTGGTGCGCGCGCAGGACAGATTTTTCTGTCACAAATATGTCTAGTTGCGTGGTAAAAGAATGCAAAAATTCGATACAAATATTTAAAAAACCTGGGATATCGTATCATCGGTAAATAACCTTATATTCATTTTGTTACAATTAAATTATGATATAAACGCATTTTTGAACTTTTATTTTACAGTTAGTTTAGTTACGTTACCAAGATTAGGCCAGGGCTGGATTCAGACCCTCAAAACTATTGTACATGGAAAATAAAATTATACTATTTAAAAAAAAATATCACGTTTTACGTTTCATGTTTTTTTTTTCACATGTGCCAGGATTTTGGCGTCACGCGTCTAGTTTATCCATACGTTTCGATTTTTGATGGTTTTATTTTTATTTCTGTTTAATTTATGTCTAAAGAACTTAGTGTAAATTAAATGTTAAATATTGGTACCTAATATATTTTATATTCAATAATGGTAAAACTGAGCCGTGGTAGCTCAGATGGTTAACGGTCGCTGTAAGTATAACAGAACGCGAGTAACCCGGGTTCGATCCCCGCCGGCACCAATGAAATTGTTAATTGCAATTTTAAGTGCTGATTTAGCACCTACTCGGCGGTGAAGGAAAACATCGTGCGGAAACCTGCCTGTCTGATAAATAAGAAAAAAATATTTCGAAGACATGTGAAGTTCGCCAACACGCATTGGGGCAGCGCGGCCGACATTTCCTTGCCCAAAAACCCTCTCAGAAATGAGCAGAGGCCTGAACCCAGCAGTGGGGCGTATATAGGCTGTAACTTTACTTTTTTTAAGGGTAAAACTAAAAGAGAACAAACGAAACCATATCTGCTTAATTGAATCTGAAAATCTGATCCATAAACTATTTTGAAATTCTGTTTTCAAACTGATTGCTTCTGGAGCATAGAGTTTTTATCGTGGTAGCCCCTCATCATAGTTGTATCAAGGATGCAACATAAATGCATCGATCGAGCATATCGATTGACCAGAAAGGGAACTAATTCTAATTTTATTAAAAAAAACCACGGTACTCATGTACACTACAGAAATTCTCGATATCGTAGGGGTAATATTAAAATGTAAAAGGACCCAATAATAATACAAGTCGACCTCTAGTTAAAATTATGGTATTTTCGCTTAGTATTATTACGATACTATGTACTAAAAACTACACTACGAAATCCGACCCTGGTTACGTTGTAATTTGATATGACGTTTGTATTATGAGATTATGACAGTTGCGCTACTTTTTCTTGTATGAAGAAGTTATGAATAAAATATTTAGATGGGCCTATCCTTCTTTTTGAACTCATTGATCCTACCACCTATCTAGGTGTCCGTCTAGGATGGTCGTCTACCCTTATCTAATTCTACCGCAAAGCACCAGTTGGTATACTTCTGTGTTTCGTTATGAATACTAGGTATATAGTACAATTACAGGTTGTGAGGCACTCCATCTTAGTCCACAGAGGTCACATACGTCTGCAGGAGCTACAACTTGGAGGATTGTTAATTCGGTTGTCATTCTCATATTATAAGAATACCCTAGGACTATAAAAATGGCTGGGTATCCTAAGATCAAGATATCTAGTAAATTAAAATCGGGTCTTGAAACATTATCGACGCAATAGTTTAAAGTTACAGCCTACATACGACCCCCTGCTGGGCATAGGCCTCCTCTCATTTCTGAGAGGGTTTTTTTTAGTGCAAGGAAGGGTCCGCCGCGCTGCCTCAATGCATGTTGGTGAAATTCATTTGTCTTCGAAATATTTTTTCTCTTTTTCTCAGACATGCGTTTCCTCACAATGTTTTCCTTCACCGCCGAGCACGTGGTAAATCAGCCCTTAAAATTGCAATTAAAAATTTCATTTGTGACGGCTTGGATCGAATCCGTGTTGCTGAAATTTACAGCGAACGCTAAGCCCTTGAGCTAACACAGCGCAACAGTTAATAATATAAAAATAATTTGCTGTCCGCTAGTCTCAACTCAAAAATGGCTCGACCGATTTTGAAATGTTTGTGCGTGTTTGAATGGGTTTTTATTCCTTATTCCCTAGACTTTTTAGATTCACATTTGGACCCGGTAGGTGTAGCTGTTGTCAAGATCCAGAAATAACCCGTGCGAAGCCGGGGCGGATCGCTAGTACCTATAATTTATAATAATTCTGGTAATTAGAACAAGCCGTAACCGATGTACATAAGTTTAAAATTGGTGAATAAATGAGGACACTAAATTAATTCGTCATCGCACTTTCTCCCTTTCACTACAATTTCGGATAAACAACGAGAAAGTGTCCTCGCAATTAGTTATAATAAAATATTTTCTTTTAAGTATATGATCCTTAAATTTTTCGAATTATTTTGTGGTTGCACTCATCCATTGTAGCTTATTTTGATAGCAGAAAGTTTGATATTTTCTCACTCAACCATTTACATGTTAATTGATACTTAACTAGTTAACCTCCTTACGACTTTAACACGGACACCGATACTAATGCGAACGTTAATTAAAATAGAACAAATGGTAACCACAAACAAATAAATCAATGAACTAATAGGTCGTACATAAAACAGGATGTAGGTACTTTTAGATAAATACATTATATACAGATCAGATATTAAATGTGTTCAAATGTCAGCATGTGCTGTTTGAATGTGTATATTTTGTGTGTTATCACGATTCTATATTATCTTATAATGTAATTATTATCTTGATATATTTTTCACTATCATCGCAAAATAATTTAAATATAACAAAAAATACTACATATTACTTTACTACGGTATGGTGTTTTTGCTTTTAAGTATTTTTTTTAAAACACTATGGTGACATTACTTATAGTTCACCTGATGGTGAATGGCTACAGCAGCCTATGGACCCCTGACATTCAGATGCATTATCATTTATCACCTCTGAGTAGGGTTGCCACTCGTACTATAATTTATAGTATCGTACTAGTATTTCAGTCAATTGTACTATTATATTATAGAAAAATAATATAGTATGAAAATACTATATTTTATCCCTAATTCAACTGTCGCGCTTTTTTATATAAACTGTGATTGGAAATCAGGAACAAGTTTTACGGAAAGAAATTTTTTCGTCATGTATGTAAAATTGAAAGAAATAAATGGAGCATGTATTATTTGAAACAATAATTAATTGTTACTTTATTTTAATATGAAATTGCTCAGACTCCAATAATTATTTTAAAGGATCATCGATGGCCAAAGCAAAGAGCGATAAAAAATATATATGAACAGATAAATGTGTACTTATTTGGTGAATTTTTCAAAACTATTGTATTTTTGCATCTTTTTTGGGAAAAATACTATATTTGTTCAAAGAAACGGTGACAACCACAGAAATCGTACTAATAAGACAATAGAAATGAATTAGCGCTCGATCACTTCCAAAACCGATGTCGCCACATCTTACCGTATTATAAACATACGCAATGCACAATGATACCTAATGTTTCACATTACATTGCTTGGCGAGTGTGTCAACGTCGCGTGTGTCGCGTATTACGGTAGAACAAAAGCAGCAATGGTAATTGTATAATACGAAAAATAATAAATGAGTTTGCAAAGGTAAATATCATAGTAAAGTATTCATCTAGATGTAAATTAATTAAAACAAAGATAATTAGTAAATAATTAACTTATTGATGAAATGTTATGCCTTAATCGGTTTAATTACACGTCATTGATGACTTTTGGTGCACCATTATAAATTCATAATAACAAAAATTCACGAACGACGTTCCCCGCAAAACTAAATCACAAAATGGTGAATCATGTTCGTCAACCCATATAAGCGGCGACAAGGTCACGCGTCTATGCGACTTCTTTTGTCTTATTATTACGATTTCTTTGGTGGAAACCCTACCTCTGAGGACTAACATGGAATGCGTCACCGCCTGGAACTATACTAAGTTTATATGCCCTCTAGACTGAAACACAGCAACGCAGGCTTTGCCCAGACGTGCTCCTGGGCAGATAAGAGTCATACCACATAGAAAGAATCCATACTTCAAATAAATAATAACAATAACTACTGGCACAACCTTCATTAAATGTAGTTTCTTGTCATTGGTGTTTGTGACCAATCGCCACAACATAGCTAACATTTACATTTTATTTATAAATAAGATGATTAGTTACATTGTTTGTAAAATGTCAAAGATTTTTCCTTGAATATTCTCATTTTGTTTAAAACAATGGCTATTGTAAAAAAAAACAAAATTATTATGTATAACTCTATTTAGAATAATTCAAAAGAGGATGAGTTTCGTATTATATATAGGTATCGATTATAATTTTTTTACTTCCCGCTAAGAAAATTGAAAAATTTCAAAAATAGGGAAGTTATTGCTTTCACTACGATTTTCGAAAATCGAGTTTTTATCAGATCTCGACGTTTTGAGATCCCAGGAAGCTATTCTGACTAATTTCACGTGGAAATCCGTACGGATGTGTGTAGTACGTATGGATGTATGGAGCGCTTTGCATTTTAAATTAGCGGGAAGTTCCAGGGATGGCCTGCAGCGTCAACCAAATTTTTTTATTAAAGTGATCTAAATTTGAAATTATTTAATTTGTGGAAAATAAGGGATGAAATTCTTACTGTAACCGTTTAGACGAAATTCTATTTTAAATTTAATTATTTAAACTCAAAACGTTTAAATAATTAAATTTAAAATAAGTATTAAACGACTACCTAAAAAATAAAATAATTTCTGTATACCCGTATAGTATATATGAGCATATGCCCGTGTAGTGGCGGTGTAGGAATACCCACTACCCCATAGCATACCGTGGGTGTGGTGAGAGGCGACAGAGGGAAACTAACGAGGAGATACGTCACAGTAGCGTCATCCTAACTCCCACCACAAATAAAACTAAAACACTGCGGTTGCAAACCCATCTGCCAAGCGTGGCAACTATGACAGATATCCCCCCAAGCTGCAATTTATGGCCATGTCGGTACTTTTAATTGGCTGAAACGATAACGGTAATTTATTTTTGGTTCTGAGTCGATGCTTTGATTCATTGACACAACATATCTAGGTCTTACATATGGACATATCGAATTCAGAACCTATTAAATTGTGTAGGTATGTTGTCATGTCCGTTTTAAAGTTTAGTTCTGTGGGTACCTTTTTTACAAAATAAGGCTGACAAACGAGCACACAGTTCACTTGATGCTAAATGGTTGCTGTGGCCCATAGTCATCTACATCTATCCTCGATTACGAATCAAAATGCAGATGCGTTGTCACCCGTGAGGACTGAGATGGAATGCCTCCTTTCCAGTAAAAAGGGTCTCCGGATCTCTACACTCACCATACGAAACACAGCAGTATCAAACTGTTAAAGTATTCTGTGAGAGCGTGGTCCTTCCCCGGTCGAGCCGACCCATTCGTGCTACAACCATAATAAAGCTGCAGCATGGCTCTAACACGTATAAAATTGTAAGAACAATCTAATAAACTTTGTGTTATACCAAATTCGTAACGTTGTTGTATATATGTATATATTCATTATACATATGCGCAGTTCATACTCAACAAAATCGTTTCTTGACGTCAAAGAATCTTGTTGAGGTTATAAATAAATTGATATTTAAATCAGTTACGCGAGAATCAATATGTGAAAGCCGTACAGCGGGTATAAAAGCGCTATGTATTATATTTACACGAGATGTTCTGCTCCAGGTAGACAGTTGTCTGAGAAAAGAGGAGGGGTAGTGAGCGAGCATCCTTTTTACGGAAAATGTTTTGAATAATATCATTATCATTCTTCTATTTATGTAACAGCTCCTGCAGCCAACAACAAAAAAGCTACAAATGCTTTGTCACCTCCGACTCTCGAGTACTAAAATACCATCGTGCACTCCCTATTCCCTCACTCTCATAGTCCGATGGGACTTTATACCGACACGACTGGAGAGTGACCAGACGCACGACCAAAAAAAAATCAAAAAAAATCTAATAAAACAAATTGAATAATTTTTAATAATTTAAAATGATTACTCATATTTTTGACTCCACAAATCAATATTTTTATTAAATTATTTAAATTAAAATCAAATTATAAAACATTCAATTTTTAAAATCAATATTTTTAATGGTAATCAATGTAAAATTAATATTAAATATTCACGAGAAACACCAGTACAAAATCTATAAATTCTTAAGCTTTACGTGATTTCTGATGCACGGGTGTGTGACGCAGAATTCTTGACTCCAGGCAGCTGCTAAGAATTTTTTTGATGGAAAAGCTTAATAACAGACTTTTTGGCCTGACCCGCACTACTACAACCATAAAACCGAGGCCTGTAATTGTACTATGGCTATATATTATGGCTCACTGCTATTAGGTGGGAGAGATAGGTATGAGGGTACTTCTCCAGACGGATTCTTAGACTGAAATGGCGATTATTGCCTCATAAAATGAGGATTTAACGATATTCTCAAGATAAAATGAGGTTAAGACTTTCACAAAAAAAAAAACTGTAAATCAGTGGAATTTACAGTTAAATATATAAGTACCTATACATAAACAAGAAATGTGTTTATTGACTCTAAGAATACACACTAAGAATTCAAAAAACATAAAAAACAATATTAATAAAACAAATAGCGACGGTAGAAACTAAACTAAGAAATACATCTGTATTTAAATCTTTATATTATATTTGATAAAATACTAGCTGGACAGCAGACGTTCTGCCCTTTCCAATGACCCTTTGTTCTATTAAAAATCCCGAAATTCGTAATAAAAAATATTGAAGGTCACTTATCGGGGTAAATATACCCTCCATTTGGACCTAGAGTTGAATTTCATTGAATTCAGTTCAGTATTTTAGGTGTTCATCGCGGACCAACAATGTGACATGTAACTTCTATATATGTAGATATTTATATATCACGCACGAGCATGACCTAAGCTGAGAAACTGGGTCAACGAAGTTCTTCCGTGGGCGCCTCTGAATGGAAAATGGACGCTAAATAATAAATTAACACTATGCGCCTTTACATTTGCACTGCTATTACACGCACAGCAGTCTTTAAACAAGGCAATTGCTTCGAACACGTAAGTGTTGAAGAAAATTTACACTGGCAATACTTTATATAGGCCAAAATATACTTTCAGACTAAATTTCGACCAGTCTCTACGGAGACTAGACATCTATGCGGGACAGGATTATAGTGCAGGAGTGTGTGCGCAGTGCGCAAGCACAGGTACGTTCTCTGTTCCTATACTCTCACTCCGATAGAATGGTAATCTGACACTATCAGCGCAAAATCAGGCGCAGAAGCAACGGTTTTACATGCTTTCCGAGGCACGGGGGTGAAACATCGCCTACTTCTTGACTCCAGGGTACTACTGCGAATTTCTTGACAGAAAAAATCCTAAAACTAATTATGGCCCGACAAAGGATTTGAACCCTGGACTGCATAATCAGCAATTGAGAATTGAGCCACTAGATCAACGTAGCACACTGTCCAACTCATGGAAGTCTACATGCACCAAAATGCATATTATATGTAATTTTGTACGCGTTGCCACCCCTGAGAAGTATAATGGGATGACTTGCTACCCAGTTGAAAAGGCCTTTGGTTTCCGCCATTCAATACACACAATAGCAAGATGCTGCTTTCTACGTTGGTCATGAGGAGAAGTCTTTGCCGGTTAGAGTCGACTATAGTTGAACAGTGATACATCTACAGCGTCACTACCACGTAATTAAAATATTAAACAATTGCAATTTAAATTAAATATCAACGATTATAGAAATAAAATCATTTATATTTTTAAACCGGAATAAATAACAATTGCATTTTAAATTAAGAAAACTTGTGACTAAAAAAGCGGTAAAATTAAAAATTTCGTATTAAGCGAGTTCAATTTAAATAAATTGAGAACATCGTCTATGTAGTCGAAATCAATTAAATACACATTATTAAGGATAAATCAAAAATGACTATTCAGATTTTAATCTAATTTATATGGGTCTACATGAGAAGCACCAGCTTTCAAATAAAAAAAGAATCATCAAAATCGGTTCACCTAGAAAAAGTAAGAGGTAACACACAAAAATAATACAGTCGAATTGAGAACTTCCTCCTTTTTTAAAGTCGGTTGAAAAATAAAACTATTTACATTTTTAAGCCGAAATAATTAACATTTATAATTTAAATTAAGAAAATCAATGATTCCAAAATAAAACCATTTACAGTTTTAAAGCGTAATTATTTTTTGTTCTTCATTTTCTTCTTTCTTGTTTTATCCACGTAAATTATTTTTAGATAGAAAAAAATATGTTTATATTGCTTCGTATGAGATATTTCGAACATGACGCGAAGGTGTGAGAGTGCGGTAAGTATATTTTAATGAATAGTTCAACGCTTCGCTTAATGGATGTTTACCTAAAATGTAAATCTACACATGTGCGAGTAAACTTACAGCGAGGCAGAGCAAACAGAAATAATCAAATATTTTATTAAGAACATTCTAAATATTTCAATATTACTTTTATATCATGTATATTAGGTTGTACCTACAATAACGTCTTGGAGTCCTTCGTCCGTCCGTGATGGTAACCCACCGCCTTTCCACCTCTCATCAGGACTAAGCTCGTCTTTAAAAATATATGAAGGCTGTAAATGTTGTAAAACGTGATTAAAACCTCTTACTCTCATATAAACTTATTTTTAGGTAAGCTATTTGAAAATATTTTTTTTAATGAACACATCGTGCACATAGACCGGCTTTTAAAGCTTTCTCAAAATGTATGATTGGTATTGATTGATATTTATTGTAGGCGACCCAGTAAGAAAATAATTAGAAGCATTGCATCATAAGTATATCAACTTATGTTCCATGAGGAGCTGGATGAAATTTTTTTCGTTCCTTTGCAAAGCGCAGGCTATAACTATCTAAATCAAGGAGTGTGTTGTGAAAGATTTTTTTGTTAATCATTTTTCCTCAAGATTGTTTTCTTGCGGTATTTCTCCTCACCGTGTGGCATTTATTATATTATATTAGTAAGTTGATTTCTAGAGATAAACCCGGTATTTTCCAAGCCCCCGCCCATTGAACCTTAGGGAGAGGTAGGCTCAGACTCCTGACTAACAAATATAGAATCACCTAAAACTTTTGATAATATTGATACCGAATGAAAGAAATATATTATATTTCATACACCTTCACGACTTACGTCGGTTTAATAATTACCCCGTGTTGCGACCTACAGGAAAAAAGGTATATATATCCCCATTTATGTGCTTTAAATTAATATAATGTTGTAGTTTTGTATGGTACCTTTTTCAATAACATCATATTATTGAAAAAGGTAATATATTATATTATAATATATTATATTACATAGATTAATTGAGCTGATGAGAAGAGTTATGAATTCATAGTATCGATATTGTTTGCCAAGTTGTAAATTCACTTATTATGCTTTTTTACTTTGTGTTGAAAAATATATTTAAACTGTGTGTTAAGTGTGGTAAGTAATAAGTTGAAAGATTATATCGATCATCTCGGATGTAATACTAGAGTCAGTCCAAGTTGATAAATTAATTAAAAGATCGGCACGTTTGTTTTCCTATCTAGCGTAGGTTAATCAGTGTTTTAACATTCATGGTTTAAGTTTACTTTATTACGTTTTTAAATGATAAAGTCTTTATTTTAATCTCGTGAACGTGATTTGATTTTAAAAGATTGATTTGACTGAAATGTGTTAAGATCCTCCTGGGTGACACATTTTTCTTACGTTAAAATTTAAAGTTATAGTTACAGCCTATATATACATCCCATGTCTGGGCATCACATTCACATGTTTTCAAAATATTTTTTTTTCTTATTTCTCAAACATGCAGGTTTCTTCACGATGTATTCCTTCACATGTACATGTACATTAACGTAATTTCTCGATAACTATGGAAATATCGGAAAGGATTTCATTGGCCTTTTTAAATTTTAATTTATTCTTAATTAAAAAAAAAAGATCAGCCAGTAATCTAACACAAAAATGAACTGCGACTGAGAAATCTGCGAGAATTAAAATAAAGTATTATATGTTTATGTATATTCTGCTTATTGGGAGGTGGGGGATTGCTATTATATCACAACATGCTCCTGGTAAACATTTTAATAATAGAACTATCGATCCACCCCGACTTTGCACGTGTGATTTCTGAATCTCCACAACAGCGCCCCCTAACGAGGAATATAAACATTCTCGAATCAATCAATATATATATATATATATATATATATATATATATATATTAACTTGCTAGGCAGACGTTGTTCTGCCCTTTTCGACGACCCTTTGTCACGTCCTCTTAAAAATATTGTGGGTCACTCATGGACAAAAAAAAACTATCCTATCTCTCAAGTTGGACCAAACTGCACACGACGTGCAAATTTGACTAAAATCGGTTCAATAGTTTAGAAGTCCATCGCAGACAAACAACGTGACACGTAATATTAAGATATAGACACTTCCAACAAATTTTCTACAAAAGCTGCTCGAAGACATTGATCGTCAAAGACAACCCCTCGTCATAGCTAATTTTATGATTCGCAGAGTTATTAAAATGCTACGCATGCGCAGACGTTTTTTAAAGAGTAAAATTGACGTCAGAGCAATATCACGGCGGTAGGTCTGTTCGCTCACTTCGTTGTTCGTTGTCATCAAAATGCTAGTCAAATCGTTTAAATTTAAAGTATATATATTGTTTCGTATGTACGTATGGCTTTCTATATGAGCTTCCACTCGGCTGATAAAACACACTACATATACTTCAGTCATTTTTAACTTCCCAGTGGTAAGTTATTGTAATGGGTCCGATTTTGCAAATTGGAAATTTTTACATATCTCCACGTTTCAAGGTCTTTAGAGTCGAATAGTATGGTTTTAAGAGGATGTCCGTGTGTGCACATGTGAGATCGAGAACAAAGAGTGATATTGACATGAGACCAGGTACCTTTAACGCATAATTATGTAACTTAGACCTCATTAAATTTTGAGCAAAATCGGTCAAGTTGTTTTTTGTGCCCAATGAAAAATTGTATGAAATATGAAAATATATATTTTTTATTTTTTCCACTAGGATGTTATTCGTGGGGACCTTTTGGGTCGCACTTAGACCGCTTTTTGATATCAGAATTATACATATCACATGTCATCAATATTTGTCTTACATAATGTGGACCTAGGACGGCAGAATTTGAGAGGCGGCTAAATCTGAAAATGGTGCCCTATATCGCGAAATCGATTGTGATTATAGTCGACGATAAGAACCAAATTTAAAATTTAGTTTTTTATCATTCATGGATAAAAAAACAAGCACAACCATGCGAAATACAGCAGTTTAATACTGTTGTGTTTAATATAGTGCGTGTAGAGATCCGGGGACCCTTTTTTTACTAGAAACGAGGCATTCTATCGTAGTCCTCAAGAGTGACAACAGATCTGAATTTTGTTTCTTTATCAAGGATACATGAAGATATCTATGGACCACAACATCCACTTCATGTGAGAAGAGAGCACACAGTACACCATCAGGTGGACTATGTGCTCGTTTTTCAACCTTATTCTATTAAAAGAACTTAAAATGGAAAACCAACTAAGTTTTAACAAGACGCAAATTCAAGTAATATTTAGTTGTTTATAAATGGTAATGGTGTCAACTAAACTCTTCTTCTATGCTTTCCTTACCTTGACAAACACTCCTCACTCCCGTGGACAAGTTATACTCTCCATATAACTCCCCAAGGGTCAAGGTCAAGGTCAATTCTTGATTGAGGATAAATGTAGATGTCTATGGGTCGCATCCACTTACCATCAGATTGACTGTGTACTCAAATGTCACCCTTATTCTATAAAAAAATATTTTCCAAGCAGAATAATTTTTAAATAATTAAATTTACAAAACAATATGGGCGACATAACTTGCCGGGCCTAGGGTGTCTTGCATATAAATCTCCTTACGTATATCGAATATAAGAGAAAATAAAGTTGTGTATAAGCGTCAGTTTTTGTTCAAATTTAGATGGACCGATGATATATTTAGCGCAGTTGACAGATTGCAGTGGTTAAAGGGTAAAGGGATCCAAAAATGTATGCATCGTTAGTCGAGTGTCGTAGGCGTGACTGCTAAGCATGTGTTCTCGGATTTGAATCCCAAAATCGGCCCAAAATCAATAAAATAATTTGATTTTCCTGTCAAGAAAATGGTCGTGTCGAATTTCCTTCCCATCGAACTATGAAAACGAGATGTGTGAGGGAATAGAGTGTACAACTGTACGCACACACTGGTGCACTATAATTCTACGCAGATGGCTAAACTCCGTTGAGACTTGAGATTGGACGCCGTGATCTTAAGAGACATTGTTATTACAATGGGCTTCAAAAAATAATTCAATAAAGAAGAGTCACATTTGTGGCATTAGAGGGCAATTATTAGACGAATTGAAATAAAATTTGCATTTCAAAACATAATGATGTCTTTTTTAATTTATCCTGATTCTATTGATTTAGACATTACACTTAATATCTAAATCAATAGAATCAAGGTAAATTACACATGGTGGAGTCAGGCTGCAGCTATATTATGGTTGCAATATGAATGAGTCGGCTCAACCGGGGAAGAACCACGCTCTCACAGAATACCAGTGTAAAATAGCAGCTTTGTATGTGGAGTACAGAAAACCGGATAACCATTTTACTGGAATCGAGGCATTCCATCTTAGTCCTAAGGGGTGACAACGCATCTTGATTCTTAATCGAAGTCAAATGTACATGTCTATAGGCCATAGACTGTTTTGTTTTTGAATTTAAGCAAAATTTGTTATCAGAACTATATGCGTAATGTAAACTAACTAGTATTATTAATAGTTGGCTAAAAGTGTTATGTTACATATGCACGTTATGTTATGTTACGTTACGGTTACAGCTTTTAGAAGTCCCTTACTGAACATAGGGCTTCCCACATATTACCTCAAAGGGAGAATTTTTGCCATAGTTGCCACCCTTGACAGGCGGGTGGGCGGGCAACCGCAAATTAGTTGTTATTAGGGCACGTGACTTTAATTTTACATATCTCCATTTAATTAACCATTGACAATTAATTACATGTACAGCTAATCGTAAAAAGAAACATTGATTAAAGGATATACAATAATTAAGAGTTCTAAAGTACACTCTTAGTGTGGGAAGGTCTCATCCCCCTAATGGATATCGATCCGGGGCCTAACGGAGGCTCCAAGTCGGGCCCAAAGCGCAAGGGCGCGGCCGGTCACGCCCGCGGCAATTAAGAAAATCCACCATACTATGTAGACTTACGTGCAATGCAGACGCGGCAACACTAAATATAAGAAAACCGTAAAGACTTTGTGACTATCAATACAAAATCAAGGGTTATTTTTAATTATTGCGTATACGAGTATGTGTTATATTTTTATATGCTATTATTTTTTTAGGAACGGCTAAAAAAATCTTTAACGTTAAAAACACTAGGATTTTTTGTCATGTAATGTGGAGACAGTTTACAAACAAAATTGCACAATGACAAACATCCACCCGGAACAATCGGTAGTTCGATACGAGATTCGAACCCGCGGCCCCTAGCGCCGCAGCTCAATGCTAAGCCTCTGCGTAATGGAGCCGCCAAATTAAGGTTGAAAATTAAATTTAACATTATTTAAATAATCTTTCACTTTCTAGATAGGTGATCTAGATAGGTTTCATCCCTGAGAATTATTTTTGGTAATCGGTTTGTATGGTTTACACTTTTGCCAGTGTTAAAAAGTAACGAATTATCCTTTATAATATTTTGTTTAAAAACTTCACATTTTGACAGCGATTTTCTCCAAACTAGTGGTAAAAGTAAAGAAATGACATTCAATAAGAATTATTTATGATCTATACTCAATTAAAACTACTCAATTCCGTTCTTAGTTCTTACTTTAACTTCCATGTCCGCGAAATAGACATAATTAGTTAAACAATCCAAATGTTCATTATATGATTCATTGGACAGGGAATGGGTTCAATATTTCTTGTCTATTACTTAAGTTACACATTATGATGGTTTATTTCTCTGCAATACAACAGGAAATTTGTTGTATTATTAAAAAAGTTCTTACGATAAATGTAGGTGAATCATTTGATTAACTCATCTTGATGATTAACAAATGACAGCCACAAGGCATTCATTGCTTTTGCGAGGATGTCGACAGTGGTATGAAGAAAATATCTAAATTTAGACAAAACTCAGACAAGTCATACTCGGCGCCGATGCTTCAGACATCAGTGACACTAACTTTGTATTTTATTTAGCAAAATGCCGTCTATTCGGTCATGTTTAACGTACAGTATAGTAACTAATTTGATTGCCCATATTTAAAATATTTTAAGAAGTCAATATCATTCATTTCATTTATTAATAAATTTATTAAAATTTTTATGATGTAATTTATGAATTTATGAGAAGTGTCACTTATATCGTGCAATAAATAAGTTGTTCTTTTTTGTTTCGGGAAATTATAAAAAGTAAACAATCGTTTTTTGGGTTAGCTTAAGGTTATTTAAAGACAGGTAACGAGATAACTTTCCACTGAGCTTTAATTCATTTTAAGGCAATTATATTCTTTCTATGATTTAAAAAAATACATTAAAGTGGTTGGTCTGAAATTTTTGTTTCATACTTAATGCAATAATTTATATGCGTCAGGGTAAATGACCTTTAACAAGTATAACAGAATGTGGCAGTAAGTATAGGTTCAATGGAACTTTATCGTGTTGCTTGGCAGTATCTTCCGCCGAGCGAACTCTATGCAAAAACAAAAATTTGCAATAAATACACACTATTACAATATATATATATATATATATGTATAAATATATATATATATATATAATTTTCATACACACAGATTATATGTTCGTGCAAGTGTTTAGCTGTTGCACAGCTTTTTCTGTATAGATATTAAACAAACATATTTTATCCTTAGTAGAACTTAAGAGATCGACAGAGCCCGATGGATCAGTAAGCTGAAGTGGCAATAATGTCTATATGGCTCGAAAAAACCTAAAACCGATGGTAAAGAAAGGTTCCGGAGTAGCAGCCGACCACTAGATAGAGTGACGACCTGGTAAGAGTAAAGTCGATGGATTCAGGTGGCTCAGGACAGTGCTTTGTGATATTCCTTGGAAGAGGTCTATATCGGAGCAGTGGACTTATGAAGGTCTATTATGATAATAATGATGATGACTTAGATATTGTTCTTTATTTTAATAAAAGTTGTTACAATATCGTAATTTTAGACTGGTCTCAATAAATTATGTAAATGTTTTATAATTTCAAGTTTCCAATTCATGACGAAACTGCGCACAACTTTTATGACTATCAACAACATTGTCACTAGCCTTTTAATTCATGATGTGTATTTATTCTTTAAAATATTTACAGATAATACAGAACTATGTATGTAAAAACTAAAGATATACTCTTAAATACGTAGTTCTGTATTTTATGTTAAATAATTTTCAACGCGTCATAAAACATTAATCGCTGACACGTCTAAAACATTCATCGCTCTTAACGCAACACAATGGCAGAAGTAGGAGAGTCCTTGGAAAGTTGGAGGCTCGCTAATTGTGAACGTACGAAATTCTGTTTCGTTAATAACATTTCTTCGTGTTAATATATAACGTTTGGCAAATGTTTGCTAATGTTTGTGAATTTGAAGAGAACAGTATTCTTCATTCAACAACTACTAAGTAAAACGCAAATTATGCCAATTTGCCTAATTAATGCAATACCTACTTCGTTTTTACGATTTCCCGGTGATTTGGTTAAATTATTGATTTTGTGTCAGTCACGCGATATTATAGTCATTTGTGAACGGATTTAACGATTTTTTAAAAAATTTAATTATGTATTAATATTTCAAGATTTGTCCCAAATTTGGAGAAACATTTCGTTCCATACGAGGTAAAAATAGGGGATGAAGTTATTAAAATATTATTACATATTATTATTATTCGATATTATTAATACTAGTTGAGTGTTTAGTAGTTGCGTGCCTTGAGCTTGTATTATTCTTTGATCCAATGAAAAGGGTCAAAAAGATTAATAAAAATTTCAAGAAGAAATAGAAAGATTTCTATGAACAGTTTGTGAAGTCGTGGTTTAAATTCTTCTTTACATATCGTATATATCTTAGCACCAACTTTAGAAGCTATTAAATCGAAATTGTTTTATTCTTTTTAGTTCATATAAGTCGGATTTTATTCATTTATTCAAATTTAAATTTAGTTCTCAGGGGTAACTAAATTATTCTCAATTCGATGTAGGTGTCTTAGAGCCAGTGTTCACAGGACTGTGTTCATTTTTGTCACTCTTATATGTGATAGAGCCATGCTGCAGTTATATGACCAGTATAGTTGTATCACGAATGGATCGGCTCGACCGGGGTAGGACCACGCTCTCATAGAATATCAGCGTAAAATAGCAGCTTAATACTGTTGTGATTCGTATGGTGAGTGTAGATAACCGGAGACCCTTTTTACAGGAAAAGAGGCATACCAGCTTAGTCCTCAGGGGTGACAACGTATCTGCGTTTTGATTTATAATCGAGGATAAACGTAGATGTCTACGGGTCACAGTATCAACTTACCATCACCTGATGTACTATACGTGGACCGTGTGCTCGTTTGTCACCCTTATTCTATATAAAAAAAAAACAAAATTTGCTAGATATTTTAATAAAATGTCTCTAGCATTTTGTTAACAACGTTCCACCACAATTTTTTTAACTTCAAACGACTTCAAAGACCAATGCACTTATGGGCTGCCATATAAAGGGGGCCATTAGCCATAGATGCCAGGTTTAGCAGGTTGTTTTCAACCGGATTTTTAATTTTTTTATTGATATTATAAAGATGATGCTGCCCATCTCCTGGTTTGTTTATCGATGTCGTCTCTTAAGACACCCACGGGACCGCATGGAGCAGTGGATATTCTTACACCACCATTACAAGGTCAACAATTTTACAATTACAATGGTTATAAAAACTCTTATCTATAGGAAGGTAACGAATTATTCAGTTTGTTTTATAATCGCACCCACTTCCTCCTATTTGTCACAATGTACCTAACAGTATTATAACTTTTCAACACATATTATACAGCTAAGAAATACGAACATATGAATTAAATTAGAACCTAAATCATGAATTATTACTACGCATTCGGTAATTATTTAAAAAAAAAACAACGGATATTTTACATTTAAGGCTAAGCAGTAAGCACGTGGTGTTATTTGTTTACTTTTAGACAGCTTTTATTGTAAGTAGTATTAATTTTATGATAAACATTGCTGGAATTATATTCATAAAGTTTGTAAAAAGGATGAGAGAATGAATTATGAAAAACAATTAAATTACATACGTAATAATATAGCTTGCCCTCAATCCATCACAAGATTAAGACCTGTGCCCAGCTGTGGAACGTATGAAGGCTGTAACTTTACTTTTTTATTCTTACTTTACGTAATACATAATAACCGTTTCGTTATATTTTTTAATCGTTTAACGTAACACTCGGGGGCAAAAAATTGGCTATAAGGAATCAAAAAGAGGGTAGTTATAGATTTTTTTTATCATAGTATTAAAATTTATTTCAAAATTTCTTAAGGCTAAGTAAATCCCTTATAGTTTAAATCGTGTATTTAATCTTACCTCGTGAAGTGACATTGTGATTGAAGATAAATCACAGATACAACAGCTGACACATATTTCTTATCACTCTGTTATAATAACACCATATAGCGTCATTTTTGACACAGTTATTAACAACACTTATTTATATGCTAACGACATTTATGTTCATTTTTATTAATAATTAATTTAAATAAATATGAAACGTTTTAATATTTTTATAACGAAAATTAAGATAATAGGTCGCTGTATTTAATAAAAAATAAACAAGTGTTCCCACGTTCAAAAAATTAATTAAGTAACGTACTAGGCTTTGTCATACAATAATTCGCCCCCAAATGATGAATCTAAGATTACAAATTCTGCACTACTTAAACATCGTCCAAGTCACAGCCGCGTCCCAAGGTCACTTAGAATGCAACTAACTTTATCGTTAAAATGATCTAATGAAGTTATGCATACGGGTTAGGCTTAGAACACATGTAAGGTCTATACTTATTTTACAAAATTAACTCATCCTACAAAATTCGCTACACAAGTTCGTGAATAAAGTAGGTACGAAAGACTAATATCTAATTGATTATAAGTTTCAATAAAAGTAACTGTCAGGGTTGTCAGATGGTCGGGACGTTTTAAATGGTCTCTAGAGTCCCGACAAAACGCAAAATCTCCAGACAAACAGCTTATCTTCACATCACAGCTGCTTCTGATTTAATAAAAGCTTAGTTAGTAATTAGACGGAACTTTTAAGTAAATTATATGAATTTTAAATCTACTGAATACTAATAAAGAATCCAAATTGGTGGACTCCGTAAAGTACATGATGGCAACTTAAAAATTAAGTGTATAAGTACCTACTTAAATTAGTTATGTGTTAACAATATTGTCTTTTTTAGCCTATTCATTTAAAAATAAACTTTTTATTTTACATTTTTATTTATAATATTTATGTCTCCCGATAACAACCCCGCCATACCGACATTTACAAATTTTGTCCAGATATTTCGATCTTCCGATCTGGCATTCCTAAAGTACCTACCTAGCTGCAGAAATAACAATACGGTAGTACCTAGTTGGGTTTCAAGATGTTCGTTATTACTTATTACTAACAATTTAATTTATTTTATTTTATTTCACCATAATCCGTTGTTTGTACTCTAAACCTTATTAGATTGCTTGGTTTCTGGCACTAATGTCACATCACATCACACATTATATACTTATGGCCTTGAATTTTAAGCGCACATGTAAAAAAGGTCGAATGAAGTTTATTTTGGCGCGCTTTTTGACGTTTCGTTTAAAATAAATATTTATTTGTAATTTCGTTGGCTTTATTCGAGTACGGTTTCGAGTTTTGTTCGTTTTTCGCGTGTTTTGTTCTTTTCGTCCAGCGCGTAACGTCCCGCCGATCGGACGTCCGCTGAACTACTGCCGAGGTTGGTTGAGTGAGTAAAATGTTATCAGCGCGTTATCAGTTAATTAAGTCGATTTTATTTTAGTTATTCTTGGGTTTCGGTTGATTAAGAGAGTTGGTAGCTCTTCGTGGCGAAATTTTCAGGTACGGATGAGCCGTACATTTTCAAGTCCTTCGTGTTATTGCATACTTTTACGTATCTACATAATTTCGTTTATCGCATAAAAATAAAAATAAAATGCCTTATATCTTTTTATATAATAAGGGTGACAAACGAGCACATAATCCACCTGATGGTAAGTGGATGCTGTGGGCTGTGGCCCATAGACAAATAATGGCATAAGAATCAAAATGCAGATGCGTTGTCACCCTTGAGGACTAAGATGGTATGCCTCGATTCCAGTAAAACGGGTCTTCGGTTCTCCACACTCACCATACGAAACACAGCAGCAATAAGCTGCAATTTCACGCCGGTATTCTGCGAGAGCGCGGTCCTTCCCCGGTCGAGCCGACCCATCCGTGCTACAACCATAATATAGCTGCAGCGTGTCTCTACTACGTATAAATGCAGTAGGTCACTTCATTGACAAACATTACTTTGCATACGAAAAATAAGATAAATTGACTCCCCTTGTTGTTTGTTGTTGCGTAGTGGCTGTGTTTTGTCGCAGCACAGCGAGCTGTGGGTTCGACTCCCGCGCAGAACATGTTTGTATGGCGTTTAAATCCAGGTTTTATACGTGGTAGAGCCATGCTGCAGTTATATTAGTAGTATAGTTGTGGCACGAATGGGTCGGCTCGACCGGGGAAGGACCACGCTCTCACAGAATACCAGCGTAAAATAGTAGCTTAATGCTGCTGTGTTTCGTATGGTGAGTGTAAAGAACCGGAGACCCTTTTTACTGGAAACGAGGCATTCCATCTTAATCCTCACGGGTGACAACGCATCTGCATTTTGATTCGTAATCGAGGATAGATGTAGATGCCTATGGGCCACAGCAACCACTTACCATCAATCAGGTGGACTGTGTGCTCGTTTGTCACCCTATCCTATAAAAAAAAACCAATTCACAAATTGATCACTCACATATAATTGTAAAAAGGGATATTGATATAGATTCTGCCATTCTTAAAGATCGCAGAAAAATTCAATGTGAATATAGTATAACGATGACATCAGTGCAGGAGGCGAGTTTCGTATATGGAGCCGCGTGCTTTCTCGGTCGGGCCTTGAATCACGACGTACCTATATCGTCCGCTGTTGAGTGCTTGTTTATTTAGCGGTTCTATATAAGTAGGCACACAGTATTATTTATAGGAGACAGTTGTATGACATTGGGTACTTTAAGTGTGAAGCAAATCGCTAATATGTTCTATACCTAATGAAAGCAACGGATACGATTCTACAACAAAGTCGCAGGAAATATTACGCTAATGATCTAAAAGTATTTTTCTTTATTTAAATATATTTAATAAGGGTTATTCTTAGAGCATATTATAAGTAAGCTACTTATGTAAACTCTAAGGGGTTATTATACTACTAAAGAGTAAATAGTACACGATTTACCTATAATAATCCCTGGGAATGAGACGATCGGTACCCACGGAATTGGTACCGCGATAAGAACACGAAAAATAATGTTTTTACTTGTATCCGTTATAGACTTTGAAACCATCCAACTGATTTTGACGAAATGTTTCGTATGTTTGAATGGGTCTCTAGATGGTTTATAATCACATTTGGATCGCTCGTGTGGAGCCGGGACTGAATGATAGTTGTATAAAATAATTAATTGTAATTTGATATTTGAAAAAAGTTCCACTGGATTTCCACCTCATCCCAGGACAGAGATTTTTCCGAACCGGTGGTAAAAGTATAAATGATATTTTTTTATAACTTGAGGGCCTGGGAGTACAGAGGCAAGAGTACTAACTTGCTGGGCTTCGAATTCAGAAACTACGACTGTCATTGTTAAATTATCTATTTAACAAATTCAAAATGTTTTTTTTTCATAAAATATCAGTGCATCACTATTTTTTTCCAGACGGTAAAAAAAGGTCACACACATCCTACTTTTTTCCAGACGGTAAAAAAAGGTCATCCAATATATATTATAATCTGTGGTGAAAGCCTGTATTCAGAATGAACGATTAGGATAGTTTTAAAAGGTCTCTGCTTACTTATAGGCTGACTGGCAGAGAATGCCTTTAGATGTCAAGTCCGCCTTTGTACATATTTGTGCTACGATGTTTAAATAAAGAAATAAAAAGAAAGGAATTTGATAGATGACTGTAGACCATTTCGTATAATGCCCTCCAGTCTGCATTTCGGTCACCGCAGCCAGTCTCAACGTGGACTAGCCATCTGTGCAGCACAAGATTATAGAACGCGAGCGTGCGCGTAAACTCAGATGCGAGTTTACACAGCTTTACTCGGGCTAATTTATTGTAGTTTATAATGGAGTAGAGCTTAAAAATATTTCAATATTTACGAAATTGTTGCGCACATCTCTCGCACATCCCGCGCTTTATCTATTCCCCGCAGACAGATCAACTTTCAAGGCAAAGTGAATTATAAATATTACGTTTTATATCGTTGGGACTAGAACTAGATAACTCAGTAATTATGACTTCATACAAATAAATACTAATTGCTGCTAGTTTAACGTAATTAACTTTTTTATTGACATAAATTAACTATCATTTAATGATAACTATTCGTAACGAAGCACCAATAAGATAGTGAACAATAATGAAGTACCTATATTAAGTTTAATTTAATGTGTATCTGTTCATAAACGTATTACTTTGAGTGTAGGTTTTCGTTGTGTCGTGCTACGAATGTGAACAGCCACTCGCGGGTGCTACAAAATATCTCTAAAGTCACCTCTACACGTCAATAGATGCGTCAACAGACGTCATTTGCGGATGCGTCCGCCGACGTGTAGACGGGGGAATTTGCTCGTCTGTGGTAGGTATTTAGCATCGGCAGATGCGTCTGCCACCAATACGTTTGTTGTCGGTTTTTGTGGCACGTAACAAAGGGTTTCAGCGTGAGCGCACGGCGTCTGTTAACACGTCTGACGATGCATCAGTGCCATCGGAGTTGCGAATTCCATTTCTTTTTAATAACTCAACTGCGATGTACTCTCAAGTAGTAATTAAAAGTAAGTACTAAATAAATAAATAGCTGCAGGCAGCTGCGGTCTCATATATATTCGGTATAAAATATTGCTGCGTGCGTGCAAGTTGCGCCTGTCGAGAATTAAAACAGACCACAGATTGCTGAATATATCGACACAGACTGAACGATCTGCAGACGTGTGAACTGTGAACGGCTCGTGCTGATTCATCTGCTGACGCTTCTGTCGACGTCCGCTGACGCATCTGCCGACGTGTAGAGGAATTAGGGAAGGAACTACATGCGTTAATATTCCTCCCTACCTTTTCACCTTTGGACCACCACGCAGCCGGCGGGTCTTCACACCTTGGTTGTTGATATTCCATGCATTCTAACTAAACGTTTGACTTCGTCTTTCGTGATAGGTATAGCAAAGGAGTGGAGTAATTTGCCGCCGTTTGTCTTTCGGACCGATTACTAACTTAGTGTCTGCAAGGCAAGGCTTCTTTCAATGTATGGTCTATCCGAAGTTATTTTTAAGTGAATTCATGATTTTTCTACTTTTCCGTGCTTACATATCATTTAGATTCTGCGAACACTGCGTTAAGTAAGGTCGATGACCGGCGCACCTCGGCCAAGGAGCGGCCAGTGTTTTAATATATGACTCATTGTATTTTTATTTGCTTAAAATTCACTTCGCAATGCGCTTTTAGTTTGCACACAGAATCAGCAACTTAATATAAATCAAATTCACTGCCTCGTCGCTAGATGGCGCTATGTTACTAAATCACTTAAGCAAGAAACGTGATAAATGATAAAACTTTAGGAATTTACGAGAAAGGAAAAATGGTCTTTACAAATTTGAAACTGATGATTCTAATGTTTAAGAAACAATATACAATATAAACATATAATAGGTATATAGACTGAGATTAACTAACGCCATCTAGTGTTTAGCAATCGCTCGATGTTTATTAGTGTGTAAGATAATAAAACAAAGATATTTAAAAGGCAATTTTTTTTGTAAAACCTCTTAAACATAACTAACGTAACATCTATTTACCAAATCAACCCAAGTTTCCATTATAATAGCCTGACCATTTCTAAGATATTCTGTTCAATTGATCATATTACTTATAACATGCAACAGACGAGTAAAATGAAAGCTTTAAAACCTTCGTTAAAAATAATTATAAAATTGGAAACAACATATTATTGGCAGTTTTATGTCTCGAACTTGGCGTTTTAAAAAAGTTTTTTGTACAAAATAGAAGTGTAAAACGATCTTACAGTTTAATTGGTAATATTAATATACCATAGACTTTATGGTAAAGTAAAGCTATTGCAACTCATAAACACTTGCAACCGACTTCAAAGGACGGAGTTACGAGTAAATTCGTAACGTTAATACATTACTAGTAGTCTAGTCTAGTCTTTGCACACGTCGCTGGGTATGTTCCGAAATACAACGCAGTGTACTATCCAATGCAAATGACGTCATGAATCGACGCTATACTGGTGATTCGTTCCAAAACATTGGACAGTATACGACGTCATACTTTTACGACATTTGGAAAAGTGTTGGCGATTATTTTGTCATTTTGTGCTCCAAAAATCATTATATCCTCCTAATGGATATACCATCAATTACTCTATAATTTTTTGTATTTGAGTAAATAGAAACAAATTCTGGCATGCTCCATTCGGCAAACACACAATTAAAAATTATTTTATTGTGGCCGGATATCCGACACAATATGGCGGCGGCACGCTAGTACAATAAAGTGTCAAGTGATGACGTCATTTACATTGAACAGTACACTGCGTTGTATTTCGGAACATACCCAATAAATATTGACATTTGCACGTTCACTCAGTTCGATTTAGCCCTCGTTCTCAATTAATTATCGTTTAGTAGGTTCGTTCGTTTATTATCGTAAGAATCGTTATCATACCGTAGCGTGAGTGGTGTAAGACGCGACAGTGGGAAACAAATAAGATGATAGATAGAGACATGAGACAATCAATGGGGGAGGGGGTGTATTAGTTTAGCAGTGGACTTTTATAGGCCGTAATGGAATGGATGGGTGAACGTTAATGGTAATGGCTCGGCCAGAAGATCCACGACATCGGCAAGTCGCGCCGCATAACTCTATTCACTTGACCATGTTAATATACAGACATTTACTACTCTTGTGGTTAAAGAATGAGATTGAGAATGGCTACGCCTCTATTCCCCTCTCGCTCGCACATTGTCTCACACCCGCCAGTAAATAATGCAAAAAAATATTTTGCGATACGCGTTTTCTGTAAAGTTCTATAACTTCAGTCTAACTTGTTATTAGAATCAATGCAAAAAATTCCCATGAACTACAAAAAAAAATTCAGCACAATTACGTTAATTTCAGAGCTACAGACGCGTTTTAGGAGTTTTCTTCGTTTTTATTGTTGGTTTTGTTTCTTAATATTTATGTATAAAATATTACTAGGAGTGATTGAGACTAAATTTTATCCGAAAAATCTGAAGATTTCAGAAAAATAGAAATATTGATAGGATAAAACAACTGGTCTTTAATGAACTATCTCGAATAATGTTAAGTCGAAAAATAAAGCTTCATTAATAGATCCCACCTGGGAGAAGCCAGAGCGGGTTTGCTAGTTTTGAATATTATTTTAAAATTAATATACCTACATGGCTTTACAATTATTTTTAAATATTTTCCCATCAATAAAAAGTTTCAACTAACCGAATAATATAAGGATGAACCGTTATTAGCGGGTTTCCGCTATTGGTACTGTGCATGCTGACGGTACGGGCTTGATGAGGCACCATTTCTAATCCCATTCTTTATCGGTACGGACTGTACACAGTGTGGAAGCGTTTGCAAGAAAGCGTTATGTACGTACATGTGCGTGTGCGGGCGCGTCGGCGGGGCGCAGCGCGTGCAGATGGGCCTCCTGCGCCTCTGCGAAGCCGCGCACCGCGCTCGCCGCCTCGCGGTAGCGCCGCCACAGCTCCACCGCCCGCTGGTACCTGTGTACAGTGCACACACCACCTCACTCTCACCCTTCAACACGAATATCTTCCCCTAATACCCCTCGCAAAATATCCATAAGGTCACAGCTCAATAGGGCCATCCGGCACCCAACCCCTACTGCCTCGTCGCCAGGCGTCCACTCGTAGTCGACAGGTGGACCACGGGTGGACGCTGCGTTGTCACCAGTGAACTTCGTGTAGTCATCGATTGGACCTCGCGTCGTCAACGAGTGGACCTCGCGTCGTCAACAAGTGAACCTCGCGTGATCAACGAGTGACCCATAAACCATACAATAAATTATATTTCTATAAGTTTTTCTTTGTTCATTTTAAAAACAAACACAATGCGTCCGACACATTTGTAAGAAAGGCTCGAAATTAAGGGTTGGTGGAGAGCGCCGCATCGCATTCGCGTGAACCACGCGTTGCCAGCTCGCGCTTCACGCGAGGCAGGCATGCCAACAGCGAGCTATCATCGAGTGGTCCACTCGCAGTCCGCGCGTGGACACCTCGTGTGCGAGGCGATACGGTGATGGTACGGAGTTGATGTAGCGAGCGCAGGTCCATACAAGTCCATACGAAGAATACGAACCGCTCGAGGCGAGGCGGTGAGGGTCGGGTGCCGGGTAGCTCTAATGAGCTGTGACCTTTATAGTGTATTAGACGTAGATCTAGAGATAAGGTCGACGGTTCTATAGCGCAGCGGCTTAGCAATGAGTTGCAGCGATATGAGCCGCGGGTTCAAATCCCGCACGGAACAATTATTTGTATGGATCACAAATTATCGTTCCGGGATGGGATATTTGTCCTTGCGAAATGTATGTATGTAAACTGCCCCTACGATATTTTTTTACAGTATTGTGTAACAAACGAGCACACAGTCCTAATAGTCAGTGGATGTTGTGGCCCATAGACATCCACATTTATCCTCAACTAAGAATCAAAATGCAGATGCGTTGTCACCCCTGAGGACTAAGATGGATTGCCTCCATTCCAGTAAAAAGGGTCTCTACACTCAACATACGAAATACAGCAGCATTACGCTGCTATTTTGCGCTACCTATTCTGTGAGAACGTGGTCCTGCCCCGATCGGGCCGACCCTATATATTATAGTTGTAGCACATCCGTGCGTACAACTAAAAATCCCAGTGTAAAGGTAACGTTCTTCTTAAAAAGAAAAAAAAAAAGATGTTAAAAAGCAAAATTATACTTTAAAATATATTTAGATTTTAGAGAATTGGTCATATCTACCATGACGTTTTCTCTAGATTCGCGCCTCATAGTAGGTATATTGGTAAGTATGTACGTTGATGATAGTATGATTATAAGAGGATGCTGTGATCGATTAAGAATCATAATACAGATACGTTGTCACTGAGGAATAAGATAGATTGCTTCATCCAGTATAAAAATCATCTCCGGTTCTCTACACTCACTATACGAAACAAAGCAACATTAAGCTACTATTTTACGATGATACGTTTCTATGAGAGCGTGATCCTTCCATAGTCAAACTGACCCATTCGTACTACAACCATAATATAGTTGTCGCATAGCTCTATTTCTACGACATAACCCTTCAATGATCAAGTTCTACTATCAAAAGCCGGCAACGCATCTGCAAATCCATCAAGTGACCACACTCTTACAGAATACCAGCGTAAAATAGTAGTTTAATGCTGCTGTGTTTCGTATGGTGAGTGTAGAGAACCGGAGACCCTTTTTACTGGAAACTAGGCATTCCATCTTAGTCCTCAAGGGTGAAAACGGATTTTGATTGTAAAGTGATGATAGATGTAAATGTATTCAGGCCTCAGCATTCACTTATCATGAGGTGACATCATATGTGCTCGTTTATCGCCCTTATTCTATATAAAAAAAGTCGAGCCGCATGCTCGTTTGCCCACTTCTGTATAAAAAAATACTAAGGATATTAAAAATTAATTACCAAAGATCCGCTCTTCAAATTAGGTAGTAGACATCAGATCCGAAGTAATTAATTTTTAAAATCTAAATATAATGGATTTCAAAGTAAGTAAAGAGTTCTAACTACTAGTATTTCGTCACTTACTTGTCGCACATTTGTGATAAGTTGGTACACGTGTGTTCGTACGCGGCGGCGGCGTCGTCAAGTTCCCTGCGCAACTGCGCCGCGACGCCGGGCTCCGTGGTGGCTTCCAGGGGTACCGCAGCGTCCCTAAGCTCGCCCACAAGCTCTCCACTCCTTCTCGAAAGGGACTCGCTCAGCGTCTAACGATACCATAAGCGTTAGCAAATAAAACTATTTTTTTAAGTTACACTAGGATTTTCACTTGTACCGTGGAGGCATTTTGCACACACAGACCTTATAAAGGGACAAACATTTAGATTAGGAACAATTATTTGTAGGCCATAAAACACTTTTACCATGAATGATTTTAAACTGCGGCCCTCAGCAACACAACTTATTTCTAATTTACTTGAAGCATTTATTTTAAATATAATTGTTTATTTCACTCCACGTTTTATTGGTTTAGATCAATTAAAAGTTCTATCATCAATAATGACGTTTCACATTTGCCGGGCGTTCCGTGACGGTCAACTTTTTTTTAATCAACTTGATATTATACGTTATACATCATCATCATCTGCCTACGGCAGTCCACCGCTTGGCATAGGCTTTCCCAAGGCGCACCACTTAGGCAAACGCAGCGTGTGACGCTCCGTAATATATAAGAAATTAAAATTTCGTTTATCATCAATGATTTTAGATACAACGGCGTAGAAACTCCCCACGGGTCACCACGTTTAGAGAAGAGCGAGTTTGGAAACTAATATTAAAAAGCAATATAATTATATATGATGGTCGCCAGCCTTTGTTATATTGATCAAATCCCAAATGTTAATCGTAAGCAACCACCTACGCAAGAGATATTGGGTGCGTTTGGCAGAAAAAAGCGCTAGCAAGCGCTTACAAGCGCTGAAATAGTTTTCGGCCAGGACACGATTGTTACTTCAGTAGCGCTGACACAATCCGCCATTTTGCTTATTTAATTTGTTTGTTTTGAAGTAGAGTTTTTAAGTTGTTTTATGCAATATTAGTTTTAAGTAATATATTGACATGAATAAACATATACATGTTATTAAAAATTAATGATTGGTAAGTTTTTAATATGAATACTTTACAAACATATATTTAAATTAGGTTAGGTTTACCGATTAAAACTAACATCGTGTCCTGGAGGAAAATAGCTACTTACGATTTAACAGCGATTACCGCTTACGATCGCCATTTTGCTTACAAGCGCTTGCTAGCGCTTTTTTCTGCCAAACGCACCCATTATGTCACAGGTGTAAATCTAATGCAACAATTTGACGCAGTTGCTTAGCGTTTGGCTGTAAAAAATGCTTCGGGTCGCGTACTTGTATATATAGAGGTCAGCGTTCGATTTCCCCGAGTAGAAAGAAAAAAGAAATGAGAATAGAGAGAAATTCCTAGTATAAAGTTAATGTGTAAAAAAGAAAATAAATTAAATGAAAAATTTGTTTTTTACTGACAATAACTGAATAAAAATAACAGGGTATTTTCTGAACGAACCTCAAGCTTCTCCGTAGCCTTCAGCAGACGATCGTAGTCAACTTGGCCTTGTACGGTTAGTAGCTCTACCATGTAATCGGCTTCTCTGACAGCACCTTGGACTAGTTCTAGCTGTCTTTCATATCTTCTCCAAAGCTGAAGCTTAGCACGGAGTCGAGCGCATAGATCGCTGCAAGCAGCTTCGATTTCGGCGTGAGTTTCCTGCGAGACAGAAAATATTTATACTATATATACTAAAAAGAATCAAGTAATGTAACCAGATAAATAACCAACAAATAATTATTGCAGACTATTTAACGAGGGAAACACTAAAATATAAGCCAACGAAACACTCACTTGTAAAGCTGAGATATCCCTCTCCACACCTGTAGGTGATACACACACTCGAAGGCTTATCGGAAGAGTATGAAGCGCTTGTCGTAGGGTTAAAATATCCTGCCATTGGCTTGCCAGGTCTTCCAACAATCTTTGACAGGTCTCAGATGCCCGTTCTACAACGTCACTCCCAAGTCGTTCGGCTGACTCGCATTCCTCTAAGGTTAATCGAGCACGGCGCTGATTCTTCTGACATCGAACGATACCAGCTTGCACTTGCATAATTTTCTCCTTCAAAATTAAACTTCTCTCTAGTTCTTCCGCTATTTGGTCATTTAATATTCCTGACTGACTTAAAAGTGCACCTAAGCGGTCCGATTCTGCCGTAGGCAATAAGCTTAATCTTCCGAGTTCATTTTGTATTCTATCTATGCGACCAGTCATTACTTGTAATCTTTCTATGTACAAATTAAGTTCATCTTCGCTCTTAATAACACCTTTAAGGCCGTCTAAAGAGGCTCTCAATTCTCTTAATTCTTCTTCTAAAATGTGTAGTTTTTCACCGGAAGACACATCACGATCTGAGATATTCTGTATAGCTGTAGTGTGTAAATCGTCAATCCTTGCTGACAAGTTTCGCCATTTATCTTCTATCTTCAAAAAGAATTGGCGCTGAACCATTTCGTCAGATATTGGTAATATTTCTAGCGCTTTTTCAAACTGAATTCCAGATTCATTTTTGAGATTGTGGTGTACTTCATGCTGAGCTTTTAGTTCCCAAAATCGTCGTAAGTTTGGTGTAGTTGTTATATTTTCTGGCGTTATATTTTCCAATTCTCTATTTGCCAGCTTCATCCAATTTTCTACCCTGTCAATAAGGTGTTCATATGTTACCCAATTTTCTTTAAAGGCTCTCAATCTTGTTAATCTTGAATCGATATTTTCTTGAAGAGTCAACAAAGTATCAAGCGCTGTAGAGCACACAGACTCTAGTTTAGAGCAAGTAATAAGGTGTTGTAAGTTTTCAGCTATAGATAGAAGACGCAATATTTTCGCGTAATGGTGTGACACATCTAAGCTTATAGACTGATACAGGTTGATATACTGCTCATGATCCATAGATGTTACGTTTGTAAGGTCAGGAATTCTTTGATGAGCCACTCGGAGCCATTGTTGTTCTTCTTTCATGCCATTATCTAAAATACTCCATCTAGAAGCCGCTAAAGTCATTTGTTGAGCACGTCCTGCAGCTCTGTCTATTATTTTAGTAGCTCTATCGTGGAGGGAATTATGAAGCGATGAAAATTTAGCTCTAGTTTCACTATCTAAATTATCTTCTAAAGATTCAAGAATAGCTCTGCAATGACTTAAGTTTACAAAGAATTTTCTATGCTTTTGGATTTCTTCATGAAGGTGGTCTAAATCAGATACAATAATTTTTCCGTCTAACAATGCTTCTGCTACATCTGTTATTTGACCAAAATCTTGTAATGTTTGTTCATATTCCTCGGCTAATGACATCAATTGCATAAGACGGTCTCTTTCCGTGTTGACAGAGTTTTCAATTTGTTTAGTGTTTTCGTCACAAGTATATAATTTTGTAGGACATTCTCTTTTAGGATTTGCTTCTACGATACTTCGGAATCTTCGGAACATTTTTCTAACAATATCTGTGTTGTCGATGTTTTCTGTTTCGATTTTATCGAGTTCATCAAGTTTTTGTTGCACTGATAACTCTAATACAATTATTTTATCGAGGCGCGATTTCACTTTTTCAATTGATATGCTTAAAATTTCAGTATCTTCCAAAAACTTGTTCCATCCTTTTTCTATTTCTTTCAATTTTACCGAACTTTCATTACTCAAATTCTTGACCGCGTCTACTTGCCGCGTTAAAGTCTCAATTAAAGTTATTATTTCTTCATTTACTTCAGTAACATAAATTATTTGTTTAAGATTGCGGATATAGTTTTGCAGGTCTTTCAGACGTTCAGATTTGTCAGTTACTTTGGTCCCTGTAACAGTTTCTATCTGTATTTTGTGTTGTATTTCTTCTAACCAAATTGAAATGGTCTCAATCACAATAATAACGCTTTTTTCTAACTTATTGGTATCATTGAGTTCCACTGACTGCCTCAGTTTACTTAATTCTTTATCAACTACAAGCCCATAGGATTTTTCCATTGATGGCTCGATTAATGATACGGCCATTGTTTGTTCTATATTTTTCTGAGGTTCAGCGATAGATTGTGTGCGTTTTTCAACAGAATCAATAAGTCTAGCTTTTTCAGATTTTCGTGACGGAAGAACACTTTTACTAGGTGAAGGAGATTTAGATTTGGATCTTTGTACGACATCTGAATACGTGAGTTTAGGTTGTGTAGCTAGCTGATGCATATTTGGTAAGGTCTGACTTGAAATGTGAGATATTCCTTCATCTGCTGAATCCGTTTGTCTACTAGATATATCTTCACTTGTTGGGGTTACAGATAGAGAAAGTTCAGCATTAATAGGATCTGAAAGACTACCAGGTGATTGCAAAGGCGATTCTGCTTTCTTTTTGGAACGCCTTTTCTTTTGTTTTGATTTATCACCTATAATGGATTGAGCAGGTTCTTGAATTTGACGTTCAATGTTAATAAAATCATCTGTTACTTGAGGGATAGAAATTTGGGCTCTAAGGTGAATTTCATATGGATCATCTGTAGAAGTTGATATTGAATCATCAGAATATGTAAGTGGAGATGTCTGAAGCATACTGTCTACAGTTTTTAATTCTCGCTTTATACCTAAAGTAGTGTTTTCAGAACAAGATCTAGGTGAAGTTTGCTGAATTTTATCAGTAGAAATGCTTTCTATTTCTGTATTTTGTGGTTGTGATAAAGCAGTAATTTTTTTCGTAGGAAACCTTGGAGAAGTCTGCTCTGTGTTGTCAATTTGAAGTCCAATTGATTCTACTGATCTTGGAGTTGTTTGTTGTGAATTATCAATAAGAACTTTTTCGTCTTTCTCAGAATCATGCTCTGATGCGTAAGGTGTATGAGATATTTCCTCGTTTAATTTTTGTTTGGCATCAATTCTTGATATGTGATCTTCGGACTGAGTAAATACATTAACATAAGAAACATGTGGCGTCTGAACACTAATTTCTGTAGCAACTTTAACTTTCAAAGGAGAAGTGGATGTTTCTTTATCGATATTTTCTTGCGTAATAGTTTGAATATTAGAGTCTGCAGTGTCGATAGTAATTTCAGTGCTTTTTTCATCTTGTCGAATTTGTGGCGTTGGTGATGTTTGTATTTCACGACATTCTAATTCTACTAATGGTTCTGCTTCTTTTCTAAATTCAGTGATGGGTGAAGATGTTTGAGAAAATTTTTCTTCAAAATAGTTAATATCACGTGGAACAACTTGGGTTACAGCTTCTGACTGCAAGATGTTATCTGGTGAGTTTAGTCCGCTCGTCTGATTCTGCGAATCTTGCACTTCTACCTTATCTGGTATAACGTTATCTGCGACAGTTTGAGTATGGGCTTCTTTATCTTCTTTTGGCATTGTCTGTACAAAACTGTCATCTACAAAAGTAGGAGAGGTTTGTAGCCCACTATCAGTTGTTTTTACTGTAAAAGATTTGATTTTACTTTCAATTTCGGGTATCGCCGAATCATTTATTATTTCAGGCGATGTTTGCATAGAGTATTCTTGTGTTAAGACTTCTTCTACTACGCGTATAGGATATGTTACCATCGTAGGTATTTCGGTTTGTGCCATTTCTGGGCTGCTACCGACACACTCTTCCACTATTTTTACAGTGCTGAAGTCCGAAGATTCACTGATTGTGTGACATGACTCTTCTTTAGGCGAAGTTGAAATAGTTTCACTAGTAACTATTTCACCCAATACGGGATTTATTGTAAGTTTAACATCTGAACTTATCGCATTAGATTCAATGACATCTTCCTGTTCTTTTTTATCAGTATCTTTAATTTTCCTTTTATCCTCATCTGTTTCAATTGACGTAGAAGCTAGCGTATCATCCTCTGTACTACTCTGCTTAGGATATATCGTATCGTCACTTACTTTGCGTTTTTTGTGGCGTTTCCTTTTACCAGATGCAGTACTAGAACATGTAGTCGTATCTTCGGGCTCGTATCCTTTATTTTCAGCAGTAGATTCAGATTCTAAGGAAGACGTTACAGATTGCACTTCTGCCACAGTAGTTTGTTGTAATAGATTTTCACTTGGTTTTGGAGATTCAGTAAGAGGCGACACAGGAAGTTCAACATAATGACCTAATGACGAGCTTTCTGTATCATTAATTGTTCTGTCTGTATTTGTTTGTACGTCAGTTTCAAAGGAGTCACTACACTCTGAAGAACATTTTTGTTTTTTGTTCTTTTTAGATTTATTTCGAACCTTTTCTTTTTCTTCAGGTTTTGCACAAATTTCGCCTTCATGCCTTGGTTCATTAGTAATTTTTATTTCTGCTGGAAGACTGATGTCAACATCTTTTTTAGCTACACAAGGATCTTGAGACTCATAGTCTTCGACTTTTAGATTTAGCTGTATATTTGGTACAATTTTACTTCTTGCATCAGTCTTTTCAATTGACATGTTAATATCAACTGTTTTGGGAAGCATTGCTTTAGAATGAGCTGTTTGTGTTTCTTGACTTTTTTCAAATACTTTAAAGTTACTTGAATCACTATTACGTTCTTGTTCCATAAACGCTATAACTTTATGTTTGGTATCGGATGTAGGCGTTTGATCTGATTTTGAAGTAGTTTCATTAGGAACTAATATTTGTTTTAAAAGATTTTCGTCATCATATAATAGACTTTGTGGATCATTCTGCTTAATATAAGATAGATCTCGCATTGTTGGCTGAGCAGCTGTGTGTGATTCAGTCACGATCGATTCTGCGTAAAGCGGTTGAACGCTGACCGATGATTGCGGTGTTGTTTTATCTAAAATTATATGACCAGTTAGTTGTTCTTTGTTGAAAGGTTCATTTTGTTCTAAAGGTTTTTCTGATTCTGTTTTTGTAGACGAATTCAATTTGTGGTCGATCACTAAATCTTCAATGACTGGCAAATCATCCTGATTGGGCTGGTCTATACGTATACTGTCAGGAGTAATTACAGGCTTAATGGTTTTAGAAGATTTACTTAATGGACTATTTATATCTGATAAATTAGCACTGATTGTTGGTGACGGTCTGGCTTTAGTGTCTATTTTGTCACTGTAAATTTTGTCATCGTCTTTCATATCTTCTTTCGTTACTTCTAATTCTTCTGTCTGGTGTAAGCATTGCTTTTGTAAAGTTGAAAGCTGCGACATGTGGCCCGTTTCTTTGCTAATCAATTCTTTTGTGATGTCAAGAACTGACTTATCTGCTTTAGCATTGACTCTTTCATTGGTAACTTTCATAAGTTTATTCTCGGTTAATGCATCAGGTTTGCTTGTCGAAACATATATTTGAGTAGTAATAGTAGATTCAGGGAGACAGTCCATGTCTTCTATTCTTTTAATATGTTCTGTAATAACTTCTTGACCATCAATGGAGTCTGCTTGTTTGACAATTTTTATTAGACTTGACTTCACATCTTGATCATGCGTTACATCAATATTATCTAGATCCCTAATCGATTCATTGACAATATTAGGTTTGCTTTCAATAGAAGTCAAATCAATTTGTTTTCTACCTTTAGCATTTGGAGTTTGTAGAACTTCTTCTGGTGCTTCTTTTAATGCTACTTCACTTTTAAACTGACCTAGATCGCTGTAGGTTACATTTTCTGGAGTATTCATCTGTGTTAATTCCATTTCTTTTGGGACTTTTGTAAAGTGCTTGAAAGGTTGTTTTACACTTGTGTTATCTTCTTTCATTATTACGTGATCTAACGTATTCTCTTCCAATGTCGTATCGTGTTTGGATTTTATTTGTGACGATTCCACATCAGAGCTAGGTTTATGGTCTTTGGGGATGATTTTATTTGTAACAATCTCCTCTTCGCTTCCTGGTCCATGTTTTGCTTGAATTATATGATAACTAGGAATAACTGCTTCCGTAAGGTCACTTGTTGTTTGTGTTTTATTTTGAGAGGTTTCTAAAAAGGTAGGCTTGTCTAAAGTTTTATCTAAAGCAGTTTCTTCTGATATGAATACTTTTTCAGGGTTTATCTTACTTTCTTCCCTTTCGCGCTTAAATGTATTAACCATTGCAGTGTGGTCAATTTCACTAGAAAGCAAAGTTTTCGTGATATCTATTAAGGTGGCCTTCTGTGATTCGTTCTTACTTGCATTTTTGTTTTGGATAGATAATTTTTCATGTCTAGGAGTTGCCTCTTCAGCAAATGAAGATGTTGATTCTTTTGGCTCGACTAACACTAAAGATTTATAATCTTTAGGTGTATTATCTTCACCCATTATAACAGTTTTCTGTGAAGAATACATAGGGGAAGTTGTTATGGGAGAGGTATACCGAATTTCAGGTGTTTGCTGCTCTTCTTTATTCGAAATTTCTGAAGAAGTTGTTTCCTCAATCGAAGAAGTGGGAATATGTAAATATTCGACTTTCGTAATTTCGGGATTCACTTCGGATTGGCTTATAATTTCTTTATTTGAATCTGTCTGCAATTCAGCTACTAATATCTTTTTTCTATCTATTTGTTCATTATTATAGAATGACGGTTTTTGTATTATCTCAGCGTGATCTATTTCACGGTCAATAAAACTTTTAGAGACGTCGATCGTAGAAATGCCTTTCTGTTGTTCTATAGTCAATGTATCCTCTACTATTCTCCGTTGTGGGTCTTGTTCTTTTGTATTATTAATATTTGACTCTAAATGTGGCTCCGTTGATTGGCTGACCTGAAGATCAATATCAGCTGTAATTGTAGAATGAGGCATATATTCATAATCAGGATCTTCTAATATTTTTTCAGTCACATGTTCTTTGCCATCGATTATTTCGATATTTTTTATTATTCTTAAACGTTTAGTTTTAACTCCTTCTTCCTGAATAACGTAGGTTTTAGGATCAGTTATGAATAATTCAACTTCTTCAGGCTCCTCTACAATTTCTTCTTTAACATGTTCTTTGCCATCGATTATTTGAATATGTTTAATGACTCGAGTTCTTGTCTTAATTATTTTGGTTGGGGGTTTATTTGTCATAATGTCTGCATTATTACCTTTAAGGTACGCAGCTGCACTTATTGTTTCAGGTTTAGTTTTTTCAATATCCCGAGACAGATTTGTTGAAGATTCCTGAGTTGGATTTCCTTGTTCAATCTCGTGTTGGTGCAATGTAGAAGGTAATGACGGAATTTTCTCAATCTTTGTAAACGATTTATAATCCAAATTTAATTCTTCTTCTTTTTCATTAGTGTTGGATGAGTTTTGAGTAGTATCTGTAGTAGGATCATTATCTCTTCCCCTTTTTTCTGTTTCTGCTGAAGTTAAATAAAGTGACTGAGGCACTTCTGTTTTATTACCCAAGTGAACTGTCACAAAGTTTTGTTCTGTTTCTTTTACTTTGCTTATATTTTCTATTTTGTGTGCTGGCATATTTATTTCCGGCAAATTTTCATCTTTCTTGTCTTTTACGTCCTTCGTAGGTTTTACACTCTGATAAATTGACTTAACTGGTGAGGTTTTCGTGGCTATGGTGTGATCGGTTTCACTACTGATCAGGCGTTTTGTCATGTCAATAAAATCTTCAGGTTCATTTTTCATCATCATTATTTCACGTTGCTCTAGTTCAGATGGTTTATCTTTATCACATACTTCAATATAAGATTTTGTAGTAATATGTGGTTCAAAATTATCTGCGTCATCGCTTTCCTCAATAATTTGTTCAGTTACACGTTCTTTGCCGTCAATCATTTGAACTTGTCTAATAACTTTCATTTTTTTCATTTTAATACCCTGATCAAGACACTGACGCGTTATTTTAGGTTCTTCTTCAATTATTTCTACATCATCTGGTTCTTCAATAATTTCTTCTGTAATATTTTCTTTACCATCGATTATTTCGATATGTTTTATTATACGTTTTCTTGTTCTTGTGATTTTCCTTGTAACTGTTTGAGTGACCGAAGCAAAATGAGATGACAGTGCTTCTGACTGTGTGAGTTGTTCTCCAGTTAGCAGTGCAGATTTCTTATTTTGGAAATCTATTTGTTCAAATGCGCGCTGCTGTGGTTCTAAACAAATATTTTCAGGTGTAAGACTTGTTGAACTCGGTACAGTTTCTCTTTCTAGTACTTCCAGTCTACTTTGATTGTATTCTTGGTTGGTATCGCTGTATTCAGGGTAATTTTGTTCTGTTAAGCTTTGTAGATCTTGGCTTTTAGTTGTCGTAACCTCTTCAGGCAAATCTACTGATTTATCTGTACATTTACCACCTTGTGTTTTATCTTTTAAAGGTTTTTCTTTTCCATTTGAATCACGGGATAACGGTGGTGGTTGATTATTGCTATCAAATGAATCATCTATTTCAAAAGGAATATTGCTTTCCTTTACATTAATAGAAACTTTAGGTATTTGTTCTTCAAGAACTTCGACAGTATCGGGTTCCTCCACAATCTCTTCGCTGACGTGTTCTTTACCGTCAATAATGACTACACGACGAATGATTCGTCGTCTTGTTTTGATGATTCTTTTAGTAACTTGTTCCACAACTGCTGTTACACTAGATGATGAAGTTTGAACCTGTGATTGCACTTCTCCTTCCGCCACTTGAAGAATTTGATCTGGACTCATTCCTTTCTCCATACTGATGACCATTTCTGGTTTCGAGGTAATTTCTTGTATGGACATTTCTCTTCCTGGAAGACCTGTTATAACTTGACCTCCATATGTTTGATATTGAACGTTTTGTATTCTACCGTCACCGAAGGTGGAAGAAGAGCCTTTGTTTTCTTTTATTGTTATTTGTTGGAATGATCGTTCTTGCAAAGCCCCTTCTTCACCAGACATTATTTGAGAATCATGTGGTTGCATTTGTACAGTTTGTTGTCTGGTAACTAATGTTTTTCTTATTTTCTTTACAATAATTCTCTTAGTGCCATCTGCATCTACAACTACCTCGGTTGTAGTTTCGTCAGGTTCTACCATTACAGTTTCAAATGCTTGTGGCAAGCTGTGTGTTATATTCAGCTGAGAGTTCTTATGTAGGTTATCATCTTTATAATCAGCATCAACAAGAAGTGAATGGTCATCGCCTTGTTGATCTCTGACCACCGGTTTACTAGATATAACAATAGTTTCATGCCCATCAGAAATAGTTTGAGTAACTTGGATATTCTCTAAGAACTCTTCTGCATGAGATTTTGGTTCGCCCGTTTGTACTTCAACATCTTGTGGTGGTGCGCACGTTACAGAAACATCATGAGTTTCTATTATTTGTGGTTGACAGATTATAGATTTATCATGCATGGATGGTGCATCTGATATCAAGCTTTTTCCCGTTTGTGATTCTTTCACAACAGTATTTTTTACTTCCTCGATATTTGGAGTCATTTGTACTTCTACTTTAGTATCAACGAAAATTCGGTCTTCGGTTTCTTGACTGGTAGGGCTATCAGGAACTATCGAGGTTCCAAGGGATTTTTGAGGTGGTACGAGTCCGATAGGTTCTATTTCCTCCGAAGAAGCAATTTCTTCTGGCATTGAAGTAGAGTCAATTGTTCTATCCGTTTGAGATAGTCCTTCCTCAACTACTTCGGGGGTAAATTTCATATTAAGTAATATTTGTCTCAATCTTTCTATTTCAGAAATGACTAGGTGTTTTGATTCTTCTAACGCTTTCTTCAAAGCATTTATTTTGATTTGCATTGATTGACTAGATTCATCATGACTTATCACAGTTATTGTTCGAAGAATAGTTTCATAGTTTTCGTATTCTTTTATATATCGTTCATAAATTTCAATATATCTTATTATATCTTCTTCAGTGAGAACGTCAGTACCTTTAGCAGATTCCTTAAGTTCGGTATTTATTGCATCAAGCCAACTGTCGAGTTTGCCTATTTGTTCTTTCTGTTCTTCAATTTGTTTGGATTGATTTTCTATTTCGATTCTAGCATCCTGGAAGTAGAAAGTAGTCTTTAATGTTTCGAATAATTTTTGAATAAATAGCGAGAGAGAAAAATATAATTACCTTTCTTACCTTGATGGTTTGAAGTCCTTGTCTTGCTTGAATAAGCAATTTTGATATCTTTGCCTTCATTACTATAAGCTCTTTCAGTAATGCTTGAACTTCTACCTCTTGATTGAACTCCATTATCTTCTGTTCTAAGAGAATCGCAGCTTCCTCGCACTTTACAAGAACTTCTATTCCTTCCTGAAAATTTTTGTAGATATTTCTTTAGTTATTTTATGCGTACCTAATGCATAAGATAATATAATAATCCAAGTTTAACATAGTCAATCCATGATAGTTGACCTCAAGAACAATCAACCGCATACTCCAAGTTTAAGGTATTCAACTTAACTTTTACACTTGGTAGGACGTTTGGCAAATATAATTACTATCTCTATTACTACTATCTAACATGTATGAGCTGTAGCTCCAAATATATAATAATAATATAGATAATTTTTCATTTCCTGCAATATTTTTTTAATTTATTCAATATTAAGACATAATAGAACAAGAAGCAGAAATGATATATTTCACTACTTTTTACCAATCCACACTGTTTCCACAGATTCAAATTTAAAATTATTTATTTGTTAATACAGGTATTAAGACGGAATAGATCTTTAACTGTCACTCTGTACATATTATTCAATTTGTTTGCAAGAAAGGTGTTTTCCATTGAAAGTTTTTCAACTATCTTATCCTTCAGTTAAATATACTAAACAATAAACAAAAAATATTTCAATAAGTATTTACAAAATATTATTTACGTAAACAGCATTAAAAACTTTAACCCTAGCCTACAGCGACTCCGACTGCGTATGACGGCCGGGCCGTCCACGCGATTGTTGGTAATTATTTCACGCAGGTAGCAAGAGTAACAGAGACCTGGCCAAGGTGTTTTAATTATACATTTAATTTTATACATATTCATCTAATGACATGCAGCGATATACCTACAATAGTTTTGTTTGGTAGTGTTACCATAGACAGTTATTTTTTTAAAGTAACTCCTTGACCAACCAGTTATTATGGTAATACACACAGACACTTCAAATTTTTATAGTATATATGTAAAGATGGTGGCGGTAATACGTACATTTGAAAATAATTAATTTCCGAGTACATCATAAACGCGCATTAAAATAGCCGGTGACGCTGGCACCAAGGATTAAAACTAGTCTCTCGAACTCTTGTGTTATGAGTTCATATACGAAAAGGTGGACGTTAGATCACAAAACTACTACGGCTGCTCACGTAACCCCACTCTATGTAGTTTAAATTTAGAAACCTAATGAACGTAATAGTACTGGTGCAGTTATAGGCAGCCATGATTTATTGGGTTACCTTACTGTTATGATCTTCATAAGTCAATTGCTTTACGAGTTGGGTGGTTGGATATTTTAAATATGTTTAGGTTATTAAAAAATTTATGTCTTTTTTATTAATAGATAAATATATTCATTCAAGCGTTGGCGGCCTAACAGAATCCATCACACTGATGATGATGATGATGAAGAAGTATACAATAATTTCAGCCTGGATCTAGGGCGTTATTTAACCTTGATACTAGTAACTGGTACTGGTACTAGTGCTGGTATTGGTGTTGACGATTTGCATTACGTTTGATAATCATGTCTACTGAGGCGACTAACAAATATTGGAAACAATATAGAATATAGTGTCCAACTATCCCTAAGTGACAGAAAAATGATTACGCCCAGTTGATTATCATAAAATAAATACATTCTTCTCCTTTTGTAAATTAAGAAGTTTAACCCTAAAATAAGATCTAAGAAGTAGCCTATTGATTATACAATTCCTACTGTGATATACAGTTCCTTTCCTTTTTTATGTAGCTAACGGGAGTTCAGGTTGTATCACACCTTTAATTTAATTATATCATCATCATCATCATCATCATTACAGCCCTTCACAAGTCCACTGCTGAACATAGGCCTCCCCCAAGTAATGCCACAAAGCACGGTCCTGAGCCACCTGCATCCATCGACTTCCCCCTGCATATCTTACCAGGTCGTCACTCCATCTAGTGGGGGGTCGCCCTACACTACGCCTACCGGTACGAGGCTGCTACTCGAGAACCTTTCTTCTCCATCGGTTATCGGTTCTTCGAGCTATATGGCCGGCCCATTGCCACTTCAGCTTACTAATCCGTTGGGCTATGTCGGTCACTCTAGTTTTACTGCGGATATCCTCATTTCTGAGTCTATCACGCAGAGAAACTCCGAGCATAGCCCTCTCCATAGCTCGCTGAACGACCTTGAGCGTCCTCATACGGCCAGCAGTGAAGTACCACGTCTCAGATCCGTAAGTCATCACTGGCAACACGCACTGGTTGTACAATCTAGTTTTTAGAGATTGAGGTATACCTGACGAGAAGATGTGTCGTAATTTCCCGAACGCTGCCCCGCCGAGTTGAATCCGTCGATTGACCTCTCGGGCGAAGTTGGACTTACCTAGTCGGGCTATTTGTCCTAGGTAAACGTACTCGTCAACAACTTCGAGCACAGTGCTCCCAACAACTAGCGGCATAGGTGTGACATGGATATTAAACATGATCTTTGTTTTGTCCATGTTCATCATAAGACCTATCCGTTGGGAGACACCATTGAGGTCATTGAGCATAGTGCTAAGGTCCTCTAGCGATTCTGCCATAAGGACTACATATATCGTCGGCAAATCGAAGGTGAGTGATGTACTCGCCATTGATGTTAATACCTTATCCTTTCCAGTCCAGTAGCTTGAAAACGTCTTCCAACGCAGCGGTGAAGAGTTTCGGGGATATAACATCACCCTGTCTTACACCCTCTGCAGTTGGATAGGCTTCGAGCTCTGGTTCTGTACTCGGATAGCCATCGTAGCCCTGCTATCCAAACACTTCAGCACTTCGATATACCGACAGTCAACTTGGCACCGCTGAAGGGACTGCAGCACCGCCCAAACTTCGACGGAATCAAAGGCTTTCTCATAGTCCACATACGCCAGGCAAAGTGGCAGATTGTACTCTTCAGTCTTCTGTACAATCTGCCGCAGGGTATGTATGTGGTCTATGGTACTGAAGCCTTTTCGGAAACCGGCTTGTTCGGGAGGCTGGAAGTGGTCGGGTCTGCGTGCGAGACGATTCGTAATGACTCTCGAAAACAGCACGTAGACGCGGCTCAGAAGGGAAATCGGTCTGTAGTTCTTCAAGAGAGCGTTGTCGCCTTTCTTAAAGAACAAGACCACCGCACTTCTGCTCCAAGCCTCCGGAGTAGTGCCACCATGGAGGACGGAATTGAAGAGCTTCTGAAGGACTTCAAGTACCGGTGTTCCACCCGCTTTCAGAAGCTCCGCTGTAATTCCATCCTCGCCTGGATCCCTGCGGTTTTTAAGGTGCTGGAAAGCCATTCTAATCTCGCTTAGACTAACGTCCGGGATATCATCGGAATAGTGTCGGATAAGACTTGCTCTTGGATCGTTACTCACACTTGCGTGTGGCTCCAACGATGATGTGTACAGCTGCCCATAGAACCTCACAATCTCACTCAAAATCTCAGGTGTCCCGGAAACGATGCTGCCACACTCAGTCTTCAGCTTTGACAGTTGGCTCTTACTGGCAGACAGATCTCTGGCAAAGATTTTGGAGCCCTGGTTCCGCTCGATCGCTTCTTTAATACGAGCAGTATTAAAGTTGCGTAAGTCTCGCCGCATGCATTTGGAGATCTGTCTGTTCAATTGCCTGTATGCTGTCAAATCTGTTGACGATTGCAGCCTCATCTTCCGTCTAACAGCCATGAGATTAAGAGTGTGATCGGAGAGTTTTTGTGTTCTTCTGCGGCGGGTCTTGCAGAACTTAGCTCCAACCGCATGGACAGTTTCCACGAGCTTGTCATTCATATCATCCATTGCATTGCAATCTTGTAGGCACTGAAAGCGGTTACGTAACTCGAGCTGAAAGTTTTCGGGATTCTGGATTAGAGCACGAGGGGGACGGAGCGTTGACTTCATTAGACGAGACCTCTCCAACTTAACGTTTAGGTTCAGTGTGCCTCTAACCATTCGGTGATCGCTGCCAGTTTTCACCCTTGCGATCACTGAGACATCACTGAACAGTTGGCGTCTGGTCGTCATAATGAAGTCAATCTCATTTTTTGTCGAACCGTCGGGGCTCGACCAGGTCCACTTCCTGTGGGGCCGCTTCTGGAAGAAAGAGTTCATCATAAAGAGTCCCTCTTTCTCCATAAAGTCGGCCAGCTGCTGGCCCCTTCGGTTCCGTTGCCCTACTCCAAATTTTCCTAACTTCAGCTCATCGTTTTCTCTTGTGCCTAGCTTTGCGTTGAAGTCTCCCATCAACACCGTGTAGTGGGTTTTGGAGGAATGCATGGCTTTGGAAATATCCTCATACATTTCCTCCACCTCCTCATCGGGATATGCCGCGGTCGGTGCGTAAACCTGTATGACCTTCAGCGAATACCGTTTGGTGATTCTGAGTATCAGGTACGCGACCCTCGTCGACAGACTCCACCGCCACCGCCACTACACGGCACTTAATAATAATATTAAGTGCCGTGTAATGGCGGTTAAGAATGAGAATGATAATGAATGATAATTTAATTATATAGTCCGTTTAATTTCAAATATTAAATAGGATATTGAAATGATATCTACACATGTTACTTTTAATTCCACTTTATATAATAGAAAACCATATGGATTAAATAAATCCTTTCACGTTGCATGTAATCCAATAACTGTAAAACTTTACGCACAGAATATCGGAATTTGTACTTAATAGTAAACAGATTTGAATTAAAATACTCCTAAATTTATCACTTCAATTCAAATAAAGACAAAAACAAGTTTTAATCCTAAATTGCGATTTTAAATAAACTTTCCTATACAATACAATGCAATAGATAAACTTATCAAACAGAAGGCACGAATTTGAAAATAACGCTCATTTTAGAATTCAATATACACGACTTACCAATTTTTTTAAAACCACTACCTACCAGTTACTTTTTTTCCAATAATTAAATATTATGAAATAATTGAAAAAGTCACTACACTTGTTTACAATTTCTTTCAGAATTCGCATGGAGCACTAAAACTATCGAACAGTTCGTTCTGTGCTTCGGTTTCGTTCGATTGTAAGACCGCCAACGAGTAGTCGGTTTCGCAAAGTGATAGTGTATACTACTACTAACGTCTAGTTGATGCCAAACAACAAATGTGTTTTATTATTAACACATGATGTAATATCTGAGTGCATGGTGACATCATGAGCTAGTAAAATTCATCACGGACTGTACTAGCAGCCAACGTAAACAGATAGTGATGCATGAGTCAGGATGCTTTCCATCGCTTAACTATTGCGAGAGTGAACACAAGGTCACCTGAAATAATGTCACCTGGTAAAATAATTCTTAAATGGAGTTACTTAGCATGCTTGAGAACTTATTCGTGAACACAAGCATTGGTGCACTTATGTGACATACTGTTGGTCACAGAAAATATTTAGAATTGAAAAAAAAAACAGAGTGGAAACGATTAAGCTTTGCTGTTCTGAGAATCGAAATAGGATCCATGATTGCAACATGCAAATTATATATGGCCACTGAGATAGAGACAACTGTGATACTGGCCAAACAATAAGATTTTTTAGAATTAATTATAGAATAAATTGCGTAAATTTTGCAGCAATTTTGCACCGCACAATAAGTACTGAAGTGTTTGTTACAGAAGAAAAGTAATTATAATTACTAATACATTTCTATGGCAATACATAGAAATATCTATTAATTTATTACACTTACCTATAGTATAAGACACACGCGATACATATATTTGTATGAGAACATTCACTAAAATAATTGTATTGCAAGATCGAAAGTGATTTATGCCATCAGCTGGTTGAATAAGTGGTCAGAATACTTGAATCCTGAGATGGAATTGCGGCCAGAGCCAACATTAGTGCACAAAAATAAATCAGAGCTTCCTACAATTACACATCTGTTTAGATGATTGGATGGGGATTAGAAACTACTAGTTTTCAGGAACTGTACCTTGCACACTTACATTTAGAAAAGTAAGCGCGACTAATAAACGACGAGGACCTATTGGCGCTGCAGCGAATGAAGTTTGCCGACGTTATATGAAGAGGTATTAGTGAAATATTCTAGTTTTGTTTACGCTGAGGCTAATACTAGGGAATCTGGGTCGAATAATGATTTCCGAAATGCTTGAAATTATTTCGTATTAAGAAACAAATGGTTTTTTTTAATGAGTTGAATGCAAATATTATAGTACAAATAAATTGAAATCTTCAACTGTCAGTTGGGGTTTTTAATATCTTTTCGAGCACAAGTTATTTACAACTATTAAAAGTTATATAAAACATTCACACATAAATAACATACATATAAATGTAAAATGTATATAATGACGAGAACGTACCTTAAGTCCCGCTTCCATAGCGTCCAGTGTTTCGTTGGGTAGATCAGACAACTGAGCTTGTACAATTTTGACTTCCTCCAGGAGTATTTCAAGACTATTAGATAAGTCATCCTAGAAACACCGCAGATTTATTAGTGAAACTATGCGCCTTTTTCTGCTGACGTGAAATTTGAAGACATAAAAAAATATTATGATATAGATTTAAGGATGACGTTTGCTTAAAGTTTATGATCACTTCTCAGTAATCGCTTCAAATTCCACGCCATATAATGGTCTAGCAAGGGAATAAAGACCATAAGAACATTCCGGATGCAGGGGACTAAAGACCGCAATAGATTCAGCTCAAAGTTGGGTTAGTTTGTTCTCTATGTAGTAAGGAGTTGCAGGCTTGTACGGATGAATGAAAGTATAAACGTGTTCTAACTTTGAGCTGTATGCCATTCCGGAATATGTTAGCAGAACAATAAACAACAACGCAAACTTATTAAACAGTTACCAACTTTCAATGTCTGCTGACATGCTTATTAAAATATCTGTGTAGTTAATTCACACTAAAGGCTTTCACAACATTTAAAGCCGATCATATGAGAATGATGTTCAGTGTTTTATTTCCAGGGTCAAACATGATATATTGACGACGTAAGTTTACTATATATTAATATTTACTTATATGTGGCTAAAAGGATTTTAGTTAATTAAGAATAATATACCTATTTTCACCATAGCCATATTTTTACAAGACATACTCAGAAGTGTCTAAAATTCACAAATTAAAAAATACTGTTTTAAATAAATCTATTGCTATTTCTGGCGTTAGTTGGGCGTGCTCAAAAGCTTGTGGAAGTGTAGTATACTTTGTCAAGCGATAATTTAATGAAAATTTAAGTTCTTAGTAGAGTAAGGGTATATTTATTATTAAGTGGTACATAAAAAATAAAAACAACAGCTAAAGCTACGTCCATTCAACATAATTCTAATATATAAAAATCTAAACATTTTCAAATCAGGGTTTCAAGCTATACTGTATCGGCTGACTAACCTGGTAGAAAAATTTTCGCTACTTGGTTTAAAAGTATCACAATCCTTCCATGTTTTGCTTAAAAGCCGATATTTAAGATCTATAAACAAATCCATTTAAAGCAACTTTCCCGTCGATCGTCTCGTAGTGGCCAAAACTTTTAAGTACATTTTATTTTAAAGAAAAAGGGGAAGGCGTTATTCATTTAAGTTTGAAAAATTAAAATAAAACACGTGTTCAACGTATATTTACTTTATTACAATAATCAACTTGTGTCGCAAAATAATTTTATTTTATGTAAGTATTGAAGTATGAGTAGTATTGTATTGAATGACTAGACATGACTAGACCGTAAAGAATTGCACAGATTTTTTTTATAAACTAAACCAACTAATTTAAATGAATACCGTGTAAAATGATATGCGAAAACGATGTATGCCACATAGGATGGCACTACAAGACGAGCGGCGAGTTCTGCAGACGACGATATACGACAAAAAAATTCGTAATGATAGTGATAAAAAATTTTGTTATAAAATCATGCCAAACATATAATAAATATCTAAAAAAAGTACAATACAACTGTAGCTCGTTCACCTTGGCTGACGTCCGGTTTTCATCCTCCCCCGGTGCCAGCTCCTGTACGGGTGGGAAGGAAGCATCTGGTTCTAGGGATAGGTTTGTTAGTTTATCCTCTGGGATGTCGGTACCTAATATAGGCATACCCTCGCTTACGATACCAGTCAAGGAATCAGTTGGTGTTTCTAAGCTCAAATAAGAACTATGATCTTTCCAGCTACAAATGCCACCTGGTAAGTCCATAGATATATAATTAGAGTCGAACGGTGAACCACTAGATTCTCGAGGTTCATCAACGTCGGAAGAGTGACCGGATCCCCCACCAGGATCTTTATCCTTGTCTCTTTTGTCCGTGACTTCAATATCAGCGTTGGAAATAAATTTAAATTTAGTTTTTTGAGCAATTTGTGAAAAATATTCACATTCTGCGTCGTGATACAAATGTTTCTCAGGCCAAAACGTGTCTGTTATAAGGTTATTCAAAATTTTATAGTCATCCGAGAAAAGTTGTTCCGAATTTGTATCAGATTCTAATTGAACCATTTCCTCAGAAGGTACATAAGAATTTAAACTAAGAACGGTTTGTCTAACCAACGTTTTTTCCGCGTCGTCAGCAATAGACTTACATACCCAGAAATCATCTAACTTCAGATCTATTATATTGTTAGTAGTAGTTGTCGGTGAAATGTTAGTAGTTAAGGAATTTACACCTTCTACATGTTTGTCAGCGGGTTTCTCTTTGTCCGCTGCAACCGTGACTCTTATATCGCTTAAGATAGTATGATCTGAAACAGGCATAATTTTTGTTGATATTTCGTGGTCGGCTAGAGTCGAGTCAAATTCTATAACTTGAGTTTTAGGATAAATTTCTTCTGGTTCTGGAGAGGCAAAAGACGGAGTAATATTTTCAAATATTTCATCATGTTGTTCGTCTAATGATATTTGCGTATCAGCTAGTTCTTTTGGTGTTTCTTCACTTGTTACAGATGCATCATTTTCAGGAAGCAACAATTCTTCTATTTCTCTTTGTAAGTCAGCCATCTTATTTTCCAACGATAGTTCCTCGGTAATATTCTGTTTCAAAATGTCTGCTGTTAAAGAACTAACTTCAGTTTGCAGACCAGTAAGACCTTTGTCCAATATTTCTGTATCGGATGGATTAATTTTGTAAACTTCATTGTTTCCCAGTAATTGCTCTTCAGCTACTAAATGTTCATGTTCCGTTTTAGTATCATGCTCCATTTCAATGGTAAGAATCTCGGATAAGGTTGAGGAGTCATCTAATGTATTGGGGTCAACTTTCCAATACTGGACTTCAGAGTAAAATCTGTCTTTTATAGGAGTTTGCAAAGATTCTGGAGTTGATATAGGAGTTTCAATGCATTTTGATTTTACAGTATAATGTTTTTGTTCCGTAGATTCCTGTTCAGAAGAAGTAATTTCTATAAGAGATGGAGCGTCATTGATTTCGTTTATTAATTTTTTTTCTTTCTTCTTCTTTTTCGCTTTCTTTTTACTTTCTACTGCTTCTTCTTGGAGCGGTTGGATATTTTGTTGAACTTCTTTTTTGATATCAATTGGTTCCGTTTCGACTATTTGTTTTAATGTCTCAGCCGATTCAAATGTTTCTACTTCCTTATTTATTTTTTCTTTAGACTTCGAAGATCGTTTCCTTTTATCTTTTTTTACTGGTTGTTTATCATCATCGGTTGTACTAGTGGCTGTTTGAACTAATTTTACTTTAACATCTTTTTCCCTAGATTTTGATGATCGACTCTTTCTTCCCTTCTTTATTAGTTCTTTTTCATCTTCGGTATGACTGCATTGCACAGGCTCACTATCATCCGGCTTCAAAGTGCATGTAAGAGCATTAAATCTATTTTCAGATTTTTCACGTGCATCATTTTTCTTATAAGTTTTAGAAACATTAGTTAAACGGTCATCTCTGGATCTAGAACGTGATCGTCTACTTCGGTCAACTGTTATAAATCCTTCAGCATCAATTTCCACCTCAGGCTTGTGGTGCTCAGAATCAGACTCGTCTACCAGAATTACAGGTGCTTTTGTCATTACCTTGTTTTCATGAGAATGTATGATATCTTTCTGTGTTCTTTCAGGTGAGGGCCGATTTGATGCAACGACTTTTGCCCAAGAACCACAAACTTCATCATTTTCGATTTCAGATGGAGATGCAATAGTAATAAATTCAATATCTTTTTCAAAACTCTCAGGTTTATCTATAACTATGTCACTTAGGTCTTTTGTATCTAATCGGTCTATATATTGTTCGTTTTGCAAACTTTCTCTTCGCTCATCTAGACCTTCAGCTAAGACTTCGGCGTACGATTTACCATCGTCTTTCGCTTTAGTCCAAATGTTTATTTTATCAGATAAATGTGAGCGGTCATCAGGCGCAGGAACATTGTCAACATCATCAATTGATTTAACAACAGTTTCTTCTTTTTTCTTTTTCTTTTTGTTGCGTTTCAATTTATTATCGACATTTTCTCCAATATTAGAAGGATCAGTTTTTACGCTTTCAGATATTTCACTATGGTGTTCTTTACTAATTGTCAGCTGATTCCACTTTGTCTTTTTGGGATAAAAGTACTGAAGAGTAAGTAACAGGTACTGTAGTAAAACCTGCTTGGCGCTCATCTGTTTGTAAAAGTTGTTGTGTGTTGCTTAGCGATGGTATTGGTATTGATGTGAGCTGATTGTCACCAGTTTGATACATATATGAAGGTGTAAATTCAGGTGCATCGGCTGATAATTTTGAAAAAAGAATTGTATTTGAAAAGGATGGTTTAAATTCAGGTATAGAATCAATTTCCGGAAGGAGATCGTGTAAGCTATGAATTGGAGATTTCTCGGGTCGGGTATTATTATTGGTAGCAGTTTCGGTCAGAACAGATTGATCAGATACTACATCACTCGATATATCTGTTGAAATATCTACGTATGGGTCCGTACTTGTAACGTTACTAGACTGTTCATGCGTATCTTTCAAATCGGTGCTATCCTGAGTCATACAGACGGAAGAAGTAATGTCGGTTTCGCTCATTTTAGAGGCGATAGTTTGCGATTTGTTTTCAGGTTTTGGTGATTCAGCCCTTTCTTGCACATTCTCTTTGCTTGAATCTTCTTGTACAGTTTTATTTAAAGAGGAAGCGTCATTTACTTCTGTTATAGACAAAATTTCACTTTTTTCAGGTAATATGGATTGCCTATCCAGACATTTCATTTCACAAGAAATATCTTTCATAATGTCAATGACTTCAAATGACTGCTCGAAATCAAGTTCTTCCGAAGTGTTTTGATCTACATCAAATTTCTGAGTACTATCAGTTTCATAGGCAATCGTACTAATATTTTGCAAGTTTTCTACAATGACGAAATCTTCTACAGTATCTTTTATTAATGTCATAGTTGTAGAATCTTTATTGGTATCGTCGAGATCTTTCTTTTGCGACTTTGTTAAATTTGTTTCTTTATCCAATATCAATTTAGATATTTCTGACACATTACCGAATACCACAGGCACAAGTGAATCACTAAATTCTTGCATTACCGGAGCTTCAGGTTTATTCATTATTTTATTAATGACATCAAATTCAATACTTTCTTCTGGATTTCGTTTTATTTCGTCTACGTTTACGACGGATTTATTTTCTGTAAAATTTATATGTTGCTTATTATCTTCCAAAGATGTAATAAATAAAACAGTAGCCATTCGAGCAAGAATGCCTTCAGCTTCTCGTATCTGCATATAATTAAAATTAGGTGTTTCGTAAAAGTCAATATATGTTTTAAGTGGTCGAACCAAAGTTATTTCATGTATCGACTCTTTTGAAAACTCCTTATCGGTTTGCGAAATCTCTTTGCACTCGTTTTCGATTTCATCTGTATTCTCTGGCACAAAATTTTCGGCATTTATTTCTAAATCAGGATTAGACTTTATATCAGACGTATTTGTTTTAACAGTAATATCAAGTAATTTTTTGTCATTGTCTCCGGTAGTTAAACTTATTTCATCTTTACCACTTGAAGGAATATTTTCATCAATACGAGATGTCAGATATTGATTCTCAGACATGATTAAAGTAGAAGCATATAAATTTTCTGCATCACAAATTTCATGGTAATTTTGGACTGGTACATTGTTGAATGCGGTATTTTCGCCACTTTGTTGGATGCTATCATCTTTAGATGCCATTTCTTTAACTTTTGTATGACTATCTGAATCTGTTATTGTTTTCGGCTCTTCCAACAGTACTTTATTTAACTCCTTCGCGTATTGTTCAACAGAGGCCAGAAGTGCTTCAGATTTATTTCTTTCATAATAATCATATTTAGGAATTTCATAATGTAGCACATTGATATAATTAACATTTTCTATATTTTCTTTGCTGAGATCTACACTTTGTTGATGCAAAACTATGTTGTTGTTTTTGATCAGTGTATCAGTATCTACAGCGGCGTTGATATTACCAGGTGCTGTGACATTTCGATTTAAATCACACACATTTATAAGAGAAGGATAGATCTTTTCTGCATCTAAAATGTCATAATGACTGAAACGGGGCAGTTCTTGACGCAAGTTTTCTAAAAGTAATGTAATCGTTTGTTTGGGTTTATAAATATCATTTTGTTTAGATAACACAACAGCTTTTAATTCTGACTCGTTTTGAATATTTGGCGATGTAGTTACTACTTCATTATCGCAATTTGCATTTCCAGACAATTTAAGCTTTTCTTCTTGTATATCAAATTCATTTGGAATAGATACTAGATTGCGGTCATTTTGGTTAACACTTGGTATTGGAAACACGGTTTTGTATTTTTCATCCTCAGAAACTGTTTTCACGTGGCAATCAATATAAGATGCCAATAATTTCTCCGAATCGGCTATCGCAGAATAATTAAAGTATGTAATATCATCATGAAGTATGTTAAGAATAATATTATCAGCCATTTTTCTTTCTTCGAATTTAGAATTATTCAATACCACTCCAATTTCTTTACTTTTAGTAGATTCAATTAAATTTACTGCCTTGTTATCTTCCGCTTGTGTTTTCTTAATTAAACTGTTATCTGTCGTTTGCATGATAGTGAGTGCATGGCTCGCATCGATGTTAATTTCTGATAAAGGAATAGGTGTGATGTCCGACGGTTTATTTTCTTTAATTATAGAATCTGCGTTATCCTGACTATCATTTTTGCAGGCAACGGCATCTGCGGCAAAAGTTTTCAACAAGTTGCTTGAATTTTGGTCAATATTTTTATTTTCTTCTTCTTGACATTTAAGGTCAGTCACTGTTGTCATGAGGGAAGCAAAAGATTTTTCAGCATCTTTCATTTCGTGATAGTTAAAATGAGGTGCATTCGACATATTCAGAGACATTGCGGCTGTTTCTTTAGCAGATTTTTCATAATGACTTTCCGTCGAATCTTTCTCAACTATATCATTTTTCGTAATTTCGTCATCTAAACGTTGCTTTACTACATCGTTTCTAATATCTACATTAAGGGGGACTTCACCTTCCTCATCGATCATCAATCTGTGATAATCAAAATCTAGTTGATCAATGTCAAGATTCAACGAATACGTTTTTATTTCTTCAACTAGTTCTTGATATGGTATAGAACTCGTCTTAATAAATGTTGGTTTTTTGCGGTCTTGCACTGATCCAAATATAGCATGTTCAAGAAGGTTCTCTGAAAATTCTTCCATTTGATTAGAAACCGGAACTACACTGTAATCGTGTTTTGCATCTAAATGCAAAAAGTTATCACCTTCTTCATTTGTTGTAAGAGTTGAACGATGACTATTGGAAAGGTTTTTAACGTTTTCTAACTTTTCTTGTCCAATTATCATATCATCATCTATGCTTTTAGGGTTTTCAATAAACCCGTGGGGAGGATTGACTTTATTAAATTGTTCTAAGCAATATTTTTCTGCTTCTGTGTTTAAATTTGGATCCTGTGCATACTGTGGAAATTCTTCAATGCAATCAGTTGAAATTTGTCCTTCTACGACGTCTTCAACATTTTCTGATGTACTACGAGAAATATGTTTATCAACTATTTTATTATCTTTATGTACAAAAGTATCAATAGTATCAGAAGTACTTTCTCCTTGCGTTTCAGTTTCTAAATTGCTTTTTGTACTGAAAACCTTAACTGTTCTAATAGGTGGTAATTTCTTTTCTTCGTGCGTTATTAAATATATAGTACGTGTTTTTATATCCTGTACAATTGGTTCATACCGCGTTATTTCCTCTACAATATTTAATGGGCTATTTTTCAATAAATCAGATGAAAATATTTTATCGTTATTATTTTGTTCGTTGGGGGAACTGGTGGAGCTCATTTCATTTTCAACCATTTCCTTCATTTGTACATTTTCCAATAGCTGCTCACTTTTTGGTTTCATGTTCATTATATTAGATATTTCTGGAAGTATGGTAACTTCTGTGGCTACTTGTGTGGTTGTTTGGGAGGCGTCAGTTTCATCAGTTGTTTTTTTTATTTGTGCGACTTCGGATTCAAGTACATTTTCCTCTTCAGCCATTAAGGTATTCCAATCCATGTTGACAAGGTCACTTTGTACTTCTTGATCTTCTTGTGAAATTTCCCTGTGAATTAAATTAGTATCTTCTTCTGTGATAGGTTTCTTGGATTGTTCAATAGTAGTTGTATCTTCAGAGACTTGTCTTTGTTTATCAATAAGTTCCACACATTTTTCTTTTAATTTCTCAGAACTTGCAACTTTTTCCAATTCTTTCAATTTCTTACTCTTTAATTTTTTTCTGTTTGCTTTTACTTCCATAAATTCCTCTTCTTCAATATTTTCTACACTTTTGTCTTCCAAAATTATATGAGTTGTTCCTAAAGCTTCAGAGAAAGACTGTTCTTGTGATGGATTTTTGCTTTCAGTAAATTTTTGTTTTTTTGACTTTAATTTCTTTTTAGGATGGATAGACTCCACATCGTCATTTGGTTTACTTCTATCAGGAGTATTACCTAATTGTACTTTCTCTTTAATAGAATCAGAAGATTCCAACGCTACCTGTTTATTCAGTTTAATTTCTTCAGTTTTCTTTACTACGTTCGAAATTTTTTCATTTATTGGTTCAATTATTTTCATGCTTTCTTCAAAAGTTGTTTTTGCGACTTCAGTTGTCATTAACTTTTGTTCATTATGTTCTGGTGACTGTCCCTGTTTTTTGCCTTTTTTCTTCTTCTTATGTTTAGACGCCTTTTCCGCATCCGATTCTTCATTCTTCAAATCGTCATGTTCTTCCTTTGTTTTAGTAAATGACGTAGTGACACTTTGAGTATTCATTTCGTTTTGATTAACCTTATTTGCTTCTTTACCTACATTTCCGGTCGCTTCGTTTGCGCTCTTAATATCACTTACATTTTCATTAAAGTTCCCTTTTTTATTTTTGATTACCGAGGAGTATTTGCCACCCGGTTCCACCAAATTATAATTGTCAGAATCATCAGATTTAACAATCGGCCCAGTTTCCTCTCCTAAGTTTGAGCTTTCACCAGTAGCCTTTTCGTCAGTTGATTGTATAAGATGGATATTAGTCTCAGACTTTTCTTCTTTAAGTTTAGAAGTTTTTGAGTCTTTATGAATTTTCTTTTTCTTCTGTTTGTTAGTAACTTCATTATTATCTGCCATTGCTTCTAAGCTTTTTTTCGTAACTTCTGCGCGTTGTTCAGTTTCGTCAGATTCCGCGCCTGTAATTATTTCTTTACTTTTATCACGGGAATCTTTCGTTTTTCTTTTTTTATGTCTGTCCGATTCTTCAATCTCTTTTAACGCCTTCTCGATTTCGTCATCCATTCCTTTTACCTTTTTATGTTTATTTTTCTTTTTTGGTTTCTTTTGTTCTAATTCTGTTTTTAATGACTCCTGCGGTACTTCTTCAGAAACAGTTTCAACAACAGTCTCGACAACTGTAGCGCTATGATGAACCTTTTTAGTTATCTCTTTACAACTTTTTTCTGGTTTAGGTTCTTCAAACTTTTCGATAGCTCTGTATATGCAAGTATCACTTGATTTAGTTGTCGGCTCTGTTGTATCCGGAGAGTCATCAAAGTTCTCCACTTCAATAACCCTTTTTGAAGTTTTCTTCTTTTTAATGGTTTGCATATCATGTGATTTAGTGGAACGCTTTTCAGGAGCACGCCTTTGCCGTGGCATGTCTCTCGACCGACTGCGTTGGAAAGGTCTTTCGGGCCTTTCCAGCTTGATTCGCGAAGAGTCCGTAGGTTGAACTCGTGGTTCACAATGAATAATAGGCGGAGCCTTCTCGACTTCTACTATTATTTCTTTCACCATTTCGACTTCTGCTACCTGTGGTTTCGGCAACGTGATGATGTTTTGAGCTTTCGCCTGTTTTCCCAGACCTAATGCTAGAATTTCTGCATATGATAAATCTTGAGACCGCAATCTCGTTGCGGGACTCAGAGATCTGTCATGGTATTCAGGCGGACGTAAGACGTCATGAATGGGATCGCTCTGTGCTGAAGTCCGGCATTCCAAAGACTGTAATTTTAGTTTTTGCTGATCATCGACAGGTTGTTCCGTATCACAATATTCTATTAATTCGAAGTTTGATTCAAGGTGAATGTCTACGTCAGGCTTGCACGTTTCACTCTCACTAACGTTTTCGTAAATCGGTTCACTATATAAATCACTGGGCTGATTCACCATTTCACTATCAAGATTCGGCATGTGCACATAAGTTTCGCTCAAGCGTTCCTCTTCAGCGGGGGCCGGTTCCGGGCGGTCGAGCGCGGGCACTCTGTGCGCACTGGGTTGCCGCGAGCCCACTGAGCTGGAGCGGGAGCTGAGTCCTCTGACGATCTCTGCGTAGGTGGTGTGGGGGAGGGGGGCCGGGCCAGGCGGCGGGCTGTGGCGGCGCGGAGAGCGCGGGCGACGCAGCTCGCGCGCACGCCCGCCGGAGCGCAGCAGCAGGCTCAGAGCGGCCGCGTCCTCGCTGCCCGCGAAGTACGGGTCCACCTCGTAGATACACCGAGTGAGCTCTTCGATACGCCGCACGGCCTCCTGATACGCAAGTACGGACATACATGATTTACAAACGGTTCGCTTGCGTGCGAGCGATGAGGGGTTGTGTGAGGGAAAGAAAACGACGGTGGCTGCGATGTTTCGAATATATTTCGTATTAAAAAAAGTTATAATAGGAATAGATTACTACGGATCGACTTAAAGCTAATTTCGAAGATTCGCGCCTACGTGTCCCTCAGCGGATCGGCGTCCGGGCAGCCGCGCTGGATTAGCAATTTGATGCGTTCGTTCCGCGCCTGAATCTTGCTTTGTAGCGATTTGATTCTCTCTCGACATTCCTGACAGAGGATATCGGTCGACGAGTTAGTAGAGGGGTGAGGGGAGAGTAACAGAAAGAAAACAGATGAATGCTTATGGTAATGTACAGGGGCGGCGTTTAGCCGCCGTTCGAGCCGATGGGGCTCGAAGCCTCAGAGTTTCAAATAAACAAAACTAGAACGTTCGCTAGCCACCTACAAGTGTCTGTGCGAGTGAGAAAATACGGTGAAGGACGTGAGGTCCTGGCCGCTGATAGTGGCTTACCTGTTGCTGCCTCTGTGCCCGCTCTGGGTCACGGGGGCTGTAGTTCGGTTGCGCGACGTGACGCAACTGTTGCTCCGCGTCGAGGAGTTGCGAGCGAAGTTGCGCAAGCTCGACGCAATAAGCATCGAGCTGCTGCAGCGCGGCAGTCAATTGGCGAGCTTGCGCGGCGGTCTGTCCGCCGAGCGAGTCCAGCGAACTACAGAGTTCGCGCGCCGCTCGCTGTACGCCTTCTGGCGAGCGGGATTGGGACGCCACGCCGTCGGGACCGAAGTGTACCTGTATAAACACCAAAGTGTACCTGTTCAAACATATCCATTTAAAGCGTTTACATTTTCAAGACCGCCACCACAAATTTACGACCACGAAATAATGTCTACGATACCCTTCAGAATAAAAATGTAAACGAAGACGCAATAAATACCAACACCCAAGAAGACAAACAAGAAATGCAATAAAACAAGTAATGTGACGTAAGACCTTGTGTCACACTCACATCGAGTTTTTCAACCGCATAGGAGATCTTAGTTTTCTGTGTTGATATATCATTAATCAATTTTTCCCTCAGAGCGAGCCTATCTCTGAGTGGTTTCTTTGCGTTTTGTGGTGCCTCTATTGTCCGTGTTGTGGCTTCGAGCCAGTGGCCGACGTCTTTCAATTTCTTTTCGCATCTTTCCCATTCTTCTGCTAACTCTTGTAATAAGCCATTCTGAAAAATAAATAAAAAATATTAATAAGTCGACCTTTCGTCAATATAATAGTATAAATATATTATATTAACTACGCACTGTCTTCGCCAATTTCTTTTCGACATCAACAGTTGCATTTTCTGCCGCTTCGAGCCTCGAAGGCAAGTCCCCTGGACTAGTAACACGTTCAATAGCCTCTATTTCCTTAGCCATATCTGCGAGATTCTTCGCTTGCTGCTTACAGCTCTTGAGCGCGTTCTGGAAAATATAAGATAATTATTGAATAATAAATTTAACGATTTAACAAAATATGGATCCGTAAAGCTTTACCCCATATTCAGTCTGTTTTTGTTGCGCCTCCTGCAAGTCGGCCAATGGGAGTGGCCGCGCAAGGAATGCACGTTGCGTTTCAACCCAAAGCAGAACTTTCTCCAACAACGCGAGGAACCGTGCCACGGCGTCGCAGGCATCTTCCACGGCCGCCTGGCGAGCTTCGAGTTCGCTGCAGATGGCCGCGAACTGATCCGACAGCGCCGTCACCGTGGACTGAACTAACTGCCGTTCCCCGGCGTCGCGGCTGCCTTCGACGATTGCGCGAGCGTTGCGCGTCAATCGCTCGAGCCGGTCCGCGACACTCGGCACTTCGGACCTGGTCGCGACCAGGCGCTCTTTGTAAAGTTCGGGCGGTAAGGCACGGTCTCGGGCGGTGAGCTCGGCCGCGCGGACCCACGCCTGCACACTTTCGACATCAGTCGCGTATTCGCTGCGAGCTGTGCGAGCGCGCTTCCACTCCCTCTCCTTTCTCCTCCATCGCCGCCGCTAACGCTTCTGCCGATAATTCTAAAGCGGACAGCTCCTGCGCCACGTCCGCCGGGGCGGAGCCGCCGTACCGTTTCCTGCTCTCCTCCGTGAAGGTCTTCGTGCGTTCGACTAACTCGGACACTTCGTCAGCGAGTTGGCGCACACCTTCTGCGTCGTCTTCCCCGAAAACGTAGAAAGTCCCGACTTTCGCTATGAAAACTTCGATTAGTTGCCGAAGTTTCTCAATATTCTCCGCAACGCGGTCGAATTCGGACACGATATCGTCAATCTCCGCGAGTCTCGCCGCTAGAGTCTGTCGCAATCTGTAAAAGGAAAATACTGGTTAGTCGCGCATTCAATTCGGGCTGCGGAGTTGCGGCTTCTGGGAGCGCACGCCAGGGGTAACGCTGCCAAAACGCGACGAAAATAATTCGTGGCGCGTGACGCGGCAGCTGCGTGACGATGCAAGGTCGAGCGCACCTCGTGGTCGGTCACCGGAGGCCCGCGGCGCTCCGCTCGCGTCGCTCGTCCGTCGCTCAATGAACAGACCGCCGCGATCGGCCCCACGCGTCTAATTTTAAGATCCACACTATAATGTTTGCACGATGACATCAGAGCGATTCTTTTTTAGTGCAGCTCGTGTTTACAATTCGAGCGCACGGCGCTGACGTGACATTTCTAACACTGCCTCCGAAGATAAGATGTGGCGTATTGCGCAACGGAAGGACATGCGCCGAGCGAACAGCGGTCTGCCGGCCGGCGCCGCGCCGTGTGGGCGAGGTAAACATTAATATAGCCGCTGCCAATCTCCGACAAAACCGACCGAATTCCAATCTAAAAAGTTGATGACTCACCGAATATTATGCGTGCACAGTCACATTTATTTCACGCGATTCCGCAACACGCACGTCGCAAACTTTTTGAATAGGCGAAAAGTTATTTCTGTGCACTTATCTCGGAACTAGTCCGACTAGGTTTGTTTTATATTGACTCGCTTGCGTCGTCGCCGAAACGATCACAACTTTAATGCTCATTGCATTCGCGATTCGAATCTTCTCGGTGGGAACTTCGTTTGCTTAATATCACTGGAGTTCTAAGTACGTCTGTGGGCTCCGGTTCACTTTGCGGGGCCGTGACCCATTAACTGCGTAGCGCGCATGCGCCGAGCGCTCGAGTACTTCCCTCCGACGGTTCGAATATGTAACGATTGCACGGACATCCCTCGTACTGTCTGGAATTCGGATCGATCGAAAGTGGGCCGTATGGATGTCTTGAAAAGATATTTTATTGCGTATTACGTTGCTATGCGACTTGGGGCGCCTTCGTGTTGTTGGTAACAGATTTTATTTTAGTTGTCTTTATATATGATCCTAAAAAAATATTTGTATGACTAACACCCCTAATGAGAACCAAGTTTTTTTTTTATTAAGTATTAGCGGTCGGTCCCGGATTCGCATTTCGCACGGGTGATTTCTGGATCTCGACAACAGCGCCATCTACCGGGTCCAAATGTAAATCTAAACATTTCATCAGAATCAGTCAAGCCGTCTTTGGGTTTTAGTGAGTCTAACGGACAGCGGACAGAGATTAATAAAATATAATATCCTAACGAAACTTTCGCAATAATAATTTTATAATATTCTAATAATTCAGTGTAGTTCTAACTTCTAATTAAATTTAACCGTAACGATTACTTATATAGGTAGGTATAAATACTACACATTACTTACATAAATACTACACATTGAACAAAACTCGTTTTACGGATTTTAGCGGGATTATATTAATCAATAAATATATACGTATCTATGCATAAATTATTGCATCCACTTTAAAAAATATATTGAGGGATGTAGTAAAAACGATGTTTATAATCAAGTCCCTTTAGCTCTGCTCAATATCGCAAACCAAACACGCAATAACAAGCCACCCCCTTCGCTATACCTCCTGATGGATCAAGTTTTTATTAACCTTTGATTCTGTCCCCTTCTATTTACAACAATGACCTGTAACCACGGGATATAGAATTGTGACTTCATATAAAAAATGTGTCTGAATGTAAAGACAAGTTGTTAAAAATTATATAACTGTAAGTATATGATGTGTTTTAATTGCTTAGTTATGACTTATTTCTACGTTAAAAGTTTAATATGTAGGTATTAAAGAAGAAGAGTAAAAAGTACTTAAAGTTATGTACCTACTACTTAGTATAGTGTGATAAGTCAGTGATGAGTTTTAATTATTTTTTATATATAAATGTTAAATAATAGACTGACCTTAGAATACCTCTCTCAGTTCATAATTAGAATCCATATTATTATTTTAGAAAACCCGGAATTGCATACAATTTAATCATGCTACAACACCTATATTCTTCTTACTTTGTGAGTTTTTAAATTATTCTATCAGAACGAAACTGACGAGTGTTATGCATTCTGGAAGATTTAATTCTCAACACACAACGCGCATCTTCGATACTATTAATAAAAGCGAACACACTCTGGAATCAGATTATGAACAACTTCAGGAAGTACTCGTAATGTTTCGGATTTTATCACCTAGTACCCGCAGCGTAATTCATCAAATGAAGCTACCGACATTCTATAGTCATCAAACAATCTGTCAGAACACTGTCGTAATTTTCTGGCCGTAATGAGGTATTGGCTATTCATTATTTTGTTCATGCAAATGGATGAATCCCGTGTATTAGTTTACGATATTCTAATATAAAAAACTAAAAGTAGTACGATGTATTTCAACTCTTCTTTCTTATTTTCTAATCAAAGATGTTCGCGCTGAAGCGGGAATCACGAAAATACTGATCAATCTGAATTTTTAAGACATTCCGCCCACGTGAGCCCAGCCTTACTCATGCTATAAAGTAGTCTAAGGCGCCATTAAACAATGTTTTCATAACCTATTTTTTATACGCGCTACTTGGAAATCCTTTTTTAATAGAAATAAGTTGACAAACGAGTACACAGTCCACCTGAAAGTAAGTGGATGCTGTGGCCCATAGACATCTACATTTATTCTCTATTAAGAATCAAGATGCAGGAGCATTCACCCCTTGGAGTCACACCTGAGGACTTAGATGGAATGCCTGGTTTCCAGTAAAAAGGGTATCCGGTTCTCTATACTCACCATAGGAAGCACAGCAGCACTAAGGTGGTGTTTCACGCAAAACAAGGACAAGCTATGTATGACGTTCTCAAATATTGAGAATTGGCGTACCTAGGTTCCTTAAAATAACATTGACCGTTGTCTATTTTAATCATATTACAAAGAGGATACGAAAATATCGTTTTAATTTATAAGATTCTAAGCACACAGACTTGAGCGCCATGACATCATCGACAGGACAGACATATCTTACAAAATATTGAGGCCGAGGTGCGATGATATAATGTCTTAAATATTGCCATACGACGATGACGAAGGGACAAATTTATTTAAGTATCTAAATATTTTAGAACTTTAGAACCTGGTATCTCTGCATTCGCTAATTTTAATCAACGGATATCACTTCTGAGAGGATTTCTCAGAAGTGATATCCGTTGATCCGTTGATATCCGTTGAGGCAGTAAAGCTTTTTATTGTCTTGCCTCAATGTGTTTCGAGACTAAACATGATGTTTAGTCTGGAAACAAATTTTTATTTTATTTTACGATAACATTTTCAAGGCGAGCTAAGCCCCCGAGTTGTAGCGGCTCACCAGCTTGTGTATGATTACGAAAATGCATCGATTTATTATTATTGCATACTTAATCGTTGTTTATTTAAACTTTATTGTCACCTTTATAAATAGCATAACAAAAGACGGACTTAATGCCTACCGTGCTACCGACATTATATGCTAGTCAACCATAATAGTGTACAAATTTAATACATATACATATATATTTTTATTTCTACATTATATACATACTTTGTTACTCGTAGTTTTTAAGTGCGTGAATAAAGAGAAATATGAAGTAAAATAATTTTGGTAACATGGTCGTCAGAACACGCATCCGCACGATAATTACCAATTCAACAATGATGACCACACGCCCTTGACCGTCACCATATGTGTCAGACTACTGATGTAACAGGAAACTTAACTGCTACCATTTGGACGTCAAGTTAAACAAACAAAACTAACGCTTATTGCGTCCGCCGAGGGTTCAAGTTACAACTAAATAAGCGACTCAAGATTTTATACTTCGATTGTGAGGTGAGTAATATTCACTCCACTGAGTTGATATAGTGCCTTATTACAAGGATATATGATCTTTTTGTGTGTCTGCAGAATTTTAATGTCTGAGAAAACGAGTCGACTTTACGACTGGAAACTGCAGTGTGGCGTAGACGTACAAGTATGAACTGCAGTGTATACGGCGCAGTACGTTGCAACTTAAACTTGGCATCGTCATGCAATTTCGACGATACATAAATTGCTTTGGCTAGCCAAATATTTTCTAGATTGTCCTTTTGTAATGTAGAAGCGACTGAAGACTAAGAGTTTACGCACGCTATCATTCGGAATCCGAGTAAACACAAATGTAGAAAAGTTGGACCGATTCAGAAGTCGATTTTATACTCGAGATTAGAAAGTTGTGGCCATCTGGTGCTGTTTCACATACATGTCTTTCATTATATGTCCATACAATGCTGTAATTTTTCGGCATCTGCATTTTGATTATTAATCGAGAATAGATATAGATGTTTAAGGACCACAGTATTCATTTACTTTCATAAAAATACCGTATGTCATCGATGAAAATTAATTTTTTATCATTTGATTATATAAGGATAATCACTGCTATACATATAGTAACAGTTTCAAATCATTATTATTATTAACATTACTCCTTATCAAAAGACCAGTGCTGAAAGTAGGCCGGGAGGAGATCAATTGGGGATAGTAAATAGCCTTATAGGGGAAAATTTGCCATAACCGAGCGTCCGCAGCTTTTTTTTTATTGAGTTGTTACCAGGAAGATGTTTCCGCCCATCTCCTATTTTAGTTTCCCTCTGTCACTTCTTACGAGACCACAAGATAATATGTGGTACATAGAATTCTCTTACGCCGCCACTACAAGGTTTTTCTTTAAATCGAGATTTGTGCTAGTCATGTGTTAAACAAAAGAACGTTTTAAAACCGAACGATTCGAAGAACGCAAATAGATAAAAGATTTACATTCACAACTGTTTGTGAACGCATCAATCTTGCAATGTTTGAATAGCAATACCAACATCAAATTCTAAGAATCAGTTTGTGCATTCAAAATTTAAAAATGTTTTTTTATGCTCTCAAGAGAGCAAAGGTACGCCTAGACGCCTACGTAACAAGCAAAATGGGTCAGTCATACTTATTATGTAGACGACTATAATTGTTTTGTATTCTATGATTCAGTGACTATATTTATTTTAAAAAAGTATACAGATTCTCGCTAGCGTAAATATCGCAGTGTCCAGTGGCGTGGAACTTAAGTCCCGTTGGTTTACACGCCGAACTAAAGAGATACGGTTTATTGTTTTAACTATTCAACCAAAAAATATATAAAATATATATAACTACATCTACGGCGCATTTTAACTCTTAAACGAGTGTTTAAGATTTAAAATGCGTCGTGCTTAGTACCAGTGAAAAGGATTTCCCGTTCTTTTCACTTACTATACATAGGGTAATGTTATTTAGAATTTGAGGTACCTATGATAATTATATAGTCAAAATCGAATATCAGTAAGCAAAAAAGCATGCAAAAGTACGTATATACAAACTTATAAATGTTTGCCCTCATCGATGAAAAATAATCAGAATTGAAATCAGAAGCACGCATGAACCATGGCACGGGAGTTTAATATAAACTTTTAAATATAAACACACTTTTCACACAGATTTATATGAACAATAACAATGAGTATTGAAAATCCATTGCTTCAAACGAAATCCGTTATATTTGTGCTAAAATTCAAAATACTTCTGTGACATTTTTCGTCAAAAACTTTTCAACCTGTCAATATGTATCCGCCGCGTCTAAATCATTTATAAAAAATCTCTAGTTGTACCAACAATATCTTATTTCCAAACACTACATACCAAAACAAGTTTTTGTGCCAACATGAACAAAAAAGAAGGATCCCTCAGAACGTTTGACACGTCAGACATACAAATTTGTAAGAACAGAAAGAAAAGAACAAAGATAATTATCCTTACTCCTTCGGGACAGTTAAGCCGCACAGTTAACTTCGTTAAAAAACGCATTATGTAACAATGCATAGCGGTAGACTGACCCTGCATATTTGATGAATTGCCAAAAAATTAAGTTTCACGCTTCCGGAGTTGAAAAATATTTTAAAACTTAAAATATAACTGGGAAAGATGTTGGACAGTTATATGATATTTTTTCTGTTGCTCTACAATAATAACATTTTTCTTATCGAAACAAATCTGTTAAGATGGATCAATGAAAACTAATTTACTGTTTCTCATCTTTTTAAAATATTGTCATCGTCTTTAGCTTCCCGGTAAAATCCGTAACAAAAATTTGTCTCGTTATCTCGACCCGTTATTTGATGTCTATAACTAGAGCAGAAAGTTCGTTATATTTTGTTATAATTTGCTATACAAGCAAAGCTGAACTCCATACAAGATAATTACTTTTGTTGGCAGTTCATATTTCTCAAAATGTCAACGCAATCTGTAGAAGATTAACCTTCGTCCAAGCTAGTGGATTAAGTCTTGTAGATTTCATTAATGCAATTAATATTGTTCAAGGTATAGACGTAAGCCAAACATTGAGTAATGGGATTTATTTGGCCAACGATCTTAGACTGTAACATACAATAAACGCCAAAGCCAATCACAAACTAAGAAGGCAATGCAGAATTATTTTAAAGCTTTAATTGTAAATACGTATTCAAATAGATAAACAGTAATGGACTTACTCAGGGGACTCTTTAGGGTCCCAAACTGTTGTTTCTATGTATACACAGAGCTAACAAGCACTAATGTCGTCAAAATAAACAAAAATATTGTAGAGACCTTTTTAAATACTTCAGTATTTCATCATAAAGTGCTCTTGAGTTCGTAAAGACAACACTTAACCAGATTCGAGTTTATCTGCAAAAATAACTTAGTATTCGTGTGTATTAAGTTTAAGCATGGCCTTCATTCGACGATTTACTATTTACCGACAATAGCCGGTTGGTCATTGAGTACGCAATACCGTTTCGAAGATTATTGATTTGAAAACAATGTGTTGGTAATGTCACGTCTATGCTGTAATAGTGTTTACTTACGTGTCCTGATGAAGAATTCGAAGGTGTGCGCTCCCAAAATTGAACCCCAATACTTTATTAATGTACTTACCTTGTAAAAAAGCACAAGTGCATTAAATATAATATAATAGAAATAATTTAGTTCTATCCGTCAATTACAGCCTACCAAAGTCCAGTGCTTTTTTATAGGATAGGGTGACAAACGAGCACACAGTCCACCTGACGGTAAGCGGTTGCTGTAGCCCCTCAGATGAAGTAAAAAATTTACTTCATCTGAGTGTGGCCCATAGACATCTACATCTATCCTCGATTACGAACCAAAATGCAAATGCGTTGTCGCCCGTGAGGACTAAGATGGAATGCCTCGTTTCCAATAAAAAGGATCTCCGTTTCTCTACACTCAGCATACGAAACACAGCAGCATTAGGCTACTATTTTACGCTGGTATTCTGTAAGAGCGTGGTCCTTCCTCGATCGAGCCAAACCATTCGTGCTACAACTATACTTAAATATAAACTGAACATAAACTTCCCTCACTGCCTCATAGGGGGGAGTTTGCCATACTTGCCACGCTTGGCAGGCGGATTAGCAACTGTAGTCTTATGAGTTGCAGTTGGAGGACGCTGCTGCTCATCTCCTATTCAATTTCCATCTGCCGCTTTTTACGACACCCACGGAACGATAAGGGGTAGTGGGTATTATTTCACCACCACTACACGGCTAAAAAAAAGAATTTATGTTATGGGAAAAGCGAAACGCAGGTACCCCGAACGTTTTCGCCTTTGCATCAATTTGCGAACGTAACTACATCATAAATAAGTAGCAGTATTTTACATTTCTAAATCAAAAAACATCCTAATTTCAATAGAGAAGATGGCTGGATGCTACCATCTGCGTGGGATCCTATAATAAATAAAATTAAATCCCAACCCAAGCATACAACTGCAAGACTTCAAGATACCATAAGTTCATACTGTGTAGATCAGAACAAAAGTTAAATTTTAATCTATGGTAACCGCGGTTAACTATGACATCTGGACGTTGAACATCTCAGTCCTTCCCGTGACCATGGGTGCTGTAAAGCTCTCGAAACGTCGGGTATTTAAAAAGTTAAATATACGCGATAAATTCCGTAAAAATTAGTATTATTTCAATGTGTAGTGTTCGCGTAAATATAAGAAACCATTAAGAAGTTCTTTCTAGGTCACACAGACTTACTTCTCATAAGCCTCCGCAGTCTCTTTGACAGATTTCTCGGTCTCTGCTGCGGCCTCCTTGGAGTGTGGTCTGAGGATGTTCACGACGAAGTCGGCGTGCTCGAGCAGATCGTCCCTGCTCTCTTCCAGTCCTGATACGTCTGTCTGCAGCTCCTGAACAAACAGAATCAATTCTTGTCTATTGTTTCTATTTTTATTTATCGATTATTATGCAGAATGAGCGTGTATTAAAAACACATTTGAATATGATAATAAAGACCGAAGGATAATCCATATCCACGAATTGTTGGGGATGCTTCCTCACCTAAAAATTACGTATCTCACATAATATACAACTATCTTTCGATGTGATTGATTGAATTAATTTAAAAACAGAGCCAAAAATCGTATCTAACGTTGTCGGTTTAGAAATTTGGACTTATTAGTTATTAGGTTAACAAAGTATAAGAATCTAAGCGAAATCTTTAAATTTACTTAGAGGTAGAAATATTAATTCAATTGGAAGCTTAGTTCTTGGCACCTTTCGTTCTTAACTTTATATAAGGTAATGCTTTGTAAATTAAGCACAAAATAACCTGTTGCGTGCACTTTCCTTTAAAGGTTCCGTTCGACAGCTATTTATTGCGTGTCTGAAGTCGACTTATTGATCGGATATCGGCTTTTAACAGTAGTTCGAGTTCCAACTGGGACTTTGTAATTGTTGAGTGATTTGGAAATAATGGTTAGTTTGAGTCAAATCCGTATATTTTATATGTGTGATAAGTATGAATTCATCGATTTTCATAATAAAATACGTTCTGATTGCACAACAAGATAACCGAAGTCTCAGTTGAATAGCTATTGCTTAGAATCTATAAATCTTAAAAAGGAATTAATCATAGTTGATGAAATCTGAACGGCATTTATAAATAACCTGCAACGCATGTCTTGTATCGAGCGCACGACGCCTGGTGCTGGGATTTGCGTCCAACTGGCGCAGGCGGTCTGATGCAGCTGTTATTGCAGATGCTAAGCTCCTCTGCGTGTCTAGAAGTTGGGTCCAGCGTTGGAGTTGGCTGTCCGCTGTGGTAGCGCGTTTGGCTAAACCTGTTCAAAGAGATTCCGTATTTGAGATAAAATATCATAAAGCATTAGAAATATATGGTTTTACTTAATATTAAAATACTAATTAAGACATCAAGAAATTAAGAAATACTTCAAGAAAAATTAAAGAAGATGAACGTAATTAGTGATAAGTTAACCTTCGCACGCTACGTTCCAACGATCAGCGAGTTCCCTGGTCTTCTGCTCAACTCTCTCCCCGCTAGCAGCGTCAGCGCCGCTGCACAGCTCGCGAGCCCGCTCCCGGACCACGTCTAGGAGCGGCTGTTGATTCTAATGAAAGAAAATACAAGAAGGATTTAGCTAATGTTGGTCAGTAAGATTTAAAAAAAAATGTTAGGAAAATCATTTACTTCTGGCGTGCTTTAAATTAACGCTATAATTGTAATCGGAGAAGTTTTACACTCTAAGACATTCTGTAAAAAATGTACTGAATACTTTGGAACGTCATAGAACGATTTTCTGGGTGGATACAACCCTCTTACGAGTATCTCTTTCTGCGACCAGGCAGCGGGTGTACTCTGGTGTGTTCCAGTTTGAAGAGTATACAGAGCCAGTATCAATATAGGCTATGAGGCAATCTCTCTTAGATCTCATTGGTGAAAAATCATTTTGTTTAAAGTAGGGATGCATCCGATACCGATATCGACGTCGATATATCGGCGATACTCGAAGTTTGCCGATATATTGGCAACGGCGATATTTTTATGGCCGATTCAACGATACTTTTCAAATTTCGCGCTTCAAAAATGTAAGGTAAACGCGTGTGTTGTCTCGTCTATTTCGTTGCAAACGAAATTGTCTATTGTTTTGGTTTTATTTAGCGTGTCCTGTTATTTGTTGTTTCGTATTAATTAAAAACTAACCTGACTTGTATTTTATTTATTTTGCCTTGAGTTTAGAATTCAATAAGCGTATCGGTATCGTTATCGTTATCGCCGATATTTTTATAACAGCATCGGTATCGGTATCGTATCGGCAAAATGGCGTATCGAGGCATCCATAGTTTAAAGTTGGCGGCAGTAGCGACTTACAAACCGGAGGGCTTTCAGTACGCGTGTTTCAAAAACATTCACATTGAAATTGTAATTTATGTTATTTAAAAAAATCATCTACTTGTATCTATAATACTTGTAATGTAAGAAGTTTCTAAGAAGTAACAAGAGATATTATCTCTAATTAGTACAATGTTTCGATGATAAAATATTTGTATTAAATAACAAATATATACAATAAATTTATTATTAATAAAAAAAAAACTTCTGGACTATGAATCTAAGAATACAATAAACAAGCTCTATGCATTCCAACTAAGTGTTTACTATGCTATCAAACGCGCGATGACTGATAAGAAAAAACGAGATAAGAACAAACTGGAGGCGAAACTGCACATTGAAGGTATAATTCATACAGTACATTATATTGGAGAAACTAGACGGGAGGGGAACTGGCGTTCCCTTCGTAGGTTCAACAACTTTCTACATTTATTTCTATAGGAGTGTAATAATAAATGCGATGGAAAAGTTTTCCGCAACTTTCTCCGCAATATTTACCTTATACCACAACATCACAATAAAAACAAGAATCTATTTTGGAAGTTATACAACTATATAAAACTTTTCTCGAAACGTATTCAAAGATAATAATAAAATTTTGTACTAATACAGTCAAATTTGTTAAATACTTCAATTAAGGCTACTTGTACGTGTCTACATAACCTCAATAAAATGCTAATAATAGCAAAACAAGTTAAAACAAACTGTTACCGTGATACTTCTCAAAAATAATTTTAAATTTTGCTTTCTGTTTCTCTTAATGTAGAGGGTTTATTAGTTTATAACTAATATGTCAAAATCGTTCAATATCTAAGACTAAACGAACCTATTATGTACACACATACATAAAATGCTAGGATGATAACTTCTATTGGCTTTGTAGACAGATGAAGATGTAAAATACACTATCTTAAGATCCGCAAATTTAACCAAATCCTGTTTAAAATTATGTGTTCTTAGTTAATCTTTGCTTGATGAGGATTTCAGCAAGCAAATTATATGGAATTTAATCTTTAGTCAATATTTTCGGGCTTTTATTCAAATAACCAGCAATGAGTACAAAAGTCCACATTGGTTTACACGCAGGAAAACTTTAACTTGCCGCATTCGACATTGACGCCGCTTCGACCTTGCCTCGCTACCTCATCGAGGATAATTTTAGTCGCGTTTCGTTCCGGCAGTCAGTGCTCTTTGCTCGGGCGCACTTGTTTATTCCATGGTTGGTTAACCATAAAACTATCCGCTAGTGTAACATCTATATAATATATTTTAGGTACCTACACGTTTTGTGCTTATGGATAAATTTCAACTCTCAAATTTTGCTGACGTATTTCGAAGTTGGCAAACGTATCTTAAACATATTTTATCATCAAATATATAATTAAAGCAAACTAAACCCAGAACTTGACTATGAAATGGCGGTATATGAATAAACACTACCACATATCGTCCCCTACGTCCGTCCCATAATATTAGATCTAATTTAAGGCACTCTTATACTGACACTTTAGGTATTTAGCGCATCTCCAGCGCGCGTAATAAACAACGCAAACACCCCAAAACAATGAACTCACTTGATCCCGGCACCGCGCTGCTACAGACCACAGTACAAAATAGTTCGCAGTAGGACCACTTCTTATGATTTGAACTGTTTTTAGTTTGCAGTGAGTAGTTACAAATTACGTCTTTAGTTAATGTTTTGTATGATGTATTAAATTTATACGTATTTAGTTTTTTTTTACTGATTTCGATTATTTAAAAAAAAACTTTGTATAAAATATTAAATTAAATTTCTTTTTAATAATTTTATGTTAAGTTTTACAAATGCGTAAGTATTCAAAGTTAAATAATTACAATAGTGATCTAAAACTACATCTTAACCAATCGATCAACTATGAAACAATTTCTAAAACTCTTCCATACTGAGTTGGTGAATTCTTTTAAAATTTTTGTCAGGTTCGTTAGACGTTCGATGGTCAGTCCTGAATAAATCAGGTCTGTTATTTTCTTTGTCTGTTACATCAATTACAGACATGGAGTCACATTCCAGTTTTAGATCTCGGATCGCCATCCCACGCGCATATCTGCTGTCAACAATTTCTGTGAGTAAGCAATTTTTATAAAAAAGTACTAACTTTGGCTCCATAGTTTTCCAAAATTCATCATCTCTTTCAATATATTTTGTGAAAATTGTTTCACTGTCACCTGACCAAATTCCTAATAAACAAACTTTCCTACCCGTAACATGCAGCTGGCCCTGAATTTGGTAGTACCTGTTACTTTTCTTGTTTACGGTCACCGTGCCTGTTTTTTTGTCGTATTTGAGAATTTGAATTTTGTTTTCCTTAATTGAATTTTCAAGACCTTTTTTAGAAGCTGTAATGGGACACTTTATCTCGACTAGCATATCATCTCCCACCAGTCCGTCCGGAGTTGCACCGATAAATGGATGAGTTTGATCGATAAATAGTTCCCATTTTTTAAGAACCTGATCTTGATATTTGGTGTAAGTATTCGGAGTAAATACTGGAACGTCTATTGCTGAACATAGCTCTTCAAATTGTGAATAACCAATACCAGAAGCAACGATGCCAGTGGTCGCGGCAATGTTTAAATTAATTTTTTCAGTATCATGTGTGTTTTCAGATTTAATTGTACAGATATTTTGCACATATTGCATTCAAATTTGAAAAAGGATATAAGTTCTTCTCTTTTTTCACCCATTAGACGAAAATTACTCATGTTACAGTGGAACAATTCATTATGACAAGCTTTTTTTTGTAACTCTTCCAAGAGGTAATTAATATCAATGATCCGCCGTCCTAGAACATGCTGAAACTCTTCATTGCTTTTTTCAGGCTCAATTACGTATGAATCGTCATTGTCTTCAGTTGGTCTGAAAAAAAAATTCAGGGAAAAATAAATAAATTCAAATTGTAGATGAACCCCCTTGGGTTCATCTACCCGTGAAACTGAACAACTTTCCTAAAGAAACCCATATCGAAATCTGAAAAAAAAAATCGATCTCCCAAACAAAATATTTTACTTGACTGGACAATTTGTATGGCAGAACGATTTTTTTTTTAATTCGATATGGGCTTTATTTTTAAATAGCTACTTACACATAATTCGTTATATTCTGTACATTAGAATTCAGTGTAGTTGTGCTACTGCTGGGCAAATTACTCTGTTGTCTGAAAAATACATTGTCCAATTATTAAAACAGCACGTGTCAGCAAGTAATATCAGAAACTATAAGGCCTATAAAGCCTATTAAACTATAAAGCGGGCTGACAGAGGTGCGAACAATGAATTTCCATTGTCCGCGCCACTGTCACTAATCACGCCAATATTATAAATCGGAAAGTTTGGATGTTTGTTTGTTACTTAATATCCTTCAAAACCACTGCACCGAATTGGATGAAATTTAGTTCACAGATAGTATATGACCAGGATTAACTTAGGTACTTTTTACCCGTTTTTATAAAATACATGTGAAGGATGTGGCGAAGATCAATTATTTCACATACCTAATGTATAATATGTCGCTAACATACTTACTTTTCATTGAGTTTTTCTTGTGATCTAAACATGCCCTTGGTCCGTGGTGCTTTTGCACTGAAAACAAAAAAGGTCACAATTGCTACATTCAGTGGTCTTACTGTTGTATACTTATACTGTGACATATAAAGTAAAAATAAAACAATTGTTTTTATTGTTTTTACGTGAAGTTGCATTTATCAATTTATTTGTTTTTATTAAAAAGTGAAAATAAATATATTTTATAGTATTCATTCATACTCACATTAATGTTTTTTTCAATCTTCGTATTTTTAATTTTGATAATTTTTTATATGCTGTTTTATTTCCCATATTTCTGCAATTCTTATATTATTTCTGCAATTATGAACTGCACTTATATGCTGAAATATAAAACTTCAATTTTAAGTTTACTCGCGAGCAATATTTTCGAGATCGGAACGGCGGTGCGCGCGAAAATTAGACACAGAACCTACTTCGGCAAGGCCCGGCGGGCGACTAGCGTGAGCAGAGCTTGCATTCTATTATATTATTATATATTATTTAGATTTATAAAAAGTAAATAGCAATTTCAAAAAACGAACCGCAGAATTGTTTGTTAAAAACATGTTTGGATATTGTAGTTTAATTTTTATAGTAATTTACGTGGTATTTCAGAAATGAAACGAAATAATAAAACTCAAAAGACCAAAGTTTAGATAAATTTTCTATCGTCAAAATTTTGAAATATAATGTTTTCAACCGCAGATTTGTGAACCTCATATCCTTAAATTTGTTATGTATTTTTTTTGGGTCTTGGAAACTTTATTAGAGTCCATGAAATTGTTTTGAATATCAGTAATTTACTAATAACCGGGCCACTTAATATTAGATCTAATTTAACGTGACAATGTAATGTAACTATGCCATTTTACATTATACTGATATTGATGATATTTGCACTATCGATTACTTATCGATTATTTTTAACAAATACAAGCTCCAGCCAGATTACAATTTAGTCATTAAAAAGGTGAAACAGGAGATGACACGGGAAAAGAGCATTTAGAGTTTAGACAACTCATGAAGGAGTCATGAGATAAATATCGAATAACAAATACTATTCATCGTCTCTATTAAAGTCAAGGAAACGAGTCGGAATTAAAACAAATCATTCTAAACGATGCAAATGATATGTTAAAAATAACTTTTAATTAACTAACAATGACTATCGAGAATTCTGAAGTGTTTCCGACGAAACATTGTTACAGATATAACTTACTTGCGCACCTAAAATCAATAAATACCTGATTTTAGATGCGCCAGTAACTGTTCTAATACAATGACGTTCATAATATTTTAAGCCGTATAAATATTAATTCACCTAATTAATCTGACTTCAACAATAAGAATTATCGAACGATGTAGACAAGACTTTCTATAATCGGAACGGTAATGACGAAGCATTCAAATATTATGTAGAAATTGGTATTAATGTTTAATAAGTACATTTTAACAACGTAAAAGTAAATCTTCAAAGTAAAGGACATATATCGGTGAAATGTAGGAACCTTTCCATAATTAAATTATAAATGCAAATAAGAACACGTAGCAGGGTAAACATAACCATCCATTAAGTTTAGTGGTGAACCAAATGTAATATTCACGAAGTTAATAAATTAGGTAGGAAATATAAATGAATTCAGAGATAATTAGGAAAACGATTTTTTTTCGAAATTAACAAATAATTACTATCGTTTTTGGCGTTCATTCTTTAGAGAATTTTCACAGGGAAAACAAATCTGTGTCAGGTAGAAAAGATAAATTGTACACCGCTTAAAGCTTCGCTGTAAAAGGATACCGCGCCTGTCTGGTTTTTATATTAGCCCTCACAATGGGGGCTATTTATAAACTCGGTCTGATAAAGATACTGCAAACGGGTGGACATTTCTTTGTTTAATACAACGGTTGTTTAAAAGGAACATTGTTTTCAATTCAAATAAACCTGATTGAAATATATTATATCTCCGCTTATTTAAATTGAACTAAGGCTCAAAGATGGACGTAAAACTATAAACATAAACAACGTTCTGAAGCATAGAAAGTTAATAAACGATTTCGAAATGTACTTAAATTTTATTATTCATTGAAATAAAAACAAAATGGTTAATCCTAGCACTTTCGACGACAAAAATTTTGATACTTTTAAGTAACAATTTTTTAGAGTCCTGATTACCAGGACTCTAGGTGATAAACGCTCTATTCGATTTCAGAGCAGGCGGTCAGAGTATGATCCCAGTCGTTACTTTGTTATATTAGTACTACCAAGAAAAGTAACATCAATAGTAAATTGCAACATATGGTTTAACTGTCGTTCGGCGGTGAATAAAAACATTGTGAGGCAATCTGCATGTCTGAGAAATAAAAAAAATGGAATCAAGAATCGATTCCTGTAAACTGACAGGATACGGCTGTCATCCACGTCTTTGGACATGAGTTGGTTCCACTTTGTGACGGAATAGATTTTAAATTGGTAATTTCATCTTATAATTGAATTTAACCCTTACTATTAAAGACATGCAAGAAAAATGCTACGGCAAGGAAAATGCTGCCGTGAACTGTAGACTTTTGGAAATATTTGCCCATTAGCCGTAGAACTCGTAGCAATGGCAACAATACAACGTAAGCAGCTGAATCCCTACGAGAAAGCTGTTGAGAGAAAAAGCCCTTGACTAGTAGTGTAATAAGGTCTCACTCACCTTTTTAACCGACTTCAAAAAAAGAGGTTCTCTATTCGTCCGACGTCAAAAAAAGAGGAGGTACCTACTCTATTCGTCGGTATATTATTTATGTATGATTAGCGATAATTCCGTACCACGTTGTCTATTTTAACTTTTTCAATTGACAATTTAACGAAAAACTATTTATAAACGACAGCAACCATATTCCTAAGTAGGTATTATATTTTAACCTGTTTTTAATATTACAACTAAAAACAGATAGACCATCCAAAACCAGGCATTTATTAACTGCCAACACACAATGCTTTTAATTGATGTATAACTTACGTTATTTGTTTATTAGTGAGTAGTGCGAATTTTTTATAGAATAAGGTGATAGACGAGCACATAGTGCACCTGAACGTAAGTGGATATTGTGGCCTATAGGCATCTACATCTATCCTCGATTAAGAATCAAAATGCTGATGCGTGGTCACTCCCGAGGACTTAGATGGAATGCCTCCTTTCCAGTAAAAAGGGTCTCCGGATCTCTACACTCACTGTACGAAACACAACTACAATTTCACGTTGGTATTCTGTGAGAGCGTGGTCCTTCCCCAGTCGCCAGTCAGCCATCTTGCTACAATCATATTAGCTGCAGCATGACTCTACCAAGTAACATATAGAATTGAGACTACAATATGTAACAAATACAGATAAAAGTATGTAACGTTAAGTGCGCATTGATTTAAGTACATACTTATTACTGTTTTCTGGCCAAATTCAGAGGCTGTCAGTTATAGAATACTTAACTTAGTCTTATAGTCTTAAGTACTAATGCAAAAACGAAAGGGATTCACTTCACTTTTCCGCAACCGGTGTTACCACCTTGCGTAAGATCGACGTTATACCGTGGATGAAACGGAACAAAATGTTATTATTTTCGGCATGTGGCATGCACCTGTGATCATATAATATTTACTTTCGCCAAGTTTACTCAAGATACTACTGGTAACGCCAGAAGATATTGCAATTATGATTATCGCAGATAATTTAAAAGATAGCTGCATAAAATTACATGAATGTGACGAAACTTTATTTTCAACAATAGTATTGGTTTCAGACAATATAGGTAATTTCAATCTGTTAATTATTATACTCGAAAAAAATAAGAAAAACGTGTATGAAAAAATCCGGTAGCCATTGATAGCGAGAACCGCCAATCGAGAACTAAGAATTGTACATAAAAATTATATTGTGAAACTCTTTACTTACTGTCAATAATACATAGGACAATAATATTGCCGGGTTTAGAAATATGATGTAATTGATTGTAATTAATGACAGCTATAGATAATGGCTCCTTATATCACACGTAATTTAATTCGTATCTTTGTAATTTACATCGAGTAGTACCATTAACGTAGTTTTCATAGTACTGTTTTAAAGTTAATATATTAATACTGTAATTTTCACAAAACATTATTTTCTGAATCTAATTAACCATTAAATGACTTTTAAAGAAGAAAAATCCTAAGACAGATGCCAATGTATAATAAACAGACTGCAAATAAAACTCCACGGATTACAAAAGAAAACGTTTTTCACTGTCAAATTAAAAACAAAAATTTCACAGATAATAAATTGTCGCTTATTGCACTTGCCGTACCGGCGTTTCACGTGAACTCACCTTCCTCTTGCGCGGAATGTTTGTTTATTTTAATTAATAGAATTAAAAAAATAGAATTACGCTAAATAGGTATTTAAAAACTTAAGTAGGCACGTGGATACTGCACTTATACAATAAAAAAACGATACGAGAAACAATAATTTGACTTCGTATGGTTTTCATTGCTGGGTGTACAAATGCAGACTGGCTGGAGGCCTTGACTCACGCCAGCATGACATCACCCGTTAAGGGGACACGCTGCGTGGATTGTGCGATTTCGCACACTTATCGACGCCCGTGGTTTCACTCGCAACTTTTTAAACACATTACGGTCCATATATTAGTAATTTATAGTTCTATACTACTGTGGCGTTTGTAGATAATAATAACAGTCTGCCTCTAGCCTTCGTTTTGGTTGGTATACCTAAAAGTAATATATGACAAGTGGTAAAATTAAACATTTTGTAGAACCGACTTTAATATAATAAAAGGAAAACATCAATGTAATCGAAGTCAATTAAATAAGCATCATTAAGGATAAATCAAAATCTACTGGTAAGATCTTGATCAAATTATTATATATGGGACCACACTAGAAGAACTAACTTTCAAATAAAAACAGAATCATCAAAATCGGTTCACCTAGAAAAAAGTGCTGAGGTAACACACATTTAAAAATACAAATCGAATTGAGTACCTCCTCCTCTTTGAAGTGGGTTAAAAAAGGTTATATAACCATCTTTTGCAGGCTGAAATTTTCCATTCCAGACATCACAGACTCATAAATCTCATCACAGACTCATAAAAGATTGAAAGGTGGATCGTCTCACACCACTCCGCGGCATATCAACTTTAATATAATTTGTTTTTCACTATAGCTGTCAAGTTTTGAAAGACTAAACACTATAGTGACTTTATAGCTCACCATTACAATATATAGGTCATTTTATTACAATATATAGGAGCAACAGGCAACAGCCTATAATGTATGGAGCAATATGTCCGCCTCATTGCTCCAGCGCGTAGTGGCTTCACATGAAATATTTTCAAAGACAAGCAGGTTTGCAGCCAGTATTTGCAGAGTACGTGCTATATCGGCACATAAAATTGCAGTTAACAATCAAATTGCAGCCGTCAGCTTTCGAACACGGTTACTCACCAACTATTTATTTCGAAAGGTGTTTTGTATAAAGTAAATTATTAAATACTCATAATACCAACTTTTACGAGAAGATATAAATAGAGTGAAAAACCACAGTAATCACGAGTGAATGGTTTTAAATATAACTGTTATTTGAAATTCAAGCACGGAACTAACCAAGTTCATTTTATAATGATCTAATTAATCTAAAATAACGGAAATATAGGTCATGGTATATTTTTAAATTAAAACATATGTAAGCAGCTTGAGTTTAATACTGTGCCGGCAATTAACTCATACATCTTTCAAGTGCTAATTCATACAGCCCACTCGGCGCTGAAGGAAAACTATGTGAGGAATTCGGCATGTTTGAGAAATTGAAAATAATTGGAGAAAGGATTTATTTAAGTGGTAGAGCCACGCTGCAGCTATATTATGGTTGTGGCACGAATTGGTCGGCTTGACCGAGAAAGGACCACGCTGTCACAGAATACCAGCGTAAAATAGCAGCTTAATACTATGTGTTTCGTATGGTGAGTGTAGAGAACCGGAGACGCTTTACTACTGGATAGGATATAGCATACCACTAAAGCCCTCAGGGGTGACAGCATATCTGTATTTTGATTTTGAATCAAGAATACGTGTAGATGTTTATGGGTCACCACTTGCCATTAGATGGACTGTGTGCCCATTTATCACCTATATTCTATAAAAAAAGGATTTGTAGTCTGTCAACACGCGCGATAACAACTGTCTCTATGCCTCTCAATGTTACTAAATTGTGATATGGTCTTTGTGCAGTATGTGAGTTTAATCCTACGTCAGTAGTTTTAAAAATTAAATCAATTGGGTTAAATTAAAAAATTAACTAATTGTTTTTAACTTTAATAACAATGTACAATTCGTAGTTTATTTACTAATTATACGTGGTAGAGCCACACTGCTGGTCTATTTTGGTTTTTGACTGCATTATAAATGGGTTGGCACAACGGGAAAGTAACGAAAGTAAAAGAGTAATCAGAATAGAAAAGTTTTTTCTCTACCGCTGAGAAATTTGATCTTAGTTCTCATCTGTATATATGTCGATATTTACAGCAAATGGTTATTCATGTTTTTGGCAGGTCGTAGGGGCTTTAGCCCGATTTCCGGTTTTCCGATTAAATTGGGTTTTGTAGAACGTTCCCTCTGTCACACACATCGCAGTCTGATTGACGATGCATCACCAATTGACAGGGACAGACAAAGGTGGTGACCCAAGCTTATTTTTTAATCAAACATTTCAATCTGCTACAGCCATCTGTCAGACGTCCTTTGAACCAGAAATGTCTAATTTTAAAAACTAATTTTAAGCATTATTTTCGAAACAATTTATAATTAGAAGTAGCTATGTTATTTGTTGCATGCTGCTAAATCGGGATTACATTCTTTAATTGTTTAAGCAGTTTTCTAAGCAACATTAAACACTTGAATTTTTCTTCAATGGCAACTGAAAGATTGAACAACTGAGCACACATCATGCCATCATATGATAAGTGCACAGACATCTACATCTAACCTCGATTAGGAATCAAAATACATATGGGTCGTCACCCCTGAGGAATAAGATGAAATACCTCGTTTCCAGTAAAATAGGGTCTCCGGTTCTCTACACTTCCCATACCAAATACAGTAGCGTTAAGCTGCTATTTTACGCTGGTATACTCTATCCATTCTACATGGCTCTACCACATAAATAAAAAGCTATTACAAACAATACTTAGCTCTACTTGTTCATATATATGAGCCGAGTACGCTTTCTCTCTCGGTGATCGAATTTACGAGATAAAACATTACTGTTTCATGCGCTCCCCGCTAACAGTACACAGTGTAGTTAAACGCATTAAAACCAAGTAAAAATAACTGTTAATATGGTTTTATTATATCTCAAGTTCACACATATAAGCAAAGGCTGTTTTTACTTTCGGGATACTATGTCCGCAGAATAATTACATAGATACTTCATTTTATATAGGCAGTTCAGGTTTCATAGACCAGTACCTGGGCAATCAAGCTGTTTTACATAGAAGGAAAGAAAGTACATAATATTCATATACATAAACCTTCATTGAGAAATTAACGTTGCCGATCGTGACGAAAAGGGGTCGCCCCACTCAGCACTCGACGTGACGCTGGCGGACCATGATCCATGACCGATGCTTTTCTGTGGGGTCCGTTTTGTCCCTTTCGAGTAATTCGAAGAGTCTATCTTATCAAGTAACTTATTTTTTAATCTTTATAATACTAAATTATTTCACGTAACGGCAAAGCCCCCGAAATGTCGGTAATTGGGAAAGGACAAAATAAATCATTATGATTATTAATTAAAAAATAAGTGAAATTAAACGTGATAAAATCCGTAAAAATAGTTATTCACGTAAATATATACTTTATATCTTAAAATAAAGAGGTATGTAAGGATCGTGACACTTGGCGATCTGTTCTCTCTGGCTACCCCGTTAGGGATTGTGCGTGAAGATAAGTAAGTAAGTAAGTATATCTTAAGAAATACAAGAGAGCATCTCCCAGTTTACTAACAAATTAAGTACTTAATTATATTGTTAAATTCAAATAGAAAATTATGAACGTGGTTTAATGAAACTTCATTCTGTTGATTGAACTCGATAATCGATACAATAGAGTTTGGTTTAGAAATTGCAGTATAATGTTCAGGAAACCAAATCAGATCAAGCGAAACTCGATAGCGCCTTAACTGGGTAACAATAGGTCAACACAAGTAGGGTGGCCAACTCTACGAAATGAACAGGGGAAAAATACGATTGGGATAAAAAATAGTGAATACTACATTATTATCAAAGTGTTCTTTTATCTTTCGAACTTAAACTATGCAAAACAAAAAGACTATTTCATTTCAACTGAAGGGATAGGTAAATGATGGGGATTTTTATTTTTTATGTATTTTTATATAATTAGAAAGCTAACTATGCAATTCCCAGCAAATTCAATATGTATAAACTAATTGTAAAGATTTTACTCAATAGATACCTAGCTAGGTGGGATAGTACTACATACTATAGATACTTTACTTAGTAGTTAATCGCTGGCTTAGAAGAAACGATACATTTAATAGGTTTAAAAATATACAAATAAACATATGTGCAGTTTACTACACGCGATAAATGTAAAACTTTATAATTTCTTATTATAAAAGAAATATTATAATTCATTTTAATATAAAACGTTGTATACTGTATTCCATCTCATTCTCTCGGGGCTAAAAGCTGTAAATTTACCAGTTTTTTAGAATCAGTTTTAAATCACAATGATTCTAAAAAAAGTTTTTACTTCAAAAAATACATTAAATAATAATAATTCTATAATTTTATTGGCCAGCAAGATAGACATATGTCAAACATGAGTGATTCGTTTGTTTGAGCTTATACAGTAAAAAAGTATTATTGGTTCATTCATCTGTTTCTGAATGTTCCGGTGAAACCAATCACAAACAATTGACGGAACCTTTTTAACTCGTGATTGGTGTAAATTGTGGATGAGTCGAAATCCGACCGAATCCCGAATGATCTGAATTAATTGTTTTTAGTGTAGGGTACTTACTGGAGCCCGAAACGATCCATTTGAATGATCGATCCGAATGTACCAGTACGCGTGACGAAATTTACTAGAATGATTCGGTCACGAGAAATGTATGATTGACACATGTCTACAGCAAGAATTCGAAATGAGACGTCCCGGCTTTGACGTAAAGATTGGTTAGTATTACGTAGGGAGCAACAACCGCACTAAATAGAAATCAGACAAAATGAACAAAAACGGTTACCGGACTATCCAATGGCCGCTTCGTTGCACTGGACGAACGACAATTGTGACGCCCACGCGGTGACATTAAAATGCATTTGACGTAAGAACGATAATATGAAGTAGCTGCAGTTTCGCACCATCTTATGACCTCTTTTACGTGGTAAGACATGCTGCAGATATATTATGGATTATAACATATAGATGTTCATAGCAGTTTAATTCTGCTGTGTTTTGTATGTTGAGTGTAGAGAACCCGAGACCCTTTTTACTGGAAATGAGGCATTCCATCTTAGTCCTCAGAGGCGACATCGAGGATAGGTGAAGATATCTATGGGCCACAATATCTACTTACCATCATGTGGACTGTGTGCTCATTTCTCACTCTTATACTATAAAAAAACTACTCGTTGTAAGGAATGCCTCTTTTAATAATCCTCATTAAATTCAGCAGAGCCACGCTTTTTTGACGTGAGGAAATCCTCATGGACGCCTTACGGTGGTTGCCTCAGAGCAAACAAAAAAAGGACCTTGGATCTCCGTTCGGGATGCATTCGGAGCCCTTCTATCTATTTGCATGACATGCCTTTTTCTATTTCTAGTAATTTTCTAGTTTTTTTTTTTTTACAATAGTAGAGTGACAAACGAGCTAATCGGCAGCCGCTTGATGAGAATGAATGAGCTTCTGCAAAAAACTTCAAATGAAGTTATTAAAAGTTTTGCAGCTATTGAGGACTAAGACGGAATCTCTCGCAACTTGTAATAATGCTGACTCTTATCCTTTCAAGTCAAACAGCACTATATGCGATGCTGTGTTTCCAAGAAGATACACAGAGATATAAAGAGTAAGGTAGAAAACGAGTCCTAAATCTGATGAAATATTTGACTTTCGAATGATAATGGTTAAACCATCTCGTGTATTCATTCATCATTCATAAAGGCCCATTAAGTGTACTGCTTAAAAAAGGGGCCTCCTCTATAGATTGCCACACAGGGAATATTTGCCATAGTTGCCAGTTGCCACGATTGGCAGGCGGATTGACAACCTTAGTATTTTATTATTATTATTATTATTTAATTATTATCTAGAAAATACTGCTGTCCATTTTCTGTTTCAGTTTTTTTATAGAATTAGGGTGACGAACGAGCACACAGTCTACCTGATGGTAAGTGGATGCTGTGCCCCATAGACATCTACATTTATCCTCGATTAAGAATCAAAATGCAGATGCATTGCTGACGACTAAGATGGAATGCCTAGATTCCAAAAAGGTTTTTTAAAAAGGGTCTCCGGTTCTCTACACTCAACCATACGAAACACAGCAGCATCAAGCTGCTATTTTACGCTGGCATTCTGTGAGAACGTGGTCCTTCCCGGTCGGGCCGACCCTTTCGTGCTACAACTATAATATAGCTGCAGCGTGGCTCTACCACTAAAGTTTCCCTCTGTCGCCCCTTACGACACTCACGGGATCACAGAATGACATGGGGTAGCGGATTTACAGCGCCACTACCCTGCATCTCGTATGTTAAGAATAAAAGGATAAAGTTAACTTGCGACCGAAATAGCCTTCGTAATGTTTCTGCAATGATTAATATTTAAAAATAAACTACCTAAATATAGGCATTCTGAGAAACTAAGCGATTCGAATTATCAGCGAGGAAGTTGATAAGGCCAGTGGTAACACTAAAGGGATTATAATTTTTAGATAATGACGTTGTGTCAGAGATAGTGTTTGTCATTTCTCTTGCTCACAGTGAATTTTAGAAATTATATACGTATCTGACGTATTGCACTTGATGATTTGTTGTATACAAGACATTAACATATTTATTTATCGAGTATGTATGCGATATATTAATAGTTTCCCTGTCTGCGAAACAGCCACAATAGTTAGACTATTGAAATGTTCATATATGATAAATGAGTTAAGGAAAGGGTTAAAGATGGTCCAGATTAAGAGTAGGTACCCTTAACCAACGAGCATGTATGCGTAGGTATAATAATAATGTCCTCCAGACTAATTTTCGGTCACGGCGACCTGCCACAACAGAGACTAGCCATCGGCGCAGGACAGGATTATAGTGCCCAAGTGTATGCGCAAGCACAGGCTGTGCACTCTGTTCCCTCACTCTTATAGTCCGATGGGACGGTAAACCGACACGACCGTAGAGAGATCAGGCGCAGGACCAACGGCTTTACGTGCTTTCCGAGGCACTGGGATGGAGCACCGCCAACTTCCTGACTCCGAGCAACTACTGAGAATTTCTTGACGAAAAAACTTAATAATAAATTTTTTGATCCGACCCGGGATTCGAACACAGGACTTCATTATCAGCAGTCGCACTACTACAACACGTGTTGGTATATGGATGTAAAGGAGTTATGATGTGAGAGAGGTTTGTCAGGATCGTGCCAAATGGAAGTCCGTAGTTTCTACCGTGTCTGGGTGACATACGTGAGAATTCATGTATGACCATGATTCAAGGGAACTAAAGTGTTTGAAATTTCATATTTATATATAAACCGTGCTACTTCCATTATTAGTTAATATTTGTTATTAAATTGTTTACGTTTTTAATTTATTATGTCTAATGCGATCTACGTTATCAGTGCTCTAAGAAGTCTGCTGTCTGTATTCATACTCAGAATGACAATCTTAACATCGTACAATTAGGCTATTCGTTGACTATTGGTAAATTTAGTACCTATCCACGTAAAACAGTTTAATTTGTTTTGACACAACTTTTTTGTTCAATGCTCACATCAGAACAGATCATCTTAACAACAGCAACAATAACAAGAAGTCATAACTCTCATTATGGATGCGCAATAAGATTTATTGTTTCAAATCAGAACTATTGACATCCAGCAGTCTTTAGTGGTACCATTACTTAGTACTCGATCATTTGTAGACTCTGCTCATCGACACAAATTTAGATATTTCCGGTTTGACTATTTTAGAAATGTTTACACCGGCATTTCCGTCGAATATTGTAAGTTTTAGTGCCCTCACTACTGTGTTCCGGTCTGAAGGATACAGAGAGTCATTACAAACACAGGCTGTGAGGCGTTCCATCTTAGTCCTCGGATGTGACAACACATCTGTAGCCGTCTTAGTTTGAAATAAATTGCAGGTGTCCATGGGCAGTAGCCACTTACAACCAGGCACTTCAATTTAACAATTAAAAATTAAAAATGTTGTACAACCGACTTCAATATAAATTAATGAAGCATTACTCGAAAACTAGTGCTCCGTAGTAGCTCCGTGGCGCAGTAGCTTAGCAATGAGTTATAGCGCTGTGGGCCGCGGGTTCGAATCCCGCACGGAACAAGTATTTGTATGGCTTACAAGTAATTGCTCCGGATCTGGATGTTTGTCCTTGTACAATTTATGTATGTAAACTGCCTTCACGATACAGGAGAAAATCCTAGTGTGGGGGTAATGTTTTTTTTAATTATCGGTCAGACCTTGACCAAATTTATATGGGACCACATAAGAAGCACCAGTTTTCAAATAAAAAAAGAATCATCAAAATCGGTTCATCTAGAAAAAAATGAGGTAACAACTTAACACACATAAAAAAGAATATAGAGTCGAATTGAATACCTCCTCCTTGCGAAGTCGGTAGAAAAAAAAGCATTTCCTACGGATTAGGGCGATGGTGTTTCTTATGCAATAATTATGAACAATGAGGAGTAAACTCCTTAAAGTAAGATGAAGCATTATATAATTTAAAATTTTAATTGTCATTAATATTCAAAACGAGCTGCGCTCCGCACGGTTGCCCGACACACTGTATGAAAAAGAAATAATTTTTAAGCCAATTAGGGCTAATAATCTTTAGCTCACAAGATGTCGCTAGTTTACACTGAAGTGAAGTTTCTTTATTACACAATGTCATTTAATTAAGAAATTAGACCTACATAAAAGTTTATCAATTTCTAGAGTATTTAATGTACTAAATAATGCCTCATTGGTTTGCTGTTTAATTTTTTTTTAATATCACAGAAAGGAACATCAACTTTTATATTTTTTGAACAAATTAACTTCCCCGCTATAAAATTTGTCGAATATAACACCTCATTTTTATGTGGTGCCGCCCTGGTGGCAGAAAAAGCCGTGAATGCCCTCATTGCAGCCCAATTTTTATTAAACGGTAATTCCACTTGGAATTTCGTCAGTATAGTGACGGCGTTTTATGCGTATAAATTGCTAGTACACAGAAATAGCCATACTTGGTAGTCACACTACAGCTATGTTATGGTTGTAGCACGAATGGGTCGGCTCGACCGGCGAAGGATCACGCTCTCACAGAATACCAGCGTGAAATAGCAGCATAAAGCTGCTGTTTCGTATGATGACAGAGAAGCGACGATTCTTTTGACTGATAACGAGACATTCCATCCTAGTTCTCAGGGATGCCGTTGAGTCATCGAGTATAGATGATGTCTGGTCGTGGTAGATCCATGTTGCACCTATGTTATAATTGTAGCACAAATGGGTCGGCTCGACCGGGGAAGGACCACGCTCTCACAGAATACCAGCGTGAAATAGTGGCGTGGCGTGGACTGTTTACCCATTGGTCACCCCTTTTTCTATAAAACAAATTCTAGAGCCGAAATATATCTTTAAACTATTTTTAGGTGCATTGCTTATGCATACCGGTGGTTTGTGGGGCCCTAGAAATACTTATTCAAAAAATAATTAAACAGTCTAAAAAAATGAAGGTTATGTAACTTTACGTGTAAAAATACCAAAAATTACTAAGTCAGAAATATAAATAAAAAAACTTACCTCTAAATCGTTTCTGGCATGGTTGAGCTTCTCCAGGTACATTCGCAAGGCGTCCACCGATGTGACCGTCTCATCCTGGATATCATTCTTGTCCAGAATGGCCTTGATCTTCTCCACCAGTTGGCAGAAGTCTTTCCAGATTTCTAAGTCTTGTTCCAGTTGCGCTTGGCGTGACTTGGCCGAATTCAGTGTGTTCTTCAGAAGTTGGTTGTGTTTCTGATGGTCTTTGGACAACTCTTCCTGTTCAGAGGCAGTGAGAGATGGCCATATCTTGTCAACAATATCCTGCATTTTCTTTCCGACCAAATCTTTCATCTCCGGTTCGGAGGTATTGAAAAATGACTTGTGTTCTTCCAAATCTGCCTCGATGTTTTCAAAATCTGTGCCGTTTTTACCCATGTCCAGTCTAATTCCAGCCTCGTTCACCCAAATGTTCAACTTCTCGACCATTTGGATATACTGCTGCCTGTACTTCTTGTTGTCTTTTAAGTGTTTTTCTCTGTTAGCTAATTCGTCTGGTAGTGATGTCTTCAGCGAGTTACCCTCCGATACCATTTCGAGAAGAGAACCAGGTACACCATCATCAGCTTTTATGATGTCAGAGATCTTTGTGAATTTGTCCAAATACGACTGTACATTCTTGGCTAGAGTGGCGTGTTCGATTAGCTTCTTGTCGACGCTAGCGACGTCTCTGTTTAATAGCGGCCGTGAGTGCACTGCGGCCTCGTTGTCATGTAGCCATTGTAATATTTCCGCCAGATCAGCTGCAAGTTTCTTGTGCTCTGCGGCGGCCCTTTCATGTTCCTGCCTCTTTGATTCTACAGTTCTTCTCAAGGTTAGGAGTTGTTGCTTCAGGGACTGCAGAAGCTCAGTGATGTTGTTTCTATCGATGACAGTTCCTTCCGCTGCGATTTGCTGACCCTTGTCCGTAGCAGTCGCTAGAAGTGCTTCGCATCCTTGGATCTTAACAATGATGTCGTCATAGCGCTTGATCTTGTCTTCTAAAGAGTCGTTAGACCTTTCGATTTCGGCGGTAACGTCTGTATATTTAGCAATGAATTCTTCAATTTCCTTAACGAGGGTGAAGAATTGCTCACGAAGGAGCAGAAGCTGTTTCAGTTTCGAAATCTGATCTTCTATGGTGCTTATTAGGTCATCCTGTTGAGAGAGTATATCTTGAAGATCATGTAGGTTTCCCCCTTGCAGTTCATTCAACATGGACTTATTCTTCTTAAGATCAGCAAGAATGGATTCGTAAGCTTGAATGATGGGTTGAACATCCTCAACTTTACTGCCTATAGGTTTGTTTAGAGCTTTAAGTTTGTTCTGGATTTCATTAAGGAACTCTAGAGCGGCTGCAATCTTAGCCGCTGCATCTTTGTATTCTTTAATGTGTTTAATTAAGATATTCTTTTTGTCATTTATAATAGCGTTAATTCTAGCGAATTTGTCAGAAAGAACATTGACTTGTTCTTTGAGTTGCAGTTTGTTGGAGTCTGATAAGGTTTCCATGATGTCCTTTGATTTGTCTTTAATTTTGATGATATTCTTCTCCATATCCTCGGCTTCTTTGCTAAGTTTTTCGAACTTGGCCAACTGTTCTTCCAAGAGTTGTAGACTTGTTGTTCGCAGTTCAGGAGTAGCCGCGACTTCAGCTTCATTCAGCCAGCCCTGGCATTTTGCAACATCGTTTTCAAATTCATTCCTACCTTGAAGCAACTTATTCAAAGCCGTCAGTTTGTCATCTATGTCTACTTTAGCAGACGTGTAAGATTTATTTAGACCTTCCAGTAGGGTTTGTAATTTTGCACGATCTTCTGGGGAGCAATCTTTGGAGACAGCATTTCCTTGACGTATAACCTCGGAAAGTGTATCGGTATTGAAATCCGATAATTCACTTTGGTGTTTCTTGTGAACAGCGATTTCCTTTTCAACCTTAGCTACTTCTAATGGAACAGGGCCTCCGAGTTTCTTAATTTCAGCTAATTTAGATTTGAGCCAATTCTTGGCCTTTTCAACATCGTTTTCTAACTTCTTTCTAACTTCAGCACATCCACTTAATCTTTCGATCTCTTGTTTGATAAGAGAAGCCAGTTGTTTTTGTTTTGAAGAAAGTTCTGACAATTCTGACTCTAATTGCATTTGTTCGGAAGGTTCAAGCTCAGCTTGGATGTTGCTTACTTTCTTTTCCAGAGAGTCAATGACGGTCTTCTTTCCGTCAGTTTCCTTCAAGAGATTAGCTATCTTCTTCTGTCTCTCTTTGACTGATTTGCTTTCATAGCCAAGTGGCTCTGGGTGAAGAATATTGTCGATCTCCTTTTGCAACCATTCATTTTGAGCATTGACCTCGCTCTTAGTTCCATCGATAGCTTTGTAGGTGATTTCAAGCATCTGCAGCTTGCGCTGGATCCGTTTCGCAATATCATTATATCTTCTTTCGACCGACTTCATCTGAAACAAAATTATCATTATTAAGCAAATATGTTTATTCCATTGAACGTAATTGACGAAAGAACTAAAGTTACTGAGATAATTAACAAAAAAGTGCCCGAATTAGCAGTACGCTAGCTTTACTATTAACTCAAAGGAATAATATCCGATAAAAAATACACAGGAAAAACTTTTTTAAATGAGCTAGATGGGTTCTTGAAAGACGACTTTGAAGATGTTTGGGTAAATATAGTTGACACTTAATGTCATTATAACCAATGTGAACTAAAGATTTATCAATTTTTATAAAGAGATTTTACAAAATTTTTATTTAGACCTGCCAATATTTCCTGACATTTTCCTAAATAATTTAAGTAAAATGATTACTGTCAAAATACTTACTTGTTCTTCTACTTGTTGAGACTCCAAATTACTAACAATGTTGATCACCTGCGTTCCAACAGCCTTGATGTTATCAACCTTATCTTTTCCAGCTTGACCAAACTCGGCTGAAAGCTCTTTCAATGCGCTTAGTTTTTGAGGGCATGGTAGACCAGAGCCTTTGTCTGCAAGACACATTTTCTTCAAAACCGAATCAAACCAGTCGTGGATTTCCTGGCACTTGTGGCGGAAGTCGTCAATGATGCCTTGGTTAGACTTTTCTCTTTCTATTGCTTGAAGTATTGTCCTCTCAAGGTTGTCCAGTTCTTCTTCAAGGTTTATTTCATCCTCTAGCCCTGTGAATAAGTTTCTTTCGTTACTTTTGTAAGACTGCAGAATTTAATTGCTATTTACATACGATACGATAGTAATAAGCACACCTAATAATCCTCATAGTCGTCTTTTCTTATTATATTTTAACCCACCCATCGAAGCCTCTGATAGTCCACAGCTGAATATAGGCCTCCCCTTATATTGCCTCAGGATATTTTTTACAGTTTTTTTTTCTATTGGTCATTAGGAAGACGCAGCTACCCTTTTCACGGTTTGTTTTCCTTAGTCGTCTTTTACGACACTGTTGGGAAGATATGGTGTCGTAGAAATTCTTACATGGCCATTACACGGACAGATAGGTTAGATGAAGTATAATATATTTTTTTACCATTTATTATAATAAAATTAAATAATAGAATGTAATAAAATTAAATTTCATATAGAGAAGATGGCTGGGTGCTACCGTCTGCTTGGGATCCTATAATAAATAAAATTAAATCCCAACCCAAGCATACAACTGCAAGACTTCAAGATACCATAAATTCATACTGTGTAGATCAGAACAAAAGTTAAATTTTAATCTATGGTAACCGCGGTTAACTATGACATCTGGACGTTGAACATCTCAGTCCTGCCCGTGACCATGAGTGCTGTAAAGCGTTCGAAACGTCGGGTATTTAAAAAGTTAAATATACGCGATAAATTCCGTAAAATCTAGTATTATTTCAAAATTAAATAGCGTTTGATATCGTCATATATAATATAGACGCAATGACCCTATTTTATAATAAATGTCAAAAAATACAAAACGTTTTCAATTTAAAATAGAATGTTGTAAGTTTTGTAAATAACCTAAATGATATTGTATGTTTATGAAAATCATCTGAAGAGATATCAGGCGAGCTTTGTTCCAATGTTCATTCGTGAACATGTTCCTGGCGATCAGCCAAACGAAGCACGTTAGCAAAGTTGGAAATGTTTCATTAATCCAAATTAGTTTAACTATATTCAGTTTATATGCGTATGGTATTTGGGGATACAATTTATATTATAAACACTTGACAGTCAAGTTGCTTAAACGTTTATAATAAGAAATTAACGGTTTTCCAAATCTTCTTCCTGCCTGTATCCTAAGTAATTTGGGGTTGGCATCATACTACGTATTTTACTTCCATTCTCCTGTACCAACCGTCGTCTCATCACTGACTTCTTTATTAAGCATATCAATTTTACACAGTTCAATTATCTTTTTTTAGATTGCTCTACACTCTTATATCCATCCTCTTTTATATCCAACATTCTTCCTTTTACATGAAGTCTTGTCAAAATGTATCTTATTCTATCATCACATGTAACTTGCGGTGCATATAAACTTAATAATTTTAAAACTACATCGCTTATCAAAAGCTTATACCAAAATTACTCTATCATTGTTCCTTTTATTTTCGTTACACATATCTTTGGTGATAAGGTTTTTTTTTTCAAGGAATGATTATTAGAATATCATTTCTTAGAATGATTCGTTTGTCACATAAAGTTTCATTAAACAAAGTAATGTTAGAGTAATTTAGTACAAAAAATAAACTTATACTTTTACTACATAAGTAATTTTATACTGTCATATAAGGAAAAGGATTGGTAATTAATTGTTACCTTCTGTAGGAATTTCAGTTAGCAGCCGATTCCTCTTTTCAGCCAGGGAAGCCAAAGCATCATTCATAGCAGCCATATCATATTTAGCCGCTTCGGGTCGCAGTTTCGATGGATTTGAGAGCCAATCATGGGCTAAAGCTTTGTGAACGTTGATCCATTCTTGGATTTCCAGCACTTGTTTCATGGCGTCTTCCATTCCCTGGACAGCATCTCCGAGGGTTTCAAGATGACTTTGTACCTAAAGAGAATTTGTATGTTAGAAATTGCTGGTTGGAGATGGGCTTAATGTGGGTGATTTTAATAAAGCATCGATTTAGTGTTTATGCTACATAATATGTAGAGTAATTTCAAAAAGCTTGAAGTAGTGCGTAACGAAGTAATACCCAACCTAACCTATTTTAAATATAAATTTGATTTAGGGGAACGTTACGATTTTTAGTTTAACAATCTTGGTGAAATCATTTATTTAATTAACTTACGAAGTAAATATGGAACACTTCAGCTATCATATGTTTAAACAATAACAGTATTTATAGAAACACTTAAACAAAAACTTAATTTGTTAATTAAAAACCTGAATGTAAGAATATAAAGTTCGATTAAAGAAGCAAAATTAAAATTAATACCATAAAATAAAGTTATAAAAAAATGGTTTTTAAATTTTTGTTTAGGGCAAAAATTACATAGTTACATTTAATAACATAACATAACACACCCACCCAGAGGACCCCCACTCCAATATACTCTTCAAATTGACGTAACCCTGTCCCAAATAATATATATGATGGCCTTTTTGAAAAGTTTATTATATTTAAGTATAACGAGTAATATGTACCTATTCTTTTCCTAATAGTTGTTTCTTCGTGTGTAGACGTGCTGATAATGATGTAATACGAACTATTATTTTAATTAGGGATATTATTTCAGAGTGGTAAACTAAATTTAAAAAGCTTGTGCTTCTTTATTATTTCACACAAATTTTTGTCTTAAATATGTATTTATATATGATTGAACATATCCTTTATAAACAACGTTTTTGACAGTCACAAATATGAGGTGTGTTTCTTTCTTGATTATTTTTTAAAACGACTGTAACGACTCATAACAAATTCAAATTAAGACAACACACAAGGAAACTTCATTCATTCTAACCCAACCCCACGCTATAATTTAAGTAGGTAGGTAGGGACTAAGTTCTCAGCACTCTGTGGATCCACGTGTAGCGTGCAAAAGCCTTACCTTACGCTCGAAAGTGGTCAGTTTCTCGCTGAATTCGGGCGCTTCGAGGCTCTTAAGCAACACATCAACTCGTGGCGCCGCGCCCAAGTCGCTCAAACGTTTCTAAGGACAGACAGCATGCTCACAGCAACGCAACAAACAACGCCGTGCGTGTTAGTACGCGTAGTAATGTGCGGCAGAAATTTATAATTGAAGGATTAGGTTGTTTTTGATACATGATTGAAACGACTTACATACTTACGTTCAACTTGATAACGGCAAAGTACAGGAGAGTTACGATACACATGTCTTTAATTTAATGATATCAGGCAAGTGATTCATCTGTACATATCGCATGTCAAAATAATTTTACCTTCTAAACTTAAGACAGCGAAATCAATAGGCATTTTAACATCATTTCATATCAGTTAAAATAAGACACACCTTTTGAGTTACTTTTATTCCAGAACGATCGATGTCAGAATCAAAGAGAATGGAAATAAATTTGCCCATAATAATTTTAAATTTTAAAAAAGATGTTTCCAAAGTAATGATAATAAATTTTCTAAAAATTAATAAACTCTAATCCAAATAAACTACTTTCTGCCTCACATAAACTGATAGTATCGCCACGTATCACGGTGTATTAAAAGGTGAAAGTCAAGGTATCAAAACACAGGTGCACGTGTTTAAACAAACAATCTTTGGTGATTCACGCTCTATTATGCTATATCAATAAATTCTTAATAAAAAATTGAGTTGAGCCAAACTTACTTTTCTTTAATACAATTTAAATCTATTTCTTTCACCGAAAACTTACAAAAACATGGTGTTATTAAACTGAAAAAGTACATTAAATTTGTTGAGAAGCAAGACACAAGAACTTCATCATTTTCAAATTTAAATTCCATTTTATCGCTTTTGCTAAATGAAATAATTGACTAATAATTATTAATTGAGTAGTAATTATTAAATCAAATATAAAAAGCTCAACTCAACCTTGATAATCTCTAGCAAATTAAACAGAATTAAATGTGCGTTGATAATCAAGTGTTTTCTCCTCTGCTTCATTTTGTAAAGATGTCAAATAATACCAGGTGCAAAAATACACATTGCCAACGACAAAGCCTGTACAATTTTTACATCCTATCTACTCTATTGTCTACCTACCACTGCCTCAGACTATTTGTGTAAATATATCAGAAAATACCTTACTTTTAAAGTTATACTAGCTCGTTGGTTCTGTTCTTTTTCGGACCTGGCAAACTTAAGCATATAAACAGCAAACAAATTTATTTTAGATGATTGGTATAGCAATAAATTAAATTGTAAAACATTATCCTACTATATTTAGTTTAACTGCTGTATAATATTTCTATATTACTAACAGACAAAGAAATATAATTATTGATAACTTTAAAATATTTTAATATGCTATTTATTGCCATTGTCATCAATCAATGTTGACAACATTAACAGACAGGTACTTTGCGCTAATATGAAATATTAGCAAACATTTGGAAATTTTATCAAAAATATAAATTAGTTGATAACAAAATATTTTAATAACTTAAAAATTATATCTTTGGTGAAGCTTTTAAATCGATTAAAAGAGAAAAACACAAGCAAGGTTATAATTAAAGCAAAAACACAAACACAATTCAAAACATCATGCTTTATAGAGGAGGGGAGGTACGGACTCTAAACTCCAATATTGGCTGTATCTTTTGAGATTTCTTGTATTGTGTTTTATGAAAATATTATAAATATTGTTTTGATAGGACCAGGTGAGAAGTATTTGCTATTTGTACGTGAACTGCTGCAGGTCTGATGATGAAGCAGAACATTATTTTTTGTAACTCTGCGAAGGCTCATACTTAGAAGACGGGGTTTTGGCTTTTTTTTTTTGATAGTGTTTGGTGAGTAGCTTCTGTAGAAAAACATCGTCGGAAACTATGTGGAATATAGTTTTCTGTAGCGTTAACGATCGTAAAATATCGTCTTGTATCTCCTCTCCCTGTTGTTTACGTGTGTGTGTGGTGTGTGAACTGTGTGCGATAAGATAGAATAGATCAACATAGAGGAGTACAGTTTTTCGTAGCGTTAACGGTTGTATCCTGTACGTACGTCTCCCCTACCCTTCCACCTCTGTAGTTTACGAGTGCGTGCGGGTGTGTGAGCGCCTGGTTGATAAGCTCCTCAAAGCTGTTACTCATGTGTGTATGTGTGCGAGCTGCTGCTTGCGCACCCGCTCGATGCAGTTCCCCAGACTGGTAATGTGTGTGTGTTGGTTGATGAGCTTGCGGGTGTTAGTGATGTGTGTGTGTGCAGTGTGTTTGTGTGTGCGTGTGCGTGTGGGCGCGTACCTGATCGATGAGGTCTTCGAGGCGCGCGCGCACGAGCAGCTCGCGCGGCGGCACGGGCAGCGGCGCGGAGTCGGCGGGCGACGCGGGCCGCGACACGGACGCCGCGGCCGCCGAGCACGCAGCCACCGCTGCCGACAGCCGCGCCTTCTCCGTCTGCAGCCGGTTATGCAGCGCCTGCACCGCCACACCAAGACACAACAACGTCAATACGGCTACTAGTCTCCAAACACTTCTATGTATTTTTTTATAGGATAGACCACCCAGGAGTCCTGACTTGACTTCAATAGACTTCTTTTTATAGGAGGGGGGGGGGGCAAACGAGCGTACGATTCACCTGATGTTAAGTGACTACCGCCGTCCATGAACAACTGCAACACCAGGGAAATTGCAAGTGCGTTGCCGGCCTTTTAGAAAGGAGTAACCTCTTTTCTTAAAGGTCCCTAAGTCGTACGGTCGGGAAAAATCGCCGGAGGTAAACTATTCCAGAGAGAGTACGTACGCGGAAGAAAACTCCTAGTGAAACATACAGTGATAGACCGCCAAGCATCCAGATGGTGTGGATGGTATCGGGAGTTTTGCCGCGATGTGGTTCATGAAATTTGGCGGCAGGGTTTAATCCAAACAATTCTTCAGAACACTCCATATAATAGATGCGAAAGAAAATACAAAGGGATGCAACTCCTCTTCGCAGCGCCAGTGAATCTAGCCGATCGGAAAGTACTCGGTCGTCGACGATTTGAGCCGCTCTGCGCTGGATGCAATCAATTGGAAGGAGCTGGCACTGGGGAGCCCCAGCCCAGAGATGGGAACAGTATTCCATGTGTGGCCGAACCTGCGCCTAGTAAAGTTGCAGGCGGTGTACTACTGAATGAAATACTGTCCCGCTCTGCTTAGCACGCCAAGCTTTTTAGTGGCCAATTTGACCTTCTCTTCCAAGTGACCACGAAACTGCACGTCACTCGATATGTCGACGCCGAGGATTGTGATACTGACTGAGGCAACAAGGGGAGTGCCTTGAAACTGAAGAGTTAGGGTTTCTTTTTAGCGGCAAACGCGCAAACTTGTGTCTTCTGAGGATTAAACTGGACAAGACTGAGTCGTCCCCAATCCGAGACTTTGTTCAGCAAAGATTCGACTTCAGACATTTACGAACCAAGCCCTGTGTAAACCGTACATTCGGCATGGAGCACTCACACCGTGGGATGGTCTGCGGTGTGCTTCCCCCGTCATAGAGTGTCGAGTTAGACGCAAAGAAAGAGCCTAGAAGAACGGCTTTGTCCAGTGGACATGGGCCAGTGAGTCGTCCTCACTGTGCAGAGATAGAAGAGATGGCTGACAGAAATTCCTTTGGACAGCTTTGGCGAGAGATCAGAATGCACGGGTTCCAGAAGAAAGGCGAACTAGTTTTTCGCCAATTCTGCCGCTGTGCTCTGATTTTTCCTTGGAAATGACTCTTTTGAATAACCTGGAGGCGGAATTGTACTTCCTTTTTAGGGCGCTTGTGTTTACATCCCGGAACGTTGATGCGTCAGCCCAGGCCCGGTAGCAATCCTGCTTATAGCATGATGCTATTTTACAGGAGCGACTAAGCCATTGCTGAGATCTGCCTCCGACGGGCACCACAGAGAAAGGAATAAAAATTCCACACCCTGAAGTACCAAATCAGCGACAGAATCAGCAACAACATTGGGATCGCCCGGCGAGAAGCAAAGCACCCAAGGGTAGGATTCAAAGAAAGACCGCATCCTACCCCAATCGGCCGACCTATAGTGCCAAACACAAAGATTTCCGCAAAGTAACGGCTGATTCTATCAATAGTTCTTTGCTATTTCACGCTGCGAATATACATTGAAATCTTGAAGGCCATGCCGCAGTCAAAATTTCCATGTATGCTACTAGTGTACAGTAGTGCGAGTTATCTAGTAGTGCAACCGCTGATTTACCTGTACTAGTCCGAGGCCTATACCCAGCAGTGAACTGTTACGGGGTGGTAAATTAGAAAATATGGTAAACGCAAAACTCATCAACTTACCCTTGCTCTGTCCAACAAATCGCGGCCATGAGACAGTCCATCGACCGGAACGTCGAGCTCGGTAATGGCTGGCTCACACTCGTCTAGATTATTCAATATACTCTCCAAAGTATCTTCGTATTCCTTAAACTTAGCAAGACCCTCTCTGAGGCGCCTTTCGATTTGTAGCGCAGTCGCCAAAAGACTCTTGTGGCTATCATTGACATTCTTCAGCTGTTTGCCGACAGTGTCACGGATGGACGGCGTGGTACCCTCGTAACGCTCGATTTGAGCACGACCCTTAGCTTCCAAAACGTCTAGTGTGGATCGGTACTTCTGTATATCATCCAGTAACACTGCATGTTGAGCCAACTGTTCCTCTGTCTGCTCCCTATTGGCAATGTAAAGCGAATTGTGAGCCATGAGCTGAAATGAGACTTGCAAGAGCCATTTCTCCGTATCTTGCAACGATTGGTGGTACTGATTGTAATCTTTGATTTCGTTCTCTAGTTCTGCTTTCTTTGCACTGCATTTGGCTCTTAAGGCGTTGCGTTTCTTTTCGATGTCCGTCACTGATTCTTTAACGGCTGGTTTCCTTGCCCATGCGCTAAGCTCGGCAGCCTCGTCTTTAAGCCTGTCCATTTCTGGCTTCTTGTTATCGATTTCATCTTCAATGTGTTTGTACTTTTCGAGCAATGTCTTCATCTCGCCTAATTCTCCACCCGTTGCAGGCACTTTATCAAGGTTCTGTTCAGTGTCGTTGAGCCATTGGTTGAGTTTGTTCTTAGATTCTTCGAAGTCTTCCCATTTGCCGATTGCTGCTTTCAATTGAGCAGTTATAGAGTTTAGATCGATTTTCAGCTGATCCCAGCTTTCTTGAAGAATCTGGACGTCGCTGCGCAAACTGTCCTGTTCCTCAGGTGGAGTGTTGTTAAGGGCTTTCTTAAACGCCTCTTGTAAGACGACTAGTAGATGGTGGCCCTCCGTCATTCTGTTACTAACGAGCTTAACAGTTTCGAGCTTGTCCTTGGTGGTTTCAATGTCACCAACTCCTATTGAATCTTGTACTGTACCATGAGCTGTCTCCAACCATTGCTGCAATTCTTCCTTGGCTTTGATAAATTCAGTATGATCTGATAAATTCTTCTCACCATTGGAAACTAAGCTCTGTATCTTCGTTAATAAGGATGTATATTCAGTTTGTAGATTTACAGTTTTGTCGCGGACCCAGGCGCAAGCGCTGAGTTCCATAAGGTTTTCGCATCTGTCATTAAGTTCTTCTAAAACGTGTTTGTTTGCAAGCGCCTGAGCAAGTAAGTCCTAAAAGGAAACATTAAGTTTAATACAGACCTAACAACAACACAGAATTTAACTCTTTTCAAAGATATTTGATTTTGTGATTGCCAAATATATTTAATTTTACGATATCCAAAAAATTTTCATTTTCAATTGGCAAAGATGTCTAATTTTGCGATTATAAAAGATTTTTAATTTTGCTATTCTCAAAGAAATTTAAGTTTGCGATTGCCAAAGATGTTTAATTCTGCAATTGCCAAAGATATTTAAATAAATGAAGAATTAAAAATTAAAAATAATATATTTTCTGGATATTTTCGATTTCTGGACATTTAAATTTCAATTAATTTCTTAATATTTAAATTCAAGGAATCCAAAAATAACCACACCAACTTCATATAAATACTTACGCGGCACTTATCCAGATATTCAGGAGTGATCTTATCAACCTTTTGGACTGCACTTAACTTTCCATCGAAATCTTTGACCCACTTGCTCATCTTCTCCGACGTCTCTAAGAAGTCTGACCAAGCAGAGAGGCATTTCTCTAACAACTTCTTGGTGTCCTTGCAAATGTGCTGCAAGTTCTCCCACTCTATCTTCAACTGTTTGATCTCCTGGTTAATGTTGTCTTTGCCTTCATTTCCAGTCGTTTCTAACACAGCTTCACTCAGCTGTATTGCCTTTTTAAGCAATGCTTCGCCTTTTGGCAAAGATTCAATGATTTTGTTGACATTTATCAGTTTCTTCTGCACTTCTTGCTTCTCCCCATGAGAGTCGGAACATTGTTGGATTTCGATCTTACAGTTGCGTATCCAGTCGTAGAAGCTGTCATAGGATTCTTTGTATTGTATGTGGGAATTCACGTAGTCTTCCACTTTCTGAGAAGGGAAAAAAACAAATTATAATATTTTTAAACAATACATTATACAGCTAATAAATAACTTGGCAATATCTGCCATTTCTAAGTTCATTACAATCTGTTGCATATCTGTTTGCTTCATTAAATCTAAATGAACAAGCAATATTCCCCGTTACACAACACACAATAATGTTTAATTTAATCTAAAGCGATAAAATATAAAATAAATATCGCAAGGCCGTAATCACCCGTGTGGACTCTGGACCCCTTCATAAAAAGTACGAGTAACAATTCATTTCCGAAATATGTAACACTTACACCAATCATCTCACTGACAGTCTTCTTGATGTCTTCATACCTCTTCAAGGTGTCTTCGATGTCCTTGGATTTCAACGATGCATCCTCTTGAAGCTTTTCATTGAGCTTATTGACAAGGTCTTTGTGGGAGTCGATATCTCTGTTGAAGGTCCTGAATTTCTCCAACTTGGCCTTCTTTTCCGACAGGTCATTGAGAAGTGAGTCATCTGATTGTATCTTCTGGTCTATGTCATCAAGCCATTCAACCAGGAGTTTGTGAATCTGAAATAAAAGACATTGATTATCATCATCATCAGCATATCTAAGCATTAAAAAGTAAAGTTACGGCATACATACGTGCCAAAGCCGGGCACAAACTTTCCCACCCTATACGATCCCGTGGCTGTGGTAAGAGGCGACAGAAGTAAGCTAAAACTGGAAATGGACAGTAGCACCATCCGTCATCAGGAATGGAAAATTAAAAAAAAAAACGGTTTTTCTATTCTTCTATCACATCCTGCCAAGCGTGTCAACTATGGAAAATTCCTCCTTATGAGGCAGTGTAATGCGGAGGCATATGTTGAGCAGTCGTCTTTTGACAGGCGGTAACAAATGAATGAATGGTTGAATGAGTGAACGTTTTAAAAAAATCTCAGTATGCAAAGACGAATATGTGTTTCTAATTTCTATAATAAACATGCAAATCATCCTACCTTAGAAATATCATCAAACTGTGAGGCTCTGCTCGTCAACTTATTACGCACGTCCTGCAAGTCGGCGATTAGCTTATCGAATTCCTGTTTCAAATTATCCGTGTCTTCTTGTATTTTCGCTGCGCCGGCCTGCTCCGTGTTCATTGTCACCTTCTCCTTGAGTTCCAGAAGGTATCTCAACTTGTTCTGGCCCTGTTCCAGAGACTGGCGGAGAAGCTTCACCGTGTTGAGTTTATTGTTGACTTCTTGGAGGTTGTTCGGTATGTCAGCGCACTGGTTGAGCTTCTCACGAGTCCTGTCCAGCCAGTCTTGGCATTCTCCGTAGAGAGCGTTGTGTTGCTGGTGTTCCTGCAATAATTGGCGCTCATTTAATATCATATTTTAAGCCCCAATTGGGTTTTTGTTTATATTAAAATAAAGTGTAATTAATTAAAACATTATTTTTTTAAATGTTACTAAACACTATGATTTACTCCTGTATTGTTGAGGCAGTTTACATACATAAATTGTACTAGGACAAACATCCCGACACAATTACTTGTAGGCCGTTCAAATACTTATTCCGTACGGAATTCGAACCTGCGGGCTTCAACGCAACTCATTGCTAAGCCACTGCGCCACTGAGCCGTCATTTTAATTTTAATTTTACCCAAATTATTTTTTTTTAATATAATAAGTATGACAAACAAGCACTCAGTCTATCTGGTGGTAAGTGGATGCTGTGGCCATACATTTATCCTCAATTAAGAATTAAAATGGAGACGCGTCGTCATCCCTGAGGACTAAGATGGAATGCCTCATTTCCAGTAAAAAGGGTCACCGGTTAACTGCTATTTTACGCTTTTATTCTGTGAGAGCGTGTTCTTACCCAGGTCAAGTCAACCCATTCGTGCTATATATATATAGTACCTGTGTAGCACAGTTCAAATGTACTAAATAAACGGATAAGTCTTACCTGGTAATGAAGTTCAAGTCGCTTCATGACCTCCTTAGCCAAAGACAACAAGGCGTTGTATTTTGTAGTTAGCTGGGTGATACCATTAGAGATCCTTGTGTCCGCACAGGTTTCTAGAAGTGTCTGCGCTCGCATGTTTAGTTTGTCTAAGTCAGCTTGCCAGTCGAATAAGGTTTGAAGGTGGCCCTGGGTTGTGCAAGACAAAATTATTTTATTTATTTACACTAAAGTGATCAAGCAGGCGTGTTTAGTTACTATCCAAAAGGTTAAATAAAGGTTAAGTTTTACTGGGTGTGATGTTAAAAAAATTTATCTCAATAGAATTTGTAATGTTCAATTAGCCCAAAATAGAATTAATCAGTTTTTCAAATACTTTTTGATATTGTTTATATCATTTGCCAACATAGTTAATATTTAACTAAAACCGACACACCATCTGATAGTGATATCATTCTAGATATTGAACAAGCTAGTTTAAAAAATATTTTTACAAAACAAAGTCATAATTACGGAAAGCAAACATTATATATAGTAACGTATTAACACCACATAAAGAATTTATAAACATCACGATAAAAAACCGAAGCAAAATTAAAAAATAAAAATATATTAGAACACTAGAATATTTACACACCTGGAACTCTTCAAGAACAACTTTCTTCTGCTCCAGATTATTCTGCAACTTGTTAAAAGATTGCACGAGTTTCTCAGTCTTAGACAACCAATCCAAGGCTTCCTTATATTGCTCTTCATATTCTGTCCACTTCACGATACCTCCTTCGATTAATGCTTTAGTATTGTTCAATTGTTCCCTAACAGTTAAAAAAATTAATAAGATCATTTTTTAATGTGTAAATTAATACTTACTTTCAAGAAGGAATGTTAAAATAAACAGAAAAAGTGAGACTATTAATACAGACTTTCCAACAAAAGTATTAACAAGACCAATTTACGACCTTGCTCCCCGTCAAAACTGTGAAATATTTTTATTTCTCTGAGACGGCGATTCTCTAATCAACTTTTAGCACAATACATTTCCTTACGCCGTAGCCACGCTGTAAATAATATTATACGAACTAAATATACTTACACGTAGGTATCGAATTCTTCTTGCAATAGAGCCACTTCTTCCTCTATCTCCTCTCTGTCGTCCTCGTCAGCCAGACCACAAGAAATCTCTCCCTGTTCAAGAGCTTTCTGCAGCTTCTTTTGTCCATCAGGTAGTTCACTTTCTAACACTTTAAGCTGTGATATTTTACTGCTTAGAGATTCTTTGTCGCCGGTCGCGTCGGAGCATTTTCCTAACCTCTCCTTAGCGGCTCTAATCCATTGGACAAAATCTGTACCAGCATCAATAAACGCTTGATGTTGTTCGACTGTTTCCTTCTGTTTTTCATATAAATCTTTAGCCTGCTTTGACAATGTTTCGTACTTGCTGGTAATTTCAGACGCAGGCGCCTGTTGCATCAATTCCGAAGCCTTAGAAGTTACAGACTGTATCATGGGCTCAAACGAAACGATATCTTGTACAATATTGTTTGTTTGACGAAGTGTAGCTTTTCTTTCGCCGAGACTAAGACCGGTAGTGAGACCAGCAAGGCGATCTTGACCTTTCTTAGATTTGGCAACTTTTTGTTCACACACTTCTTGTAATTTCGCCTCCCTGTCGGATATCCATTGTTGTAATTGAGAGTAACTAGAACTGTAATCTGCCCATTGTAGCAGAGCAGTCTCCAGATGAACCTTAGCTGTAGTCATTTTCTTAACAAGACGATCCCATTCATTTTGCAACTCCTTTAATTCAGTGTTAATTTTGTCTTTGCCGTCGGATCGTGTGTTCCTCAAAACTTTCTCCCCGCTGTTAACAGTAGCGTGGACTAGATTCTGACCTTCCTCACGGCGTCTTAGGAGATCCTCAATTTGTCCTAAACGTTTCTGTAATGCTTCTTTGCTGCTATTGCTACCAGCCTCGCTACCACTTCGAGTAATTTCCCAAGCATCATCAATCCATTTCTTTGTCTTAACATAGTTGTCGTCATAGTTTTGATGCTGTTCGTAATTAGTTTCTACCTTCTTCAATACGTCATTCGCCATGTTTACCAGAACCTGGTATCTGGAGTTAAGATGACGAAGTTGGTTGTTTACATAAGTGTCCAAATGTGAAGACAGAAGGCCGGAAGCGGAAGCATTGAATTTATCAATATCAGCTTTACCTTTACTTAGTTGATCTACTATTTCCTTTACTTCATTTACTTGAGCCCCCTTTTCTTTAGCTGTTCCGTGCAATACTAATTTGTGATTTTTGATGAGAATTTCTTTTTGTTGCAACCAGTCTGAAAGCCTCTCGTATTCATCTTTGTACTCACGCCACTGGTTGATTGTTTCTTCCAGTTGGTTCTTTTGTTGTTTAATCTCATTGAAAAGATCATCAAAGCTTTCCTTAAGAGCTTTCATTTCATTTTTAATTGTTATTTGTCCGTCAGGTGAAGTACTAGCAAGGACAACTTCACCAGTATGCTGCAAGTGTTCTAGTAACAACTCCCCTTGAGCTTGTTTATTAATAAGTGTTTCTAACGGAGCTACAGCATTTTCGATTGCTAACTTGTCGCTCAAAGGTTTAGATTTTAACGAAGGGACTTTTTCTCTTGCTCTGCTCAACCACTGAATAAGTTCATCATGAGCTTCCTTGTATAAACGATGATCTTTATATTGCTCTTCGCGGTCTGAAAGCAATTTCTTAATTTTGTCATAAAGTGAGTCAAACTTGTTAAGAGCTTCTTGGGCTCTAGTAGCAGCCTGATTTTGTTGCCCGCTTGCAATCATTTCAGCCGCCTTAGCTTTAAGAGTATCAACATCTAGTCGATCACAGCGTGCTTTTTCTTCAACTTCTTTCAGTTTTTCTAATTGAGCTCTCTTTTCGGACATGGAACTTTCACAAGGCGTTAACTCTGCAAGCATATTTTCCAGCCAAGTGTTGCTTTTATCAACGAATTGTATTTGTTCCAAAAATCCTGCCCATTTTGTTACAGAATCGTCCAACATATTCTTAGTTTCAATCATCCTTGACAGTAAAGCTGACCACTGTTCTTGTAAAGTGACCAAAGAGTTATTAATAGCTTCATGGCCAGACGGTGCAGTGTTAGCCATTACGTTTTGCGCTAGTTCAACCAAAGATTGTACTTTGGTAAATCCTTCATCTTTCGATAGCAGCAGATTTTGAATCAACACTAGCTTTGTTTCTAAGTCATCTTGTGAACATGAGCTCAAATCAGCGCAAAAGTCCAACTTATCTCTTAACTCCTCAATCCATTGGGAACATTCAGCGACATTGGTTGTGAACTCTTGATGAGTTTTAACGTAATGTTGCCATCTATTTGTTAAATCCTTTACTTTTTGAGATAAGGTTTGATATTTTACAGTAAGGTCTGATATTTGTGAACCACGAGGTCCAAGCATACCCGTGTATAGATGTTGGGCCTTCTCTGTTATGTTATCGATTTCAAGTTCTTTTGCACGAACTTCTCCCTGAAGTTCTTGAAACTTATTATATTGTTCTTGTTTTTCAGATAGTGTTGCCTTAAGGTCAACTGCATGAATTTGATTATCTGTATTTCTAATCCAAGCCAAGCATTGATCTTTCATATTCTCGTATTCATTCCATTGCTGAATTTTGTTTTCTAAGCCTTCAATTGTTTTATTAATAAAAGATACCAAGCCCTCCCATTCTTGGTGGGAAGCATCAACTTGATTTCGTATATTAGCCTGACCGCTACTCACAGTGCCAGGCAAGACTTTCTCACCCAATGATCGTATTTTATCGATGCGGTTCTTTTCCTCCGGTAAATTTACTTGTAATGATTTTAGCTTCTCGCAGTTACTACTTAAAGCTACTCTTTCTAAGTTGACGTCACCCCAAAGTTGGGCGGTATTATGAGTTGCCTCTATCCATTCCTGCAGATCCATAACAGCTTTAGTATATTGTTGATGGTTGTTGACAATAGCTTCGTATTGCTCAACAAAAGATTTCGCCCTTGCAAGAATTGCATCTTGCCTTTGCTTTAGTTGATTTATCTCTTTTCTAATATCTTTCGTTACGTCGGGTAAACTCTGAGCCCGTGTTTCTAAATCAATTATACTTTGTTGATGGGCAATAGCATCTTGTAGATAGTTTCTATAAACATTAAGTTGATGACGTTTTTCATCCAAAGTAGCTTTTAATTCTATCTCTTTTGGAAGATTCTTTTCAGCAATAGTCAACCATTCTTGTACAGCCTTCAAATTATCTTCAAAAGACGACCACTTGCTCAGTTCAGAATCCAAGTCTCTTTCAGCCTTAGTGATACTGTCGTACAAGTTGTCTATAGCCTGTTGAATATCCTGTAACTGTTGTTCTATCAATTCTTTTCCTTCTGGTGATGTAGATGGATATAATTTCTCACCAAGTTCAACTGTGTTATTCATTAGGAGAGTTGCATTGCGCTGTTGACTCATCAACTCGTTTAAGCTTTCCCGTTTAGCATTTATTCCTTCAGGAGTATTTGATAATTTTTTTTGGCATTCTTCAAATTTGTATTGTGCTGTTTTAATCCAGTCCGTACACTGGTTATATTTCTCTTGATACGCATTATGATCGTTAACTGCTTGCTGACATTTCTTAACAAGTTCTTTGGCAGTAGAATGCACAGATTGGAAGCGAGATGTCATTTGCTGGAGATTCATAGTAATTCTGGTATCATTGCAATTTTCAATGAGATCACTGAATTCATCAGTTAGTTTATCTACATCGTTTTCTGTCTTTTTAAGGTTAGCCAGTATTGCCTGCAAGAAAATGTTTAACAATAAGTTTTAAGTTTATATGTCATTACCATTACGTTTAAACTAAACTACGACAACTACAATTAATATAGACAAAAAGGGTTATTTTCTTCTAATATATTACCACTTAGAATTTAATTTATTATACATATTAAACCAAAAACCATAAATAGTTAGTCAAACTTCATACAAAAAAGGGAAGTATAAGTTTATAGAATAAATATGTTTGTTGTAGTTTTATCATCCCTCAGGTTAGATTCTAAAATTTTTGTAAAATGCTACTGAAAATTATAGCAACTTTTATAGTGCAAAAATAAGGAGAGATTTGAAGTTTCTCTTTACTATAAGTCTTACTTGATCCAAGGCTTCACCCAGACTTATGACCACATTCAAATCAGTCTCGTGACAATCAATTGCTTTACATAAATCCTGTTCAACATATTGTATAATTAGCATCATTGTTATTTACAAAAATAATATTAAATTCAAATACATACCTGGTATTTGTTAAGTTGGTCAATTTTTTCCTCCAAAGTGGCTTTAGGTGTATAAGTTTTTAAGCTCATTTCTGTATCACTGAGCCAGTGCTGTAGGCGGTCATTGGCGCTATCAAACTCAATCCACTGCTGTATTTTGTCTTCAATGCCACGCTTGACATCATGAACAGTCGTAGTAAACTTTTCAAGATCAGCCCTGAGGAGACTTAATTCACGTGACATACCATCTTTACCTCTAGGTGATAACTCCGTACTGTTATTTTCTATTAGATCGGATAAAATTTTAAGCTTATTGCTGCCTGTCGGTATAGCGTCAAGTAGTTCTTGAATTTTTGCTAACTTGCTCTGAAGAGCAGCTTTATTTCCAGTAAAATCAGACAGTAAATGCAGACGGTCCCACAAATGTTTTTGGTAGTCTTGCAACGATTTTTGTTGATCTGCGAAATTTTGATAGATTTCGTACGTACTTTCATGTTTATCAATTATACTTGACAACCTATTCGTCAAAGCATTATATCTGTCCCAAATAGATTGAATTAGGCTTGACATTTCATCATTTTCTTCTTTACCTGTAAGGAGGGTAGAAGCTACACTTTTAGCTTTTTCAGTAACTGTTTCAATTACCCGTTTGTGTGAGAGAATTTCTTGCAATAATGTTTTATTTTTAAGAAGCTTTGATTTAATTTCTTGGGCTGAGTTTAGGACAGCTTTTTCTTCATTTTCAACAACTTTTTCTTTTTCATCTAACCAGGACAAAGTTTGTTGTAACACCTCTTGATAGCTAGACCACTGTAACGTTTGAGACTCGTATTCTTTCTGCTGCTGTAATATACTATCGTTTAATTGATCCCACCTTTCCCTTAAAACTCTTATTTCAGTACGAATGTTCTCCCTGCCGTTTGCAGCAGTCTCAGGCAACACTTTATCACCCGCTGTTGTCAGAATACCAATCTTGTGTTCGCCATTGTCTCTTTCGAGTAAAAATACTTGCAATTTGTTTCCCTTGTTTTCAATACTTAATTTATCCTCTTTAGTTATCATCTGTGACAGTTGTTCTTCTAAGGGTTTTAACCATGTTTCAAATTCGTTTCTCAACTGAATATATTTCTTATGATCAGCAACCACTTCGGACCAATGATTAAGAATTTCTTTCGAAATAACATGCAGCTGTTGGTAGCGGCTGCTGACTTGTGTTACAAGAGGCTTAAGTCTTTCAACGCCACTTATTTGTATAAGATTATGTGATTCATCAACAAAGGAGTCAATTTCCTTTTCTTTTGCATGGATATCGTTACGAAGATCAACGTATCTCTTTAACTGTGCCTCCTTTTCTTGTAATGTTGAACATAGTGCCTGATCGCGACATTTAGTTTCCATGTCCTTTAGCCATTCAGTAATAGCTTCAATAGAAGAATCAAATTTGTTCCAAATATCTAAAGTACTTTTTAGCTTATGTTCTGAAGATCCAATGTTGTCAATAGCGTTGCGAAGTTGAGCAAGTAAGTTATCAATTTCTGTTTTAATGGCTGTATTGCCAGCTTCAGATGTACTTTTGCTAACCAAGGTAAATATAGATCCGATTTCGTCTAATTTACTAGAACCAATTTTTTCGATGTCTTTTAAAGAAACAACAGTCTGTAGTTTTCTAATAATTTCAGGTTTTTCACCAGTAGCATTTTCGCAGTCCAATATTTTTTCTGATTGTGAACCCAACCATTCTTTAAACTGTTGGATAAGACGTACTAAATCTTCGTGGCGTTTTACGCAGTCCTCTAAATTATCTTGTAAGTTTTGGGACTTAGTTACAATGTTCTGAAATAATTGCTTTATTGATTGTAAATATACATTCAATGATGCATCGTGTGTTTGATCAACAAGCTGCTGAGCTTTATCGCAAACAGACTCGACAAGTTGTTGGTGAGTCATTATTTCTTGGTGCATTAACTTGTGGTTTTGTAGCTGCGCTTTCTTTTCTTCTAAAGAAGCTTTTAACTCGGTATGACGCTGCATTGCTCTTTCAACATCTTTTAACCATTTAGTTAGTTGCTCTTGAGCTAAAGAAAAATCAGAAAATTGTAAGAGACATTGGTCCAGTTTATTGACGGTCTCTTGAAAACTATCACCAAAACTGTCCCATAAAGTTCTAATTTTTCGAATCTTTTGACGTATAACTTCTCTACCATCGGGACTAGTGTGTGCATATAGCTTTTCTCCTAAACTGAGAAATTCTTCGAAAGCAGGGGTTTTCTTGTTCCTAGTTTCATAAAGCTCTTTAGCTTTGTTCTGTTTCTCTTGTAAAATGGCATAGTCTCCAACTATTTCATTAAGGTCTTGTAGCTCACCAAGCATACCTAGCAACCAGTTTTCCATATCATTATAGTCTTTCTCAAAAGCACTGTGTTCAGATACAAATACTTCATACTTGGAAATAATTTCATTTACAAGATTGTTTAAGGTATGGTAACGCGTCGTCAATTTAGATGTCTTGTTTGTAATTTCAGACTCACTCGAAACAGGTTGTTTGTTACTTGTCAGGGCAACGAAATCTGCGTTTCTTGAAGCTAGCTCGCTTCGTATCTCCTTAACTTTTCGCAAGTGACCTATTTTAGCCTCAAGATTATTTTTAAGGCTTTGATCTCTGAGTTGATTTTCCTTAATTTTTAACCACTCTTCAAGTTCATCAAGAGTTTTTTGACTTTCATTCCACTGCTTCAACATATCTTTCAACTTTTTATCTTGTTCTTCACACTGCGTAGTAAATTGGTCCCAAGTAGCTTTTAATTGTTCGAAATCACTTATAAGAACAGGATGTCCATTCGCATTTGTATTTTCTAAGACAGTGTGTAATTGCGATTTTAGTTCATCGAGAATATTCTTAACATTCTGTGTTTTAGACGTGACCTTCTCTATAGCAGTGATTTTGGCGTCAACGTCGTCCTTTTGTGTTACAACACTGTAAGTTAGCATACTATTTTCAGCAATGATATGATTAAGGCGATCACGAGTTTCTTCAAACATCTGCCCATACTTTTCATGATCTGAAACGTGGGATTCACAAGCAGCTATTCTTTTACCAAGTTCTTTTGACATATCTTTATATCGCTCTATTGTTTTAGAAAGACTTTTCTCCGCTTCCTCATCGGGCATTAACTTAATTTTCTCCGTTAATTGTGAAAGCATCGATTCGTGTAATTCAACTTCTTGAAGTAAGATCTTGTTAGCATGAAGTTGCGCTTTCTTTTCAGGTAACGTAGAGCATAACTTGAAATCGCATAATTCTTTTTCCTTGTCACTTATCCATTTCTGCACTTGGTTGAAGGTGTCATCGAATGAAGACCTTTTGTTTATAGTTGTTTCAATATCTTTAATAACGTTATTCAATGAATCGACAGAATCTTCAAAATAATCTCTTAAAGCTCTTAGTTCATTTCTCACTTGTTCACGTCCTTCTGGATTAATTCCACTGAATAAGGCTTCACCAGATTCGATAGCATTATTTAGCAATTTTTGACCCATTTCTTTGTTTTCGCTAAGTTTTTTCACTTGTGCTAAATCAGCGGCAGATGGCTTAGCGTGCTTACTCATTGCAGCTAAGTCTGCGATCTTTGAATTAGCATCTTCAAGCCAATTTTTAAACTCCATGATTGATTTGTCATATGTTCCTTTATTGTTCTGAAGGTCTTTCAGTCTACTTAGATGGTTATCCATGAACTTACTTACAGTCTGATATCTGCTTACTAGGTGATTAATATGTTGCAGTACGCGTGATTCAGGATTGCAGGATAATATCTTGTCGCCAATAGCTGTTAGTTTAGTAATTTCTTCTCCGTATTTTTTAATATCGTTATTAAGTTCTTCGATTTCAATAATTTTATCTTTAATTGCATTCATATCGTGTAGATTAGCGGATTCTTGTCTTATTTGATTTTCCTTCTCTCTCAACCACAATGAAACATTTTCTAATAATGTTTCATATTCTTGCCAAGCTTCAATATTTCCTTGCAGTCTATTTTTTATTTCTTCATAGTTTGCTGTCAAAACATTTAGATTCTTTTGGGCTTTCTCTGTTTGGACTGCTGCTTCTTGAGTAGTTGCAGGTTCAGCGACAACACGCAGTATTTCACAAGCCTCCTTTAATTCCTTCACCTTTTGATTACAATCAGCGATGCCATTCTCAACATCGGCAAGAGCAGCAGCTTTGACTTCTAAGTTATATTTATCACTTGACACATCCGGTACACACCATCTTGTCTTATCATCTAAAATCTTTAAATTTCTATTAAACATACTGAGTTTATCGGTAAAGAGTTTTTGTAAGAAAGTCAAAAGAGTTATCTCGGTTTTATTAGCATGTACTGTTACACTTTCAAATCTTTTTTGTAATGTATTAAGTTCTTTTGGAACCAATGATTCATAGAATCCTGGATAGTTTGCGTTCATTTCAGAAACATTTTGAGAGAGGTTATCAATCTCATCACTTAGATTTTGTAGCTCAGTTTTGCAAGCTTGACATTTCTTTAAGCGGTCTAATATCTTAGCATTATCTCCAGACATATCGTCACATTTAATAATATCGTCTCTGATTTTGCTAACACCATCAGAAAGACGTTTAATATTATCTTTTAATTTGTTCTCTTTAGACTCTAAAGACGAAACTGCGCTTTCCAAGTTATCAGCTAACGTTTGCAATGCTTCAAATTCTTTATCTAGATATTCAATTATAGAAGAAACTTGTCCCATAGGAATATTTTTATTAAGGTTAGTAATCTGTTCACATTTAGCTTTTATACTATTCTTAAGCCCAGTGTATATTGGCAACTCTTCCTTATAATTTGTAAGATGATTTTGTCCGAATCTTATTTCCAAATTATCACAGGCATTCGATAAATTTTGCCCCGTTTCACTTAACCAGGTAACTATTTGATTCTTCGTGTCATCAATCTGGCGCCAGACTAGAAGTTGGGATTCCAAATCTTGAATTCTCTTAATAATGGCATCATTTTCTTTTTCCCAAAGTGTCTGAGATTCTAAGAATGCATTTTCTAAAGGACTCGTGTCAAATCCTCCTAATGTTGATGCTTGTTTTAGTACAGATTGCTTAATGACGTCCATTTGATCTAACAAACCTTTAGATCGTTTAAGAATTTCATATGATTTTCTAGCTTTATCTAATGCCTGGGCGGTTTGCACATAATCATTCGGAGCATCTTTGCATTCATTATGTAGTTGTTGAGCTTTATTTAATTCTCGGTCAAACGCAACAGTAAAATTCTTCAACTCTTGCAATGTAGACGATAGTAAAATATATTTGTTTTTAGTATCACGAACAGAATTAACCACTTGATCCCAATTGTTGTCAGCTGCGGATAGTGAATTCTGGATTGTTCCCATGTTAGGTTGATCCTCTCTCATTAAATGTAAGCCCTCTTCTCGTAGTTCTTTCCTTATAGACTGTTTTTCTTTAAGTTCCGTATCCAATTTATCTAATTGTTCTGATAAGTCTTGAATTGCAACTTCAGTCAGTAGGACAGGTTTTTGAACCATTTCATTCAAAGTCACCTGAACGTTGTGTAAGACTTCAGACACTGCTTTGTGTTGTAAGTTAAACTTATCCCATCTAGCACCAACCTTTTGAACCAAATCTCTTTTAGCTGTGACTTGATTTAATGAAGTCTCAGCCTTCATTTCAATTTCTTTAACTAAGCTTGTAGGTGAAATTATTCTACCAGTGTTTTGATCAGTTACTTTGACTTTGGATGGTCCATCAAGTAGAACAACATTACTCTTCCATTCAGGCACTTTTGTAATAATATTAACAAGCTCCTGGCGCAACACTTCATAACTTTCTGGTGTAAGTTTAGGTCCATCGATTTGATATTGAATGTGAGCTAATTGTTGTTTAGTATCTTCAAACCAGTTAAGTAAATCGGACCATTTCTTCAGTATTGCTTTATTTTGTTGGATATCTGATTCAAGGAACTGATAATGCTGAGCGATGTTTGTATAAGTGTCACTTAAAGTTCGTGATTCGTCTGGATGAGATGTAAGCGTCATATTTTTCACTTCATTGTAAATATCAGCGAACTCGGGTGCTTTAGCTGCATGTTCTTGAAGCAAAACATGCATAGATTGTAACGAGTGTTCCACTCTATCTGCACCTATTTGATCAAAGCTTTCAGCCTTCCTTTTAAAGTCATTAATCCAGTTGTCGAAGTTATGAAGTTTAGTCATGAATTCCTGTCGGACAATTATTTTATTCGACAGCTCATTTATTTTGGCCCTAACAGTTTCAGCGAGAGCGTTCGTTCTATCCTTAATGTCGGATACTTTATTTTTTAATAGAGTAGCACCTTCTGGCTGTACACTATGACATATATTATCACACGTTTGAGATAACGTAATTATCTTTGCCTGCTGCTGTGAAATTTCATTGCCAAATGATTTAAGTTTATTTAATTCTCTATCTAATTTCTCAACTTGCGGTGATTCGACGGTTACATTACGACTACTTAGAAGTTTTTCACCGCTTTCAATCCAACTTTCAAGCTTTTCTGCTTCTCGCTCAAAGTTTTCCCAATTAGTAATGAGCTTCTCTAATTTGTTGTTCCATTGATCAGCTTGATCATGAACAACTGCCCATCTAGAATGAATGGCATCTACTTCATCAGGAGCGCTAGTTTTTCCAGATAACTGATGACTGACACTGGACAGAATTTGCAAATTCATCAACTGTTTTTCACAATCAGTGATCAAAGCCCGCGAGTGTTGTTGTAACTGCTGAGCTTCTGGTAATGTTGTCGGTTTAGGAACATTGGCCAATTTAATTTCTGCATCTTCAATCCAGGGCTTAATTTCAGCAACACCTTTTTGATATTTCTGCCAACTAGCAAGATCATGTTCTACAACTTTGGTCTGATGTTCCGCAGATCTTTGAAGGTCCGCCATCATTTTTTCTAATAATGCAACTTCACCTTTTAACCTGTTAGCGTCATGTATGCGATGTTCAATAGCTAACTTGTTTCCTTGGTCTGCAACATTTTTAATAATGTCTAATTTTTCAGCAACTATTTTCTGCAAACCTTGCGATTTCTCAACCCTCTCTTCAGGTGTGATATTCTCAGACCGTATCTGAGAAATTAAAGCCGGACTTTCCTTTTTAATCCATTCGCGTACATGTTCCAATTTACGCTCGATTTTTACCCACTCTTCATTAAATCTCTCCAAATGCTCGACTTTGGTATGAACTTCATCTTGAACTTTATCCAATTTTTGTTCAATAGTTTGCAAGTCTTTTTCAATAACAGGTTTCGGCTTATTGGCTGTAAGTGACTGTAGTTCAGCATAAGCTTGCTGTAGCTGTGGTAATCGTTCTCGTTTAGCTCTTTCCAAATCTTCATTTATTACTTTAGTCTCGTGAAGCTCACGACTTACATTAGTTACTCCCAATTCTAAGCCTGGATGCGCAACGTAATTCTCAATTTTGTCAATATCTGACAATAATTCCTCCTTTTGGTATTCATAATTAGACCAAACCTTTTGCGTATCGCGTAGCTTATGAAGACGGTCTGTTGAAGTCTCATATGCTGTATTCCAACCAGTTTCCAGATTTCGGACGTCATCCCTTACAAAGGCGGGAGCATTAGCGTCTTTAATGAGTTCCTTACCTCGTTGTAACATTGACATAACAGAAGGCCGATGGCGGTCAAGTTTTTGAACAGCAGCTTGTTGCTCAAGAACCAACTGTTCAACCTGTTGTAAAGATTGAGGTTCTGGCTCAACCATGGCTTGTTCTTTTGCGCTTTCTAATATGCATATTACCTCATGTACTTCACGCCTATAGGTGTAACACCTGGTATATGTTTCTGTCTTTATCATTGTAATTTCAATAGTTGGGATTAGGTTTTTATACCTTTGAATAAGGTTTTCAAGTTTTATTTGTTCATCTTGTGCTTCCATTTCTGAACAATGATGTGTTAACATGTCTAATGTTTGGACTAACCATTTCATGTCCTCCCTTTTTCTATCGGCTTCACGGCAAATATTCTAGAGAAACAAATATAATAGCTTGATAACTAAGTAAATAATAACTACGAAACTAATTAAACATATGGTATTTCTAGAGGATAAAATAGTTACCATCAACTCTCTCAGCTGTGTCCATAGTAAGCATAAAAAGGTTGGATACAAATTAAAATATATATTCAAATAAAATAGATTAACTTAGGAAAAATAACCATATTGAGTATCCTTTTACGGAAAAATACAAGCAACCAGGCAACTTAGTCACAAATCGTGGGTTCGAATCCTAGGCAAAGTTATCCTTGTGTCCCAAATATGATACCAGCCTACTTTCAATGATTGTATGTGGCAGGGAAGCTTATTGAGACACTGCCTTTTAGGCCTAATGGTGACAGTGCTTTTTTTATAAATTGGATTGACAAATGAGCACACAGTCCACCTGGTGAAAAATGGATACTGTGGCATAGCTAATGCAAACACTTGTGACACTATAATATCTCAGATACTATAACAGCATCCAAAGGCATATTTAAATTGTCACTGTGGTCAAAATAAGTCAGAAGGATCATCAAAGAACTGAAGTTGCAGTTATACACATAAATTGACAAATAGATATCAATCACTGCCACCTGAGAACTTTTTCCCATCGGTTGTCAATTCTTCGAGCTCGGCCCATGCCACTTCAGCTTACTAATCCGTTAAAAACCATACATGTTAAATTATTTGGATATCAAGATAATATACAATTTTTTTTTCTATCACTTACCTGGAATATAGTCTTTTCCCTTTCAAAAGCTTCAGCCGAGTCAACTTCTCTTACTATGCTATCCATAGTTCTATCTACATGGTCCATCCATTTCTCCATCTCCCGGAACTTTTCCCGGTAGGCATCCCATTTGGCTGGGATTCTTTGCAACAGTTGTCTGAAGTGTTCAACTCTGTGAACCGTGGATTCCCATTGCTGTTCACATTTTCGGACTGCTTCATCAAGTGTCCTGTCACCAGTCTGCTGTGTGTAACTTGTAGATATTTTCTTTAAATTCTGAAGGCAGTGCTCCACTTGCATAATCTTTCCTTGGTTACGGAAATACTCCTCGTTTCTGATAAGAATGCCGTCGGCATCGTCACTTTGATTATAGGCCTATTAGATTAGATTATAAAGGATTTTAGTTGCTGCTTAAAATAAAAATAGGTATAAAAATGATTATTAAAAAAAGTTTTGAACAATTGTTATAATATAGAGCGATAGATTCTCTTTTTTTGGCCCATGGATATCATAAGAAGCGACTTAAGTAAAATAATAAGAAGACTCCTAAATAATAGGTTAATATAAGATCATATATATCACATCATACTTAGGTAAGTTTAAATTTATCTTACACTTCCACTTGTGATTTATAATTTAATTTAAAAAGTGCTATTGCGATGCATGTCATTTAAAACCTAGTTTAGCTTGTTTTATGTTAGGTGTTCCAAATACTAAGATACATTGTCAGTAATAAATAATTCTGGTTTGAAACACTATTAAACGAGAATTAATATTTAAGATATTATGAATGTAAAAATTATTACCTGTTCCTCATAAACAAGTTCCTTCTCAATATCTTTGATGCAGTGATGGAAGACAGCCTCATCAAGGCGGAACTCCAAACGCATAAGATGTGGAGGTGCACAGTCTAAAAGTTCCTTCCAGCGACGCTGTAAGTCTTCAACGGTCTTTACAATATGGGGTCGATCCTCAGCATTCACTAGCTGTTAACAATAATATTAGGTAAGTATTTAAAATTTTGAAGAAATTTTTAATTTTGTTAGTTTATTCTCTCAAGCCATCATTCTGTGGGTGTTGTAAAAGGTGACAGAGGGAAACTAAAACACTAGATCCATTGCGGGCCACATCGTTCTAATTACAAGTTGTAATAAAAACCGTAGTTAGCAACCCACCTGTCAAGCATGGAAACTATAACAAATATCTCCCCTCGGAGACGATTTTTAGGAGTGGTCTATGTTCAGTAGCAGTGGTGGTGGTGGTAGTTATAGTCGTGGTGGTGGTGGTATTGGTATTGGTGGTGATAGTGAAGATGACTTAAATTAAAATTATTAAAATGTACAGTACCAAAAATTTAAATTGTTAGATGCGCCTTCACGTTTAAAAACTGTCGCATTATTTTTGAATATGTGCATATGCAAGACTGACGCGCGGACACTAATGCGTGCGCAATACGCTCAATCACAATAGTGTCATCTCTTATTATCTTACGATTATAAGTTACGAGAGTTAAATTACTAATATAAGAAAGAACAATGAGAACAAACAGCATATATTTTAAGGCGGAAAAATTCAACAATGATTGATAATAATATCATCACAAAAAAATAATGATATGCTTTAAGGTATTTCCTTCTAAAGTAAGTTAAATGCAATTCATGTTTCTTACCTCAATAAGCTCTCTTCCAGACGTCACTAACTCGGAAACAGCCCTTCCGTCAGCTTCTTGGAAGAATCTTTTATGGAAATCAACAGCCTGTTTTGAATCTACTCTGTTATCTGACAAAAGAGCTTCTGCTCGTGATGCCCATTCTTCCACAGCACGTTTCTTTGTCTCAAACTCATCCCAGGCTCTTACAAGCCGTTGCAATTCTGATTCATGACGCATAGCTTCCGATGAGACATGTGCAAATCTGAGAACAAATTCCATGAAATACAAGTTAAAAAAATAACAAAACTCTCTACTCTACCAAGAGCTTTATAAGCATAAAAAAATACCTGAGGCAGTAAATAAAATGTCTATACAATACATGAAGGGAAAACTTTATGTATGAAGTGTGAGATCTGGCACACCTACTTAAAATTTATATGGAGAAAGATTGCAATAACTTAAAATTTATATATCTAATAATTGTTACAAATACATAAAATAAAACATTGATTATTTAGGTTTATACTAGGAACATCAATTGTCAAACACATAATACTTGTTATGTTAGTTAATAGTTTATGGTTAAACAGCTTAACTGCTAATATTTACATAATTTATAAGATCTCTATTTGAATGTGCAAGCGTTATAAAGAACCTTCATTAAAATAATTTAATACCTACTGGAACTGTTTTACCTTGTTTTTATAAAGTAATTCTATACCATATCATATTATATTATATTTTTATTTTTATGGAATAAGATGACAAATGATCACACATTCCGATTTATGGTAAGTTGCCATCTCTCAGGACTAAGATGGATTGCCTCGTTTCCATTAAAATGGGTCTCCAGTTCTCTTCTTACAAAACAGAGCAGAATTGAGCTGCTTTTTTACACTGGTATTCGGTAAGAGTGTGGTCCTTCCCCAGTCAAGCTGACCATTTATGCTACAACCATAATAGAAATGCAGCATGACTCTACCATGTTTAAATGAAGTTAAAGTTTAAATAATGTCCATCTAAGGGGCTTCACCATAATACCAGGATTGTGGTCAATCACTGGCTAACAATAAATTAAAAAAAAATAGTTATAAGTATTGCTAAAATTACGAATAATAATCTTGTTCAATGCATGCAAAATATTGTAGCGAAAATTTTTATAAATCAGTTTTCAATTACCGTAGTATAAAGAATTACGGTATTAGAACTTTTAGATTTATTACAATTAACCATGTATATTCGTATTTCTAGTTGTTCCATACATTTAATAATTCATATTCATGAGCACTCACGCCTATCACCCAGAGGGGTAGGCATAGACTACAGCCTTCCATTTGGCACAATCCTGACACACCTCTCTCACCTCTTCCACATTCATATACCTACGCATACATGCTCGTCGGTTGGTTAAGGGTACTCTTAATTTGGCCCCTATTCAGTAGGTCGCCAATTTGGTAGACAAATTTTCACCTAGACTCTGCCGTTCACTTCAGCAATTTGCTTTCTTACTCTTTCCTCATTCATTCTTTCCACATGACCAAACCATTCCTTACTTAATCCTCATCACAACATCATCTTGCATTCCACACTTTTCTCTTATTACACAATTTCTCTCTCTGCCACTCAGATTCAGCCCTAACATACTCCTTAACGACCGCATTTCTACTGCGTTTATTCTACTCTCATGCTTCTTCTGCCACACCCAACTTTCACTACCATATGTTAAAGTAGGCACTAACACAGCATTATGAATTGCCATACGTGCCTTTTTTGACAGATTCTGACTTTCCACAATAGAGTGTAGAGTCCCATTTACTCTATTTCCTGCGTTCACTCATCATTCTATATCTCCCATCCCTGCTAAATTTTTAATAAGAGGACATTTAATAAATAACTCAATTTTAAACTACTTGCAGCTGAGATATGTAAAAGAAATTATGGTAAACAAAATTATTTACTGATCGTAAAAATATCAAGAAACCTCTTGGATATTTTAATTAAAAAAAAAATATATTTTAATAGTCTTGGTAACCTACCTTAAACCGCAATAATAGTTAAAAAAATTATGATTTGAGAGCCTCGTTATATTTCACTCAACTAATAAGTTTATGTTGGCATTGTTACAATTTTTTTCTTGAAACTGTTTTGCCTCAGATAAATAAATATATAAATGAATTCTTGTTACTTTTTAATGTAACTTACGCTATTTAAAAATACTGTGCTACAATTTTTGTGTACGAAAAATGGTGTTGAATATAGAATTTTATAAGATTATTTTTTTAAATTAATGGTAAATTGTATAAAAAATATCAACCTTTTATGTGATAATAGCAGACGCTAAAATCATTAAAGCATTTGCATAATATGTGCATGTTTCTCTTGATTACCTACTTTATTTTCTAATTATTCATAAAATGTTTTCGAATTGAAAACGTACTTGTAAATAAAACGTTTTTTTAATAACTGGCTTTACGGCTCTGGGTTCTAGCCCTTCTGAGCATATCATTTCTTTCGGAATCTTCATTTTTATATTCTTTTTCTTCACAATATGCTGATGCGTCACATTGTGAAGCTCTTGGGAGATCTTAACGACAGCTCAACCCAGCGGACAGTTGATGACGACTGCCACTCAAGTTCATGAGGCGCCACAGCGATCAAAATAACTTGAGGTTTATATCGACTTTAAATCACTTGTTTCGTCGTTTTCTCTAATAGTTCAAACGCGCGGATACTTAATTCACAAAATCGCATCATTTTTACGAATCAAAATCCACATCAAACCATCAATTAAGCGACAAAACAGGAGCGACAATCCGGCTACGGACAGGTTCCCGCCAAAACTCAAAACGTTTATGTAAGTATATATAACAAAATAGGGATGTTCGATGATCATCGATGTTAAAAATTAAAACATTGATTTTTAACATCGAAACATCGATGTTAAAAATGTTAATGTATGTATGTTTTTCTATTTAACTAACAATATAGGGATGTTCGACGATCATTGATGTTAAAAATTAAAAAATTGATGTTTTATAATCCAAACATCGATGTCATTGAACCCACAATGAGAAACCACAAAATCGATATCAACTAAATCTTGCATCTCCCCTTAAAGGTTTAAAATTTTGAATTATTCAGAATCCCTAAAAGCATCGATCACCTAAAAATATCATTATGGTGTGTCAAACTTAATTGTCAAGTGTGAACTGTAATATCACAGTTGTCACTGTTTCGCTTTGTTATTCTTTGGTGTCGTTGTCGGTTATCACCTAAAACTATTCTACGTAAATTGATATTCAAAATAATTGTTTTTTCCCTTACTGTCTATGACCACATAATTTTGAAACAATATAAAAGTATATACACAAATCAATTATATTTAGCTGCTTTTTTGAGCTTGGCATAACGAGTTTACTATTCGCTTGAAGGTTATAAAAATAAATTACAGCGATTGTAGCATTCGACTGTGCATTTTGTAAGCGTCTGTGGAAACTTATTGCTTGGGCTGCCTGATTTAAAATTGTGAACAAAGGTGACGGAAAAGTCTATTATTTCATTTTTGTGAAGTTTGTTAATTTTTCCTCCCAAAATCAGAGAGAAGTTGATATAAAACCTACGTTTAAATCGTAAACTAAGTCCCATAACTAATTTTTGTATGCCAGATTTATGAGAGCATAGGAACATTTAAAGATCAAAATAATAACATTCATCATCATCGGCAAAAAATATAACAAATGAACTAGATATTTGCCAACTTCTTCCCACTTTTTTAGTTAATGTTTGACACTAAAATTTTTATTAATTCCAATTTTATTTCATCAATAATAAACCATAAGCAACATTAGTAATTTTTTATTCATCTAATTTTAACCTATCAAATAGGTACATGTGCAAAAAACATCGATAATGGCCAACGGTGTTAAGCTATCAATACCAACATCGATGTTTCTGCAACATCGAACATCCTTATAACAAAACTAATCACGTTCGATTCAACTTTTTTACGCTTTTTTTTTTTTACTTTTTTATTATTTAAAGGCAAAGGGATCTATACCTATACAGCCTAGTCTGACATGTCTTATTCAAAATTCTTTGCACTACTATCCTTGTTGATGGTTCAAATTGCAAAGTTTTTGTAAGATTTTATCCAATAGACATGTGATGACAATTATTACTCACATGTATCGACATTATTTACACACAATTGCATCACATATTTGAATCTATATACTATTGTATCGATATTACAGGATTTAAAATCTCGTTGCGGTCAAGTTCTCGTCACTTCTACTATTATACACTAACCTGTACCTCTACATCCACAAGGAGAAATAGTGGGTTTAATGTACTGTGTAAAGAACGTTAATAATATAAACATAATTTTTACAGAGTGCCTAATATAAAAATGTATATTCATAACAGGTACCAGTAGAACGTCGATTATCCGAACGTTGATCAACCCTCGGCCCTCGCGCACCGTGTTGGCCTACGTTCAGTACGGATAGCGCTGTATGTTTATGTATTAATTTTACCTTATTAGCTCACAATTTTATATATCTAAACGTAAGCGTGTTGTTCTTTCCATAAGAGATAAATTCGAGATTAACAAACGATTAGAGGAAGGCGAATCTGCAATGAAATTATCTAATGATTACAAAATAGGTAAATCAACGATTACGGATATAAAAAACTAAAAGACGACCATATCAAATTTTATATCCAAGGTTGATTCTACTAATGGGTCGACAAGTCGTAAAACTATGAAGCTCGCTACGAGCACCGATCTAGATGACGCTGTTTACAAGTGATTTACACAAAAAGCATCACAAGGAGAACCTATCTCTGATCTCATTCTATGTGAAAATGCAAAATATTTAATGAAAAACTTGGTGGGCCGTCGAACTTTTAAGCAAGCACGGGCTGGGATCCAAATACACGGAGAGAAACTGTTTGGTAATTCTTTAGCAACTGATTTCTTCAAAATCAAATCAAGCAATGTGTATTGAAACAAGAACAATATGTTCTCTAAAATGTTTACAACCCTCACGAAACTGGGTTCAATTGGAATGCTTCGCCACAAAAAACTCTTGCTTCGCGTCGTGAATTAGCAGCACCTGTTCCAAAGTAAACAAGGATCCTATCAAAGCTCTAGCTTGTGTTACAACTGTAATAAATGAAATTCATATTAATTAAAACTACTTTTACGGATTTTATCGCGTTTAATTTTAATTTTAATTATTTTTATTTTTAATTCCCGACGTTTCGGGTGCTTTCCAGCACCCATGGTCACGGGGGACTGAGGTGACTGACGTCCCTATGTCATTGTTAAACCTGGAGTACCTTCAGCTTTTTTAATTATTGGTTATGGTCCGATCTATGCAAAATGAATTGACTATGTCTTGAGGTCTTGCAGTGGTACGTTTGGGTTTAGTTTTAATTTTATTGGTTTTAGGGTCCCAAGCAGGTGGTAGTACCCAGCCTCCTTCTCTATTGAAAAGTACGAGGGTGGATTGAAAAGTACTCGGCCTAACCAAGAAAATAAACACATACTAAATCAGTTATATTTTTATTTTTCTACATAATCACCATCAAGTTCAATACACTTTTGCCACCTGCCCTTCCAAGCATTTAGACCGTTGAAAAAAAAATGATTATTCCTTAGAGTCAAAATATGCGTCTACAGCTGCTTTGACCTCGTCGTTTGTCGAAAATCTTTGACCTCCCAAGTGCTTTTTTAGGTTAGGGAACAGAAAGAAGTCTGATGGTGCCAGATCAGGTGAATACGGCGGATGCGGTAACAGTTCAAAGCCACAGTTGTGAATTTCAGCCATTGACTGTACTGACGTGTGATCACGGGCGTTATCTTGATGAAACAGGACTTTTCTTCTGAGCATTCCTCGACGTTTTTCTTTTATTTCCTCTCGTAAACGACGTAGTAAGGTGCAGTAGTAATCAGAGTTTATAGTCTGACCCCTTTCAAGATAATCAATCATAATCACACCTTTCGAGTCCCAGAATACTGGAGCCATCACCTTATTTGCCGACTAAATCGACTTAGCCTTTTTAGGGGGTGGTGAACCAGTTCTTCTCCACTGTTTTGATTGTTGTTTTGTTTCCGGTGTACAGTAATGAACCCATGTTTCGTCCATAGTAACAAAACGATTCAAAAAATCATCTGCATCGGCTTCAAATAACTCCAAACAGTCGCGTGAAATAGTCAATCGCGTCCTTTTTTGTTCAACTGAAAGCAGTCGCGGAACCCACCTCGCAGACACCTTGTGGAAACCCAACTCGTTGACAATGATGTTTTGAGTTCGTTCATAAGAGATGCCTATAATCTCGGCTATCTCTCTAATTTTTAATCTGCGGTCTCCCTTTATTAAATCAAGTACTTTTTTAATATTTTCGTCAGTAGTTGACGTCGAAGGCCTTCCAGAGCGGGGTTCATCTTTCACACTCTCTCTACCACGCTTAAATTCTGCTATCCATTTTTTGACGGATGAATATGACAGAGCACAATCGTCTAATGTACTGACCATGTCATCATGGATGGCTTTTGATGATAGCCCCTTCTTATGGAGGTACTTAATGACGGCACGCTGTTCGATTTGCTCCATTCGCGGAAATTATGTCCGATTACTTTGTTAATAAATTTATAAAATCACAACTAATTATCGCACACGTTTCGAACTTCACACAATGAACTAGTCTGAACTGAACTAAATAATGTGGGTAGATTTGATTTTTAGAATTGAATGGATCTGTGTTAGGCCGAGTACTTTTCAATCCACCCAGGTAGTTTTAATCAATGTGTAGTGTTCGCGTAAATATAAGAAATAATTACGAAATTCATATTTCATATAAATATATCGATACATAAAAATATACAGTTTGATTATCCGACTAAACCGGTTTTCCGACACCCATGTCCCCAAATTAGTTCGGATAATCGATGCTCTACCGTATAACAAATCTACGTTTATCTTTTCTTTTATAGCGATACCGATACATTACAACAGAATGCTTATCGCCGCTCTATACGTTATGATTGTATGTGTTATGTGTTTTTTTTAAGTGATAGTGTGATTACTGATTATTAAATACATCATCTATATTTAGTAGGATGTGTTGAATATAATAATTAAATCGGTTTACTATAATATAAATGATATATTATAATTGGTATGACAATAGAATAATATCATCGAACCTTTAAACTGACCTTTACATTTACTCCACCATTTTTAATATTAAAGAGATTCACAAACATCAAATTATTTATTATTTTTAAAGGCAAGAGACTTATGGCCATACAGGCTAATCAATTAATATGCTATATTGGCTGATATCTCTATATCCAGTGATATTTGTGCTTTTTATTATGTAGTTAGTTATTTGCTTGTAAAGTAATTACATACTATTATTTTGATTTACGTTATTAATTTGAGGCTTTTTTCCCAAGGTTAAGCTTTGTCCGTCATAGGGAGAATTTCCTTACAATATTATGACCAAATTATAGCGTCTTTTTGGTTTTGCAGCTTTGTCTGCCTCAGAGAGAATTTCCTTACAATATTATGGCCATCGTAATTTTTGTCTTATAGAACAGGAGGCAAACGAGATTGCGACTTACCCGATAGTAAGTAATGGTAGTAGATTATATGTAGATTATAAGTAAAATGCATGTAATAAGCATTCGAAATTACTCACCTATCGTTTAGATCTTTCATTAAACGAACTTGGTCTGTAACATCGGCACTGCGGTCTGCATCGGCTGCTTTGACAATGTTCTGGAAGACTTTATTCTTGCTCTCCAACATTGAACGGTAGTAGGTAGTGCGCGAAAAGAATGTACGGTGAATTTCATAGCGTTCTTCAATTACCTCGCTGGTAAAAAAAAATTAAATGCATAATATAAGTATTACATCAATTTAATATACTTTTATTTGGTGAGGTATTTCATCTTGATTCTCTGGAGATATGACACGTTTGGGACCTTCTTTATTTGAAAATGTTGGTCGTAAGAGATGATGGACTACAATATCCATTTATAAGCCGGTGGATTGCTTAGAATATTTGGGTTTGCTTTAGGATTCTGCGCCACAAGGAGGGAGGATATAGAAGGGGTTTAGCTTATGGCTTATTTTTATGCATGTTTGAAAATTTAATATTAAGAATAAATATAATTTTATTGAAATATAATGTATGCGAATTACTTACATCGAACAAAATTCATTCATCTATTCATTCATTATATTCTATCAAAAGCCTATAGGTTGGCAATTCGACGGATTCTTGAATCGATCCGGTGTTTTAGATCCAGCTAAAAAATCGATTTCTTAATGCTAAATAATCGATTTTTAAATTAACCAATCCCGGATCGATATACTTTATATCTTAAAAAAGATTCATGAGAACTACATAAACTGTGCAAAAAGACGTTAGTGCACGCGTCAGAGTATTATTATGAATCTTGCATAACAAGATGAAAAATACCCAGACTAGCGATGTTGATTAGCGTCAAAGAACGAGACGTCTAGCACTGCGATTATGAATCCCAGTCATGTCGATGGAGATAATTCCTTTTTACAATCAAAGAGGCCAATGTGCAACAGTCAGCAGTAGACAGCATTAGTTTTACAGACCAATAAACGACGGTTCCGTGGCTTCGCAATGAGTTGCAGCGCGGGGGGCCGCGGTCCGCACTGAACCACTATTTGTACGTCCTTGTGCGATTTATGCTTGTAAACGTTTAAAAAAATCTGTTGACCCTGCAGGCCATCCCAGGAACTTCCCGCTATGTTCGATTTCAAAACACTTGATAATAGTTAACTCGATTATTAAAAAATTTCGAAGTTATAAAAACCTTTTTTTAACTTTTTGACAACGATAACTTTCGAACGGATCAACCGATTTTGATGTTATTGACGGCAATCGACGAGATATTTTAAGAAAAATTATAAAATTTATTATAAAAAACGATTAGACTATAAATTCCAAAGTAATATGTGATAAAAACACAATTTATTCGAAATTTTTCGTCATCTATTTCTCCTCAACGCATTAACCGATTTAGAAGCGGTTTACAACAATGGACGTCGTTTTCCAAAGTTATTCAAAAAAAGTGTTTTTGAAAATTTTATTTTTGAGATTTCTCAAAATCTGCCGATCCAAATGGGTTGAAACAGTATTGAAAATCTAAGTTTGGTGAAACCCTTTCGAATGTTACCAAGTTCGTTCAAATCGGTCACATACGTACCGACATAGTGACGTCCTCGTAGGAATAGTCAGAATAACCTAATCCTAATCCTAGGACCTCGAAACGTAGAGATCTCATGAAAACTCGATTTTCGAAAACTACGGTGAAACCAATAGCTTCCCGATTTTTTTTTTCAAATCATTAATTTTCATAGCGGGAAGTTAAAAAAGTAAGATTTTGAATTGTGTAAATAACTTTAACTCACCGCCTTGTTTCAGTAGTGGTTCTCAATAATTCGTCGGCCTTATCCAGCCACTGCCCGATTTCCTTCTGTCCGCTTTCTAGCGACTCGTGCTGTACCAGTAGTTGTCTGTACTGATGTAGCTTGACAGGAACAGTGGCTCGAACTCTGACCAACATCTCTTTCTGTTGTTTGAGCTTAGTCATATTGGACTCAACCTCATCGCGGGGTAGATCCGCGATCGCGTTTTGGAAGGTTCTGTAAGCAGACACTTGTATATTAGCATAAAAACTGTAAATGTAAATAGTGGCGGTTAAGAATATCCACTACCCCATATCTTCCCGTGGGTGTCGTAAAAGGCGACAGAGGGAGACAGGCAGGAGATGGGCAGCAGCATCTTCCTGATAATAGCAACTGTACGACAAAAAAAAACTGCGGTTGCCAACCCGCTCGCCAAGCGTGGCAACTATGGCAATATACCCCCCATGAACAATTACACAAATAGACGGCCCCCAGTCCCCGGCGGCCCCGCTATTCCTGGCTACGGTGGCGACCATGGTAACGGCGGGGCAGGGGGTGCTAAGAATCTCTGGTGGAGGTTCGGTTGCCACCTACGACGACTCGACCTGGCAACATTTAACGCACGCACACTGAGGACTGACGAGAAGATCCTGGAGCTGGAAGAAGAGATAGACAAGTTGCGCTGGAGTATTATAGGATTATCCGAGGTCCGAAGAGAGGGGGAGGACACGGTGATTCTCGAATCCGGCAACTTGTTCTATCACCGGGAGGGCGACCATCTGTCCCAAGGAGGTGTCGGATTTATCGTCCACAAGTCTCTCGTCAACAACGTTGTAAAGATTGGGAGTGTGTCGACGAGGGTCGCGTACCTGATACTCAGAATCACCAAACGGTATTCGCTGAAGGTCATACAGGTTTACGCACCAACCTCGGCACATTCCGATGAGGAGGTGGAGGAAATGTATGAGGATATTTCCAAAGCCATGCATTCCTCCAAAACCCACTACACGGTGTTGATGGGAGACTTCAACGCAAAACTAGGCACAAAAGAAAACGGTGAGCTGAAGTTAGGGAAATTTGGAGTAGGTCAACGGAACCGAAGGGGCCAGCAGCTGGCCGACTTTATGGAGAAAGAGGGACTCTTTATGATGAACTCTTTCTTCCAGAAGCGGCCCCACAGGAAGTGGACCTGGTCGAGCCCCGACGGTTCGACAAAAAATGAGATTGACTTCATTGACCAGACGCCAACTGTTCAGTGATGTCTCAGTGATCGCAAGGGTGAAAACTGGCAGCGATCACCGAATGGTTAGAGGCACACTGAACCTAAACGTTAAGTTGGAGAGGTCTCGTCTAATGAAGTCAACGCTCCGTCCCCCTCGTGCTCTAATTCAAAATCCCGAAAACTTTCAGCTCGAGTTACACAACCGCTTTCAGTGCCTACAAGATTGCAATGCAGTGGACGATGTGAATGACAAGCTCGTGGAAACTGTCCATGCGGTCGGAGCTAAGTTCTGCAAGACCCGCCGCAGAAGAACACAAAAACTGTCCGATCACACTCTTAATCTCATGGCTGTTAGACGGGAGATGAGGCTGCAATCGTCAACAGATTTGACAGCATACAGGCAACTGAACAGACAGATCTCCAAATGCATGCGGCGAGACTTACGCAGCTTTAATACTGCTCGTATTAAAGAAGCGATCGAGCGGAACCAGGGCTCCAAAGTCTTTGCCAGAGATCTGTCTGCCAGAAAGAGCTAACTGTCAAAGCTGAAGACTGAGTGTGGCAGCATCGTTTCCGGGACACCTGAGATTTTGAGTGAGATTGAGAGGTTCTATGGGCAGCTGTACACATCATCGTTGGAGCCACACGCAAGTGTGAGTAACGATCCAAGAGCAAGTCTTATCCGACACTATTCCGATGATATCCCGGACGTCAGTCTAAGCGAGATTAGAATGGCTCTCCAGCACCTTAAAAACGGCAGGGCCCCAGGCGAGGATGGAATTACAGCGGAGCTTCTGAAAGCGGGTGGAACACCGGTACTTGAAGTCCTTCAGAAGCTCTTCAATTCCGTCCTCCATGGTGGCACTACTCCAGAGGCGTGGAGCAGAAGTGCGGTGGTCTTGTTCTTTAAGAAAGGCGACAACGCTCTCTTGAAAAACTACAGACCGATTTCCCTTCTGAGCCGCGTCTACGTGCTGTTTTCGAGAGTCATTACGAATCGTCTTGCACGCAGACTCGACGACTTCCAGCCTCCCGAACAAGCCGGTTTCCGAAAAGGCTTCAGTACCATAGACCACATACATACCCTGCGGCAGATTGTACAGAAGACTGAAGAGTACAATTTGCCACTTTGCCTGGCGTATGTGGACTATGAGAAAGCCTTTGATTCCGTCGAAATTTGGGCGGTGCTGCAGTCCCTTCAGCGGTGCCAAGTTGACTGTCGGTATATCGAAGTGCTGAAGTGTTTGTACAGTAGGGCTACGATGGCTATCCGAGTACAGAACCAGAGCTCGAAACCTATCCAACTGCAGAGAGGTGTAAGACAGGGTGACGTTATATCCCCGAAACTCTTCACCGCTGCTTTGGAAGATTCGTTTTCAAGCTATTGGACTGGAAAGGATACGGTATTAACATCAATGGCGAGTACATCACTCACCTTCGATTTGCCGACGATATAGTCCTTATGGCAGAATCGCTGGAGGACTTAAGCACTATGCTCAATGACCTTAATAGTGCCTCCCAACGGATAGGTCTTAAGATGAACATGGACAAAACAAAGATCATGTTTAATGTCCATGTCACACCTATGCCGGTAGTTGTTGGGAGCACTATGCTCGAAGTTGTTGACGAGTACGTTTACCTGGGACAAATAGTCCGACTAGGTAAGTCCAACTTCGACCGAGAGGTCAATCGACGGATTCAACTCGGCTGGGCAGCGTTCGGGAAATTACGACACATCTTCTCGTCAGGTATACCTCAATCTCTGAAAACTAAAGTGTACAACCAGTGCGTGTTGCCAGTGATGACTTACGGATCAGAGACGTGGTCCTTCACTGCTGGCCGTATGAGGACGCTCAAGGTCGCTCAGCGAGCTATGGAGAGGGCTATGCTTGGAGTTTCTCTGCGTGATAGACACAGAAATGAGGATATCCGCAGTAAAACCAGAGTGACCGACATAGCCCAACGGATTAGTAAGCTGAAGTGGCAATGGGCCGGCCATATAGCTCGAAGAACCGATAACCGATGGGGAAGAAAGGTTCTCGAGTGGCAGCCTCGTACCGGTAGGCGTAGTGTAGGGCGACCCCCCACTAGATGGAGTGACGACCTGGTAAGATATGCAGGTCGTCGATGTCTCGAAGTCGATGGATGCAGGTGGCTCAGGACCGTGCTTTGTGGCATTACTTGGGGGAGGCCTATGTTCAGCAGTGGACTTGTGAAGGGCTGTGATGATGATGATGATGATGATATGATATCATAAAAACTAGGCTACGGTGCGTTTCGAGTGCGGCGCGACGACACGACAGCGCTGCCACAAGTAGTATAAAATTTTCTTTAAATACCGAATTTCGGTATGTAAAGTAAATTTAGGAGTGTAAAAAAACATGTGTGCAGTTCACCGCGGTAGAAGTGAAACCTTCAGAAAATTGCGAGTAAAATTACTGTATAACAGCGCCATCTACTTTTATCTATTCTATAGTAGATTTTATCGAAAAACAATTATTGACTGAAGGTGGTACTAGATAGCCTTAACATGACAAAATGAATAAGTTGTGAAATCGTGGATTGTTATGAATGGAAAGGTTAAGAAAATTTTATTCAACAAGGTTAATTTTATTTATTTAATAAATTTGTTAATTTTAACAGTTTATTTTGTTATAAAGAATAGATGCAGTTAATAGGAAACGCCATAGAGTACTATAATACATACATAATAGAACGGGGGAGTGGGCTGAGCCCACGTAGCCACTAAAATGTCACTAACACGTCAATTCACACGTATAACTGTCAATACGAGATGTGTTTTGACGTTACAATCGTTTCCAAATTTCGCATGCAAATTATTTAGAAAATGTCAAATTGCACCCTATTTATTTTGCAAATAAATATGTAATAAAGTTTAAACGATTTTTTTAATGATGATCTTGAACATTAATCAAAAGTCTAAAATGTTTAAATTTATTCAGTCTGTCAACACAGCGAATCGGGTTTGGCGACGCCAAGCCTCGTACAAAATAAAGCTGACAGTATACATAGTATGGCTATTGTGTTTATCTATGGAAACACTATATTGTTTATATCATATAATATCATACCGTTTTTTATTTATTTTTTAAGAGGGCAACGAAAATAAGCTCTCTTGTAGTCCCCGGAAAAATCGCCCGTGTAAACTATTCCACAGAGAGGTTGTTCGCGGAAGAAAACTCCTTTTGAAACGTACAGTGGTGGACCGCCAAGCATCCAGATGGTGTGGATGGTATCGGGACGTTTGCCGCGTAGTGCGTTCACGAAATTTGGCGGCTGGGATTAATCCGAACAATTCCTCAGAGCACTCCCCGTTAGTGCGTAACGCAAAAAAGTCAACGATTCGAGCCGCTCTGCGCTGGATGCGGTCAAGTGAAAGGAGCTGGTACTGGGGAGCCCCAGCCCAGAAATGGGAACAGTATTCCATGAGCGGCCGAACCTGCACCTTGTAAAGTTGCAGGCGGTATGCCGGCATGAAATACTGTACCGCTCTGCTGAGCACGCCAAGCTTTTTAGAGGCCAATTTGGCCTTCCCTTCCAAGTGACCACGAAACTGCACGTCACTCGATATGTCGACGACGAGGATTCCGATACTGGCTGAGGCAACAAGGGGAGTGCCTTGAAACTGAGGGGATACGACAAAGGGGTTCTTTTTAGCGGTTAACGCGCAAACTTGTGTCTTCTGGGGGTTAAACAGGACTAGATTTAGTCGCCAACAATCCGAGACTCTACTTCAGACACAAGTTTGTCCCGGCACTCGGAGACGTTTTCCCGAGAAATATTGGCTCGGCCAGTGTAAAGAGCATCACCAGTGCTGTCATCTGCATAGCAATAAATGCTACGGGTTTGCAACATATCATTGATATGCAGAAGAAACAGCGTTTGCGATAGCTCGCAGCCCTGTGGAACACCAGCATTAATAAGGCTTGCAATCGGAGCTTGCACCGTCTACAACGACCTTGATGCTCCGATCTGCAAGAAAACTGGTGATCCAATCGCACAATTTCTCGGGAAGCCCATAGGAAGGGAGCTTCGAAAAAAGCGCTTTGTGCCAAACCCGATCGAAGGCCATCGCAATGTCCAAACTAACGGCCAATGCCTCCCCCTTGGACTTCGCCCATCTGTGAGTTAGGTAGACCAGAAGATCACCAGCTGACCGACCACGGCGAAAACCGTATTGGCGGTCACTAATCAGCTGGTGATCCTCAAGGTACCTCATGAGCTGGCAGTTTACAATGGACTCCATTGTTTTGGAGGACAAGGAGGTGATGGCGATAGGGCCGGTAGTTGGACGATTGGGTCTGAGCGGTCGCCTTTTTTAGGGATCGAGTGGACGAAAGCCGTCTTCCATGATTTTGAGACTACGCCTAGGGAGTAGGAGTACCGGAAAAGACGCGTTAAAACCGGTGCCAACTTTGGAGCACACGTCCTCAGCACAATTGGGGGGATTCCGTCAGGCCCACTCGACTTATAGATGTCCAGGGAGAAGAGTGCTTTGCGAACCGAGCGCTGAGTGAACTGCACTTCCGGCAAGGAGCACTCACACCGCGGGATGGTCGGCGGCGTACTCCCCCCGTCATCGAGAGTCGAGTTAGACGCAAAGAAAGAGCCTAGAAGATCGGCTTTCTCCTTTGCGGTGCGGGCCAGTGTAGTCGTCCTCCCTGTGCAGAGATGGAAGAGATGGCTGACAGAAATTCCCCTGGACAGCCTTGGCGAGAGACCAGAATGCACGGGTTCCAGAAAGAAGACGAACTAGTCTCTCGCCAATTCTGCCTATGTGCTCTGACTTTGCCTTGGCAATGACTCTTTTGAAGGACCTAGAGGCGGAATTATACTTCTTTTTTATAGCGCTGGTGTTTACATCCCTGGACGCTGATGCGTCAGGCTCGGTAGCACTCCTGCTTATAATTGCTATTTACAGGAGCGACCAAACCATGGCTGAGATTTGCCTCCAATGGGCACCACAGAGGAAGGAACAAAAAGTTCCATACCCTGAAGTACCACATCAGCGACAGAATCCGCAACAACGTTGGGATCATCCGGCGAGAAGCAAACCCGCCCCCAAGGGTAGGATGCAAAGAAAGACCGCATACCATCCCAATCGGCTGACCCATAGTGCCAAACACGGCGGCAGCCTGCAGAATGCAACCGCGATTTCAGCGTGAGTGGCACCACACTCCGGACAAGACAATGGTCCGAGGAGCCTAAAGGGGCGTCGACGGAAATCTGATATCCGTCCGGGTGAGAGGTCAGCAGAAGGTCCAACAGGGAAGGTGCATGATCCTCCACATCTGGAATCCGCGTGGGCGAAGTAACCAGTTGTGTCAGACCATATGCCAAGGCAAAATCATGAACAGATCTCCCCGCATGATCAGTTAAAGGGCGTTAAAGTCGCCGAGGATCACGATCTCTGCGGAGGGGATCTGCTATAACAACGAATCTGTAGCCATTTGGATGTGGTCGAAGAGTCGGTCTGTTTCGGCATTACCGCTATAGGACCTATAGAGGCACCTACGCGTAGCCAAAGGATGGACAGGTCCGAACCTTCAAGTCTGCCGAGGCGTCGAGAACAGATGTCCTCTGCGACGTAAACGCAAACTCCAGCCCGAGGCAAAAGGAGTGTTCCAGTTTGTACCCCGGGTAGGAGAGATACGAGACATCAACCGGAGAGGACACCTGCGTCTCGGTCAGAAAGGGCAGAGTCGGCTTCGCCGTCTTGAGATAGTAGTGGACGGCGTTTAGGTTAGAGTGAAGTCCCCTGATATTGCAGAAATTCACGGACAGCGTGGCAGGGGTCGCCTTGGTCTTGTTGCTCCGTTTGCCCCGAGCTGTTGTAGCCTTGAGCGGAATTTTGCCCCCCCCCCCCCCTGGATACGCGGGGCAGTCTGAGCACCCACGCTCAGAAGTGGAGAAACATGGTCGTGGATGCTCAGCGAAGGATTCTCCAGGGGTGCTGGTACCCTCCTGGGGTAGTCTATCATTATTTAATTCCGCTACCATGTTGATAGGGGGGGGGGGGGATTTGGGCCTCCGGCCACCTGCACTCACCAGACGAAACGCGGAAGTAGAGCTTCCACTTCACGCCGGTATTCTGTGAGGTCGTGGTACCACCACGGTTTGAGCCGGCCCATACGTGCAACAGCAAAGCTGTCGCGTGGCTCTACCACTGTTAAACTAATGAAATAAAAAAAAAGTCACAAATGTAGCAAACTCTACAAACACCGCCCTTTCTATGACGTCATTATTATTTAAGTAAAAGTTTAAACGCTATTTAATATGTACTATTGCTTAGAATAAAAAATATTAAAATTGATTTGATTTTTGGTTAAAGACACATAAAAGTTAAAACAATATTTATCATAGCTAAAAGTAACAATAACTTGCAGTAATGGAAAGAAATTATTTAATATTTAATTACGTACCATTTTATTAAATGCCGATAACTCTATAGGCGACGCCCATGTATTTTTAAGTGCTAGGAGCTGATGAGGTTTTAATGGGTGATGTTTACATTGAAAATGGAAGTATTTATTTACCTGCTAATAGTTTTAAACAGTTCTTCATGATGTTCAATTTCTGAATTGAGTTGCAGCAGCTGCTCGATATAGTTTTGTATGTCCGTGGTGTTTGCCCGCGGTTGCCTTGACAGCAGGTTCTCCGCGGCTGATAGCCAGTTGTCCAGCGTCTGGATTCCAGATGCCAACTCGCGGCGGTGACGGAGAGCGTCTCCTCCACGTACATACCTTAAAACATATAAATATTGTAGTCATAAGTATAGGATTAAAGTAATCAATAATGAATAAATAATAATTTATTTTTTCGGTATTCAGTCACTTAAATGTACCGACTGACAAGTTGAATAAAATAAAAGTTGCATTGCCATATTCTCAAATATTAGAATTTTATTAAGTTACTTGGATTTGCTAGTTTCGATTTTAGAGGGTGTAAGAAGGAAATAAATAATTCGCTTTGATAATGGACAAGACTGGCGATCGACTGATGGCAGAAAATCTGTCTCAAGTTGTCAGCAAAATCTTTTACTGACGGCGATGGAAATGCATGGTGATGGCAACACTTTTGAATATGATCCGAATGATAATTTTTCATAAAACTGATAACTTACCGCTCAGCCTCTTCCCAAACACGTTCCCAACGTTCTGTGATCTCCACGTACTTTCTCTTAATCTCGGAACTTATTTCATCAGAACATGTAGCGGCAAGGAATCCAGCTGCGTCACCCAAAAGCTGATGTTTCTCTTTCCAAACGGTAAGGTCGTGGAAGAACTCTAAGCCCTCGTCTTCAGATACTCTTAACATATGTTGTGCTTTGTCCAGCCAAGTAGTAAACTGATCAACTAAAGTCGTCCATCTCTCCCAATGAGCAATGACTTCCTCAAGGACACTTCGCGCGCACCTAACATCAGAGGCCACCCTTCGCCAAGTCTCCGAAACTTCTCTTAGGAACGAATCGATTTCTCTCGCTTCAGTTCTATCTACTTCACATACTCTCTTATATTCTTCTGCTACTTGCTTAATATCAACATACGCTTTATCAAATTCTTGGAAAATCTTGTTTTTAGTTACGAAATTATCGTAGTCATCTAATAAGGCACGAACGTGTTCTACTCTACCGCATTTCGCGGTCCAAGTGGCTAACTTCGCTTTAGTCAGTTCTGTGAAAGCCACGATACAACATTTGTGTTCTAAATATTTTAATCTCGCTTTTCTCTGCGGAGCTCTTCGATTAACAGTTTCTAAACGCTCTTTCATTTCTTGCAACCTTTCAGCAGGAATTCTAGAGGCATCAGGTGATCGTAATGCCGCTTCGAACCTGTCGGCGACATTAGGAAGGTCGGCGAAGAAAGATGTGTGCTCTTCTAATTTCTCACTAATTAAAGCGGCAGTCCGCTCATCTAAATCGTTAGGGATTTCGTCAAAGTATAAAAGGTATTCGGCTCTCGCTAACCATTCGCCGACCATTCTGAAATCGCCGGGCAATTCTGAGTCCAAAAGCCACAGCCATCTTCTGTGAAGTCTCTCCAGTTCGATCCAGAGAGACACGAGCTCTCGCCACGACTTCGGTGCTATGGCTACCAAGCTCTGCGTATACATGAGCTTCTCGAGTTTCTGATATATTGGCTCTCTAGCAAGCCGCTCGTTTTCGGCACGGACATAGTCCTCGTAGTTCCGTGATAGGGTCCGCGTGTCGTATTGTCTTTGGACTATAGAGACACGTTCCGTCAGCCACATCCTGAGCGATTCGTATTCCTCCTGGACAGCCGCGACGGCATCCGGTCCTGTCGTCTGTTACAAAATAATTTAATTAGACATAATATCAATAAAATTTACGTATATTAGTTGCTCAAGGGGGGATTTTTGATATAGTTGCCAATCTGATATGATATAGTTGACAAAGTTGCTTGGCAGGTACTTATTGCCACGTACTTGTGGCATTCTTTGGACTTGGCCTTTGTTGAGCAATGGACTTGTTATGTTTATGAAATGAGTTTTGTTTTATTTAAGGAGATTTTTTCAAAAAAATATCTAATAAGCAAATTAAGGTGTATAATAAACATTAAATAAATAAAAATAAATAAATAATTAGTATGAATTAATTACGAAGTTGACCGTGGCGGTGTACGAATATCCACAACACCATGACGTTACAAAAACAATCAGGGCAATGAAAGCCTTTAGAGGAATTTTGAGAGTTAGGTAAGTGTAGCGGTAATTTCGAACTACCAAAATAGACTTTTCCCTTTTCTTCTTACCTTAGGTTCCGGATATTTGTGTAGGAACTGAGCAACATAAGTCATAATCGATCTTTCGTCAGGTTTGTCCACATCCACATCCTCGGCGTCCAAGAGCCGAGCGATGCCAAGTTCACTCTCCGCAACGTCGAAGGCATGTTCTAAACGCTGTCTGTTGGTTTTCCTCTTCATCTCGGCCAAGTTGATCAGGTTAGCCTTGATCGCGTCAATTATAGCGAGGAACGCAACACCGTCTCGCCATGACGGGCCAAAGTCTGTCACTTGGATGGTGGAGTCCCTGTCGGAGAAATTCAATTTGAAAATGATTTGTTTCGTGAATCTGCGAAATAAAAAAAATCTATATACGTCCCACTGCTGGGCACAGGCCTCCTCTCATTTCAGAGAGGGTTTTAGGGTAAGGAAGACCCCGCGGCGCTGCCTCAATGTGTGTTCGAAACAAATTTTTTTCTTATTTCTCAAACATGCAGATCAGACAGCAGAGATCACGATGTTTTCCTTCACCCCCGAACACGTGGTAAATCAGCACTTAAAATTGCAATTAACAATTTCAATTGATAGAATCAGGCGTTACTTTGCGGAAATCCATTTTAATAAAGATATTAATTAATTCGCAACCTTCCGCTAATTAAATACAATGATGTGTCTTACCTGGATTGAAGAGCACCTCCCGCCCTCCCTCAATTGCGTGCACCAATCCCGTCACCACTAATCCCAGCACCACTACTCCCAACACCACTACTCCCGGCACCACTACTCCCAACACCAATATTCCAGGAAAGACACACCATCGACGATAATACGACACGTGTTTCGCCTCTACACGAGGCATCCTCAGGTGATGTAGACTCTACGGCGGCTGACCGCTAACCATATAATATAATAATTCAATCCAGGTAAGACACATCATTGTATTTAATTAGCGGAAGGTTGCGAATTAATTAATATCTTTATTAACAATTTCAATGGTGCCGGCGGGAATCGAACCCGGGTTACTCGCGTACTGTGATATTTACAGCAAGCGTTAACCATCTGAGCTACCACGGCTCTCGTGCACACTAAGTGGTAGGTACTTTTCTATCCAGACTAGTGCGTGCACCGATGTGTTCTTGTGCAAAGTGTAAAGAGAGCCAGCAACATTGGCAGGGTGCGAGGCAGTCCGTCTTAGTCCTCAAAGGTGATAACGCATCCGTAGCCTTCTCTGTTTGAAGTTGCAGGAGTCCATGGGCTGCAGTAGCTACCTATCATCAATATTTCATACGTGGTAGAGCCATGCTGCAGCTATATTATGGTTGTAGCACGAATGGGTCGGCTCGACCGGGGAAGCACCACGCTATCACAGAATACCCGCGTAAAACAGCACCTTAATACTGCTGTGTTTCGTATGGTGAGTGTGGAGACCCGGAGATCCTTTTTTTTTCTTGGTAACGAGGCATTCCATATTAGTATTTGCCGGACATTGCAAAATAACCATGTATATATATCGTACAAATGTACCGTACGTATATGTTTCGTACATATAAGGCAACCTTATATGTACGATACATATACGTACGGTCCGCAGCTCCCGTTTCATCTTTAAGAAGATTTGATAAGATTAAATAAAGGACATAGAATAAAAATAGATGTTAATATCATATTGTTTTCAATAAAATATTGTTATGGTATCGGTAGCGACATTTATTATTTAAAAAGCAATATCAATATACGCATTGTTAGGTACTAAGCTGCACTAAAAGTATCGGGAATGGAATATTACCACTGTTCCTGTCATATTAAAATCTTTTTAAAAACTCCCTGGTTTTAAAAATCGAATACCATTTATTTATTTAAAAAAAAGATTCTCGGTCTTGTCATAAGGTTTTATCAAACTTGTTTAGTCGTTGAGAAAATGGAATTGACCCGGGAAAATTCAAGAGCGATGATTTATTATGACTTTCGAAGTGGTTTAACACAAAAACAGTGTATTGACCGGATGATTTCTGCATTTGGTGATGAAGCCCCATCCAAAACCACAATTTATCGCTGGTTTACTGAATTTCAACGTGGACGTGTCAAGCTCAGTGATGATCCCCGTTAAGGTCGCCCAAAAGCTGCAGTAACAAAAGAAAACGTTGATGCTGTGCGTAAGCTGATTGATGAAGATCGATATGTGACATACCGCGAAATTCAGGCAACTTTAGACATTGGCATGAGTCAAATACAAATAATCTTGCATGAACAATTAGGTGTAAAAAAAGTTGTTTTCCCGATGGATACCGCATTCGCTCTATGAAGAGCAAAAAGCGGCTCGCGTTACTTGGTGCATCAGAACTCTCGAAAGATTTCACGCAGGATCCTCAAATGCTGTATACAACAACGTATCAGGTGACTAATCCTAGATATATGCGTACGAATCTGAAACAAAAAACCAGTCACGAGTTTGGGTGTTGGAAAATGAGTTAAAGCCAACAAAAATTGTTCGTTCACGGAGTGTTGCAAAAATATGGTGGCCATGTTTGTCCAAAACCGGCCATGTTACGACTATTCCTCTTGAGGGACAAAGAACAGTTAATGCAGAATGGTATGCTAGCATTTGTTTGCCACAGGTCGTTTCTGAACTCCGTAAAGAGAACTGCAACCGCCGCATCATCCTCCATCACGACAATGCGAGTTCTCACACCGCACACACAACAAAAGAGTTTTTAGAGCAAGAAAACATAGAATTATTAGACCATCCGCCGTACAGCCCCGACCTAAGCCCTAATGATATCTATACTTTCCCTAAAATAAAGAATAAATTGCGTGGACAGAGATTTTCATCACATGAAGAAGCTGTAGACGCCTACAAAACGGCCATTTTGGAGACCCCAACTTCCGAATGGAATGGTTGCTTCAATGATTGGTTCCGTCGTATGGAAAAATGTGTCAAATTTCGCGGAGAATACTTCGAAAAGCAATAAATACATTTTTAAATAGTGATGTTGTGTCACTTCCTTGATTCCCGAAATTTTCAGTGCCGCCGTACATAATTTGTCTAATATCTCGCGTCAAATCAACGCGATTTTAAAACACTTTGACCTCAACTAGCAGAGGTTATTGCCTTATCCTGTGTTAAAGATTTCAAATTAGGGGACAAGATCAATTTTTGGATATAAAATAGATGATGTTCGTGAATCGTGTGAAGAAAAAACTAGAGGACTACCACTCAATTTGTTTAACCTAAGATGATGAACTCACTTAGGTAATGCGTTTGCTACCCATTGCAGTAGCGTCTTCTTGGCGCCTTGCTTCCATCTGTCTTCGGTTCTGTGAGTGGGCGTGGCGGCGCCTGACTCCTGGGACATGACTGAAGCGCACCTCGAGCCTCCGAGGTACTCGAGAGCTCGGCTGTTCTCCTCGATCTAATAACATTAAGAATACATTGACGATATTCGTACAAAATTAAAACTACAACTTTTCACATATCAAAAATAGCTTCAAGGTCGAGGATAAAATGATTCCCTAAAATTATTGATAATATTCCAGTAAGTATTTTATGTTAATAATAATTGAAGTTTAGTTGTATATGTTGACAATAAAAATTCATTCGTTTTTTATAGAATAAGAGTGACACAAACAAGCACACATTCCAACTGAAGGTAAGTGTATGCTGTGACCCGTGACCCATAAACATCAAAACTCCTCGATTATGAACCTTTTAGAACTTGGAATGCCTCGTTTCCAGTAAAAATAATCTCCGGTTCTCTTCACTCACCATACGAACACAGCAGCGTTAATGTGCTATATTACGCTGGTATTCTGTGAGAGCGTGACCCTTCCCCGATCGAGCTGACCCATTCGTACTAGCACAAAATTTAGTTGCAGTCTGACCATACAATTATTAACTACACATATAGTCATAATCAAAGCCGTTTTGTAAAAATAAACACTTGATGCGGTGACGACCTGGTTAGAGATGCAGAAAGTCGATGGATGCAGGTGGCCCAGGACTTCAGGACCGTGATTTGTGGTATCTCTTGGGGTAGGTCTTTGTTCAGTAGTGCACTTTTGAAGGGCTGTTATAATGACGTTGATGAAATAAAGCCTTTCTAGGTAAGTATTAAGTATAGTTGAGTATTAAGTAGAATTCCTAGATACGTATTATCTAAAGAAGTGTCAATTTTATTCATATAGTAAAGCTTTTGTAAATGAAAAACGTGTAATACATCAGGTAAACATGTAATGTATTATTATAAATACTGCATATACATTTTAATTTCTTCAACGTAAAAATAAAATATTTTGAGAATAAAAAAATTAAAGACTAAAAATCTCTGCGTGGTGTAGTAACAAGTACTAGTTAAAGTCTTTAGGCGGTAAAAGAACCAGCTCTCTTTTAACTAGCGGTTGTGACAAATCGCAGCTGCAGTTCCTTTAGGAACCTAACTGGCGTGCACCCTACGGATCAATACTCTCTACAGTAAATGGCACAGACACTATATATGTACTCCGACAGTTCTTATTATTTGAAGAAACTACTATAAGTAATAGTTTTTTTAATTATTATTACTTATTTATAATTGTTCGCCGCATCAAATTTAATTTTAGGTCGAAAAATCAAGCAATAATTACAATGCAATTATCGTACAGTGTTACCCGAATTATTTTTTTCATCATTTTTTTTGTATGCATGTACTAACTACCAATATGTGTTATGTATAAAAATTATATATATATATATATAACTCAAATTTAAATTAGTCGGTTTGTAATCACTGGTTATTTTATGTAATGTATTATGCATATTATTGATAAGCATGTGCAGTGTGCACAAGTGTTTGCAACGTGTTGAAAATTACTAAGAAAGAGAAAAACAAGGTGATAAATTTAAATAACTATGCATAATGTGAGAATTTAAATATTTAAAATACACCATGAAAATTTGGCATTTCATTAATACATTATATGTATAACTAAATAAAACATGATATCATAGTATTTGACTTTAAAATGTTCTTCTGTGGCGCCAGTCTGGTTATTTTAATTACGGTAGTTTAGTGAACTATATTCGAGAAGGCAAAGATATTAGTGCTAAAGAAAGTATTGGAAGAAATGTCATGGACATAATGCCAATCAAAAATCCAATTTATTTTTTATAGGATTAGGGTGACAAGCGAGCACACCGTCCACCTGAAGGTCAAGTGGATGCTGTGGTTCATAAACATTTATCCTTGATTAAGAATCAAAATGCAGATGCGTGGTCACACCTGTGGACTAAGATGGAATGCCTCGTTTCCCGTATAAAGTGCCTCCGGTTCTCTACACTCACCATACGAAACACAGCAGCATTAGGCTGCGATTTTACGCTGGTATTCTGTGAGAGCGTGGTCCTTCCCCGGTCGAGCCGACCCATTCGTGCTACAACCATAATATAGCTGCAGCACGACTCTACCACGCAACCGGTATGTATATATAATTTCATACGTTGGAATACATTAACTTAATACAAAATAAATTAAACGTTGAATCGGGAAATTCAGAAAGATTTTTTTAATAGTAATAGTATTCAGATGTCTAGATAAATATGTAAATTTAGCTCTAAATCAAGGTATTAAAGCAGTATTTGTGATGACCAAAAATTTTATTCAAGCCTTGGACTGTATGTAATTCCGCTGTACAGTAAAGTTATATTGCGTAGTTACTTTAAAAGTTTCTCTTTTTTAGTTAAGTTTAAGTTATTGTTTTTACTCCGTTTTTCGAAAATTAACTTTTCATCAAATGTTGACGTTTTCAGGTCACAGGAAGCTACCCTGACAACTTTTAGATGGTGTCTGTTCTATAACTTTGATGCGTGTGCTGTTAAAGCCCTTCAATAACTTCTTCTGAATAGATTATAGTGGCTAAACGAATCCTTTCCTGGCTGCATCTGACCATGGTGACAATTTCTCAATAATTTTAGAAATTGTCAATCGTCTAGTCATGCTTGAAGTGTATATGCAAACTCACGAATGCTCAATCGGAACACATCCTGCCATATTCGATCGATTGTTGTGCCTAAGATACAAGAGCGAAAGATACATAAAAGTTAAGATTCAGTGACTAGTCGCTAGATGGCGTAACGACCTAGAAAAACGTGCTGGAAGTGTTTTTCTATAGGCATCCACTGATCTCTATATATTCAAGTACACATGGGCATCCCTTGGGGGAAGCCTATGTTCTGAAGTAGGCTTGTCTCTTAATTTGAAATCAGTTCAATAAGGTATAAGATAACAAATGAATAAAAACATATCCCACTTCCATTCATATGATTACAGAATGCTGTCAAAGGATTTTGTCAAGGATCCGATCGGACCACACTGTGGAATTTACTATCGCCAGCGGTCTTTGAGACAGATACGATTTAGAGACCTTCATGAAAAGATTCCACTTCTTTGTAAAAGCCTGGCAACGCATCTGTAATTCCCCCGGTATTACAATGATCATGTGTAACTTCTCATCAGTTAAGCTGTCTGCTCATTTGCCTTAACTTCCATAAAAAAAATCCGAGTGTGGCTGTGTCGTGGACACGGCCGTGTGCTTTACGTGAATACGAGCAGTAAAATGACCTATGAAAATGGCGGCGCACCACACTTCACCGCGCGGGATGTGTCACGGTCTGCACTCAACGTAACAAATTCTTTGATTCTTTAGCTATCGAGTGGTGTAATTAAATTTTGGAGTATATAATATACTGGATGATATTTTTACCGTCTGGAAAAAATAGGGTGTAACAAGGTGAACGGAATAAAAGCCTATGGCACTGATATTTTACAATTTTTTTTCCTTTTACATTAACATATTATGAAATTGAGCTATCAATAAATATTACTAATTGGATGCTTTTTATTTTAATTTCGATGGTTTTTAATTAATTTATTTATTTAGTTCAACATTTTTGTTATTTTTTTTAGTACCGAAAGTTTATTTCAAATTAGTAGTATTTATTGATGGATCAATTTCATAATTTGTTAATGTAAAAGAAAAAAAATGTAAAATATCTGTGTTATAGGCTTCTACTCCATTCACCTTTTCATTTTTTCCAGATGGTAAAAAAGATGAACCAGTATGTGTAGCTGCAACACCAAACAGTATCCCCCAATTTTGATATCATCAGTTTTTGGATTGTCTGCCACTATGGAAGCAAATTAAAAGACGTTTTCACGTCAAAAATCGAATGAGTGCTGGTTACATACAGTCCTGGCTCGAAAGCCTGCGTCGTACCCACCTTCTCTCCTTTATCCTGTGGGTCCAATAGATTGAGCGAAGCTTGCGCAAACAAAATATATTCAAGCCAATTAAAACAAGTATATTTAATTATAAACACATTATAATTGCGTGACAAAATATTACAGCGGCTATTAATCACTAAATATTAGACTTGCAACAGATATTCGGCTATTTTTCGGTATTCGGCCCACTCGGCTACTTTTACCTGATTCGGTCGAATACCGAATGTCTAGGTCAGGAGTGGCGAACCTTTATGTATCAAAGTGCCATTTTTCTAAAGAAAGTTTTAATTAGGTAATAAACGTGTCGTAAAATAATTTTGACTTCGTGATCATGGGGAAAATAATAGTACTAAATACTATCTACTTAAAAATCTTTATTTACTACAAAAAATAATTAAAGAGTTTTGAGTTGAGACTATTATTATACATTACAAAATACATTTTGCAATGTATAATAATAAATAATTCAGTTATAAGCGTAATTAAAATTAAAATTAAAATAACATTAGTGTGACTTCTGTTGTATTGAGATTAGATGACAAATAAGTATGTTATAATGGGGTTGTGAAATCCTAAATGTAACACAAATGAATTTTAAAATACAGTTGTGTCAAAAAAATTGACTAGTATGATGCTATGCGTAAAAAAACTATGCATTCCTTGGAGGAGGCGTGGACTTGTGATCGTGGATTGTGAACTTTGTAGTCGGTGGCGTGCCCAAAATATTGTGTCGCGTGCCATCGACGGCACACGTGCCATTGGTTCGCCATCCCTGGGTTCGGCCGAATACCGAATACTTACGTAAGATTTTTGGTTCTGGTCAGATAATTGGTAAAATGAAAATATCAATTTATTTAATAATAAAGTGTTTTCTTGTAATCATTAATAGTCATAGGTACATGTAGGTACATGAACAACTTCTGTATTATAAAAGTTAACAAGAAAACTATCACATAAATGTCTATCTATGCACTTGAATTATGGTAATATAAATTTATAAGTGCAGGATTAAGGTGTAACACAAATTTTCTTAAATTTCGTCCAGTAGTTTACTCCTTTTCATTCCGTTCATTAATCAGCTTCAGAGAAGACGCTCTGAATAAACACTACTTCTCGGCCGAACACTTTCGTCTAATATTCGGCTATTCGGCCAGGAAGCCCGAGGATATTCGGTATTTGGCACGTGGCCGAATATACTTTTCGTTGCAAGTCTTACTAAATATAGTGCATAATTAGCTATCATAATTTAAAAAAATATCGCATAAATGATGCTAAAGTTCAATTGCTTAATACGTTTCAGAGTAGAGTAAGAAAGTTCATTCTATTATGAACTACGGCTGTTATAAGATTTATGTTAAATGGCAAAAATAAAATAATTTGGTAAATCCAAAAGTGCACGCCTCATGAGCGTTTTTTTTTTCATTAACATTTAATTTAATTTTTATAAAACAATATCTTTTAAACGTCTATGACTCCGATAACAAGCAGTAATAGAGATCATCCTGAGGATAAATGGAAACTTATTGTACTTAACGTGTAGTGAAGGCGAACATATGCACAGACTGCCCGACAGCCGCACTAACAATTTTTAACTATATTTTTTGTGAACTATGTAACTACTTATAATACTTATAACTAAACAAATGAATAAAAAATACGCTGACTTTATAATTTAATATATCTAGTTTTCAAAACATCCCTTTTTATTGATTTAGTGTCTAAATTGAGACATATTAATAACAAATAATAATTTATGTTGCAAAATCGTCACATAGCGGCATGTCACACACTCGCGCGCTGTAAGGCGTGCAAAACTAGTTAATATTTTTTTTTATATTAAATCTTAAAAATTAATTGGTGTTGTAAAATTAGATGTTGGGATTAGTGTTATCGGCGATAATGCACGCAATTGAGGGGGGTGGGGCAGGCAGTTCTGTTCAAACTAGGTATGACACATTACTTTAATATAGGTAATTACTTTTTTAATATCTTTAATGTAATGAATTTCTGCACAAGCAAAACGCTTGATTCTTTCACTTATCTTAAATTCGGTTCTACAAGTACAGCCTAACTTCTACAGTATAATTAAGAACTTGTGAGTGTTGTGCATAACTGTAAAGGCAGAAGCATATAGTACAGGTCATCAATATGTAATTTATTTTTATTATTGCTTTTTATACAGCTTAAAGAACCGACAATCGATGGACATGCATGGTTCTCGAGTATTCGTACCGACAAGCAAAGTGTTAGGCGGCCCCAACAGAATGGAGTGATGAGTGATGACCTGGTAAGACACCCAGGAAGTCGATGGATGTAAGTGGCTCAGAACCGTGTTTTCTGGTATTACTTCAGGGACGCCTATGTTTAGCAGCGGACTTGTAAATGGCATGTCAAGGTGTTAAGCACAGCAAGTGATGAGAATTGCTGTTTCTAAAAAAATACCTTCATTCGTCATCATCATTTTTTAATTTTATCATCGATTTTTAATTTTATTCACAATTATTAAAACACCTGAAATTAAATAAATAAGTATTGTCGGTGTATGAATATCCAAAAGGGGTAGTGACCCCTAGGGTTACCACCCGTACTATAATATATACTATCGTACCATATTTCAGTAGATTTTATATTATATATTATAGAAAATAATATTATAAAAAATACTATATTTTTATCCCTAATTCAACTGTCGCGCTTTTTATATTAACTGTGGTCGGAAGTCTAGGACAGGTAAGTACCACAGAAAGAATTTTTCCATCATGAATGTAAAATTGAAAGAAAAAAGAAAAAGGACATGTATTAATTTAAAAAAAATATTAATCGTTAATTTATTTTAGTATGAATCTAAATTGCTCAGACTCCCATAATTATTTTAAAGGTAACGTAGAATGTAAGGTGGTTAGATCATTGATGGCCAAATCAAAAAGCAATAACAAATATATATGGAAAAATTCATAAAGATTAAAAATAAATATATTTTCAAAAATAATTTGTTTTTGCAATTTTTCAAAAAACAAGGTGGCAACCCTAACTACCCAATATCATTCCGTGAATGTCTTAAGAGGTGACAGAGGGAAATAAATCAGGATTTAAGCAGTAGCGTCGTCTTAATAACGACTAAAAATAAAAACTCCTGCTGCCAACCCACGAGCCAAACGAGTCAATTACGGCAAATTGAGGCAAATTATAAGGGTGGTGGTCCTGGTGGTATGTTCAGCAGCTGACTTTTGATAGGCTGTAGCGATAACGGTAACGCCAGGACAATGCGTCAGGAAAATTTAGTACCCAAGGCTTCATCACCACCATCATCAACAGACGGAATTAAAGTCAATTAAGTACTTATAATAAGTAAAAGTACTTTTTTATAATATAGGACCCCAACCCTTTAAAGAAGAGATGAACGAGCATGCAGCTCCTGATGGTAAGCGACTACCGCCACCCATCAATAACAGCAGCACCAGGGGAATTGCAGGTGCGTTGCCGGCCTTTTAAGAAAGAGCAGGCTCTTCCCCTTCAAGGTCTCTAAGTCGTATCGATCCGGAAAAATAGCTGGAAGTCGTGTGAGGAAGAAAATTCTTAGTAAATATGGTGTGGTGGACCGCCAGTCATCCAGATGGGATAGAAGGTACCGCGAGTTTTGTCGCTATGTAAAAATAAATATAAAATGCGTTTTATTTTATATGTTACTAAAAGTCTCAGGAATAATAAGAAGTACATAACTACAGAACAAAATTTAAGTTTTATTCATATTTTTAATCATCTCTAATACCTTTCACCGTATTTAAATTAAGTGAACTATAAACAAGACTTTGTTAAATTAGTTACCGTTTTACAACTATGGTATTACAACCGTAATTGAACAAGTCTAGTGCTACGAAGATTTGACAGAGATAGGCAGAGAAAGTTAGTTGTTTGTTGTTGAGAACAGTTTACACTGCTTTTAAAGAGCTGGCTGGAATTACTGCATAGTTGATCGTCAACCGATTTCAAAGAGGAGGAGGTACTCAAGTTGACTGTACGTCTTTTTTTGTGTGCTACATTTTTCTTTTTTATAGGTGAATCGATTTTGATGGTTTTTTATTTATTTATTTGAAAGGTGTTACTCCTCGTGTGGTTCCATATAAATTTGATCAAGATCTGACCAATAGTTTTTGAATTATACTTAATAATGCCTTCGAACACATTTAGATGCATTTTGTTTATATTGCAGTCGGATATTCATTTTTTAATTTTACCACTTGTTAATAAAATACTTCAAATAAATAAAATAATCAATAAATAAAATAAATCAAAATTAAATACGCAATTCAGAGCCTTTCTTTGTACACAAAATATAAAATTTAGATCTCGATGACCTTTCGATGGATGACTTTGATAGGTATTGTGGATTAGATGGATGGAATGGACCTTCCGGTTGCATGCAAAAGAGTTTCTGTAATGAGAACGGGGTGGCGAGGGGTGGGGCTAATACTTCGAACATAACCTGAGTACAATGCCGCGGGTTTGTGTTTAAATCTAAACTAGAACCAATGTTTAAACATAATTTAAAAAAAAATAATTTTCGGGTCCGATTGTGTTGTTGTTTTTATATTATTTTTTAAACATAATTTTTTGTAAAATAATAATCAAGGATCGTGAAGTGACCACGGCATTTTTAAGTATCGACCTACGATCATCACGTAATGATATGGGATAATTATTCCACTACACCCTGACCATAAATCTCAGTAAATTTAGACTATTAAGATCTGATGGTCTAATTCTGAACATAAGAAGCATTTGCCATACATAACGCTTATTATCTGAAAGATGCTGCTCTACATCTTCTATTTTTCCCTCTAACCACACCCTCGTGATGATGGGGCATTAAACAAAAAGTCGTAAAAATATTACGTCGAGTAAAATTAATAAATATTGAATGAAAGAATTATAAGGCATTAAAAATGATTTTTCCTCCATAGCCTCTAAATGAGCAGTCTTTTTACCTCTTATGAAGTCAAGTGGGAGCCCTCGTAGTACCTCCCTCTGTGTACTCGACTAACCGAGCGTGTGAAGGGCACTCGACAAATTAAAGCTGTGCAGGGCAACCCATAGAAAACCATATGCCCCCTTTTAAATTACATTTGCTAAAAATAAGTTCGTAATACATTCAGCCAGAATTTTTTTATAGAATAAGGGTAACAATCGAGCACACAGTCCACCTGATGGTAAGTGAAATGCTATAGCCCATAGACATATACATTTAACCTCGATTAAGTATCAAAATGTAGATGTGTTGATACCCCTGAGGACTAAGATGAAATACCTTGATTCCAGTAAAATGGGTCTCCGGTTCTCTACACTCACCATACGAAACACAACAGCATTAAGCTGCTATTTCACGCTGGTATTCTGTGAGAGCGTGGTCCTTCGCCGGTCCATTCCATCCAACCATTCGTGCTACAACCATAATATAGCCGCAGCGTGGCTCTACCACGTATATATTTTAATACTTATTGACATATTTTGGTGAAGTTTAAATATGTTATTTATTATGTGGCAGAACTAATTTATTCATAGATACATTTAATTTTATTTGATGTGAATACACCAACTTCTTGTCTGAATCTGAATTGAGGGAAAAAGCTCTAGTAACTGGAAATCATTATGACCATATCCTCTTTCACAAGATGGGCTAAATGAACTGAACACATGCCTAAGAAAAAGAAATATAGGAAATAATTTTCGCTTTCGTTACAATAACTAACAAAGCCTTTTATTAAACTTAACCTAGTGTAAGTACTCTCTAACTGAAAGTCAAAATCTAATGGTAGTGCGGAGGAGTGAGTCGTGACATGACGTATAGCGAACGGTACTCTACGAATGATTTAAGCTTTGTGTTTAGAAATAGAAAACATTTTCGACGCAGACAATATACGATATTGTTTGGCATTCGTATTCGCCTTTGACTATTTATAGATATCTATATCCAGTATACCGTTCATAATATTACAATAAAGCAAATCTTTGATTTATTATTAAAGTTGCTTTGTGTAATTTGCTCAGATTTCAAACCACAATTGATTTAGGATTTAGATTTTTTTAGGAGCGCCCAGATGGGATATCTGCACCAAACACGATTTTTTTATTCATTCAATAATGCAATTGATTTACTTTTATCCATTTAAGTCGGTAGAACCCAAAAGAGATAATATTTCGTATCATGTGCACATATGGATGTAAGAATGTTTTTAATATGTGCGTTTTCACGTCCGCTTGTAATTTCTAAGCCAAAGCATATCATCATCATCATTATCATCATCATTACAGCCCTTCACAAGTCCACTGCTGAACACGCTTCTCCGAACTTTATTATATTATATAAAAATATTATTATTATTAATTAATATTATTATTTATTAATATTAATTGTTATATAATATTCCTAAGATAAATAAGTAAGTAACATAAAACGTATAAATGAAAAATATAAAAAATTATATAAATATAAAAGAAAAGAGCGCAATTATCGCCAACAAACTGTTGTACAGTTTGCGAAGATTATTATTACGGTAAATGCGTGTTTTTTTATATGAATAAAGTCATTAAATAAAAAGGAATTATATTTAATGACTTTATTCATATAAAAATTATGGGAATTCTAAACTAAGCATCGGATTTTAATCAAAGATATCTCAATCAATTTGTCGTTATTGCGTAACATAGACTACACATAGATATATGACGTCAGATATACTACATGTAAATGATGTATATAACGTATCAACATAGCTCGCTGTTTTATTTCAACAAATATTTTACCTTTTTGAATCTAATGTTTTCGTATAAGCATAAGTACAATCGGTAATCCAATCGAATCGCACGCGGATATGTTAGAATTAGGACACAGGACACACGTCCTAAAGGCACACACACGTGTACCTTTACGGAACTATAACATGTCTCGCGCAATTGTCAACAGGTTGACAACCTCTGACAGACCGACAAATGGTCCAACTACGGACTTCCATTTGACACGATCCTGACAATGTCTTGCTTCTGTCACATACGTCTAAGCATACATGCTTGTCGGTTAATGTTGCTCTTAATTCGGCCCATCTTCAATAAATGATATCTTCAACTACATAAATATTCATCGTGAGCTTTAAAACCCCTTGACAATGAAGTTATCAAAGCAGGCGCATAAAAAAACATTACTTGCTTACTCGTAGCGAAGTGTTTTACGCATATCTGATAAAAGACTTAAGTAGTCCATTTTCTATAGAGTTAAAGAACGGTTTCAAATGAGGCGCAAGTGACAATAATGCAGTAAGCCTACTTTATACCATCGGTGATCATATATCGTATTGACATGGACAATTTTAAACATTAAATCTGAGCTGACACCATATTTTCAGTGTTAACTAACTCGTATTTTAGTTATTTGGCTTCTGTTGTAATGTAAAGCTGGAATTTTTTTTGACAAACATTAATTCTTTGAGAGGAAACTAAAGAAATTATTAACAAATATGATGCATAGGTACGTATCCGTATGTATTATGTTTGTAAATTAATACTGCTTATAAAACTAAATGAGACTTAGCTGTGCATTTAAAGACTCGCACGGCGCGAGACTAATCCTACTATTCTATTTTTCCTATGATTTTGTTTAATTAGAACGGACTGTAATCTACGAGTACAAGCAAACATGTCTAAATTAAATCGTTTATCTAAATGATTGTCGTAACACGTTGGAGCAGAGTAGATAGTCGCGTCATGAAGTGGAGACTGTGTTTATGTAAACGTAATGTAGAGTGTCTCTAGGATAGATGAAAAGACTATCTGCGCAAGATGGCTGGCATAGACTGGATGCGTTTAGCCGGACGTCTGGCCGATGATGACTGTAAGATGATGATAATATTATGTGCATTTATTTTCAGATTACAGTCTTCATTGAGATTTTTTTGATTGATCTACCTACCTAAACGTGTATAAAAATGTCACCATTCGATAGGTTGACTGGTCGAGAAAGCGTACTGTAATTAAGTCAGCCCTTTGTATTGCTTTAAAGGAGAAGGCAATAAAGATTTTAATGAATAAAAAAAATCTTTCTTTTAACAACACGTCCAGAAATTGATTAGAAAGATCGACGAAGGTTTTATATGGTGAATGATAACAACATTTACTGTAATTAAGACCTTAATGTGTAGAGGAAACAAAATAGTGTTTACCTGGAAGTACAGGATAATGGTCCAGATGAGACCTAGGACGACTGCGGGTCTGCCGTCTACTAAGTCTGCAGCGTTGATGTTGACCAGCTTGATGCGCTTGCCGGCAAGGAACCGAAGCGCCGTGTTCGCGTTGGAAAGGAAGTGCGGTCTGCGGAGCACCCGTCCTCGCTCCATGGGCTGAGAGAAAACACTTAGTTAAGAACTTGAATGGGAAAGAACTACTTTAATAGGTGGTAGGTGGTACTCTTCTGGCTAAAGGTATGTCTTGGTAGGTACCATTCATATACTAAACTAAAGTCTCTTACCTATTTCTATAGAAATATACAAAATTATAGTCTCTTACATATTTCTACTGAAATATACGAAACTATAGTCTCTTACATACTTCTACTGAAATATACTAAAATATAGTCTCTTATATATTTCTACTGAAATATACTAAACTATAGTCTCATATATTTCTACTGAAATATACTAAACTATAGTCTCTTACATATTTCTACTGAAATATACTAAACTATAGTCTGTTTTCTACTTCTGCTGAAATTTACTAACTTATGGTCTCTTTCCTATTTCTGCTGCAAAATAGCAGTGCTTGCACTGCTGTGGTCTAGTCTGAAGGGTATAGAGAGCCAGTATAATTACAGGCCGTGAGGCATTCCATCTTAGTCGTCAGAGGTGACAACGTACCTGCAGCCTTCTACGTCTGAAGAAGTCTAAACTATCATCAGGTAGAATGTAAGTTCTTAGATGACTCTAGTTTTAAAAATGAGACTACCCTCTTACAGAATACCGGGGTAAAATAGCAGCATAATGCCGCTGTGTATATTATGGAGCATGACAAGGACCAGGCATCCTTTTTTATAGAATAAGTGTAACAAACGAGTAAACAGTCCACCTGATGGTAAGTGTATACTGTAGCCCATAGACGTCTACGTTTAACCTTGATTAAGAATCAAAATGCAGATGCGTTGTCACCCCTGAGGACCAAGATGGAATGCCTCGATTACAGTAAAAAGGGTCTCCGGTTCTCTACACTCACCATACGAAACACAGCAGCATTAAGCTGCTATTTCACAATGGTATTCTGTGAGAGCGTGGTCCTTCCCCGGTCGAGCCGACCCGTTCATGCTACCATGTACAAAACTGTTTACTGATTACGAGGCATTCCATCTTAGTTCTCACGGGCGATAACGCCTGTGCGTTTTTTTAATTTTGAGGATGGATGTAGACTATATAATCGTGCAGTGGCGTTGTAGGAATATCCACTATCCCATGTCGTCCCGTGGGTGTCGTGAGAAGTGACAGAGGGAAACAAACGAGCAGATGGGCAGCAGCACCTTCTAAATAAAGAACTGCGGTCCAACCTGCCAGCCAAGCGTGGCAACTAGGTCAAATGCCTCCTTGTGACACAATGTCCCCCTTTCATGCAATCCATGGGAAGGTCCATGTTCGAAGTGGCCTTTTCACAGGCTGCAACGGTATCGGTAACGGTATGATGATGGACATAGCCATTCACTTACCATCAGGTGGTCTAAGTGTTTTTATATAAAACTTACTTTAAAAATACTTTTTTAAAATACATGTAATGTAAAAAGGAAAGTTAAGTTAGCGAGTACAGCCTACGAGTACCTATACAGGGTTATTTTGTAATAGGTTAAGAATAATAAATATAGGCAAATGATGAAGAAAGAAATACTTAAAATATCTTCAACATTCTGTCCTTTTCATCTTTTAAATTAAAAATATGCCTTATTTTGATTTTAACTTATTTAACTGCGCACGCACACATTCTTAAGAGTCAATCGGTAGGCAAAAACGTTGTTGCCCATAAATCACATTCAATTTGAGATAATTTCAAATAAAAGGAAAAGCCTTATTTACTTGTTAATTCGAAAACTGTAATAACGGTATATAACTATTTATATATTTGAACTTAAGTTTAAAATTTGGCTACTCTTTGAAAATTAACCCTGTATATTGAAAAAAAGTTCGCTGTAAACACATACTTTAAAAAGTAAAACTGTTCTAACAAAAGGCAAGTAATTGTATTCAAATCAAGTATGCAAATTAAGATTAATAAATGACACACGATATATTACATTACATCACGAATTCATCTTTCGTGTTTATAACTTCCTGAGAAATATTAATGGAATATTTGAAAACAAAACTTGGTGGCCAATTACACTTCGTGTTTTTTTTTTAATTTTTAAATAAGGTTAACTAAAAAAAATAGAACTCACCAACTTCTCGCCTGACAGCACTTCAAGCAGCGCCAGCAGCTTGGTGCCATCGCGTAGGTCATAGATCAGGTCGTCTATACGCAGTGGCGGGATGCGCTGCGAGAATAATATATTTCATTAAAATGCATGACTGCCTCATAAGTCTAGTGGTCGGAAACGCGGTTGCTGATTATGAGGTCCTGAATTTGAATCCCGGGTCGGACCAAAATCAGTTATTGGGTTTTTCTGTCAAGAAATTATCAGTAGCGTCCAGGTGTCGGGAAGTTGGCGATGTTTTCAACGCCGTACCTCGGAAAGCACGTAAAGACGTAAACATGTATATAAGGGATGCCTCAAATCCTTTTGAGTTACCATCCTTTTAAAACGGTCCATCGGTCTCCATATTTCCCACCACAGCCCTATATCTTCTTATATAGATATAAAAATCAAATTCTGTTGTCCGTTAGTCTCGCAAAAACTCGAAAATGGTTCAACCGATATTGATGATATTTTCGTGTGTATTTGGGATGACCAAAACATGCTAAAACCTCAAATGGCTTAGCAAGATCCTCCGTTATGCCGAAAATATTGCAGCAATGTTAAGGATTATGTTAAACGAAAATACGATTCCGTAAAATTTTATCGATAGAAAAAAAATCCAAAGTTACCTCCAAAATAAACAATAAACCGCTGTTATTCATAAAATACTTTAAATAAGATCATGAAACTTTGCTACTAACTGAACTCACTATAAAGCAGTGCTTATGTTATTTACTTTTTTTAAAATACCATTATTTTCACTGTAAAAAGAAATTACCTAAACTATCGGCCTCTTGAAGCGTGATTCCTGCCGCCCGGTTAGTTTCGCTTCGGCCTTTGAAGGCGGAGGTTGTGTCGCTTACGATCAGAATACACATTACGCAACAGGACGACGTAAAATTAAAATGGGAAATAACCGTAATAAAAATAAGAAGCGACTGGCTTGGCGTTAAGAAACAGGCATAAATATGATAAACCTAATGAAATAAGTGTACAGTATTAGTGATTACAAACATGTCGGTACATAGCATACGACTCGCGGGCAAGTGGGGGCGAAATTAGAATTTGAGCTGACTTATTATATCCCCTTAAATGGCGCTGTTGTCGAGATTTGAAATCACCTGTGCGAAACCGGAGCTGATCGCTAGTTTTTTTTAAAATATAATATCGGGAAAGCATTATCTTTGTGTAAATTAAATTAAAACGCAAAATCAATGAAGTTATATGTAAAACGTAAACAAGCAAAGTTTAAAACAAGCAGATTTTGTTTGGTGTGGTCTCTTTTTTGTAGTACAAACTACTGTCGCTTACGTTAGGTTATTTGTACATATTGAGTAGAGTAGTGGTAAACATTTAAGCCTTATTTAGAAATAGGTACATACACAACTGTTTGAACAATTCAAGGTTTTGTTAAGTAGAAAATAACTTTATAAATATATAATTTATGTGATAAATAACGTTATAAGCATCTGTCAATGTTACGTAATCGTTCTTGAGATCAAGCCCTCAAGTCACAGAAGACTGTCTCAAGTACAGCGTCTTATGGAGCTGATCTTGGTAACTGAGATACTGTTTTTATGTGATTATTAATTAGCAACGATCTTAGAATTCTGATATCTTAATGAGGACGGACGTATCAAATTATTACGCGCTTGAGTTCGTCATTGAGGATCGTTTATTAATACGGACCTAAGCTATCGATAGTTACAAGAAATATACAAAAAGATAATGAAATTCTCACCTTTGACAAATGTGAATTAATCCAGTTGACGAAAGTCTTCTTTTGTACTCTTTCTTGTTCATCTGCAACAAGGAAAATGTACTTTAATGTTTGGAATAGTAAGTGGTTCTATATTTTTTTAAGGGTGACAATGAGAAACAAGCACACAGTCTATATGTTGGTAAGTAGATATATTGGATAATATTTAAATATTGTATCTATTCTTAAGATGGAATGCCTCGTTACCTCCTTATCAAGGTTTCCAGTAGGTACTTTGTCACTTACCATTCGAGACATTACGTTGTTATTTCGTGCTGCTATTTTGTTATGTTCTCGTTAACGGTTACAACCATTCGGTCAAGCATGAGGAGTCTTATGTTTATAGCAACAGAACATACACATCCAATGTTACGCTTGTGTGATCGTAGGTAAGTTTTGTTTTCGTACTTATATAGTAAGTAGCCAGCCATTCGGTTTTCTACAGGATGCATTTCGGAGAGTTTGCGTAAGAATTGTATAATTTAATTCCTCTCTCCCCCTTCCACTATCGGATAACCAGACGTTCGGCCAGTTTCCACCGTTTCGTTGTTGACTTACCACGCATTCGAACCAAACGGTTTTGCTTCGTAGTTCATCATGCGTACAGCAAAAGATTGGAATAAGTGACCAGCATCCGCCTTTCCATCCGATTACAATGTAGATGTCTTCAAGGCAAGAGTGAATAGGCTTTGGTTAAGTCAGTGTACTTCACCATCTTAGGCTACATCACCACTTACCATCAGGTGGGATTTTAGTCAAGCGCTGGCTTGGAATAATAATAATGAAAAAGCTCTGATGCATGTAGTTAGTTCATCACTCTACTTAGAATTGTGTGTCGTAAGAAGCAACTATGTGAATTGCCAAAAAGATGCTTCATATAGGTGGCGGTATTACCATCGCTTTACGTCAGTCGTAAAATGTCCAGACCGGCAACAGGGAGCAGCGCCAAAGGCTTGGCATTGGAATTGGAACTGGCCTTCCAAGAGTGATGGTTAGGGCAAACTCTCCCTACAACGGAATAAGGCTATATCGGGTAGTGAACTTTTAGGAGATGATGATGAGTGGCCTATTTAATGAGTGAAGGCTTAATCTAGGTATACAAATAAATAAAATTAAAATGCCTATTTGTAATGTCAAAATAACAGATTTTCACTTTATGCATATGAAATTAGACACTGTAATTATAACTAAAACACAATTTTAAAATGTTTGCCTGTCTGTCTGTTTATTCAGCTAATATCCATAATGGCTGGACCGATTTTAACGGGACTTTCACTAGCAGATAGATGATGTTATAACTAATAACTTAGGCAACTTTTATTTTAGAAAAAGAATTAGGGTTACACGCAAAAAAAAAATTAAAACTAAATTACACGCGGGCGAAGTTGCAGCGAGCAGCCAGTAGACTAACTATTAACTAACTGTGAATACTGCCAAGCTAAGAATTTGGATGAGCTCAGGCTCAGCTCAGCTCAGGCAACTATTAACACGACTGTTGTAGCGTTGTTAGCGTTCGTATTGGCTACAAATTTTCGTAACTTTTAATTATAAAACTTTTTATCTTTGGTCTACTCGATTCTGATCCTAGTAGGATTTTTCAATATCTTTATATTTCTTTGCCAAATGGATTCAATTACAAAATAAATAATAGTTTTTTTTTTTATAGAAGACAGGGCAAACGAGCATGCGGCTCACCTGATGTTAAGTCACTACCGCCGCCCATGAACAACCGCAACACCAGGGGAATTGCAGGTGCGTTGCCGGCCCTTTAGAAAGGATTAAGCTCTTTTCTTGAAGGTCTCCAGGTCGTATCGGTCCGGAAAAATCACTTTCAGTTCAAGAAATTCAACTAAAATTCACAGTTTCTCGTGTTTATTTTTTGTTATTTTTGTCAATCTAGCTAGGACCGTGTCTCCGAGTTTCCCGCCAAAAAACCGTCATGCATTCACAATTTAAAATACATGCATACGCGTCAGTTCTATTAAAATCATTCGCTATTCCTATTGCCAAGTTCACTGCTCCGATGCATCGTAAACAATTGCTCGAGATAGTGTTGTTAAATATATCGATGATAATACTATTTCCGTACATGTTACGTTGCTAATATATATTTGTATTCTGTGATTTAATTGCGTAAAGAAATCTGTTTCAAGAATTAGTTAAAAAGGTGACATTTATTTATAGCAGCTTAGTAAAGTACACTGCAGATAGACCAACTCATAAATTGCTTCGTAAGGGGGATATTTACAACAGTTGCCACGCGTGGCAGGCAGGGTGGCAACGCAGTTTTTTTTAAGTTGTTACCTATTAGAAAGACGCTGCTTGCTTACGGCACCAAATGATATGGCGTAGGTAGTAGATATAATTCTTATTTATTACATAATATTGTACACGGTAAATCAAAAGGCGACAAGTTAAATCAGTAAGCTACTGTTGAATAGTAGTAGTAAATTTTTAAATTATATTCTTCGAATCCTTTAAGCTATAGGAATATTATTAGAATACTATTCATTATATACTATTAAAATACGATCAGAATACCATCAGGAAAGTGGGAACTTTTTTTAAACGTTTTTCTAATTTTAGAATTTTGTCATGTATCGTAGAGACGTTTTATACACCTAAATTGTAGAAAAGTTAAAAAGTTAAAGTTACAGTCTATATACGTCCTACTGCAGGGCACATGTATTTTTCTTATTTCTCAGACTTGTAGATTTCATAACGATGTTTTCCTTCATCGCCAAGCTCGTGGTAAATCAGCACTGAAAATTGCAATTAACAATTTCATTGGCGGCCGTGAAATTTACAGCGGGCGCTAATCCATCTAAACTACCACGGCTCTCCCTAATTTGTATATGAACAAACAATTACTTGGTAAACCATACCAAATACTCGTTTCGCGCAAGGTTCAAACATGCGCGTCTAAGAACCGTAGCAAATACCAGTACACTACGAGTACGATATTTGTTCATGAAATACCGTTCCATTCATCCTCCCACCAGAGCGCACAAGTCACAGGCCTCCTCCATAAGATGTTCCATAGGGGAGATTTTGAAATTATATTTTGATTATATTTTAATATTTATGTTATTGTCACAAATATGCTGCTGCCCATCTCCTGGTTCATTTTTCTCTGTCGCCTCTTACGTGGAGATGATATGGTGCAGATCCCTCAAGGCAGTACTTGGCCCAACGATGTGGTGCAGATCCCTCAAGGCAGTACTTGGCCCAACGATGTGGTGCAGATCCCTCAAGGCAGTATACTTGCCCCAACGATATGGTGCAGATCCCTCAAGGCAGTATACTTGGCCCAACGATATGGTGCAGATCCCTCAAGGCAGTATACTTGGCCCAACGATGTGGTGCAGATCCCTCAAGGCAGTATACTTGGCCCAACGATATGGTGCAGATCCCTCAAGGCAGTATACTTGGCCCAACGATGTGGTGCAGATCCCACAAGGCAGTATACTTGGCCCAACGATATGGTGCAGATCCCACAAGGCAGTATACTTCGCCCAACGATATGGTGCAGATCCCACAAGGCAGTATACTTGGCCCAACGATATGGTGCAGATCCCACAAGGCAGTATACTTGGCCCAAAGATATGGTGCAGATCCCACAAGGCAGTATACTTGGCCCAACGATATGGTGCAGATCCCACAAGACAGTATACTTCGCACAACGATATGGTGCAGATCCCACAAGGCAGTATACTTGGCCCAACGATATGGTGCAGATCCCACAAGGCAGTATACTTGGCCCAAAGATATGGTGCAGATCCCTCAAGGCAGTACTTGGCCCAACGATGTGGTGCAGATCCCTCAAGGCAGTATACTTGCCCCAACGATATGGTGCAGATCCCTCAAGGCAGTATACTTGGCCCAACGATGTGGTGCAGATCCCTCAAGGCAGTATACTTGGCCCAAAGATATGGTGCAGATCCCACAAGGCAGTATACTTCGCCCAACGATATGGTGCAGATCCCACAAGGCAGTATACTTGGCCCAACGATATGGTGCAGATCCCACAAGGCAGTATACTTGGCCCAAAGATATGGTGCAGATCCCACAAGGCATTATACTTGGCCCAACGATGTGGTGCAGATCCCTCAAGGCAGTATACTTGGCCCAACGATATGGTGCAGATCCCACAAGGCATTATACTTGGCCCAACGATATGGTGCAGATCCCACAAGGCAGTATACTTGGCCCAACGCTGATCTTATGCTACATTAATGAACTTTGTAACTTAAATATAAAAAGTTGTAAAATAATATCGTATTCTTACAATGTCACTACTTTAATTAATAAGTTCACATATTACAATTGGCAAGCGGAACAATAACATTTGTATAACTCAACCAAGAAGAATATATCGTAGACAAATTAATTATATGAAATAGGTATTTGTACCCGCATTGAAGTCACGTACAAAACCGCTTATTATCTATTTTCATATACCTCTTTGAATGAGTAAATATCGCGTAGCTTACACATAGCACGATTTATACTCGTAATATTACATAATTCACGGATTCAATTATTCTGTCCACTTTACTATTTATGGACGGTATACTAATATGGTGACGTTTAGACTGCGCCTAGGTATGCGTTAGGCTATTCCACGTTTGGTATCGCACGAAGTCCAAATATGGCCGCGGCTTAAATGTATTAAACAGCCACTTATGAGATTTCTTCTCCGCGTATTTATACTTGAATTACATTTTAATGGATTTTCTTAACTGAGAAATTAATTTATTATTCTCAGTTAATCTCAGTTAATAAAATTCATAATGATTTATTATATTTCACTTATATGAACACTATACTGAATAAAACTACTTTTACGGATTTTATTGCGTTTAATTTACTTGATTTTAATTCCCGACGTTTCGGGTGCTTCCCAGCACCCATTGTCACGAGGAACTGAGGTGATTGACGTCCCGTTGTCAGTGTTAATCCGGAGTACCTTCAGCTTGTTAATTATTACTTATGGTCCGATCTACGCAGAATGAACTTACTGTGTCTTGAAGTCTTCCAGTTGTATGCTTCGGTTAAGTTTTAATTTTATTAACTACAGGATCCCAAGCAGGTGGTATCCAGCCTCCTTCTCTATTGAAATTAGGATGATTTTTTTTAATTTCAATAGCCTTACGTGTCTTATAATTGGCAGGAATCGATGTTCTTTCGCGAGGACTTGTGGTCTATCAAATCTGATGTAATAGCGGAGGCCGTCTTGGATATGATCACAAACTGCAGACTTTAGCACGTCAATCACCTCAGTCTACCGTGACTATGATTGCTGGAAAGCACCCAAAACGTCGGGAATTAAAATCAAGTAAATTAAAAGCGATAAAATCCGTAAAGGTAGTTTTATTGAATAAATCCTGCCCAGGAATTCATCTGGGTAATGCCACTTCCTTATCGATTTGTGCTGCCAAGCAGCAGTGCTTGCCCTACTGTGTCCCGGTCTGAAGAGTATACAGCCAGTAAATTACTCGCTGCGGGATATTACTAAATCTGTACGCCAGTATACTCTAAGTGTATGTTACATCTTAGTTTTCAGAGGTGACAACGCATCTAGCCTTCTATGTTTGAAGTTGTCTGTAGAAATATCTATTATTAAATGTATAATACGGTACGCGAGGGTAATATAGTCACCTAAAGCTTTGCCGCATTATAAAACCAAAACTAGGAGAAAAACAGAGACAGAAACACAAAGTCGTATACTATAACTAATAAATTAAAAAGAAAAAAAAAGCAAACAAGCGTTGACAATAATTAGAAACACTTCAGAAAATCTACTTAAAAAACTAAATACACTACCCCATACTAAAATCGACTAAAATATTTACCAATATAATGTCAACTGTCAAAATGGCGTCGATAAAGCATCGCCCTTTTGACTACTTGGTTGGCCGATGAAGAGCTATCGTATGACAGAGTCATCTATGCAAACAAGGCTGTAGTTTTTGAGTTATATGAAAGTGATGATGACCATATTAACCAGATGACCATATTACCCTCAAGTACTATATCAACTTTAGAATATAGAGTCTCATTCAGATAAATGGAGCTTATCGCGCTCTACGCGCGCTATCTTTATGTATAAGTACAGTGTTCGCTGGCGGCGCTAGCTTAAAATTTCAAATATACTGGCTCCATAACTTGAATCTCACACCCACTTTGAAAAAAGTTTTGGGTTATAAGCGAACACATCCATCCTGGAAGACTAACATGAAGTATGTCATTACCAGTTAAAGGTCTCTAGAATTAAGGACACACACCCACACGACTCGAGCCACTCGACCTAAGACCAACTTTCGGCTTAACCGGGGAAGGACAACGCTCTCACATAATACCAGCGTGAAATAGCAGATTAATACTGCTGTGTTTCGTTTCGTTTGTCACCCGTATTCCTTAAAAAGTCTGATGGTGTGTAGATGCTGGGACCTATTAAGTACTGAGATCCATTTACTATAAACAATTCAAATTCGATGTCACCTAAGGACTAAGGTGAAATGTCTCTATTCGAAACACAGTTACATTGTACTGCTAGTTTACGCTGATATTCTACGCGAGTGTGGTCCCCCCGCCCGGTCGAATCTACTCACCTACGTGTATACAATCATGTTATAACACACAAACTATCCTCAACAAAATGCAGATCACCATGCTCGTTTCCAGTAGGGTCTGTTTGTCTGTAGCATGTTTATTGATCACCGAGTTATGCGGTCGTTAATATAAACGACAGTAAAAGAACTTTATAATCTTGGATTTTTTCGGTTACATTCCATTATTTACATATTCTCCACTGGGATTTCACATTACATTCCCGTAGACAGGGGTGCGTGCTCTTCCCTAAGCATTTCTTAAACTGAACTCATGAGACACGCAATTGGCACGACCTGGCACGGACAATGACCTATCTTCCAGACTTTTAGGGCTGTAGTATTTATTACAATGTACATTTTACTGTAAAAAGCGCGCGTAAATTTCTTGCGATAGTACGTATTCGTATTTAAATACCTACATGAATATATTTAAATAGATTTTTAATTAAAAAAAAACTAAACTAAAGTAAAACCCTACCCATCGCGATATTGTGCTAAGAAAATTCTGCTATTTTTCCACACATGCTGTAACATCTTTTAACGGGACGGGAATCGAACCAGCCCTTTGAGAACTGCGATGACAAGTCGCGAATAAAGTTCCTTTAAAAACTTCAGCGCGTGTGGCCTGCAAAGATCGATAGTCTTTGCGGAAAATGTCACAAATACAGAATGAATTGCCATCTCCGAGCATTACAATTAAATATTTCATGACCAGTAATAATATTGACGCCTTCACCCTTCCAACACGTACCTACATAATAGTGGGTGCACTGCTGTTTTGTGTCTAATAGACGAGAAGGTGGTAGATAATCAGGTGGACTCCTGAAGAACTTCCAAATGGTCAATGTCGTCATCACCATTCAGCCTATAATAGTCCACTGCTTAACATTCCCTATTCCCTCATAGGGGATATATGCCACGTGGTAGAGCCATGCTGGAGCTATATTATTAATATTAGTACAGTTATAGCACGAATGGGTCGGCTCGACCGGGGAAGGACTAAGCTCTCATAGAATACCAGCGTAAAATGGCAGCTAAATGCTGCTGTGTTTGGTATGGTGAGTGTAGAGAACCAGAGACCCATATTACTGGAAACAAGGCATTCCATCTTAGTCCTCACGGGTGACAACGCATCTGCATTTTGATTCGCAATCAAGGATAGATGTAGATGTCTATGGGCCACCGCAACCACTTACCATCAGGTAGATTGTGTACTCGTTTGACACCCTTATCCTACAAAAAAAAGTTTCCCCACCTGGCAGGTGAGTTAGTAATCGTGGTTTTTTATTTTTTTGATGGTGTCATGGGGTTTATGTTCGCTTGTTCATGTCCTAACATTAAATTATACTAAGTACTGAAATGACTTAAATATGTATTAACAGACCATACGTCCGGATAATATAGTTTACAAATTCTCTAAATGTTATTTGTTCACATTACTTATTCAAATCGGAATCTTTATCACATAAATCATACTTATTTAATTTACCGAACTGGCAACCCTTTTGTGTATCAAATGTTTTCATTCAAGTTTCGTTAGGTATTAGACGATCGCGTGCGGAAAATTTTGTAGACTATAATTTGTTTATCGAATGGAACCATCTTTGAACCTTTTGTGCTCTGTGTAAGTTGAATTAAAAGATATTTTGACTATATTACGGTTTATTCTTTGGCTAATGCCGTCTTCTTCCGTAGAGCGTCGAGCTTTCTTTTTGTTCATGAATTTTTTTGTTTGTGTAAATTCATTTTAAAAGGGACCTCAAATTATCCGTTAAAAATTCTACTAAAATATTAAAATAATACAATTTCCGTGATATTGAATGTGAGATTGAGATTGAGAACGAAAAAATGAGATTGGATAGAGCCATGAAAATTAACGCATTTCTATTTCTATTCTTATATTATTGTAATATTATTATAATATTATTATATTTCTATTCATTCTTCAATCAAATGCGTTAATTTTCACTAACCGACCCGTGTCCGTGGCTAGAATTCTGTAGCCGTATTTTGTCGTATTATTTGGAGAGGGAGGCCTATGTTCAGTTGATTTGAGTAGGACTTTAATGACGAACGATGATGACTCGATTCCGATAACGGACAGTAATAATAACGTAGACGACAAAAGCTTTTGGGTTCTTACACATTCCTACAAAACGTTGTTTCTGTGAGCAACACACGTTCGTCAAAGAAAATATTACCTACACAATAGATTAAGTAGTCAATTTTAATTATTTCGAATAAACATACACGGTTTTATTACAAAAGGTGGTTTATTGACAGACACAGGTTTAAAGAAGAGTCTTTGTTACCGCAAAAAGCCTTTTAGCCATGTCTTTACCTTAGACGCGATATATGAAATTTGTTGTCAAAGTCAAATTCCATAATCTACGTTAATCATCAGAATTTGATCAATAACATAATAACAGGGACGGGACTTCTTAATTTAAAAAGAATCTTGTTTAAACCGGAGACTTACGACCTTATGAGTACTGCACACCTTTGATTATTCATTCGTTTAATACTAGCACACCTCATAATGCGAAGCGTTATTAGGTAGTGCTTTACGCTCGACAGTGAAGGTCAAGCAATTTTGTGGTCTTAAAATGTCTTTATCATGACCATAATATTGCACTTATCCGATTATATGAGTAGCCGTATATCAAGAAAACACTCTAATTAACACATCTTATATTTTCTAAAAATCATTTTGTAGTGCTACTTAAACTAGGTACTTACTTACTAAACTACTCTTTATTACAAGACGACCAGAGTATTGACAGAGCATTTATACAATTTATTTGTATATTATATATTCTGTCAATTAAATCAAATCAAAAGTATTTATTGTCTGATTATAGGTAAAATTATAAGATCTAAAAGTATTTTGTATTAGATATACATTATTAGTTTATTAGGTGACAATTACATTTATTGAATAATGCATACGTATCTTTACATTAAAGAGGAGTTACATTAAGGAAGAATAAATCAATGCGTACAGCAAGTTATAGGAATGTTTTACACAGCATCAGTTTTTCCGTCCGAGTACAACGTGGGTCTCTTCAGAAAAGTAATGAAAGTTTCGGATGGATTTTCAATAGCCGATCCCACGCATAACAATTAACTAGAACAATCAAACGAGGCAAAAGCATTCACTATATTCAAAAAACCAGTATTCAGTATGTCAGTGCAGTCTTTAATTATGTATTACATCACGAAAATGGCGCCATCGCGACGCTCGGTAATACCAAAGAATATATAGGTACACTACGCGAAGTAATACACAATGCCCATAAATTTAGTTTAACTTATTTTAATTGAAGCCTTAGACTTAAAGACTTGACTGTCATGGGCCTTCACTTTGAATAGTGTTTGGCGTTTAATAAATGTTTAATTCAAACATAAATAATGTTCTGATTCAAGGGCATAAAACACATAATATAAATAGGACCTTGGGAAAAAACATTAAATTACAAAATTACAACCTGCCAATCTTTTTTTCTAAATTTAAAGTTATAAACGAACTTACAGTTCATGGACATACGGTAAATACCTAATACAGCCCATGGGTAAATACAACCGATTTCAAATTCCAAATCAAGAAGGTATATATATGATAGTAAGGACTAAAATAGACCGCTACATAGCCTGTAAATATTAAGACTCACTATACCCTTCAGACTGGAACATAGCAGTGCTGCTTGGTAGCAGAAGTAAATACTTACCCAGACGGACTCCTTCACTGGAAGGGAGTCTTACCACCACGTAAATCTGGTGCAGTTAAAGTCCTATATACGTCCCACAGGGCACAGGCCTCCTCTCATTTCTGAGAGGGTTTTAGGGCAAGAAAGTGTCCGCCACGCTGCCCCAATGCGTGTTGGCGAACTTCACATGTCTTCGAATATTTCTTTTTATTTCTCAGACATGCAGGTTTTCTTACGATGTTTTCCTTCACAGGCGAGCACGAACGAACAAAATCAGCACTTAAATTTCATTGGTGCCGGCGAGCATAGAACTCGGGTTGCTCCGGTTGCTCGCGTACTGTGAAATTTATAGCGAGCGCTAACCATCTGAGCTACCACGGCTATTCTGAGCTACCAAGGCTAATTTAAATCTGGTGCAGTAGGGGCAAATATTTTTAATTAAATGTGTGACAACTAAAGCACTTTTTAAACGGTCAGTAGTCATCAATGGATTCAGAAAGGCTGTGAAGGAAGATTTTTTATAAGGGGGTTATTTAGCAGAGACAACTTCTTCCAGAGTTACCGACATAACCCAAGGCATCAGCGAGCTGAAATGGCAATGGGCCAGTCATATAGCTAAAAGAACCGACGGGGAAAAAGGTTCTCGAGTGACAGACTCGTACAGGAATGCGAAGTGTACTAAGACGACTTGATGGGTTGACGACCTGGTAATGAGTGACCAGAATGCAGGTAGTTCAGGACCGAGGATATTTTTTTAATTAAGTGTTTCATACATCAGGGGTGGCTGTATAAACATTTAAAAAAATCCTCAACTTTAAGTAAAAATCGACTTCAAGAACCAAAGCCACGGCTTTTTCAAAAGTATATTTTTTTACTACCTTGAAACTTATTAAGATATCTACTTAATTGCGAAAGGGAACAAATTAGATCATACATGGTTATTCTATATCGTTATGGTCGTTAGTTAAGTTTATCTGTTTCCGCCGCAAGGTTAATCCAGTAAATTGATACATCATGTACTCGTACATATTCTATGAATAGTTACGCCATTTTGAAAGCCGTTCAAAATAGCGTAACTATGATATTAGATAACACTTGTTATTTTAGAGCGATATCAATATTGAAAAATATAAAAAAATTGCATTGTTGCAGGTTGCTGTTAGTTTATATTCTGCTTTGAATTTGAAATGTGATTACCGGTTTGTAGTGCTGGTCTTTAGTAAAATTTCTACATAGTAGGTACAGTTTAGGAGTATTTCTATAGAATAACGGTGACAAATAAGCACACAATCCAAGTTGTAAGTATATACTGTGGCTCATAGACTTCTACCATTATCCCCGATTAAGAATCAAAATGCCGATACGTTGTCACCCTTGAGGACTATGATGAAATATCTCGTTTCCAGTAAGAAGCGTCTACGGTTCTCTACACTCACCATACGCAACATATCAGCATTGAGCTGCTATTTACGCTGGTATTCTGTGAACCATTTGTGCTACAACCATAATATACCTTTAGCGTGGCGTTCTTTACTTACGTCTTTAGTTTAATTTGACTGTATGAATCTTGAGTGAATTTACTAGGGTGGGATTGTTTACAATTTGTTACAGTTTTCTTATGCATAAAAAGAACTACACAGTTGCATTAGGTTATTCCTGTCATGACAGTTATTAGTGTCAGAAAATAATAAATAATAGTTATGTAGAGTAAATTAAGTAAAGACTTCTAAGCTTTATCTTCTAGCGATTAGTACAACTCGCTTTAGAACGACTTTACGTGGGATTATCGCCTTTAAATCAAATAGAACCGCTTTTATTTTTTTGTTTCGAGTGCTTCTTATGTTAAGTACATTAATCTATCTTAAGTACTTAGATAATGTAAAGTAATGCAGCCCATGGGCATATGCAATCGACTAAGGATTCGGAATTCCACAGATATTGTGTCACTTCATAAAAATAATCGAAATAGATAGGTATTTATTTTTATTTTCATTGGAGTTTATTGTTTCATATTATACTGGATGACCTGTTACCGTCTGGAGAAAAAAAACAGGGTTTAACATGTGAACGGAGTAGAAGCATATGGCAATGATATTTTACGAAAAATAATAACAAAATTTTGCATTGAATAGATAAGTTAATTAAAATCCATTGAAATTCAAATCATATTTACCCTAATTTCCGAACGGCAATAAAACAATAAATTTAGTAGGCATCTTTTACCTCGTCAATTCGAAGGGTCAAAGGCTCAAAGGCAAAGTAATTTTTCAAACGTTTCATTCAAAATTTTTGTTTTTATTTTTTGTAAAATATCAGTGCCATAGACTTCTACTCCGTTCACATGTTACACCCTATTTTTTCCAGACGGTAAAAAAGGTAATCCAGTATAAAATTTGTATTATGAAGCAGAATATGTGTTTTCGAGAGTCTAACTAGTCAGATCGGAACTTATTATGGACTGTGGAACATACCATGTTAGTTGAGGTGATAACGCATATGAATCATTCTTGGCTGCAGGTGGTAATGGACTGTAACCACTTAACATCAGGTGGACTGTAAGTTCGTTTATATCTCCAGTTTAATAAAAGTAAGCGTCAATGGTATTCAAAGTAAGTCTATTCTAAAATCGATTGAAAGACTTAACTATGATTAAATGCCTATCAGTAAATAGTCTCTTAGGCTGAGATCTATAACCCGTACTTTGATTTCGCTCAGACTTTATTTTCAAGCTAAGACAATGTTTATAATTACTATTTATAGAGCTAGGTTTGAAGTCGTGATGAGTGCGCGCTTAGCAAGGCTTAGGTTAACGAAATCGATGACTTACAAAAAATCAGGATATTAACCAAAACCAACGTATTAGCTTTAAATTGTTGTTTTTATGTTACTCTAATTACTTATAACAATAAATAGGTAGTTTTAAGCCATCATCTAGTTTTATAGGTAGGATCGGGAGAGCAAGTTCCAAAGCCAGTCGTAATAAAGAGATCAAGCATTTAAATATAAATAAAAACTTAAAGTGCACATAATATCGCAGAATAATAATACAAAAAACAATATCAAGAAACCAAAAGCTTCATGTTTGAAACAGTTTGGCAGCGTTTAACCGGCTGACCAAGCCTTCGGTTTCTTTATCATATTTTAAACTAAAACTATTTAAATGTAATATTATTTTATTCATGAAATACAATTTGGGTTTGTTTTTGTTTATTAAGTATAAAATTATTATAATTTTATTGGCTTAGGTTAATATTAATACGATACAACGATAAATCCAGAATCAAAGATTATGCTAAGCATATACTCAGCTAAGTTTTATGTAAGTAAAGTCTGAGCAAAGTCAAGGTACTGTCTGTAGATCTCAGCCTAAGAGAGCTCCTACGACGAAAGTTATAATAGGGAGGTCCTCTTTATTAATTTATATACTTACTTAAAGTTTTTACCCCTCTTTCCCTCAAGTGATTTATGAGAAAATAACGTATGCCCGAATAATCTCGTTAAAATTCCAAACGCCTATCCCACAATGCATCATTCGTTTCACCTTACATAGAATTCGCAAACATAAACACACGCTTGAAAACGACCTCAACCTTGAGACTTGAGACCTTGATGTTGTTTTCGATCGCCGTTGTGGAAATAATCTAGATGGTTAATTGAGAACTCGATTACCAGTTACTCTAATACAGAAGTATGTCAAAACATTCTTCGCTTCAAAGCTGAACATAGATCTCCCACATATCAAAGATTTAATATTTGCCATATATATTACATCATGGCTAACCTTAGTTTTTCATAATTTTGAGTTACTAAAAGTAAGATACAGTATTTTTTCTTTCCGTCTAGGAGTCTGTATAGTTATGGGCTGTGTCATTCCTTTTTAATCATTAATGACAGCTAGAGTTGCCACCTATTTTTTTAACAAATGTAGTATTTTTCCCAAAAAAGGTGAAAAAGTATAGAGCTTTTGAGAAATTAAAAATTATATACTATATACGTAGTAAAGCCATGCTGCAGTTATATTAGAAGTAGAATTCTAGTACGTGTGAGTATAGAGATCCGGAGACCCTTTTTACTGGAAACGAAACTTTCCATCTTAGTCCTCACGGGTGACAACGCATCTGCATTTTGATTCGTAATCGAGGATAGATGTAGATGTCTATGGGCCACAGCATCCACTTACCATCAGGTGGACTGTGTGCTCGTCTGTCACCCTATCCTATCCTATAAAACTCAAGAGAAAAAAGTACTCAATTATTTTTAATCTTTATGAATTTTCCATGTATATTTGTTATTGCTCCTTGCTTTGGTCATCAATGATCTAACTACCTCACCTTCAACCTTACCTTTAAAATAATTATTGGTCTGAGCAATTTGGATGCATATTAAAATAAATTAACAATTAATTTTTAATGTTTAATTAAATTAATGCATACCCTTTTTCTTTCGATTTTTCCCCGTAAAACTTACGTGTACCAGATTTCCAAAGTGCGACAGTTGAATAAATGATAAAAATATTATAGTATTTTTCGTACTATAAAATTTTTACCATATTAGTTTCTAGTAAAAATGGGTCTCCGGTTCTTTACACTCACCATACGAAACACAGTATTTTGTAGTTGGTATTAGGAAAATGCTGTTGATCGTCTCATGTTTGATTTCCTACTGACGTCTGATACGATATTAAGGTGTTGCGAAAATTCTTACACTACCATTACATGGTTCTTAGAGCCAAATATTTATAAAGAGAGAGAAGACCCATACTCAATACACGATAATAATAACAATAATGTCCTCCAGACCGAATTTCGGTCACCGCGGCCAGTCTCAACTCTCAGTGAGGAGACAAACCATCTGCGTATACCTGAGTGTATGCGTAAGTACAATTAGTGTACTCTCTATTCCCTTACTCTCATATTCCGAAGGGAAGGCACGCCGACACGGCTGGTGAGAGGTAGGGCCCAGCACCTGATTTACGTGCTTTCCGAGGCACAGGGGTGAAACATTGCCAACTTTTTGACTCCAGCTTGCTACTAAGAATTTCTCGACAGAAAAATATATAATTTTGTTGCCCCAACCCGGGAACTCATGATCGGCAGTCGCGTTGACGGCCACTAGACCAACATAGCAGTAAACACAATACAAACTGCTACGACAAAAAAGAATGGTTAAAATAATTGCAAATGGATTGTAATAAAATGTAATAAACAGCGCGCTACTTTTGAAGGTCATCACATTACATCATCGGACAGTGACGCGACGGTCACGATTGTCAACCGGGCCTTAATGGCTTACTGACTATTTTTTAGCAAACCTTATATAAAAATTACATTTCATTATATAACCTACATATCACATACACGAATCACTTAATCCGAAGTGACAGAATGGTCCTAGAGAGGCAGCCTCGTACCTGTATACGGAATGAACTAGGACGGTCCCGAAGTAGGTGCTGATGACTCGGGACCGTGCTTTATGGCATTTCTTGGGAGAAATGTATGTTCAGCAGTGGACTTGCAAAGGTCTATAATGATGATGATGATGATTCTATTATACGCTGGTATTTTGTGCCAGTGAATAAATTGCATCATCGTGTTAGACATTCACGAGTCAATTCTTCCAGGATAAATTGCAGCGATTTGTTATTTTCACGATATCTATAGCTGTAATTAAAATTCGTTTGCAAATAACTTAACGAACGAACGAATTATTAATATTGACTATTAAAAAAAGAGTTATTCCTCGCCAGATTTTCGATAACGATTGTAGTAGGATTTCAAATTGTCTCGTTACCATTCCTGTGCAGTCGTCGAACATTCCATGGTAAAGATAACCCTAAGTGACTTTAGGTCTTCCAAACCGGTTTCGTATAACAAAATCAAGGAAACCTGAATACGACCGGACTTTATCGCGGAATTCTTGGAAAATATCGATGTACCTGCGGTTGTATATGTTTTCGTTTCATAAAATTTAACGTATTACTAATAAGTAATACATTAAGTACATTACAGATAGTTATTTTGAAAAAATAATGAGTTCGATTGCAAGGAGAACTTTCTAGTTCTGCAGTTTTTAAACACATATTTTATATATCGGATTCAAAAAGCGTTTTCGGCCATTTAAAAAGGAGTAGGCCGTTTTTTATTGAAGGTCCATAAGTTGTCCGGAAAAACCAAAACATATTTTTTTAAATTAAAAAAAACATATTCAACAATAGAATAAGCAAGTTGACGTGTAGTGGCAGAGTAAAATAACCTACTATCTCATATCATCCCGAGGGTGTCTTAGGGTCGATAGAGGGAAACGATATCTCTTTGCGTATTCTATCGTATTTACCACGGGGAGTGTTCAGAGGAATTGTTCGGACTAATTGCAGCCGCTCAATTTCACCATCGCACATCGCGACAGAACTCGAGATACCATCCTTGCTACCTGGATGATTGGCGGTCCACTACTATCCGATTTACAAGAAGTTTTCTTCCGATACGACTTAGGGAGCTTCAAGAAAAGTGCCTACAAAAAAATGCCTTTTTTAAAAGGCCGCAACGGATCTGCAATTCGCGTGGTGTTACAGTTGTTCATGGGTGGCGTTAATCACTGACTATCAGGTGAGCCGCATACTCGTTTGCCCCCTGTCATATAAAAAATAAATTAATTAAAATAAGGAAACGATGGGCAGGAGCATCTTCTTGATAACAACTTGAAATAAATATGAATCAATTAAATAAGAATCATCAAATTCTTTACGCTCTCTTTTTTCATATGCAAGTTTTACCTGCTTGCTGCGCGTCCTGTATTTTTTTTAAATTGATACAAAACGAGCTTACAGTATACCTCTTGGTCGCAACTAAATACTGCAGCTAATGGACACCGGCAGCCAATCTATATACATAAATAAAATTGACCTTGTTTAGCAAGCCATTAAGACATTTTTTACGTGGTAGAGCCATGCTGCAGTTATATTAGTAATATAGTTGTAGCACGAATGGGTCGGCTCGACCGGGGAAGGACCACGCTCTCACCGAATACCAGCGTGAAATAGTAGCTTAATGCTGCTGTATTTCGTATGGTGAGTGTAGAGAACCGGAGACCCTTTTTACTGGAAACGAGGCATTCCATCTTAGTCCTCACGGGTGACAACGCATCTGCATTTTGATTCGTAATCGAGGACAGATGTAGATGTATATGGGCCACAGCAACCACTTACCATCAGGTGGACTGTGTGCACGTTTGTCACCCTATCCTATAAAAAAAAAGACATTAATAAACATTATTAAATTTCGTCTGTATGTCTGTCTGACGGGGATAAACTTCAAAATGGCTGAATCAGGAACAGATGGAATTCCGCGCCAAGTGTGATCTAGGTCGTATTTTATGCAAAAAATTTGGAGAGTATAAAAAAAGATTAATATTTTTAATTAAATGGCTTTTGATCATTTTTATCTAAGTAAATAAAAAGCCGGGGCGGTTGCTAGTTAAAAAAAGACGGCCACGGATGCGTTGTCTAGGACAAAGATGGAACGCCTCACAACTTACTGGGTCTGGGAATGAGCACTGCTGTTTGGTGGCGGCTAAATAAGCACACAAAGAGTTCATTAGAGGAATGTTTATTGGAGCAAATGGCACAGATATATAGTCATCTCTAGACACTTATGCTTGCGCTATTTACTCAGTTCCCCTCACCCATCACCCCGGCTTTAAAGGAAGTACCTGTAAATCAGTTACGTAGTAAGATCATTTATTAAATCTGTGCCTAAGATAAAAGGCCGTCAAAGAGTAAGTTCCGAAATGTTTCCAGTATACTGGCGAATGCAAATGACATCATTAATTGACGCCAAATTCCACCATATTCGATACAACGAATCACCAGCCCACCTACTATGTTCTATTTCGGAACATACCCATAAAATGTCTAAGCATGTAATCATGCAAGTGCTTTTCTTTCAAGGGATTGGTGTTTAAAACCGAGTGTTTATTTATGTTTGTATTTATTTTTATATATTTTAAAAAAAAGTTGGGTTCATTACCTTCATATTTATAATAATAATTTTTCAACATTAACAGCTTTACAATTATAATCCTGGGTTATCGTTTACTTAAATTAAGTAATAATTATCTCTATCCCTACATGTTTCTTTCTTCGATCTTTTTGAGTAAGGCCAGAACTGTATGACATCATTATTAACATTTTAGTAACGGAAATTGGATGGACATCCTTTTGCAGTTAATTAAAACAGGTAAACGCTTTCTTAGCTATCGTTTTAACAGCCCTACATGCATTTATATAGGTGTCAACGACCTCAAGGGCCTGAATACGAATCAAGGCTATCTACATGTTATGCAAATGCAACCAACTCGTGTAACAACCTAGGTAATAGGTACGTAAGTTATAAATACACACGGGTGCATATTTCTCTCATTATATACTGCTTGGTTAATTTTTTCGTATTACTTTCATTTTATACATGGTAGAGCCACGCTGTAGCTATACTACGGTAGTAGCACGAATGCGTCGGCTGGAACGGGAAAGATCCACGCTCTCACAGAATACCAGCATAAAATAGCAGCTTAATACTGCTGTGTTTCGTATGGTGAGTGTAGAGACCCGGAGACCGGATATATATATATATATATATATACGTTCGACGACAGTACTTCCGTATCGATCGTAAGTAGACAGCCTTTTTGCCACTTCATCCCACTGATCTGTCAGGTTAACTTAGATAATCTCTTTCTGAGGTGCATAGATTAAATACAGATTTCATCGCTCGCAATTTGAACTTCCTCATACGGCCAGTGACGACAAACCTCGTCGCACGCTTTTGTGCTGTCAGCTTACTCGATGTTTACTACGTATGTTATTACTTTAAGATGTTTACTTATCGACACATATTATCGCTTTAACTGAATATCACGAAGCCAAAATAACTAGGTTAATTGGATTAGACACCTCACGCGACCGTTTGACCTTCAAACATACGAATAAGCCCATAACAGCAGGGCGGAAGTTAAAATACAATTAGTTTTTATTTCCTTTGAAGCCTTTAATCGATTTTATTTTGAGATTTTTATAAAATGATGATTGATATTGATTTATTGATGATTTGATAATTTAAAATTTTGACAAAAATATATAACTAGGTATGGTAATTATATGAAATTTTTCTAAAATACGTGAAGTAAAAAGCTCCGTGATACAATCAATAATTAATAAAGAAAAAATTATGTATTTAATTATTATATACTCAGTGGTAAAGGAAAATATCTTAAAGAAAAATTCATGTCTCAGAAATAAATAAAAAACTGAGGACATTCAATTTTTTATCCAGATATAGTAAAATTATCTCTACATGCAGTGTTTAAGAATCTCTGAATGTTTGTTTATCATCCTTTAACTCTTCTCTCTGGCCTTGTTAATGCTTACAATTTATTTCACATGAATGCTTGAAGGTAAATAAGTTAACGAGTATTATCTGTTTTGACTGTACATATGTATGTATAGCTTGGTGTAGTCGTTAAGTATAAAACTTAGCTTTTAGTAATCTGCATAACCAATGGAAACCGGTATACAACTTAGCGCACATTCCAAGAAACTTCCATAAAACTTAATAACATTCTAACTCAATATATTATTTCTTATCTAAACCTGTCTTTATTTAGAAGAAGCCAATTTATTTTTTATTTTTGTTTGAACATAAAAATACGAAGTTTCAACAAATTGAAACATTATTTATTTCATATTTTATTTGGTTTGGTCTTGTGGAATAAATGAATGAGGAAAGAGTGACAAAGAAAATTTATGTTGCAGAAGTGAATGGCAGAGTCGGAAAGGGACGTTCTAGGCGAAAATTGATCGATCAATTTAGCGATTTATTAAAAAAGGGCCAAATTAGGAGTACCCTTAACCGACGACTATGTATGCGTGGGTATATGGATGTGAAGGAGGCGAGAGATGTGTGTCAGGATCGTGCCAAATGGAAGTCTGTAGTTTCTGCTTAACCCCTGGGTGACAGGCGTGAATGTTTATGTTACGTTAAGTTTATGTATTTATTTCATATAACACAGTCCTTTGTTTACATGGGAAAATGCCTACGTATATAAAGCGTGTGTAAGGATGGGCTATGTCGAACTGAAGCCTCGTGATATTCCTGCTTTGCGTCGCATGGGCAGGGCCACGGGAACCCAATTAACGACAGCCGCCGTCTTGCGGGTAAAGAGAGATAGATATAAATTTCTTTATAGATTTAGATCGATTCGATCGAGCACACAATCCACCTGTGGGTTAGTGGATAATGAAACCAAAAATTTTTTATAGGACAGGGTGACAAACGACCACACAGTCCAGCTGATGGTAAGTGGTTGTTGTGGCCCTTGTTTCCAGCGCAACGCGTCTCCGGTGCCCTACACTCACAATACAAAACACATCAGCATTAAGAGGATAGAGTAAGTCAGCTCAAATTCTAATTTCGCCCCCCACTTCCCCGCGCGTCGTATGCTATGTACCGATATGTTTGTAATCACTAATACTCTAAGTAGAAAGGTCGTTAGACACTTATTTCATTAGGTTTATCATATTTATGCATGTTTCTTAAAGCCAAGCCAGCCGCTTCTTATTTTTATCACGGTTATTTCCGATTTTAATTTTACGTCGTACTGTTGCGTAATGTATATTCTGATCGTAAGCGACACAACTTCTCCCTTCAAAAGCCTAAGCGATACTAACGGTGCGACAGGAATCAAGCTCAAGACGCCGATAGTTTAGGTAATTTCTTTTTACAATGAAAATAATGGTATTTTAAAAAAAGTAAATAACATAAGCACTGCTTTATAGTTAGTTCAGTTAGTATGCAAAGTTTCATGATCCTATTTAAAGTATTTTATGAATAACAGCGGTTTATTGTTTATTTTGGAGGTAACTTTGGATTTTTTTTCTATCGAGAAAATTTTACGAAATCGTGTTTTCGTTTAACATAATCATTAACATTAATCCTCAACTTTACCATATATTTATTTCAAAATTAATGCTGCAATATTTTCGACATAACGAAGGATCTTGCTAAGCCATTTGACATTATATTTCCCCTTAAGATGCTATTTTTCGGTGGCATTCTGTGAGAGCTGTGTGGTCCATACCCGGCCTAGCCGACCCATTTGTGCTACAACCATTAAGCTGCAGCGTGGCTCTACCACGTGGTTTTAAAATTGTAGACCTGTGTGTTTTGTTTTGTAAAATAAGGAAATAAATAAAACAAAATACAACATTTTTATACTACACTAAGAAACAATCATTGAGAGAGTCACGTCGTCGAAGGTTGGTCGAAGGTGGGTTTTGATTGTTCAAAAATGGCTCGCACAGCCCGAATCCGAATGTAAAATGAGTTTTTTTTTTCAATTGTCATTTCTGCTTACCTCGCGTCGTACAATGGGCGTGATTTTATGAACGAGTTACATTGAGACCACACCGCGGGATTACAATAACCACACGTCCTCATTGTTGCAAAATGTTGTCCATTATTAGCGAACAATTGAAAAACTTTTCGTTGATAATGATAAATGACCGAATAAATTACAATAAGAAATTAAATGCATACTATATGGCATACTAAATCATTATATGTAAAATTGCAATAATAAATTTTAATAATCAAAAAAAGTAAGTGATAAATTAAAAAAAAGTGTGCGAGTCAGCTCCGACGCGTGACTGTAGTTTACTCCTGAAAAACAATTGTCTTAACATAAATGTAAACAATAGACAAAGAAAGTAAATAAGCCCATATATTTTTTCATATTGATATGATAAAATAAAATAACATAAATTATATTACATAAAAATATATGACTTATATTACATTATTCATTTCACGCTAAGAGATGCGGGAGTATGTTGCGCAGTGGAAAACCATAACGTCTTCACTTTTTGTTAACGTTTAATTTCAAAACTATACATGAAACGACTCGATATTCGGAGTAAACTCCAATAAACTCCAAAAATGTATTGAAATAATACTAGTTTTTACGGAATTTATCGCGTATATTTAACTTTTTAAATACCCGACGTTTCGAACGCTTTACAGCACTCATGGTCACGGGCGGGACTGAGATGTTCAACGTTCATTTGTGATAGTTAACCGCGGTTACCATAGATTAAAATTTAACTTTTGTTCCGATCTATATAGTATGAACTTATGGTATCTTGAAGTCTTGCAGTTGTATGCTTGGGTTGGGATTTAATTTTATTTATTATAGGATCCCAAGCAGATGGTAGCACCCAGCCATCTTCTCTATTGAAATTAGGATGTTTTTTTGATTTCAATAGCCTCGCGAATCATCCTTGGAAGGAATCGGTGTTCTTTAGCGAGGATTTGCAGTCTATCAAATCTGATGTAGTGACGGGGGCGATCCTGTACGTGTTCACAGACTGCAGACTTAAGGCAGATGTAAGTCAGTGTCTGAGTAATACTGCATATTCTACGGGCATGTTGTTTTCTTCCAGCTTTCTAGTTACAATTGTAAATTGTTGTTTACATGCTTACCTGTGGAAGACTGCATCTCAATTGTAACTAGAAGGCTGGAAGAAAACAACATGCCCGTAGAATACGCAGTATTACTCAGACACTGCCTTACATCTGGCTACCTATTGTGGAAGGAGGAGTTCTACAAGCAAGTAGATGGTGTGGCGATGGGCTCACCTGTATCTCCCATTGTCGCCGACATATTCATGGAAGACTTTGAGGCGAAAGCCCTGCTTAGTTCTCCCATAAATCCAAAATTCTACAAGCGGTACGTAGACGACACTTTCACAATTCTACCTTTAGATAAAGTAACTGCATTTTTAGACCATCTTAACTCTATAAATTCTAAAATTCAGTTCACAATGGAGTTAGAGGCAAACAATTCCTTAGCTTTTCTAGATGTGTTAGTAATTCGGAATCCTGATAACACCTTGAGCCATACTGTGTATAGAAAAAAAGACCCATACAGATAGATATTTAAACGGTGATTCTCCCCACCATCCTTCACAGTTAGCTACCGTGGGTAAATCTTTGTTTCAGAGAGCACGAGGGATCTGTGACAGTAAACACCTGGCTGCCGAGCTCCACCATGTCAAGCAAGTTTTGCATGACAACAAGCTTCGAGTCCCGCGCCTACGTCACAGTGAACGAGTGAAGCCGGCCACAGTCGAGCGTGTACCTGCTGTACTGCCATATGTTAGAGGAGTCACTGACAAGATTGGCTACATCTTGAAGCGCGCTTCCATCAAAACATACTTCAAGCCGCTGAAGAAGATTGGTCAGTTTTTACCATCAGTCAAGTGTAATGTCCCTCTGCAAGATGCAGGAGTGTACAAGCTTGATTGTGAATGTGGTCTCTCCTACATAAGACAAACTAAAAGATCAATAAAAACCCGCGTTAAAGAACATATAGCTGATGTGAAGAATCGACGCTCCGGGAAGTCTGCAGTCTGTGAACACGTACAGGATCGCCCCCGTCACTACATCAGATTTGATAGACCGCAGATCCTCGCTAAAGAACACCGATTCCTTCCAAGGATGATTCGCGAGGCTATTGAAATCAAAAAACATCCTAATTTCAATAGAGAAGATGGCTGGGTGCTACCATCTGCTTGGGATCCTATAATAAATAAAATTAAATCCCAACCCAAGCATACAACTGCAAGACTTCAAGATACCATAAGTTCATACTGTATAGATCGGAACAAAAGTTAAATTTTAATCTATGGTAACCGCGGTTAACTATGACATATGGACGTTGAACATCTCAGTCCCGCCCGTGACCATGAGTGCTGTAAAGCGTTCGAAACGTCGGGTATTTAAAAAGTTAAATATACGCGATAAATTCCGTAAAAACTAGTATTATTTCAATGTGTAGTGTTCGCGTAAATACAAGAAATCATCATCAAGTTAGTAGCATATCTCAAATCTTTGCGCTTTCCTTTCTACGCCTCATCAGCTTGCAACATACGCACGCATACAATCATGTTTAATTTAATAATTTTCAATAAATAGAATAGTGTTCTTGTATTTTGCCATATATCTAAATAATTTTAATTAAGCGTAAAACTCCTCATTTTTATCCACTTTAGTTTATGTTCCCAACAAGAAAAACACCTCTATATTGCATTCTGTTGCCTTAACTTATTTAAATATAGCACCATAACTTAAAATTATATGCGCTACAAAGCAATTGCCTCTTAACGACCTTGACCATAAAGTTAAAGTTTACTTCTCAATATTCTCATTCCAAATTAAACAGGCGTTCAAAAATAAACCGTAAAGCGAAAACATAAAAGTTGTTTCAGACTATTGTACAACATTCAACATTCCCTATGAGGTCACCTCTGTATATAACTTTAACGCAGTGGTCACATTGACGTAATAAATAGAATTAAGACTGACATCAACCGGTTAGTGTGGACCGTTGAAATATTTTTAAACTAATATGAATATAGTTAAAGGTGTAAATAATAAGTAACCAGGATCAATTTACGATTTGAATTAAAAGTAATGAAGACTATGTCTATGAAAGGCTGATATTACCGTACTATATTGATACCGTACTATATAGTATCTCAAAATGAGGCACGGGGTAAGCATAAAGAGTTATTATAAGTAATAGCTACTAGATATCTGCGCCAAATGCCGAAATATAAAAATGTTTGGATGTTTGTTAGACAGTCTCGCGTGATAGGCCAAGATTTAGACTAAATTTTACAGTTATGTCTTGCGCTGATTTTATACATAAGATAGCTTTTCACATAAAAATAAAAGTTAACCTAAGGTAAAATTTAATACAGTCAATACCTAATAATTTATCATTTTTTATTTGAAAGAAACCAATCCCAGATTTTAGATGTGGTAGAGTTATGCTGCAGCTACACTATGGTTGTAGCACGAATGGGTCGGCTAGACCGGGTATGGACCACGCGCTCACAGAATACCAGCGTAAACTAGTAGCTTAATATTCCGGTGTTTCGTATAATGAGTGTAGAGACCCGGAGACGCTTTTTTACTGGAAACGAGGCGTTCCATCTTAGTCCTCAGGAGTGACAACTCATCTGCGTTTTGATTCCCAATCTAGGATAAATGTAGATGTCTATGGGTGACAGCACTCACTTACTATCAGGGTACTGTGTGCTCGTTTATCACCTTTATTCTATACAAAAAAGCTTTTCGACATAAAAATAAAAGTTGACACGAAAACCGAAGGTAAAAGTTAATATCTAATAATTTCTCATTTTTCTTATTTGAAATTCAAAACAATCCCAGATTGGCAGGTCATAATTTAAGCCTCTTTTGTGCACTACAACTACATCAATAACACATTAATTTATTAACATTAGCGGCTTGTGAAGCGGCTGAAAAAGCTGAAGCATGCAAATACAGGGGTCTAGGCTCCGAATATGTTTTTGTCCCATTCGGTGTCGAGACCCTTGGTCCGTGGGGTCCTAGCGCTATAAACTTTTTTAAGGAAATAGCAAAAAGGTTAATCGACGTCACAGGAGACCGAAAAGCTGGCAGCTACCTCGGACAAAGGATTAGTCTAGCTATTCAACGGGGAAACGCTGCCCAGTATCTTCGGAACGTTGCCTAAGGACCTCCTTTTTAATAATATGTTTTAGTTATTATAATATATATTTTTAAGGTTTTTAGTAGAATTTAGAATGTTTGTTTTGTGTATATTGATATTAAAGGATAATTTAATGGCTGTTAAAAAATTTACATATTTGCACTCTGTTAAACGCTGCTCTCATAAAAGTGAAATTAAAAAACAAACAAATTGAATGACGCATTACATCCCTACAACGGCGCGTCTGAAGCAACACAACACACGCTGCAGTTATGTTATGTTGTCATGTATCCAGAGAATAAATAACATTCCTTTCATTTTATTGGCATTCTCGCTTTGACTTGAGCTTAAAAAGGGAGTCAATAACGCATGAATCTAAACTGAGTCTTATACTTGAAGAACAAAGATTGTTATTAGTCTGACTGTCTGATCTTTCTTTAGGGCGTGCGTTTAGCTTCGATTTGAAAAATGAACAAAAACATAAGGAGGTCGAGTAACTCAGACAAGTGAGCAATTGCGATATGAGAAAGTTGTAACGCTTTATTTCATAGTATAATATATATATATATATATATATATATATATATATATATATATATATATATATATATAAAATACTTAAAAGTAAAGTAACAGTAAATACTAAAACGTATAAGAGAGCAGAGCACACGTATCATAATATATCAGTTGTCGAAAAGAAACAATAGCTAGTCTGTCTTTTACAGATAGTGTAATTGTGTCTTTTAGGGTTGATTTTTTCAAATAAAATGTGGGTGACAAGGGAGCATACAGTCCATCTGATGTTAAGTAGAAGTGGCAGAGCCACGCTGCAGCTTTATTATTGGGTCGGCTAGACCGGGTAGGACCGCACTCTCGTAGAACACCGGGGTGAAATAGCAGCATGAAGCTGCTGTGTTTCGTATAGCAAGTATAGAGAACCGGATACCCTTTTTACTGGTAATAAGCCATTCGATCTTAGTTCCCAGGGACGACAACACACCTACATTTTCATTCCTAATCGAGTATAGACGTGTATGTTTATGGGCCACGGTATCCACTCACCATCATAGGCCTCTTCATAATACGTGGTAGAGTTACTCTGCAGCTATATTATGGTTGTAGCACGAATGGGTCGGCTCCACCGGGGTAGGACCACGCTCTCACAGAACATCAACGTAAAACAGCACCTTAATACTGATGTGTTTCGTATGGTGACTATAAATATCCGGAGACCCTTCTTTACTGGAAACGAGGCATTCCATCTTAGTCCTCACGGGTGACAACGCATCTGCATTTTGATTCTTAATCGAGAAAAGAAGTAGATTTTTATGGGCCACAGCAACAGCGTTACGTAGAATGTTTCAATCAATATATGAGCAATAAGGGAAACCAAATTGTTCTACGTTGTATGGAGTTTTTCGTTAAACAGTTCTTTTTATGAGAGTATTCACTTTATATGTGAATAAGCACAGATATAATACTTTAATTACCATCTTTGTTTATATAAACAACATTAAATGATAAACAAAACTAATGAGAATTACTGAAATGACAAATTGTATACATATTCTAAGCTACAATACTCCATCATAATGAAAAGGTGATTTATAAACCTATTGTTTTCTTATCAGGTACCTCTAAAACGCGGGAAAATAATATCCTTGACTGCATTGTTTTCTTCAGTCAAAACAGTTAGTTATCTGCAGTCTATACGTACACCGGGCTATCAAGTTGAGCCACGAGCATACCTTTGCTATGCGTCAGTTATTAACTATAGCCGAAATTTATTTCTAATTGTGACTATAAATTAAATTAGTAATAACTGATGTGGAGTTTGTGTTTAAAAATTTTTCACCTGTTAAATATGCTAAAATAATTTTTGCTTTGTCGTCATCACCGTTACATATTGTCGTCATCACCGTTACATGTTGTCGTCATCACCGTTACATATTGTCGTCATCACCGTTACATATTGTCGTCATCACCGTTACATATAATAAACAATTGCAGTCCGTTAGTTTCGCTTAAACTCAAAAAGGGCTCGTCCGATTTTGATGAACTTCTTTGTGTGTGTTTGAACGGGTCCCTGGATGGCTCAGATCCGACTTGGTAGATGGCGCTGTTAGATGGCGCACCAGAAATCACCCCTGCGAAGCCGGGTCTCAGTCGTCATGCTTGAGGACTGAGATGGAATGCATCGTTTCCAGTAAAAAGGGTCCCCGGGTCTCTACACACACCATACGAAACACAGCAACATGGAGCTGCTATTTTACGCTGGTATTCTGAGAAAGCGTGGTCCTGCCCCGGTCGAGCTGACCCATTCGTTCTACAACCAAAACTAGTCTGTGGGTCCATAATTCTAGAGACCTTTAACTGGCAATGAGATATTTCATGTTAGTCTTCCAGGATAGATGTGTTCGCTGATAACCCTAAAATCTCTTCAAAGAAGGTACGAGATTCAAGTTATGGACCTAATATATTTGAAATTTTGAGCTAGCGCCGCCATCGAACGTTACAGATAAAGTAGGACGCGAAGCGCAAGGAGCTACTAATTTACGCTGTTATTCTGTGAAAGCGTGATCTTACCCCGGTCGAGTCGACCCACTCGTACTACTATGATATGTTTCTAAAACAATAATGGAGATTTGTATGATGAATGGTCTATGTTAGAAATAGAAACAAACTCGCTGTTTAACAATAAAGGTGAAAGTTTCCACAAGCTATTGTTTAGTGCGGTGATCAATTACCAGAACCATGTAGTGGCCGTGTAAGTTTATCAAGTACCCCATATTGTCCCGTGGGTTTCGTAAATGGAGACAGAGGGAAACGAATCAGAAGATGGGCAGCAGCGACTTCCTAATGAGAGCCAAAAATTAAATGACTCGTGGTTATAACGGGCAAGTCTTTTTTTTTTAAATTCAGATGTATTTATCTATTTCATAAGTATTACGGACATTTAATTCCAAATGTCAAATCTAAATACTAGGCTGCACTAAAAGTATCGGGAATGGAATATTTCCACTGTTCCTGTCATATTAAAATCTTTTTAATTGAAAACTCCCTGGTTTTAAAAATCGAATACCATTTATTTATTTAAAAAAAGATTCTCGGTCTTGTCACAAGGTTTTGTCAAACTTGTTTAGTCGTTGAGAAAATGGAATTGACTCGAGAAAATTCAAGAGCGATGATTTATTATGACATTTAACACAAAAACAGTGTGTTACCTATTTCTGCATTTGGTGATGAAGCCCCATCAAAACCATAATTTATCGCTGGTTTGCTGAATTTCAACGTGGACGTGTCAAGCTCAGTAATGATACCCGTCAAGGTCGTCCAAAAACTGCAGTCACACAAGAAAACGTTGATGCTGTGCGTAAGCTGATTGAGGAAGATCGACATGTGACATACCGCGAAATTCAAGCAACTTTAGACATTGGCATGAGTTAAATACAAATAATCTTGCATGAACAATTAGGTGTAAAAAAGTTGTTTTCCCGATGGATACCGCATTCGCTCTGTGAAGAGCAAAAAGCGGCTCGCGTTACTTGGTGCGTCAGAACTCTCGAAAGATTCCACGCAGGATCCTCAAATGCTGTATACAACATCGTATCAGGTGAAGAATCCTGAATATACGCGTACGAACACGAAACAAAAAACCAGTCACGAGTTTGGGTGTTTGAAAATGAGTTAAAGCCAACCAAAATTGTTCATTCACGGAGTGTTGCAATTAAAAAATGGTGGCCACGTTTGGCTCCAAAACCGGCCGTTACGACTATTCCTCTTGAGGGATAAAGAACCGTTAATGCAGAATGGTATGCTAGCATTTGTTTGCCACAGGTCGTTTCTGAACTCCGTAAAGAGAACTGCAACCGCCGTATCATCCACCATCACGACAATGCGAATTCTCACACCGCACCCAAAACAAAAGAGTTTTTAGAGCAAGAAAACATAGAAATATTAGATCATCCGCTGTACAGCCCCGACCTAAGCCATATTTAACTTCCCAAAAAAAAAAATTTTCATCACCTGAAGAAGCTGTGGACGCCTACAAAACGGCCATTTTGGAGACCCCAACTTCCGAATGGAATGGTTGCTTCAATGATTGGTTCCATCGTATGGAAAAATGTGTCAAATTTCGCGGAATACTACGAAAAGCAATAAATACATTTTTAAATAGTAATGTTGTGTCACTTCCTTGATTCCCGAAACTTTCAGTCTCGTACGCTCTCCAAATAGATGACAATGTAGTCGTGGAAGCGATGGAATTTGTGGACTATTTTGATATGTATCTTCTATTTTCTTATGATAAATCAGTTTATATGCACTTGTGATTTTTTTTTAAATAGAATATGTCTGACAAGCGAGCACACAGTCCAACTGATGGCAAGTGGATGCTGTGGCCAAAGATATTTACATTTATCCTCGACTAGAAATCAAAATGCAGATGCGTTGTTACCCCTGAGGGCGATAATGGAATGCTTCATTTCCAGTAAAAATGGCCTCCGGTTCTGAACCTACACTCATCACACGAAATGCAAGCAAGGAGTTACCATTTTACGCTTTCATTTACTGTTTAGAATAAATAAAGCTTTGCTTTGTGTACAATTACTATAGTACCAATTTTTAATATTTATGATTACCACAAATCAAATCAATTCAAATACTACAGTTTTTTTTAAATTGAAGTGACAAACGAATTTACAGTTACAGTTACAGTATACCTGCCTGGAAAGCGGCCACTGCAGACTATGGACACCTGCAGCCAATTGACGAAGGCAACAGATGCGTTGTCACGTCTGAGGACTAAGATGGAATGCCTCACAGGCTGTCATTATACCGGTTCTTTATGCCCTTCAGACCGGAAAACAGCGGTGCAGGCTCAGCTATTTGCTAATAGAAACAGGCACGAAGAAGTTATAATACCAATACAGACGGATTCCGAGCCAGAAAAGAACCGTTGAAACAAGTAAAACTTCGTTCCTAAATAGATAAGTTTTCTACATTTTCTATGTGACTTAAGGTTATTTTAAATTACATACTGTAATCGTTCACAAAAAGATCGTGTTTATCCAAGCTCCATTCCAGTTGTCGGAATGACAAAGTTGTACGTGACGAAGTATTTATATAATATTTACTCGACCTTTGCGACTTATTTTGAATGAATCATGTTTATTATAGGCATGTTTTTTTTAATTCAGATGTATTTACTTTCCGCACAGTATAATAAAGACATTTATACATTATGTAACGTAATTAACGCACACACACACCCCAATTAGTATATTATGTTATAATCATAATACATACACTGAATTTTTAGTTAAACATTTTTATGCACTGATTATTTATCAAATTAATTATACTAATTCCGGAAGAATGTTGTGGTCACAGTACAAATCCACGAACGCAAAGACTTTAACGTGCTTGAAATAAAGTTCATTTTTCTTTATTTTTATTGAATGACAGAATTAGTAATAATACAAATAAAACTGCACTCTTAAAAGTCTTATTGCCTTAAGTTACGGTCCATTTCAGTTTGTTTTGACTGTACAGATTTAGTGTGACTGTAATTTACGTAGCTTTAATTAATTTTGGGATAAAAAATTACCTATATTAAAAATGATAGGAATCGATACAGTAAACGATTCTGAACAAACTACTTTCTCAAAGTGCGTTAATTATGTTACATGTTGTATACTGTGCTTACCGCGTAGTGGCGGTGAAAGAATATCCACTAGCCTATATCATCCACGGGATGATAACGGGATGATGTGTCGCAAGAGGCGACAGAGGCAAACTAAAAATCATGAGATGGGCAGCAGTGTCTTCCTAATAACGACTAAAAATAAAAATAAACTGCGATCACCAAGCGTGGCAACTTTGGTAAATATCCCCTCTAAGAGGGATGGGGAGGCTTATTTTCAGCAGTGGACTTTAATAGGCTATAACGATATACATAAAAAAAACATATATATATATATATATATATATATATATATATATATATATATATATATATAAATATATAGATATAGATAAAAAAACATAAACACTCACGCCTGTCACCCAGAGGGGTAGGCAGAGACTACGGACTTCCATTTGGCACGATCCTGACACACCTCTTTCGCCTCCTTTACATCCATATATCTACGCATACATGCTCGTCGGTTAAGGGTACTTCTAACGTGGCCCATTTTCATAATAACGCCAATTTGGTCCATAAACTTTTTTCTAGGGCGTCCATTCCCGACTCTGCCGTTCACATCTGCCATATAAATTTGCTTTGTCACTCTTTCTTCATTCATTCTTTACACATGACCAAACCACCGAAGCATTCCTTTCTTAATCCTGGTCACAACATCATCTTGCATACCACATTTATCTCTTATCACGCAATTTCTCACCCTGTCATTCAGATTCAACCCTAGTATATTCCTTAACGACCGCATTTCTACAGCATTTATTCTACTTTCGTGCTTCTTCTGCCACACCCAGCTTTCACTACCATACATCAAAGTAGGGACTAACACAGCATTATAAATTACCATACGTGCCTTTTTTGACACATTCTGGTTCTTCATAAAAGAGTATAGTGCCCGTATCATCATATAATAACGGTAGATGTATTCAGTTATTTCATAATTGGATAACAGACATTTAATTTCAAATGTCAAATCCAAATAAACGGCAATGTAGTCAGGAAGCGATGGAATATATGATCTATTTTAATACGTATCTACTACTTTCGTATGATATACCAGTTTATATGCACTTCTGACGTTTTTAATAGAATATAGGTGAGAAACGGGTACACAGTCTGGCTGATGGTAAGTGGATGCTTTGGCCCACAGATATCTACATTTATCCTCGATTAAGAATTAAAATGAACAGATGACGTTGTCACCCATGAGGACTACGATGGAATGCCTCATTTCCAGTAAAAAGGGTGGATCTTCGGTTCTCTAAACTCACCATGCAAAACACAGCAGCATTATGATACTCTTTTACGCTGGTATTCTGTGAGAGCGTGGTCCTTCCCCGGTCGAGTCGATCCATTCACGCTAGAACTATAATATAGTATAATACATATACCTACTACTCTTGATAATTATTTTCCATTTACAAATAGAAGGCCAAGATAGTAAGGGAGCGATGGAAATTATGCAATACTTTTATTTTATTTAATGTGTTTATATATATACACCTGTACTTTTTCTTGTGACTGATTTTCCATTAACAATCAAAGCATCCTTCCAAAAGAGCTTTCCTTGAATCTCTACAAAAAATGAATGCTATAATGTTACGGATCTTAAAATGTATAATTTTATTTAATAAGTTCCTTAAATGTTTGAAATGCTAAATTAATACTCCAGGATATCCTTAACCCATCACCATCATCATCATTATATCTGTGTATAAAATATGGTCCTAGGCTACCTGCATCCATCGACTTCCTGCATGTTTTACCAGGCCGTCACTTCACCTGGTGGGAGGTCCTCCTAACTATACTTCGCTTAACAGAAGAAGGCTGAAAAACCTTTCTCCATCTTTCATATTCAATATGGCCCTTGCAACTTACTTTTATTCTCTACGGATATCCTCTTCTTTCACACAGAAACCCCATATAGCCTTCTCCATACCTCCCGAACTTAGGTACTCTACTCACTAATACCACTCTCAATCCATAATATGTACTTCACATCTTAACCCTTAACTTATGTTAAATAAACGATTATATCTACAATCTATGAATAAAATAGTAAAGCGATATAATTTTCCAGGAAAATGAAAATGGTGCTAGAAGCTTACTTAAAAATCAATCACACAGAGCAATAATAGTAGTCTCTATAGACGACATCTATCCTTTCATATTGTCAGATGTGTTTCGTAAGAGGCGGCTATGAAAAATCAAAAAGACTTCATGGCTCCCGAAAGATGGCAGTTCAATCGTCTCGTAAATGTACAAAATCCAATGATGTTATATACCATATATTATCATTGACAAAATCAAAGCCAGACGCTTCGCGATGAGTAAAAGTTTAAACTGCGAGATATCTCGTACTAATCTTATGATTTATCTGCCTTCCGAGCATGGTGACAATCCTTCTTACTAGAGGTTCAATATGTGGTCTTTAGCAATAGCCCCACGAGGAGTAAAATAAAAGTTTAAACCGCAAGATGCTTGACACTGATCCTATGATTTATCTGCCTTGACAGCATGGTGATTATGTTCGTTACTAAAGGTTCATTATGCGGTAACAAAAGTTCCGAGTGGAGTAAAAGTTTAAGGTGCTGAATATCTGGCACTGATTTTATAGTTTATCTGCCTTCAGAGCATGATGATTATTCTCCTTACTAACTACATAGAGGTTCAGTATGCGGTAGCAAACCGGGAACTGTTTTTATATATGGTATAGGTTAAAACTACGCTAGGAATATGTCAAGCCAATTGTTAAAACGATTAAAAATATATATAATGAATTTAGGTAAGATCTTATACTTTTAACTTAGAAAATTAATTTTTAAATTATTCATTAAAATGTAAACGTAAAACCGGTTTAGTGTATTACGTTTTTACTCATGCAAAATAACCTCTGTTGTCAAATGATGCGATTGTTAAAAAATTCTAAACGGTCGACGCCATCTTGCGCAACGCCGCGCCGGCGCATGAGGTCACCCGGTCTGTGAGGGAAAAGGAAAGTGTTCGTCCGAATTAGGCGTGGCATGGCGTGTCCGTTCACTCCTGGCATTTGCTGCTATCCTAGTATTTAGATCACAGACTTAAAAAACCTAGAAAGAATCGGAAATTGACGAAGGAGCCAGCTCATACATTATCGCTATCGCTCCTGGACATGTAATTCTACTTATATGGGAATTCTACGTTTAATGATTTCATATATCTACACGAACACTACACATTTAAATGAAACTAATTTTTAGGGATTTTATCGAGTATATTAACTTATTTTCTATTCCCGACGTTTCGAGCACTTTACAGCACCCATGGTCACGGGGGTACGTGTTCACAGACTGCAGACTTCCCGGAGCGTCGATTCTTCACATCAGCTATGTGTTCTGAACACGTATAGGATCATCCGTCATTATATTCGATTTGATAGACCGCAAATCCTTGCTAAAGAACACCGACTCCTCCCAAGGATAATTCACAAGGCTATCGAAATCAAAAAATATCCTAATGTGAACTGAAAAGATGGCTGGGTACTACCATCTGTTTGGGATCCTATAATTAATAAGATTAAATCACAACCAAAGCATACATCTACAAGACTTCAAGATACCATTAAGTTAATACTGCGTAGATCGAAACAAAAATTTATATCTGCATATTTTAATCTGGAGGTAAACGGACGTTAGTTTTGAGTGTAAAATTTACCATTTTGATTATCATGTTCACGTTGTGTGAATTTCAAGTGTACGTTTAGCATGTAGCTAACAACATCGGGAAAACGAGAATTTTAGGTAGGCTAATTTTTAGATATGCGTTCTCTCTCACTATCCCGGCCAGCATATGGGCTAGCTGGCTGGCGGTGGAGGTTGAGTACATTAGTCCGCATCGTACTAGCTAAAATAAAAATTTTTCAAATAATTTTAAGAATAATATATTAGTGCCAGACATTTTTATCATTGCGTACCATGTGCCAGTCGCTAATTTTAATTAAAAAAATCTAAATGTTTTTGCATGGCTGAAACTTTTATACAATGCTATTTAAGTATAGACAATTCCAAAATTAATTTGCCAAATAACAATTCTACATTTACTAGCAGGAAGAGTGAGAGAGAAGGAATATCTGAAAACTAGCCAACCTGAAGTCTATTTTCATCCTACTCTTGGTACTCACTACCCACATCTAATAAGCATCTATAAATTCGCAACACTACCAAGCGTTGAGGTAGAACATAGAACCTTATGATTTTATGGTTGATTAAAAAAACATCAGAATGTCATCTAAGATTATTTAAAAATTATAATTATGTCTTTTATGACCCTCTAGATAGCTAACATAATACCTAATTATTTAAATACTCCATGTACGTATTGCACATTTGAATTAAAGACATTTAAGTAGTATATAATATATAGCTTCTATTGTAATTAAAATTAACAAAAGATAAAGGGCAACTAACTCTTTTTGTTTCAAACTTTTAATACTTTTACTCCAGCCCATTATTTAAAAGCTATCAAACCTAGGTACACACTTGTAATTCTGCAATTTACCTAATAAGAAACCTCAGAATCCTCGGCTCCCCGGTCGACACTACAGGAACCAACCAAATTGTCCTATTTTTGTTCTATAGAATACCGATGACAAACCAGCACAGAATCCACCTGATGGTAAGTGGATACTGTGGTCCACAGACATCTACATTTATCTTCGATTAAGAATCAAAATGCAGATGCGTTGTCACCTCTGAGGACTGAGATGGAACGCCTCGTTTCCAGTAAAAAGGGTCTCCAGTTCTCTACATTCACCATACTAAATACAAGCTACTATTTTACGCTGGGCTTCTGTGAGAGCGTGGTCCTTCCCCTGTCGAGTCGACCCATTCGTGCTACAATCATAATGCAGCAGCGTGGCTCTACCACGTTTTCTTGTATGTCTGTCTATACTTATCTTATTTTTCATATTTATATTTTTTGGCGGGATAAAATGAATACAATTTGTTTGCAATATTTTTTCTACGTGCAAAAGCCTTTTGAGGAAGAACGACATAAGCGCCGGTAGTACATATTTGTCACAGTTTTAAATAAAATCCTCAGAAGAAATTGACGCATGGCTTGCATACTGCTTGTATGCAATTGCTCCGTGATAACGTTTTTATTGGTTTTATTTCAAGTGAGATGTCGCACGTTATATTGTATTGTTGGTAGTCAAAAGGGAACGGTTTAGCAATTGGGCTGAAAATTATAAAATGATTCATTTCCTTCGCGCATAGAAGCAGTATGCAGTTTTTTTAGTTTCAAAATATATTACTTATATTCAATCCTGTTAAAATGTAAACATATGTGTATATTTTTGTAATGAAAATTATTAAGCGATAGATTGCTTTTCTAATGGGAAATATGGGTATCCTTTGATTTCCAAAATTTAGAAGTCATTTTCAAATTTCAATTCACATTTATTCATCTTGCCCAGAAGTCAGTAATTTTTTTTTAAATCAACTTAATAGGAGGATGCATTTTTTGAGACTGGTTATTTCCATTTTGCTTTAGAACGTTACTTTAATTAGTCTCTAGAAATACGTAAATACATTTGAAATTTTAAAACAAAGGTAATACGGTTTCTGATTTATGTTCTAGTTAGAAAAACAAGTTTATATTTTAATATTCTACCTTCGCTTTATTCTTACGGAATCTGTCACGTTAAATCTCCCATTTTGATGGAACTTACTTTAAGAGAAGTTGAAATTAAACGCCATAAAACCCGTAAAGACCCTGTTTTATTTCTTAAGTACCTCTTTTACATCCTATAAAAGTCTATTGCTGAATATAGTGGACTTATTATAGTGCATCGTGCCCGTTATTCTTTTTCTTAAATTCTTCTGGGTTGTCTGGAAGAGGTTGCTTTGTAGCAATAAGACCGCCATTTGTTTTTACCTCAATATCTGTTGATTAGTTTTTTTTTTGTTATGTTTATGTGTTCTTGGTGTACAATAAAGAATATTGTATTGTATTGTGGGTTTCATAGATTGAGTCACCTAATTGATTCGACTTTTACACAACACCAACGGGACCATATGGGTGTTGGGTAGTGTTACTACCACTACATGAAATAATAAAGACCTACATTGAGTTAATTTTCTGATTTTTACTTTTAAATCGATCAAATGTTATATTTAAAGAAATCTATCTATCTATCAACAGATAAATGGTATTTCTTCATATAATAATTATATTGTTTATGTTTCTATAAAAACAACGATCCAAATGTTAGAATGACTCGATCTTGACCTGAAGCTTATCGCTTCAGGTCAAGATCGAGTGCTGCGCTATCGCGCGCAGTGAGTGGCATCACCCAATCACAGTAAAGGTGACATCACCTATGATATCACCATGTTTTGAGGTACGGTTGCTAATTTGAATTCCACAGGTCCATCGATTCGCTGATGTTAGTGAATAACAAGTGACGGCGTAAGGTCGCTCGTTCCAAATTCTGTTTACGTCATATTATGTCACATGAACATATGATTCTTTAGTGAAAATGACTGCCTGTTGATATTGCGTGTAGTTTGGGGTGCAGGTACTGTTATGATAGTTGATATTTGTTAAAAAAAATCTTTTATAAATTGTGCTTCAAAATATATAGTTCTTTTATAGAACTAGAGTGAAATAGCAGCATACAGTCCACCTGATGGTAAGTGGATGCTGTGGCCCATAGGCATCCCCATCTATCCTCGATTAAGAATCAAAATGCAGATGCGCTATCACCCCTTAGGACAAAGATGGAGTGCCTCGTTTCCAGTAGAAAGGGTCTCCTGTTCTTTACACTCACCATACGAAACACAGCAGCACTAATCTGCTATTTTACGCAAATATTCTGTGAGAGCGTGGTTCTTTCACAGTCGAGCCACCCTATAAGTGCTTCAATATAACTGCAGCGTGACTCTACCACATACAGTATACTTACATACACTCTACATAGTCATTGTCTAAATATGTCTTTCCCAGTCGAGCCACCCAATAAGTGCTTCAATATAACTGCAGCGTAACTCTACCACATACAGTATACATACATACACCCTACATAGTCACTGCCTAAATATGTCCTACCGCTGGGCACAGACCTGCTCTAATTTCTAAAATAATTATGGAGCAAAATAGTCTTTTAAGCAACTCCAATGCCTGTTGTCGGACTTCACATGCTCTGGTAACGTGCATAAGTCACGTACGGATAAATGAAAGGGCTTTTAGAACCTGGGGTCCATGACTATATTAGACACAATGGCGGCATAAACCAAAGAGCTAAAATCACTATGTTTTGGCACTAACACTATTCCTACCGTATACAAGTTTAGTGTTTAGGGAAAGTAAAAACATAAACTTTGTAGTTATTTAAAATACTCTTTGTTTTCCTAGACGAATCAATCAACAATACATATAACTACTTGATGACTGTCCAAAATAAACAAACAAATAGAATGTCGTTAGTGAGAATGCGCATTGGGTAATTATAATTTAATTAATACTAACATTTTATTGATAAGATTGTTTCTTAATATGTCTAATGCTTTTAACTTAATTACGATTGGACGAAGTTATTTTGGTACACAGTTTCATAATAATATCGCGTTAGGTATAAATTCCACCAAATGAAATCTGTGAGTGAAAATCTTGGAATTAAATGTACCTATTTACCTAATATTTAGCTATTTGCATTGAGCTAAGTACATATTACTTCAATGGCTAATTGCATAACCTTTTTTGTAATATTTTTCGATATAGGGAAGGCAAAGGAATCTTAAATCATACAGCCATGATCGTGATCAAAATTCTTTCATTTAATTGGTTAAAGCGTTTTGTACGGAAAGTTCATGTACGAGTATGTGTGTGTTCACGTTATTACAGCAGCAGTCTTTACAGCAAGATACACAATTAATTTCTTTCTGCAAAACACTGACACAATACCTACTCGTACTTTTCGAATTTTATAAGTTTCATTTCTGCCCCTTTATAATAAATACACAAAAAGGTTTTTGATCATCAGGTGTTCTTACAATGATTATTATAAATTTGAAATTACAAGTTAACATACAGTATATTTAATGATAAATGGTACAAGTAACACTCCTATGAATGCCCTACTCTGTGATGTAGCTACAGAGTAATATTCAGTTCTGACATATATTTAATTATATTGCACTTTGATTAAAACTATTTTTACGGATTTTATCACGTTTATTTTACTATTATTTTTAATTCCCGACGCTTCGGGCGCTTTCCAGCACCCATGGTCACGGGGGACTGACCATGGGTGCTGGAAAGTGCGGGAATTTAAAATAATAGTAAAATAAACGCGATAAAATCCGTAAAAATAGTTTTAATCAATGTGTAGTGTTCGCGTAAATATAAGTAATCATTATATAATATAATATTATTGCACTTGACAACATTTATCTTTAATAACTAGGGTAGATTAGAAGACCGGTCACATGGTTTAGTCTGCCTTATGTGTTCACAGTTTTAAATAAATAAATAAAAATAAGTGCCTACTGCGGTTCGTGGACACTACTAGCTAGCTTAAATTATTATTTAGCAAAAAGACTACAGAAACCTTGTTACCTCCGAGAACTAAGAATGAATGCCTAACAACCGGTAATTACACTGGCTCTCTACATCTTTCAGACTAGAACACAAAACTAGTTAAAAGGTTTATAAGTGGAATCCTCGATAGAAAAAGAGTTCTACTAGTAAGGTATGTGAGGGTAGTATGGTCACCTTAAGCTTTGCCGACCTATAAAACCGAAGCTAGGAGGAGGGCAGAGACAAAAACACAAAGTCTTATACTATAATTAATATTCTAAGAAAAAAAAATAGCAAACAAGCTCTTGCAATAATTAGGAACACTTTGAAAAATCAATCTAAAAAAACTAACGACACTACGCAATACTAAAAACTACTAAAATATATATTAAATAACTGCCAAAATGGCGTCGATGAAGCAGTGCCCTTTTGACCTTTTAATATTTGTTTGACTGATGAAGAGCTATCGTATCACAGAATCATCTATGCATACAAGGCTGTAGTTTTTGAGTTATAAGAAAGTAACCATATTAACAGGATGACCATATTACCCTCACGTACTACGTATTGTCAGAAAATATTTTAAACATTTTTGTATCTTAGAATTTGCTTGTTTTACTTTTATAAATACACTTACAAGTGCATGAAGAACACTTTATCGCAACCGTGAACCAGTCAATGACGATAGTCGCGGTTATCGGATACGCGGTACGGCTCATTACGATAAGCTAACCATGTTTTAATATCGTAATGGATTTTTTTAAATTCTTTACAGAGAGTGTATTGACATGAAAAGATACAGCCTTAAAAACTAAAGAAATATTTCCGTTGTCGTATATCTACGTTTCCTTTAACTATCTGCCGTAGACGAAACAGTTCGTAGGGCTAAAAGAGTAATATTGTAAAAAAGTCTTGTAAACCAAAACGAAATAATAGTCATTGCCCATCGGTTTATACCTGGTAGTTTCAAAATTAGACCACTGTGCGAAAAGCTAGAAGAGACACGAATTCGCTGGTATGGCCATGTCATGATGAAACCATACAAAACGAATCACACACCAAAAAAAGTGCAGCCACCAAATATTTGCGCAGACCACGATTAAAATAAATATCGTCGTAAAAAGGCATGGAAAAACTTAATACGGATTTAATGACGATCCAGAGGATATCACCCCGGAAACTGAGGATTAGCATAGGCGACTCCATGCATAAATGGGGCATAGCCGGAGAAAGGAATGATACTGATAAACCAAACTGGGAAATACCAAAAGTACGTCATGGCCTCCGAGCGATGGCGGTATAACCATCGCACACCTTATTTATCATCAACACATAAAGTCCACTGTTGGACGTGGGCGGAGAGTATGATGTAGTATTAGACGTCTCGCATCTTTGACGCTGCTCGTGTCGTAAAATAACTAGACTAGTGTCAGGACTAAAATCAAGGGTGAGAGGTTGCTGATGCTGTGATCGCCAATTTACCTGCCAAGCGTGGCAATAATGGCAAATACTTCTTGTGATTGATAGTGACCTACATAAAGTGCTATTACGAGTACGTTTCTTTTTTAAGAATAAAGGTGACAAGCATTGAACCTCATGGTAAATAACTAGCCCATAGACATCTAGATCTATCCTCGATTAATCAAAATGCAGATGCGCATCCACCCCTGAGGATTAAGATAGAATGCCTTGTTTCCAGTATTCGGTTCTCTACCCTCATAATTCGAAACTTACGCTGGTATTCTGTGAGAGCGTGACCCCTCTCCGGTTCAGTCGACCTATTCGTGCTACAAAAATAGCTGCAGAGTGGCTCTACCACGTATGATAAATATAAAAAACTAATTTAATTTTCTCAGAGCTTCATTGTTGATGGTTAAACTAACTGGCTGGATGTAGTGTGGCTAAACAATGATACCGACTTGCAAACAAGTGAACAATGACATATCGAACAATTTGTATTTGGAATCGGGCCATATGAATATTTAAATATATTTCCTTCCACATCATAATAAAGAAGTAGTAAATATTATTGATTAGGGCGATATTTTCGTAGTAGAGCCACGCTTTAGCTATGTTTGCTATACATAGCTATAGAACGAATAGGTCGCCTCGACTGGGGTAAGGCCACGCTTTCACGGAATACCACCTTAAAATAGCAGCTTTATGAACCTGGGATTATATTTAAATAATATCAGTAAATACTGGATCTGCATTTTAATTCTTAGTGGTGTCTAAGGGCCACAACATCTACATCAGGTTTAATTTTACTTTCGACTTTCAGCTCGTTTGTAAAAGGGTGATTTTCCAAAATAAACCTTATTGTTATTGTAAAATCACAGAGTTGCGTGATTTTTTTTCCGTACATTCTTGATCGTACTATTTAACGTAGGTACATATAATAGTCCTAATTAACATAGTATAACTAAATTATTACTGTTTTTTATTTATTTTTTAGAATACAATATAATCTAATTCCTTTTTATAAAGTAAAAGTAGCCTAAGTTAAAAAGTAGCCTCCTTATAAAATCGGCGATCTGCCAGACTGAACCGGTTTTGATGGGATATTCATCATCAATATTGGTTCAGTCTTTTCCGAAATTAGCCGGGACAAATAGACAGACAGACGCGGACGGCCAGACAGAGATACAAAAATTTTATATACATATGTAACGTAATTAACGCACACCCTCAGACACCCCAATTAGTATATTATGTTATATTCATAATCATGTTATCATCATCATCACTGAATTTTTAGTTAAGCATTTTTATGCACTGATTATTTATCAAATTAGTTATACTAATTCCGGAAGAATGTTGTGGTCACAGTAAAAATCCACGAACGCAAAAACTTTAACGTGCTTGAAATAAAGTTCATTTTTCTTTATTTTTATTGAATGACAGAATTACTAATAATACAAATAAAACTGCACTCTTAAAAGTCTTGTTCCCTTAAGTTAAGGTCAATTTCAGTTTGTTTGACTGTACAGATTTAGTGTGACTGTAATTTACGTAATTTTAATTATTTTTGGGATAATAAATTACCTATATTGATAGGATATAATGATAGGAATCGATTCAGTAAACAATTCTGAACAAACTACTTTCTCAACGTGCGTTAATTATGTTACATGTGTATATTTTTTGTTATAAGTACCATATATACTTTAACACGGATTTATTAAAAAGCTGTTATTTTGACATTACAAACACACACTTCAGTTTTATTTATTTTTATAGATGTACATTGAAAAAAAGCCTATCAGTCGTAGGACTGCACGTCAGATGTGAAAACTACTTATCTTCACAAACTTTTAAACATTGTTTTTGGGTTGTTAAGTAATATTTTTTATTAGAAATTATGTTATGAACGTAATAAAGTAATATTTTTTTTTATTATTGCGCTGTTTTATATGAAAAAGAATGATTATTATCTATACAAACAAATTTATAAATACATTTCAATTTTATAAAATATAATCAACTGGATTTTCACTTTCATCAACTTTATGCATCTGAGCGTGAAGGACACGCCAGTTATTTTTTTTATAAAATAAGGGTGACAAACGAGCACACAGTCCATCTGATGGTAAGTGGATGCTGTAACCCATAGACATCCACATTTACCCTCGATTAAGAATCAAAACGCAGATGCGTAGTCACCCCTGAGGAGTAAGATGAAATGCCTCGTTTCCAGTAAAAAAGGCCTCCGGTTCTCTACATTCACCATATGAAACACAGCAGTGTTAAGCTGCTATTTTAAGCTGGTATTCTGTGAGAGCGTGGTCCTTCCCCGGTGAAGAAGACCTATTCGTACTACAACCATAATATGTCTGCAGAGTGGCTCTACCACGTACAAAATTCATTGATTTTCCCCATCTCAGAAGTCCCCAACGTGCCTATAGAAGTTTTTACTTCAAAAATTTTGGTGTAAGTGCAAGTATTTTGACAAAGTAGCTAATACTGCGAGTAAAGTTAGCACAAATAAACACAAGCAAACGTCAAAAAAATCGTGTAAGCCCGAGCAAAAGTAATTAACAACCGTTCACCTTACGCTATAATGATGTCAGCGGACCCCTAACTAAATCATCGCTTCTCATTAGCGACCGTTTATAATTAAACCCAGTCATTGGATGTAGCTAAGTGTTACGAAGCAGTATCGTGATGACATCAGTCTAATTATTATGTCCTCACATGAACGTGGCGTCCACGACTCGTGCATTAGCACTTAGTAAGGAGAGATTTATTAATGGAAAACATTACTGAGTGCCCGTCAATATAATATCCTTTATTGTTATTTGATTTTAGTATACTAAAAAGTGATAGACGACCTATTTTTTCATAGAATTAGGGTGACTAACGAGCTCACATTCTACCTGATGCAGATACGTTGTTACCTCTCAGAACTAAGACGGAATGCCTCGTTTCCAGTAAAACGGGGCTCCGATTCTCTATATTCACCATACGAAACACAGAAACATCAAGCTGCTATTTAACGTTGGTATTCTGTGACAGCATGAATAATAGTATTTATGATGGTATATGGCACTTGCGAACAATTTTAAATAATGATGGCCTCAAACGCAATGTTTACCCTGAGAATCAAGATGTTTTTTTTTTATAAAATTGATGTGATGGACTAACTTATAGTCACAGTTTATTTGGTGGTAAGCGGTTGTCCATGGACATTGGACACATGCAGCCAACTTCTAATACATAAAGCTACAGATGTATTGTCGTCTCTGAGTAACTTACAGCCTGTAATTATTCTGGCTTCTTATACAATTTAGACCAAAACACAACAGTATAAGCACTATTAATAAGTAGCAAAAATAGGTATTAGGGTGGTCCGTGGTACCTGCTTACGCGGACTCATGGGCAAAAAAAGGAATCCTACCACTTAGTATTAGCACTAGAATCAGAATGGTAAGAAGAATAGTAGCAGTAGAACTAGAAAAAAAAATTATACGTGGTAAAGCCATGCTGCAGTTATATTAGTAGTATAGTTTTAGCACAAATGGGTCAGCTCGGCCGGGGAAGGACCACGCTTTCACAGAATACCAGTGTGAAATAGTAGTTTAATGCTGCTGTGTTTCGTATTGTGAGTGTAGAGAACCGGAGACCCCTTTTACTTTTTATTTTTGTATAAGTAGCAAAACATTAATTCCAAAATGTAATTGCAGTACACAATCGCACAAGAGTAAACAAGAAAGATAAGATTATATAAAAATGTTTTGATGATTAAATCTGCGCCGCAAGGAACTTTGATCTTTATTACTACCTAGAACATAGCAAATGTCATCGCGCTTTATAACTAACACGCCTATAAAAATGACTGTGAATCTTTATCGATTCTTATTCAAGACAATTAATTTTGGTGTTCAGTAAAAGAAGATGATAGACATGATCAGTATCAGATCGCACTAGACCACCAGAGCAACTAGGCAGTCACTATAAGGTTCAACCTTAGAATTTCTCTTCTAAGCTAAGGGTAACTAATAATGGAATAGCAATGAAATGAAATGAATGATTTTTTTTCAATATAGACTACACCATAATACTATTATTGAACGTCATTTTTTTATTTACCACTGGTTCGGAAAAAAAAACCTCTGTCCCGGAAAGAACTAGCAAGAAAACCAACAGAACTTTTTTTTAAAACATATTTCACTTTACAGTAATTAATTTTGTACAATTTTTGAATGAATTTTCATAGAACCAGCATGGTGGCGATCACCTCATTCCCAGGGGTTATTTTCATTTATGTATTCTTTGATATTATAAATAACCCTTTAGTACAATTTTTCTTTAATTAAACATTTAAATTTGTGTAATGACAAATTTTGTACATTTTATGCGATTTTGTTGTAAGAGCGTATCCATTGCCTCATAAATGAATTACTAATTCTATGGAGTCTAGTAACTGGTATCCTAGGTAGGGTAGGTAATCCTAGTGTTTAAAGTATGAACATCTTTATTCTTAACAAAGCTATTTATGTTTTTATGTATATCCATTATATTTTCATAAATATATTGCGATGCCAAAGTTAACATGTTTATTTCTTTAAAAAAAATACGTGTGGCACTCGGTGACTGCCGCGGTAAAGCTATTGCATAGCATTTTTTATCAACTTATGCAATTATAATTATTTATTTATTTTATTTATGCAGTTAAGTCTTTGATATTAAATCAAGTTACACTTTTTGAGCGTGGTGACCGATAAGAAAACAATTTTTTTTTCTCTTATTGAATAAATGAGAAGTTAATATTGTTTAAAATATTTTTAATATCTTACAATACATGTAGGTTATTCAGGAATTTTTATCATTGAGTTAGCAGCTAGTATACACGCATACGTCTAGTCGCACGCACACAAACACCGTGCCGAAGTCTGCCGAGTGCCGAACTCTGCCGAACTGAAACGACGTTAGACGATGCACGGCTTTCAACGCCACACCTCCGTGGCCGTCGGAGTGGGGAGCGTGAGGTTTTTTCGTTACGGAATTTCTGGATTCGGTCCCCGCGCTTAAGGCCCGCAATAGAAGCTATGCAATAGCTTAAAAATCCAACGGACTCTTTACAGTTTAAATTACAAATCGCCCATACGGCTCTCTTTTACAAAACACAGTAGTTAGAACAGTAGTAAAGGAAACCACCAAAAATTTGGACCAAAAACTTTACAACATTGTGAATCTATACGTTTATATTCAGGTGTGCAATTATAGTAAGATTTAACCCAAGGGAATTTTAAGATTATCCGTGATTAATATACATTCTCAGCAACTCGATAAGAAAGCCTTATCCATATTACAGATTATTTACGTAATCGTTTTTTATCTGTAATGACTCGCATTGTTCCAGTGAGATTACATTTGGAAACTTTTTGCTTTTTTCGTTGGCAAGTTATAGATTATTGTATAGTATACTTTACAAGATTGGATCACTAGTATGCATTCCACTTTACACACTGTACACATAAGCATTTGCTTATGTATTCTCCAAGCATCGTACATTCTGACTAATTTAGTAAACTATATGTAGAGATTGATAACGACTTATTAGTTAAGTAGAACTTCAGATTTTTTAAGTGGTAGAGCCAGCTATATTATGGTTGTAACACTAATGGGTGGATTCGGCCGGGGTAGGATCGCGCTCTCACAGCATACCAGCGTCAAATATCAGCTTAATGCTACGTGTTTCGTATGTGTAGAAAATCCGAGACTCTTATTCTAAACGATTCATTCCATCTTAGTCCTCAGGTGAAACAACGTTTCTGCATTTTTATCGGTAATCAAGGATAAATGTCGATGTATATGGGTCACATAATCCACTTACTTGTGGACTGTGTGCGCGTTCGCTACCCATATTTCTATATAATCAATCTAAACATAATCACAAAATGAACAATTATCATTTTGAGTAAGTATAATAAAATTTAGTTATACATAATATACAGGAGATTAAAATAGAAGTGAATAATTTTTTTTCAATATATAGATTCTTACATAATACTTATTGAAGGTTAATATTTTTATTTACCACTCGTCGGGAATATACCTCTGTCCTGGGAAGAACCAGCGAGAAACCCAGCGGGATTATGTTTTAGAATTAAGCAATTTTATAATAATTTTGTACGATTACATAAATTAATTTTAATAGAACCGGCATGGTAGCGATCACCTTATTCCCAAAGATTATTTTCATTCATGTAATCCTTAATTACATGTTAAAAAGTTAAGTCTTAAAAAAAACGTTCTAGAAACCTTTTGATATCTTTTTTTTTTAACTTCGTACACAGACAATAACATAGAACGTTTTTTACGATTTTGTTGTAAAAGCATATACAGTACAATCTTTATAATATTTTCATAAAAAACCACTATACATTGTATCTATTAAAAATGCGTTAACATTTTTAAAAGGTTGTTGACAGTTTAAGTGACCAAAGTACTATTTGCCAGGATAAGAATATTCGGCTTTAACCATTTCACTGTTCTATGAGTCATATGAACATTTCAATAATTGTTTAACTATTATGTCTTTTTTGCGGACAGGGTTGTAAATATTACAAAAATAGTTTATAATTAGTCTCTGGTTTAAACATAGTAACGTTTACGTAAATATATACAATATTTAAAAACTATAATAACGAAAAACTAAAACTAGAAACCTTATTTATCATACAGTACTAAAACTGTTAAAACGAAAGTAGTCCCGCGGAAATACGTAGCGTGTGAGTTTTGAAAGCAGTTGTGAAATTTCAAAAAATCTTAATTGTTTAGTAATAAGGATAATTAATGGAATCGGGCGTTACTTTGCGGAAATCCATTATACTGAAGATATTAATAGTTACTTTGCAACCATCCGCTCATCACCGCATCACCGACGCGACGATAATACATGGTATGGTGTGTCTTTCCTAGAGTAGTGGTCGGCAGTAGTGGGTTGGAGAGGTGTTGGGAGTAGTGATGTTGGGAGTAGTGATGTTGGGAGTAGTGGTGCTGAGATTAATGGTGACGGGATTAGTGCACGCAATTGAGGGAGGGCGGGAGGTGTTCTTCAAACTAGGTAAGACACATCATTGTATTTTATTGAGCGGACGGTTGCAAAGTAACTATTAATATCTTTAGTAGCAAGGACTTTTCTCAAATCATAGTTTAAATTAGAGATTATCAACCAACCATGATTTATAATGAGACGGATTAGGTTTACTTACGAATAGAGCTGTGAAGCCCAGGGGCTAAGCGCTCGGGGCAAATTTCACAGTATGCGAGCAACGCTAGTTATGTCCCCGCCGGCATCAATGAAATTGTTAGTTGCAATTTTAGATGTTAATTTACCACGCGCAAGGCGGTGACGAAAAACAATTCTTCTTACTCAAATGTAGAAACTAAGTGTTGGTCTGGGATTAAAGGTCGCATGTTTACGTCGCGACTTCTAACAAAAAAAAAAAGAGTCAACAAAAAAGTGTGTTACTTGTCTAGCATATCGCAAAAGACGACTAATGGTATATTAGGGTTTTTTTTATAGGACATGGTGACAAACAAACACACAGTCCACCCGATAGTAAGTGGTTGCTGTGGCCCATAGACATCTTACATCTATCCTCGACTACGAATCAAAATGCAGATGTGTTGTCACCCCTGAGGACTAAGATGGAATGCCTCGTTTCCAGTAAAAAGAGTCTCCAGTTCTCTACACTCAACATACGAAAAACAGCAGCATAAAGTTACTATTTTACGCTGGTATTCTGTGAGAGCGTGGTCCTTCCCCGGTCGAGCCGACCCTTTCGTGCTACAACTATACTATTAATATAATTGCAGCATGGCTCTACCACGTATAAAAGTTACAGGATTACAAGCAGGTGGTAGTATCCTTCCGCCTTCTCTATTGAAATTAGGACGTTTTTTAATTCTCAATAGCCTTACGTCATCCTTCGTAAGAATCGATGTTCTTTCGCAAATATTTGTGGTCTGTCAAATCTGATGTAATAGCGGGGACCGTCTAGGATATGATCACAAACATGCAGACTTTGATTCTTCACTATTTAATGGTGCCTTTAGGATCCGTCAACTACACCGAATAAGCCGGACATAATAAACTGTTTATGCTTACAAAACAAATTGGCGGCCAAGGTCGAAACTGTTTGTCATGCTCACCACAGACTGGACGAACAAACAGAGCTACTTGATATAATATTTATTTATAAAATTATCATTAAGTACGAAAGAAATATTAGTGTCGTGGTTATTGTAACCGTGAGGTTGCACTGATAGATTTTCACAAAAAAAAAACATGTTTTAAACACTGTTTTCTGTCAATGTATCACAAAGCGTTTGCATAGTCATGGAACATGTTGTAGAGAAATATGTTTAACACTACATTACATATTTTAACCATTTAAATCTCTATAACTACAGAAACAACATGTTCGAAAACAAATTTGTAGAAATATTGTCATGTTGAAAGATAAGTTTGAATATCTGTTGAAAATTTTACACAGTTTTTGTGAGTGCGAACGCCACCATAAACAAAACATGTTGTGTGATTTATTTTATGCGATTTGTTTCAAAACATGTTGGATGTTTTTCGGTGCAAACGTAGGGTAATGAAATGAAACATATTAAAGCATTCCTTTCATCGTAAAAGAAACGGAGCCGTGGTAGCTCTGATGGTTAGCGCTCGCTGTAAATTTCACAGTACACGAGTAACCCGAGTTCGATCCCCGCGGGCACCAACGACATTTTAATTGCAATTTTAAGTGCTGATTTATTACGTGCTCGGCGGTAAAGGAAAATATTTTACACAACCTGCATATCTAAGAAATAAAAAAAATATTGCGAAAACATGTGAAGTTCGCCAACAACAAAATTCTCTCAGAAATGAGAGGAGGCCTGTGCCCAGCAGTGAACGTATATAGGCTGTAACTTTAACTGACTTTAAAAGAAACGGCGAAAGAAACTTAGCAACCAATCTTTTTATCACCTTTTTTCTGTTAATTTTGTGATTTCATATCATAGCGGCTGCTTGTCTCTACCACGTAAAAATATAGGAGACCTGTTCCTAGCACAGAACACCCAACCAGTTGTCTGTGGTTCCCAGGAACCTCTATATCGCCTGTGTTATTACTTTTTCCTAATAACAGAGAGACCGATGTATAGCAGTGGACTTTGCGAGCTGATGGGATTGAGGACGTTACTTTTACTTAAATGTAACTTTACTTTTAAGTTGTAGAAGTATTTTTAAGTTTTTTTTATGTGGTAGAGCCATGCTGCAAGTATATTATACTTATAGCACTAATGGGTCGGCTCGACCGGGGAAGGACAACGCTTTAACGGAATACCAGCGTAAAATAGCCGCTTAATGCTGTTGTTTCTTGTGGTGAGCGTAGAGAACCGGAGATCTCTTCTGTAAAAGAGGCATTCCATTAAGTTTTAAGGGGTGACAACGCATCTTCATTCAGAATATTTTTTGAGGATACATGTGGATGTCTATGGGCCACAGCATCCACTCACTCTGAGATGGACTGTATGTTTGTTTGTCACCCTTATTTTATAACAAAAAGTTTAATTAGAAGCAACACTCTGTCCTGCAATGCCTACATTGATCAACGAGCATAGCGTCGTATAACATCTTTTTTTAATAAATATTTCATGTATATTCCAAGAATCGTTTGGTAAAAGAATTCGCACAAAGTAGACTTCTCAGAAAACAATGTTAAATATGAAAGCAGAATTATAATTTCTAATTTGTAACCTTATACACGACTGTAGCTCAGTTTCGATGAAATCGCGAATATTATTTACATTAGATTACGTTGACCGCAATAACTTTGTACCTAATTGATAAAAACGCCTTATTACAATAGCAAAATACAATTACTTTTCGATTTTTATCCATTCTGAAGTAAGTTTAGTTTATCTTGAATTGAAACGATAGATTAATAAAACTATATTTAACATTATATATATATATATATATATATATATATATATATATATATATATATATAAATATATATAATATTGAAAGTCACTTTTTTTAATTTACCACTGATTCGGAAAAAAACTTCTGTACCGGGAAGAACCAGTAAGTTACCCAGATGGACTATTTTTTAAAAAAAAATAACAGCTTACAGTCATGTATGTTGCAATTAACAACACACAAAAATAGAAATACCTTGGAAGCGATCACCCTTCCCATATCATCCATAAATGCCTTAATATTCTAATAGTCCTTTTTATACAAACTTAGTTAAATAAAGATTTTGAGCTTTGTACAGGTTAAATTTTGTATATTTTCTGGGATTTTGTTGTAAAAGCGTATAAATCGCCCCAAGAATGTGTTACTGACTCGATAGAGTCGAGTAACCGACACTAAGAGCTTTGTGATTTTTTCGAAGATCTTAAAAAGACCCTCCATTTTTGAATATAAGGCTCATAGATGGTCTCATAGGGGAATATTGCCTTATATATATATATATATATATATATATATATATATATATATATATATATATATATATATATATATATATATATATATATATATATATAAAGTGTTTATCTGTAATATAAAAATAACTGTATTTTATTGAGCTTTTTATGCATTAATACATGAATAACAATTTTTAATGTTTTTGTGTCTGTCTGGTCGTTACTCCGGGCTACTCTTCGGATGGACTGCACCGATTTTAATAACCTTGATGATCAGGGAGCGACGCCAGGAGTAATCTAGGTTATATTTTATCCGAAAAACTTAGATATTTTTTAGGAATCGAAAAATTGATAAGATAAATGGTGTTTGACAATTATTTAAATATCAATAATGCCACATTAAGATTTTACTTAAACGAAGCCGCGGCGGTTCCCTAGTAATAGTCTATAAAAATAAATAAAATTATAGTGTCTGCTGGTAATGCCAAAATAACAGCTTTTACTACATGCATATGAAACACTGATCACTAATAATACAACATATGAAAGTATGTAGAACGTGAGGGTAGTATGATCATCCTGTTAATATTGTCACTTTCTCATAACTCTAAAACTACGAGTACAGCCTTGTTTAGATAGATGGCTTTGTGATACGATAGCTCTTAATCGGTTAATCAAATACTAAAGGGTCAAAAGGGCGGGGCTTTGTCGACACCATTTTGACAGTTGACATTAGAGTGAATATTTTGGTCGATTTTAGTATGGTGTAGTGTAGTTAGTTTTTGTAAGTTATAGTATATGACTTTATATTTTGTCCCTGTTCTCTTCCTAGTTTTTGATTTTATTGGGTGAGAAATATTACCCTCACGTCACGTACCTTATACGATATTTATAACAAAAAAATTGTTTCTGTCTATCTGTTCCAGCTAATCTCCTCAACGGATGGGCCGATCTCGACGGTACTTTCGCTGGCAGATAGCTGACGTTATATTGAGTAACTTAGACTACTTTTATTTTGAAAATAGAATCAGGGTTCCACGCAAAATCCAATCCAATCCAATCGTAATAACTTAGACGCGGACGAAGTAGCGGGGAACAACTAGTAATATAATGATATTAAAAAGGTCTAAGCTTTTTATCAACACTAGGAACAAACATAAGCTGGTGCTACCAGTTTCTAGACTCCACAGAGTCAGTAATTCACTCTTGGGGCAATGTATACGATATTACAACAAATTCCCAGAAAATATACAAGGCCTCTCTATTACCATTTAAATAAAAAAACCGTATAAAAAGGGTTATTATGATATAAATAAATACATGGTTGATAATAACCCCTGGGAATGAGGTGGTCGCTTCCAAGCTGTGTCTAAAATAAATTTTGTAAATATTTTGTGACCATTCACATTGTAAAATTTATTTAAAAAAAAGTGCCGCTGGGTTTCTTGCTGGGTCTTCCCATGACAGAGGTTTTTTTCGAATCAGTGGTAAAGTAAAATATTGACTTTCAATAAGAATTACTTGTAATCTATATTGAATAAAAACAAATTATTTAAATTACATGTGTATGTTACAACATTTCTCGAAATAAATGGTATCGGTTGGGAAAAACCGGTGTCGACATACTGCAGCCATATTAGTTGCAGCGCGAAGGTGGCTCGACCGGGGTTGGACCACGCTCTCACAGAATACCATCCACTGTTTTTAATGAAATAGCAGCTTAACGCTGCTGTGTTTCGTATGGTGAGTGTAGACAATCGGAGATCCTTTTTACTGGAAACGAGGCATTCCTAAGTCATCAGGGATGACAACGCATCTGCCTTTGGATTCTTAAATGAGGATAATTGAACCACAGCATCCACTTACCATCAGGTGGACTGTGTGCTTGTTTGTCACCTCTATTCTATAAAAAATGAATTATAATACCTTTTTTAGTGAAACGCAAGGCGATGGACTGTCAGCTATCATGACAGAAATGATTCCGTCCTAATAAATAAACTAATGTACTTGAAACGATTAATCAATTTTATCCGTAATTAATTTTCCTCAACTGTTGTTTATAATCGTTAGTTGTAGCCCAGCAACCGTTCTTAATTACAAGACGTCACCTCCAAAAATCGAATACACGAAGGTTCCTATGTTTGTTTTATTATTTTTGACAATTATTGTTAGTCCTATTAATCCTAGCAATATATATTAAATTAATAATTGAGAAATTAAATTATTAAAAATAAGATGTGAATTTATTATAAAATTAAATTAATTATTAAAAAAAACAATTAATCGTAAATGTTTAAGACAATGTAATGTCATTTTTCTCCTAAAGAAAACTGAAAATATAGAGTACAAGTTTCATAAATTTTCTTAATGAAAACTCTAATGAAAGGTATAAATTATTCTTTTCAAATATCTGAATTTTTTTTTGATATTATTGATTACAAACTGGGCGTCTTCAAGCTTCAAGGCAAGGCAGGATGTTGTTACGTGAAATTGCTACAATGTCTCTGTTATTTATATCGATTTATCACTAATTGGGATTGCAGTCAAATACTGGCTTACAATAAGAAAAAAGAAATCAAATTTTCTCTTTTTAGACTTACACTATCGGCCGTTACGTTGTAAAATGTTACTGTATATCAAAAACTCTTCAAACAGTACATATCTTAACTTGTTAGTTCAGTTGAAAAGTTAAGTTACCTCTTATTTCGGCAATATGCGAGTCGTATTCAGATTTACTGCGTAGATACTCCTTCCTCGGCGCAGTTTGCAGTGCTTGTTGCTTGTACTCGGAGTACCACTCGTGCTGAGGGGAATCCGGCCTGTCTTCGCTTCGAGTGTCGACTGTCCGCTTCAAGGACACCCGTTCGAACTTGACAAAGCGGACACCGGAGGCGAGATCGCCCTCCTCGATCTGCCTCTCGATCCGCTCGATCTCCTCCACGGGCTCCACGTGCCTCAGCCTCACATTCTGTAAAGTTGTCTCTTGGCTCTTCGTCGGCGACTCGGTGTCGCGGGTTTGTTTGAGTTTGACGTCGATTTTCGGTGACTCCGGCCGCCGTTTGCGCTGCTCTAGGCGGCGCTCTATCTCCTCTACATTGGCTGTAGAGTCTACATTGTCTCTACTGCCTCTCCCTTTCCACACTCTCTCGAAGAAGCTTACGCGGTTTCGTAATCCGCTTGGTGGCGGCGAATCGCGGTCGTCGGACATCGCGACATGACCTCACTCCGTGGAGTCTCGCTCGATACTGGTTGATTTGATATTAAGTTTAAGTTGTAGAGGCACGGAGGCACGGAGGTCGTCGTGTCCCCGCATGCGCCTCTCGCCACGCCAGACGTCCCCTAGACAGAACTTAAACCCTTAACCAACTTTAAAAAGCTTAAATTAATTCTTTAGTTTACAGTGTTTGTGACTTAAAAATTATTTAATTGATCTGGCATTGAACAATATATTATATTTAAATATATTTTTTGTAGTTAAGTGTAGAGATAAAAAATAAATAATAATAAAAATGTATAGCAATGATTATAAGCACAGCCGATTACAAATATACATAGATAATATAATTATCTTAAAGTTGTATATTAAAAAATATATAATTTTCTCAATGATTATATTTAGATAAAAAAAGAAAAACGTTATCGAAATACAAAATTGTTATTAGCGTTAAAGTTGTTTACGAGAAACCAATTAAAAAATAAATAAATGTAATTAAATAATTTATTAATTAATTAATTAATAATATACTTACACAAGAATTACCGACTTAAAGTACCTATAGGATATTTTAATTTAACAAACGTGGTAATAAACCTTTTTTTTTCGCTTCACTCGTGCGCTAACTTTACACGGTTTAATAATCGGCTACTTAATTTCCGTATATCGTACATTATTTTATAGTAGAAGTGACTTAAATCCACTTTTTAAATGAAAAATTATAGAATATTAAATGATTGTACAGACAAAAATCGTGTCGGAGCAAGCAAGGCAGCAGTGATCCCTCTGTATAAGAATTACAACATCAATCTAAAGATTTCATTAAACGGGACCAAAGGCGCAACGAGACTCTATTTACAGAAGTTTTGTATGATCCAGATGTTGGCTTATGTGTGAATGATTTATAAAACCTGAATTCGCAACGGTCTTATTTTTAACAATTGTAATGTGACGGTGAATGGTAGTAATATTAATTGTGTTTTTATAATTGTACTTTAAAAAATACAGTTCAAGCTAAACATGTACAAAAAATTTGAATGACTTTAAGTCAAGTATTTTTTTTTTATTTCATGATCGAATGATTTAATGTTTTGTTTGTAATTTAAAGTATTCTAATAGATGTTACTAATTAAAGTTCTATTGTTCTGTATTTATTATCAATAATGTTTAAACTTTTTAAAAAAATACTATAAATTATATGCATGACTTAAGTAAAACAAACCGTACAATAATTGGCTAGTTAAGTCCTGAAAGAGCGTGATTTGAAAGTCATTTTAAGTCACCATGTACTAAAAATATTTTTAAGCAATTTAAGTCTTAATCGGCTCATAAACAAACTCGTTTAACTCATCATAAAACGATTACACTTTACAAAGGAATGCACAATCTCAATGACATGCCATTGTTGATAAAATGTCGATTTGTAACGATAACAAAACGGCGAAATACACATTGTTGCTTGTCGCATAGTTTTGCGTTAAAAAACGTTACCGCTTGTATACGTTCCACGGCTGAGATCTCTCAGGAGAAGGTTTTAGGGCTGGAAATAGTCTTGTTCACCAAATGTGTTTTTTTTTTATAATATAGGGTGACAAACGAGCACACAGTCTACTTGATGGTAAGCGTAAATACGAATCAAAATGCAGATGCGTTGTCACCCGTGAGGGCTAAGATGGAACGCCTCGTTTCCAGTAAAAAGGGTCTCCGGTTCTCTACACTCACCATACGAAGCACAGCAGCATTAAGCTACTATTTTACGCTGGTATTCTGTGAGAGCGTGGTTCTTCCCCGGTCGAGCTAACCCATTCGTGCTACGACTATACTACTAATATATTATATATACTACTACTAATATATACGTATTACATGCGTGTTAGTGAACTTCTCAAATCTTCGAAATTTTTCATGGTAAAGCTACGCTGCACCTATATTATAGGTGTAGCCCGAATTGGTCGGCTCGACCGGGGAAGGATTACGCTCTCACATAATACCAGTTTAAAATAGCAGATCTATGCTGCTGTGTTTCGTATGGTGAGTGTAGAGAACCGGAGACCCTTTTTACTGGACACGAGCCATTTCATCTTAGTCCTCACGGGGACAACGCATTTGCATTTTAATTCTTAATCAAGAATTAATGTATGTTAAATAATTTTTCATTTTTTTATAGAATTAGGTTTGCAAACGAGCACACAGTCCACCTGATGGTAAGTGGATTCTGCGGTTCATAGACATCTACATTTATCTTCGATTAAAAATTGAAATGCAGATGCGTTGTCACCCCTGAAGACTATAATGGAGTGCTTTGTTTTCAGTAAAAGCGCATCTTTAATTGATTATTATTACTAATAATTAATGAATTATTATCTTTAATTAATTTATTATTATTATTACCTAATTTATTAAATAAGTTATCCTTTTCGGGTGTACCCCTAGAATAGGGCTAGATTTTTATGCAACTATTTAAAAGAAATTCAAGGTGTAACCGTGAAATAGTGATGATTCATTTGTATACTAATAAGAGTAAAAAAAAATCAAGTTGATATAACTGCAATTATTATCAAACAACTGCATGGAATATACAGCATATTTTACACGTTTTGTGGCTTATGGACGCCACACACGGTCAGTTCAAATGATCATTCCAAAAGATCAGTTCAAACTAAATCTGTTGATGTTTTTTTTAAAATATTGAGTTTTCAATATATCGATAATTATGAATTTTTTGACTGCCTCGTTGGTCTAGTGGTTGTAATAGTGCGACTGCTGATCATGAGGTCCTGGGTTCGAATCCCGGGTCGGGCCAAAAAATCAGTTATTGAGTTTTTCTGTCAAGAAATTCTCAGTAGCTACCCGTAGTCAGGAAGTTGGCGGTGTCTCACTGCCGTGCCTCGGAAAGCACGTAAAGCCGTTGGTCCCGCGCCTGATCTCTCGCCGGTCGTGTCGGTTTACCGTCCCATCGGATTATGAGAGTGAGCGAATAGAGAGTGCACCTGTGCTTGCGCATGCACTTGGGCACTATAATCCTGTCCTGCGCCGATGGCTAGCCTCCGTTGAGACAGGCCGCCTTGGTCGAAATTCGGTCTGGAGGACATTATTAATTATGAATATATCAATATCGGAGTTTTATACATAAGTTTATTTATTGATATATCGAAAATCCAATATTTAAAAAAATATCAACAGTTTTAGTTTGAACTGATCAGTTGGAATGATCAGTTGAACTGACCGTGTTTGGCGACTATTAGTTTGGTCAAACACTCAAGGTAGAGACGGATGAACTTTAAATCTTCCCTTCGTCTATATATAAGAGATTTCCACCTGTGTACTGACTCATCACGAAATTTCTGGAACCATAAGGCCTAGAGACTTGAAATTTGGTATGTATATTCCTTTTGCCGAGTAGACGTCAGCTAAGAACGGATTTTACGAAATCTCAACCGCAGGTGAATTGCGGTGGCGTTAATTTAAAAAAAATACATTTTAAAATAGGTGTAAAACTTGGCCGGCATATTCTTATTGGCATATTAAATTACCAAAAACAGATTTTATTAAATTCCACCAGGGCAGTGCGGGGGCGTTAATAATAATAAAAAAATTTAACTTTAAATCGATTGCTCCTAGAGGTTTGAAATTTGGCGAAATTATTAATTTTGCCATCTTGAGTTCTACTGAGAACGAATTTTACGAAATGCCACTCATGAAGGGGGTTGCGGGGGCGTTACAATGAAAGTAAAAATAATTATTATTTATAGTTCGGGCTATAATGAATAATAAAATTAATCAGTAGAATTTTTGTGGGTGTATTTGAGTGGATTTCTGTATGGTTTAAAAACTCAACTGGACCCGATGGATGGCGCTGTTGTCGAGATCCAGAAATTACCCGTGCGAAGCCGGGGCGAATTGCTAGTATTCATATCTTATAGTAAGCACAATACCATGTAAGTAATGTATCTAATCTGTAAATTATACAGTATCTAACAGTTTATTCTACGAATTAACGATTAATCATTGGTAATCAGCCTTATCAGTTTTTTAGACCCCAATTATTATGTCATTAATAAGTGTTAGTAGAGTCGTATTAGTAATTAGTAAATTGTGCTAATACAATCACAAATCACGTACATTAACATAAAAGTACCCATTAATTTAATTTTCAGTCAAACCAAGTTTCAGTTTTAAAATTAGGTAAGTCTTAAATGTCTTGAAGTCAATGACATTCGTTATTTTGTTTTTCATTTTTCTTGAAGTACGATCTCAAGAAACATATTTATATAATATTTATTATCTATATCTAGCAATATACTACTGATTGACTGACTCATCGCGAGATCTCTAAAACTCGATTGACTTGAAATTTGATATAGTTACTCATTTCGCAATGTAGACGCTCACTAAGAACGGATATTACGGTAATCTCAACCAAATATTTTTTATTATATAATATGGGTGACAAACGAGCACACAGTCCACTTGATGGTAAGTGGAAAAGGGTCTCCGGATCTCTACACTCACCATACGAAACACAGCAGTATTAAGCTGCTATTTTATGCTGGTATTCCGTGAGAGCGTGGTCCTTCCCCAGTCGAGCCGAGCCATTCGAGCTACAACCATAATATAGCTGCAGAGTAGCTCTACCACGTATGAATTTGTTAATATTTTACATCTACGAGTAGGTTCCGCAATAAAATATTATATATTTGATACACAATAAAATAATAACAGAACAATTATTATTTTACCGTTTGACTATTTACATAGGTAAGTCAATAGTGAACAGTGCTACAATTTCCAATGGTGTTAAGTTCGAACAGAAGAAAGGTTACTTTGAATGAGGCACCAGACGTTTATCTTTATAATCTCAATTGCAAGGAGCGTCGCTAAGCGCGTCATCTAAGAATTCAATTTGCTTTCATTACGAGTACCTGCGTATTACTCCACAGTTCGCCCCACAACGGCAGAGCAGCTCCCTCGCATCGTGAAAGTTGTTAAAAGATTTATTATATCCTATGTGTATATTAAATTTCTTGCTAAATATTATTACGTGTTATTCGTATTATAACCATGTTGGAAAACAGATTTTAAGTTTTTTTTTATAGAATAAGGGTGACAAACGAGCACACAGTCCACCTGATGGTAAGTGGATGCTGTGGCCCATAGACAAATACATTTAAATTCGATTAAGAATCAAAATTCAGATGCTTTGTCACCTCTGAGGACTGAGATGGAATGCCTCAATTCTAGCAAAACTTTTGCTAGAATTGAGGCATTCTCTACACTCACCATACGAAATACAGATGCATTAAGCTACTATTTTAGGCTGATGTCCTGTGAGAGAATGGACCTTCCCCGGTCGAGCCGACACATTCGCGCTACAACCATAATATAGCTGCAGCGTGTCTCTACCACGTATGAACACATATCTGCGGGACCTCAAATTTTTAATTCTTTTCTGTGATAATGGACTCGGAAATTTATTTCTGAAAATTATTTGACCTAAAATGCAGGTCTTTAAACAATACGTTTGGAGTTCATTTCCCTTCGGTTTTAAATTGCCGCGAAATTTCATTAATTTAAGTTTTCTTGTTCTGTGATTATCAAAATAACTGGCAATACTATATTGATTTATTTTTGTTAATGTTTATTTATTTATTATGTATTTTGTATAATTATAATAATATGTTTTTAAACTGGCTTTTTCAAGTTATTTTTGGCTGCCTCATTGGTCTAGTGGTTGCAAACGCTATTTTGCTAATAATGTGGTCCTGGGTTTGAATTATGGTCGGGCAAAAAATCAATGATACGATTTTTCTGTCAAGAAATTCTCGGTAGCAGACCGGAATAATAGTCGTTTATTTTGAGACGCGTTTCGAAATGATTATTCATCATTAATAAAGATTCGTTAAGGACAAACAGATGTTCACTTTCATAAAGCTAATTGTGAAGATGACTAATTATCTTGAACCTTCATCCTGAATCCTTAAAGACATATTCGCGATTTTCATGACTCGTGATCTTGATAGCGCGCATAAATTTTTTTTAAAACTACTTTTGCAAACAATCTTGATACAGAAAACGTCGATAGTTCACGAGCTACAAAAGTCGAATAATTAGGTCGGTTTAATTAGGTCTATTGGCATAATTATGATAATAGAAAAATAAAATATGCCCTGATTGAAAGAAGGTAATTATAAAGAAAATGTTAAAATTTAACTATATCTTTGTAAATATTGTACAATCAATCAACAATCTCAAACACAGGCACCAAGTAGCCAGTCTTTCAGTTTTTTAAAGGATAAATTTCGAAGACGTGCGTACGAATTGCATAACTTAGTTCCCCACAATCCCGTCCACTATCGGACAACCAGAGGTTTAGCCAGTCTCTATACCTTCGTTGTCGACTTAGGCATTCGAACCAAACGGGTAAGTTAACAGTTTTCTAGGCGGAAAGCAAAGAAGTGGAATAATTAACCATCATCGCTCTTTCCATCCGATTACAATGTGGATGTCTTCAATGGAAGAGTGAATAGGCTTTTGTTAAGCTAAGTCAGTGAACTTAAAGATCTTGGCTGCATCACCACTTACCGTTAGTTGGAATGGTAATCACGAAGTTTAGAATATGAGATGCTTTATTTGTTAGAACATTACAGTTGTTACAAAAGAATTTCGATCCTAAATATTCTGCCGTTTCCGACGTACAAATATTTTCAGATAGATTATTTTACGATATTGTAGAAATATAAGACATTTATTGTTATTTAATATAAAGATACTTGCAGCAATATTTATGGAAAATAAATCTATATAAAACAAGAATATCAATCAATTCATAATATTTTTTAGTTAAAACATGTCAATAAATTAAATTCAGCAATTCAATAATTACAAAGAAGAATTACTCGTCCATATGTTATACAGATGGCTTTGCAAATTGAAGAATTGGATAATTATCTCATAGATCTCATCATCAGATCATCACAAAATTTGTATATGACCACCCCTTTCTAACCAAAACCAGAATTATTGAAATCAGACCACGTGGTGAAGAATTATTGTTGAACATAAAAAATTATTCCGACAATCGCAATACGATATATGCAATACGTATATCGCAATACTAACCTCCTCTTTGCTTTTAAGTCGGTTGAAAAAAGAGCAGAAATATTAATCACACAAAAATATTTATACTTCAAATATAATGTACGGAGTAATGAATATTACCGCTTCAATGTCGATTCTTCAAATATATGGTATATTTGTACAGCCCTGTGTCTTGTCTTACCTGAAACAAAAAAATTAATAACACTGTTAGTTCTTTTGAACAATATGCCTTTTGGTTTTTTTTAACAGAATAAGGGTGACAAACGAGCACACATTCCACCTGATGGTAAGTGGATGCTGTGGCCCATAGACATCTACATCTACCCTCTATTACGAATCAAAATGCAAATGCGTTGTCACCCGTAAGGACTAAGATGGAATGCCTCCTTTCCAGTAAAAAGGGTCTCCGGTTCTCTACACTCACCATACGAAACACAAGAGCGTTAATCTGCTATTTTACGCTGGTATTCTCTGAGAGCGTGGTCCTTTCCCGGTCGAGCCGGCTCATCCGTGCTACTATACTACTAATATAGCTGCAATATAGCTCTGTCACGTAATGCCATACTACATTGCGCATGTACCATGTATTACGTCCTTTGGAGTAATTTCGAAATGATTCTAATGGCACTATCTACCGAAAAGGTCCGAACAAATGCAGATGCGTTGTCACCCCTCAGGACTAAGAAGGAAAGCCTCGTTTCCAGTAAAAAGGGTCGTTTCTCTACACTCTGGCGCTGGTATCCTGTGGCAGCGTGCTCCGATCCTGGTAGAGCTGACCCATTCGTGCTACAACCATAATATACTAAAATTAATGATAATTACGTGCTTTGGATTAATTTCGAAATTATTATATTCTTCTTCTTCTCTCCTAGAAGCTTACCCCTTAGTGACAACATGCAAGGCTAGAGAAGTATTTGTTAAATATGGTTAAAATGAAGGTAATAAAGTTCGGTAAAATGTTATGAACATAAAAAAGAAACTCGTGTGCAGTTCACACGCGGTAGAAGGGAAACCTTCAGAAAAGGAGACCGCGATATTAGGAAACATTGTATACTGTATGCTATCTCAGTCTTAATCCTTCCTTCCTTCTCATCAGTCTTAATCCTTTCTCTAGATGTATTTTGTATAATATGTATGTGTGTGTCTTTTTAATGTTGATTTTTCTTTTCATCGATTTTCAAATTAAAGCGGCTAAAGAAGTTTACACTTCAAAAAGAACATTATGAAAAAACATTTCTTAAAATATTAAGATGAATATTTACATTCTAAAACATTGCAATGCAGAGTTCAAATGCAGTATAAAGTGTATTTCCTAAACGAGGCAATGTTTCAGGTAAGCCTACGCAGAGCACTTCGTACCATTCAAAACGTCTTATTGTCCTGGGGAGCCATCTTGGATGCAGCCTTGAATTGGTCTTAAAGTTTGCAGACATGAAGGACAGCGGCGCATCTTATGTTTGTATTGTTCTCTCCGTTGAATCTTGTATCAACAGAGCAAATATTTTGCAGCAAGAAATAATCAAGACATAAGCTTCAGATATTTGGAGGAAATCCTTCCCTGTCTTAAAATTGCTTGAGGAAGCCTCATCACATTTTATTTCACTTCGATAGGATGTCAGCAGTCTAGTGGATAATTAGCAGTTATTAACCGAGTTCAAAAAACGAGTTTCTATATTCGATAAGATTCGGAGCTTGGAACTGGGAGATGAAGGTTCTGTACCAACTTAAACGATATTTTAGTTGTTATTTTGTATAGCTTCATAGACCAATTAAAAAAAAGTAAGTAAATAATACTTTTATTACAATGTCAGTACCGATTTTAAAAACCAGGAAAATATACAAAATAATTTCCACATAATAGCTTTAAAATCGATTTGCTCGTTATTAAAGAAATAGAAATTAAAGAAAAATAGATTTAAAGTATTTTAAACTTAAATAATTTTAAGATTTAGATATAGTTCTATAAATTAAACACTAACTTACGAACGACTAAAGTTGTTTTACTTTTAAGTCGGAACCAACAGTTTCAAATACTTTCAACGAACTTTGAATATAATTATATGGATCGGAGCGGAGAACGAAAGGTTTTATTAATATAGAAATAGGACATGAGTTGTAGAGTTACGGAAACTTAACTACGGGTCATTTGCTAAGTAATAAATTAAATGTTAGATTCCAGATATTTTAAGAAGGTTGTTTTTATTTTTAAGACATCAAGTGTATTCTTCTAGATATCTTGGTTTGTGGTTTAAAACTTTTTGAGAAAGTCGACCAGTACGTACATTTCTCATTGCAGCGTTACACCATTTAGATCTGCACTAAGGTGACCTAGACGATTCCAGTATAGTACAATGGCTGCTCAGATTTCTAGTGCGCTCGTCCGACCGGTTTGAACCGGCGACCCGCTCTTGTCTCGGTCATTCCGCTGTGTGGGCGCTAAGACGCATTTTATTGTGTTCGGCGTACATGAAGGCTCATTATTTATGAACGTAACCGATCGAGAAGTTATTACGCTTTGTCGGAATTTTATTTATTTATTTATTTTTAAACGTGATAGAGCCATGCTACAGCTATATTATGGTTGTACATAGCACGAATGGGTCGGCTTGACCAGGGAAGCATCACGCTCTCCCAGAATACCAGCATGGAATAGCAGCTTAATGCTGACATCTGCATTTATCCTTGATTAAGAATCAAAACGCAGATGCGTTGTCATTCCTGAGGACTAAGATAGAATGTCTCGTTTCCAGTAACAAAGGGTCTCCGGGTCTCTACACTCACCATACGAAACACAGTAGTATTAAGCTGCTATTTTACGCTGGTATTCTGTGAGAAAGTGGTCCTTCCCTGGTCGAGCTGACCCATTCGTGTTACAACTATACTACTAATGTAACGCATTGCATTAGGTGGCGGCGCAAGAATATCCATCACTCATCATTGTCCCGTAGGTGTCTTAAGAGGCGACAATGGGACATTCCAGAAAAATATCATTGCTTCCGACAGATGACGGTATATATATATATATATATATATATATATATATATATATATATATATATATATATATATATATATATATATATATATATATATATATATATATATCGTAAACCAGACCAGAGATGGTCAGCAGCATGCTGGTACTATAATCTTCAATCCACTTTCCAAGCGTAGCGATTAAAGTAAATCCTCCCTTCAGCAGGAAAGGCTCGTGCCACTGATGTGGTGGACACACTTTGTGGAACTGATAATTTTTTTATTTTTTTTTTATAATATTTAATAAGGCTTACCAACTAAATACATATAGAAGCAATTATTATGAGGTGCACTTAATAAAAATTGTATATATGCATTTAAATTAAAAGCAAACACAACATATAATAAAAGACTTCCTTTAAGGAGAACAGTAACCTATAAAACTATCACTACAATAAAATAATAAAAGTAGAACAAAGAAGTAAAAAAAAACATTTTAAAATGAAAAAAATTATTTGGCTGTGTAGTGTGTTAGTACCTTCCTCTTTAAAACATTCAAACTATCAAAATGGATATCCACATCACAATTTTGAAATGTTGAATTGAATGCATTCAACAAGGATGATAAAGGTGTGTTTCTGCCATATTCATTACGACTCTTTATAATATGAAACGGTTTGTAGTTATGTAGACGTGCACTAATTCTTGGAACAGTGATATCGATATCTAGTAAGAGAGACCGACAGTCAATTTTAAAACTTAAGAGCTTGTGCAAGAAAGTTATACTTAATACATCCTTACGCCTTTCTAAAGGTATCATATGATAATGCTCGTCTTTTCTTATAGCTATTAAAGAAGAAAAAAATCGACTTTAAAACGCCTGTTGTTATTTATTAGCAATTTAACGAAACTGTAATTTAGCCGTATGGTGGCTGTTTTTTAAGCTATTGCACAGCTTCTATCGCGGGCCTTGAGCGCGGGGACCGAATCTAGAAATTCGCAAACGAAAAAAAACCTCAATCTCCCCACTCCGACGGCACGGAGGTGTGGCGTTGAAAGCCGTGCATCGTCTACAGGCCCGGTCAACTCTGTATGGACAGAATGAAATACCTACGGGGGCTGAATTTTATTATTGCCATTTGTCAGATAAATGTCTTGTTTCATAATTAGTAAGATTTTGCTAAAGATAAATTACACTCAAAATTTTTGAATATAGAAATAATAATCCATAGGAAGATAACTATGCCTGTCGTATTTTTCTACGTTATTATATTAGCATATCCTTGACAGTAACAGAAAAATAAATGTTTTCTTTTTGTTTTGATTTTCAATGAGTAGAAAATTATATTTTTTACTGGTAGCTCCAAAATATCTAAATGAGTATTAAATTCTCATTTCTCATAATATGGCGCCGCCGTATAAATTTTTGTTGTTCATGATTGGTTGTTATGTTTGTTTTGCTTTTGCTTAAGGTTTTGCAAGTTTATGATGTTGAGTTGGGATTACTATATTCAGGAGTGAACTTTAATAGACTGTAATGAAGATGATGATGATTATTCATATGACCATCATCTGGATCTAAGATGGATGGACAGACCACATACAGTAGTTTGAATCCTGTTAAATGTTAATGCTTTCAACTAATTTATAACAATTGGATCGGCCAAAGCATCCCAAGGATTGAAGTCTATAAAGTTAGCACAAGCCCTTCCTTACATTATTAAAAGTGCAACACACTGCATATTATTTTTAACAATCAATTTAAAAAAAAAACAACAAACCTTAAGAAAGTTCAGGCATCACAATCTATGAATAATTACATTTCGTCCTAAACCTATCAAATTTAAAGGCACAACTTGTACAACACAGTAGAAATACATGCATCAAATGGTTCTCAAATAGATAAACACAAGACTTCTTTTAACATAGTTATTGTATTTACTATCTTATTTTGTTATATTAATTGTAATAGTGGGTGTATTATAGAGCAAGTTGGATGAACAAGATCCATCCATTTACTTTGTATTGGTAGAAGGGTAATGTAGTGCCATGAGCAGGGACTGGTTTACTATGAAAGTAATGTCAATGAATATAATCTTAATTTAATTTTATATAATAATTTTATGATACTATAATTTATTTCAGTTTTTACTTATTTCCAGACTAACAAAGTGTATTCCCATTTTATTTTGTGGAATCACAAGCTGGTCCCTCGCAAATTATTGCTGCAAAACCACAAGCAGAATCTACAAAAGGGACAACATTATATCCACTGAGGAACAACCACAAACATCAAAGCATAACAGATAATGTTGAACCTGAAAAAAGAAAGTACACTATATGAAAATTTTTAAAATGAAATAAGGAATATTTTTGTAATCTAATATTTAATATGGTTTATAATTTTGAATTAAAATTATTCTATTTATAAGCTGCATTCAATACTTAATATATTGCATATAATATAGACACAAAAATTTTAGTGTCAATTCAGGGAAATAGATAGACAACTAAATATTAGCAAAACAAAATTATTATTTGTGAATGTTGCACTTTGCACTTGTGTGTAGGAGCTTATTTATTAATTAACTTGTTTTTCATTAAAATATTGATATTTTGGTTATTGTAGACATTCTGTGATTTGTGATTGTACATATTATCAATTCATCCATGATTTTAAATCGTATTTATATTGTTTATCATTGTTTACTTAAGTAATTGAAATGTTATAATCAATATTGATTTTCTTTTCATGTTTAAACCCATCAAATGTATTTATAGAAAGAACTAAGCTGCTGGAGAAATTTTGTCTTAAGTTATGTATGTTTTTTTATTTTAATTTGTATTTTTATTTTGAATAAATAAATAAAAAATTTGTATTTGTTCTTTTATTTAGCGCTGGGATAGGCAACCCAAAAAATACCTCAAATAAAAAAACCAAAAAAGACCACGTTCAAATTTTCCCGCCACACGAGAAGTGCAAGTAGGCTGACGATAGGTGGAGCTAGTGGGTATATATCGCATTTCCTAAATTTTGTATGAAGTTGTCGTTCTTCTCCGATAGTAGTAAAAGTTTTCTGTGATTGTCTAACGTCGTTTCAGTTCGGCAGACTTCGGCACTCGGCGGACTTCGGCACGGTGTTTGGGTGCGTGTGACTAGACGTATGCGTGTACACTAGCTGCTAGCTTAATGATAAAAATTCCTGAATAATAGCTAGCTTTCATTTTGAGAAAGTAGTTTGTTCAGAATCGTTTACTGAATCGATTCCTATTATTTTTAATATTTATGTAATTTTTTATCCCAAAAATAATTAAAACTACGTAAATTACTGTCACACTAAATCTGTACAGTCAAAACAAACTGAAATGGACCGTAACTTAAGGCAATAAGACAATTAAGAGTGCAGTTTTATTTGTATTATTACTAATTCTGTCATTCAATAAAAATAAAGAAAAATGAACTTTATTTCAAGCACATTAAAGTCTTTGCGTTCGTGGATTTGTACTGTGACCACAACATTCTTCCGGAATTAGTATAACTAACTGGATAAATAAACAGTGCATAAAATGTTTAACTAAAAATTCAGTGTATGTATTATGATTATAACATAATATACTAATTGGGGTGTCTGAGGGAGTGCGTTAATTACGTTACATATTGTATATGAATGCTGTTTAATAGTTTTAATTAAAACTTCTTGGTTCGGAATGTACTTTAAAGTTACCTTAAAGTGATTTAAAATCATAGAATACTATAATACACAATAGAATGTCAACCTTATTTTGTACGAGGGTCGGCGTCGCCGGGAGCACACATACAAGCAATAACGTCGTATCACACTACTACAAACCCGATTCGCTGTGTTGACAGACTGAGTAAATTTAAACATTTTAGACTTTTGATTAATCTTCAAGATCATCATTAAAAATCGTTTAAATTTTAGTACATATTTATTGGTAAATAGTATACAATTTGGCATTTTCTAAATAATTTGCATACGAAATTTGGAAACGATTGTAACGTCAAATCAAATCTCGTGTTGACAGTTATACGGGTGAATTGACATGTTAGTGACATTTTAGCGGCTCCTCGTTCTATTAACTAAAAACGCAACTGTAATAATAAAACTTTTCTTAATTTATTAAAGATATATGTAAGTAAAGTATGTAAATCATTTTAATTTAATTTTTAATTTTAGGTGACTAGTTTTGCCGTGAATGAAAAAATATGGTTATTAGTACTTACAAATATGTTAAAGAAACTTGGCCTAATGATAAATACCTATACAGAAAAGAGATGGCGCTGAAAGCATATATTTAATTTAAAGCTACGTTCTACAATAATTCAAATTATAACAAAATTTATATAAAGTCTATTTTTTTTTGGTTTGCTAGACGTTTTTTAAAACTATATTGGCTACTTAAATATATAATCTAACTGTCAAAAAGTTACGCACCCCTGCTACTCCTAATAACCTTGCATTGGTTTTATTTACATTTGGTATCGCTTCTCGTTGGTCGTAGTATAGTAACAACTATAATGACAAACTGCGGTTGTCAACTCGCCTGCCAAGGGTAATAAATATGGTAAATATACCCACCATGAAGCAACTTGTGGTGAAGGTCTTTGTTCAGCAGGGAATTTTGATAGGCTGTAACGGGATCGATAATGTAGCTGATATTTTTTATTTCACAGAATTTCCCCTGGAGCATCGTGACGGATTTCCTTTTCTGTATGGTCACACAGTAACAGTGACATATGAGATGCTGTCGCCTGAACCTACTCAAGGAAAATGCTGTTAAAATTATTTTTCAGTATGAAATCAGAATGAACGAATGAATTAATTTTCATAATCAACCGGGCAGTTTATCGGTGTGCGTACTAAACAGTTTGAAATAAATGAAAACCACATTGCAAAATGACTGTAATTTCATAAAATACTGAATAAACGAAAAGTTGTTTGGTATATACTTGGTGTCGTGTATTTTTTTTTGGTAATTCTTTTCATTCGTGATGTTGGCAACATTAAAATTGAATAAATATATATTTTAATGCAAGTTTTTTTTGGCTTGAGCCTATATGTTATTTATATAGTTATTTTAGCCAATTTTAACACTGCTTACAACGTGTGCTACTGCTTTGGAATCACACTAGACGTGAAGCTATATATCAAATATTGCAAGCAGAATTCGTTATGCAGCATATGCTGTAAAAGAAATCTTACCAATTTTAAAACAGCTAGACCGGTTTACTTTAGCTATTTTCATAGCATGACGTATGGTATTTTGTTATAGAGATACAGTACTGACACTGAAATTTTATTTGTTTTTAAAAGAGGGCCAATGAAACAATCTATGTTTTAAAACCTAAACAGATACTCAGACAAAAATTTAAGAAAATTTTCTTATTAAAATTGACCTCTCAATACACCTATGGTATGTACACAAAAATAAGAGTAATTTCCAAAAATAAGTGATATTCCTTCTGTAAATACTACTAGAAACAGACACAAGTTAGTAGTACCAGTTACTCACTCCACCGAGTCACTGATCAATTCTTGGGGCGATGTGTGCACGCTTTTACAACAAAATCCTAGAAAATATACTAAATTTGACCTACTCAAAGCTTAAAAACTTTATTAAACTAAGTTTGTATAAAAAGGGCTGTTATAATATTAAGGAATTTCTGAATGATAATAGCCCTTGTAATTGAATGAACGACTACCAAGCTATTTCTAATTTGTGTTGTGTTGATTAATTGTGTAATATATAATATCGTAAGCTGTTATTTTAAAAAAAGAAGTGCCGTTAGGTTTCTTGCTGGTTATTCCCAGAGCAGAGGTTTTTTTTAAACCAGTGGTAACTAAACAATAGAGTGACTTTTAGTTACTATTATTTATAATCAATATTGATTTAAAAAAAATACTTTTTCTGTTTCTACCATCAGTGGATTGTAAGTTCAATTGTTACATTCGTTTTGTAAGATATACCACTTAGTTTAAGCATTTTTAAACTTTTAAAATATTTACAATAAAGTATGCGTTGGATTTTTTCTAAACCTCTTCATAGTAACGTAATATTTTGGATTAATTTCGTCCCTCGCGCTAATGAGATGAGCTACTTAACCTTGACATGCATGTAGCGGTAATCGGTTTGACTAAAAACCGCAAAAAAATCTTGCTTACTTTTACTTTTAAAAGAATATTTTGATTACGTTGAAACGAATTGTGTGTCTTAGTGTTCGCGCTTTCACTAGCTAGCATAGCACCACGAGCGAGGGATGAAGCAGGAACGAAAAGGGTGTTTTCAGGGCCAAAGTCTTCGCCATGGGTATGAGCCCTTACTGCTTGTTTTTACTGCACGGCACTCTCGCAGATCAATTGACTTGTTTTTGACTTATTGCAGACTACAAGGTTACTTACTACTGGCACTTGCACCTTCACCGACTTGAAGTCAAAGTACTTCGCTTTCCATCTACGGCCTCGCTCAAGTGACCAAAAGTGCCTTCATGTATATCTAATCGCATCATCAGTATTATTTAATTACAACCCTTCACAAGTCCACTACTGAACACAGGCCCACTGCAAGGAATGCCACAAAACGCGGCTCCAAGCCACCTGTATCTACCGACTTTCTACATTATTACTTGTTCGTCACTCCATCTAGCAGAGGGCCTTGGAACTCTTCGTCTAAATACGATGCCACTCGAGAACCTTTTTTCCCGATTAGTTGTCGGTTCTTTGAGCAATATGGCCGGCCTTGATTGGCTATTGGCTACCCCGGCTATTGATCCGTTTATTCCCCTGCGTCAATTTTTATTTTTCCGTTTTAAAATGTATCTTATGTGTAAATACATAACCCAGGATATGTTTAATCGCAATCTAATCCATAAAACCGCGCGTAGTAGTAGTAAGTTGTACACAATCTTCAATTGCGTAAAATTTGGTTAAAGTAATAATAATTTTCTTTTATGAATATTGCACGAATATAAAGATATTTCAATTAAAATGCAAACATTAAAATATCATGTTGTTATCTCGTTGTTGGTACTTGCCTCGACCACAGCGCTGTTATTGTCTCGACCTCATCTTACCGAGCAACTGCTTGCTGCGGACGGGAAGAGCAGTAAAAGAGTTCTCTACCACCTAGTGTGTAATAGATGTTTACTTTAGAGCTGTGTTAGCTCAGGGGCTGAACGGTCACCATAAATTTCACAGAACGTAATAACTTAGGTCCGATCGCTGCCGGTGCCAATGAGATTGTTTACAATACAGTATTGTGTTATATTTTCAGTAGGTATACTTTGAGCTGTTACTAAAATATATAGTACGCAATAATACTACAACTTGATCTTGACAAAATGTATAATAAATGAATTATATTTTCTTACACATGCATATAAATAGACATGAAAACTTGCAACATCTTTTCTTACTTCCATAGAACACTATATATACATGTTCTGTACTATACGTTTTAACATTATTGTTTGTAAAAATGCAATATTTCTTCCAATAATAGTTCGCAATCCTAATTTAGAGTGAATTCTACTGTGAAGGAAAACATCGTGAGGATGTCTGTAGAACAAATTAACGAGATCATGCACTGGAGCAGCGGACTAACGCTCTCAGGAATAAGAAGATACCTGTGGCCTGTGCTAAGCAGCGGACTGTAAATAGACTGTAACTTTTAAGCTCATTATTTTACATCTTTAGGATTTAGCCTGCGAGAGAATGAGATAGAACATAGTGTACAACGTGAACTTCAAAGGTTGTGTTCGACTCCGCCTTTCGACTACTGTCTATTTACGGCTTTTAAAAAAATATATTTTTTAATTTTATGTACCTAATAAATTTATTAAATAAATAAAATAATTGAATAATATACCAATGCCTATTAATATACGAATTCATTTTTACCAATCCACTATTTCATAAATTCAGGCCATATAACGTCTATTTTATCTATCAACCTTGAGGGTCAATCAATTTTTGTTCCATATAATGACTACCAATAGAATGAAGTAGATGGCGCTATTACAAAGCAATTTTACGCGAAATAAATTTTCGTTTGATTTATTAAGTCTAAAAATAAGGATTGTAATATTTATTTGCTATAAAATTAAACTTTTATCTTTGATTTTTGTTACACTTGTGGTTAAAAATGATCATATTAAATAAATCCATTTGCCGTCAGTTCACTTAAAGTGCGTGTAAACTGCACTGATGTTTTTTTAGGTATACATGTATCAGAGTAAGTTTCATACACATATTAAGGATATTACTTTAAGATACAGATAGTATACACAATATGTTACTTTAATTTTTAATTCCTTAGAAGTATTATATAACAGTCTACGAGCATTACGAGTATTTTATAAGTGGTAGAGTCACGCTGCAGCTATATTATGGTTGTAGCACAAATGGGTCGGCTCGACCGGGGAAAGACCACGCTCTCCCAGAATACCAGCGTAAAATAGTAGCTTAATACTGCTGTGTTTCGTATGGTGAGTGTAGAGAACTGGAGACCCTTTTTATGGAAAACGAGGCATTCCATCTCAGTCCTCAGGGTTAACAAAGCAGCTGCGTTTTGATTCTTAATCGGGGATAAATTTAAATGTCTATGACCCACAGCACTCATTTACAAACAGGTGGGCTGTGTGCTGGTTTGTCACCCTTATTCTATAAAAGAAACTTAAGTCTAAAAAAAGGAAAAAAATAAGAAAGAAAACTTTATAACACTTAATTTCCATTTTATACACCCATTACTCGTAAATGCTGTGTACATATAAAATTTATGTCATCTCAACCACCCAATTGACCTAATCATTGCTTGGATGTCCTATGCACTTAGTAAAGGCGTTTCTAAAATATCGGCCGTTTCCTTTTGCGTCGCTAAAAGCGATCGTGACTGGAGACCGGTCCGAAGTCACGTTTGTGCGAGGAACCGCTGGTAACTATGGAATGGGGTTCCATACAAAGTTGCAGGTATTTAGGTAAACCGTAAGTAAGCCGAACACTTGGAGGCATAATATTTTTATATTCAAACCTGTTATAGAATACTTTTACGACTATATATAGAAGACTTTTATAATTTACCAGAGACCTGCGCCGGCTACGCACGGTTGATGTCTGCATCTTGACAACAGTGACACCTAGCGGGTAAGATTGTGAATCTAATCCATTCTCGAATCAACTTAATCACACACACCAAATTTCATCAAAATCGGTCCAGCTGTTTAAGAGAAGTTCAAGAAAAAGATTTTTTTAAATCTATATGTATAAAAAGATAGCAAAAAATGACATGTTATTCATTTATTCGATAAATCCTATCGATTAACGAGTAACAAAAATTAAATTTATTTTAAAAACATGAAATCTTTTTTTTTAAATATAGTCATTTGTTTATTGATTAGTTCATTGTTTTCATCGCATTTAAATCTTTTTTATCATCATGGATAAACGACAAAATTCGAGTAATTATGGAATATGAGTACCGACGTAGCAGCACAAGCGGCACGCCGCACAAGCGGCATGCAACATCAACGAAATTTACGAAGCGAATACTACAAACGAAGACACCACCTGGTTTTTGTTTTCCCGCTTCCGTTCTGGCAATTTCGACCCGAAAAATGAACCCCGTGGTCGTCCTAAAACTTTGGTCGACAATGACGAATTAAAGGTGATTGTGGAAGCTAATGACGCTCAATTTACGGCTGAACTAGCAGCAGTTTTCGATGTTAGCATCATGACAATATCGGTTCATTTGCGTCAACTTGGCTAGTTAAAAAAGCTTGACAAATAAGTGGCCCACGACCCCAACGCATCGAATCGCCAGTGCGTTGAGACTTGTCTTGCACTGCTCAATAAGCACACAAACGAAGGAATTTTGAACCTGACTGACTTCTGTTTAACAATCGCAAGCATTCAGCGAGTCCCCCCCGAACGGGTTCCCGCCTTGTCGTGGCGGGGGGGGCTTAGTAGCCGTGGCTTGGTCTCCCATGGTGAACAAAGAGGAACCCACGTGGCTGGCCCGAGGTGAAGGGCCGGCCTGAGGTGGCCACTCCGAGTGGGCTTGGGGAGCCCACTTCGGATGTGTGCTCTACCGCTGCAGCCGAGGTAGAGTCGCGGAGGAAGAGGAGTGTTGGTATGGCGATGCGCCACTCGCCCTATCCTTCGCGACTCAAACGGGGCCGCACCGTTGATGCGGTGGTGGTGGGGCTGCGGGGGGAGAGGATTGTCGGTATTGCGAGGCGCCGCTCTCCCTACCCTCCGCAGCCGAATCTTGGTTGGCGGCGGAGCCATAGACCAGATCCGCCGCTGGGGTCGGGAAGGCTAGTACTTCTAAGTGCTCGTTTTTCCTGGGCCCATGGCCTTTGTGCATCGGACGCGGGGGCGTCTGTTGCACAGACGTAATTGGAGGCCGTGGAGGAAGGCGCCATGTGTTCTGGTGCGCCTTACCTGGGAAGGAGAACGGGGAGGAATTTTCCTCTCCCGAGGAGGTGCTGCCATGGGGCGGCAGGCGCTAGTGGGGCCGCGAATGTGTGCGAAAGCGTTCCCGTAGCCCTGCCAATATGTGACAAAGGTGGAACACCATGGGGTTTTAGTCGGTGCGAGTCCGACATAACCCGTCCTTGCCCCCCGCGAGGCGGGTATGCGTAGGCATTTCCCCAAGCAAAAAAAAAAAGCATTCAGCGAGTAGATTGGATCCTGGCTGAGCGCCTAAACAATACCCTAAGTGAAAGCTTACTCCTAGAAAAGTGATGGTCACTGTTTGGTGATCTAGCGCCGGTGAGATTTATCACAGCTTCTTACCAAACCGGATGAGCATTACAGCAGATGTGTACTGTGAAGAACTGAACACAATGATGGAGAAGCTCGCACGTCTCCAAACAGTTTTGGTCAATCACTCGTCCCCGCTGCTTGTCTTGTCGTAGCTCTTCAATTTCAGGGCACTTCCCTTGCTGCCTCAGCTAGCATAGGAATCCTCGGCGTCTATATAGAGAATGACGTGCAGTTACGTGGTCACTTGGAACGGGAGACTTGATTGGCCTCTTAAAAGCTTAGCGTGCTCAGCAGAGCGGGACAGTATTTTATGCTGGCACACCGCTTGCAACTATACAAGACGCAAGTTCGGCCTCACATGGAATACTGTTCTCATCTCTGGGCTGGGGCACCCCAGTGCCAGCTCTTTCTACTTGACCGCATCCAGCGCAGAGCGCTTCGAATATATGCATAATTTTAAATTAAAGGACAAAAAATTACAAATTGCTGCATACCTGGAGCATCTCTTAGTGACATTCTAAATAAAATTATAGTTAATAAATTTTGTCCAAATAGTACAATAATATTTTTATTGGTAGAAGAGCCAGTGTAAACAACAAACAGTTATTAAGATATATTGAACAACTTAATAACTTAAATATAAGCAAAATTGTCTTGTTCACACTACCTTATATACAGGGATTGACACCACAAGAAAGTAATTTAGGACACTATTTAAATTTACAAATGAATAATTAAATTTGTAATTGTAACTTAAATTTGACATGTAATGATAATAATGACAAATTTCAATTATTAATTAATTAAGAAGTTTTGGACAGAAGATAGGAATTAACTATCCAAATATAATTTAAGAGTGATATCAAATGTGCTATTTTATTGTTTACTTTTTAACTCAGCCAAGGTTTTGGCTACCAAGACTGCTTCTATTGAGCAGCATAAAGATTTGACACTTCATTTGGAATCAGTTTCAACTAATTTAAATGAGTGAACGCGACAAAAGAGGCAATCTCTAGCAATATAATAATAAGAGTAATTAATTTAGAATGCAGCCCACAAATACTACTACACTACAGACGGTCTCCAAGTTACGAGAGCTGGAGTTGGAGCCTCTCCGTCATTCGCTGTAAGCACCAGACCTTGCGCTTACAGACTTCTAGTTTTTCCAGGTAAAAATGTAAATACCCGAGAGGCAGTACAAAAGGCCTTTAAAGAATTTGTTGCCTCCCATCCTGCTAATTTATTCAAGAAGGGCATCAATAAACAGCCACTGCATTGGCAAAGATGCATCGATTGCGTAGGTAGGTGATTATTTTGATTAATAGAAATTAAAAAATATATAAAAAAATAATTTTGTTTGAATAAAACTATTATGTACGGATTTTATCGCGTTTAATTACTTTAATTTATTTTTATTATTATCCCGACGTTTCGGGTGCTTTACAGCACCCATGGTCACGGGGAGACTGAGATGTTTGACGTCCCAATGTCATAGATAGTCCGGCTACTTTCAGTTTTTTTTTAATATTAATTTTTGGTCCGATTTACGCAAAACGAGCTTATACTATCATGAAGTCTTGCAGTGGTATGCTTGGGTTTGGGTTTAATTTTGTTAATTATAGGATCCCAAGCAGATGGTAGCACCCAACCATCTTCTCTATTGAAATTTGGATGTTTTTTAATTTCAATAGCCTCGCGTATCATCCTTGGTAGGAATCGGTGTTCTTTTGCGAGAATTTGTGGTTTATCAAATCTAATGTAATGGTTGGGACGATCTTGAACATGTTCGCAGACTGCAGACTTCCCGGAGCGTCGGTGCTTCACATCAGCTATATGTTCCTTCACGCGGGTTTTTATAGATCTCTTTGTTTGACCTATATAAGAGAGACCACATTCACAATCTACCTTGTACACACCTGCATCTTGTAGAGGAATATTACATTCGATGGATGGTAAAAATTGACTAATCTTCTTCAGCGGCTTGTAGTATGTCTTAATGGACGCTCGCTTCAAGATGTAGCCAATCTTGTCCGTGACTCCTCTGACATATGGTAGTAGAGCAGGCGCGCGCTCGACTGTGGCCGGCTTCACTCGTTCACTGTGACGTAGGCGCGGGACCCGTAGCTTGTTGTCTTGCAATACTTGATTGACGTGCTGAAGCTCCGCGGCCAGATGTTTTCTGTCACAGATCCCTCGTGCTCTCTGAAACAAAGATTTACCCACGGTCCATGGAGGACTTTGAGGAGAAGGCCCTTCTTACTGCTCCTGAAAATCCAAGGTTCTACAAGCGGTACGTAGACGACACTTTCACAATTTTACCATCTGACAAAGTAACTGCATTTTTAGACCACCTTAACTCCATAAACTCTAAAATACAATTCACAATGGAGTTAGAGACAAATAATTCTTTAGCCTTCCTAGATGTTTTAGTCATCCGAAATCCTGATAACACTATTGGTCACACTGTGTATAGGAAAAAGACCCATACCAACCGATATCTAAATGGTGAATCTCACCATCATCCTTCACAGTTAGCTACCGTGGGTAAATCTTTGTTTCAGAGAGCACGAGGGATCTGTAACAGAAAACATCTGGCCGCGGAGCTTCAGCACGTCAAGCAAGTATTGCAAGACAACAAGCTTCGGGTCCCGCGCCTACATCACAGTGAACGAGTGAAGCCGGCCACAGTCGAGCGCGCGCCTGCTCTACTACCATATGTCAGAGGAGTCACGGACAAGATTGGCTACATCTTGAAGCGAGCGTCCATTAAGATATACTACAAGCCGCTGAAGAAGACTAGTCAATTTTTACCATCCATCAAATGTAATATTCCTCTACAAGATGCAGGTGTGTACAAGCTAGATTGTGAATGTGGTCTCTCTTACATAGGTCAAACAAAGAGATCTATAAAAACCCGCGTGAAGGAACATATAGCTGATGTGAAGCACCGACGCTCCGGGAAGTCTGCAGTCTGCGAACATGTACAAGATCGTCCCCACCATTACATTAGATTTGATAAACCACAAATTCTCGCAAAAGAACACCGATTCCTACCAAGGATGATACGCGAGGCTATTGAAATTAAAACACATCCAAATTTCAATAGAGAAGATGGTTGGGTGCTACCATCTTCTTGGGATCCTATAATTAACAAAATTAAACCCAAACCCAAGCACACCACTGCAAGACTTCATGATACTATAAGCTTGTTTTGCGTAAATCGGACCAAAAATTAATATTAAAAAAAAAACTGAAGGTAGCCGGACTAACTATGACATTGGGACGTCAAACATCTCAGCCCCCCCCGTGACCATGGGTGCTGTAAAGCACCCGAAACGTCGGGATAATAATAAAAATAAATTAAAGTAATTAAACGCGATAAAATCCGTACATAATAGTTTTATTCAATGTGTAGTGTTCGCGTAAAAATAATTTCACTTGTTGTTGTCACATGCCCACACACTTATTTCATAAAAACAGCAATTTCATAGGTAAAGACCTAATAATAATAGCTCAGGTAAATACCCGCCGTAAATTTATAGTACCAATCCAGGTTCAATTACTGTCGTCATCAATGAAATATTTATGTGCTAAATTACCACGCGTTCAGTGTTTAAAGAAAACATCGTAAGAATGAAAGATTTTAGTATAGAGTCTGTGCGACGAGCGTACAACAGGCCGAATGTGTATACCTCTGGAACAAGTTATGGTGTAGACTCCAAACTAAGTTTGATCGACGCGGAATTACATAATGCTAAGGTTCTCGAGTAGCCTCGTACCGCTAAGCAAAGTGTAGGGTGGCTCTCCAATAGATAGAGTGACGACCTGGTAAGATAAGCAGGAAGTCGATGAATAAAGGCCTATGTTAGGGACTTGTCAGGGACTATAATAATGATGAAGTATTTGACAAAACTTTCTTTAAATTAATTTTGCAGAAGAAAATAAATAAAGATATTTTTTTTTACATCTAAGTATCATAGAAGTTTAATATCGATCGTTTCTAAGTACAAACAACAAGTTACAGAATGAGATGAAAATTATGAGGATTTGCGCAAACAATCTTAAAATAGACGCGTTTAAGTTCTAATAATATAGCTTAAAAGGTCAAAAGTGAGACCTGCCGTTATTTATTTTCCATAAGAACGAGATATTTAAGTAATTTAAGTACCAATATAGTGCAAAACACACTACACTGTAACGTAGGTAATTTTATATTTTGTTTACGAAAATTTAAAAACAGACTTCAATAAACTCAATGATTATCTTATATTTACGCGAACACTACACATTGAAATAATACTAGTTTTTTCGGAATTTATCGCGTATATTTAACTTTTTAATTACCCGACGTTTCGAGAGCTTTACAGCACCCATGTTCACGGGACGGACTGAGATGTTCAACGTCCAGCTGTCATAGTTAACCGCGGTTACCATAGATTAAAATTTAACTTTTGTGCGGTGTTGGGTGCTGTAAAGCTCTCGAAACGTCGGGTAATTAAAAAGTTAAATATACGCAATAAATTCCGTAAAAACTAGTATTATTTCAATAAACTTGTTCATCTTACAAGAGTCACAAGCCTTTTCTCAGTAAGAAGGATTTGCCTTTATCTTACGTGGTAGAACTACGCTGCAGCTATAGTATAGTATAGCTATCAGATGACGCACTCACAGAATGTCAACGTAAAATAGCAGCTCAACGCTGCTGTGTTTCATTAAGACTAGGACTAAGATGGAATGCCTCGAATCCAGTAAAAAGGGTCCCCGATTCTCTATACTCACCATACGAAGAATGACGCATAAAGCTGATATTTTACGCTGGTATTCTGTGAGGGCGTGGTCCTACCCTGACCAAGGTGACTCGTTCGTGCTACAACCATAATGTAATGCTGAAGCGTGGCTCTATCGTGGTGAACTGCTCAATTGTCACCCAAATCCTATAAAAAAATTGGTTGACCCTGCAGGCCATCCCTGAACTTCCCGCTAATTTCAAATGCAAAACATTCCAAATTTTACTAAATTAAATTGCGAAATTTCGAAGTAATGTTAAAAAAAAACGTTTTTTCAAATTATTTCTCCTACGATATCTCACGATTGAATGAACCGATTTTTATTTTCCAAACGGCATTCGACGTTTGTTTTTCAGGTTAAGAGCTGGTTAGTTTTTGAAATCGATCGGTTAAAAGTTATTAAAAAAAAAACATTTTTTTAAAATTTTTATTTTTGAGATTTCACTTCATATTATTACCAAATCTATTCCATATTATGAGATCTTTAGAACGACGCAAACCGCATCTCAATCGATCAAGACGTTCAAAAGTTATGAAAGTATAAACATACATCCGTACAGACTTCAACGGAAATTAGTCATAATAGCTTCCTGGGATCTCAAAACGTCGAGATGTGATGAAAACTCGATTTTCGAAAATCGGGGTGAAATCAATAACTTCCGTATTTTCGAAAATTCTCAATTTTCTTAGCGGGAAGTTAAAAATTGCACGAGTGGCATATGGATTGACCTTTACAGTACCAGACTTCTCACAACTTTGATGCCGCTATATTTCCTGTAGTCGGCATTTACGACACTCACGGGCCGAAATCAGACAAAATAGTGGCCATTTTTATACCACCACACGGCAAAAAAACAAAAAAAAAAAGGTTTAAAAAACAAAAGAGAATAAAATGATTTCCTCGAGATTTAGTAGCTTCTGAAGTCGGGGCTCCCATTCTTCGATACTCATTGTCTTATCGATACTTATATTTCCGATATCTTCGTCGATTAACGAACAAATTAAATTTGACGGCTCCGTGGCGCAGTAGTGTAACAATGAGCTGCAGCGCTAAGGACCGCGGGTTCGAATCCAGCACGGAACAAGTATTTGTATAGCCTACAAATAGTTGTTCCGGGATGGTTGTTCTTTAGAAATGTATGTATGTTTACTGGCTCCAAGGCATCGAAAAAAATCCTAGTGTATGAAATTTCATCAATATTTAATAAAAATACTTTTTCATGAAATGGGTTGAGGTTGGTTCAGGGGTGGTCCCATGTGAATTTGAAGGAAACTTTCCACTCCTAATAGTGGCAAAATAGAGGTTGAAGTATTTTTAACATTGGAAAATTGTGATACTGCTTCTGCAGTCAAAAGGGCCTAAAAATTTGACTTTTAATAAAAAGTAAAAACCCCAACAAGATTCCAACTAAAATGAATAAAATATAGTCTGTTCACTAAGATAGTGTAGGTACACCCGGAGTCTCACTCAATATTTTGCTTTTATTTTATTATCGTATCGAAGAATAAAATAGAATACTTATTTCAAAATACAAATATAAATAACACGCATGAGTTAGGTAGCAAAGAACCTTTCATTGCAGTGCTTCGTTTAATGCCAAATTCTCCTGCGGGTGTACACCGCACGTGGCGACCTTTAATGTCACAGCAACGCCTTTGAAAAGATGCGGCACGTGCCAAGGTGCAAACAGACTATAATTTCCACTTCCAGATCCAGCAGAAGCAGGAAGAAAGGTTATCGAGTAGTAGCTTCTTGTGTTGTGTCATAGCACAGACTTGTGAAGCTATTATTCTCTTCACAAGTCCACCGCTGGACATAGGCTCCAAGCAATGCTATATTAACACGGCTCTATGCCGCGGGGAGGCCGCCTTAAGCTCCAATGACCAGTACCAGAAACTACTACTCAAAAAAGAAACCTTTCTTCTCTATCCGTTACCGGCTATCTCTATTGAGCTATGTCTACTCTGGTTCTACTGAGAATATCCCATATCTTCATATTTTATTTTATTTTTTAAGCAAAACTTTACCTACACACTAGGATTTTCTCCAGTATCGTGGGAGCAGTTTATATACATAAATTGTACAAGGACAAACATTCGGACGCGGAACAATTTTCGTGGGCCATGTGGACAAATACTTGTTCCGGGCGGGACTCGAACCCGCGGTCCTTAGCGTTGCAACTCATTGTTAAGCCACAGCGCCATGGAGCTGTCAATATCTTCATAAATGCGCAAATACATTTTACTGCATATATACATTTAAATAATGCATAAATACATTTAAATGCATATAAATAAATTGTAAGTTACGACGTGACAGATAAAGGTCGGTGTCAATTGTACAACACAAGCTTATGCACCGGTCAGCCTTGATTGTAGCCGGCGTGATGTCACCACGCGTACTGTATGCATTAGAGAGCATTGTGTCGCGGTTTGCCACTTTACTCATTGCCAATGAGGCGGCCATTGTATTCAAATTCATTTCATTTTGTCGCGTAGTTGCGGCGTAGAGATCCACCATCTTAAATTATCCGGCGAACATCGTAAAAAAACGACAGAGGGAACCTAAAACAGGAGATAGGCACCGGCGTATTCCTAAAAACTCATCAATAAAGAACATTTAAATAAAATTTATACGTGGTAGAGCCACGCTACAGCTATATTAGTAGTAGAGTTGTAGCACGAGTGGGTTGGCTTGACCTGGGAAAGACCACGCTCACGCAGAATAGCAGCTTAACGTTGCAGGGTTTCGCATGTTGAGTGTAGAGAAACGGAGACCTTTTTTACTGGAGAAAGGCATTCCATCTTAGTCCTCAGGGCTGGCAACACGTCTGCATTTTTATTCGTGTCCGACGAAAGATTTAGATGTGTATGGGTCGCAGCAACCACTTACCATCATCAGGTGGACTGTGTGCTCGTTTATCACCCTTATACTATAAAGAAAAACCAGTGACTGACATATGGAATACATGGTCCAATGCTGAATATAGAACAAAGTTGAGATAAGGTGGATTTTACCATAGTTGCCACGCTTGGCAAGCAATGACAGATTTTATTAATTTTGAGTTACCATCAGGAAGATGCTGCTGTCAGTGTCCTGTTTTATTTTACCATTACGACAACCATGGGACAATATGGGGCAGTGGATATTCTCCAGCACCGCCACGACACGGTGAAGTGCACTATGGACATGGATTTTAGATAGGCTGTAATGAGTAATGATGATGATAAGGATGACACTTTACTTTGAAGACTATGAAATTGAAGGAGTGATGTGGTAGAGCCACGCTGAAGTATATAACGACAGAATACTAGAGTCAAATATTATAACAAATTATGATGCTACCTTGCTTATAATGTCCTTTTCAGACTAATATAGAATCCTAGTCAGACTAGGGGTTCAGGGGTGATATCCCATCCAGTTTATCTGTATCGCGATTCTGATTAGAGAATAGATATAGCTAATTAATAGAATTAGGGGTTACTTTGCGAAAATCCTTTATAATTAGAGATGTTAAAATTAATGATTTCTTAAATTTACGCGAACATTACACATTGAATAAAACCATATTTACGGATTTTATCGCGTTTAATTAACTATTTTAACTTATTTTTAATTCCCGAAGTTTCGGGTGAGATGTTTGACGTCCCAATGTTAAAATATTGGGACGTAAAAATCTCAGTCCCCCCCCCCCACGTGACAATGAGTGATGTAAAGTACCCGAAACGTCATGAATTAAAAATAATTTAAAATAGTTAATTAAACGCGATAAAATCCGTAAATATAACTTTATTCAATGTTGAATTTAATTATCGCGTAATAAAATAAAATGATGTGACTTCACCTGAGAATGCCTTGTGTAGAGGCGGAACAAGTGTCGTATTATCGACGATGGTGTTTCTTTCCTAGTGTAGTGGTATTGGGAGTAGTGGTGCTGGGATTAGTGGTGACGGGGATAGTGCACGTAGTTGAGGGAGGACGGGAGTTGCTCTTCAAACTAGGTAAGACACATCTTTTTATTTTATTACGTAGATCTTAGCTAATAATTATAGTTTTTATTATCTCCATATATATAAATCAATAACTGTCCGTCAGTCTCGCTTAAACTCGAAATTGGCTCGGCCGATTTTGATAAAATTGAAATAATTGTAAGACAAATATTTGAAAGGCAAAAATTGCGCTGTTTCAAACTTCTGATTGAGGTTGCAACTACAAGAGGCTGCTCACAAGGAGGTGTTTTGTCACATCTTATTTGGACTCTTGCGGTTGACCAACTATTGTACCTACAAGATGACAGACCTACGCATTGATACACTGGGTTATGCTGATGACTTTGTGATCACTGCAAGGGGCTTTTGTCAAAGTACTTTATCCTCAATTATACAAAGAGCCCTATACACCACACATAACTGGTGTAGGGATGACAGTTTATCAGTTAACGCTGACAAAACTGTTATAATACTGTTGCAATCTATAATTAATGCCCCTATCGCCATCTGGTGTCGGGTAGCAGAGTGAGGAGAGCTCTCTAGAAAATGCCATGCTAGAAATTTCCACCTCCAGCGTCATCCAGTATCGAATAGAAGAACTAAGCTTTCTAGAAAATTCCATACTTGAATCTTCTACATCTTGTCGGTCGGAACCGGTATTTGTTGGAACATTCTAGATGTTTTGGTGGAAAAGGCCTATATAAAACCGTTTAGGGCCGCGACCGGGGGAGTATTGAAATGGCGATCAAGCGAAAACTTTGGAGCGAAATAAAGTGAACTAAAGTGTTAAGTGTGGTTAATAATTAGTGTGTTTTAAGTTTAATTGGTGTTCGATAATTACAGTGTCAATTTTGGTAATTCAATCGGCAGTTTTTACTGTCACGAACCCTTAAGCTCGTAACCGGTAATACCCTTTACCAAAAAGAAACGGTTGGACAAATTAGTTCTTTCAAATATAAAATTTGTTGGGTGTGTTTGTGTGGGTCCCCAGATGGCTTACATTCCCAATTGGACCCGGCAGGTGGAGGTGTTGTCGAGATCCTGAAATCACCCGTGCGAAGCCGGGGCGTGTCGCTAGCCTTTAATAGATATACGAGTAGCTGTCTGTAGGCCACAACATACACTTACGATCAGGCGAACTGTGTGCTCGTTAGTCACCCTCATAAAAAAGTACTACTATTGTAATCTAACCAGATCTTGTACTAAAGATAATAACACACTTTACGATCGTTAACCGATTTAAGGGCTACTGAAGCTATCCCCTAAATATCTCGGATGCTCGTGACGCGAGGTCAATGTCCGTACTCGTGAAGAACCGTCTAATTCGAGAGTATATTGAGGAAGCAAGCTGAAAGCCGGCCGAGCGTAACTGACATGGCGAGACAAGGTATTGTACACACATGACGGCTGAAACTGTGAAGAGTTATTGCGGTTATTATTCAGATTGATGTATCCATGACCTAAAATATATCAACATCATACAATTAAAAAAAATTATTTTAGTAAATTAAGGTCAACATTTATACATCCCTCTTAACTTGCTACTTGAATAAAGGCCTCTCCCATAGATTTCCTCATAGACATGTTGCCACAGTTGCCACGTTTATCTGGCGGGTTGGCAACCACAGCTTTTTTTGTTGTTATTAGGAAGATGCTGCTGCCTATCTCCTGGTTTGTTTTCTACTGTCGCCGCTTACTTTAGATATTCTTATACCGTAAAAAACCTGAACAACGTACATTGTAAAACGCCCGAAGTGAATTCGGAGTAATTTTTTTTATTCTTTTAAAAACACGTTCCGATTTTCTCCTGTATGATGAGGCAGTATATATACATAAATAGCACAAGGACAAACATCCAGACCCGGAACGATTACTTGTAGGCCACACAAATATTTGTTCCGTGCGGGATTCGAACTTGCGGCTCCAGCACCGTAACTCAATGCTAGTCACTTCGCCACGGAGCTGTCAATTCATTGCGCTATCTACCGGAAAGGACAGAACAAAGTCTGCGGGCAAGCTTGTGTAGTTGTTATAATAATGTCTTCCAGACCGAATTTCTGCCACGGCGGCCCACCTCAACGGAGGCTAGCCATCGGCGCAGGACAGGATTATAGTGCCCAAGTGTATGCGCAAGCACTCTCTATTCCCTTACTCTCATAATCCGAAGAGACGGTAAACCGACACGACCGGTGAGAGATCAGGCGCAGGACCTACGGCTTTACGTGCTTTCCGAGACACGGGGGTGAGACACCGCCAACTTCCTGACTCTGGGCAACTACTGAGACTTTCTTGACGGAAAAACTCAATAATTAGTTTTTTGGCCCGATCCGGAATTCGAACCCAGGACCTCATGATCAGCAGTCGCACTACTACAACCACTAGACCAATGAGGCAGTTTGTGTAGTTGTATAGTTAATGTAAATGTAACAATCGAACAGCTTAAAGTTATTTCTTCCTTTATTTATTCATACATAAACTGCTTGTTTTTCATTGCCTATGAAATAAGCTTTTTTTTACAAATAATAGTTTAGACTAAGACTGTGATTTGACTTACAAAAAACGAACAGTCTTGTGCATTCGTGTTATGTCGCCTGCGGAGGCGGTAACGCCCGCAAACGTCGGGCGGGCGCAAAGACGATATTTGCGATCGATTGCCAGTAAAGGCCAAGCAACCATGTGCCCGACTGTGGATGATGGCGTGATAGCCCCCTACTAAAGTGCGTGAGTAACGACCTGTTAAGAAATGCCGAAAGTCGTTGATGCTGATGGCTTAGGAATGTGCTTTGTGGCATTTCTGAACGTAGGTCGTTCAGAGACTTGCAGGTAACAACTTGAACGTCATCTTAATAGTTACTCATATATTAATAACTTCCCTATTTTTACAGATTTAGGTACATGGTAGCCATGAAGAACCTCTTTCCTATTTAATAAAACGAAATCTTTTAAATCAAGTCAGCCGTTTGTGTGAAAACTCTTTTGTGCTCCTCTTTTTTGCCTTCAGTATAAAAGAAACCATAGCTCCTCTGATAAGTGGCTGCTGTACTTTAAGACATATCTAACCTCAATTAAAAATCAAAATTTAAATTCGTGTATTTGTGAACAGATGCTGCTTGCAGGGACGGGTCTGGTCGAGTTTACAATACACTTATTAGCTTTTATTATTTTGTATAAATGTACCTGTGTTTTATACGTGGTAGAGTCACGTTGTAGCTATATTATGGTTGTAGCACGAATGGGTCGGCTCGATCGGGGAAGGACCACGCTCTCACAGAATACCAGAGGAAAATAGCAGATTAATACTGCTGTAATTCGTATAGTAAGTGTAGAGCTCTGGAGAACCTTTTTTACTGGAAACGAAGCATTCCATCTTAGTCCTCAGGGGTGAAAATTCATCTGTGTTTTAATTCTTAATCAATGATAAATGTAGATGTCTATGGGCCACAGCATCCACTTACCATCAGGTGGACTGTGTGCTCATTTGTCACCACTATTCTATAAAAAAAAAACCTATAGAGCAAAGCTTTGATTACCAATGGGTCTATTCCTTTACATTTTTGTGCAGATCCGATATCTTTAAAAGGGAAAGAAAATTAACAAAAAGTGAATTATTTAAACAAAATTGAAGTAACAAACGAATTTACAGGCCATCTGATGGTAAGTGGTGACTGTTGTCCATGGGTACCTGCAGCAAATTACATACAAAGGACACTAAGAAGCAGGGAATGTCTCAAAGCCTATAATTAATACCCTTTACACCACACCATCTGGACGCTTGGCGGTCCACGACTGTACGTTTCACTAGGAATTTTCTTCCGCGTACGACCTCTCTGTGGAATAGTTTATCACCGGTGATTTTTCCGGACCGATACAACCCAGGGACCTTCAAAAAAAGAGCTCACCTTTATAAAAGGCCGGCAACGCACCTGAAATTCGCCTGGTGTTGCAGTTGTTTATAGGCGTTGGTAGTCACTTAACATCAGGTGAACCGTATGCTCGTTTAACCCCTCTCCTATGAAAAAAAACCACCGGAACACAGGAGTGCAAGATGCAGTGTTATTTGACGTCACAAAAAAGTTAAGAGTTCTAGTAAATACACACTACGTGTAACACACTCTTTACATAACGTTATTCTTTTTCTTATAAAATCTTAAAAAGCCGGTGTCTCTGTTCTGTCGCACAAGCAATTTTCAACCCAATAACAACACCCACGCGATATAAATTCCTATCAAACGAGACGCCGCGAATCTATCGGTGCACACGGATTGATATTTGTGTTTTAAATAGATATGAGTTAAGTCTAAATATAATGTTTTTAATATAGAAACGGATCGAAGCGTTGAAAGCGAACGTGGGACACGTCGCGTCTATTTTCGGGTGTGAACACCGTTACATTAGGTTCGATTCTCGGCTTTTGTCTAGCGTGTAGCGCTCGATAAATCAAAAGCTGTTTAGAGTTGCTTTTAAGATGTTCGGCGTTAGTTATTACAGAACAAGCAATTAAATGGTTGTATTTACCCCTTTTGTTTAGGTATTGTAAGTCAAATTCTTTTTTAAATCAGACTTCGTTTAGATCATCATTAGAAGTCGGCAGTTATTTATTTCGGGTCACCGACTTCTCCGCAGAGCCATGGTAGCTCAGGGGCTAAGCCGTCACTGTAAATTTCACAGTACGCTAGAAACCTGGGTTCGATCGATACCATATAAACAGTTAATTGTAATTTTAAGTGCTGATTTACCACTTGCGCGGCGGTGAAGTAAAACATCGTGTGGAAACAGGGAAATTTCATATATGTAATCAGCCTGAACTGCAGTATTGTCGCCCTCGGCACCAAGTACAACATAATAAATAATTAAAAAACTTTTATCCTGAGGACTGTGTAACTCAGCGAGCAAAAAAATTGGAAATTGCGTTTTATTTTCGTGGAGTCTAAAGAGAGTCTAATTTCCCTAAGAAGTTAGAAACAACAAAACAAACATTTTAAATTTTAAAAATATACTAATTAACTTCCTTAACATTATCGTATTCCCCGGCACTGCGTAATTGTTGTTGAACTTTCGACATAATTTACTTATTTTACTGTTCAGAAAAGCTTGAAAAGACATTTATGAAAAATATTAAAATAGAAAAGCATTAAAATCACTGAGAAAGGACAATAAGAAACTAAGAAAACTCAACATTTACTCGATGTTTATCACTACAAAATAACTTACAAACAATATCTAATATTAAAATATTAAAATTTAAGGAAACTTAAAAACACACTCGATCTAGAGAACATCCTATTCCTCGGACACTAGGATAATATTAAATTATTGCATTGTTATCGGCTCACTGCAAATTCAAGTATCGCTACGAGTACAAGTTGATGAAAATTAATTAATTGACAGAATCAGGCGTTTCTTTGCGGAAATCCATTATAATAAAGATATTAATAATTACTTTGCAACAATCCGCTTAATTAAATAAAATGATGTGTCTTCCCTAGTTTGAAGAGCACCTCCCGCCCTCCCTCAATTGCGTGCACTAATCCCGTCACCACTACTCCTAACACCACTATTCTAGGAAAGACACACCATCGACGATAATACGACACGTGTTTCGCCTCTACACGAGGCATCTTCAGGTGATGACTCTACGGCGGTTGACCGCTAAGTCAAGAAAATTAATTAGAAGAATCAACGTCACTTTGCAGAAATCTAATTTGACTTAGCAGTCAGCCATCGCAGAGTCTACTTCACCTGAAGATGGCTCGTGTAGAGGCGAAACACGTGTCGTATTATCGTCGGTGGAGTGCCTTTCCTAGTGTAGTGGTGTGTAAAGTAGTGGTGCTGGGATTAGTGGTGACGGGGATTGTGCACGCAATTGAGGGAGGGAGGGGGATGCTCTCTAAACTAGGTAAGACACATCATTTTATATTATAAAGCGGATATAGGTGAAGTAATTCTTACCAAATTTAATATAATGAAAATCACATTTTAAACGATTCCGTTACATAGATAAATAGATGCACAGCATGTAAAAACAACACAAGTATTCTAATGAAATAAGTATAAACTTATAAAATAAATAAATTAAAAAAGTATAATATAAAAATACAAGAAAGAGAGAGAGAGAGAGCATGACCTCGAAACAGACTGACCTCAGTATGTACTGATTTTCAATGCGGTCCCGAGATGTGGTCTCGGGCAGCTCGGATATCTGTGTGCGGACAGATGTCGTAGTTGGCCAATTACTAATTCAGGTAAACAATTTTCAATTCTAAGATATATTATGGGTGTACCAAGAATAATTCGGTTCGACTGAAACAGGACCACGCTCGCACTGAATACACAGCGCCAGTTATCTGATTATTATGCGTTTTGCGTTAACGAGAAGAATATCCATTACCCCATATCATTCAGAGGGTGTTGTGACAGAGTACAATAGAAATTAGAGGACACAAAAAAAAAAAAAACCCAACCCCTTTTTTGAGTGACTATCCCCAAAAAACGAGAGACAACACAAAAGAACAGAGGTCTTAAATAGATGAACATGGACAAAACAAAGATCATGTGTAACGTCTATGTCACGCCTATGCCGGTAGTTGTTGGGAGCACTATGCTCGAAGTTGTTGACGAGTACGGTTTACCTGGGACAAATAGTCCGACTAGGTAAGTCCAACTTCGACCGAGAGGTCAATCGACGGATTCAACTCGGCTGGGCAGCGTTCGGGAAATTACGACACATCTTCTCATAAGGTATACCTCAAAACCTGAAAACTAAGTTGGACAACCAGTGCGTGTTGCCAGTGATGAACTACTGAACCTAGACGTGGTCCTTCACTGTTGGCCGTATGAGGACGCTTAAAGTCGCTCAGCGAGTTATGGAGAGGGCTATGCTCGGGGTTTCTCTGCGTGATAAACTTAGAAATGAGGATATCCGCAGAAGAACCAAAGTGACCGACATAGCGCAACGGATTAGTGGCAATGGGCCGGCCATATAGCTCGAAGAACCGACAACCGTTGGGAAAAAAAGGTTCTCGAGTGGTAGTTTCGTACCGGTAGGTGAAGTGTAGGTCGACTCTCCACTAGATGGAATGACGACCTGGTAAAACATGCAGCAGGTTGACTTGTGAAGAGCTGTAATGATGATGATGATGATGATGTTAGGTGGTAACGGTAACTGTAATAAAATGTGGAATCCTCTAAGAACAGACAGCTGGTAACTTGCTTGTGTGGCAAAACTTGAAATTTCGATTCATTTACTATCGTTCTAATGACGTCTGTTTAACACGGAGGCGTCTGACGTCAAACGTGTTCAAATCAGCTGTATGCGATAGATCTGGAATAAGATCGAGTGTTGTTACAGCCACCAACGACAATAATAATACTTGTGCCAGATTAATTTGATAACCAACGACTGGAAATATACGTGGCTGAGGTATTTAAATAGTTTTTTTTTAAAGAATACTAGTAACGCTCTTTAAATTATTACGTCCTTTAGCTACTCCATTTAAGCTTAACTTGTCTTCCTCATAGGTATAATGTTCGTAAATTAAATCGCCCATCATGTGAGATGTAGTAAAATATCCAGACATCATCATCATCATCATCATCATTATTACAACCCTTCAAGTCCCCTAAAGAACATTAGCCTTTTTATAGCATTGGGTGACAAACGAGCACACAGTACACCTGATGATAAGTGGATGCTGTGGCCCATAGATATCCACATTTATCCTCAACTAAGGATAAAAATGCAAATGCGTTGGCATCCCTGAGGACTAAGATGGAATGCCTCGTTTCCCGTAAGAAAGTGCCTCCGGTTCTCTACACTCACCATTCAAAACGGTACTGCATTACGCTGGTATTCTGTATATGCGTGGTACTGCCCCGGTCGAGCCGACCCATTCGTACTACAACTATAATATAGCTGCAGCGTGGCTCTATCACGTAAAAACGTCTCCCCAAGGAATGCCACATGCACGGTTCTAAGTCACCTGCATCCATCGACTTTCTGCATCTCTCACTCCTGGTACCTTTCTGCATCCCTCACTCAAAGCTGCGAAACCATACTACTGGGTATTGTGAGTCAAGTCGTCTGTATAACACACACATATCCACCGTGGGAGAAACTAATGCCCAGCAGCTAACTGATTACACACGTATCAAGGAGAAGACGATACACAAGATGGTAGGGCTTTGCCTGAGAGTTCGCTTGAGTGAGTTTTTTTTATAGGATAGGGTGACAAACGAGCACACAGTCCACCTGATTATAAGTGGTTGCTGTGGCCCATAGACATCTACATGTATCTTCGATTACGAATCAAAATGCAGATGTGTTGTCACCCGTGAGGACTATGATGGAATGCCTCGTTTCCAGTAAAAAGGGTCTCCGGATCTCTACACTCACCATACGAAACACAGCAGCATTAAGCTACTATTTGACGTACTGTCTAACCTACTTCTGCCACGAAATAGCAGTGCTTGCTCTGCTGTGTTCCTGTCTAAAGGGTATGAAGCTATACGGAGCTGTATTACTCCATACCCTTTAGATGGGCTGTAATGCTTACTAATTACATCTTAATCATCAAAAAGTGACAAACCTATAGCCTACTTGTTATACGTGGTAGAGTCATGCTGCAGTTATATTAGTAGTATAGTTGTATACTTGTAGCATGAATGGGTCGGCTCGACCGGGGATGGACCACACTCTCACAAAATACCAGCGTAAAACAGTAGCTTAATGCTGCTGGGTTTCGTATGATTAATGTAGAGAAGCGAAGACCCTTTTTACTGGAAACGAGGCATTCCATCTTCGTCCTCACGGGTGACAACGCATATGCATTTTGATTCATGATCGAGGATAGATGTAGATGTCTATGGACCACAGTAACCACTTACCACCAGGTGGACTGTGCGCTCGTGTGTCACCCTATAATAAAAGCTTTGTTTGAAGTAGGCCACAGGTGTTTATTAGCTATAGTTACCATAACCATCAGGTGGACCGTTAGTTCCTTTGTCACTTAACTTTAAGATGAAACTTTAAGTTGAAAGATACTCGTGAAATCATAATGCTACATAGTTGTTATTAATACACGTAAGCCCTAAAAGCTTTGCATCGTGCCCATTTAAACATATTATTAAACATTTGACAGACATTAGGGGTCTGTTTCAGTGGACTAAAGCCAAGAGACAATTGGACGAATAGAGATTAGGGGCGCCGGCGCTGTCTCTTTTTTGATGTTATGCCAAACGTCCATTAAGGCCATAACCTTAATGATATCACCACACCTGTGTTACTCTGTTATAGAATCGATTAAAATCTCATTGTAACTCGGAAACGTCGATAAAATTCGATTCAAATTTTTATCGTGCGGATTGTATTAGGTTTTGTAAGTCTAAGCTATTGTGGTCCTATCTATAAATTGTATTGATAAATTTTGCTGTAACCGGTCAAATTTGCAGAGTAGCTGCAGAATAAATAATAGATATAGGCAAATGATAAAGAAAAATTAATTTAAAAAATCTCAAATATTCCCTCATTTTTATCTTTTCTTCGTAAAAACTGGAACCCGCCTTCTCCTCCTCCCATAATTCTTAGATATGTCAATATATCTGCATTTCAATTTTTTGTCGATTGCTATACAAGCGTTTATAGCCCACAGAATCTGCTTACGATCATGACTAAGTTGTCGCTTTTCGGTATTACTTGTTTAAAAATGTAACTATTACGCAATTTTTTCCAACTTGATATTGGTTTCTGTTCTAGAAGAGACATTTTTTATGATGATAATTATTTTAATGGTACCTGTTAGGTTGATTTTATTGTTAGGAATAATATACTCCGTACTAGAATTAAGTCGGGAAGTTATCATGAAACAAATTAAAAATCCTCCGAACGACTATGACGTCTTTTAGATCTAAACAAACAGAACTGACACAGTCGTGAAGGTGCATGTCGAAAATAAACAATGCTCTAATGTTACTACAGATGCACATATGTATCATATTATGTATGTATATATGTACGTAAGTCGTAACACTGAACCACTGAGATCATCCACCTTGTGCCAGATTCGGGCGCGGCCGTGCAGTGCTGTTTCCTGTTGCGAAACGGCCGGTTCTATTCTTGTTTTGCATCAATATCGTAATCCGGAATCAACGGAAAAGATTGCCAAATAAAAGTCGTTTGGTAACGTATAACTTTGCTCAAGTGTTAGAAATTGGAGGTAGTTAGATGTTTTCAACTTTGGTAAACTTCTGCCGCTCGTTCATCAGATGATATAATTCCAGTGATAGCTTTATACTGGACTTACGACCCGTTCAATCAAAATGTCTGATAATACCAAAAAAAAATCAAACGTAAGTAGTACCGCTGAAAAATCACGTTGTTAACAATCGATATTTCCCGCGATGTTTATTGATCTTTCATCAGATTTGTGATTGAGTTTTAGCATCAATTCATTTCTATAAACATTATGGTCGTCAGTTCTTGGTAAAATGACGTCTGACCCATATATTTTCCAGTGTTAGAATTTATAAGTACTACGTCCTGTTTTCGTTCGATTATTTCTTACATTTTGAATTTTTTTGCAATACTTAAATATTTATAACAAAAGTAGTGTAATCGGAAATAAAGATAACATACATAAAAATTGCTAAGTTTTTGAGAGTAACTTTAACTTGTTTGAGTTAGTGAACAAATTAACGATCCGCCTTGGATTCGCACGGGTGATTTCCGAAACTCGACAACAGTGCCACCTATCGAGTCCAAATGTGTATATAAACCATTTAAGGACCCACTCAAACACATACAAAAAATTTCAAAATCAGTTAGATGATTTCAAAGTCTATACCGGACGTAGGTAGAAACATTCTTTTGTTTTTATATATGTATAATATATCTAAAAAAGGTTCTTTTAAGAATTATATACATATATAATTCTGAGAAACTTTTTTTTGCTAATATAATGAATTTCGATAAAGTAGCAAATTATTTAAGCCGAAGTAAAGCCTTAATTCCAGTTAGGTAGCGTTTGGAAGTACGTGCTGACTACAAAGATGATTGCAAATAATTCTTGAATATGAGCATTTATACAAATATGATTGAAAGTAAACAAAGATTTAGTTAAATAGATCTATATTTACGAGTCGTTGGCTGCTTCACATCTCGTCACTCATCGAGTCGAGGGCGGGCAGCGGTTTCGGAGTAGGTCGACAGATAAAGTAGCAAGGTTACTAAAACTTCGCGTAATTATTGGGCGCTCAAAATAATGTTTTAGATGTGGATTCCTTATAGTAAATCTAAATGTTTTTATCACATTATATTCTCGTTTAAACACTTAAGGTACGTGAGGGTAGTATACCTTACCTTAAGCTTTACCGCCCTATAAAACCGAAACTAGGAGAAGGACGGAGATAAAAACACAAAATCGTATATATATATATATATATATATATATATATATATATATATATATATATATATATATATATATATATATATATATCGTTATCACCCTCACGAACTATAGGGATTTTTAATTTATCTTCTTTTCTTCCTCAGTGTTTTTGCTGACTTGAAAAATGCAGGGGGTTTTCAATTCGACTGTATATTTTTGTATGCTATATGTACAAAATTTGTTAATAAACAAGTTTATATGTTTTATTAAAAAAAATTTCACAAAAAGGGTTATTATAATATCAAATAATACATAAATGAAAATAAACCCTGGGAATCAGGTGATCGCCACCATGCTGGTTTTATTAAAATTTGGTTAATATTGTAAAAAATAGTTGTAAAGTGAAATGTGTTTAAAAAATAAATCCCGCTGGGATTCTTGCTGGTACTACCCATGACAGTGGACTGCAATGATAAATAAAAAATCATGACTTTCAATACATATTATATAAATCTATCTTATACATAAAAATAATGTTTGTTTGTACGTATTTTATGAGTACCTTACCTTTCATCAGATTGCGGTAAAACTTTCTCAACTTATTGCTTGCACTTGCAAGAAGATTATTGGAATAGTACAATTAACTTACAGTTGGTGGCGCATGTATCGTACCGACAAATTTATTTGAAAGTTATAATATTTTATTTTATTTCAATGAATGTATTGATTCCTAATTAAGCAATATAACTCTTCTAATTTTAAAATCATATTAACCGTAACCGGCTAGTATTGAATTAAAATCATTCTTTTCTATTTTATTCGATATGTATGTTACTCGATATCTTCGTTAATTGTGAACCGATTTTGATGATGCTTATTCAATGTAACTGCACGAAGACGATTTCCAAACGACAATAAGATTGTGATATCCATCAGTCCACTCAAAAGAGATAAAATTTACTTTTAGTGTTTAAATAAAAGTTTCAACCGATATCAGTACACTAAAAACAAAAAAATAATTTCAGATTCTCAAGCCTATAATTTTTTTTATATTCTATGTTTCATTTTATTAATTCGAAGTCGGCTAATATTTTCTTATTAAAAATAAAGTTCTCAATTCACTGTTATACATAGGAACTTTGATTAATGTGCCAGCAGGCATGCATTTCTCTAAAGCGTTGTTCATTTTCACCTCAACGTAAGAGCGCGTTAGTAAGCATAGTACAAGGGCTGCACTAAAAGTATCGGGAATGGAATATTTCCACTGTTCCTGTCATATTAAAATCTTTTTAATTGAAAACTCCTTGGTTTTAGAAATCGAATAACATTTATTTATTTAAAAAAAAGATTCTCGGTCTTGTCACAAGGTTTTGTCAAACTTTTTTAGTCGTTAAGAAAATGGAATTGACTCGAGAAAATTCAAGAGCGATGATTTATTATGACTTTCGAAGTGGTTTTACACAAAAACAGTGTGTTGACCGGATGATTTCTGTGAAGCCCCATCCAAAACCACAATTTATCTCTGATTTGCTGAACTTCAACGTGAACATGTCAAGCTCAGTGATGATCCCCGTCAAGGTCGTCCAAAAACTGCAGTCACCCAAGAAAACGTTGATGGTGTGGGTAAGCTGATTGAGGAAGATCGACATGTGACATATCGCGAAATTCAGGCAACTTTAGACATTGGCATGAGTCAAATACAAATAATCTTGCATGAACAATTAGGTGTAAAAAAGTTGTTTTCCCTATGGATACCGCATTCGCTCTGTGAAGAGCAAAAAGCGGCTCGCGTTACTTGGTGCGTCAGAACTCTCGAAAGATTCCACGCAGGATCCTCAAATGCTGTATACAACATCGTATCAAGTGACGAATCCTGGATATACGCGTACAAACCCGAAACAAAAAACAAGTCATGAGTTTGGGTGTTCGAAAATGAGTTAAAGCCAACCAAAATTGTTCATTCACGGAGTGTTGCAATTAAAAAATGGTGGCCACGTTTGTCTCCAAAACCGGCCATGTTACGACTATTCCTCTTGCGGGACAAAGAACGGTTAATGCAGAATAGTATGCTAGCATTTGTTTGCCACAGGTCGTTTCTGAACTCCGTAAAGAGAACTGCAATCGCCGCATCATCCTCCATCACGACAATACGAGTTCTCACACCGCACACGGAACAAAAGAGTTTTTAGAGCAAGAAAACATAGAATTATTAGACCATCCGCCGTACAGCTCCGACCTAGGCCCTAATTTCTATACTTTTCCTAAAATAAAGAATAAATTGCGTGGACAGAGATTTTCATCACCTGAAGAAGCTGTAGACGCCTACAAAACGGCCATTTTGGAGACCCCAACTTCCGAATGGAATGATTGCTTCAATGATTGGTTCCATCGTATGGAAAAACGTGTCAAATTTCGCGGAGAATACTTCGAAAAGCAATACATTTTTAAATAGTAATGTTGTGTCACTTCCTTGATTCCCGAAATTTTCAGTGCCGCCCTCGTATCGACACCATCTTAACGGTAATATCGATTCACATCACAAGAACGATGAATTAATTATATAAAAATAACTAACTTTTAGAATTAATCACTTTTCGATACTACTTTAGCCTAAATACTCAAACGCTGCTCAATTTTAAGGCGGTGTTAAGTCTCGTGCTGTAATTGGCCATTAGCTGTATAATGCTCGCGCTGCACTGACCTCTATATATACAAGTATAGTCAGTATAGTCAGTGTTGCCACGTTAGATTTAGATTTGGATTTAGTGTGACGACCCATAGGTGTAGTGACATTAACTCCAATATTGTCAGATTGGATTGTTCTAACGTTTGATCATTTAAACCAATCAAGAGAATAATAATTTGTAATTCGTAAGGTGTAGTGACAACAACTCAAGTATTGTCTGATAGGAATGTTCCAATGTTTAATGATTTAACCCAATTAAAAGAACAATAATTTGTAATTTATATAAACAGTGCGATCAGCTTAGATACGTGGGTGTAGTGACAATAACTCCAGTATTGAGTGATTGGAATGTTACAATGTTTGATGATTTAACCCAATCAAAAGAACAATAATTTGTAATTTATATAAACAGTGCGATCAGTTTAGACACGTGAGTGTAGTGATAATAACTCCAGTATTGACTGAATGTTACAATGTTTGATGATTTAACCCAAAAGAACAATAATCCTATACCTTTAAACGAGCAATTCTTGTGTATATATATATATATATATATATATATATATATATATATATATATATATATATATATATATATATAATCGGAATCTCGGAAACGGCTCCAACGATTTTCATAAAATTTTGTGTGCAGGGAGTTTCGGGGGGCAATAAATCGTTCTAGCTAGGATTTATTTTTAGAAAATGTCTTTTTGTCCGTGTTTTTAGGCAATGAAAAACTGCTACAATATCGTTAGAATAAGAAAGTAAATTTTGACAGTTTATTAATGATTACAAATAACTTAATTGGTATATAGGGCGGTCACAAAATCGTAATACCATGGTTCGAGCCCAGACCGACCGACCGACTTTTTTAATTTATTTTTTTAAGTTCCTTTCTTTTTTGAGAAAATCTATTTTTTTCGAGCCCTTTTTTAGTATTTTTTAAAAACACGAAAATTTTAATTAAACTAATTGCACTCATGATTTTTTATTCAAATAACCAGTTCAATTTTTTCTATTATGTCGCTAAGATCAAAAATTATTATTCGTATTTCATCAGTATGTAATTTGTATCTAAATATAATTTCCAAAACACACGAATTAAAAAAACCGAGCGAAAAATACCGAGCAAAGCTCGGTCAACCGGGTACTTTGTAATTTATATAAACAGTGCGATCAGCTTAGACACGTGGGTGTAGTGATAATAACTCCAGTATTGACTGATTGGAATGTTACAATGTTTGATGATTTAACCCAATCAAACGAATAATAATTTGTAATTTGTATAAATTCTCTTTACCAGCCCGTATCAGTCCACAGCTGGGCAGTGCTTCTCACATAGTGAAGAGGATTTGCCTTAATCGCCACGATTGGCGATCGGATTGACGGTTACATTACCAGACGTCCGGCACTTTTGACTTTTTTACTGTCTTCTGTCCGACTATATTCTATCTCGGGTGGGTATACTCTCACTAGATGTTCTGGGCATTTCTTATAAGTAGCTACTTACGATATACACGATTGGTCACGAATTTTTAATATAGTTGTTTGACGTTAAATTCACGTCTGGATTTTATTTAAAACTAGGTCTAAGTTCTTTTAGTTTTCAAATTAAAACGACGATTAAGACGTGTCACACGGAATTTGGTTTTATTATTTTAATTTTTTTAATAAAATTGTGCTTACTGCTAACACCGAACAGGCAAAAAATAAAAATATAGAATATCAATTAGAACTATAATCATTTGAATCGATAAATCTACTATGTTGGATGGAATTTAAAACTCGATAGCATTAAATAGGTCATGACTACGCAGTATTTATTTACGCGGCAACTGGCCTTATTAAAATATACGTTCACAAAATATTTTTTCTTTTATCATTACTTTTTTTAATACTTGAGATTTTCGATTCAGTGTGGCAGTGTTCATCGTAAAAATTGTCAACTGTCGGTGGATCTACATCTATCCTCGATGAAGAATCAAAAAGCAGTTGCGTTGTCATCCGTGATGACTTACATGGGTTGTACGTTAATAGTAAAAAGGGTCTATGTGCCAGCATTATGTTGCTATGTCACGCTGATATAGCATGCAGCCATAATGCTGTAGCGTGAAAAATAGACTACGCTCACTTGGACCTACAGTGTATATATTTTAGAGAGACAGAGAGAGAGAGAGAGAGGGGGAGAAAAGAAAAATAATTAGAGATAGTTTCGAACGCTACTCCAAGGCAATTGGCAGTATTTAATCGAAATCGGTTTTTGTTAGACACACTCATACAAATTCTATTTAACAATATTCAGTAAGGGGACACACATAGTAGTTAACGAACTAAATCCACGCTGCGGCTATATTATAGTTGCAGTACGAACGGATCAGCTTGACCCAGGACGGCAAACGCTTACACATATCAGCGTGAAATAGCAACATAATGCTGCTGTTTGTCGTATGGTGAGTGTAGAGAACCGCATATCCTTTTTATCCGTGTTGAATGTGGAAGACCTCATTACCGGTAAAAGAGGGGAACTGACAGTGACAAGGGACACACAAAGAGAAGAGGTGACAGGTGACACCGCATCTGCATTTTGACTCTTAATCGAGAAAATATATCACTATGGCACTTACCATCAGATGGACTATGTACTCGTTTTTCCTCCATTCTTCTCCATTTAAATTAACGCGCTACGCTAGTTCACGTAAAATCATATTTCAGTAGCAACGAAGCAACTTGTAACCAATAAAATGGGAAAATATTTAGGGAATCCTAACGCCTGACATCTTTCTTTTGAAAATCTTTGAGTTTTTTAAAAATTGATTTAAGCATGATTGGCAACTAAAGCAAATCCTGCTTGATCTCGTCGCGTCTTTAGCGGCTGATTGACATGTGTCCGATGCAGTGAGACGCCCGGGAAATTAGTTCTCTTGGCTCAGCACCAACTTTGCTGAACTGTGTGTTACGTTGTATCCGTTTGACTACTGCATATGCAGACCACCTTGCTGTTGTGAACGCGATTACTGATGTGATCCTGGATTTGATTTTGGACGGATGATGACGGGCCAAATTCAGTTACCGGGTCTTTCCGTCAAAAAATTCAAGTCAGGAAGTTGCAGGTGTTTTCCCCTTCTGATGTGCCCAAGAAACACAAAAGCTGTTGGTTCTGCGCCTGATTTCTTTCCGGTCGTGTTTGATTGCTATTCCATCGGACTATGAGATTGAAAGAATAGAGAGTGCACCTGTGCTGATCATGCAGTCGTGCCTCCTGTAATGCGCAGATGGCTAGACCAATATCTTGATCGTAATTCGGTCTGGTGAAAATTAAGGCAGATGTAGGCATCATTATAAATGCGTGAAGCGAATGAAAATAATGTAGCTTTAGACTAAGTTAAATAGTTCGTCCGTAATAGATGTAAGAGTAAAACTCTTGTCTTAAGCCAAAAGCCAATGATTATGCAACACAAATAGCCAACATTTGTACTTCGGTTCTGTATTTTATCAGGTTGTTTTTGTATTTCTGATGCTACATCCAACCCTCACTTCGATAACGTCGTGTATATCATAGGCGGCGGCAGGATTATTTTCAGCGAAGAGCAGTTACTCTCATCTATACATTATACTTACGGTATTATAAGTAAAATTACAGCTTTTATAGGTCTTATTGCTAGGCACGGGATGTCTTATTTATAGGAGATATTTCCTTTTTTTTAATTAAAAATTCTCATTGCAGAACCGTGGCAACTGTGACTTGTGGTAGTTGAGATAGCTGGTAGCCGAGAATTATAGCAACTTAAAGGCTCGTGCACACAGTGCGGGCACAAATGAAATCTTTAATTGCAATTTTATGTGCTGATTTACCACGTGTTCGGCGATGAAGGAAAACATCGTGAGGAAGCCTTCATGTGTAAGAAATACTGTCCTGGCTTAAGAGGTGAACGACATGTGGTGCCGACTAAAACGACTCCCGTCATGTGAGGCGACTGGGATTTCGTGAAATATAAGATATTTTATTTGCTTAAAACCATGACGCTTTATATTATATTATCCTCGTAAAAGGCGAAACGGATGTTTCGGCTTTCAACAGGTTCTCATTATACGGGAAGGTAATGTCGACCAAAAATATCTTTGCTAGGGCCCAGAGTCTAACAAGCTCTGGGCCCTAGAAAAAAGAATACGATGATAATGCCGCCTGTCTGCGATGATGACTCATTACCGTTAACGCCGTTGGCATTTACACGGCTAGGGTCTATACTGTTTAGCGTGGGTAAAAGTTACAGTAAAGTTACAGCCTATATATGTCCCACGGCTGGGCACAGGCCTCCCCTCATTTCTGAGAGGGTTTTAGGACAAGGAAGTGTCCGCCGCGCTGCCCCAATGCGTGTTGACGAACTTCACATGTCTTCGAAATATTTTTTTTTTCTTATTCCTCAGACATGCAGGTTTCCTCACGATGTTTTCCTTCACCGCCGAGCACGTGGTAAAATCAGCACTTAAAATTGCAATTAACAATTTCATTGGTGCCGGTGGGGATCGAACCCGGGTTACTCGCGTTCTGTTATATTTACAGCGAGCGTTAACCATCTGAGCTACCACGGCCACTAGCGTGGGTATCACAGAAGAATTCTTCTTGAGCGACTTACTGAACTCCTATTTAAGACGTGGACAATATGAAAGTATCCTCATCGTAGATTGTCTAATTCTTCCACTATAGAGGAGAATCTTAGTCATTGAGTTCGTCGTTTAACACTTTAGGAAAAATTGGCTACTTAGTCGTTCGTGATTCTTTAAAAAAAGCGGTCTAGATGCGACCGAAAGGTCCACACGACTATCTTCCCAGAGGAAAGAATAAAAAAATCATATGTTTTAATATTTTATACAATATTTCATTTGGCACAAACACGACTGGACCGATTTTGCTCAAAATTGAATGAGGTCTAAGTTACATAATTATGCGTTAAATAAAACTGGTCCCATGTCAATATCACTCTTTGTTCTCGAGATACACGAGGCGAAAATTAAATCCGAACATACATACATACATCCATTCATACATACATACATGTGCACACAGGACATCATCTTAAAAACCATACTATTTGACTCTAAAGACCTTGAAACGAGGAGATATGTTAAAATTTTGAATTTGCAAAATAGGACCCATTACAATAACTTCCCACTGAGAAATTAAAAAGTCATTCATAATAAGGGCAAACTCGAAATAATTAAAAATTTATTTTTGATTAGCTGTGCCCCGCGACTTCGTCTGCGTGTAATTTATTAAGATTGGATTTCAGGGGTTTTAATTTTTTGCGTGAATCCCTAATTATTTTCCAAAATAAAAGTAGCCTAAGTTACCAGTGAAAGACTCGTCAACATTGGTGCAGGCATTTTGCAGACTAACCGAAATAAAAAAATAAAAAAGTAAAGTTACAGCCTATATACGTCCCACAGCTGGGCATAGGCCTCTCCTAATTTCTGAGAGGGTTTTAGGGCAAGGAAGTGTCCGCCGCGCTGCCCCAATGCGTGTTGGCGAACTTCACATGTCTTCGAAATATTTTTTTCTTATTCCTCAGACATGCAGGTTTCCTCACGATGTTTTCCTTCACCACCGAGCACGTGGTATCAGCACTTAAAATTGCAATTAACAATTACATTTGTGCCGGCGGGGATCAAACCCGGGTCACCCGCGTTCTGTTATATTTACAGCGAGCGTTAACCATCTGAGCTCTCAGACCGGAATAGAAAGACAAATTTTTTAAAAATTGTTTTTTTCTTGTTTTATTTACCGTGTATACTTTCGTGTGCATTGTTATTTTGACATTAAAAAAAGGCACTTAATTAAAAACAGGCACCTAATTTTTATTTATTAGTATAGATCCAGTGCATTACGCCATAACAGAATCTAAGGCACATCAATAGAATGTTTGGTAAGTTGAAACTAGAATAATCTGTCTTTTGTTAAAACATCATATATATGTGTATATATATTAAGTTTAGTATTACACTTAGACTATGATTGTTACATATTAACATATACAGGTCATTTTAATTTGCATTATAAATATATGAAAATTTGCCATGGTGTCTGCGAATAAAATTTTTGCGCGATTTGATTGAGCTTTGGGGGAGCGAAATCGTCTAGCCTTGCCCTGAATCTGTCCGGTGAAAATAAAAACAGACCGGACGATAGACGTCTTGAATATATGAGTATAATAACGTGGACGGTAAACGGGGAACTCAGTACGATCATTATTAAAATTAAATTTCGTTTATACAGTACTATTATTCGGCATTACTGGTAATTGGTAATATGGCTGTTTTACCTGTGTTTGCCGACCCTACCACATGATGGTATGGCTATATTAAGAATCCGAATATTATAATTGCATAAAAATTGTTTAGTTTCAAAAATGACTATTAACTATAATAAAATTTATTATTATAATTTTAATTAAGAATGACGCGAGGCTGCTCCTACAACGGTTACAAAAATGTAAAATTAAATACACTGCACGATTTTTCCTTTTTTTTAATCCTCAGGCGTGACAACGCATCTGCGTTTTGATTCTTAATAGAGGATAAATGTTGATGTCTATGGGCCGCATCCACTTACCATCAGGTGGACTGTGTGCTCGTTTGTCAGCCTTATTCTATATAAAAAAACGAAAATAACTGTTTGGTCCGATTGGGTGGAATGTCGATAACAAATGGGTGGAGAGAAAATCCAGTCGTGCGTTTGGTTATCCAATAATGGATATGTGTATGTAACTGATTTCTCGGAAATGGCTCTAAGGATTTGTGTGAAATATATGACGTGTTACCTTCCAAGATTACATAGATGTCATCCATCCCTGAGAAAAATGCTCTACCTCGGTTTCCCAGGTACTTTACAATAAATTACCCAACATTAGCAGCACCTTCAGTGTTTCTAAAATCAATAAATGCTAATGGGCACTCAAAATCGATTCAAAACAGTCTGATTCAGTGTTATGTTTGGCACGATTTTATATATGAAGTGATTATTTATTTTCATTACGCGTTCGATTGATTATTTTAAAAACTCGTGAAATCATTTCAATTTTTGCTGGCTATTTGTATTCGATTGATGATGAAACGCTTTAACTGATGATGCTGGTAGATACGGACGTAATATTAAAAGAGTTAAAACAACTTAAACAACACGTTTTAGCCATGAGATGTCGTGATCCTGTTAATTATTTGATTCTATCCTGGTGATCCCGATCAGGATATTAGGATAACGTTATTAAATTACTGTACATGTTGTCATCGGTCTTTTATACGAGTGCATATTTTCTAGTGAATCGACCGTCTACTACTTAGTGAAAATTATACTTAAAGATTGCGCTGCATAGATAGATACACGCGAAGCAAATAAAAGCCTGTTATAAAGTCCTACTAATAAAGTTTTAGGATTTTTTTACTTATAGACAAATCACCCAAATGCTTGAGGCCCTGAAAGGACAACCCTCCAAGTCATAGATTACTGACTATAAACTAGAGATATATGCTCTACTATGCTACACTATATGCTCCAAGTAGTAGTACGGAGCTATTCTATATATACTGTTTTTACTTCGGAACTTTGATAGTGCGATTTAGGCTTGGACGTGTTTTTGCTTGTGACGCCACAATACATACTTAAAGAACCTCTCCTCATCTTTATCCTTTTAACAATGCCACACCACAATAATTATGTATTTACTAACAATGAAAAATCGATAGTAGATACATAATTATTATGGTGAAATGAGAAAAGAAGAGGTAGACTGCGGTCGTGCCATGGTATTGTGGTAGCGCTGTAGTCGCGCCACAAGCGAATAAAAAAAATTAATGAAACATATCGAAGCCTAAATCGTGCTATCAAAGTTCAGAAGTAAAACAGTATTTATAAAATAGCTCCAAACTACTACTCGGAGTGTTGGCCGCCCCCCGGGCAGAACACCTTGCACGGCGGGAGATCTCCCCTTTTCGTTGCACTCTATGCAAGTTCCATGTAGCAAACCAGGTGTCGACTAGACAAACATAAATAAATAAAATATTTTAAATAGAAACCCGTAATTATAGAAGACACTAGCTAGAATTTTTATTTCCTTTTACTGACAATTTTTCTTTTTAGGCTTTTCTGTGTTTTAGTTGTCTACATCTTGTTATTTTTAACAATCCATTGGTATATATAACTAAGGTGAAACTTGTTTACATGTTTCGTTCTAAGATTAAATAAATATAAAAATAAAATGACGGGAGGTGCTCTTCTAAGTAAGCTTGTAAGAAATTTTAATTTTTTATGCGGTTATCAAACTTTTAGTTAAAAAATGTGTGTTTAAAAATATTTGTAAATGATAAAACGAAACTTACCTTGAAGTAGCTGAATCGTCGCCTGATACTCGGCAAGTTTTTCATCCACGTAGCCCTCCTGCGACTGATTGGCAATGATCTCGGCTGTCGAAGGTCCACGCTCCTCTTCCTCTTCATATATCATTGGACGTGGCGGCGGCGGCGGCTCGTGCAACCCACCCGCGTATTCGTAATCCCGAATCGGTTCGTACGGCGAAGAATAATAATATTCCGGACTTTGTCCCAACGTGGGAGACATTGGGTAAGGAGAGATTGAGAAATGGGAGCTAGGAGATGGTGAGTGGGGCCGGAAGGAGTGTGGCGAGTGGAGGGGTCTAAACGGCTTTGGTGATGGTTGTACCGGTGGCGGGGAGACCAGTGCGGTTGAATGGCGAGGTCCGGAAATTAGTGGGGGTGGACTGGGTGCCCATGGCGATGGAGGACGGTAGTGGAGAGAAGAAGGGGAAGGAGCGCGGGCGCGCCCGCGCCCTGGCGGCGGTTGCGACATCTCGCGGATTGATTCTCGTCAACCCGGTGTGTCACTGCCTCGGCATCGCTGTAACAATGAGAAACTAAAGTTAACATTTTGACAACAAACAGTAAAAGTTCAAAAAACTTTCTACATTACAAATTACTAGCGACTCGCCTCTAATTCGCCTGGATACAGGCAACATGAATACACCCTGTAATTAATGTTGCCTTTTTTGGACTATATTCAAAAACCATTTGTTTTATAATTTTTTCGTTTTTTAAAAAAAATCAAGATTTTCGGATAAAATATAGCCTAGATTCCTCTTGGCATTGCACTGTATCTGTCCGCAAAATTTAATCACAGTCGATTAAGCTGTTCCGAAGATTATAAGCCCGGACCGACAGACAGCCAACATTCTTAGAAATGATTATTAATATCTTAATCGCATCTACCACGGGGAGTGTTCTGAAGAATTGTCTGGATTAGTTCCAGCCGCCATATTTCACGAACGCACATCGCGTCAAAATTCACGATACCATCCTCACCATCTGGATACTTGGCGGTCCACCACTGTGAGTTTTACTGGGAGTTTTCTTCCTCGCACAACTTCTCTGTGGAATTGTTTAGCACCGACAATTTTTACGGACCGATACGAATTAGGGACCTTCAAGAAAAGAGCTTACTACTTACTAGAAGGTCGGCAACGCACATGCAATTCCTCTGGTGTTGTGGTTGTTCAAAGGCGGCGGTAGTCACTTACTATCAGGTGAGCCGCATGCTCGTTTGAACCCTCTACTTTAAAAAAGAAATAGTATGCAAATATCTGAGCTTAATAGAAACCATTTACGAGTATTTTGATATTGCAGACATCCACTTAAATTTTATTTATATGTACGTACAGATAAGCAGTCTATAATAAAATTAACTTAAAACAGGATTTAAACTAGCTCTCTAGTAGCTCCCGTCCCATTCCCAAAAGCTTCAAACTTGCAAGGCGCTGAGTCAGAAGAAGATGTAATAGCCAAAAGGCTAACAACACTAACTTTTCAGAACAAAGATTTAGTATCACTTAGCAAAATTTTCTTCAAGTCGTAGAGACCTGAAACGCATCGTTGTAGATTCTATTTCTCAGAAACATTCTAATGTAAACGTGACGTAACAAATAACTGACTAGATCTATATTAAATAACCTAAGTAACGTCCAATATAAACTTTACTACGACTTTTCTGCCATCAGGGCAGCGTCATTTAGAAATGAGATGAAATATTTCAAAGATTTCATAATGGGGAAAATAAATTTGTTAGAAAATTGTAGATATTAATGTTTCTTTCTGAAATATGTCTTATATTTCATATTAATTAGATTAGAGACGAAAATCCTAAACTACGAATTACCTGTTTAATAAATAAATAACCTATTTCTAGATATGTATGTATATTTAATACTGTGTATACCCCATACTGTTCAATGGTGATTGATGAAATTGCGGGATCATCTGCATAAAAAATAAGTTCACCTTAATTTTTTAACTTTTTTAATCGTTAGTATAATTATAAACAAGATTATTAGTCCTCATTCACCTAACAATAACACTATTGATAAAATTTCAAGATTTCAACATAACAATAACTAAGAGGAAATAACATAAAGGTTCCATACCTTTATATGGTATCTAACAAGATATCGTATAATATCTAATAACATCTTGTTACTATTAGATATCGTTTTTCTTTTCAACTATAATATTTAAGTCGATATATCGATACACACATTTCTGTTAACTTTTTTTTAACAATGCAATTATTAATGTACATTAATATTATAAATAATATTACTATAAGAGTGATACCTGAATTTATACAAAATATTTTTTATTTTTAAATAGTGATACTATTTTGTGTGTACATAAATTATTAAAAAAAATTATAACTTTCCCATAGTCGCCATTCACGATTAGAGATGTGATTGAGAAAGACGATATTTTAGTTCGATTTCCACAATCCAAAAACACAAATTCCTTCCAAAACTGTGCCAAAACTAAACTGAATCTATTTCAAGAATTCCCTACAAAAGGGTTACGTACGTCCGGAGCATTGCTGATTGTGATGAAGAACAGATGGCCGGATTTTATTAGGTTCGAATCGGCTTTTAAGTGTATCGCTTATGAAATATTAGTAGGTTATCGGAACAGGTTGTTATTTTTGGGCTGTTTGTAATATTTTTTTGCTGTTTGATTTTTGGGCATGGTAGTATGGATATTGCGTCATAGTTATGACAACAATTGTACATAAACATTTCCGCCTGTCGCCAAGAGAGGTAGGCAGAGACTACGGACTTCCATTTGGCACGATCTTGACACACCTTTCGCCTCATCCATATCCATATCCATATACCTACACGCTCGTCGGTTGAGGGTACTCTTAATCTGGCCCATTTCCAATATATCGCCAATTTGTTCGATAAAGCTTCATTTAGGGCGTCCCTTCCCGGCTCTACCATTCACTTCTGCAATATAAATTTGCTTTGTCACTCTTTCCTCGTTCATTCTTTCTTCATGACCAAGCTACGTAAGCATTACTTTCTTAGCCTGGTCACAACATCATCTTGCACACCACATTTTCTCTTAACACACAATTTTTCACCTTTTCATTCCGATTTAGGCCTAGCATACTCTTTAAAGACCGCATTTATACTACTTTCGTGCTTCTTTTGCCACACCCACCTTTCACTAGAATGTACACAGCATTGTAAAATGCCATAAGTGCCTTTTTGACACATTCTGACTATTTTCTTGCGTTCACCCGTTCCTTATCATATCTACCACCTCTGTTAAAATCACATCTCAAATACACAAACTCAACCACTTGCTCATCTAACTCCCCACAACAAACGTATTTTATGTAATTTTCTTAACGAACGTCAATTAATCTAGTTCTGCTGCGGATATTCTTACTACAAAATCTATCACGTAGAAAAATTTCAAGCATAACCCTCTCCATATCTCGCAGAGCGACTTTGAGCTTCCTCATACGGCCAGTAGTGAAGATACGTATCAATAAGTACGGTGGTAATTGCATGGCTATATAGTTCTAAGAACAGACTAGCAAAGGAAAAAAAGGTTCTCGGGTGACAGCCTTGGTCCGGTAAGCAAAGTGTAGGGTGAACTACCACTGGATGGAGTGACGATTTGGTAAGAGATGCAGTGAGTCAATGGATGGAGGTAGGTCAGAACCGTGCTCTGTGCGTCTCATTTTTATGAGAGGCCTGTAATGACTTTTTTTATAGAATAAGGTGACAGACGAGCACACCGTTCACCTGATGGTTAGTGGACGCTGTGGCCCATAGACATCTACATTTAAACTCGATTGAGAATCAAAATGCCGATGCGTTCTCACCGCTGAAGACTAAGTTGAAATGCCTCAATTCAGACGGCATTAAGCTGCTATTTTACGTTGGTATCTGTGAGAGCGTGGTCCTTCCCCGGTCGAGCCGACCCATTCATGGTACAACCATTATATAGCTGCAACGTGGCTCTATTACGTATAAACTATGATGTCGTGTAATTCAAATATTTAATCAAGTATTCGAAGGACGTTTCAGTTTCACCGACTATCGCAAAATTTATTTACAGAAGACCTAAATAATGTACAACCTTGACGAGTCTGCACGCCCGCTGCACCTTACGATATTTTGAAAGACATAACTAAATAAATTATTTTGGGCGGCTGCCAGAGGACGTTAAAAATTGGGTTTAGACGCCATGTCGCTTTCCCACGGATGGCACTTTATAAAACGTAACTGGCACACAATATAACTATGCAGTCCTTGATGATGTTCACATTTTTATACTGGTCATTTTATTTATTTAAAATAAAAATACCGAAACCCCATATCACTATGGGGTTTCGGTATTTTTATTAAAAAAAAAGGTTTCGGTAAAGAAAGAAAATAAAATTTTATTTGGAAAAGCTACACTGTACAAGCAAGCTCGACCGGGGACTCATATAGAATACCAGCACCAAATAGCAACTTAATGCTGTTGTGTTTCGTACAGTGAGTGTAGAGAACCAAGACCCATCTTAGTTCTCAGGGATGACAACGTATCGCACATACACAGAAAATATTGCTTTGACACACATTCACATATTGATTTTAAGTCGAGGATAGATGTAGATGTCTTTGGGTCGCAACACTTACCATCAGATACTGTCTGTGCTCGTTTTTCAGTCTTATTCTAAAAAAATCCCAGGCAAGAGTAGACGACTTTGAGGTTAATATAAAATATAGACGGCAACGTAAAGTGAAAAATTACGTATACAAAGACGCGGTATGCTTTATCTACAACAATTTCCAAATTAAATATTAAATGAAAAGTTCCAAGAACTAGAGAAATGTTAAATTATTTAGGTCTAACGTGTATTAACTACGCTTCAACGAGTGTCATAAACTTGTCAACGTTCATGGCGTCTTCCAGTATTTACTGAGTCTCGTAATAAATCAATATTATTTCATACTCAAACGGTTATAACATATGTTTGACAAAGAGCTAAAAACTAAATTAAACGCTACATTATTTTTAAAGAATAAGAGTAAGGAACGTGCACACAGTCCTTCTGATGGTAAATGTATGCTGCGGCCCATAGGCATATAAATTTATCCTAGATTAAGAATCAAAATACCGATGCGTTGTCAACCCTGAGTAGTAAGATGGAATGCCTCGTTTTCTATATAAATACGTATTCTATGCTCGTTTTCAGTAAAAGGGTCTCGCGTTTTCTACACTCAACATACGAAACACAGCAGCATTAAGCTGCTATTTTACGCTTGTATTCTGTGAGAGCGTGGTCCTTCCCCGGTCGAGCCGACCCATTCGTGCTACAGCTATAATATAGCTGCAGCGCGGCACTGCCGTCTAAGATTAAGTTTAGCTTATTAGATATAAAAAAACTCAAATATCGGATATTTTTATTGTATCTCATTAGGTGATAATATTATTGTCTGGTGAAAGGTGAAAAGTTAATTATATATTGTACATAATCTGTGCTGAGGAGAAAAATATCATATAGTAGGGGGACTGAGTCTTCCCTGCTGCAAAACCGTCTTAAAAATAATGAAGTTCACCCCAGCAGTGAGATGCATGTAATTTGTTAATTAAACAATACAAAACTGAGAACAGTTCTAGCCTATGAATTGTTTGACCTGCAGAAAGAAACAAAACTTAAGATTCTTTAATTATTCGACACAGAAATTAATTTTAGATGGGATTATCACCACAAAAACGCAATGGTAGCCAATTGCATTTTCGTTCACTAAAAGGGTAAGAAATTTAATTTAAAAAATCGTATTTGGTGTTTGAGCGACAGTGTAAGAATATCCACTACGTAATATCACACTGTGGCGTGGGTTCCCACGCCCAACAAGAGAGGCAACAATGAGAAACAATCAAGGAGATGGACAGCAGTATCTTGCAACAACTAACAAATGAATAAAAATGCTCATGTTCAGCCGTGGGCTTTTGATAGACTCTAAGGGGTAACAGTAATGCTAAAAAAATCCATTACTTAATACTTGCAAATTAATGCTCGTATGAGTCCATCAAAGAGAATCTATATATCATAAATATATCATAAATATATAAACGAGAACACACTTGTATTGTACGTAGAACATTCATTCAGTTTTGAGATATACAAAAGTGTTCTAGACACTATTAATATTTATTTTACATCTTTTCAAAATATTCTCCATCATGCTCTATACAAAGTTCCATTCGCCTAAACCAACTCTGAAAACACTTTTGCCAGTCTCGATCTGACAGGTCGGAAATCGCTTCTTTCGTAGGCAGCGACGGCCACTTCGACGCTTGAAAAAAACTTGCCTTTTATTTTTTCTTTGACTCTTTGGAACAAAAAGAAATCACAAGAAACTAAGTCAGGGCTCTAGGGTGAGTGAATTAAAGTTTCTACACCAGATTCCTCTATAAATGCTTTTGTTCTAAGGAAGGTATGTGAAGAGGCGTTATCGTGATGCAGCATGATTCCCCGACGCCCGGTCTTTGATCTTCTCACCCGTATAATTTGAAAAGCTTTGGGTAATGCAACTGTAGTATACCATTCAGAGTTGACTGACCTACAATTTTCCAGCATTGACGTCGACAAATGTCCGCTCCGCGAAAAAAAAATAGCCACCATTTTTTGCCGACGTTGCGAGGTCTTTGCAGTTTTGTCGGTAACTGTCCTTCTGAGTAGACCCATACCGCTGATTGCCTTTTATTTTCCGGATCATATTGATAGATCCATGTCTCGTCACCAGTAACGGTTTCTGAAACACGCCTAGATGCCCCGTTTTCAAAACGTAGACGCATTTCATGGCTCCAATCCACACGAGTCTGTTTTTCGCTTTCGGAGAGCAAACGAGGATACCATCTATAACAAAACTTCCTCACTCCAAGATGTTGATATAGGGTGGTATGAATACACACCGAACTAATATGCCCACAATCTTTTCGATGTCCGTTTATGTGATTCGTGGGTCTTATCGCACCAACATTTCAGTAGTCCGTATATTTTCCGCCATTACTGCTGTTTGCTGCGCCCCGGTTTTTTGGTCATTTTTAAGGTTAATTTTAACCCTATTAAATTCATCAAACCACCTAAAAATTGTTGCGCGTGATGGAGCTGAGTACCCTAGTGCTGATTGTAATCGTTGTAAACTTGTTCGGTTAAAGCAAGTTTAAAATCATAATAGATCATAGCGCGCAAATGTTCACGGTTAGATCCAACGTTTTAAATGAAAAGCGCGGGAATCGTTGCAGGAAAATGGAAAATTAATACAACTTTGTTTTTTTTTTAAATATTGAGCAATTGGCTTATGGAGTTCTATTTTTAAATAAATTTACTTTTTAGAAACACATAAGACGGGTGCGTTTCATTTTTAAATTACGAGCATCTCAAAACTTATTGAGTGACCTACGTATATCACAGAAAAATTGTTATCCGATTTTCTATTATAATAATCTCCTCCAGACCGCATTCCGGTCACGGCGTCCGGTCGCAACGGAGACTAGCCATCGCCGCAGGACAGGATTACAGTGTTCAAGTGTATACGCAAGCACAGGTGTACTAATTCTATTTCCTCACTCTCATATTCCGATGGGACGGTAAACTCATACGACCGGAGACAGATCAATTGCATGACCGGCGGTTTTACGTGCTTTCCGAGGCACGGGGGTGTGACACCGCCAACTTCCTGACTATGGACTGAGAATTTCATGATGGAAAAACTCAATAACTGATTTTTTTAGCACGACCCAAGATTTGTATCCGGGACCTCAGCAGTTAGCAGTAATATTGCTCCAACCACTATACCAACGAGGCTTCTTTTATAATATAAAAATGATAAAGTAACAGTCCATCTGATAGTAAGTGAATGCTGTGAAAAATAGACATCTATTTCTATCCTCGTTTAAAAATTCGATGATTTGCCGACGGTTTGGCACCCCAGAGGACTAAGATAAAATACACCGTTACCAGCAAAAAGAGTCTCCAGTTGTAGTCACTTGCCATACGAAACAAAGCAGCATTAAGCTGTATGTCACCCTGGTATTATGTGCGAGCGTGCCTTGAACGAGCCGACCTATAGGAGCTGTAGACATAGTCTTTGAGAAAGGTCTCTATGTCCATGTGTCGAGTTACAGGTTAATTGAAAAATTAAAAAAAAGGTTAATAGAAAATTAAGCTTTATTTTTGTTGCCAAACTGCAGTGCGTGCACTGATGCGCTCCTACCTGAATGATGTAGATTCAGTATAATCAGAGGATGTGAGGTATTCTATCTTAATTCTTACAGGTAACAACGCGTCTGTAGCTTTCTTTGTTTGAAGTTGCTTGCAGTTGTCCATTTATTTAAAAAAAAGTTTAATTGACAGTTACTTCATACTGCCGCCAACTGTCGCTTATAATTCTGTGCCCAACAGAGGAACATTTAAAACTACACCTTTTCACATTAGTTAAAGTTAAAATTACAGCCTATATACGTTCCACTGCTAGGCACAGGCTTCCTCTCATTTCTGAGAGGGTTTTAGGGCAAGGAAATGTCCACCGCGCTGCCCCAATGCTTGTGGTCGGACTTCACATGTCTTTGTAATACACTTTTTGTCTTATTTCTCAGACATGCAGGCTTCCTCGTGATGATTTCCTTCATCGCCGAGTACGTGGTAAATCACCACGGATCGAAGCCGGTTTGCTCGCGTACATTATGTTAGTGCTTTAAAAAGGAAATGATAAACAAATAAAGGTAAGTGGGTGCCTTGCGGGAGCTCTCTGTCCAGCAGTGGGCTGCCACAGGCTGATGACAATGATGAAACCTAACCGACATCTCGGTAACTGTTTAAGTTTTGAATCCGATTTTATTATATGATATTTTATACGTAGTAGAGCCATGCTGCAGTTATATTAGTAGCATAGTTGTAGCACGAATGGGTAGGCTCGACCGGGGAAGGACCACACTCTCACAGAATACCAGCGTAAAATAGTAGCTTAATGCTGCTAGGTTTCGTATGGTGAGTGTAGGGAACCGGAGAGCTTTTTACAGGAAACGAGGCACTCCATCTTAGTCCTTACGGGTGACAACGCATCTGCATTTTGATTTACAATCGTGGATAAATGTAGATATCTATGGGCCGCAGCAACCACTTACCATCAAGTGGACCGTGTGCTCATTTGTTACCCCATCCTATAAAAAAATGTTTTAAGATCGATCCATATGTCTTTGTGGTTTTTACATAGACGCAGTGACATCAACGTGAACAGAAATATATGTTATTTACAAACGTTTGAAATAAACAACACATGGTCAATTGCAACATTCAAATATTTGAAGATGTTTAGCGTGAAAAATACTCTAACAAATTTCTACTTCTTTATTTTGAAGCTAATAAATTTTGTTTATTGCTCACTACATTGATAAATCCAAAATATAAAATATATGAATAGTGAAAGTTTCTATTATTTGACTTTAGTTTACGTAACTGTATAAAGCTATTCAAATTACTTTCACAACCCCATCTAGTCATCGACCCTTCTTAAAGCGGCATCAAAATGGCCGCCAGCCAGACTGCCATAAGTCTAGCAAAAAATTAGAGTTTGGGACATGCACGTCTCCCTGGCTACGCTCCAAGCGTGCCAATTCGGGATAGGGTGGCCAGGCGACTGTCTGGCGGCGGAATTGCCGTTAGGGAAACTTTATAATAATTGCTCGAAACTCAAACGTAGTAAAGAGTATTATTTGTGGCACATTAACTGAATTTATTATGATATAAAGCCGAATAGTTCTCTGCTAAAGTTTTAGCCTAAAACGTTTCATGTTAATATTAAAACTGTAATACGTAAACTCGCTTGAAAAACGTTCAAAATTGAAAATTGTTGTTTGTTTTCAATTTATTAAGAGCTAGAAAAGTCTAGTATTGGACTAGTAAATATTTTTCATGTAGTTATTACAACCTCCGGGATAATATTTCAACTGTTTTGAATCCAATATCCATAAAAATAAATCCTTTTAGTAGTTATTTTGACATTAGGCATAACTAAAAATAAAAATCATAATCTTAGAGAAAAACCCTCATTTCTGAGAAGGTTTTAGAGCAAGGAAGTGTCCGCCGCGCTGCCCCAATGCATGTTGGCGAACTTCACATGTCTTCAAAATATTTTTTTTATTCCTCAGACATGCAGATTTCCTCACGATAGTATCCTTCACCTCCGAGCAAATGGTGAATCAGCACTTAAAATTGCAATTAACAATTTCATTGGTGCCGGCGGGGATCGAACCCGGGTTACTCGCGTTCTGTTATATTTACAGCGAGCGTTAACCATCTGAACTACCACGGCTCATTATATACATACGTAATAATAATCGAATACTCAAAAATGCCAGTCAAAATGCTAAATTTTTTAAATATTATAACATTCCTACTTTGTGGACATAAAGTCAACGGGATTGATAGTGTCTATATTCATTCGACAAATGTTTGTAGAAATTCTTGCAACAGAACATTCTATAAATTAGGATTCTGAAAGATATCATAAAGTAACGTTCGTAAAATTAGTTACTCGACTGCATTGCGACATACAAAATAATAATAAATAAGGCTAAGATGCTCCAATTGGCAAATCTTCCTTAAGGAAGTCGCTTATTTCCTCCAGTGGATTATTTTATAAAGCAAGCAACCTCTTATTTGCAATTGTTGCCACATGAGAAATTCTATTTTCAATACCTTTTTATATAAACAACTAACACTGGTAACTTAATATAAATATTTCTTAACTTTCGTTAAGTATTATCATCATCTAGTCAGTCATCAAGAATTTAAGAGAAATATTAAACAACAGTATATGTCTACCAAAATGAAAATGATGTTTATTTGAAAGTGATTCATATATAATGGCGATTGAAATATATAAAGAACGCAAGAATAAATTGGACTTTCCGCATACTAAGTCAAAGTAATAAGTTCTAAAAGGAAAAAAATCTTTTAACTTAATAATTAAATTCGAATTGCACTAGAACACGTTTGCGCTTAAAATTAACTCGCTTTGATTGTGGCGGTAGAGTCAGGTCATCCAATACCCTTTAATACGGTCAAGAAGCTACCATAAGCAATATGCATGTCAACAGGTGCTGGCGCTTGTCTTCTCAGATCTACTGTGTAGAGCAGATACACTGACGAGCTTCAAATATTTACATAAAGATTATATTATATAACATGCTTCATTTAAAAGTTAGATTATTATTTTTAACTTCTCCGCAATATAATAACTTGTAACCATTTCATTCCAGCCTGTTAAAATCCGCCGCTGAACCACTTTAGATCATAAGGAGATATTTACCATATTTGCCATGGTTGGCAATTAGGTTGGCAACCGCAGTTTATTTTCTAATTGTTATTATGAATAAGTTGCTGCTCATCTCCTGATTTTTTTACACTGTCGCTTGTTATGACACCGATGGGACGATATGAGGTAGTGGATAATTTTCACCGCCACTACACGGTCCGAAATAACTATTAATAAGAAAATACCTGTTTTTTTGTCCATTTTATAGGGTAAGAGTGATCAAACTAGCACACGGTCCACCTGATGGTAAGTGAATGCTGGGGCCCATATACATCTACATATATATACATATCCCCGATTAAGTATCATAGGATGAAAATGCAGACGCGTTGCCACCTCTGAGGACTAAGATGGAATAACTCGTTTCCAGTGAAAAGGGTCTCCGGTTCTTTTCACTCCCCACCACACGAAACACGACAGCATTAAGCTGCTCTTTCACGCTGATATTCTACCCCGGTCGCGCCAACCCATTCGTGCTACAACTACAGCATAGCTGCAGCATGGCTCTACCACGTAAACCTATTCATGCTACTACCATAACATAGCTGCAGTGTGGCTCTACCACGTAAACCTATTCATGCTACCACCATAACATAGCTGCAGCATGGCTCTACCACGTAAACCTATTTGTGCTACCACCATAACATAGCTGCAGTGTGGCTCTACCACGTAAACCTATTCATGCTACCACCATAACATAGCTGCAGCATGGCTCTACCACGTAAACCTATTCATGCTACCACCATAACATAGCTGCAGTGTGGCTCTACCACGTAAACCTATTCGTGCTACCACCATAACATAGCTGCAGTGTGGCTCTACCACGTAAACCTATTCATGCTACCACATAACAGCTGCAGCATGGCTCTACCACGTAAACCTATTCGTGCTACAATCATAACATAGCTGCGGCATGGCTCTACCACGTAAACCTATTCGTTCTACAACCATAACATAGCTGCGGCATGGCTCTACCACGTAAACCTATTCGTGCTACAATCATAACATAGCTGCGGCATGGCTCTACCACGTAAACCTATTCGTGCTACAATCATAACATAGCTGCGGCATGGCTCTACCACATAAAAATTTCGTCTTCAGTTCTTTTTTCTTGGCTGCTGTACGTAGACCTCTCTTGTTATAGACAGAATTGACGATACAATACTAGATGTTTCACATTTTTGACGCTAGTGCCCGTCACTAGTCTAGGTATTTTACATCTGACATAAACAGGATAGCTTTACCGGAAGCCATAAGATTTTTTGGCGTTTCCCGTGTTCACCTTTTGACAAAATGGTGTTGACTTCCTATTTTAATCTTGTACGTGAAAGAAGAAATCAAGTTTCCACAGTCTTGTTCAAACGTGACATCGTTTTGCGAAGTTAAATAAAATCATCATTACACAAGCACCCTTCACAAGCTGAACATAGGTCTCTCCCAAGGAACGCCATAAAGCACGGTTTTGAGCCACCTGCATCCATCGACTTCCTGCATCTCTCACCAGGTCGTTACTCCACAAATAAAATATATATGAAGCTATAAATAAAGTGCCATAAATTAAGGTATACCGAGTATACTAAATGGCGTCGTCCTGAATCACATGTTGTAAAATTAAATGCAATATGGTTGACACATTGCACAAAGTTTTCGTTTTACAGTTTACGCGTTACTTACTCCGTCTAATTTGGTTAGGTACAAAAATAAATTCAATCAGTCACTATGATTCAACTTTCAAATGCCAGTACTGCTTATAATGTTAGGTGCAATTTTATGGGTTTAATAAGTTGGACAATAAAGTTTGTAAATCTGAGAAATAATAAAGTTTGTAAATCTGAGAAATAATGTTAATGTTAAGAACATGACATAGTTAAGAGCCGTGGTTAGCTCAGAGGCTAAGCGCTCGCTGTAAGTTTAACAGTACGCGAGCAACCGAAGTTCGATTTCCGCTGGTTCCATTGAAAATATAACTTGCCATTTTGTGCTTGTTTACTGCTTGGCGGTAAAGGCAATCTTCCTGAAGAAACCTGCATGTCTGAGGAATAAAAATATTTACAAAAAAAAAAAAACGACGGAAAACTTGAATATTAACGTTGTGCATTTTTGATATTTTGGAATGGTTAGGGAATAATTTTGCACGAATTGCTTTAATTATCAGTAAAAGTACTATCATTTATGTGGTAGAATACAATATTTATTTATTGCGCTATCGTCCACAAACATGACAATTTATATTACATTAAAAAGTTTATCTTTCAGAAAAATCAACTTCCATCCATAATTTCGACGACGTCTTACGAATTTTTGATCAGGTCACGTGTCCTGACGCGAGTTTAACATTTTTTACCCATTACAAAACAAGTGTACAACGCCGCTAAAGAAGTTTTCACTTCAAAAAACCCCGATGCACGAATTTGAGCTTCTTCGCCGTAGAACCCCTTCCAAATTTCGAAATATGAAATTCCCTAACACTGACGATTAGTGTAACATGATCATTATTAAAAATAAAAACAACTTTAATTTATTTATTATCTTCAGCTCCATGTACATATGTCGAAGCCTAAACAGTGTAAGCACTTAGAAATCTTTTGTAAACAGAATGCGTAATTAAAAATTTATTCTTTTATTACGAAAAAGTGTAATTTTTATTGTACGACGTATATTTTGTCACTTGCTCTACACCGCGTAATCTTTGACCAACTTATAATAATTGGCAAGAAAAAAAACATGGTTACCCTAGTAGAAATTCGTTAGCTTTGTTACGTAATCACTCGATTATGAAGCTTACACGGAAAAAAGACTCTTGCCAAATCTATTATAAGGGTTTAAATATATTAAAGTAACAAACCAAATAATAATAATTTATTTATTGAATTACTGCGGCCAAATAGTTAAAGATGACAAGATCAGGGATAGAGATGAATTAAATGTCGACAGCTACCACCATATCGGCGCACCTCTGGCAGCCTATTGTAAATTATAACTATTTATTTGGCAAATAAACTATATTGAAATTTGTAATATAGTTCAATTGCGAAATAATTACAACACATAGGCGTGAATGAAAAACGTGATGAGAGAGTGAGGCTTTTAAAATACACATAAGCAAGTAAGGTTCGACGTAGGAGTACGCTTTGGAAGCTCTAAATATTTATTTGTTTATTCAAACTTCATACAATATGATCTATAGGCATTAAGCCTGAGGCATTTTCTAACAGAGAGTATAATTTTTTAATTCACTATGGCAAGTATATTTTTTTATTTTAGGAAAAATTATTTTAGAAGATCAAACGAAAAAAATTTTTTTTCGTTTGAAATCTTCTGCGTTCCCCTTGGAAGCCTGTGTCCCTAGATACGTGCCTCGATAGCCTTATAACCTCGATAGATAATCCGCGACTAATCACAGAGTACAATAGTTAAAAATAATATCGAAGTTTCGCGATTGTTAACAATTTCTAATAATAATTCCTATAATTAACAAAATTAAACCCAAACCTAAGCATACCACTGCAAGACTTCATGATACTATAAGCTCGTTTTGCGTAAATCGGACCAAAAATTAATATTCAAAAACTGAAGGTAGCCGGACTAACTATGACATTGGGACGTCAAACATCTCAGTCCCCCCGTGACCATGGGTGCTGTAAAGCACCCGAAACGTCGGGAATTAAAAATAAGTAAAAGTAATGAAATAAACGCGATAAAATCCGTAAATTTAGTCTTAAGATTTATCTTAGGTTTAAACCTATAATTTCTTTAATGGGCTAAACCACACAATAACTTTGGATTATAGTAGACGCCGGACACCAAATATTACATCATTTTACGTGACAGAGCCACGCTGCATCTGTGCGTAAAATAGCAGCTTAATGCTAATAAAAAAAACTTATACATATAATAGTTTCGACATATTTCTATGTGTACTACGTTATTGCATACGAATCTCTATCCAACTTTATTTATCGAACACATTTTATAAAATATGAAAATATTAGGCTGAGTCACAGCCTGAGTATTGCAAATAATATTATACACCACTACGACATTTTGTACGTTGCACAATTTAAAAAAAACGTTACACTGAGCTAAATCAACTCGATTAATATTATTTTACTCGATTCTATATATAAAATTTAGTTATATACATCGCAAAGCTCACAAAACTACGTCTATAGTCAGCCAGTTATGTTTCGATGACGTAAAAAACAACAATTTTCAGCCGTGTAACATTACGCTAATGTGTCATCAGCCTTATCTATATGATGTAGACGCGGCAGCTGAACCACGTATTAATAACCCAAGAACAGATCTGTCACGTGATAAAAAGAAACCTGTGTTTATTCTCGTCACGCCGGCAATTTTCAAAATTCTAATTTACGAATTCATAGTTTACCTAGAGATTATAGACCCAGAAATTTACGCTACATGTCCACTGCTGCTTTCCCTCAGCTTTGCCCAGTCCCTCTACGTTAGATCTTACTACATTGTTACTGTAAACTAGTCAGTAAAATGTGAAGAGATACTTAGATAAATTGAGTTAAATAAAAATAAATAAATTAATGGGCTTAGAAAGCTATTAGTGAAGTCTTCGTCAGTTGCGAACCGTTTTTATGACTCTGTTTTAATAAACAATTTATATTACAGAGGTGGGTACCATAACAATTTAAAGAAAAAAATTCCACCCACAAACAGGCGTTGTGTGAAAATGTGGCGGTGCTCACATATGTTAGCGCTTTCGTTGGCTTCGAAGGCACACTATTCGGCGGTCGGCGTATTTTTTTACTTCTTGTTTCGCGTTAGATGAACATTGCATTATTTTAATTTGGTTTCGCACGAAAAATGCTGCGGCGTCTATCGATGGTATGTCGTAGCCACGATTTTCTATTGCGAAAGAACCTACGGTGTCCGGGTCTAGCCTTTTTAACGCAATGTGTAAAAATATGAAGTTCATAAGATCATTAAAATTAAGATTTTTAAGAGCGGCTAAATTGTCACCTTCACGGAGATTGGTATTTCTCTGCGAGCTCTATTGACTGTGCCCACGATACTAGTATTTTTAGACTTCAAATATTTCGCTAGTAAAAGCGAGGTGAAAAAGTTGTCACGAGTAACATTTAGGTCCCTATTGATGTAAAGGTTCATCAATTTCTTCACAACCCAGTCACCTAAACGCTCATTTGGTCTAACATCTTCTTTTCCAAGATACGGAAACGCATTTATCACATAATGTTGATCTTTGTCTACTACCTACAGCCTACAAACTATACTACATCCATCCAAAATTTTTCTCCGTATTTGTCTGATTTAGAACTCATAAGCTGGGTGTATTGACATTTCTTGTCACCCAATTATGAGTATAAACAAGTATAAACAATGATTTATAAACAAAGATGATCTTTGTTTTTATACTCGTAGTTTTGAACTTGATTTACTATAGTAAAATTCAATTCCATATTGCGTGACTTTGCTATGTCCACAGTCTTTGAGCTTTCGGTTTCAGCAAATTAGAGCTCCAGTATATACATAATTACAATACTATTTGAGTAGAGCACACAGTATTATATCTGTAGCAAAAATGGGTCGGCTTGACTAAGAAAGGAACACGCTTGAACATAATACCACAATGAAAAGAACGGGAAAATCATTTTAGTGGCAACGAAACATTTTTTTTCAAATTTCATTTCAATCCTTGGATGTGACACCGAATTTGAATTTTAATTCACAATTGAGGAATGATGGCTGCTGTGTTTGTATGATGAGTGTAGAGAACCGGAGACCCTTCTTATTGCTATCGAGGCATTCCATCTTAGTCCTCAGGGGTCAACGCATTAGCATTTCGATCCTTAGTTGAGGATAAATGTGGATGTCTATGGACCACAGCATCCACTTACTATCTGGTGGACTATGTGCTCGTTTATCACCCAAAGCTATAAAAAACATACAGTCGAATTGAATACCTCCTCTATTTTGAAGTCGGTAAAAACGACTACAATGCTTGTCATTTGTCTTAACTTGTGTGTGACTCAAAGTGTAAATGCAAAAGATCATTCTTATCTGCGTGTGTGTGTGTGTGTGTGCTGTAATTATACCAACTGTGTCATAATTACCCCGAATGTGGGAAATTCACTGTTTTGTGTTGATGCTTATTGAAATTCTACTAAAGTGTCAAACTTATACCGTCCTATTACAAAACGTGGTTTGTTGATAGCCTTGGGCTTAAACTACGGTTCAAGAATAGTCCTTTTAACTAAAGAAGTCCCTTGGCCGCGGCGGCACGGTATTCGCAAAACTTGACATTTGTTCTCTAACTTTATGCTTTAAACGTGATAAAGCAATGCTGCAGCTATATTACACTTATAGCACGGATGGCTCGGCTCGACCGGGGTAGGACCACGCTCTCACAGAATATCAGCGCGAAATAGCAGCTGCAGCAGAGAACCGGAGACCCTTTTTTCTGGAAACAATGCGTTTCATATTAGTCCTCGGGGCTGACAAATTAATTAACAATAACCTATAGGGTGCGTTTGGCAGAAAAAAGCGCTAGCAAGCGCTTGTAAGCAAAATGGCGATCGTAAGCGGTAAGCGCTGTCAAATCGTAAGTAGCTATTTTCCTCCAAGACACGATGTTAGTTTTAACCGGGGAATCTAACCTAATTTAAATATATGTTTGTAAAGTATTCGTATTAAAAACTTACCAATCATGAGTTTTTAATAGCATGTATATGTTTATTCATGTCATTATATTACTTAAAACTAATATTGCACAAAACAACTTATAAACTCTACTTCAAAACAAACAAATTAAATAAGCAAAATGGCGGATTGTGTCAGCGCTACTGAAGTAGCAATCGTGTCCTGGCCGAAAACTATTTTAGCGCTTATAAGCGCTTGCTAGCGCTTTTTTCTGCCAAACGCACCCATAGATTGTGTACTATAAATATTGTAATTTTAATTGACATTCAAACTCTGTCTTAATATGCTTCACCCGTATGTATTTACAGAGCATATGTCACATGCTCTGTAAATACATTGTACCAACTTTATAATTTCTGACATGCAATAAAGAATTATAAATTATGATGTTGCTCCATAGAATACTATAATACATACATAATAGAACGGGGTGTGGGCGGAGCCCGCGTAGCCACTAAAATGTCATTAACAATACAATCGTTTCCAAATTTCGCATGCAAATTATTTAGAAAATGCCAAATTGCACCCTATTTACAAAAAATATGTTTTAAAATTTAAACGATTTTTTTTATGATAATGTTGAACATTAACAAATTCCCAGCGGCACTGATTTATCTGTACTTACCATTACTGTGTTACGAGACGTTTGAAACCTCGTTCTGAACCAGAGGTTGTAGAGGCACGAGGCTTAGTAAACCCCACCGCCCACATGAGACAAAAATCCTTTTTTTGGCGCCAAATAAAGCGATTTGCACGTTTTTTGTCGCGATTATTAATATCAATAAGTTGATTAACCTAAATCTGCCGCCTGTGGGTGTGGCTGTGGGTATACCGCACTGAAAAAGGGCAGTTTTTCATAATGTTTAGTGAAGGGAAAAAATATATCGATTTTATTTAATTGTGCTTGTGGATACTTTTTATTAAAACAAGTCAAACAATAATATTTTTTGCAACCGATACATTATGTGAGAATTTTCTTTGCTTTTTTGTAAGCCTCACGACTTGATAAGAAGGTGCGAAGTTTTCGTAGCACATCTCCTCTTCTTTGAGACTGTAGAATGTAGAATGTAGATTATTTGGAGCGGCTTCTGAAAAAAAAACTGATAGTGTATTTTTAAAACGGGTTGAATAGGTGTAGCGATTTATTGGAGCATTTCTATACCTAAGTATGGAATCGTTACGGCCGGTGTGTGTTTTGCTTTTGTCAGTTGAATTTATTTGTTATATTCCTACATAATTATTTCACTTAGACTGAGTATAATTTCTAAATATTGATTGGAAACTTACCTATTTTTCAAATATCGGTAATTTAGAAGTAGATTTACCACCCAATTCCTCTTCATCATCAATAATATTATTAATTAACCTTCTTCGACAACGTTTCGACATCTTATTATATCGTCGCGGGCGCAGCGTTCAACGTTTTGCAGAACACTATCCGCGTAAAGCTAGCGTAGGGTGCGGTACGAGGTGTGCGGGGGTACGAGGTGTTCACAACCTCGTAACGTACTGTATTAAACTTTTATTTATTCATTGCGGTACGAGACCTAAAAATCCGGTATTAAGGTAGGTATACCAAAAAACTCGGCATCAATACCACATCTCAGATATATAGTTATCTCTTTCCTCTCGCACGACAGAGAAGTTTGAGATTTCCCTTACCGCTGTAAAGACGAGATATGGACGAGGTCGTTTCGCAGTCATCGTGTTAATCAAAAATCTAAAATTTGTAAATTTATTCAGTCTGTCAACACAGTGAATCGGATTTGGCGACGCCAATCCTCGTACAAAATAAAGTTGACAGCCATTCTATTGTGTATTATAGTATTCTATGTGTTGCACCGATTTTGTGGTTCAATTCATCTCTGTCACCTCTAATGACAACACTGGGATGATATGGTGTGATAGATATACTTATACGGTTACCAATTGATACAGAAATTACCAATTGATTACAGAAGTAACAAATTCTAACATGCGCAACATTGCAAAAGTTATTCTAGGTTATAAAATTTTAAAGTCCCGCCCCCGGACGGCACTAAACAGCGAACAAGCATGACTGTAAATCAAAAAATACAAAATTAACCATACATCATGTGCGCCTCTTCGACTGGAGTGATTTTTCAATCTAATTCGGTCGCTTATATCACTGCAGCAGGTTGCTAAGAATAGCATGGATCGTGTATTGACTCCAGCGTGAGCAGCATTGACAACGTCTAGAAAAATCGACGTGATCGAGTATTCAATCGATTCTAACTGCAATGAAAGGTAAAAATCCTCCGTTCACCAGATGTCGCTAGTGGTACTGTGTGACAGACGTGAAATTATTTGTCTCACAGTGCCATCATTATTAAAATTTTTAAAGTTTCTATAAACAAAGAAACAAAGTTTCTACAAAACAATATTGTATAATACACAAAACTATTCTTCAGTGGTATAATTTCTATTTTTTTGCGCTCTCTTTAACTCCCTTTTCAATTGTTATACTTTTAGGTATATCCGTAGTTAAGTTTATCCGTATTATATCTACTTAATTAATATAAATATGACTAATATTTCAGGAAGAAACACTAATCTTCTGTCAATTTAACTTCCCCGTCATAAAATCTTTCAATTATTACACCTCATTTCCAACTGGCAAAGCCCTGGTGGCTGAAAAATGTATAAAAGCCATAAAATTTTTAGGTATCGAGTATAAAAATTGCGCTCGGAGGACAGACATTTTCGTCAAATGAGAAGGCAATCACCTTCGTGAACAATTATTTTGCAGAGAAAACATCGCATAATAATTCGACGATTTAGAGAGATGGGAGCATCGCTTGGAGAAGTGTGTTGGTTGTGAGTGTTAGGTCAGAGACTACTTTTCAGACCACCCACGTATATACTGTAAGACTTTTTTTTACCGTCTGGATAAAAATAGGTACGGAATGGAAATATATGGCATTGATATTTTACAACAAATAAAAACATATGTTTTAAAATAAATTTTAAAATTATTTTCATATAAGATAAATCCATGACTATCCCAAAAACAGTCGCCATCACTTTCCCAGCCAAAAAAACCTGTTTTGATTTTTTTTGGAGTCGATTCCCCTTTGTAATCCACTGGTTTGATTGTATTTTTGTTTCGGGTGGATAATGGTACATCCAAGTTTCATTTACAATAATTAATCGACGCCAAAACTTGGATTTATTGCGCCTGAACTGCGCCAACAGAGCGTTGGAAATGTTCATTCGAACATGTTTTTGGTCTAGCATGTGGAACCGACCACAACCAACAAGTAGCACCCAACCCGTTGACAGCTTTTTCATGCCTAGATCTTGATTTCATATGTGAAAAACACGTTCTTTGAATATTTTCATAGCCTCTGCTATCTCTCTCACTTTAATTCGGCGGTCGTCTAGTACCATTTGGTGAACCTTAGTGATGTTACCATCAGTAGTTGCAGTTTTTGGACGTCCTGAACTTTCATCATCATCTCACACCCACGTTTAAATTCAGCTGCCCAAAATTTTACTGTGGTAAAAGATGCTGCGGAGGCCTTATACGCAGAGTCCAACTCATCTTTGATGCTTAGGTATTTTGCCTTTCAAAAACAAAAATTAATGACAGCTCGATATCTCAAACTACTGTCAAATAACAACTACGCGTCCAAAATGGCTGGAATTATGGTGCGTAACTGTCAAAAGATGCACAACTATATTCATTAGCTTTATTGACGAATTCTACCATCTTGTTGATTCACCACGTTGAGGTCGGAAACCTTTGAGACAACCCTGGTATATGTATATAGTAAATAATAATAATAATAATATAGGTTATTGTAAATACTATCTGACCATAAATGAAAGGAGAAAGGGACGGAGGTTAGGCGGAATTACAGTAATCGTCAGACACGTCTGTAATAAGAAGTACACTTAGAACTTTGCGTAATTATTCTAAGGAAGTAGAGTAATTTAATACCTAATAATGTGTGTCCCGCCGCACACAGACTATTTTTATTTGTCAGAGGGTTTTGGGGCAGGAAAAGGTTTGCTCCGCTACACCAATGTGTGTTGAAATACGCGTAGTTTTGATTGATGAAACATTGTACAATTTACCTGTACGTATCGAAATCCGCTTCAAACCATTAAGTACTTACTAGAGCAGCAATCCGCCGACGTTCAAATATCTGTTCTTTTTTCACTGTTGACGTCTTATGTTACTGAATAATTAACGCTCTTCTAGGCAGTGTCCACCATCAAATTATACTAATTCCTGTACTTGTACTTACGTCATGTCTTAAATTACAACTAATGTTTCATGCATATTTTTTTTCTTTTATGATATTTAAGTGACAAACGAATTTAAAGTGCACTTGCTGGTAAGTTCCTACGTCAGTCCGTGGACATCTCTAGGTGGTAGGATACTTTTTTTGCCTAGGATCCGCCTTGGTAGGAACCATCTTCACTTTCTTACCTATACTACTGTCAAAGAGCAAGCGCGCACTGCTGCATACTGGTCTGAAGGCTAGAGAGAGGCAGAATAATAACAGGCTTTCAAGTATTCTTTTTATAAAATAAGGGTAATAAACGAGCAAACAGTCCACATGATGGTAAGTGGATGCTGTGGTCCATAGACATTTACATTTATCCTCGGTTAAGAATCAAAATGTGCGTTTACACCCCTGAGGACTAAAATGGAATGCTTCGTTTCCAGTAAAAAATGGTCTCCGGATCTCTACAATCACCATTCGAAACACATCAGCATTGAGCTGCTATTTGACGCTGGTAGTCTGTGAGAGCGTGGTCCTACACGGGTCGAGCCGACCCATTCGTGCTATAACCACAATATAGCTGCAGCGTGGCTCTACCACATAATTATTCCATGTTTATCCGCAGAGGTAACAACTCATCTACAGAGTTCTTTGCTTGAGGTACACAGCAATGCAGGTTTGCTGCTTGACGGTAGAAATAAGCGATAGAGTGGTACCTACCCAGGTGAAATCTTAGGCGAAGAAGAACTCCTACCATCTAGAATTTGATACGTAGATAAGATGATAAGAATCTCTTAGTGGTCCTTGTCATAATACTGTTGCAAGCCATAATTAATGCCACTTCCGCCATCGAGTATTGGGTTGCAGAGTGAGGAGAGCTTTCTAGAAAGTTCCATGCTAGAACTTTCAAACTAGCGCCATCTAGTATCGAGTGGTGAAACTGGGAGAGAACTTTCTACACCTAGTCGATTAAGAGCGGTATGTGCTCGAGCATTCTGAATGTTTCAGTAGAAAAGTTCCTATATAAAAGCGTTAAGGACTGCGACCGAGGCAGTATTGAATTGGAGATACAAGAGAAGATTTAGGAGCGAAATAAAGTGAACTAAAGTGTTAAGTGTGATTATTTATAAGTGTGTTTTTATAATTGAAATGTCGATTTTGGTAGTTCCATCGGAAGTTTTTACTGTCACGAACCCTAAGCTCGTAACAATACCCTTCACGAAGTGCCAGAAAACACTATGATAGTAACTAAAGAACCCAATTCATTCGACAGATCTTAAATAACAGCTATAACTTTTTACTGGGAATTGATCGAAGACAACTGGGCTTTGACGTCTGCAAAAAGACAGAAATATAATTTATACACGAAGTGTCATCGTTGAAGAATCACTTCCTGGCTTTAGTCATAACATCCCACATAGAGTGCTAGAAAATAGTGTGATAGTGATTGAAGAATTTTTTCCTGGCCCTTGTCATGATACACTATACACTGACAGATGTCAAATAAGAGCTATTACTAACTCAATAATGCAGATAAATAACAGTATGTGTAGGTATACTTAAACCCAATTCATTGCTGACATCGTATACCTTGGCCCCGAAAATCATTTTCGTAGCCAACTGTACGTAGTGCTTGCGATAATCTTCATATGAAGAGTCTGATTCATTGCAAGTAATGTACGCACGTGATGGATCACCTAACAACTGTTAATTTGTTCTAATATTATATGACATCATAAAGAAATAGTTTGTCATTAATCAGTAATACAATCGATTTTAATAGATCGAAGGGAATCGATTTAGACGACATTGTAGTTACCTTGTGCTAGTGAGTCGTAATGGGTCGTGGATATTCTTACACGGTCGAACTCAGACATAATTATTTACAGTAACTAAAAAGCTGTCACGTCTGTAATCCTCGATGGAGTAGGCAGAGTTTAGGGAGCTACAAGCTGTTCGGATTGGACCACGTTTAACAATACAGATGGAAAATCATGAAAGAAGTAATAGGTGGCTAATATATTGCTTAAACAATAATTAACCAAGTATCAAAACACTAAGGGTGGGTAAAATAGGAAATGAAATATAATGTAACTATGAAAAGGACGTTCCTGTTGTAACCTTGAGTTAGTGATAGTCCTAGTTAGAGACATCTTCGAAAGTGTAAAGTGTGTAGTAAAAGGGGAAAAGGTCAATAAACTAGACTTTTAATTTAAAAAAACCGGCCAAGTGCGAGCCGGACTTTAAGGGTTCCGTACCATCGTATAAACAAGGAAAGTTTCAATTGTTTGTACGCGGTTCGATCTCAAAGTGTCCGGCGGTATGTGGGTAGTTTGACCTACTTAGGCCCCATATCGGAAAAAATAGCTAATAGTCTTAAGAAAAACGGCGTTAACGTGGCATTCAAAACAAACAATTCGCTTAGGAATATTTGTAATAATAAAGATAAGTTAAATATTAGTCAAAAATCGGGTGTTTATAAACTTGTTTGTGACGAATGCCACGCCGTTTACGTGGGTCAGACTGGTCGCAATTTCGGGACGCGCTATAAAGAACATATGGCCGCGTACAGAAATTGCAATCCTGATAAATCCCATTTTGCTAAACATCTCTTGGACACTGGACACAACCTAGCTAGCGACCATGCCTTTGAAGTGTTACATACCTGTAATAAGGGGCTACGACTGTGTGTGCTAGAGCAGTTGGAGATTTTAAAAAGTAATAATGGTAATTATACACTGCTGAATGAACAAACAAATGTTTCTAATTCACCTTTGTTAAACATCTTTAAGGCCAATCTTTAATAATAATTTTAAGATTATTAACAATAAATAATTATAATAATATCAATAAAACAATAATAATAATAGTATTTAAAATATTAATCATAACAATAATAATAATTAGTAGCAGATTTGTTATCGCACGGCGCGGTCACTCAAAACAATAATAATAATAGTATTTAAAAATAATCATAACAATAATAATAACTGTTGGCAGTTTTTTTATCGCACGACGCGGTCACTCGCTACTTTGGTAGGGAGCGATTGTGTCAGCGTGTATAAATAACAACTGTTTCGACTCGCCGCTCACTTAGCGGTCAGCCGCCGTAGAGTCTATATTACCTGATGATGCCTCGTGTAGAGGCGAAACACGTGTCGTATTATCGTCGATGGTGTGTCTTGCCTGGAATAGTGGTGTTGAGAGTAGTGGTGCTTGGTATAGTGGTGACGGAGTTAGTGTATGCAATTGAGGGAGGTGCGCTTCATTCCAGGTAAGACACATCATTTTATATGTTTAGCGGAAAGTTGCAAAGAAATTTATATTTTTATTTTTTATTATAATGGATTTCCGCAAAGTAACGCCTGATTCTATCAAGAATAAAATAATTTTTCGCATAAGAGCTTCAGAAGTCAGGGCTTTTATACTTCTCTACACAATATCTTATCACCAACTTCTGAAGCTAATATGCGGTAATTATTATATTATTTTTGTTTTTCGAATTCGGTTTTTACTTTTTATTATGTCTTTTTAACACTTTACACTTTTAGAGACTACTCTCTCAAGAATATTACTAACACTATATTTAATAATATAATATGACATCATGAAGAAATAGTGCCTCATTTGTCAATAACACTATCGATTTTTACCAAAACTTACAAAAGAAAAACTTAAAAAAAGGAATAGATTCTAAATTCCACTGTGTTTTATGTATGTATGTTACGCGATATCTTCGTCAATTGTGAACCGATTTTAAATTTTTTATAGAATAAAGGTGACAAGCAAACACACAACCCACCTGATGGTAAGTGGATGCTGTGGCCTGTAGACATCTACATCTATCCTGGGTTAAGACAGCACTGGTTATGTTTTATACACCAGCCGTGCATATTTCTCGGGAAAACGTTTTTTCGGAAGAGGTGTGAAAGTAGATTTGACCCAGTCTTGAGGAACGATACTAGAATTATAGATAGAGTTAAAGAAATTTAAAAGTACATCAACTTGTTCATGTTCTAAAAGTTTAAGAAGTTCAACGTTGACCTTATCTGGTCCGGTGGCTTTGCTTTATTAAGAGCAAAAACAACCTCTGATCTTATGATTTCCGATACAGTTATAGTTTCAAACTCTGCTGACAACTAAGATTATTGTTCTGAAATATATCAGATATATAATTTTCCCAAGTCTTTTTAACTGTAGTTGGGTCTGTGATGATTTTCCCAACATTGTCAACCAGAAAACCGTGTTTATGCTTCTTTTGAATGTTCGCTATTGCCTTAATTTTTATGAAGATTAAACGCATTAAACTTAATATATAAATACAAAACAAAGTCGTCAAACTTGTAAAATAGAATGTGATAAGTGAGAAAGAGGACGAGACAATTATATTCTATGAATTATAATATGCACCTGTATCATTTTGTACAAAGACCACGTGAAATGTCATATGCATAAAGAGTTAAACTGTAAGAACTTCGTTCGTTTTTATGATTCGATCGATGATTTAATCCTTCCTGTAAGATAATATGAAATATTGTAGTCGGGCGCCAATAATATATGTCGTTGTTCTATACCTTCCTCTTTCTACCCTATCTACTTTGTACTTAAAGTTAAGGCCTACATACGTCCCGTTGGTGGATCCATGCCTCCTCTCATTTCTGAGAGGGTTTTAGGGTAAGGAAATGTCCACCGCGCTGCCCTCGTGCGTGTTGGTGAACTTTCTTAATTTCTTTTCTTATTTCTCAGACATGGAGGTATCCTCACGATGTTTTCCTTCACGCCAAGCACAACGTACTATTAAGTATGTAATGTATATTTGATATGAATGCATTTATATTTAAATTAGTACTTTTTCTATTAAACTTAATTAAGAACTCTCGATGTAAGATTTTGTTACAACATGAAACATTCTGCTAGAAACCTGTTTCTCTATCTCCAGTTTTTCACTAGTCAGACCTGGCAGTCATGGAACAACATTCAGTTGCCGATCACCAACTTCTTGCAATTTGACCAAGGGCGTTTTATAATATTTTATTTTTAGAGATCTCATTTTACTACGACATGAAGTTTGTGTAATAATTGTATGTCAAAACATAATGAAACTTCAATTATGTTGTCACTCAAAGTTTCTTTTACGGACCATCATCTTCAAGGAAATAACATACATGATATGTATGTTATTTATGTTGTGCTTTATATGTGTTATGCTTTATGTACTTCATCAGATCATGGATCCATTACGGCCTGTAAAAGTCCACTGCTGAACATAAGTCTCCTCACAGATTGCCTTGTAGAGGTGATTTTACCAAAGTTGCCACACTTGTCTGGCGGGTTCACAACAGCAGTATGCAGACACAACCACCACACAAAACTGCAGTCTTGTGAGTTTTTAAATTAAATAGCAATTCCTTTGCTGTTGCGGGTGCGGGTAAATATAACTCAATGAGTTCTTAGCCTAAATCGTTATTAACTGCAGCTTCTTTGTTCCTCATTCAATTTGACAAAATGAAAATTGTTGAGTGTTATTTCAAATTGTCATCAGGAAACCCTGCTGCCCGTCTTCTGTTCCAGTTTCCCTCTGTCGCATCTTATGACACCTACATGATGATATGGGATAGTGGATATTCTTACACCGCATTCATCGAGTGAATGATATACAAACGCATACAAACGAAGGAACATTTGTTTTGATATAGAGCTTTAAATTTTGGGTTATCTTAAAAATCACTAATGAAATATGATCAAAATACTTTTGATTTTAAGAAGTTCTAAAATTTCCTTTTTATCATACAAGAGAATTATAGTCTCGCGAATCATTGGTAGGAATCGGTGTTCTTTTGCGAACGATTGTGGTCTATCAAATCTGATTTTTTTATGGAATAAGGGTGATCTACGAGCACACAGTTCACATGATGGTAAGTGTATACTGTGGCTTATAGACATCTACATTTATTCTCGATTAAGAATCAATATGCAGATACGTTGTTACACCTGAGGACTAAGATAGAATGCCTCGTATCCAGTTAAAAGGGTCTCCGGTTCTCTACACTCACCATACGAAACAAAGCAGCATTAAGGTGCTATTTTACGCTGGTATTCTGCGAGAGCGTGACAATATAATTGCGGGGGCGATTCTGTACATCTTTACAGACTGCAGACTTCCCGAACTCAGTTCTCTCCGTCTATTCTAACCACGTCATAGTAGAGTAGCTTCTAGAATTTTGTTTGTACATTTCTTGATCAAAATTTCGACCAATTTTGAATGACACTCGTTTTTATAAGAAAAAATTAATAAAAATTTTACAAAAGTGCATTAGGTGCTTACGCCGTAGTAGCTCAGGGGTAACACTCGCCGCAAAATTCACAGTGTGCGAACAGCCAGGGTTTGGTCCGCGCCAGTACCAAAGAAATTTTTAATTGCGATTTCAAGTTCTGATATACCACGTGCTCAGCGATAAAGATAACTTTGGTTGTTAGGAAACCTGAGTACCTGATGAATCAAATATTTCGAAGACTTGTTATGTTCGCCTTCACGCCCGTAAACATTTTAAAAGTGTAGGGCGGCCCCAACAAGATGGAGTGACAACCTGGTAAGAGATGCAGAAAGTCGATGGATGCAGGTGGCTTAGGATCGTGTTTTATAGTATTCCTTGGGGTAGGCTCAGCTCTGGACTTGTGAATGACTATAATGATGACGATGATGATGATGAAACCATTTAGAAATGAGAGGTAAGGTCTGTACCCATCTATGCTGTGTAAAGTGGTGTATTTTGTTCATCATAACTCATTTTCCCCTTATGCATAACTAATATATTACACAATATCAATATTGAAGTATGATAGTATAAGTATATAATAATGATATAATATATAATGTTAAAACATACATTTAGCACAGGAATATCTAGCATCAAAACTATTTTTTGACAGAGATATCCCGCACGACATTATGGGGGCGACTTCTACATTCGTTACATTAGCCGTTCCTAAATGCGTTTGTTTTTTAATTTGGCTTTCGGCCAACGTCCAACCGAAACTTGTGAACTTCAGTTCCGGTTAAAATCGTATATAGACCTTCAAACGCGCACGTCACTAGCTATTTCAGAAAAAAATTTATGTATACATTATGGTTTGCCATGTGTTTTGAAGTTTATAGGAAAAATATTACATTTTACATTGTTTAACATGTAGACGGATTATAACTTAAAAAAATAGACTTAGACCTAAAATGTTAGTTCATTTAATGACTCGGTCATATTTTAACGATAAGTTAAAAATCATACAGATATTTAATTTATAGTTAATATATGTTTATTTGTATATGTACTGTATTTCCTTTGCCTTTTTAAAATGTTTTCGTTAACTTGACCTGTTGTATGTATGAATGTAAGGTAATTATTTAATTCAGTTTTCACGCTCTTCCTGACGTCTGAATAATTGAAATTTCGCGGATCGAGGACATAACAATAATTTCATAATTATGATTCACAACTTATGATCAAATTGTGTGTTGTTTTAGTTCTTTTAAACTCCAATTTTATTTAAGTTAATATTATGTAAGGATATTGTTCTCCTCCGGATATGATCATCGCAAAACCAAACAGTATCAAAGTAATATTTGCGTTGCGTTGCGTCGATTGTGTAATTCTTATTAGTTTCAACGCATTTATTATAAGATATATGGTAAGTTGCTTATTATTCGATCGCCTGAACCAAAGCAATAGATGTAATAATTATACTACAAGCTCTACTTTCCTTAAGTTTACGACATGCTTTAAGCGAATACCTTCTAAACTCCTAGACGCAATGCGGAGTTCAAACGATTCGACTACAACGTGTTCTACGTTTGCCTGTATCACGTACCTAATTGTAAATCATAATCGAATTTAATATACACAACCAAAAAATAACATTTAAGCCTGTTTAAGTGCGTGTATTTTGCGCCAAATTTCAATCAAATCTGATTTCATAGAATATCAATAAAATCGTATAGAATAAATTGAATATTAATAAATAATATAACTATAGTGAAATTGTATCACAAATATTACAATAAGTACAGCAATAAGATTGCTATTTGAAATTGCTGTGTTAAAAGTTTTTGAGGTTAGGAAATGCACCGGTATCTTTATAACAAACAAAAATATTGCGTAAGTGTTAAATTTAAGCGTCCTAAATTATGTACACTGCATAATTCTGGAACAGCAGGCAGACATGTTGAAATTTAACACTCGTGACTCCAGCACGTGTCAATCAATCATATTGTTAACAGCTAAGCTTTTAATCTCTAACTACAAGCACAGATTAAAAATACAGAAAATCGAAAAAATATTTATATTTACCGGTATCACGGAATAAAACTCGAAAATCCACCACACACTGACACTTTGGCACGAGAAAAAAAAATTAAGTTTCACTAGACTTATCACGAACGCGTTTCCAAATTTCAAATTTGGTATTTTTCCTTTTTTCTGATTTTCGGACGACTGGTTTGGCTTGCCAAGTGAATGTTTAGGTACCGCGCGTTCGGTTGCGATGTTTTCGGGAATGTCGGTGCGGCAGTTGGCGATGGACTGAGGCGGGCGGGCGGATTCGGAGAGTTTCGGCTCCGTTCGGTCTTTAAATTTAGATTTTGGCTCTCACTCAGGTTTTATATAGCAGTGAGTACATCGTATAAAACATACCTATTAGAGATGCGGTCGCCGACTGCGTATATATAGGGATTACAGTATTTATCGAGGCGATTGGGAGTTTTTGCATTCCATACAACCCCGCACGCGAATCTTTAGACGATGCGACTTTTTAGGCGATATTATTGCCAGAAATAGATTCAAATTGTCACGTCACACCCAATCGATTGCTAATTTTAAAAAACGTTGCGAACGGGTCTACACAAATCACCATTGAACTGACGAATGTTTACATAGCCCATTTCTCTAGCTAAATCGTATTTTTTCATTCTATTGCCGATTATTAAAGCTGATGATGACTAGCTCGTTGGTATAGTAGTTGTAGTAGTGCGACTGCTGATTAAGAGGTCCTGGGATCGAATCCCAAGTCGGGTCAAAAAATCAATTATTGAGTTTTACGTCAAGATATTCTCAGTAGTTGCCCGGAGTCAGGAAGTTGGCGGTGTCTCACTGCCGTGCCTCGGAAAGCACGTAAAGCCGTTGGTCCTGCGCCTGATCTCTCTCCAGTTTGGTCGGTTTGCCGTCCCATCGGATTATGAGAGTGAGGGAATAGAGAGTGCACACTTGGACACTATAATACTATCCTGCGCCGATGGCTAGTCTCCGTTAAGGCAGCCCGCCGTGACCAAAATTTGGCTACAGGACATTATTATTATTATTAAAACTGAATAAGCATGTAAACTATAAACATTTAAATGTGTATACTAAGAGAGAGGCCGTTCTGCGTTCTATTAATATTTAATTTATACAAAGAGAGAATAGAGGGGAGTACTTTGGCGGCCGGGGCTAATAAAGAAGAAAAAGCAAAATTGTATGTGTCATAAGTATGATATAACTGAAATAGTCTTTGATTATTTTTTGTGATTTTCTATCATGTCAGTCTATTTACGAACTTTCTCATTCTAAGGAGTTTCCGTTACATCTACGTTCAGCCTTGATTAAGGATCAAAATGCAAAGATGCGTTAGCACACATGAATAAGATGTCATGAACGTGGCATCATCATCATCGTCATCATCATTACAGCCCTTCACAAGTCCACTGCTGAACATAGGCCTCCCCCAAGTAATGCCACAAAGCAAGGTCCTGAGCCACCTGCATCCATCGACTTCCTGCATATCTTACCAGGTCGTCACTCCATCTAGTGGGGGGTAGCCCTACACTACGCCTACCGGTACGAGGCTGCCACTCAAGAACCTTTCTTCCCCATCGGTTATCGGTTCTTCGAGCTATATGGCCGGCCCATTGCCACTTCAGCTTACTAATCCGTTGGGCTATGTCGGTCACTCTGGTTTTACTGCGGATATCCTCATTTCTGAGTCTATCACGCAGAGAAACTCCGAGCATAGCCCTCTCCATAGCTGGCTGAGCGACCTCGAGCGTCCTCATACGGCCAGCAGTGAAGGACCACTTCTCAGATCCGTAAGTCATCACTAGCAACACGCAATGGTTGTATAATCTAGTTTTTAGAGATTGAGGTATACCTGACGAGAAGATATGTCGTAATTTCCCGAACGCTGCCCAGCCGAGTTGAATCCGTCGATTGACCTCTTGGTCGAAGTTGGACTTACCTAGTCGGACTATTTGTCCCAGGTAAACGTAGTCGTCAACAACTTCGAGCATAGTGCTCCCAACAACTACCGGCATAGGTGTGACATGGACATTAAACATGATCTTTGTTTTGTCCATGTTCATCTTAAGACCTATCCGTTGGGAGGCACTATTGAGGTAATTGAGTATATTGCTTAAGTCCTCCAGCGATTCTGCCATAAGGACTATATCGTCGGCAAATCGAAGGTGAGTGATGTACTCGCCATTGATGTTAATACCGTATCCTTTCCAGTCCAGTAGCTTGAAAACGTCTTCCAACGCAGCGGTGAAGAGTTTCGGGGATATAACGTCACCCTGTCTTACACCTCTCTGCAGTTGGATAAGTTTCGAGCTTTGGTTCTGTACTCGGATAGCCATCGTAGCCCTACTGTACAAACACTTCAGCACTTCGATATACTGACAGTCAACTTGGCACCGCTGAAGGGACTGTAGCACCGCCCAAATTTCGACGGAATCAAAGGCTTTCTCATAATCCACATACGCCAGGCAAAGTGGCAGATTGTACTCTTCAGTCTTCTATACAATCTGCCGCAGGGTATGTATGTGGTCTATGGTACTGAAGCCTTTTCGGAAACCGGCTTGTTCGGGAGGCTGGAAGTCGTCGAGTTTGCGTGCGAGACCATTCGTAATGACTCTCGAAAACAGCACGTAGACGCGGCTCAGAAGGGAAATCGGTCTGTAGTTCTTTAAGAGAGCGTTGTCGCATTTCTTAAAGAACAAGACCACCGCACTTCTGCTCCACGCCTCTGGAGTAGTGCCACCATGGAGGACGGAATTGAAGAGCTTCTGAAGGACTTCAACTACCGATGTTCCACCCGCTTTCAGAAGCTCCGCTGTAATTCCATCCTCGCCTTGGGCCCTGCTGTTTTTAAGGTGCTGGAGAGCCATTCTAATCTCGCTTAGATTGACGTCCGGGGTACCATCGGAATAGTGTCGGATAAGACTTACTCTTAGATCGTTACTCACACTTACGTGTGGCTCCAACGAAAATGTGTACAGCTGCCCATAGAACCCCTCAATCTCACTCAAAATCTCAGGTGTCGCGGAAACGATCCCGCCACACTCAGTCTTCAGCTTTGACAGTTGGCTCTTACTGGCAGACAGATCTCTGGCAAAGACTTTGGATCCCTCGTTCCGCTCAATCGCTTCTTTATTACGAGCAGTATTAAAGTTGCGTAAGTCTCGTCGCATGCATTTGGAGATCTGTCTGTTCAGTTGCCTGTATGCTGTCAAATCTGTTGACGATTGCAGCCTCATCTTCCGTCTAATAGCCATGAGATTAAGAGTGTGATCGGAGAGTTTTTGTGTTCTTCTGCGGCGGTTCTTGCAGAACTTAGCTCCGACCGCATGGACAGTTTCCACGAGCTTGTCATACATATTGTCCACTGCATTGCAATCCTGTAAGCACTGAAACCGGTTACATAACTCGAGCTGAAAGTTTTCGGGATTCTGGATTAGAGCACGAGGGGGACGGAGCGTTGACTTCATTAGACGAGACCTCTCCAACTTAACGTTTAGGTTCAGTGTGCCTCTAACCATTCGGTGATCGCTGCCATTTTTCACCCTTGCGATCACTGAGACATCACTGAACAGTTGGCGTCTGGTCGTCATAGTGAAGTCAATCTCATTTTTTGTCGAACCGTCGGGGCTCGACCAGGTCCACTTCCTGTGGGGCCGCTTCTGGAAGAAAGAGTTCATCATAAAGAGTCCCTCTTTCTCCATAAAGTCGGCCAGCTGCTGGCCCCTTCGGTTCCGTTGCCCTACTCCAAATTTCCCTAACTTCAGCTCACCGTTTTCTCTTGTGCCTAGTTTTGCGTTGAAGTCTCCCATCAACACCGTGTAGTGGGTTTTGGAGGAATGCATGGCTTTGGAAATATCCTCATACATTTCCTCCACCTCCTCATCGGGATGTGCCGAGGTTGGTGCGTAAACCTGTATGACCTTCAGCGAATACCGTTTGGTGATTCTGAGTATCAGGTACGCGACCCTCGTCGACACACTCCCAATCTTTACAACGTTGTTGACGAGAGACTTGTGGACGATAAATCCTACACCTCCTTGGGACAGATGGTCGCCCTCCCGGTGATAGAACAAGTTGCCGGATTCGAGAATCACCGTGTCCTCCCCCTCTCTTCGGACCTCGGATAATCCTATAATATTCCAGCGCAACTTGTCTATCTCTTCTTCCAGCTCCAGGATCTTCTCGTCAGGCCTCAGGGTGCGTGCGTTAAATGTTGCCAGATCGAGTCGTCGTAGGTGGCAACCGAACTTCCACCGGAGATTCTTAACACTCCCTGCCCCGCCGTTACCATGGTCGCCACCGTAGCCAGGAATAGCGGGGCCGCCGGGGACTGGGGGCCGTCTATTTGTGTAATTGTTCATGGGGGGTATATTGCCATAGTTGCCACGCTTGGCGAGCGGGTTGGCAACCGCAGTTTTTTTTTGTCGTACAGTTGCTGTTATCAGTAAGATGCTGCTGCCCATCTCCTGCCTGTTTCCCTCTGTCGCCTTTTACGACACCCACGGGAGGATATGGGGTAGTGGATATTCTTAACCGCCACTACACGGCATCATGTTTAAGTTAAATGGGTATCCAGTTTTTCACACTCAACATACGAAACACAGCAACATTAAGTTGATATATCACGCTGGTATTCTGTGAGACCGTGATCCTACCCCGGTCGAGCCGACACTTTCGTACTACAACCATAATATATCCGCAACGTGGCTCTACGTAGAAGTATCTTTTTATTCCCCATACGAGTGCGATATACTGTATGTAGATGTCTATGGGCCACAAAAACCACTTACCAGGTGGACTGTGCGCTCGTTCGTCATCCTATCCTATAAAAAAAAATGTATGTACCGATTTATCTCTCGGAACAAAAATATGTGAGTATTTTCGGACATTTAATATTTTTATTTCAAGCCGAATATGTTTCCGAAATGCCGCCTCTTTAAATCTGTCGCCAGGTGCCATAACCCAACTACTCCTCCCTCCCCCTTTTGCTACGCTTCTGAGTTACGGCGCTACGGACCGCTGATGGTTGGATTTTTGCACGGATCAAGTATTGGTATGAGATACAAATTGTTTCAAGTATATGGCATTTTCTGCCTCTTTTCACTACAAAAAATATGATATTTTTAATAATTGAACATTATAGTTACGCCTACATAATAACAATATGTCTTTCAAAATAGAAAATTGCACTGCATTACACTGCATTACTTATAATTGAGAAGCCCAAAATAAACGGTGCAGTAAATGATGAAAATAAAAAAAACACTTATTGACAACGCTTTTTTATAAAAAGCGGTCGTTGTTTGAAGTTAATTGCAGGTTGTCTGTGAACTGCAGTAACTACTAACAACCACGTGGAATTCGTTTGTCACATCATTTTAATAAAAAAAACTAACTAAAGAACTAGGTAACGAGATGGAACCTCCCCAGAGAGAGAGGAACATAAGGAAGAAACATATATCCGCGTAAAAGTGCACGCGCAAGGCCATAAATAATAATGATTCGATAATTGTACAATATTGGATCACGTATTTTTTCACACAAGATACGTATGTGCGAAAATCACCGACTAATAAAAATCGTACCAAACGAAAACAAAAAACTAACTAAAGAACTAGATGATGACATCAGTCAATATATTACTCACTAATTACAATGTGAAAACAGGCTGAAAGGAATAAAATAAAAATTGACACTCAGATCATGTCCTGGGGTAACAAAAGAAGTATATTTTGTCACTGGAAAATAAAATATGCAAAAAATTTGCGAATGTTTTCTTTAATTGCTTTACTCTCGACACGTCAAGGTCAAGCAATTTTGTGTTCTTAAAATGCCTCTATCATAACCATACAGCACTTACATGATAATATGGGTAGCCGTATATCAAGAAAACACTCTAACTAATCCATCTTATATTTTCTAAAAATTATTTCATACTGCTACTTTGAAAAAAAAACGGTTTTCAAAAATTTTACGTCCGGATGTTGATTTTCTATGTGATCACGATAACTCCCGAAAAAATTGACGTATCGAGACCGCGTTTCTTTTTATTAGCATCAGAATTACATCATTTGGTTCCCTATTTCATATCAATAAGTTTTAATGCTATTAAAAATTTGTATGTGCTTTCGTAATTTTGAGCTCTTAACAGACAAAGGATAAATCATAAACGTACCATACAGACTATATCGATTTTACACTTTGTTGTGTTTACTTTGTTGTACAATCAGCGAAGCGTATTATTATAGAATCAGACATTTTAGGGTGCTGGGCGCACGATAATAATAGGCGATAATAACGTATATAAAAAATATCAAGAATATTTTTTGTGACTATCATAAAATCCGTTTTTAGCGTAGTGCGAAATGATTCCCAAAAGAGTTACACATTCGCACTGATAAGTCACATCACATGAATGCAAGTGTATCACAATCGGGGAACCAGGCCACAGTTAATATATAGGAACAGGTGACCGACAGACCTATATACCCTTTGTTGTCAATAATCCAAACGGTTTGCTTCATCTTTCGTAGTGCCTACAGCAAAGGAGTGGAATAATATAACGGCGTCTCTCGTCTGTTTACCGAGAGTTTAGAGTGAGGATGCAAGCCAAGAGTTAATAAGCCTTTACATAATGATTTCTTATATTCACGCAAACACTACACATTGAATAAAACTGATTTTAGGGATTTAATTGCGTTTAATTTAGTTGATTTTAATTCCCAACGTTTCAAATGCTTTCCAGCACCCATGGACACGGGCATTAAGTATCTTTTTATAACAAAAAGCCACGAGGGACTGAGGTGATTGACGTCCCGATGTCAGTGTTAACCCGTAGTACCTTGAGCTTTTTAATTGTTACTTATGGTCCGATCTACGCAGAATGAACTTACTGTGTCTTGAAGTCTTGCAGTGTTATGCATGGGTTTAGTTTTAATTTTATTATTTTCAGAATCCCAAGCAGGTGGTACTACCCAGCCTCCTCTATTGAAATTACGATTTTTTTTTATTGCAATAGCCTCACGTATCATCCGTGGTAGGAATCAATGTTCTTTCGCGAGGATTTTTTTCTATCAAATCTGATGTAATGGCAGGGGCCGTCTAGGATATGACCACAAACTGCAAACTGACCGGAAATTTAGTGTTTCACGTCAGCTATAATATGTTCTTTTATGCGGTTTAAGAGTTGTAATTGATCTTTTTGTTTGCCCTATATATGAGAAACCACATTCAAAATCAAGCTTGTACACTCCTGCGTCTTGTAGGAGGATATTACCCTTAACGGATGGTAAAAACTGACTAATATTTTTCGGCGGCTTGTAGAAAGTTCTAATAGAAACTCGCTTCAAGATATAGCGAAACTTGTCTGCGCGTTGTACGCTCAACCAAGGCCGGCTTGACTAGGTCACCGTGACGTAGGCGCGGGACCCGAAGCTTGTTGTCGTGCAGGACCTGCTTGACGTGCTGAAGCTCGGCGGCCAGGTGTTTGCTGTCACAGATCCCTCGTGCTATCTGTAACAAAGATTTGCCCACATTGTGAAGGATGATTGTGAGATTCACCGTTTAAATATCGATTCGTATGAATCTTTTTTTATACACAGTATATACCTTTTTATACGTGATAGAGCCACGTTGCAGCTATATTATGGTTGTAGCACGACTGGGTCGGCTCGACCGGGGAAGGACCACGCTCTCACAGAATACCAGCGTAAAATAGCAGCTTAATACTGCTGTGTTGCGTATGGTGAGTGTAGAGATCCGGAAACCCTTTTTACTGGAAACGAGGCATTCCATCTTAGTCCTCAGGGGTAACAACGCATCTGCGTTTTGATTCTTAATCGAGGATAAATGTAGATGTCTATCGGCCACAACGTCCACTTACCGTCAGGTGGACTATGTGCTCGTTTGTCACCTTTATTCTATAAAAAAACATAATAACACGTCTGACGTATGGTGTCGCTAGGATTTCTGATGACTAACACATCTAGGAAGGCTAAGGAATTATTTGCCTCTAACTCCATAGTAAATTAATTTTAGAGTGTATGGAATTAAGATGTTCTAAAAATGCAGTTACTTCATGTGATGGTAAATTCAATGAGTAAGCCTTTGGTACGCCAAGGCAATGTGATTTAACGTCTAGGACTCATCACCACGTACCACCAGGTGGGGTTGTTGACAAACACTGGCTCACCTACAATAATTTAAAAATGGTGGCTCAAAGACCGTGCTTTATTTACAATATAATCCGTGGTAATGATAATGAGTAAGGGAGTTTGTTTGAGTTTCTCAAATCTTCATTTTATAGAATCACTCGAGTAAAGTAATCAAACTTTTAGGACAAGCACATTAAAGGAAAAGTTTCGCAATAGTTATAATAATAAGACATTCGAAGTACCGCATTGCGTCCAGACCGGCAGGCATCCAAATATTTAGACGTCGAGGGAGCGTTGCATATCTCATAATTTATATTTTATGCGTATGCGATAAATCTAGCATTACAAAGGGGAATGAAATGTTAAACACATTAAAATATATACTTGTACTTACATACTTTAAGCGAGCACTTATTGTATTATATAAAAATTAAAAGTAACGGCTATACTGTTTTGTGATTAAATTTTAATGTTTTACTTTTCAGTCATATAGTTATAGTAGGGTGTTAACACTTCGCTTACCGATACGAGACTCAACAACCTTTCCTCTCCACCTGACCACTATTATAGACTGATGAAAACGAAGTAGTGAAGCTACCTAAGTACCTAGTTGTTCTCACGCGATACGCAGACAATCTAGATGAAAATTCTAAAACCTGTCGTAAATATGTATATATAATATTAATTACTTTTTTATACATCGTAGAGCCATGCTACAGCTATAATACGGTCACGAAAGAGTCGGCTCTACCGGGGAAGCTCACACACGCTCTCACAAAATATCAGCATAAAATAGCAGCTTAATGCTATTGTATTTCGTATGGTGAGTAGAGAAAACTGGTGACACTTTTTACTGAAAATGAGGCGGAGATGACGATGCATCTGCATACCTGCCTTTCTAGCAATTCCCTAAGACATCTTAGTGAATAATAATCTTTAGTTCCGTATATATAAGTTAACAATGTCTATTTATAAACTACACATGAATATTTTATCTTATAACATGAAAAATAGCTCCCCTTACCGAACTAGGCCAGAACCTGTCTTTCAGCATATGGTGCCTCTCACAGTCGCCGGCACAATGACTAGTATGAAACATTTACAACTTAATAAACTTTTATATTTATATTTATGTGTAGTGCACCAGAGCTTACACTCGCTGTAAATTTTACAGTGGATACGCGAACAACCTTGATTCATATCCTGCCGGCACCAATTAAATTGCTATTTGCAATTTTAAGTGCTCAGCGGTAAAGGAAAGTCGAGAGAAAATCTGCATGTCGAGGAATAAAAATATTTCGGAGACGTAAACTCCGCCGACACGCTGTGGAGTATGCACCCTGTACACGCTTAAGTGGTAGAGACTAGCTGCAGATATAATATAAGATATGGTTGCAGCACGAATGGGTTAGCTCGACCGGATAGAAGCACGGTCTCACAGTAAACCAGCGTAAAATTGTAGCTAAATGTTCGTATGATGAGTGTAACCGGAGTGTGGTAACCAGAGGCCCTTTTTACTGGATACGAGGCATCCCAGTCCTCAGGGATGACAACGCATCCGCATTTTGATTCTTCTTCATCATCATCATCATTACAGCCCTTCACAAGTCCACTGCTGAACATAGGCCTCCCCCAAGGTATGCCACATAGCACTGTCCTGAGCCACCTGCATCCATCGACTTCCTGCATTTCTTACCCGGTCGTCACTCCATCTAGTGGTGTGTCGCTCTACACTTCGCCTATCGGTACGAGACTGCCACTCGAGTACCCTTCTTCCCCAACGGTTGTCGGTTCTTCGAGCTGTATGGCCGGCCCATTGCCACTTCAGCTTACTAACCCATTGGGTTATGTCGGTCACTCTGGTTCTACTGCAGATATCCTCATTTCTAAGTTTATCACGCAGATATAATGATTCTTAATCGAAAATAATTAAAGATGTCTATGGGCCACAGCATTCACTTACCATCAGGTGGATTGTGTGCTCATTTGTCACGCTTCACAGCGACTTCCCGTTAATTTCAAATGCAAAGCGCTCCAAAGTCTACCTAAATACATAAAAGTTTCATAATAAGTTTAAGAGAAATCTTTTGAAGAGATTTCTTTTGAACAAATGAACCGATTTCGATGCGGTTTGATGATTTGATGTTGTTTTTTCGGGTGAGTTGATTAAATTTTGGATACATTAGTTTAAAAGTTATCTCAAAAAATATTTTTTTGTAAATAAAATTTTTGAGATTTCTTAAAATCCAAAATGAAATCTAATGGCAATAGAACTCTTTCGAATGCTGTAAACCGCGTTTTAATCGGTCAAGCCATTAAAAAGTTGTAAGGAGTTTACATACACATGCACACACATACAACACACACACACACACACACGCACACAAACGCACACGCAAACACACACGCGCAAGCAAACGAACAAGCACACACATACTCACACGCACACGTACACGACAGTTTACGCACGGACGAACGGACGGACGCACATTTTTAATGAAAATATGTTAATATGTGCTTGATTATGTTGAATTTATTTTAAAAAAAAAAACATAATTTGCTTAATCTTTACTATTATAAACAAGCGGAAGAGCTTTTTTTGTTTGTTTAAACACGATAATATCTGGTAACACTAGTCCGATTTGAAAATTCTTTTTTTTATTTTATAGCCTGATTCATTACAAATAGTATAGGCTATCATAACATTCTATGTATGACATGTTAAATATGTATGTTAAATGTATGTTAAATAGTATATGCTATCATAACATTAAGCTACATCTCTCAACTAGCCTTAAATATTGATTTTTGTTAAGCAAGCGAGAAGAATAAGCGCTCCTGAAATGATTTATTATCCGCGTGCTTTGGCGTGCTGGCTAGTGGATACGTAAACACAATCTCAAAAAATATTGATCTTTTCTCCATCTAAAAGAAGTCTGTGATACCATATTCCTATTTCTTATATAAAAACCACAATAAGGAATTTTGTGACGCAAAATTATTGAAAATTAAAAAAATGATTTATGGTCGTTTATATTAGGCATGGCATATGAATCCTTACTAACGAAAGTTACTTTTCATCATCAAGACAATTTTATTAAGATAAACTTTGCTGCAGGTATATTATAGTTGTAGCATGAATAGGTCAGCTCGACCGGTGAAGGACCACGCTCTCACAGAATACCAGCGTAAAATAGCAGCGTAATGCTGTTGTATTTCGTATGGTGAGTGTAGAGAACCGGATACCCTATTTACTGGAATCGAGGCATTCCATCTTAATCCTCAGGGGTGACAACGCATTTGCATTTTAATTCTTAATTGAGGATAAATGTAGATGTCTGTGGGCCATAGCATCCCCTTACCATCACGTGGACTGTGTGATCGTTTGCCACCTAATGCTATAAAAAAAATGTTATTTCGACCTATAGTTAGAGTATAATGAGGCATTTTTTTAGTTTTAAAGAAAACCGTACGCGATATATAAGAATTGTGTATATACGAAATAACCCTTGATAAATTTGCTATCAACCTCTTATACATACAAAAGCGGTACCACTTATAGTTCACACACACACAATCTGCCACGAAATTTGAAAATTTTTTTTATCATTTATCGATATTTTTGCTCAAAGTTTAGAAATTCCCACTTTACCGCCAAAATATGTATGACTAAAGTAAAAAGTAGAATATGTTATAAGAAGTACAATTTATATCTAAAGCGCCCTCCACATTCGCGCCGTGAACACCTGTGAAAGGCGTGAACCGCGAATGCGGATGGCTTTCGCGCCCGTTCACGGGCTTCGCGCCTTTTCACGCCTTGTTCCCCGTTCAGTGTCGGTATTTTGAGCCCGCGTCAAAGGGTTTACGACGCGTGAACCTCCCGTGAACGCAAGCGCACAAGCACACTCGCGCGTGAAAACAGTAACGCGCGAGACTCGTTTCTGTGAGGTTGTGCTTATTTGTATTTTTTTTTACGGAGGACGGTGCGTCAAATGAACGTCAGTTGGATGAACAAGCCAACCATTTTATGGGATGCTAAACATAAAGATCATAAAAATAAAATGAAAGTACATGACGCATGGATACGAATAAAGGAAATAATGAATATTATTTTATTTTATTTTACAGGATAGGGTGACAAACGAGCACAAAGTCCACCTGATGGTATGTGGATGCTGTATTCTATAGACATCTACATCTATCCTCGATTACGAATCAAAATGCAGATGCGTTGTCACCCGTGAGGACTAAGATGGAATGCCTCGTTTCCAGTAAAAAGGTCTCCGGTTCTCTACACTCACCATACAAAACACAGCAATATTAAGCTACTATTTTACATTGGTATTCTGTGAGAGCGTGGTCCTTCCTCGGTCGAGCCGACCCATTCGTGCTACAACTATAATACTACTAATATAACTGCAGCATGACTCTACCACGAAAAGAGTAGAAGTGACTAATTGAAAAAAAAAAGAAAGTCTAACGTCCACTTATAGAAATTATAAGAAAAAAGGTGAAGGATTCTGAAAGGAAGTCAGGAGCAAGCAGCGACAAAATTTACAAGCCCATTTGAATTACCTTTGACGTGATCGATGCTTTTCTAGAAAGCGATAATTGTAAAAAAAAACTACAAATACGATTTTTTTATCTTTTATATACACATCATTGTCGTGAGCCAAAGCGCATAGCGTCACGGCGATAACAGTGCATATTTCAGCGTCAATTCTCGACGAGCGCGCCAACTAAACTATGAACAATTGCGAATATGGAGGGATGTGTTTTTCGCGACAAGTTCGCGGCAAAATTACGGCGTGAATTCACGCCGTAATTTTGCCGCGAACTCGTCGCGAAAAACACATCCCTCCACATTCGCAATCGTTCACAGCATAGATTACTGACTATGTACTAGGTTCACAGTTTAGTTCGCGCGCTCGTCGAGAATGGACGCCGAAATATGCACTGCTATCGCCGTGACGCTATGCGCTTTGGCTCACTACAATTACGTGTATATAAAAGATAAAAAAACCTGTAGTTTTTTTACAATTATCGCTTTCTCCTAGAAATGCATCGATCACGTCAAAGGCAATTCAAATGGGCTTATAAATGTTGTCGCTGCTAGCTCCAGACTTCCTTTCAGAATCCTTCATCTTTTTCTTATAATTTCTGTAACTGGACAGAGCAGTTTCGTGGCAGAGCCATGCTGCAGTTATATTAGTAGTATAGTTGTAGCACGAATGGGTCGGCTCGACTGGGGAAAGACCACGCTCTCACAGCATACAAACATAAAATAGTAGCTTAATGCTGTGTTTCGTATGGTGAGTGTAGAGAACCGGAGACCCCTTTTACCGGAAACGAGGCATTCCATCCTAGACCTCACGGGTGACAATGCATCCGCATTTTGATTCGTAATCTAGGATAGATGTAGATGTCTATGGGCCCCAGCATCCACATACCACCAGGTGGACTTTGCGCTCGTTTGTCACCCTATCCTATAAAATAAAACAAAATAATATTCATTATTTCCTTTATTAGTATCCATGCGTCATGTACTTTCATTTTATTTTTATGATCTTTGTGTTTAGTATCCTATAAAATGGGTTCGGCATGATAACACTCGATCAACAAGAGTTCCTGCTCGTTCGTCCAACTGACGCTCATTTTGACGCACCGTGCTAACTAAAAAAATACAAATAAGCACAACCTCACAGCAGCGAGTCTCGCGCGTTACTGATTTCATGCGCGAGTGTGGATTCGCTTGCGTTCGCAAAATACCGACACTGAACGGGGAACAAGGCGTGAAAAGGCGCGAAGCCCGTGAACGGCCGCGAAAGCCATCCACATTCGCGGTTCACGCCTTTCACGGGTGTTCACGGCGCGAATGTGGAGGGCGCTTAAGCTCTTTCAATTCACTTTTCTATCCTATTTTAAAAATTTACATTGATTCGGCTATTCAGCAAAATATAAATAATTGTATTTTAGCAAACAATTGGCAAAATTAATGGGGTACTTTTATCTATCGGTATATGTACGTTATATAGCAAAGTCATATTTTATCCTCTCACCCTCCCCTTTCCGTGTGAGCGTCACCACCCCAAAAATTGTCCCGAACCCCAGTTTTTTCCAGTTTTAAAGAAAACCTGTTTAGGATACATGAAAAGTGTGTAGGTACGAAATGATCCTTGATATTCTATGATCCTTGGGGTCTTTTCTGGAGTGCGGGGAGGGTGACGTTCACCAGGGAGGGGAAGGGATAGTGGATACAATTTAACTTCGCTCTATAACGTACCTATGCCGATAGATAAAAGTATTCCATTAATATTGCCAATTTTTCTTGAATTTGGTGTCATGTCATGTCACGCGGCTCAGACGTGTGATATACGCGCGTGACACCGCGGGGCACAGCTAGTTATTTTTATATACTTTGTGGAGTTTCCATTACCGCGATTATTGTGTAGGATTTAGCCATATTTTACTTTTTGTAAATATCGGGTATGGTTCATTAACTCAAAAATTGCGGTACGATTGTTGTTGAAGAGACACAACGCAAAAAAAATTCTCTTCACAGATGAGAAAGTGTTTACTGTGGAAGAAAATTTAACTGCCAGAACGATAAAATTTACGCGAGAAGCTCAAAATATGTCCCCGCTGCGGCAAGAAGTGTTTTTCGGATCAACCTGCAAGTGTTATGGTTTGGTGTGGTGTTTCTCATGAAGGGGTCACTGCACTGCATTTTTGTGAACCGGAGGTCAAAATTAAGGCACAAAATTATCAAAAAGACATTTTAGAAGCGGTAGTAAAACCGCTGTCTTCTACCCTTTTCGATAATATCCTTTTGATTTTTCAACAAGATTCGGCGCCGTCGCACAAAGCCAAATCAACACAAAATTGACTTAGGGAGAATTTACCAGGCATCATCACAGCAAAGGAGTGGCCAGGCATCATCATCATCAAACCTAAACTTGAACCAGCTTGATTACGCTTTATGGACAGAATTGGAGATCAGGGCCTGCGGAAAAACTCACCCCAACCTGGAGTCACTGAAGCGCGCCTTGGTCAGAGAATCCGTGCCGCGATAAACGATTGGCCGCACCGTCTTAGAGCCTGTATTCAGAAACAAGAAAAAGTTCACTGCTTAACATAACCCTTATGGCATAGTTTAGTCTATAAAAGTCCACTGCTGAACATAGGGATTTGCCATAGTTACCACGCTTGGCAGGCAACTGCCATGGTTGGCATATGCCAAGAGTACTTGAGACTGAACTGCCATGGTTGGAATAACTTGTTTATATCAGGAAGATGCTGGTGCCTGTCTCCTATTTCATTTTACCTCTCTCACCTTCTACGAAACAAACCGGACTATATGAGAAATAGAATATTTCTAGGGCAGGCAGAAAAACGTACATTGACCTAATTTTCAGTTATAGTGTTGTTTTCATTTTTATTAAGTTTGTTTTATTATTGTATTGTAACGTTTTGTATTAAAGATTTTATTATTGTTTTGTGACGTTTTGTATAATATCACCGTAGGGAATCCGGTTCATCGACATCAAAAACTTATAAAGATTTTACGTCACCACGAAAGAGGTGGAAAGTGTCGTATATTTCGGAAACCGAAAAAATAATGATTGTAACCGTCTATAAATATGTAAAAGAAACGTGGTCTAGTGACGTATATTCATCCAAATCGGATATGAAGAAGAAAACTGCTGATATTTCAGGTATTGGAAAAACTTCAGTTTACCGCATTTTAAATGAATACAAAAAAAAGGGTACAGTGAGACCACCTGCTCGGCCAAAAAGGCGCCCTAATTCGGTTGCGAGTGATTTTTTTGACAAGTCATGCATTGGAAGAATAGTGTATCAGTATTATTTAAAGGGTAAGATACCAACCATAAATAAAATATTGCAGGCAGTCAATTCAGATGAAATGTTACCAAATTTTCGTTAATCACATCGGCGCCTGTAAATTTTTTTTTAAATTTAAATCTAAAAAAGGCTTAGTTTTGTGGCGCATCAGGCGCTTGAACATGTTCGCAGACTGCAGACTTCCCGGAGCGTCGGTGCTTCACATCAGCTATATGTTCCTTCACGCGGGTTTTTATAGATCTCTTTGTTTGACCTATGTAAGAGAGACCACATTCACAATCTAGCTTGTACACACCTGCATCTGCATGGTCCGGGAAGTCTGCAGTCTGCGAACATGTTCAAGATCGTCCCCACCATTACATTAGATTTGATAAACCACAAATTCTCGCAAAAGAACACCGATTCCTACCAAGGATGATACGCAAGGCTATTGAAATTAAAAAACATCCAAATTTCAATAGAGAAGATAGTTGGGTGCTACCATTTGCTTGGGATCCTATAATTAACAAAATTAAACCCAAACCCAAGCATACCACTGCAAGAGTTCATGATACTATAAGCTCGTTTTGCGTAAATCGGACCAAAAATTAATATTAAAAAAACTGAAGGTAGCCGGACTAACTATGATATTGGGATGTCAAATATCTCAGTCCCCCCCCCCTGGGGCTATGGGTGCTGTAAAGCACCCGAAACGTCGGGATAATAATAGAAATAAATTAAAGTAATTAAACGCGATAAAATCCTTAAATAATAGTTTTATTCAGTATGAGGATATTTCTAGAGCCATGCATTCCTCCAAAAGCAACTACACGGTGTTGATGGGAGACTTCAACGCAAAACTAGGCACAAGAGAAGGCGGTGAGCTGAAGTTAGGGAAATTTGGAGTAGGGCAACGGAACCGTAGGGGCCAGCAGCTGGCTGACTTTATGGAGAAAGAGGGACTCTTTATAATGAACTCTTTCATCCAGAAGCGGCCCCACAGGAAGTGGACCTGGTCGAGCCCCGACGGTTCGACAAAAAATGAGATTGACTGAGCGAGATTAGAATGGCTCTCCAGCACCTTAAAAACGGCAGGGCCCCAGGCGAGGATGGAATTACAGCGGAGCTTCTGAAAGCTGGTGGAACACCGGTACTTGAAGTCCTTCAGAAGCTCTTCAATTCCGTCCTCCATGGTGGCACTACTCCAGAGGCGTGGACCAGAAGTGCGGTGGTCTTGTTCTTTAAGAAAGGCGACAACGCTAAAACTAAACTACGGACCGATTTCCCTTCTGAGCCGCGTCTACGTACTGTTTTCGAGAGTCATTACGAATCGTCTCGCACGCAGACTCGACGACTTCCAGTCTCCCGAACAAGCCAGTTTCCGAAAAGGCTTCAGTACCATAGACCACATACATACCCTACGGCAGATTGTACAGAAGGCCGAAGAGTACAATCTGCCACTTTGCCTGGCGTATGTGGACTATGAGAAAGCCTTTGATTCCGTCGAAATTTGGGCGGTGCTACAGTCCCTTCAGCGGTGCCAAGTTGACTGTCGGTATATCGAGGTGCTGAAGTGTTTGTACAGTAGGGCTACTATAGCTATCCGAGTACAGAACCAGAGTTCGAAACCTATCCAACTGCAGAGAGGTGTAAGACAGGGTGACGTTATATCCCCGAAACTCTTCACCGCTACGTTGGAAGACGTTTTCAAGCTACTGGACTGGAAAGGATACGGTATTAACATCAATGGCGAGTACATCACTCACCTTCGATTTGCCGACGATATAGTCCTTATGGCAGAATCGCTGGAGGACCTTAGCACTATGCTCAATGACCTCAGTGGTGTCTCCCAACGGATAGGTCTTAAGATGAACATGGACAAAACAAAGATTATGTTCAATGTCCATGTCACACCTATGCCGGTAGTTGTGGGGAGCACTATGCTCGAAGTTGTTGACGAGTACGTTTACCTGGGACAAATAGTCCGACTAGGTAAGTCCAACTTCGACCGAGAGGTCAATCGACGGATTCTACTCGGCTGGGCAGCGTTCGGGAAATTACGACACATCTTCTCGTCAGGTATACCTCAATCTCTGAAAACTAAAGTGTACTACCAGTGCGTGTTGCTAGTGATGACTTACGGATCAGAGACGTGGTCCTTCACTGCTGGCCGTATGAGGACGCTCAAGGTCGCTCAGCGAGCTATGGAGAGGGCAATGCTCGGAGTTTCTCTGCGTGATAGACTCAGAAATGAGGATATCCGCAGTAAAACCAGAATGACCGACATAGCCCAACGGATTAGTAAGCTGAAGTGGCAATGGGCCGGCCATATAGCTCGAAGAACCGATAACCGATGGGGAAGAAAGGTTCTCGAGTGGCAGCCTCGTACCGGTAGGCGTAGTGTAGGGCGACCCCCCACTAGATGGAGTGACGACCTGGTAAGACACGCAGGAAGTCGATGGATGCAGGTGGCTCAGGACCGTGCTTTGTGGCATTACTTGGGGGAGGCCTATGTTCAGCAGTGGACTTGTGAAGGGCTGTAATGATCATGATGATGATGAAATCGATCTAGCTAGGATTTATTTTTAGAAAATGTCTTTTTGTCCGTGTTTTGAGGCAATGAAAAACTGTTACAATATCGGTAGAATAAGAAGGTAAATTTTGACAGTTTTTTAATGATTACAAATAGCTTAATAGGTATATTAAACGGTCACAAAATCGTAATACCATGGTTCGAGCCCAGACCGACCTACCGACTTTTTTTAATTTTTTTTTTCAAGTTCCTTTATTTTTGAGAAAATCTATTTTTTCGAGCCCTTTTTTTTAGTATTTTTAAAAACACGAAAATTTAAATTAAACTAAAATTGCACTCATGATTTTTTATTCAAATAACCAGTTCAGTTTTTTCTATTATGTCGCTAAGATCAAAAAATATTATTCGTATTTCATCAGTATGTAATTTGTATCTAAATATAATTTCCAAAACACACGAATTAAAAAAAAACTAGCGAAAAATACCGAGCAAAGCTCGGTCAACCGGGTACTTATAATTAATGTGAAGGTTTGTTTAGATGTGCAGATGTCTTACGCGAAAACTACTTAAAGGATTTCGATGAAACTAAGCAATTATATAACTTATACGTCAGAATAACACAAAGGCCATAATTTATAAGGATATTCTAACCATACCACGCGGTTGAAGCTGCGGGCGAAAGCTAGTGTTTTTAAATTTACAAACTGTTTAAACGAGAAAAAGTAAAATAAAATCATAATTCAACTCGTATCACAATAAAACTTTTCAATCTTTTTTCAAGTCTTACTGTTAGTAAAGCTTGGAAAGATACAACAGTAAAATCTGTGAGACAAGCCTTTTTAGATTGCTTAACAACAGGATCAAAAAATCCGGCCTCGAAAGGTAATCGATTAAAATATTACATATAGGAGCCGAGAATGTTTTTCTGCCAGAAAGTCAGTGGATATTAGAAAATAAGGTCACAGGAGCTTACCACAAGACAATGAATGCGGATAGTTTTGAGAAGTGGTTCAGCAGTGTTTTAACAAAAGTTGAACCAAACGCAGTCATTTTGATGGACAATGCGACATACCACTCTAGACGTCAAGAACGATTGCCGGTCACAAGTTGCAGGAAACGAGCCATTCAAATATGACTATTCTTGAAGGATATATTATTTGAATATAAGGAAATGAAAGCTACTTGCAAAAATAAAATATATTAGGGAGAAATACCAATCGTATGTCACCGTCGAAACGGCAAAACAGGCCGGTTTTGAAGATTGAAATTTTGCGCTTACCGCCCTACCACTGCGAACTCAATCCTATTGAGCTTGTCTGGAAAGAACTTATAAGCTTCGTGGCTCGAAACAATACCACTTTTAAAATGGCAGATGTCAAAGAACTATTTGAAGAAGGGCTAAACAATATTGAACATATAAAGTAGAAAAGCTGCATTCACCACGTCCTAAAAGAAGAAAACAAATTAAATGAATTGGACAATGCCATTGATAAAACTGTAGATAGTTTTATAATAAATGTGGTGAACTTTTCCACGTCTTCATCATCTGAAAATGATTCTGAAATATACTGAAGAATAGTTTGTCAAATTTTTTTTGGTTCTCGAGTGGCAGCCTCGTACTGGTAGGTGAAGTGTAGGGCGATTCCCCACTAGATGGAGTGACGACCTGGTAAGACATGCAGGAAGTCGATGGATGCAGGTGGCTCAGGACCGTGCTTTGTGGCATACCTTGGGGGAGGCCTATGTTCAGCAGTGGACTTGTGAAGGGCTGTAATGATGATGATAATGAGTGTGTGTGTCATGTATAAAGTAATTAACGTCCAATTTAAACTTTATTATGAGGGTATCCACGACTTTTTCTGCCACCAGGGTGGCGCCACTGAGAAATGAGGTAAAATATTTCACATTGGCATTTTAAAAAGGAGTAGGCTCTTTTCTTGAAGGTCGCTAAGTCGTATCGGTCCGGAAAAATCTCTGGTGGTAGTCGATTCAACAAGGAAGTTGTGCGAGGAAGAAAACTTCTTTTAAATCGCACGGTGGTGGACTGCCAGTCATCCAGATGGTATGGATGGTATCGCGAATTTGTCGCGATGTGTGATGGTGAAATTGTGTAGCTGGAATTAGTCCCAACAATTCCTCAGAGCACTCCCCATGGTAGATGCGATAAAATACGCAAAGAGATGCAAACATCTCTTCGCAGTGCCAGTGAGTCAAGTCGATTGAAAAGGGCTTGTTCGCTGATGATTCGAACAGCTCTGCACTGGATGCGATCAAATGGAAGGAGCTGGCACTAGGGACCCCCAGCCCAGTGATGGGAACAGTATTCCATGTGCGGCCGAAGCTGCGTCTTGTAAAGTTGCAGGCGGTGAGCCGGCATGAAATACTGTCCCACTCTGATGAGCACGCCCAGCTTTTTAGAGGCCAATTTGGCCTTCTCTTCCAGAAGACCATGAAACTGCACGTCACTCGATATTTCAACGCTGAGGATTCCAATACTGGCTGAGGCAACAAGGGAAGTTCCTTGAAACTGAGGAGATACGACTATGGAGGTTTTTTAAGCAATAACCGAGCAAACTTGTGTCTTCTGGGGATTAAACTGGACTAGATTTAGCCGCCCCCAGTCCGAGATTTTGTTCAACAAAGTTTCGACTTCAGGCATAAGTTATATAATTATAAAAACAGCAGGCGGTGCTCTGCGACGTTTTCCGGAGAAATATTGGCACGGCCAGTGTATAAACCAACCATATAACCACATCACCACATCACCAGTGCCATATCACCATATAACCACATTAAGAGTGCTGTCGTCCGCATAGCAATGAATGTTACCGGTTTGCAACATGTCATTGATATGCAGAAGAAACAGCGTTGGTGATAGCACGCAGCCTTGTGGAACACCAGCGTTAATGGGCTTGTAATCAGAGCATATACCGTCTACTACGACCTTGATGCTCCTATCAGCAAGAAAACTGGTGATCCAATTGCACAATTTCTCGGGAAGCTCATAGGAAGGAAGCTTCGTAAGAAACTCTTTGTGCCGAACCCGATCGAAGGCCTTCGCTATGTCCAAACTAACGGAACTCCACCAAAACCTTGGACTCAACTGCCTCCGTTAATTTATGAGTTAGGTAACCCAGAAGATCACCAGCCGAGTGACCGCGACGGAAACCGTACTGGCGGTCACTAATCAGCTGGTGATCTTCTAGGTACCGCATGAGCTGGCTGTTAATAATGGATTCCATTATTTTAGAGAACAAGGAGGTGATGGCGATAGGTCTATAGTTGGACGGATCAGAGCGGTTACCTTTTTTAGGGATCGGGTGCACGAGGGCTGTCTTCCATGATTTCGGGACTACGCCGAAGGAGTAGGAGTACCGGAAAAGACGCGTTAAAACCGGTGCCAACTCCGGAGCACACGTCTTCAGCACAATAGGAGGGACGCCATCCGGCCCACTCGACTTGTTGACGTCCAGGAAGAGGAGTGCTATGCGCACTGAATGTTGAGTAAACAGGACATCCTGCATAGAGCTTTCACTCCGCGGGATGGTTGGCGATGTGTTCCCCCCGTCATCAAGAGTCGAGTTGGACACAAAGTGAGAGCCCAGCAGATCGGCTTTGTCCTTTCCGGCATGGGCCTGTGAGTCGTCCTCAGTGAGTGTCTCTGACAATCTATAATGAGAAGTTTTATACATGCTTCAGGGTTGACTGCTAAAGAATGCTCAGGATTAAAAGGTTGCCTTTTTACCTGACTGCCAAGTAGTGGTTATGTTTTGTACAACTACCTGCCTACTTACCTACTGTTAACGTAATAATAAAAATTGTGATTTATAAATAATAAATTTAAATTAATGTTAATTTGCTTTTTTATTCATATAAGTACAGAATAATTTTCTCTCTTCATGATACAATAATAAGCATAGAGCCTGCGAAGAACTTCGCACTCGGCACTCTTATCTCTCATTCTGATAATGTATGTAATGACACAAAGATAAAAAAATAAAACCTAAAAAAAGGGTGGCTATCCCGATGATATCTTCAAAGGTCAATGTTCGTTTTCCGCCCACCCTAGAAACATATTATAGTAGATAATATTAATCAACCACTACACAGATACGGTACGTACTCGATCGAAAAAGTTAATTCCAAATCAAATAACTATTCGATTGTGCTCTAGCTTTGGTTTAAACCCTGCAACAATCACATAACAAGTTTCAGAAGTATACTGCATACGTAAGTAAGTATAAGTAGTCCAAACAAGCTTTCGTAGTGGACGTGTTATCGGTCTATCTAATGAAATACCCGATCCGTGCGCGCGATTTTGTGTACTAAATCAGGTGAACGGCGTAGTAATCTTTGCTATTGTCTCGTGAGTGCATAGTGCGTTTTTAATAAACATTTATAATAAAACAGCTCCGACGCGCTGCTGTTAATTTGCGGGACGACCTGCCGCACCCCCGCCGCGATAAGAGTTAGTCGACATAATTGCTGTCCCACTTTCGCACCCGCTTGTGCTACCTGTGCGAACCATCCCACGTCAAACCCAGTTGTTTATAATAAACAACACACCATGCATCAATGCGCCGCTTGTCATTCAACGGTTGACGATTACGATTTCTTAGAATGCTACACCTGTTTATGTTTTTATCATGGCCAGTGCGTTGGTGTTTCGCCCACCGAATTCGAGAGACTCTCTTCTGACACCAAGATGAGTTGGATATACCCTGAGTGTCGCAGCAAAAAACCGCGCAGTGATAATTCAAATACGCTGGTCCGTCCGTCAACACCTACTAATAGTGCCCACGCCGACGCCAATGTGACATCACGCCGTGGAAAGCAGGGAACGTCCAAACAAGCGGCCATAGTCACTTTCGTAGCCGCGCAAAGCGGCTGCTCCGGCTCATGTGTGTCGCGCGTGGAGCTGCGTACGTATGCAGGAAGAACTTCGAGGTTTCATTAAGGAATGTATTAGGGAGATAAAGGAGGACTTAAACAGGGAATTGAAAGCTTTTAGGAACGAAATTGGTTCTATAAAGGATTCCATAAATTTTATTAGTGACTCTTTTGACAAACTAAACACTGAAATTACTACATGTAAAAGCAACATTGAGACGATCTTAAAGGAGAAGGAATGCCTCCGGAATGAATTAAACTCTATCACCAGTGGCTTTAACCAACTCGAACAAATCTCCCGCGCCTCAAACTTGGAAATCCAATGCGTTCCAGAAAGGAAGTCTGAAAACCTATTGTCCATTGTTAAGCAACTTGGTAAAACCGTATCTTGTCCTGTAAATGAAGCGGATATATTTTACTGTTCACGTATTGCGAAAAAGAATGCTTAGAGTTCACGTCCCCGCTCAATTTTAATTAAGTTAAACAGCGCTCGCTCGCGAGATACGCTTTTGGCCGCAACTATAAAGTACTAAATAAACATCATCCGCAAGATAGACTGAACACCGGGCATCTCGGCTTTGGAACAGAAAAAAAAACTGCCATATACGTAACAGAAAATCTGTCGCCTGAAAATAAGTATCTCCATGCGTCAGCGCGCGCTCGAGCTAGGGAGCTGCAGTACTCGTATAAGCATGTATGGGTTCGAGGCGGCCGCATTTACATGCGAAAGACGGATACATCAGAATACATACTTGTGCGAAACTCAACAACATTGGAACGGTTATCATAAGGTAATCTAAATTTTCTCAAGCTAAGCGTACAGTTAATAAGGCTTAAAATTCAATACGTTAAATATTTACTATCAAAACGTACGCGGCCTCCGCACAAAAACCACAGAGTTTTATAATAGTGTATTAAGTTCTAATTACGACGTCATTTTCTTATGCAAAACATGGCTTAACAATATTATATACGATGGCGAACTTTTTAGTGAGCGATATGTAGTGTACAGGCGCGACCGGGATACTAATGACTTCCATAGTAATAAACCTGGTCCTGGTGGCGGGGTGCTCATTGCAGTATCCAAACATATCTGCTCTCGTAGGATGTCACATCTGGAAAGCGACTGTGAGGATATTCATCATCATCATCATCATCATTACAGCCCTTCACAAGACCACTGCTGAACATAGGCCTCCCAAAGTAATGCCACAAAGCACGGTCCTGAGCCACCTGCATCCATCGACTTCCTGCATGTCTTACCAGGTCGTCACTCCATCTAGGGGGGGGTCGCCCTACACTACGCCTACCGGTACGAGGCTGCCACTCGAGAACCTTTCTTCCCCATCGGTTATCGGTTCTTCGAGCTATATGGCCGGCCCATTGCCACTTCAGCTTACTAATCCGTTGGGCTATGTCGGTCACTTTGGTTTTACTGCGGATATCCTCATTTCTGAGTCTATCACGCAGAGAAACTCCGAGCATAGCCCTCTCCATAGCTCGCTGAGCGACCTTGAGCGTCCTCAAACGGCCAGCAGTGAAAGACCAAGTCTCTGATCCGTAAGTCATCACTGGCAACACGCACTGGTTGTACACTTTAGTTTTCAGAGATTGAGGTATACCTGACGAAAAGATGTGTCGTAATTTCCCGAACGCTGCCCAGCCGAGTTGAATCCGTCGATTGACCTCTCGGTCGAAGTTGGACTTACCTAGTCGGACTATTTGTCCCAGGTAAACGTACTCGTCAACAACTTCGAGCATAGTGCTCCCCACAACTACCGGCATAGGTATGACACGCATCTTTATAAATAAGCCAAAAAAAACCCACCCCCCCCCCCCCGTAGCCCTACTGTACAAACACTTCAGCACCTCGATATACCGACAGTCAGCTTGGCACCGCTGAAGGGACAGTAGCACCGCCCAAATTTCGACGGATTCAAAAGCTTTCTCATAGTCCACATACGCCAGGCACAGTGGCAGATTGTACTGTTCGGTCTTCTGTACAATCTGCCACTATGGAGGACGGAATTGAAGAGCTTCTGAAGGACTTCAAGTACCGGTGTTCCACCCGCTTTCAGAATCTCCGCTGTAATTCCATCCTCGCCTGGGGCCCTGCCGTTTTTAAGGTACTGGAGAGCCATTCTAATCTCGCTCAGACTGACGTCCGGGATATCATCGCAAAAGTGTCGGGTAAGACTTGCACTTGTATCGTTACTCACACTTGCGTGTGGCTCCAACGATGACGTGTACAGCTGCCCATAGAACCTCTCAATCTCACTCAAAATCTCAGATGTCCCGGAAACGATGCTGCCACACTCAGTCTTCAGCTTTGACAGTTGGCTCTTTCTGGCAGACAGATCTCTGGCAAAGACTTTGGAGCCCTGGTTCCGCTCGATCGCTTCTTTAATACGAGCAGTATTAAAGTTGCGTAAGTCTTGCCGCATGCATTTGGAGATCTGTCTGTTCAATTGCCTGTATGCTGTCAAATCTGTTGACGATTGCAGCTTCATCTCCCGTCTAACAGCCATGAGATTAAGAGTGGATCGGAGAGTTTTTATGTTCTTCTGCGGCGGTTCTTGCAGAACATAGCTCCGACCGCATGGACAGTTTCCACGAGCTTGTCATTCATATCGTCCATTGCATTGCAATCTTCTAGGCACTGAAAGCGGTTACGTAACTCGAGCTGAAAAGTCTCGGGATTCTGGATTAGAGCACGAGGGGGACGGAGCGTTGACTTCATTAGACGAGACCTCTCCAACTTAACGTTTAGGTTCAGTGTGCCTCTAACCATTCGGTGATCGCTGCCGGTTTTCACCCTTGCGATTACTGAGACATTACTGAACAGTTGGCGTCTGGTCGTCATAATGAAGTCAATCTCATTTTTTGTCGAACCGTCGGGGCTCGACCAGGTCCACTTCCTGTGGGGCCGCTTCTGGAAGAAAGAGTTCATCATAAAGAGTCCCTCTTTCTCCATAAAGTCAGCCAGCTGCTGGCCCCTACGGTTCCGTTGCCCTACTCCAAAAATCTCCCTAACTTCAGCTCACCGCCTTCTCTTGTGCCTAGTTTTGCGTTGAAGTCTCCCATCAACACCGTGTAGTGGGTTTTGGAGGAATACATGGCTCTAGAAATATCCTCATACATTTCCTCCACCTCCTCATCGGGATGTGCCGAGGTTGGTGCGTAGACCTGTGTGACCTTCAGCGAATACCGTTTGGTGATTCTGAGTATCAGGTACGCGACCCTCGTCGACACACTCCCAATCTTTACAACGTTTTTGACGAGAGACTTGTGGACGATAAATCCGACACCTCCTTGGGACGCTTGGTCGCCCTCCCGGTGATAGAACAAGTTGCCGGACTCGAGGATTACCGTGTCCTCCCCCTCTCTTCGGACCTCAGATAATCCAATAATATGCCAACGCAACTTGTCTACCTCTTCTTCCAGCTCCAGTATCTTCTCATCAGTCCTCAGGGTGCGTGCGTTATACGATACCAGGTCGAGTCGTCGTAAGTGGCAACCGAACCTCCACCGGAGATTCTTAGCACCCCCTGCCCCGCCGTTACCATGGTCGCCACCGTAGCCAGGAATAGCGGGGCCGCCGGGGACTGGGGGCCGTTTATTTGTGTCGCTGCTCATGGAGGGATATTTGCCATAGTTGCCACGCTTGGCGAGCGGGTTGGCAACCGCAGTTTTTATTATGTTATTGTTGTTATTAGGAAGATGCTGCTGCCCATCTCCTTTCTGTGTCCCTCTGTCGCCTCTTACGACACCCACGGGAAGATATGGAGTAGTGGATATTCTCAACCGCCACTACACGGCTGTGAGGATGTATGGGTGGAATTAGAGTTAGCCGGAAGAGGTAATTCCTCTGAAAACATATTATTGTGTTGTGTATATCTTCCCTCACCTTTACAAAAAAAACATTCTTGATTGTTACATTGAAAATACAAACCGTGTGTTGGAATCAAATGCAAAAACATTAATTATGGGCGACTTCAATTTGGGTAACATTATCTGGGACAAACGTAATACGTCTTCTCCACTCAGTTTTATAACCTCACTAGATAATGCTCTACTGGATTTTATTGCTCTTAATAATCTCACTCAATATAACTATATTTTAAATGACAAAGGTAGAATTCTTGATCTCGTTCTCTCCAGCACGCTGAAGGACAGTGGTGTGGTGCGTGGTAACTCTCTTCTGAGTAACCCCGACTCTCACCACCCTTAGTTCTAACATTTTCGTGTTGTGATCCGCCAAGTTTATTGCCTAACGCTCAAAGCCAAAGATATAACTTTCATAAGGCGGACTACGATAAAATCATAACACATTTAAATTCAGTTTCATGGGACCGTATACAATCTTCATGTTCGGTTGATGTCATGGTAAGAGAATTTTATGCTATTTTAACAAACACGATTACTAAGTATGTTCGAAAATGTTACCCTCCACAAAAAAGTTTCCAGTATGGTACACAAAGGAACTCATACATCTTCTCAAGGAAAAAAACAAACTTCGTTTGAGGTACCGTAAATACAAAAATCCACTGGACGAACTAGCATTACAAACACTTAGCAAAAGATGCGCCGAATTAATAAGCACCTGTCAAAAAAACTATGTCGCGGATCTGGAGGGAGCACTTTCCAAAAATCCAAAGTTATTCTGGACGTTCATAAAAAATAAAAAACGTAATAGCAATGCTTACCCTACATCCATGACCTTCGGATATGACAAAGCAGATAATGGTGACGGCATATGCAATCTCTTTGCCTCATTTTTCGCATCGGTGTATAACACTAGCTCAGTACTGTCTGTGACCACTGTTGACCAAATTTGTACCTCAAATAATCTTCCTAATCTGCACTTCTCACAAGATCAAGTACTCAAAACTCTTACTGGTCTAGATCGGGCCAAGGGAGCTGGACCTGACGACATACCCCCTTTGTTTGTAATCAACTGCCGCGAAGCGTTATCCTTGTCTTTAACAACCATTTTCAATATGTCTTTAAAATCGGGTACTTTCCCTTCGGTTTGGAAACAGGCACGTATTGTCCCAATTTATAAATCAGGAGACGCAGGATCCGTCAGAAATTACAGACCAATATCCATATTGTCTGTCTTCGCTAAAGTTATTGAATCATTAGTTTGTCCTGTTTTGGCTTGGCACATAAAACAAATAATCTCACCCCAACAATCGGGCTTTTTAACATCTCGCTCTACAGCTACAAATCTCGTTTCGTTTGTGGACTATGTCTCCAAGTCTCTCGATTCCCGCTTGTCTGTGGACACCATCTACACAGACTTCAATAAGGCGTTTGGCATTGTAGATCATAACATCTTACTTCACATACTCTCAATTTTGGGCATCACTGGCAATCTTCGCGAATGGTTCTCTTCATACCTCAGGCAGAGAAAATCGAGAGTTGTGATAAATGGTTACTGCTCAGAACCATTTCTACCTACGTCTGGTATTCCTCAGGGTTCCCATCTCGGCCCGATCCTTTTCAATATTTTTATAAATGACCTAGCACCTGTTTTTAAACACGCGACCTGCTTTATGACGCAGATGACATGAAATTGTCCTTGAAAATCAAAGACCACAGTGACTCACTCCTATTGCAAGAGGATTTGGACAGGATGTCTTTATGGTGCATTAAGAACAGACTATTTTTGAACCTCGATAAATGTAAAATTATAAGATTCTCAAGATGTGTAAATGTATAATATTAATGGTCATCCTTTGGTAGAAGTGACGACTCTGTTCGAGATCTGGGTGTGATTCTGGACAAAAAGTTGCGGTTTCATAAGCACGTTGATGGAATTGTTACAAGGGGTCTTCAAATGTTGGGGTTCGTGTTGCGTAATTCTAAAGAATTTAAGAGGACCTCTACAAAAATATCCTTGTACAAGTCTTTAGTCCGTTCCAGCCTCGAATACTGTAGTCAGGTCTGGTCTACATTTTATGACATTTACGTGAAACGCATAGAGCGTATCCAGAAGCGTTTTTTGTGGTATCTTTCGTACCAAACTTACAAAATAAAGGATCTACCCTCATACGAAGACCGACTGACGTATTTTAAATTAAGTACCCTGCAACAGCGGAAGCTTTTGCTGGATTTCATGTTGCTACACAAAATCGTCAATGGAACTGTAGACTGTCCATACCTACTAAGTGCAATAAATTTCAAGGTACCTTCTAAGCTAGTGCGTATCAGCCGATACGTCCCCTTTTCAGTTGAAGGCAGTAAAACAAATTTGGGTCACCACGCCACCATAAACAGGTTACAGAGGCAATATAACCAGCTCTGCAAGACATGTGACGTTGATATTTTTGCTGATAAGCCTCAAAAATTCAAACGAAAAATTATCCTTATTATGTCCTTTACTTTTAACTAACATTTAGACCTAGTTTTAATATATATAATATATTAATATAATAATTTATTTTCAGACTTTGTCCATAAAGATGTTAGTAGAACAATAACTACTTAGAACTAATGTTAGTATTTAACTTTTTTTTAAACTTAACAATTTAAATATCGCTCCTACGTTACAAATATCTTATTTATTCAATTTTATATGTAGGCTCAACCAGTGCTTCATAATGGCAGAATCCCACCTATCAGCAAGTGTATTCAGGATGCTGTTGGTAGAGGTACGTAGTCGATTCATTAATGAAGCGGACCTTTTACGTATTATGGCATGAAAGCCATCCGTGTGTGCCTCGACGAACATGGCAGAGGCACTACAATAACGCGGCAATCCTAACAGCACCCTGAACGCATTATTGTATTGTACACGCAGGACATTGTATGTCCGCTGCGTGTATCTGACCCACAAGTTGCATGTGTAAAAGCACTGACAATAAGCTTTAAAAAGCGTAACTTTAACTTCTTTAGTACATCGTACAAACCTGCGGGCCAGCATATTGCAGCGAACAGCCAACGCCCTGCGTTCCCTTTCTATATCCAAGTCATCCTCTAAGTCCTCTGTTACCCAGTGGCCTAAGTACTTAAATTTGACGACTCTGTTCAAAGGACTATCACAGAGCTTAACAGTAGGCATGGTGAGCTGCCTTTTAGTGCCTGAATTAAAAACCATGAGCTCGCTCTTCGTTACATTATACTTGAGCCCATGGGTCTTTGCGTAGGATTCACAGATCCCTAGCAGCTTTCTGAGTGCACCTATCGTGGGGCTCAGCAGCACCATGTCATCTGCATAGCTTATGTTATTTATGCAAACTCCGTCTATAGAACAACCGACCTTAGTGCTGCTGAGCTCCACAATCAAGTGGTTTATGTATAAGTTGAAAAGCGTAGGCGAACTCAACCCTCCTTGTCTCACCCCGCATTCCAGCCCATACCCCTCAGAAAAGCTGCTACCCCATCGAACATAGTTTATTTGGTCACTATACCAATATTTAAATACGGAGACAATTTCCTGGGGCTAGTCAGTTTCCTCCTGTAACTTTCGCCATAAAACGTCATAAGAGACTAGATCAAAAGCTTTTGATAGATCTAAAAAACAGGCATACACCAGCGTTTTTCTATCTTTGTAGTACCTAAGAGTCTGCTTAAGACATAAAATTGCACTCTCTGTGGATAGTCCAGATCTGAACCCAAATTGAGCATCATGCAGATGAATGAGCTTTCTCAATTTCCTGTCAAGCAGACCGTCCAGCACCTTAGCCACTATGGTGGCTAGTGAGATTGGCCTGTAATTATTTAAATCTGATATATCTCCTCTTCTGTTCTTAATGATAGGCACCACAATTGTCTTCATGAGATCAGTCGGAAGATATTGGTGAGCTATACATAAACTTAGAAACATAGCCAACACTCTTGGCAGATGGGCACCAGCATGTACCAGATGTTCAATACTAAGCCCATCATGCCCTGGTGATTTACCTCTAATCATAGAATTTATTACTTCAAAAACTTCTTTGGCAGAGATCCTTACAGACGATCCACCTGCAAAACGGCCACCATCGATTAATCTCGATGACGGACCCCGCGGTGACTCTATTTTAAAATGCTCTTTAAATAGATTGGCTATGTCTCCAGGCTGGTTGTGACCCTGAATATTAGCCGGAAGGCTCGACTTGGGATTCAGTTTATTCCTAAGTTTCCAGAATTCTTTAAATTCCTTTTGCGAATGACTTGATGCGATCTTATCCATTCTTAATTGCTCTGCGTGATTTTGACACCATTTTAACTTTGACTTGAAATTCAGTCTTGTTTCACACATTTTATTATAATAATAACCCGAAGATGGCTTACCGTATAAGACCCACGTTTGAAAGGCAAGTCGAGCCTCCCCGTGGGCGTCTCTAACGTATTTATTCCACCCCACAACATATTTCTTATTCCTTTTGTTATTACAACTGGCCTGAGCTGATTCTCTAAGAACAGTAGTAACAATATTACTGTACATATTATCTAAAATTAATTTGTGATTATCATTAATACATATATTATTACAACAATTCATAAACTCCTGTGGAAAATTTACGTCTTTTAATTTAGAGTGACACAATTTTTTATAAGTTTCTATTTGGTTATTATTTCTGACACCCCAAATTATTTTATTATTACAGAAATAGCTTACCACATTTTTTGATCTTAATAAGTTAATATTGCACTCGATCAGCAATGGAACATGATCCGACCAGTAGGTATCATACAGTACAGTGACATCTATGACTGAGCGCCTTGCGGCCTCAGTTACAACGCAATGATCCAACCAGCGCCGACAACCGTGCGCATCACTAGTGTAAGTATAGCTGCCCGTTGGGAGGACCTCCAAATCAACACAAATCAACTGGTAATCCGTGCAAAAATTTATCATTTCGTTACAAAATAATGTACCGGGATGCGAATTAAAGTCACCTAACGCAAATACAGAGTCGACATTTTCATTTTCAATAATTGCACTTATCTCGCTCATGCACGATGTAAATTCTATTAAATTGTCTACTGAATTCGTTGGCATATAAACCGAGAATATTATTTAAGTTCGTTTACTATGGAACACTTTAATTGCTGTGAGACGCACACTACTACATTCGACCACACTGACACAATCAAACGCATTTTTCCTCCACAAGAGGGCCACACCACCATAAGGTCTGCCTGTGAGTATACCGGACGACGTATCAACCGCTGACTTACCAGTATAGCTGAAGTCTTGATGTATCTCGCCCAGAAACGTTATGTCATCAGGTAGAAGCCATGTCTCCTGTAGCGCTAGCACGTCAGACTTTTCACACAGGTGTCTTACGCATTCCAAACAGCGTTTAACAGATTTACAATTAAAAGTAGTAAATTTTGCCGTACTATACATGAACGATTTTATTTTACACATTATCTGAGGTCTCCTGATGTCTGTACTTAAAATGCACAAATCTTCTGAATGAGATGCCGTCCGGCCAAAGACTGTCATTTAAAAAGACAGCAAGTTTTTGTTTGGACACGTATAATTTGAACGCATTATATCCTTTATCTTTTTTCATAGTCACTTTTTCTAGTGTCACTAACTCGTTAGTTTTATTCCTAATATAATCGACGATATCTTTTTTTTATTTTTTTTTACGATATCTTTTAAGTTTATAGTTGTAAATTTAAAAAAAAACATATTCGTTGTCCACATTGCATTCCGTGGCAACCTTTAATTAAGATGACACTTAGATATAAACCTTCCTGTAATTTGTAGTATTTACATTGTGTTCGTGTACTTCTTGTTGGTTGTCCTAATAAAAAAAAGTAATACTCAATAGTTATGGGGAAATGCCCGAGCTTTTTTAGCAAAGTGGGAAAATTCGAAAATTAGTTAAGGTTAATTGTTTAAAGGTGTAATTTTATAAATATGCACATTTTATTTAAAAAATATACTTATTTAATAAAACGATGTTAATGATATAAACGTTACGAATTATGCAATGGCGGGAAAAAATATTTGTACCGAGTGAGGGGTGCGCGGCGAGGGATGTGTACAGATTAAACAAGACAGAATTGTGGCAGCGCTGTCGTCGCGCCGCAAGCGAAAGACACCGAAGCCTAAATCACGCTATCAATATTCCGAATTCATAAACAGTATATATAGAACATCTCCGAACTATCACATGGAGCGTTGGCCGCTCCCCGGGCAGAACACCTTGCCCGGCGGGAGATCTCCCCTTTTCCTTCCACAGCCTCAGAATAAATAATAGTACTATGGTACTACGTAGTATAAGTAGGGAGTGTAGAGGTAAAGGGAACCGCACAGCCTCAGAATAAATAATAGTACTACGGTACTACGTAGTATAAGTAGGGAGTGTAGAAGTAAAGGGAACCGTCTCTGTGTATTAATAAGTGTCCGTAAAATCGCGTCCATTATGGGTGGCGCTGCGGTAGCATAGGATAAATTTTAAAGAAAGCGCCAAAAGTAATTAGAATAAGATACACATTAATAAAATCATGTTTTTTCACAACAGTTTTTCGATTATATTTACTTAATTATTTTAGATTACGTAAATAGTTGCGGTTTTCTCATGAAATTTTTTAAATATTTGAACTCAGCACACTTCACTCCATCTACAACAGCTATTTTCTTAGTATAGGTACCGCACTGCGCCAGCATTTTGTTTTTAAACATTATGTGTCAACAGCAGTCACCGCACGCACATTCTATTTGTGGTCATTGCTTGTTATTAGTATTAAGTGTGTGATAATTCACTGCTAATTGCATAGATTTAGTATAAACTGCCTACTATACTATATCTATGGCTACTCGTACTTGTAAGGCAAGTTTTTCTTTTTTTGTGTGCCAATCAAACATTTCCAGTAAAAGTAATGAATTTTCAATTACTTCTGCATATTTTTGTTATTCAACGAGAAATATGAAACTTTATAAATAAAGAAGCAAAAATGATTGCAAAATAAACAATAAATAAACTGTTACTTATTACTAAAGAGCTTGTTTTAAGAAAAATATTTGTTGTTCTCGCGCTATGGGAAGAAAAAATCAGACTATATGGAGGCACTATCATCAGTTACCAGACAATTCCGTGAACCTCTCTTTTTGCGAAAATCATCAATAAAAGGGGCACGCAATAAAAATGCAGTAACATTATCTGACATGTTTTAAATGCCCATAAGCCGAGAAAAACTTATTATTACGGCCTTGAGGTTCGTGACAATAAAAATTGCCGATTGAATTACCAAAATTTACATTTTTATTACCTAACACCAATTAAAACTTAAAACACTAATAATTAACCACACTGATTCACTTTATTTCGCTCCGAAGCTTCGCTTATCTCGCCAAATTCAATACTGCCCCGATCGCGGCATGCAGCGGGTTTAAATACACTTTTACACCGAAACATCCAGAATATTCCCGTAGATACGGGCGCCGACCGACCAGACGCAGAAAGTTCGAGTGTGGGGCTTCTAGAAAGCTTAATTATTCTGTTCGATACTAGATGGCGCTGTTGGTCTAAAGTCAAGATTTACATTTTCTAGGAAGCTCTCCTCGCTCTTTTCCCCGACACTAGATGGTGCTAGTGCCAGGTACCTGACGTCAACTTAGGCGCGCAACACTGCCCCCTCCTAAGACATGCTCGTCCCGAGCATCATCGGTCCCATAATAACGCGCCAGGATCCACATGGCAGATCTTAGGAGTCCCTCTTGCGCCTTTCTGTATCTGGTAGGTTACATCGTTGATCCTAGTCACAATCCGGTACGGGCCGTCCCATTTAGCTTGAAGCTTAGGAGATTTCCCTTTGTTGCGGACTGGATTGTGCAACCACACTAGTGAACCTTCGTCGAAACCTTTGTTGTTCATTTTGCGGTCATACCGGGTTTTCATCTTTTCCAGAATCGGCTTGATATCCGGATCTTCCTGCTGTGCATGTTGTAATCTGTCTTTCCACTCGTTGCTGAGGTGGTCTGTCTTGAGCATCCTCACGGATACCACTTCCTTACCCTCTTGCCTAGTACTGTTCTCGCAATCATCAGGATAAGGTCTTCTTGACAATGCATCTGTGTGGCCTCGCCATTTCCCGATACAGTGTCCGATAACAAAGTCGTATTCCTGCTGCTGTTGGGCGGTGCTGCAAGCCGCATTACCCTCTCGAGATCGATCACCTTCCTTTTTTACAGATTGCTTAGGGCAGCTGGATCGAAGATGGCCCCTTTCCCCACAGCCGTAGCACCTTGGGCTGTAATTTTTATTGTGGTCGCGAACCGTAACTGCTGCAAACTCCCTAACGTGAGGGGAACGATGATCCTGCCGCCTCCAGGTGGTGCCGTTAGCTGCACTACCCTCTCGAGATCGATCAACTTCCCTTTCTACAGTTCGCTTAGGGCAGCTGGATCGAAGATGGCCCCTTTCCCCCTTTATTATCATGTGAAACATGACAAAGTAATACAATGTTATTATTTTAAAATAAAACTGTGTTCAATAATTAACATCCCTTGTTTTATGTCTTTAATAAGTACAATTTTACATGAAAACAGATGATTTAACCACGTTTAACTGTGCCCTTCTTTTGCCCTGTAATTGTACGTACACGTATATCGGGCAAAAATCAATTTATGTTTAAATGTTGGGTTTTGCCAATTTTTCTACTGGGCAGAAACAAATTGCCCATCTCCTTAGTAAATTAAATGCTTTGTTCAAGATTAAAATTTTCTTAACGGTAATATGTCGTAACTACGCCTGCTGATTTATTTCAGACTTCTCATTCCGCTGTTATTTGGAATGTTTATACTTAGTTTTGATTGATTAGATAAAATAAATAGTTTTCTCTGTTGTAAAAAAACAATGTGCCACAATAAAAAAAAAAAGTAGTACATGTCGGAAGAAAGCAGAAAATAAATGATTTATGAAAAGTTCATGACTTCTATTTCGGAACGTTTAATTCAAATGTCATTGTCATTTTAAAATGTCACTTGAGGTTTAAAGACAGAAAACAACAAACAAATTTATTTTGTTGATATTTATTTCCCCAATAAAGTGACTATTTTTAGAACAAAATATATAATTTATCAACATGATATTTTTATAACTGTACGGACTTGAACTAATACTGCGTACCTTGAATAAGACTAAGATTTAAATCAACTTTGTTTCGGGCCTTGCGATGTTTAATCCTGATATCAATGATTACCAACTAACTTCCATTATAGCTGAGTGCTGTGGAGGAGTGGCCGTTGTTTATTCTGCTTTGTACAAACCAAATAATCAAAATGTGGCAATCAAGAGATATTTTGTGGATGAAAGTAAGGAGAAAGCAAATTTGATACAGGTAATTAGTAAGTGTACGAACAAATAACAAAGTAAATAAACAGTTATTGGAAAGTAAGGTTTACAATTCGGTCGCCTGAATTTGGGGGTGGGGGGTAGCGTGGGGGGAGGGGGAGGAGTTGTACAGTCACCCCCTACTTCCACTTTCTGCCGGACGTGCTTAGTTTTTTTTTTTATTAATTTTTAAAAATCTCATTTTGAGGTTATGTTTCGTAATTTTTATGACAATTTTAACCTGATTTATGGGTAGAGAGAGTTGGAGGATGGAAGCCCCACGCCACTTAACGTGGTGCAGTCGAGGGAGGTCGGTCGACGGAGCGGGCCCTTCGCGGGGCTCCTACTTCTAAGTGGTTTACAAAAAAATAACCACGAAGAGGATGACGGGGCTGTTTGTTCGCTTCGCTCGCTCACACGACCCCGTCATCCTCTTCTAACCTAACCTGTCCGAGTCGGGGTGCTCCCGGTCCCAGGCTCGCTTCGCTCGCTATTGCACTCGATATAACACCAAATTATTAACTTTCGTAACTACTTTAATTTATAAACATAATTTATGGCTGCCACCATTTGTAAGAAAAGATCTTTGCGATATTTAGCAGTATTCCGCCGCCACAAATATTTCACTATTCACCAAAATTCTGAAACTTCGGAAGCATCACCGTGAGGAAAAGCTGTCAACAAAATGGCCGGCATAGCGATTTAATTTTTCATATTTTTAAATCGATTCAAATCGAAATTAGATGAATCGATTCACAAAAAATCGAAATCTTAAAGATCAATTTCGCAAAAATCGTTTTTTTTTTTATTTGCGTTAAAAGTTTATATTTACGATATCAAAAGATACAATAAAGTACAGATAACATTGAATAATTAAATTAAAAACTGTCATTCTTTACGAGTTGGGGTACATTCAACCAATTGTAAATAATTTTGCAAATCTAAATAAAACAGAAAAAGATTCGATCTCGATTCTCTAGGGTAAAATATCGATTCACTAGATCGATTCAGTACTATATATCGATTTGACATTGACAGATGAAATTCAGAATGTGCGGGTGATCCTTGTGGTATACCTCATATTTCACCAAATCAATCTGAATATGACGAGTTAACGACCGCTGAGAATTCTAACTGTAATCCTAAAGCTAATAATATGTTATTGAATCATATGTATATTTCTGACTCGCCCGCAACGTCGGCAGAAGATCATAACACTGACCCGCTCCTATCTGTCTCAATGCGATCATACGGTAAAGCGAGTATTGAAGATATGCCACTTTCATCACAACCAGTACGAATGGAAGCCCGCACCACGGTTATGTCGACGGAAATGCAGAATAATCACACCCCTTTGTCTTATAAAGAGGCTACTGTGGTTTCATCGAATAACCCAGTGATTGAACAAGTTCGTAATATGGGGGTGGGCGATACTCATGCTTATTTATATAATGAAATGGAAAAAGACGACTGGATATTAGTGCGAAACAAGCGCGTAAAAAGTTAATTTATAGGTTTAAAAGGCAAAGCTGATATACACGGAGACTGCAAATTTAAAGCAGCAAATATAAAAATCCCGTTTTATATTTATAACGTTGATAACAGCTGCAAGATTGATGACATAATGAATTATATTAAATGTAAAACTATCACTGAAGTGCGACTAGAGAAAGTAAATATGAAATTCAAAAAAGACTATGGAGCTTACAAATTTATGATTCCAAAGAATAAGTTACCTGTGTTTATGGATGAAAACCTATGGCCCACTGGAGTATCTTTCCGGAGATATATTAGGTTTAATAAGCCGAATAATTTAAATGAAACTAAATCGAGTAACCTATCTTTATTAAAGAAAAATGATGACTAATGATGCTGGGGACAATACAACTATCAAGTTGATAAGTTGTAATTGTAAATCTTTTAAAAGATCTGCAGACTTTGTAAAGTCTTTGAGTGAAAGGACGGATATAATTGCGCTTCAGGAGACATGGCTTCTGCCCCATGAGATTTCTGACTTGGGTCAAGTTTGGTTTTGGTTTTGGTCAATAAGGATTTTTGTTTTTTTGGGAAGTCCGCGGTTGATACAAGTAAAGGATTATTGCGAGGACCACCTTATGGCGGTGTCGGCTTACTATGGAAAAACAACGTGTTTGACTCTGTAACTGTAGTTCCGTGTATGAGTGAGCGTATTATTGCTATTAAAGTATGCGTTTCGGATCGGCTGATGTTATTTTTTAATGTGTATATGCCTACGGACGAGCTAGACAATCTCGTAGAATTTGTTGAGTGTTTAAGTGAAATATCTGCAATAGTAGATAATGAGAATATTGAAACTATGTATGTGTTAGGAGACTTTAATGCGCACCCAGGTACATTGTTTGGTAAGGAAATGTTAAAATTTTGTCTAGAACAAAATTGGTTGGCAGCTGATATTATGAAGTTAGGATTTGACTCGCGTTCTTATACCTTTATGAGTGATATACATGGTAGCTGTAGCTGGCTTGACCACTGTTTAACAACTCAGGCTGCATGGAAATCTGTAGTTACAATTAAAATTCATAATGACGTTTATTGGTCAGACCATTTCGGTTCAGGAATTTATAATCAATAAAGTAAAATGGGGTGAGCATAATTTAAACCAAATTGACATATATAGCAACTATTGTAACGATAAATTAAGAGAAATCGATTTCCCGTATGAACTAAGTCAGTGTTGTGATAGTGTGTGTGATGTTTTAGCACATCGATCTGTAATAGATAAATTATATATGTCCATTGTTAATACTTTGTGTGAGGCCTCTAAGTACAGTTACGATAGTGATCGCGAGCGGGAGATAGTCAAAAGGCATGGTCGACCTATACTAGGGTGGAACTGCCACGTGCGCGATGCTCACCGGGATGCTCGACAAAAATTCCTAAATTGGATTTGGCATGGGAAACCGCATGGTGGGTATATTTATAATGATATGATGGAATCTAAAAGAGTATTTAAACGAAAACTTAAGTTTTGTCAAAATAATCAAGATCAAATCAAGATGAATAAACTAGCGTATCAACATAGGAATAAAGATTTTCGTGGGTTTTGGAAGCATACTAAGCAGTTGAGTCCTAGAGCAGGTACCCCGGTGAGCGTTGGGGGTGTAAATGAACCGGCGAAGATAGCCAATCTTTTTTAAGAGTCAGTTCCGGGTTCAGTCTTCTTTACAGTCACATGTTAAAGTCGATGCTGAGGTTCATCACCACACTGGTGCATCAACTCATGTGCCCGATCGCATCACCGCCAGGGACATCGCTGTTTTGATAAATGGCATGACTGGAGGAAAGTCACCTGGTCACGATTGCCTTAGCATCGAGCACTTTCAGTTCGCTGGTCCGCACTTACCTAGACTACTGGCGCTCTTTTTCACCCTATGTATGAGGCACTCGTATTTGCCGGAAGAGCTGATGAGAATGATCGTGGTTCCGATTTTGAAAAACAAAACTGGTGATATTTCAGATATGTGCAACTATCGGCCCATTTCATTAGCGACAACTGCGGCTAAGATACTTGACAGTATGCTTGAGAGACAGTTAAAAGTACATATTAAGTTAAACGATGCACAATTTGGTTTTAGATCAAATCTATCAACTGAGTGTGCAATACTGTCGCTGAAACATACTGTGGGGTATTACACTGTAAGGAATACGCCAGTGTACGCAGCCTTCCTGGATCTTTCAAAGGCTTTCGACCTTGTCAGGTATGACATTCTGTGGGATAAATTGCGAAAGGCTTGTCTACCCGTCTCGTACATTAGTATTTTTAGCTATTGGTACGATCATCAAATTAATCAGGTAAGGTGGTCTAGTGCACTGTCGGACGAGTACAGGTTGGAATGCGGTGTGAGACAAGGGGGATTAACCTCACCTACGCTTTTTAATTTATATATAAATGAACTGATTGATAGACTCGGGAGTGCACGTGTCGGCTGCTCTATTGATGGACTCTGCATGAACAACATCAGTTACGCAGACGACATGGTGCTTCTGAGCCCGTCAGTCTGTGCACTCAGACGGCTTTTGTTCATATGTGAGGTTTATGCAGAAGCCCACGGTCTAAAATATAATGTTGCGAAGAGTGAGCTCATGGTGTTTAAGGTGGGCACGAAGAAACCGAATTTTGTACCACCTGTAACTTTAGGGGGTGTTGCACTTAAACGAGTAACTGAATTTAAGTACCTAGGCCATGTTGTTACTGAAGATTTAAAAGATGATAAAGACATTGAAAGAGAAAGGAGAGCGCTGGCTGTCCGCTGCAATATGCTGGCCCGTCGGTTCTCACGCTGTACAGCCGAGGTAAAAGTTATTTTATTTAAGGCCTATTGCCAATCCCTCTATACGTGTGCCTTATGGGTCAGATATACGCGGCGGGCATACAACACCCTACGTACACAATATAATAACGCTTTTAGATTTTTGCAGGGGCTCCCACGTTACTGTAGTCTTGTAGTTTGTTGACGCCCACGTAGACAATTTTTCAACACTTATTCGCAAAAGAACTGCGTCTCTGACGCACAGGGTTCGTGGGAGCGCCAACAGCATTCTTAACGTAATTAGTGAGAAACCCGAGTGTGCTTTTTTGAGGCACTGGGTTCATGTCCATGTACCCATTACCTCGGACAGGCACCTCAGGTATATGAACTAATTTATTACCTAATAATAATATATATTTACTTATATATATTTAAGACATTTTCTTTGTATTTTAAAAAAAATATTGTATTATATCATTATGGTAAGTTTTGTTTGTGGTTTTGTTAATATATAATTCAATTGGATATGATGTATGTGTAACGGTGAAATAGATTTATGTTATTTTATTATTATTAAATTATTATTTTATTTTCGATATTATTATAAATACTTACGCATTTGATATAATTAATATTAGTAATGATTTATAATTTTAGTATTAGAATAAATGTTAATGTATGTTATTTTACCCTATGATCCTTGTTGATTGAAATAAATTAATAAATAAATAAAATAAATAAATATCTTTCTTACTCAATCAAATCTTTCTTTATTCCAGCAAGATATCCTCACAAGGAAAGAACTACAGCATCCCAACATTCTGTCATACTTGACATCTTTTGTCCATGGCAGAGAGTTGTATGTGGTTTCCCCATTAATGAATTTAGGGTCATGTCGTGATATTCTTGATCGCTATTTCCAAGAAGGTCTCCCAGAGCTTGCCTGTGCTATTATATTGAAAGATGTCCTACTGGCTTTACAGTATTTACACAAGCAACTGTTTGTTCACAGGTAACATTATCATCATTTTTCATCTTTACCAATTAATAATTAATCATGAATAAAAAAAAAATAATTTATCATAATCACTGTAACAGCCAATCAAAGTCTACTGCTGAACCTAGGCTTTCTGCTTAGATTGGCTAGGATATTTCCCATAGTTGCCTGCCTTAAGAAGTGGATTTAGAACCAGTTTTTTACAATTTTGAGTTGTTATTAGAAAAATGCTGCTACCCATCTCTTGTTTCTGTATATCAATATATATGTATTTGGATTCTTCATTGATGATACATGTAGAGTGTGATGTAGGCCGTGTGCTCATATTCTAACTTCTACAAATATGATCAACATAAAAAAGTGATTTAGCAACCAATAATAATGGTTTTATTTGTAAAAATTCAATACTAAATTGTTATTTATTTATTTGCTACATTCACATGCTTAGGTAAAAAAAAATTTGATCATGACAACTTGTAGTATCATAGTTTATAATGCCAAAAGTGGCTGGTCTAATATAAATACTTATTATAAATATAACTTATAAATATTATGTTACATATGAATATTATTGGTTGTCACTGAAGGATGACCAAGTGCCTTCAAGAATGTCTTGGTTAGAATAAGTTGCAAAATCTTTAGGTAAAAGCATTATACACTTATGTCAGTGCCGTGGTAGCTCAGATGGTTAACGCTCGCTGTAAATATAACAGAATGCGAGTAACCCGGGTTCGATCCCCGCCGGCACCAATGAAATTGTTAAATGCAATTTTAAGTGCTGATTTACCACGTGCTCGGCGGTGAAGGAAAACATCGTGAGGAAACCTGCATGTCTGAGGAATAAGAAAAAAATATTTCGAAGACATGTGAAGTTCGTCAACACGCATTGCGGACACTTTCTTGCGGCGGACACTTCCTTGCCCTAAAACCCTCTCAGAAATGAGGGGGAGGCCTGTGCCCAGCAGTGGGACGTATATAGGCTGTAACTTTACTTTACTTTTACTTACTTATGTCACACATGTAGACCAAGTTGCAATATCAAAACAAATTAATATGTGTTTCACTAATATTAGACCTGGCTTGAATTTGATTCTAGAACCTGTGAATCAGCCGATACTTAAGTATATTGACCACCAAGATCTACAATTAACTACTTTTTACCAATTGTTATTGATTTTTTTTATAGAATAAGTCCACCTGGTGGTAAGTAGTTGCTGTGTACCATAGACTTCTACATCAATCCTTGACTCAGAATCAAATTTTAGATGCATTGTTACCCGTGAAGACTAAGATAGAATGTCTTGTTTCCAGTAAAAGGGGTCTCCGGTTCTTTTCACTCACCATACCAAACGCAGCAGTGTTAAGCTGCTATTTTACGCTGGTATTCTGTGAGAGCGTGGTCCTTCCCTGGTCGAGTTGACAAATTCGTGATACAACTATAATATAGCAGCACCATGTCTCTACCATGTATAAAAATTTCAGGAGCGTCCGTGCTAGTCATGTACTTTTGGACACAAATGGTAGTGTAAAACTGTCAGGACTCCGTAGTGCCGCCTCTATGATGGTGCGTGGCAGGCGCCAGCGTCAACTTCACAATCTTCCTCCACCTGATCACGATAATGCTAACTTGATGTGGCTCAGCCCAGAGTTATTAGAACAAGTGAGTAAATTATATAAGTAAAAGAAGATTAAAACAACAAATGACCTTGTAATCTATGCCTTTACACCCCTTGGCAACTGCAACCAATAGACATTTACAGATAGCATCTTAAGTTGTGAACCTAGAGCTCTGCAGAATAACTACCAAGAGTTATTAGAACAAACTTAGAACAAATTGCCTGACAATCGTGGCATTTACGGGGAATCCCACCATAATGGGGGAGGCGGATGGCCAGCAGTAGAATATATGGACTGATGAAGAAGGAAAATAAACCTGTAACCAACAGTTTTGGAGCAATAAAAATTCCACCGAAACCTTGATAGTGCTTAATTTGTCAGTAGTTTATAGAGTAATAATATTTGCCCATGTTTTTCCCATACTAGAACTTGAAGGGCTATGACGAACGTTCAGACATTTATTCACTGGGCGTGCTGTGCTGCGAACTTGCCAATGGCGCGGTTCCCTTTGCGGAAGTACCCACTACCCTCATGTTTACGGAGAAAGTGAGGGGAAGCAGGCCTCAGCTACTCGATTGCTCGTCGTTTCCGGAGCCTCTTGACGATGGAGAGATGAAGAGTAAGTGTTGTTTAATAATGTCATTGCAGTTATCATTTAAGTAGTTTCATGTTCAAACTCATATATCTTTGAACATAGAAAATTAAAAACATATATTTAAACTAGCACAGATTTAAATTAAGGAAACAATAGAGTATACTAATTTTTATTGAATATATATTACAACAATGCTTACTCTAACTTAACAAAAGTCATTTGTGCTTTTACTACTGGTTCAGAAAAAACCTCTCCGGGAAAGAATCAGCAACTAATCCAGAGAGATAAGTTTGACAATTATTTTAAAAGACCCCCTAGTTCAATGCACATCAAAACCAATTTTATTAATATTTGCAATTTTAAGTATTCAGTGCTAAAAAAACATCGTAAGGAAACCTGTATGATTGAAAAAAATATTTTTCCAGAGTCCATATCAAGTTTGTCCATAACATAGCAACCATGGTAAATGTCTCTTCATTTACCATTATTGGCGACAACGTTTGACAGGCGGTTTGGTAACTGCGGTTTTTTTAATGTTTTGAGTGGTTATCAGGAAAATGCTTTTATTTTTATTTTATAGAACAAAGGTGACAAACGAGCACACAGTCCACCTGATGGTAAGTGAATGCTGTAGCCCATAGACATTTACATTTATCCTTGATTAAGAATCGAAATGCAGATGCATTGTCACCCCTGAGGACTAAGATGGAATGCTTCATATCCAGTAAAATAGGATCTCCGGATCTCCACACTCACCATACGAAACATAGCAGCATTAAGCTGCTATTTTACGATGGTATTCTGTGAGAGCGCGGCCCTTCTCCAGTCGAGCCAACCCATTCAGGATACAACCATAATATAGCTGCAGCGTGGCTCTACCACATGTAAAATGTGCTGTCCATCTCCTGTTTAATTTGACTCTTAATGTCCTCCAGACTGAATATCGGTCACGGTGGCCTTTCTAGCAGGAGAGGATTACAGTACAATTTACAAGTGTGTACGCAAACACTGTTTCATTTTCTGTTCCCTCCCTCTCAAGCAGGACTGCAATCTGACACGATCGGAGAAAGATCAGCCAGATTCGAATCTTTGGTCTCATTATTAAAAGACTTTTAAAACTACTAGACATACTACGCCACTACACAATGATAATTCTGTATAAACTAATTTAAAATGCTTGATCTTGATCTTCACATTCAATGATTAAAACCAACACTTTTTCTGCCACCTGGCGCCACTTTGAATGAGGTGAAATATTTGACAGATTTAATGTAAACGATTAATATTTCTTACGTATTTCTCTATTAAAAACGAATAAACTAATCTACAGATATTTCTAAAGTTAGAAAAATTAAAAAAAGAGTTATGTGCAATAAATTGCATAAATTGCAAAAAAGAGCATTTCGTGTATTAATAATAAGTCTTTACCTATCGAATTGTCAATCTGCAGTACTGGCCATTTCAAATCAAAATCATTTTAATTTGATTAAGAATTAAAATTTCAATTTAATTTAATTTTAAAACTCACGTCTCCAACCAGCTTTGGTCAATCGCTCGTCCCCGCTACTCCTGCACGACAACGCGCGACCTCATACTGCACAACAGATGGTCTCCAAGTTACAAGAGCTGGGGTTGGAAGCTCTCCGTCATACGCCGTACTCACCAAACCTTGCGCCTACAGACTTCTACTTTATCCAGAATTTGGATACCAAAATATTCAATACCCGAGGGGCAGTACAAAATGCCTTTGAAGAATTTGTTGCCTCTCATCTAGCTGATTTCTTCAAAAAGCATATCAACAAACTGCCAATGCGTTAGCAAAGATTCATCGATTGCATGGGTGATTAATTTGTATAATAGAAATAAAAAATCTGGAGAAAAAAATTACATTAACTTATTCCATAAAAACAGCAATTTCATAGGTAAAGACCTATATTACTCTAGAAACTGATAAACATTTGTTTAAAACTAGTTTCTCAATTAAATGACATTATGTAACGAAATACTTCACCAAGTCCGATATTTATGATACTTTCAGGTATGTATAACACGGACAGTGGAGTGGGTGACAGTGCCGACGGGGTTTCTCGACTGCGGCAAGTGTATGCAAACAGAAAGCTGTCCGACACCTTCCATCACATCAGTGAGATGGCACTGCAGAGGTTAGTGTGGTCATATACACACATACAAAATGTCACGATTGAATCCCCCCGGGGGCGTGGAGAGTCCAAAGAGAAGTGAGCTACTCTGAACACGTTTAACCATAAAATATCGGAATAGATAAGAAATTGTGTAATAAGTGATAAATGGCTAAGTCCATTACCTATACAATCAAGCACACACCCAATATCCCATAAGTCATCTTTTACGACATGCTGGGCAAGTAGCAAAGTTGGCGCATTCTTTTTGTGTTATAATTTATAAGTCCCTAGTAGTAGCTTTTAAGAGACCTATCACTTCCAGACCAACATCGCATAATTTTTCAGGATACATTAGAGAGAATCTCATCATCCCATTTCGTTCCGACGTCACCCCAATTCCGTCTGGAGGACATTATCGATAGAAATAAATAAAATTGAAGTATCTATTTGTAATGTCAAAAGAACAGCTTTTACTAAATACGTATTATGAAAGTATATACTGAACTTATAACAAAAACAACAGTTTTAAAAAAAATCTGTCTGTCTTTTTGTTCCGGCTAATCTCCGAAATGGCTGGGCCAATTTTGACGGGATTTTCACTGACAGATAGCTGATGTTGTATGGAGTAACTTATTTTACTTTTATTTTAGAAAAAGAATTAGGGTTCCTCGCCATAGTTAAAACCCATGAAATCCAATCGTAATAAATACCACGCGGACGAAGTCGCGGGGCACAGCTAGTTATTCAAATATTTTAGTGTTACAACTTGAGTAAATTGGTACCTATAAAGTACACAAGTCAGTACAGCAAGAAATGTTAATAATCCGAGTACCAATGTGTTTTTAAATAGGGAAGAACTGAGTCCTGTTGAATCCTCTGTTTTTCTTGGCATCACTCTCGACGCTAAGCTTCAGCGGGGTGTCCGTATATCTTAACTGGCAAGCAGACTAAGCTCTGCAGCTTGTGCTGTAAAAAAGATTAGAGATATCACTAGTGTCGAGACAGCTAGATTAGTTTATTTCAGTTATTTCCATAGCATAATGTCATATGGAATTTTGCTATGGGGGAATGCGGCTGATTTAGAAACTATTTTTGTTTTGCAGAAGAGGGCCATAAGAGCTATTTACAACTTTAAACCGAGAGTCTCTTAAAGAAAAATTTAAAGAAATAAATATATTAACTTTGGCCTCAGTATATCTATGATAATTTGATGTATGTTCACAAAGACAAAGGTAGATTTAGTAAAAAAAAGTGACATACACTCTGTAAACACTAGGAACAAACAAAAGCTGGTGCTACCAGTTTCTCGACTCTACAGAGTCAGTAATTCATTCTTGGGGTAATGTATACGCTATTACAACAAAGTCCCAGAAAATATACAAGATCTCTCTATTACCCAGTTTAAATATTTAATTAATCAAAAACTGTATAAAAAAAGGTTATTGTGATATAAATGACTACATGGTTGATAATAACCCCTGGGAATTAGGTGGTCGTTTCCAAGCTGTTTCTAAAATAAATTTTGTAAATATTTTGTGACCATTGACATTGTAATTTTTTTTTAAAAAAAGTCCCGCTGGGTGTCTTGCTGGTTCTACCAGGACAGAGGTTTTTTTCGAACCAGTGATAAAGTAAAAAAATGACTTTCAATAAGAATTACTTGTAATCTATATTGAATAAAAATTATTCTATTCTATTCTATTCTAGTAGTCGAGTCAAGTTTAGCTGACTCAGCACATACCTAATAGAATAAAGTCTAACCATTAAAAATTACGTCCCACTCTTGACCACAATTTAATTTTAAGTGGATTATGAACAGTACACCTTTCCTCGTGATGTTTTCCTTCACTGACGAGCATGTGCCAACAGCGACTGAACTCTATTTACTCGCGTACTGGGAATTTAAGGCATCATCTTAATTCCTTGCAATTTTTTTTATAGAATAAGGATGACTAAAGAGTACACAGAATGCCTTGATTCCATAAAACGGGTCTCCGGTTCTCTACATTTACCATACGAAACACAGCAGTATTAAGATGCTATTTAACGCTTGTATTCTGTGATCTGTGTCCTTCCCCGGTCGAGCTACAATCGTAATGTAGTTGCACCGTGGCTCTACCATGTTAATGTTGTCTTATGTCTTTAGAGAATAAAAATAATAATGAATTATGTATTTAGAGATCCAGAGCGACGGCCGTCTGCAACTCAGCTTCTGAATCATGCTTTCTTCAAGCAAATAAGAAAAACAGACTTCTTGCCGAGCCTCATCGGCCGCGTGAAGCCCATCAAAGCAGACCCTAGTAAGTAGTCTTTTTTAATATGAGAGGGGGCAAACGAGCATGCGGCTCACCTGATGGTAAGTGACTACCGTCGCTCATGAAACTGCAACACCAGGGGAATTGCAGATGAGTGTAATTGTGATGTCGGCCTTTCAAAAAAGAGCAGGCTCTTTTCTTGTAAGTTCGTAAGTCGATATTTCAGATATTTCTTTTATCCGATCTATTCAGCCCACCACTAGTTCTCTGCCGAACACAGGTTTCCCAGATGAATTCCGACAAAATACGGTTCTGAGCCATCTGCAGCCATTGACTACCTGCGTGTTTTATCAGGTCAACACTCCATCTAGTGGGGGATCGCCTACACTGCGCTTGGCAATATGAGGTTGCCATTTGAGAAACTTTTTCAAATCCGTACGTTTGTCCTCTATCCTATTTCGTCCTGTTGGTGTCTTAAGATGTGTTTTCTTCTTCTTCTTTCTTTTGTGGCGGTTTGATAAAATTCGCCAATTACGTATTGAGTGGAAAATGGAAGCTTATGAGTTTAATTAAAATAAGAGTCTGTGATAATACAAGGATTCAGTTTTCCTCCGAGAATTTTGACAAATCTATTTGTTGAATTATCTAGAACAAATATGACAAACACAGGTGTTAGACTCTTACCCGTATGTTAAAAGTGACAAGGATTTAAAGTTTCATATTATTAGTATTAATAAAATCACATAAAATATACACAAAAGGAGTACTAGTATATGTTAAAAGAAAATTAAAATCTATAGGTTGAGGAATATAAGGAGGAAGGTAATCATAAACGGAGGAGGATAATTTGGGACAGTTGAAAAAAATATGGTTTGTGGAACCTTCATCTAAGCCACATTCACACAATGAGCTATCCCTTACTCTGATTTTTGCCAGATGTGCATGTGTACAAGCGTGTCCAATTCGTAATCTACAAATGATTGAAGTTGCATGTTTATTTGCTTTGTTAAATTAGTAGAACTTAGAACCAGGGCTTGGGAGGAATAACCTCTTGGATGGCAGCAAAGTGCTTACCTTTAACATTTTTGGAAACTTCCCATAATTTATTCAATTTTCATTCAGTTTCCTTTTAGCTAGCAAAATTAGGTCATGTGAGTAAATTAAATTTTGTAGAATGCCATTAGCAATTGCATTTTTAGCGAGTACATCAGCTGTTTCGTTACCATGGATACCACTATGGCCTGGAATCCAGGCCACTGAAACATGGATTCCTTTAAGATGGCATCTGAATAGGGTATTTTTTATTTTAAGAATTAGTGGAAATTTATGTTTGTTATGGAATTGATTGTACAAAATAGCTAACAAACAACTTTTGGAATCTGTAAAAATAACTGTTTTATTAAGATTATGTGACTCTACATATAACAAAGCGTCACTGATTGCAGTTGCTTCACCGGTAAAAGTGGAGGATAGTGAGGGGCATTTAAAGTTAAGAATGATTTTGAACTTAGGAATCCAAACAGCAGCTCCAGTATGGTCTTCATCAGACTGTTTTGAAGCGTCTGTATACATGACAAGCCAATCTTTAAAGGTGTTTTCTATAATTTCTTTTAATTTCAAATTTACCATTGGAGAATCCTTTTCTATACCTAGATCTAGATGAATGTCGGGTTGGTAAACAATAGCCTCGTAAGGGACATCAAAGAGTGGATTTATTTTACATTGAAAGATTGGGTAAGGAAGCTGAAGAAAAATTACAAAACTTCTAAACAAGCAGGGAGAGTCCTTATAGGTCCAGTATCGGTCAGGTGAGATATACTCTGAAAGAAGATGCAATTTAGGAATTAGGGGATGATCTGAAAGCTGGCAGATCTTAAATAAGAATCTGTCTGAAAGGTATTGCCTTCTTAAGCTTAAAGGAGGATCTACGCACTCAACCTGAAGAACATTTATTGGTGAGGATTTCATTGCCCTTGTAATAATGCGAAGGCATTTCGATTGAATTTTGTCCATTACTTTCAGGGATGATTTATTGCAAGGCTCCAACAGAAAACATCCATAGTCAAGGTGGCTTCGTATTAAAGCATTGTATAGTAATTTCTGAGAAAAAGGATGAGACCCCCACCAAACACCAGACAAAGACCGAAGAATATTTATGTTTTTTTCGCATTTTTGTGTTATATATTCAATGTATGAACCGAAGGCCAATTTCGAATCAAGGATAACTCCCAAAAATTTAACATTGCCTCTAACTGGAATAGGTTGCTTATCATATACAACAGATATATCGGGAACTTGCCTTTGGCGGGAAAAGATCACCACATTACTCTTGGCCACAGATAAAGAGAGACCATGATTAGTTAACCATTCGATATCCTGGAATTTAACGGAACAGCCACTGTGAAGTTGTTTAAGGAGATGTATAGAGCTAAATCGTCTGCATATTGAAGAACATTACAAAAAGAATTAACTGAAAGTTCTAAATCGTGAGTATATATAGAATAAAGGAGAGGACTAAGAACTGAGCCTTGTGGAAGTCCTTTCCATATAGTTTTTGGGGGGAAGCAGGAAATTTTTAACATTTATAGATATTGATCTAGAAGAGAGAAAGTTAGAGACGTAATTGACTATCCTCACTGAAATGCTCAGATTAAGCATTTTCTGCCTGAGCACAGGAAGAAGCACATTATCATATGCAGAAGAAATATCCGAGAAAACTCCTATGAGAAATTCATGTCTTGAAAAAGCAATATGAATATCTGTGACCAAAGTACTAAGGCTATCCATGGTACTTTAACCTTTTCGGAAACCGAGTTGGCTTTTTGGTAAGAGATTATTCCTTTCCAAAAACCACTCCAAGCGATTTTTTATTAAATGTTCCAAGATTTTTGCCAAAGTACAAGAAAGGGCAATAGGTCGGTAACTGGAAGGGTCATTGCTAGACTTACCTGGTTTGAGAATGGGCAAAACAATTTGGGTTTTCCATTCAGCAGGAGGATCACCAGTAATATAAATAAAATTTAAAATGGATAGTAAGACAGTTTTAGTGTTCTCACTACTATTAATTATAAACGAATAAGGAATCCCATCAATACCTGGTGAGGAGTCTTTAAGGCCATTGAGTACAGTAAACAATTCCTGAGAAGAAAAGGGGGGAATCAAATTTATCATTTGTTTTTAAAAAAACAGAATTAAAAACTAGGCATTCATCATAAGATGGGACTGTTTGTGGTGCAAGTTTATTAGAGAATTCATCTATCCACGGGGAAGGATCATTAGAAATTATATTTTCACCAGAAACTGCACAGCGATATTTTTTAACATTTCTCCAGACCTAAGATGGGGGAGTCCTAGGTGACAGTGACTCACAGAATTTAAACCAACCAGTTCGTTTTTTGTCTGAGAGAAATTTTAAGGTTTCTGCAGCAATTTTTTTATAGGAGATATAATTCTCTGCAGTCATAGAACGGGAGTATATTAATTCAGCCTCTTTTCTTCTCCTACAAGCTACTGAACAATCTTGGTACCACCAAGGAGGGGAAGGATAATTATTTTTGAAAAGTTTTTTTAAGGGGATTGACTTATTAGCAGCAGAAATAATTGCATTTCTGAACTCTATATATACAGGAGCAATATTATCATTGTTAATTGGGGGAAGAGTTGAAACCTCTTGTTCCAAAACTGTAGAATATAATTGCCCATTAGCTTTGGATAGATTATACTTTAGTCTTGGGCAAAATGTATAATTTATTCTAGGTGAAGTAGGAGTAGTGATGAATATAGGAAAATGGTCACTGCCATAGCTAGAAGGTAATATATGCCACAAAAGAAGGGAAGCAATATCTGGGGAACAGAGAGTTGGGTCAATGGCACTTCTAACATTTTGTAATGGGGATACTCGACGGGTAGGAGACCCGTCATTTAGAATACAGATATTAAAATTATCAATAAGATCTAAAAATAAGGGAGCCAGTGAATCACACAGATGGGAGCCCCAAACAGCATGATGCATATTAAAATCTCCCAAAATAACCGTAGGAGGTGACAGAGAAGAAATAAGTGTTGCAAGTTCTGTTAAAACATTTACATCAGGATTAGGAATGTAAACAGAGAGAATAGAGACATCAAGGGCCTTAATAGCAACAGCATTTACTGCTGGACTATGAGAAGGGAGAGGAATTTGTGAAAATGTAACTGTTCTTGAAATTAAAATAGAGGTGCCAGCACGACCATCACTCCTATCATCCCGGAGGCACGCGTAGCCTGAAACCCTAAAATGAGACTCAGGCCTAAGCCATGTCTCCTAGATGGCAAGAATGAAGGGATGAAGTTTATTAATGAGGTAATTGAGTTCATTTTTTTTATTTCTAATGCTCCGACAATTCCATTGAAGAATTGGTGGGGCTGCGAATGTTACGGGCTAAGGAGGAAAGCTGAGTAAGTTTTTGGTGTAAGCTGAGAGGAAGTTCCGTGTCACTAAAACGAGAGATCATGTTAATTAGCATTGATATCATAAGTTCGCAGAAATTATAATTACTAGAGGAGTGTTGTCATTTCCCAGTAGAGCACACCCATTAGGAAGGGAAGAATTAGAATTCTCAACAATTGCCTGATGGGCTGCCATATCATATCCAGAATTTAATGATTGGCTGCAGGTACGTTGAGGGATAAAAATTGTTTTTTTATATGATGCAGTTTGTGAGAACTGAGCCGAAGGGGTTGAAAGACTGTCAGTTATGGTATAAGGGGTCTGTTGAGAACAATTACGAGGCTGGATTCTTGTTGTATCAGCAAAGGATCTTTTTGTCTGAGGGAATCTAGCTGAAGCTTCTAAATATGAAATATTTTCTTGTGACATAACAAGTTTAATAGATTTTTGCCTTAGATGTTCAGGACACGTAGGGTCTTTTGCGGTGTGGGGACCAGAGCAGAATAGGCAAGTAGGAGTTTGTCGAGTACAAGTAAACCTTCATGATTCTGTGCACATACAAAGCAGCGAGGGGATGATCGGCACTGGGAAGTAACATGGCCAAATCTACAACATTTATGACACTGAATTAGTGGCAAAACATATTTTTCCACTGGCATTGAGGTGCAAAAACAGTAAATATGGGGAGGAAGTTTTTGTCCAGAAAAAGTTAGAACACCAGTTGGAACCCAAAACGCTTTCTTCTCACTGATCGTCTATTAAGTCGAAGTGCTTTAATTATAGAGCCGTAGTCTGAGGGAATTTCTGTAGCTGCTATTAATTCTTCCAGTGTCCACTCTATGGGAACTTGTCTAACTAGCCCCATACGAGTGATACTATATGAGGGGATGGTTGCTTCATATTTAGAAATTTGGAGAGCTGGGTGATCGATAAAGGTGTTTGCATCTGCAGCTGTTTTAAACTCCACTGATATTCTATTTCGTCCAACTTTTTTGACTCCATCATGGACTATATTTTTAATATTGTTATTACAGAAAGTGACCGAATTTAATTGGTTTAACAGTTACTCCAGACAGCTGATCATTTGAGATTTTACTTACGTGAACTAGAAAAGGAGCGGCATCATCTTGAGAGTACTTAACTTTTTTATTAATAAAATCAGGATGGGTATATGAGGATTGTATTGAAGGAAACTGTTGATTTGGATCAGTAATAACTATTTTTTGTGGATGGGCAGACTCGTTACTTACTTGGACACGTTTACGGTTAATTAGTTCTACATTATCAATGTTAATGGGTAAGGAAAAGAATCATTGCGAACCCTTCCGGGATCGGGAGGTTCGTCCTCCATTTTATTACAACAACAAAAAAATTACATAAAAACGGCACAACTACAAACACTATTTTTACAGATGTTAAAACCTCCACCAAGACAGAAAAATTTACTACAGTAAATCAACAACACTTAATAAGACAATAAATTTTAAGCAAAAAAGGCACGACACTTGTATCTCTCACTTCCTCCGAATCCCAACCTCTCAAGATGTGTTTTAGAAAGAAATTCATTCTTAGGGCGATGTATACGCTTTTACAACAAAATTACAGAAAATATATAAAATTTGACCTGCACAAAGTTCTAAAATGTTATTAAACTAAGTTTGTATAAAAAGGGTTATTATAATATTTAGGAATTTATGGATGATAATAACCCCTGGGAAGGGTGATCGCTACCAAGCTATTTCTAATTTGTCTTGTGTTGTTAATTGTAACGTACATGATTGTAAGCTATTATTTTTAAAAAAATTATCCCGCCGGGCTTCTTGACAGAGGATTTTTCCGAACCAGTGGTAAATTAAAAAAAAGTGATTTTCAATAAGTGTTATTTATAATTCTATCTTTCTATATTGAATACAACAGTTTCTGTTTATGTTTTTTTTTTATAACAAAACGTTATTCTCCGCACTAAGATTTTCTCATGTATGGTATGGTATGGCACAAGGACAAACATCCAGAACTGGAACAATTATTTGTAGGCCATACAAATACCTGTTCCGTGCGGGATTCGAACCCGCGGCCCTTAGCGCTGCAACTCACAGCTGCGCCACGGAGCCGTCGCTGACAGAGGGATGCTATACCAGAAGATTTTCCCTTGTCGAGCGTGGTATAAAGGCATATTTATGATAGTTGCAAGTCATCTCTATGCTTCAATTACTGTTCTAATAAAAAGATAAACAAAATTGTTGCCATTGGCAAAAAATATTTGAACTACAATTGTCAATGTTTTTTAACCGACTATAAGCCGCAACACCTCAGGGGAACTATATTATAGCTGCAGCGTCAATAGGTCGGCTCGACCAGAGTATAGAATGACAGCGTAAAATAGCAGCTGAATGCTGCTGTGTTTCGTATGGTGAGTGTAAAGAACCGAAGACCCTTTATACTAAAAACGAGGCATTCCACCTTAGTCCTTAGTGGTGACAACGTATCTACATTTTGATTCTTAATCGAGGATAGATGTAGGTTTTTATGGGCTACGGGAGTATGATGCTAGTAAAAAAAAATAGTAATAAAATAAAATTAGATGCAATTTTTTGAAAAAATTACCCAAGAAGCCCACAGCTGCGGGCCATTTGCTTTCGTATAAGTATTGCTATGGAACTATGACAAATATTCCGCCTAAGGGAAGAGAGCTACGCTGCAGTTATATTATGGTTGTAGCACGAATGGGTCGGCTCGACCGGAGAAGGACCACGCTCTCACAGAATACCAGCGTAAAATAGCAGCTTAATACTGCTGTTTCGTATGGTGAGTGTAGGGATCCGGAGACCCTGTTTTACTGGAAACGAAGCATTCCATGTTAGTCCTCAGGGGTGACAATGCATCTACGTTTTGGTTCGTAATCGGGGATAAATGTCTACATTTTACTATGTAGTGTATGTATTTTACTACGTATGTACTGTCTACTTTTATCTACGGGCCACAGCATCCAACAACTATCAGTTGGACTGTGTGCTTGTTTGTCACCTTTATTCTATAAAAAAATCTGTGGGGAGATGATCTTCAACAGTGATCTATGTTAGCTTGTATAAATTAATATTTTTATTTTCAGGTGACATGTCAGCTTTATTATTGCAAGAGAAATTATCAGAGATGGAGATAGAGAAGCAAACAGAGTGGGACTTTTAGAACAATCTATTTAAAATGTAGTGTGAATAGTAGTTTAATGAAAGTAAGTCATAGGACAAATGTGTAAGGCTTACTTTCCTTTGACAATACATAACTCTATGAAACTGAAGTCAACAAGAAAACTTTAACCTGCAGCCGAAATGATCAACTGATGCAATATTTTTCTACAGAAATCTTTAAAATTCCTACTAATTACTATGTTATATATTTAAATTTATTTAATTTACATACATAGCTATAACAAAATGACAATATAATAATGATACTGATATGAACGGCTGTCATTGTATATACAGAATCGTTTATAATCTGTCTTTAGTTCAATTTTATTTAAAACTAAATAAAAACTCAAAATTTTAAATGTATGAAAAACTATTTTTTACAATTTTTTTATTGCAATTTATAGTTTCAACAATTTTTTTTGATAATTGATAGAATCAGGCGTTACTTAGCGGAAATCCATTACTATAAAGATATTAATAATAAGAGATCCCTGCTGAGGGAGGGCGGAAGGTGCTCTTCAAACTAGAGAAGACACATCATTTTATTTAATTTAGCGGATGGTTGCAAAATAACTATTAATATCTTTATTAATTTTTTTTATGACCTAGTACATAAATAAACTTAAAAACATAATATCCTACACATTAGCTGGCTTTATCCCACATTTGCACCAGAATTTATGATTCTGTAAGCTAATTCTAATCTCTATGGCATATGGTCGTATCGTTATAGTTACAGTTAATGAAATGTTCGCAGGTGAACATAGACTTGGGCCATAGATTGGATAATAGCACTAGTAAAGCGCTGCACTGCACGGTGAATTACTATAATTAACTATAAAATTACATTAGCAACCCCCATTTCATACGTAATAATATTCCTTGGGATAAATTGATTGCAATACTTTAAAACCTAGCGGAATACAAAAGAGGTCCCCGAGTTTCAAATTCAGTAAGTAGTGTAGGCCAGCTCCGTCTAGATGCAGTGACGGTCTGTCTTTTAGCACAAATTTTTGTCACTAACGTTTTCGTATTTGCGCCGGCCCATTGCCACTTCAGCTTACTTATCCGTTGGGCTATGTCGGTCACTCTGGTTTTACTGCGGATATCCTCATTTCTGAGTCTATCACGCAGAGAAACCCCGAGCATAGCCCTCTCCATAGCTCGCTGAGCGACCTTAAGCGTCCTCATACGGCCAGCAGTGAAGGACCACGTCTCAGATCCATAAGTCATCACTGGCAACACGCACTGGTTGTACAATCTAGTTTTTAGAGATTGAGGTATACCTGACGAGAAGATGTATCGTAATTTCCCGAACGCAGCCCAGCCGTTCATCTTAAGACCTATCCGTTGGGAAACACTACTGAGGTCATTGAGCATAGTGCTTAGGTCCTCCAGCGATTCTGCAATAAGGACTATATCGTCGGCAAATCGAAGGTGAGTGATATACTCGCCATTTATGTTAATACCGTATGCTTTCCAGTCCAGTAGCTTGAAAACGTCTTCCAATGCAGCGGTGAAGAGTTTCGGGGATATAACGTCACCCTGTCTTACACCTCTCTGCAGTTGGATAGGTTTCGAGCTCTGGTTCTGTACTCGGATAGCCATCGTAGCCCTGCTGTACAAACACTTCAGCACTTCGATATACCGACAGTCAACTTGGCACCGCTGAAGGGACTGTAGCACCGCCCAAATTTCGACGGAATCAAAGGCTTTCTCATAGTCCACATACGCAGTGGCAGATTGTACTCTTCGGTCTTCTATACAATCTGCCGCAGGGTATGTATGTGGTCTATGGTACTGAAGCCTTTTCGGAAACCGGCTTGTTCGGGAGGCTGGAAGTCGTCTTGTCTGCGTGCGAGACAATTCGTAATGACTCTCGAAAACAGCACGTAGACGCGGCTCAGAAGGGAAAGAACAAGACCACCGCACTTCTGCTCCACGCCTCTGGAGTAGTGCCACCATGGACGACGGAATTGAAGAGCTTCTGAAGGACTTCAAGTACCGGTGTTCCACCCGCTTTCAGAAGGTCCGCTGTAATTCCAAAATCGATACGACCCCAAAATTTATCTTTAGTTGGGTCATATACAAGTTGAGATTTTATGTGTATAGAATTAAAAATCAACGCTACGTCCACTAAGTTAGTATTTCCGGAAACTTTTTTTTTTCAATAAATTAAAAACTTCTGCCATGAAACCTACATTACAGTCGTGGGTCGATAAAATGTGACCAGGATAAGGAAGCGCAATATGGTTTCTTAAAAAGTTATAAGCTTTGTAGGATTAACAATATAATGGCAACGCGAACGATTTAACATCGCCATTATATCTTACACGTCGGTTTGACAAATTTTTTGTCTAATTGTGTGTGAATATTTTCAAAATTCAGGTGGATCATATTTCGTACCTCATCATAATTATCACACTTGTTTAATAATAGCAATGATTTCAGACTATTGACTGTTTTAATTTCCCGGCGTAGTATCTTTTTTCTTGACGTGTTGAATGTTAGTGGTGTCACTTTGTTGCAATTTTATCTTCTTAGATGGTGGCTCTGATGATGTTTTAGGCGTTGCAGGCATTTCTTGAGAGATTGTTATAGAACTCTATACATGCATTTTCTTATTTTCAGTTACTATTTGAAAGAGTAATGGTGTACGAAATTAATTATTAGTTTATTTATTATCTTCATGTATATAGGGTGTAATTAAATTATGTACACAAACGGCAGCAAGAGAGTACTTCTGCCGTGTAATTATATTATGTACGCACAACAACAACAAGTGAAAATTTGACTGAAACAACATGTATCACTAAGAAACATATACTGAAAAACTATTTTTTTCGGAATCATAATTTATTCGTATTGTTACTTATGCAATGAGGGAACTATGAGGGTCACGTTCTAAAAAAGTCTCATAGACGGCATTGTAAATGCTTGTAAGTTCATTTGCAGCGCCAACAAAGTTCAAACCATTGTCACTCCCCATTTCAGCGCAGTGACCCCTACGTGACACGAATCGTCGAAATGCTGCAATGAATCCAGATGTGGTAAGGTCACTTACAGCTTCTAAGTGTATAGCCTTTGTTCTCATACATACGAACAATGAGATGTATCCTTTGTAAGATTTTTCCCCTACCCTTTGACACTCTCATCTGTATAGGTCCGGCAAAATCTACACCACAACACTCAAAAGCTCTTTCAGGGGTTACTCTTACACTCGGAAGTTCACCCATAATTGATGCGTTGTGGCATTGTATCTAGTGCATGTAACGTATTTACTGAGGTATTTTTTCACTGACTGTTTTAAGCCCATTATCCAATATTCGCTTTTTAGATAGTTGATTTTTAGAGAAGTTCCTGCGTGCATCACTCTTTCATGTGCATCTCTAATCAACAAATATCCCAGGTGAGAATTTTTCGGAATAATTATTGGGTGTTTATAATCTTGTGACATATTAGCTGATTGTAATCTGCCACCAACTCGTAACAAACCCTTGTCATCTATGTATGGTGTGAGTGTGATTAATTTACTACTTTTTTTTACTTTTCCTTTTGTTTTCATGTCTCCTATCTCTTCAGCAAATTCGATTTCTTGAGTAGTTTTAATACATGCGTCGAGAGTTGTCTTCATTTCTTCCGCGGTAAAATAAATAGGCATTTTATTTCAATTTTCTTTATTTTTCTTTAAGTTTAGGAATCGTGGACAATAGGTAAGTACTCGTATCATTTTCTAGAAATTTGAGAATCTATTTAGTATTAATTCTTCTGTATTGTTGTAAAATACTATTGTGTGTTGTTTTCTTTCATCTAATGTTGCTTCAGTTACCTGTATTTTGTTAGTATGTATGTTCGGGTTTCTCATCCAATGCGGTCCACTCCACCACAGTTCAGCGGCTTGCATTTCTGAGGGTTCTATTCCACGAGAAGCAATATCCGCTGGGTTCTCTGTTGAAGCTACATGATTCCATCGATCATTATCCAGTCTGGTTTGTATTTCTGTTATCCGGTTAGCTACAAATGTTTGCCATCTTATAGGTTGTGATTGGATCCAAGCTAAAACAATTGTTGAATCGGTGTAGGCGTATATTTGATTGCTAGGTATTTTCAATTTCTTTGATGTTTCAGCCAGTAATTTTGCCAATAAAACGGCGGCACATAGTTCTAGCCGTGCTATGGAGATTTGTTTTATTGGAGCAACTTTTTTTTTATTTTCCAGAATAGTGACTAACTAGAAAATATGACATAGACTATAAAGTAAAAATAGTAAAAAGGAAATAGACTATAAAGTAAAAATAGTGACATAGACTATAAAGTAAAAATAGTGACATAGACTATAAAAGTAAAGTCTCCTTGTATCACTCTTACGTAGAGTACTGCAGCTTATGCTGCTGTTGATGCATCTGCGAAGCCAAGCAGTTCAATCTGGTTATTTTCAGGGTGAGTATGTATCCGTCTATTTATTTCCAAATTACTAAAGATAAATGCCCTAATTGATCTCAATTGGAATCCAAATTGGAACAGTAACTAACTTAAAAACTATCCTAAAAATTTAATCAGCTATTGCCATGTACAATTATTTTAGAAAAAAAAATAGTAGTAACCCAGGTAAAATTAAAATGCTAATGTTAGGAGTGGCGACAGTAGTCAAATGAAGGATTCGATACCATGATTTTTTAGAGTTTGCTGTCCGCACCTCGGTAACTTTAGGTAAGATATCGATCGACCACTCACATTACATTTTTTATTCATTACAAATATCACATTTCGACTTATTTCATTTTATATAACGGCAAATAAGTCTATTTACTAAAAATTTAAAAAAATTAATACATAGGTGTTAATATTCCTTGTACGCCATTTTTCCTTCATAATTTCGGCGGCCTTTTTTCTTCTATTTTTAAATGCTCTTTTTAATAAATTCAAGTAGTTACCCTTACTTCAGATCCCCTTACGGTGTTTGAATGCTATGGGCCATCGATACGTAAATCTCTCACTCTGAGGCCTAAGAAAGAATGCCTCATTAACTATTAATGGTCTACCGTTCATTACACATACCATACGAAACACAGCGGCGTTAAGCTGCTATTTGACTTTGGTAATTTTTTTAGTATTCTGTAAAGCTAGCACCTCACTCTCGTCGAGGTAAGACGAGGCGAGTTTTGACAATTTTAAGCGAGGCGAGACAACACCCGGTGTCGCAAGAAAGCACCCATCTTCACTCTCGCCTTTGTTCAGTTCTCTCTGTGTCGCCAGCATAATGGACGTGCTCAAAGTGACAAATGCCGCGACTTTATGCGTTTATTGTATATGAATTTTGTTAACTTATGCCACAATTATAAAATAACAAAGTCTGGTGGCATAGTGATTGAATAAACGCGAGAATGTGGACGCCGCGCCTCGCCCCATAACTCGCGCCCTTTGACTCGTGCCATAAAAACCAACTCCAACCGGAAGTGAGATAAGACGAGGCGAGGCGCGGCGATGTGACGCGAGGGCCCTGACTAAACTCTCGTGCTCGCGCTCCCTCGTCTAACCTCGACGAGAGTGAAGTGCTAGCATAAGAACGCGGTCCTTCCTCGGTCAAGCCGATGCAGCCAAATAAGAACATATTATAATATGTTCGTTAGCACTTCATGAACAAATTTTAGGATATATTGGTAGAATATACCATAAATTCACGTAAACAATTATTAATTATCATAAATTATTGTAACTTAGTATTCATTGTCGTTTTAGTAAAAAACGTTGCTAGAGTTAATATAATAAAAATATATGTTGGTACCATTTGTTTTTTATTAGTCTATTTTTGTTATATTTTACTTCCTTTTCAATCTAATGATAAATGTGCGCATTTATACACTGATCTTAATGAAATTAAAGTGTCTGTCTTAATATCATAATGACTGACTTATATTATGCCGCGGCCCCACACTTCGCGATAACGCGAATATTCGCGATTTTTCAATATAGCTACATGTTCGTGAATACTTCGCCACTTCGTGCAAAGGCACAAGCACATCGCTTCGCTGTCGGTAAAATCTCAAAGATCAAAGCATTCTACCGCGATAGACTTGGCTTGTGCTGCCACACTTCAGTCTGCCCACAAGCCCACAACCATCGTGCGTAGCGGACGTGTTAAAGTAAATTGGGGTTTACGGCGTATTTTCGACAATGACAATTTTTGTAGTAATGAGAAGAGATGAATAATGTTATATATTTTGAATAAACAATGCGTCTAAAGATGTTCTCTGTCGCCGAAAACCTAGTAAAAAATAATTATTCGCTGCCATATAATATAGAGCGACCGCGACGTTAATTTTGTGTTTATATATAAACTTTACAACGCGCAGTGTTACCCACGCACCTTCGCCGTAGCCCGAAGGCGAAGTTTTATCGCGATAAGTGTAGCCTAGGCGTTAAGTTCAGATGTTTATTTGCATGGTATTTAGATTAACTTAAATTAACTTTCGCTCTCATACTCCGATGGGTCGGAAATCCCACACAACCGGAGAAATATCAGCCAACAACAACAGTTTACGTGCTTTCCTGGAAACGGGGGTAGATTCCGGGCTGCTACTCAGAATTTCTCGACAATACCAACTTATTTTGATCCGAACTGTGGGACCATCATGTGATCAGTAGGCGGGCTTACGGCACGCTTACGGCTTGTGAGAGCGTGGTCCTTCCCCGGCCGACCATAATACATAAAACCATAATATAGCTGCAGCGTGCCTCTACCACGTATAAATGATCCGACCAGACACCATTTATTTTATAAATTTTTCGTTTTTTATTTATTGCTATATCTATTTGTTCAAGTTTCATAACAATTGGTGCAGCGATTCCGAAGATTAGCCCGGTCAAGCAGACAGATTTTTTAATTCATGTGTTAACGACATGCGAGTAAACTCCCCCCCCCTCTCCACCCTACAGCGCAATATAAGGCAGTTATTTCGAGGATACAGATAGACACTTCAATTTTATTTATATGTAATATGTATGTATAGATTAACAAATTACGATATACCATTTTGTATTATGTCAATTGTAAAATACACAAACTGGCAACGGGCTTCGGCGTCAAAACTGTAAGACGTCTGGTACAGTGATTGACAAAACCTGCCAAGCGTGGCGACAGTGGTAAATCTTTTCGTCAATGTGAGCAGCAAATTTAATGCACAGTGGACTGATATAGGATGATAAGAATTATTAATTAGTTTTATTACAGTTATATACTCGTACACAGCAAAGAAATTACAGTCTTTATACATACATTCCATATACTTCTGGGCATAGGCCTCCTCTCATTTTTGAGATGGTTTTAAGGCAAGGAAGAGTCCACTGCGCTGCGACATTACGTGATGGCAGACTTTATAATATGTCGTCGAAATACTATATCGTTTTCATTTCTCAGACATACGTGTTTTAACACGATAGTTTTTCTCATCCGATCACGTAGTAACCAGCACTTAAAATTGCAATCAACAATTTTATTGGTGCCGTCGATGTCGAACCTGTCGGAATACAATTATTATTTATGCATGGTAGTATTGCTTGGATTGCAACCAAAATTCGGGATTAAAAAAAAACAATTCGTACACATTTATTAAAAAAATTAGAAACGAATATAAAATCTAAATAGTATACGAAGTATTTTGTTCTTAATATGCATCAGCGATAAAGTTCAAAATAGCCTGCAGCCAGAGTGCGGCGGCGCGCGCGCCAGCATCCTCGTCGTGCACGTGCGCGCTCGCCACATACGACGCACGACCCGCCCTGTAAAATGTATTTCTTTCTTACTTTTTTAAAAACGTTACCTCCACATTGAAATAATACTAGTTTTTACGGAATTTATCGCGTATATTTAACTTTTTAAATACCCGACGTTTCGAACGCTTTACAGCACTCATGGTCACGGGCGGGACTGAGATGTTCAACGTCCATATGTCATAGTTAACCGCGGTTACCATAGATTAAAATTTAACTTTTGTTCCGATCTATGCAGTATGAACTTATGGTATCTTGAAGTCTTGCAGTTGTATGCTTGGGTTGGGATTTAATTTTATTTATTATAGGATCCCAAGCAGATGGTAGCACCCAGCCATCTTCTCTATTGAAATTAGGATGTTTTTTGATTTCAATAGCCTCGCGAATCATCCTTGGAAGGAATCGGTGTTCTTTAGCGAGGATTTGCGGTCTATCAAATCTGATGTAGTGACGGGGGCGTTCCTGTACGTGTTCACAGACTGCAGACTTCCCGGAGCGTCGATTCTTCACATCAGCTATATGTTCTTTAACGCGGGTTTTTATTGATCTTTTAGTTTGTCCTATGTAGGAGAGACCACATTCACAATCAAGCTTGTACACTCCTGCATCTTGCAGAGGGACATTACACTTGACTGATGGTAAAAACTGACCAATCTTCTTCAGCGGCTTGAAGTATGTTTTGATGGAAGCGCGCTTCAAGATGTAGCTAATCTTGTCAGTGACTCCTCTAACATATGGCAGTACACGCTCGACGGCACGTGGCGTTTCCCTTATCTGCGCCGAGAATCGTAAGTTCTGGTAGTCATGGATACGTCAGATTATAATTCTAAAATACAAGAACTTTTGTTGGATGTAAGTACTTATAAAAAAGGTTAAAAACGACCCAACAAATAGCACACTAAAAACAACTAGTGACCTCATAAAGAAACACTCCGAAAAATTAAATCTGGACGTAAAATGGATAATACCTACGTGCGCTAAATCACCAAAATTGTATGGGTTACCAAAAATACACAAGCCCAATGCTCCATTACGTCCCATAGTGAGCCAAATCGATTCACCAACTTATAGATTGGCTCAACACTTAGCGAAACTACTCTCACCGCTCAGGGGACATACAAAAGCACACATAAAGGATTCCTACCATTTTGTCAGCGAGATTAAAGACCTACATCTGGCAGACAATGAAACTATGGTCAGTTTTGATGTGCAGTCATTGTTTACATGCTTACCTGTTGAAGACTGCATCACAATTGTAACTAGAAGGCTGGAAGAAAACAACATGCCCGTAGAATATGCAGTTTTACTTAGACACTGCCTTACATCTGGCTACCTATTGTGGAAGGAGGAGTTCTACAAGCAAGTAGATGGTGTGGCGATGGGCTCATCTGTATCTCCCATTGTCGCCGACATATTCATAGAAGACTTTGAGGAGAAAGCCCTGCTTAGTTCTCCCATAAATCCAAGATTCTACAAGCGGTACGTAGACGACACTTTCAGAATTCTACCTTTAGACAAAGTAACTGCATTTTCAGACCATCTTAACTCTATAAATTCTAAAATTCAGTTCACAATGGAGTTAGAGGCAAACAATTCCTTAGCTTTTCTAGATGTGTTAGTAATTCGGAATCCTGATAACACCTTGAGCCATACTGTGTATAGAAAAAAGACCCATACAGATAGATATTTAAACGGTGATTCTCACCACCATCCTTCACAGTTAGCTATCGTGGGTAAATCTTTGTTTCAGTGAGCACGAGGGATCTGTGACAGTAAACACCTGGCTGCCGAGCTCCACCATGTCAAGCAAGTTTTGCATGACAACAAGCTTCGAGTCCCGCACCTACGTCACAGTGAACGAGTGAAGCCGGCCACAGTCGAACGTGTACCTGCTGTACTGCCATATGTTAGGGGAGTCACTGACAAGATTAGCTACATCTTGAAGCGCGCTTCCATCAAAACATACTTCAAGCCGCTGAAGAAGATTGGTCAGTTTTTACCATCAGTCAAGCGTAACGTCCCTCTGCAAGATGCAGGAGTGTACAAGCTTGATTGTGAATGTGGTCTCTCCTACATAGGACAAGCTAAAAGATCAATAAAAACCCGCGTTAAAGAACATATAGCTGATGTAAAGAATCGACGCTCCGGGAAGTCTGCAGTCTGTGAACACGTACAGGAACGCCCCCGTCACTACATCAGATTTGATAGACCGCAAATCCTCGCTAAAGAACACCGATTCCTTCCAAGGATGATTCGCGAGGCTATTGAAATCAAAAAACATCCTAATTTCAATAGAGAAGATGGCTGGGTGCTACCATCTGCTTGGGATCCTATAATAAATAAAATTAAATCCCAACCCAAGCATACAACTGCAAGACTTCAAGATACCATAAGTTCATACTGCATAGATCGGTACAAAAGTTAAATTTTAATCTATGGTAACCGCGGTTAACTATGACATATGGACGTTGAACATCTCAGTCCCGCCCGTGACCATGAGTGCTGTAAAGCGTTCGAAACGTCGGGTATTTAAAAAGTTAAATCATCATCATCATCATCATCATTACAGCCCTTCACAAGTCCACTGCTGATCATAGGCCTCCCCCAAGTAATGCCACAAAGCACGGTCCTGAGCCACCTGCATCCATCGACTTCCTGCATGTCTTACCAGGTCGTCACTCCATCCAGTGGGGGGTCGCCCTACACTACGCCTACCGGTACGAGGCTGCCACTCGAGAACCTTTCTTCCCCTTCGGCAAAAGTTAAATATACGCGATAAATTCCGTAAAAACTAGTATTATTTCAATGTCTAGTGTTCGCGTAAATATAAGAAATCATTACGTTACCTCCACACTAAGATTTACTCCTGTATCGTGGGGACGAATTACATACATAAATTGCACAAGGACAAACATCCAGACCCGAAATAATTATTTGTAGGCCCTACAAGTACTTGTTCCGTGCGGAATTCGAAACCGCTGCCCTCAGAGCTGCAACTCATTGCTAAGTCACTTATAACGTCACTAAAAAGATTACAGTTGGAGCTTAATCAGCCCTCATATACCTGGCGGTCATAGTTATGGTGGCTTTGGATCCTTCTTCAGCCGCTTCAGCAGTTTTCCGGAGCATGGTCTTCAGGTTCTGGTTGAGATTGGCTTTGAACACCGCGGCAGCTGCGTGTAAAGTATCCAACTGCAACAATAGAATAGTAATTACCTAAATCTTACATGCTTTAAGAAATTTTTTATCACCGACAAAATTTTGATAGAGCCATGCTGCAACTATATTACAATTCTAATACGAATTAGTCGACTCGACCGGGGATGTACCTCGCTCTCACAGAATACCAGCATAAAAAAGCAACTCAATGCTGCTTTTTTATGCTGGTATTCTATGTTTTTGTAAGGTGTGCGTTACTTAAGGTGAGTGAAGAGAACCTAAAACAATTTTCACTGGAAACAATGTATTGCATCTTAGTCATCTAGGGGGACGATGCATTTTGATTCATAATCGAGAATAGATGTAGATGTCTACATCTATCCTCGATTAAGAATCAAAATACCAATAGGATTGCGATGAAATGCCTCACAGCCTGTGTTCTGGCTGTACGTTCCCTTCAGATCCTATGATGATTTCTAAAGATCTTTAGACAAAAAAGGTATCCTTTACCAATATTTTATAGTAGATTACAGAGTATATAGTGTGGCTCACTGGATCCACTAATGTAATACCTATTATAAAGTTAAGGCAATAATAAGTTAGTAACCTTTAAGAGCATCATTACATGGCAACCCTGCCAGGCGGTGCGCGTGAAAATATATTTTATTATCTTGTAAACGTAGGTTGTAGATTTATTGGATACCGTGAGCCACACTACAGCGCTAAGGGTCAGTGCTGGTTCGTAGCAAACAGGTTAACAAAGGGAGTTACAACGGGACGGCACACATTAGATGCTGGAACTTAAAAACTAGATTCTCTGCATTCAGGAGGCATTTTATATACATAAATTGCTCATGAACAAACATACAGAGGTGGAATAATTATTTGCAAGCAGGCATGGTGCTGGATATTCGCTGTAAAACCAGAGTGACCGACATAGCCCAACGTATTAGTAAGCTGAAGTGGCAATGAGCCGGCCATATAGCTCGAAGAACCGATAACCGATGGGGAAGAAAGGTTCTCGAGTGGCAGTCTCGTACCGGTACGCGTAGTGTAGGACGACCCCCACTAGATGGAGTGACAACCTGGTAAGATATGCAGGAAGTCGATGGATGCAGGTGGCTCAGGACCGTGCTTTGTGGCATTACTTGGGGGAGGCCTATGTTCAGCAGTGGACATGTGAAGGGCTGTAATGATGATGATGATGGTGCTGGCCTACAAATAATGCTGGTAACGCACCTGCAATTCCCCTGGTGTTACAGTTGTTCATGAGCGGCGGTACTCACTTACCATCGGGTGAGCCGCATGCTCATTTACACCCTCTCCTGTAACAAATAGGCCTACATAGACTATATATAGGCTGATAATGGTTCGGCCGCGGGAAGACTACGCTCTCACAAAATACCACCTAAGCTGTTTCAAACTGTGGGGGTACCCATACTGTCCGAGATCCCATTTACTGGTGTAGTAAAAAAGTCCACTACCACATATCGTTCCATTACTGTAGTCAGAGGCGACAGGAGGCAACAATCAGAAGATGGGTAGCAGCATCTTCCTAACAAATCAAAAATTGTAAAAATCTCCGATTACCTACTCTCTTGCCAAACGTGGCATTTGTGGCAAAATCTCCACTATGAAGCAATCTATGAACGTGATCTATGTTCAGCAGTGGGCTTTCATACGCTGTAATAGGTGGATAGAATGAATTTACTGCTAATGAAGCTTTTGAATAAGCAGTGTCGATCTCACGAATAGTAATATAGTACCATGGTTCTGTCTCCAGGCTCCGCGCCGCCGTACTTCGTAATGGCCTGCATCCCCTTCTCCCACGCAAACAACCACGTGGCTGGATCATTGGACTCCACGCTATGAAACAAAATCATAGGAATCAAAAATATGAGTAGGAACTCGTTGACAGTCGCGGCGTTGAATCATCAATAAATCGTTCAATTATGGAAGGTTAATAAACTAGTTAATCAACCAACCAATAAAAACCATTGGTTTCGTTTCATTAACCAAAAAACCGACAACGACCCACCACTAATAGCAATAAGTTAACTCATATTACGTGTGCACGCTACTGATAGAAACTGTCATTCCTTTTTTTGTGTTTTTTTTTTTACTTTTTACGTATTTTCTATAGCCCGTAGCTTACTAAATATATTTAACATTTATGTTTCACATTTTCGGTACCTAGACACAATATTATAAAAACAATAGGTGAAAAATACCTGGCGAGTGCGTGTGCGGCGGCCGCCAGGCCCAGGCTGTAGATGCCGCCTGACGTGCCGCCCATGTCCGTCTCCGCCAGCTCCGACAGCTGCCACAACACATTGGCAGCGCGCTCTAGGGACGCCGTCTCCAAGTACGACAGCATCGCTGGTGAGAAAGTTTTTTTTTTTGTATAACACGTTAAATGCTACCAGGTAGTAAGTTGGTAAACGACGGACACTTGGTGTAGGTATGAAATAATAATTCTCCCACTCCACATTTTTACAAATCCAGACCTTTCAAACAAGCTTTGTTTAAAATTACCTGATGACAGCAATCTGTTTTTTTTTTTAATTTATTTAAGACAACCAACAAGACGACACCAACACCAACACAATGTAAATACTACAAATTACAGGAAGGTTTATATCTAAGTGTCGTCTTAATTAAAGGTTGCCACGGCATGCAATGTGGACAACGAATATGTTTTTTAAAACTTACAACTATAAACTTAAAACTAGGTCTAAATGTTAGTTAAAAGTAAAGGACTGCATAATTTTTCGTTTGAATTTTTGAGGCTTATCTTCTTGCAGAGCTGGTTATATTGCCTCTAATCTTATCGTAAATGGTGACGATGAGAAAGCATACCATATTTCCACTTCCCCACGTAAGTGGTATCTTTCTTATTTTGCGGTAACGCATCCGCAGAAAAAGAAAATAATGGAAGTTGAAACATTGATCACTTAGAAATGTCTAAACCTGTTGCTGAAGGCATCAGCAAGGGGGAGTTAAAGTTAGAAATGGGTAAAGAAAAATCACCAAAGGAAAACGTAATCAAAAAAAAACGCTAAAGAAAAGAAAGTCGCTGAGTCTACGGACGGAGCTACGGACGTTTCAGTAGTTTCAGAAAATTCCTTAGGGCAACTGCACGTACACTGCAAGTAGTGGAAAAATTTTAACGCTTAAAAGATTAGGAAATTCGGTTAAAGGACCCGACGATTCATCGGAAAAGTCAGTTGTGAGTTCCGACGATTTATTGTAAAAGTCGGGTAAAGGCCCCGACGATCCGTTGGACATAACGCTTTTAAAAAAGCAGAATTCCTTATATGGAAGTTTGTTCAGTCTTAGGTCATGCTTGGGAAAGTTTAATAATATCGAATCAGACTGCGTTGACTCCCACGTTCAAATAAAGGATTCCGCGAGAGAAAGTGCTGCATACGTCACTCTTGGAAGCAGAGCATACGGTAAATTCAAGACCGTCAGTTACGGTAAATGTGGATAGTCCTAAAGAGGGTTTAACACCCAACCACTTTCTTCTCGGGCGCTCATGTGGAGATCGTGCACCTGGTTTATTTACGGAGCGACATTTAGTTTAACATGCTGAGAAAAGTTAGCTGATCAGTTCTGGACAAGATGGCTAAAGAAGTACATGCCTACCTTGTTACCTCGTACTGGCAATGACGTTTTATTTAACAATTTTTTTTTTGAGAATAAAAGATAAGCTTTGAATTAACTTAGAGTCATGCGTTACGTAGTAATGGGGTACGTAATAAGAGTAAACAATTAAATAATAATTGTTTGTTATAATTTAGAAGCATGTGTTACATATGTATTAAGGATATATGGCACACGATAAGTCAAAAAGAAACAGCTAAAGCCGAATTTACATTACGAAATTAATGTTATGCACGTTGGAATGAGTTTCATGAAAATAGTTACAGCACGTGTAAAACTACTTTCACAAAAAATAATAGTGTCATGAAATCATTTTCATTTCATTCATCAATTTTGCTTACAACTTCTTTCACAGTGTCCATTTCCATGGTTTCCATAATTACTTTGTAGGCTGCTTCTCTAGCATCTCTATTTTTATATTGAGGGTGTTTTGGATCCCAAAGGCACTCGTTACGCTGTATTCGTTAATTAATTTTATATTTTTATCGACTGACCAACGTTGGTTTGCCATTTTGGCGCGTATTTAGCTGCACGATGCACTCAAACTAACGTCTGCCCTGTGATGTTAATGTCTGTTACTACTAAGTAGAATCCGCCCGTGCATACGAATTCTGGCGGAACGGCATGGATTCAGGGGGGATCTTTTTTTTTTACTTATTATAAGCCAGTGCTTGACTACGATCCCATCTGGTGGTAAGTGGTGATGCCGCCTTAGATGGTAAATTGCACTGTCTTAGCGTAACAAAAACCTATTCACTCTTGTCTAAGACGCCCAGATTGTATTCAGACGGAAAGATAGACGCCGGCAAATTATTCCACTCCTTTGTTGTACGCATTAAAAAAGTTGAAGTAAGATCGTAGTAGAATCATAAGAGTCTTTAGGTTCTAATGCTTGGAATATCGTCAACAAAGGAGTGAAGACCCACCGATCACCTGGTCGTCCGATAGTGGAAAGGAGAGGGAGGAATTAAAGCGTGCAATCACTGCGCACACTCTCCGAAATGCATCCTATAGAATACCGAAAGGCTGGCTACTCTGCTCCTGTGCTCGAGGCTGACAACGTTGGTTTCAACCAAATCAAGGTCACTAATGAGCCTCTTAGAACGTCTCTGCAATGAGTACAACGCTGCCAGGTGGCATTTTGCAGCACCAGCCCATATGTGACAGAAGTACTCCATGCACGACCGGACTTGCGCTTTCTCGTATATAAGGTAAGAAGCTGCCACGGCGTGAAGTACCGCCGCACCCATGCAAGAACATCACTCAACAGCAATCCAGCTGACCAGGGTGATGCACTACCTTGCGGCCAAGCATAACCGCGGCCGCACATCGTTGGACATATAGAGAAGGCGTTGGATTACTCTACAAGTTAGAAGCACAAACAAGTATCCCTCCAGCTATGTTGCGGCTAGTGGCGTCATTACTTGTAGATAGGAAGTTCTACGTCTGTATAGAGGACGCCGAGTCCGCAGCGAGACTCATCGGTGTGCCACAGGGCAGCTGTCTGACGCCGGTCCTGTACGCTGCTTACACCAATGACATTCCAACCCCGGGCAGTACATCTGCACGAATGGGAGGACGATGTAGAGCTGACGCTATACGCGGAAGACAGCGCCTGTTTGACATCCTCCAGAAGAGCTTACATCGCCACTACCAGTATGCAACGTCTGCAGGACCTGTTGCCACCATGGCTGGATGAGTGGAGGATGGCCATCTACGTTGGTAAGATGACCGCTCTGCTCACCCGCCGCCTCAGAAAACTACCATCTCCATTGACGCTTAGGGGCCAAAAGATTGCGTACGAGAAGACCGTGACCTATCTTGGACCGCGAACATCGATTTCGTCATCTGCAACGCCAGAGGTGCGTCTTATTTCAGAATACTCTACGGTAGTCACGTAATTGTTCTGGGTCTGGATGTTTATCTATCTGAAATTACGATACAGGAGATATTACCACTGTGGAGGTAACATATAAAAATAATACCTTGAGAGAACTTTTTGAGTGTGATCCCGCAGTCGCCGTCGCCGCAGCCGGAGTCCAGGCGGTTGAGCAGCGCCTCGCTGTCCACCAGCTGCTGTGCTGCAGACCTCAAGCTGCCTCGTAGCACGTCCTGCTGCTTTGCTGTCAGCGTGGGTCCCGATATAATCTGACAGAGGATAGAAGAAGAAGAAGAAAGAATTATTTATTTATTCTTTCTATTTATCACAGCCAATAAATAATGTCCACTGCTAAAAATAAGCCTCCCATTAGATTGCCTCACAAAGGGGTATTTGCCATAGTTGCCACGCTTAGCTGGCGGGTTGGCATTTGTAGTAATTATATTTTCTTATTATTATTGTTGCGCGCCACAATTAATGTCTGATACATGGCGACACTAGTTACCGCTAGCGCCTTCTAGTATCGTGTAGCGGAACTAGGAAAGTCAAGATCCTTCTAGTAATTTCCATGCTAGAACTTTCTAGAACTATAGACACCCAGTCAGTCGGGACCGGTATGTACTCCAACATTCTAGATGTTTCGGCAGTAGAAGGTTCTGGAACTATCTGGGGCCCTATATAAAGCCGCTACAGACCGCGACCTGGAGCAGTATAGAATTGGCAAACCAAGCGAATATTTCGTAGCGATATATTCGCAGTTGCGAACTAAAGTGATCAGTAGTACAATTGTGTTGTGTTATTAGTGTTTTTCTAAGTTGTAATATTAACTACTTAATTTTCACTTTAATTACAGAACATTAGTTCTGTAATTAAAGTGAAAATTTTGGTAATTCGATCGAATTCGAACCGCAAGCTCGTAACATTATTAAAAGTAGCTGCTGGCCATCTCCAGTTTCAGCTGCCCTCTGTCGTCTCTTACGACACCCAAGGGACGATATGGACAATAACAGCCGTGGTAGTTCAGATGGTTAGCGCTCGCTGTAAATGTCACATTACGCGAGTAAACCGGGTTCGATCCCCGCCAGCACCAATGAAATTGTTAATTGCAATTTTAAGTGCTGATTTACCACGTGCTCGGCGGTGAAAGAAAACGCGAGGAAACCTGCATGTTTGAGAAATAAGAGAAAAAAATTTCAAAGACATGTGAAGTTCGCCAACACACATTGGAAAGGCGGCGGACATTTCCTAGCCCTAAAAAACCCTCTCAGAAATGAGAGGAGGCCTGTGCTCAGGAGTGGGACGTATATAGGCCGTAACTTTTACTTTAACTATCCCGACAGTGGCCACCGGTCTGGATATTTTAACTCTGACAATTTTTGAAACTGCAAGAAAGATTCAATGGAATTTTCTTTAATTTCATCAGTTACTTATTATTAGTTTATTGAGCAGTAAGTAGGTGGCGATATTATTAGATTAAAACTATGATAATTGGAACTATACCCTCTAGTACTCAGCGGCAATAGCTTGAGGTGCGATTGGGATGGCCCAATCGCACAACAAAGCCGCAAAACATTTATATAATACATAAATTTAGTATTATGTGATGTAGATTCTATTACAAAATCTGCTTCTGTTAAAAATACTGTCGTAGCGCTGCCACCGGTGTGTTAAAACATTTCACTATTGGTTGATTTTGTGAAGCTACATACACAGTAGCACAGTGTTAAATTTAATGAAACGCCACCATCTATTTCAATGATCGACTACTTTACGATACTATTAATTCCAAGTCCTGCCAATACGGAATATATATAAAATAGCTTTTTTTTAACTATAAGGGTAATGAGAGTTTTTCAATAATTTGAGTTTTTATCAGTTTCATTATAAATAAAAAACCAATACGTAGGTGCTAAAACTTTTTATAGATTAGATATTAAACTTGGAAACATCTCAGATTTTATGATTCTCGATAGATGTCTCTATTATCTATTTAAGTAGTAATTAGTTAGGTACTATAAAATTTATTCGTCCAACTAAAATGAAATAAAAAAACTGAAAGATGAATGTTAAAAATTATAAATCAATAATGAATTTAAACATATAAATGTAATTATAATTTATATTTAATTTATTAGTAACTGGAGGCAAAATGTTACCATTTTTTGTATTTTACGTTAGATGACACTGTTTTGAAAAAGTGAAACATAGATTGTTAGCGTGGTCAAAATTATTACGCAACCGTAAAAACTAATTTAAGGCTTTATATATAAATATGTTATTTAAAAAAACATCAATCATATAAAATAGAAATTAACATCTTGAGGAAGGAAAATACTTAACCCTCCTTTTTTAAGTTCCGTATTTGGATAAAAAGTAGCCTACTAGTTGTCCCGGGTTCCTAACCACCTCCTATACACAAACTGTAGTGGTAGTATGTCTAGTAGATTGAATCGCGAATATACTGAGCAACAGACACACAGACAAAAATTCTAAAAACCATTAATTTGGTTTCAGTGACCTTTACTTAGTCCTCTGGACTTGTTTATTCCAGAAAATTTAGAATTACAGACACGACTTTTCTACAGATTTATTATTTGTATAAATGTCACCTTTTTTGCATCAGTCTGCATCAAAATCTCATCATCCCCGTGACTGTCATGCCCTCTCTTAGATAATTCTCCTCCTGTCCACCCCAAAGCTTCGGTAGGAGCGTCGAGTAACTCCAACCAAAAGTCCCCTTGGTCTCTATTCAAATGCAGGACGCAAATTTGGAAGCCGTGCATCTCAAGAGAAGTCTTTAAGTGTCCGGCGAAGATACGTTCCACTCGAATCTGTTTGGATTCTAGAAAAACAACAAAAGAATATCAAAGTCAAAATATAAAAAAATGCAAAGTGGCGAAAATTACGATTAGTAGTATTCTGCGAGAGCGTGGTCCTTCCCATGCCGAACCATAACGACATGTGGAGCCGATCCATTTGTTTTACATCCATAATATAGCTGCAGCATTTTCCTACCAAAATTTTGCTGTTTTCGTCCGTTTTGGTTTACGTCTGGCGTAACCCGACCATTATACTGCCATCTAATGGGATCTAGAAGATCTTATGGGTCTTTTCTTAAGTCGCATCTTTCCTAGTGTAGTGGTATTGGAAGTAGTGTTTTGGGGTTAGTGGTGACGGATAATGCATACAGTTAAGGGCGGGAGGTGCCCTTCAAACTAAGACTCATCATCCTTTATTTTCACGTGGATCTCCGGAAGTAACAACTGTTTTTTTATTTTGATAAAACGATAGCCCACACTACGATTTTCTCCTGTTTCGTGAAGGCAGTTTACAAACATAAATTTCACAAGAACAAACATCCAGACCCGGAATAGTTATTTATAGGTCATACAAGTATGTGTTCCTTGAGGGATTCCAACCCGCGGCACTCAGTACCGCAGCTCAAACTTATTGACTGAGCCACGAAGCCGAGATTTTTATTAATTATCTTAAGAAGCAAAATAGAGCTGCGTGATGGATTTTCTTGACGCCACCTTCATGACAGTTTTTGTTATTATATAATTGAAATATAGACTCACCAAAGTAATCTTTGGTTTCAGCACTGATGATGTTCATTTCAAGCAACGAGGTTCCGCCCAAGTTATCCACTATCACTGCTAGTCTGTCACCAGCTTTCAATTTTAGGTGATCTATAATCTGAAATAGTGAACCGTTAGTTTTAATTATCCAGCCCGTGGGTAGGTAACATTTTATACGACATAAAATTTTTCTTGCTGGTCCCTCCCAAGACAGAGATTTTTTCCGAACAAGTGATAAAATTTAAAAAATGACTTTCAATAAGATTTACTTCTAATCTTTATTAATAAAAATTCTATCCTATTATATTATATTCTATACAGATTGGATAGGATGTAGGATGAGCGGTAGGGTTTCTTTCCTACAAAAAAAGTTTTCTTATAGAAGCAAGGACCTTATGTGCCGCGGTAGGTGCTACACTATGACCTGTTTCTGTAGTTCTCAGTTTACTCGATGTGAAGTGGCCCCTACAGCCCATAAACACCGTAAAATAACTTCAAGCAAAGAAGCAATGCGTCACCTCTGAGGACTATGCCTATGACAATGATGGAACCTACCGCAACACAGCAATGCAAGTAGAAAAGCTTGGCGGCGGAAACAGGTGAGGGGGGAAGGATACGTATCAAGACAGATTTCTAAGCAGAAAAGGAATTTTACTAACTAGTACCTTCAGCCTATCAAAACGTGCACACAGTCTACCTGAAGGTAAGTTGATGCTGTAGCCCATAGACGTCTACACTTATACTCGATTAAGAATCAAAACGAAGATGCGTTGTCACCCCTGAGTACTAAGATGGAATGCCTCGTTTTCAGTAAAAGATGGTATCCGGATCTCTACACTCACAACACGAAACAGTAGTATGACCGGCTAAACCAGTTGTAATGAAACTTGATGAAAAGATAGAGTGTCAAATTTAGAATTTCGACAGTTCTCGTTAAAAAAAAAAGTTAAAGTTACAGGATATATGCATCCCACTGCTGGGCACAATCCTCCTCCCGTTTGTGATAGTCCTCGAAGTATTTTCTTTCTTTCTTCTCAGACGTGCAGGATATCTCTTCACTACCGAGCACGTGGTAAATCAGCACTTAAAATTGCAATTAACAGTTTCATTGGTGCCGGCGGGGGTCGAACCCGGGTTGCTCTCGTACGGTGAAATTTACAGCGAGCGCTAACCATCTAAGCTACCACGGCTCACAAGACAAGACAGGACAGGACAGCCCTAAGCTAGCTATGAATATGGGCTCTACCGCCGGCTTGTGCTAACTGTGCCTGGCAGCTCGCTATCATTAGTATTATTTTACTACCTGTCCACCCCCGTGGTGTCGCCCACATTAAATAAATTTTCCTGATGGAAAATGTCGAGCATCGCTCATGAACAACTGCAACACCAGGGTAATTACAGATGCGTTGCGGCCTTCTTAAAAGGATTAAGCTAGTTTCTTGAAACTTATACGTGGTAGAGCCATGCTGCCGTTATATTAGTAGCATAGTTGTAGCACGAATGGGTCGGCTCGACCTCGGAGGGACCACACTCACAGAATACCAGCGTAAAATAGTAGCTTAATGCTGCTGTGTTTCGTATGGTGAATGTAGAGAGCCGGAGACTCTTTTTACTAGAAACGAGGCACTCCATCTTAGTCCGTATGGGTGACAACGCATCTGCATTTTGATTCGTAATCGAGGATAGATGTAGATGTCTATGGGCCGCAGCAACCGCTTACCATCAGGTGCACTGTATGCTCATTTGTCACACTATCCTATAAAATCAGCTGTTGGTCACTAAGCAGCAGTCACTAATCAGGGATCGGGTACACTAAAGCTGTCTTCTATAAATTCGAGATTGCGCCTAGGGAATGGGAGTACCGGAAAAGACGGGTTAGAACCGGTGTTAACTTCGAAGCACCTGTCTTCAGTACAATAGGAGCGATGCCATCACGCCCACTCGACTTGTAGACGTCCAGAGAGGAGCGCTTTGTACACTGGGCGCTGTGTAAACCACACATCCAGAATGGAGCAATCACACCACATATGGTCGGCGGTGTGTACCCCGAAACATTGAGAGTTGGACTCAAAAAGAGAACCTAAAAGTTCAACTTTCTCGTTTGCGGCATTGCTCAATGAGTCGTTCTGCCTAAAGCAGAGATGGAACAGATGGCTGACAAAAGTTCCCTTGGACGGCCTTGGCAAAATATATTAATAAAATTGGAGGTAGGTAAGAGAGCTTGAGCAGTTTAAAACCTTTGAATCACGAAACTTTGATCACGTCAGACAACGAAAAACGAAAGGTACTTAATTCAGTCTTATTTTTACAATATTATTTATTTGTTTTGTATCAAAAATAAAGAAAAAGCAACAATGAAAATACTTGCGGCACTAACTGTATTATTTATTGAGAATATTATACCAAATTTTATTCTGTACATAAGTGGTGCTCGCAAAAACAAGCTCAGTGCCCCCTCGTACCTTGCACCCTAGGTTCCAGCCTGGTTAACCTGTGATCAGGCCCTGGTAGAGAACAATGCCAGGAGTGATCCGAACTAATAAATAAAATATCTATTAAGTTTGTAATATAATTAGCCTATGGCTTATATAATGATGATTATCTTAATTTAATAACGTCACATTTATAAAGCCTACGCGGACGAAGCCGGGATAGGTCGCTAGTAATAGACTGATTAAATAGTCTAGGTTCTAGGCTCTCGACAAAAGAGCATTATGTAGTTGTCAGAATAGGTCCAAATAGAATATTTTAATTTAATATAAATTGTAATTAATTCTTACTGAAAGTGAATTTTTACTTTTACTGAGAAGAACTAGCAAGAAACCCAGGGAAACTGGCTTTAAATGTCAAATACCTGGTCAATGATCATCTTCACGACTTCCTTGGCCGTGCCAAGCTTCATCTTCTTTATACCGGCCTCACCGTGCACTCCGGCTCCAAGTTCCATTTCGTCATCTGCTATTTCAAATAATGGAGACTGACCTGATAACCAACAATTCCAGATTATTAAATACAAAACGTATACAACTAGATAAAGAGATTTGGCAGAGCCATTGTACAGCTATAACTTGGTTGTACCGTGAATGGGTTGACTTGAAAAAGACCACGATCTCACAGAATACCAACGTAACATAACAGCTTAATGCTGCTGTGTTTCATGTGGTGAGTCAAGAGAACCGGAGACCCCTTTTACTGGAAACGTGGCATTCCATCTTAGTATTTAGGGGTGACGATTCATCTGCATTTTGATTCTCAAGCGAAGACACATGTATATGTGAAATAGAAAAACCACCAAATTTTCGATGTATCACCTTACTAGATTTTAAAAACCTTACCCGGTAAAGAGCATGCGCTCAAGCAAACGCCGAGTGTTGCCATGTACTTGTTGGCTTCGACTGCAACTTTGCGAATCGTAAGCAAATCGTATCCTTTTTGGGCCATCGCTCCACACAGCTGAAAAGTATAAGTACAAGCCCATTGGTGAAATACAATAAATAATAAACGAAATTAAAAATTAAAAAAATCTCGAAACGGAAAGATTTGATGAAATTCAAGCGACTGAACAGATTTTCTTGAAACATAGCTAAGAACACACTCGATTAAGACACCTTTCGATTGGAATTTTTTTTGTGCAAAACGGTTCATCGGTCCAGTAGCTATGATGCCACAAACAGACACACCGAGCGAATTCACTACAAACTTGTAACACCTCTGTTTTCTTTGGGGGTTAAAACAATTGCGTAAAAAAGTTCACTGAAGAAGGAATTTTTTTTTACAAAAGTTGATTAGAATTACCTTGCACATATCCACTCAATAAAATAAGTCAACCACCGCAGTCAGTAAGTAAGTCTTAACGTTCAGCCACCGCGGAGTATACATCACCTGAAGATGCCTCGTGTAGAGGCGAAACACGTGTCTTATTATCGTCGATGGTGTCTTTTTCCTAGTCTAGTGGTGTTGGGAGTAGTTTTGCTGGGATTAGTGGTGACAGGATTAGTGCACGCAATTGAGGGAGGACGGGAGGTGCTCTTCAAACTTGGTAAGACACATAACTTTATTTTATTGAGCGGATATGTGCGAGGTAATTCTTAACAACTTTGATATAATGGATTTCCGCAAAGTAGCGCCTAATTCTATTAATTATTTTTTATATCCTATGTCACTTCTTGAAATTGCAAGTGAATTTTTGGTTTCTCTTATTGTTATGGTAATAGATTCTCATTAATATGCATGGTAATTAAGAGGTTATAGAGCTTGCTGTAAATCTCATAGCACGAGGGCAATTTTAACAGTTTTGATCAGCAGGGTTTGATCTCCGGCACCAATGAAATTGTTATTTGCAATTTTAACCCCTTCCCTGTCCCATAAATCATAATAAAAGAACATTTCAATTGTTTTACTATTATGTCTGTTTCGTGGACCCTGGAAACCTGTTACGTTGTTTTTTTACAATGATATAAATATAATATTTGTCGACGCACGTCACACGTCCCCAAATTATTTTGTTCCTCAGATACGCAGGTTTCCTCACGAAATTTTCCTTTACCGCCGAGCATGTGGCAAAAATATACACTGTGTGGTAGCATGGTATCGTAATAGTCGTTCAAGGGGCATGCCAAAAAAGATCTGATGGTCTTCAATAGACGGTGGTCTAACCATCATGTATACACCAGTAAAAAAAACTAAACTGGGGGGCAGCATCGAATGTGCGACACGTCTGGTACTTTTATCAACTATCTGCCCGCTACTGTCGCGGCGATAACATTTTGCAGTTTACAAAGTGAAAGTTACAGTTTACAAAATGAAAGTTATATTTTACAATTTAAAAAGAGAAAGTTACATTTTACAGCTTATAAAGTGGTGTTGTGTACCTTATAAAATATAACCTCTCCCACCATACTTCGACCACCAGTCTTGTTGTGGCTAGACGCCACGTCCTCGCCCACTATCAGACCTTCGACCTGAAAGTACAAAAGAAGGAAGCAATAGCAAAGCAGTGAAATTGGATATGGGGGAATGACTCAATTTAAGTTCGATTTTATTTTGTGACGGTTTTAAAAGGGAAAGTAAAACCATATGTGAAAATAATAGATTGAAAAAGAAGAACAGAAGGAGTAGGTTTAGTAGATGGATTGGATGAGTTTTTGCTTAATTAGAATGTGAAAAAACTTCTAAACAGAAGAGACGGTAGATAATAAGGATATAGAACGAACAGAGAATGCAAAACACAGAGTAAATAGGGTTCTACTCTTTTGTGAGAACTTAGAATGTGTCAAAAAGACGCGCATGGCAATTCACGCCGTGTTAGTGCGTACCTTACTGTAGTGAAAGTTGGGTGTGGCAAAATGTGATGCAAATAATTAAATATAAAATGATGAGTTATTTATATACAATTAAGCTTTGGAGAGTACTACACTCGGAGTTTCTCTGCGTGACAGACTTAAAAATAAGGATATCCGTAGTAGAAATAGAGTAACCGACATAGCCCAACGGATTAGCAATTTGAAGTGGCAATGGGCCGGCCGACAGCTCGAAGAACCGGCAACCGATGGCGAATCTCGTTTCCAGTAAAAAGGGTCTCCGGATCTCTACACGCATCGTACGTAGCACATCAACATTAAGTTGCTATTTTAGTCTGGTATTCTGTGAGAGTGTGGTCCTTCCTCGGTCGAGCCGACTCATTCGTGCTACAACCACAATAGCAGCAACATGGCTCTACCACGTATAACACAAAAGGAGTTATTACAGCATTAAAGATGACGTTCAAATTAATAACTCACCTTAATGCCAGCGATCTTGGCTTTCTCAATAGCCTTTCCGAAGTTCAGTCGATCTCCTGTATAGTTGCCGATGATCACAAGCACTCCTCCTGGAATAAAAATCTCATCGTCATCGTGGCCACCGCTAAAGGTTCTTAGACTCTCTTGTCAAGATTGACCTACATACTTTTTTTTATCAAATAGGATGACAAACGAACACAAGACATTTACATATTGTCATAGACATAGACATTTACATTTATTGTCATAGACATAGACATCTACATTTATTGTCACCCGTGAGGACTAAGATGGAATGCCCCGTTTTCAGTAAAAAGGGTCTCCGGTTCTCTACACTAATCATACCTACGAAACATAGCAGCATTGAGCTGCTATTTTACGCTGGTACGTTATGAGAGCGTGGTCCTTCCATGGTCGAGCCGACCTATTCGTGCTACAACTATAATATAATAGAAGCGTAGCTTTACCACGTGATATTTGCATCGCTTCTTTAGACCTTCACCAGCATTATGAAGCAATAAGTTTTCTTTTAATCCTTTATTGTTCACTAAATACAGAATTAATAAAGTAAAATATTGCAATAGGTGATATTATTTTTCTGAAAATGATTTATTCTAGAGATATCCGTTACATTTTTAATATAATGGATCTTCAAGAGAAATCAATCGAAAACAAAAAAATTGATTCTCTCGGCCGGAGTCACTTTTTACTGGTAACGTAGAATTTTGAATCTTAATCCAGTTTAAATGAAAGTGTCTATGGGCCATATCGTCCACCCGTCATCGGGTCGACTGTGTGCTTGTTTGTAGAAGATGGATGTACTTAGGTGTCCATTAACCACAGTATCAACTTACAAACACTTGGTCTGTTTGGTTACTCGTCGCCCTTACTTCAATATAAAAAGTACCTGAATTGTATTTGTACAGTTGTGAGATCCCGTACAGTACGTGACCAGTTGGTGGAGACGCGAACACTCCTCCGGCGACAGCGCCGTCCAACATTCCCAAGCCAACCAAACCTGCAAAAAAACTTGCTGTGATCAATATGAAATTTTGAAATTTTTACGTGGTAGAGCCATGCTGCAGTTATATTAGTAGTATAGTTGTAGCACGAATGGGTCGGCTCGACCGGGGAGGGACCACGCTCTCACAGAATTCCAGCGTCAAATAGTAGCTTAATGCTGCTGTGTTTCGTATGGTGGGTGTAGAGAACCGGAGACCCTTTTTACTGGAAACGAGGCATTCCACCTAGGTCCTAACGGGTGAAAACGCATCTGCATTTTGATTCGTAAAAAGGATAGATGTAGATGTCTATGTCACCCTATCCTATAAAATAAAAAAATAAATAAATAGTTAACATCATGTGAATATCCGCTCGATAGTTTGGACAATTCATAATGCTTAATTTGTCGGCTAGCCATTGCATAATATATATTAAATTGATTGACAAAAGCTTTCTTAGCCAAATTAATATAATAATAATATAATTATATCTTTTGCATCCTCAATATTAATTACACACGATAAACCTTAAAAACAAAACAGGTATGTACTTCTACAAAAAACTACTGGCATCTAAACTACGCAGAGCCTGTGTGTAAGATGTAAGGGGTTTTCTCCCAAACACAGTACAAAGGTTTAAGTACAAAGCAGTCAGATAATAACTTTATTATCAAAGTAGCATTTATGGCTATGTTATAAACTATAATTTAAAGTAAAGTAATTACATGAATGTGTGTGTGTGTGTGTGTGTGTGTGTGTGTGTGTGTGTGTGTGTGTGTGTGTGTGTTTGTGAGTGTGAGTTAAATTACTTCATAGAAGGTTTAACAAGGGCTTGCCAATCTTTAACTATCTTATCTCTGAATATGTAGTAGCTCGAGGGGGAGGGGGGGTTATCCACGTTCTCTCACGAAAATGAATCGTAATTTTGGGGGCGTGGCTTATTCCTTTGTCGATGATGCTCACGGACGACTGAGGGAGTGTCAAAATGAAAGTGATGCAATTACTTCATAGTACGCAAATTATGAGATAGCTATACCGAGCACACGCTCGGTAAAAAACTAAGTAAACGCCAAACAACATTTTTTTTAACAAAACTTTGTCATGAATTAAAAAAAAGGTTTATGAGATCTTAGATATGATTATTATTTACTATGCCTTAAAAATAATTCCATGAACTTATTCCTAAAAATATTGTGGTGTCATGGACAAATCTTAACGCAAAACATGTTTCCGTGTTTTCCCATAATAAAATCTAAGGTCATATAGTCAAAAATCATATACCAAAATTTTGGTTTGTAATACCTATGTGAAATAGAAAGACCACCAAATTTTCGAGGCCTATACTCAGCGGATGTTGATAGACTGTGGTGTGGTGATGATGATAAAGTTCTTATTTACAGAATAAGGGTGACAAACGAGCACACAGTCCACCTGATGGTAAGTGGATGCTGTGGTCCATATACATCTACATTTATCCTCGTTTAAGAATCAAAACGCAGATGCGTTGTCACCCCGGAGAACTGAGATGAAATGCCTCTTTCCAGTAAAAAAGGGTCTCTGGATCTCTACACCCACCATACGAAACACAGTAGTATTACGCTGCTATTTTACGCTGGTATTATGTGAGAGCGTGGTCCTTCCCCGGTCGAGCCGACCCATTCGTGCTACAACCATAATATAACTGCAGCGTAGCTCTACTACGGAACTAATTTTCTTTAACTAATTTACCACGTAACTAATTTTTACTACTAATTTAACTATAACAATCGTAATTTCCAATTGCTTATTACGTACCTGCGGCGAACGGTTCATGTCCTGACCCTCCCCCACCGAGGACAGCGACTTTTCCGGAATCAGTCTATGAAATTACAAACGAAAAAAGATGTAATGACAAATATTGGGTGACCGTTATGATTTTAAATTGAATATTCTTATCATTTTCGATAACGTTTACGTGTGAACAGATATGGATTTATGTGTGAACTCTGAAAAACTGTGAATGCCTCATCTTGACCCGTCTTAATGTGCTTGAAATAAAGTTCATTTTTCTTTATTTTTATTGAATGAGTAATAATACAAATAAAACTGCATTATTAAAAATCTTATTGCCTTAAGTTACGGTCCATTTCAGTTTGTTTTGACTGTACAGATTTAGTGCGACTGTAATTTACATAGTTTTTTTTTTGGGATAACAAATTACCTATATTAAAAATTATAGGAATCGATTCAGTAAACGATTCTGAACAAACTACTCAAAATGCGAATAATTACTCTTATATTTCAATAGGAAGGAACCTACACAACCAGAGAGGATCAACGCCGTTACGTGCTTCTTGACTCCAGGACTGCTACAGAGTATTTCTCAACAAAAAACCCAATAATTGCTTTTTTCCCGACCCGAGCTTCTAACACGGGGTCACCGCTTACAACCACGAGGCAGTTGCAATTAAGATTTTATAATGTATACTTGGGGGTTACTCGTAACTCTCATTGCAGGTCACTCAACTTCCTTGATTTTCGTACTACGAACGCATCTTAATACAAGCCAACCCGTGGTTATGTAACGCAAATCTGTGTCTCGCCAGACAAACAATTCTGTCTGAAAAATTCAAGAGCTGAAAATTTTCATTGGCCGGAAAACTAGCTCAAACTTTTAAATTGATATCGTAAACTCACTTTTGTCCCATGTAACTTATTTTTATTAAATTTTACAGTAACTAATTACTACTTAAATAGATAATAGTGACATCTATCGGAAATCATAAAATCTGTTATGTTTCTAAGTTAGTCTGTCTGTTTCTAAGTTTAATTTGTAATTTATAAAAAAAATAGAATGTATCAGTTTTTTCTTTAAAAATACAACTGATGAAAACTACAATTATTACAAAACAGTTATTTAGGGCACAGTTTTGGTTTTGATAGTTTTAATTTACTAATAGCGCAATCTACGTACTGCTAAATAAACTAATAGTAAGTATCTGATCAAATTAAAAAGATTCTATAAATACTTTTTTTATAGAAGAGGGGGCAAACGAGCATACGGTTCACCTGATGTTAAGTGACTACCGCCGCCCAAGAACAACCGCAACACCAGGGGAATTGCAGTTGCGTTGCTGGCCCTTTAGAAAGGAGTAAGCTATTTTCTTGAAGGTCCCTAGGTCGTATCGTGCCGGAAAAATCGCCGGGGGTAAACTATTCCACAGAGAGGTCGTACGCGGAAGAAAACTGAACGGGCCCACTAAGCATCCAGATGGTGTGGATGGTATCGGGAGTTTTGCCGCGTAGTGCGTTCATGAAATTTGGCAGCTGAGATTAATCTGAACAATTCCTCAGAGCATTTCCCGTGGTATATGCGAAGAAAATGCAAAGAGATGCAACATCTCTTCGCAGCGCCAGTGAATCGAGCCGATCGGAAAGCACTCGGTCGTTGAAGATTCGAGCCGCTCCGGATGCGGTCAAGTGGAAGGACCTGGCACTGGAGAGTCCCAGCCCAGAGATCGGAACAGTATTCCATGTGCGGCCGAACCTGCGCCTTGTAAATATGCAGGCGGTGTTCCGGCATGAAATATTGTCCCGTTCTGCTGATCATGCCAAGCTTTTCGAGGCCAATGTGGCCTTCCTTTTGTTTTTTTTAATTTCCAAGTGACCATAAAACTGCACGTCACTCGATATGTCGTCGCCGAGGATTCCGATACTGGCTGAGGCAACAAGGGGAGTGCCTTAAAACTGAGGAGATACGACAAAGGGGTTCGTTTTAGCGGTTAGCGCACAAACTTGTGTCTTCTGAGGGTTAAACTGGACTAGATTTATTCGCCGCCAATCCGAGACTTTGTTCAGCAAAGACTCGACTTCAGACACAAGTTTGTCCCTGTACTCGGAGACGGTTTCCCGAGTATTGGCACGGCCGGTGTATAGAGCATCACCAGTGCTGTCATCTGCATAGCAATGAATATTGCCGGTTTGCAACATATCATTGATATGCAGAAGAAACAGCGTTGGTGATAGCACGCCGCCTTGGAACACCAGCATGTAAGTGGAGCTTGCACCGTCTACAACGACCTTGATGCTCAGATCTGCAAGAAAGCTGGTGATCCAATTGCACAATTTCTCTGGAAGCCCATAAGCGGAATTTCCCCTCCCCCCCCAGAATACGCGGGTGAGCCTGTGCACCCACACTCAGGAGTGGAGTAACTTGGTCGTGGATGCACAGCGAGGGATTCTCCAGGGGCTGTGGTACCCTCTTGGAGTAGGTTTTTACTTAATTCCGCTACCATGTCAGGGGGGAGGGGGGGGGGAATTGGGCCAACTTACTGTTGCAGTGTCAGAAAGTGTCAGACTTTAAAACTTTAAATATTCAGACTGGTGGTCGCTGTCAGGATGATTTATAACAATTGTCACTTTTAGCATAATGATTAACAAAACTTTGATTAAGAGAGAAGCTCTTTAGTTGAATATGTTGTGTGTCTATCGGAATAGAAATATTTTACCAATTACGAGTAGAGTTGTGATCTGGACATGTAAGCGGTAAGCGGTAGAAGACAAGAGTCAGACTATTCGCTATATTATCTTCCAAGTTCGAATTCCGTAAAGAACTGTCTGAATGCATGTCTATATGTGTGATTGTCCAAATAGGTAAGGGTGACAAACGAGCACACAGTCCACCTGATGGTAAGTGAATACTGTGGCCCATAGACATTTACATCTATCGTCGATTACGAATCAAAATGCAGATGCGTTGTCACCCATGGGGATAAGGTGAAATGCCTCGTTTCCAGTAAAAAGGGTCTCTGGTTCTCAACACTCATCATACGAAACACAGCAGAATTAAGCTACTATTTTACGCTGGTGTTCTGTGTGAGAGCGTGGTCTTTCCTCTATCGAGCCGACCCATTAGTGCTACTGCAGCATGGCTCTACCACGTATAAATTAAATAATTTTTATGAAAAAAAAGACAAATAAAATTTATGGTTACCTTTCTTCTCAAAGAGATCACTCGACGCTCTGGATGCAGATGGAGTCCGGGGTACACTGCCACCACGCCGCGTAAGTTGTCATCCACACATGTTTCTGGTGAATTGATTAGTTTTTTTGTCACCGGCTTCGGAGTGGCCATGATTCAATGAGCTGTTAAGTAATAATTATGTTTTATAATTTTTTTTAAATTTAACCGTTTATTGGGGGCGGGTTAAAATTATCCACTACCCGATATCATCCCGTGGGTGCCGTATGAAGCGACAGAGGGAAACAAATCAGGAGATGGGCAGCAAGCACGCTCGCCAAGCGTGGCAACTATGACAAATATACCCCACCCCCCCCCCGCCTTTGAGGCAATCTATGGGGGAGGCCTATGTTCAGCAGTGAACTTTAATAGGCTATAACGGAAACGGTTTATAAAAACAATGTCTTCCAGACCGAATTTTGGTCACAGCGGCCAGTCTCAATGAAGACTATCCATCTCCACTGGACAGGATTATTGTGCACGAGTATTTGCCCGAATATCGTTCATACCTTTTTTGCAAAGCATTAAACGAAGTTTATATATATACAACATGTAACATAATTAACGCACTTTGAGAAAGTAGTTTGTTCAGAATCGTTTACTGAATCGATTCCTATCATTTTTAACATTTTTATCCTCCCAAAAATAATTAAAACTATGTAAATTACAGTCAATCTAAATCTGTACAGTGAAAACAAACTGAAATGGACCTTATAATTAAGGCAATAAGACTTTTAAGAGTGCAGTTTTATTTGTATTATTACTAATTCTGTCATTCAAAAAAAATAAACAAAAATGAACTTTATTTCAAGCACGTTAAAGAGTTTTGCATTTGCGTTCGTGGATTTGTACTGTGACCACAACATTCTTCCGGAATTAGTATAACTAATTTGATAAATAATCAGTGCATAAAAATGTTTAACTAAAAATTCAGTGTATGTGTCATATTATAACATAATATAGGGGTGTCTGAGGGTGAGCGTTAATTACGTTACATATTGTATATATATATTTTTAATCTACACAAAAAAAAAGAACATTAAAAAAATTTTGTCTCACTAAAAGTTTTTATATGGTTTTCTGACTTTAAATGTTATCATAAACGCTCCAAAAAAATCGAAATATTTATAAAAGTTAATATTTTGCTGTCTTATTGAATGTAAGATCGAACGAAGCGAGGCACCCTGACTCGAACAGGTTAAGTTAGAAGGAGATGGCGAGGTCGAGTGAGCGAGCGAAGCGAGCGAATAGTCCCGCGATCTCCTTCGTGGTAATTTTTTTATAAACCACTCAGAAGTAAGTGAATTAAATACGCATTATCAAAAATAACTCAAACTACTGGTCAGATCTTAATAAAATTTATATGGGACCACACGAGAAGCACCAGCTTTCAAATAAAAAAAGGAATCATCGAAATCGGTTTGTAGGCGTTGTTCTAGCTATGATCACTTCTTCCACAAGTTACAATCTAAACCCATTTTTAGCTAAACGTGATCCGAGTAGCTAGCTGCATTTTGGACTCTGCCTAAGTATAGTCGACAATTGGAGGTAGTCATGATTGTACGTTGCACCAATGTACCTACCTATTATCATAACATTCAAAACAACTGTTTTGAGGTATGGTATGGTAGATATTAAATACAAAACTACTCAATTCACTCATCATCTACTCGATGGTTCGGTTCCTTATCTGCAACTCTTTCTAACCCCAGGCATCAGTGTACCCGCTTCTATGTCCCGGTTTAAAAGATAGCAGAACCAGTATGACAAGCAGTTATTCTTAGGTCTTAGGAGGTTCGCATTATTTATCACTTCCATGCGTGACTAACTTGATACTGGCAGAATTCTATCAAGAGAGGCCATAATTTAAAAGAAGATGTTCGTATCCTTGACCTTGTTTGTTTGGTGTTTTGGTAAACTGCTACTTCGCTTTTTACTGAATAATACATATATCTCTACACACGCCTCGGAATTACTTACTACAAAATATAAACATTGTATTATCTACCTTATAATTTTAAATTTTTTTATAATAATAAGTTTTTATTATTTTTTCATAAATAATACTGTTATCTTTAGGTATTTTATTTCTAATACGACTTAGGTAACCTATACCACTGGCGATGCAGAAACTAATACTTTCAAAAATTACATAAATTGTTAATTTGTTTATTAAACAAAAACACTCGAAAAATTAAAAAAAATTAAATGTCATAGATCGTATTTTCTTTAAAAACATACCTTAAATTATTTGCCGATGTTAACTTATTACATTAACTTCTTTTTAATACAAACTATTAGTTTCACAAACGTGTCCGGGTAAAACTGAGAGCTGGCGGGTCGAAAGAAAGATAAACTAATTCCAAACAAAGGCTTATCTCCTTACGCGTCTGATTGTTAAAAGTTTATGACCCTTGAATAATAAATATCTATACATATTACATAGTAGGTAAAATATAAATTTGTGCAATAAAACCATACACATTGCATTTAAAAAAAGATTATAGCTTGTCACCATTTAGTTAACTAAGATTGCGCGGCGGTACTTAAAAGGATTTAAACATTGCTTTCTTTTTATATCCTCCCTGCTCTTTTTTTATTTAAAAAAAACATTTAATAAATTCGTCCACCATAACATCGGAGTTTTGGCGGGAACTTGACTGCCAGCGGATTGCTGCTCTTGTTTAATGTTTAATTAATGGTTTGAAGTCAATGATATTATAAGAACACCTTTTTAATTATAATATCATTGTTTAAAGTGGATTTTGATAAAGTGGTGCGATTTTGTGTATATGTCTACGGATGTGAATTAGTTAAAACGATGAATAAAATAGACGTGAGAGCCTGCGCCTAAAGCTGTTTACCCGACTACTTACGACTGCTAGTTGTACCCGACTGCCAAGGAAGAGTGTATGTGTTTCGCGTGATCTGTGTGTGTGTTGTAAATTTCTTTATTAACTCGTATCTTTCAAACCTCTCCGTATCGTTTTATTCCTCTTAATAATCCAAGTGTTCTTAGAAAGCTTTTTTTAAAAACATAAACAAAATGGAGGCTTTTTGGCTCAAAATAGTAAAACGTTAATAAAAAAATAACTAAACCTATCGAATAGGACATAAAAATAAAAGAAATTGGTTAAAAAGTGGATGACAAATATATATATATATATATATATATATATATATAATATATGTGTGTGTGTGTGTGTCTGTGTACGTGACTTTACTTAGGCCAGCATGTGTGTGTGTCAAGTGTGTTTCTGTTTGTGACTGTGTGTGTCTGTTTTCTTTACTCAATATTGTTTCGGGCTTTTTAGTGCATTACTTTTAAATTGTCTTTTTTGCAGTCGGGTTTTTGATTTTTTTAATTGTTTATTTTATTATAGTTCAACACAATGGTTGTATATATAAACATATTGCGGTCAGTCAAGCGAAACTGAGATGGTAAGGTGCGCTTTCAATGGTTTCGTACCTGCCGAGGTAATAAAATGAATTTACTAATGCTGAAAAATGTTATACGATTTGTATAATGCAGCTGACTATGGAGACAGAGCTGATCAGTCCGCCGCCATGTACTCGTATATGCAAAAATAAATAATGTGCAATTCATTTACTACACTTCAAAAATTTTATAGAGGTAAGTATTAATTTAAACATAAAAAATTGTCAGTTATCCATTTAACGGGACAAAGCCCATCAGTCAACAAAAAAATATATAAAAATATACGCGCGCGCTCGGCATCAAAATTCGCAAGTTCGCAAGAGATGGCTTGCTTCTTTCTTCATTATAATCTTTATTTATTTACGTTAACAGACTGGATTGAATAAGCTGATTTATTAATTATAATTTTAATAATATTAAATCTTTATTATATACAAAATATGCGGTAGAATGAATATTGTAATGAATCATTCACTACATACATGTATATAGTACTGTATATTATTATAGTAATTATTTTGTATTTTGTGTGTAATACATATAGTTATTATTATTTTTTCTAACTGGCGGGCTTTGTCCCGTTAAATGGATGACTGACTATTTTTTATGTTTAAAATAATATTTAATACCCCTACAAAAATTTTGAAATGCAGTAAATGTATTGCACATTAATTATTTTTTGCAGATACGAGTACATGGCGGCCGACTGCCCAGCTTCGTCCCCATATTCAGCTGATTGACCATCACAACTTTTATTTATATGCAATATACAAGTTGTATAACAGTTTTTAGCCCTAGTTCAGTTTTATTACCCTGTACGTCACCTTTGATGGCGCACCTGATTCACCTGTACTCAGTTTCGCTTGACTGACCGCAGTATGTTCGTGTACACAACCATTGTAATGAACTATAAAAAACTTGTCTTAATAAATTCAAACAATTTTTTAGGTGCCGGCTCTTGGACCGTAAGATGATGATGTTTTTTTTAAATAATAATAACAATGCTATAAACATTACTAATATTCCCCTTAAACACTCGTGGTAAACTTAAATTGCTTGTGTTACGAGTGGTTCACGCCAGTAGTCGAATGGTGGATTCGAACCCACGACCTTTTTGAGTTCGCGGTCCGCGCCCTGCCATTAGGCTACCGTCGCTTAAAATAATGTCTGTAGCGCCTTGAGATACTGGCGCCGTCGATTGTTTTTGCTGGCTCAAGCTGCCTTCAAAATCTCCCAAAAACTTTGCAATGTGGTTCATCAACATATTTTGGAGAAGTTTTAAACAGATTAATTATTAATATTATAATAAGATAATTTCATAATACTTGTCACTGACAAAAATATAATAGTACGAGTTCATTACCAAAGAAAAAAAAACATATTCGGATATTCTTACACCGCCACTACATGGATTAAAATATGGGATCAAGAAAGCGAGCGTGGCCTCACATAGGTAAAATTAAGCCGGATTTCATGACTTAATTTTTTTACCCTTTCTTTTCGACATACGCGCACAAAAGTGGAATGATTTGCCAGCGTTTATCTTTACGTTTTGAATAGTACCGTATTCGAACGTGTCGTGGAAATCAAATCGCTCCTAACAAGCGGTAATTGAAAACGTTGATGTATCACAATTTTTTTTCTTATTATGTGCAAGTGCTTGTGTACAATACCATTTTCCTATCGTGATCTCATGGCTTCCGTCAGATGGCGGTGTAACCGTTCTGTTTATATCAAGCTATACCTATAGGACCATACACTTATTATACTACTGCGTAATCGATTACCTAAACAGTTGACGCAGAAATGCGTCGTCTGTGTAAGGGACGTATGGTAAAACAATCGCAAATCGGACTGCCAAAAGTGGCATTTATGGCAAATACTTCCAGAAGCTCATGTTCAGTCAGATGAAGAAGAAAATTTTGAACTTGTCTTGTTCATCTTCTTAAAATAAATCTTAAAATTCAAATTGTATGTTTATTGCATTTCACATTACAAATTCAAGAAATTACCGATTTTCAAACTAAGATATATATAATAGTTACATACATTAAGCGGCCTCCCCCCACGGCCTCCGAACCTATCTCTCTGTCCAATGATGAGATTTCATCTCTCATCAAAGGACTTAAGCCCAAAAAGGCTCCGGGCGCGGATGACATCTCCAACCAAGCCCTTAAACACTTTCCCGAGCAGGTGTTAACCTTTTTATCTATTATCTTCAACGCCTGCTTCAACCTTAGTTATTTTCCCACTACGTGGAAAGAGGCAACTGTGATTGGAATTCCCAAGCCAGGTAAGCCTCTCAACCTCCCCCTCCAGCCATCGCCCCATTAGCCTCCTCAAGGCAATGGGCAAGCTCTTCGAAAGAGTCATTCAAACGCGTATGAGGCGCTTTCTGTTTCCCACAGACGGCGACCCTCTCATCATCCCCCACCAATTCGGCTTCCGAGCCAAACACTCATGTCCTCAACAAGTTCACCGCATTGTGGAATATATCCTCAGCGGTTTCTACCTTCGACGTCATAAAACCATCGCGGTCTTCTTCGATATAGCCAAAGCTTTCGATAGAGTCTGGCACACAGGCCTCATCTACAAGCTCTATAAAATAGGTCTCCCCGATCGTCTAGTTCGTCTCGTGGCCTCCTATTTAAAACATCGTACCTTTCGTTTTAGACACGAAGGCACGCTTTCTTCACAGCGAACTATCAAGGCTGGTGTCCCTCAGGGCTCAGTACTTGCTCCTCTGCTGTACATCCTGTTCACCAACGACATTCCCATCCCGTCGAAAGGTGTTCAACTCTCCCTCTTTGCAGACGACACTGCCATCTACTGCAAAGGTGTCTCACTACCCTTCATACGGAACAAGATCCAAAAGTCAGTTGATGACCTAGGAGCTTGGTTCAAAAAATGGCGCATCGATGTGAACCCGGAGAAGAGCTCCGCCGTTCACTTCGATTATAAACGACGCCGTCTCAAAAACACTCCTCCAATACGTATGCTAGGGACCCCTGTCCCCTGGCATACGTCCGCCAAATATTTAGGTGTCACTCTAGACACAGGGCTTACTTTCAAGCCCCATGTCAAAAGAGTAACCCGTCACGCACGATTTTATCTGAGTAGGCTCAACAGTATGTTGGACCGACACAGTAAAATGTCCCTTTGAAACAAGCGTACCCTCTACAAGGTATGTATACGACCAGTCATGTCCTACGCGGGCCCCGTCTTTGCCCACGCAAACCCTAACATTTTAAATGAACTCCAAATAGTTCAGAACCTATTCTGTCGTCGAGCTGCGAACGCACCGTGGTACGTTCGTAATGCCGACCTTCATCGGGACTTAGAGCTCCCAACAATTCAACAATTTCTTAAAAAACTCTCTGAGAACTTCTTCAAAGCCTCAGAGTCGCACCCAAACCATTTAATTCGTGAGGCAGCTTCTTATGCAGCCCCACCCCCCCTCTCGCTATCGTGTCCGCAGGCCGAGAAACTCTCTCTCGGACCCGCCTAATAAACTTTCAAACGACCTGAACTGTCTCCTGGCGGCTCAGGCCAACTCTAATTAAATAAAATTATTGTAATATCTGACATTAATTTGCCTTCGTAAGCACTCCCTCAGCGGCACTTAGCCGCCTGCGCCCTCTTTTCCCAAAAGAGGGTCGCTCATGATAAGGCACAATAGAGCTTAATCAGCCGGTTGCCTGTCCCTAAAGGCGGTTTTTAGGGGGTATCACTTAGGGTCCCCGGTAGGACAGTGAGTCCCCCATAACCACGATAGACCGGCTATCGTGGTATGCGTAATGCATTTTCCGCCTCCCTACGTACAGGGTAGCCCTTTAATTGCTTCGGGCGCAAAAAAAAAAAATTAAGCGGCTTCCGCGAAACCTAAGGGTTTTTTTTTTTGCTTTTTAAATAATTCCAGAGTTAGGTACAAATATTTTTTTGGACTTTCGAGTTTTAAATCGTTTAGTGTCAGTTGTAAGAATATCCACTACACCATATCGTCCCGTGGCTGTCGTAAGAGGCGACAGAGGGAACTTAAAACAGGTGATGAGCAGCAACAGCTACCCGATAACAACTTAAAATAATAAAAAACTGCAGTTTACAACCCGCTCGCCAAGCCTGGCAACTGTGGCTAAATTCCCGCTATGAGGCAATTTTTGGAGGAAGCCTATGTTCATCAATGGACTTTTATAGGAAGTGATGATGATGATAACGATGATAATTTTTAAAAAGTCAAAAATAAAGATGTGATGATAAGTACCCATCACTCCTATGGCGCCTAAGTACGTTACGTAAGTAGTTAATGAATATTCGAGTACCCATAATAAGTACCCATCACTCCTATGGCGCCTAAGTACGTTACGTAAGTAGTTAATGAATATTCGACACTGTACTGCGGAACGATAATTATTAATTTTACTTTTAAAATATTTCACTTAGTTTTAGACAAAAGTTTCACTTTTCAAACATTTCTAATAAAAGTTTTTCTTCTTATTTAAATGTCACTCTCTTTGATATGTAATCATTTAATATGGGGTTCCAAAAAATAAAAGGAATATAATGAGTGTTCTATAACTTTATAAGTTTAGGAACCCTGCATCACAGTACTCGTATCCTAGAATAAATGAATTAATGTTTTACTTACATTTGTAATTATTGTATACACTCACATATACTGCATTCTTTTGGAAATTGTTTCATTTAACATTGAAACACTAATTCATATTTACTTAACTTTCAGAAACGTGAACTGAAACATTCATAGTTAAAAACTACTTATAACTTATTACTTCATGCATTTAAATAACACAATGATTCTCCATCGAACACTGCGTAGAGATAATGTCCAACTAATGCTACAAACATTAACAAAAAGAAAACTTAAATCAAAGTAGCAAAAGCAAAATGTCGTTTCGAAAACCCACATTCAAAACTGAACCTAAAACCATAATCGCTACAGTCTACAATATTTAGGTAGCACTCAGTCAATGTTAACTGTATCTATGACTGTTGAACGAACATGTTAAGGATGAGTAGACACGAATTACATTCTCGGACATCGAATTTTTGAGTTTATAATTATTTTTAAATTACTTTTACGTACTTTGATTAGATAAATATTTGCTTATGATAGAATATTTATTGACTTATGATAGAAGCTGGCATCATCAGAAATCACGTAATCATTTAGGAATCGGAAAATGGTATGAGATTAAAGCAATGGCGTAATAATTATCTTGATCGAATGTAATGAGTATTTCCTTTTCTAATAGCTGCACCCCGCAATTTTACCCGAGTGGATTTCGTGGGTCTTAATTTTTTTTGCGCGAAACCCCAACTCTTTATAACATCAACTATCTGGCAGTGAAAGTCACGTCTAAATTGGTCCAGCTGTTTCGGAGATTAGCCGGAACAAACAGATAATTTCTGTTCTCACAGTCACAAATTTAATTTTTTGTTTGTTTATAACAATGTACGTACTTACATATAGATTTAGTAACAAACTGTTATTTTGACATTACAAACAGATACTTAAATTTTATTTATTTTTATTGATTAAGCTAAACCTTGAGATGGTTGTAACGACTTTGAAGACACTTTTATTTTTTACAGGAAACCCCATTCTAGATACCAGGGTTTATTTCAGATGACGAGCGAAAGTGGAAAAGGAATCTATGCTGCAGAAGTGAACGTAAAAGACGAGAATGGACGCCCCAGACGAAAGTTCATTGACAAATTGGCGATGTATTGAAAATTTGCCAGATAAAGATGCCCTTAGCCGACGAGCATGTATGCGTAAATGGATGTAAGGGAAGCGAGAGAGTTGTGTCAGGATCGTGCCAAATCATGGAGGTTAGAGAACAGGAGAATGACAGCCGTAGAAAATAGTGTCCCAGAAATATGGACACCATAAGTGAGGCGCTGCGATCGCAAAGTTCGCTCAATAAAAGTAATTTTCAGTCTATTTTTCCGATCAGATGCTAAACCACTTGTACATCCACGCACAATAAAATATTTCTCCATTTTTTAATGTTTCTTTTTATAAAAAATTAAAAAAATACGGAGCATGAAAATTTTCTCACCAATGCCGCGAAGAAAATTTATACATTATTCAACTAATTTAATCTACTTGTACTCATAAACAGCTAACTTCGCAGCCACTACTCACCGATGGCAGCACCGCTATTAATTCTACAAATTTTCAAGGACAGGCGGGCTATGCTTTAGTACGTAGCGATCGTTCTATTCTCTAACCTCCATGGTGCCAAATGGAAGTTCGTAGTTTCTGCCTACCCTCTGCGTATCAACGAGTATTTATCATGATGATGTTTGATCTAATTAAGGGCTGACTTTTCAATCGTCAATAAAACTTAGTCATAGAATAAAGTACTGCGAAAAATAAATAAAATACAATTGTATTATTAAAATAACTCAATTGTTTCACTTTTATATTCTATACAATTTATCTAATTAATATCTATTTTTTCAGTGGATAACTTTTATCTGACGATTGAAAAGTCTGCCCTAAATAAAATAAAATAATGTTGCAGATTGAAAGCTTTGCTATTATACTCCATATATTACTCCAGCCTTGAAGAAGTGAATTAAATTATGACGTTCGTTTAAATGCCATTGAAAGTTATAGTGAATATAAACAATGTCGCCATTAATAATTATCACTGTAAAGCACTGCTAAATATATTTATATATATTCTCCATAGATGACCACAAAGTACAGTTCTGCCCGTGCTCTATGGTTTCGTATACAAGAAGTGTCTCCTCAGCCTCTATTAACTCCTTGTAGGTCTTATCAGGTCGTCACTCCATGTAGTGTGGGCTCGCTCAACTTGCCAATATTATTATAACCTTTTTTTCCTATCGTTTGTCAGTTTTTGTGTATATGTCTACGGATGTGAATTAGTTAAAACGATGAATAAGAGACGGAGAGCCAGCGCCTAAAAGCTGTTTGCCCGACTACTTACGACTGCTAGTTTTACCCGACTGCCAAGGAAGAGTTATGTTTTTCGCGCGATCTTGTATGTTTGTAAATTTCTTTATTAACTCGTATCTTTCAAACTGCTGGCTGGATTTCGACAATTAAGATATTCTTTTTTTTAAAAACATAACCAAAATGGAAGATTTTTGGCGCAAAATAATAAAACGTTAATAAAAAAATTACTAAACCTATCGAATAGGACATCAAAATAAAAGAAATTAAAAGGGGATTACAAATATATATATGTGTGTGTGTGTGTCTGTGTGTGACTGTGTGTGTCTGTGTGTGTGTGTGTGTGTGTGTGTGTGTGTGTGTGTGTGTGTGAGAGAGAGAGTGTATGTGCGTGTGTGCGTGTGTGCGTGTGTGCGTGCGTGCGTGCGTGCGTGCGTGCGTACATGCGTGCGTGCGTGCGTGCGTGCATGCAACAAAATGGCGGCTTTTTTGGTTCAAAATAGTAATACGTTAGCAAAAAAATAACCAAACCTATCGAATACCGAATATAAGTTGTATTGTTAAAAATTAGGATTAATAAATTGGTTAATAAAGTGGTTCACAAAATGTGCAATGTTTGTGTCGTACCCTATTAGAAATTATAAACCGAAAGAAAATTAATGGGTTCCGCCTTTTTTTTTTTTTTTTTTTTTTTTTTTTTTTGCGGATGGAAAATCATCTAATGACCCCTTTCGCTCTGGGTGGAGCGTAAGGGAGTGTCCGACTTTTACTGACTAAAAACCATCCGTGTTCCTTCAGTGCCCTTACGTTCCGGAGCCGCGGTATCTCTTTCGAACAGCCCGCAGCCCCGGCAGGCGTCGGCCCTTGCGGGCCCCTTCACGCTGCTGACAGCTCTTTGAGGCGCGCGTGGAACAAAACGCGCCGTCGACACGGCCTGTCGTCATTAGACGGACGGACGACGAGCTACCCATTGCTCGCCGTCCACAGGCCCGCGCCTACGGTGGCCGGGGGCCACGACGTAGCCCCCGACGCCCGGGGCGTCTCCCGCGGCGGCCGGGGAGGAAAGCTGCTGCTCTCTCCTTCTCCCGCTCCGCCACCTCCTTCGCTAGCATCACTGCTTCGCAGAAAGTGGTGACGGCATCCCATTCCGTCTCGCTCCGGACCATGGCTTCGACCAGGGCCGGACGCGAGAGGTCGCCGCCGCCTATCGCCGCTACGAGGACACGGCGGTGCTCCGCCCAAGCAGGGCACACCTCCACGGTGTGTTCCACCGTGTCCTCCGGTCCATCCTCGCAGTGGGAGCACCCGGGCGTTTCCTCCCGCCCGATTCGGTGCAGGAACCTCCCAAACACACCGTGTCCGGTGAGGACCTGCGTCAGGCGGAAGGTGAGGATGCCGTGGCGTCTCTCAAGCCACTCCTCAAAGAGGGGTCTTATCGCCGCTATAGTGGCGTGCCCAGCACGGGGTTGCGACAGTCGCTGTCTCCATGTCGCCATGAGATCGTGCCGGAAGTCTGTCCGCTGCACGACAACTTGCCGCGGCAGCAGGGTTTCCCCACGGAATAGTGCCTCCGCACGCCATTCGTGCAGGCGCGCGAGGACTATCGCCTCCAGATCCCATGGCGGCAATCCGGCAAGGAGGCTCGCCGCCTCGCGGGAGATCGTGCGGTAGCCGCGAACCATGTTCACGGCTATCACCCTTTAGGGCGCGTTCAGGTGGTGGACGGCAAGCCGCGCCAAACCACGCGCCCACACCGGGGCCCCGTAAAGGGCCATGGACCGCACGATCCCCGCGTAGAGCCTCCGGCAGGAGGCGTTTGGCCCTCCCAGGTTCGGCAGGAGCCGCCTGAAGGCAGCCGCGGTCCGTTCCAGTTTGGGAGCCAAACGTCGGAAATGCTCAACGAAGTTCCATCGGCCGTCGAGGACGAGTCCTAGGTACTTCAGCGTCGACTCGATGTCGATGGATACCCCTCCTACCATCACTGAGGATCCCGGTGGTGGCCTGTTCCGTGGACCATGGAAGTGCATGGCCTCGGACTTGTGCAGAGCCACCTCGAGACCCAGTTGCCGAATCCTCTCAACGACTATCGCAACCCCGCGTGTCATATTTTCCGCCGCCGCCTCGTACGACCCCCCTTGTGCCAGTACCAGCGTGTCGTCAGCGTAGCAAACTACGCTGACGCCGGTAGGGAGGTCGGCGCGCAGCACCCAGTCGTAACCGATGTTCCACAGAGGTGGCCCCAGAACCGAACCCTGTGGGACACCGCACGACATCTCTCGCCGGTTCCACTCACCGTTGCGACCGGGGTAGATGACGGCCCTGTCCGTCAGGTAGTCCCCGACTATACGACGGAGATAGGTCGGCACCCGGTGATACCGGAGTGCCTCCCTAATGCAGCTCCAGGGCATGGAGTTGAAGGCGTTGGCGATGTCGAGAGACACCGCCAAGACAACCCCCCTTCTGGCTACTGCATCCCCCGTCGTGAGGGCTCTCACGCGCATGATGGCGTCCACCGTAGAGCGCCTCTTGCGGAAACCAAACTGGTGTTCCGCAAGATCCGGCCCCGTCTCCGCAAGGTGCTCGGCGAGGCGGTTTGCAATGACTCTTTCAAAGAGCTTGCCCACCTCGTCGAGCAGCACCACGGGCCGGTATGCGGACGGAGAGTCCGCAGGGCGCCCCGGCTTCCGAATGAGGACCAGCTTCCCCGTCTTCCAACGAAGCGGGAATTGGCCTCTCTCCAAGCATGCGCTTAGGAGCCCCTCCAGTCGGGGCCCGAGAGCCTTCGAGGCCAGGACCCAGGCTTTGCCAGGCAAGCCATCGGGTCCTGGGGCGGTATTCCTGGCCTTGAGCCTACGTACCGCCACTCTCAGGTCTACCCCGGTCCCTTCCGGGATGATGTCGTCGTCGTCCTGGTGGACCGCTTCCGGCACCGCAGGTGGCGGAGCTATAGGCGGGGGCGGATTTTCACGTCGCGCAGGGAACAGAGCGCTCACCACGTCCTCCACGAGCTGGGGCCGGAGACTTTGCGTCAGCGGGGGGCCCAGGTGCGGAGTTTATCCCGCACCATCTTGTAAGGGCGCCCCCACGGACCTCTGTTGAGAGTCTCCAGCATCTCCTCACGGGCCCGATCCCGGGCCCGCAGGACAGCCTCCCGGAGGGCGTTCTTCGCCGCTCTGTATCCCTCGTACAGCTCCGCCTCAATGGCTGCCGCATTCGGTGGACGAATGCGGAGCCTGCGATGCCTGGTGTACAGGTGCCGCGCGGCGACACACGCCTTGCGCAGAGACGTCAGCTCACGCGACCACCAATACACCTGACGCCGGGCACTTCTTGGCCGGACGCGGGGCATTGCCACGTCACATATTTCGGACATGGCCTCCTGGAACCACCCTGCCTCATCATTGACGTCGGCAGGCCTGTCCGGTGATGACACCCAGGCCTGCACGATCGAGGCTTCCAGGAGGATCTCCCGGTCCAGCTGCTTCAGCGCCCAACGCGGACCACTCGGGGCCTGTTGGACTGGCGCGCTCGAGGGCTGGGTGGAGACATCAAACCGGATGTACCGGTGGTCGGAGTAGGTCTCCACCCCCTCCATGACACGCCAGTCAATGGCACGCGGCGACAGAGCGGGGCTAGCGAACGAGATGTCCACCACCGACTCGCCCCGCATCGCACACACGTGGGGACAGAACCCCGATTTAGGACGACCAGGCCTGTCTCCAGAGCCCAGTCTTCCACCATCCTACCCCAATGGGTTCCGCCTGCTACTAAACTTAATATTTCACTTAAGCTATTTTACTTAGGCTTTCAGCTCATAATATGGTCTTTTAAACCGAATTCGTTTATAGTTTTTTATTTTGTTTTCTTTACTCAATCTTGTTTCGGGCTTTTTTAGTGCATTACTTTTAAATTGTCTTTTTTTTCAGTCGGGTTTTTGATTTTTTTAATTGTTTATTTTATTATAGTTCAACACAATGGTTGTATATATAAACATATTGCGGTCAGTCAAGCGAAACTGAGATGATAAGGTGCGCTTTCAATGGTTTCGTACCTGCCGAGGTAATAAAATGAATTTACTAATGCTGAAAAATGTTATACGATTTGTATAATGCAGCTGACTATGGGGACAGAGCTGATCAGTCCGCCGCCATGTACTTGTATATGCAAAAAATAAATAATGTGCAATTCATTTACTACACTTCAAAAATTTTGTAGAGGTAATACCTCTACAAAATTTTTGAAGTATAAAAGTATAAATACGGGACAAAGTCCATCAGTCAACAAAAAAATATATAAAAATATTGGCGCGCGCTCGGCATCGCAATTCGCAAGTTCGCAAGAGACGGCTTGCTTCTTTCTTCATTACAATCTTTATTTATTTACGTTAACAGACTGGATTGAATAAGCTGATTTATTAATTATAATTTTAATAATATTAAATCTTTATTATATACAAAATATGCGGTAGAATGAATATTGTAATGAATCATTCACTACATAAATGTATATTACTATACATAGTACTGTATATTATTATAGTAATTATTTTGTATTTTGTGTGTAATACATATAGTTATTATTATTTTTTCTGACTGGCGGGCTTTGTCCCGTTAAATGGATGACTGACCATTTTTTATGTTTAAAATAATATTTAATACCCCTACAAAAATTTTGAAATGCAGTAAATGTATTGCACATTAATTATTTTTTGCAGATACGAGTACATGGCGGCCGACTGCTCAGCTTCGTCCCCATATTCAGCTGATTGACCATCACAACTTTTATTTATAAGCAATATACAAGTTGTATAACAGTTTTTAGCCCCAGTTCGGTTTTATTACCTCGGCAGGTACGTCACCTTTGATGGCGCACCTGATTCACCTGTACTCAGTTTCGCTTGACTGACCGCAGTATGTTCGTGTACACAACCATTGTAATGAACTATAAAAAACTTGTCTTAATAAATTCAAACGGTTTTTAGGTGCCGGCTCTTGGACCGTAAGATGATGATGTTTTTTTTTTAAATAATATTAACAATGCTATAAACATTACTAATATTCCCCTTAAGCACTCGTGGTAAGCTTAAATTGTTTGTGTTACGAGTGGTTCACGCCAGTAGTCGAATGGTGGATTCGAACCCACGTCCTTTTTGAGTTCGCGGTCTGCGCCCAGCCATTAGGCTACCGTCGCTTAAAATAATGTCTGTAGCGCCTTGAGATACTGGCGCCGTCGATTGTTTTTGCTGGCTCAAGCTGCCTTCAAAATCTCCCAAAAACTTTGCAATGTGGTTCATCAACATATTTTGGAGAAGTTTTAAACAGATTAATTATTAATATTATAATAAGATAATTTCATAATACTTGTCACTGACAAAAATATAATAAGTAGTACAAGTTCATTACCAAAGAAAAAAAAAACCATATTCGGATATTCTTACACCGCCACTACATGGATTAAAATATGGGATCAAGAAAGCGAGCGTGGCCTCACATAGGTAAAATTAAGCCGGATTTCATGACTTAATTTTTTTACCCTTTCTTTTCAACATAACGCGCACAAAAGTAGAATGATTTGCCAGCGTTTATCTTTACGTTTTGAATAGTACCGTATTCGAACGTGTCGTGGAATTCAAATCGCTCCGAACGAGCGGTCATTGAAAACGTCGATGTATCACAATTTTTTTTTCTTATTATGTGCCAGTGCTTGTGTACAATACCATTTTCCTATCGTGATCTCATGGCTTCCGTCAGATGGCGGTGTAACCGTTCTGTTTATATCAAGCTATACCTATAGGACCATACACTTATTATACTACTGCGTAATCGATTACCTAGACAGTTGACGCAGAAATGCGTTGTCTGTGTCAGGGACGTATGGTAAAACAATCGCAAAACGAACTGCCAAAAGTGGCATTTATGGCAAATACTTCCAGAACTCATGTTCAGTCAGATGAAGAAGAAAAGTTTGAACTTGTCTTGTTCATCTTCTTAAAATAAATCTTAAAATTCAAATTGTATGTTTATTGGATTTCACATTACAAATTCAAGAAATTACCGATTTTCAAACTAAGATATATATAATAGTTACATACATTAAGCGGCTTTCGCGAAACCTAAGGGTTTTTTTTTGCTTTTTAAATAATTCCAGAGTTAGGTACAAATATTTTTTTGGACTTTCGAGTTTTAAATCGTTTAGTGTCAGTTGTAAGAATATCCACTACACCATATCGTCCCGTGGCTGTCGTAAGAGGCGACAGAGGGAACTTAAAACAGGTGATGAGCAGCAACAGCTACCCGATAACAACTTAAAATAATAAAAAACTGCAGTTTACAACCCGCTCGCCAAGCCTGGCAACTGTGGCTAAATTCCCGCTATGAGGCAATTTTTGGAGGAAGCCTATGTTCATCAATGGACTTTTATAGGAAGTGATGATGATGATAACGATGATAATTTTTAAAAAGTCAAAAATAAAGATGTGATGATAAGTACCCATCACTCCTATGGCGCCTAAGTACGTTACGTAAGTAGTTAATGAATATTCGACACTGTACTGCGGAACGATAATTAATAATTTTACTTTTAAAATATTTCACTTAGTTTTAGACAAAAGTTTCACTTTTCAAACATTTCTAATAAAAGTTTTTCTTCTTATTTAAATGTCACTCTCTTTGATATGTAATCTTTTAATATGGGGTTCTAAAAAATAAAATGAATATAATGAGTGTTCTATAACTTTACAAGATTAGGAACCCTGCATTACAGTACTCGTATCCTAGAATAAATGAATTAATGCTTTACTTACATTTGTAATTATTGTATACACTCACATAAACTGCATTCTTTTTGAAATTGTTTCATTTAACATTGAAACACTAATTCATATTTACTTAACTTTCAGAAACGTGAACCGAAACATTCATAGTTAAAAACTACTTATAACTTATTACTTAATGCATTTAAATAACACAATGATTCTCCATCGAACACTGCGTAGAGATAATGTCCAACTAATGCATCAAACATTAACAAAAGGAAAACTTAAATCAAAGTAGCAAAAGCAAAATGTCATTTCGAAAACCCACATTCAAAACTGAACCTAAAACCATAATCGCTACAGTCTACAATATTTAGGTAGCACTTAGTCAATGTTAACTGTATCTATCACTGTTGAACGAACATGTTAAGGATGAGTAGACACCAATTACATTCTCGGACATCGAATTTTTGAGTTTATAATTATTTTTAAATTACTTTTACGTACTTTGATTATAATCATTTAAGGAATCGGAAAATGGTACGAGATTAAAGCAATGGCGTAATAATTATCTTGATCGAATGTAATAAGTATTTCCTTTTCTAATAGCTGCTCCCCGCAATTCCACCCGAGTGGATTTTGTGGGTCTTAATTTTTTTTGCGCGAAACCCCAACTCTTTATAACATCAACTATCCGGCAGTGAAAGTCACGTCTAAATTGGTCCAGCTATTTCGGAGATTAGCCGGAACAAACAGATAGTGTCTGTTCTCACAGTCACAAATTTAATTTTTTGTTTGTTTATAACAATGTACGTACTTTCATATGGATTTAGTAACAAGCTGTTATTTTGACATTACAAACAGATACTTAAATTTTATTTATTTTTATTGATTAAGCTAAACCTTGAGATGGTTGTAACGACTTTGAAGACACTTTTATTTTTTACAGGAAACCCCATTCTAGATACCAGGGTTTATTTCAGATGACGAGCGAAAGTGGAAAAGGAATCTATGTTGCAGAAGTGAACGTAAGAGACGAGAATGGACGCCCCAGACGAAAGTTCATTGACAAATTGGCGATGTATTGAAAATTTGCCAGATAAAGATGCCCTTAGCCGACGAGCATGTATGCGTAAATGGATGTAAGGGAAGCGAGAGAGTTGTGTCAGGATCGTGCCAAATCATGGAGGTTAGAGAACAGGAGAATGACAGCCGTAGAAAATAGTGTCCCAGAAATATGGACACCATAAGTGAGGCGCTGCGATCGCAAAGTTCGCTCAATAAAAGTAATTTTCAGTCTATTTTTCCGATCAGATGCTAAACCACTTGTACATCCACGCACAATAAAATATTTCTCCATTTTTTAATGTTTCTTTTTATCAAAAATTAAAAAAATACGGAGCATGAAAATTTTCTCACCAATGCCGCGAAGAAAATTTATACATTATTCAACTAATTTAATCTACTTGTACTCATAAACAGCTAACTTCGCAGCCACTACTCACCGATGGCAGCACCGCTATTAATTCTACAAATTTTCAAGGACAGGCGGGCTATGCTTTAGTACGTAGCGATCGTTCTGTTCTCTAACCTCCATGGTGCCAAATGGAAGTTCGTAGTTTCTGCCTACCCTCTGCGTATTAACGAGTATTTATCATGATGATGTTTGATCTAATTAAGGGCTGACTTTTCAATCGTCAATAAAACTTAGTCATAGAATAAAGTACTGCGAAAAATAAATAAAATACAATTGTATTATTAAAATTACTCAATTGTTTCACTTTTATATTCTATACAATTTATCTAATTAATATCTATTTTTTCAGTGGATAACTTTTATCTGACGATTGAAAAGTCTGCCCTAAATAAAATAAAATAATGTTGCAGATTGAAAGCTTTGCTACTCGATATACGCTTACAAGAAGGAAACAAAATATTAAAAATACTACTTTTTTCATTTAAGAAATTAAGAAATATAGTATAAAACAGGTTAAACCAGTTAAATTATACATTAATAGTCGTACATTATTATGTTTTTCCTGTACACATAACATTTATTTATATTTTTGCAATCGCATAATACATAGTGGAACAACACTAGGAGTAAATTGATCGGTCTAAATAAGGTAGATCTATTTACGGACTCCGGGGTACGTACTAACTACATTGTTTATTACTCCAGCCTTGAAGAAGTGAATTAAATTATGACGTTCGTTTAAATGCCATTGAAAGTTATAGTGAATATAAACAATGTCGTCATTAATAATTATCACTGTAAAGCACTGCTAAATATATTTATATATATTCTCCATAGATAACCACAAAGTACAGTGCTGCCCGTGCTCTATGGTTTCGTATACAAGAAGTGTCTCCTCAGCCTCTATTAACTCCTTGTAGGTCTTATCAGGTCATCACTCCATGTAGTGTGGGCTCGCTCAACTTGCCAATATTATTATAACCTTTTTTTCCTATCGTTTGTCAGTTCTTCGAAATTGTATACGGCTGGTTCATTTCCACTTCAGCCTACTGTTCCGTTAACATCGGGTCAGTATAGTTCAGTGATTACCTCGTTGGTCTAGCTGTTGTAGTAGTGCGACTGCTGATCATAAGGTCTTGAGTTCGAATCCCGGGTCTGCCCAAAAAATATCAATTATTAAGTTTATGCGTCAAGAAATTCTCAGTAGCGGCCCGGAGTCAGGAAGTTGGCGGTGTCTCACACCCAAGCCTCGGAAAGCACGTAAAGGCGTTGGGCCTACGCCGGATCTATCTCCGGTCGTGTCGTTTACCGTCCCATCAGATTATGATAGTGAGGATCTGAAGAACATTATTGTTATAAATTCAGTATCAAGCTAGTTTTTTTTTTTTTTTTTTTTTTTTATAGAAGAGGGGGCAAACGAGCATGTGGCTCACCTGATGTTAAGTGACTACCGCCGCCCATGATCAACCGCAACACCAGGGGAATTGCAGGTGCGTTGCCGGCCCTTTAGAAAGGAGTAAGCTCTTTTCTTGAAGGTCCCCAGGTCGTATCGGTCCGGAAAAATCACCGGTGGTAAATTATTCCACAGAGAGGTTGTACGCGGAAGAAAACTCCTTTTGAAACGTACAGTGGTGGACCGCCAAGCATCCAGATGGTGTGGATGGTATCGGGACGTTTGCCGTGTAGTGCGTTCACGAAATTTGGCGGCTGGGATTAATCCGAACAATTCCTCAGAGCACTCCCCGTGATAGATGCGATAAAATACGCAAAGAGATGCAACATCTCTTCGCAGCGCCAGTGAATCGAGCCGATCGGAAAGCACTCGGTCGTCGACGATTCGAGCCGCTCTGCGCTGGATGCGGTCAAGTGGAAGGAGCTGGTACTGGGGGAGCCCCAGCCCAGAGATGGGAACAGTATTCCATGAGCGGCCGAACCTGCGCCTTGTAAAGTTGCAGGCGGTGTGCCGGCATGAAATACTGTCCCGCTCTGCTGAGCACGCCAAGCTTTTTAGAGGCCAATTTGGCCTTCCCTTCCAAGTGACCACGAAACTGCACGTCACTCGATATGTCGACGCCGAGGATTCCGATACTGGCTGAGGCAACAAGGGGGAGTGCCTTGAAACTGAGGGGATACGACAAAGGGGTTCTTTTTAGCGGTTAACGCGCAAACTTGTGTCTTCTGGGGGTTAAACTGGACTAGATTTAGTCGCCCCCAATCCGAGACTCTGTCCAGCAGAGACTCGACTTCAGACACAAGTTTGTCCCGGCACTCAGAGACGTTTTCCCGAGAAATATTTGCTCGGCCGGTGTAAAGAGCATCACCAGTGCTGTCATCTGCATAGCAATGAATGCTACGGGTTTGCAACATATCATTGATATGCAGAAGAAACAGCGTTGGCGATAGCACGCAGCCCTGTGGAACACCAGCATTAATAAGCTTGCAATCGGAGCTTGCACCGTCTACAACGACCTTGATGCTCCGATCTGCAAGAAAACTGGTGATCCAATCGCACAATTTCTCGGGAAGCCCATAGGAAGGGAGCTTCGAAAGAAGCGCTTTGTGCCAAACCCGATCGAAGGCCTTCGCAATGTCCAAACTAACGGCCAATGCCTCCCCCTTGGACTCTACTGCCTCCGCCCATCTGTGAGTTAGGTAGACCAGAAGATCACCAGCTGACCTACCACGGCGAAAACCGTATTGGCGGTCACTAATCAGCTGGTGATCCTCAAGGTACCTCATGAGCTGGCAGTTTACAATGGACTCCATTGTTTTGGAGAACAAGGAGGTGATGGCGATAGGCCGGTAGTTGGACGGGTCTGAGCGGTCGCCTTTTTTAGGGATCGGGTGGACGAAAGCCGTCTTCCATGATTTTGGGACTACGCCTAGGGAGTAGGAGTACCGGAAAAGACGCGTTAAAACCGGTGCCAACTCTGGAGCACACGTCCTCAGCACAATTGGGGGATTCCATCAGGCCCACTCGACTTATGGATGTCCAGGGAGAGGAGTGCTTTGCGAACCGAGCGCTGAGTGAAGTGCACTTCCGGCATGGAGCACTCACACCGCGGGATGGTCGGCGGCGTACTCCCCCCGTCATCGAGAGTCGAGTTAGACGCAAAGAAAGAGCCTAGAAGATCGGCTTTCTCCTTTGCGGTGTGGGCCAGTGAGTCGTCCTCCCTGTGCAGAGATGGAAGAGATGGCTGACAGAAATTCCCCTGGACAGCCTTGGCGAGAGACCAGAATGCACGGGTTCCAGAAGGAAGACGAACTAGTCTCTCGCCAATTCTGCCTATGTGCTCTGACTTTGCCTTGGCAATGACTCTTTTGAAGGACCTAGAGGCGGAATTATACTTCTTTTTTAGAGCGCTGGTGTTTACATCCCTGGACGCTGATGCGTCAGCCCAGGCTTGGTAGCACTCCTGCTTATAGCATGATGCTATTTTACAGGAGCGACCAAACCATGGCTGAGATTTGCCTCCAATGGGCACCACAGAGGAAGGAATAAAAAGTTCCATACCCTGAAGTACCACATCGGCGACAGAATCCGCAACAACGTTGGGATCATCCGGCGAGAAGCAAACCCGCCCCCAAGGGTAGGATGCAAAGAAAGACCGCATCCCATCCCAATCAGCTGACCTATAGTGCCAAACACGGCGGCAGCCTGCAGAATGCAACCGCGATTTCAGCGTGAGTGGCACCACACTCCGGACAAGACAATGATCCGAGGAGCCTAAAGGGGCGTCGACGGAAATCTGATATCCGTCCGGGTGAGAGGTCAGCAGAAGATCCAACAGGGAAGGTGCATGATCCTCCACATCTGGAATCCGCGTAGGCGAAGTAACCAGTTGTGTCAGACCATATGCCAAGGCAAAATCACGAACAGATCTCCCCGCATGATCGGTTAAACGTGAACCGAGCCATTCGGCGTGATGGGCGTTGAAGTCGCCGAGGATCACGATCTCTGCGGAGGGGATCTGCTGTAGCAACGAATCTGCAGCCATTTGGACGTGGTCGAAGAGTCGGTCTGTTTCGGCATTACCGCTATGGGACCTATAGAGGCACCCGTAGACGCGCGGATGGTCGTCGCTGTCTACGCGTAGCCAAAGGATGGACAGGTCCGAACCTTCAAGTCTGCCGAGGCGTCGAGAACAGATGTCCTCTCTGACGTAAACGCAAACTCCAGCCCGAGGCACAAAGGAGTGTTCCAGTTTGTACCCCGGGTAGGAGAGATACGAGACATCAGCCGGAGAGGACACCTGCGTCTCGGTCAGAAAGAGCAGAGCCGGCCTCGCCGTCTCGAGATGGTAGTGGACGGCGTTTAGGTTAGAGTGAAGTCCCCTGATATTGCAGAAATTCACGGACAGCGTGGCAGGGGTCGCCTTGGTCTTGTTGCTCCGTTTGCCCCGAGCAGTTTTAGTCTTGAGCGGAATATTGCCCCCCCCCCCAGAATACGCGGGGCAGCCTGAGCACCCACGCTCAGAAGTGGAGAAACATGGTCGTGGATGCTCAGCGAGGGATTCTCCAGGGGTGCTGGTACCCTCCTGGGGTAGTCTATCATTTAATTCCGCTACCATGTTGATGGGGGGGGGGATTTGGGCCTCCGGCCACCTGCACTCACCAGACGAAACGCGGAAGCAGAGCTTCCACTTCACGCCGGTATTCTGTGAGGTCGTGGTACCACCCCGGTTTGAGCCGGCCCATACGTGCGACAGCAAAGCTGCCGCGTGGCTCTACCACTGTAATAAAGTTTAAGTGTTAACAAGTTTAAGTGATGGAAATATTATTTAGAAACTGAATCAAATTTTATATTTAGAAAAATATATAAAGCATAGCAATAACTCTAAAAAGTAGTGAATAGTAGACATTTACCGAATATTCGTATTCGGCGAATACTAATCACGAATATTTAATAACTAATATTTTCGTCCGCAACTCTAATTACTGGCAGACTTTGAAAACGCGAGTCGTCGGCGCGTAAAAATACGAAGTGTGGTTAACGACGGCTACACAAGGGCAGGGAAGTTATTAGTTATTACTCATTTTAACACTAAAACAACTGAAAGATTCTCAACAAGCCAAAAATATACCGAAACATGTTTTGTTTCAAGATGTTGAAACTGGATGGGACTCAACATATCAATTGTTGAAGTGATTACATGAACAACGCATAGCGATTCAAGATGTTTTACCATCTCAACCAAATTGAAATGTCATGAAATCATAGCAAGGCAATGCTCATAAGAGCAAAATTATTGATATCTATATATATTCTGGTCAATTTTGAAGAAGCTACTAAAGCGCTATGCAAAGAATCAACGACATTATCTCAAGCAATCCCAATAATACTAAGTCTTAAATCTTGCCTCTGATCCATTGGCCTTTATTTGTCGAGATGATGTCCATTTTCCAAGGCTGAAAAAACTACCCAAAATATTTTTCACTGAAACCATGTACAGTCGACTCGGAAAGGCTTTTTACAACGGCTAGGGACATCCAGACTGAAAAAATAAATCCCCTAAAACCAGAAAATCTACAAATTTTATATTTTTTTTTAAATAAAAATTTGCCTGATGTAAATTTTAATTATTAGAACAATAGAAAATCATTAAATAAATTAGTTTTTCATTACCATAGCGAAATATTCGTATTCGTTGAATAGTAGGTTTGATATTCGTATTCGTAAAAGTAGTATTCGTTGCATCACTACTAAAAAGGCAATTATAAAAATATTATTTGTCTCGTTTTCTTTTTATGTTATATATAAAAATAGCTAATGTGTGAAGTAAAGTAATTATTGATACCAGAAGTACATCAATTTAATACGTTTTATACGTAAAAAAAACAATAAAGGGTATGTTCCGAAATACAACGCAGTGTACTGTCCAATGCAAATGACGTCATGAATCGACGCTACACTGGTGATTCGTTCCAAAACATTGGCCAGTATATGACGTCATATTTTTGCGCCATTTGGAAAAGTGTTGGCGAATATTTTGTTATTTTGTGCTCCAAAAATCATTATATCCTCCTAATGGATATACCATCAATTATTCTATAATTTTTTGTATATGTATAAATAGAAACAAATTCTGGCATGCTTCATTCGGCAAACACACAATTAAAAATTGTTTTATTATGGCCTGATATCCGACACAATATGGCGGCGGCACGCTAGTTCAATAGTGTCAAATGATACGTCATTTGCATTGGACAGTACACTGCGTTGTATTTCGGAACATACCCAAAAAGTCTTTACGACGGTGTGAACAAACATGTCAGTAAAAAATTTGGAATCGCACAAGGAAACCTTACATGACTACAAAATTAATAGATAGACATTTTAAATAAAATAAATAGTTATGTTCTTTATGTTTTTATTTAAATAAAAACAGGTACATAAGCTGAAACCCAAAAGACTAAACTAGTTTTCAACTTCGAAGGTGTCAGAGACGCCTGTGAACTGCCTAATGACACCGATAATACTTCTAGAGGCGCCGTAGTAGACGATGCGATGCGGTGTGTTCCTCATAGCGTTATTTGGTATACGCCATTCGAACCGCGCTTGACTCGTCCCGAGTAACGTTGACACCCGCTTCCAGTGGAACCTGTGACAGTAGATATATTATGTTCGCCGTTCGGATTTTTTTAATTATGGCAGTACCATTAATATTTAACCATAGTACAAAGTTTTTAATATGATCGTATGTTTTAAAGCACGTAAGATATAATATAACGTCATTGTATGACGTAAACAAGGTACCGTCGAAGGTGCGAGGCGTAAGGTCAAGTTCTACGATTTTCAAGGCGCTGACAAGAGTGACGATAAGGCAAATCAGAAGAAGTTTATCCAACATTACATTTTACGGCCTGATGATGATTTCTATGATATGATTATCTATTTCATCTCCCTCTGTCGCCTCTGAAGACACCCATAGTTTGATATGATTTAATTTATCATCATCACCATCATTAAAGCCATTTACAAGTTCACCACTGAGCATAGGCCTACCCCAAAGCATGCCACAAATCATGGTCCTGATTTAATGACCGTTATGGCCTACAAAAGCCCACTGTTGAACATAGAATACCCCCATGGGGTGATATTTGCCATAGTTGCCACGCTAGGCAAGTGGATTGGCAACCTCAGTTTTTTACTTTAGTAAGATCATGATCTTATTTTCGTGATTTAATCAGTTAACGTTAATTTTAATGGAATTTAGTAACAGATTCTCATGCGATTCCCATCGATCTGCTGGTGAAGGGTTACAAAACCAGTATAATTCCAGGCTGTGAGTTAAGAGTATAAAAAATATGTTAATTCTATAAGAAACATTTACTTAGTCTCCCAATCGGCGTCAGTGGCGACGGTTCTCCACTGACTTCCATCTAATCTTTCCACTACAGCGTGAGATGATTCTTGACGGATATCGTTACGAGGATTGGCGGCAACCTGCATATGGTTGAACAGAATCATAAAAATTGTAGTAGCAATTTTTTTATATTCATACATATAAGACAAATACATTCTGCTTGTGGCAGAGCCACGCTGCAGCTCTATTGTGGTTGTAGCACTCGGCCTGGGAAGGACCACGCTCTCAGAGTACCAGCGTAAAATAGCTGCTCAGTGTTGCTGTGTTTCGTATAATGAGCGTAGAGAACCGGGTACTCTTTATATTGGAAATGAAGCATCCCATCTTAGTAATCAAGGGTGATAACGCACCTGCATTTTTATTATTAACTGAAGATAGATGAAGATGTCTACAGGATACAGCACCCACTTGCCATCGGGTGGACTGTATGATTGTTTGTCACCCATATTCTAAAAAAACATTTTCTGTCCAGGTCTGCTTCCAGGTTAGGTAGTCTGTTTTATAATAATAATAATAATGGTAATTTTCTCAAATACAAAAGGCGGTGCTCCTCGATACCACCCACATCGTCCGCAATCATTTCCTTTTATATATTTATTCAGCCCAACCAGACGAGAATACACTATTAATACCCCATAATAAAAATTTAAAGTTAGATGTAAGTGTCCATGGGCCGCAATAGCCACTTAACATCAGGTGGACTAGCAGTATGCTGGTCACTTCCATATTATAGAAAACGAGGCTTTTTTTGTCCACACGTGTGTAGGTCTCTTAGTTTTAAGTTGATTTCGTGTGCTGCGATACAATCAGGTGAACTTACCTCCATTGATAAGATATAAAGACATTTATTCCAACACTTACATTTGCACACATGATAATTTACAATTAAAGAAAAAAGTACGTTCATTATATGTGCATGCAAACACATTAAAATAAAAATCGTGTGCTGTAATGAAGTAGTGGAAGGGACCGTCTCAGCATAAGCCGCGAGATTGCAGCGTTGATTTTCAGCCGGCTCCGAACAAGTTCATACGGTCAACTATATGCGAGCGAGTAAATTAAAGGTATAAACTAAATTTATGTTTAGAAATGTTACACTATATAAACAGGTAATGTACAAAAATATACATATTCAATTATTTATACTTTCCTTCTGTTCGTTTAATAAAATTAGCTGCCTCCACGATATAGAAAATTCTATGGATGTAATGTTTTTAAAACAAAAAAGATGTGCGTGCGTGCGTGCGTGCGTGAGTGCGTGCATGCGTGCGTGCGTGCGTGCGTGCGTGCGTGCGTGCGTGCGTGCGTGCATGCGTGTGTGTGTATGTGTGAAAACAACATTTATATAAAATACTTACAAAAGTAGCACTGACTACATCGCCCACTCTGACCTTCGAAGGCGGCTGCTCGAGAACCGCCCCGAAGTGGCGGCCGATTGGAGTGGCATCCAGGACCACGGGCGATACGAAGGAGATCGTGTTAGATCTGTGGTCCTCCGGTTCTGGACCCGGATCCACATCGCCACCCTATACCGTGAAACTTTACCATATCATCTAATCCCGTCGGCTCGACCGAGGTAGGACCATACTCTCATTGAATACCAGTGTAAAATAGCAGTTTAGTAAACAGAGTTATTCTTTAGTAATGTGTGTATAGATAAGAGGAATTCCATCTTAGTCCCCAGGAGAGACAACGCAACTGCATTTTGATTCTTAATCGAGGATCGATGTAGATGTCACACATCCACTTACCATCAGGTGGGCTGTGTGCTCGCATCACACCTTTATTCTAAAAAAAAAATCGTGTACTTTTGAAGTCCGCCGATTTATATTGGAACAACTAAACACATAATACTTCGCTCCCCAGTTTCAACAAACACGAGGAATCACGTGCCAAGTCACAGCTTACTTTATTTTATTTTTGCTTAGGATACCCGTTTATTCCCGTATTGAGGAAACCCATTTTGAAACAGTATAAGGTTAAATAACATGTTGACGTTTGACGATATTTGAATTTATTACGTCGACAATCGTAATATAAAAAGTTTTCACTTCATTTAAGTAATAAATCAATTGTATTTTTATCATACCTTGATCGAAAGTTCGTATTTCGACCTTATTTTCAGGGACGAATTATTTATTAATTTAGTACGCATGCGTTAAATTTCTAGTTTAGGCTGGTTTTATCGTTACGCGTTCCGGCAGCGCTGTTGGTGCGCGCGCGTTCGGATATGTATCGGCGTAGTAGTTGCGTTTCAAAGTCGCGCGCTTGAGCAGCGCCGTTCGGTAAACGCGCGTTGTTCACCGGCGCTGCCGAAGCGCGCGCCGCTCTGGCGCCTCTACATCCAGTATGCGTTTTAGTGTGACGCCGTTGAGACGCGCCGTTAGGTACTGTGGTGTACAAAATTACATCGATACGAGACGAGTAATTGAGGAAGTGCGATTTAGAAGATGTTTATGGGACACAAAAAGGATCGTCGTAAAGAAAACTCTAACTTGCAAAGTAATTCGTCGAAACTGCTTGCTGATAGGCGAAAATATTTATAACATTTATAATTATTTCCTCGTTAATCGGAGAAAGATGTTACGTGTTCGCCTCTCAGTAACCTTGTAGCGTTATAAGGATCAATTACTCTTCTTCTAAATCGGTGTTGCCTTTTCCATAAAATGTAAATAGCCCGTACTCTAACCGCATTAACGTGAGACATTTTGTACACGACTGTCTCACGGCAGCGGAACGCGCGGTAAAAATCTCGTTTTATAGTGCACCGCTGTTCAAGCGCGCGCTGTTAACAGCACGCTGCCCAGCGGCGCGTCTAGCGGCGTGACGATAAAACCACCCATAGTTCTTCCATTTCACGATGGAGGTTTGACTGGCTGTTGTTAGCCGTGCACATACACATTGTGTTAGTGTGTGTAGGACTCGGGAACGGTTAGTCACTTTGAGCAATACTTTGAGTAGCTCAGTCACGATCACTACTACAATCAAGGCGAAACCTTCATCGTGAAATAGAATAACTATACGCATACGTCAAATTTCTAGCTCTATAGTTTTAAAGGTCAAGGATATATGTCGTGATCGTAGACAGAGAAACCTATAGACTAATGATTAGCGTGGCCTCGAGTGAGAAAGGACGATAACTTAGTTTTAGGTTATACAATAATCTTACATATTTAGATAAAATTTTTAATTGTTCTAAGAACTGAACTGAACAAGATTCACAAAACACTTTTTGTCACTTAAACCAACTTGTAAACGCCTTAGATCGCTACGAACTGTCAAAGTTGTGTAGCAAAGTGTAGTTTGCTAAACAAAAAAACCGGCACGGAGAAAGGGACAAACAATCACACCGCTCTATCTCATTTCTATGCATGCGTATCATTTCTACGTATGCATAAATCTATCTTTTTCGTGTGCGAATGCGAAAGAAGGGGTCAATTTGTCTATAAGTTTCTCTGTCTACGGTCGTGATACTTTTAAATAATAGTACGGGGGAAAAGTATGACATCGCAACCCACGTTCTTATCAATAGCACGCGGATTGCATGTCATACTGTCTTCCCTAGTGGCATAATATACGCCACGATGCGGGTTTATTGTGGCTGCAACACCAATTGGTCGGCTCAACTAGTGCAGAAACTCTCACAGAATATCATCGTAAAAACCTACACTATACTTCTCTTAGTCTTTATGGTGACAAAAATATCTAAATTTTGATCCTTAATCAGGCATAGCTGTGTGATCCACAACATCCATAAGGTTAACTGTAAATGTGGGTCTACGATAGACGAGCGTGAGCGGAGCATGTGCCGAGCACAAATTCGTTTAGTGTGTACCGACTTACAAGCCGTTTCGAGCGTTTGGTTCGTGCTCGACTGTGCTCCGCCTTTTGTCGGTTTTTTGACGAACACAAAGGGATTTGCATCGCATGCATCGATTTGCATGTTGTAGGCTCGTTGTACGTCCACATTTGAAACCCCGAGTAGAGCAGCTCAGCTCGTGCTCGACTCCTCTAGCGTAGACCCACCCTAAGATTGGTTGTCAACCTTAATTGTATAATAATAATAATGTCCTCCAGACCAAATTTCGGCCACGGCGACTTGCCTCAATGGAGACTAGCCATCGGCGCAGGACAGGATTATAGTGCCCAAGTGTATGCGCAAGCACAGGTGCACTCTCTATTCCCTCACTCTCATAATCCGATGGGACGGTAAACTGACACGACCGGAGAGAGATCAGGCGCAGGACCAATGGCTTTACGTGCTTTCCCAGGCACGGAGTTGAGACACCGCAAACTTCCTGACTCCGGGTAACTACTAAGAATTTCTTGACGGAAAAAGTCAATAACTAATTTTTTAGCCTGACCCGGGGTTCGAACCTCATGATCAGCAGCGCACTACTACAACCACTAGACCAACGAGGCAGTCAAGTTTTAATTGTATAAGCAACTGTAAAAGGAATGTTAAAAACTTATATCTATTTGAAACTCACCTTTATAGCAACGGAAATGAACTCGGCGAATTTGTTGAGAAATATTTCGAGCGTGTGGGGCCCATAAATTGTGGAAGCGGCTTCATATCTTTGGACCTGCGGGTTATTTTCAGAATATAGAGTTTTATATTATATTATATCATTATCTTATCTTCATTTTATATTATATTATATTCATTCATTATCTAGAATTTTATATTATATTATTCATTCTACTGGACATATATATAGCCTAGATCCCTCCTGAAACTGCTCTCTATCCGTTCATAAAGTTTCTTCACAATCGGTCCAGCCATTTCGAAGACTATACAATCCCCCCCCTCCCCCCTAGCTTAATGGAAGTTATTTTAGTACTACAGACAGCCACTTCAATCATATTTATATGTTACGAGTATAATAACCTCTGTTGTTCTGCCCAGGACAAAATTATTTTCCGATCCAGTGATAAATTAGACGTAAGAATGAATTTCAATAAGTATTATTTATAATCTGTACAGATTTCCTAAAAGGAGGCTGGGTACTATCACCTGTAATTAATAAAATTCAAACTAAGTCCAAGCATACCACTGCAAAACTTCAAGACGCAGTTAGTTCATTCGGCGTAGATCGAACCATAAATAATAATTAAAAAGCTGAAGGTACTCCGGGTTAACATTGACATCGGGACGTTAGTCACCTCATTCCCTTGTGACCATGGGTGCTGGAAAGCACCCGAAACGTCGGGAATCAAAAATAATTTAAAATTAAACGCGATAAAATACGTAAAATTAGTTTTAATCAATGTGTAGTGTGTTAAGAAATCATTACCTGGTATTCTTCAAAAGTGCTGATGTAGTGTATATATTCATTGGTCAATCCGGAGACTTGAACCCTGGGCTGAAGTCCGTGCTGCCGCATGACATTGGACACTACGTCCTTCACCCTCCTGCCGGCCATCGTGGTAGGCTCTCCCGGGAGACCGGCCACAACGAACCCGCCCAGCCAGATTAGAGTCGCCGACACTATTCTCGGGTGCCATGGGACAGGGAAATTTGCCTTGAAATAAAATGACTGTTTGAAATACCGTTACAGCGTTTAAAGTCCACTGCTCTCCACTGGTCCTCCTCCATAGATTGCCTCAAAAGGGAGGATTTTGTTATAGTTGCCATGCTTGGCACGCGGGTTGGCAACCTAATTTTATTATGAAGACACTGCTGCCTATCTATGATTTGTGTCCCTCTGTGACCTCTTGCAATGGGATTATATGGGGTAGTGGGTATTCTTCCACCGCTACACTACACAGTTAAGATATTTAAGAATATTGTTATTTTTAACTTTTTCAACCTGTTATATAACACGGCAGGACACATTTTTGAGAGTGGCCACGTTACTACAAGGTATGTTAATGGTCATTACGTCTTAGAAATATTTCATATTTTTATTTTCGTCTAGCACAGGCTTCACCTGGGTAGAATCTGTTAATTTATTTATTGTTAAGATAAGATAAACATGATATTATAGTAAATATTTAAGTTGATTTTAGTATGGTTTAGTGTAGTTAGTTTTTATAAAGTTGGTTTTTGAAGTATTCGCAATTATTACCAAAGTTTGTTTGCTATTTTTTCTTAATATAATATTTATAGTATAAGACCTTTTTTTCTCTGTCCTTCTCGTAGTTTTGGTTTCAGGGCAGCAAAGCTTAAGTGACTATATTATCGTCACGTACCTTACTATTTTCCGGCGTGAAGAGGAGAACCAGTCTAATTTTTGACTGTGAGACATTTTGACTTATTATCTTTAGTTGATTACAGGTGAACTTGAGCTGCAGTAGCCATTTATGTGGCTGTGGGTGGACTACGAGCTCCTTTATAACTTCTGTTTTACTTTAAAAATAAAACTTGACTAAGCTCGTCTCTTGGAAATCACAATTAAAATATTATTTACATCGTATACATACCCTGCCCGTAGCCAAAAGAATCGGTTTTGGTGCATGGCATTTCACGTCCTCTTCAGTGGGCCCCATTACCAAGCCTACTATCGCGTCCAATACGGGAATACCTGTTAAAGTACCCTATAAAAAGAAGATATTATTAAGAACAAGCCAGGGAATATTTTGTTTTACCAGAAAGGCACTTTGGCTTTACCGATCTAAGACTGATTTGTGTGAGACAAAGCTCACACAAAATCAGTATTAGATTGTCGAAAACAACGTTCGCAGTTTACAAAATAAGGAACTAGTCTACTGGCCCGCTCGTAGGCGACTAAAAGACTTACGGAGAACTGACCGCAGCTCAGTGCGCTATGTTTTAAAGTCGCAGAGCCCGTCTAGTGGTATACATAGAAGTCTTTGCTTTGGAACTATTTCTTTTTATTTAAATTTACTCCATATGACCGCATCCTCTTATTATTCCATCTCTGTGGAATAATTTACCACCGTCGATTTTTCCAAACCGATAAGAACTGGGGACCTTCAAGAAAAGAGCTTACTCCTTTCTAAAGGGCCGGCAATTACCTGCAACTCCCCTGCCTGGGCTGCGGTAGTCACTTAACATCAGGTGAACCCCTCTAATATAAAAAACTAACATTTATCATAAAACATTAAACCCGTTGATAATCAACTGATAGAACTAGATAATTACTATTCTCTTTGGATTGAACTAACTTGATATAGTCTGTATTACATTAGTAAATAAAACTTAATACTCAGAAGGGCTATAGAACCCAGAGCCGTAAAGTCAGTTAATAATAAAACTTAATAACTTTTAATGCGATAAAATCCATAGTATTACTTTTGTTAAATAAGTAGGTAGGTTTCTCGTAAATATAAGAAATCATTACCTGTGTTATATTAAGTATATTAGCGCCGTCGATAGTCCCAGATGCAAAACTATAGCCCATAGCAGCCATACAGCCTTTGACGGGTTCGTTCTGAATTTTAAAATATGACACATTATTTCATAAATAAATAGTATTGTTCATCCGCCTTGCAAAACCTGCAGACTTTGTCCGCCTTGTGTGTATCAATTTTCATGGCGATAGGTGAACAGTACAGAGGTTGATGTCATGCAGCGCCATCTAGTGTAGTTACAACAAAGTGGATAGCTTGACAACCTTTTCTATTAAAAAAACAACATGTAGGTATGTGCCAGCTGTGATCGGTCAAATGGTGTTAGTCTCTATTAATCTCGAACAGAATATTCACCAACTCTTATATAAATGATCACAGATTTATTTATTTATTTTATTTATACTTTCATGCACAAAGTAGTACATATGGTGGACTTAATGCCATAGGGCATTCTCTCCCAAATTACATAATTAAAACTGAAATGCCACTTTTTGTTCTTCCGCAGTTACATAAAATATGTAGGTACCTACTTGTAATTCATTCTTATACCGTTCCAGTGACATATAAAATAAGTTAATAAGCAATTTATTAATATCGCGACCTTATAAACTCATCTCTCAATGCCTTAAAACAAACATTAATTGCAAATGAATTTGCATTTTTCTTTTTTATTGATATTCTTATTCTGTTAATGCTTCTGTACTTAGTCTTTTTGTTATGTAAATAGTCACTATGTAGAGCCATCATGTCACTTTCTTTTAAAATGTGATTACATTTTCGGCACTGTAGGTCAATTTCTAACACATAAGTTGTTTGTATTTTATTTTCGTTTGTTGACAAAATAAATAAAAAATAAAAGCGGTCTAGGTGCGACCCAAAAGGTCCACACGACTAACTTCCCAGTGGAAACAATAAAAAATATCATATGTTTTAATATTTTATACAATTTTTCATTCGGCACAAAAAACGCCTTGACCGATTTTGCTCAAAATTTAATGAGGTCTAAGCTATATAACTATGCGTTAAATGAAACGTGGTCCCACGTTCAATATCGTGTCAATATCACTCTTTGTTCTTGAGATACACGAGGCACACACACACACGGACATCCTCTTAAAAACCATTAGTGACGTGACGGAAGTGTCATATCGGAAGCAGAAACGGAAACAGATGTTAAAAATATTTTTTGCAGAAACGGAAACAGAAACGGATGCGGAAACGGAAATACTACTTATTAAAAAAATTACAAATAAAACCTTTAATTAACATTCAAAATTAAGTAGCGGCATGTTATATTTTATGAAAAGTAGTTCGGCTGCTTTCACTTAACAATCTGTTCAAGTGTTATTCATATATATAAGTCCAGCTCCGCGAAATAATTGCTGACTGGCGATGTTGCGTATATACCAAAGCTAAATTGGCACTAAAATATGGGCAGACCCTTTAAAGAGCCGCATTTACGTTAAGCGAGTAGGTAACTTAGTACAACCCTAGCACGAAATTACGACGTAAACGAACTTTGAATCCAAAATACTCATTAAAGTGTCTTTAAAAATAATTAATATATACTACAAGTAAAAAATAAATAATATAAACTTCACGTAAAAAATAATTAATATAAACTTTATGACATAACTGCTGCCTAATTAATTTTACAAATCTTCGGTGTAACAAAGGCATTTAGTAAAAACTAGTTTTAACTGGAGGAAACACGTTTTAACTAAAAATGGGGTTTAACTATAAAATGGTAATACATTTTGTAAATAAATGGGTATGCAATTGACCAATTGAAAAACCTTGACTGACCATTTGTTTTTTTTAGTTTGCGATGAAAGTTTTACAGTTTCAACTAACGTTTCAAACTGGAAACTCTTCGGTATACACATCGCTTTAAGATGGCTCTTTAAAGCGGTAGTTGTGCGTTCTTTTCGCGAGTATATTTTGTCACAAAACTTACATCATCAATCTCAAAATAGTAGTTCCAAACAGGACTCTTTTTTGGCTTCATGATTGCACTTAAATTACACAAACGACTCAAATTACTAATTAACTAAAAAAAACTATAACAGAAAATCTTACGCACTTACACTCATGTCACGCCATATAATAAAGTTAAAAAAGTATGTAAGCAAACCAGTTGGTACCAGTGCCGAAAGCACGTGCCCAGCTCACTTGTGATTGGCTGAAATGATCCCCCCCTCCTCCGCCCCTCCTCTACTTAGGTGGCTGCGTCACTGAGTTCCGTTCAAACTTCCGTTATAAAACTTGCGGAAACGGAAGCAGAAACGGGTGTCAAAAACCATGCGGAACTTCCGCAGTTGCGGAAACGAAACAGAGTTCTGTTGCATCACTAAAAACCATACTATTCGACTCTAAACACCTTGAAACGTGGAGATATGTTGAAATTTCCAACTTGCAAAATCGGACCAATATAAACAATAACTTCCCACTGGAAAGTTAATAATAAAGTTGATTTTAAAACTTGGCTGGCTGAGCGACCTAGAGCTTCCTCATACTGTTAGCAGCAGTTAAGTTCCACGTCATACAGGTGGCTACAGATCGCGCTTTGCATTCTTTGGAGGAGGCCTATGTTCAGCAGTAGACTTTACAAGGTCAGTAGTGATGATGAGATTCACCAAGCGTAGCAACTATGGCAAATATTTGTATCGTAGGCAATCTATTGCGGAGGGCTTAATGCAGCAGTGGAATTCGATGGGGTGTAGTGAATGAATGGATGATGAATGTAATACAGAATAACTTACGAGATCAAATCTTCTTGCAACAGGATCGTATTTCGCTACAACTTCTTCAGGCATATCTATAAACTGATGGATAACCGCCAGCTCACCTCGCAGCTCTGTCCCCGCACTGTGGAGCACCTCCTGTTTATATTTATAAGTAACGTTATCCTGGGCACATTCCTCAAACAAATAATGAACATTTTTTTTATAACTCTAACCCAGTGCTTAATTACTATCCCACCTGATAGTAAGTGGTGATGCAACCGAGGATAGTAAAGCACACTGACTTAACAAAAGCGTGTTTACCCTTGCCTTGAAAACAACCATATTGTAATCGGATGGAAAGAGATGCCGGCAACTTACTCCACTCCTTTGTTGTGCGCATGACGAACAATGAAGCAAACTGTTTGTTTAGAACGCTTTGCAAGTCTACAACGAAAGGTTGGAGACTGGCCAAACGTCTGGTTATCCGGTGGTATAAGGGAGAAAGAAGAATTAAGTAATGTAATTCCTGAGCACAATCTCTGAAATGTATCCGGTAGAAAACCGAAATGGCTGGCTACTTTGTGCCTGCGTTCGAGACTGGTGAGACATCGTCAACACGAACAAAAGGGATGAAGTGGTCTAGATGTGATAGGTAGGATAATAAGTAAGCCGGTGACATCGAAAAAATATATTATAACTAAATAATTATTCAGTATGTTGAAATATTGAAAAGTTGTTTTTATTCCAGTATGTTCAATTGCTTTTCTTCTTTCTCTTCTTTGCAGATCTACGCTTCTGTTATATTATGGCTACACCAACACGACTGGAGAAGGACCACGCTTTCGCTAGCATTAAATAGCAGCAAATTGCTGCTCTGTCTTATGGTGAAGGTAGAGAACCAAATACCCTTTTAAATGGTAACGAGTTATTTCATCTTACTACTTTACTAGGTGGTAGGATTAGGTGGTAGAACTACTTTTACCGGGAACTAAAATCCTTCTTCTGCCCCGTAGTCCGTTTAGGAAGGTGCCACCTATTTCTGTCGCCAAATAGCAGTGCGCGAACCAAGGTGTTCAAGTCTGGAGGAGGTAGGGAGCCAGCATATTTACAGGATGTAAGGCATTTCGTAGCCTTCTTCTGTAGTACCTACACGTGGTAGAGTCACGCTGCAGCTATATTATGGTTGTAGCGTGAATGGGTGGACTCGGCCGGGAAAGGACCACGCTCTCATAGAATACCAAAGTAAAATAGCTGCTTAATACTGCTGTGTTTCATATGTTGAGTGTACCCTTTTTAACTGGACACGAGCGTTTTGATTCTTAATCGAGGATAAATGTAGATGTCTATGAGCCACAGCATCCACTTACCATCAGGTGGTGGTATGGTGTAAGTTCGTCGGTCACTGCTACTTTGTTTAAAAAAACTCAGGGGTAGTAATGCATCTGAATTTTGATTTTTAGTCGATGTCAGATCACTGTGTGCTAATTCGTAACTTTCTTTCTGGTAAATAAAGCATCCTAGATACATATCTGGCATACAGAAGATGGTGTAATTATCTTTGTCACTTACCAAAGCAGCTTTATATATACCAGTTCCAATAATCTCAGTACTCTCAAACATGTCCTCCCCAGGGCCTGATGCGAAGCAGCGTTCCCGAGCTTTGCACAACAGGAACTGGTTATCACATAGCTCCCCACTGAACTCACAGCGGGCATCTCCCGTATTAGGGGACACGTCTCCATGGTTCGAAGAGAAGAAACCAGCCACTATTTCCGGCTGAAAGAAACACGAATATCGTAAATGTAATAAATAAGCAAAATGTTTCTGCCTTGTTTAGACTAAGGAAGGACTCTTCAAGAGAACTTTACGAGGTAGATCCATACTACTTGTGGTTGTAGCACAGCTGGGTCGGCTCGACCGGGGAAGGATCACGCTCTCACTGATCAACGTAAAATAGCAGCTTAATGCTGCTGTGTTTCGTATATTGAATGAGAACCGGTGACCCTTTTTAATGGGAATGAGGCAACGAGGCATTTCCATCTTAGTTCTCAGGGGTGCCAACGCTTCTGATTTTTGATTATTAACCGAATATAAATGTAGATGTTTATGGGCCACAGTATTCACTTATCATCTGGTGGACTGTGCGTTCGTTTGTAAATCTCATTCTTTAAAAAAGTCTTTTGAAGACGACATGAGGAAGAGACTTGCGAATCCTGTAGGCAATATTTGAATAACACATTATACTTACTGCAGGCACGCGTGAGAGTCTCTCAGAAATGACGGAGAGCTGCCCATGCTTCGTGGTGGGAATACACTTTGATTTTATTTTTTTGATTTGATTTACATTTAAATAAAATGGGATAATCGCCAAGGTACTGGGGGAGAATACCACAAGCATTAAGTTCGCCTATATACTATACTTAAGCATAGTGGTGGTATAAGAATATTTACTACCCCATATCATTCCGTTGGTGTCGTAAAAAAGCGACTGAAGGTAACTGAAACAGAAAATTTAACGCGTTTTTTTGTGCCTTTGTGTGATTTTTTTTATATAAGTATAGTGTGTATTTTTATAAGTGTTGGAACCTGTGATTAGTGTGATTAGTTAAGTTTATTTTATTCCATTCTCTGGCGTTTACTGAAAATCAGTAGGTAGTTGTAGTTACCGATATGTGGTTTCTATAACATTTTTGCTGAGTAGACGCATTTTTAGTTCCATTCCATTAAATTATTCTGTTATGTTAATTTGTAATTTAATTTTAAAATATAATAAATAATATAATATAAAATAATGTTAATATGTAATTTGTTTTTAAATGGGCACCAGGAATCTTCTTGATATCAACTCAAAACTGCGTTTACAAAATCTTCCCATGAGGTAGTTTATGGGGGAGGTCAAAGTGTGGTTTTTAAATAAATGGTTCTTTCTTTCTTTCTTCTAAAAACCTTCTCAGTAATGAGAAAATGTATGTATAGCTTTTATTTATTTGTACACTGTTCTACCCAAAGGTACACTGGTAAAGAATACCTTAAGCGTAAGAGAACTACGTACCCTAATTTGTGTGTATGAAGAGTAAAGATATAAATATTAATGCCACACTTACCTTACCGGTCAAACTTGCCGGGTTCAATTCCCGCTCGAGCCGAAGAGCTGCGTAGCCCAAGTTGTCTGACGAGATGAGCCGATTGCTCATATTCATGCTGGTAGCATGTATAGGGAACCAGTTCAAGACGCCATGGATACTGCCGTCTTCCTTCACGATTCGAACTTGGGTAAGCGTGTTGTCGGTATTGGTGTCGTATCTACATATATACAAGGACTTATTCATTTTTATTGTTGTGATATTACAACATGATAACATAACATTTTGCTTATACGGTAACTATGGTAACTGACTATGTAAGTGAGAAAGATTTGTTCTTAACTGCAATCTCATCTGATGATAAGTGGTGATGTAGCCTATGATGGCGCACTGACTTAACAAAAGCCTATTCTCTCTTGCCTTGACACCCACAATGTAAACAGATCGAAAGACAGATGCTGCCAACTTATTCTACTCCTTTGCTGTACGCATGGCAAACGATGTAGCAAACCGTACAAGGTATTAGACGTTCCTAGCCTAACCATCTAGAACGTGGTAGAGCCACGCTGCAGTTATATTATGGTTGTAGTATGTAGTAGAAATAGTATGTAGTAGAAATAGGTGATACCTCCCCAGATGGACTTCAATTTTTTTTTAGAGTAAAGGTGACAAATGAACACTGAGTCCACCTGATGGTAAGTGAATGCTGTGGTCCATAGACATCTACATTTATCCTCGATTAAGAATCAAAACGCAGAGACGTGGAACGGAGACTTCTATCTGTCCTCAAGGTGACACCCCTGAGGACTAAGATAGAATGTCTCGTTTCCAGTAAAAAAAGGTCTCCGGATCTCTACACTCACCATAAGAAACACAGCAGTATTAAGCTGCTATTTTACGCTGGTATTTTGTGAGAGTGTGGTCCTTCCCCGGTCGAACCGACCCATTCGTGCTATAATCTTAATATAATAGCTGCAGCGTGGCTCTACCACGTATGAAATTGTATTGTATATTGGCTTATATTCAGCCTTGGACTTGTAAAGGGCTGTAAAGATGATGATGATCGAATACGTACCGTTCTCTTTCTTCCAACGGATTGTAATCGTAAGAGTACGGCGAGCGATTCTTGTGCACATTCCACACGCGCGTCTCGCCAAAGAACAGACGCGCTGGTACTATGTTCTCATGGGCGCGGATGATACTCTATAAAACCAAATATTTTTTATTGAATACTCTCGGATCTGGAAAACAACTCAAATACACACAAAAAAATTCATCAATTTCGTTCGAGTCGTTTTCGAGTTTGAGCAAGACTAACGGAGTACAATTTACTTTTATATATAAGAAGATAAATTATAAAAATTATTTATTGCTAGACACTTTTTCTAGAACAACGAATTTGCGAAAAAACTCTGTTGGGGAAGGACCTGCAAGAAAATCAGTAGGATCTTTTTTAAATATTTGAAAGCAAATGTCTTTTTTTTAAATATAGGATACGGGTGAGAAACGAGCACACAATCCACCTTTTTTATAGAATAATCCTTATTCTATAAAAAAGAAAAAAACATACAAGCACCTGTCATAAAGATCTACATTTTGGTGATTAAGAATCAAAATGCAGATGCCCCTAAGAATAATCCTTATTCTATAAAAAGTAAAGCAAACGAATACACAGTCCACCACCATAGATCTTCTAATATGCAGATGCTGCACCCTTAAGAATAATCCTTATTCTATAAAAAAAGATAAACAAACGAATACACAGTCCACCTGACGGTAAGTGGATGTTGTGGCTCATAAAGATCTACATTTATGGTCGATTAAGAATCAAAATGCAGATGCGTTGTCACCCTTAGGGTCTGAGATGCAATACCTCATTTACAGCATAAATGTTTGTTTCTACACTCTCCATATGATACATAGGAGCTACTTTTTCACCTAGCTATTTCACACTGTTATTCTGTGAGAGCGTGGTCCTTCCCCGGTCGAGCCAGCCATTTGTGCTACATCTATTTTTTAAACTAACTATACTGCAGCATGGTACTACCACGTTTTACATGTTATACGTGGTAGAGCCATGCTGCAGTAATATTAGTAGTATAGTTGTAGCACGAATGGGTCGGCTCGACCGGGGAAGGACCGCGCTCTCACAGAATACCAGCGTAAAATAGCAGCTTAATGTTGCTGTGTGTCGTATGGTGAGTGTAGAGAACCGGGGACCCTTTTACTTAAAACGAGGCATTCCATCTTAGTCATCACATTATTTATCATTTATCGATGTTTTATGCTCAAAGTTTAGTTTTATCAAAATTTTCCAAATTCACCGCCAAAATATATATGACTAAATTAAAGAATAGAATATTATGCTCTTTATAAAGAAGTATATTTTTCGGTTTTCAGCAATGTGAAATGAAAGAGTTAAGAAATAATTTTATTAGTATAAAATTAGCTATATATAAAATTGCTAGATAGCCTATACTATTCCTCATGAATCTTGTTAAGTATATACAAAAATAATGTTTCAAAGCCATGCGAGCATCACTGAGTGAGTTTTATCTTTGATAGCTCTTGTCGCTCCGACAAATTAGTGGAGAGAAAGAGACAGCGATCACCTATTAATATCTCTTTTATTAACACAGAATTTATATCTATCGTTCGTTTCTGGAGCGAGAAAATAGTCATTAACTAATCGGTTCCTCATCGGCGGTGGGATAAGTGCCTGAAGATGAGCCTGACGAAAATCATTAATCGTAAAACCGTGCAAAGTTATATTTTATTAAAAATCTGACATACCACATTTCAATTGTAAATCTGCAGAGTGACATCAAATGTATGATGACAGCCAAGTCTTCCAAAAAAATCCAAAATTAATAATTTTAACTCACTCTAGTTATTCCAGCGACATAGGCATCGTAAGTTTGTTTGGAGAAACCGAGTATGCTGATGTCCAGTAGAAAGTCCACAAGATGTCCACCGGGGCCGCTGTGCGTGTGAGTTCCCGTCACTATCACGTTGCGAAGAGAGTAAATGTTCCCGTATAGCTCCTGCAGGTTCTTAACCACCTGAGGATTAAGAAAGGAATTCGAAAAAATTAAAACGAAGCTGTAACGACGGTCTAAATATGTATGAAGTTTAGTTTAATGGTGTATGAAGTTTAAATAAATAAATAAAAATATTGATGAAGGAAGCTGAATGTAAAGTAGTAACTTAGTTAGTTAGTTGGAGTAAAAAATAAAATCTTGTTCGGTTTTAATGATGAAATATCGGATTCCCAAGTTAGAATGACATTCATTTTTTTTTATAAACTTGAGGAGAAAAACGAACTCTAACTCTAATTTTTTAAATACGTTACCTCCACACTAGGATTTTCGTGGGGGCAGTTTACATACATAAATTTCACAAGGACGAACATCCAAACGCGGAACGAATATTTGAAAGCCATACAAATACTTGTACCGTGCGAGATTCGAACCCGCGGCCCTTAGCGCTGTTACTTATTGCTAATTCACTGCGCCACGGACCAGTCGCATTTACAGTCCTGATGGTAAGTGGACACCTGCACCAACTTCAAATAAACAACGGTACAGATGTGTCACCTCTGCGGACTAGCACGGAGTATATCATAGCCTGTAATTATACTGGTTCTCTATAACCTTCACACCTAAATTCAGCAGTGCATGCACAGCCTGGCGGCAGAAATAGTCAAGATGGTACCTACACAGATTCATTAAATAAATGTTCAAAATTCATTACAAAAAAAATGAATCTCTTGGAGGTGAAGAAGTCCTAACACCTAGGAAATATAAAGTACTACCATCTGGAGACGGCGAAGCTGGCCTTGCTCTTTTTAACCGAGACTCAGGTGTCTTCTCCAGCTGATACTTCATATCTCTCCTACTCGGGGTACAAATTAGAACATTCCTTTGTGCCCCGGGCTTGAGTTTGCGTATACGTCAGAGAGGACATCTATTTTCGAAGCCTCAGCAGTCCTTGAAGGTATGGACCTGTTCATCCCATGGCTGCGCGTAGGCAGCGAAGACTATCACGGCGTCTACGGGTGCCTCTATAGTTCCCATAACGGTAATACCGAAACAGAACAACTCATCGACCACGTCCAAATGGCTACAGATTCCTAGCACCTACAGCATTTACAGCATCTACAGCTGATCCCATCCGCAGAGATCGTGATCCTTGGCGATTTTACCGCCCACCACACCTAATGTCTCGTTTCACTTTTAACCGATCATACGGGGAGATCTGTTTATGACTTTGCTTTGGCATATGGTCTGACACAACTGGTTACTGCGCTTACGCGGATTCTAGATGTGGAAAATCATACACCTTCTCTGTTGGTCTTCTGCTGACCTCTCATCCGGACGCATATCAGGTATCCGTCGATGCCCCTTTAGGCTCGTCGGACCATTGTCTTGTCCGGAGTGTGGTGCCAGTCACATTAACGTCGCGGTTGCATTCTGCAGGCTGCCGCCGTGTCTTAGTTTTAGTCTAGTCTTTTTTTGCATCCTACCCTTGGGGACGGGTTTGCTTCTCACCGGACGATCCTAGCGTTGTTGATGATTCTGTCGTTGATATGGTACTTCAGGGTATGGAACTTTTTATTTCGTCCTCTGTGGTGCCCATCGGAGGCAGATCCCAGCCATGGCTTGGTCACTCCTACAAAATAGTATCACGCTATAAGCAGGAGTGCTACCGGGTCTGAGCTGACGATCAACGTCTCTGGATGTTGGATGGATCAGCACTTAAAAAGTAGTATCATTCCGCCTCCAGGTCCTTCGAAAGAGTCATTGCCAAGGCAAGGTCTGAGCACATCGGCAGAATTGGCGAGAATCTAGTTCGCCTTCCTTCGGGAACCCGTCCATTCTGGTCTCTAACCAAGCCTGTCCGTCCTGGTAATTTCTGTCAGTCATCTCTTCCATCTCTGCACAGAGAGGACTACTCACTGGCCCATGCCGCAAAGGAGAAAGTCGATCTGTTAGGCTCTCTCTTTGCGTCCAACTCGTGTTTCGATGACGGGGGGAACACACCTCCGACTATCCCGCAGTGTGAATGCTAGATGTTGGGTATGCGGTTTACACAGCGCTCGGTTTGTAAAGCACTCAGGGAGAACCTGGACGTCAGCAAGTCGAGTGGGCCTGATGGAGTCCCTCCCATTGTGCTGTAGACTGTGCTCCGGAGTCGGCACCGATTTTAACGCGTCTTTTCCGCTACTTCTACTCCCAAGACAACTTTGGTCCACCCAATCCCTAAAAAAGGCGACCGCTTAGACCCGTCCAACTACAGGCCTATCGCAATCACCTCCTTGTTCTCCAAAATAATGGAGTCTATTGTAAACTGCCAGCTCATGAGGTACCTTGAGGATCACCAGCTGATCAGTGACCGCCAATAGAATTTCCGTCGTGATCGATTAGCTGTTGATCTTCTGGTCTACCTTAGTCATAGATGGGCGGAGGCAGTAGACTCCAAGGGGGAGACATTAGCCGATAGTTTGGACATAGCGAAGGCCTTCGATTGGGTTTGGCACAAAGCGCTTCTTTCGAAGCTCCCTTCCTATGGGCTTCCCGAGAAATTTTGCGATCGAATCACTAGTTTTCTTGCTAATCGGAGCATCAAGGTCGTAGTAAACGGTGGATGCCCTGATTACAAGCCTATTAATGCTGGGTTTCCACAAGGCAGGGTGCTATCACCAACGCTGTTTCTTCTGCATATCAATGATATGTTGGAAACTAGTAACGTTCATTGCTATGTAGACGACTGCACTGGTGATGCCTTATTCACCGTCCGTGCCAACATTTCTCGGGAAATCGTACCGGTGAAAACTTGTTTCTGAAGTTGAGTCTTTGCTTAACAAAGTCTCGGATTTGGGGAGACTAAATCTCGTCCAATTCAATCTCCAAAAGACACAAGTCTGCGCGTCAACCGCTAAAAAGAACCCCTTTGTCGTATCTCCTCAGTTTGAAGGCACTCCCCTTGCTGCCTCAGCTAGCATCGGAATTCTCGGCGTTGACATATCGAATAGTGTGCAGTTTTGTGGACGCCTGGAGGGGAAGGCCGAATTGGTCTCTAAAAAGCTTAGCGTGCTCAACAGAGCGAGATAGTATTTCATGCCGGCACATCGCTTGCAACTTTACAAAGCGCAAGTTGGGCCTCACGTGGAATACTGTTCTCATCTTTGGACCGAGGCACCCCAGTGTCAGCTCCTCCCACTTGACCGCATCCTGTACAGAGCGATTGGAATCGTCGACGACCGAATTTTTTCTGATCGGCTTGATTCACGTGCGCTGCGTAGGGACGTTGCATCCCTTTGCGTTTTCTATCGTATCTAGAATGGGGAGTGTTCTGAAGAATTGTTCGGATTAGTTCCAGCCGCCAAATTTCACGAACGCACATCGCCATCCTCACCATCTGGATGCTTGGCGGTCCACCGCTGTGCGTTTTACTAGGAGTTTTCTTCCTCGTACAACTTTTCGATGGAATTGTTTACCACCAGCGGCTTTTCTGGACCGATACGACTTAGGGACCTTCAAGAAAAGAGCTTACCTCCCTTCTAAAAGGCTGGTAACGCATCTACAATTCCCCTGGTGTTGCGGTTGTTCATGGGCGGCGGTAGTCACTTACCATCAGGTGACCCGCACGCTCCTTTGCCCCCTCTTCTATAAATAAAAATAAAGACATTGCAAGAACGCATGTCTAATAAGTTCAATTATAATTCTTAAAAAAATTCCTCTTTTCTTGTTTAGCCCATATTTAACCGTGTAGTGCGGTGTATAATATCCACTACTCCATATCGTCTTGTTGGTGTCGTAAAAGTCAATAGAGAGAAACAAATCAAGGGTAGCAGCGTTTTCCTAACAACGAATAAAAAACACAGCGATTACCAACCCTTTGCCAAGCGTGGCAACTATGACAAATATCTCCCCTATGAGGGAAGCCTGCGTTTAACAGAATTTAATAGACTGTAACATTAACATAATGGCCTAGCTTTTTTACAAAAAATATTCATGTATTTATGATGATAAAACTCTTACGACATTAAGGGAGCAAAATTTTTTATTTTAAATTATTCAGACGTTCAGAACTGATTAAAAATGAATAATAAATTCTTATCACATATACTAACTAAAAACTAATCGAATTAAAAATACAAATAAACTAACAATTTTTTTTAAATTTCATAAGAGCAAAGCATGTTTGATAAAAGCATCAACAATTCTAATTCGTTGGCAATTAAAAAGTTAAATTTAAACGGGATAAAATTCGTAAAATTATTTACATTTAAAGTGTGAACAAATTAATATTGGTCGAAAACAAATCAACATAAATAGAAAAACAGTTTCACCTCTCTTCTAACAGCAATGCCCACTGCTTGGACATCCGCCGTAACAAGAACTACTCTAGTGTCGCCCTTTACAAAGATAAACGCCCTGGAGTACTGACGGAGGTGAATTCCACTCCCGGATTGGCCAAAATCTGCATAGCCCATCTGAAAAGGGAAAGTAAAGGATGACGATGATGTTATTTTTCATGATACTTAGGACCACACAGACCAGCTGGATGACAAGTGGACGCTGTGGCCAATCTATCCTTGATTGAGAACAAAGACAGATATATTTTTTTGACCCATTAGTACTGCAGCCGTATATTGTGTGGCTTATCACGTAATGAATATTCTCTTAGTTGAATTTTACCATAATTACAACTTTACTGCTGTCGTGTCCCGCGGTGGTGCACAAACTAACCAAATCTATGTAGGATTTCGCGCCTAACTATTAAAAACCCGCCAAATCGTAAAGCTTATTTATAATGCGTAATGCGCGAGCGCGACGTAACGTCAAATTACAATAAATAACGCCAGTTTTAACAAGCTCACAGATTCTTTTGTGTTGTGGAATAAAAGAAAGTATGTTTGTTTAAATATTTAAATAAAATTGTTGGAGGAAAAAAATATAAAAAAAACACAGCAACCCAGCGTCTAAAAATTAGAAACCGACAAACAAGAAACCCAAAATACAGACACAAAAAAAAAAATAGAAACCCAAAACCCCAAAAAAAAAAAAAACGAAACATTAAACTACTATTTCACGCTGGTATTCTGTGAGAGCGTGGTCCTTCCCCGGTTGAGCCGACCCATTCATGCTACAGCTATACTACTAATATAACTGCAGCATGGCTACTATCATGTAGGTATAGAACCACCAGTATCAATATGACCTATTTAATAAAAAAAGTCATTAAAATCTATTCACAATCAGGGCTCCACTACTTTTTCTGCTACCAAAGCGGCGCCAGTTTGAAATGAGGTATTTGAAATATTTTATAACATGGGAAGCGGGGGGGGGTGGGGTGATTAGGGGGAGCAATTAATATTATTTATAAAATATTATTTATATTTTATACTAGATTAGAAATGGAAAAACCAAACTATGGTTATCACTAAAAGTAAGAGAATTAAAAAAAGTTTTGTGCACATAAATACAAGAGAAACCGGAAAAACTTTTATTTAATACTTAACTTTTAATGACTCACCATCCGCATAACAAAATAAGCTCATGATTATAACTACTTTTATATATAAATAAGCTCACTTTAGTCCCGTTCCGACTAACGACAACTGGTGAGCATAAAATTTTTTGACTAAAATATCGCATAACATGCATATACGAGTATACGAAACAGCGTACATACAAAAAAGGAACAAACAGTTTAGAATTTCCTATTTTTATAAGTTGGCTGCAAAAACATGCATTAACTGTGCGCGTTTGTCTAAACCACTTACAAAATTAATTTCAACGCAAGGTCCCGTCATATCGGCTATACCGACACCTACTTCATAATTGGCGCCCACGACAGCAATCGTGGCTACAAAAATCACGATTTTTCCAGTCGTCGAAATCGCCATTGTCTGTAACAAATGAAATATAATATTAATATAATAATATTAATAAAAAAAATCATGTATACAGTTTACACACAGTAGAAGTGAAACCTTCAAACAAAATGAAATAATAATATTTTCGTAATTTCGATATGTAGACTGTAGACCGAGTACCTTGCAACAGCTAGACAACCTGGACAGCCACAAAACGTTAATGTTGGCAATCAATCCATAAAAAGCGTGAGCAGCTTCAAATATCTTGGAGCAACGATTACCTCCCAGAATAGATCTGACGAGGAGATTAAGGCACGGATAGTTGCTGGGCACAAATGCTATTTATTACGCGTGTGCCAAACTCCTGGGTTCTAAGCTGCTTAGTGTGAAATCGAAACGAACCATCTACTACACCATCATTAGGCCTGTTGTGACTTACGCCTGTGAAACCTGGACTTTAACACCGAGAGACGAACTGAAGTTTGCCGTATTCGAAAGGAAAGTGCTGAGAAAAATCTATTGCCCCGTATCTATCGTCAACAAATGAACCATGAGCTGGACGCACTTATCGGGAACAAGAACATCAGGCAGGTTCTTTAAGTCGCAGCGACTGAGGTGGGCGGGTCACCTTGAAAGAATGCCGGACACAAGAGCCGTAAAAATAATGACAAAGTGGACGCCGCAACAAAAGAGCCGAGAAGCAGGCCTAAAAAGCGTTGGAGTGACTGTGTGGAAGAAGATCTCAGGAAGATGGGAAAGTCTACCAGCTGGAAAAATGTAGCCAGGCAGCGTGACAACTGGAGGAAGATTGTGGAGGAGGCCAAGACCCACAAAGGGTAGCGGTAAGATAAGGTAAGGTAGGTGTAGCGCTAACGGAATCAATCAATCGAATCAATTTCGATATGTTTGTCTCTTTTTAGTGTAGCTTTCTTTTTATTGAATTTCAAATGACAAAGATTCCAAAGAAGTTATTTTCACTTCACAAAGCAAAAGTTAAGCTACAGCCGATATACGTCCCACTGGTGGACACAGACAATAGTGTCGATACAGCTCGATTTTTCGAATTTATTTCAGTTATACCAGCAGTGGGGAAATATGGCTGATTTAGAAACTATTTTAGTTTTTGCCGAAGTGGGCCACGAGAGCCATTTGCAATCTAAAACCGAGAGAGTCCCCAAGAGGAAAATTAGAAAGAAATAAATATAGTCGTCCCCTCATAATATCTGGAAGTAGTTTTTCCTAACTACTCAGACACGCGAGCTTCCTTTCGATCTTTCTCTTCACCGCCGAGCACGTAGTAAACCAGCGCTGAAAATTGCAATTTATAATTTCGTTAGTGCCGGCGGTTATTGAACCTGGTTTGCACGAGCACTGCAAATTTATTATTTTTTCTAAACTAGCTATCCGCCTTGGATTTGCACGGGCGATTTTCTAAATCTCGACAACAGCGCCACCTACCAAGACCAAATGTGAATTTAAACCAACCAGGGACCCTCTCAAATTCATACAAAAATTCATCAAAATTGGTTCAATCGTTCCAAATCATTCTTTCTATAGCCCTATACACTTTTTGAAAGGTAGGTACGTTACGCCAATTATTTTATCTATGGGTTCATTTATATCTTGCTACGTCAAAGTTTTAATAACCATTTACATTAAAATCTGGCGTCACTTTATGCAAATTTATAATATTGCAGATGTGAATATTAAATAACTAAAATCCGTGTGAAAAATAAAATGAAATATAGTGCCTAGTTTGAAGAGCGTCTCCCACAATTTTATTGGAGACAGAGGTGTGAGAAGACTTAAGAAAATAATAAGAATCGAAATGCAAATGCGTTGTCACCCTAAGGAATAAGGTGAAATGCTTCGTTACCAGTAAATAGAGTCTCCAGTTCTTTGCACTCACCACACGAAACACGCTACCACTATGCTCCTATTGTACACGTTCCAAAGTTTACCAGTCTATGCGAATGTGATCGTTCCCCGGTCGAGCTGACCCATTCGTGCTACAGCTATAAGCCGAGACGACACTATACCACGTCCATATAATAAAATAAAAGTAGTCTAAATTACTCCTTATAACATCAGCTATCTGCCAGTGAAGTCCCGTCAAGATAGGTCCAGCTGTTTCGGAGATTAGCCGGAACAGACAGGAAGACAAAAATAAAAATGTTATGTTTTTTTTTGTTATAAGTGCCTTAAATAATTACATATACATTTTGTAAAACCCGTAATGTTGTCATTACAAACAGACACTTCAATTTTATTTATTAGTATAGATATAAGTAGGTACTTGTGATTATTGTCACTTGCTAAAACTCCATCTACATTTGTGATTTAGATTGACATTGAACTCAATTATATATTAATTAAACTAAATCCAAATAATTAATGGCTTACCGTTATAAGGACTTGGGCGCTCAAAAATATTTAAAAAAACAACAATAATATGAAACTATTCTGACATGATTAAAAGTGACGATTATTTAAGCATACCACCTGTACGTAGGAACCACCACAAATCAGTGAATCTAAATCAAAGTACTTAATAGATTTTTTTTAATTAGAGTTATTTACCTAATCTTATCGAAATATTCACTTGTGTTGCCGTGGTCAATTATCCGATAGATATCTATTTCATTGATATAATAATTTTGATATCCGAAAAAAAATACGACAAGCTTTTGCGCTTAAGTAAACTCTAGATACATCACAAGTGACATAAAAACTTTTTAACAAAAGAAAAACTTTTTAACAAAAAAATTAAACACCTAAGTATATATTTTTGTAATTATTTTGAGTTTTAATTAACCTTAATAACTAAGTTCTTAAACTAATGTAAGTATACCTAAGTAATTTTGAGTGCTAGGAATATACCCCATCTAATAAAAAAAGAATTATCAAAATCGGACAACTCTAATAAATCACCCCTATTTTACCACCCTTAAGGTAAATTTTTTTTTTTCAAAATCTATATGAGTCCAATATCGAGGTACTTTGTTTTTACTGTACTATAATAGAGAAAGTTATAAATACTGGTTCAACTATGTAATGTCTTCAATCTTCTCGTGGTCCTAATTCGGCAATGGACCAATTGACGGATTCTTCATTGCACACCCTAACAGTGATCAACCAATTACTGGCCCCCTTTCCTATGTCACAACCCGTTGGGTTCGGGAAGCAATGCGGTAGACGAGACCCCTGATAAGACGTTCAACTCAGAACCTTAACCACTCTCTCAAAAGAAAGTGGTTGACGACTGAGATTACAGGCCCCAGTGAATGGTCTAGATGTCAGACATGAATTTAGTGGACTGTATATCTTCTTGTTCCCTACTTATAGGGTGGACACTGGAGAAATAAAACACCAATTCCTCGTAACACGTACGCACGTGCACGTTACACGTAAACAACTGTCCCTTGGAAATGTAATATTGAAGCTTTACAACTTTTACTACTTTTTACTTTACTTTTCCTAAACCGTTTTTCTCTCTTGATTTATTACTGCAGTTTTCCCAAACCCGAACAAATTGCAGCTCGGTGTTGTCTTCTGCAAAGGCTTCTTAGGCCCTGCAGGTCTCGGGCCTCGGGGTATGCCCCCATTGCCCGGATTTTCTAAGCTTCCATCCTCTTCACAATCCACAGAGGACGCAGTAACTGCATTAAGTCAAATTGTAACAATTTAAAAAGTTTACAAAGTTACTACGTTATGCCTTTTGAAACGTATAACGTATTTAGTCCCTAGTATATATTCAGTAATCTATGGTATTTATTTATAAGAAATTCGTGAATCACGCTTGGCGCTTTAAATTATACCATATCTAAAATTCCACGGATAAGGAGCGAGCCCAGATATTATTCAATAGTTTGAATAACAGGAGTTATCGATAATGAACACTATAATAAGATTATTCATTATCTTAATCTATTTAATGAATGATGTTATCTGTTGTTTACGAAAATGAACGGATGTATAAATAATTTTTTATTTTAGTATATAATGACAAACAAATTTAGTCTAACTGACTTTATGTGGTTACTATTGGGGACCTGAAATCGATATCAAAAGAATTTTTTTTATAGGATGAGGGTGACAAAGGAGCACACAGTCCTTCTGATGGTAAGTAGGCGCTGTGGCCTATAGACATCTACATCCATCCCCGAGGACTAAAATGATAGAATATGTACCTCTAGTAAAAAAGGTAAAAAGGGCATTTGCTTTTCTACGCTAGTATTCTATGAGAGCATGGACCTTTCCAGGTATTTTTTTTAAATATTAGTAATCCTATTAATTAACATTACTAACATTCCATTTAACCACTCCTGGTAAGCTGAAAATGTTTGTGTTAGGAGTGGTTCACGACATTAGTCGAATGGTGGATTCGAACCCACGACCTTTTAAGTTCGTGGTCCGCGCCCTGCCACTAGGCTACTGTCGCTTCAATACCTGCAGCATGGCTATACCACGCTTATTCCCTTTTTTGTTTAGGTTACAGATAATCAATGACTTCTTTACGGAACTAATATTGCTATTTTTCGAGTCTAAACTCGGCTTCTAAACAGTGGCGGCCCTAGGAAAATTTTTAAGTGGTGCGAGATATCATAGTGGCGCCCCTCTAAAAAAAACCTTAGTGTTCCTATACTATGCAGTTGGTTTATCGTGATTTTAAATAGTATTAGACCTATCAAATATCTACAAGTGTATGTATATGCGGGGCAGTTGTGTCTGTCGCTCTTGCCATAGCAGTTGTTCTGCTTATTTGCGTTAAAGAAATATTGTTCATTCCGCTCGCACTACTCTGTTGCGCTCGACAACGCCACTATGCTTGCCTTGCTGCGGTGACTACAGATTATTTTTCATAATAAGAGTTAATTCTTCATATTCTTGTTAAATCTTGTTTGACAACTTTTATTTAAACTGTTGTTCCGCAGACAGTGTTAAAAAAATAAAAGAACTACCCACAACAAACTTGATGAAAAGCCTACATGGCCAGCTTTCTGGCTTATGCGCTTGCAATTTTTTTTTTTATTATTTCGGAATAATTTAACTTCTGGGCAATGGAACTTTCTATGAAAGAGATTCCAAGATATGACAGTTTTTCTTGACACATAGTAGAAACGTAGGTAAATTTTTAAATGTTTTAATATACTAAAAATTCGTTTCCGTTTAGTGACAGTTATAGCACAGGTATAGTCAGCAAGTTACGAAGTGCTGTCTACACATTTGGGAAAAATATCCTGTCAATCATTATTTTTAGTAAGTCTGTGAACGTTATGTGGCTCTGCTGATTGAAGAGCGATAAATAATGGGTTCAAGCTCATGATACCCTGAACTAATTGACAACTAGACTTATTACATTGTGCCATCTGTTCAACTGATTTGCAAATCAAACCAAGCTTTTTGACCTTTCAGGAATTATTTTCATCTTGTACAAAAATGAACGCGTATCATAAAATTATTATAGTTTAAGTCAAGTAACCAATGCACTTTTATTTGTGATAATCATAGGGTAAAAAATGTTAATGTAAAAAAAAATTAGGATCAGTTGGTGTCTCACCTACGGCTTCGTTCACAAATAACATTTTCTTTCAACTGATCAGGCTGGCTTAAAAATTGGATCTCTCTGTTATTAGAGCTGATGAAAAGGCTCGGTACTGTTTCAAAATTCTGACAAAATTTTCAAACAATACGACAACTATGGTAAATCCATAGATTCAAACTGCATAGCATTTTTACGTGCGAGCCGCTATACAGGTCTAGAAAAACCAGTATCACGGCGACCTAAAAGATCTATTGTGATCGCTGCAATTTTTTTTTGCTTTTTATAAGCCAGTGCTCAATCACAACCCCACCTGGTGGTAAGTGGTGATGCAGCCTTAGATGGTAGATCACACTGTCTTAGCATAACAAATGACTATAGTTCACTGCTAAGCTTCTACGAATAGGAGTTGCTTGGCTATGACCAATTTCACTTCTTCTGAGCGAAGTAGATACTTTCCCAGATGTGTTACGTTTGCGCATTAAGAGTCCACAAACATTCAGGATGCGCAGAGGCGTTCCTTCCGTTAAGGAACAAAACTGGCACATCCTTGAGTTGCTTAGTCCCCGGAAGGCCATTTGCTTTTTAAGACAACAGTGTCCAGTCAGGGCTCCTGCCAGAATATGCAGTTTATTTCTTATATAATTTCAGGGCTACTGAAGCGAATTTACGATCAAAAGTCTGGCTTAAGGTTATAAAATGTTTGAAGCCTGGTGTGCCAGACCAGATCTTAAGTGATTTATTGTGATAAAGAGTTTCAAGTGTCAATCGGGCTAGGTTTTTTGAGATTCCACAAAAGGGCTCGGTTCCAAATTGTATGCTCTTTATGTCCTCCCGTACGAGCTTATCGGCAAGTTCATTACCTACAATACTCGCTTGGCACGGGACCCATCTTAAAACGACCCTGTTGTTACATCCCAAGGCGTTTAAACGGTTCACGCAGTCTCCAACCAGCTTCGAGTTCACTGAGTTTGCTGTGCATTACCCCCTTCACGAGGCAACCTCAGATGAAGTAGACTTTGCGGAGGCTGACACTATCTTAGTCACCAATAATCCCATTACCACCACTCCTAGCACTCTCTCCGCTCTCCATACGCTGCTATTTACACAACTCGTTGATCGGGGAGTTGTATAAATAGCAACTGTTTCGGCTCGCCGCTCACTTAACCTACAGCCACCACAAAGACTACTTCAAATGTGGATGCCTCATGCAGAGGCGAAATACGTATCGTATTATCGAGAGTGTTGTGTTGTCCCTAGTGTGGTGGTGGTGGGGGGGTGGTACTGGGAGTGGTGGCTACGGGGATAGTGCATGCAACTGGGAGGGGTTGGGAGGTGCTATTCAGACTGGGTAGGACACATCATTTTATTTTTGTACGCGAATATGTAGCGTAAGCGAAATAGTAAAATTAGTTCTAAGCGTAACTATAAAAATATATATATATATATATATATATATATATATATATATATATATATATATATATATATATATATATAATAACACATGGATTGAAAATGCCCGAGAATATTGAGTCAAATTCATGTTTCAACACCTTTAATTGTGTCTTTAATAGTGACCGGTGCCCGATGTTAGTTTTTCCGGTTGATTTCGCCCCCCCCCCCCTCTGATAACGGCGCCCTTGGCACCGTTCGCACCGCCACTGTTTCTAAGCGTGCTAGCTCTGTACAAACTACACGAGTAGATAAACGGAAGTACCAACGACGAAACGTTGAGCGCTCGTCAAGTTTAGTCTTGATTGGCGGAATAACTTTCGTTTTCCAGTAACGGCCAACTTTACTAGAAGACCGTGGGTGTCTCACAGGAAGTAGGCAGTTGCAATGCATTATGGTTGTTTGCGATCGCCTATTTACGCCAGTATCACATGGCGATTTTTTTACTTGCAACAGTAAAAATATAGTAAAAAATACAAGACGAAGACGTGATAGACTTTTGAGTTTAACTTTAAAAATTATGTTTTAATTAACATGTTTACTTTCTACTTCTTACTACTTCTTTATTATATTTCCTTACCAACATAGCCCCCCCCCCCCCCCCCCCACAAATTGCCTCATATTGGACTGACGCTCAGCTGGCCGTAATTTTATATTTATTTTTGTTGTTTAATAAACCAACCATTCTTTGTTTCCCTGAGTTGCCTCTTACAACACCCACGGGATCATATGGGGTAGTGGATATTCTTACACCATCACTACACGTTCACGGTATATTTCCTTACATTTTACAAATATCACTAAATTATAAATGTATCATTACACAAAATGAAAAACACAGTATTTACGTACGACTTTAATCCATTATACAAGTTTATTCACAAATATAATTATGTGTTATTATTTATTAATTAATGTTTATTACAAAAAGCCCGTTACACGTTATTAACAAAAAAAAATTACATTTTTTTATATCAATAGGATACTAAAAAAAAAGAAGAGTAAGTAATTAAAGTTTAGCATAGTGTATTATTAGTTTAAAAAGTATATTAATTTTAATATTTTATACATCATTAAACAAAAACATGGCAGTAATAAAAATAATACTATAAGATTAACACGATAACATAAAAAAGGAATATATTAACTTCTCTGTGAATATGGTTCTAATAAAAAATATAATCTATTATATTTATAATGTAATTATAGAAAAAGATCCATCTTTCACTCCATATATTTTAATGTACGAATATCTTCAACTTATATGTAATCATCATAAAGTTATGTTGTAAAAACAATATTTTAATTTAGTTTAATAATAATTTCCTCCAGATAACACACAGGACAGGATAGAAGTGCCCAACCACAGGTGCACTCTCTATTCCCTCATTCTCTAATGCTATGGGACGGCAATCCGACACGACCAAAGAGAGATCAGGCGCAGAACCAACGGCTTTACGTGCTTTCTGAGGCATTGGGATGAAGCTCCGCCAACTTTCTGACCTCGGTCTGCTACTGAGAATTTCTGGACGAGAAAACCCAATAACTCATTTTCGTCCCAACCCAGGGTTCGCGCCGAGTCCACATAACTAGCAGTTGCGAGTAGCTGGTTACGACCCGAAAAATAACATTTTGTGTTGGTTACGGAAATGTTGTCTTCAACTAGAATTAAAACCCAGGGCCCGTAACTAAGGCTGCCAGCAACAATAAAATAATATATTAATTTGAATCATACTGTATGTTTTTTTGCAGATGATAACCTCGAAAATACCAAATATTTATATAAAATTTGGCAACCCTATACACGACACAGTAAGTACTTTTAACTCTTTAGCGCAAGGTCATCAACGGACTTTTGCACGAATGAGCCTAGCAGTCGTTTACTACTTAAATTCTTCTTCTATTTTTATCTCCTTTATATCAGCCTGTAAAGCCCACAGCTGGGCGTGGAGCTCTCCAGTTGTAGGGAGGATTGTCCTAATCGTCACGCTCTGCAGTAGGATTTAAACCAGACGTCGCGCACCTTTGACGTCGCTCCTCGTTTCTGATCAGGGTACTTATCTATATCTTTCTGGCATTTCCAGTTGCCATGACACCAAAGAAACGAAATGACATCTCACATGAACCCCGAGTTATAATTATAAATCAATTAAGGTTATTAAACTATGAAATAAATTTAACAATAAATATAAAAACTTTTAATGCATTATAAAATCTAAAAGCAAGCAATCGACTAGCTTATTTGTTTCATATCTTAGGTATTTATATTAATAAAATAGGAAACTAGCTAAACCTACAAATATCTCCATAAATATCTTTTTACTGTATGGTACAGTATTTTTACAAAAAGAAATAGTTCTGATCCTTAAAAAAATAGAAAGCATTTCATACAAAATTATAATACAAACGAGGGCTGCTAAATTTTCTTGAATAAGAATTTAAACAATTTACTTTAATTTGCATCCATATGCAAATTATAATAATATGACTCTGTATACTTAACTAAAAGATACATACAATGGAACAATTAACAGACCTTGCTCTTTTATAATGTTACCAGTCATTCCGTACAAAAATTATTTAATACGCAGAGACTGGCAACATTGCTGCTAACTAACAAGTAGTATTTGTTTCTAGTTTCGTTGCAACGCGTCTGGACACAAGCATAAGAAGTACCTAAAATATATCCCGTATTTAAACAAATATATCATTTTGTTAATTTTGTTGAATTTTTTGGTTTTGTTCAATTTCGTCAGCATTTTCAATTTTGGAAACATCACTTGTATTAATATTTTGTGACACGTATATATCCTTTTGACATTATCTATTCCTGTAAACTTTATTTATAACAGAAAAACTTAAGTGACTTCGAAACTGTCACTAAATCCATGGTAAGGATAAATACCGCCCAAGATGTACTTATAGTTCCCGTAGTGGTGTATCCTATAAGTCCCGGGAGGAGTGCCCACGGGAATCTTCCATTCGATCACCGCGTCACTCGTGCCGAGGATTTTGGAGTTCCGTTGCCAGATGTACCTGTTGAATAATAACTTTATCATGATCATCCTTTTTACCTTGTGGTGGCGATGTACGAATATCCAATAACCTACCGAATAATATTTATTTTTCTTAGATGATATATATATATATATATATATATATATATATATATATATATATATATATATATGTGTGTGTGTGTATATACTATAAAATCGGCAACATCGTGAATCGCGCTTGCGCGTAGCTTGTACGGTAATATGTCACGCAGGTGTTTTTCATTTCAGTTGTTTCAGGCAAATAAGAAATAAATTTACATACTTATCAGAAATAAACTTCGAATTAAATGAACAAAGTGTGCACATAAATAATGGCAGCGTTTTGTTACTGAACAAAAGTAGTGTTATAATATATAACTACTTTCTTCTTTTCATAGGAGAGGGGGCAAACGAGCATACGGTTCACCTGGTGTTAAGTGATTACCGCCGCACATGAACAGCTGCAACACCAGGGGGATTGCAGGTGCGTTGCCGGCCTTTTAAAAAGGAATGGGCTCTTTTTTTGAAGGTCCCTAGGTCGTATCGGTCCGGAAAAATCTCTGGTGGTAGTTGATTCCACAAGGAAGTTGTGCGAGGTTGTGTTGTGTGGTGGACCGCCAGTCATCCACATGGTATGGATGGTATCGCGAGTTTTGTCGCGATGTGCAATGGTGAAATTGTGCGGCTGTAATTAGTCCGATCAATTCCTCAGAGCACTCCCCGTAGTAGATGCGATAAAATACGCAAAGAGATGCAATATCTCTTCGCAGTGCCAGTTAGTCAAGCCGATCGGAAAGAGTTCGGTCTACTAAGGGAGTTACGGACAATTGACTATAACTTAGTGTAATGTATTGCTTGTCTGGTAGTGCACATAGAAGTGTTTGGTTGGTTGTTTAGGTGTGTGTAGATTTGGTAAGTTGGTTACTTGGTCTCCCAGTCCGCGTCTGTAGCTACGGTGGTCCAGGCGTCGTCCTGCGCGGAGACCAGGCGCTCCACGGCCGCCAGCCAGCGGCCCGCGCGCACGCTGTTGCGCGGGTGCCCCGACACCTGCCAATGCCGTCACATCCTATTAAAGTCCACTGCTGAACTAGGCCTTCCCCACACATATGGGAGATTTGCCATAGTTGCCACGCTTGTCAAGCGGGTTAGCAAACGCAGTTTTTACTTTTTAGTCGTTATTACAAATACGAGCTACCCATCTCCTAATCTATTACCCTCTGTCAACTACACGGTCTATATATTTGAATGGATGAATAAATCCATTTGTTCTCTCTTCACAATTGCCAACTTAGTGCTAAATATCAGAGAAGTGCCAGACTAATTTAGGTATAAAAAACCAGTACAACAGATCACCAGAATTTGGCAGGTAATAGGACAAAACGCGCTGCACAGAGTTCTTGTACTATCTCTAGCAATATTTACAGAAGTCGTATAGAAAGGAAAACGTTCACATGGTACGTCATATGTGGTAGAACCACGCCTTAACTCTATTGTAGTTGTACTCGTACCACGAATGGATCGAGTCGACTGGGGAAGAACCACGCTCTCACGGAATACCAAAGTAAAACAGCAGCTTAACAAATGCTGCTGTGTTTCGTATGGTGAGTATAATACCCTAACCCCTTTTCGCTGGCAATGAAGCACTTCATCTTAGTAAAGTGACAGCCTATATATGTCCCACTGCTGAGCACAGGCCTCCCCTCATTTACGAGAGGGTTTTAGGGCGGGGAAGTGTCCGCCATGCTGCCCCAATGCGTGTTGGCGAACTTCACATGTCTTAGAAAAATTTTTTTATCTTATTCCTCAGACATGCAGGTTTCCTCACGATATTTTCCTTCACCGCCGAGCACGTGGTAAATCAGCACTTAAAATTGCAATTAACAATTTCATTGGTGCCGGCGGGGATCGAACCCGGGTTACTCGCGTTCTGTTATATTACAGCGAGCATCCGAAGATTCGAAGATCCGAAGATTGCAGATTGCACTTCATCTTAGTCTTTAGGTTTGACAACGAATCTGTATTTTGATTTCTTATTGAGGATTAACATGGGTATATATAGATCACGGTATCCGCTTACCATCAGATGGGTTGTGTGCTCATTTATGACCCATATTCTATAAAAAATACAGCAGCATCAAGCTTCTATTTTACGCTGGTATTTTGTGAGCGTGATCCTTCCCCGGTCGAACCAACCCACTCTTGCTACAACTGTACTAGTACTGTAGCGTAGTTCTAACATATAAAAAAATTACCACGATATACTGTGTATACGAGTATCATTGCAATTGAAACTCTATTTCTTATGAAAAATAAATTCTTTAAACCGAAAACGCCTTCACGATATAGACGAAAATTTTGATTCCAATTAGTAATCTTGTCGGCTGCGAGACTAACTGGTCAGCTTGCCTTATTGGTCTATTTTTGTTGGTCAGCTAACATTAAAAATGAACTTAAACACTCACAAAGGAAGCAGTGACGACGTCGCCGTAGCTGTAGTACTTGTGCGGCTGCTTGACGCAGTCGCCGAACTCCTTTCCCCAGGGCGCCGCGTCCCACAGCACGGGCGGCACCAGCGAGATCAGCTGCTCGCTGAAGTCCGGCGGGCTCGGGCCCGGATCCACACGCTGACTCTGGATTTCATTCATTTATATATTACATGTAAATACCATACAGGAGAAAATCCTAGTGTGGATGTGATACTTGACTTTCTTTTAAGGAAAAAGAAATAAATTACAGTGTATCAAAATTCCAGGCATGGCATTATACAGGGTTATTTTACAATAATCGAAGGAAGAGAAGATAATTGATAGAATCAGGCGTTACTTTGCGGAAATCGATTATAATAAATAATTTATTAATAATTATTATTAGTAATTAGTTAACGGAAGTTTGCAAAGTAATAAATTATTTATTAGAAGGAAGAGAAGGTTTAGAATAAGTAATATAGACACATTTGCCTATATTACTAATTCTAAACCATTGTGAAGAAAATTAGTTACCGATCGACCCTTACGAATGTGTGCGTGAGCAGTAAAATTAGTTAAAATAAAGCATTATCGAGCATTTTGAATTGAAAATATAATAAAGAGAACAGAATGTTTGAGTTTTCTTTTAATTAATTTTTCTTTACTATTTGCTTATATTACTTATTCTAAACATTCTCTGCAAATTTGACTGGTTGTTGCAAAATAACTCAGTATATACCGTTCATTAGGTCATGCAGGTTGGTTAAATTTTGAATTGCAAATTCTGCACGATAACTACTTACTTTCATCACGGCATTCGTAAGCTCCACGTATTTGTTGAGGTAGATGTCCAAAGTGTGAGGGCCGAATATTGTCGATGCCGCTTCATATCGTTGTGCCTGGAAACAAATTGATAGACGGATAAAGGTTATTTTATATAAGAATAGGTGATGCATGAAAATACAGACTACCTGATGTTAAGAGGGTTATATGACCCATAGACACATTCACCTATACCCCACGGCAAGCAGCGAAGAAAGGAGGCAAAGACGGCCACAATACTCGTCATGCCGCACATCATGCTCCCGTCATGCCCAGGGCTCCCTGTTCAGTCAAACGGCAGGCAACATGAGCGCGAGTGGCTTGCCACACATTAGCGCAAACGCAGTCCAAATCGAGCGCTCGTTACGGAAACAAGTCACGTGTCATATAAACATCATAAATAGTGTACCTATCATCATCATTCAGCCATATTATCACAGGAATCTGTATGTGACAAAAGTGGCACAGCCACGCTGCAGATATATTATATATGTAGCACGAATGGGTCGGCTCGACCGAGAAGGACCACGCTCTCACAGAATACCAGCGTAAAATAATAGCTTAATACTGCTGTGTTTCGTATGGTGAGTGTAGAGATCCGGAGACCCTTCTTTACTGGAAACGAGACATTCCATCTTAGTCCTCAGGGGTGACAACGTCTCTGCGTTTTGATTCTTAATCGAGGATAAATGTAGATGTTTATGGGCCACAGCATCCACTTACCATCAGGTGTACTATGCGCTAGTTTGTCACCCTTATTCTATAAAAAGCTATTTCGACGACGACAACGTACATTTATTTTTATGACATTGATATAATTAACTATAATAAATGTGTATGGCTCGCACGCCGCAACAGTTTCAACATCCATTGTGTTGCAAACGCGAGCGACCTAGTGCGGAGCGTCGCGATTAATTGCGCGACGAGAGCAGTTTGTGGACAGACAGGACGACAACGCGGCAACGCGAGGAGCATAGTGTGGCCGAGTCATTAGATTAAAATCGTTATCAAATGTAACACCTTAGTTTTTTTAATGAAATAAACCGACAAACGATCTCACAGTCCACCTGATAATAAGTGTCGGCGCCGTTACGACTGCACCGATGGTGTTCGCGGGGAGTATGAGAAGCCGCGGGGGGTTTTTCTCACCACCGCGCCTAAGACCGCCACTCGCCGATAGCTCGCGACCCATCAATCATCACCAAAATTATACTTTGATTATTTAAATAAACAATTTGCCTATCGTGTGAGTAGCCTATTTTATTCATGTTCCCTAATTGAACAATAAGTGGCCACTGTATTCTATGAACAACTGCAGCCGACTGCAAACAAGTACGTTGTTACTTGAGGACTAAGATTGAATTGATAGGCTCTCAGTCTGTTACTATACTGGCTGTTATACCTTTCAGAATACACAATACTTCAGTGTATGAGATGCTATTTGGAGACACAGAAAAGGAGTAGTTTCAACCAATAATTGGTTAGTTTCTGACACTATCAGCAAAAGCTGCATAAATGCTGTTCAATACATATACGTGAGGTTGTGATGTTTGGTAGTTTGGTAAGCGCTTGATGCTGATTATGATAACACGAGTTATAGAGTAAATAAAAATAGAGACTACCTCGTTGGTCTAGTAATCGTAAACACGACTGCTGATTATGTGATCCGGGGTTCGAGTCGAGCCAAAATCAGTTGTGGGCTTTTTCTCTCACGATATTCTCAGTAGAAGTTCGGAGTCTGGAAGTGAGTAATATTTCACTCCCGTACCTCGGAAAGCACGTAAAGCCGTTGGTCTTGCGCATGATGTTTCTCAGATCGAGTCGAATTGCTGTCCCGTCGGACTATAAAAGCGATGTAGTAAAGAGTGCACCTGTGGTTGCACACATACTCGAGCAACATCATACTGTTCTGTGGAGACTCTTCTCAGGAGGACGTTATTAGGATTATTTTGTATAAATTGTATTTTTAATTAATTGTAATTTTTCCTATAACAAATTTTTACTGTACTGTGTTGTTTTCATGCCACAAAATATGTTTATTTTATTTTTAATAAACTTTAAAAAGGAAGATCCTTTCTTTATTCGACTGTATGTTCTTTTTCTCTTCCATTATTTCAGAAAATGCTTTAAGGTTTACATTCATACCTGATATTCCTCGGGTGTTGCGATGTAATCAGAGTATATATTGGAAAGTCCGGCCAGCACCACCCTGCTGGCAGTGGTAGTGGCAGAGGCAGTGGCTGCGACCCGCGCGACCACATTCCGCAGCCTCCTGCCGGACATGGTGGTGAACTCGCCGGGAACGGCAGCCAACAGTAGCCCGCCTACTCGCGCCACCGCACAAGACACCACTTTGGGTTGCCATTCGTACGGAAATTTCGCCTGCCAAACAGACATACTATTTTTTGTGGTAATTATAGATGATGATCATAAGAGAATTGACTATTCTATATTATCCCGTGGGTACCGTAAGAGGTTATATTTTACAGAATAAATGTGACAAACGAGCACACAGCCCACCTGATGGTAAGTGGTTGCTGTGGTCCATAGACATCTATCCCATCCCATATAATCCTCGAATTTACGAATCAAAATGCAGATGCGTTCTTGCCTGTGAGATTTATTATTTATTCTGTAGTGCGACTAAGATGGAATGCATCGTTGCAAGTAAAAAGGGTCTCATCGTTGCAAGTAAAAAAGGTCTCATCGTTGCAAGTAAAAAGGGTCTCCGGTTCTCTAAATCCACCATACGAAACACAGCAGCATCAAGCTGCTATTTTACGCCGGTCTTCCCCGGTCGAGACGAACCATTCGTGCTACAAATTACAACGAATGTTTTATGAAACAACATAGTACAACAACAGCCTTAGCCGATGTGGTTGATAATATTTTAAATGCGCAAGACTCGGTAAGGCTACTATTTTAGTAAGTTTGGACTATTCCCGTGCATTTGACACAATAAATAGACGTCTACTGCTAGCAAAATTTAGGTCTTATAGGTTTAGTTCCGATACAGTCGACTGATTTGCTAGTTACTTTAGTGATCGTAGGCAGATTGTCGAAGTAACGGATAGTGACGGCTCTAGAACAGTTTCCGAATGCTCTCCTGTTGCGAGTGGGGTGCCGCAAGGCTCAATACTGGGTCCTTTGATTTTTGCCTTGTATAGTGCAGATATTACAAAAAGCATAACAAACTGGAAGTACCACATATATGCTGACGATGTGCAGCTATATATTTCCTTCCACCCCAGTGAAAGTACTGATGCAATACAAAAGTTGAATGATGATCTAAATCGCATAGCAGATTGGTCTGAAGCAAATACCTTAGTTTTAAATCCTAATAAATCAAAATACATGCTACTCGGTACTAAAGCACAAATCAGTAAAGTGTTAGCTGCCCACCCAATGGTAAAAATAAAAAATGAAAATGTTGATGGTGTTAAAGAGGCGATAAAATTAGGAATAGTAATGGATGAGCAGCTGAGGTTTGAAAAACAGATAATTAATACAACTAAGCACTGCTTTTACCGATTAAAAGTTCTGTACCAAATCAGAAATGTGTTATGCACTGAAATGCGTAAGAAATTATGCGAATCGTTAGTACTATCTTAATTTAACTACGCTGACGCGGTATTAGGGCCTAGACTTCTCGCACGTTCAAGGAAACTTATCCAGCGTGTTCAAAATGCCTGTGCCCGCTTCTGTTATAAAATTCTTCCACGTGCCCAACACCTTATATTAACAACGCAAGAATGCTTAAAATGGATTACCGTTGGCAACTACATTTCACCACTTTATGTTTGGCACTATCAAAACGAGAACTCCCTCCTATCTTTATAATGTTACAATGGGCACGAGACAATGCTACAATTTCGACAAGAGCTTCGGCGTACAAGTTGCTCATACCCATACATCATTCTGCGGCATTCCGAGGGAGCTTCAAATATGCCGCAACTAAGTGCTAGAGTAACCTTCCACCGCCTCATCGAAACCTACTATCAGTGTATAGTTTTCGTACAAAATACAAAGCTATACTATTAAACGAACAGCTACGATCGTAGATTATCAATTTAAAATTTAATGTTTTTATGCTTTAGCGTGTATATCTATGTATGTTCCAGTGCGTAAAATTGTCATTTTTTTCCTTCATACGTCACGGGTATACAATCTAATCACACTATTTTCTTTTCATTGCGCGCTTAGTGTTAGCGTAGTGTTAGGTTCTGTGATAAAACATGCTAAATGGATGCGGTAGCATGTTATGTTGAACATATCTCTCGGGTATCTATTGTGTACAAGTTGTTTTATATGAAATTTAAATTATTTTTATTTTTGGATCCTCGGTTCCAGTTATGCAATGAAATGAACATTCATAAACATCCGATATAGCACTACAAAGATAAGGCAGTTGTGGCCCAAAAGTAAATATAAAAAACGTAATAATCGTGTATAATATACTTGTATTATTAATCCAAATTAGTATATATTATATGTGCCCGTATATATAGAAAATATGTGCCCGTGTGTGTATGTGTATGTGTATGTGTGTTATCCGTATGTATATATTTATTTATGTATGTGTATATATCTATATATATATATATATATGTATATATATATTACATGTGTGTGTGTATCTATATAATGTACTTAAGGTAGCCACTGAAAATCAGGGCTAGGATGACACATCTTAGCGTTTCCTGAGTGGCAGTTCTATTTGGACCATTTCCCATTTTTTTAGTTATTTTTTTAAGTTAGCTGTTCACTTTTTTTAAGTTTGTGTAAGTGTATAATTAAGTATACTTATAAGAATACCTAAACATAATGTATGTTTTAGGATCAAAGACATTTATTCTCATAAGAATTTACAAAAATTCACTTAAATGAGAAATACATTAAAAACAAAATACATAATGAGTGTTAGGTAGTAAGTGGTCACCGAGCGTGCCAGGCAAAGTACACAAATATTTTATGTTTTGAGTATTTATATCTCTTTCTTTCTTTCTAATGTATTAATATAGCTACAGCACGGCTCTACCACGTAAAACGTGAAAGAGGCGGAGAAGATTAGGGAATGAGTTGCAGCATCAACTCACGATCAGTTTTTTATAGAGCATATTTAATGACAGTAGAAATGTGTGTGTAATCCTGTTATCAATCTTTTTTATTAAGAAAGTATATAATAAGTGCTCATTTATCACGTGCACGTATGAACGCGACATTGTGAGGAAACCTGCACATTTGACAAATAACATATTTCGAGACCATGTGAAGTCCGGTCCGCCAAACAGTTAATATAAAATATGTAAGATCAGTTTTATTCAAGGTGTAATCAAGTGAAATAACTTACCCTTCCCGTCGCTAAAAGGATGGGTTTAGGCGCATGGCATTCGATATCCTCCTTGGTCGGTTCAGCAATGAAGTCCCTGACTGCGTTCCAGAGCGGGTTTGAGGTGGTGGTGCCCTGCTTGAAGTCGAACGCGCCCGGGCCATCCGTCGTACCCGCCGCGAAACTATATCCCATAGCCGGGAGGCAGCCAGACACCTTCGCACTCTGCAAATAATTCAATTCTTTTTTAGTTTCATTAGTAGTGTAAGTAATTTAAATTTCCTAATTTAAATTAATTCCCTGTGATGGCTACGTAAGAAAACCCATCAACCATTTCGCCCAATTGCATGGGAGTCGCAAGATGTTCCCGCGTAAGAGGGAGGATTATGGGATTCCCTAAAAGATTTTACAGTTTCCAATACATGGTGGTAGATAACTATCTGGTTAACGCCAGATGTAAAATACCAGACCAGCGATGGAAAGCAGCATCGAAGGTGTTCACGTCTTTCACTGCAACCTAATCAACCTGCAACCGTCACAACTAAAGCAAATATTCTTCACAATGGAAGGGGCCCATGACATGCCAGCAGTGGTCCTTCAATGGTTGATGAAAAAGATATATATATATATATATATATAGATGAAAAAGATAGATATATATAGAATTTATGGTGCTCTAGTAATATCGCTTGATTACGTTGATTGTGAGTTAATAAAGTGTATAATCCTCGCATTAAGTTTTTATATCATAAAGGCGGCCATGATTCAATAAATGGTAAGATTGCTAAAATTGAATATTGGGGTTAAGTTATGTCTCTGTTATCCCGAAATGAATCTGTGCAATATTTTATAGCACATTCAACTCCCATAGAGTAAATATATCCCCTCTAAATTAATTGTTGCTGACACATATCCTAGATAGTACACAACACATCTTTAAAAATGTATTAATGAAAAACACAAATTTTACATTACTTTACAATCTATGAAAATATCTATGAAAAAATTTATGAGCTATTGAGTGAGCGTGTAAGGAAATTAAAAGGTTCTGTAATAAACTGTGGTGAACTTACCCGTAATGCTTTTTCAAACTACTTTCGATCCACTCTTTTAGATTAGGGTGATAGTAATACTCAGCTGTCTCAAAATTGACTCTCCAGCGCTGTCGCAGATCAGTTTTGATATAATTTTGTATAAAAAGTCTCTCAGTACAGGAATTGCTCCTTCTGTCTGGAAGCGTGCATATACCACGCTTGTGCATAAACAGGGTTCCAAGACCAAAGCTACCAACTATCGGCCGATTTCCAAGTTATGCATAATTTGTAAAGTTTTTGAGCAAATTATATATAACCAGTTATGCGCAGCAATAGAGCATTCGCTCAATTCGATTCTTTAAGAGGACGCTCTACTGTTTCAAACCTTGCGCTTATCTATGCATTCCTGACTGAAACAATGGACAGTCGCCACATCGCATGACGTTTGCACCGATTATAATAAAGCCTTTGATAAAATACAACATGACTTGCATTACTGAAACTGTTCAAATCGGTTTAAACGGAGATCGCTGTTTATCGCCGTTATATTCAAATAATTTCTCTCAAACTTTTGTCGTCAGCAACTACGTATCAACTTGGATAACTGTTCCAAGCGGGATATCACAGGGCTCTCAGCCGAGACCGTTATTATTTAATATTTTTATCAATGACATTAACCATTACCTAAATAAAGCTCACTAATTATGTACTGCTGACGTTATGAAACTCTTTTAGAAAATAACATCAATTAATGGTGCTGAAGCTTTACAAGAAGATCTATTAAACCTAAGTGTTATTGTAACCTAGCTATATCTAGCTGTCCTGAGCTTTTGTCTCAATTGCATGTTAATTGCCCCGCCAAACCTCTTAAACACAACAATTTTAAGTCTCCCGGTTGCATCTACTAATTAAAGACAAATTACATTTATTTGACGGGCGAGAAATAAAAAGTCTCGGACTGAGGCGACTAAATCTAATCCAGTTTAATCCCCAGAAGACACAAGTTTGCACGTTTACCGCTATAAAAAAACCCCTTCGTCGTATCTCCTCAGTTTCAAGGCACTCTCCTTGTTTCTCAGCCAGTATTGGAATCCTCAGCGTCGAAATATCGAATGACGTGCAGTTTCGTGGTCACTTGGAAGAGAAGGCAAAATTGGCCTCTAAAAAGCTTGGCGTGCTCAGCAGAGCGGGACAGTATTTCATCCCGGCTTACCGCCTGCAAATTTACAAGGCGCAGGTTCGGCCGCACATGGAACACTGTTCCCATCTCTGGACCGGGGCTCCCCAGTGCCAGCTCCTTCCATTTGATCGCATCCAGCGCAGAGCTGTTCGAATCGTCGGCGACCGAGCTCTTTCCGATCGGCTTGACTCACTGGCACTGCGAAGAGATGTTGCATCTTTTTGCGTATTTTATCGCATCTACCACGGAGAATGCTCTGAGGACTAATTCCAGCCGCACAATTTTACCATCACACATCGCGATAAAACTCACGACATCATCCATACCATCTGGTTGACTGGCGGTCCACCACTGTGCGATTTAAAAGAAGTTTTCTTCCTCGCACAACTTCCTTGTGGAATCGACTACCACCAGAGATTTTTCCGGACCAATACGACTTAGGAACCTTCAAGAAAAGAGCCTACTCCTTTTTAAAAGACCGGCAACGCATCTGCAATTCCCCTGGTGTTGCAGTTGCTATTATTTTTAATTACTTCATTTAAATGTTGTTTTTTTTTGAGAACTTGAGAAGTTCATATGCATTTTATTAGGTTCTCTAAACTATAAACTCTAAAACTACATCTTTGTTTGCATAGATCGCTTTGTGATACGATAGCTCTACATCGGTCAGTAAAATAATAAAGGGTCAAAAAGGCGCTGCTTTATCGACGCCACTTTGAAAGTTGAAATTACTGTAAATATTTTAGTCGATTTTAGTATGGTGTAGTGTAATCAGTCTTTTTAAGTAGATTTTTGAACTGTTCCTAAGTATTGCCAAAGGTTGTTTGTTTTTCTTATATTAGTTATAGTATACGACTTTGCATTTTTGTCTCTGTCATCCTCCTAGTTTTGATTTTATAGGGCTGCAAAGCTTAAGGTGACCATATTACCCTCACGTACCCTATAATAAGGTTTTAAGTCTGAAATTATAACCTAACGGTGAAATACATAACAGTCTTTTATTTTGAAATAAAACGGATATAAATATATGCTACATCGCATGCATGTTTTATACTTATCTAACATATTTGTACTCAATAAATGTAATAAATAGCATTTTCATACAGAAACGCAGTAAATTACCTATTAGAAACGCAACTAGTACAAAAAGCAAATTTCAAAGTGACGCAAGGTCATTATGTTAGTGTGCGCGAGTCGAATGTGCCTACACTCGTACACATACGCGGCTTTCAGTGATACCAGTTTCTGGCGTTTGCACAATTTAATTATCAGTCGCATTATTACATAATTGTGCAAATCTCTAAAAGACACGTATTTTATGAGAATATAAAATGGAATGAATTAAAGACGATAATGATGCTCCAAATATAACTTTATTATACATAATTTAATGGTGCACAAATTCAGACGTAATAAAATAAGAGGATATTTCGTTATACACAATTATTCGATCGAGAACATCGTGTAAAGTTTAACTTTAATCGACTTCAAAAAAGAGGAAGTTCTCAGTTCAATGTAGTTTTTATATTTCCTACCCCGGAATTCCGTCACCTTATAAATGATTTGGATTTTTTTTTAATTTGAAATGATATATTTTCAGATTGGTCTCATATACACGCCAATATTTTAATATTTTTTTAAAGTTACCCTCTTTTAATTGATAGCAAATAAAAAGTCTTTATTTCATAGTCTAAAACTTGACTTGGTCTATGAACAAAGCAATAAAAATAAACAGTCGCGTTAGAATGGCTTCGATGAATCGCGATCACCGGATCACTCCGTATTAGTTTGAAATAAGCACCCATTGTCAATGTTATGTTCATACGTATTAATATAGATAAGACGGTATCTACATATCAACGTATGAGTTATACACATAGCGTTGCGATTTAACGTTTTAAATAGATATTAAAAAATAAAGATTTCTAAATGAAAATTGAAAAACATTTGTATCATAATAGCTTAAGGCCGAATACGACGCGAATGACCTTGCTCATTTCGCAGCAAACCACGCGCCGCCCGTACACTTTGTTTATATAGACATGTATAATATAATCAAAGCCGTACGGGCTTTGATTATATTATATTTGACTGAGCTAGCTCAGTATGCAGAGTAATGAACAACACAGAGAGCATTGCTTACTTCTTAAATTAATCTTTCTTATTTATAATATTAGTTCCTATAGATTATAAATTCTGTACTTTATTCGTTATAAAATATTGTTCGAAAAGTTATTGAATTGATAACGGTTTTTTTTTCTTAATTGGTGCATCGTACGTAAAGAACCTCATATAACTGAAAATGTTTGTTCTTGTGAGTCTTACAAGATGCCGTAATGCAAATTACATAAACAATAAAGAAAAAAAACTAAAAAGTCGGTGATTGCCCCATAGTGGGGATAGGTACTGTGTATGTAAATTCTCACAAGGCTACTCCGACTGGTCAATCACTTCACATCCGAAGTATTTCGGTTTTTCTTAATTATGTACTTACCCCATGCTTTCGGACAATACATTGACTATGACATTATTTGCGGTCTCTGTGCTTGCACTACTCTGTACATTCTTTTCCGACTGGGTCTTGATATTTACATTTTTAGTGTTTCTCACTTGAAACTAGAAAAGTATAAATGATCAGTTTGGCTAATGTAAATGAGTAAAAATGCAACCTATTAGGCAGGCTCAAACAAAAAATTACCTTACAAAAATATAAGTATTAACCTCAAAATACAACATTCGAGCAGCGTTCATGCGATAAACTCTTTTTGTTTTTACCACTTAGGTAACATTTATTTCTTTTCCTACCCTTATTTACATTTATAGTCACTTAATACGCGTATAAAACACTAAATTAACAATTTTTGCTACAGACACATCGACTGTTGTTACCTTACGTCACACGTGGAAGCACCTGGTAATTTATTACGGCAAACTTTTATCTGGCAATATACGATATTATTATTAGGTGTTTTTAATTATAACGAATTATGTTAATAAATAATATTTTGTATCGAAAATAAAGACAGCAGGCACCTTCGGAATCACAATACAAACATTTTTACGTAAAAGAATTTTTCCCAAATTAAAATTCACAGAGTTTTGGAAGAACAATCATTTTTAAATATCATTTCTTAACATTTTTTATTCGTTGGTATATTCATTTATTTTAAAATTTTAAAACTGCGGGCACCTTGTGAAGGAACCGAACAAACCTACAATAAATGTTTTAACGCTTAGAATTACTTCAGGTCAAAGTTGTAGTGAAGAGAAATACATACACGCCAGATCTCTTCGTATTCGACCTTAAATAAGTTTTTTTTTTAATGAATTAAATATATGAAATTATCTGTGAAATGTAATACCATCACTTTGTATGTTTGTCATCACTGTTGTGACAATATTCATTTTTACAATTTGTCACGACCTCTGACGAGAAGTTGCGTAGTGACGAACCGCTGCGCTGAGTTAACCTACGCGAATTCGCGTTAGTTTTATTTGCTTCTCCTTCGGTGTGCACACTAGGATTCTGTACGGAATTACTAATTCTATGTTAACCTCCACTTTATCATACGTTTTCAGTAATTAATACTCAATGTCGCGAGATCTCAGCTAGGTGTTAAATTTCGCGAAATGCATTGCCTACACTTGAAGTACTTAATCCCAAAAACAAACAGCTCCCAATTCTTTTTCAGGTTTCCTTTTTCACAGGTTAATTAAAATTCACCTTAAATTCTATTAAATAAATTCTTTATAATATGTACGAGTATAAATAATATTTGAAGTTTTGAATATAAAATAGGACAACGTTATCATTTTACAAACTCTTGTTTACGTTGAGTTATCACTAGCATATTGTAAGACACTGCGTGTCAAGGTCAACAGAGCTATAATAATAATGGCCTGGTCCGTAATTTCTTTACTCAAACCAAAACTAAAGACCTTACAGTTGTGAAATGAATGTACATGTGCAGAGCAACGGCTGGACGGGGAGCGAGCCAACCTTGTGCTAGCGCACCTCACGTATATATACAGTAATCTATGCACCTCACTTAGTCTGATAGACCATACATGCGGCTGGTGCGAGCTTGTTTTAAAGTACTTATTTAACTAATTTAAATGTGAATTATCATTATAGTTATATGAGTTACTAAGTGAAATTTAATTCAAATTTATGATATTGCTTATTTTTCCCTCATTTACCTATTTTTGATAAATTTCTTTATCTAAATGCGAATACATTACATAATTATATTTAACAATAAAAATCTCAAAATATCTATAAAAATACTAGTGTCACAAAAATATTTGGCAGTGCAACACTTGTAAATGTGATTTTTCTTGTAGTAATAAAAAAATTCTGGTACGATAAATGTTTTTAAATTATAAGTGTGTACATAATCTTGTATTATTATTGTATTATTTTATTTTCATTATTGTGATAACTCCTAGCAAACACGCTTATCGCGTAAATACCTAAGCGGGCAGCGGCATCGCCTGCCATCAAAAGATTTCACAACTGTAAGGTCTAAACTGTGCCCAAAGCAACGGAAACACAGAATAAATAATAGTACTACGGAACGGAAACTTGGCTGAGGTGTGCTATTCCGATCCGTATGCTATCTAAGTGTTAGTTCTGTTTACGTGGTGACCAGACCAAAATTGATCGTTTTGCGTACAATTTAATATAATATGACTCAGTATGAAATTGGCTACATTTCCTAATAAATCATATTATATTAAGCGTTCTTTGCGCTTAACAACCAGAAACAGGATTACACAAAATAATTTCTTACATTTTATACTTAAATGCTTAAGCTCCCATTTTTAAAGCTACTATTTTTAATCGTAAATCACTTCCTGACAAGATCCATCGAGTGCTCTCGCATAGCCATCTATACAGCTCCCAACGAAAGCTGCTCTTAAGTCGAAATTAACATCCGTAGCATTTATTTTATTTTCCTCGCCGTCAATATATTTTAAACAGTCTCCTTTCTCCGTTACTACAAGTCCTTCAGGACAGCTGAAGGTTATATTACTTGTTGATATATCAAAACCTCTGCTATCCGGAAACAACAATTGGTCGATGTCTGTTTTATTGTTATTTGTGTCGGTAACGATAAGGCTATTTTCGTGGGTTGACGTATTCATTGGTCCTGGGAATATAATATTCGCATTGACTGTAGGACCAGCTGTTGAACCTGATTCAGGGTTTTCTTCTTTTACGTTTTCTGTCATGTTATAAACAGCGTGATTTGGTTGTGTGTTAGCCTGTACGATTTCATTTTGTGTTGGTAGTTCATGACCAGAAAACTTATCAATACTTTTACTAGTAATTGTTTCCCGATGCACGACTTTTGAAACCGATTGGTTTCCGTTATTTAAATCATAAGTAATCTCCACGTTCACCTGCACAGTACTGTTTTTATTTGCACCGTTTAGTTTACTTAGATTTGAAGTTTTTCCTGCCGATATGATTTCTTCGGTGGACACAGTTTGATGTGCTACATTTCCTTCGGAACCAGATGTTTTTGTGTCTGTTTTAATAACTCGGTCTACTCGATTCTCGGTTGTCACATTTCCACCACGTTTCGATATCACGATTTCAATATTGCCAGCTACTTTATATACTTCGCCAGCAGCGGTTTCCATTGAATTCTTTATAACACCACATTCGATGATTGATAAAATTACCAAAATCAGACCAACACTTATTTTCAGTTTCATTTTAATAAACCTCAGAAATTCTTATGCGAGGACAAACCACTATATTCGGCGATAAATAAGTAATAACAAATTTTCGTTATCATTGCCAAGAAGAAACAGGGGATAAATAAGTCACACATCTGAATTTAGGAAATAGGAAATATGTATTTGATGAAAAGAGTTGGCGTAGGAACGGAACGTTTGTCTTAAAATTTCATATTATCCAAGCAATTTGAGTAATTTTCTTGAATGTGGTAGCTCTCCCACCACCTTCTCAATAAAATGTAGGATGTAAATGTAGGAATTTTTACTATTAATTTAAAAGTTTCACAAATCATCCTTGGCAGGAAGGGAAGTTCTTTCTCGAGGATTTGATGTCTATCAAATTGCATGCAACGAAAAATTTCATACCATATTGTCGGGAATATAAACAGGGTAAATTAAATCAGTTAAAACCCGTAAAACTTAACTTTTAATAACAGTGACAGTGCTAAGACGTAGTCTATTGTATATTCTTATAAAACACCCGACATCAGAAGTTGTAATGTTGAAATTATTTTATTCTTTTAATTTATTTGAAGTCGCCTTTCACTTTTTTTAATATTTAAATTTATGTGTGAAGCTTTTAATTGAAGTAAGGAATATCACAAGCTCAAGGTAACAATTAGAATGACGTCCTAACAGTCACGCAAAAAAATTCATCCACAATTTTTCCATCGTTAAGGGTAGAAATATTTGTTTAAATTTATATGGGGTGGTATAAACTGAAGTATAAATGAAGCATTAACTGTTTAGTAAAAAAAAACACAAGTGAAGAGGATATCAAGTTACATACATACGTAAAACAATATACAGTCTACATAACTTCTTCTTTCCTTATTTTTGAAAATCAGCAATAAATTACTTTATTTAATGTGAAGTGTTAGTTCTGTTACCATGGTGATCAGACTAAAATTGTCGTTTTGCGTACAAATGAATATAATATGATTAAGTATGAAATTGGCTACATTTCCTAATAGATCAAATTATATTAAGAGTTCTTTGCGCTTAATAACCAGAATAAGGATTAAACAAAATAATTTCTTACTTTATATACTTAAATACTTAAGATTAAGTGTAAAATTAGTGTAACACTTTTCAAAGCTCCCATTTTTAATCGTAAATCACTTCCTGACAAGATCCATCGAGGGCTCTTGCGTAGCCACCTATACAGCTTCCAACGAAATTTGCTATGGGTATGATATTATTAGCTATAGCATTTATTTTATTTTCTTCTCCGTTTATAGGTTTTAAACAGTCTCCTTTCTCCGTCATTACAAGTCCTTCAGGACAGCTAAAGGTTATCTTACTTGTAGGTATATCAAGACGTGAGCTATCCGGAAACAGCAATTGGTTAATGTCTGTAATATTGTCATTAGTTTCGGTAACGATAAGACCATTTTCGTGGGTTGACGTGTTTATTGGTCCTGGGAATATAATATTCGCATTGACTGTAGGACCAGCTGTTGTACCTGATTCAGGGTTTTCTTCTTTTACGTTTTCTGTCATGTTATAAACAGCGTGATTTGGTTGTGTGTTAGCTTGTATGATTTCATTTTGTGTTGGTAGTTCATGGTCAGGAGACTTATCTTTACTTTTACTAATGGAAACTGTAATTGTTTCCCGATCAATGACTTTTGAAACCGATTGGTTTCCATTATTTACAACAAAAGTAATCTCCAGGTTCACCAGCACAGTACTGTTTTTCTTTACATCGTTTTGTTTACTTAGATTTGAAGTTTTCCCTGCCGATATGATTTCTTCGGTCAACACAGTTTGTTGTGCAACATTCTCATGTGAGCCAGATGTATTTTTGTCTGATTGAATAACTCGTTCCACTCGATTTTCGTCAGTTAAATTTCCACTATGTTTCGAAATCACGTTTTCAATAATGCCAGCTACTTTATTTACTTCGCCAGCAGCGGTTTCCACTAAATTCTTTATAACACCACATTCGACGACTGATAAAATTATTAAAGTGAGACTAACAATTATTTTGAGTTTCATTTTAACAGACCACAGAAATCCTTGTGCGAGGATAAGCGACTATATTCTGCGATAAATAAATAATAACAAATTAGCATTATCATTGCCAACAAGAAACAGGGGATAAATAAGTCACACATCTGATTTTGAAAATAGGAAATATGTATTTGATGAAAAGAAACAGCGTAGGAACGTAACATTTGCTTTAAAAATTCACATTACCCAAGCAAACTGAGTTATTTCCTTGAAGGTGGTATCTCTGATCATCTTCTTTATTAAATCTAGGTATTTTAAATATTAATTTATAAGCTTCAGAAATCATTCTTGATAAGAAATAGGAATCGATATTCTTTCTAGAGGATTTGAGTTCTATCAAATTTCATGCAACGAACATTTTCATGGACTATATTATCAGGAATATAGAAAGGGTAAATCAAATTATTTAAAACCCGTAAAATTCTACTTAACAGTAACAGTGCTAAGACATAGTCTATTGTATATTCTAATAAAATCCCCGACATCGGAAGTTGTTATGTGGAAATTATTTTATTCTCTTTTTTTTTTTTTTGAAGTTGCCTTTTACATTTCATTAATATTTAAATTTTTGTGTGAACCTTTTAATTGTAACCAATTAGAATGACGTCCTAACAGTCACGCAAAAGAAATCATCCACAATTTTTCCATCGTTAAGGGTAGAATTATTTCACCAAATTCATATGGGACTACTAGTACAGTTTATACTTCAGAACTGTTAAGTATAAAAAAGGTTCACAAAGGACATCTCTACTCTACATGAGCACTTCTTTGGTTTTGAAAATTAGCAATAAATTACTTTATTCAATGTGAAGTGTTTAAGTAAACGTAAGAAATCATTCAATTGTTTCTTAACAAGTTATCGCATGTTTTGTAGTTACATAACCATCTTATTCTTCTTCATCATCAACCCATAAATCTCTACCTGAACTGAAGCCTCTGCGGTTATAGGAAAGATTTGTCTCAATCGTCACATTTAGCAGGCAGATTAACGGTCGCATTACCAGACGTCTTGCACCTTTGGCACTATTTTCTAAAATAAGGGTAACAAACGAGCACTAAATCCACCTTATTGTTAGTGGCAGCTATGAATCATAGACAACTACATTCATCCTCTATTAAGAATTAAAATGCAGATTCGTTGTCACTCTTGAAGACAGATGGAATGCTTGAATCGTTCAAAGTATTTTTACTTTCTCAACTTTTCTAACTTTAAAAAAAACCTTTACACACTAGGATTTTCTCATTTATCGTGAAGGCTGTTTACAAACATAAATTGCACAAAGACAAACATCTAGACTTGAAAAAATTATTTGTAGGCCATATAAATACTAGTTCCGTGAGGGATTCGAACTCGGGCCCTCAGTGCCACAATTTAATACCATGCCACTGCGTCATGGAGCCGTCAAGTTTGATAAGCATGAAGTAGGAACATGGTGTTATTTTATTCCATCAAGTTGATACCATTTATCTAAAAAGAACTTTAGAACTAAATAATACGATCAGTGCCAGTAATAAATGAATACTGAACCGAGATGTGGTCCTTAATCGCGTGGAGATGGAGAGGTTTAAGTCCCTTAGCAAGCTACGTACAGAACTATTCTTAGAGTTAGTTACTTTGAGTGTTAAAGAAATACTTAACAAAGGAATCTACTGTAGGGGCTATATGTTTTTTGTTCTCCAATGAATCGTCCCTTACGATACCCTTGAACAAAATGGTGTGAGGGAAGCTCTAGCTCTTATGAACAAACAAGCACTATCTTAAATTTTTATCTCTTTAATTAAAATATTTTTCTTAATACAGTTGACACATTGTGCCGCATCTCCCCAGTGTGACAGTATGAACTCTTGACAGATGATAATAATTTATACTCGTGTACAGCTATATCTGCATTTATGTACTTACATGTTACATGACTGTTCTCATTAAAGAAGTTAAAATTAATTATCAAAGATCTGCGTAATAAAATAAAATGATGTGTCTTAACTAGTTTGTAGAGCTACCGCCGTCCTCCCTCAATTGCGTGCACCATCCCCGTCACGACTAGTCCAAACACCACTACACTAGTAAAGATACACCGACGTCGATAATAGGAGACGTGTTTCGCCTCCACACGAGGCATCCTCAGGTGGAATATACTCTGCGGTGGCTAACCGCTAAGTCAGTCGCTATGTTACTTCGGTACGCCTGATTCTACTATTTGAATGGCGAGAACGGTGGAGAAATGAGATACAGCCGTGTGATAGTATACCTAGTGATGCTGTTTCATATGGCGAAGGAAACCAGAAATCTTTGTAACGAGGCATTGCATTCTAGTACTCAGGGGTGAAATTGCATCTAAATTATGATTCTTAATCGAGGATAGATGTGGGACACAGCTTCCACTACCCATACTCCGCACACTGAGCCGAGTTGATAAGTTGTTCGATGGTGAAAGATAACATTTTGAAGAAACTAAATGACTGAATTTAGAAGAATAAAATGAGGATATAATATGATGAGCTAATGAATCATTTAACATGTACCGGAGTAGCATTTTTTTATTATAGAGAAAGAGTGTAAACGGTCACACAGTGCACCCGAAGTTAACTAGATGCTGTGGCTCATAGACATGGTATAAAGCCCGTTATTTTACGTTATCTGAACAGTACTTACCGAATTAAATGTCTCTGAAACAGGGTCATACGGTGAGACAACCTGTTTCGGCATCTCTACGAACTGATGGACGATTCCAAGCGGCCCGGTCAGATCCTCTCCCGGTTGATTCAGAACTTCCTAAAATTGATATATTTTATATTTCGGTATCGGTTTCGAAAATAAAGATTCTCAAAGGGGAAGAAAGGTTCTCTAGTGGCACCTCGTACCGGTAAGCGAAGTGTAGGTTGGCTCTCCACTAGGTGGTGACGATCTGGTAAGATATGCAGGAAGTCGGTGGATGCAGGTGACTCCGGAACGTGCTTTGTGGCATTCCTAGGGAGAAGCCTTTGTTCGGCAGTGGACTTGTGAAGAGCTGTAATGATGAAGGAATGATTACATGTCGGTAAAGTAGCGGCGGTAATAACACAAATATCCCAAATGTATTTCTTAAGTCCCCACAAGGGACATTTTACCTTCAATACGAATCGGTTAAAAGATCGAATTTATCAAAGAATATCGATATCCACAAAGGGACAGCTATAAAGTACAATAGTTTCCGGATAGTAAAGACAAAAAACGTTCATTTTTCACGAATTTGCGAACTAATTCAGTAGTGGACTTATAAAGAAGTTAGACGAGATAAAGCTAATGTATGATCAACTGTGATGATAATTATGTGTTGCTATTCAATTCTTGGAACTGTTGATATATTAACCTCAGAATATTAAAATTCTGGCCTACAATGATGCGCCAGTAGATTAAATATAATACTATTTATGTCCTCCAGATCTAATTTCGGCTACGGCGGCCAGTCTGATAATAGTGCACGAGTGTGCATTAGCACAGGTGTACTCTCTATTCCCTCACTCTTAAAGTCCGACAACACGATGATCCGACACGTCCAGAGAGAGATCAGGCATAGGACCAACAGCTTTACGTCCTTTTCGGGTCACGGAGGTGAAATACCGCAATTTTGGAGCTCCTACTTAAGAGTTTTTTGACTAATAAACTAATATCTGATTTCTGATCAGACCCGGAATTTGAACCTGGAACTTCTTAAACAGCAGTATCGTTAACGACGACTAAACCTACGAGGCAGCCATTAACTTACTAGATAGTTACTTACTAGCTCAGACTGACATACCCGTGCCTAATGTAACATTTAAGCTACATCCGTGGTTATTCTGACAATCTTGACAATTACATAATCAGTTGCCGTGTACTGGCGACATCGAAAAATTCATCACTCCATATCATTCCATGGATGATGATGGCGACATTGGGAAGCTGAAACAGGGGATGAGCAGTAGCATCTTCTTGATAACAGCTCAAAACAGTAAAAAGGTATGTTTGCTGGGAAGAGGGCTGGCGACCATAGCTTGTTACACATATAGCGTGGCAACTTTTGCATATCCACTCTTTGAGGCAATCTATGGTGGACGCCTATGTTCAGCAGTGCACTTTAGATAGATTAATGAATGATTCGCCGATGAACAGTACTCACCATAGCGGTATTGTACAGCTTGGTGGCGATGATGCGCGTACTGTCGAACATATCGACACCGGGGCCCGACGCGAAGCACCGCTCCTTGTGCGCAGTGCACAGCATCTGCTCCTGGTCGCACGGACGGCCGGAGAATTCACAACGCGGTCCTCTCGTGTTGGGAGAAACGTCGCCCAAATTCGTCGATGCGAACGCGCAAACTACATTTCCCTAGATGCATTGATTATAAAAATTGAACACGTTTATTTATTTATTTGTAAGACACACCAACAGCATACATATTTACAACATTTTGAAGCATTATCCATTTTTAAGTCCTGATATGTATGCCAATTAAAGGCACGTACACCATTTGCTTGTAATAATGATTTCTTAAACCGGCAATTCATGTTGGCCACGCCTCAGTCAACGTACACACAAGTGGAGTGCTAAAGTCTACATGCTATCCAAGTTTGAATGAGTGAACTGACATGGCCGACTAACATGTGTACATGGCTAGCCGAGTGCAGGCGTAAGCCTTTGATTTGTGCAGAAAAATCGACAATGTTCCGAAGTGAAACGAGTCGTGGAGAGCGATCCCAAATGGTGGCAAAGCACGCCAATCCAACTATATATACACGTTGGCGCTCGCCAGCTACACTCGGCCAACTATGCGAGCAAAGGCGAGGCTGTACAAATGAGCTGTCTATACATTGGTACTCGCCTTCGCTCGGTCAACATATACGTAGGACACGCAATATTTTTGAGATATACAAAAAGTATTCTAGATACGATTAATATTTATTTTACATGTTTTCAAAATATTCTCCATCGTGCTCTATACAAAGTTCCATTCGCCTAAACCAACTTTTGCCAGTCTTGATCTGACCGGTTGGAAATCGCTTCTTCGTAGGCAGCCACGGCTTCTTCAGCGCTTGAAAAAAACTTGCCTATTTTATGACTCTTGGGAACAAAAAGAAACCACAAAGAGCTAAGTCAGGGCTGTAGGGTGTGTGACTTAAGAGTTCCAACACTAGATTCCTCATAAATGCTTTTGTTCTAAGGGAGGTATGTGAAGAGGCGTTATCGTGATGCAGCATGATTCCCCGAAACCCGGTCTTTGGTTTTCTATCCCGCACAGCTTAAAAAGCTTTGGGTAATGCAACTGTAGTATACCATTCAGAGTTGACTGACCTACAATTTTCCAGCATTGACGTCGACAAATGTCCGCTCCGCGAAAAAAAAGTAACCACCATTTTTTTGCCGACGTTGCGAGGTCTTTGCAGTTTTGTCGGTAACTGTCCTTCTGAGTAGACCCATATCGATGATTGCCTTTTATTTTCCGGATCATATTGATAGATCCATGTCTCGTCACCAGTAACGATTTCTGAAACACGTCTAGATGCCCCGTTTTCAAAACGTAGACGCATTTCATGGCACCAATCCACACGAGTCTGTTTTTTTGCTTTCGGAGAGCAAACGAGGGACCATCATAACAAAGCTTCCTCACTCCAAGATGTTGATGTAGGATGGCATGAATGCTCCCCGAACTAACGCCTACAACCTTTTCTATGTTCGTATATGTGATTCATGTTCGTTTTCTGCCGTTACTGCTGTTTGCGGGGCCCCGGTTCTTTGGTCATTTTTAAGGTTCATTTGACCCCTTTTGAATTTAGCAAACCACCTAAAAATTGTTGCGCGCGATGGAGCTGAATCCTCTAATGCTGATTGCAATCGTTGTAAACTTAATTGTTCGGTTAAATCAAATTTAAAATCGTAATAGATCACAGCGCGCAAATGTTAACGGTTAAGATCCATCGTTTTAAATGAAAAGCGCGGGAAGTGTTGCAAGAAAATTAATAGAACTTTGTTTTTTTTAATATTGAGCAATTAGCTTATGGAGTTCTATTTTTAAATAAATTTTCTTTTTAGAGACTTATATGTTATAAGTCTCTAAAAATGCGGGTGCGTTCCATTTTAAAATATCGAGTATCTCAAAACTTATTGAGTGACCTACGTATAGCCGGCTTTATAACACGAACACTACACACATTGAATAAAACTAATTATACGGATTTTATCGTATTTAATTAACACACTTTTGGTTCCCGACGTTTCGGGTGCTTTATAGCACCCATGGTTACGAGGGGGGCTGAGATCATGTAGTTTTAGGTAGTTCGCGAACGATCTAGGTGGGAAGAGCGCTCCTTTAGGTGATCTATGTGAACTAGTTCGTCGACAACACTCTCAGTCAGTTCTTTATATACGTATATTTATTTTCTGGCGTCCGTTCTATTATGGAGTGGCGCTGCATTGCTAACGTCTCATTTATTTTTACTTTTACCGCCCTTACCGGAGTTTCGTATCTATATATATAAGAGAACATCCACCCATGTACTGTCCCATCACTATATCTCTGGAAGGCCTAGAGACTTGATTCCTTTCGCCGAGTAGAGATCAGCTAAGAACGGATTTTACGAAATTCCACCTGCAAGGGGGGATATTAAAACATATTTTCAAACTATAGCTATATATATAACTCTTATATATATATATATATATATATATATATATATATATATATATATATATATATATATATATATATATATATAACTTGGCCCGAATATTCTTTCTGTTCCATAAAATCTGTATAAATAGTTTTATTCAATTCGCTTGTAATATTTAATATAACTAAGTAAAGCTAATGTAGCAAAATCAAAAAAATACCAAAACATTAAATAGATAAAACGAACAAAAATTTAAATAAGTTATTAAGTTTGTGCCTCTTAATTTGAGGTGGTATGTACTATATTATATACGTGTACACACAATTGAAGGAAGGTGGGAGTTACTCTTCATACTAGGTAAGACACGTTATTTTATTTTATGACACGGACCTTAGCTAATAAATTTTTAACATATTCAGTATAATGGATTTCCGCGAAGTAACGTCTGTTTTTATAATTAATTAAAAGCTTGGATATCTATAACATGAGTTCCCGAGTTCTGTGTGGTGGCAGCGTAAAAGAATCATTACCACAGTTTGCTCAGTGGGCGTCCGTGAAAGACGACTATAGAAAATGCATGGATTAGGGTTGCCATCTAGTCGGGATTCGTCTGGATTGTCTCGACATTTTAAATGATCCCCAGACTCCCGACAAAACTCAAAATCTCCAGATAAACAGCTTCTCGGAATATGACGTATGGCCCTTGATTTATTAAAAGTAATAAGGCTAAACTTTGGAGTTAATTGTTTGAATTCTAAATATTTTCTGCATACCACTAAAGGATTCAAATTGGTGGACTCTAGTAAACTCCAACGCCAAACACACGTGGCAACTAAAAATTAACTTAACTAAGTTATGTGTCGACAGTATTAAGTCTTTTTGTTGCCTTTTAATTTAAAAAATAAACTTCTACTTTGAATGTTTATTTCTTCCGACAACAAACCAAAACTCCCGACATTTTCAAAATTAGCAGTGGCAGTCCAGCACTTTTTTTAAAATGGATTAAGGGTGACAAACGAGCACACAATCCGCCTGACGGTAAGTGGATGCTGTGGCCCATAGACATCTACATTTATCTTCGATTGAGAATCAAAATGCGGATGCGTTGTTACCCCTGAGGACTAAGATGGAATGCCGACTCGTTTCCAGTAAAAAAGGGTCTCCAGATCTCTACACTCACCATACGAATTATTTATTTAATACGTGGTAGAGCCATGCTGCAGTTTGCCTGCAGCCGTGGTGGTCATTAGTAGTATACTTGTAGCGAATAGATCGACTCGACCGGGGAAGGACCACGCTCTCACAGAATACCAGCATAAAATAGTAGCTTAATGCTGCTGTCTTTCGTATGTGAGTGTAGAGAACCGGAGACCCTTTTTACTGGAAACGAGGTATTGCATCATAGTCCTCGTGGGTGATAATGCATCTGCATTATGATTCGTAATCGAGGATAGATGTAGATGTCTATAGACTACAGCAACCACTTACCATCAGATGGACAGTGTGCTCGTTTGTCACCCTATCCTATAAAAAAAAGAAACACAGCAGTATTAAGCTGCTATTTTACGCTGGTTTAAAAAAAAACAGTATCTCCTCAACAATATACTCATTACGAATATCTAAAAATTCATTAAAAAGGTATCACAGCTCAAAAAATATCACTAACCCTCATGGCGAGAAGAAAATGAGCACATATACATCAGAAAGAATAGAAAAAATTTTTGCACGAGAATCATCCTTTCACTCTATATATCTAAATAACTTACCCTATACCCAAAATTTAAAACCATTCTGTGAGAGCGTGGTCCTTTCCCAGTCGAGCTGACCCATTCGTGCTACAACCATAATACAATTGCAGCGTGGCTCTAACACGTGTAAAAATTACAACATTTCGAATTGAGTTCCGACATCCCTATTCCGAAACCTTCCATACCTTTCCTGGGAGAGTGCTATTCCCATTCAAAGCCTTCTCCATCAGGATGGAGGCGTAGCCAACATTATCCGAAGATATGAGCCGGTTGGTATTGTTCATGCTGGTGGGATGGACGGCGAACCAGTTGATGACGCCAAGAATCTTGTTCTCTTTGCTGAGGAAACGGACTTGCGCCAGGGTTTTGTCTACGTCATATTTGTACCTGCAAAATGTAAAAGGATTAATTCTACATACATATAAGCGGAGGTAGCTCAGAGGGTAAACAATCGCAGAAAAATTATAGAATACGAACAAGCCAAGTTTGATTCTCCACTGTCATTTAATCACTCTTCGTTACTCATACAAAAAAAAATTTAAAAAAAAATCAGTTTTTTGTATGAAATTTGAGGCAGTATTTCTCTAATTTTGAAATATATTATAAAATTATTTTTCATTTTCATATTTCACATTTTCCACTAAAAATAAATGAGAATGGAAAAATAAAACATTTTTTCCCAACCACGAAAACGGAACTTTTCGATTTCGAAGTAATTTTTGCGCTTACTTTTCACTTTTATGCTACAAATTATATATCTACGTGTTTGTTATATTACAAGAAATACACAAAATTATATTATTTACCTTTTTAATATCAAAAACACACAGAAAAACACAGAAATTACTAAGCACTAGTTCGCGCACTATTGGTGTGAAAACGCATTATTTCAGAATGAATTTTGTTTTTTTTTTTTTTAGGTAACATTGACATATTGTGGTATCAAGGTTATGTTCCGAAATACAACGCAGTGTACTGTCCAATGCAAATGACGTCATGAATCGACGCTATACTGGTGATTCGTTCCAAAACATTGGACAGTATATGACGTCATATTTTTGCGCCATTTGGAAAAGTGTTGGCGATTATTTTGTCATTTTGTGCTCCAAAAATCATTATATCCTCCTAATGGATATACCATCAATTATTCTATATTTTTAGTATTTGAATAAATAGAAACAAATTCTGGCATGCTTCTTCGGCAAACACACAATTAAAAATTGTTTTATTATGTCCGGATATCCGACACAATATGGCGGCGGCACGCTAGTACAATAAAGTGTCAAGTGATGACGTCATTTACATTGGACAGTACACTGCGTTGTATTTCGGAACATACCCCAAATAAAAGAGTATATCTTTATCTTTATCTGTATTATACATTGCAGTATATCTTTATTATAGTTTGTAATAGATATCCTTTTTTCGTAGGGTTATGCTTAAGGCACACATGTGTGTACCTCAAGCATAACCCTCCTCTCCCGAGCTTGTGTCTGAACAAGGTTATTACTGTTGTTTCAAGTACTGTACTCTACCTGAAACTAACCGAACCAATAACTTTGTGACATTTTATTATATCTTACAGCTTAAATTAAAAATAGACAACAATATAGCGTAAAGGCAAGAAAAATCTTTGAAGTTCATGTATTTAATTTGGAATAATAAAAAGGTACAACCATTTTCAAAAATTAATGATATTCCACCAAATACATAAAATGTAGAGATCTGAACAGACGCTAGCGCGGTCCATAGCAATTGCTTTATGATTTAAGGATCTATAGAAATGTACAACGTTCTTGGAACTGCTATGAAGGTTGGCAGTTGACACCCGTTCAAACTCTCTTTTTTATCAGCGAGGCCGACTACCCCGAACGTCGGTAGTACTGGACTTAGTCTCCTTTTCACATTTTTACGTGGTTGAGCCATGCTGCAGCTATATTAGTAGTTGGTATAGTTGTAGCAGAGCCGTGGTAGCTACTGAGCCGTGGTAGCTCAGTGGTTAACGCTCGCTGTAAATATAACAGAACGCGAGTAACCCGGGTTCGATCCCCGCCAGCACCAATGAAATTTTTAATTGCAATTTTAAGTGCTGATTTACCACGTGCTCGGCGGTGAAGGAAAACATCGTGAGGAAACCTGCATGTCTGAGGAATAAGAAAAAAAAATATTTTCGAAGACATGTGAAGTTCGTCAACACGCATTTGGGCAGCGCGGCGGACACTTCCTTGCCCTAAACCCTCTCAGAAATGAGGGGAGGCCCGAGCCCAGCAGTGGGACGTATATAGGCTGTAACTTTACTTTTACTTACTTTATAGTTGTAGCACGAATGGGTCGGCTCGACTGAGAAAGGAATCCGCTCTCACAGGATACCAGCGTAAAATAGCAGCTGAATGTGTTTGTGTTTCGTACGTTAAGTGTAGAGAAACGTAGACCGTTTTTACTGGAAACGAGACCTTCCATCTTAGTCCTCACGGGTGACAACGCATCTGTCTATGGGCCACAGCAACCACCTACCATCAGGTAGACTGTTGCTTGTTTGTCACCCTTATCCAATAAAAAATATTATATTTTGGTGGGATAAGTTACTGTAGCTAGTGTCAAAGGTTGCACAACTTTGCGAATAGTACCAAACGTGGTGATGAGGCAAATCTTCCGTTCAATATTTGAGGCTCGTGTCCAGCCTTGGACTCCTAACGGGCTGAAGAATACGAAAGAAACCCTAGAATGGGAACTTAATCAGACAAATAAAGAAAAAGTTTGTTATGTGGTAGAGCCACGCTCTAGCTATGTTAAGGTTGTAGCACATGGGTCGGCTCGACCGGGACAGGACCACGCTCTCACAGAGTACCAGCGTAAAATAACAACTTAATGTTACTGTGTTTCGTACGGTCAGTGTAGAGAACCGGAGACCCCTTTTCCTAGAAACGATCTTAGATCTTCAGGCGTGACAACGCATGTGCATTTTGTTTCTTCATCGAGGATAGATGTAGATGTCTAAGAACCTCAGCATCTACTTACCAACAGGTGGACGGCGTGCTCGTATGTCACCCCTAATTAAAAAACATATACGTCTTACTTGGCCCTCTCCTCGGGCGGGTTGCGCAAATACGAAGTAGGCGACCGGTTTATGTTGGCATCGAGTAACTCTGCCTCGCCGTACTCCATGCGGGCCGGCGTCAAATTGTTGTGGGCAGTTAAAACGCTCTGAGAACAACATAATATTAGAAGTTATTATTGGATTATTTAAAATATATATTGACCGACGTCAATTATCCGTATATATTAATTATATAATTTCTCAGCACTTTGGCGTGCAAACTCGACAGCCCACTCTGGAGGAGTTGGAATGGTGCACACACATATGCTAACAAGCGTGTGTGTATTTAATGTTAATGTTAGTTAGTTAATCTTAGTAGTAGTTAGTAATTATATTTAATTTTAGTTAATTTTAATTTATTTTGATTTATTTTTAATTTATTTTCCTTTTATTGATTGATTTTTTCATTTTTTTTTTCTTCGTTTTGTTTTGTTTTTTTCTTTTCTACTAACCAAATATGGACCCTGGTCTGAAATAAAGATTTATTATTATTATTATTATTATTATTATAATTATGATCTGATATGGCCTAATTTCATACGGAACTACTGTGTGTGTTACATAAATTAGTAACATTTTTTATAATGATTCTTAAATTTACGCGGACACTTCACATATTGAATTAAATTATATATACGGAGTTAAACGCGATATTAAACGCGATAAAATCCGTAAATAATAGTTTTATTCAATGTGTAGTGTTCACGTAAATTTAAGAAATCATTATCTATATATACGGATTTTATCGCGTTCTTTTAACTATTTTTCATTCCCGACGTTTTGGGTGCTTATTTTTAATTAAAAGTTAATATTCTATTGATTATATAAATAATTAATTTTTTTAATTAAAATTAATATTCAAAAACTGTAGGTAGTTGGGCTAACTATGACATTGGGACGTCAATCATCTCAGTTCCCCCCGTGATCATCAGTACTGTAAAGCACCCGAAACTTCAGGAATTAAAAATAAGTTAAAATAAGTTAATTGAACGCGATAAAATCCTTATGATATTATAGTTTTATTCAATAGATTTTTTTAATAAACTGAATCTATTAGAAATTTAGAAAATATTTTATATATTAGACCTTCTCCGTGAGTATAATATGGCCTACCCCAGTAACAGAACCATAAAAATTACTCGTGTAGCATTTGAGCATATCGAGCACATACATACATACTTGGAAAATAGAAAACCTCCCTTTTTATAGTCGGCTAAATATAACCTTTCTTCTTTTTTGATATCGCTTTCCTCTTTTTTTAAAGTCATTCAATATTCTGTATCTTAGAGTGAAGGAATACACATTTCTTCGACATTAGGTTTTAAAACTAGAATTTATGGACCAATAATTTGTATACAAGAGTGTAGAACAAGAGTACCTGATGTTAAGTTGATGTTGAGACCTATTAACTTACGTCTCTATCTTACAAAAAAATTTAAAAAAAAACACTAAATATCACCTCACCTTCAGTATCCCAGTAACTAAGGCGAGGTAAGTTTCCTTGACGAAGCCCAAGATGGGGAGGTCGAAGAGAAAGTCCATGAGGAATCCGCCAGGGGTTGAGTGCGTGTGAGTACCACTCACTATCACATTGTTCTCGGTGTACAAATCACCGAAACGCTTTTGCAGACGTTTAAGAACCTGAAAATTAGAAAAATATTAGAGGACCATATTCCTTAAAAGTTTTAAGAAAACGCGAACATCGAAATCTTTCAAACAAACATCATAATACGCAAGGAGAGACATACCGGTTACCTATTACTGACCAGAAAAAATACGATGAAGTAGGTGAACGAAGTAGAATGTTATGGCAAATAATTATAATATTTTTCAATTTTTTTTTGTAAACGTTTTAATTTTATATTTCAAAACATATGCCACCCTAATGTGCTGATTATAAACTCTTTAGCATCCTATAAGGGTACCTATGTTCCGAAACGTTTTCAGTATACTGCCGAATACAAATGACGTCATTAATTGACACTATATTGTACTGGCGTGCCGCCGCCATATTGTGTCGGATATCCGGCTATAATAAAACAATTTTTAATTATGTGTGCGCTGAATGAAGCATGCCAGAATTGTTTTTATTTATTCAAATACAAAAAAATATAGAATAATTGCTGGTACCTCCATTAGGAGGATATAATAATTTTTGGAGCACAAAATGACAAAATAAACGCCAACAATTTTCCAATATGGTGCAAATGTATGATGTCATATACTGTCCTATGTTTTGGAACGAATCACCAGTATAGCGAGGATGCATGACATCATTTGCATTGGACAGTACACTGGTTTCTATTTTGGAACATACCCCTAATCTTCCGTCTTCCGCTTTAAAGTTTTGGCGGGAACTTCACCGCCGGCGAATTGTTGCACGTGTTTAGTGATCTGAAGTGAATTTTGATGCGTAAAAGTGTTATTTTGTGTACTTAGTATCTGCACATGTGAACATAAGTGGAATCGATGAAACAAAAAAGTTGCGTGTGAATCTCAAGCCGGCTATACAAGTATTTTTTTATACAACATGTTGGCCGAGCGAAGGCGAGCACCCACGTATAGACAGTCCATTTGTCCAGCCTCGCCATTACTCGTCGACGCTCGCCTAGCTGAACGAGTGTATACGGTTGGTTCGTTTGGCGGCCAAACGAACCGTATACACGTTGGCGTTTTTGGCGTGCCTTGCCGCCACTCGGAATCGCTCGCTACGACTCGTCCACTTCGGAACAGCGTCGGTATTTCTGCACAAATCAAAGGCGCTCGCCGGCACTCAGCTAATGGTGGTTAATATAGCGCATAGCGCCATATTATAGCGCATAGCGCCATATTATAGCGCGCTATCTCTTCATAACACATAGCGCATGTAAGTAGTCACCATGACGCTATTGCGCTATGGCGCTTTGGCGCTATCAAGTATTAATATCCAGCGGCAATTAGTTCTAGCAGCAGCGCTGTTGGGAGAGGACGTATGACGAAAACTTGATCTCGTAGCGCGCTATTCATCGCGCGCGACCTAATTTAATGTTAGACGTTGTTGAGTTAGTGTATACTGTATATTTATAAATGATCAAAGGACACAGTTGTGATAAAAGGAGCCTAACTAATGTTTTTAAATGTAAATAAAATATAGATACAAAAGTGTATATAATAGTGTATGTAAATAATTGATTTTTATAAATACAATAAATAAACTTTTAAATACACCTTTATTTAATTTATAATTTATATTAAGGTTAAAATAATGTTTACATCAATTATAATAAAAAATAATTAATTTTATTTCGATTCTAAAAATAAAATTAATTCTATTTTAAATAGTACATAACTTAAAAATATTTTAGGATTATAGAAATTAGTAAGCCTGAAAAGTATGAAAACGCGTGCATTGGTTTTTATTTACCGCTTTATTTTATTTAGTCTAAAATGCGACTAATTACGAAATAATGTTCTTATATAGCACGCGATCTATCCAATGAACGACATGTAATGTAACGTGCTAAGAGATATAACGTGCTGTAAAACTTAACGCGCTTACCGGCCTCCTACACGCTTTCTTATAAATAGCGCGCTATAACATAGCGTATTTAATAGCGCGCTAGAAATTTATAGTTTATAGTCTGTAGCGTGCTATTGATTTATAGTCGTTTTGAACAACTTTACACTCGGCAAGTCGCGTGCACATGTTAGTAGCCCATGTCAGTTAGAGCTTGGCGTCCGCTCCGCTGAGATATTGATTTAATTAATTAGGTTGCAACTTTAAAATAATTTCGACAATTTCACTATACTAACGAGGACATCGTTAAGTTTTTTAACTTTACTGCGGAGTACACTGAGATAATAATTATATGCACTTAATAAATAAATAGCAGAAGCTACAATAACTTTTACGTCGTCCATATCATACTAATTCTCAATGACAACTTTAATTATTACGGTCAAAATGTAGATAGCTCCACATAACTAATAAACATTGGCCTCGGAATTGGTCTCTTTCGAACTTGACCAACGTGTAGACTGTAACACTCGCCTTGTATCAATTTGCCTACGCCTTTGAGTTTAAACCAAGCCTACGCTCGCTATGTATTGCCGGGGTTAAAATCTCCCAAAAACTTCGCTAATTGTGAAGAAAGAAAGTTTTTAAAAAAATTATTAAGAAAAGAAAGATAATTTCTTGTTACTTGACACTGAGAAAAGTTCGGGCCGGTCCGGACCGGAAGTCCGGGCTAATCTTCGGAATGGTTATGCCGATTGTAATTAAACTTGACGAACAGAAATGAAATTAAATGAATGAATTTTTAATCAACATATATCGATTATTATTATAATAATTCAATTTCTAATTATTTGCCTAACATACAGCCTACCTACTACTACCAACTACCTTGATACCAGGAGTGATTTATACTATATTTTACCCGAATTGTGAAGGAGAAATAAAGTTCGGGAGGAGAGGGAGATGTTTTTTTATAAATATATGGTGGTAAAATAATTGGTCTTTCACGATTACCTTAAATTTAAATAATGGGTCGACAATTATAAATAAATATCATAATATATTTTTAATGAAAAAATGTCAATGTCACCTCTTTTCTAACACCATTGCCCATCATGGCGGCATCGACGGAGACGAACACGATCCTTGTGTTGTTGTCTGCAAGCACGAAGGCCCTCGCGAACTGTCGCAGGTGGATGCCATGGCCGACTTGCTCGAAATTCGCGTAGCCCATCTGAAACAACGTGATAATTGAAGTTACTAACTGGTAAGGCTACTTTTCGTTCTAAAAATCCGTCTGCGTTGGATTCAGAACTAACCCCTTGCATATGCTGCCGCCAGAGAACAATAGAGTTTATGTAGAATTGTTAACAACAAAGAGTCTATATGTACATTATTTTCTTTTATAATTTATATTTTGTACTGTTTTATATTTTTTTTTATATGATAGGGTGACAAACGAGCACACAGTCCACCTGATGGTAAGTGGTTGCTGCGGCCCATAGACATCTACATCTATCCTCGATTACAAATCAAAATGCAGATGCGTTGTCACCCGTGAGGACTAAGATGGAATGCCTCTTTTCCAGTAAAAAGGGTCTCCGGTTCTCTGCACTCACCATACGAAACACAGCAGCATTAAGCTACTGCTTCACGGCGCTGGTATTCTGTGAGAGCGTGGTCCTTCCCCGGTCGAGCCGACCCATTCGTGCTACAACTATACTATTAATACTTACTTATTGCAGCATGGCTCTACCACGTATAATAAATATTTATTTTGTCAGTAAAAGCATTGAAGTAATACGTACTAAGTACTAGAACAGAAACTGAACAAAATCTATGCTCAGTGCGGAGCGCGTGGAACTGGAAGGAGGCACAGAGTGTACCTTTTTATGATACAGAGTACAGACTAAGTAAGTTTGAGCCCGCGGACTCTAAAGCGTGTTGCAAAGCAACCAAGTATTAGCGTCTCTTCTGGTAAGTATAGTACATACACATACTTTAATGAGTAAAACGCACTAATTATATTGTAACTCTATGGTTAGTTTATTCAATAATACTATTTTACAAGTAATAAATTATATTCATTTTTATGCAATCATCATCATCAGTATTACAGCCCTTCACAAGTCCACTGCTGAACAAAGGCCTTCCTCAAGGAATGCCACAAAGCATGGTCCTGAGCCACCTGCATCCGTCGACTTCCTGCATACCAGATCGTCACTCCATCTAATGGACTCGTGAACCTTTTTTTCCCAACTGTTGTCGGGTCTTCGAATTATATGGCCTTCCCATTGCCACTTCAGCTTACAAATCCGTTGAGCTATGTCGGTCACTGGTTCTACTGCAGATATCCTCATTTCTAAGTTTATCACCCAAAGAAACTCCGAGGTATAGCCCTTTCCATAGCTCGCAGAGCGACCTTGAGCTTCCTCATACGGCAAGCAGTGAAGTACACTATATCGGCGGCAAATCGAAAGTGATGTACTCGCCATTGATATTTTCCGCAGTATTTACACATAATATCCAACAAGGGTAAGAAAACCAGTATAATTACAGGCTGTGAGGTAATTCATATAATTAGACTAAGTACTCAAGGTTAACAATCCAAGTAGCACAAGGAAGCTGTTTATTGGCGGACTTATAGAATTCGTGTATCAGTGATTATAAGCGCTTAGTCAGCAACTATATATGTAATACTTTATCAGGCACAAAGAAACCCAAAGTACGCAGGGTTGTTTAATTTTTTTATAAAATAATCGTGACAAACGAGCACACAGTCGGCGTCTATTCTATTCTGTCTTGTCGGTCTAGTGGTCGTAAGAACGTCTGCTGCTCATGAGGTCTCGGGTTCAAATCCCGAGTCACCAATAAGACTCTCAGACTTTCCATCGAGTCCAAAGCTGCTAGGTGAAATACTACATGTACGATTTTTTTTGCGCCCGAAGCAAATATGGGCAACCCTCCGGAAAGCGGGGGAGGGAGGCGGTGAATGCCCATAGCATACCACGCAGCCGGCTGCGTGGTTATGTGGAGACTTTTACCCACTAAACACCGCCTTTTAGGGACTGGCTTAACGGTCTAACTACAGATCTCTAAGCCGTATACGAACGCGACCCTCCTTGGCAGAAAGGAGGGCGCAACATGTACGACCGGGCTTGCGCTTTATATAGGCATTATGTACTAGTGCAGCTTACAGTACTTAGCACTCAGATGTGCAAAAGCAAAGTTGCAATTAATATAAAAATTGCTGCCACCGATGTTCCCCCATGCACATGTACTTATATATTAAAAAAAACTATATTTTGTGTATATATTATACATAGTATATTATATTTTATTAATTACTAGTTTACTACCTGGTACCCAGCGCATTTCTGCCGCAGAAGAAATATTTGTGGAAAAATTGTTTTAAATTGTGAAGAGTTATATTGTACGATAATTCATTCATTGTAATTGAATGATATTATATAACTTTCAAATAAATTTGTCGGTACGATACGTACGCCACCTACTGTAAGTTAATTGTACTATGCCTATTACCTACGGTACAAAATAAATAATAGGTAGTCCTACAGGCAAGTGCAAGCAATAAGTTGACTAAATACCGCAATCTGACGCACGGTGCAAAAATTACGAACAAACAAACAAACATTAATAACAAAAACAATCTAATATATAAAATATTAGATAGTTTTTTTGTTTCAGGTGGCCGACAACAGACGATCTCTTAGAACTAGCTGAACTTGCCGGTGTCAAAGGTGTCATCACTTATCGTGTTTTATTAGTAACCTTGTGGAGAACAATATTAGTTATTTGTGGTTAGCAAATCCTTGCATATTCATAAAATTTATGAGATAACGCGGGTCTATAGGTCTAAAAGAGCATAATATTGAGGTCAGTCGAAGAAGGTTGTTGTTTTTGTAAGTTTGTATAATTCACAGATAGGTACAAATAGTACAGTCATTTGGTAGTTTTACCTGGAAAGTTTTCCGGGAGTTTTGAAAATTGGTGATTTTATAGATTTCGACGTGCTCTTTTCGAATTTTCACTTTGCCACATCGTATCTTTGCCGCTCGCACCGCCATATTGGAAAAATGGCGCTCACATACAGTTTTTTGAGAATAACTCCGTTCCAAATCATTTTACGATGAAAATAGTTATGTAATAAATTAAACTAGAGAAAATTTCCTACAATTTATGTAGTAACCGTTTTTTTTTTTTGTAAAATCAATAGTTTCAGCGTACGAGAGCCGCAAAGTCCACTCCAACACGCGTTTTGGCCAAATAACTCATTTCCACACCACCATGAGGCGCGTTTTTTTTTGTGGTATCCCAGTAGGCCTAATCCACTTGTAATGCACTATTTCAAAATTTAGCGCATTCTCCTTCGCTTCGCTATTTTTGATGGACCCGGTTCTGAAAGTTCATCGTCTTCGGTACCGAGCGAAATGTCACAAATAGAAATTTCGTATACGCGTGTCCTGCTAAAATTTTTTCAATTGAATTCAATGCGTAAATGGTGTTGAAGAGCTCTTTCAATCTGCTTCCAGTCATTATGTATCCGATGGATACATAATCGACATTAATAAATCTAATGTCTGCGTGTTGAAATCAGCGTTGTCGAAAACAAATTGCGAAAATGCGTTGTCATCGATATTCAACGGTGAGCGCATTATAGCTGAAACGTGAAAAAGCATCGCTTCGGTGTACGAGGAGCAAAATCCGAGAGATGATAATATATCTATTAATCGCCGAGATCCACAATTTTGAAACAAAAATGCTGCTACTCCAACCTTCATTGCTGACACGAAAGATTTCGGCCTTGCTGCGGCAATTATAGAATGTGCGAGAGCAATGCTTTGTTTCTTCCATTTCTTAAGCGACGCACGTTTGTTCTTCAGGATTACATTATTCAAGAAAACGCGTAAAGTTTCAGGTATATCTGACTCAATTTTTTGAAAAAAATTATTTGTTGGAGGATATTGTTTTGTCTCGTAGACCGTAAAGCGAATATCCTCTAAAACAGCGGTCGGCAACCTTTTGGCGGGCAAGGGCCACTAGGTGGCAAAATAAACTAAAGGCGGGCCGCACTTGTGATTTACACACTTATTTATTCATCAAATCCCATAGAAAAAATTAAAATGCCATTCAAATTGTTAAAACATACGGAATTTAATTCGTACATGTAATTACATTACGTTTATAGCTAGAAAATAACGGAATTAAAATAGAAATTAAAACTACAAAATTACTAATATACTTTCAGTGTGATGTCTGAGGTTGTATTTGGGAGGCTATTTCTTGTACGTTAGCTGTCATATTTGTAGTTGCAATTCGTAGAATGGCTCTCAAATGCTCATCTGTGAGACGAGATGCACATTTATTTTTTCTGTAATTGACAATTGAAAAAGTTTGTTCGCATAAATAAGTGCTACCAAAAATTGTAATGAACTGCTGAGCAAACTTTTTCAATTCGTCAAAATCAGAAGGCAAGCTACCATAAAACTTAACAAGATCTTTGAGTTCATAGAAAGTGCTTTTAAGAACATCATTGGACTGGAGATCAATCATATTCATTTGTAAATTACTCGGTACTTCCTCAATATCACATGAAAAAGGGTTTGCAAACCACCTTCAGTTTACTTGAAACTTTTTCAAAATCACCAAATCTGTCGCTGAATTGAGATTGCAGTTGTATTAAAATATCCTTCATTTTATCAATTTTCCAATGAAAATTAATTCCAGCTTCCTCAACAGCCTCTTTACAATTCGGAAAATGATCCAACTTTTTTTTCGTCAATATGTTTTATAAAGAGTTTAATTTTCATTTGAAATGCTTTTACGTCTGTGTACATATCAGAAATTAGTTTTTTTTTACCTTGAAGCCTCACATTTAGCGTATTTAATTCATGAGTTACATCTGTCAAAAATCCAAGGTCTATTAACCATTGAGTGTCTGTCAGCTCTGGAATAGATTTGCCTTTTTCATTCATAAAAGTATTGATTTCTTTTCTGAGATCAAAAAATCTTTTTTAGCACTGCGCCTCTACTTAACCATCGCACTTCAGAAAAATAAACAACATCTCGATGATTTGCTTCCGTATCTGACAGAAACTGTTGAAATTGACGATGAGTCAATACATTTTTTCTGATGTAGTTTACAGTCGATACCACGATGTCCATTACTTCTTTCCATGATACGACCTTGGAACATAACGCTTCTTGGTGGATGATGCAATGGAAAAATAATGGGATGGCACATCCTATCTCTGCCAGTTTCGATTTGATTCTACCTACCAAACCCTTATTTTGTCCACTCATGTTCCTGCCTCCGTCAGTTGTAACACTTACCAATTTTTCCCATGGGAATTGCATTGATACTAGCGCTTGTTCTAAGTTACAAAACAAATCTTCTCCGGTAGTCGTGCCCTTCAAACTACATAAATGTAAAAGCTCCTCATAGACATTAAAGTTCTTATCGATTCCGCGAACAAATATTAAAAGCTGGGCAGTATCAGTAACATCATTACTTTCATCGGTAGCTAAAGAGAACCATTCAAATTGTTGTGCTTTTTCCCGGAGTTGCTGACATAAATTATCGCCCAAATCTTCAGTTCGCCGGGTACACGTTCTTGCAGAAAGACTTATATTTTCAAATTTTTTTTTAGGTCGGGGCACACCTCCTCAGCCATGACTAAAGCACATTGTTTTATAAGTTCGCTGTCGGTAAATGGTCGGCCAGACTTCGCAAGAATTTCCGCTACCCTTAAACTTGCACGTATATTCGACTCGTTACTTTGTACTTGAACCTTAAAAACATTTTGTTGATTCTTAACTGAAGATTTCAGTGCGTTAATTTTATTTTTTCGTGATTCACCCACTACGCATGCAAATTTAGCTTTATGCTCGCTATCATAGTGGCGTTTGACATTATATTCTTTTTGTATAGTAAGGGTTTTTTGGCATATTAAGCATAGCGGTTTGCCATTGCAATTAATAAAAAAGTATAAATCTGTCCATGCATCGTTAAATACCCTATTTTCTTCTGCTAACTTCCTTTTTTTAGAAGCCATTATCAACTGTAACAATAAAAGCATTATTACCAGACCAAGCTTACGTAGATCGGTACCTATCAAAAGTGTATAATAAAAAGTAATCTCACACTTACCGAAATCAAAACAAAAACGCAACAAATGAAATTGTTTCACTAATCACGCATCAAAGTAGGTAGGTAATTGACGGAGAGCGGAAAGCAACTGTCCTCGCTAACGTTCGTTTGTTCCGCCCGCGCCCCTCCCGTGCGTCGTTCATTAATTATTGTTCATTCGCGAGCCAAGCGAAGCTGAAGCTGGTTCCACACTACTATACGGTTGTGCGGGGTTCGCGATTCCTATTTATTTTACACTTATAATGTTTGCTACAACATAATACTTTTAATGTTACAGTTATGTTAAATACGCTAAATGTCAGGCTTCAAGGTAAAAAAAAAACTAATCTCTGATATATGCACATTTCATCCGCGGGCAGAGCGAAGCGCGTTATACAATATTGACTATAGCTATACGATACGCTATATGTTTGTGGTTCGTTTATGCATCTATTTTGATATTATTAGGATTTATTTACATAACATTCACGGGCCGCAAGTAGAACGTCCGCGGGCCGCGCGTTGCCGACCGCTGCTCTAAATCGATTGCTGCTGCTGTTTTTACAATACGCAGACGTTCGTTTGCCTTGTTATCTATTTTTTGATCATACCAGGCTTCTGTCAATAACTTGTACCCTGTGTTTCGGAAACAAACCACAGGAGCCTTATTGGCAGTGAAAGCAATCAAAATATCGTCACCATATTTTTTCAGGAGTTGCGCTTTCACTGTTTTCATGTGCGGGCGCTAATCACCTTCAATTTTGGCCATCAGTTCGTCCATAGAAAATTGACACTTCAGAATTCTGCTCGAGATAAATGTAAATGTACTACATTGCAGTTTCGATGTATTTCGTTGTGTTATTCTTAGTGAAAATTGATAAGTATATGACGAAAATGAGTATCAGGAGATCTACTATTTGGACCAATTTTAGAGAAACTGACGACTGTAATGTAATGTTTCTTTGTACAAAATTTCATCAAGCTTTCTATTTGCTATAATTGAAAATAAATCTACAGTGTCTCAAAAACATAATGTTATACAGGTAGATTTAAACTATAAATAAATATACTTTCAACAGTAAAATTATGAAAGACATGGCATTACTCAATTCGTACATTCATATACAGTGGATACTTTGAGCCACTTTAACGAATGTTCGGTGATTTAGCCGAATATACGGCCGAATACGAATATTCGGTAAACCTGCCGAATATGCCGAATACCGTATATAAAACGAATATTCGGCCCACCTCTAATAATAATCGTAATGATACTAGTGTTGCTCCACCTCTTTCACCTGCGATTCCATCTACGTCTGAAGGTGATTCGTCTTCCGCCTGCCCCGATGGTTTCACTCAATTTGTACCAGCTACTCTCGTTCCGAATCGTCGTCCTCTAGATTTTAACCAAAATAATAATATCAATCAATATTTTGCAAAACCGCTGTCATTAAAGAAAACGTAAACTATTAATATGTTGCTCCTTCGAATGATTGTCAAAAATTATTTGCCTTTCACAATCGACGAAAGCAATTCATTTAGAGCATTTATAAAAGAATTGTGTCCTTCGGAGGTATGTTGCTCCCTCAAGAAAGACGCTATCAAAAGCGTTATTACTAAAATATAACAACATCGTAAGAGAAGATGTGACAAAATTACTAGAACAAGCGGAATATGTTGCCTTAACTACGGATGTCTAGACTTCTGCTGCTCATCATCAGTATGTTGCTGTAACAGCACATTTTGTTGAAAACGGCAAAATTATGGCGGTAATGTTAGAATGCAATCCAGACGCACAACGCTATACCGCACAGAACTTAGCTGAATTAATCAAAAAATAAATTGTACCGAATGGAATGTTATTGAAAAAGTAGTGTCAGTTACTGCTGACATTGCTAATAACATGCAAGCTGCCATTTCTTTATTAAAATGGAAGCAAGTACCGTGTTTTGCTCACACATTAAATTTAATTGTTCAAGCAGGTTTAACAGAAATTAAGGCAATTCAAATTAAAGTTAAAACCATTGTGGAACTTTTCCAAAGAAGTATTTTGGCTAGTGAATGCTTAACAGCCATGCAAAAGCAGCTAGGGGAGAAACAACTAAAGTGAAACAAGACGTCATAACACGGTCGAACTCTACGTTCGATATGTTCAAGAGGATTTTAGAGATAAAAAAGAAGTGTGATTTCCACCACTGCAACCGATTATCCCAACACGCCAAATTTGACCCCCGACGACATAGAAATTTTGTCGAATTGTTGTGATTTGTTACGACACTTTAAATCAGTAACTAAAATATGAGTGCAGAAAAGCATGTAACTGTATCGCAAATAACAGTTTTAGCGAATTTGCTCAAAAAAAAGTGCGAGGCGTTCACCACTCAAGACATTCCCCAAACAGTAACGGAAATGGCGAAGCGGTTCGTTACTGACATATCAGTACGGTTTAGAAATATAGAGGATAACAAATTATTTGCCGTAAGTACGCTTCTAGACCCACGATTTAAGGCATATGGTTTTCCTGATGACAAAAAAAGTAGTGTTGTTAATGCAAAAAAATATTTATCTAATATAGCGGCTAAATCTATTGCATCGATTAATGAAACTGAATCAGAAATTAGTGAAAATATTTCACAAAGCGATACAAACATATAAAAACCTTCTATATAGGATGAATTCGATCTTAAATTTGTAGATGCAGTTAAAAAGCAAAACCAGACCGCAGCTGCAATCATAGAAGTAGATAAATATTTCGATGAGCCTCTTATTAGCAGGAAATCCCACGACACTATATTATGGTGGTACACGAAAAGGCACACATATCCACGCCTATATGATGTAGTCAAAAAACACTTTTGTAATCCAGCTACTTCAACTCCTTCCGAAAGAGTTTTTTCGAAAGCAGGACATGTCGTTACTGACAGGCGCAACCGATTGGATGGTAAAAAAGTGCGCCTGATTTTATTTTTACACGCAAATATAAATCTAAAAGAGCATAATATTGAGGTCAGTCGAAGAAGGTTGTTGTTTTTGTAAGTTTGTATAATTCACAGATAGGTACAAATAGTACGGTCATTTGGTAGTTTTACCTGGAAAGTTTTCCGGGAGTTTTGAAAATTGGTGATTTTATAGATTTCGACGTGCTCTTTTCGAATTTTCACTTTGCCACATCGTATCTTTGCCGCTCGCACCGCCATATTGGAAAAATGGCGCTCACATACAGTTTTTTGAGAATAAATCCGTTCCAACTCATTTTACAATAAAAATAGTTATGTAATAAATTAAACTAGAGAAAATTTCCTATAATTTATGTAGTAACCGTTTTTTTTTTTGTAAAATCAATAGTTTCAGCGTACGAGAGCCGCAAAGTCCACTCCAACACGCGTTATGGCCAAATAGCTCATTTCCACACCACCATGAGGTAGAGTAAGTGGCGCGTTTTTTTTTTGTGGTATCCCCAGTAGGCCTAATCCGTGACGCAAATATGTGATTGTTTATTCCAAACGATTGTTTTTTGACTCTTTATCCTTTGATCTCAATTAATACACTCAGTTTTTTTTATTTGCTTCGTGTGTTTTATTTACCACGCAACTCATTTCGCGCAATTTTTTGTATCTCTTCTTATTTTAAATAATATCCTACCAAACATCAGTATCACACACACACACACATCAAACATTATTTCATTAAGTACATAACACAATCATAATGTTTTCAAAATTTCGGTTCCTCACCTCACTCATTCTCTAATTTATTCTGTACTGTAAATATGGATTTCTAAGTCGGTTCATTCGCTCACTAAGCTCACTCAATTACTCACTCGCGATGCTCGCGGGTCGCGAGCACTCGCGTCAATAATATCTATGACAATTTTTAAGTGAGGACGCGTGAACGAGTGAGGTGATTCAATGTTGAAAATCGAGTAACTCTTTCAGTTTGCGATCACGTGTACCTCAAACGAGGCCCCTCATGAGTAAGGGGCACATCTCTAATTGGTGTGGACGTGCCTTGGTTTGCGGCTCTCGTACGCTGAAACTATTGATTTTACAAAAAAAACGGTTACTATATAAATTGTAGAAAATTTTCTCTAGTTTAATTTATTACATAACTATTTTTATCGTAAAATAAGTTGGAACGGAGTAATTCTCAAAAAACTGTATTTGAGCGCCATTTTTCCGATATGGCGGCGCGAGCGGCAAAGATAAAGAGGTGGCAAAGTGAAAATTCGAAAAGAGCACGTCGAAATCTATAAAATTACCAATTTTCAAAACTCCCGGAAAACTTTCCAGGTACCTTCTTTTTAGCACCAAATGACTGTACTAAAAATACAATAATATGCAACACAATGAACGACGAGTGCTAATTATACAACATTAAGATGAGAAAACACTGCGGCGAAATTATTGGTCGAATGTGCAGTGCTTAGTTTACATGTATTATGAACGCGTTACGAAAACGGTTTACGAATAGGAGCCAAAAGATTTTAATTCATCGTAATATTTTAAAAATCTTGGATTTACTTTAAATTAAAATTCATTGGGTCATGTCTTATTTTATTGTATTTGTACGATCAAAACTGTATGCTAAAACTGATTCTGGTACTACGTTACGCTATAGTATACTCAGATCTTTTTAACTTGCTGACCTTAAGGCGATACCGCGAAAAAATGCACCTCCTTTCATCGAATAGTATAGGACTACGACACCACTAACGAAAGTGGAATTTTGATATAGGAAATTCATGTCTTTATCTTGAATTTGATTGCTCAAAAACACGATTGTATAGTTTTGCTTCGATCATAATTATTTTCGAAAACACCTCTAAAAAAAAACACTAAAGTTGAAATTACACGAAATTACTTAATATGTATGCTTGGGAATCACTCCAATATACTCATAACATCAATATTCATAATTTACTTGCTCATTATTTTGATTACTTAAAATAATAATTTTATAAAAAATATTTTAAGATTCTGACAATTTCTAAGCGGTTTTATTCGTCGCGGGCGCTACGCAATTTTAGACCTTCTGACGGCGTTTTTTCAAGTTTTTATAGAAATTATGTGTTCACGAAAATAAGTACGGCGATAGCCTTGAGTCACTTTTTCGATGTGTCGTCTTAAATAATTTGTGTGTGTTTGTAATTTTTCTTAGAGTATTTACATAATATATACGTATGCACAGAGAGAACCTACAATTCTACATAAATTGAATCAGTATTATTGATTCGGTTTTCTAATTTAATTTTCAAATAGTGCAAAAAGAGATAAATTGCGTGTAATTCATTCGTGGAAATAGAAATTTCAAGTAATCATCTTTGATCTTTTTATACTATGCCAAATATAAGAGTAAATGCCCTTGTAACTTCTGATTTACTAGAAAAACGACATCTCTATTGTAGTAGTAGATCATCTTTAGGGTATGTTCCAAAATAGAACTCAGTGTACTGTCCAATGCAAATGACGTCATGAATCGATGCTATACTGGTGATTCGTTCCAAAACATAGGACAGTATATGACGTCATACATTTACGCCATATTGGACAAGTGTTGGCGATTATTTTGTCATTTTGTGCTCCGAAAATCATTATATCTTCCTAATGGAGATACCAGGAATTATTCTATAATTTTTTGTATTTAAATAAATAAAAACAAATTCTGGCATGCTTCATTCAGCGCACACACAATTAAAAATTGTTTTATTGTGGCCGGATATCCGACGCAATATGGCGGCGGCACGTCAGTACAATATAGTGTCAATTGATGACGTCATTTGCATTTGCCAGTGTAATGGATTGCATTTCGGAACATACCCTTAATCTATAGCGATTTCGTTCGCAATGTTAGCAACAATCGACATCGATATACTTACTCATTTATGTTCAGTTATTTATTTTTATTAAGTACATTACTATCAATCCACTCCGGCTTCGCACGGGTGATTTCTGGATCTGGATTAGCGCCACCTACCGATCTCCAATTTTTTAAACAATCCAGGGCCCCACTAAAATACACACAAAAAATTGATCAAGATCGTTCGAGCGAGACAAACGGACAGCCACTGATTTTTATATACAGATGTCCCAGAAAACAAAGTCAAGCCAGAAACGTGCAATAGATCAAGTCGTGACAGTTATTATAAAATATAAACAAAAGACTTGGTCATTCACTTTTCAAATTAGGCTTCAAGAATTAATTTCAAAAACTGCCACCCTGTGATGATCTTTCAAGTCCTGTGACTACAGTGTAATCATGGTCAGTGATGATGTTCAGTCTCTATTTACATGCCTCTATATATAGTAAAGAGAGCAAAGATGCAGTATTCAACAGGTATGTTGAATACTGCATCTCAATTATAACTAGGAAACTAGATGAAAATAACATTCCACCATAATATGCAGTACCTACTACTCAGATATTGCCTTACATCTGACTATCTATTATGTAAGAAAGAGTTTTACAAGCAAGTAGATGGTGTTGCGATAGGCTTACCTGTATATCCCATTGTCGTCGATTTTACTGCACCTGTTACTGCAAGGTTCTACAAGCGGTACGTAGACGACACTTTCACAATTTTACCATCAGACAAAGTAACTGCATTTTTAGAACATCTTAATTCCATAAACTCTAAAATTCAATTTACTATGGAGTTAAAGGCAAATAATTCCTTAGCTTTCCTAGATCCGTAATCCGAAATCCCAAAATCCGAAATCCTGACAACACCATAGGTCATACTATGTATAGAAAAAAGCCCTATACGAACCGATATTTAAACGGTGAATCTCACCATCACCCTTCACAGTTAGCTACCTTGGGCAAATCTTTGTTACAGAAAGCACGAAGGATCTGTGACAGCAAACACCTGGCCGCCGAGCTTCAGAACGTCAAGCAGGCTCTGCACGACATTTTACTGAATATTTTGTTGCCATTGCATGGATAAAACTCACTCTCATGGATGACAAATTTCAAATAGCACCATTTCTTATTTTTATATTATTTTTAATTACCATTTTTATTATATTTAATTACCATCTGTTTTTAGCGCTGTACACGTTTAAACCGAACAATCGTTCGGGGACTGTAGTCACCATGGACAGCTAACGCAAGAATTTTTGTGGGGACTACAGTCACCGTGGACGCTTGAGTGGTTAAAGGTCAGTCAACTCTGATAATATACTACAGTTGTATTTCAAAGCTTTTCAAGCTATGCGGGAGAGAAGACCAAAGACCGGGCTTCGGGGAATCATGCTGCATCACGATAACGCCTCTTCATATACCTCCCTTAGAATAAAAGCATTTGTTGAAGCTCTAAGTCATCCACCCTACAACCCTGACTTAGCTCCTTGTGATTTCTTTTTGTTCCCAAGAGTCAAAGAAAAAATAAAAGGCAAGTTTTTTTCAAGCGCCGAAGAAGCCGTGGCTGCCTACGAAGAAGCGATTTCCGACCTGTCAGATCAAGACTGGAAAAAGTGTTTTCAGAGTTGGTTTAGCCGAATGGAACTTTGTATAGAGCATGATGGAGAATATTTTGAAAAGATGTAAAATAATATATATAATATTAATAGTATCTAGAATACTTTTTGTACATCTCAAAAATTTTTGAGTGTCCTACGTATCTCGCTCACACTTATCAAAGTAGCGTCCGACTTTGACTAAAAAAAAACATTGTTTTTTCTCAATTAAAAAGTAGCAGTTGGTAAATGTCATACTATTTAGGAATTCAGACTAAACGCACTATCTTTTAAAATTACTTGCTAAAATAGTACAATACATTTTCTTTACAGTACAGTTGTTTTACAGTACAGGATATATACATACCCTTCGGTAAATTTTACAGAAATCCAAAGAGTACAATCGCCACTTTGTCTTGCGTATGTGGACTATGAGAAAGCCTTTGATTCCGTCTTAACAGGGGCGCTGCTACAGTCCTTTCAGCGGTGCCAAGTTCAGTATGTCGGTGTACTCCAGTGTTTTTACAATAGGGCTACGATGGCTATCCGAGTACAGAACCAGATTACGAAACCTATCCAACTGCACTATGCTCAATGACCTCAATAGTGTCTCCCAACTTATAGGTCTTAAGATGAACATAAACAAAACAAGTAGTGTGTAATGTCCATGTCACACCTATGTCGATGAGTGTATTTACCTGAGACAAATAGTCCGCCTAGGTAAGTCCAACTTCGACCTAGAGGTCAATCGACGGATTCAACTCGGCTGGACAGCGTTCAGGAGATTACGACACGTCCCGTCAGACATACCTCAAAACCTCAATACCAGATTATACAACCAGTGCGTGACCTATGGATCTTAGACGTAATCCTTCAATGCTGGCTGTATGAGACAGCTCAAAGTCGCTCAGCGAGCTATGCTCGGTATTTCTCTGCGTGATAAACTTAGAAATTAGAATAGTCGCAGTAGAACCAGAGTAACTGACATAGCCCAACGGATTAGTAAACTGAAGTGGCAATTGGCCGGCCATATAGCTCAAAGAACCGACAACCGATGGGGAAGAAGATTTTCGACTGATAGCCTCGTACCGGCAGGCGAAGTGTTGGGCATCCCCCCACTAGAAGGAGTGACGACCTAGTAAGTCGATGGATGCATGTGGCCTGGAACCGTACTTTGTGACATTCCTTTGTTCAACAGTGGACTAGTGAAGGACTGTTATGATGATGTTGATGATGATAGCGTAAGACCATCGATTATATTTGACAAAGCTTTATCTGCTTGGTTTCATCCAAAATCATGAAGTTAAGGCAGGATCTTGATAGTGCCGTGTAGAGGCGGCGTAAAATAAACCACTACCTCCTACCGAATAATATATTTTTCATTACTTAGAAGCTTTAAGATCCCATACCATCCCATAAGTATCGCAAGACATAGGGAAATGAAACAGGATATAGGCAACAGCATCTTCCTGATAACACCTATAATAAAAAAATCTGTTGCCAAATCAATTGCTAAGAAAGGGAGCAATGATAAATATTCCTACTACGTTCAGCAGTCAACTTTTTAATGCTATACATTGGGTGACAAACGAGCACACAGTCCACCTGTTAGTAAGTGGATGCTGTGGCCCATAAACATTTACATTTATCTTCAATTAAGAATCAAAATGCAGATGCGTTGTCACCCCTGAGGACTAAGATGGAATGCCTCGTTTCCAATAAAAAGGGTCTCCGGTTCTCTACACTCACCATACGAAACACAGCCGCATTATTTGATAAGCTGTAATTAATTAATTAATGATGGTTAATATCTTGAGGGAGCAGAGAGAAAACGGGTAATACGTTCGTAATCTATTTATTCGTAGTTGTGATGTAGCGACAAAAGAGAAGACAGATCGCGGCTGTGATGCTGTTATTTTACTATCGTAGCAGTGCCCTTTGTGTATATTCCGCGAAGCAAGCCCAGTGTCGATTAAACAAACACAGTTATTGTTCCCTGTGAAACTCATAATAAGGCTAAGGATAATGTGTCGGAAATATATCGCCTCAATTTAAATAGTTTTCATAGTGACCTTTTAACGATATGTTTTAAATTATACAACTTTAGTACGAATTTCCACATTATTCGGTTACGTTTTTCTTGTACGATGTCAAATGAATCTTCATTGATATTTAAATAAGTATTACGGACCGGACTAATAAAAATCCCTAATTTTACTAACTTATAGACTAAATAAGTTCATCGACAACATTTTTGTTTCCCAAATGGAATTCTGAGATTGACTGACTTTAAAACACAAAAAAATTCTGCCAATTACCTTGAAAGATGTAAGATATATCATTTTTTGCCGTTGGAATATAGACGTAAAGTCAATGATATTTGTTTCTTAGATAATATAGTAAATGGATCTATTGATTCTTCTGTGCTACTTAGGTACTGTGAAAAAGTGAAAAACACAGAATTTTTCACTCACAGCCGCAACTAGCATGCCTCAAATTGCAAGCTAAAACCGGAGGCATCCCATTTTAATCTGCATTTTGATTCGTTCAATAGATGTGATGTCTATGTCCCACCACTTACCATCAGGTGGAATGTGTGCTCGTTTGTCACATTTATTCTATGAAAAAAAAAGCTCCTTTGTCTCAAGGCAAGTTAGAACTTCGCGTTTTTTTGTTAATGTTTTTGCGTTATTTTCGTTTTTGTTTTTATGAGTAGTTGAAGCAATCTCAGGATTATTTTAAATGTAGGCTTGTAATTAACAATTTCTATTACCATTGAAATATTACGAAGATATTTGTCTGTAAGCCTTCATGAAATAAATAAATATTCTGACAAAACTTAAATGCGCCTGATGAGTTTGCGTGCATGGCTGCGGTTGCACAGAGAAGGAAGTATGCGGGACAGCGGGGAAGTTATCGGTTCAGTCGTTCCATGTTCGTTCGTTGTCGTCGCGCTTCGCGCCGGCATCTACCGTGTTTTATATTTTAAACTTACCACCACATTCACATTCTATTGTAATTTCGTGTCTCCGTAAGTTTTAACATAATTCTAATTTATTTATAATGGCAACGCAACATATACAAATTTAAACATGAGTACACCGCACCGTCAAGTTTACCGAAATTTTCCCACAATAAACAAGATATAATAAAACAAGATAAAGCCATGTCTGCATTTAATCTTAGACTAGCATTAAACTCTAAACTTAGTCAAATCTCTTCTCTCTTCTATCTTTAAAGAATTTAGCTACTTCAGACCTCGAGCTTTCTATAGCAGATTGCTACCATTTTGACGACTATGAGAAAGATGACCGATAATTCGATTAATTAACCAACTTTTATATATTAACACCGAACTTTATTGTATTAGAAACGTATTCTCGTATTATTGACACTTTTTGTGATAAAGTTTAAAGTTAAAGTTACAGCCTCTATACGTCCCACTCCAAAGGCAAAGAAGTCTTTAAAATATTTTTTTCTTATTTCTCAGACATTCAGGCTTCCTCACCATGTTTTCCTTCACCGCTGAGCACGTCAGCACTTAAAATTGCAATTAACAATTTCATTGGTGCCGGCGGACACCGAACTGCCGACCAAGCCGAGCGCTAATTATCTGAGCTACCACGGCTCTGATAAAAGTTTACATCCACTTAGTAGTACAATTATGTAGTTGCAAAAATATGCAAGTAAGGGGTCATATTTACTGCCATACTTCCCAGTGGAAAGCCGGAGTAGAATTTTTTAGCGTCTTTTTAATCATCATCATCATCATTACAGCCCTTCACAAGTCCACTGCTGAACATAGGCCTTCCCCAAGGAATACCATAAAGCACTGTCTTGAGCCACCTGCATCCATCGACTTCCAGTATGTCCTACCATCTAGTAGGGGGGATGGGTCTTCACTCCATCTAGTAGGGGGATGCCCTACACTTCGCCTGCCGATACGAGACTGCCACTCGAAAACCTTTTTTCCCTATCGGTTATCAGTTTTCCGAGCTACCATTTCAATTTACTAATCCGTTGGGCTATGTCGGTCACTCTGGTTCTACTGCGGATATCCTCATCCCTAAGCTTATCACGCAGAGAAATTCCGAGCATAGCCCTCTCCATAGCTCGCTGAGCGACTGAGCTGGCAGTGCAGGATCCTGTCGGTTATCACTGTCAACACGCACTGATTGTACAATCTAATTTTGAGATTTTGAGGGATACATGCATACCTGACGAGAAGATGAGTCGCAATCTCCCAAACGATGCCCAGCCGAATTGAATCCGTCGATTGAACTCTCAGTTGAAGTTGGATTTATCTGGTCAGGCTATCTGTCCCAACTTCGAGCTTAGTGCTCCCAACAACCACCGGCATAGGTGTGACATGGACGTTACACATAACTTTCGTTTTGTCCATGTTCATCTTAAGACCTATCCGGTGGGAGACACTATTGAGATAATTGAGCATAGTGCTGACTGCTGGGGTCCTCCAGCGATTCTACCATATCGTCGGCAAATCGAAGGTGAGTAATGTACTCGGATAGCCATCGTAGCTCTACTGTACAAACACTCCAGCACTTCGTTATACCGACAGTTCACTTGGCACCTCTGAAGGGACTGCAGCACCGCCCCAAATTCGACGGATAAAAGGCTTTCAGTAGTGGCAAATTGTACTATTCGAACTTCTCAACAATTTGTTGGGGTGTGTATGAGGTCTATGGTACTAAAGACTTTTCGCCACCGGCTTGTTCGGGAGGCTGGAAGTCGTCGAGTCTGCGTGAGCGACGATTCGTAATGACTCGAAAGCAGCACGTAAACGCGGCTCAGAAGAGAAATCGGTCTGTAGTTCTTCAAGGCAGCGTTGTCGCCTTTCTTGAAGAACAGCACTTCTGATCCACGCCTCAGGAGTAGTGCCTCCATGGAGGACGGAATTAAAGAGCTTTTGAGAAGGACTTCAAGTACCGGTTTTCTACCCGCTTTCAGAAAATCCACTGTAATTCCATCCTCGCCCGGGAACTTGCCGTTTTCAAGGTGCTGGAGAGCCATTCTAATCTCGCTAAAACTGACGTCAGGGATGTCATCGGAATAGTGTCACATAAGACTTGCTCTTGCATCGATATTTACACTTGCGTGTAGCCGCAACGATGACTTGTACAGCTGCCCGTAGAATCCCTCTATCTTACTCAGAATCTCAGGTGTCCCGGAAAGATGTTGCCACATTCGGTATTCAGCTTCGACAGTTGTGTCTCACTGGCAGACAGATCTCTGGCAAAGACTGGAACACTTCTTCAATACGAGCAGTATTAATGTTGCGTAAGTCTTGTCGCATGCATTTGGATATCTGTGTGATCAGTTGCCTGTATGCTGTCAAATCTGCTGACGACTACAGTTTTATCTCCCGTCTAACAGCCATGAGATTAAGGGTGTGGTCGGAAAGTTTTTGTGTTCTTCTGGTCTTAAGAGTGCCACACGCTAGGTAATGCTTGTCGGTTTTGCCTGTGCAAGTAACACCGACGGCTCGACCGAGTTTCATGGGGCACACACACGTAACGACAAACCTGCACACGCTCTCAGGCACCGTCATGGCACCGGCAGCGGTGGTTGACGTCGACTCAATAGCGCTCATAGTATTATTATTTGTAATTTTGAAGAAAAAGAAAGGTGAAGAAACGAAGCCGTACAGAGTGGTGCAAAAAGTGGTTACAGAAAAAGAGAAAATACAGCCATGTCAACTTACTAAAGGAATTAACATGTTATCCGAAAGATTACCGTAATTGTTTACGTATGGACGAAAAAACTTATCTTACGCTTGATTAAAACTACTTTTACGGATTTTACGCGTTTATTTTTACTTTTTATTTACTTTTATTTTTGATTCCCGACGTTTCGGGCGCTTTCCAGCACCCATGGTCACGGGGGACTGAGATGACTGACGTCCCGATGTCATTGTTAAACCCGGAGTACCTTCAGCTTTTTTAATTATTGTTTATGGTCCGATCTATGCAAAATGAACTGACTATGTCCTGAGGTCTTGCAGTGGTATGCTTGGGTTTAGTTTTAATTTTATTGATTATAGGATCCCAAGCAGGTGGTAGTACCCAGCCTCCTTCTCTATTGAAATTAGGATGTTTTTTTAATTTCAATAGCCTCACGTATCATCCTTGGTAGGAATCGGTGTTCTTTCGCGAGGATTTGTGGTCTATCAAATCTGATGTAATGGTTGGGTCCGTCTAGTAAATAAAAAGTAAAAATAAACGCGATAAAATCCGTAAAAGTAGTTTTAATCATGTATAGTGTTCGCGTAAATATAAGAAATCATTATCTTACGCTGTTATCGAAAGTAACTCCATTAATTAAATTATTATATTTATTATTTTTTTGCACATTAATTTTTTGACAACATCCTCTTTTGTCGCATTTTCCCCTATTTCTCTTAATTTGGTTACAAGTTTTTCATATGCTGCCGCTCTTCTATTTCGGTCATGATATTCTTTATCCTTCAATCGACATATACAGGGCTCCGATTTATATTATTCCAATAAATTCCTCTAAAATTGTATTTCGTTTGCGAGATGACATTATTGCGCAGTGACGTACGACGCCATATCCCCTCGACACTTAGGTACCGGATAACTGAAGCCCGCCTGCCACACACGTTCAGTTATGCTTGCGCAAGCGACCTGCGCAAGCATAACCGATCGGTTAAAATATCAATTTCTATATTTTTAATTTTGCATGCACAGGCAAGAAATTATGTCATACACACGTTCAGTTATGCTGGCACAGTTGAACCGTGCAAGCATAACCATCGGTTATAACTATCGTGTGTGGCCGGCTTTATAGAACTTAGCTCCGACCGCATGGACAGTTTCTACAAGCATGTCATCTATATCCCCCATTTTATTGCAGTTTTCTAGGCACTGAAAACGATTTTGTAACTTGAGCTAAAAGTTTTCTAGGCTTTGGATTAGAGCACAAGGGGGACGGAGCGTTGACTTCATTAGATGTGACTTCTCCAACTTCACGTTTAGGTTCAGTGTGTCTCCCATCATTTGGTGTAAGCTGCCAGATTTCAATCTTGCGATCACTGAGATATCACTGAACAGTTGTCGTCTAGTTTGACAACCATTATGACTAATGATATCAATCTTTTTGTCGAACCGTCGCGTCGGGGCTCGACCAGATCCACCTTCTATAGGGCCGCTTTTGGAGGAAAGAGTTCATCATAAAGAGTTCCTCTTCCTCCATAAAGTCGGCCAGCTGCTGGCCCCTTGGATTTCGTTGTCCCGCTTTCAGCTTACCGTTCTCTCTGAAATGTGGCTTAGATATAAACAGGGTTATATTTCAAAGAGTAGCCAAATATAATGCTGTTTTGGTGATATTGAGCGATCTGGATCTCGGTATCTATAAGACCTAAGAGTTTGCTATTTGAACACATTAAACTTGGACTTATAATCTTCAAATCTGTTGAAGCGATTCGATAAAAGAATTCTCGATTAAAAAAAAACGAAAAAAAACCTCGTTTTGCACTTATTTTGAGTTAGATCTCTGAAACCTTATGGAATTGAATGATGATTTTTAATAATAATATTATCTCAAATCGTGACGATTTATTTTTTTATTTTTCTACATTGAGTTATACAACACTAGATGAGCAAACCACATTTACCGCGCGTCGAAAGAAAATGTAACTACTATCCAAACGCAACGACGTAGTTTTGAAACTAATAACAATTTTAAATAAACATATATCTATCTCACTTACACAAGTTGCGAAAACAATACCGTCGCTACGATTAGATAAAGATAGACAAACATGCAATGGCGGGTTGGTGCGGCTTACTATATGAAATTTTACCTAAAATACGCAATAAAAATGAGTTTTTTAAAGCTGCATTTTAATTGTTTTTATATTAAAAAGTATACTTTATTTTAAAATCTTTATTGTGTCCCCTCAGAAAAAAAGGATACAAAGCTTATCAGATGAATAGAAGTAAACATAATGATGAAATAAAACATATTTTTATAAGTATTTTTATTGTACTAATAAATCAAACAATATAAAATAGGTAATAAAATATAATTAATATAAAATTTATATGAATTTATAATTAATATATAATAATTATTATAGAATAAGTAATACAATATATTTAATAGATATTTCATGAATAAACTAAAATAAGAATAATTATTTTGTATGAATGTTAAATAATTTTCAAAATATTTAAAATCAGAGGTAACAAATTAACGTACTCCATTAATTATATAGTCTCCCATTAATGTAATGTAGGATAATCACAAATGCGGAAAAGTGACATTTAATAGTAATATAGAATATTCGATAATTGTTAAATGCCTAAATCACGGTAATTTTATCTATACAGTATTCCAACTTCATACAAAAGGACGAAGCGAGAGCTATACCTACGCGCCTCGATCTCAGCATGCGCTCAGCATGCAGACAGTCGAGACTGTGCCGCAGTGATGATTTTGTGAAATATATAAAAAATGGAGGAAATAAATAATAGAATAGAAATAAAGAAATAATAAATCTGAACTTCATTTAAAAACAAACATATAAATTGTAAAGTAGCTGCAGGTATCTATAACCAATTAATAGATATTCCTTTTCTCCACGTTGTCCATGTTTCCCAAAACAATTTTTAATTTATATTATTTTTAGCTTTATATTAGAAAGCGGATTTTTTATATTTAAAAATCTAATAATAAAGCATTTCGTAAGTCTCAGCCGAGGCGCAAATATTTTTCGGTCGCAAATTTATTTAACCGATTTGTTATTCAAACATAAACATGGTTTTTTAGGGTTCCGTAGTCAACTAGGAACCCTTATAGTTTCGCCATGTCTGTCTGTCCGTCTGTCCGTCCTCGCTTAATCTCTGTGACCGTTAGCACTAGAAAGCTGAAATTTGGTACCAATATGTGTATCAATCACGCCGACAAAGTGGTAAAATAAAAATTGGAAAAAATGTTTTATTAGCGTAGCCCCCCTATATGTAAAGTGGGAAGTCATTTTTTTTAATTTCAACCCTAGCGTGTGGCATATTGTTGGAAAGGTATTTAAAAATGAATACGGGTTTACTAAAATCATTTTTTTATAATGTCAATAATTTCGGAAATAATCACTCCAAAAGTAAAAAACAATGTGTGTCCCCCCCCCCTCTAACTTTTGAACCATAAGTTTAGAAAATATGAAAAAAATCCGAAAAGTAGAACTTTATAAGGACTTTCTAGTAAAATCATTTTGAACTTGGATGGAAACAGCAGTACCCACTACCGGGAGCAGTTGCAGGAGCGCGGAGCGCTGCTGGAGCGCGAACATAATGGATACCCACCTTTAAACTCATAAGTGGGAACACTTATTGTGACGGACGGGAAACTACGGAAACCTACACTGAGCGTGGCCCGACACGCTCGTGGCCGCTTTTATTTTAATTAAGGACGCGTTTACAAAATGGATAGGTATAGAATCGCACTACTACATTGACAAAAGTCACACACACACTAGTGTACGCACGGTTGGCTGTGGGAATCGTAGTCAAATGAAATTATTTTGATAATTTGAAAGATTGAATTTGTTTTTCATTTCTTATACCTACCTCAGAAATATACTTCGATACGAAATATGAATACCTGCTCCAAAGACTGCTTGGCACTGGAAGCCCTCTACTGGTAGTGAGATGTTAGCTCTGGACTTTGAACTGGTTTTGTCAGTTATAATAAGACCTTACCTACCTGCGGACTTGATGGAGTGACCTGAAGGTGTAATTTGGTGATTACAACAATAGGAACTCCTAGACTAGTGGAACTAGGTGTGCCGAGTTTGGGTTCGTTTTGTTGGTTATGATGAGACCTTACCACCGGACTTGATGGAGTGACCTGAAGGTGTAATTCGGTGATTACAAGTGGAACTCCTAGACTAGTAGAACTAGGTGTGCCGAGTTTGGGTTCGTTTTGTTAGTTATGATGAGACCTTACCACCAGACTTGATGGAGTGACCTGAAGGGGTAATTCAGTAACTACTGCTGGAATTTCTGAACGAGTAGAACTAGATGTGCCGAATTTGGGCTCCGTTTTGTTAGTTATGACGAGTCCATACCTCCGGACTTGATGGAGTGACCTGAAGGTGTAAATCGGTGATTGCAACTGGAACTCCTAGACTGGTGGAACTAGGTGTGCCGAGTTTGGGTTCGTTTTGTAGGTTATGATGAGACCTTACCACCGGACATGATGGAGTGACCTGAAGGTATAGTTCGGTGATTACAAGTGGAACTTCTAGACTTGTAGGACTAGGTGTGCCGAGTTTGGGTTCGTTTTGTTAGTTATGATGAGACCTTACCACCAGACTTGATGGAGTGACCTGAAGGGGTAATTCAGTAACTACTGCTGGAATTTCTGAACCAGTAGAACTAGGTGTGCCGAATTTCACTCCATCAAGTCCGGTGGTAAGGTCTTATCGTAACTAACAAAACGAAACCAAACTCGTCACACCTAGTTCTACTAGTCTAGGAATTCCATTTGTAACCACCTGATTACACCTTCAGGTCACTCAATCAAGTCCGGTGGTAAGGTCTCATCGTAACTAACAAAACGAACCCAAACTCGGCATACCTAGTTCTACAAGTCTAGGAGTTCCACTTGTAATCACTGAACTACACCTTCAGGTCACTCCATCAAGTCCGGAGGTATGGACTCGTCATAACTAACAAAACCAAGCCCAAATTCGGCACACCTAGTTCTACTCGTTCAGAAATTCCAGCAGTAGTTACTGAATTACCCCTTCAGGTCACTCTATCAAGTCCGGTGGTAAGGTCTCATCGTAACTAACAAAACGAACCCAAACTCGTCACACCTAGTTCTACTAGTCTAGGAATTCCATTTGTAACCACCTGATTACACCTTCAGGTCACTCAATCAAGTCCGGTGGTAAGGTCTCATCGTAACTAACAAAACGAACCCAAACTCGGCACACCTAGTTCTACCAGTCTAGGAGTTCCAGTTGCAATCACCGATTTAGACCTTCAGGTCACTCCATCAAGTCCAGAGGTATAGACTCGTCATAACTAACAAAACGGAGCCCAAATTCGTCACCCCTAGTTTTACTCTGCAAAAAGTTCAAATAGCGGTCACGAAAGTACACCTTCAGGTCATGCCATCAAGTCCAGAGGTAAGGTCTCATCATAACCAACAAAACGAGCCCAAACTCGGCACACCTAGTTCCGCTCGTCCACGAGTTGCAGTAGTAGGTAAGTTTATATATCCTACTTATTTTTAGCTAAATAAAAACTGTGAGTATAAAAATAATAATTTTATCACTTGTCAAGTACTTATGTTTCCAATTTGTTTTTTTCTAATATTTTGTGTATGTACAGCGATCTTTTCAGAATGAGCCGCTGCAAACAGGCGATACAGTGTCCACTCACGACGGCGGCCGAGCGCGGACTGTGGTTTCATCGAAATCTTTGTACAATAAATCAAAGCAGGCACCAACAATAAAATAGCCCTTATTGCAATACATTATGATTCATCCATATTACCAAAATATGTGAAAAAATGTGCATCAGTTTTTATTTTTTTTACGACTATTTGTGACATTTTGTTAAAAAATAAACCCAGGGTTTTTTAATTGAATATGTCTGTCATCTTATAGTATTTTTTAAATTTTTAAATATGTTGATAATAGACCAAAACATCTACCGAAACACAAGCCGGTATCGTTAATTTTGTAGAAAATGGCAACGAAAGTTCGTTTTTACAATATAAAAAACTACTATTTTCAACAAAAGAGTTACAGACATTTGCAGATGAAGAACCAATCTATACATGGTAGTTTTTACTTATATTTGATTTGGTTTAGTTTTGTCACAAAATCTACCGAAAAACACCCTAATTTTGGTTGATTTGCAAACGCGTCCTTAAATCTACCAATCAAAAAACGACACGTATTTTTATCGAACACTTCCTATTCAATTCACAAAGTACCTATTTTATTTGTTTATATAAGAAGTATATTTACAATCATAAAACTAAATGGAAACACAAAGTAGGCAAATGTAAAGATGCTGGAGGCAGGCAGCCCTAACGCATGTTTACGTGCCGCACTGCTGTAGGCATTTATCTGAAAGATACGGCCGAGTTACAATACTGTATAGATAATATTACCGTGCCTAAATGGCAATATTCGATAATTTTATTTAATTATTTGAGGTTTTTTTACGTTTATATGAAAACAAGAACTAAAAATTATGTGTTGAAAGTGATTCCGCTTGATTTATTACGTTTTTGTGACCTTGAATAGCATTCTTTCACTACGCATTTTTGTCAATTGCGTCACATTGAACAATGAACCGACGTTAGCTAGGCATATGGCTGTGGCCATATGTGCAGTGGCAACGCTTTGGCGGGGTTATTACTGATCTAGTGTAATGTATAATATCAATGTTTTTCTATGTGGTCTTCTCGTAATTAGCAATTATGTGATTTGGCGCGTGCGTTATTTTATTCTAAGCGAGCACACTCTCTTTCTGTCTCTTGTTTTGCACGCGGTAGGTAATAGCGCTATCCTTTTCAATTAGTTCAATCAGTCTCATAGGCATGCAACTAGAACATTATTTTGAGAACAAAGTGATATTTTTTGTACTGCCATCTACATTGCAAAACCTTAGACTAGACTTATTTTTATCCAACTAGAGGGCACGCTTATATATTAGATTCATGCATACGAAACAATCTATGTTCCATGCGCACCGTAGATTACTGTATATATATGGGACGGACTTATGTTTGGCGACATTAGACTTAGACAGACGATTTCAAGTCAAAGATGTTTTAAAACATCTTTGCCTCAAGTATAAGCTGATCTCGCATTGTATAGGCTTTCCGTACAATGAGGGGTCAACTTATACTAGATTTAGTTTGAGTAGCCATATATAACATAAACACTCACGCCTGTCACCCAGAGGGGTAGGCAGAGACTACAGACTTCCATTTGGCACGATCCTGACACACCTCTCTCGCCTCCTTCACATCCATACACCTACGCATACATGCTCGTCGGTTAAGGGTACTCCTATGTATATTAAACTAACGGCTACTTTGAGTAGCCGTTAGTATAATATACAATGAAAAGGGAAGTGGGGGCGAAATTAGAATTTGAGCTGAAGTAGTATAGGCTCTTAAGTTCAAATATATGAATAATGATACACCGTTATTGCAATTTTTTAAAATATGAGTAAATAAGACTTTTATTTGAAATTATCTCAAATTGCATGTGATTTACGGGCAACAAGTACGCGTACGCGTGCTTCACTGTATGCGATTCAATTCACAACGCTTTTTCCGACTGATCGACCCTTTACGAATGTGTATGTGCGGAGTAAAATAGTTCAAATGAAAGTAAAATAATTCGTCAGATATTTATGAACGACAATCAGTTAAAATAATGCATTACCACGCATTTTGAATTTAAGAGATAAAAAGGACAGAATGTTTTAACTAATTTTTCTTTACCATTTGCTTACATTACTTATTCCAAACCTTGTTCGCAAATTTGGACGGTTGATGTAAAATAACCCTGTATACTCCTTTCTCAAGTTGACAGGATTTTCGAAAACTCAACCCCTGAGGGGGTGAAATAGGGTGGTGAAATAGGGAAATATCTTGTTATTATAATATATTGATGGATACCTAAGTGTATATGTACTTACGAAGCCAATTTCGGCAGGCGGCCCTGTGACGTCAGCGATCCCAACGCCGACCCTCAGGGCGTGCACTGCGGTAAGGCACGCCAACAAGCAAGCGATCACGAACATCTATAAACATGGAAAATGGCGTCAATTTCTACAGAAAACTACATAAACAGCAGCTTAAAATAGTAGCATAACGCTGCTGTGTTTTGTCTGATGAGTGAAGAGAACCAAGGATCTATTTTACTGTTAATGAGCCATTCAATTTTCGTAACAAGGAGTGTCAACGCATATATTATATGCATTTTGATTCCGATTCGAAAAAAATTAAACTAAGCATGTCTTAAAATAAATGAAATTCTTCCTAAATTAATTCCTTGAACGATTTTGAAAACTATATCCAAATCGATTTATTAGTTATATAGTATTTAGCATAGAGTATACATAAGCGCGGCATAGGATATATTTGAATCATCATCATCATCATCATTACAACCCTTCACAAATCCACAGCTGACCGTAGTCATCCCCCAAAAAACATCACAAAACACGGTCCTGAGCCTTCCTACATGTCTTACCATGTACTTCGCTCACCCGTACGATACTGCCACTCCAGAACCTTTCTTCCCTATTGGATCCGTGTACTCAATGCTTGCTAAAATAATATAATATAAAAAATATATTCTAAGCGCTATTCGGTTTATTTCTTTCGGTAATAAGTATTTAGAATGTAAGCAAACATTAATTAATTACTGTAAAGTCTTTTGCAAAAAAAATATGCTTTAAAAACCAACATAGATTTTATCCTATAGCGTGGAGGCGATTTATGTACACAAATTGCATATAGACAAAGATCCAGATCAAGAACCGGAACAATTACTTGTAGGACATGCACAAAAATAAATATACTATGATATGAACTCGCGTCGTCGACTTAATACTGTTATATAGTTATTCTACTTAACAATGAAATTTTTACTTTGGTTGTTGTTAGGCGTGCACATATACATTGTGTTAGTGTGCATAAACCTCGGGAACGCTCAATAACGATCGCGAGTCGAACGAATCGCAGTTACACACATACAAACGCGACTAACGGTACACGTCACTACTACAATCAAGTAGAAACCTTCATCGTGAAATAGAATAACTGTACCGTTGTTTACTATGGACTATTGTTTCAGTTATTTTATAAAGTTTTCCTATTGAAAGTATTGTAGGTTATGGTTGGTATTCTGATACACACTATTCACGTTAAACAATTGTGAATTGTTTGCATTTTTTTTTACTAAATCGAACTACCAAACGGACTTACGGTCCACTTGATGCTAAGTGGCTACTTAGCCAATTACCATCAAGTGGATTCAATCATTCGATCAATTGACACTTGCAAACAATGTCAAAAAAAAGGCTACAGCCACAGATACGTTGTCATCTCTAATGACTAAGATGGTAAGTCTCATTATTCCATTATACTGGCTCTCTATACTCTTCAGGCGAAGTACGCTTATACGTAAAAATATGTAAGAAGTAAGAGATAGAAAATGATTCATTGCATTTTAAAAATTCTCTCTGCTCCAGGGAATTAGGTTAACTGTAGACTTGTTGTGAACTGTAGTGACACAGAGCGGTAAGTCCTAATATATATTAATTAAACTTTTTCTGAAAGACATACAAAGAAATAAAATTTTGTACCAGTTTTGTGGCGGGAAATCGACGACGGCGATTTGTCGCCCCTAACTAATAGTTTGAAGTGGATTTTGATACGAAAAAGTGGTGCGATTTCGTATATTAAATTTCTGCGCATGTAAAGTATGAAGTAAGCGAAAACGATGAAGTACATGTGATTTGAGGTGATATGAATCTCATGGTAAGGTGTGTGTTAAGCCGCCTTAGGATACTACCGTTACCGACTGTGGCTGTTGGCTCCAGCAGCCGAACGTCACAGTGTGAAAAAGTTTTAAAAGAAATTTATATAAAAATACCGTACTGGCAAAAGTACTATCGTTCGACTCAAAAAAAAATCATTGCAAAAATATTTGTAGCGTTAACGTAGATCTATCAAAAATTTGAATTTTGGACGGACGAACAAAATCGGTCATAACGGTTCAAAACTTCTTAAGAGCCCTCTTACATTTCGGCGTTACGTTGGTGTGTCATTTTTATGCTTTAAGTATTAAACCAACTGAATACTCAAAGTTTTTATGTGATATATCTTTCATTATTTATGAACTTTAATGTTGCAATAAGTACACGTAAATTTTAATTGTTTCACTCCCCTTACTACAATATTATATTCTTTACACATAAGTTCTTTTGCATTATTTTCTCAATAAAGAAATTTTATATCATCTTTAAATTTCTTACATTATGATTTCTTATATTTACGCGAACACTACACATTGATTAAAACTTCTTTTACGGATTTTATCGCGTTTATTTTACTTTTAATTACCCAGCCTCCTTCTCTATTGGAATTAGGATGTTTTTAATTTCAATAAGCCTCACGTATCATCCTTGGTAGGAATCGGTGTTCTTTCGCGAGGATTTGTGGTATATCAAATCTGATGTAATAATATATATGAATAAAAATCATAGAACAAACAAAAAAGATCAATTAGAACCCGCGTAAAACAACATATAGCTGATATGAAGCATCAACGTTCCGGGAAGTGTGCAGTTTGCAATCATATCCTAGACGGCCCCAACCATTACATCAGATTTGATAGACCACAAATCCTCGCGAAAGAACACCGATTCCTACCAAGGATGATACGTGAGGCTATTGAAATTAAAAAACATCCTAATTTCAATAGAGAAGGAGGCTGGGTACTACCACCTGCTTGGGATCCTATAATCAATAAAATTAAAACTAAACTCAAGCATACCACTGCAAGACCACAGGACATAGTCAATTCATTTTGCATAGCTCGGACCATAAACATTTAATTAAAAAAAGCTGAAGGTACTCCGGGTTTAACAATGACATCGGGACGTCAGTCATCTCAGTCCCCCGTGACCATGGGTGCTGGAAAGCGCCCGAAACGTCGGGAATTAAAAATAAAATAATTAAAAGTAAAATAAAAGCGATAAAATCCGTAAAAGTAGTTTTAGTCAATTTCTTACATTATTTGCGAACGAATAAAAGGCAAGATTTTTTAAATTTAATTAAACCAATATATACATCACCCAAGGGCTCTTATCACCGCATCCAAAATTAGGTTTATAAAGATAAATCGAGTCGCCTTCTGCGTAGGCTTTCTGCCTTGCAGGTCTCGGGCCTCGGGGTATTCCCTTTACCCGTGCTTTCCTCACAGTCCAATACAGTGGCCGGTCTTGGGAGCCGTTACAGGAACGGCATTGTTGGCTATTTTGGCGTTTTTGGCGTATTTCACGCCTCTAGGAAGGATCTACTTAAGGGTCGGTGACTTCAAACCTTACGGAGACGAATCTCGACGTAGGGCCGAGTATGACTTACCGACAAGTGTGCGCACTCCAACTTTGGCATTCCGGGCCTTAGGAGCTCCTTCCTAGTGTGTATATAGGTTAAGGCCATCTTGGCGTTCTTGGCGTATTTCGCGCCCCTTGGAAGGATCTACCTAAGGGTCGGAGACTCAAACCTCACGGAGACGAATCTCGACGTAGTAGGGCCGAGTATGTCTTACCGACAAGTGCGCACACTAACTGCGGAGTCCGGGCCTTAGGAGCTCCTTCCTAGTGTGATTAAATTACAGTCATTATAATGCTAAATTGTAAATATAAATAAAAACTATTGTTGTTTGAAAGTATGAGATGACGTTGCTACCCGTCACCTGTTGGATAATTTACATAAGGCATATTATATATATTATACATAGAGATGAGAGAATCAGTGGTAGCTTAGTGGCTTAAGAGGATATCTTGAAAATGAATCGAAGTTTTGGGGGCGTGGCTTATTCCTTTGTCGGTGAAGCTAACGAAAGACTGCGGGAGTGTCAAAATGAAAGTGATGCAATGACTTCATAGTACGCAAATTATGAGATAGCCATACCGAGCAAGCGCTCGCAAAAAAACTAAGTAAGCGCCAAACAGCATTTTTATTTATTTTAACAAAAGTTCGTTATGGATTAAAAAACTGGTTTATGAAAACTTAGATATGATTATTTACTATGCCTTAAAAATTCATAATCAAATTGTGGTGTCATCAAATGTAAATATTAGAGCCTACTTTGCATTTTTTCCATCGAAAAATTACATGATATCGTTTTCCTTTGTGCAATTGCTTTATGCAATTCAAGATCATATAGTCAAAAATCATATACCAAAATGTTGGTTTATAATCTATAAAACTTTAAATAATATGTTAAATAGAAAAACCACCAAATTTTCTAGGTATCACTTTAACGCTCGCTGTAATTTCATAGTACCATAGTGCAATCGCGGTTTGATGTCTAATCCTTGCCGGCACCGCTGAAATTGTAATGTAACCAATTTTGGATGCTGATGGGCGATAACGCGCTTATCGGTGAAGAAAACGTCGTGAGGAAGCCGAAATCTCTAATAAATAAAATATATATAATATTTCAAAGACATGGTGTGTTGACTGTCCGCCAAGGCGCAGCAGAGCAACGCGGCGGTTTGCCAATATGTTTTTTTTTTCTGATTGTGTTTTGTAGAATAATCTATTCAAAAATACAACAAACTAACACTTCAAAAATATATTTTATGGAAAGAATAAAAACCAGATAATAATTTTTATTTAATCTATATTTTTGCACTCCTTGCCTTTTTCAACAATATTTTGTCTACAAGTAGTACAAGTACAAGTAGTATAATTGTCATATGAATAGAATGGAATAGAATTTTTTATTTACTCTATATTACAAGTAATTTTTATTGATAGCATTTTTTTACTTTTACTGCTACGCTTTATCACATTCAATTTTTAAATAATGTAGGCAGGTAAAGTCAGCACATTCTATGTTGGCTGGGCTGAAGTTAGTTGGCTAGTGGCTACGCAGTTATATAGTTTTGAGGAACAAAATATAAATATAATACAATAAACAACTTTCTCTCTATGCGTTGCTTTGTCTTAGACCATTTGGGTTAAATGGTCTAAGTGCTTTGTAAATGTATAATTTAACTTTTAACTGTTAAAATAAACAGTTAAAAATTAACATATTTATTAAATAGATAAAATTAAACATATTAAATAAAATTATCTTAACTAATCCATTCTTCCACGATTTCATAATTCACAGATTTATATTCGCGTCTATTTTATGAACCACCTTAAGAGTTAATCAAATTTTGATGACTTGACATTGAAAATTACTACACCTATATAACGAACTTTGATTATATACTTGGTATATAATTTAACTTATTGGTATATAATTTAACTTTGATTATACACTTGGTATATAATCAAAAAGAAATAAGTAGATTTTACGCTATTACAAAGCAATTATGCTAGCAATTTTCTGAAGGTTTTATTTTTACCGCGTGTTACACATGTGAATGTGTGTTGAATATTGTGTTTTGTTTTAAATGTTCATTGGTGTGGAAATGCAACATGTCGTTTTAAATACGTTCATTACTTTGTTTTATTTTTTTAATTTTAAAATCTTTATTTCATTACCTTGGAAAAAATAAGGATACAAATGGTAGAATTAAGGCATTCTCTAGAGTGAACCCATGTAGTGGTCTGAATCAGACCTAGATGTAGCAAATAAAAGAAAAAAAAAGAAAAGAAACGAAACTAAAATAAATACACATTATATGTAACAAAATAAATTATGATTTAGTATTGTAAACAAAAACATAAATATACACTTACATAACTTAGCACATATTCATAAATATGTAAGAAATTATTACATTCGTATAAATACGACTCTTTAACAATATTGTAATTCTATTTTATTATGATGTGCATTGAATTGTAGCTAAGCTTCAGTGTTATAAAAATAAAAAGTGCTCGTGAGTTAAACGGAGTCAGCCAGCGCCTAAAAACTGTTTGAATTTACTAAGGCTAGTTTTTTTATAAGTTCATTACAACGGTTGTGTACACAAAAATACTGCGGTCGGTCGATATCAAAGGTGTCGCACCTGCCGAGGTGATGAAATGAATTTTCTAATGGTAAAAATTGTTATACAACTTTTATATTGCATATAAATAAAAGTTGTGATGGTCAGTCAGCTGAATATATGATGACGGAGAGTCGGCCGCAACATATGGGCAAAAAATAAATAATGTGCAATTCAATTACCACACTTGAATTTTAATATATATATATATATAGCTGTATATTCTTTTATTATTTTAAATTGTTAAGTAATTGTTACTTTTATTACATGGTAGGAATGCTTTTTTATTTGATTTTTAAGGAAAACATATAGTACAATAAAACATATAAAAATAATCGTAAGACCAATGAAGTTTCCACATATATCCATAGTAAAAGATTGCCACCACAATATAATGTGTAAAAATTTAAAAAATATAAAAGAAAAACATAGCTAAATGGTATTTATAATTAAACATGAGTACTATTAAAGTAATACAATACATACAACCTATAGTGAAGTTACCAAAAACAAAATAAGTTTTACAATATTTTTTATTACTGTTATATTTAAGGTGGAAGATATCTAGTTCATAATATTTTAAGTTTTACTGTCTATAATTCAGTCTTTGTCTTACCTTCTGCCGACAAATAACACTGCCTGAAGGGTACAGAAAGACAGGCTGTGTGTGAAGCTATATATCTCAGTCCTCAGAGGTGATACGTAAACAAATGACAAATTAATAAAATACATAGATACACAATAATATTGGCAATGAGTTCCATTTTCAAAATTTGAACTATTTTTTTTTATTATATCGTTTACAAGTGGCCAGTTCTAGTAACTTTCAGTGTCGCCCCCGTAATGCATCCGTAGCCTTCTTGTTTGAAACCGGCTGCAGGTATCCATGGATTGCAGTAACCATTTATAATTAGGTTGGCTCTAAGTGATCCGTGGTAGCTTAGATGGTTAGCACTCGCTGTAAATTTTACAGTACGCGACCGAATTGGCGATGTCCCACCCCCGTGTCTCGGAAATCAGGTAAAGCCGTTGGTGCTGCGCCTGTTCTTTCTCCGGTCGTGTCGGTTTACCGTCTCATCGGATGAAAGTGAGGGACAGAGCGTGCACTTGTGCTTGTGCCTACACTTGGGCACTATAATCCTATCCTGCGCTGGTGGAAATCTGAACGAGGAAAGCCAAACGTACGGAAGTAAAAACGTTGCGATTTTTTTCCACTAACTTGTTTACTTACAACGTTTGCTCGCGCTTATCGTGCATAATGTGGTTTCTTCTCACGAATACTTTCACTAACTTCATAACGTATTACGTAGATACAAATAACTACAGTTTGGAACAGAAGCCTTATTAGCTAATTATTCCATAAATGATATGCTGACAATACACGTTCGTAAAATCGTCCAACTATTGACAAATGGTTGTAGCACGAATGGGGCGGCTTGACCGGGGAAAGACCACGCTCTCACAGAATATTTGCGTAAAATAGCAGCTTAATACTGCTGTGTTTCGTATGGTGAGTGTAGAGATTCGGAGCGCCTTTTTCATTGGAAACGAGGCATTCCATCTTAGTCCTCAGTGGTGACAACGCATCTGCGTTTTGATTCTTATCGAGGAAAATGTAGATGTCTATGGGCCACAGCATCCACTTACCATCAGGTGGACTGTGTGCTCGTTTGTCATCCTTATTTTATAAAATATAAATAAATAAGTAGTCCAAACATTTGACTGGAACCTAGCAAACTTGTTCGAATTATAAATACGACTCATTTACATATTATAATCAATTCCTTGACTAGAATCCTGCTTGAAGATAAGTGGTGGTGAAGTCCCAGATGGTCCCAGTCGCACTGTTTTAGCACAAAAGTCTAATCACTATTACCTTAGAGACACCCATATTAAGATCGGGTAAGAAGACAGATGATCGTAAATTATTCCAACCCTTTTCTGTACAGAATTCGTATTCGCATTACGGAAAACGAACGAAATCGTTTAGTTCGTATGCGTGAAGGTTGAAAACAAAGAGAGGGAGAAGACCCGCTAATCGTCTGTCCGATGATAGAAAGGGTAGGGAAGATTCGGTTTTAAACAGAGTAATTACAGCAAAATCCAATAAGTTATAATGTTTATAATATATTTGACAGAGTATAATCAAATAATCAATCATTTCGGCCCAACTATACTAATAATTGGGACTGTTTTTTTTTAAAGATTTAAGGTGACAAACAAGCACATAGTCCACCTGATGGTAAGTGGATGCTATGGCCCATAGACATCTACATTTATCCTCGATTAAGAATCAAAACGCAGATGCTTTGATCCCGCATAGAAATCGTATTTGGATTGCCCACAAATAGTTGTTTTGAGTGTCCTTTATGGGCAATTTATTTATGAAAAACATCTTCACGATTTTACGATACAAAAGATAATTCTAGTGCGGGCTGCAAGAGTAATTTTTTTTTTGAGAAATAAAAAATCAAGTTTTAATGCGTCTCTAAAGCCAAAATGCATAAACTTACAAGTTCCAAATCTTGAACAACATCGCTTTTTGCGATATCAAATAGTTATCAAACCTATATACATATATATATATATATATATATATATATATATATATATATATATTATGAAGATTGTCAGACGCAGAAAAATCTGTCGAGATTTAAAAACCGACAATACAGCATAATATATGACAATGAACCTTAGAGTAATTACATACAGACACGGCAAAAACCAGAGAGAGATATGAAAACGTAACCAATTCCGTCTTTACTAGTGAGCAAAGAGAATATAATCACTTGCTATTGAGGCCACAGAATGAATAATAGTACTGCGTACAGAAGTTACACTCTTTTGGTGTTAACTGCGTGCCAACGTTTAATAGCCTACGTAATTAGTAGGTATTAATTAGATAAATCGCGCTCGCAAGCTAAATAAAACTTTATCGCTGCGCGCGAGTGGTCGTATTACTTTGCATATTTTCCCCTTCCAACGTGACTGCGGACTTTCCATGGTAACGAAGGGCTGGCAACAAAGAGTAAAAAAATACATTGTGAAATGTTAATTAAGTTACTTAGGCGAAGTACCTATTCTGACTAGATCGACTGACCATATTTTCGCACATATGTGAGTTCTGTGATGGCCAATGCGTGCAACTTGCAAGGCCAATCGTCTGGAATCGCGATGCTTCCCTCGGAAGAAATCGGTAGATAGCATAAACGACAAATAAACCTGAAATACGATTCCTAAAAGAAATGTGATCGTATTCTACTTACTTAAAAATCTAGTTAGTAAACAAAGTTTTAATTTGAGTATCTCGTGTTATTATAACTTAAAATATTTTAACTACAAAAACCAGTATAGATATGATAGATATAGATAGATATGAAATATCAGTGTAAACGGCTTCTATTCCGTTCATCTGTTAGGCCCTATTTTTTTCCGAACGGTAAAAAAATCATCCAGTATTTGAAAAGATAATAGATATACAAGATTTTAACGTCGTAGAACTACGCTGAAGCTATATTATGCGAGTAGCTGCAGCATGAATGGATCTGCCCGACCGAGGTAGAGTAGAGTACCTACGCTCTTACGGTCGCCGCACACGGTCAGTTCAACTGATCATTCCAACTGATCAGTTCAAACTAAAACTGTTGATATTTTTTTAAATATTGGATTGTTAAGCAATTTAGATTCATGAACAAATAATATTTAATTAGATTAATACATGCTCTATTTATTTCTTCTTTCAATTTTACATTCTTGACGGAAATAAATTTTACATTTCATCCTAGTGTCCAGGAGTGACAAAACTTTTGCATTTTAATTCTTAATCCAGGATAAATACAAATGTCTATGGGCCGTAGCACCAGCTTACCATCAGGTGAACTATGTACTCACTTGTCACCTCTATACTATAAAACATGTTAATAAAATGCAAAGGTATTTATGTTATAATTAAATGTGCTTTAGTTTCAAGGAAAATCCTCATAAAATGCATTTAATTAATGGTAGTACAGCCAAACTTATCGACAATTTATACAAAAAAAATTATCAGTCAGCAACACGCAGTTTGGGCAAATGAGGCAGTACTCGTATGTGGTAGACAACTATTATTATGGACGACACACACGGTCAGTTCAACTGATCATTTCAACTTATCAGTTCAATCTAGGACCGTTGATATTTTTTTAAATATTGGATTTTTGATATATCGATAAATATAAATATATCAATATTGGAGTTTATTTATTTATCGACATATCAAAATTCCAAAATTTTAAGAAATATCATCAGTCCTAGCTTGAAATGATCAGTTGAGCTGACCGGGTGTGTCGTCCATTAGTCAAACATGCACGATTATATCGGATGTTTGGTAAATAAAAGAAAATTTGGCCGAATTACGAAGTTCCATGGAGCTGACAAGTTTCGAATTTCACCGAATGTGAAATGAATTTCGGTGCATCATTAGTTTCTACAATATTAGTTTAGTAAACTTTGTATCACTTCTGTATTTCGTATTGTTATAAGAACTTATCGCGAAGCAAAATGTCTGAATCAAGGGTTTTTTATTTACATATTACCCGACAAGGGATGGAGGAAGAAACAGTACCGTCTTTATCATAGCAAAAAAGAGCAAACGGGGCTCGTGCCCCTATCGTCACGGGGGCCCCCAAACTGTACTGTCGCCTTACTTATAGCCTGGATTTTTTTCCGGCAATCTATGTTTTTATAGTCTATGAGATGAAAATATCATTTCGTACTGTTTAATAAAAATAACTCTTCAAAACATTTAACTGCAGATGATTTATTTAATATGATAATTTTCAACCATAAATATTAGATTTTATATCAAATAATTGTTACGATTCTTATTTTTAGACAAGTGAAGCCTAAATTTTAATGTATTAACAAAAAAAAATACACGTATTGATGTTGATATAGAATATTTCCTTTTTTTTTAATATTAAAGTTGACATTTTCCTAAGAAATTATCGTCCTCGCTATGAAATCTGTCAAATATTTTACCTCATTGTAAAGTGGCGCCGCCCTGGTGGCAGAAAAAGTGGATTCATTTATGTATCAGAAAAATGTTTTTGTCATTAACTTTTTTTTACTTTCCAACTGGGCCCCAAATTCTTGTGTGCCCAAGGGCCAGCGTTGTTCTTGATAGGGCAATTGCCGTAATATACGGCATTCAGGCATCTTAAGCAACAAAAATACGGTATACGGCAGCTATTTGATTACCGTATTAAAATATACGGTAATTGTCTAAAGTAAAAAAAAAATTTCGTATAATGGAACACACCAACTTGTGGACCTTGAAGGTTAGAGAACAGGAGAACGGTCACTACGTACCAAAGCATAGCCCACCTGTCCTTGAAAATTGTAGAATTTATAGCGGCGCTGACGTCGGTGAGTAGTGGCTGCGAAATTTAGCTGTTTATGAGTATAAGTAGATGAAGTTAGTTGAATAATGTACAAATTTTCTCCGCGGCATTGGTGAGAAAATTTTCATGCTCCGTAATTTTGTAATTTTTGACAAAAAAAAAAACATTAAAAAATGGAGAAATATTTTATTGTGCGTGGATGTGCAGGTGGTTTATCATCTGATCAGAAAAGTAGACTGAAAATGACTTTTATTGACTGAACGTAGCGATCGCAGCTCCTCAGTTATGGTGTCCATATTTCTGGGACACTATTTTCTATGGCGATCTTTCTCCTGTTCTCTAACCTTCAGAACCATGGAGATCCGGATCGGTAACGGTAATTGTAAAAAATTTCAAGTGCCAAACTAAATTATTCGTAAAATGAAATATAAAAAACAGTACGACCCAAATGCGACAGAATCAGAAGTACTGGAAACTATTCAAAACCTATAAGGTGAAGAATAAAATTAGTACATTTATAGTACACACTTATTTATTATGTAAACAACATGTATTTCACGTTTTTTTTTTCATTGTAATCTTCTAAACAAATATTTTGTACAATACGGCATTTTTCTTAGTTTTCCCTAAAAATCCGGCAATTTTGGAGTTAGAATACGGCAACTCTAAATTTGTCAGGAACAAAGCTGGCAAGGGCTCCAGTATGGGCTAAGACAGCGTTGGGAAGAAAGGTTCTCGAGTGTCAGTCTCGTATTGGTAAAATATCGTACAGGTGCCTGAGAACCTTGCTTTGTGGCATTCTTAAAGAAGGATGTATATTCAGCAGTGGACTTTAGATGGGCTGTAACGATTATTATGATGATTTTTCAACGCATAAGGCTTTTTTGGTATATGGGGAGCAAATAGTAAAAATACATAAATTACGAACTACAACACAAAATTAAACGTTATAAAACTAATTAATGCGTGTTAAGAAATTTTATCAAGGTTTCTCAGTACTAGCAACGCACTTATTTAATTAATACTGAAGTTACTATTTAAAAAGTTACTTCGGTAATTAATTCTACTACGTGCGTTGAACTTGCATCACAAACTAAACAACCTTATTTCCGCCCTACTAAAGGCCACAAAGACGTCTAGTTTTGAACCTTTCCTTCAACTACGTATTGCGTTTGCATTCTAATGAGGGCAAATACTCTTCCGCTCGCTAGATGGCGCTAGTTGATACTGAGTTCAAGCTTTTTTGTTACACAATGTCAATTAATTGAGAATTTAGTTTTAAATACATAAAAGTTTATCAGTTTCTAGAGTAGTGCCTCAGTGGTTTGCTCTTTAATTTTCTGGACTTTTAACAAGTTTTTCCACTTTCCTGAATATCTGTGGTTTGGTTTATTTATTTTAAATGTAATTAATATCTATAAAATCGACGGATTTAACTCGGCTGGGCAGCGTTCTGGAAATTACGACACATCTCGCAAACTATACCTCTAAACCTAAAAACGAGATTGTGCATGTTGCCAGTGATGAGTTATGGAACTGAGGTGTGAGGACGCTCAAGGAGCGACCTTGAGCGTCCTCATACCACGTCTCAGTATTGGCAGTGATGACCGACGGGATCCTGCACTGCCGCCCAGCTCAGTTACTCAGCGAGCTATAGAGAGTGCTACGCTCGGGGTTTCTCTGCGTGATAAACTTAGAAATGAGGATATCGCATTGGAATCAGAGTGACCAACATAGCAGTTTTGAGCCGACAACCGATGTGAAAAAAAGGTTCTTGAGTGGCAAGCCTCGCACCGGTAGGCGAATTGTAGGGCGACCCCCCACTAGATGGAGTGAGGACCTGGTAACACACGTAGGAAGTCGATGGATGCACTTGGCTCAGGACCGTGCTTTGTGGTATTAGTATTGGGGGAGGCCTATGTTCAGCACTGGAATAGTACAAAAAGAAATATTTACTATCACATTTTTGAACAAATTAACTTCCCCGCTATGAAATCTATGTGAGATGTAATATATGAGAAATATTACACTTCATTTTTAAGTGGCGCCGCCCTGGTGGCAGAAAAAGTCGTGAATGAGAGCCTTCATTCTTACACATGCCGCGTTTCACGGAAGAGGGGCATTGTCAATGTCATTGTCGATCGAGCACTGCGCATCAATTGAATGGTAAATGGATGCATAATAATGTGTCACACTTCCTTGTATAATGTGTGACAAAATTGATAAAAAGCGTATTCAAGTGATTAAACAAATTCTCTGGATGAATGAACTAATGGTAAGTGATGGTGTAGTCCAAGACAGTAAAGCGCACTGAATTAGTATAACAAGAGCCTATTCACCTTAAAGACAACAGTTAGGTTTGCCAGACCGAAAGACCAAAATTTCTGAACAAATTTTGAAAATGTCAGAATTTTAGGGTTGATTTGGAAATAAATATTAAAAAAAATAATATAAAGAAAATCCAAAAGTGCACGTCTCATAATCTCATTAGATTAGGTATATAAAAAGAAAAATATCTCTTTTTCCATATTTGAGACGAAAGAAAAGATCCATGAGAATATTTTTTTGTAGAAAAGTACCAGTTGTTTTTTACATTTTCATTAATTACAATTAAAGGAAACCAAATTACTCAGTGATTTTTAAAAGGAACCTGTGTGTTGTGAATCTAAACCTAATAAAAAAAGACGTGTGGCACTCGGGGACTGCCGCGGTAAAGCTATTGCATAGCATTTTGTATCAACTTATGCAATTGTAATTATTTATTTATTTTATTTATGCAGTATTTCTTTTTCTTTGATATTAATTCAAGTTACTTAGGTTAATCCAATCAAATTCAACCGAAGAAGAGAGCGTGAGGTTTTTTTCGTTACGAAATTTCTGAAAATATATTTTATTATTATCACAAATGCAGTACTAATTTTGAATTGAAAATATAATACTGCTATAAAGATTACCTAAATTTTTGATATTAAAATGAGCGATATTAAAAGTAGCTCTCTTTATATACACACAAACACACACACACGCGTATAGTTTAAATTCTCAATTTAGATTCTCAATATGTATATATATACTCGATTAACCGGACTAATTGTTGCCGTTAGGGATTCGGATAATCGAAAATCCGGATGATCGAATGTATGAAGAAAAGCGGGTTTTGTGCATTTGTAGTACATATGTACATACATAATGTTATGTGTTTATTAAAAACAACAATTTTAACGAAAATCAATTTTAATTAAGAAATTATTATTTTTTAATAAACATTGATTAAATTCCATGAAGAGATATAAATCTATATAACCATCCGTTACTTGCGACAAACGAGCCGCCGTCACCTAATTTTTTATTTATCTGTAATGCTTTTTCACAAAGCAAAGGGCCAGATATCATTTGCCCAGTTGATCGTTTTTGTAAAAACCAACAATACAAAGCGTCTTCTAATTGCCAATTTACTCGCGGACATAAGTCCTTATGTCCGGGACGGGGGTTTGTTAGCGCCTGATAGTAGATCGTCTTATCTCAAGCGGTGTGAAGCGACGATTAGTGAGGTGCGGGAGGGGGAGACTAGCTGCATTTGTGCGCGCGGTCGGTCACCCCTAAAGTTGGGCGTTATAACATACAACAGATAATATATTTCATTATATATTTTTAATCTTACAACACATTAGAATAATGAACCATTGACTGTTATAATATTATATTCATTATCGTTAGAAAGCGTCATCTGTTTACGTTTACGGTCCAACCGTCGCGTCGGCCGAGACAATGGGAGTCAATAAAATACTACCTACAATCATTATGCCACAAGGATTGCGTATAGCTTACACTAATTTAAACTCTAAGCTAACTTAATATGAGCTTATTTTACTAACACAAACGCGAAGCCGGGTTGTTCATATATTGAAAGTCTCCTTGTTTTGTCTTAGACTTATGTTAATAGAGCGTGCCATTTGAACTTAAAGACAATTAATTGGACAATAAAAAGTGACAAATCTTGCAGTGGAGCGTGGAACTGAGTAGTTGCGCGTCTTGTTAATATAATTGCCGTACGGCCGCCCTGACGTATGTACTGCGCGAACCTGAGTTTTTTGCGACGCGGTCCGGTGATACAGTATTTTTCACAAATAGTGAGTTCGTTATAACGCGGGTTCGGTTAAATCTGGTTGAATTTGATTGGATTAACCTAAGTAACTTGAATTAATATCAAAGAAAAAGAAATACTGCATAAATAAAATAAATAAATAATTATAATTGCATAAGTTGATACAAAATGCTATGCAATAGCTTTACCGCGGCAGTTCCCGAGTGCCACACGTCTTTTTTATTAAGAGGCCACAAAACGTACTTTAAACAAAACTAATTTAAGTACACTTTATTTTTAGGTTGCCACATGTATTTGGCATTGCACTTTACTAGTGTCCGTCAATTTGGATCCTTTAGTTGTATTCGGAAAAAAATTAAAATTCAAACAATTCACTTCAAAGTTCAGTCTGATTACTAACTCAGCTTTTATTAAATCGAAGGCCATCAATGAATTTACAGTCTACCTGATGGTGTTGTTACTGCTGTCCACGTACACCTGCATCTAGTTTTACCAGATCGGATTTTATTTCTATATTCTGAGTCTAGCACGTACACGAAAAACCAGAAGGCGCGCTCAGCTGTAATTACATGCCGCACACTGTGTCCAAAAACAAAACAAACGTCCCGCGCCCGTTTTACTTCCCACCGGCGTAATATTGCTATAAAGAAAATGTATACAGTACTTACCGCTTTTTGGGGTAATCGATAATAACATAGAGGTAAGATAATAATAATGAAATGGTTTTTTCTGTATTCTGAGGCGCTAAAATGCGAAATTTTATTGATCGAATTAAAGATATTTTTAAGATGGGTCAATTTGAGAGAGTACGCGTAGATATATGGATGAAAACAAACAAGAAAGGTGTAACGGGATCATGATTAAATCTTCCGTATCCGTAGTCTTTGCCCCTCTGGGTGACGGGCGTAAGAATGGAGTATAGTGGTAGAGCGTGGAGTTGTAATGTGTTCAGAATTACTGTAATTAAATACTATTTCTACTGAGAATATTATTCGAAACATTGTTCGATGTAACTCGAGGATTTATCCATATAAGCGAACCAAGATTGTAATAAGATCATACCATGTAACTTGAAGATGGTTATTAGAGACCGTCACTTAAAGCCAACCTACATACATACCAACGGGATCATTAACCTTTCTTTGTTAGAATTAATGATGTATTTATTAATTAATGTGTAGAATTGATGATGAACTATGTGTAATATTCTAATGAAGCAATATTATTTCAACGATACTTTTATTTACTCAACTAGCGTTGCCAGACGTCCGGATAAAGTCGGATACATTCATGCTTTTTGGTTACGTGTCTGGACAAATCAGACGGTGTCCGGCCCGTCCGGCTTTTGTTAGGCTTTTTATATTTGACTATTTTTTACATTTTTCGTGTACTCGTGTACCTATAAGAAGTTTTACAAACCGATTCGCCACTGCATAAATTCTACTGCTACATAAAACTAGTCAAGCGCGAATCACCATTGCACTGAAGTTCTGTAGGTACATTGGTTTCGTATAGCGTTGCCAGGCGTCCGGATAAAGCCGGACACAGGCTTTTTGATTGCGTGTCCGGCTTGTCGGGCTTTTGTTAGGTTTTTTATATTTGACCGTTTTTTACATTTTTCATGTAGATACTTAATTATATACTATTGCAATTATTGAAATTAACATTATAATGAAATATTGAATGTTTAATAATAAAGAAGATTCATTCAATTTTATTATTATTTCATTAGAATTTAAGAAGATTTTATGGTAAAAGATAAACCCAATGTTTTACTTTTTCTTTAATTATCGTGTTAAGCCTGAAAACTTTAGGGTCTCCGGCAATTTTACGAAAATGTCTGACTAAGCTGGCTGATATGTGCGACTTTTCAGTTTTAAGACCTGGCAACCGTATCGGTCCCCAGATCACACTCACAGAATAGTAGTGGAGTCGAATAACTGGCATTATAAACTTGTGTTTATTCCTTTGTTGTTATCCGATGTAAAGCGTGACTGCACTTGAGTTTTTTCTTTTATCAAATTTTAAGTCTCAGGTACATGGATTACAACGGTAAAACGGTACAACGGATTAGGAAAGTTAAACTTGACCCGAAAGTGAAATTTAATTAATGGACTGGACTTTTACTATTTAACCCTTAATGAAGACTACAACGACCTGGTGTACGTATAACCTGATAAAAATCAGAAAATTGGGGTAGATTTTGAACACGAACATCTTGTTATAACAACATATGCACTATCTTAACACTACAGTGCACGCGCCCTTTTAAATATTTACAATATTATTTTCTACCCTGGTAGAAAATAATATTGTAAATATTTAAAAAGCGGGTGGTTTTAAAATGATAAATCTGCATAATATTGGTTCTTTATTTATAATTACACACAGTTATAGCAAAAAATCTGAGTTTTAATAGAATATACTTAACTTAGGAACAATTTAAGAGATCAACAAAATAATCAACATTTTTCGCATGTTTGAGATCAGCTCAAAAAAACTTATAATAGGTGACTGTCTTATTGGTCGCCATCCTCGCATTCGATACAGACCACAACTTGGTGATCAGGACAAATCCACCTGGCACATCGTTTACACCACTTTTTCGTGGACCGATTTCGGGCTCGAGAACACAGGCAACATTTGCCTACTCTTCCCATTATTTGAGGTTCATTGCAAGGCTCCTCATCTGTATGCCCCAGAAGCCATTTTGTTTTATTTTTTAATCCTCTGGGGAGGTTTTCAAATGTCAATCTTCTTGTCATGAGGGGTTTTTACCAGCTCGTACGAAAGATCATAGAGGAAATTGCGTCTCACAATCTTTTCCTGGCCTTTATTTAGTTGATGGATAATCAAGGCATTAATTCCAGCTATATTCAAATAATTGAAAAAAAGTATTAGCGGCCATCGTCGGGAGTTTCGCAAAATGCTGTACTGCTTACACATTTTGTCGAAAATATCCACGCCACACTTAGTACGGTTATAATCTATAGCATCGTCGTAGTGCATTGCAGAAAGTAATGCGACAGATTTGTTTTGCTTAGGCACATATGAAACCAATGTGTAGTTTGGCTTAAACCCAAAAACACTGCTCTTTGAGGCCCTGTTCCTCGATTTTTTGAACTCATTGGGTAACTCCGGCCTGTTAGCTTTCAGTGTGCCCACGACTGTTATCCTTTTTTTAGTAACTCCAAGCTTGTAGGCAGACTCGTACAATAGTTTTCCATAGTCGCGTTGCACCCCAAATTGAAAAGTGGCTCGAGAACACGGAGTACAACATCGTTTACTTTGTTGGATTGATGGAACGGCCCTTCTGGCTGAGCCCCGGCGTAAACCTCGAAGTTGTACACATAATGGTACTTTGTGTCAACCACCATGTATATTTTTATACCAAATTTGTCTGGTTTGTTTGGGATATACATGATAAATCCACATCGTCCCCTAAATCCCACTAGCCAGCTGTTCACCCAACGTTAGAAAATCGCTGGAGGTAAATTTATCGCGGCAGTTCTTTACCATCTTTTGTGTGATTACTCGAATGGGTGCCAATTTATCAAGGCAACGTCGTTCTTCTCTGTCATTTACATCATCAAATCGAAGGGCACGTAAAAGAAACCTGAATCGGTTTATAGACATAGTGCAGTATACGAGCTGCAGCCCTGTACCTTTGGAATCGTCCCAGAAGTCATTCAGATTACGACGACCTGAATGCGAGACTCCTATGCCTAGTAACAATCCAATTAGCGCCTTCATTTCAACCGAATCAGTTCTCTTTGCACCTCTCACTTTCTCTCTCTCTCTGGTAACGGTTCTGTATTTTATCGATATAAATATTCGTGCAAGTAACAAGGATATCGAAAATACTCGCATCAAAAAATAGATCGAAACAAGATAATGGCGTTTCAGCGTTTCTTGCAGCACCCTTTGGACCTGGAGGTCTAAACCGGATGTTTTGAGATCTTACCCGTGTTGCTGCAGTACATGTTTTACTCCACCGTGTTCCATTTCTAGATACATAAACATCGTCTCGTGTATTGTTCTGAGCGAGTTCAGAAAGAGGCATGTCATCTTCAGACGATGACGCATGGTTTACGTTTACGGCTTCCTGTACCAGGTGTTCCTGTTCCATTGGTTGTACTACTTCTTCCCCATCATCAGATTCACTTTGAATCACTTCTTCATCATCTTGTTCTTCATGCAACCACCGGCTCAAGCGAGATTCTAAGTGTGGATCCATTTATTTCGCTGAAACAAAGTAATAATAATTATTAAATACACACTAACATGCTGAACTGCAAACAGTATAGTTATTGTTCCATTGTCGAAAAATAAACCTTCAAATTTAATACATTGTAAAGTAAAAAGTCAGAAAATAATAAATTTACTTACATTCAGTTTTATTACGTCAATACTCGCACGTACTACAATGATAGAAGCTGACCTTTGACACCCAATTACGGAAACATGCGCTTACGCTGCAGGTGTGCGCCGTACTAATCCTTTCCGTGATTTTGTCGACGAGGCTTAACAAGGAGCGCGGGGACTCTGGAGTAAAAATGAATCAATGGCGCCAAAATGAGTGAGTGTGTTCTACCATAGTAGAGCGCGCGTGCACTCTAGTGTTTTAAACTACGTTTATGGTTAGGTACGTCACCAATTTAATACCCCCTCAATATTAGTCACAGGTCAAGCCAACGATCTTTTTAGACTTCCGATATCCGATGTATAGAAACGTAATACAGCATTAGACGGTTCGGTCGAGGTCGTACGGTTACGGTATAGTAAACAGATTATTTTCTATTCAATGATCTTTTTAGACTTCCGATGTAAGTATAGAGATACATGCGCGTTGGATGTTTCGGTCGAGGTCGTACGATGACGGTAGTAAACATACAATTTTTTATAGAACGTCTTTTTAGATTTCTGATGTATAGAGTGATATTTCATGCACATTCAATTGGATGGTTCGGTCAAGCTCCTACGGTGACAGTTGTAGACAGACAATTTCTTTCTATTTCTTTTTTATGAATAAGACTTATTAAGGCTTCATTGGTTGTGGAAAACCTCCTGAAATGAATTAAAAAAAAATTCAGCAGGACTTTTTTTAAATTAATCTTAAGCGGCGTCTAAACAGGCTATATTTTACGACAATTTGTGGCTGCAATACTGTGGCCGGCAACATTGATAGCAATACCAGCCACACTACACTTTCGCTTCGTCTACTTTCATTATTCCCTTCATACATGCTCTACGGTTACCGGTTAAGGGTACTCTTAACCTGGCCTTTTTTCAAGACGTCCCTAATTTGGTCTAGAAAAGTCCGCCTAGGTCTACCCCTTCCAGCACTTCCATTCACACTCGCCTTATACACTTTTTTCGTCAATCGTTCTTTATTCTGCCAAACACACAATCACATCACTATTTCTTATCCTGTCACTCAGTTTAACTCCTATCATACTTCTTAATGCTCTCATCTCGACTGCATTTATTCTACTTTCATGTTTCTTCTGCCATACCCAACTTTCACTTCCGTACATGAGTGTCGTAACCATACCCCCCTCATGCACAGCCAAACGAGCCTTGTTAGACACTTTCCGACTGCTCATAAAGGAGTGCAAAGCTCCATTCACCATGTTTCCTGCATTCACTCTTCTTTCGATATCACTCTCACACTTTCCATCTCTTGTAAACTTTGACCCCAGATACACAAACTCTTTCACCTGTTCAATTTGTTCATCTTCAATCACGATATTGCAGTCTGTCACTGCCTCATCTTTTTCAAACACCATCACTTTCGTCTTCTTTACATTCATCTTCATTCCCTTTCTAACAAAAGCTCCACTCATAGCAGTTACCATCTCCTGCAACTCCTCGGCCGAAGACGCAAGTAATACTTGGTTATCAGCATAGAGAAAACATTTGACGAGTAACTCATTCATTCTCAACCCACTTTTATTTTCTTTTAAATCTGTCATACAATTGTCCATGAACAGATTAAACAGCCACGGTGACGCTACACATCCCTGTCTAACACCTTTTTCGATATTAAACCATTCAGTGTATGCCCCGTTTATCCTTACACAAGCACTAGAATCCCTATAAAGAGATTGCAATGCTCGTATGAGGACACTGCTCACACCGTTCATGGACAGTGCTTACCACAATTCATTCCTCACCACTCTATCATAGGCCTTTTCTTAGATCTACGAAGGCGCAGTAGACTTTCGTGTTTTTAGCCAAACACTTTTCGGCTATGCACCGCAAGGAAAAGACCTGATCCGTACATCCCATTCCCTTTCTAAATCCCGCCTGTGCATCCCATATTTTCTCGTCTGTTTCATTCACAACCCTTTCAATCAACACTTTCGCATACAATTTACCGACGACGCTAAGAAGGCTTATACCACGGTAATTTATGCAGTACTGCCGTGACCCTTTTCCCTTATACAATGGCACGATTACGGCTTTGCACCAGTCTCCCGGCACCTGCCCATTTCGCCAGCACAGATTGAAAAGGCGGTACAGCTGACTAGCCACCAGGCCCTGTCCAGCCCTCAGCATCTCGACGGTAATCCTGTCATACCCTGCAGCCTTACCTAATCTCATACTTTTCAACGCTTTCACTATTTCATCCATGCTTATCTCATTTTCATCAACATTTATATTCGTTTCCGTGGAAGGTGGCAGATGCTGTACCTGCACTTCCTCTCTTTCAAACAGACTTTCAAAATACTCTTTCCATCTCTTTAACACACATTCTTCTCCTTTTATAATGCTATAATTTAAAAAAATAATCTTGAAAAAATAGAAAAACCTTGTATATAGTAGCTATCCACTTAGCCGCAAAAAATGGACCACAAAAACCGCATTTAACTGACGTATTATATGTATCATAGCGGTTGCGGTCGGCGCTTTCTTTAGGCCTATGGAGTGTAGTACTTTTACATTCATAGTTAGGCCCCAAAGTTGATTGATGGCTGGATGGTAAAGCCCACAGAAATCTAAATAATATTGCCTTATTATTTAGATTTCTGTGGTTAGCCCGTATCGGCGTAAACGTAATAAATGATTTCGCTCACACTAACGTCAAAGAATGTCTTATTTTTTTATTATTTTGTACATTGTTTTCTTATTCTGTACTTTATAGGTTAAATTGTGTTTGTTACGCACGCAGTTTTCGATTATAAAATATATTATACATAAGGTTTGGGTACACCATGTCATTCTTTTTTACTTTAGTGGCATATTAACTGACTGTGGAGTCGAGTAACTGATAAGTCAATAGGTATTTAAGTCGAAATTTGTATTACTAGTTTTTTATTAAAACTGCTTTTGCTTTTGTGTAAATAAACACTCCATCAAATAAGTGTGATCAAGTTTGCCATCTCGCACTAACAAACACAGTTTCATTTCTAACTAACATTCAACCTGTACGTATGTACATTAGTAAATGATAATGAGTATTATAATTTTATAATATCCAAAATAATTTTATTTCTATTTTCGTGACAACCCCCTATAATACAAGCTGCCGCGTAAACACCTACGCGTACGCCGGCATCGCCGGACATCAAATGCGTTTCACAATGATCAGCTTAAAATCAGTTTGTTGCAAAAGCTCTTTCATTTTCTCTACGCATTTTCATAACTCTGTGATGTTTATTTTGCAATAATTATACTGGTTCCCATCAACTATGTTTATATCTTTCTCGTCTTTAAGTCAATGTTTATATTTCGTAAATGGAATTTACGGGCTCTTAAAATTTGAAACCGGATTATAGTAATATAAATATTTTGCAAATTACATTCAAAAGTTTAGAAGGTGACATAAAAACACTAAATCGTTTGAAATTATACCATTCATGCATAATCGTTCGTCTCCAGTTTCGAAATAGAAATATTACGGTACTTTTTGAAGCCGGAATATCTATATATCTATATAAATAAAATTATAGAGGTTTGCAGTTGTGCTCGCAACACTAAAAGACTACTGCATATATTTCAATTAGGTTTTCTAAGTTTTATTTCGTAGAAAAAAAAATTTTCGATATCTTCATTTTTCCAAAACAAAAACACGAAAAGAAAAAAAACGCATAAGGCGCAATATAAATATATTAAAATATTAACAACGCTGTAGTCAACCAAATCTAAGAAATACATTTTGACAGCTGTCAGACTTATTGCACCAGGCATGCCAACCAAAAAATGGGAACATATAATATTCGATTCTTAAAAAAATCGATATCGATTATTTAGAGTTGGTAATCATTTATGGTTTGGTTTGAATAATACCAGAATAAATAAAAAAGGGGTAATTTAAAACACAATATTTTATCAGTTTTTGCGTATTTGTTGTTACTGCTTATTTCTAGAGGCACAGTTACAAAAATTTAAGATTAAAACTAGATTAGAAAAATTTATTCAATCACTTTCAGTACAACTAATTGAGCCGTCGTTGTTTAGATTAATTATTACTTGATTTTCAATAATGCAGTCAAAATTAATGTCTATTTAAAAGTCATCCATAATAAAAAAATTGTTCTTTCTACCACTTTTGCCCAATGATCCTTTGTGACATGGGTTCATGCTTCAACGAATACATATAGAAGAAACAGTCCAAAAAATTAAAGGCGAGTCACAAAATAAGAAGACAAACACATAATCAAAAAATTACGCACAGTAAGCTTCCGAAATGACGGGAGTTGGAAATTACGTAGTGATTTTTTCAGCGCGGCTCTGTATATGAGTGTTTTTGCCTACACAAATTTACGTTGACAAATTAAAAAAATAAACTTGTTTTATTCATGATTTATGTAATTTAAGGAATTTTCAAAGAAAAATTAAATTAAACAAATAATACATTAAAAAATAAATTATTCGATAATTTAAATATTTTAACGATTATTTGAATATTTATAACCGCCCCAAAGCGTTGCTACTGCACATATGGCCACAGCCATGTGCCTAGCTAACGTCAGTTCAGTGTTCAATGTGATCGTGTGACGCCGACAGAGTTGAGGCGCGACAAAACATGGGTAGTGAAAGAATGCTATTCAACACATAATTTTTAGTTCTTGTTTTCATATAAACGTAAAAAACTGCAAATAATTAAATAAAATTATCGAATATTGCCATTTAGGTTCAATGTTACCACTTTTCCGCATTTGTGATTATCCTACATTAATGGGTCTCCCATTAATGTAGGACATGTATAGTTAATGGAGTAAGTTAATTTGTTACCTCTGATTTTAAATATTTTGGAAAATATAGTAAAAACTACGTTTTAACTTTCATACAAAATAATTAATTATTCTTATTTTAGTTTATTCACAAATTATCTACTAAATATATTTTATTACCTACTTATTTTGTATTAATAATTTCATATTAAGTATAATTTCATATAAATTTTATACTAATTATATTTTATTACCTATTTTATATTGTTTGATTTATTAGTACAATAAAAATACTTATAAAAATATGTTTTATTTCATCATTATGTTTACTTCTATTCATCTGATAAGCTTTGTATCTTTTTTCTAAGGGGACGCAATAACGATTTTAAAATAAAATATACTTTTTTAAAACAATTAACTGCAGGTTAAACTCATTTTTATGGCGTATTTTAGGTAACATTACCACACCAACCCGCCATTGCATGTTTATGTGTCTATCTTTATCTAATCTTAGCGACGATATTGTTTTCGCAACTTGTATAAGTGAGATAGATATATACTATACCTTTAAAGGAGCAATTCTTGTATATATATAATCGGAATTTCGGAAACGGCTCCAACGATTTTCATAAAATTTTGTGTGCAGGGAGTTTCGGGGGGCAATAAATCGATCTAGCTAGGATTTATAAAACACGAAAATTTAAATTAAACTAAGTAATTGCACTCATGATTTTTTATTCAAATAACCAGTTCAGTTTTTTCTATTATGTCGCTACGATCAAAAAATATTATTCGTATTTCATCAGTATGTAATTTGTATCTAAATATAATTTCCAAAACACTTGAATTAAAAAAAAACCGAGCGAAAAATACCGAGCAAAGCTCGGTCAACCGGGTACTGTTTATTTAAAATTGTTATTAGTGTTGCGCGGCAAAGTTGATATCTGGCACTAGCGCCATCTAGTGTCGGGTAACGGAGCGAGGGGAGAGCTTTCCAGAAAATGACATCACTAATCTTTCAACCAACAGCGCCATCTGTTGTCGAAATGAAGAACTAAGCTTCTGGAAGCTGACTCTCGAACTTTCGGCGCTTTGTCGATTGGTGCGCGAATTTACTTGAATGTTCTGGATGATTCGGTACTAATGTTTATTTATAGGCGCTGCAAGGTGCGATCGGGGAAGTATTGAAGTTGGCGAGACAAGCGAAGCTTCGGAGCGGAATAAAGTGAATCACATGAACAGAATCTTGTAATTACGTCATTAATCCTATTCTAAAATTATCATTCAATTATTACTCGTATGTAGGTCGTTGTCGTTTAAGAACTCTTCTACAGAATAATAACATTTACGGAGCAACAATGCCAAAACAGATTTCTTAAATGACAATAAACTTTTACGCTTTTAATTATCAGGTAATTTATTATAAATTCTAATCGACATTGCAGAAGCATTTCTTTTTGTAACTTTTAGACGATTTGCTAGCGCATATAACCTATTCTTGTATCTACCCTAACTTTCACTCATATCACACTTACGTTGAAATAAATGTGGATGCTTATGAACAAACATGCATATTTCAAATATGTATAATGAAGGCAAAGGCAGGATCTTTTTTAGTTTTGAACAAAGGTTTGCAACTCACTAAAGGACCAACACCACAAAGAGCTCTTATGCAGCGTTTTTGTGCTTTAAATGCTTTATCCGAATCCACCGAATACCCCCAGAGTAGAACACCATATCGTAGTATGGATGTGATATATCCATGATATGCCATCAGTGCAGCTCTTTCTGATACAATATTTCTTAGTCTACGCAATGCAAAAACGAAACGATCTATTTTAGTACAAAGGCTTTCTATATGAGGCTTCCAACTACAAAATTTATCAAATATTATTTCTAGAAATGTCGTGGAAACGACTTCTTCAATTATAGAGTTGTTATATGTGAGTTTAATGTAATTTGAAATGTTTTTGAGGGTTTTATATTCAATAAATTTCATCTTATTTATATTTATATCTAAATTATTTATATTCATCCACTGTATGACCTCATTTAGAGCACCATTAGCTGCGATTTCAAGTTCAGATCTTTTATTACCTTTAACTATAAGAGTAGTGTCATCAGCGAATAAAATGCATTTGTTTGTAGTAAAGTCAGGAAGATCGTTAATGTATATCAAGAACAGCAAAGGTCCCAGTATACTGCCTTGTGGAACACCAAAACTGTTTGTAAGATATTGAGAGTGTTTTGATATCTTTGTGTTCTTTATGACTTTTGTAACTTCTACACACTGCTTACGATTTTTAAGATAACTCTCAATCCAGTTTTGGGCTGTTCCTCTTATTCCATACCTTTCTAATTTATCTAGTAGAAGACTGTGTGATACGAAGTTAAAAGCTTTGCTCATATCAAGAAATATAGTTAAAAGTGGAGTTCGTGAATTTAAGCTTTCAGTTATAATTTTCATCAGTTCATAACATGCTAATGTTGTGGAACAGTTTCTTCGAAAACCGAATTGTTCTGGTTTTAGAATGTTAAAGGCGCTAAGAAAACAATATAGTTTTTCTTGCATTATTTTTTCGAGCACAGGAATAAGAGTTATTGCTCGGTAGTTTCCAACGTCTTGCCTATCTCCATTTTTATATATAGGTTTAACAATGGAGAATTTCATACGCGTTGGAAATACACCCTGTTTTAGAGACAGATTTATAATATAACATAATGGTTCTGAGATGTATTCAGCGCATTGTTTTAAAAATTTTACATATAATTCGTCATAACCTGTTGAGTTTGTATTATTTAAAGATTTAAGTGTTTTATAGATGTCCCTAGGATGAGTTGGCATGAGATACATACTACTGTTATTAAACAAAATATTTTTATAGTTTAAATATTGATTGGTATTATGTTTATTTGTAAGGTTAATAAAGTATTTATTGAATTTTTCAGCAATTTCCTCTGGTTTATTCGCAGGTTGTTATTATCTCTAATTTTTTCAATATGACCAACATCTTTCTTGTTAGTGGCTTTGTTTTTAATCAGGTCCCAAGTTGCCTTACATCTGTTTTTAGACCGATAAATATATTTAGTGTTAAAATTTTCTTGCGCTTCCGAAATACATCTCTTTAGTGTTTTACTATATTTTATAGTGGATAGTCTATATTTAAGATAGAGAGATCTTTTTACTATGCAGCACCTTTTGAGTCCTTTAGTCATCCACTTATTTTTTGTTACCTTGTTTACTTTTTTAATAGTGATAAGGGGAAAGCAAAGTTTATAAAAAAGTACTAACATGTCATGAAATTTTTCAAATGCAGCATTGGTATCAGTTTCAGAAACAACCTCACTAAACGACAACGATGAAATACATTCTCGAAACTTATCAATATTATTAGTATTTAAGTCACGTCGTGTTTCAAACCAGTGTAATGGAACCATTTTCTCTGGGTTATAACAGATATCAAACGAAACAGTTTGAGCTGTTTCATGATCGAATAAAGCTAAACAATGTATCTGAGGTTTTACATTTCCTATGTTGCTAACAATTAAGTCTATACATGATGAATTTCTTGTTGGTTTATTAATGTGATTTGATAAATTATGACACGTCAATATAGACAATAATTTTTTTTGCGTTTTTAGTGTTTTTAAGGATGTCTATGTTCCAATCACCGCACAGCATTTTCTTGTTTTTAAGTTTATGAAGTAATAATGATAAATTACTCAAAAACTGATCTACGTTTGATGTTGGTGTTCTGTATATGCATATCACGATTATATCCACTGACAGTATTTTCACGGCGCAGTATTCAAAAAAATATGGCATCGGTGGTATAAGGTTATTCAATAACTCGCATTGTAAATGTTTTTTGACTAACATACACGAACCTCCTCTGCGTTCATTACTTCTGGAAAAATGTGATAAGAGATTGTAATTTTTTAATTTTACATTTTACTCGGAGCCATTCCTTACAAATGTCTCTGTAATACATATGATATCAATGTCATAATTTTGTGAATTCATTTCGTTTAGGGCTAGTTCCAATATATCCAGTTTTTTTTTAATAAGCCTGCAATATTTTGATGAAGTAGTTTAATTGTATATTGTGTACGTAAATTATTCATGAAAAAAGTTTTTATTTGTGTTCTTAGGCTTGTAACTGCAGGGTAAAGACATTTTGGATCCATCCTGTATATCCCCGTTATTAAAATAAGAAGACGTATTGGTATTTTTAACATTTGTATGGCATCTACATATATTATATTTTAGGTTTTTTTATATATTCTAAATTGTAGTTTAAGTAGTCAATTTCTATATTGATTTTAAATGAGATATGTTTAATTCGTAAAAATGTATTACCTTTGTGCCTATATTGGGTATAATTATAAGTGATAAAATTATTTAAGTTTATAAAGGTACAATGAGTATAGTTTTGAGTAAAAAGCTGGATGCCCTCATTAAGCGTTTTTAAATTTAAATAGGGATTAAATTGTACACTAAGAATAAATACATGATTGTTTTTCAGTTTGTAAAGGGCGTTGCACAATTCCGAGTATAGAACGTAAGGATTCTTATCATGTGCACCCAGACCCATAATAACAATATCATCCTTCTTAAGTGTAGATATAATATTATCACAGCTGTTTAAAATTTGTGAACTTGTTGCGTTAGGTTTGACGATCCCCGTAACAGTATAAATATCGTTCCACCTGTTTGTTCTCGACTTAATCATTTCTGGAGCTAGTTTTTGTACTTGTTCATCTCCTACTATAATAATTTTGGATGATTTTGTGTTGCTATTAGTAACGCCATCTTTTGCCCGATTTTGACAATTATTACATACTGAATTCACAGTCGGCTTACTTTGAGCATCCGTGGGTATTTTTATGTCTTGTTTTACGATTTGTAGTACAGGCGGGCACTGGACTTTTCTACGGGGTGTTGAGGAACAATGATTTTTGAAGTTTTTATAAGATTTGGAAGCAGGAGGCGTTGAGAAATTTAAGATGGGAATATTTTATCCCATCGGATTAGAGGCTGTTCTATGAAATTTTTTCCTAATTCGGAAATATGGATGATGTATCCTTTGATGCAACCCTAGTCAGTTTTTTCAAAAAATCTATTTGTAAGTCTTTTTCTTTTATACTTTGCCTTATCTTTGTATTTTCACTATTCAGACTTTCAATCTCTCGATGAGCACTGTTTAACTGTATAACGGCACCGCCTGGCGGTGGCAGCAACATCATTTCCCTCACGCTAGGGAGGTTGCAGCAGTTCGCGACCACAATAAAGGATACAGCCCTAGGTGCTATGGCTGTGGGGAAAGGGGCCATCTTCGATCCAGCTGTCCTAAGCGAACCCTAGAAAGGGAAGGTGAACGATCTCAGAAGGGAAGTGCGGCTAACATCACCGCCCAACAGCAGCCGGGATACGACTTTACTATCAGACATCGCAGCGGGAAATCTCATGGCAACGCAGATGCATTGTCAAAAAGACCTTGTCCTGAAGATCGGAAACATTGTACTAGGCAAGAGAGTAAGGAAGTGGTATCCGTAAGGATGCTCAGGACAGACCACCTCAGCAACGAGTGGAAGGACAGCCTACGACATGCAGAGCAGGAAGATCCGGACATCAAGCCGATTCTGGAATGAATGAAGGCCCGTGCTACCAAGCCTAAGTGGAGCGACGTCTCAGCGATGAGTTCAACCACGAAATGCTATTGGGCCCAATGGAACAGCTTGCTGATTCAGGATGGAGTCCTGTGCCGTAAATGGGACAATTGTCGAAGAGACAGCTGTCGTTTGCAAATGGTTGTCCCTAAAGCTAAAGTGCCGAATGTTCTATAGCTGTGCCATAATGGTCGTTCAAGAGTCCATCTGAGAGTTAAACGAACTCTGCTGAAGGTCCGAGAACAGTTTTACTGGGTCCATTATCGTGACGATGTCGAGGCTTGGTGTCGTACATGTACAAGTTGTGCGGCCGTGAGGGGACCTCAAGCACGTAGTAGAGGAGCACCGAAATTGTACAATGTTGGTGCACCATGGGATAGGACAGCCCTTGACATCGCGGAGCCGTTACAGAAAGGCGCAAGAGGACTCCTAAGATCGTCCATGTGGATCGCCTGGCGCGTTATTATGGGGCCGATAATGCTCGGGACGAGCATGTCTTAGGAGGGGGCAGTGTTGCGCGGCTAAGTTGACATCTGGCACTAGCGCCATCTAGTGTCGGGTAACGGAGCGAGGGGAGCTTTCCAGAAAATGACATCACTAATCTTTCAACCGACAGCGCCATCTGTTGTCGAAATGAAGAACTAAGCTTCTGGAAGCTGACTCTCGAACTTTCGGTGCTTTGTCGATTGGTGCGCGTATTTACTTGAATGTTATGGGTGATTCGGTACTAATGTGTATTTATAGGCGCTGCAAGGTGCGATCGGGGAAGTATTGAAGTTGGCAAGACAAGCGAAGCTTCGGAGCGGAATAAAGTGAATCAGTGTGATTAACTATTAGTGTTTTTAACTTTAATTAGTGTAAAGTGAATTAAAGTGTTAATTAAGGTAATTCTATCGGCAATTTTTATTGTCACGAACCACAAGTTCGTAGCATTAGTTTCAAAGCTACGTCGTCGTGTTTGGTAATGGTTACACTTTTTTCGATACGCGGTAATGTGGTTTGCTCCTCTAGTGTTTTATATCTCAATGATATAAGGTATAAGAACCTAAGGGTATAAGCATGTTTTTTTTTGCTGATCACTTGCCATGCCGCCTGCCATGTTCCCTATGACGGCAAGGCCTATGTCCAGCTGCAGCTGATGACATTAACTGGCTGATATCATTCTACTATTTATTAACAACAATATCCACCAGCCTATATCGCCCTCTTGGGTGTCGTAACAGGCGACAGAGGTAAACAGAAACAGGACTTAGGCTGCCGCATCTTCCTGATATCAAGATCAACTCAAAATTATAAAACCTGCTGTTGCTTAGGTGCCTCCAAATCGTGGCAACTATGGCAACATATATTCAACGGATCCGTGGCGCAGTGGCTTAGCAATGATTTACAGCGCTAAGGGCCGCGGGCACGAATCCCGCACGAAACAAGTTTTATATGGCCTACAAGTTATCGTTCGGGGTCTGGATGTTTGTCCTTGTGAAATTTATGTTTGTAAAATGCCCCCACGATACAGGAGAAAATCCTAGTGTGGAAGTAACTTTCTTAAAAAAATGAGGCAAAGGAAAGCTTAAGTTTAGCAGTGAACTTTCTTTCGTCTGTAATGGATAGATGTTTATTTCGGATTCATATTTTTTATTTCGGAAATCGGTTATAGTCACGTTACGTCAGAACTCGTTACCTGTTACGTCAAAACTCCAGAATACCCTTGATTTAAGTTTAAGTAGCGACTAGAGCGCATAAGGCTTCAATGAGTGTGATGACTTTGTCGATCGAGACGGTAAAGTTTTACGCCTATCCAGAATTATTTACGTTACGCTCTTACGGGCTAATGATAGTCTAAAAAGATAAGTAGGAATATTTTTTTAGTATTTATTATAAAAAGGAAGAAAGTTTTCTTTCTATCTTGCTTTCCTTTATATTGTACCTAAGACGTGCACTAAACAAGTAAAAAGTATCTACTCTGTGTTTAAGCATTTTGTTCACGCTCATGGCTGTATACTCTATGCTATGTAAAGCGGGCTACATACGACACGATATCGGTGGCGATCCAGGGTGGAGTAGTGGGGATGCCTCCTAGATTGCCTCTAAATCGTGTCGTATGTAGGGCCATCCTAAGTCGTGGCCGATATCGCCTCCTTAATCGGCTGGCAGGAGCAAAAACCCTAATGCTTCCTAGATCAGCCGACGCTTCCTAGATCGGGGCACCGCCCCCTCCTTACTGCGTGTGTGTAGGCGCATCGGCCCGATTTCTTTTGGCAGTCGCTGCCGGCAACCCTCGCGGAAGGAAGTTAACAAAACAGTGATACTGAATGACCTTTTTTATGTAACAAAATTCTTACATTTTAATCATATAAACGGAGCAGAAGCCTATGGCACTGATATTTTACAAAAAACCAAAAAAAAAAGTGAATAAAATAAATAAATTAAATTAAATTTTATCGAAATTCAAATCATATCCACCCTAGCCTGTGACCCTGCGAAGTGACATAGTCAAGAATGCCTACTAAACTAATGTTTTATTGCCGTTCGTAAAGTAGAGTGTATGATGTAAGTAAGGAGAAGATAAAGCCTCTCCTCAACAACTAACTCCTATTCCAACACTATCAACACGAGACCGCACTCATATCTCTTACAACTCCACAAGACCACAATTCGATCTCTTACGTACCTTCATCATCTTATAAACAACTAACTTCTACTCCTTCACCATCTCCACATCAACAAACAAGTTATATAAAAGGGAGTATGTCCGAAATTAAAGGTTTCTTTATGTTTAAAAAAAAGATATAAGCTATTTTATTTTCTGATAGTTTTACTCCATAAATAAAGATTACATTAAAAAAAAGTATACATATTATTATACAAAAGTATTTTATTTCCTTGTTTGTTGTGTGTAATACATAACCAGATTTTGACCAAAGCAGAAATGAACAAAGAGAAGAAATAACTAAATAGCATAGGTACATAGGAAAAATTGATCCGGAGAAAATTAATCATGTCTTTGGAATACAGATCATTTAGTACGTTTATGTGGCTTAATTTTTGTCTCTTTTGGAGCCATTTTTTCACCCAGCAACTCCTCTTTTTCTATTTTCGAATAAATTTACCGAGAGGGCTAATGCCAAACCAATACATTGGTGTTTTAAGAGAGTTGAAGCTATTTTGAAGAACTCTACCGCATATGTGTTCCGCTCCAAGTCCGAACGCGTACTGCTAGGCAGGCCCGTGTGTAGGGTCTGCCCCGATAAAAGCCCCGATTTCTTTCCACCCTAGATCGCCACCGATATCGTCTCGAGTGTAGCCCGTTTAATTAGTCTAATATTGACCACCAGCAGTACTAGTCTTTAAATTGTGATACTACTAGTATTATATTCCAAAGATACACACCTCTTTATATTTTGTAATATTTATTAATAGGAAAGGAAATTTAATGATCATATTTTTTTTCTATCAGTTATTATAGACATATGAAACAATCATATTTACTGGATAATACCAAACGAATTTGAAAAATGTTATGGTCCCGAATAAGGCGAACAAAAAGAAATCTTAAAAATTTTTATAGGAAACATTTTCTTATAGAATTTTGGAAGTAAAAACTTCTTTAGCGGCGTTGTATACTTTTTTTGTAATGGGTAAAAAATGTTAAACTCGCGTCAGGACACGTGACCCTGATCGAAAATTCGTAAGATGGATGGACAGAGAGAGAGAGAGAGAAAGAGAGAGAGCGGGCGCAGCGTAGGAGAGTAAGAATCCCTCTCTCTTTCTACGGCGCGGCGAAAATGTATGCCTGCGCCTGCTGTTTCGTTTAGGCGGCGCAGGGCGCTTGCGCGAATGTTGGTGTGTGATAATTAAAGCAATTCGTGCAAAATTATTCCCTAACCATTCCAAAATATCAAAAATGCACAACGTTAATATTCAAGTTTTCACTTCTCCCGACACTCCCGGAGCACAACCTGTCGTTTTTTTAACATTATGCATACTATTCTATATACTATCAGCGAAAATCATCAAAAATAATAATTAAATAAATAAAAATGACCCCAAGACGTCAGCCCACCCTCTGTCCTCTCTTAAATCCGTCTCTGTGGATAAAACTGTGAAAAAATCTGCCAAGGAATAACTTAAATTCTATCCTTACAAAAACATGTTTACAAAACTCTTCTAATATACCTACCATATACACAATATTTAAGTTTCGGGAGCAGTGCTGAACCTTTTTAAAAGAACAAATATGTCTCAATGACATTTATTACAATTTCATTAGAATAATGAATTAAAACTAATTGAGTGCAATAGGTACTGACTTCCTTAACTAGGTGATTACGAGTACATTACTACGATGAGGACTTTAATGAATATAATTCTAAATGCGACGGATTTTGCAATGGTGTAAACCCAAAACCAGTTTATTAATTGAAAGTTTGACACCTTGGTTTGACCAGCAATAACAATTATTGTAATACAGTGGAGTTAACGTCTACCGTAATGTTACAATTTATTAACATGTTTTGAGTAATCTAATATCATCAAAAGCTCAGTTGTCACAATTCGTGGTCAACATGTTGTTGTAAAACTGTAGCTACTTGCAACCAACATGTTTATTAGTTATCTAATATCAGGACAATTTGGGATCAACAGGTTGTTATGATATAACGGCTACTTCCAGACTGCCTAACTACCTAGGTAAGTGTTAGTACTAAATGCTAATAATAAAACCATTATTATTGTAAGTTTTACAACAACAGGAAGCGTCTTCCTGTTGTTGTTTCGTCATATTTCAAACACGAGTGGTTAATTAACCACGTATGTTTGAAATAGGAGGTGTGTAGTGTATGTAGTGTCCAATTTTGTTTAGTGGCTGTGTTTTGTAAATTCATTTGCTAGCCGTTGACCAGCAAGTACTCTGTTTAACTTTCTTAACCTCTTACGAATCTGGAGATCTCAAGCTTCTTATTTTATTATAAACTTCTTTACTTCCAAACCCCGGTATGTGTATAGCTTCACTTATATGTACGTAGAAATTTCCTTCAATTTTGAAGTTAGGGTATTTACTATTGTAAGACATTCATTTTTAGATGCTCCTGCACAAAATTACAGGTTATGTCTTCGGTCCACTTTGCCATTTTTGCAACACAAGCTAGCGGCCAATGCTAAAGCTAAACGCCAAACACTAAACACTGCTACTTAGTGGCAGATATGCTGCGAGAAAAGTGGAAGAGAGGACGCACGAGACGTGGATAACCACAATCCACTCGCAATAAAATAGAAAACGCTTCTATTCACTTTACTGCGCACGTTACTTCTCACTTGCACTAATCACTAATCAAAGTATATACAGGCCACAGCACACACACACGCACGCGCACGCGCGCGCACACGCACACGCACACGCACACGCACATGCGCACGCACACCACACGCACACGCACCACCACACGCACACGCACACGCACACGCACATGCACACGCACACGCACATATATATATGCAAGATAAAAACCCTTTTTTACTGGAAAAGAGGCATTCCATCTTAGTCCTCAGGGTGACAACGCATCTGCGTTTTGATTCTTAGTCGAGGATAAATTTAGATGGGCTCTTTGGGCCACAGCATCCACTTACCATCAGGTGGACTGTGTGCTCGTTTGTCACACTTATTCTATAAAAATAGTTGTATGTTTTAGAGTAATTTATAGGCATATTATAGAAAATAAATTCATTAAAATTTTGAAAACATATTTAATAAAAAAACCAGCAAAATAAATTACTGAGATTACTAACGAATATTAATTTAATCACTATGTGTCCATGTTTTCCCTCCCAGTAGGTACCTCCTATAGTATAGTATAGTAGGTATAATATACTTAAATTATATGTCGATTTTTTTTCCATTCCTTCGATCAATAATTTATCGAAGTTCCATTCTTAAATTTAGTAACTATTATTTTAGAGAGGATAAATATAGAAGATATATTTAGAGCAAAACAGTTATAAGTTAAATAAATATAGGTATACGTAGTGAATTTTTTACTCTTTTTTAAAAGCCCTAGGATAGATACACAGACCACCCAACCTACGTGGATAGATAGGAATATTGTCCGTGACCACAACATATTCTATAATGAAATTACAACAAAATATACAGAGTTGAAATAAATAAACGAATAAAATTACGATGATACTATTATACTTTGCTTACTTACTCAAGGAGTTGTTGAGTGTGCACGCTCGTGAAGAGCGAGCGTTCAAATGATATTATGAAATATAAAAAATGAATAGGTATTTGTGTTTTTTTTTGTTCGTTTTCTATGCGTTCCTACAGCGCTTATCACATTATACAATTTTTAGGAAATCTAATTAGGAAATAGGAATCGCTCTACTTCCTAAATTGTTTACAATTTAGGACAGTGTAATGTAATCGCAACGTTACGATTTAGACCAACGCACCAGTCGCAAGTCGCAACCAGTCGGCGCCCGCGCTTTGATACAAGCGGATGTCTTGAAGTTTTGATAGAAGTCTGATATCAGAGAGCAGTACTTTAAATCTTAATATTAATTTCCGGTGGCTATAAAACGTAATGTCACCATCTAACATTCTTTGGTACTCACATTTTATCGAAATATCGTGACTTCTTTTTCAATATGTTTAGATACCAAACTTAACAAATATTCAAACTGTTTTATAGGTGGTAGAGCCATGCTGCAGTTATATTAGTAGTATAGTTGTAGCACGAATGGGTCGGCTCGACCGAGGAAGCACCACGCTCCCACAGAATACCAGCGTAAAATAGTAGCTTAATGTTGCTGTGTTTCGTATGGCGAGTGTAGAGAACCGGAGACCCTTTTTCCTGGAAACGAGGCATTCCATCTTAGTCGTCACAGGTGACAACGCATCTGCATTTTGATTTGTAAATCGGAGATAGATGTACATGTCCATGGGCCGCAGCAACCACTTACCATCAGGTGGACCGTGTGCTAGTTTGTCACCCTATCCTATAAAAAAACTGCTTTGAATCTAAAAATATATAATTATATTCATATTGGACAGTTTTTACTCAATGACAAGTACTCTTTTCTCTTTTTTTTAATATCCATTGTTCCCACCATGGCTAAGGCAAGTCCTATTTTCTGCTATTTTGATAAATACGGCGCCATCGATCAAACGTGCAACCCCGTCGATACTTCTTTACGAATGCGGTTCGTCACGATTTAGAATTCAATTTAGTATAGTGTGATCACTAGCTTCCAATTTAGGTTCCTAATTAGATTTCCTAAAAATTGAATAGTGTAATAAGCGCTTATAGTATATATATCATATATGGTATTCCATTCTACCGATTACGATCACAGCGCATGTCGGGCACAACTTGTCGGTTTTAAAAATAAAATTCAAGGCAATCTTGACTTTTTTACTCATATGACTTGACAACTTGATATTAAATTAATTTGACATGGAAATATACTGCTGCTAACCTCAACTGATGTACGTAATTACTCTAAGGTTGCAACTTTAAAATATTGTGGTTATGTGTCATTTTTCTTTTCTTTTTATTACAACGAACAAATAAAATCTAGTTACAATAGTTCTAGTTCTACTGCGGACATCTTTATTTCTACGTTTTTCACGCAGAGAAACCCCGAGCGCTACTAATGATTGAAAAAGAAAATCAGGTTAACTGCTAGGTATAAGTACCTACTTTAAATAAACGATGTCAAGGCCGCGACATTCGCTTAATGCAACACACAGCGGTTCCTTAACCTCATGCCAAAGTTCAATATCGCGTTACAGAGAAATAATCTTTATGGTTTAAGAAATATGACATAATACCGACCAATATAAATCGAATCGCAATGAGTAAACAACTAGGATCTGTACGGGGCTGGCGTTTTTTTTGTTCCCAGTTATTAAACTTGGATGTGGACTAGGGTGGAGTGAAAAAAATTTTTTCACCTTACCATAATCTAATAGTGCGCAAAAGGTGTCTTTAGGAATCAAATTAACTCATGCAAAATATTATTTGGATTGATTCAGAGTCACTGCCTCCGCAAGGTCATTGAAATTTTTAAAAAAGGTGATTTTCGACCCAGGAATGACGCTATGTAAATATGCTATTATTTTGCTATACTAAAATTAAAAGTGGAAGCTGTGAAAGAGCCACTAGTTTCACAAATAGGAGATATAGTGGCACCTAGTGTTAAAAATATCGTATAATATAATCCAGAAGATCTAGCAAACAGGTCTCCAGGTGTGTACCTCATCATCACATTCTTTTCTACACAAACTCATGCTCGTTGGCACACACTTGATAATTGAATCCTTTTTTTATAGGATAGGGTGACAAACGAGCACACGGTCCACCTGATGGTAAGAGGTCGCTGTGGCCCATAGACATCGACATCTTTTCTCGATCACGAATCAAAATGCAGATGCGTTGTCACGCGTGAGGACTAGACTAAGATGGAATGTCTCGTTTCCAGTAAAAATGGTCTCCGGTTCTCTACACTCACCATACGAAACACAGTAGCATTAAGCTACTATTTGACGCTGGTATTCCGTGAAAGCGTGATCCTAAACTACTATACTACCAATATAACTGCAGCATGGCTCTACCACGTATAAATCCTACGTTTGGATGTAGCAACAGAGAAACCATCACAGAATTTGATTGCTCTGGCTACATTTGTCGTAAAAGTTAACGCCCCAGCTTGGTTTTCGATTAAGATTAAACCATCATGTAAAGATGGAGCTCGACATCTATTTAAAATTATATTAGCCTCCAGGTATCTGCCAGAATCCTTAAAAGAAGTGATCGACCCCGTCATTCAATGCAATAGCTACTTCGCACATCCTGAGAATTTTGCTACTTGCAATGGTTACAGTTGATAAAAAGTACATTCGTGAATTGGCACCCCGGCGTATATTAAAAGCACAGAATATAATAGCAATCCCCTGCAGCAAGGCAATTCGAGATGTTTGATATCAATTTTAGCGCAACAAACTACATTGATATGATAAACTGGACACACCATTACTGAATCGCCGATCTTGAAATACTTAAGTGACCAAGAAATTCAGAGAATAGTCCAATCTGGTGGTGAGGGTGAACTTTTGTTTTTGCGTGTCCCATGTCATACTCAGACTGTTGAGCGTGGTGTGAAGTTAACTACAGAAGCTGACAGGAGAATTCATCACGATTGGGGGCCATAAAAGCCAAATTGGGATCCTTTAATAAAATGCCAAAATTCGAGACGAAGAGAGATTTTAAGGCAAATTGACGATTTGATTTTTAAAACATATGATTGAACTTTGTAATACTTTTTTATTAAATTATATTATAAGTATTATACTTAATCTCTAGTTAACTCTTATTTATTATTTAGGTATGTTAGCCCAAATATACTAAACTTTTTCGATAAAACATTAAACTTTAAGGCCCCTGCGGAAGCAGAAGATGTTATTCAATTGAGCTGAAAAAAAAGATAAATTGACTTTAATCATAAGGCACTAATCCCGCGCTATTAGAATTTCAAATAAGAAAAAAAACCTTTTTCGTACACGGCGCTCCACCCTAGCGTGGATGCATCTTAACGTAGATTTTAAAAATTTTAATCATTAATACAATAATAATATTTATGTTATGATTATAACTCTCTCAGAAATGAGAGCAATATTTCCTTAAAATAAAAACGTACTGATCTCGTTTTTCATTATATCTACATTTGCATAAATTATGTGAGTTAGACTATGTTTACGGGAGGGAAAACTTTATCGCCTTTTGTATGAAATTTTACAGCTTCACAATCCTCTTAAAGTCGGTTATATAATTTTTTTTATTTTAACACTTGCCAAAGTAAACGGTGAACAGTGCGCTCGGTTACTCCGGCACAATGATGATAACAACACATTGTACCTGAGAACAACACAATAATGACATAGATGATAACTCCTTATTAAACATTAAAAAGTATATCCTTTGCAAAATCGGCAGAATCGACGACTGTGACGTTACGAATTGAACAACATGGCGGCTAGCGTTTTCACGCGAAAATTAAAAATAATAGATTAAAAGTAATTTTTATGGCACTATTCGGTTTTAAAAAATATATATAAATAATAAATATTATAGTGGTTCATTCACATCACGCCACTCTACGATTCATTTAAAACAATTTTTGAAAATGGGTAAAATATCCTATTGTCTTAGCCAAACAATTATTAAATTGTCTGCAGTAGTAACATTTAGTTGAAATTTTCCGTTAGTAGGTAATATATGGCGTCCTATTTCAAACACGAGTGGTTAATAATAATAATTAACCACTCGTGTTTGAAATGTGACGAAACAACAGTACAATTTCCGGCACATGCTTATGTTTTGACTTTTGACTATATTTGTGAGAAATAAAAGTACCTATTTCGTTGTGTTAGGTAGTCGTAGTGAAAATTGATAATTATATAATGAATTTGAGTAGCACGAGGTTTACTATTTGCAATCATTTTATAGAAACTGACGACCAAAGTAAAGTGAAATATACTAAAGTAATGTGTAAATATACTAAAGAAATGTTTCTCTGTTTGATTTCAAAAACATTTTATCAAGGTTTCTATTTGCTATAATTGAAAATAAATCTACAGTTCCTCAAAAACATAACGCTGTACCAGTAGATATACTTAACCCATAAATAAAATATACTTTCAACAGTGAAATTATGAAAGACATAGCATTAATCAATTCGTACATTTCAATACTGTGGACACTTCGAATGTTCGCTGATTTAGCCGTATATTCGGCCGAATACGAATATTCGGTAAAGCTGCCGATTATACCGAAACGAATAACGGTCCATCTCTATTTATTTTTATTTTTGGTTTTTTTATGTACTTATCATTTTATTCTCTGTATCAAAACTGTATCAGTGTAAGATGTTGAATAAATGCATGCCTATGTCTATGTCTATGTCCAAACTGATAACCTGATCGAGGTCACCAAATAAGTATTTTAGCATTGAAGTAATATGTACTTACGTACTAGAACAGCTATCTCAAACAAAAAATCTGCGCTACTTTGTGTTCGTGCGGTTGTTTTTTTATCATAGAATAAACATAGGTAGAATGATTCGTAGGTAATAGTAGATTATATTGTTAAATAGGTAAATTATATCGAGAACAATATTTAAATTTTGTCATTAATTTTGTACATTATATTTGCTTATTTAATATAATATTACATAATATTGACGGCGCCATCATCACAATTACATTTTAATGATATTTTTATCTGAATATTTTAAAAGGTCAAATAATTTTAAAAAAAAATATACTAAATATATGTTTAACAAAACTTATTAACATAACATTTAAATTACAAATATATTTATTTAAATTAGAATAAGAGTCTTTCTTAAATGCTGGGCACGCGAGAATTAATAATGGACGAATTTATTCCACTTTGACTTTGATGTGGAAACCTAAAAATAAAATAAAAGAATAATAAAAACATGAAAAATAAGCCTAATTATAATAACTTATATAAGTTTCTACAAAAAATTTGTATAATAATATAATCGTCCTATACTTTAGTACCCACAAAAATGTTGCATCTGAACATATTCATTTCATAATCTATATTCCATGACACGAAATGGCGTCTTAGGAATAATTTGTTTTATTATTAATCTATAATACTTTTTATTAAATATCTTATTAACCGATGGAAAGTAATTTCTTGGTTTTTACTGACATTTCTTGAATTATTTGTGCAATATCTAAGTACACACGATGGCATATTTTTATCAAGATTTTTTTTAAATCAACACAACACGTGACAACTCTCAAGCGTCTAGCGAGTGACTGATTAAAGTGCGGTGTATGCACCGCAGTTGAGTAGAACATAGTAGCTGAATGCAGTGTCGCCTCTAGTACGTAGTACATAATAGCTCAATGTATTTTAGCAAGTTTTTTATTGAGTCCAAAGCTGCTAGGTGGCATTTTATAACGTAGCTGGTGTAGGTAGGTATATATGGCAGCAATACTACATGCACGATCGGACTTGCGCTTTATTATTATTATTAATTTAGTAAGCAGCTATCTTGGCATGAATTATCTTCGCAACTTTGCAGACACCTAACCTCCTTGCTGCTGCTTTAGCCCTGGCCTGTTGAACTGTAGACTGATGAACCGTCCAAACGTAATTACAAATGCATATTTAATGTTTCTAACGTTGTTACACAAGTCGTTGTTACAAGTCTTGGAAATTGGAAAGCACAGGTGAATAAGGTTCATTCCATCCTTAGTCGTAGTCGATTTGCTCACTACGTAATGTGATATCAAGTATCAACAGCAAATCCACCATTTTGCAGTAATAAATATAAAAAATAGTATGAAAAATATTACCCTAATTCAAATGTCCTTTGAACAAGTATGTTTTGATAGAAGTATCAAAATCCACCATTTTGTAGTAATAAATATAATAAATAGTATGAAGAATATTAAATTTTTATCCCTAATTCAAATGTCGCGCTTTTTTATAGTAACCGATTGAAGGTTTGGAACAAGTATGTTTTACGGAAAGATTTTTCTCCTTTATCAGTCTATAATTAAAATGTAAAAAAAATTTTAATCAAAAAATGTAAGAAGAAAGTAATAGAGCATGTATTAATTTCATTAAAAATTAATTTTAAAATGAATCTAAATTGCTAAGACTCCTATAATTATTTTAAAGAAACGTAGAAGGTAAGGTGGTTTGGTCATTGATGTCCAAAGCAAAGAGCTATAACAAATATTTATGGAAAAATACATAAAGATTAAAAATAAATGTTTTTTCTCCAAAACAAAAAAGGTGGCAACTCTATCTTAAGGTAGCTAATACTGCTATGTAACATGACATACTAGTATCCCACTATATTGAAAGTTTGAAAGTATCACTATCATTAGATCGACGATCGATCGATATCGACGATCGACGATAATATCATTCGAAGTATTCTCCGCGAAATTTGTTTTTTCGAATTTTTCCATACGATGGAACCAATCATTGAACCAACCATTCCATTCGGAAGTTGGGGTCTCCAAAATGGCCGTTTTGTAGGCGTCCACAGCTTCTTCAGTTGATGAAAATCTCTGTCCACGCAATTTATTCTTTATTTTAGGAAAAGTATAGAAATCATTAGAGCTTAGGTCGGGGCTGTACGGCGGATGGTCTAATAATTCTATGTTTTCTTGCTCTAAAAACTCTTTTGTTCTGTGTGCGGTGTGAGAACTCGCATTGTCGTGATGGAGGATGATGCGGCGGTTGCAGTTCTCTTTACGGAGTTCAGAAACGACCTGTGGCAAACAAATGCTAGCATACCATTCTGCATTAACCGTTCTTTGTCCCTCAAGAGGGTGTCCAATAGTCGTAACTTTTCCGGTTTTGGAGACAAACGTGGCCACCATTTTTTTTGAACTCTGTCGAACAATTTTTGTTGGCTTTAACTCATTTTCGAACACCCAAACTCGTGACTGGTTTTTTTGACCTTGACGGGGATCATCACTGAGCTTGACTCGTCCACGTTGAAATTCAGCAAACCAGCGATAAATTGTGGTTTTGGATGGGGCTTCATCACCAAATGCAGAAATCATCCGGTCAACTCATTGTTTTTGTGTTAAACTACTTCAAAAGTCATAATAAATCATCACTCTTTAATTTTGACAAAACTTTGTGACAAGACCGAGAATCTTTTTTTAAATAAATAAATGGTATTCGATTTTTAAAACTTTTCAATTTAAAAGATTTTAATATGACAGGAACAGTGCAAATATTTCATTCCCGATACTTTTAGTGCAGCCTAGGTACTTACAATAATAATTTAATACAATAATAAATAATTTTTATATAAGTAGGCGAAGCCACAAAATAATAGTACTAACATAGGGAACCTACTATATTTCAGTACTATATAAAATATATATATATATATATATATATATATATATATATATATATATATATATATATATATATATATATATATATATATATTACTAAAGGCTGAGAAAGGCGTGAGACTCTCAATAAATGCACATATAATAACAATGTATATAACAATAAAATAATAATAGAAACATACTATGTTTTTGGTATTTACTATATTTTATAAGTATAATAAACGATAGCCTTAAAAATACTAAATCTGATATTAAAAGTTGGCAATGAAATGGAATGAAATGAATGATTTATTCAACATAGATTATTATGTAATACTTATTGAACGTCATTTTTTTAATTTACGAATGGTTCGCAAAAGAACCTCTGTCCTGGCAAAGAATATATACACTACGCGAAGTCCTGGGAAGAACCAGCAAGTAACTCAGCGGGAATTTTTTTAAAGATAATATTGAAATTTACAATAAATTTATTTTGTTACAATTTTGGAACGAATTTTTATAGAACCAGCCAACCTCATTCCCGAGGGTTATTTTCATTTATGTATTCATTTATTACCCTTTTTGTGCAATTTTTCTTTAATAAAACATTTAAACTTGTTTAATGACAAATTTTGTACATATTTTGAGATTTTGTTGTAAAAGCGTACCCCCATAAATGAATTACTAATTCTGTGGAGTCTAGTAACTGGTATTACAAGCTTATGTTTGTTCCTAGTGTTTAAAGTATGAACATCTTTATTCTTACGAAAGTTATTTATGTTTTTATGTACATACATTACATTTTCATAAATATATTGTGATGCCAAAGTTAATATGTTTATTTCCTTAAATTTTTCTCTAAGGGACTCTATCGCCCGGCAACCCTAACCTATCCGCACCTGTAACTTTATCAATTACCTGCGGTTCCTGTATAATAAGTAATAACACAAAACGTTATTTTTTTGTGTATCGCGTTAAATCAGTCTTACAGAAATCGGTTTCTTTATAATATACTACTACTGTGGAGTAATTTTCAATTCGTTACATGTCACTATTGCGAAAGTTAATATTACGTATAAGCATAAGAATTTTACGAATATATTCGGTTTGATCAATTGAAATGCATAGTTGTCCGCAAACGAGATATTTATTGAATTGGCATAACGTTTCCTCCAAGTCGACCAACACCTACAAAAAACGCGTTTTGCAAGGCGAGCCGTTTTCACGTACAAACTCGTAAACATAATAATATATACCTTACATTTACTTCATTCGACCGACGGTTGAACATCCCGACAGTCAAACTATCTGGGGATTTCCACAGCATTGGTCAAATTTTTTTTTAAGGTCCTCTTTTACGATAATGAATGATATTAAGAATGCAACAAATAAAAATTCCTTCAAATTACTTCTACGACAACATTACCTGAGGGTATTTATACGTGGTAGAGCCATGCTACAGTTATATTAGTAGTGTAGTTGTAGCACGAATGTGTCGGCTCGACCGGGGAAGGACCACGCTCTCACAGAATACCAGCGTAAAATAGTAGCTTAATGCTGCTGTGTTTCGTATGGTGAGTGTAGAGAACCGGAGACCCTTTTCACTGGAAACGAGGCATTCCATCTTCCTCCTCACGAGTGATAACGCATCTGCATTTTGATTCATGATCGAGGATAGATGTAGATGTCTATGGGCCGCAGCAACCACATACCATCAGGTGGACTGTGTGCTCGTTTGTCACCTTATCCCATAAATTAAAAAAATTTATAACTGACATTATTTTTCTGCTTTTTTCTTTTTTCCTTCAAATATCTATATTAAATAAATATTTATAGTAAATTTATGAACTTTATAAGCATGTATACACATTATATAAACTTATATCTGTGTATGTATTATGGTATGTTGTGTATATATGTGCTATGTTTATATATTTTAATATATGTACATTTACTACACTTTATTCATGTTGTTCGCACCTGACAACAATAATTGTCTTTGGCACCCAGTGTTGACTGGCATAGAATGCCACATGGCATTAAGTCCAGTTAAGTACCCTTTAGCTTAAGGTGTTACATTTAAGTTTTTAAATGAATAAACAAATAAAATAAATATAATATATTTCTGTAACAGCAACCCCTTACCGGGTGGATAGTACGTGAGGGTAATGTGGTCATCCAGTTAATATGATCACTTTCTTATAACTCAAAAACTGATCAAAACGGACCTGTGATACGATAGCTCTTTATTAGTCAAAATCAAATAATAAAAGGTCAACAAGGCACCGCTTTATCGGCACCATTTTGGCAGTTAACATTATAGTAAATATTTTAGACGATTTTAGTATTGTTTATTGTACTTAGTTTTTTTTAAGTTGATTTTCCGAAGTGTTCCTAATTATTATTTGCTATTTTTTTTTCTTAATATATCAGTTTGCTATTTTTTTTTCTTAATATATCAATTATAGCATATTAGCATACGACTTTGTGTTTTTGTCTCTGTCTTCCTGCTAGTATTGGTTTTATATGGCGGCAAACTTCATCATCCATCATTACAGCCCTTCACAGCCCACTACTGAACATAGTCCTCCCGCAAGGAATGCCACAAAGCACGGTCCTGAACCACCTGCATCCATCGACTTCCCGCACTGCGCCTACCGGTACTGCCGGAGGCCGCCACTCGAGAACCTTTTTACCCCATCGGTTGTCGGTTCTTCGAGCTATATGCCGGCCCATTGCCACTTCGGCTTACTTATCCGTTGAGCTATGTCGGTCACTCTGGTTCTACCGCGGATATCCTCATTTCTAAGTTTATCACGCAGAGAAACCTCGAGCATAGCCCTCTCCATAGCTCGCTGAGCGACCTTGAACGTCTTCACACGTTCAGCAGTGAAGGACCACGTCTCAGATCCGTAAGTCATCACTGGCAACACGCTCTGGTTGTACAATCTAGTTTTCAGATTTTGAGGTATGTATACCTGATGAGATGTGTCGTAATTTCCCGAACGCTGCCCAGCCGAGTTGAATCAGCCGATTGACCTCTCGACAAAGCTTAAAGTGACCATATTACCTTCACGTACCCTATATCCTATATATATATATATATATATATATATATATATATATATATATATATATATATATATATATATATATATTTGGTAGCCTAATAAGAGAATCCTGGAAACCAATATATAAAAATATTTGTTTACTAACTCTGCCATCGTTATACATTTTCGAAATATGTAACTTTGTAAAACAGCATACAGATTTATTTAAAAAGTTATTGATATTAATCCAAGACTTAAGCGAAGTTCCGAAGTCAGATGTGTGGTTATCAATGTGTGTAGGTACGTAATATACAACAAAATGATTTACAAAATTAAAACGCATCTACATAAGAATCTCTCATCATATCATAAGAATTTATTAAAAAAAAAAACTGCATTTTTAATGTCGTATTTTATGACGTTAATGAATTTTTGACATTGTAAGCTACATTCTGACGTTGTTGTCTGACCTTTGGTGTTCCGTGCCTAGATTATTCTGTGATTCTGACTTTTAAAAATATGATGGAAATATAAATATTTAATTTATTAGTTTTTAATATTATATAGGTTATTTTATTGTTTAAAGTATTTTATTGTTTAATGTATGAACTTTTGATTTAAATTTAATTTGCATGCTATATTATATTATTAAAATAACAAAACACGTGGCTATAATACAACTAAAACATCTTTATATTTACCATGTTTTATGCAAATAAAGATTATTTATATTATTAAATGAAATAAAAATGTAAATAAAATTTTTAATTTAATTAATTTTTATTTAAAGACGACATTGTGATGTAATATGTTTCTAAATGTGTAAATCTAATATATTAAAATTAATGTTTGATTGATTGTCCGTGCTGCCATACCGTTCGTCAGATTGTACAGTAATCTGCACCTCTTTATAGTTTGTAGACGAACACATTACGCATTTGAACCAAATGGTTTGCTTTGCCGTTAGTAATATGCATACAGCGAAGAAGTGGAATGATTTTCAAACATTTGTATTTTCGTCCGATTACAATGTGGATGTATTTAAAATTTGAATAGGTTTTTGTAAAGTTAAGTCAGTGCGTTTTACCATCTTGGCTAATCAACCCTTACCAAGTAAGGCAAGCACTGGCCTATACTATAGTACGTGCCAAATCGATTGAGAAAAACGGACAATGACCTTTCGGTCGTTTAACCAGGGGCTACAAACCTTCAATATATAGGCACTTTTTATATGTAGTACTTTCTTTATTTATAATGATTTTTTTACAATGTTTGATATAATATGTATTTATTAACTATTATTAAAAAGTTATGTGAAAGATCGCTGTAAAAGAAAAATCATCTATTGTTATTAAGTACTTTATTCATTTAACAACAAAAAGCATTAATTTATAACACATATAAAGATTCGAGTGATAACGACACCGAATAAGTACGTACTTATTCAAAAGATAAAACTTTATTTTCAATATTATACAATATGTAACGTAATTAACGCACACCCTCAGACACACCAATTAGTATATTATGTTATAATACATACACTGAATTTTTAGTTAAACATTTTTATGCATTGATTATTTATCAAATTAGTTATACTAATTCCGGAAGAATGTTGTGGTCACAGTACAAATCCACGTACGCAAAGACTTTAACGTGCTTGAAATAAAGTTCAATTTTCTTTATTTTTATTGAACTGATAATACAAATATAACTGCACTCTTAAAAGTCTTATTGCCTTAAGTTACGGTCCATTTCAATTTGTTTTGACTGTACAGATTTAGTGTGACTGTAATTTACGTAATTTTAATTATTTTTGGGATAAATAATTACTTATATTAAAAATAATAGGAATCGATTCAGTAAACGATTCTGAACAAACTACTTCCGGGATGTGCGTTAATTATGTTACATGTTGTAAAAGAACTTTATTTTTATTCGGTGCATTCGGACTGGCCCAAAAAAAGTGACGCATCTCTGGCTGCCATTGTCACGTTTCTTTTAGAACGAACTTTGGCACGTACTATAGTTAAATCATGTATTTTGCCACCAGGGCGGCGCCACTAAGAATGGCGGATATTCCTACATGTGTAAGAATTAAAAAAGTTAACAATCAATAAAAAATTGGAAGTGTACGGCACTGAGACATTGTTTTGTGTATATGAATAAACTTAAAACTGATAAACTCATAATTAAATTCCAACTTTCCAATCATGATGACATTGTGTGACCATGTGCGTAACTAGCGTTGCCAGACGTCCGGATGTAGCCGGACACAGTCAGGCGACCTTTTTACCAAAATGTCCGGCTAAGCTCGCTGATCTGTTCGGCTTTTCGGTTTTAAGACCTGGCCACCCTATGCATAACAAATAAGTTCACCTTAGTACCAATTATGTTTTAGCCCTCTTTAAAGGCGGTGTTTATGGAGGAATTGAGAGATAGTAACTCTATCGGTAAATATGAATGAATGTATGTCAATATTTCATCACAATTGCTGCGCTAAATAAATTACTAGTAGGTACGTGTGGTTTGTTTCGTGTAAACAAAAAATATTTTTAATTGGCAATTAATTTCTAGTTTAATTTATACGACCTTTAAAAATGATCTTAAAACGCTTAGTCAAGACAAACTCTCTTTGAACGAAAGTAATAGGATAGTACAATTAACTTACATTATTATAGGTGTCGCGCGTGTCGTACCGACAAATTTATTTAAAAGTTATATTTCCTTCAATTTAAATGTATTTATTGTCATTCCTAATTAAACAATATAACTCTTCCAAATTTAAAACGATATTTTAGCAAGTATTTCTTCTGCGGCGGCAACGCGCCGGGTACCAGCTAGTTGCATAGGCGTATATAACGTGCATTTTGAACACGAAATATATTAGGTGATTTTGAAGTTAGTCTAAAGATAGTCTATATCAAAATATATGAAGTTAAACATACATTTAGCCGGTGTTCTCCGTATAGCATTGTAACATTGTTAACAACTTGTTACCATGCAAAGTGCAATAATTCACAAACAAAAATATTTTTCAGGTTAGTTACGTAACCAGGCAGTGTTTAATGTATTTAATATGCGTTTATTCTGTTTATTATTTACTCACTTTACAATAACAAAAAACATTAACATCAGATAAGGTAATTTATCTGTGAGAAATGAGTCGTTTCTAGGGCATATTATACTATTATCGTATGTGGGAACAAAGATAAGTTTAATGACTACTTCTTAACAACAGCCGATACACAAAACAAAGGAAAAAAGACACGTGAAATTAGACTTTTAATAAAAATTAAAAGCCGGATCTAAAGAACTTAAAAATAATATAATTACCACACAATAACTTCAGAAGTCGGAGCAAATACACAGCGCATAAAAAATATTAAAGACCGATAACGTCGTCTAAGTAATTAGGTTTATTAAATATTTTATTCCCCATTTTTCCACACGTATGGGTGGTTAAGCAAAATCTGTTTGAAGGAATCATTAAAATTGGCACACACACAGTGCCGGAGTAACCACTTAGCAAGAGTAGCAATCGGTACGGACCCGCGCAAAAGGGCGCCCCGCGTATACATATAAGCATACCATTATCGCCTTAGCGTACTTTTTTGAGTAAAACTTATTAAGACGGTATATTAAATTTACTTGATGTCATATAAACGTAAAGCGTTGCAAATGACAATCGGTAACAAATTATTTCGTTGGCGAAAACGAAACACAGAATTTCATACAGTTAACGCACAAGCTTCAACGCCCAACACACCGAATGGGTCGGTTCTCATACTACTGACCATGCGGGAATACACGGTTACGGCTTTGCCTTGGTATATGGTCTAACACAACTGGTCACTTTGCCCACGCATATTCCAGATGTGGAGGATCATTCACCTTCCGTGTTGGACCATATGCTGACCTCTCATCCGGATGGCTATCGAGTCTCTGTCGATACCCCTCTTGGCTATTCGGATGATTTACTGATCCAATAGTAGTCCAGTGTCCATCACTTGCTAATTGCATGCACGTCCACCACACCTCCTTGAAGCCAAAATTCATCCATTTTTTTTAACACTTTGCTGTTCTTAATTGCGATCACTAGCCGGACGGTCGTCAGTTGACTTATCCTGTGTGCATGGCTGTATGGTTTCCTTGTTATCCTTTATTTTAAAATGGCAATCCATCCAGGCTGGCTGATTTCTGGGTCTCGACAACAGCTCCACCTACCAGGTCATAAGCCTAAGCCATCCAGGGATTCACTCAAACACACACAAAGATTTCGAAATCGGTCCAGCAGTTCGGGAGTTCAGTGTCAACACACAAAATCATAATAAAAAAGACACCAACATTCGCGATTGCATTATTTCCCTCAAAAACTTTCGAAAAACCCAGCATCATCAACAACATGTTAGGCGTACCCCAAAACCTTTTCTTTGGATTAGGCAGTCATGTAAAACCACAGTTTTGACGCTTTGGCAATGGTGAGGCAAGAGCGGGGGGAATAGAGAGTTCCCTATCCCTATCCCTACAACTAATACCATAGAATACTAGAATACATACATAATAGAACAGGGGGTGTGGGCGGAGCCCGTGTAGCCACTAAAATGCCACAATACGTCAATTCACACGTATAAATGTCAACACGAGATGTGTTTTTAACGTCAAAACCTTTGAGTAATACTCAAAGGTTTTGACGTTACAATCGTTTCCAAATTTCCCATGCAAATTGTTTAGAAAATGCCAAATTGCACGCTATTTACAAATAAATATCTATGAAAATCCGTCTGTCAACACAGCGAATCGGGTTTGTAGTAGTGATTAACCGATAATACGACGTAATTGCTTGTATGTGTGCTCCCGGCGACGCCGAACCTCGGTACAAAATAAGGTTGACAGCCATTCCATTGTGTATTATAGTATTCTATGATTAATACCACCAGTGCATCTTCCTGATCCGATCAAGTATGTCGCTTGCTACTCTAATACGGATATCCGTGTTATCTATTAATATTAATCCGAAGTCTATCACGCAGACAAACTTCGTACTCTGTAGAAAGGTTTACCAGCGGCGATTTTTCCGGACCTTTAAGAAGAGAACTTACTCCTTTCCAAAAGTTTGGCCACGCATCCAATCCCCCCGGTGTTGCAGTTGTTCATGGACGGCGGTAGTCACTTACCATCAGGTGTGCCGCATGCTCGTTTGCCCCCTGTTCAAAACATAGCCCTCTTCATACTCGATTGACCTGCGAGTGAAGTTACACTTACGTAGTAGGACAAAATCCTAAGTAAATATACTCATCAACGAATTAAAGCATAATGCTTCCGACAAATTGTGGTCTACATACGCAAAAAGCAGATTGTACTCTTAAATCTTTTGTTCAGCTGAAGAGTGTGTGTGTGTGTGTGTGTGTGTGTGTGTGTGTGTGTGTGTGTGTGTGCGTGCGTGCGTGCGTGCGTGCGTGCGTGCGTGCGTGCGTGCGTGCGTGCGTGTGCGTGCGTGTGTGTGTGTGTGTGGTAGTTAAGCAGAAACAGAAAAAGAAACTTTTTTATTCAATATAGAATATAATAATACTTATTGAAAGACACATTTTTTTATTTTACCCCTTTAAACCTTTTCGGTAACCGGCTTGTTCGTGAAAAATTAATTTTAAATACTAAACAATTTTTGTAGATATTTTTTATAGTATAATACAGGCTCCACCGAAGTGTGACCTTTGAACATGGCTAAATTATTCTCCATTTATAAATCAAATATACATATTTTCAAATGTTTAACATTTGGTGTTCATAAGTGTACAGCACTTAAGTACCCTAAACGTCGAGAATTAAAAAAGTTAAAATTAAGTGAGATAAAATCCGTAAAATGAGTTTTATTCCATGTGCAGTATTCGCATAGCTAAATATAATAAATCATTCATTTAGTATTATTCAATTGTTGGCTTCCATGTTTGAAGAACATAATATCATATATCATAGTTATCCCCTACACGGTAAGGTAAGTCATTAATATAGAGTAGGAACAGAATAGGGCCGAGAATTGAGCCCTGAGCAACGCCCATTGATACAGGTGAGTGATCTCCCGACCCTGGATTTGAAGCAACTTGGGGTTATTTGTGGAAAAACAACGTGTTGGCGACTTCTGAACGTATGCCACAAGTCGTAATACCGTAGTGATTACAACAAGCATTCATCATCATCATCATCCATCATTAAAGGCCTTCACAAATCCACTGCTGAACATAGGCCTCCCCCAAGGAAAGCCACAAAGCACGGTCCTGAGCCACCTGTATCCATCGACTTCCTGCATGTCTTACCAGGTCGTCACTCCATCTAGTGGGGGGTCGCCCTACACTTCGCCTACCGGTACGAGGTACCTTTTCCCCAACGGTTGTCGGTTCTTTGAGCTATATGGCCGACCCATTGCCACTTCAGATTACTAATCCGTTGGGCTATGTCGGTCACTCTGGTTCTAATGCGAATATCCTCATTTCTAAGTGGTGCCTGGAACCCATATGCACTGTGTTCCAGTACCTCATCACAGGGCAATCTTGCCTTTCATATATGTTAGCTAGGAGGCGGTTGGTGCCTTCTAATAATTATTTCAGAATAATATATTATTATGACTTGTAATAATTATTTTAGAAATTAGACGTGGGTGGTGGGTACTCCATCGTATTTTTGTCGGCAAGCAATAATGCATCTGCAGATTTATATGAATTCGTACCACTACAGAGGGGTTAAGAAGGATTGCAGAATTAAAATGTTTTTCAGTCATTCCATCTTGTTATCCTACAAAGACGTCTACGCAACTGTATAATTTTCTTTGTTAGAAGTTGATTGTAGGTGTCGATGTCAGTATCTAAAACAGAAGCCATTACCTACTGTTATACTGTTACTTTGTTTATTTAAGCGCTTATTACATTATACAATTTTTAGGAAATCTAATTAGGAAATAGGAAGGTGTAATCGTAGTTAGAACAGTTAGGATCCGATTTAGTCAAATTGGAGGTCCCAATCGCTCTACTTCCTAAATTGTTTACAATTTAGGACAGTGTAATCGCAACGTTACGATTTAGAACAACCAGTCGGCGCCCGCGCTTTGATACAAGCGGATGTCTTGAAGTTTTGATAGAAGTCTGATATCAGAGAGCAGTACTTTAAATCTTAATATTAATTTCCGGTGGCTATAAAACGTAATGTCACCATCAAACATTCTTTGGTACTCACACTTTACCGAAATATCGTGACTTCTTTTTCAATATGTTTGGATACCAAACTTAACAAATATTCAAACTGTTTATAGGTGGTAGGGCCATGCTGCAGTTATATTAGTAGTATAGTTGTAGCACGAATGGGTCGGCTCGACCGAGGAAGCACCACGCTCCCACAGAATACCAGCGTAAAATAGTAGCTTAATGTTGCTGTGTTTCGTATGGCGAGTGTAGAGAACCGGAGACCCTTTTTACTGGAAACGAGGCATTCCATCTTAGTCCTCACGCCTGACAACGCATCTGCATTATGATTTGTAATCGGAGATAGATGTAGATGTCCATGGGCCGCAGCAACCACTTATCATCAGGTGGACCGTGTGCTCGTTTGTCACCCTATCCTATAAAAAAACTGCTTTGAATCTAAAAATATATAATTATATTCATATTGGACAGTTTTTTCTCAATGACAAGTACTCTTTTCTCTTTTTTTAATATCCATTGTTCCCACCACGGCTAAGGCAAGTCCTATTTTCTGCTATTTTGATAAATACGGCGCCATCGATTAAACGTGCAACCCCGTCGATACTTCTTTACGAATGCGGTTCGTCACGATTTAGAATTCATTTTAGTGTAGTGTGATCACTAGCTTCCAATTTAGGTTCCTAATTAGATTTCCTAAAAATTGTATAGTGTAATAAGCGCTTTACTGTTATACTGTTTGTCACTTTCTCGTCAAAACCTACAGTGTTTTATAAAATAATATATATAGTTTCTAAAAATTTAAAAAATTTAATGAAATGAGCATTTCAACAGTCACACTATCTTTATTTAAAAAAAAAATGCAGTCGGGCGAAGAATCGCTGTTCCGTTTTATTTTGCGATGAAATAAAACCACTAATAAGAATAAAGAAATATTAATTTAATTGCTATTCAGGGTCGGATGTCAATTAATGTGTTATATTCTAATCTAAATGGTTTAACATGAAAACTACCCCGAACTCTATTTAGGTTACTTCTTCCTGCCGTGCACCCAATAACAAAATAAAGATAGCAACCTATATTGCACGCTGAGACGCCTCATAGCCTGTAAATCCATATTATTTCTCGCAGTCATAACAATAACGTATCTGTAGGTAGAGGTATGTAGCCTTTTTTGTTTAAAGCGCTTTATACAATTTTTTCGCTTTATACAATTTTTATACAATTTTTAGGAAATCTAATTAGGAACCTAAATTGGAAGCTAATGATCACATTACACTAAATTGAATTCTAAATCGTGACGAACCGCATTCGTAAAGAAGTATCGACGGGGTTGCACGTTTGATCGATGGCGCCGTATTTATCAAAACAGCAGAAAATAGGACTTGCCTTAGCCGTGGTGGGAACAATGGATATTAAAAAAAGAGAAAAGAGTACTTGTCATTGAGAAAAAACTGTCCAATATGAATATAATTATAAATTTTTAGATTCTAAGCAGTTTTTTTATAGGATAGGGTGACAAACTAGAACGCAGTCCACCTGATGATAAGTGGTTGCTGCGGCCCATCGACATCTACATCTATCTCCGATTACAAATCAAAATGCAGATGCGTTGTCACCTGTGACGACTAAGATGGAATGCCTCGTTTCCAGTAAAAAGGGTCTCCGGTTCTCTACACTCGCCATACGAAACACAGCAACATTAAGCTACTATTTTACGCTGGTATTTTGTGGGAGCGTGGTGCTTCCCGGTCGAGCCGACCCATTCGTGCTACAACTATACTACTAATATAACTGCAGCATGGCTCTACCACCTATAAACAGTTTGAATATTTGTTAAGTTTGGTATCCAAACATATTGAAAAAGAAGTCACGATATTTCGATAAAGTGTGAGTACCAAAGAATGTTTGATGGTGACATTACGTTTTATAGCCACCGGAAATTAATATTAAGATTTAAAGTACTGCTCTCTGATATCAGACTTCTATCAAAACTTGAAGACATCCGCTTGTATCAAAGCGCGGGCGCCAACTGGTTGTTCTAAATCGTAACGTTGCGATTATACTGTCCTAAATTGTAAAAAATTTAGGAAGTAGAGCGATTGGGACCTCCAATTTGACTAAATCGGATCCTAACTGTTCTAACTACGATTACACCTTCCTATTTCCTAATTACATTTCCTAAAAATTGTATAGTGTAGTAAGCGCTTAAAGTTACAACATTTACGTTACTTACCATCAGGTGGACTTTAAGTTTGTCACTACCATTTTATAAATAAGTTAGCGATTATCCATTACTTCGGGCAAACGTACTTTATATGTACTTTATGAGAGCAAAAAGTACATAAATATGCTTTATTTTATCTAGATCCATCGATTTTTCAGATTGTTTTTTAATATAATATACAATATAATAAATATAATAAAATAAATATAATAATGTATTTTAGATATTTTTCTATGTAAGTAGTAATGATTTTGTAAATTTACTTGGGCTTAGAATGTAAAAATATTGTGTGTGTAAAACAGCATTTCAAATAAATAATACTTTATTTTCACTTGTACTTAATTTTTAGTTTAGAAAATTATATATAGGTACTTTATTTGCTCAAAAAAAGGTGGCAACCCTATCGCACGACTGTTTTTTGGATTTCGACAATTGCGTCACCTACCGGTCCAAAGTGAATCTAAACCATTCTCGAATCAACTTAATAAAAAATTCTTAAATAAAAATTCACACACACAAAATATCATCAAAATCGGTCCGGCTGTTTAGCAGGAGTTCAGTCACATACACACGGAAAGAAAAATTATATGTATATAAAAGAATAGATAGATTGCAAAGGAACGTTAATAACATAAATTGTTATTTATCTTTGAGGTCATAACATGAGCTTTAAAAAATATCACTTAAAATAACAAAACGTTTCGAAAATGCTGATGAATTTTTATATTCATATATTTTTATTAAAATATTCGTGCAAACGGCAAGCAGTTTTCAAATCAATACACAATCAATTTGTTTACCTTTCAATTTGATTCAATGACAGCAACAAATAAATCTAATCAGATCAAACAAAATCAAAACATCACATTTTCCCAACAAAATGTACCACTGTTAACACAACTGTTAAGTTTATGAATTTATTTAGGAAACACTACTAAAAGTAATTTAACAAATTCGATTTAATTTAAGCGTATATTTATGATTTGTAACGTTCGAGAATTGAGGGAACAAATACGCGTTCTCCACAAACCGCATACACGATCGGACTAGTAGTAGCAGGTAGCGATCGTTGGTGAATTTAGCAAAACATCGCTGCTCGCAGCTGGATGAATCATCTACACTGGATGTCATTATCAAAAAGCCATAAACACAGACAGTAAACAAATTCCTTTGAAATATGGTCAGATTGGCGTTTGTTAGGTCATCCGTATTTCTTTTACAAAAGCCTTACATATTATTTTGCTTAATTAAGCTGGATAATATTGTTGAGAACCGTTAATAAACAATTTAAAAAAAACTAGACACTTTCGAATGCCATCTACGATCATTAGGACTAGAAAACATCCTCGTTGATTTTCAACACATTGTTGGATATTATTGAACCTACGTAATACATGATCATCATTAAAAATATCATAACAAAAATATTTTTGCCCTCCACATCATACATACGTTCTAAACAATATTATAATGTATTATATTATTTTTTTATATAGGAAAAGGGTGACAAGCGAGCACACAGTCCACCTGATGCTAAGTAGTTGCTGTGATCCAGGGGCGTAGCTACCGCCGTATCAGCCGTATCAATGATACGGGGCCCCCGGGCTACAGGGACACAGGGGTACAGGGGTCCCAATCTCACTCAAACTCTTAGCTCGTACCTCCCGAGAAAAAAATCATATCATCAAATAGTGCCCAACGTGCATAAAGAACACCTGTCAAAATTTACCAATTTTCAAAAACTACAATATTAATTAGGGAACAATTTTCTGTAGTTTTTCAATTCATCGCGATAACAAAAAATTATGATAATGTACCTACAGAAATAAAAACCTGCGAGTTCTTTTTGGGGGTTATAGCAGTAATCCGATTGTAGTGCAGGACTTAAAACTGTAATTTTAAATACCATAAAAGATTATGGGATTGGTTTGCCCAAATGTGGAGGGCAGGGTAACGATGGAGCAAATGTCATTTCGGTTGTATATGGAGGATTACAAACCCTTATAAAAGATCATGCCCCAAATGCCGATTACGTTCTTCATGCGGCACCCGCTATAAATTTAATTTTAAACGATACAACAAAATGTGTTCCTGTAGTGTCAAATTTTTTCGATAATTTGGAAAAAAATAGAGTTATTCCATTTATCCACCCTAGGGTGGATACTCGGAAACGGGTGTTCATCTATCCACCCTAGATCACAGAATAAATAATAAATAAACTTTATTTATAAACATATTACATCCACAAAATTTACAGTGGTCATTAGCCCATAAACTAGGATATTATACCTGTATTTCAGGGGCTAAATAAATAGTTGACTAGAAATAATAGTTGCCTAGATGGATGGATTATCGGAATTTATATATATTATTTTTCTTTCGAATTTCTTCCTGTACTGTGTGTACAGTCATTTATAGAAATATGATAAAAACTGATACTAAGTAGACATTACCTATAAAAATTATACATATTTCTTGTTTGAAAAGTCAACGCTGAAATAAAAGGAGTCCCTCACAGAATTACAGATTCATCTTGGCATGAAATATTTTAAAATGAAGACAAGCATTTAACAGTAGTAGAGCCACGCGGCAGCTTTGCTGTTGCACGTATGGGCCGGCTCAAACCGGGGTGGTACCACGACCTCACAGAATACCGGCGTGAAGGAAGCTCCTTCCGCGTTTTGTCTGGTGAGTGCAGGTGGCCGGAGGCCCAAATCCCCCCCCCCCCATCAACATGGTAGCGGAAATCCCTCGCTGAGCATCCACGACCATGTTTCTCCACTTCTGAGCGTGGGTGCTCAGGCTGCCCCGCGTTTTCTAGGGGGGGGGGCGCAAAATTCCGCTCAAGACTACAACTGCTCGGGGCAAACGGAGCAACAATACCAAGGCGACCCCTGCCACGCTATCCGTGAACTTCTGCAATATTAGGGGACTTCACTCTAACCTAAACGCCGTCCACTACCATCTCGAGACGGCGAGGCCGGCTCAGCTCTTTCTGACCGAGACGCAGGTGTCCTCTCCAACTGATGTCTCGTATCTCTCCTTCCCGGGGTACAAACTGGAACACTCCTTTGTACCTCGGGCTGGAGTATGCGTTTACGTCAGAGAGGACATCTGTTCTCGACGCCTCGGCAGCCTTGAAGGTTCGGACCTGCCCATCCTTTGGCTACGCGTAGACAGCGACGACAATCCGCGCATCTACGGGTGCCTCTATAGGTCCCATAGCGGTAATGCCGAAACAGACCGACTCTTCGACCACGTCCAAATGGCTACAGATTCGTTACTACAGCAGATCCCCTCCGTAGAGATCGTGATCCTCGGCGACTTTAACGCCCATCACGCCGAATGGCTTGGTTCACGTTTAACCGATCATGCGGGGAGATCTGTTCATGATTTTGCCTTGACATATGGTCTGACACAACTGGTTACTTCGCCTACGCGGATTCCAGATGTGGAGGATCATGCACCTTCCCTGTTGGACCTTCTGCTGAGCTCTCACCCGGACGGATATCAGATTTCTGTCGACGCCCCTTTAGGCTTCTCGGACCATTGTCTTGACCGGAGTATGGTGCCACTCACGCTGAAATCGTAGTTGCATTCTGCAGGCTGCCGCCGTGTTTGGCACTATAGGTCAGCCGATTGGGATGGGATGCGGTCTTTCTTTGTATCCTACCCTTGGGGGCGGGTTTGCTTCTCGCCGGACAATCCCAACGTTGTTGCGGATTCTGTCGCTGATGTGGCACTTCAGGGTATGGAACTCTTTATTCCTTCCTCTGTGGTGCCCATTGGAGACAAATCTCAGTCATGGTTTGGTCGCTCCTGTAAAATAGCATCATGCTATAAGCAGGAGTGCTACCAAGCCTGGGCTGACGCATCTATGTCCCGGGATGTAAACACCAGCGCTCTAAAAAAGAAGTATAATTCCGCCTCTAGGTCCTTCAAAAGAGTCATTGCCAAGGCAAAGTCATAGCACATAGGCAGAATTGGCGAGAAACTAGTTCGCCTTGCTTCTGGAACCCGTGCATTTTGGTCTCTCGCCAAGGCTGTCCAGGGGAATTTCTGTCAGCCATCTCTTCCATCTCTGCACAGGGAGGACGTCTCACTGGCCCATACCGCAAAGGAGAAAGCCGATCTGCTAGGCTCTTTCTTTGCGTCCAACTCGACTCTCGATGACGGGGGGAGTACCGCCGACCATCCCACGGTGTGATTGCTCCATGCCGGAAGTGCAGTTCACACAGCACTCGGTTCGCAAAGGACTCCTCTCCCTGGACGTCCACAAGTCGAGTGGGCCTGACGGAATCCCCTCAATTGTGCTAAGGACGTGTGTTCCAGAGTTGGCACAGGTTTTAACGCGTCTTTTCCGGTACTCCTACTCCCTAGGCGTAGTCCCAAAATCATGGAAGACGGCTTTCGTCCACCCGATCCCTAAAAAAGGCGACCGCTCAGACCCGTACAACTACCGGCCTATCGTCATCACCTCCTTGTTCTCCAAAACAATGGCGTCTATTGTTAACTGCCAGCTCATGAGGTACCTTGAGGATCACCAGCTGATTAGTGATCGCCAATACGGTTTTCGCCGTGGTCGGTCAGCTGGTGATCTTCTGGTCTACCTAACTCACATATGGGCGGAGGCAGTAGAGTCCAAGGGGGAGGAATTGGCCGTTAGTTTGGACATTGCGAAGGCCTTCGATCGGGTTTGGCACAAAGCGCTTCTTTCGAAGCTCCCTTCCCATGGGCTTACCGAGAAATTGTGAGATTGGATCACCAGCTTTCTTGCAGATCGGAGTATCAAGGTTGTTATAGACGGTGCAAGCTCCGATTACAAGCCTATTAATGCTGGTGTTCCACAAGGCTGCGTGCTATCGCCAACGCTGTTTCTTCTACATATTGTGACGGCCCAATATTATTATTAATAATTAAATTCAATATAAAAGGGGCATCAAAAATAGTCTTAAAAGATATATATTAAACAATAAAATTACATTAATAACCATAAAGTTAATATAAATACATTTCAGACATTAGACCAATAACATAGTAAATTAAAGGCAAAATATTGTCTTCCATAATAAATAAATTTATTAAAAACTTGAAAAAAATATTTAAAATAAGATAATTAATAGAAATACAAGTCGAAAATATTATAAAAATTAAGATAAATAACATTTATAAGATAATTAGAAAATTTGTTGAAAATTGTCTAAGTCGTGGAAGGAGTTCATGTATAAAAGAAATTTCCTAAGTTGTGGAAGGAGTTCACGTATAAAAGAAAAGTTTCCTAAGTTATGGAAGGTGTTTATGTAAAGATGTTTTGTATAGAGGAGCTGCCGGATATACATACCTGCAGTTGTACATATATATGGGGTGGTCGGGAGCCCGACTGCCTGAAGTACTGTAGCACAATGACTAGTCCTATATTAGGGACTTATGATAATAAACTCAATGATACAAAAGCAATACTATAGAAGGTCTCTATGATGAATATGCATTACAATAGTAGGGTCGTGGGTTCGAACCCTATATATGCATGACTTATGAAAGTAAGGTCTATGATACAAAAGCAATATTATAGGAGGTCTCCTTGATGCATAAGCATTGTATGGAGTGGTCGGGTGACCGACTGCTCCTAGTACTATAGCAAAATGACTAGTCCTTATTAGGGACTTGAAAAGGAATATTATGGTGGAACGTGTATGCTGCTTCACGAGCAATTGGTCCGAGGTAAACTTGGACTCGCTAACCGATGTGTCCCAGACATATCATCTTAGTGCGGGTGGTAAGCGGGTTTGTTGTAGCAATACGGCTTTCCCGTGGACATCGCACACCCATACCGTTTGTGGGCGGCGTAGTAGCGCATAGCGATGCGTCGTCTATATTTCGGATTGGGATGATGAGTGTGTTTGGTAGCACTTTTAAGTGTAACAGGCATACTCAACTTCATGTCTTAGTGCATTAGCGCTATGATACATGGAGTTCTGTTCATTGGCGTCTTAGTAGCGTGCTACTATGATACGTTGGTGATATTTTTTATATAACAACAATACAAACTTTGTTACCAAAGTCGATAGGGGTCATGTGGGTGTGTTGTGAGGGGGCGCCATCCGTATGATAGTTGCATTGATGCTTACTGCTACTTACGGTATTGCGTCTTGTGATGGATCTGCGGGTGTGCTGCGCCTGATTCGACGCACTCTCGTGGTTCTGGTCGATGGAGGTATGCAGGTGGTGATGTCTGCTGGGATGTATGGGGGACCTTGGGATGGTGTAAGCCCGACGATAGTCGTATTGATGCTTGTTGCGTTCTGCAGCGTTGCGTCTTTGCGATGGTTGTTTGGGGGAACGCTATTCTCAATGGCGCTCTCTGCGTCTTGGTTTGACTCACGCCTGAGTAGCTTTTCCCAAGTCGGGTCCCTTCATTACGGGGCTGCAGGCTGTCTGCCCTCCATGATGTTTTATATAACAACATAATAATATATCTCTGTAACTTTCCCATCTTTGAATGATTGAAGGCAACTTGTTGGTTGGTGAGATAAACATGATCGAAAATGCATTTACTCAACGTCAGTGACACAAACCCTTTCTGATGGCGAATTATTACTCTTATCTTATAACTGCCTTTTGGCTATATCTGCCGTTGTATTGGTTGGTGGAGCATATGTGTCGACCTCATGCGGGTGGTAGCTGGCGGGAGGATCTGAGGAGACTCTCGAGGCTGCGGCCGAAAGCCGCACAACGTGGGACCCCATTCCCTTGAGGTGAGCGGTAGACTCATGACGCTCTGCGGCTAGTAGCCGTGCTGATCATGCAATTGGTGGTGATGCCATACACTTACATCACGTCTGCAGGAGCGGCGGTCTGGCAGGTGGTGGCGCTCACGGAGGGTTGACGGCCAGTGTGCCTATTTGCCTAAACCGTGTGACGTACATTCACTGTGGCTGGATTCGTTCGTATTCTGTATGGCGTTTACACGCATTGACATGCGCGACTTCGGTCGATGTTTGTGCTTACGCACTAACAAGGGGCCAAGCCTCTTTTACTGGTTCGCCAGTTATTTTGCTGTGGACTACGGTCCAGTTCCCGAATTAGCTTTCCCTTCGGGGGGGAGTGCATCACAATGGTTGACGCTCACCGTGCACGGCGTGTGTGGGGCCGTGTGCCTCCCCTACATTTTTTAATAAATGTAGGAGAGCGAAGCCCTTGTATCGGGTATTTTGTATAAATATATTTTGAGCCTTTTCCGAGCGGGAAGGGATAAATAATATTAAGTTAATAATGTAAACCTGATACAAGTGAAATTGGGACGTTTTATGTTCTTAACCTTTCTCGAGCCCTATCTTCGTGAACGGGGTTCACTTAGCTTATAAGGCACTACCAACAGCTTTCAATTGCTATAGCGAATATTCATTCTTCCAAAAGACACCTAAAAGAACTAAGTTACTAAACAAACACAACGTAAATAAGGGTCCTAACTAAGACGATCACGCCAAAATATTACAAACGGTCTATTATTAAACCTTTAGAAAGATCATTTAGAAAGACCAAAACATATTTTATTTATCCTAGTCACATATATATAATTTTTATTATAAAGGGGAATTAATTATATTTAATCTAATATAATAAATATATATATATTTATTATTATGAGGGGGCGTATATATAGGGAAGCGTTACAATATCAATGATATGTTGCAAACCCGTAACATTCATTGCTATGCAGATGACAGCACTGGTGATGCTCTTTACACCGGCCGTGCCCATTTTTCCCGGGAAAACGTCTCCGAGTACCGGAACAAACTTGTGTCTGAAGTCGAGTCTTTGCTGAACAGAGTCTCGGATTGGGGGCGACTAAATCTAGTCCAGTTTAACCCCCAGAAGACACAAGTTTGCGCATTAACCGCTAAAAAGATTTTTCGTATCTCCTCAGTTTCAAGGCACTCCCCTTGTTGCCTCAGCCAGTATCGGAATCCTCGGCGTCGACATATCGAGTGACATTCAGTTTCGTGGTCACTTGGAAGGAAGGCCAAATTGGCCTCTAAAAAGCTTCGCGTGCTCAGCAGAGCGGGACAGTATTTCAAGCCGGCACACCGCCTGCAACATTACAAGGCGCAGGTTCGGCCGCACATGGAATACTGTTCCCATCTCTGGGCTGGGGCTCCCCAGTACCAGCTCCTTCCACTTGACCGCATCCAGCGCAGAGCGGCTCGAATCGTCAACGACCGAGTGCTTTCCGATCGACTCGATTCACTGGCGCTGCGAAGAGATGTTGCATCTCTTTGCATTTTCTTTCGCATATACCATGGGGTGTGCTTTGAGGAATTGTTCGGATTAATTCTAGCCGCCAAATTTCGTGAACGCACTACGCGGCGAACGTCCCGATACCATCCACACCACTGTACGTTTCAAAAGGAGTTTTCTTCCGCGTACGACCTCTCTGTAGAATACTTTACCACCGGCAATTTTTCCAGACCGATACGACCTGGGGACTTTCAAGAAAAGAGCTTCCTCCTTTCTAAAGAGCCGGCAACGCACCTGCAATTCCCTTGGTGTTGCGGCTTATCATCAGCGGCGGTAGTCACTTAACATCAGGTGAGCCGCATGCTCGTTTGCCCCCTCTTCTACAAAAAAAAAACATTCATTAGTAACATCCGTTGTAGCAAAATAATTTAAAACTGCAAATGTTCATTAAAAGTGAGGAATTTATCCAGGATATTAAATTACGTCTACTCAATAATGAAATTAGTGTTGTATTTGCCTGAATTTATAAATTACACAATAATATTATTTAAAAAGAGGAAGTTTAATTTGATTTTTTTTTATTTTTGCTACACGTATTGTATGGACTTTAATAGGCTGTAACGGTGACGGTAACTGCCAATACGCGATGTTTTTTTAATAAAATTTTTGGTTATTAAAAATTTGTTAATAATTAAAGTGTATGTATTAAACTGTACTTGGGGTAAAGAGTCGGTAGACAAATAAAAGTAAACTCCATTTGTCAAACCCCGTCTGGGGTGGATAGATGAACACGCGTTTGCGAGTTTCCACTCTAGGATGGATTTTTTGGATGGATAAGCGGAATAACCTAAAAAATATACTTTTTTCTATCTTTTTTTTATCTAAATAATATAAAATTAGCCTTATAAAGCATAGTCCTTTCTACCAGCTTTAGGTATAAATAAAACTTTGACAATAGTCCCCTAGTTAATATATCCCCATGCAAAACTTGCTCTGAAGATTTTCACCAGATAAGGAAGAAGGATATCGATATCCCTCTGTAGTTGGATGAAAATTATTCCATCCTGCCCGCTTGATTTAAATGGTTTAAAGGAGTCAATAGCGCACTGCACCAGGTTTGGCCTTATTATTTTTGCAGCCCTCCACCAGTCCACTTATTGTAGTCCACAGTCCGATCACCAACAATTTTCTTCTGCCAACATTTTTTCACGGAGTATGAAGCGTTAATATACGTTTGATCAAGTTATATCGGCCTTCTTTACGATCTTGCCTCAAAATATTTGAGCATCTGTACCTCCTGGCTACAATATCATTTCGTTCCATTAACAGTTCTTTTAGATCCACATTTTTTTAACCAAATCCTATTTGTCGGATTATTTTCCGTAATGTGGTACGACACTAATAAAATTGATGTCAATTTTTAAATCGGTTAATAATTTACCCAAAGTAGGTACCTCTTTTCTCACTATGTACATTTGATGTATTTTATTTCTGATTGCACACAGATCAAAACCATCAAACTCAATATATAACTTACCACTATAAAAATAGTGATTTTTTAAAAAATCGGGAAGTTATTGGTTTCACCCAGTTCAGTTTTCGAAAATCGAGTTCTCATCAGATCTCCATGTTTTAAGATCCAAGGAAGCCGTTCTGACAATTTCTACGAGGATAACAACAGAATACTATAATTACATACATAATAGAACGGGGGAGTGGGCGGAGCCCGTGTAGCCACTAAAATGTCGCTAACACGTCAATTCACACGTAATGTCAACACGAGATGCAGGGGGGGTACACTTCCATACTTTAGGTTGGGTTTCAATAATTTGCAGACACTAGTGCCATCTTGTACTATACCCGCATAAACTTTCGAACATTAAATTCTAAAAGGTGCGCTAGATGGCGACTACACCAATTCTTGTTATTTTCGAACTGGCAAGTAGCAACTTTATATTATGAATATGACATTGACAATATGACATTGGCTACCGGCGTATGAGCAAGTTGTTGTCTTATTATAGTTTATAAGTGATTTTCGGTTGTTGCTACAATAAGTTTGGTTGAGTTGGAATTAGCCCTCTGTTTCTTGTTGTCTGTTTAGATTTTCATGCTGGAACCACATTGTATGTTTGTGTAGTTTTGTGCGAAATAGACGCTTTCATTTATCATTCCGGTAACCCGGTGGACATATTTAATTTGGTTTGGTGTTGTATTTTGCGGAAAAGACGCTTTACATCGTGTACGTTAAATATATATAACAAATGTTAATATTACTGAAATCTATAATACGTCTTTAATTGAACCCTAATTCCTTAAAATATAAATATAACCGCCTATAGTATAGATAGCTGTATATACATAACTACATACAGCTATCTATAGTCAACACGATATTGAGATTAGTTCAAGGGATATGATACCAGACGGCGACACTATTCATATTGGGTGACTAAAATCCTAGGAGATGGCTTTCTACTCTATGGCGAGATGTGTTTTTACGTTACAATCGTTTCCAAATTTCGCATGCAGATTATTTATAAAATGCCAAATTGCACGCTATTTACAAATAAATACGTATTAAAATCTGTATGTCAACACAGCGAATCGGGTTGGTAGTAGTGATAATACTACGTAATTGCTTGTATGTGTACAAAATAAGGTTGACAGGCATTCTATTGTGTATTATAGTATTCTATGAGGATAACGCTGACTGTATGTATGTATGTGTGTGGATGTATGTAACGCCCTCATAACTTTTGAATGACTTGACCGATTTGAACGAACTCGAAGGCGTTCGAAAAGGCTTCACCATACTTAGATTTTCTACATCAGTAGATTTTGAGAAATCGAAAAGATAAAATTAAAAAAAATGGTTGACCCTGCAGGCCTCCCTGGAACTTCCCGCTAATTTCGAATGAAAAGCGCTCCAAATTTCACCAAATTATGTTACGAAATATCGAAGTTATGATAAAAAAAAACTTTTTTTTTATTCTTTCGCCTTCAATATCTCACGAACGAATGAACCAATTTTTATGTATATTAATTACATAAATAAATAAATTACCATTTATTTATGTAATTAAATAAATTAAGCCAAATAGAAAAAGAGGCTTTGGCGATTGTTTTCGCATTAAAAAAATCTATCAATATTTATATGGGCGAGAATTTATTGAGAACGGATCACAAGCCCTTAGTGAGTATTTTCGATCCCGGGCATAGTATTCCTAATATGACGGCTAGTAGACTACAGCGCTGGGCATTAATTGTATCTTCGTATAATTTTAAGATTGAATTTATAAGTACCGAGCGTAATACGGCCGACGCGTTATCTCGTATGATAAAAACTTATAAAGAAACTGGTTTTTGCGAACAAAGCGACGAACCGGAGCAAACGTATTTGCATTTCGCGACGGAAGCGTTACTCTTAGACTATAACATACTAAAAAAAGAAAGTGTACATGATCTTATTTTAAGCAGAGTTATTAGTTATATAAGAGACGGCTGGCCAGGAGAATTGGATATTAAAGAATTAAAACCTTATTATAACAAAAAAAAAACGAACTATATACGGAACTTGATTGCGTAATGTCATGCCATCGTGTTGTGATCCCAAGCGTCTGTAGGTCTAAAGTTTTAAAAGAGTTGCACGACTCGCACATGGGCATGGTTAAAACAAAAGGGTTAGCGCGCAGTTACGTATGGTGGCCGGGAATAGATGAAGATATAGAGAAGTTATGTCGGTCGTGTCAGGTGTGCTTAGAGGTGGCGGACGCGCCTCCTGCCCATGCGATTCGCTCGTGGCCTAGGCCAGATCGTCCTTGGTCCCGTTTACACATAGATTTTTTCGGCCCAATCGCAGGGAACACGTACTTAGTCCTAATTGACGCGTGCACTAAATGGATGGAGGTAATAAAAATGTCTTCTACCAACGCTAAAGCGGTGATAAAAGCGCTAAGAGAAATATGGTCTCGGTTCGGTTTACCAAAACAATTAGTTTCGGATAACGGTCCACCTTTCACAAGTTTAGAATTTAAACAGTTTTTGGAGAACAATGGAATACAACACACGTTTTCTGCTCCATATCATCCTTCGTCCAACAGAGCGGCCGAAAATGCAGTTAAAACCTGTAAAAAAGTTGTAAAGAAAGCCCTTTCTCAGAATTTAGACGTAGACACGGCTCTCCTTAGATTTCTATTAGTTTACAGAAATACCGAACATTGCACTACAGGAGAAAGTCCGGCAAAATTATTACAAGGCCGTTCGGTGCGGATGCGACTCGATTGTTTAAAACCGGAGCGCGCAGATCGCGTTAATGCAGCGCAAAGAGGCCAGCAGTTGGCAGCAGGCGGGTCACAGTGGTGTTTTAACGAGGGGGATGAGATTTTATACCGTAACTACGGCACGGGTAAGTAATGTTTGGACGGAAAATTTCAGTTGCGGCTAGGTAGCACTGACTATGAAATTTTGGGCATCGATGGAAGTTCACATCACCGACACGCAGATCAGCTAAGACACAGATTTAATTTTCCTTTGCAAGACCCGATCACGATTAAAGAGTCATCCAGGCGTAATTTAATAAATCCGTTTCTAATCAACGTAACTAGTAATACAAATAACCCAGGGGAAGGTCCGGCGGCGTTGGCCGGCACGATGGCGGGTGCGGCGGGAGCACAGCGTGGCATGGCATCGCCTGATATTAATAATGCTATACAACCACAATGTTTTGAGCCCGAATTAAACCGCCGTTACCCTGTAAGAAACAGACATCCGCCAGTACGGTTTCCTTCATTAACATAGTGATTTATTTTATATATATAATTTGGTTATCTCGTGTTACGGGAATCTCTGTGTCATAGAATAAATGTTTAAGATTGAAATAGTTTAGGTATATAAAAGTTAGTTAAGTTTATTATTTAAGACATTTATATTGTATTAAGGGTGGAGGTGTGGTATATTGTTTGTAGTTTAGTATCTCATATGTTTAGCTTTAGATATAGGGTAGACTCGAAAAACGATTGTAAGACGAGTTCGGGCGGTGGCAGTTTCGCAATAAACGTGGTTGTTCCACGTTTGAAAAGTGTCTTATTTCGCAGTTAAGAGCTGATTACTTTTTGAAATCGATCGGTAAAGCCGTTTAAAATTATTCCAATAAAACAGTTTTTCAAAATTTTAAGTTTCTCAAAAAAAAACCGCCTCTCAATCGATCAAGACGTTCAATTATGAAAGGTTTACATAGTCACACACACACACACACACACACACACACACACACACACACACGCACACACACACGCTCGCACACACACACGCACACGCACACACACACACACACACACACACACACACACACACACACACACACACACACACACACACCTGATGGCCAATTCTTTATCATGCGTATAAAAAAGTAGTTCTTGTCTTCGCATACGGTAAAAACAGAAACCGCTGAATTTACAAACAAAAGATTCTCAGAGCTAAGAATTTGCGCCATGTTCCAGAAATCTGACGTATGCTAATATCGAGTTAAGTTTTTGCCACTCTTTCCATTAGCCGAAAATATTCCGATTCTCGTCGTCTATTGGGTTCGCACGTATCATTCGGCTACCGTACACTTGAGAGCAATTTTAGTGACAACTTTTTAATTAGTTTATTTTTGTTAATTGTAGTTACCTCGTTGTTAATTGTTCTTTGTGTATTTTTTGTTTTTAACTGTATTTGATATTTCTTGTTGTTAATTTTTTTGTTATAAATTGAGCATTCGGATTATGGGCTAAACATGAAGAGAAGAAAGAATTCGGTGTTAAATAGACAATCCCGACAAATGGTCTATTCAGTGCTTTGTTACATGAAATAATTAGGTATTGCTAAAAACATGATAGACGTTTATAAACAGACTGCTAAGGCGACTAATGTCTACGTAGCTACCGTACGTCGTATAGTTAAAGGAGTTAACGACTCAGAATTTCGAAAAAAGTCAGCGAAAATATTCAAATATGAATTGAAATAACAACAGTACCTAATAATTTTGGCCGACAGTGTACCTACGCTGGCTCAACCCCCACCATAGTTCATCTGTGCTCACCTTTCGTGCCGGCAACTATACGTCCGGTTAGTGTTGCCACTTTAGTGACTTTGTCGCTAGATCTAACGACTTTTTTGTTAGTTTAGGGAGTTTAATTCAATGTTTAGCGACAAAAAATATTCTGGCGACTTTTAGCGACATTTGCACAATCTGTACATACTTCAATTTTTGGTACCATCTGACAACTTTAGGCGTAAGGAATATACTCTATCCACTAACGAAATTATAAAATGTATAGGAACCGAAACAAAGGTTCTTTGGATGTCGCTTTTACAAACACATATAAAACATCACAATATTCCTAATGGAAAAATGTTATGTTATTTATTTGTAATAGGTAATTCTGTTACAAATAAATCACATAACATGTACTTCATCAAAATCTCTTGCATAGAGTAGAGTAATATCTCTTGCTTTCAAAATTAAAATTATTAACAACGTAACATACGTGAGAAATAATTTTAAAATAAAAATGAAACGCCTTATAAATCCTAAAGCAACTAAAAGTCAAATAATCATTTTACACAGTACTTATTTTAAATAGTATTATTTAAAGTATTATTATTAACTTATTTTATGACAATAAGCTATTTCCTAATTTGGTCGGATTACACCTACCACGTTGTTTTCACTCTTTATTTGTTTACATATTATCTGTTTTATTTGCTTTGATCGGGACTTCCTCGATAGTTGTATTCATAATATTCATTCTTGTCACTAGTCTTGTTGCGCGCAATACTTGCGTAAGTACGTTTATTGTTTTTTTTTTTTTGAATCTCCCGTGTATCTAATTTTGTTTCCATTTAAAAGTGATTGTTTGTTATTTAATTAAATTTATTATTAATCAAGATTATAAAATGAATATACCGCTGAAGAAACAAACCTGCAGTCAAAAATTCAGGAAGGAATGGGAAGACGAATTTAAATGGTTAAAACCGGTGATGCAAAAACATTTTTTCATGCCCTACTGAAATGTCAAGTTAGAATTTTAGTTCATTTATATATATATATATATATGATTATATTTAGCGACATTTGGAGACTTTTTCTGTTACTAAATTCACTTATAACTAGGGACTTTTTGATGGCAGTCTAGAGACCTTCACTAATTCCATGTGGCAACATTGCGTCCGGTATTACCGCAACACACCATATTCATCAAATTTTACGAAATAGTTATTTAGTTTGAAATAAACTTTTCCGCTCTCATATATTTATAGCACAATATAAAAAGTAAAATATGTAATTACCAGACAATTTATTCGTTTCGGCAGGAATTTGGAATTTTATTAGTACAAATAGGATTCGAGAAAACGTATTAACTATTAAATACTCACTAGCCTTCTATTACATTGCGTGTTGCTTAACCCTAGATTCATAAACACACGTCTCTCATACACCCTCAAGTAATAAAACTCTTACAGCGCGTGGCGCGAAAAAAGGTGGAAATACAAACGTCTCAGTACCTTCCTAAAACGACGAGAGCTCACTTCGGCGCCAGTAGTTTTGGCGCGTACATGATTAGTTTTGGATATACTAAGCCCGAGGTGTTTGAGATACGTATGTTTATGATTAGTGTAACAAATTTATAAAGTAGATGCTTTTATTGTTGGTCTTATAAAACGAAAGAACTTCAAAGAATTTTTCAAAAAAAAGGTATGTGTTAATTCTATTATATTCTATGTAATTAATTACTATCCATTATCGTGGTTAAAATTTGATAAGTAAAATATTTTACTAGGTATCTGTTATTATTTACTGGTATGCATATGCATGGTATTATTTTCCAGCATGGCTTCTTTGAATGAAGATGACATTTATGCAATACTATCCAAAGTGGGAGACGAGGAAGAAGTGGTTCCTCCAAATGATTTGGACAGCGAAGTTGAGGATATTTTAGGGACAGATAGTGAGGAACCTACAGATCCTTCAAGCGATTCTGATGACGAACCTCTTCGAGCATCAAATATTAGTCGCCGACGTCGAATAAATTCTAATGACTCATCGGATAATGCCCGACCTACGAAACAGATGAAAGATGTACCTTACAAACACAAATGTAGAACCCTTAGTATCTTTCTTTGTGAAGCAACTTTCCGAAACTATTCAAGGCAGTAATCGTAATGAGACCATGAATAATTGGTTCACGTCAGTGTCTTTAGCAAAAGAACTATTGCAGAATCCATACAAATTAACAATTGTAGGTTCAATTAGATCTAACAAGCGCGAGATCCCTTCGCAACTATGGCACTTTATCAAAGAAGTGTCAGATAAAATGATAGAACCCTGGTTACGGCAACGCCGCGAAACACCAACTTTGAGGCGATGGCTAAAACAGAACATCGATTTCATTTTAGGCGATACTTTTCCTGATGTCCCAGCTATCCGCGAAAATCAAACCAGGAAATTATGTAACTTCTGCTGTTGTAAAAAAAAAAACGTGTGACCAGATTTATCTGCACCAGTAGCAAACGTAATATGTGTTTGGAACATCGCGGTAATTTGTACCTAGAATGCTAGGATTGATTTTTTTATAATTGTTTTTTACGTTATAATCCTCAATAAAAGTTCATTATAACTAATATTCATAGTTTTATTCAATATCTACCGTAATCATTAAATTAGGTGACTTTAAAAGTAAGGTGTATCAGAGACATATGATTATGAACAATGTAACCCTAAATGTAGTTTATGAATCTAGGGTTAAAACATGCGAAGGTAAGGCGATACGGCTTGAAACTGTAATCAATAACCTATTGTGTTAAAACTTAGTTAACAAGGGGTAAGGGGCCAGAGACTGATCTCTTTATGTGTTCGCAGGTAAAAAAAGAAAAGGAAACGGTGGTTAGAGTCATTGTAGTTGCATTAGGTAATTTTAAAAAGGGTTTGTGTATTCATGTTTCTGTATAAGCGAATAAATGGAAATTTTGACAGCCCTGATCTTTTATCTCGATTAAATATTAAATATTGCTGTACCTAGAAAGCCACACAGACTTAAGAAACCTTTTAAAAGTAATCCAGCCACGTCACAGTTGGGTCAGTATGCTCCATAAAACAGAGCGATGAGGAGTTACAATCTCATTCACAACTCTATATCTAGTGAAACTGAAAAAGGATCTTCTCAGCTAGATATTTTTTCAAACTCCTTAACACAATTTAAAAATTTTGCAGCTCAAGTAATAACAGAATAATTCCATTGTTATGTAATTTTAAATTAAAATATGTGTGAGCGTTATTTTATTTTTACATTAAATTTTTAATTTTGACTTATAATATAAATTTTTATTTCAATGACATTTCGACCTGTTTAAATTTTAATTGATGTTTTTATCTTTATTAGTTTTTAAATAATATGCTGTTCTTGACATAGTTAAATGTAATGCACTGATAAAATTTTATTATTGTTGTTGTTAATAGTACTAATAAGTTAATTAATTGTATAATAACTTCCTTATAATTAATGCATACAGTTTAATATAAAATTAAATTGCTTCTCAACATAAGTTAATGTACGAGACTTTAAGAGAATGTTGTTCTTGCGCCTATAATTGAAGTAGCACTTTGTATGTTTTTTTTTTCTTTTTTGTTTTTCTGATATTTTTGCATGTAATAGTGTGTACTTTGTTGGTGCAATAAATAATTAAATGTCTTGCGAGTCTACGGTATTATCCCAAAGCGCCAAGAAAAACTAAATAGGTATCCTAAAACTTTTATCATTATCTTCTTGTTGTCACTTTCATTGTTTGTTCATTTAAGAACACGCAATGCCATTGAAAAACAAAAGATGGAAAAACACGGTACTTAGCAGCAAAAAGAGCAAAGATCTCTTTGGTTTCGATGCATTCGCGCTATCGTCTTGTAGGTACATGGATATAATAATATAATAGATTCGTGTTCTTTTAAATTCATAGTAATTAATCCGTATATTAGAGCTGTGGAACGCCATAGATTTTAAAAAAACCACGCGAATGTCTGCATCCACTATTATATTGAGTCTTAAAAAAATCGTAAAGCAGAAAGAGGAAGCAAATACATGTTTCAAAAGCATTTTCTAACAATTGATTTGATCGAAATGAGCGGAGGTCACTTTAACTACAATTACCTATATAACGGTACAAGCAATAAAAATATTATAGTAAAATTTCGTGAAAACTACCTGCTGGCTACAAATGTTTAAAAAATGGCGCGTTTTCTCTGTAAACAGATTATAACTTATTTATAAATTTAATACAGTGCCACCTAGTGGAATTTTTCTGTATATATTACAGGTTTATTGAACAGATGTCGTTAGTTGTGGATGTTATAACAAGTCTGATTTTGCTGTATAATATACCTACATACAACTCTCACGCAGATTAAAATATGCGGAAAATTTGACTAAAAGCTAACAAGTAGATAGGTACCCATGTAGTAATTGTAGTACGTAGTACTATTATTTACTGTGGTTGTACTTGTACCCATCCTCTTTATTGCGCCTACCACGTTTCACGCCAAAAACAAACTTGCAAGATATCCATTCTTTACCGTAAGTGTAGGTACGTAGCTTTTTAACTACATACCTACTTCGTTTTGTAATTGTAATCTTTTCTGTAGGGTAAATAAGTATCATATCTGCAGTACCAATACTCGATGGCGTTATATATAAATATTGCATAACATATTTTATTTAGCGTCACATAATCTTGATTTGCTACTGTATGCGAAGCATATTACATCAATTTCACTGAATGTTTACCTCTGGGACAAATAAATAAGCTGAAGAAACAAAATAACGTTTTACTTAAAATCGGTTGTATTTACATTTCGTCCATTGTAGAAAATCAATAGTGTTCAACATCACAAATAAATAAAATCGTACTAAGGTATTCACATTAGACGTACATCGTACATAATATGCGACAGCTCATTCTTATCATAAACGAAAGGCGGGACGATAGGATTAATTCATAAGATAATTCAACTTTATTTTAATTTTATTTTTTTGTCAATTGATGCTAATGAAAACAATTTTGCTCCCTTCGATGCTCTATCGGCAGTGGAGCATTTCTTTAAATGCTTGAATCACCCCGCAGTCTGTGTCGGGCGTCGCGCGTCGGTTTAAAAAATTCGGTCCGGCTTCGATAGCATGGTGCACGCGGCCGACCGCTAGACCGCGAAAGCGTCGGGGATGTGCACTTCAACGATTTGCGACGTAGCACAATCGTCCATTACTGCGTGGCGGTGCATTGCACGAGCGGCAATGGACGGCGCGCGGTCGGTTATTTTCCACGCGCGAGGACGCGTCGCCATGTCGCGGTACAGGCGGGCGCCAGACGCCAGCAGATCGCGGCGGATGCGGGGCGGGGCAGGGGTACACCGGCGCGCGGCAAATCGAACGAGGCCACGCGCGGTGCAAGGGGGAGGGAGGGGGAAACGCTGACGCGCTTTTCGCCCCGCACCCGGCGCGATTCCCGTCGACCTCCTAGCGTCCCTTCGTAAAATATAACGTACCACCTACATACTAAATCACTTTATAACCTAGGAATCTCTTATTCCACACCTCGTAACTGGAATACCGAACTGAAAAGTTATATCCTAATTAACAATATGGACAAATTACAGGCCGGTTCTAGATGTTCGGTGCAGCGGCGCGTAGACCGCCGAGTTCCTTTATCAGTCTCACGGAGCGGGCGGCCGGCGCGCAATGCAAGAGATAATGGCAAAATTGTGATGTTTTCCTAATAAAATGTCGCATGAATATACCTCTTATTTCGGTCACGGGCTGTGCGCTAAGAAAACGCGGTCTTACCGACTAAGCTCCCGCATTAGATCAATTTTAGCACATTCGCTATTAAAATCATTACAATAATATGATATTTAGAGCCTAGCACATTGGTTAGATGTTTGCGATATGTGACGAGAGGTTTTCTAGAAGGAAAAAAATACGGTATACCTGAACATAATAATCACTATTTTACAACTGCTTACAAAAACCCCATGATGCACTTATTCTAAATATGTACACACAAACTCTCACCAGTAATAAGAAAATGAGCGATTGAGCTTTGTGACTTGCTGCTTATTTCTACTACTAATACAGCATACCAGTTATATCATTATTGCTTATTGCTGGTAGGATACTATTTTAAAGAAAAATATCACAACTTTACCATACAATGGGCTCATAGGTATACCTCCAAATACATAGCGAATTTCACTTAAAATATAAGGTTTACTTTCAAAAAGAAAAACACATTTGTACATTACATGACCAAATTCAACAGCATTCTACTAAGTCTTAATTATTAATTATTAGCAGCTAGCCGTGAAATGTAAAACAGCTTGTTCTGAACTTAAAACATTGTAAAAAATTGAAAATCTGCATTGATTTGACTTAATTACGTTTTTTGTCATTTAAATAGAACTGCACCCGTTTTAAGGTGGGAGCGTCGACGGCCCCGCGTGTTCCCAACTGCCGCTCGTGTTGGGGCTGTCGGCTGTCGCTCTCAGTGCACCCTCACATTGGCCGCTTTCAAACAAAATTTAAACGAAATTTTGTCAGCTTCTTTTAAGCTTGAGTCAACATTATATAATTTCACAAGTTAAAACATGTAGCGACGCATAATTGACCAGAATATTTGCAAATTCATTTAGGTATCTTCTGAAAGAATTTGGGTATCACTCAGGTGATCCATAATAACTTTAGTTCAAATATAAATGCCTGAAGCAAGATTTGGGTTTGGAAGAGGGTTGTGATAAGATCCAATTTAACAGGATCTTTCGCCCAATATAAGGGTGCACCATAACAGTTGGGGCGAGGCGAGGCCGCGCCATTCCAGGCCGTCACGTGCACTAACACTTCACTGTGACATTGTCCATAAAGAGGCACGAGACGTATTACGCATCCTCCTCTTCCTCTTCGCCTAGTAACTCTTCTTCTACTTCCTCATCTGCAACAAAAGTATATTAACATTTATAGCTTCTCAAGCAAGCAATTTGCTTGTCAAGGAATAAATGATGAATAAAAATCATCATTGAACAGTAAGATTCTTCACAGCACACATTCAGTACAGTAAGACGCAATGATTAACACATTAACAGCACACATGTAACTTTCTTTATATCATGATTTAATTTTAACGTAAGTATTAAAATTAATGTAAAATTTAATTTTAAAACTCGCCTTCGAGATCGTCTTCTTCGCCTTCTTCTAATTCTTCCTCATCTTCTTCGCCTTCGTCAACTTCTTCATCATCTTCCTCTTCTCCATCGCCTTCTCCTTCCAAATCGTCTTCTTCACTGTGTGCTTCATCGTCGCCACCGCCGTTTTCTTCTTTTCGCGCCTTTTTCGCCTCTGTCACTTTGTCCTACAGCAAACAAAACCATTTTTAAGCTAACGGTGAAAATATGTAATTTAAATGTTATAACACATATACGTCGTGTTCTGTCTCAGCGCCCTAAGAGATCAATAAGCTATCGACAAACTTTTAATACCCGTTTATACTACGAAATTAATTCGTAGAATCGTAGATTATGGCGCTAAACTGCATCTTCAGGTATAATATCAAGTGCCGTAGGTGATAAGTTTTAGCGAGAATAGAGTACTGTGGATTGTTATTATGGGGGAAAGAGAAACGCCTAACGTTATACCGGCGTCTACAGCAGAGTTTGCCCTAGCAATTTTAAAAAGAAATCGAACCACGACGTCACCACAGGTCGTAACGCTACTGTAAATGACATGGTTAAAATTCAAAAAAAGAAAACAGCCAAAGACACATGATAAACTTGAATAAGTTTGTTATTAAACAGCTGTTAAAAAGGAACGAAATTGCGAAGTAAATTTTCTTGAATTTAGGTTACAAAACGCGACAGGGATAGAAGATAATACTTTTGCTATAGACGTTATTTCAGAGATTCCCGCTCATTTTGCATCGCTCAATTAATTTTACAGAAAATTTCTAACATTTCGGCATGTATCGAACAAAGAAAAGTACTAACTAATATCTATCTACATACGAAACACCTACATGCAAATAACGCCGGGTCATTGACTACTTTTCAGTGTAACGCATAACCAAAATAAAACCATAATTGCGCAAATAGAAACGTTATGACGTTATTATATATTGCGTCGTGTCAGAGCATACTTGGAATTTTGTACAAGGAATAAATGAAAATAATAATAATAATAACATTCTTTTGAGGAAATTTGTGCTATATACCTATGACAGCGCGACCGCGACTACATAAACTGACATTCGCCGGCCATGTTACCAAGCGTCACGCTACATAATTGTGAAACCACAAAATAGTTACATTAATAATAGCGAAAAATATGTAACAAAATTATTATTACACAATCCCATTAAAAGAAAATATAATGTACATCTGTATAATAACCATATTATTATCATCGAGGACAAGCGTACGTTCCCGCGCCATATTTTTTTTTCAGCCAAGGTCATGCCTTCATATCGACAACGAGTAAACAAAGCTAGAAACTCCAAAGAATTTTGGAAACAAGATGAAAATTATTTAATATTTTGTTTAGTATAATCAATAAAAGTTACAGTAACACTTACTCATCGATTACCTCATATACTAAAATATTTAGTTAGTCGAAATAATATCTATAAATATGCCGGCTGTTAAAGAACGAATGGGTTACTTTTGTAACCATGTGTAAGGTAGGTAATACTGTTTAATAATAATTGGTATAATAGTTTACACAATATTTTATGCGTTCAATAAAATGGCGAGCGGCTCAAATGAATACATTTGTGGTTTGACATGTGCACTCACCTCTGCTGCCCTTTTGGCTCCTTTTAGATCACTTTTTGCTTCTCCTGTTTTCTTATCTTCGACCTTGTCAACGGTCACATCACTGTTATTTTCATTGGTGCTCATGATTGTTCTGGTTTTTGTTAATTACTAGAAATAGTAAGTTAAGTATACGGCTACTCCAAACCGACGCGCGACTGACTGACTGATCGAGTGAGCGTGAGCGAACGTAACGGGCGAGAGCGGGAGCGATGGAGATGTGTTTGAAAACGAAGATGGCGCGGGCTTCTACACGCTGGGCATGTGATTGGTCGGAACGATTCGCCATTAACAAGTTTTGACTAGCATGTGGGCTATTTTTTTAAATTAAACTGTATTCATACCGTTTATATTGTTCGATATTTACTCAAAATGATGTTAAAACATATGGTTAAAGAAACAAATCACTAAAATATAAAATAGTTCATTTTACTTTTTTTTAAAACGAAAATAGTGTAAAACAACAAAATTCAATTAATTCTCAATATTAACGCTGGTGGCGCTTGCATCAGTTGATATTTCTAGCGGGAAACTGGAAACGCGAACTACTTGATTTTGTCTCTTTCTATTCTCTTTAATTATTTACTAGGAACTTTTATACCTGTTACATATGTAAAATATTTTTAATATTATTATTGTTCTATTATTGGAACTATAACAATCATATTGTAAGCGCGTACAAAATGGCGATTGGTGATAGTGATAATCATTTATTGTTAATATAAATCTATCGATTAAGTTGACAGTACTTAATTAAAGAACATTCATTCGGTAGGCCGTCAACAATAATATACAACCGTCGTACGATATGCAAAATAAAAATACATTAGTTATTAAAGTAAACGTTTATTTACACAATTGAGGCTCTCACAAACTAGGTACTTTCTTTTATGACATTGAGAAAACAAAATAAATACAATCCGTTATGAACTATGATTTCATTTTAATGTAGGTTACAAAAAATAAACAGATTTTTTATTTGTTTTAATGTTTCTTTTTATATTATTAGTCATGTTTTACCATAAACAATATGCCATATTCATGCATAACTGCATATTTATTTTGTATAATATACAAAGTTTATGAATTTAACAAATTAAAAAAAAAATTGCACAGAAACCTTTTTGTTTTGCTATTGCCTGTATAAGTTGTGTGATGAAACAAAATAAGGCAAAAATATTATTGTATTAAAGTTCACTCCTATGTATTATCATGTAGGTATACCTAGTACATAGCTACAGTACAAATGGCTCTTTGAGATGGACCAGTACAAAAATCTAAACTCAGTTTTACTCAAATGTGAGTAACCTATCACATACTTTCATTACCAATATTGCAAAAGAACAAAGTTGCATTTCATTTTTAAAGAAAAAGCACAGAAAAATTTGATAAGTTAGAGCAACGACTACCTACCTAACCTAAAATTTGCGATGAATTAGCATAGTACTTTTAATATTTGATATTTTTAGCGTCTTATGTGCTCAGCTTTATGATCGTCTTGTTACGGTGACAAGTCTTTTGAGCAAATCAATTTAAGATTCATTGCTATACGAACTGCTCCATTTCGGCGCGCCAAATAGCGTAGAACCAAATTGTACCGAATAACAATGTTTTTGTGAAGGATCTTGGTGAAATTAGATTTTAATGGCGATTATTATTTTACTTACTGAAAATAAGTCGAAACACCAATAAATGTTAATAGTAGTATCAGTAGACAGGTATATAAATAAAAATACACCGTAAAATTAACAAAATCTTTACAACAAATTTCAGTACCACTAATGGCATAGGTATCACAGGCATGACATACATCGCATATTCAGAAACATATATTATGAAATTATTTCTAATCAGTAAGTGACAATGGAATATAAACTGTATTATTTATAGAAATTTACCAATCATAATATTTATAAAGATAATGCAACAAGTTAGTCCTTCCTAATCTACAATATTTTATACAGAAGTTGCATTAAAACACTTATATAACATTAAATACACGGTAAATAAATATTTATTCATTTTCAATTATATATCTGTATTGCCCCCCAAAGGGGCAACATTTCTGTACATTTTTACCTAACAATTACTTTATTAAATTCATAATTCACTATAATATCCCATACATACCTATGAGTTTGAAAGATTTCCAGCTATATTGGAAATACCAATTTATTATGCAAAATCATTACTTGGAGTTGGAATTTTTTTCTTTTTTTTTTGAATTTACTAAAATTATTATGAAAAGTAAAATTAAAAAAAAAACAATTGATTTGTCATTTAATTTTACAATTAAGAATGGTTTTTCTAAAATGTAAATTCAAATGCCAGTGAATTCATTACATCGCTTTAGTAACGCCACCGCATGGTGAAATGATAGTGATTATCAGAGATTACTGTAACTGTATATATACTAGAGAGTGATGATAAACATAAGTCATGTCCACGTAGACGAAATAAAAAAAATTGTCGTTGCATAATACAGGTTAAATATGTTTTGTTATGAGTTATGACTTATGACACATGGTGACCCGAATATAGAAAATATACAAAAGTACAGTCAGTTTCACGAAAGAAGTCCCGCGGAAAATGTGCGAACTAAAATTTAATGTATGGAATTTGACACCAGATGTCAAACTTTGCAGACTGTGGCGCCGCGACTATGGGACTTCTTTCGTGGAACGGACTGTATAGCATGATTGCAATTCGCTCACAGCTTCAACGGATATGATGATGATGTCATCCCAATCACGTCGTATGTTTTATTCAAACATTTTACTATTTAATAATTACAACAAACAAAATGGAGTTGTTAATAAAAAAAAATATTTAAATTTACTTTAAATGAATTATTCTTTCACTTATATATAAATGTGTGACAAAAATAATACAACTTCTATATTAACAGTCCTTCAAAAATAAAGATTATAAAACATTTGTTCCAAAATACATCGTCCTTCACCACACGATTGAAAATAATATTGTCTTTCGTTCTTCTGTCAGGCCAAATAGTGCCAACAAATACACACATCCATAGATAACAAAGTAGTTTGTTATTATAACCTTGTATGTAACAAGATCTAGATTTTGATCAGTGAAGAAGTGCCACCATAATAAAGAGGACAGGGAAAATACTTTTAAAAAAATACTTTTTGTATGAATGCAATTGTTTATTGTGTACTATAACTAAAGATTTTTTACACTAGTTATCCATTACAAGAGACTCGGTTTGAATAGATATGGTAAGGTACATATAACCAAATAACGGCAAAAATCAATAAAAAATTTGAAAACAATTCATAGTATATCATTTTTATTATTTTTTAATTATTTAATGATAAAATACAGCTTTTTAAATACAATTACTATAATTATATCACAATACAATTCTATCCACGGAGAATAGAGTAGGGTTGCGGTGGTAGTTGCCCTGCTTTATCGAAGAGCCCTCTGGATGATACATTGGCAGGAGGCATAATCGTTTAAAAAGAACTTTTCGACTGCGTTGCGTGTGGTCTAAGATCTAGAGAAGAAATAGTTTGGTTTATCCATTTTTCTAATGAATGTAAAATATAACCTATATTTCAATAAGAAAAATTAATCTCTATATTTTTCTTATAACAGCTCTTTCCTATGTCGCGCCACCCCGGTGGCAGAAAAAGTTGTGGATGCCCTTATTCGAGTGACTGGTGCAGTATAGACATGTGTCAATCATTCATTTCTCGTGACCGAATAATTCTTGTACACTTCGTCACGCGTACTGGTACATTCGGATCGATCATTCAAATGGATCTCTCGTCAGTGCACGCTGGCAAGCAGAGCATTTACTTCAAAGCTCTTTTCCTCGCTGTCCACCGGTGTACACTAGTTTTAAAACTTAAAGTTTATAAATATTTAGACTGCATGATGGAAACCAAGAAATAGATATCTAATTAAAAGCAAAAACATAATTTTGAGACTTATATTCAGCATAAATAAGTGTTCGCAAATTTAAATAAAATATTAAAAAACTCATTGGTTTCAATCTTTTATAGTTGTGTGAACTCAGACCAACAAAGAAAGAAAGACTAAGCGCTGCGTAGTGCGTGACGCCGAAACCATGTTCAACTTTTTGACGCACTCACGCACCCTTCTTTCTTTCTTTATTCGCCCATAGAAGTTTACTCTAGATGCACACATATGCACTTAAAAACATGTTATTTGCAAATGATTTTAGATGCGTATGTGTACGTGAGTGTATGTTCTTAAATAAGTTGAGCATAGTTTTTTTACGTCACTTAAATTGTGCGCAGCGCAGTTGGTCTGCACGTTAAAAGAATAAAATTGAATGGCCTTAATTACATACAACAATTTCACCCATGTAATATTCATATTGCATATCTTATTTGAAAATAATAAGATAACATTACATTAGTATACAAAATAGCATACAAGAAATACAAAATTTTCACTTTTTACGTAACATAGTTTGCGTGAAACATCCTCACAAACATCCTCTCTGACGTATTCAGAGAGGATATTTTCGGCGCCTCGGCAACTTTGAAGGTACCTACGGATCTGTCCATCCATTGGCTGCACGTAGACAGCCGACGAACTTCTCCGCGTCTACGAGTGCCTCTATAGGTCCCATAGCGGTAATGCCGACACAGACCGACTCATCGATCACTTCCAAACGGTTGTAGATTTCTTGCAACAACAGATCCCATCCGCAGAGATCGTGATCCTGAATTTTAACGCCCGCCACATCGAATAGCTCGGTTCACGTTTAACCGATCATGCGGGGAGATCTGTGTTTAACTTTACCTTGGCTATATACCTAACTGGCGTTCCGCCCTGGCTTCGCACGGGTGATTTCCGGATCTCGACTACAGCGCCACCTGCCGGGTCCAGTTGTGAATCTAAACTATCCAGGGACCCACTCAAACACACACATTTTTTAAACCATAATCGATCCAGCTGTTTAGAAGGAGTTCAATGACAAACATAAGTACCGGAGAATTATAAAAGAGATATACAAAAATTGTTAACATATGGTCAGGTTCGATTTCTTCTCAGTTTCTTTAATTCTTTTTCGGGCAGCATCTGTGTCTATCATATGTGTTTTCGTATGTGTGCTAAAAGTATATTATATTATGCTAAACACGTTTGTCATATTATAGACTTTATAACTATCATTAATGCTATCATGTAAAAATTTTGATTGCAAACATAATTTTAATGCCCAGGCTTCTCTTACAAAAAAAACCTTTAAAGTCACAGATAACATCAAATTTTCAAATGAATGCAACCGACATTAAGTCTAATTAGATCGAGTGAAACTGGACTTTAACTACAGTTTAAAAACTTTACAGTTGGGACAGTTGGGCAGGGGGACGTTTCGAACTTGTGCTAGCGCACTTCACTAAATCTGATAGATAATACATGCGGTTGCCGCGAGCGTGTTTTATAGTACTCATTTAACTAACATTAAGCGCAGTTTTTAAAAAATATAGTAACTATAATGGTGAATTACTGTCATAGTTATATGAGTTATAAAGTAAAATCGATTTCAAATGACGGCCATACTTATGTTTCCCCAATTTTACGATGAAATTGTTTATCCGAGTGCGAATACACTACATTATTAATTTTAACAATCGAAAACTGAAAACATCTACATATAAATAGAAAGTGTCACGAAAATATTTGACAGAGCTACATTAAATTATAAATGTGTTTTTCTTGAAGTAATAAAAATGATCTTGTTCGATAAATTTTTTACTAATAAGTATGTACATTAATATATTATAATGAGTATTATAATATCCAAAATTATTTTATCCCCATTTTCGTGACAAGCCCTCGCATACACGATGGCCGTGTAAATATATGCGGGCGGCGGCATCGCCGGACATCAAAGGCGTTTCAAAACTGTAAGGTCTAAACTGTGCTTTAACCCATTTGCTGTCCCGTGTACTACATATAGTTCATTGCTATTGTCTTACTATTGTTACTGAAAATGTGTGAATTAATGTTTAAGTCTCGATTTCCTTCCTTCTCCGCTACGTACGTAATTGTCGTATGTATTCGTGGACAAAAGTTACTTTATTTGAAACGTTTTGTCTTATTATCACGAAATATAGGGTATAAATAAAAATACAGCAGATGAAGAATCTAATCCAATAACATACCTTTTATATTATTGATAAATTTTATTTGTATATCGTTTAAACGAGAAATCGAACGTCAATTTTTTTGACGGCAATTAAATATTTTTTTAATCTCGATTAATATAAAATATTTTAGAAAATCCATTTGATAAAGAATGTAATTGAGTATTTCAGTTAGGCACATATTTTTTCCGAGCATATACAATTTAGAAGTATCAATTCTCGCGCATCAAAATTGTGTCTAAGATACGATATTTAGTCCAAACTAGCCTTAAGGTTACTTTCATTGGTGTTAAATATTATAAATAGTGGTGACAGACTTTTTTTTAATTTATTTTAAGAACTTGTAGCCGAAATAACAGTGAAATTCAATAGGACTCTTTTCTAAATTTAAATAATAAACAGCCTCGAAAAAAATTATTGAGTCATTTCGTATCCTGGCACATAATAATTAATATCAATAAAAAAATATTTTCAATCGACTTTTTCTTTACTAAGCAAAAGGGCTTTAATTATATTACACACTAGCGACCTGCCTCGGCCTCGCACGGGTAATATCTGGATTCTACAATAGCGTCACCTACCGGGTCCAACTACGCCTATAACCTTCGTGGAAGTGCAAGCAACAAGTTGACAAAGTTTTACTGCAATCTGATGAACGGTATGGCAGCGCATAAAATTCGAACAAACAAAAATTAATTTTTATATTAATTTTTATTATTTAATATTAGATTTACTAAATAACATTTATTAAAATGCCCGCTTATCACGAATGTCCTTGCCATTTACATTTTGAATGTACAAAACTCCCATACTCTTTCTACGGCCTACCATAATGGTGTTTCATCCTACGATCGCGGGTTGATCTTGCTTGTTGAGACTGGCCGTACGCAGGACATGAGCATAGTGCCCAAATGTGTGCGCAAATATAGATTTTTGCATTACCAACACTGTTAATATTGCAATAATTTTTCATTGCATTTTTAATTGCAAAATATGGTAGACATGTTGATAGTTCAAAATCACCTGTAAAACGGTTGACAGTACGGTGATGAGTCTCATCAACATTGGACAACCAGCAAGAGTAAATAAGCTATTGTTATGTCAGTGTGCTTTACCATTTTCGGTTACATGACACCTAACATCAAATTGGAGGGTATTAGATTATAATAACAAAAAAAAAAATTCAACAAGTTGCTTTTACATTCGAATGTTATTATTTTTTTAGTTGTGATTTAAAAAGTACTAACAGTGCTGTTAACACTATTAGTTTTCCCGATAACATGGCAAGAGTCGAATGGTTGTTCCAAACCCCTTAAGGGCCGATCCTCAGTTGCCATTCACAGTTCGTTCTCGGTCCGATCTGGGTCTGATTTATTATAATGGAATGGGATTCAACCAAAACTTGACTGTTACCGGATAGTATGAACACACACACATATTTTTTACTTGATAATATTTTATCATACCGAGATCAGACCGAGAATGAACTGTGAACGGGATTATAATGAGGATCGGCCCTAAATCTTCGTAGTCGATACTCTACCGTATTATTACAATTACGAATACGATTAGCTACGACACGCTTGAGGCTTTCAAAATTGACTATCAAAGAGGTTTGTTTTAGATACCTATAATCTACACCTCTAGCGGAATAAATCCAGCATGTGTTCTTCCGTTCGATTATAATCCGGGCGTCTTCAAGGCAAGAGTGAATAGGCTTTTATTACGCTAAGACGGTACGATTTACCATCCAGGGCTTAATTACCATTTACCACCAGGTGGGATTGTGGTCACAGGTCTACAATAAGTAAAAATCCTCCCTCCCTATCACAACCACATGCATTAAAACTGCCACCACTTAGACGCGTTGTTTACAGGAGAAATATGTGTTGAAGATAGTATATACTTCCTAATATAGAGGTTATAGCAGTGTAGTGGAGTAGTGGTGTTAGGTGTAGTGGTGTTAGGTGTAGTGGTGTTAGGTGTAGTGGTGTTAGGTGTAGTGGTGTTAGGTGTAGTTGTGTTAGGTGTAGTGGTGTTAGGTGTAGTGGTGTTAGGTGTAGTGGTGTTAGGTGTAGTGGTGTTAGGTGTAGTGGTGTTAGGTGTAGTGGTGTTAGGTGTAGTGGTGTTAGGTGTAGTTGTGTTAGGTGTAGTGGTGTTAGGTGTAGTTGTGTTAGGTGTAGTGGTGTTAGGTGTAGTTGTGTTAGGTGTAGTGGTGTTAGGTGTAGTTGTGTTAGGTGTAGTGGTGTTAGGTGTAGTTGTGTTAGGTGTAGTGGTGTTAGGTGTAGTTGTGTTAGGTGTAGTGGTGTTAGGTGTAGTTGTGTTAGGTGTAGTGGTGTTAGGTGTAGTGGTGTTAGGTGTAGTGGTGTTAGGTGTAGTGGTGTTAGGTGTAGTGGTGTTAGGTGTAGTGGTGTTAGGTGTAGTGGTGTTAGGTGTAGTGGTGTTAGGTGTAGTGGTGTTAGGTGTAGTGGTGTTAGGTGTAGTTGTGTTAGGTGTAGTGGTGTTAGGTGTAGTTGTGTTAGGTGTAGTGGTGTTAGGTGTAGTTGTGTTAGGTGTAGTGGTGTTAGGTGTAGTTGTGTTAGGTGTAGTGGTGTTAGGTGTAGTTGTGTTAGGTGTAGTGGTGTTAGGTGTAGTGGTGTTAGGTGTAGTGGTGTTAGGTGTAGTGGTGTTAGGTGTAGTGGTGTTAGGTGTAGTGGTGTTAGGTGTAGTGGTGTTAGGTGTAGTGGTGTTAGGTGTAGTGGTGTTAGGTGTAGTGGTGTTAGGTGTAGTGGTGTTAGGTGTAGTTGTGTTAGGTGTAGTGGTGTTAGGTGTAGTTGTGTTAGGTGTAGTGGTGTTAGGTGTAGTTTTGTTAGGTGTAGTGGTGTTAGGTGTAGTTGTGTTAGGTGTAGTGGTGTTAGGTGTAGTTGTGTTAGGTGTAGTTGTGTTAGGTGTAGTGGTGTTAGGTGTAGTGGTGTTAGGTGTAGTGGTGTTAGGTGTAGTGGTGTTGGGTGTAGTGATGTTGGATGTAGTGATGGCAGTGAATAAGGCACGCAATTGTGAAGACAGAGATGATTCTTAAACTAGCTGACTAGCATGCGGATCTTAGCCAAACAGTTTTTTCATATTCAAAGTCAAAAATATTAATATTTTCTCGCTTTAGTGGTTTATACATAAAATTAAGGTATTTATACGTAAAGATGATTAGTAAACTAGCCTCTAGTTAACAAGACGCGTGCAATGTACCGTTGCTATCAGTCAAACTTTCCCGTTAGGGCACTGATGGCAACTGGCAAGTCGCTTACAATGTTCCACCGGTGTTGACGCTCACTGAACCCAGCATCATAACCATAATCTGTGGAGCCGTGGTGTGGGAGGTCCGTATAATGTAGTACATGCTGATTGTGATTAGAAGGCTGTGCAGGCGTTTCCGTCGAACTCGATGTTACCACCAATAGCCGGGGTGTAGTCATCGGAAAACAACCGGTTCTCACTTCGCCACGCACTATAAAGTGTAGGTAAAAAATCGTTGAACAATGGACTGCGCTGCGCCACTCTGTTCTCTCGGACCACCTGCGACAGAAAACACCGAAATTATTCATCACAGTCTATCTATACGTGGTAGAGCCGCTGCAGCTATGTTATGGTTGTAGCACGAATGGGTCGGCTCGACAGAGGAGAGACCACGCTCTTACAAAATACCAGCGTAAAATAGCATGTTAGGACTGCTGTGTTTTTGGTGATTATAGAAAACTGGAGAACCTTTTTACTGAAAACGAGGTATTCCATCTTAGTTCTCAGGAGTGACAAGGAATCTGCATTTTGAGTCTTAATCGGGGATAAATGTAGATGTCTATGGGCATCATCAGGTGAACTGAGTGCTGGTTTGTCATCCTTATTTTATTTAAAAAAAAAATCAAAGTCCGCAACTGAACATAGGCCTCATCTAAGGATCGCTTTTCATTGTGATATTTGCAGCAGTTATTATATATTTGCGGTATTATTTTTAGTTGTTATCAGAAGATGCAGTTGCTCTACTGTTTCATTTTCCCTCTGTCGCCTGTTACAAAACACTCGCGGGACGATATGGTGTAGTAGATATTCTTAGACTTACACTGCTTGGGAAATATTAAGTTAGTTGATTTACTTTAAAGTTGGTAAGAATTACTTCGCCTATATGCGCTATAATATAAATATTTGTCTAGTTAGAAGAGCACCTCCCTCCCTCCTTCAACTGCGCGCACAAATCTCGCCTCAATCTCACCACTAATCCCAACACCACTTACACTTTTTTCTTTCTTTATTTTCTTTTTTTTTAAATAAAGAATATTAACAATGCTATAAACATTACTAATATTCCCCTTAACCACTCGTGGTAAGCTTAAATTGCTTGTGTTACGAGTGGTTCACGCCAGTAGTCGAATGTCGGATTCCAACCCACGACCTTTTTGAGTTCGTGGTCCGCGCCCTGCCATTAGGCTACTGTCGCCTTAATTAACACTAGGAAAGACACACCATCGACGATAAATACGACGTGTTTCGCCTCTTCAAGGGGCATCCTCAGGTGATGTAGACTACGCGGTGGCTGACCGTTAAAGTTAGCGATATGGGCGAAATAATTCTTATCAACTTTAATAGAATTGATTTCCGCAAAGTAACGCCTGATTCTATTAATTATCTTACATTTAAATTGTTTCAAAAATTACCAATATTCACACCATCTTATCAAAGTCCACCGCTGATCATAAACTCCTATGTAGATTGCCTCATCAGAGGGATGTTTGCCACAGTGGGCGTTTGGCTGACGGGTGGGCAATCTAGTTGTTATTAAGAAGACGCCGTTGTCCATCCCCTGGTTTGTTTCCCACTGTCACCTCTTACGGCACCCATGGGATGATTGAGGCAGTGGATGTTCTTACTCCGCTACTTTACGGTACATGAGCAACTGACATAGGTAAGCGAATCAGGAGGCTGAAGTGGCAAAATGCCAGGCATCATTCGGTTCTTCGAGCGATTTGGAGGGTTGGGGTTGGACTCGAGTGGCGGCATTATACTGTAGTGTTGGACGACCCTCTATAGAAGGAGTGACGACCTGATGCGGACCGCGAACTCAAAAGGTTTTGGGTTTACAAGCATTTTAAGATTACCAGGAATGGTAAAAGGGAATATTAGCAATGATAATAGTATTGCTAAAGTCCAGTCGCGGAGCAGGAAGAATTTCGTACAATGACCTCTTTGCCTACTCACAGTGGTCACAAACATTTCTGTGTTAAGTTGGTTTATATGAAATATTTGATGGAGAAGAAAATACATTTACTATCATATTAAATAAATTATTGATATATAAATGAATTATTTTGATTTTAGTATAAAAACAGTTATAAAATCGAGTTATAATTGCTAATTTGGCAGAAATAAAATTAAAATTCAAAAATCAGAATCCGATTTCTCCGTATCGGAGTTACTGCTTTCTGATGACGTCCCACCTATCAAATTTATTACAAAAGATTCAAAAGTTTTGTCTACATTAAACTTAACAAAACCAGTAAACAATTAAAACAAGACAACAAAAACTAACAAACAACAACAAACTAAGAATTGATAACTGAGATAACTGTGTTTGAAAACTGAGTGATCCCAAGGTGGAATGTCGTTTGTTCGTTATTTGAAAATTTATTAATTATGTCAAGTAAGCCAAGCGTTTTTGGTCGTGCCTCAAGGCCAACCAAAAATCATATGCAAACAAAAATAAACCTTACAGCCATTGCATCTGTGCGAGCGAGACGCATTATATTTACGCGGAAGTGACAGTGACAGGTAATAACAGGTCAACATACGAAAATGTTCCCTCTTCACGTCCGGACTTAAGTATGTAAAACATGAAGGTTAGAGAAAAGGAAAGTGAGAGTAGAAAAGTGTCCCAGAAATATGGACACCATAAGTAAGGCGCTGCGATCGCTAAGTTCGGCCAATAAAAGTCATTTTCAGTCTATTTTTCCAATCAGATGCTAAACCACTTGCACATCCACGCACAATAAAATATTTCTCCATTTTTTATTGTTTCTTTTTGTCAAAAATTACAAAATTACGAAGCATGAAAATTTTCTCACCAATGCCGCGGAGAAAATTTGTACATTATTCAACTAACTTCATTTGTACATTATTCATCTACTTATACTCATAAACAGCTAACTTCGCAGTCACTACTCACTGACGTCAGCGCCGCTATGCATTCTACAATTTTCATGGACAGGCGGGCTATGCTTTAGTACGTAGTGATCGTTCTCCTGTTCTCTAACCTTAATGTATTAAAATAAAACATACAGGTCGCTTCATTTCTGAGGGGGACCAATTGGGCCGCCGCGCTACTCTGCTTCAGTGCGTTTTGGCGGACTAATCTTGTCCTACAAATGTGTTACTCAGGTTTCCTCACGATGTTTTCTTTCACCGCCGAACAGATAGTATATCACGATTTGAAATTTTAAATAACAATTTCATTGGTCTCAGTTTTCTTGAGTAGTATATTATTCTTTATGGTGAGTGTTGAGAACTAGAGAACTAAACATTCCATCTTAGTCCTCAGGGATGACGCATCTACATTTTGATTCTTAATCGAAGACAGATGTAGATGTCTATGGGTCACAGCAACCACTTAACATCAGGTGGACTGTGAAATACCTTACGACGTAATATATGAGTATGCATAACAAAAACTAAAATAATATAGCTTTTAAAGGAATCATTATACACTAATCTACCAAGGCTCAAAATAAATTGAAATGTAATTCCTCTGCGTAAGTGTTGGCTTCGGTCGACTTACAAACCAAAGTTCACAATTTAGAAGTCAGATTTTTTGACTATTAGGCCAAAAATGTTGATATTTTTGAGAATAATTTATTAATTACCTTATCCATCCCTTCATAATCGGGGTCGGTGTGACTCTTCGGTATCCAAATCTTTACGTCCTTATCTAGCCCACTCGTCGCTAGAACGGGGAAGCGTGGATGTGCTTCTATACAATTTACCTTAAAGTAAGAAAAGTTTATGTTTTAGTTTCTTTAAATATGCACTGGACACTTTAAAAATAAGTACAGAAGATAGTTGACACCATAACTAAATAATTTTGATATGTCATCCAATGTCAATTTGCTACATGCTCTCTGTTCTGTTTTGTGTTATGTTTATTTGACCATTAGTATCTAAAACTTCATTGCAAGGTATTTCCATACAAATCGGTATGTAATTTTTTAAGGTGTGATTAAAATCATTTATATTTATATCTGCTTTATACACAAGGTTATTTTTTTTTGGTATTTATTTCCCGCTATGAAAATCAATGATTTTCAAAAAATGGGGAGATCATTGTTTTTACCCCGGTTTCAGAAAATGGAGTTCTCAGCAGATCTCGACATTGCGAGGTCCTAGGAAGCTATTCTGGCTAATTTGGCGATGATGTCCTTAGTGTGTGTGTGTGTGTGTGTGTGTGTGTGTGTGTGTGTGTGTGTGTGTGTGTGTGTGCGTGTGCGCGCGCACGCGCGCGTGCGTGTGTGTGTAACGGAGAGTCCGATCGAAAGGCGGTTTTCGACATCTGAAAGAGCCTTGCTATACTTAGATTTTTTATGAATTTAGACAGAATCGTCACGTTTGATTCTGAGAAAACCTCAAAGTTAAAGTGTTTTTAATACTCAAAAAGTAGTTTTCTACTTCGATACTTGTTTTGGTCAATTTTATAATCTAGTAAGCTTTTCTACTTTAATTGCTATGAACAAGATTGCTCAAACAGCATCAAAATAGGTTGATTAGATCAAGATATCGTTGACGAAAGAAATCTCGAAAAACGAAGTTTCTCAAAAAAACTTTCCATGAAATCATTTTTTTGTAAAAGGTTTTTTGTTAAGCTAAAAAAATTGCGTCTATAGCCGTATTATACGGCCGACGGATCTTGGCGAGTCTGAATATAGGCTTTGCGAACTTTAGCGAATGTAAACTCGTGAAGAAAATTGTGATTGTAATTTTTTTAATATGCCATGTGTGACCAATTAGTACAAAGCTACAATAATAACATATAAATTAAAGATTCAATTTTTTTTTTTTTTTATTAGATCGCAAAGTCGTGGTTTACGCATGTCATTTTCATAGGGTATGTACCCTTTTCTACTAACCACGATTCCATTTTTGCCTTCTTGTCATTAGATGTAGGGGCAGAATTCATAAGTTTGTTGTTAGGGCTCAAATTTGGAATCAGTTGGGTCCGTAACCATTTCTCATAATTTGTGAAATTTAAGCACTAGAATATTAGTAAAGCGTTCGGAACAAACTCTGCTTCTAAACCACCGTGTACCATCACTATCCGCCGACCTTTTGATATCGGGCGCTTTAGCCCTTGGTGGAACCATCTGACCATGCCTTACCTTTTGTATGCGACGAGTGGCCATACGACTCGTCAGTAAATACAATTGCTTGTTGTAAAATACAATTTTCGCCCTTCATCCCTGAATTTTTTCATTGCCTTCAAATACAAGATCCTTTTCAGACGAATGTCGCTGTCTTCTCTGTAAGAACCTATTGGTTTCGGTCTTTCGACACTTGAAACCCAAGTTTTTGACAACCGTCTTTAAGCTCGTTTTAGCACCTTGAAAATTAATATCCTGTTTGAGTTTCGCTACTAATTTGTTTACGGTTGGCATTTCTTTTTCAATTTTGTGGAAGTTATGTATGCATCTTTTTATTACTCCTTGGTCAAAATTATCTCTATCAGTAATAGGTTTTGATCTAGACCTTTTTTACCAGCCGTGTGGAATACCGAAAGTAAGCCCGAAATATTGCCTTCAGTTGTGATTCGCTGTACTGTGCGTAGGGACACACCAGTTGCGTTAGCAACTCTTAAATAAACTTTATCTACATCTTTTTCACCTTCTTCTTTTTCTTTTTTCATATACTGCGTTAAATCGTAAATAATTTTTCTCGCCTGGCGATATAACACACTATGTTTTGGTGACATATTTGGCGAATAATATGAGTGCCAACTGACAAATAACAACAATAACAACGAAAACTTTCGTAACCGACTGTGCTCAAGACAGAGATGGCGACACGAACAATGCTAACGTGTGACTGAGACATATTACCGTGTACCGAGCATTGCACAAAGCTTTGCAGCAAGCACGAAGCTTTACGAAATAACCAAAAAGGGATGTCCAATACGCGTGTCCGATGGTGTTGTTTAATAGATAGAAATAGTTACAAATATTGTTTTCGCTTATGTTGTTACAATTTGAGTGCATTCGATCGAGTAATAGTAAAGTTAGAACCGTAGCGTACTTTGTATAAAGTAAACAACAGTACGCTACAGTTCAACAATTGACGAAATAAACAAATTGGTTGACAATTCGAAAAAACGTAAACTTTAGGAAAACAGTCGCGCACGAACAACGAAAATAAGATATGATAAATAATAGCAAAAAAATAGACATGGACCCAGAAAGATTTTTTAAATTGACACCAGCATCCAACACACTACACGTTACTCGATATGCTGACGCCCAGGATTTCGATACTGACTGAGGCACCGAGGGGAGTGCCCTGAAACTGAGGAGATACGACAAAGGGGTTTTTTTGCGGCAAACGTTTGTCTTCAGGATATTGAACTGGACTAGATTTTCCGAACCGAGTCTTTGTTCAACAATGTACTATTAATTAGCACAAATAGCACGCAGCCTTGTGAAACACCAGCGTCAATGGAGTTCCAATCGGAGCATGCACCGTCTACTACGATCTTGATGCTCGGATCTGCAAGAAAAATGGTGATGCAATTGATCAAATTTTCTCTGGAAACCCACAGGAAGAAAGCTTTGAAAAGAGCGCTTTGTGTCAAACCCGATCGAAGGCCTTCGCTATGTCCAAACTAACGGCCAACGCCTACCCCTTGGACTTTACTGTCTCTGCTCATCTATGAATAAGGTAACCCAAAAGATCACCATTTGAGCAACCCTGAAGGAAACCGTACTGACGGCCACTGATCAGCTGGTGATCCTCAAGATACCTCATGAGCTAGTAGTTAATAATTGTTTACATTATTTTTAAGAAAACAAGGAGTTTACAGCGATAGGCCTGCAGATGGGCGGATATGAGCGGTCGTCCTTTTTAGGGATAGGGTGCACCAAAGCTGTCTTCCATGAGTTCGGAACTACGCCTAGGGAGTAGAAGTACTGGAAAAGACGCGTTAAAAACAGTGCTAACTCTTGAGCACACACACGTCTTTAGCACAATAGGTGGGACTCAATCAGGCCCACTCGACATGTTGACGTCAGTTAGAGGAGTGCTTTGCGCTCCGAGCGCTGTGTGAACCTCACATCCTGCATGGAGCACTCACACCGCGAGATGGTCGGCGGTGTGTTCTCCCCGTTATCGAGAATTGAGTTGGACACAAGGAGAGTTTAACAGATTGGCTTTCTCTTTTGCGGCATGGACGTGTGAGTCGTCTTCCCTGTGTAGATGGAAGAAATGGCGGAAAGAAGTTCTCTTGGACAGCCTTGGCGAGAGACCAGAATGCACGTGTTCCCGAAAGAAGTCGAACTAGTTTCTTACCAATTCTGCCGATGTGACTTTGCCTTGCCAATCACACTTTTGAAGGACCTAGAGGTGGAATTATACTTCTTTATAATAGCGTTGACGTTTGCATCCTAAGACGTTGATGCGTCAGCCTAGGCTCGGTAGCACTTCTGCTTACGACGTGATGCAAGTTTACAGGAGTGACCAAACCATGACTGAGTTCGGCCTCCGAAAGGCTCCACAGATGATGGAATATATAATTCTATCTCCTGAAGTACCACATATTAGGATCCGCGGAGGCGAAATAACGAGTTGTGACATTGTTGATTGATTAAACGGGAAACCAAGCCGCGTTAAAACCACCGAGCATCACGATCTCTGCGAATGGAACCTGTTGAAGCACGCAGTCTGCAGCCATTTGGACGTGGTCAATGAGTTGGTCTGTGACGATATTACCGCTATGGGACCTATAGAAGCACCCGTAGACGCGGTGTCTACGCGCAGCCGTAAGATGGACATGACCGTATCTTCAAGACTGCCGAGGCGTCGAAAACAGATGTCCTCTCTGACATATACGCATACTCCAGGGCACGAAATAGTGTTCTAATTTGTACCCCGGGTAGGAGAGACACGAAGTATCAGCCTATCATACCAGCGTGACGTATGCAGTGTACAATGCGCAGTGTGCAGCAAGCAGTGTGCATTGCGCAGTGCGCATTGCACGGTGTGCAGTGCGCAGTAGGCAGTGTGCATTGCGCAGTGTGCAGTGTGCAATGCGCAGTATGCAGTGTGCAGTAGGCAGTGAAGTGTGCAGTTTGCGGTGGGCGTGTCTACTTACAACGCCGTTGACGTCTGCGTGCAGCCACTGCACGAGCGAGGCGGTGGCGGCGTGCCACACGTACACGTGCGAGCAGTCCGAGCCCGACACCACGTACTCGCTGCGCGGTCCGAAGAACGCTACGCCCTTGAACGTGGCGCTGTTCCGGTGTCCGCTGTACCGCCGCCGATACCCGTCGCTCTCCTCCTTCACATTGTCCCTGAAAACAAAGCGATACAAATCATATATACTATAAAATATTATATTTCATTACAAGTACGGAAAGCCTGTCATTGCAAAGAGTTCCGACAAATGTCTACCCGAGCCGAGGCGCAGCCGAAGGTGAGGGTTCACAGTCGGAATAAGTTGCAATGACGGTTCCGCACGTGTACTGAACAACTATTTTTAATACAGTTGCGAAAAAATGAAGCAATTTAATAAAATAATAAAAACACAATAAACTCAACTAACTAATCATTTATTTCTTGTAAAAGTTATAATTCACATATACATTGAAATTGGTACAGTTTTTTATACTAACTGGGGAAGTTTTAGGTTGCATATTTACTGTTTGAGACAAACTATTATTAATTTCGTATGATTGTTCCTGTTTATTGGTCAAAGGTGTTATACAATGGCGTTTGCTACTTGATGGAATTGGATGTGATGAATTATCATTATCAATGAAGGTAGATGGACGAACATTCTCTTCAGTATTGTCATGTGAAGGAAACGGACTGGACTTTAAATAAATGTTATTTTTTTCCCAGTTTCTAGTTTGTTGTTTAATGAATCAGCAATATAGCCTTCTGCAACTTTGTCTGACTTCCAACCTCCTAGTCGCTTTAAGGACGTCAAATTGGCTCCTGAATCTGCCAATAATGTAGCAGAGGTCCTCCTGAAGCTGTGCCCAGTATAATACTCAGCATCCGGCAGACCAAGAAACGTAGCTATTTCTTTTTGCATATTACTAAATTTGTTATCCCGATTGCTTGTGCTGTACACTTCCCTTTTTGATAATTTTGGAAAAAACGGTCGGTTTTTGCTTTTTGGGACCGCTAATTCATATATTTTTGCACTATTCTAAGAAAATCTCCTTCAACAATAAAGCTTCGTTCAAAAACCTTTCTACTTCATTCGATGTTAATATTTTCGACTTTTTAGTTGGAAAACCGTCTGATTGTCGTTTTAAGAAAGCATTTAGTTTTAGGTATTCACTTACATCCACCTTGTTCCTTATTTTCAGCATACTTTTCATCATCGAAAACCTCGACCATAACGTAGAAGGTGTTAAATTTGCTGAGAGTTCGGAGAAGTATGCCAATATAACATTTTCTGAAAAACTATTTGCTTTTTTCTCTTCTCTTCAAGCAATAAATTCGTCGTATGTAAATATGTAGCGACTTTTTGACTTTTCCGGTAAAATGTTCTCCGAAGCATTTTGTGCAATTATACTGAGTTCCGGTGGTGTTAATTCAAATAAAATATCGCCGAAATTACTCATTTTGTGCAACAAACAACTAAACTCGCAAACATTGAAGTAATATGTACTTACGTACTAGAACAGCTATTTCAAACAAAAATTGTGCGCTACTCTGTGTTCGCACGGTATGTTTTCTTATCATAGAATAAACATAGGTAGAGTGATCAGTAGGTAATAAAAGATTGTAGTGTTAAATAGGTAAATTATATCGAGATTTTTTTTAAAATTTTGTCATTTATTTTGTATATTATTTTTGCTTATTTAATATAATGTTACATAATATTATATCACAATTACATTTTAATGATATTTTTATCTCAATATTTTAAAAGGTATCTATCTCAAATATAAAAAAAAACATACTAAATGTATGTTTAATAAAACTTGTTAATATAACGTTTAAATTACATATTCTAATATATTTATTTAAATTAGAATAAGAGCCGTTCATAATTACTGGGCACGCGAGAGTTAAAAATTCGCGAATTTATTACACTTTGACTTTGATGTGGAAACCTAAAAATAAAATATAAGAATTAGCAGATTTAAATATAAAAAATTGGTCTAATTATGATAACTCATATATGTTCCTACAAAAAAATGTGTATAATAATATATTCGTCCTATATTTAAGTACCCACAGAAATGTCGCATCTGAACAAATTAATTTCATAATCTATATTACGTGACACAAGATGGCGTCTTAAGAATAATTTGTTTTACGAGGGTGGATTGAAAAGTACTCGGCCTAACACAGATCCATTCAATTGTAAAAATCAAATCTACCCACATTATTTAGTTCAGTTCAGACTAGTTCATTGTGTGAAGTTCGAAACGTGTGCGATAATTAGTTGTGATTTTATAAATTTATTAACAAAGTAATCGGACATAATTTCCGCGAATGGAGCAAATCGAGCAGCGTGCCGTCATTAAGTACCTCCATAAGAAGGGGCTATCATCAAAAGCCATCCATGATGACATGATCAGTACATTAGGCGATTGTGCTCTGTCATATTCATCCGTCAAAAAATGGATAGCAGAATTTAAGCGTGGTAGAGAGAGTGTGAAAGATGAACCCCGCTCTGGAAGGCCTTCGACGTCAACTACTGACGAAAATATTAAAAAAGTACTTGATTTAATAATGGGAGACCGCAGATTAAAAATTAGAGAGATAGCCGAGATTATAGGCATCTCTTATGAATGAACTCAAAACATCATTGTCAACGAGTTGGGTTTCCACAAGGTGTCTGCGAGGTGGGTTCCGCGACTGCTTTCAGTTGAACAAAAAAGGACGCGATTGACTATTTCACGCGACTGTTTGGAGTTATTTGAAGCCGATGCAGATGATTTTTTGAATCGTTTTGTTACACATGGGTGAAACATGGGTTCATTACTGTACACCGGAAACAAAACAACAATCAAAACAGTGGAGAAGACCTGGTTCACCACCCCCTAAAAAAGGCTAAGTCGATTTTGTCGGCAAATAAGGTGATGGCTTCAGTATTCTGGGACTCGAAAGGTGTGATTATGATTGATTATCTTGAAAGGGGTCAGACTATAAACTCTGATTACTACTGCACCTTACTACGTCGTTTACGAGAGGAAATAAAAGAAAAACGTCGAGGAATGCTCAGAAGAAAAGTCCTGTTTCATCAAGATAACGCCCGTGTTCACACGTCAGTACAGTCAATGGCTGAAATTCACAACTGTGGCTTTGAACTGTTACCGCATCCGCCGTATTCACCTGATCTGGCACCATCAGACTTCTTTCTGTTCCCTAACCTAAAAAAGCACTTGGGAGGTCAAAGATTTTCGACAAACGACGAGGTCAAACAGCTGTAGACGCATATTTTGACTCTAAGGAAGAATCATTTTTTTTCAACGGTCTAAATGCTTGGAAGGGGGAGGTGGTAAAAGTGTATTGAACTTGATGGTGATTATGTAGAAAAATAAAAATATAACTGATTTAGTATGTGTTTATTTTCTTGGTTAGGCCGAGTACTTTTCAATCCACCCTCGTATTACTAATTTATAATACTTTTTTATTGATGATGAATCTTATTAACCAATGAAAAGTAATTCCTTGGTTTTTACTGACATTTCTTGAATTATTTGTGCAATATCTAAGTACGCACGACGGCATATTTTTATCACGAGATTTTTTTTAAATCAACACAACACGTGTCAACTCTACAAGCGCCTAGCGAGTGACTGATTAAAGTGCGGTGTATGGACCGCAGTTGAGTGGAACATAGTAGCTGAATGCAGTGTTGCCTCTAGTACGTAGTACATATTAGCTCAATGCTCGCAAAGAACATTTTTGGAAAATGGCGCCGACCGTAAAAGAATATCAACAGATTTTTTTTGTTTTCTCCACCCATTCTGGGTAGACAAAGGGAACTATGCCCATACAGCCAAGTCTTCAGTAGAATTTTTTTATTGATATGAAATAAAAATGAAATTTAATGAGATGAAATGAAATGAAACCTAACCTAACTCATTAAATATGATATTGAAACAAATTAGTAGCTTCTTTTTAGAAATATTTGCATGAACCATAAAAACTTCTATGAATTTCTTTTCGTAAAAACTTCGTGGTTGGTTATTTCTTTTTAATAGACATTATTAAGACAGTTGGGGAAGAGAACGCACGAGTTCGGAAAAGCTCGAGTATGTAATAGCCCACATCCCGAACGCTATACATTGCTTTGGAGCAATTTAAAAAAACACACCCGTCTAGTAGTCGTAAACACGATTGCTGATTATAAGGTCCCGGGTTTAAACTCCGGGTCGTGCCAATTTCATTTATTGAGTTTTTCTGTCGGAAATTCACTTTTTTAAAGAAGAGTAGGTTTACATTCGAGTAGTAAGTCTTAATGAACTTATTTAATGGTAAATGTCACTCACTTGTCGTACACGTCGAGCTTTGTGTCGAATAGGTATATGTCTTCATCATTGTACGAGCCCAGTATTTGCGATCCATCGTGATTGTACACCGCGCACGTCAAGTGTATCATTGACATGCGCAACCTCTTGTTTTGCGTCGGGTCCTAAGAAAAAATATCGATTATACATTTTAGTGCTGTAGGGTCTACAAACAAGAACTATCGGACGGGAAATAATGTATGTACGTATATATGATGTGCGTTTTTTTATAGAATTAGGGTGATAAACACACAGGCGGCGATCTTACTCGCGCACAGCGAGCGGGCACGCAGTCTAGCGGCGGTCGTACTCACGCAGAAAGCGGTCGCGGTCCGCTACCAGCAGGCGCTCGTGTGTGCGGTGTGTGTGTGTGTGTGCACGCACGTACGTACCAGCGCGAAGTGGTGCGGGCAGTAGAGAGCGAGCGGGCGCGCAGGCTTGCAGCGGTCGTGCTCGCGCAAGAATCGGTCGCGGCCCGCCACCAGCAGACGCTCGTGTGTATGTGTATGTGTGTGTTCGTACATACGTACCAGCGCAAAGTGGTGCGGGCAATAGAGAGCGAGCGGGCGCGCAGGCTGGCGGCGGTCATACTCGCGCAGGAAGCGGTCACGGCCTGCCACCAGCAGGCGCTCGTGCAGCGCGTGCCCCGCCACGCTGTACAGCGGTACCGCCGCGTTACCTTCGCGCACCTGCACCAGTCTGCAACACGTGTCCAAACCCCACCCCACGTTACAAACCCGCCTAGGATTTACAACCCTCCCCCTATTGTAAAGTAAACAGATAATGTAATGTATAAACACACACACAGTACGATTATGAGTAAAAAAAAAAACAAAAATATAACTGCAATGCAGTTAATTTAAATACACGCGACGGATTTAGTTATAGTTACTGAACTAATAATAATAAAAATTAAACAAGTACATGCGTTTATACAAATCGGGAATATGCAATTATGCAAGCGTTTAAATTTTTTTATAATTGTTTTAACGAACGTACGAAAAACTGATGAGTAGAATCTAAAGTCCAATTTTCGTGTCAAGCGTCGCTGCATGCAAATTATTTAAAAAATGGCAAATTATGCAATAATTACGTGTCGAAAGAACAGCGGAAAATGGAATTTAAATAAAGAAGATATATCCTACAACCAGTAAGTCGAAACTATTTATATTTTGTGAATATTAGAAACAAAAATAAAGAAATATAGATGTGCCAAAAACATTAATCAAAAATCTAAAATGTGGCCATTCGCTCGGAAACACAGCGAATCGGGCTAGTAGTAGTGATATTAGTTACCGATAGTTGCAAACCGCATTTCATTGATCTTAACATTCTGACCCTACCATCTTTATATATATTTGAAGTAGCTATGTTTGTAAGGAAACATTTTAGCATATTTGAAAACGCTAATAATAAACGACATAGGAATAAACTACGTACAAAACCTCATAAAACAGCCCTGTATTCAAAAAGTTTCCTGGGTATGGCTCCTAAAATTTTTAATAAACTCCCAAAAAACATCAAAGAAACTGATAATATAGACAAATTTAAGAAATTGCTTTCGAGTTTTTTTAATATATAAAGCATACTACTCTATCAACGAATACTTTGAAGATAAAAAGAATGGTTTTTAGTACCTACAATTAATGGACGATTTATTTATTATATGTTTATATTTATACATACATAATACATAAACCCTCACGCCTGTCACCCAGAGGGGTAGGCAGAGACTACGGACTTCCATTTGACACGATCCTGACATACCTCTTTCGCCTCTTTTACATCCATATATCTACACATACATGCTCGTCGGTTAAGGGTACTTTTAACGTGGCCCACTAATTCTAGGGCGTCCCTTCCCGACTCTGCCGTTTTTAGTACCTACAATAATTAATGGACGATTTATTTATTATATGTTTATATTTATATAATTGATAATTAAGATAATAATTAATGTTATTTCTAAACATACTAATTATAATTGAAATTGTTATTTTATTAAAAATTAATTTTCATATTGCCAGGTGATAGTGATAAACAAATATTTGTATGCCTTTGTAGGCGAAACAAAGTGTTACTTATCATACCTTTTCCAACAAGTTTGTAACTTTTTACCTATGTTTTACAAATAAATTATTTGATTTGAAATGTTTATATAGCAATTACTATTGAGCCATAAGCCTGGCTTTGCCATGAAGTTGTTTAGGAGTGCGTTAGGGACTAGCGAAGTGGTTGCGGGCCCCTCGTATGCAAGTTCACTTCACATTTCAATGTTTATGTTTGTTTTTGTTAAAAATGTATGCTTTTTCGAAGATTGTCAGTGAAAATGGGAGGATAATAGTGTTCATTGTGAAGAATATAAGTGTGTTGAAGTGCTAATCGGCGAGGAAAAGGTAAAATTTTTTAAAAATGAAATTTAATATTCAATAAACATTTCTTCATACTTTAAATATAGGTACAGGACTCTTTAGTATTAAAGTTTAATTAAGTTAGGCGTATTTAAAGGTTTAATAACTCAATATTTATATTACCATACGAATTAAAAATATCAATTTTAACAGCAGCATAAAGTATGAGACATAGATTTAATTTTAGAGGAAATAAGTGTTACTATCTTTTTTTAACGTGAAGCCCAAATTATAATTAAATAAATCAAAAGAATACAGAAGAATGTATTGAGGTTTTTAAAGAATAGTACTCCCTTTAGTTATTTCCAGTTCTCTGTCTACTTTCCAGTATATAAAATTTTAATGGCGCCATCTACTTAATTCTATAGGTAAAGTCATTTTATCGAACGAAAATTGGTTGATTCTCACGATGGTATCTAAAGATTACGCTAGATGGCACAAATACGCTATCGGCTAATTTATAGTGATATATGAGTTTAAAAATATCATTTTGTACGGTTTATTATGAATTGAAAATGAATAATTATAATAAATAGTCATTATATTATGGTAAAAAATTAGCAAAGCTTTATCTTCTGATTATAACTATCTAATTCCTGTCGTAATCTGTTCTTTTATGCATATAACTTAAACAAAATATAATTTCGAGGTTTCACATCTGCCAGGCGTCCCTTTTTTAACTTTGTACATTGTTTGTACTTTGTTCATGCTTTTCTTTTGTTCATGTATTGTATTGTTTGTAAATATCTCAAGCAAACCCAAACGGCTCGTTTCAAAACCACCGAAGGTGTGCAATTGCATATCATGTCATACAATCTATCTAGCGGTAGTATGCTTTCTGTGTGCTTTGTTAAACACGTCCTTGTCAGCACTGAATATGAAACTAAAGAGTGGAGACAGCTCAAGATTGGTGTATTTTTATTAAAATGCTAAAAACAACAAAACCATATCTTGGGCTTGCCCTAGTTTGGAGCCCTAGATTCGCCACTGACGCACACCCTCAGACACCCCAAGTAGTATATTATGTTATAATCATAATACATACACTGAATTTTTAGTTAAACATTTTTATGCATTGATTATTTATCAAATTAGTTATACTAATTCCGGAAGAATGTTGTGGTCACAGTACAAATCCACGAACGCAAAGACTTTAACGTGCTTGAAATAAAGTTCATTTTTCTTTATTTTTATTGAATGACAGAATTAGTAATAATACAAATAAAACTGCACTCTCAAAAATCTTATTGCCTTAAGTTACGATCCATTTCAGTTTGTTTTGAATGCACAGATTGAGTGTGACTGTAATTTACGTAGTTTTAATTACGAGGGTGGATTGAAAAGTACTCGGCCTAACACAGATCCATTCAATTCTAAAAATCAAATCTACCCACATTATTTAGTTCAGTTCAGACTGGTTCATTGTGTGAAGTTCGAAACGTGTGCGATAATTAGTTGTGATTTTATAAATTTATTAACAAAGTAATCGGACATAATTTCCGCGAATGGAGCAAATCTAGCAGAGTGCCGTCATTAAGTACCTCCATAAGAAGGGGCTATCATCAAAAGCCATCCATGATGACATGGTCAGTACATTAGGCGATTGTGCTCTGTCATATTCATCCGTCAAAAAATGGATAGCAGAATTTAAGCGTGGTAGAGAGTGTGAAAGATGAACCCCGCTCTGGAAGGCCTTCGACGTCAACTACTGACGAAAATATTAAAAAAAGTACTTGATTTAATAATGGGAGACCGCAGATTAAAAATTAGAGAGATAGCCGAGATTATAGGCATCTCTTATGAACGAACTCAAAACATCATTGTCAACGAGTTGTGTTTCCACAAGGTGTCTGCGAGGTGGGTTCCGCGACTGCTTTCAGTTGAACAAAAAAGGACGCGATTGACTATTTCACGCGACTGTTTGGAGTTATTTGAAGCCGATGCAGATGATTTTTTGAATCGTTTTGTTACTATGGACGAAATATGGGTTCATTACTGTACACCGGAAACAAAACAACAATCAAAACAGTGGAGAAGACCTGGTTCACCACCCCCTAAAAAGGCTAAGTCGATTTTGTCGGCAAATAAGGTGATGGCTTCAGTATTCTGGGACTCGAAAGGTGTGATTATGATTGATTATCTTGAAAGGGGTCAGACTATAAACTCTGATTACTACTGCACCTTACTACGTCGTTTACGAGAGGAAATAAAAGAAAAACGTCGAGGAATGCTCAGAAGAAAATTCCTGTTTCATCAAGATAACGCCCGTGTTCACACATCAGTACAGTCAATGGCTGAAATTCACAACTGTGGCTTTGAACTGTTACCGCATCCGCCGTATTCACCTGATCTGGCACCATCAGAATTCTTTCTGTTCCCTAACCTAAAAAAGCACTTGGGAGGTCAAAGATTTTCGACAAACGACGAGGTCAAAGCAGCTGTAGACGCATATTTTGACTCTAAGGAAGAATCATTTTTTTTCAACGGTCTAAATGCTTGGAAGGGGAGGTGGCAAAAGTGTATTGAACTTGCTGGTGATTATGTAGAAAAATAAAAATATAACTGATTTAGTATGTGTTTATTTTCTTGGTTAGGCCGAGTACTTTTCAATCCACCCTCGTATTTTTGGGATAAAAAATTACCTATATAAAAAATGATAGGAATCGATTCAGTAAACGATTCTGAACCCAGATTCTTCTTCTTCTCAAAGTGCGTTAATTATGTTACGTGTTATATAAAAATCAATTGCTGTTCGTTAATCTCACTAAAACCCGATAACGGTTTGACCGATTTTGATTTTATTTTCAGTATGTGTTTGAATACGTCTCTACATGGTTTAGATTTGCATTTGGACTAGGTAGGTGGAACTGTTGCCAAGATAAATTAATCACCCGTGCGAAGCCGGGGCGGATCGCTAGTATTATATTATTTATATAATAATCGCTTAAAAACGCAAAAAAACTGTATGATATCAAATTACATAATAACAAAATAAGGCGGCTAAGCAAACGCAGTTTTTTATTATTATTTTGCGTTGCCATCAGAAAGATGCGGCTGCCGCTGCCCATTCGGCATCATCGCTTTTATTCCTTCTGTCGCTAAACAAGATCCCTCGGTGTGATATGGGTTAGTTGATTCTCGTACACCGCCACAAGCTACAACACAGTACCTACCGGTTTATATCGGGCGCGACCATATCAGTATACTAACTACCTTTGTGTGTCGTGTTAGTGACAGCAGTACGTGCAGGTTGGAGGATAGAATGTGTATGTATGTTACGAGTTAGTGTGTGCATGTCACATGCTGGATAAGAGAAGACGGTGCATTCGTGTATTATGGGTCACGTGTGGGGTGGAGGGTGTGTGCGTCTCATGTGCAGGTTGGAGAAATAAGTTCATGTGTGCATGTCATGTTCGGGGTGGATGAGGGAGATGTGGTACATGTCACGTGCGTGGTGGAAAGGGAGGGGTGTTGCGTATCACGAGCGGGGTGCAATAGCTGTTGCTGCTGTGAAGTGGATGAGGGTGGAGGGAAATTGTCACTCGTGTCTGGCGGCGTACCTGGAGGCGCGTTCGGCGCGCACGTCGGCGAGCACAACGAGCCCGTCCTCGCCAGCGGACATGACCTCGTGCGGCGCGCGCGCGCTCACGTGCAGTTTGTGCGCAGCGCGCGCGTGTGAGGCCAGCCGCCGCCGCACCACGCCACCGCCTGCGCCGCTTCCGCCACTCGGCGCGCACTGCACCAGCCGCACCTGCACCCACACACCGCAAGCGAGTCACAAAACAGCCTATCAAAGTTTCACACCAACCCCACCCCCCTTGCCACCGCTCGGTGCGCACTCCACCAACCGCAACTACACCGCCCGCCCGCTTATCACAATTACAGCCCACCAAAAGCACATAGCTGAGTGAAACAGAAACAGAAACTTTTTTTATTCAATGTAGATTATAACAATACTTATTTAAAGCCACTTTTTTCATTTACCACTGGTTCACAAAAAAAACCTCTGTCCTGGGAAGAACCAGCAAGAAACCCAGCGGGACTATTTTTTTCCAATAATAGCTTACAATCACCTTTACAATTAACAACACAAGACAAATTAGAAATAGCTTGGTAGTGATCACTCTTCCCAGGGGTTATTATCATCCACAAACTCCTAAATATTATAATAACCCTTTTTATACAAACTTAGTTTAATAACATTTTTGAACTTTGTGTATGACAAATTTTGTATATTTTCTGGGATTTTGTTGTAAAAGGGTATACATCACCCCAAGAATGAATTACTGACTCGGTGGAGTCGAGTAACTGGTACTACTAGCTTGTGTCTGCTCCTAGTATTTACAGAATGAATATCACTTATTTTCGCAAAACTACTTTTATTTTTGTGTACTACGTACATTACATTTTCTTAAATGTATTGAGAGGCCAGAGTTAATATATTAATTTCCTTAAATTTTTGTCTCAGGGACTCTTTTGGTTTTAAATTATATATTGCTCCAATGGCCCTCTTCCAGCCTATAAAAGTTCCACTCCTGGGCAAAGGCCTCCGCTCATTTCTGAAAGGGTTTAGGGCAATGAATTGCCCGCCGCGCTGCCTCTAATATGCGTGTTGGCAAACTTCACATGTCTTCGAAATATTTTTTTCTCTCACGCAGGTCCTCGTGATGGTTTTGCTTCACCACACGTACGAGCACGTGCTAAATCAGAACTTAAAATTGAAATTAACAATTTCATTGGTGCCGGCGGGGATCGAACTCTGTTTGTTCGCGTACTGTGATTTTTTTTTATGTGCGAGCAGCTAACAGCTATGCAGGTCTAGAGAAAGACACCAGTATCACTGTGACCTAAAAGATCTATTGTGATCGATGTTATGGCTATAGTTCACTGCTAAGCCCTATGTCTTCAATGAATAGGAGTTGCTTAGCCGTGAGCAATTTCACTTCTTCTGGGCGGAGTACATAGTTTCCCCAGATGAGTGTTACGTTTGCGCATTAAGGGTCCGCAATCAGTTAGGATGTGCAGAGGCATTTCTTCCGATATGGAACAGAACCGACATATCCTTGAGTTGCTTAGTCCCAGGATGGACATGTGCTTTTTAAGAAAAGTGTCCAGATAGGGCTTTTGCCAGAATGCGCAACTTATTTTTACTTAATCTCAGAGCTTCTGAAGCGAAGTTACGATCAAAAGTCCAGATTAAGTTTTTAGAATGTTTTAAGCCTGGTGTGTCAGACCAGATCTTAAGTGATTTATTGTGATAAATAGTTTCAAGGGTCAATCGGGCTAGGCTTCTTGAGATTCCACAAATTAGCCTTCCCTCTGTTGTTACATCCCAGGGCGTTTAAATGGTTCACGCAGTCTCCAACTAGTTTCACCACCTCAGAGGACCTCAGCACTAGCAGTGCTGCTTGACTATCAGTTTATATAAATTATATTTATTATTATTGATTTCCGCACACTGAAGTATGGCGAAAATTTCTGCCTGGAAGATAGAGGTGAATCTACTCAAATTCATACGAAGTTTGAATTTGGGGCGTTCCCCGTAAATTCCAAAGCCTACGTCGAGGCCCATTTTAGACCCATAGGTATACCATAAGACACACACATACACACACACACACACACACACACACACACACACACACACACACACACACACTCACGCGTGTGCGCGTACACTCAAAACCCCACTCACTTACATCACACAAGTGCGCTCCTTTATCCATTTTGTATTTGTACTTTCTTTTCTTTTATTTTGTTACCAATTACATACACTGTATAATGTTAAGTGGAAGAGCGGAGTTACCTAACACAAGCATCTCTTTGCTTAAAAGGTGATCTCTAAACCCTGTATCTTAAAGCTTTATGTAATTGAAATAAACATTTTTATTTTTTTTTATTATTTTATAAGAGGCTAACGACCTCACAGATAACCTGGCCATTCAGTTAGTTTTCTCTGGAGGGTAATTCCATTATATACTTTTTATCAAAAGTGTGTAGTGGACGCATGATATCTGAGGTCATGCATAAGACCGGTGTTTCCTCAATTGAGTCGAGCATGGATCTCAATCTCAATCTACTGCGAAATTTACAGCGAGCGCTAACCATATGAGCTACCACGGCTCGTCTCTCACATAGCTAACATAGGCCTTTTTTATATTCAACTAGCTGTGCCCGCTGTATTTATTAGTAATTTATTCTTATACTGCCCTATTTGAATCGGATTTTGTTTACAATTTAATGGGTTTAAATTTTTTCTAAAATACAAGTTTCCTAAGATACTCCTTTTAACATCAACTATCTGCCAGTGAAAGTTTCATCAAAATCTATCCAGCCGTGTCTAATATTAGCCGGAACAAACAAACGGACAAAAATTTTAAAACTGGTTTTCTTTTTTGTTAATTTGCTATAACCGTAAGTAGTTTTGATTATACATCCATATGCATTTAGTAAAAAGCAATAGGCTGCTATTTCAGGCTGGTATTCTGTGAGTGCGTTTTTAAAAAAAGTTTTAAAACTTTATTAAACAAAGATTGTATAAAAAGGGTTATTATAATATTAAGGAATTTATAGATGGTAATAACACCACACTATTTCTAATTTGTTTTGAGTTGTTTGTTATCGTGTAACTTTTATTATTGTAAACTGTTCTTTTTTTTTATAGGAAAGTCCCGCTGAATTGCATTCAGATTCGTCGCAGGATAGAAGTATTTTCCGAATCAGTACTAAATTTACGCGGAATAATAATGGCACTGCCAGCAGGGTTAACCAAGTAAACTTTCTGCAATAGTTAACCCTTGTGTAATTAATAGTCTGGCTCGAAGGACCAAAAAGAATATAGGAGACACAGTATGCAATTAGTATACTAGAAGAAATATGTTTTTTAAGTTAACTGAAGTTATTGAATGTGTTATAAGACTGTATATTGATTAAGATATAGAATATCTGCGGCGATACGCCAAAAGTAGGTTGCTAAGTAGACAACATAAAATAATGTATGTTCCGTACATAGGTAACTGTTAAAATGCATGAAACCACCATTAATTGGCTGGAAATGGGGCATTCCATATGAATTAACGTTGATGACATTCCCATTATTTTAAATAGTTTTCTATTAGCGTTAATGATTGTAGGAAGACCACGTGGCTAACTCCTTAGACGTTTAGCGCTTTCGACGCTGCACTCCATCGCCCATCTACTGAAAGCTATTAGATTGTTTTGGCATTTCTCATAGTCACCTCTTGCGACACCCATGGGATGCAATGGGGTAACGAAATTCTCTTACGCCAACATACAATATATGCAACATGCATTTTATTTATTACAAGCCACTTGTCCTGACACTTGGACAGACAGACAACATTTTAAAAATGGTTATTCATGTCTTAATGACATGCAAGTAACCCCTTAAGCTCAATTTAAAGCTGTTTTTTTCGATATTACAGACATACACTTCAATTATACTTATATGTATAGATAAGAAGAATTTTACTAAATACAATCATCATCATCATCATCGCATCCTATAAATTGCCACTGCTGAACATAGGCCTCCTCCAAAGATTGTCTCATAGGGAGGATTTTGCCACAGTTGATATGCTTGGGGAGCGGGTCGTCAACTGCCGTTTCTTATTATTCTGAGTTTTTATCAGGAAGATGCTGCTGTCCATCACCTGTTACTATTTCCCTCTGTCGCCTCTTACGATAACCACGGGACGATATGGGGTAGTCCATATTCTTACACCGCCACTACACGGTTACTTTGACACATTAATGCATAATTAGATTCACGTCGCATGCTCTATTCGAGTTTTAATTTGTGCTATGAACTTTATGTCCGCAAAAGTTTGCCTTGCACGTAATAAATTTGAAACCACGCGACGTAATTAAATAGAACGAGCCGCAATGTCAACTACACTGAATGCACCTACATAAGCACTCAGTGTTATTGAATAATATACTAAACAAGAACGCCATAAGATTTCCATCGGAGACCAGTCTCCTTTAATTTCCGAATAGATGTTTAGCATATCCACACACAAATAGAATAAAACTAATTTCATAGCATTTAATTTTAACTTTTTTAATTCCCGACGTTTCGGACACTTACTTACTTACTTTACTACACTTTACAGCACCGATGATCACAGGGGGGGGACTAAGTTGTTTCACGTCCGGATGCCACAATTAACGAGGGTTACCTTCAAAGTTAAAATATAATTTTTGCGCGATCTACACAGTTTGAGTTGGAGTATCTTGACGTCTTGCAGTAGCACACTAGCACACTTGGCTTTGGATTTAATTTTATTAATTATTGGACAAGCAGAGGGTAACACCTAGCCATTTCCTGTATTCTAATTAGGATAATTTCAATAGCTAAATGGATTGTTATCGGTATTCTTATGAAAGGACTATTAATTCCTACCAATGACGATCGTACAAAATGGTACGCATCATTGAATGTACTACTGATTGATGGCAGACATATACATGGTTATTTTTCAAAGAGTAGCCAAATTTTAAACTTAAGTTCAAATATATAAATAATGATATACCGTTACTGCAGTTTTTGAAAATACGAGTAATTAAGACTACTTTTATTGGAATTATCCCAAATTGAATGTGAAATGTTCCCATAAGGCAACAATGTTTTTGCCTACCGATCGACCGAGTTAATATAATGCATTACTACTTTGAATTCAAAAGATAAAAAGGACAGGATGTTTTCTATATTACTTATTCTGAAACTACTCTGCAAATTTGGCCGGTTATTGCAAAATAACTGAATAAGAGGATGATTTCAATTGTTACATTCTCGTAAGCATAAAGGAGCCTACAATGTTTAATTAAAAAAATTTGATATTGTTGGAATTACTGCAACAGTTTTACACATACTTCACAATCTGATTAGCACTTACCTGGCCATCTCTAGCGCAAGTGACGATGTTGAGCTGACTCCGGGCATTCAGGTGAAGGAACTTGCTCTGGAACACATTGGTTTTGTGGCCCGTCTTAATTGTTTGTAACGCTCGGTTGCGGGCCCAGTCCCACACCACCACATTCGTGTCGTCCGATCCCGATGCTAGGAGATGGCCTGTGGGGGCAAGAGGTTCATAATTTAAATTAGATTTGATATCTTTCACTGCTAGACACATATCTCCCTTTATGAAGAAGATAGAGCAGTCTACCATAGACAAACTGCTCTATGTTCTTCATAAAGGGAGTATCATCATCCATAAAACACACACTGGAATAGCGAGGTAGATGTTACCTCGCTACTCTAGTGTGTTATTTGGATATCACATTTCTTCAAAATGTTCTATCTAACACATGCAAGTTTTTTCATGCGGTAAATCAGCGCTGATTGCTCCGTTGGCATAGTGGTCGTGAGCGCGACTGCTGATCTTGTGGTCCTGGGTTCGATCTTGATACGGGCCAAATAGCAGTTAGTAGTCTGGAGTGTCTCAGAATGCATGGAATGCCGTTGGTTCTGAGCCTGATCTCCCTCAGGATTCCCCAACCATCGGACTATAAGTATGAGGGATAAAGTGCAACTGTAATCATTTACTCATATTTATTATTAGTATATTTAGTGTAGAAACATATCTAACCCTCCGGGTGAAAATTTATCGAGTTTACGCATCCACTGTGTTTGTTGAGATTGTGCAGCTTCTTAAGCCGGTACACGGCGTGCAGTGATCCATAGAACTTCTGTTCGAACATTACATCGTTCTGCGTCGTTTTACCGCAGGGAAATGTCAGACCCATCTCGCGATTGATTATTTCTGTAAGAAAAATATGAACATGTGAAAGCATTGTCTTCTTTTTTGTTTATCGGATAAAGCTAGGCGTCCACTAGACGGGCAGCATCGAAACCCATGAAACTGCATCTGCTGGATCTGGAATTTTTTTCCGACGTTACGACTCGGCCCGTCCGAAGCACCCATTCTGCTTACCATTCACACTAACATATGCTCACTTGTCACAAAAAAACTTATGATGAATAGAATCAAATGAATCATTTTTCAATGCACGAATTAGATATTTCTGAAAGTTTTATTGTCAAGTTTGATTATGAGAAAACTTAAACAAAATAACTTAAAAAAAATAATAGAGGGAAAATGACATCACATCCTGACGGGAGAATTACCAAGAAATTGTTGCATTATTTTGCCATGATAAGCTTAGTACCACATTCTTGAAGAAAGACAAAACTAAAAGAGATTAAAATATTAACAATTTTAATTTTACTAACCTCTTAATATTATATAGTTATGCTTGGGTCTCTGTATTGACAACACTGGAGGAGGAGTTGATGGCACATGTTCTACGTCACCATCGGTAGCATTGGTCCAAGGTAGCTCGTCCTCACTACCTGTTTCCCCTGACTGCAGCCGAACTATATCATCACTGTCAAAACTGTAGTTGCTATATGAACTATTAGAACTTCTGTAGAAAAAAACAAGATTCAGATCAGCATTTTGTACTTGTTTAGATTACCAAACATCATGTAAGTTTGATTTTTTATCATAGAGCAATAAAAGAGCTAACAGTCAACCTGGGCCCTAACTAATAAATGTTAGAATCTGACAAATTTTTTACATAATTTGACATGATTGTTGAATTGTCTAAAGCTACAAAATGAAAAAAAAAAAAAATGCCTGTGAAATAAGAAGGGAAAAAACCAAGGGGGCAAGAAAAAAACAAAATTAAAATAATAATTTATTTTTCTAGATAGTCTCCTAACAAATCAAGTTTTTCTAAACTCAGGATTCCCTTTGAAAAAAAATTCTTTGTCTTGACCCTCCCAAAACGCTTCAACAGCGGCCATTACTTCGCTATCATCTTCGAATTTCTTGCATCGGAGGCGTTCCTTGAGCCGAGGAAAGAGGTAGAAGTCACTAGGAGCTACATCTGGCAAATAGGGAGGGTGTTCAAGCAGTTCGAATCCCATTTCTTGAATGACAGCCATCGAACTGCGGCTTTGTGAGCCGGTGCATTGTCTTGGTGAAACAGCACTCCAGCTCGCAATTTGCCGCATCTTTTTTCCTTATTGGCCTCCCGTAATCTTCTTATTTCTTCTGCTTAGCAAGAGCCCGTAATAAGAAGGCTCCCTTTTCCAAATATTCCACCATAATTATGCCTTGAGCGTCCCAAAAACAGATGCCATAACCTTTCCCGCCGAACTTGAAACTTTGAATTTTTTTGGCGTCGGTGAGGAGGCTTGCTTCAAGTCATGCCTGAAACGAAAACAACGATTGTTGTTTCGTTTCAGGATCAAAATAGTGGTTCCAAGTCTCGTCCATAGTCACAAAACGGAGCAAAAAATTTTCTTGATCTGCTTGGAACTTTTCGAGATTGACCCTTGAAATATCAACTCGATTTTTCTTTTGCTCGTTGGTGGGTACCCACGCGCAGAGACCTTTTTCATATGCAACTCATTCGCAAGGATTCTTTGAACGCTGCCATATGAGATCCCTGTGACCTCAGCTACATGCCTGATGGTCACTCTTCGATCTGCCAACACAACATCTTCGACTTTTCACACTGTCTTCAGTGAGGGACGTGGATGGGCGTCCTTCACGATGTTCATCTTCAGTGGATGTTCTGTCCAGTTTAAACTCCTTGGCCCAGCGTGCAACTGTAGAATATGGAGGAGCAGAGTCTCCCAATGTTTCCACTAAGTCACTGTGTATGTCTTTTGAAGACATTTTTTTCAAACAGAGGTACTTGATGACAGCTCTAATTTCGTTTTTCTCCATGTTGATGTCATCTCTTTGACAGTTCGTATTCAAATGAATGTATCTCCCGGAAATCGTGATCTATTTATATGATTTTTTTAGGCTGACGTAGTGAGTATATAAGCAAGCAAAAAATATTTTTTTTGGATTTTTATGCGGCCCTGAAGTAACCGATTATCATTACTTTTGGATCACCCCTTGTATAAATAAAACGAGAACTTCATCATCATAGTCGAAATCAATTAAATATACATTATTAAGGATAATTCAATAACTACTGGTCAGATTTTGATCAAAATTATATAAGACAAACTAATTTATAGGGTTCTTATTTCTTTCAAAATGAGGAAGGAGCTGCCATTACAGTGAATGGCGAGCACTATTGAGCCATGCTGACTGATTTTTAGTTTCTTATGATTAATCAGCTAAATCAATTTAAATAACAACTTTATTTCCAGAAGTGGTCCTGTTAACTGGCCCCCTCGTTTGTGCATCTTAATGCCTCTTTATTACTTTTTATAGAGCTATACTAAGTCATTGGTTTATGCCAAGAACCAACAACTCTTGAAGTATTGGAAGCCAATATTCAAGCCACCATTGAAGCCATACAGCCAGATTTATCGGAAAGAGTAGTGAAAAATTGGACTGATCGAATGGACTATGTAACTCGAAGCTGCGGCAGAAATATGCTGGAAATCATATTTAAAAACTAAATGCTATAATAATAAAAAAATTATTCCAACAATATTTCTGTCTTGTATTATTATTTAAAATCCTCTAGCTCTTAAACAAACATCCTATACATGCAGCTTTAAATGATACACTCCTGACTGCTAGTAACACAGACCAATCAGAATTCTAGAAAGAGACAACTACTGGCCGCACATTTGCTTTTTCTTTTGTACTTTTCGGTCTGTATTCACTGCACAACTGAATACAAAACGCACAGTCCATTATCTCTATGTCAATGGCCTCCCCCAAGCAGTGCCACAAAGCACATACATATTTTTCAACATATGCAAAATTATTTAAAAAGAAAAATTAAAAACAATCCACATTACAAATCTGCTCTTTTTTCAAATTTTGATCACCTAGATGTTAATTGGTTTTCATATTTGTTAAAATAAATGTGTGAACAGGGATGTAAATACTTACGCACTTGGGGATCCTTCAGAAATAGTGGATATGAACTGTTGCATATCATCACTGTCATCTTCAGAATTGTTGTCTGTCTGTCTAGATGGTTGAATATTCTCATCAGTAGACGAATCATCTGAATCTCTAGATGAGCCATTGCTATCAGAATCTCCATTTGGTGTTTTCCGTTTCCTATAGTTTCTTCCTCGTTTAGGACGGCGAATATTAAGCAAAATAGCTCTTACATTACTGCCAGAAGGACCGACATTTACAACTTCATTTGAAGGGCCTGAAGTCAATCCAGCTAGTCGATCATCACTACTAGTACTTTCAGACTTATCAGCTGAAATACCGCTATCTACGACTTCTTCATTTTCATTTTTACCCCCCGAGGCTAATCAGATAAAAAAAAATAACAAAATGGATTAAATAGAGTGTCATATAATTTTATATTAGTAACCCTTATTCCAAAAATATTATTACCTGCATCTGTAATGCTATCTTGGGAGCTCCCGTCGTTTAATTTCAACTTTTTTCCACCCAGTTTAGGGCTTATGGGTGAATCGTTAACTTCGTCATCGCTAGATGAATTATCTTCCATACTTACTTTTTAACTATTTATTTGCGTGCAATTATCAAAAACATATATTTACTTTTTATAAAATATTACTAACCGACACGAACACGAAATAAAATCCAGAAAATTATATAGCTAATTGTTAAATCCGTGACGATTTTTTTTCGTATTTTTTTCGTGGTGACTGGTGGCTGGTGGTGACTTTTAGTGATCTATGCTTCTATGCATATTCTCTGTCTAAATACGCATATTGTAGTCTTTGTCTATGAATATGATAGAATTCGATAGAATTATATCGCAGAACTAGGGTTTCGCTAATTTTTAAAAGTATCGATACCTACTCGATACCAAATATCGAACAAAAAGAATTGATACTCGATCAAAGAATCGATCGGTAATATTAATAAAATATTAGAAATCACAAGAAAATATACAATAGTGATTAATTTTATATTAATTCGAATTAAAGGAACTTACAACTAATTACTGAACCCCCAATCTTATATATCGCAATCTGTCATGAAAAGTACTTTATCAAATAATTACTGTTTTTATACAGTACTCGGGTATAAAAATGTATTTGGATCAACCCCATAAAATCTGATCGTCTTCTGATTCGGATTACTTGATAAATTATTTAACTGATAAATTCTCATAAAAACCATTACGAACTTATAGGAGACGGGGCAAACGTGCATATGGCTCATCTGATGGTAAGTGACGGTCGGGTCGGATCGGTCCAGAAAAATCTCTGGTTGTAGTCCACAAGGAAGTTGTGCGAGGAAGAAAACTTCTTTTAAATGTCAAAATGCCGAGATGCAGTGTATTTTCATGCAAAAAACGATAAAAAACGTCAAATCTACAAAAGGACAACGTGACTTTTATCAGTGAGTACTTTTAACATAATGTTATAGTTAAAGTTCGTATTTTCTAAGTATTTTCGTATATTACCAGCATATGTTGTTTATATGTTGCCAGCATAGTCCATGAAGTGAAAAATAAGCGATTTTAAAATAAATATAATTTACTTTAAAATAAATATATTAACGAAAATTTATTTCATATTAATTAAATCAGTTTGTGATGAATAACAATCACTACATTAAGATGTGTAGTGGATTTTGTCAAATGATTTAAATATTCAACTCAATCCCAACACGATTCTGAATATAATACAATTTAATATAATCGATAACTATACTTTATCTTACATTACTTGTACGGGCTGCAGCACGTACATTTTTGTGGCATCTGCAGTTTACGCTATTACGCTACAATAATGCATATTGAGTCAGTGCGCTAATTGAGTGCAGCAATACCGGTCACGCGTACTCGCAGTATCATTTCCCATCTATCCTTAAATTAGATTTAGTTGGTTCTATCAATAAACTATCAATTATCAACTTCCCAGTATTGACTATCATTTACTATCAATAGGGGGGATAAGTCGCTCGCGTCCGTAGGCTTCGACCACCTAATCCTAGGCCCACCCTACACGTTTCCCCCGGGTGGTGCTAAACGAGCGACAAGGCCGAAAGAACAGACTCGGCTACTCGCCGTGTGGTAGCGGCGTAAAATATACCGCCCCATAGTTTTCGCACCATGAGGAACCATATAAAAGAAATGGCCCCGAGTTCCCGACGCCCCTTTAATGGGGCAGGGGTGCGAAGAATCTTCGGGAGGAAAACCGGCGACGGGGTTCACCACCTGTCACGTTCTGTCTTCCGGAGGGGCGAAAAGAGGATTGCGGAGGCCCGTCTAGCTACGCTGAATGTATGTGGAGCAATGAACGATAAGATGGATGAAGTATGCGATATGATGTATGATAGAGGAATAGATGTGTTATGTGTAAATGAGACGAAGTGGAAGGGAAAGGATGTCACTACACATGGCATATATACCGCGTACTGGTCCGGTGTAGACGAGACCGAGCGGGCATGCCAGGGAGTCGGTATCATCCTTTCAGAAAGAATGGGTCAATGTGTGAAAGAGTTTGAATGTGTAAGCCCGAGACTGCTATGGATACGAATAAAAGTGGGCCTAAAGAAGTTTGTTCTAGGAGTCTGCGCCCCAGACATGTCTACGCCCACTTATATCCGAGAGCAGTTTTGGGAGATGGTAAGGATGGTGTTAATGAAATGTAAGGAAAATGAAAATGTTGTTATGTTAGGAGATTTTAATGGAAGGGTTAGGGTGAGGAGGCTTGGCTATGAAAGAATACTGGGAACTTTTGGTGATGAAAGTATTAATGTGAATGGTGAAAGCCTCCTCACCGTATGTGTGGAAAGGAATCTTTTTGTGACGAACACTTTCTTTCGTCTTATGAAGATTCACATGTATACTTGGGAAAGAGGTGATGATAGAAGCATAATAGATTTCATAACTGTGGATGAAAGATTGAGGAGCGCAGTGGTGAATACAATGGTTTACCGGGGGTCCAACGTAGGGACGGACCACTACCAGGTATTATGCCGTGTTAGGAGTTTATTCAGACGAGGGCGGCATCGGATATCTGTGTCTACCACTGCGTTACAGCGTATAAGAATTGAGAGGTTACAATATGAAGATGTGAAAGACAAGTACAAATGTAGACTGAGAGAAAATACAAGTAATTTGGATGAGTTATGCGTGAATGGGTTAGACTTGGAGAATGTGTGGCATAATGTTGAGAAAGGTTTAATGGATGCAGCTACCGAAGTATGTGGTGTTAGTAAGACAAAGAATAAAAGGAAAGACAATACGTTATGGTGGGATGATGAGGTACGTATAGAAGTTGAAGCAAAGAAGAGAGCATGGTTAGATTTACTAGCTACCAAAGCTGGTAATTCTGGCGGTATGAATGATGAGATTGAATGAAAAAAGGCAGAGTTTAAACATCTAAATAAGAGAGTAAAAGAATTAGTTGAAAGGTAAAAGCAAGAAAAAACAGATAAGAATGATAGAATAATATCGGATAACTTCCAGGCAAATATTAAAATGTTCTGGAAACTCGTAAGAAATACCAGGAGACATTCAAAACAGCCTAGATTAAATGCGATACGAGACGAGAATGGCTGTATTCTGAATGATGAAGTGTTGAGTCTAAAGAGATGGAAGGAATATATTAAAAGCGTATTTATGAGTGAGGAGACGTGTGAACTAAATGAAATTCCGAAAGAAATGAAAGAGATAGGGAGATAAGTATAGATGAAATAACGAAACATGAAAAGCATGAAAGTAGGTAAGGCAGCCGGATATGATAGAGTTTCACTCGAAATGCTAAGGGTTGGAAAGGAAGTGGTGGCAGGCCTACTGTACACCTTGTTTAATTTATGTTGGGATCTAAAGCGGGTACCGGGAGACTGGTGCAAAGCCATGATAGTCCCAATATATAAGGGAAAGGGTCACAGCAGGACTGTAAAAACTACCGTGGTATCAGCCTTCTCAGCATTGTGGGAAAACTGTATGCTAAGGCACTAATTGCAAGAGTTATGAAAGAAATTGATGAAAAAATTTGGGATGCGCAAGCGGGATTTAGAAAGGGAATGGGGTGTACAGATCAAGTCTTTTCCACGCGCGTGATCGCGGAGAAGTTTTTGGCGAAAAACCAAAAAGTCTTTTGTGCATTCATGGAATTGGAAAGGGCTTATGACGGAGTGGACAGGGGTTTCTTATGGCAAACGCTGAACAACAAAACGCTGACCTATTCGTGCTACAACTATACTACTAATATAACTGCAGCATGGCTCTACCACGTATAAAAATCTCTGAAATGATCTGAACAAGTAAGATTTTTTATTATCACTATGTCCAACCTGGAGGATATTTTGGCAAATCAACAACAATTGTTCGGGGCCATAGAGCAGACTTTTACCAATTTTAAAAAGGATAGTGCCGATCGAAAGACGGCAGATTATATCAAACGGAGGTTAGATACTCTAGACAAATACTGGACAGAATTTCAATCTAATCATGGTATATTAAGTGGAATGGAGTATGCGAAGTCTCATTCCTATTTTACGAGTAACCAATTTGATTCGTTTAGAAATAAATACGAGAAAATTAGAACAACAATCCCTACCTATTAGGTTAGGGATGACAGGCCTGCAACTCCAGTGTTGAAACCCGCTACACCGCTAGGGATGCCTGGTCCATCTCGGCAGCCATCGCTGCAGGTTACCCTGTCCCAGTCACAGAGGACTAATAGCAAGACGTTACGCAAGCAAACTAGTAATTTTAAGGCATTCGAACACACAGTATCCAATATCAACTTAGATTCGATATCAGAAAGGTGGGAATTTGATCATTTATTATGAATAAATAATATTATGAATAAACAAGCCTTTTCGATGCACGGTAAATTCACTTTACAACAACCAAACGCGAATAACAATACTTCTTGGAAATTTTATAAATGTGGACTTTGTAAAACCAATGAACATTGTCTTTATTATTGTCGACAGTTTTTAAAAATGACACCTCACCTAAAGCTTAAAACTGTGTCAATGCTGAATATGATATCAAGACTGAATGTTTGCGAAAATTGCCTTTATTCACATAATTGTAAGCCATGTATTTCCGACAAAAGATGTACAGAGTGCAATGAAGCGCGTAATTCTATTTTGCATAAATAATTTCAACATAATTATAATAATTCGTCGAAGGCAGCAACCCGCGGAAGCAACCAGAAACCTGAAACTTCGGGTCAAGTACGAAGTAACTCACACGTGTCGATGCAATGTGATGTGCCTGAAATTCTTTTAGCTACAGCTATACTTAAGATACAAAAATATGATGGGAGTTTCCATGCGTCAACATGCGTGCTCTAATAGATCAGGGGGTCCCAAGCTTCTCTCATCAGTGAACATGCGGCTCAGTTGCTCGGCCAACCTCGACTTCGATGTCGGGGAGTGATGTCTGGAGTACTAAGGAGAGGAAGTAAGGGCGTGATGACTATCAAATACTATATATAATGATTTTGAATTTGAACCGAAGGTATACATAATGCCTTATCAAAAATTTACCTAAGTTTAACTTTTCAAAACCGTCCTGGACATATTTAAATAACATCACGTTAGCAGACCCCGAATTTAATATCAGTCGCCCGGTCGACTTTCTGTTAGGAGCAGATGTTTATTCTTTGATTTTATTGGAGGGAATTTGTAGGTTGAATGATAATATACCGATGGCTCAGAATACTCGTTTAGGCTGAATTTTAACCGGTAACATCAAAACTTTACAATGTAACGTGATCATTAACGACTTAAAGGAGATCCAAAAATTCTGGGAGATGGAGGATATCAGTGAAGAATCTACGCTATCATTAGATGATCAACAATGCATCGACTATTACAAGTCTACTATAATCAGGCGTGAAGACGGTCGATACGGAGTACTTTGCCCCTCACCCCAGACTTTTAGGATAAGCTAGGAGAATTATAATCAAAAGCTATCGCTTAATTTAGATCGTTAGAAAACACATTCAAAAAAACATGAAAACATTAAAAATCAATATCAATCATTTATAAACGATTACCGCGCCCTGGGACACATGATTCCAGCTACCGATAAACCGACGGAGGGACGTCGGCATTGTATATTAACTCATCATTGTGTGCGTGCTGACGACACTATCATGAATTCTAAATTTAGAGTGATATTTAACGCTTCGTGTAAAACGTCATCGGGGAATAGCTCGAACGACATTATGAGATGTGATCCTAATCTCCAACTGGATCTGCAGTCTCTCATAATCAAGTGGAGATAATATCAGTTTGCATTTACAGCCGACATTGAAAAAATGTTCAGGCAGATTTGGATCCACCCCGATGATCAGCAGTTATTAAGAATCGTTTCGCGTGACTCTCACTCAGAACCTATCAAAGACTATCAACTTACCACGGTTACATACGGAGCGAAAGCAGCGCCGTTGATGACTCTAAAACAACTTGCATGTGATGAACAACCTAACTATCAAAACAGTCAGGCAATCGACGTATTAAACAACTATTTTTACATGGATGACCTGGTCCATGGGTGTCACGATATAAGAACCGCACGTCAATAACAACAAGACCTTATCAATTTATAAAAATCAGCTGGATTTTATTTGAGGAAATGGAGATCAAACTCCGATGACTCGATCAGAAATGAAGAGTCAGCTCTATCAAAGGACGACAACTTTAATTTCAAGCAATCAGCGCTAGCAAAAACCCATGGGTTAAGATTGAATCCACAAGAGGATGTTTTTATGTTTCAATCAAATTTAGAATCGACGGAAGTCTCCAACAAGGTCACAAAGAGAAACCTTTTATCAGAAATATCAAAACTTTTTGACCCGCTCGGTTGGCTATCACCACTATCAACTAATTAGTAATTAATTTGACTTAGAGGTCAGCCGCCGTAGAGTCTACATCACCTGAGGATGCCTCGTGTAGAGGCGAAACACGTATCGTATTATCGTCGATGGTGTGTCTTACTAGAATAGTGGTGTTGGAAGTAGTGGTGCCGGGAGTAGTGGTGTTGGTAATAGTGGTGTTAGGAGTAGTGGTGCTGGGACTAGTGGTGACGGAGTTAGTGCATGCAATTGAGGGAGGGCGGGAGGTGCTCTTCAATCCAGGTAAGACACATCATTGTATTTAGTTAGCGGAGGGTTGCAAAGTAATTAATGTTTTTTATTGTAATGGATTTCCGCAAAGTAACACCTGATTTTATCAATTACTATCAACTAATGATATAACTGATGATCCTATACCGAATGAAGTATACGTAGAGTGGAAGAAGATCAGAGAGGACATGCAAAATATTCAAAACCTTCAATTACCCCGATGACTGCAGATCCATGAGTGCGACAGTATCGAGCTACATGGGTTTAGTGACTCGTCTGTCAGAGCTTATGCATGTGTGATCTATTATCGTATCAACAAAGGCAATACATCATCTGTAGTGTTGGTGGCCGGCAGAGCCAGGCTTGTACCAACCAGCAAGACAGTATCGTTACCGCAGTTGGAACTGAGCAGAGCACTACTCCTATCAAAGCTAATGGGTAAAGTCCAAGATTGCCTTAGTGGGTACAATATTAAAATATACAGTTGGTCTGACTCCATGGTAGTACCGGGGTGGCTCAACGGAGAACCAACCAGATGGAAAACGTTTGTGGCAAATAGAGTTCGTACAATAACCGAAAATATGCCACCTGACTGTTGGAGGTACGTTAAGTCGGAAGAAAACCCAGCTGACTGTGCCAGTCGTGGTCTAACTGCATCACAACTCAAAGCCCAGACCTTGCGGTGGTTGGGCCCGACTTGGCTATCAACATATAATGACCAAGGGCATAAGATCTCTTATACAACAAACGAAGAATTAAAATTATCAAAAAATAATTTTAGTAGCACAACATCAACCTGATTTTATCATTCAAGAAACCTATCAAAATATAGCACAATTAACAAAGCGGTAAGAATAGTTGCATGGATTCGTAGATTAACTATCAAAAAAGGACAAAATATAAAATATCTAACAGTACGAGTGAAAAGGAACCAACGAGGGGATTAAGAAACAGAAGGGAGGAATCGAGGCTTCTCTCGATCCGGCCTCCTATAACGCCTACGTTGGGTTCGGGAACAACGTATGTGATCTCCGCAACGGAGTAACACACAAGGGCGATAACCTCTTCCTTTTCAGCAAATAGGTTCGGACGGGGATTACGGGTCTTCCGAAGTCGTCCCGGTCCCAACGCCTTAATTCTTCGATGTGGACTATATAATTTTGAGGGATGAATTCCTTGGGAATAAAACAGCAATTATCTTCAAACCGTTCCGTGAGAGAGTAATTACTTTTCCCTATCACTTCCCTACACTTTTTCTTTCTTCTTCTTATTGACTGCTGGTCTTGCACTTTTCCCGAACTTTCCCGAAGGATTCCCGAACGAATTGCAACGTTAATTGTCGTCTTCACGCACTGACGTACGTGTAGGTATCGGGCCTCGGGGTGACCCCCATTGCCCGGGTGTCCTCATGTCCCATCACTATGGGACAGTCCTTTTGCCTATTCTAGGCTAGATAGCATACCGGATTTTTTCCGTATAAAGAATAGTGTTGTTTCCGTAGTTAACCAACTACGGAAAAGGTGGTTATCTGATTGTGTCTAGGGTGGCCTTTCTGCGGCATTGTGGGTTGTTACTCAACTCTCTAATCACATATAGAGAGGAGTTCTCTTGGAAGAGGTCGCCCGTCCGGTGGCCGGGTATGCAACGGCGCAAAGCCGTTGAGATGTTCGTGTGGCCCGTTATCGGCACGGTCAAACATGCCGCGCGCTAACCGGGCCACGAAGTCGATGATGTTCTCGATCTTCAAGTCCGCCGCTATCACGTCGTTCCGGACGTAGCGACCTGCTCCGACGATCGTCCTTAATGTCAGATTCTGCTGGGCCTGTAGTCGCCGCCTCAGAGAGTCGCTCAGAAGTGCGTACCAGGCCGGTGCAGCGTAGGTGATGATAGTCCGGATATACATCTTGTATATCCGGAGCTTAGTTCTTATAGGCAGCTTGGATGCCAGGACCGGCAAGAGCGTCGCCCGCGCACAACGGGCCCGGCGGACGACGAAGTCGACGTGCGCGGTCATGCGCAGCGTCCTGTCGATCCTGCACCCAAGGTAGGTTACAGCCTTCTGGTACGCAATCTCCTGGCCGTTAAGGGTCAGCGGAGGTGGTAAATTCCTGAGACGGCGAGTGAGCAGAGCGGTCGTCTTACCAACGTTGACGACCATCCTCCACTCATCCAGCCATGGTGGCAGCAGGTCCAGCAGACGCTGCATCTTGGCGGTGGCTATGTGGGCTCTTCTGGACGAGGTGAATAGGCGCTATCGTCCGCATATAGCGCCAGCTCAACATCGTCCTCCCACTCTTGAAGCCTGCCTGCCAGTGTAGGTATATCGTTGGTGTAAGCCGCGTACAGGACTGGAAACAAACAGCTGCCCTGTGGAACGCCGGCTTTGATGGATCTTGTTGCGGATTCGGCGTCCTCTACGCAGACGTAGAACTTCCTGTCTTCCAGGAAAGACGCTATTAGCCGCAATATAGCAGGAGGGACACTGGTCTGTTGTTCCAGTTTATATAATAATCCTGCGTGCCACACCCGGTCGAACGCCTTCTCGATATCGAGAAAGACGCCCAACGATATGCGGCCACGATTGTACTCTGCCGCAAGCAGGTGCAGCACTCTAGTCAGTTGTGTGACTGTAGAGTGACCCCTCCTGAATCCGTGCTGCTCCGCCCGAAGTTGGATGCACGGACGGAGACGTCTTAGCAGCAATCTTTCGAACAGTTTAGCTATATGTGGTAATAGCGTGATCGGCCTGTAGTTGGCAGCTCTACGCCTGTCCTTCCCGGGTTTCGGCAAGACGATGATTTTGCCTTTTTTCCAGTCCTCCGGGAAGTGGGATGTCCGCAATATCCCATTGTAGAGTCGACCAAGCTCTACTATGACTCTATTGGGCAACTGTCGGAGTGCAGCGTTGGTAATCCCGTCGTGCCCCGGCGCCTTCCTCGGTTGCAGGCAGGTTACTGTCCTCCGCAATTCTGCGGGGGGAGATGAACCAATCTCCAGCAAGAGGTGGCGCGGGCGACGACAGGAACTCCTGTACGCGACTTTCCTTGCGGGCATGAAGCTCCATGAACTCCGCACTTGCTGTGTTCGGCATAAATTGCTCCTCGAAGTGCTCGACTAGGATATCCGCTCTGCCCTTGGCATCGTAGCATCGTTTGCCCGTATTATCAGTCAGCGGGCAAACGGGAGGTTTGGATTTGGTCAACTGTCGGTTTAGTCTATAAAGCGACACATCTCTCTCTTCCGCCTTCTGGATGCGCCGATCCCAGGCTTCACCTCTGAAGGCCTGGACTGAAACCGACAGTTCCTCCGTTAGGGTGTTCAGCTGTGTTTTGATCCTGGGGCAGCGAGTACGCGCCCAGAGCTTCCTCAGCGTTCTTTTGCGCTTGATCTGCACGCATATCTCACGCGGCAGATCGTCTCGCCTTGCTGTAATCGGGACGACCGTAGAAGCCGCGTGGAGGGCTTCCTTGATGTTATTGGTGATTCTAGTCGCAGCGGCCTCTACGTCGTCCGCTGTGCATATAGGTTGGTGTGCTGGAGGTCTCTGCTGAAGGTGTTGACAGTAGAGCCTCCAGTCGACACGGGTTTTAAAAGCTCTAGGCGGCGTAGTCACCGCCTTTAGGCCAAGGGTTATCAGTAACGGGAGGTGCTGTGAAGGGAGGTCGTACAGCACTTCTACCACTATCGGATAGTTGACGTTCCTAGTGAGCACGATGTCTAACACATCCGGGTGCCTCCTTGGGTCGGTAGGAACGTGCGTTGGTTCCTCGGGACCTAGAACGTCGTACTGGTTCTTTTCAGCATCTTCATATAGTTCACGACCCGGTGGGGTGATCACTCTGGACCCCCACGCCGGGTGTTTTGCGTTCAGGTCCCCGGCGATGATTACAGGTGCATCGCCTTCCATTACCGTCCGGATGTCTGAGGAGCAGAATGGAGTCCCTGGCGGGCGGTATGCTGCGTATATCCTTAGTTCCTCGCCCGCCGCCTCCATTCTTATGCCGATTGAGCGCATTGTCTGGAAGGATGGTAAGTCCAGTTCTTGGTGGACGATGTCCCTCCTCACTAGAACCGCCGTCCCTCTGTAGGCGGCCCCTCGAGAAGTGACCTCGTCCCTTCTATAGATGTGGAAATTTGGCAGCTTTATGCGCGTTTTGGGATTCAGTATTGTTTCGCCCAGCAGTATAATATGTATGTCCTGTTGCTGGGCGACAGTGCGGAGTTCCTGCAGTTTCTGCTGAATTCCGTGTGTCCGGGTTCCAGTACATTAGGCGCAGGTTATTATCCTCCATAATGTCTGGCCAGGAGGTTTGCCAGCGCCTTCATGATCGCTGTTATTGGATCAGTCCCGGCTCTGATATCGGCCAGGACTTGCGTGCCGACCTCGATGGCAATACCAACTAAGCGCTGGATTGCATCAGCTGTTTCGAGGCCGGCCGTCGGTGGTCTCCTATCTGAAGGCGTTGGTACTGGTCTCGGGCGTTGGACTTCTTGTTTTTGAGTAGAGCGCGCTCTGTGTGTAGCTCGGGCTCTCTCCTCCGGTGGAGCCCTCTCCTGCACTCTACTCACGCCCTTTTGGGTGGTCTCCTTTGTAACCTGCGCCTGAGGCGCTATTGGTCCTGGTGTCGGGGTAGAGGTAACAGCCCGAGGAGGCTGCGACTTCTTTCGGCTTCTCTCCCGCCTCCTCTTCTTGGAGGGCTGACGTTCTGTGGCAGGGTTGGCGGGAGGTTGCAGGGTCGCCCCGGTGGTTGCCCTTTCCTCTGTGGGTTCCACCGTTTCCTTGTGTGGTACGGGTGGGGGGGGGGGGGGCTGGTTGTCTGCCCTTCCCCGTGATGGTGGCCCACCCGTCTTTCTGGATGGTAATGGCTTTAGGGCGACTCTGGGGGATCCTTTTCGGGTCCTCCGGGAGTAGCCCCGGTAAGGTTATCCCCTGTCTTCGTGCAGTCCTCCTCAGGACTGGACAGCGACGGTCATTGGCAGTATGATTTTTGCCACAATTGGCACATGTGGGTTCCTCCTCTCTACCCCGAGGGCAAAGGCTCGCTATATGCTCCCCGGCGCAGCGTACACACTTCACCGGCCTGAAGCAGTTTGCTGAGGCGTGTCCAAAGGCCTGGCAGCGGTGGCATTGTGCCGGTCCGGCTTTCCTTTGCCAGGCCTCAATAACTACTCCTCTCATGAAGAGTAGTTCGTCAACTTCATAGAGTCTTTTGAGCTGCTCCAGGCTCAGGTGGTCAAATTGGGCAAAGTATACGCATCCTGGCCTGCCCCTTCTCGGTGGGATTGCTTTAACATATTTGACCGGGAAGCCCTTTGCCTTTATGGCCTCCTCGATGGTACTGGTGTCGGTTCCCATTAGTAGGCCCCGGATGCCCACTTTGGTGGGCTTGTCTTCATCCGGGGTATAGCAGTACCACGAGATGCTGGGTGTTGCCTTGGAAAGTTCAACCATGTAGCGTTGAACAGTCCTAAATTCGGTGGCGCTTTGTGGTGTGAAACGAACCCCCTTCCCGAACGGACGGGCATTCAACGGGTGGCCTAACATTCTATTAAGCTCCTTGAAATGCCTCGTCCAGTCCGGGAGGCTTTCCGCCACTATGGGCGGATATCTGGTCTTCTCCTCCTGGTCGGCAGGCTTATCAGAAGTCGCTGTCGCCGGTTTGGGTCGTGGCACTCCTGGCGCCGCTACCATATGGGCGTAGCTAGTAGATGGCCGTTGGCCATCATCCAGCGGACGCCCGGACGGATTTTCGGTAGTCTTCTTCGGCGACGTGGACGGCGAGTGTCCAGCCGATGTATTTGGGGCTAAGGTCGCATATGTTGTGGCACTCCAACCATACGACCCTTCTCCTCCCTGCTCTAGATCTACAGCTTCCATGCTGGAGTGGTGTTCCTCTGATCTAGGGGGGAGTGGGCTTGGTCGGCGATGGCGACTTCGGTGGCGATCTCCTTATCGGTCTTTGGATTAGCTCCTCCTCGGATGACGAATAGTCCGAGGAGTTGGAGGATCCTAGGCACTTCCTCTTCTCCTGCATTGATGCTGCAGTCTCAGGCGGAGTGTGCCTTCTCCAAGACTTCTTAGCCCGCTGCTGTTGAGGAACCGGTTCCAGCCCAGTCGTACCTTCAGGTACGATGGGCGAGAGCGCGGTCCTCGGTGCGGGTCCTTTCCCTGGAGATAGGGGCTTCCTAGTAGGGATCTGCGAGTAGGAAGACACTACTCGAGTCCTTTCTGGATTGAAGATGTCCCGGTATGCTATCGGACGCTCCAGAACACTGGTTCGGTCCGGAGGTTTTCTGGATCTCGGTGGTGGCTCCCCCTTATCGTTGTCCTTATCGGACATGGTGAACCTACCTAAGAGTCAGAAATCTGTTAATGGCCCTGTCTATATCCAGCCGATCGGCTGTAACGCGCGACGCAGATGGAGGTAGCAACTACGTTGGCGTAAACTCTTGGGGCACTGCCTACTCCTTTTACCACAAAAGGATTGGGGGAAGTGCTACGGTGGCACTTTAATACGCGACTAGGCACAGGATGCACGGAGCGCATAAAGTGCCAAGAATCGCCTAGGGGCCGGTGACCTCGACGCCTCACGGAATCACGGGACTCAACGTTCGGCGGAGTATGTCGTACCGGCGGTCATTTACAGCCACTGTATAACTGCAAACAACGCACACCTAGGAGATCGTTACGAATTGCAAGAAAACTCGTTTACTGAGCTACCCCAGAGCTATACGCGAAAGTGAGCCGCGCCATTCGCGCGCTTGCGCAACTCAATGGTGGTTCATGATGAGCTATTCTCTCCAGAGGAATATTTCCTTGTGGCACGTTCTGCGGTTTTGACCTGTATGTCCTGCACCACTGACAATGATGTGACACGCTTCGTACTACATTACGCAAGTTCAAGACATAAAATTTCTGGTTCACCTCATTCATCACCGTCTGGTGATTGGCATGTCCAAAATGATGATGAACTTCTCTAATCATCATTTTAACAATTTCGTGTTTACCGTCTAATACGACAGGTTTTCTACTTTCCTCGGTCAAATTAGACTTAAAAGGTAAACGTCCATTTAAACGGAGTAAGTTATCTTCTCCTATTTCCATAGATAATTTACTTAAGCATGAACTTCTTTCAACGCTTTTGCCTGCTTTCAAGCATTTTATTTCCAAATGAAAACACTCGTCTTGAACGAACTTCCAAATTAACAATTCAGCCTTTTTCAAGAGCGCTATGTCCAACGCGCCATCGGGTCCTTTAACCGACTTTGCTAAAACTTCGTTGGAACACATAACCGACTTTTCGGCTGCGCTGTCGGGTCCTTTAACCGACTTTCTTAAACTCTTGAATTTTTCTACCGCTTGTAAGGTGCGTGTAGTTGCCCCAAGGAATTTCTTAAAGCTGCTAAATTGTCCGTAGTCGGGTAGACTTAACGGTTCTTGCTTTCTCAGCGCATTTACGCCTTTTGGCGATTTTTCTTCACCTGTTTCTAAGCTATTTATGGTGTCCACTTGTTTGGGCCATAAATCAGGACTTTTCCTGAGGAATTCAGGTCCTTGAAACCAGCGATGACTTACATCGAAGGTGGAAGGAAAATTTCTAGTGGCGTCTGGATAGATATGTGCGTTATCCTGCGCATTCCTATTCTTCACATACATAGCGATGCATGGTGATGATGCCGCTCCAAATATGAGTGACGTCATTCTATACTCTTCCGGTGGCGCGTCACGATTGTGCCGCCATAAGAATCGAAGGCTATCCCTGTCTTCTTCCCGGATTTTCACTTGCAGAAACATTTCTTTAATGTCTGCCATCACTGCCACGCTTCCTTCTCTGAATCGTAGCAGAACTCCAAACAACGACTTCAATAAGTCCGGTCCGGTTAACAATGCATCATTGAGACAACGTCCGCCCGTCCTAGCGGCGGCGTCGAAAACTATTCTTATTTTCCTTTTTTGTGGGTGAGTCACTGCGAAGTGTGGAAGATACCACGTGCGTGGGGAAATGGAAATATGGTTCGCTTTCTCTGCGTAACCGTTAACGATGAGATTTTCAATTTGCTTCTCATATTCCTTTTTCAACTCGCTATTTTTGTCGAGCTTCTTTTCGATATTAAACAGGCGACTTTCAACCTGCGCTCTATTCGACGGCATGCACTCATTATCAGTGCGCCATAACAAAGCAGTCTCGTACCTATTATTAGGTATACGACGTACCGTTTTGCTCAAAATATTTAAAGCTCGTTCTTCTGGGTCGTTCGCGGGCTTTCTCGCAGACACTCCCAGAGATTCCAAACTAAAATAATCTTTGATCATCTTATCCATATCTTCCTCCTTCTTGGTGGAAATGTGGTTAACAATCTTGATTGGTTTGATGCCACACGATATGTGACCATGTAAAACCCATCCAAGTTTGGTGAGTGATGCTACAGGTAGGTTCTTACCTCCTGAAATTAATTCACGAGTAACTATGAGATGCCAATTGTCCTGGCCAATTAATATGGTAGGTCTGGACCTCTCATACATCAACTCGTCCTTAATCGGTGTCAAATGAGAACACCGTTGCAATAATTCTCGACTTACTGACTGCGGAGAAAGGTTAAGTGACTTAATTGTTTGTGCACTTATCTCCTCTAAGTCATTCGAGTAAATGCCTTTTATCTTAACGTTTAAGCGATACGAACTGTTGTCGTTAATTCGCTTACCTCCCACGGCTTCAATACGTAATTCTTCTTTACGTCCGCGAGGCGCTAACTTCTGAGCCATCCACTCCTCTATGAGTGTCATAGTCGATCCTTCATCCAGAAGAGCTGTTGTCTTGACCTTTCCTCTAGGTCCATACAACTCGACCGGTATAATCTTTAAGTATGCACATGCCAGTGCATTCACTTTACTAACAGTTGTAATCTGAGCCTCTTTACCCCCCTCGCCCCCTTGCGGCGAGGTATTTTCATTGGGGTATCGGTGTAGCATTCGATGATGTGACATTCTACATCCCTTTACACCACATTTTTTCCCTTTGCACTCTAACCTTCTATGGTTAGGTGACAAACATTGGAAACATACTTTCGCTTTTTTGACCGCGTCCCATTTCTCGCGAATATTTATGTCCTTAAACTTGTAACAACTCACTATAGAGTGCTCCATGTTATATATAACACACTTATGTGTTACCCGACTTACAGGCTTATCCTGGGTTATTATAACCACTTGTCGGTTGTGCCCTTTATTATTTCGGCGTTCTAGACGCTCGCTCGTATTACTTCGGCGCTCATAGCGCTCGCTCTTAGCACGGTTGCGTACAGACCCCTTTGCGGTGTGTACAGTTTGCTTCCTGAATTCAGGACGCTTCCGTTTTTCAGGCACATTTTCATTGCTTAAAGACGTTCCAAATTGTTCACTCAGTGAATTTAAAAACTTGGCCATCTTCTGTAACTCTGGCTCCAAAGGATGCTGAGCTCGATATTCAAACCATTTAAATTTAATCATAGTTCCAAGTTTCTCCACTATGCGGCTCACTAATTCCGGTGAGTATAAATACTGTGGTTGATTCAACGCTTGTATTGTGGCAACCACGTTCGTAATACGACTTGCAAAAGATCCTATATTTCGGCAATCTTCTGCCAATCTTGGCATACGCTTTACATTCTCGATTTCGGCTAGAATGAGCATCTCAACCCTACCGAACCTTCTTTCGAGAGCGTTCATTATTTCTTCAGGTTCACACAAAGTAAACAACAACGACTTAACCGCTTCCTTAGCGGTGCCCTTTAATGCCCTCCTAAGGCGTGCGACATTCTGCACCCCTGAAAATTGGCTTCTCGTGTCTTCAAACACCGTTTTGAAAATTATCCATTCACCCGGGTCTCCATTGAACACCGGTAATTCCTGGAGGAAATGAAGCTGGGAAGACTTATCTTTTCCCGCTATCTTTATTGCACTCACAATCGCTTCGGTCAATTCTGACACCTCACTCGCGTGTGTTTTCTGTGCATTTCCTTGGTTGCGCTCGATCTCCGCCCCTTTGCGGCGTGATCCTTTACACGCTTCCTTATCAGTAATATCGGGTTGCGTTACACTAACCGGCGCGCTCATTATGGTCTGTTGAACCCAACTCCTTACGAAAGGTTCCACCTGAGTATTCCGCTCTTCATCATCCTCACTCGAGTCGATCTCCTCTTCTCGGTTGAGTCGTGCTAACTCCAATTGAGACTTGGCTAAGGCAGCAGCTGCCTTTTTTTTATAGAAGAAGGGGCAAACGAGCATGCGGCTCACCTGATGTTAAGTGACTACCGCCGCCCATGATCAACCGCAACACCAGGAGAATTGCGGGTGCGTTGCCGGCCCTTTAAAAAGGAGTAAGCTCTTTTCTTGAAGGTCCCCAGGTCGTATCGGTCCGGAAAAATCGCCGGTGGTAAACTATTCCACAGAGAGGTTGTACGTGGAAGAAAACTCCTTGTGAAACGTACAGTGGTGGAACGCCAAGCATCCAGATGGTGTGGATGGTATCGGGACGTTTGCCGTGTAGTGCGTTCACGAAATTTGGCGACTGGAATTAATCCGAACAATTCCTCAGAGCACTCCCCGTGATAGATACGATAAAATACACAAAGAGATGCAACATCTCTTCGCAGCGCCAGTGAATCGAGCCGATCGGAAAGCACTCGGTCGTCGACGATTCGAGCCGCTCTGCGCTGGATGCGGTCGAGTGGAAGGAGCTGGTACTGGGGAGCCCCAGCCCAGAGATGGGAACAGTATTCCATGTGCGGCCGAACCTGCGCCTTGTAAAGTTGCAGGCGGTGTGCCGGCATGAAATACTGTCCCGCTCTGCTGAGCACGCCAAGCTGTTTAGAGGCCAATTTGGCCTTCCCTTCCAAGTGACCACGAAACTGCACGTCACTCGATATGTCGACGCCGAGGATTCCGATACTGGCTGAGGCAACAAGGGGAGTGCCTTGAAACTGAGGGGATACGACAAAGGGGTTCTTTTTAGCGGTTAACGCGCAAACTTGTGTCTTCTGGGGGTTAAACTGGACTAGATTTAGTCGTCCCCAATCCGAGACTCTGTTCAGCAAAGACTCGACTTCAGACACAAGTTTGTCCCGGCACTCGGAGACGTTTTCCCGCGAAATATTGGCTCGGCCGGTGTAAAGAGCATCACCAGTGCTGTCATCTGCATAGCAATGAATGTTACGGGTATGCAACATATCATTGATATGCAGAAGAAACAGCGTTGGCGATAGCACGCAGCCCTGTGGAACACCAGCATTAATAGGCTTGCAATCGGAGCTTGCACCGTCTACAACGACCTTGATGCTCCGATCTGCAAGAAAGCTGGTGATCCAATCGCACAATTTCTCGGGAAGCCCATAGGAAGGGAGCTTCGAAAGAAGCGCTTTGTGCCAAACCCGATCAAAGGCCTTCGCAATGTCCAAACTAACGGCCAATGATTTAGGTAGACCAGAAGATCACCAGCTGACCGACCACGGCAAAAACCGTATTGGCGGTCACTAATCAGCTGGTGATCTTCAAGGTACCTCATGAGCTGGCAGTTTACAATGGACTCCATTGTTTTGGAGAACAAGGAGGTGATGGCGATTGGCCGGTAGTTGGACGGGTCTGAGCGGTCGCCTTTTTTAGGGATCGGGTGGACGAAAGCCGTCTTCCATGATTTTGGGACTACGCCTAGGGAGTAGGAGTACCGGAAAAGACGGGTTAAAACCGGTGCCAACTCTGGAGCACACGTCCTCAGCACAATTGGGGGGATTCCGTCAGGCCCACTCGACTTGTAGATGTCCAGGGAGAGGAGTGCTTTGCGAACCGAGCGCTGTGTGAACTGCACTTCCGGCATGGAGCACTCACACCGCGGGATGGTCGGCGGCGTACTCCCCCCGTCATCGAGAGTCGAGTTAGATGCAAAGAAAGAGCCTAGAAGATCGGCTTTCTCCTTTGCAGTATGGGCCAGTGAGTCGTCCTCCCTGTGCAGAAATGGAAGAGATGGCTGACAGAAATTCCCCTGGACAGCCTTGGCGAGAGACCAGAATGCACGGGTTCCAGAAGGAAGGCGAACTAGTTTCTCGCCAATTCTGCCTATGTGCTCTGACTTTGCCTTGGCAATGACTCTTTTGAAGGACCTAGAGGCGGAATTATACTTCTTTTTTAGAGCGCTGGTGTTTACATCCCGGGACGCTGATGCATCAACCCAGGCTTGGTAGCACTCCTGCTTATAGCATGATGCTATTTTACAGGAGCGACCAAACCATGGCTGAGATTTGCCTCCAATGGGCACCACAGAGGAAGGAATAAAAAGTTTCATACCCTGAAGTACCACATCAGTAACAGAATCCGCAACAACGTTGGGATCATCCGGCGAGAAGCAAACCCGCCCCCAAGGGTAGGATGCAAAGAAAGACCGCATCCCATCCCAATCGGCTGACCTATAGTGCCAAACACGGCGGCAGCCTGCAGAATGCAACCGCGATTTCAGCGTGAGTGGCACAACACTCCGGACCAGACAATGGTCCGAGGAGCCTAAAGGGGCGTCGACGGAAATCTGATATCCGTCCGGGTGAGAGGTCAGCAGAAGGTCCAACAGGGAAGGTGCATGATCCTCCACATCTGGGATCCGCGTAGGCGAAGAAACCAGTTGTGTCAGACCATACTCCAAGGCAAAATCATGAACAGATCTCCCCCGCATGATCGGTTAAATGTGAACCAAGCCAGTCGGCGTGATGGGCGTTAAAGCCGCCGAGGATCACGATCTCAGCGGAGGGGATCTGCTGTAGCAACGAATCTGCAGCCATTTGGACGTGGTCGAAGAGTCGGTCTGTTTCGGCATTACCGCTATGGGACCTATAGAGGCACCCGTAGACGCGCGGATGGTCGTCGCTGTCTACGCGTAGCCAAAGGATGGACAGGTCCGAACCTTCAAGTCTGCCAAGGCGTCGAGAACAGATGTCCTCTCTGACGTAAACGCAAACTCCAGCCCGAGGCACAAAGGAGTGTTCCAGTTTGTACCCCGGGTAGGAGAGATACGAGACATCAGCCGGAGAGGACACCTGCGTCTCGGTCAGAAAGAGCAGAGCCGGCTTCGCCGTCTCGAGATGGTAGTGGACGGCGTTTAGGTTAGAGTGAAGTCCCCTGATATTGCAGAAATTCACGGACAGCGTGGCAGGGGTCGCCTTGGTCTTGTTGCTCCGTTTGCCCCGAGCAGTTGTAGTCTTGAGCGGAATTTTCCCCCCCTCCCCCAGAATACGCGGGGCAGCCTGAGCCCCCACGCTCAGAAGTGGAGAAACATGGTCGTGGATGCTCAGCGAGGGATTCTCCGGGGTGCTGGTACCCTCCTGGGGTATTCTATCATTATTTAATTCCGTTACCATGTTGATGGGGGGGGGGGGGATTTGGGCCTCCGGCCACCTGCACTCACCAGACGAAATGCGGAAGCAGAGCTTCCACTTCACGCCGGTATTCTGTGAGGTCGTGGTACCACCCCGGTTTGAGCCGGCCCATACGTGCAACAGCAAAGCTGCCGCGTGGCTCTACCACTGTAAAAATGCTCCCTGTGCCTGTGCTCGTTCGAGCTCTGAGCGTTCGAAATTAATCCGCGCCTCTAATTCGGCTTTCAGCCTCGCCGATCGCGATGACCTACTACCTCTCTGTGACCCCTTATCACTAGTGTGCCCGATTACTGTCCTTGACGATGCCGCTTCTTCGGTCCTTTGACCTACTTTTTCGACCACCGTTTCACTCCTGGATATAACGGATTGTTGTGCGGTGCTGGCCTGCGTACCACTGGTGTCCGTCCTGTTGCTTGTCGTTGCCATGGACGTCCCTGAGTCCCACGTGCATGTGGACGTGTCGGTGGTGGCTCCACTTGAAGGAGTTGCCCCATTTGACGCAGTAGCTGTGGTCGCTCCAGATGATTCCGCCACTTTAGCTTTTCTTGAGAGCCCTGTTCTTGTCCTGCTCCCTTCGCTCCTCTCTGTCTGGTCTTGTGCCTTCTTCATCTTGCAGGAAGGTGATTGTTGGCCTACAGTCCCTAACTGTCCCTACGGTCCCTACAACCCCTTACCTACAATCCTTTTACACCACTACCCCTCCCCCCCTTTATCTCCCAACCCTACAACCTTACTACCACCCTAACAGTCCTATCAATCCTGAACGGGGCCTACCGAGGTGAGCCATCCAGGGATGGAGTCGTGCAGGAATGGAATGGAGGAAACGTTTAGGAACTGTCCCGCCAAGGAATATGACGAAACAGTCGAGCTGTAGTGCAAGCGCAGTCTCGCTCGAGAGAACTGCTCCACCCGAAGGTGTTGTGCCAGAGCCCGACCGTTTGGCACCGTTAGGTGGTCGGGATGTATGCTGTGCTCGCCGCCTAGTCGCCGGTGACGCCTCGTCCAGGCGCCCTCTTCCGGCCGCGATGCAGTCAGGTGCCCACGCGCACCCTCGCCTGGCAACAACAGCGGTGGATGCTTCTTCTTCTTGCACCCTCTGATGACCCGACAGGAAATGCCGGACACGGTCGTCCGACAGGAAAATGCCGAGCACGCTTGCCCGACAGGAAAAATCCCAAGCCCTGCTTGGTCACGATGAGCGCCTTCACAAGGCACCTGCGCCTGGCAGCGATACGTGCCCCATGCGAGCACACGCCCCAAGCCGCAATCCCGGCTTTCTTACTTCCGGTAGTTCCAGGTCCAGTTCTTCTGCGCTGACGACCTGGTCTTCTGGCCTTTGGTCCTATTGCTTCAGCTCAAACCTCCGGCTTCCTTCGGTTGCTGATCTTCACTCGGCTCCGAAGGTCTTCTTTCTCCACAACCAGCAGTCCACAGCTGGTTCCTTGATCCTGGCTGCGAAGGACCAATTGAAAAGGAACCAGCGGCTTCGGTGGTCCTCTTAATCCGGCTCCGAAGGTCCAATTGAAAAGGAACCAACGAGGGGATTAAGAAACAGAAGGGAGGAATCGAGGCTTCTCTCGATCCGGCCTCCTATAACGCCTACGTTGGGTTCGGGAACAACGTCTGTGATCTCCGCAACGGAGTAACACACAAGGGCGATAACCTCTTCCTTTTCAGCAAATAGGTTCAGACGGGGATTACGGGTCTTCCGAAGTCGTCCCGGTCCCAACGCCTTAATTCTCCGATGTGGACTGTATAATTTTGAGGGATGAATTCCTTGGGAATAAAACAGCAATTATCTTCAAACCGTTCCGTGAGAGAGTAATTACTTTTCCCTATCACTTCCCTACACTTTTTCTTTCTTCTTCTTATTGACTGCTGGTCTTGCACTTTTCCCGAACTTTCCCGAAGGATTCCCGAACTTTCCCGAAGGATTCCCGAACGAATTGCAAGAAAACTCGTTTACTGAGCTACCCCAGAGCTATACGCGAAAGTGAGCCGCGCCATTCGCGCGCTTGCGCAACTCAATTACATGAATTTGTTCTATTACTCTCTCACGTTTTACTTAATTACTTTATTTGCATAAGTCATACATCAACATAATTTACCTGTATAGATAGCACAAAACAATATCTACACTACGATATACATTACATTTTCATATCACAAAAAAACCTTTTATTTATTTAACAAAATATGCCTATTTTACTCACAAGTTCGAAGTTGAAATTTCTTAAATATTTAACATAGAAAGTTAAAACAATGTTTTCCACTTGAAATTATACATAAGTTAACCAATACAACAGTTTAATTTACATTTTCTCTACTCATTTCACTATTAAAACACTTATAAATTTCTTATTCAAAACTATCATTGTTTCACTTATACACAGGAATTTTCACATAAAAATAACACAGAATTCACCTTTTTTAGCACGTAAAATCAACCTGAAATGTTTTACAAGTCATTTTTACATAAATTGCTGAAATCACAAATATTTAAATTTTTACATATTTGGCCTCCTAAGGGCGTGGCTAGCGTGCGTCCGTGAACTCACACTATTTGAACAACTAACTTTGCACGGCTCTCGACTATCAGAAAAAATGGAAAGTCCAATATACACCAATATCGACAGTATTAGGTGAATAAATGCTTCTACACAATTTTCAAACTGTAGGAAACTATTTCTAATCAGATTCTTATCAGTTATCATGTTTCTTATCAGATAACAATATAAGTGAATGTTCTTATAAATCAATCATAGCAAATAGGCATTTATTTTCATACAAAACATATCAAACTCATATAAGGCAATACTTATGCAATTAATTTCCGTTAATTCTATTTATGCACAGAGTGATCATCTCGACCGGGGAACAAATCCGATCTCTAACTTCACTTTAATATTCCTTTGAATTTACATCATTGGAAAGATGATTTCAACCGGGGAACAAATCCGGTAGCATAATTTATACCTTATAATTCCCTATATGAATTTATTAAGAGATATTACTTAAGAAAACAATAAACTAGTCCGGCCTGGGAGTCGAACCCAAGACCTTCATATCATTAATTCGACATTCTTTAAGATTTAACTAAGCATTTTCTTATCGGAATATTGTTACTTGATAATTTGCTTTTTAGAAGCTATTCGTAATCGGTTAACTTAATAAATTGAAATATTCTTATAGGCGCGTCGCCAAAAACGAGAGTTGAAGGAAGCTAAGTTATTAATTATCAAAAATATACAATAAACGGGATTTGTAAGATAGTTATCAGATTTAAAGCAAGGAAATAAAATAAATCGAAATAGCAACATTTGTGAACTAAATCTCTATATTGATCAAAATGAAGTATTGAGAGTCGGTGGGAGGTTGCGAAATAAGAATCTGGACGGAGACATGAAAAATCCCATCATTATACCCAACAGTCGCCTTGCTGAGCTTCTTATAGATCAGGCGCATGAAATGACATACCATGGTGGTGTTCAGCTAACATCAGCCAACCTGAGACAAAAATACTGGATCGTCGGTTGCAACAGAGCTACGAAGAAGAGATTACGTCATTGTATCAAATGTAGAACGCACGAACCAACCAATCACTATCAAATTATGGGTGAACTTCCAGCAGCTAGAGCAAACCCTTCACGCCCCTTCCATCATGTCGCTGTAGACTACACAGGCTACGTGTTCATCAAAGCTAACTCAGGTAGTGGTTCAAAACTACGAAAGGTTATATTGCTGTGTACACGTGTATGGCCACTAAGGCTGTACATTTGGAGTTGGTGTCTGACCTGACGAGTAATGCATTCTTACCAGCGTTACGGAGAATGACAGCTCGCCATGACAAACCTAATCACATTTATAGCGATAATGACACGAACTTCATAGGAGCCAACAAGGTCTTACAGCAGGAATACGAAGAGCTCCTCAAAACATTTGGTGATGAGAAGTGTCCGAGATGGGTATAAATTGGCACTTCAATGCACTTTCGTGGCAATCAGCCAATGGTCTTTGTGGAGGAGCCGTGAAAAGCCTCAAGTATCAGCTAAAGAGGATGGTTGGTGATCAAAAACTCACCTACAAGTAGTACAGCACGCTGCTAGCACAATTAGAAGCTTGCTTAAATTCGAGACCACTATGTCCATTGACAAAGGACGCTGATGATTTAAATTATTTAACTACATCACATTTTCTATCAAGCGCTTATGAGACGGAACTAGACCTTAAACTGGTGCTTTTAACAAAAAAAATCCAACAAAAACAAAAACCCGAAGCGAAACCTCAAATCAATGCATCTACTCATCAATGATGGTAAACTTCCAACAGGCAAATGGGCCCTCGGTAGGGTGGTCGAATTGCACCCTGGTACGAGGGCTGCACTAAAAGTATCGGGAATTGAATATTTTCACTGTTCCTGTCATATTAAAATCTTTTTAATTGAAAACTCCTTGGTTTTAAAAATCGAATACTATTTATTTATTTAAAAAAAGATTCTCGGTCTTGTCACAAGTTTTTGTCAGACTTTTTTAGTCGTTGAGAAAATGGAATTGACTCGAGAAAATTCGAGAGCGATGATTTATTATGACTTTCGAAGTGGTTTAACACTAAAACAATGTGTTGACCGGATGACTTCTGTATTGATTGGTGACGAAGCTCCATCCAAAACCACAATTTATCGCTGGTTTGCTGAATTTCAACGTGGACGTGTCAAGCTCAGTGATGATCCCCGTCAAGGTCGTCCAAAAACTGCAGTCACCCAAGAAAACGTGGATGCTGTGCGTAAGCTGATTGAGGTAGATCGAAATGTGACATACCACGAAATTCAGGCAACTTTAGACATTGGCATGAGTCAAATACAAATAATCTTGCATGAACAATTAGGTGTAAAAAAGTTGTTTTCCCGATGGATACCGCATTCGCTCTGTGAAGAGCAAAAAGCGGCTCGCGTTACTAGGTGCGTCAGAACTCTCGTAAGATTCCACGCAGGATCCTCAAATGCTGTATACAACATCGTATCAGGTGACGAATCCTGGATATACGCGTACGAACCCGAAACAAAAAACCTAGAGTTTGGGTGTTCGAAAATGAGTTAAAGCCAACAAAAATTGTTCGTTTACCGAGTGTTGCAAAAAAAAATGGTGGCCACGTTTGTCTCCAAAACCGGCCATGTTACGACTATTCCTCTTGAGGGACAAAGAACGGTTAATGCAGAATGGTATGCTAGCATTTGTTTGCCACAGGTCTTTTCTGAACTCCGTAAAGAGAACTGCAACCGCCGCATCATCCTCCATCACGACAATGCGAGTTCTCACACCGCACACAGAACAAAAGAGTTTTTAGAGCAAGAAAAAATAGAATTATTAGACCATCCGCCGTACAGCCCCGACCTAAGCCCTAATGGTTTCTATACTTTCCCTACAATAAAAAATAAATTGCGTGGACAGAGATTTTCATCAGCTGAAGAAGCTGTGGACGCCTACAAAACGCCATTTTGGAGACCCCAAATTCAGAATGGAATGGTTGCTTCAATGATTGGTTCCATCGTATGGAACCAATCATTGCAACGACCAATCAATGAAAGAACAAAAATGAAATTTCGCGGAGAATACTTCTAAAAGCAATAAATACATTTTTAAATAGTAATGTTGTGTCACTTCCTTGATTCCCGAAATTTTCAGTGCCGCCCTCGTAATGACTGCTACGTGCATGTTGTGACGTTAAAACCAAAAAATGTTTATATGAAAAGACCTGTTATCAAACTATCAATGCTCCCTATCATCTCCGAAGAAACACAAGATCAAGAATTAAAGCAAGAGAAACCAATGAAGAGTAATATAGAACAAAGGAATAGAAGATATAGTTTCATTACGGTTGCAACTTCTATCTTAATATTGTTTATGACCCTTATAACTAATACTAGCGGACTATATACTATAAATAAACTACAAAATAATACTAACCTATTTTTCGACAAGATTGTAAACATGCATTTGATAGCTGACGATTGGAAACTCGTTGTCTATTATGATCTCCACCCATATTGGGAAGGCACCGCCGCGTCCTCGAAGTACATGGAATACCTAGAAACCATATGTTCAAAGATAAGAGAGCATTCACACTGCGAGGGTGTCATGTATCTATTGAATCACGAGCAGTCGGAACTACAGCGCTACAATATCATGTTGTAAGATGAGGGTGACCTACTCACACGTAAGCGCAGGGGACTCATCAATGGTGTAGGTAATATCGCAAACGCGTTGCTTGGGGTGCTTGACAGCAACTTTGCTGAAAAGTATGAAGAAGATATCGACTAATCAGAAAAAATCAAAGAAACCTAGCTCAGTTGTGGAAGAATCAAACTTCAGTCGTAGAAGTGGAGTTCAATGTCATCAAGAGGGTAGAGTCGATTATGGAAAAGCATCATAAAGCAGTCAACAAAAAGATGATCAAACTTGAACAATCGTTAAACGCACTGAAGTCACAAGTCTCAAATAACTCATATGTCAACGAATTTACCTTCGCCGCTATAGTTACAAACAACATTTTGAACAAGTTAAAAGAAATACAAACTTATCTTATTGAAACTATCACAGACGTATTTCACGGGAAGTATGATATTCATCTCCTAACTCCCAAGCAACTCCAACACGAATTAAGTTCCATCTCTACTCAGATACCTAAAGACCTATCACTACCTACCAAACATCAAAAAACACTCCCCCGAATTCCAAAACACGAATCAAATCCCATACCAACCTCTTAACAAACAACCTATTTATCATATTATCAATGACAGAGTTGTGTGAGAAGTATAAAGGACTTTGAAGCTGTAGAACAATCATTAACACCTGCAAAAATATTTTCATTGCAACAAGTAAACTTAATATCTACTTTATTTGTGTTATAATAAATGCTACTTTAAGTTGTTATGCGAAGATCGAGTTACGGCTATTCAATTGAGTGACGCCGGACAAGGCCTCCGTCACTCGCTCTAGGCCATGCGTTATATGCCTACCGCTCTGCGTATCGCCCACGATACAACCGATATTGAGCGATTTTGAGCGCTGAGATTGAGAGATATTGAGCGCATGAACCACACCCGTTTCCCGCGCTTTGCCGAAACCACGTACCTGTGCAGTGGATGGGTGTCAAAGTCAAAAAATAAATGAAAAATTGTCTTGTTTTTGCGTTGACTTATGTATCAAGGTATTTATTATAATAAGTGTAGCAAGAAAACATAACTACGCTAGCTTCAATGCTTTATTACAGGATAAACCTAATGTTGACGAAACAACAGTGTATACTCATTTCAAAGTTTGTAATACATATTCATCTTTTTCTCTTCATTCACCATTACATCGTTCTTTACCTGGTGATTATAACGGCTGGAGTATTCGGAGGATTCTACGTGTGGCAGCGCGTGCGGCGCGCGCGGAGTCTGGCAGTTTGTGATCGCGTACAAAATGAGTGTAGTGAAGTGCAGTGTAATAGTGGAGTGCAATTTGTAGATGTAAAATTGCAAACATTTGCAGTGCAGTGTAACAGTGGTGACATTACTAGCGAATTAAATAAAAAATTTAAGAACTCGCGTAAACAAAAACAAAACCGTGGCACCTCACTGGTGCTTCAATCGGTGTTTACTATCATGGACACGAGTGACTAAATACACTTTTAGCTGCTGCTTTCAGCCCGGGAGCATGTACGGGCTGCAGCACGTACGTTTTTGTGGCGTCGGCAGTTTACACTATTACGCTACAATAATGCATATTGAGTCAGTGCGCTAATTGAGCCCAGCAATACCGGTCTCGGGTGCTCGCAGTATCATTTCCCATCTATCCTTAAATTAGATTTAGTTGGTTCTATCAGTAAACTATCAATTATCAACTTCCTAGTATTGACTATCATTTATGGTGTGTGTATGTGTGTCTGTGTGTGTGTGTGTGTGTGTGTGTGTGAGTGTGTGTGTATGTGTGTGTGTATGTGTGTGTGTGTGTGTGTGTGTGTGTGTGTGTGTGTGTGTGTGTGTGTGTGTGTGAGTGTTGTGTGTGTCGTGCGGCGGCTGTTTGTGTGTGTGTGTGTGTGTGTGTGTGTGTGTGTGTGTTTGTGTGTGTTATAAATAAATTATCAAAGATTTTCTTATTTATGCTGGTGGTGATACGTTTACAGGTGTGATATTTACCAATGAAGAAGAGTCTTTGTGTGTTGGAGGAAAAATAATTTTGGCTTTATGCAAAACTATAAAAAAACAGGCACGTAGTGTCATATATTTTGATAACTATTTTACTTCTTTAGAATTAGTATATATTTCACGAGAAAATTACGGTATATTTAGTTTGGGGACTGTTAGAAAAAATAGGTTGAAAGATGCAGAATCTAAAATGATTTATCGTAAATCGCTACAAAAGAAAGGAAGAGGGGCCTTGATTCAAGTGATGTGCAACTAAAATAAATTGAGTGTGGTGAAGTTGACCCTTTTCGTCTTGAGAATATCAAACTTTTCAGCAAGGAGTCGAAAGGACGCGTAAACATAGTTTCCTCAAATCTTCAAGCATTATAACCGCCGTATGGGAGGTGTGGACTTGGCGGATATGTTAATAGCATTAAATATCGCACTGGTATAAAATCTTACAGATGGTATATGAACATTTTTTCTCAGTTGTTGGACATTCGCATAAACAATGCATGGCTATTACGTCGTAGACACGACGACCAAATAAATAAAAAGAGGAAACAAGATTGTCTAAAAGACTTTCGTTACGAAATTTATGCCGGACTTCTGAAACTTAATAGAATTTTGCCTGTAAAAGACATTGTATCTGTATCCGAAAAAAGTAAGATTAAGAAAGCGATGGCCGAGAGGCCTCTTGACGATGTGCGGTATGCCAAATTTGATCATTGGCCTCAGTTAACCGGTTATCAACGCTGTAAATATTGTAGAGGAAGGTCAAGCAAGTACAATGTGCACAAAATGCAATGTACATCTATGCTATGTTAAGGGTAGGAACTGTTTCTTGCCGTACCACATGAAGCAATAATAAAGTATAATGTATAGTAAGTGTATTGATAATCGCAGATTATTTTCAAGTGTGGCAATGTATAGTATATTATACATAGGTTTTTCCAAAAATTAAACCCTCCAAATTTTTTGGTATTTTTTTAACTTCTTTTAAACGCCTAATAAACCATTAAAACTATTTTAGTTGTTTTCATTTACTAAAAGTATCGTGCTACTTTAAGGGTTAAAATGACCGAGCAGGCACAAGAGTACTGCCGTCGGTAAGTAGTATCTGTGAAGTTAGCTGTTTATGAGTAAAAGTAGATGAAGTTAGTTGAATAATGTACAAATTATCTTCTCGGAATTGGTGAGAAAATAATCGTGCTCTGTAATTTTTTAATTTTTGACAAAAGGAAACATTATAGAATGGTGAAATATTGTATGGTGCGTGGATGTGCAAGTGGTTTAGCATCTGACCATATTTTTGATCATGGAGGTTAGAGAGAAGGACGATCGCTGTAGAAAACAGTGTCCCAGAAATATAGACAAAATAAATGAAGCGCTTAGATCGCTAAGTTGTCCCAATAAAAGTCATTTTCATTCTATTTTTCCGATCAGTTGCTAAACCACTTGCACATCCACGCAGAATACAATATTTCACCATTTTATAATGTTTCCTTTTGTCAAAAAATAAAAAATTACGGAGCACGATTATTTTCTCACCAAAGCGGCGAAGAAAATTTGTACATTATTCAACTAACTTCATCTACTTGTACTCATAAACAGCTAAATTTGCAGATACTACTTACCGACGGCAGTTCAGGGACAGGCGGGCTATGCTTTAATACGTAGCGATCGTTTTCCTACTCTCTAACCTCCATGGTTTTGATATATCCGACACATGCCTAGGAATTTTTGCGAGAACTTAGCCGTTGACGGATTGCTGCTCCTGATTTATCGCCTAAATAATATTTTGAAGTGGGTTTTGATTCTTAAAAGTGATGCGATTTTGTGAATAAGTGTCGCGTGTGTAAACTACTAGAGAAAGCGACGAAACAAGTGTTTCGATGTTGATATAAAACTCAAGTTATTTGGATCGCTTGGGCGCCTTATGAACTTGAGTGGCTGTCGTCATTAACTATCCGCTGTGTTGAGCTGTCGTCAAAATCTCCCAAATTCTCAAAAAATATAAAAATGAAGATTCAGAAAGAAACTTAGAGCATACATTACTGTGAGTACCCCGCACATCACGCATGGCTGTTCATTGGGCATGCGCAAGCAAGGACAGATTTACATTACAGCCAATCAAAGCATGAAAAAGATCCCTCACTATGTATGTCTGAAAGAAATGATTGGCTCAGAAGGGCTAGAACCCAAAGCCGTAAAGCCAATTATTAAAAAAAGATATAAGTTAGGGATGCTCGATGTTACAGAAACATCGATCATCCCTAACTTATATTATATAGTTTTGAGTAGCATAAACATCGATGTTTTTTGCACATGTATTTAATAAGTTAGAATTAGATGAATAAAGAAATAAACATGTTGTATAAATGCCGACATAAGTCGTGAGCACACTTTTTATTGGTCGATACGACGCTGACCACGCTGACGTTCAACGTGATTGGTTCATTAGTCGATTCTCATCGTCTATTGGTTTCGAACGTATCATTCGGCTTCAGTACACTTCAGAGCAATAATTTTAATGATAACTTCTTTAATAAGTTTATTTTTGTTAATTGTCTTTGTCAGCTCGTTGTTAATTGTGTTTGTGTATTCCTTGTTATTAATTGTTTTTGTTATTTCTTGTTTTTAATTTATTTTTGTTGTTATAATTTGAGTGTTCAGATTTTGGTCTAAATATGCAGAGAAGGAAGAATTCGGTGTTAAATAGACAATCCCGACAAATTTTCTATTCAGTGTTTAGTTACATGAAAAAATTAGGTACTGCGAAAAACATCATAGACGTATATAAACAGATTGCTGAGGCGACTAAGACAGATTTTATGGAAGGCATATCACCTCTTCCTTCTTCTTAATAAAATAATCAATTCTAACCACCAGGTATACATTAAATACTTTATAGTAGATAATAAAATTACGGACATGAATATCTACAACATTACTGTATCAAAGTAAAAGTTGATGTGTTCGAGTAAACATTATCATAAAAGTCGCCGAAAATATTAAATTACGAATTGAAATAATAAAGGTATCCAATAATTTTGCCCGACAGTGTACCTACCTCCCACCACAGTTTATCTGTGCTCACCACTCGTGTCGGCAACTATACATGGTTTATTATTAATGAAATAAAAGAAATTAATAAACGATGTACTTAGAATAACAGTTATTTAAAAAATTGGAATAAGTTAATTAATGTCTAGTTCATTTGTTATTCAGTCCAATATTTTTTGCTGATCGACTGAAGGTAAATTTTGATTAAGAAGTACCTTAAAATCTGTTTCTCTGTTGATAAAGAGTTGAGCCAGCTTTTGAAAATGGCCTTGCGATAATCGATTATGGGTTCATTGACATCGATGTTTGACATGTGGCAACATCGATGCTGAAACATCGATGTATTAATTTTTAACATCGATCAATATCGAACATCGATGATCATCGAACATCCCTAATATAAGTAAGTAAGTACATAAACAAAAACACACGGAGAATCAGTCCGACTTTAAATTTATATTAATTTTTAATTTTATGGCAGTCTAAATAAAAAACAAAATGTTTTGTCGTGACGAATTAATATCCTTTATGGATTTACTTGACCTAGATGAAGAAGTTATAGACTGCCGGTTAACCACAATAATGGAACGATCTAATTTTACGGACAAACATCTAAAAAATGCCATACACCTATTGCAGTATAAGCATCTTATAAATTTGCAAGAAGATTCAGAGTGTGATAATGATAAAGAATACCTTTTTGTAAGTAAATTAGTTATTAATCTTCACGAAGATAACGTGGATAATATATGTAAAATTGTCAAAATTGTGCTGTCGCTTAACCCAAGAAGTTTGGTACCAAAATCAGAGCACTTAGTGCAGCAACTATTATGCAACTTGGAACTGCCAATGGACCTTCATATAAGTTTAACGAACACTCAAGAGAATCAATTTTCGAAAGCATTGCTGCATTTAAAGATTTGCGGTAGTATTTTAGAAGCAGTTGTAAATAATGGTCAGATTCTTTCAATGCCGTTTTTAGACATTCCGTTAGAAAATATACTATTAAGTACGCAAGAAAATTTTAAAAGCTATTTTTTAACTTGTATAGTTCCTTTATTTTTTAAGGGAGTTTACGGTTATAGTATTTTGGATAGCATTTGGAAGTGCATCATGCAACTTAAAGACAAAAGTGAAGTATGTCTTAAAACATTGAGTAGCCTCTCAGATTACTACCTGCCCATTACAGATGATAAAAACATTGTTTTAGAGTCAAATGTGGTATTTCAAAGTAAATTTTGGGAAATAATTCTGGAGGGCATGTCAGAGGCAAAAAATAGAAGGATATCTATTTATTTAGCTAAAAGGGCTTTAGATTATTTAATATCATGCAAAAGGGGTGTCTACATTGAATCACAAAATGACATAATATTTAAATGGGAACACAAAAATGAGAAACAGTTAAAGAAAATGTGGGATAATTACTTTATAGTGTTAGACAGTTTAGAAGAAAAACAAAGCAATATTATTCTTCCATCCTTGCGGCTCCTAGATACTTTGAAAGACATGGAAAGATCCTGGTTAAATTGTGTATTTTACATTGGTTTGAAACATGATAACACTCAAGTGCGCTTCAAATGTATTGAATATAGGCTAAAGATTAAAATCAATGCCGAGACCGAAGCATTGCTGCTCCTAGAAGCTTTAAATGATACATACTTATTTGACCAATGTACAGAGTACAATGTGCTTAAAAGCAAATTATGTGTCACATTTTCCGATCTGAAAGCACTAATGTGTATTCTAAAAACAATGCCTCAGATTAAATGGTCCCCTGTTCCATTCTTTCATATAAGTGAAGTATTGGCAAGTGTCCGTAAAGATTTATTGAGCAGTTATGATCAAGCAAATGTTTCTGAAATCATCCTAAGCATTTTAAAAATACCATGCAACAATATACTCATACGTAAAGCAATATATGTGAATGTCTCACATTTAGTCGGCAATTGTTGTCGAGGGTTCAATTGGAAAGAGTACTTAAACTTGTTTTCTTATTTCCAATTTGATTCTTATCTGGAAGAAAGCAGAAACAGCAACCCACTAATTATGTATTTAAAAGAAAATAATTTGATACAGGGTGATGATATTCAATTATTGTTCATGTTAATGAGCACTATGGAAAAAAGCATTGACTTTGGTCTTTTCTATATTGAAACACACCCTATTGAAGTTACTGAGCTATTAACTCTTATAAATAAAATGATTATGAATATACAAGATGTCAATCAGAGACAATTTGCTGATAAAATTCAATGTTTAAATAATGTTATATCATTAACAAACATTTTCAGTAGAACGTCAAAAAATAATAATCCAGCTGTGGAAAATATAAATATGGTTACTGCAACAGCTTATAAGACTCTATTAGAGTATTTGATATGTCTATTACGAAGTGATCAATGTCTAAGTATGGAAGAGATAAATGCACTCTTTCCAGGATTAAAAGCTATGGTTACTACATTAAGTGACTGCAACGCAATAGAGACTGTGTTACAAGTATATAAATCATGTATATTTATGCTTGAAGATATATATGTTGCTTTAGAAACAAAAATATTGGCTGTGCATACTGTTACTGCATTGTTAACTAGTCCATTGATGATTAACTACCATAAACATGAAATACTAAATTTGAATAAGTTTTTGAGCCTTTCAAAACTGCTAGGTTTGCAAAAGTCAAGCTCTCATGAAACAACTGGTAGGCTAAAAAATATTTTATATGAAAAATACTGTGAAATTTTGTATTATTTGATAAAAATAAATAAAACAGCAATTTACGCAGTTGCTAAGGAATTTCTAAACTTTATTAACAATGCAATAGAATGTGGTGGATATGGTTGCTTGATATGGATACTGAAAATAATGAAACAAGTTCTTCCTACACTATTAGAACGCAACACAGAATTTGAAATCTCAATTTTTTTAAACAAGATGTGGAAAGAGATTGAAGAGCTAAAATCTAACAATCAATATTCATTATGTATAGAAGAATTTGTGAACATAATTACAGATGATTCTGTATTGTGTAAACCTGTATATAACAATGTAGTTCTATCATTTTATAATAAAATAATTGAGTATGGTCCCTTTAAAAACACCCCATTATTCTTATTAGTCAGGCAAATAAATGGCAAAGATTTGTCAAAGTTCACTCAACTGGTGTATGTTCTATGTGACATCTTGCTTTTCTCTCCTCTTCCAAGGAAAGATCAGAGGTGAGATTTATTTTATGTAGACATCTAATCAAAAAACATTCTGATAAATTATAAATGTATAAGGATCTCAATGTTAACAACTTTTTGTTTCAGAATTACAGAAAATCTCTCAATAGAAATAATAAATCAACAAAAGTATGGCATAGATAATGTGAAGTAAGTTTAAAATGTACATTTTTTATCATTGGTTAGTAGAAATATCAGAACTCATAAACTGGACCCTGTTCTTCATGAATGGAATTTCCTTATCCATTAGCTTAGAAACAGAGCACAGTTGGACATTGGCTCCTTTCATCAGCATCATTACAGCATATCACAAGTCCACTGCTAAATTTATTGCAGGTATTGTCCTGCTATAAATCACTGTCCTAAGCCTCCCGCATACACCAACCATTTATGTTTCAACAGCTTATACTCCATCTAATATGGGGTCACCCAACACTGCTCTTACCAGTGGCGGTTGCTGTCATCATTGGTTATCAGCTCTTCAAGCTAGATGACTATTCCATTGCCACATCATCCTACTGATCCATTAGTTTTTGTTAATTACCCTTGTTTTTTTGTGCATATTCTTATTACATATTTTATAATATATAGAATTTTAAGAAATCCCTCTCCATAGCTTGCTAAGTGACTAAGTTTGCTCATACGCCCGGTTGTGAATTACACATGCTGGTGGGGTCACACATTATCATACTGGTAGAGTCACTGGCGATAATGCGATCATGCTGATTATATGTGGTAGAGCCATGTTGCAGCTATATTATGATTGTAGCACGAATGGGTCGGCTCAACCGGGGAAGAACCACATTCTCACAAAATATCAGTGTAAAATAGCAGCTTAATGCTGCTGTTTCATATGGTGAGTGTAGAGAAACGGAGACCCTTTTTACTACATACGAGGCATTCCATCTTACTCCTCAGGGGTAGACGTGTCTGCATTTTGATTCTTATTCGAAGATAGATGTAGATGTCAATGGGCCACAGTATCCATTTACCATCAGGTGGGATGTGTGCTCGCTTGTCACCCTTATTCTATAAAAAAATTACTGTTCTCCTAACAGAGAGGATTTGATACAATCACCTTAACTGGCAGATTTGCCATGGTAGTGCCAAACATCATGCGTCATATAGTATATTTGGTTATATTACTAACCATGAATTTATTTCGTTTTATATTCTTCTGTAGGCACACACTCCCTGTATTTTGCACTATCTCTGTAGCATTCATTTAATTATTTTACGATTTAAATTTAAATTTTTGAATTACTTATATCTATGATTTTTAATTTTAATATAATTAATGTATAAAAACTTTTGTTTTGAACTGTACGCCGTTATGTACTAGCAGCCGTATTATTATATATTGTTAAGCTTCTGTATACAATCGTTCATCCGTTCAGTCAGCAGCGCCCGCACCAGCAATTGGTTTAGAGTTTTCACATCATGTAAGCAAATTCTTCTATCGCCCGACCAGAGCTGACATGGAAGAAATGACTATCCTAAGTAATATCGCATAAGTTTTATTTATTTCTATCATTTATATTATTATATGTATATAATTTATGTTACGAATATGTAGCTAATAATTTGTTGATAGTACTAATGAAAAATAGTACAGTTTTGAGCTTTATGAATCTAGCAATAAAAAGATAGCAGAAGAAGGATAAAAAGATGGGCCATAAATTTGTTAACATTAAAAAATAGATAGAATAAAAACAATATGAGTTATTGAAAAATAATTTATATCCGAGTAAGCCAACACATTGGAATTTACTTTAAAAAAATAATATAATTTAAATGAACAGTATCGCGACATCGGCATTCATCATCGTCATCATGGACATTTTCGAATACTCTTCGCCATAAAGACCAAAAGATTGCTGTAATCTGTTCTTTTATCCTTGCCTTTAAGTCATGCAATGTTTTCGGTTTATGGATGTGCATCCGAAGCCTCAGATATCTCTATAAAAATAAGTCAAAATTTCATGAGCGCACTACGAATTTTCACGGTAGTGTGGTCACTTAACTCTACTGAGATTGAGAATGTTACGAGAGTTTCTGATACACAGCCACACGAATTTACTGGTTACAACCGGAATACGTGGTTCCAGCAAGAAGGAGCCACTTGTAACACCTCTAATAAGTTCCTGTCGGTCGTTAAAGAGGTGTTCCCAGCAAAGCTGATTTCTGGGGGAGGCGACATTCCGTGGCCACCCAGGAGTCCTGACTTGACTTCAATAGACTTCTTTTTATAGAAGAGGGGGCATACGAGCATGCGGCTCACCTGATGTTAAGTGACTACCGCCGCCCATGATCAAGCGCAACACCATGGGAATTGCAGGTGCGTTGCCGGCCCTTTAGAAAGGAGTAAGCTCTTTTCTTGAAGGTCCCCAGATCGTATCGGTCTGGAAAAATCGCCGGTGGTAAACTTTTTACACAGAGATGTCGTACGCGGAAGAAAACTCCTTCTAAAACGTACAGTGGTCGACCGCCAAGCATCCAGATGGTGTTGATGGTATCTGGACGTTTGCCGCGTAGTGCGTTCACGAAATTTGATTCCATCGCTCAAGCTTGTGTTTGCGCGGAAAATCTAGTTTTGATATAAACTAATACTCGTACATGATCCACCCTGTAAAAACCTACAGACTGTATAGTCGAATTGTGAATCTCCACTTATATTTGAATTCTGCTAAAAGTATATATAGTCAAGCAAGCCCCATAAAAGTTCGTAGGTGAATTGTGATCTGTTCATTTCTGATCTGTTGATTTTGGTTACGAGTTGATCAGCATTGCGCCTAGTAATTGGAAATGAAAAACACCAAAACTAGCAGTAATTGGACCTTCATAAGGGCTTTTTTTTGCCTTTATCTTTTATCACACACGCACGCACGCACGCGCACACACGCGCACACACGCACACACGCACGCACGTACGCGCACACACACGCACGCACGCGCACACACGCGCACACATACACAAACACGCACACGCACACACGCACGCACGCACGCACACACGCACACACACATACACACACACACACACACACACACGCTCGATAATGATATATTATGAAGTAGAACAGAAGGATTGCATGAACCTTAAATTATTTCCATTCTCCTATAATGATCATAATATCTGTATTAATGTCTAATCTGTTTCAGCCTTGATGTCCATTTCAATTTCCATATACAATATTTGTCATATTGTGTTTTAAGTAAGATTGATAATCCAGAAGTTATGAATACAATAATATCTTTCATTACAAATAAGGTCAATGAGATATTTGCGAATAAAAAACGATACCATGGAAATTCCCAATCCCATAGAACATTATTAACAGCAATGCAAAATTTGCTTCTAATATTACTGAAGTCTAGAGATGTCAATATGGATAGAACTGCGAATTGGTGTTTGGATTTGCTGGGCTCCAATCCTCATCAACCAAGTGTCAGAGTTTGTCTAGAGTGGTACATAGCCCTTTATTTTTGTTTTAAGGTAACAGAATTGTAATAAAGTTAACCATATTGAATAAAATTATCTTAACCAGTCCATTCATTAATCCATGATTTCATAACTTACCGATTTATATTAAATTAGTCGTATTAAGGCCATCTAGCGTGTATTTTATGAACCACCTTGAGAGTCAATCAATTTTTATTTGATAAAATGACATTATGTATAGAGTGAAATAGATTTTACGCTATTACAAAGCAATTGTGCCCGCAATTTTCTGAAGGTTTTACTTTTACTGCAATCATGTTTTTTTGATGAAACTGTAAAATTTCGTTTTAGAATAAGTACCACTAAATTTATTTTTCAGGAAGTGAAAATAACGGAAGAAATGGTCCAGCAAATTAAGTCGAAAAATGTTCCACTAACATCGCAGTTTCTAATATTGTACTGGATTATGAAATTTAAGATCAAACATGGACCTTTGAAGAACGAGGAATATGAATTTGTTATGGATACTTTGCTTTTTTGTACGATGGGTCAAATATTTAGCTTAAGATTACACGCGCAATACCTGGCTACAAAACTCTATGAATTAAATGAATCTAAATCAAAGAAATACGATTTTATGATTGAAGTAATACGAAAAACTTTTAGCGAAGGAACCGGTGACAAAGGGTTTATGAAATTGCAAAATGACTATTTCGCGAACGATTTCGATTTAGTCATTGATTTCATACCGAGTTTCATATATTATTTCCTACCAAGATATTGCGATATGTATATAAATGAGAAACTAGATAAGGCTTTCATAAAAAATATTCTTCAAGATATAGATGACAACTCATTTGCGAAAGTTTCCACTAGCGTTTTTAAGACCGAATGGACTAAATATCAAAAGATTCACGACAACATTCATGATGTATTTATAACGGATGTTAAAGAAGTTATTGACGAGGAGAAATTGAGGGGAACATTGCAAAAGAAATATGTTCCCTGGAAGAATATGACTGATATAAATATATATGAGGTTAAAGATAAGGTAATTTAAAAAAAAGTTCTTCCCATCATACCGTGCATCCATCCATCACCCATCCGTTACAGTCTATAAAAGTCTGCTAGTCCTATAAGAGACTGCTGAACATAAGCCACACCCATATATTACCTCATAAGAGGTATTTTGCCATAAATACCATATTTGGCAGGCGAGTTGGCAACCGCAATTTTTTTATAATTTGATTTGTTATTAGCAATACGTTGTCACTCCTGTCCTGTTGTCTTATTTTATTTGCTTCTGTCGTCTCTTACGACACCCATGGGTTGACACATGTGGTATTGAATTCTCTTATGCCGCCACCACACGGCTCATCAGATGCATCAGTTTTACACCTTATAGATACATGTGTCGTGCGAGGTACAAAATACAGGGCTGCCAAACGCTCGGTTACTGTTACATTCGTCTCTCTCTGATATCTGAATTTCTTGTTTTAAAACTATGTATCAAACGTTGATAGGATATGTTAAAACTGATTAAAGTGGAGCGTTGCGTCGTCGTAATTTGGGCCTGATCACTGATGGCGATACAAAATATTTCTAACAGACGATCACCTGTTGGATCCACCATTTATGCAAATGGTTTGGTTTGTTTATCGAGCTAATAGTGTTGTGCAAAATTCCCTTTCGCCACCACTACAATGGACACTGCAGACTTAATTTTCCATCTCATTCACGGATATATTTTTATCAAAATGAAATTACAAAGGTACTTACAGTCCACTTAATGGTGACTACTGTAGCCCATGGGCACCGGCAACCAACTTCAAATAAAGGAGGCTACGGATGCATTGTCACATCTGAGGACTGGGATGGAATGCCTTACCCTCTAGACCGGAACACAGCAGTTCACGCACCGGTGCTTGGTGGTGTTAGCACGTAATGGGACACCTACCCCGACGGAATCCTAAGCAGAAGAGTCCTCCCAACTAAAACGAGGTATTAGACGAATGGGTGCCTCTGTTTGCGTTACTTTTAGCACTATAATATTCCGCGCAGTTAATAAGCTCCGATTTTTCGGAACTTGTCGTGACTGAAGATCGGTGAGAAGAATCATAATTATCATTTGTTAATTCTAATTTTAACTTAACGGTGACATTATATATCGTGAAGGTACCTACATATCTTCGAATACATAGGCATGGACCTCTTTCACAATTAGCTAAACACGGGCTTGCTAATTGTATGTATCTTACGGAACAAGGGCGTAGTCTTTCACAGCCTCTGACAAAGCACAAAGTCACTCAGTGCTCGTAGTGTCTCTGCCTTAAAAGGCAACAAGAGGATAGTAACGTACACGTCCGCAACAAGAGGATATCCTTAGTGTAATGCATAGCCTAATGGATCGGTAGGCTGCAGGGTCAATGGGTTCTTCATATAGCTCAAATTATCGAGAAATTAATTCGAAGAAACGGTAAAACACCTGTGTAATAAAAAGGAAAACTGGCAAATGTGGCAAACCTAGACTGGGAAACAAATAAAAAGAAAACAATTAAAGGGAGCAATATGTCTGGTACTGGCGATTGTCAATCCATCCGCCAAGCCTGGCGATTAAGGCGATTCCAGCCTATAACGAAATTTTACAGAATGAGAATGATGATGATGATTATCATCACAGATTTAAGAGTTAAGTCTTTGTCTATGATGTAAACAACTAACGTTTAATTTGCCTTATCAACTTCCCGAGGTAGTAAGTGGGGGCTAGTTTGCATATTATGAATATTTTCCAATTCCCAGCAAATGTGAAGCAAGCGAATGATATAATGAGTAACCAATCGATGACGGTGTTAAGCTGACAGACTAATAGCGTAAAGGAAATATTCACCGGCTTCATCCCGCGTCTTTGTTCTTCAGCAAATAAAATCAAATAGACTACTGCATAGGTCAAGGTTAGCCATCTGTACCATCGAGGTTAGTCACCTGTACCATCGAGGTTAGCAACCTGTACCATCAAGGTTAGCCATCTTTACCATCGAAGCTAGTCAAGTTACGTTTTACAATTAAAAACTGTTACCATTGCAGCCTATTAAAGGCCACTGCTGAACTTAGGCCCCTCTCCCACAGATTGCCTCATAGATATATTTGCCATAGTTGCCACGCTTGTCAAGCGGGTTGTGGACCGCAGCTTTTTCAGTTTGTCATTAGAAAGACACTGCTGTTCATCTCCTAATTTGCTTCCCTCTGTCGCTTTTTACGACACCCACGGGATGATATGCTAGTGGATATTGTTACACCGCCACTACACGGTGACTAATAAGTATGCACCGTCGTCATCATCATCATCAAGTCCATTGCTAAACATAGGCCTCCTCCAAGGTATGCCACAAAGCACGGTCCTGAGCCACCTGCATCCATCGACTTCCTGCATGTCTTACTAGGTCGTCACTCCATCTAGTGGGGGGTCGCTCTACACTTCGCCTACCGGTACGAGGCTGCCATTCGAGAACCTTTTTCCCCAACGGTTGTCGGTTCTTCGAGCTATATGGCCGGCCCATTGCCACTTCAGCTTACTAATCCGTTGGGCTATGTCGGTCACCCTGGTTCTACTGCAGATATCCTCATTTCTAAGTTTATCAAGCAGAGAAACCCCGAGCATAGCCCCCTTCATAGATCGCTGAGCGACTTTGAACTTCCTCATACGGCCAGCAGTGAAGGACCACGTCTCGGTTCCGTAGGTCATCATACCACGCAACACGCATGCACCGTAAATAACATTAAAGCCTAAATTACTGAGTAAACCCATTTATGATTTTAAACACTAATAAATAAAAAGGTGGCTTCCCTCTGTGGTGTCTTACGACACCCACGGGGTGATGGTCTAGTTAACTATAAAAATTAATAGGAATGACACATCTCGACATTAAATCACATGAGATTCCGGTGACTAATCGTTGATTTCATTCACTTTTATGAACTTCTATTAGCTTTGTCGATTGTAGAATGTCAACTTGGCTAGCCTTGCCAGTTGCACTTACAAGAACAGCTATATATATTTAACTACTTTTAATATTTTAACAGAAAATTAATAGGGGTGAGCTTATAGTTGTGGCGTCCTTGATCGACAAGCTGCCAAATCTGGGGGGCTTGGCCAGAACTAGCGAGGTTTTCGGCGTTAGGACTTACGTTGTTGACAGTCTGCGGCACTTACAAGACAAGCAATTCCAGGGTTTAAGGTTAGCAAAAACAGCAATTATAGTTTTATGCCTTCTTTATTCCATAACTGTCTACTAGACTTAGGTCTCTTCCGTTGTAAGCATTTGACGTAATCACTAAGTTATGTAATTGAATTGCCCATCGCTGTAACAAATCTCGTTTTTACGTTCAAGTTAAGCGTTAAAGGGCCTTAAGCATGTAGTGGTGGTGTCAGGATGTCCACTATCTCATGGGGGTCCACTATCTCATGGGGGCCACTAATTCATGGGGGTCCACTATCTCATGGGGGTCGTAAGAGGCGACAGGGGAAAACTGAAACAAAAAACAACATCTTCTTGAAGACAGCTGAATAAAAATAAAAATTGAGGTTGCCAACCCATTTGCCAAGTGTGGCAGCTATGGCAATTTTGAGAATCTATGGGGAAGGTCTATGTTCAACAGTGGACTTTTAATAGGTTGTGAAGGTAAGAGTCAAAGGGGAGGTTAAATTGCCATAAAATAAGACGAGGCAGAAAAATCTTTTTACGACATTCGCGTGATGATACTGTGCTGATAGTTTTACTTACGCTCTTATTGCACGCACCTGATACTGCTTAGAAGGTTATTATAACACAAGTCTATTATTAACTTTTAAGTGTATGGTAGATCGTGCTGCTGCTGTATTAGGGAAGCCCAACATTTATCGACGCGGAATCGTCTTAAGCCGAGTGCGTACCAGCACACTACTCGGCTTAACGCCGATCAGCTATTGCTACGGCTATTCGCAAGCGATCGGCAATCGATTTCTTTGAAATGCTGTCGCGACGGCTGTTCACTTGCATTCAGCAGTTGATTCCCCAGCACGTCCGTCGAGTTGGCTGTTCTCTTACGTTCGGCATTCGACTTCTCCGAACGGCCGTCGCGACGGTTGTTCGCATTCGTTCGGCAGTAGACTCATCGTTTTTTATTCGACTGTTGTTCAACGTCGTTCGGCCGTCTTCTCGCCGTTCAGCTGCCATCGAAAATTCAAACACGTCAACGTGGACGTTATGCTACTTTCAGCGCCGTACTATCTAGCTATCAGCTAATCGGCCAACCGCTCGTTTTGTTGTCGGCCAATGTCCGAGCTGAGCCGAGCCGATGAGAATGCCTTTAGCAACACCCACATTTCGTAGACAAAGGTTTTTCTGACCGGATAAAGCCGATTTTGCGTCGGTAAATGTTCGGACTCCCTTATACAGCAGGAATTAGTTGGCTCGACTGGGAAAGGTGTTGGAGTCAAAATTTTTGAGTGAGACACAATGTTGTACAAAGAAATATTGAGAATAGACGAAGGTGGAGTGAAGGTTGACGAAATCTGGAATTATTATAGACACTACTAATTTTGTTGACTGTATAAGGACCACGCTCTCACAGAAAATCAGCGTAATATTAAAATCATAATACCGCAGTGTTTCATGTAGTGAGTATTCAGATCTGGAAATTTATTTTACTGGTAACTTTTTTTTATAGAATAAGGTTGACAAGTGAGCACTCAGTCAAGTGCATGCTGTGGCCCATAGACATATACATTTATCTGAGGACTATGATGGAATGCCTTGTTTTCAGTAAAAAGGATCTCCGGTTTTCTGCACTCACTATACAAAACAGCAGTATTAAGCTACATTTTACGCTCGTATTCTATGAAAGCGTGATCCTACCCCGGTCGAGACAATCCATTCGTGCTACAACCATTACATAGCTGCAGCGGGGCTCTACCCGTTATACTTGGTCATTTTTTGTTAACACTATTTCGCTTTCCATCTAATTAGTGTACCGTAATATACGCAAATACAAGGTCAAACATTCTTAAAGTGTAAACTGCAAAAATATGAATTATTTCAGTGTGTCAGCAGAACGTTGGATAGATGTGGAGGAGGTGCGCCCAAACAAACTTAAGGAATACCTTATGGAGAAGAAAAGTGAAGGCTATTCAGTCGTGGCCGCGGAACAGACCTCTACCAGTTGTCAGCTTCAAACGTTTAAGTTCCCGAAGAAAACGCTGCTGTTACTCGGGTATATATTTATTTATTTTACACCCACTTTTAGATATTTAGTTTTTATGTAATCATATAGCCCGAAGACCCGATAACTGTAGGGAAGAATGAGTCTCGAGTGGCAGCCTCGTACTGGCAGTAGTGAGCGATCCCCCACTACGTGGAGTGACGACCTGATGAAACATGTTAGTCAGTGGAAGCACTTGGTGCAGGACTGTTTTTGTATTTACTCGCCATTGATGTTGATACCGTATCCTTTCTAGTCCAGTAGCTTGAAAATGTCTTCCAATGCAGTATTACTTTGATCTACACCTCTTTTTACCCTCTCTGCATTTGAATAGGTTCCATAATCTAGTTCTGTACTCGGGGTAGCCATTGTAATCGTACTATACAAAACACTTCTGCACGTCAATATACCGTTAGTAGAATTGTTGAAAGGACAGTAGCGTCGTCCAAATTTTGACGGACCAAAGGCTTTCGCATAGTCCACATAGGCAAAACTACAAATTTATAGTATATTGTTTTCTGAGACAGAAGTTTTTTTTTTACAATTTGCCTAAACATGTATGTGTAGTAGTCTATGTTAATAAAGCCTATGCTACTGGCTTATTCAGAAGGCTGAAAGTCGTCAATTTTGTATGGGAGACTATTCGTAATGACCTTCGAAACAGGTAGATGCGGCTTAGAAGGTAAACCGAACTCTAGTACATACTATAGCGTTGTCGCCTTGTATTGTTCTTGAAGAACAAGGCGTTTTTGCTTTACCATGGAATTGAGAGCTTCCGAAGAGCCTCGAGTGCCGGTTTTGCACCCATTTTCAGAAGCTCTGCTGTAATTCCATTCTTGCCCTAGGCTTTGCCGAGTCATTCTAAACTTGCTCAGACCGACGGATCTCTTGGATCGTAACTTTCGTGTGACTCCAACAATGTGTGCGTCCGTTAATAGTTGTAATATGCATGTGTATAAAATAAAAACTGTGTGCCTCTATCATGAAATACTGCCGCAGAGTTGTGGGAATCCATCACTCCCTATGAGGCAACTTAGAAAACTTCCCAGAAAATCTTATTACCTCCAGTAGATGGCGGTACAACCGTCTCGTTTTTTTATAGAATAAGGGTTACAGACGAGTATACAGTCCATCTGGTGGTAAGTGGTTGCTGTGGCCCATGGACATTACATCTTTCCTCGATTAAGGATCACAATGCAGATGCGTTGTCACTTGTGAGGACTAAGATGGAATGTCTGGTTTCCAGTAAAAATGGCTTCGATTTTCTGCTTGAATAAAGTTATATACTCATCAGTATTTTACTCCAAATCACATAGACAAAGTGCGCACATGGATAATAACAGCGTTCTCTTAGTCACATTAAACAAAATTCGTGTTAGTTTGTCGAAAGCAATGTTCGCGGTTTACAAAACAAAGAATTAGTCTTCTCGCCCGCTCACAGTCGACTAAATGAGTTACGAAGAGTTTGCTGTAACTTAGTGCGCAATATTTTAAGGCCACAGAGCCTGTTTAGTAGTATAGATAGACGCCTTTGCTTATAGTAGGTTTAATAAAGTATGAGGCAAGAATTTTAAGAGAAATATTTTATTACAGGCATGAGAAGGAAGGTGTTCCATGTGATCTTCTACCTCTAATGGATTATTGCGTTGAGATTCCTCAACAGGGCGTTGTTAGGTCTTTAAACGTTCACGTCACCGCCGCCATCTTTGTATGGGAGTACACGAGACAGATAATTTTGTAAATTATTTTTGAATAAATATTAATGTTATTTAAGACATAGTATTTTATTTTTCTGCTACCGCGGCAATTATTGCAAATCTACAAATATTTGAGAAGTTCAATTGTGAACTGTAACCGGCTAATAAAGAATAGATAAAATAAAAAAATCATTTATTATTTTAGAAAGCTTAATATTATGTTAAGCCTAATTTATTTAAAATATTCTTAAATCTAGAACAAACATTTCCGAAGGGCTCTTGTCTCTATAATATCTTTAAATTGATATAAGAAGGTTAAGTTTTGTACCAGTTTTTAAGTATATTGCGCACATGTATGAGATTTAGCATAAGTATTTAAAGTTTATATACAAGAGTGCAGAAAGGTAAATTTATATACCTTCAATATGTGTTACAAATACATTAAATTAAATAAAACATTGTTTACAGTCGCACAGAGTAGATGTAGTATACAAAGAATTAGAAAATGTTGCCAACAAAGAATTACTATTGGGTCCTTACATATGAAATTAGCGTTTTATCGTACTGACCACTTTGATCTGAAATATCTCCTCTTTGGTTAAGAGTTCCAAATTCAAATTTATAAATTCATTTAGCTGGTACATTTGAGTTTTGAAAACAGTCCTTCATTTGTTATTTCCTCATTAGTTTTTTCTTTGGCGTCGCTTATTACCGTACAAAGGAAATAGGTACGGCGCTGGTGTCGCTAAAGAAAGCACGGTACGTTTTTGGTTTCAACGTTTTCGTTCTGGAAATTTCGACCTTCAGAACCAACCCCGTGGACGGCCGGAGACCAAAGTGGAAAATGAAGAATTAAAGGCTACTGTAGAAGCGGATCCATCACAAAGCACTTCAGAGATAGCTGCAGACTTCGGGGTAAGTGATAAAACTGTATTAATCCACTTGAAGCAAATCGGGAAAGTAAAAAAACTTAAACGATGGGTACCTCATGAATTGAGTGAATCGATCTTGCAAACACGCGTAGACTGCTGTGTTACTTTGCTCAACCGACACAAAAATGAAGGGATTTAATCGAATCATTACTTGTGATGATGAAGATGATGAGAAAAATTCGTCAGACCAAAAATGCCCAGACCAGTGATCGGCAGCAGCGTCACAGGTGCGATGTGTCTGGCACTGCGATCGCCAACCCGCTTGCCCAGCGTGGCGATTAAGGGCAAATCCACCTATGAGTAGCAAAAATACGGCCCCCAGTTCACGGTCGCCCCATTATTCCTGGCCATGGTGACGGCCATGGCAACGGTGGGGCAGGGGGTGCGAAGAATCCCCGGGAGAGGACAGGTTACCACCAAAAACTGGACTTGGCGACGTATAATGGACGGACTCTGCGGCAAGACGGACACATTTATGAACTGGAAGCTGAGCTGGAAAATATAAGATGGCATATTGTAGGGTTAACACGTTCTCTGCCGGTAGTATAAAAGACGAAAATCACAAAAAACTTTTAGGTGGAAATATAAGCGTTAGGTCAAAATATACATTTTTATATATGAATTGTTTTGGTCTGCAACTGGATTCCGTAGATATTTTAACAAAACTTCGTGAGGTCATTATTGACCTACACGGCGCTGTAATACTTAAAAGTGAATATTCGTTTTGGAGGCGCCGGATAGGGCACGCCTCCGGTCACCCCCACACCTCAGTCGTCTGTAAGCGCTTGCGCCGAACGGTTGAGTTGGTGTCTGTGAACGTTTTTATTTACTGAAATGGATATATCCGATCTAGACTTTGACTTAGATATTTACCAAGAAGACTTACAACATATTGAAGCACTAGAATCTAGTATTTTTAGTGAGATACGCAATTTTTCCGAGGAAGAAATTAGTAACGATGCTATCCTACCAACAAAAAAACGTTACCGTCGTGTACTCCGTGTGCTCCGAAAGTGAATCGGGGTCAGTTGAAAATCATATCTCTAATCAAATTGCTCGTATAGAAAAAACATCTAATTCAGTACAAAAATGGACACGACCACGAGGACATCAACCATCCGTTATAGCATTCAGGAAACCAACTGGTAAGTGCTAAGTACTTTTTTAACCGACTTTAAAAAAAGGTTTTCAGTTTGACCTGTATGTATGTCTGTCTGTGATTATCTCGCGATAATTTTATTTTGGGGCCAGTTGGCTTGCGGGAAATTGTCCCTCATATTATTTATTTCTTGCTTACAGGTATGAAGCAACCATATGCGAGAGAATTGAAAAATAGTGCAGCAGGAGAATATTTCAATTTTTTGGTCCCAGACAGTCTTTTTGAGACGATTGCAAACGAAACAAATTTGTTTGCACAGCAATCGCTATCAAAAACCTTAAAACCTAAGTCTCGAGCAAATGAGTGGAAACCGACATCAAAAGATGAGATTAAACAATTATTTGGGTTAATCCTGTACATGGGACTGGTGAAACTTCCTCAAATAAATTTATACTGGAGTAAAGACAGGGTGTTCGGGCAACATTTTCCAGCCACTGTTATGAGCAGGAACCGATTTGAATTGCTTTTGAGAATGATTCACTTCACTGATAATGAGACAGCGGACAAATCCGACAGAATTTTTAAAATTCGACCCCTCATCAATGCTTTGATCGAAAATTTTTAAAAATTGTACGCCCCAAATGAAACCGTATGTGTCGATGAAAGCCGAGTAGTATTTAGAGGGCGCATAATTTTCCGCCAGTATTGTACCCTCCCGGGATACACCTGTAAGTTACAACTATATGCTGGTAAAAATAATGAAATGGTTAACACAACACCTACAAATGTTGTAATGTCTCTCTGTGATGACATATGAAATTTGGGTTATACAATTGCCACCGACAATTGGTATACCAATTTGGACTTGGCAAATCAACTACTGAACCACGACACCCATCTAATTGGAACAATTAGAAAGAATAGAAGGGATTTGCCAATGGCAGTAGTCGAAGCCAAACTGGAAAAAGGCGAATCCATAGCTATGGAGAATCAACGGGGTATAACTGTTCTCAAATGGAATAATAAGCGCGACGTCTTAGTGCTTTCGAAGAAACACTCAAATGGAAAACGAACGGCTCTAAAGAAAGGTAGAGCTATTAAAAAACCAAAAATTATACTTGCCTACAATGAAGCAAAAAGTTCAGTCGATATGAGTGATCAAATGACTTCATACTCATCACCACTCAGAAAAACTGTGAAGTGGTACAAAAAGCTGGCCATTGAGCTTATTTTAAACACAGCCGATTATGTATAAAGTGAACAAAAACACTAATCAGGGTATAGTGCAATTCAGGCGTCAGTTAGTCGCGTATCTTGTGGATTCAGGAGTCGATAAAGAAAATTGTGAACAGCAGCAGGAGAGACCTAAAAGAATGAAACACGAGTTGCTGAAAAAAGAGGGACCGAGTTGCTTAATTGAGACGTTTCTGCGTCGGTTGCTACAAAGAAAATGCTAAAAATCATGGGTCAAGTCACTCCGAATAAAACTATAAAAGTAGTTACATACTGTAAGAAATGTCCTCGTACAATATATTATTGTACTACAATGCATCAACAACATTGTAGAAATCTCAAGTCAATCTACAGCCGGGATCCTCACTAACAACATTGTAGAAATCTCAAGTGTGTCGACACGGGTAGCGCACCTTGTACTTAAGTTAACAAAGAGATACTCTCTGAAGATCGTACAAGTTTATGCCCCGACCTCGGCACATTCGGATGACGAAGTAGAAACTGTCTATGAAGACATTTCTAGTGCCTTACGTAACACCACAAAGGCCCACTACAATGTTGTTATGGGGGATTTTAATGCCAAAGTGGGTAAACACACGGGCGTCGAATCGATTTTGGGACACCACGGTTTTGGAAGCAGGAATCACAGGGGGGCAAATGCTGGTCAACTTCCTCGAGAAAGAGGGGCTATTTCTGATGAATACGTTTTTCGCGAAGAAGCTACAAAGGAAGTAGTGGACCTGGCGTAGTCCCGATAATACTACAAAAAATGAGATTGACTTCATCATGACGGAGAAAAGGCACATATTCAGAGACGTCTCAGTGATCGACAAATTCAATACAGGAAGCGATCACCGACTTGTTCGAGGCACTCCGAATATCGATTTTACGCTTGAAAGGTCCCGATTGGTGAAGTCTACGATTCGACCAAATCTGCTTCAAACCGTAACTGGCTCCCAACGCTTCCATCTAGAACTTAAAAATCGATTCGATGCTCTGAGACCCACTTTGGATATTGACGAGGACTTTAACAGCGTGATTAAGATCTTACGGCAACAAGTTTTGTGGCAAGCAACATACGGGCCGAAAGTCGAAGTTCTCAGATGCGACACTTCAGCTTATGAAAAGAAGGCGTGAGTTAACAACAGCATCACCATCGGAACAGGTGACACTAACCAAGCTTGTGAGGAAAGCTGTGAGGCGGGACCTGCGTCGCTCTAATGCAGTTGCTATACAAGCGGCAATAAAGCGAAACAAGGGATCCAAACTCTTTGTTCGGGAGCTTGGAAGAAGTCACATCACAAAACTCCAGACGCATGATGGCAAAGTCCTCACGTCAAAGCCTGAGGTTCTCTCTGAGATCGAACACTATTATGGCAAACTATAAGCCTCAACCCGACCCTAAATGCGATGACCCCAGAGCCACGCTGACCCGCCACTATAACGACGAGCTGCCAGACATCTGCCTTGGGGAGATTGAGCTGGCCCTCGGTCAACTTAAAAATGGAAAAGCTCCTGGAGAAGATGGAGTTACAACAGAGCTCTTAAAAGCTAGGTGTCAACCCTTGCTATAAGAGCTCTGTCGAGTTTTTAACTGCATCTTACGAGATAGGAGAACTCCAAAGGCGTGGAGCAGAAGCATTACAGTCTTGTTTCACAAGAAAGGTGACAAAACTATGCTAAAAAATTACCGACCCATCTCGCTTTTGAGCCACGCCTATAAGTTGTTTTCGAGGGTCATCACAAATCGACTCGCGCAAAGACTCGACGACTTTCAGCCTACGGAACAGGCTGGATTTCGAGGAGGATTTGGCACTATACACCACATTCACACAGTGCGGCAAATAATACAGAAGACAACAGAGTATAATCAGCCCCTGTGTCTTGCATTTGTGGACTATGAGAAAGCCTTTGACTCCATTGAAACTTGGAAATTGACTGGCGGTACATCGAAGTATTGAGATGCCTTTACAACACCAGTACGATGTCCGTCCAAGTACGGGACAGTCAAACAAAACCAATCCAGTTGCATCACGGAGTGAGATAGGGGGATGTTATATCCTCACTGTTTACAAATGCACTGGAAGATGTTTTTAAGACGTTAGACTGGAAAGGACGCGGTATTAACGTAAACGGTGAGTACATCTCACACTTACGCTTTGCTGATGATATCGTCGTCATGGCAGAATCGCTGCAGGAACTTCAGGATATGCTGAACAGACTAAATGAATCCTCCCAACGTGTTGGTCTGTGCATGAATCTGAACAAGACAAAAGTTATATTCAACGATTACGTCATGCCAGTTCCAATTACTGTTGATGGTGAAATTCTCGAACTTGTCCAGGAATATACCTACCTCGGGCAGATATTGTAACTAGGTAAGAATAACTTCGAGAAGGAAGCCGATCGGAGGATTCAGCTGGGCTGGGCAGCATTTAGAAAGCTCCGTCGGGTTTTCACGTCGTCCATACCGCAAAGTCTGAAGACAAAAGTCTTCAACCAGTGCGTTCTGCCCGTACTCAGTTATGGTGCCGAAACGTGGACACTGACGATACGTCTGCTCCAAAAGCTTAAAGTCGCTCAGCGAGCAATGGAAAGAGCTATGCTCGGAGTTTCTCTGGTAGACAAAATTCGAAACGAAGAAATCCGCCGGAGAACCAAGGTTACTGACATAGCTTTCCGTGTTTGTAAGCTGAAGTGGCAATGGGCTGGTCATGTCTGTCGCAGAGGTGACAACCGGTGGAGTAGACGTGTTATGGAGTGGAGACCGCGTCGAGGCAAACGGAGTGTGGGACGCCCACAGACCAGATGGAGCGACGATCTGCGCAAGGTGGCTGGTAGAAACTGGATGCGTGTAGCCAAAGATCGGGCTAAGTAGCGCCTTGGGAGAGGCCTATGTCCAGCAGTGGACTGCCGCAGGCTGATGATGATGATGATGATGATGATGATGATTACTTGTGATGAAAAGTGGATACTATACGATAATCGGAAGCGCTCGTCGCAATGGTTGAACCCTGGAGACCCAGCCAAATCTTGCCCTAAACGAAAATTGACTCAGAAAAAGTTACTTGTGAGTATTTGGTGGAATATAGTACGTGCCAAATTGATTGAGAAAAACGGACAATAACCTTTTGGTCGTTTAACCAGGGGCTACAAACCTACAATATATAGGCACTTTTTATATGTAGTACTTTCTTTATTTATCATGATTTTTTTGATTATTTTTTTATAATGAATGATAATATATATTTATTAACAACTTCCCTGTCCGCGAAATAGACACAATAGTTAAACAATCGAAATGTTCATATATGACTCATGGGACAGTTAAATGGTTAACTATTATTAAGAGTTGTGTAAAAGTTCGCTGTATAAGAAAAATCATCTATTGTTATAAAGTACTTTATTCATTTAACAACAAAAAGCATTAATTTATAACACATAAATATTCGAGTGATAACGACACCAAATAAGTACGTACTTATTCAAAAGATAAAAATTTATTTTCAATATTATATAAGAACTTTATTTTTATTCGGTGCATGCAGACCGGCCCAAAAAAGTGACGCATCTCTGGCTGCCATTGTCACGTTTCTTTTAGAACACTGACGTAACGCGCGTTTTGTTTATTTTAAACGGATGAATTTGCAAAAGCTCAATATGGTGATTATATTGCTTCAATTTTTTTTAAATATTAAACTGTTATTAAATGAATTGCTGTATTACTTACCATAAATTGAAATATGAAAAATAACACATTTTTCGTGATGTACCGTAAGATTTTACGCGATGTTTATAGAAACCAGAGACAATATTATTTAAGATCACTCTTGAAGGTGATGTACTTTAACCTTTTGAGCGCCACGCCAAAAACTCACTACCGTGTCCTGTACGCCAAAGCGAAAAGTAAACAAAAATACCTACGAAAAAAACAGTGCTGCCAAGAGTTGATATATCGATAACACTAAATAACTGGTTTTTTGTTGGTTTTTTATACAATAAATGACTCTTTATAATCGGGTATGTTTTATTTAATCTTGTGCTGTCTTCCACTCTTTTTATATATATACTTTGTACATAAATAAAAAACAAACAATAACAATAAAATAGTAGTAAACCACAACACTACTCTCCATCGTGATGACGTCACTGTCACGACTGGACGACAACGGCGTAGCTGAACTTTCTTTTTGAAACTTTCTTAGAGATGTAGCCGTGTCGCACGTTGTGTATCGATTTCAAAATCGATTCAAAATATTTTATGGCGAGGCGTAGGCCAAGTGAATCACAGAAGAAAAGTCACGCTCTTATGACAATGGGGGTTTCATATGATGCTGATGTTGCTAAGTGATTTTGAGATTGAGAAAGAAAATCGCACAACACAAAATGAAAAATTGCTCTTCATACCTTAAGTAAAAAAAACACATTTATTATTTGTAATTTTATATTATTAAAATAAAAAAGGTACATAATTATTCACTAATCAACAATTGTATATAGGTAATTATTCGCCCTAGGAAAATCAGTCTTATAATATTAAAATCTTGGTCATGGAATAAAAAATCAGTAATTATTATAAAAATCAACAAATGTTACATAATTATCCACCAATCAACAATTGTATATAATTATTCGCACTAGTAAAATCAGTCTTATAATATTAAAATCTTGGTCATGGAATAAAAAATCAGTAATTATTATAAAAATCAACAAATGGTACATAATTATCCACCAACCAACAATTGTATATAATTATTCGCACTAGAAAAATCAGTCTTATAATATTAAAATCTTGGTCTTACTGACTTATTACAGAAATCAACAAATGGTACATAATTATTCACTAATCTGTTGATTAGTGAATAATTATGTACCAATTGTATATAATTATTTGCACTAGGTCTAATCTTAAAATATTAAAATCTTGGTCTTTAACTCAATCAGTACTTAATATAGAAAACAACAATTAAAAATAATTAATAAATTATAGGTAATATTAGTCTTAAAATAATAAAAATCTTATGGAATAATAAAACATAAATGTTTAGCTGGCCAAAGCAAATTTTTTAGCGTGGTAGAGCCATGCTGTAGTTATATTACGGGAGAGTAGTTGTAGCACGAATGGGTCGGCTCAACCGGGGAAGAACCACGCTGTCACGGAATACCGGCGTCAAATAGTAGCTTAATGCTGCTGTGTTTCGTATGGTAAGTGTAGAGAACCGGAGACCCTCTTTACTGGAAACGAGGTATTCCATCTAAGTCCTCACGGGTGAGAGCGCATCTGCATTTTAATTCGTAATCGAGGATAGTAATTTATATTCTTAATTCACAAAATTAAACGCTACCAATAGACCTACTAGTCAAAACTTAATACCATTAATGAATAATTTTAATTTTTTTAAACATACGTATTATACTTTATAAATACGTATAATAAAAATATTTTAAATATAATATTATTTCCTTATAAGAAGTATATAGTTCAAAATCCTAATTTATTAGTCATTGAAAAATAACATCCAAAGTCATTTATTAGAGTATGGTCAGAAGTGTTTTCTGTACGTTAAGTTATATAGTTTCTATTCAACGTACAAAGTTTTTCTTTCTTTAAAATTGTTGAGGCGTTTCCTTAATAATTGCTTACTATGACTGATAAACGATTTATAATATGTGGATGTTCGAAATTCAACTCCAAATTTCTCGCAGTGCTCAAGAAAGGTAGGATAAAGATATTTCAGTTCTGCATGATCCAACGTTGGAAAATAATGATGAAGTGTATGATATCCAAACCGTGTAAGTGATTTAAAATGGTTGTTATTGTACTCAACTCTCTCAACTAAAGTGTCCAGTTGATGAAGACCCCAGTCATAATACATGTCTTTGTAAAAATACAATTCACGAGAAAAATTGTCATGAAGAAAAATGTATGTAATTATTATTATTGTAGATTGTATGTGAGAAAGCCTTTGATTACTGTAAGACGCGAAAGTGTTAGTAACAAAAAAAGAACGTCGCCGCCGAGAACAAAAGAGCAATTTAGTACTAAGTCGACACACTATTTTAGATCTTAATGTTTTACCATTACATTGATTTTTAGTCTACTCACAATACTATTCGAAACGATTGTAATACCGAAAGGTAGAAAGTCGATATACTATTTTGGACCTTAATGCTTTTTCATTAGGTTGATTTATGGTTGAAATATGGATACTCACGGTACCTACTTTTCGGAAGGATTATGGTGAAATATGGTTTAAGATATTTATTTCGCTAAACAATATTACCATTCGCTTTTTGACAGAAAAAAAAATCTACTTTATTAGTAGTACTTTTTCTATACGTCTTTTATTGATATTAGCTTCACTGCGGTCGAAAGGTAGTTTTGGTGAAGGTAAAGAAGAAGTTTCAAAATATATAATTTTCTTACCGATAGAGTCCACAGGTTTTATTAAATTCATGTGTTAAATATCTATAAGGTTTAACCTTTTGAGCGCCAAAGTCGTCTATACGTGACCAGCACCTGCGGGCCTTAAGCGCCAACGACGTCTATAGTTGACAAAAAACCCGGCCCACAAAAATATGAAATATAGACATTGGAAAATTATTACTGGTATTTTAATTCTACACCCCTCAAAAAAAGAATAACCCAGCAACATGTGAGTATAAAAAACAAGTCTCCTAGAGCCACAAGTACTAAGAAACATTGAACTAAAAAAAATGGATTTTTATCTAAGCAAATACTATGTCCAGCACGCCAAAGTCGTCTATGTTAGACCGCTAGTGTTGTAATGCGTTAGGCATAAATTTATTGAAAACTATTCAAAATTAAGCTCAAACGTGTTTTTTTTTCCATTATTATTGATATTTAAATAAAACAAAAGGTTAGAAATATAAAACTATAATTAACTACATGAATTTAAAGAAAATTAATAAATAATCTTCGCATAATAAATCTAATATCTCAACTCTGGCGCATCCCTAGCGCGACATCGAAAATCAGTTCACTGGGCGCCGTGGTCAAGTATAGAAGACACGCTGAGACGTCATAAGCGATTAGCGGGAAAAATTAGTGCAGTGCAACATGAACGATTCCTCAGAACTCATTCGGATTTTGGAAAGCGTCGACGATGATGAATTTTCGGAAATTTAAAATTATCGTGAAACCAAAGTTTTTCGTTTTCGATTAACTCTACCTCAATGAGGTAGGAATACACTTTATAGTCTTTTTACGGTTAATTTCTTTTTTTATAGCATATATAATAAACGAGCACACAGTCCACCTGATGGTAAGTGGTTGCTGTGGCCCATAGACTATTACATCTATCCTCGATTACGAATCAAAATGCAGATGCGCTCTCACCCGTGAGGACTTAGATGGAATGCCTCGTTTCCAGTAAAGAGGGTCTCCGGTTCTCTACACTTACCGTACGAAACACAGCAGCATTAAGCTACTATTTGACGCCGATATTCCGTGAGAGCGTGGTTCTTCCCCGGTTGAGCCGACCCATTCGTGCTACAACTACTCTCCCGTAATATAACTGCAGCACGGCTCTACCACGTTAGAAAATTTGCTTTGGACAGCTAAACACTTATCTTTTATTATTCCATAAGATTTTTATTATTTTAAGACTAATATTACCTATAATTTATTAATTATTTTTAATTGTTGTTTTCTATGTTAAGTACTGATGGAGTTAAAGACCAAGATTTCAATATTTTATGACTAGACCTAGTGCAAATAATTATATACAATAATTGTTGATTAGTGAATAATTATGTACCCTTTGTCGATTTCTGTAATAAGTACTGATCTTTTTATTCCATGACCAAGATTTTAATATTATAAGACTGATTTTTCTAGTGCGAATAATTATATACATTTGTTGATTGGTGGATAATTATGTACCATTTGTTGATTTTTATAATAATTACTGATTTTTTATTCCATGACCAAGATTTTATTATTATAAGACTGATTTTCCTAGTGCGAATAATTACCTATATACAATTGTTGATTAATGAATAATTATGTAACTTTTCTGTTTTAATAATATAAAATTACAAATAATAAATGTGTTTTCGTTACTTAAGGTATGAAGAGCAATTTTCCATTTTGTGTTGTGCGATTTTCTTTCGCAATCTCAAAATCATTTAGCAACATCAGCATCATATGAAACCCCCCTTTATCATAACGCGTAAGACTTTTCTTCTGTGGTTCACTTGGCCTACGCCTTGCCATAAAATATTTTGAATCGATGTCTGTATATTTTGGTTAGATCGATTTTGAAATCGATACACAACGTGCGACACGGCTACATCTCTAAGAAAGTTTCAAAAAGAAAGGTCAGCTACGCCGTTGTCGTCCAGTCGTGACAGTGACGTCATCACGATGGAGAGTAGTGTTGTGGTTTACTACTATTTTTTACTACTTACTACTATTTATTATTGTTATTGTTTGTTTTTTATTTATATACAAAGTACATATATAAAAAAGAGTGGAAGACAGCACAAGGTTAAATAAAACATACCCGATTATAAAGAGTCATATATTGTATAAAAAACCAACAAAAACAAGTTATTTTGTGTTATCGATATATCAACTCTTGGCAGCACTGTTTTTTACGTAGGTATTTTTGTTTACTTTTCGCTTTGGGGTACAGGACACGGTAGTGAGTTTTTGGCGTGGCGCTCAAAAGGTTAATAAACAAGCTTAAATATTGAATGAACTACAGTCGAATTTCGAATACTAGGTGTAGTGCATTACCTAGAAGTTTTATATTTCATGCGCGAGTCACGTGTGACTCTGCTGCGCAAGCGCGTTTAGCATAAGTTAGATTTTATAAGAAATGATTGTATTTGGGACTGAATATACGACCGACGTACGGTGAAGACGTATCTTTTCTTTTCCCCACGCGTACCATGCCTCATGGCGACCCTGCCAGGATGCTAACAAAGAAATTACCCACTAAGTGAAAAACCAGTGCAAAAAAAAAACCAAATTCGGAAGAAAGAAGAAAACCTTATAGAAGAAAGAAGAAAACCTTACAGAAGAATGAAGAAAACCATATAGAAGAAAGAAGCACAAATTCTGAAGAAAGAAAAAAGAAGCGCCCTATTTTGAAGAAAACAAAAAAAAAACCAAGAAGAAACGCCAGAAATCCAAAGAGAAATAAAGGTACGAAATGGGAAAATCGCAGTCGAAAGAAGTAGTCATAGCACTAAACGCAAATGGTGCAGCATCCGCAAATACAAGCCTAGAAGACGCTCACACAAACCCTCATGATTGTATCCGTGGTTATACTGGCCGCAGCAGTTATCTATTACCTGATGAAAAAATGCAGGAAGAGTGCCGTGAAAACTCTGAGGCGAGAACTCAACGCAATCTCGCTTGAAAACATCGCCCGCCCTACAACTAACTAGAAGATCTCAAGAGGTGTCCAGGGTAATACCCGGCCCAACATCAAGAGGTGTCCAGGGTAATACCCGGCCCGCTTCAAGAAGATGACCTCATGCAGCCACACATCCTGTTTGCAGTGCTGTTCCCGCTTGCTCGCGCCGCCCTAAAAATGGTTACATCCACAAACACCATCGCCCCGCCCTTGTAATTAGTATGTACGTGATGTTTTAACAAGTAAGTGAAATTATAATTTTTAAATGTCGAAATAACGCAGCTGCAGATGCGTTATGCCGACTCCCGGTGACGTCACGCGATTTGAAAGAAATGCAGGAAAAAGTAGTATCCGTTTTAACTAGAGCTCAAAGGAAAAAGTTAGAGCCCCAAACGGACACCGGACATATAGACAAACAGCCTCCAGTTAGTAGGCCTGATCAACCTACTACTGTAGAGTTGTTAAAACGACCCAATGACATAATAGAGTTGCGTTTTCCAGGAAATAGTAACGAAAAACATTTGAATAATGCGTATAATATTTTGTCCGACGCTAAACTTTGCACGTATAACCCGTCGTTATCGACCATATTCCTATATTCTCGATCGTTATCGTCTCTAGAAGAGTTAGCGAGAGATCTAGAAAAAATGTGCATAAAATTAAATATAAAAGAATTACTCATAATTAAAAACAAGAGTAATGAGAAAAATATTAAGAGTTTGCTGCGCAGCATAAAAATGTATAAAATAGCGTCACCACGATTTTTGATTATTAAAGACATTAAGCGAATAAATAATAAAGAAGAAATTACCACGGTACTTAATGACTTTCACCTGTTACCAACAAGTGGTCATGCAGGCATGAATCGTATGTTAAATAATATTAAAAAATATTATTTCTGGCCAGGTATGAGCAATGACGTCATGAACTATGTCCGCAAATGTAAAAGTTGTCAAGTTCAAAAGCATACTAACAGAAATATTAGACATCCTCCGACAATCACTTCAACTGCTAACTCAGCGTTTGAACAGGTTAATTTAGATATTATGGGCCCTTTAGATATAGATAACTATAATAATAAGTATATTTTAACAATCCAGTGTGATTTAAGCAAATTTGTAGAGGCTTATCCTTTACCTAGAAAGGATAGTGAAAGTGTTGCTAGGTCTTTCGTTAATAATTTTATTTTGCGTTATGGAATTCCAAGAAAAATTTTAAGTGACATGGGGACCGAATTTACCTCATCACTTATGTCCGAAGTTTTCAAATTGCTACATATAGAAAAAATCCATTCAACGCCTTATCATCATGAAACCTTAGGAGGCATTGAAAATACACATAAACATTTAGGCGCTTACCTCAGAATTCAGTGCAATAATAACAAGTCAGATTGGAGCGAATGGGTTCCTTTTTGGTGTTTTTGTTACAATACAAGCGTTCATTCAAAAACAAAATATACTCCATACGAACTAGTTTTCGGCAAAATTTGTAATATTCCTAGTAATTTATCAACACATGTTGACCCACTGTATAATTTCGATGATTACCCTAAGGAGTTAAAGTACCGTTTACAAAAAGCACAGTTGGATGCTAAGGAAAATTTGTTAATAAGTAAAAATTTAAGAAAAATTAAGTATGATCAAAAATGTAATAAAGTACAATATAAGCCAGGAGATTTAATCTTAATAAAAAACCAAACAGGTAACAAATTAGATTGTTTGTATGAAGGACCTTATAAAGTTTTGGAAGAATTACCACCTAATGTAAAATTTCTAAAAAATAACAAAGAAATTATTTTACATAAAAATAACACAAAGCCATTTCAATTGTAATGTTTATCTTTGTAATAAAAAAAAATGTTTGCTTTTCAGATAAGTACCTATACATTCATTATGTTATTAGTCTTAAGTTATATGTACACTAATCATTTTTTTTCTCTAAAGAGGGTAGTGAGGTACCCCTTACTTTTCGGGGGGAGATGTAGTGCATTACCTAGAAGTTTTATATTTCATGCGCGAGTCCCGTGTGACTCTACTGCGCAAGCGCGTTTAGCATAAGTTAGATTTTATAAGAAATGATTGTATTTGGGACTGAATAAACGACCGACGTACAGTGAAGACGTATCTTTTCTTTTCCCCACGCGTACCATGCCTCTTTACTAGTATATAATAATATGTACTGGGAAATAAGACATTATTAGTGACAATTTCAAGTCATTTAATCTGGATTACAAAACAACTTAACAATCTTAGGTAGCAGTGTTATTTTTACTGGTTTCACTTCAAATTCTTCACGGTCTATACCAATAACCACTTCAGGGCCAAATTCATTGGGCAAGAGTTCTACCGTTCTTGCTTCTATGTGTTTTGTGTTTTCGTCAAAGCCTTTAAGACGACTCCAACCTTCTGAAATAAATTCCGAGTAACTGTACTTATTTTTGCCAATAACTATACTCAGTGAGGGAACATCCGTGTGTTCAAAATTTCTTGTGCGAATTCTAAAGTCACATGTTTTGAAGCACAGCTCTTGTGAAGTCGCGCAATCAGGGTTTACAACGTTTTTGGAGTCTGGTTGTAACGTCTGTGTGCTTGGCATAAAAAAGCTCCATTTCCTTTTGATTTCTGGTCTTTTTCTTATACAGTTGTTACAACCGGGGCAAGGTGGCGTATATTTGATTACCCCACTGCAGTTCCAGTTTAGGGACTCTTTATATCCATTGAAAATGAATGTTGCGTAATCTCTCAGTGATCCAAGAAACCAGTATTTATCTCTCTTAACCATTGTATCCCTAAATGCCCCCCATTCTAATGAAGTCATAGCGTATATTGGTTTGCTTGGGATTTCTTCTTCAGTTACAATTGGTTCGATTCTCATTGCATCTTTCCAAACTGTGTTCCCTTTTATAATGGCCATACTAGCTTCAATTAGTTGTTTAACCCTGTCCACTCCTTTACCTCCATGAAATAAGCTGTTCCCAAGGCTATTTGTGCGCCCAAGTGGCAGAATGCCAAGAGGAAACTGATTTGCATCATCATTTCTTCTTAGTAATCCTGTAAACATATTTTACTTAATATAAAATAGAATTGATAAAAATCAATAGAAGTGATCTTATTTTTGAGAAGTACCAAGTTACCAACACAGGGTCATGGCGTATTATACAATATAACTCAGTTGCTACTGTGCAGGAACCTTGTTAAATAATATAAAACTGAGACTTGACTGGTGGTGGTATTAAGCCATCTTCGATTCACATTTACCAAATTTTAACCCTCCTCTCTATACACGTCGACAGACATGTCCGCGGACCGAGACAGATGCATCAGCAGATGGATCACCACGAGCCGACCACACGCCTGTAGGTCGTTCAGTCTGTTAATGCTCTAAAGACGCAGCATAATAAAACTGATATTGAAACCGTAGCTGCCGCAGATATTTATTTATTTAGTGCTTTTAACTACTACTTGAGTGTGCAACGCAGTTAAGTTATTAAAAAGAAATGGAAAAGAAGAAGGTGATGGATGCTGGCTATACACAGAAACAGAACAAAGTAAGTGGAATAGACACTAGGTCGACTAAGACAACTCTGATTTAGACTTTACTGATCTAATTATCTTGGTTGGTCAGCATATACCCATAGATATGTAATTTAGTATTACCATATTTGAATATATCAACTTGTACATTACGCAATTTTTTTTTTACAGGAATAGCATGGAAAACCAGCTTGCACAACTTTACGCGGAGCCATCTGGAGAATTTGGTAATTTCGTTCGAATGTCTTGCAGCGATTTTGAATACAAAAGATTTTTTTAACACGAGAGGGGGCAAACGAGCATGCGGCTCACCTGATGGTAAGTGATTACCGCTGCCCATGAACAGCTGCAACACCAGGGGGATTGCAGATGCGTTGTCGGCTTTTTAAAAATGAGTAGACTTTTCTTGAAGGTTCCAAGTCGTATCCGTCCGGAAAAATCTCTGGTGGTAGTCGATTCCAAAAGGAAGTTGTGGTTCTTTTAAACCGCACAGTGGTGGACTGCCAGTCATCTAGATGATATGGATAGTATCGCGAGTTTTGTCGCGATGTGCGATGACTAAATTGTGCGGCTGGAATTAGTCCGAACAGTTCCTCAGAGCACTCCCTGTGATAAATGCGATAAAATACGCAGAGATGCAACATCTCTTCGCAGTGCCAGTGAGTCATGCCGAACAGAAAGAGCTGGGCCGACGATTCGAACAGCTCTGCACTGGATGCGATCAAATGGAAGGAGCTGGCACTGGGGAACCCCAGCCCAGAGTTGAAAACAGTATTCGATGTGCGGTCGAACCTCCGCCTTGTAGAGTCTCAGATGGTGTGCCGACATGAAATAATGTCCCGCTCTGCTAGGCACGCCAAGCTTTTTAGAGGCCAATTTGGCCTTCTCTTCCAAGTGATCACGAAACTGTACACTACACGATATGTCAACGCCGAGGATTCCGATGCTAGCTGAGACACCAAGGGGAGTGCCTTGAAGTTGAGGAGATACAACAAAGAGGTTCTTTTTAGCGGTAAACGTGTATACTTTTGTCTTATGGGTATTGATAAATATTATTATTAAATGTTAAGCAAATATCGTGATGTACAACCTCTTGGAAATAAAGAACTTATTATTATTATTATTATGTGGGGTATCTATAATCTATATAGTTAATATAATGAGATCTTATATTTACGCGAACACTATACATTGATTAAAACTAATTTTACGGATTTTATCGCGTTTTATTTATTTTATTTTTAATACCCGACGTTTTCATCAATATCTATATAGTTTTCTTATCTGGTTGGGTTCTATAAATATATAATTATAAATTAAAATGAAAAGATAAATATACATAAAAATCAATAAAATAAAATAAATACAAAAATACATAACTAAATAAAAGCCCAACCAGATGGAAGCCCTCGGCAGGGGAGACCAAACGGCCGAGGGTTAGGAGGAAAGGGAAAGAAATTATTATTATTATTGAACTGGACTAGATTTAGTCACCCCCAATCTCGAAACTTTGTTCAGCAAAGACTTGACTTCAGACACAAGTTTGTTCCGGTACGCGGCGACGTTTTCCCGAGAAATATTGACACAGCTGGTGTATAAAGCATCACCAGTGCTGTCGTCCGCATAGCAATGAATGTTACCGGTTTGCAACATCATTTATATGCAGAAGAAACAGCGTTGGTGATAGCACGCAGCCTTGTGGAACACCAGCCTTAATAGGCTTGTAATCGGAGGATGCACCGTCTACAACGACCTTGATGCTCCGGCGTTGGTGATTCAATTGCACAATTTTTCGGGAAGTCCATAGGAAGGAAGCTTCGTAAGAAGCGCTGTGTGCCAAACCCAATCGAAAGCATTCGCTATATTCAAACTTCCTCTTGGACTCTACTGCCTCCGCCCATTTATGAGTTAGGTAACCCAGATCACCAGCGCGAGCGACCGCGACGGAAACCGTACTGGCAGTCACTAATCAGCTGGTGATTCTCAAGGTACCGCATGAGCCGGCTGTTGATAATGGGCTTCAATATTTTAGAGAACAAGTAGATGGCGATAGGCCTTTTTTAAACTACCCTAAGCCAGCACTTAGATACAACCTCACCTGACGGTAAGTGGTGACGTAGCTTAAGAAGTTAAAGCACACTGACTTAACAAAAACCTATTCACTCTTGCCTTGAATTGTAATCACACATTGTAATCGGATGGAAAGACAGATGCTGGCAACTTATTCCACTCCTTTGCTGTACGCATGACGAACGACGTAGCAAACCGTTTGGTTCGAATGCGTGGTAAGTCAACAACGAAAGGATGGAGACTGGCCGAACGTCTGGTTGTCCGATGGTGGAAGGGAAAGGAGGAATTAAATTATGCAATTCCTGCGCATACTCTAAAAGCATCTTGTAGAAGACCGAAAGGCTGGCTACTTTGCGCCTGTGTTCAAGGCTGGTAAGATCGGTTTTGAACCAAATTCGGGTAACCAATAAGCCTCTTAGCACGCCTTCCCATTGAGTCCATAGCTGCTAGGTGGCATTTTGCAGCACCAGCCCATATATGGCAGCAATACTCCATGCACGACCGGACTTGTGCTTTATATGAAGTAAGCATCTGTCCCCGCGTGAAGTATCGCCGCACCTTTGCAAGGACTCCTACCTTCTTTGCAGCTGCTGTGACCTTGGACTCAATGAACCGCCCGAAGTTCAGATTTGAGGATATTCAAACCCCCAGCAGCTGGAGGCGGTCGGTGTATTTCAGTGATACATTTCGGAAAGAAGGAGCCAAGGTGAGCTGGCTCCTTTTTGCAGTGAAGAGACACGCTTGTGTTTTGGAGGCGTTGAATTTCACAAGATTAGCATCGTCCCATTCGGAGACTGAAGTGTGAGATTTACACGCTCTACCTTAGCTTCTCTTTCGGACTGGATTTGATCCCGTCTGGACCGAAGACTTGGTTGGTATCTCTCCACCACTGTGCTGTCGTCTGCGTACCCATAGATATCGGGCATAAGCAAATCATTTATATGCAGCAGGAAGAGAGTTAAATAGAATAGAATAATTTTTTATTCAATATAGATTACAAGTAATTCTTATTGAAAGTCAATATTTTACGTTACCACTGGTTCGAAAAAAAACCTCTGTCCTGGGAAGAACCAGCAAGAAACCCAGCGGGACTTCTATTTTAAATTTTACAATGTCAAGGGTCGCAAAATATTTACAAAATTTGTTTTAGAAACAGCTTGGAAGCGACCACCTCATTCCCAGGTTGCGGAGAGAACGGACCCCTGAGGAACACCGGCGTTAGTCGTCACTGGATCGGATGAGCAGCCATCGACGACGAGCCGGAGAGACCGTTCACTCAGAGAGTCCTTTACCCAGTCAATCAGATCAGTTGATAAACTGTACGCTGAAAGCTTAGCAAGAAGGCTAGCGCGCCAAACTCCGTCAAAGGCCTTTGAGACATCAAGAGAAACGGCAAGTACTTCCCCACTGTTCTGCTGATCTGAGCGATTTCGGCAAAATCCATATTGCCGGTCACTAAGGAAGTCATTGTGTTCTAGGTATGCCATTAAGCCGGCGTTCAATATACGCTTCAAAATCTTGCAGAGTATGGAGGTAATTGAGATCGGCCGATAATTGGCAGGATCGGCACGGCTGCCTTTTTTTGGAGCAGGCTGCACGTTGGCCTGCCTCCAGGATTTAGGCAGTCCTAAATGAGAGGCGGAACAAACGTTAACACAGGGAAAACTCAGGTGCACAAGCCTTTAGAACTATAGCTGGTATACCATCTGGTCCACGGCCGGATCTATATATAGGGTTTTTGGGCTGCAGCCCATTGACCTGTGGATATAAAAGGCCCCCAGCCCCCAGTGAAGACTAGCTATCATAGCTTTAAAAATAATTATGATAATATTATGAAAACTTCATGAGTTTTGGTAGAAATGAGGATGAGAGAGTTAATTTCCAAAAAGAGGCACGAAATTTAAAAAGTGGCAAACGCGATATTATTTATTTGGAAGAATTTTTTAAAGAGGATATTTGTAAAGGCAACAAGTTAATTACGTCATCAAAAGAGTTCGTCAGTAACGACATCGACATCAATCGAATGAAAAATTAAAGATATACGAGGAGAAAGCTTAAAACTTAAATACTAGAGTGGTACTGACATAAATAAAAGATATGCAGAATTTTCAGTCAAAGAGTAAAGTCAAAAGAGTCAAAAGTTAAACGTTGTGTTGAATAAGCTGTTTTGGATTTAAATAGAAAATGTCAAGTCTATGAGCCATATAGTAAGAAATTCAATCAGTGAATTCAGTTAAAATCTTACTAAAGACTAAGCGAAGACGAAGCTAGATTCTTACACTCTTGCAGTGAAAAGTTTATGCTAATAAATGAAAAAAAAAACTTGTTAATGTTTTCCCAAATTACTGTCATCTTCTAGAATTTTTAACGTTGTCAAACACTAGCTGTGAATCAGTGCGCTGTTTCTCCAGGATGTCTTTAAAGAAAACAAATGTAGGTAAACAATGTTGAACAATCGACTAAATTATTTATCAATCCTTTCCATAAATTGTGATTTAACAAAACATTGACGATGTGATAAGAAAATAAAGGGATTAGCAGCGCAAAAATCTAGAAAGGTCTTCATAATTTATTTAACATAACAACACATATTGCCGTGTAGGGGCGCCCCCACATCTACCCCATATCTTCCCGTGGGTGTCGTAAGAGGCGACAGAGGGAGACAGGCAGGAGATGGGCAGCAGCATTTTCCTAATAACAACAATAATATAATAAAAACTATGGTTGCCAACCCGCTCGCCAAGCGTGGCAATTGTGGCAAATATCCCCCCATGAGTAACGAAGTAAACAAACGGCCCCCAGTCTCCGGCGGCCCCGCTATTCCCGGCTCCGGTGGCGACCATGGTAACGGCGGGGCAGGGGATGCTAAGAATCTCCAGTGGAGGTTCGGTTGCTACCTAAGACGACTCGACCTGGCAACTACGTATAACACACGCACCCTGAGGACTGACGAGAAGATACTGGAGCTGGAAGAACAGGTAAACAAGTTGCGCTGGCATATAATTGGATTATCCGAGGTCCGAAGAGAGGGGGAGGATACGGTCATCCTCGAGTCCGGCAACTTGTTCATCACCGGAAGGGCGACCATCTGCCCCAAGGAGGTGTCGGATTTATCGTTCACAAGTCTCTCGTCAACAACGATGTAAATATTGGGAGTGTGTCGACGAGGGTCGCGTACCTGATACTCAGAATCACCAAACGGTATTCGCTGAAGGTCATACAGGTTTACGCACCAACCTCGGCACATCCCGATGAGGAGGTGGAGGAAATGTATGAGGATATTTCTAGAGCCATGCCTTCCTCCAAAGCCCACTACACGGTGTTGATGGGAGACTTCAACGCAAAACTAGGCACAAGAGAAAGCGGTGAGCTGAAGTTAGGGAAATTTGGAGTAAGGCAACGGAACCGTAGGGGCCAGCAGCTGGCCGACTTTATGGAGAAAGAGGGACTCTTTATGACAAACTCTTTCTTCCAGAAGCGGCCCCACAGGAAGTGGACCTGGTCGAGCCCCGACGGTTCGACAAAAAATGAGATTGACTTCATTATGACTACCAGACGCCAACCGTTCAGTGATGTCTCAGAGATCGCAAGGGTGAAAACTGGCAGCGATCACCGAATGGTTAGAGGCACACTGAACTTAAACGTTAAGTTGGAGAGATCTCGTCTAATGAAGTCAACGCTCCGTCCCCCTCGTGCGCTAATCCAGGGTCCTGAAAACTTTCAGCTCGAATTACAAAACCGTTTTAAGTGCCTAGAAGACTGCAATACAGTGGACGATATGAATGACAAGCTCGTGGAAACTGTCCATGCGGTCGGAGCTAAGTTCTGCAAGACCCGCCGCAGAAGAACACAAAAACTCTCCGATCACACTCTTAATCTCATGGATGTTAGACGGGCGATGAAGCTACAGTCGTCAGCAGATTTGACAGCATACAGGCAACTGAACGGACAGATCTTCAAATGCATGCGGCAGGACTTACGCAACTACAATACAGCTCGTATTGAAGAAGCGATTAAGCGGAACCAGGGCTCCAAAGTCTTTGCCAGAGATCTGTCTGCCAGAAAGAGCCAACTGTCAAAGCTGAAGACTGAGTGTGGCAGCATCGTTTCCGGGACACCTGAGATTTTGAGTGAGATTGAGAGGTTCTATGGGCAGCTGTACACATCATCGTTGGAGCCACACGAAAGTGTGAGTAACGATACAAGAGCAAGTCTTACCCGACACTATTCCGATGATATCCCGGACGTCAGTCTGAGCGAGATTAGAATGGCTCTCCAGCACCTTAAAAACGGCAAGTCCCCGGGCGAGGATGGAATTACAGCGGAGCTTCTGAAAGCGGGTGGAACACCGGTACTTGAAGTCCTTCAGAAGCTCTTCAATTCCGTCCTCCATGGTGGCACTACTCCCGAGGCGTGGAGCAGAAGTGCGGTGGTCTTGTTTTTCAAGAAAGGTGACAACGCCCTCTTGAAGAACTACAGACCGATATCCTTTCTGACCCGCGTCTGCGTGCTGTTTTCGAGAGTCATTACGAATCGTCTCGCACGCAGACTCGACGACTTCCAGCCTCCCGAACAAGCCGGTTTCCGAAAAGGCTTTAGTACCATAGACCACATACATACCCTTCGGAAAATTGTACAGAAGTCCGAAGAGTACAATCAGCCACTTTGCCTGGCGTATGTGGACTATGAGAAAACCTTTGATTCCGTCGAAATTTGGGCGGTGCTACAGTCTCTTCAGCGGTGCCAAGTTGACTGTCGGTATATCGAAGTGCTGAAGTGTTTGTACAAGTAGGGCTATCCGAGTACAGAACCAGAGTACGAAACCTATCCCCGAAACTCTTCACCACTGCATTGGAAGACGTTTTCAAGCTACTGGACTGGAAAGAATACAGAATTAACATCAATGGCGAGTACATCACCCACCTTCGATTTGCCGACGAAATAGTACTTATGGCAGAATCGCTGGAGGACTTAAGCACTATGCTCAATTACCTCATAATAATAACAAGAACAATAAGAATAGTGCCTCCCAACGGATAGGGGTCTTAAGGTCTTGGTAACATGGACAAAACAAAGATCATGTTTAATGTCCATGTCACACCTATGCCGGGAGTTGTTGGAAGCACTAAGCCTGATGATGAACCTGGGACAAATAGTCCGACTAGGTAAGTCCAACTTCGACCGAGAGGTCAATCGGCGGATTCAACTCGGCTGGGCAGCGTTCGGAAAATTACGACACATCTTCTCGTCAGGTATACCTCAAAACCTGAAAACTAAGTTGTACAACCAGTTCGTGTTGCCAGTGATAACCTACGGAACCGAGACGTGGTCCTTCTCTGCTGGCCGTATGAAGTCGCTCAGCGAGCTATGGAGAGGGCTATGCTCGGGGTTTTTCTGCGTGATAAACTTAGAAATGAGGATATCCGCAGTAGAACCAGAGTGACCGACATAGCCCGTCGGATCAGTAAGCTGAAGTGGCAATGGGCCGGCCATATAGCACGAAGAACCTAGAACCGTTGGGGAAAAAAGGTTCTCGAGTGGCAGCCTCGTACCGGTAGGCGAAGTGTAGGGTGACTCCCCACTAGATGGAGAGACGACCTGGTAAGACATGCAGGAAGTCGATGGATGCAGGTGGCTCAGGACCGTGCTTTGTGGCATACTTTGGGAGAGGCCTATGTTCAGCAGTGGACTTGTGAAGGGTAATGATGATGATGAACTACACATAACCAGTTAATATCTTATGCAATAATATCTAAGACATTACTGCATAAGATATTTATTATATGACTTTGATACATAAACATCAACTGTAAGTCATTATGTCTTACAGTTGCTGTTTATGTATCAAAGTCATATAATTTTTTCCAAACGGTATAATACATCATTACAGAAAACTGTTTTTTGACTTGATTAGTTCGATTAATTTGGTAGGGAAAAAACTAGTGTTAGCCCAGAGCCCCACAAAGTCACGGTCCGCCCCTGATCTGGTCTATAGTGGACGGATCAGAGCGGTTACCTTTTTTAGGGATCGGTTGCGCGTAAGTTGTCTTCCATGATTTCAGGACTACGCCTAGGGAGTAGGAAAAGACGCGTTAAAACCGGTGTCAACTCCGGAGCACACGTCTTCTGAACAATAGGAAGGACGCCATCAGGCCCACTCGACTTGTAACGTTCAAGGAGAGGAGCACTTTGCGCACCGAGCGTTGGGTAAACAGCACATCTTGCATGGAGCATTCACTCGACCAACGACCATCCTGCGGTGTGTTCCACCCGTCATCGAATTGAACGCGAAACAAGAGAGAGCCCAGCAGATCGGCTTTGTCCTTTTACGGCATGGGCCAGCAAGTCGTCCACCCTGTGCGATAGTATAAATCTGACAGTCCCCTAGACCAGACCACATGTTGCCAAAGGAACGAACTAGTTTCTCGCCAATTCTGCCGATGTGCTCCGACTTTGCCTTGACAATGACATTTATGTAGGACTTAGAGGCGGAATTATATTTCTTTTTAACAGCGCTGGTATTTGCATCCCAAGACGTCGAAGCGTGAGCCCCCATTTTACAGGAGCGACCAACCATGACTGGGTTCTATCTCCGACTCTGTTAGATATCCAATTTGCATTACAGTATACAATTTACAGTAGCCATAAGGGATTTAATTAATTGAAATAATTAAATTATTTTAATTAATTATATTTACGCGAACACTACAATTACAACTATTTTTACGGATTTTTGCGTGTTACTTTTCTTTTCAGATTCCACAGGTAGTTTTTTTGCTTGATACAACTTAAGGAATTTAAATCTTTCCTCAGTGCTCATATTAGCCATTACAACAAACTTTATTACAAACCAGAAGAATACGCAAAAAGCACGCGTGCACTCTCCTTCGCAACTACGATAAAAATGATGCGTCGTTAGACGTGTGGGCAGACGACGGGCGTTCACGCTGCACGCGCAAATCCCTTTGATGCGTGCCACAAAAACTGACAACAAACCGATTGGTGGCAGACGCATCTGGTGACGTTAAATACCTACCACAGACGAGAAAATTTGCCCGTCTATATGTTGGCGAACGCATTTACAGATGCTGATGAATCAGTCAACATGTAGAGGCTTTATAATATAGTTTCTTGTTACATAAACTTTTTAAACACTGTAAACCTCACCTGTGACAGTTTCTGAGAAAGTTCCATCCCCACCAGCAACAATGATAGCCTCAGTGCCTCGCAAGGTTTCCACAATTTCCTTGGCATTGCCTTCAGATGTTGTCTGTATAACATCAACCTGAAATAACATATAATTATATAATATGATATGTCAGGGATAATACAGTTTAATTCAGCTCATGACAGTGCTAGGTGGCATTCCTTGGGGAAGGCCTCTAAATTCAGTAGTGCACTTGAGATGGGCTGTAATGATGATGACGATGATGATAATCTATATTAAAAAATTTCAGGGCAATCAAAGAGTTTAAGTTTTCTTAATTCTTGCCGAGCTCCCGCTTCTATCCTATTAATTTTACGGCAAAGAACATGAGTATAGATAGAGTGATATTGGTAAAGGATTTTTTTATAGAATAGGGTGACAAATGAGCACATAAGTCCACCAGATGGTAAATGGATTCTGTGGCTAATAGACATCTACATTTATTTTCGATTAAGAATCAAAATGCAAATGCATTGTCACCCGTGAGGACTAAGATGAAATGCCTTGTTTCTACTAAAAAGGGTCTCTCATTCTCTGCACTCACCATACGAAACACAGCAGCATGGAGCTGCTATTTTACGTTGGTATTCTGTGATCAAGTGTGGTCCTTCCCCAGTCGAGCTGACCCATTCATGCTATAACTATAATATAGTTGCAGCATGGCTCAGATGTATGATATATGTATGTGAAAAAAGATTTTTTCACATACATATATCATACATCTCTACCAGATGCAAGAAAACTCCATTGTATACAGGTGACTCAGGACTATGCTTTGTGGCATCATGATGAGCTGTAATGATGATGATGAAGTATATGTAAGACATTTTTATAGAATCAATAGATAAAACAAAATAAAGCAGCAAAAGTGTTATTGGTAGTATGTATCATTTATTAAGCATACTATATTAAGGCTTCAATTTATCTCTGAATGTTTTACAAAAATGTAGGAAAAATAATGCCTATATTCTTTTATTACCTGCAACCCTGCTAAATGAAGTAATGGCTCACAATATTTCTCAAAATCCCGCTTTGCCTTCCTTTTATTTGCAACTGGATTTAAAATAACTGTGACTACAGTTGGATTTCTATCCATAGGTATAGGAGAGTCACCATATTTTGCTGCTTCTTTGCACGCTGCTTGCATGAGTACATTGATTCTGTTAATAAAATAAACATCTTTAAAATGTATCTATAATTTAACTTTTTACTGTAGTGAACAATAATAAAACAATATTAAATTATATACATTTTATCTATTGTTGTGTTTGCTACTAAATAATTTAAAAATATTTTGTCAATATTTTGACCATGTGGTAGTGGTGTAAGAATATCTACTACCCCATCTTCCCATGGATGTGAGAAAAGTCAGGGACTGCAACCGTGGCAAAATCCCTCCTATGAGGCAATTTATGAGGAAGGCCTATGTATGAACGACCCAAGCGACATATATGGACTCCAACATGCTAAGCGATATAATCTCATCGACACCCTCACCTTTTCATTAATTCGAGTCATCTATTTCATCTCCACATTCATTCAACGAGATCAGATTGTGTATCACCCATGTCTGAGGACATTGTGCAGGAGGCTGTCGCCACTGAACCTGCACCCGCCCCAGACAGAAATCGTGCGCGCAAAAGATGGACAGAAGAAATTATTAAATTAATCGTACGCACGGGCAAGTACATCGGGCGCACGTACCTTATAGCCACTAAATAAAATACTAGCAAAATATACCTCGATCATCTACATAAAGAATTCTCTAATAAATATCCGCAGATGCAGGCATAAAGACAAAGGTTGGGAGATCAATGCAGAGCTATATTTAGAAATAAATTACTTCCGCAAAAAATAAATCCCCGCAATTGTGCTGAGGACGTGTGCTCCAGAGTTGGCACTGGTTTTAACGTGTCTTTTCCGGTACTCCTACGCCCTAGGCATAGTCCCAAAATCATGGAAGACGGCTTTCGTCCACCCGATCTCCAAAAAAGGCGACCGCTCAGACCCGTCCAACTACCAGCCTATCGCCATCACCTCCTTGTTCTCCAAAACAATGGAGTTCATTGTCAACTGCCAGCTTATGAGGTACCTTGAGGATCACCAGCTGATTAGTGACCGCCAATACGGTTTTCGATGCGGTCGATCAGCTGGTGATCTTCTGGTCTACCTAACTCATAGATGGGCGGAGGCAGTAGAGTCCAAGGGGGAAGCAATGGCCGTTAATTTGGACATTGCGAAGGCCTTCGATCGGGTTTGGCACAAAGCGCTTCTTTCGAAGCTCCCTTCCTATGGGCTTCTCGAGAAATTGTGCGATTGGATCACCAGCTTTCTTGCAGATCGGAGCATCAAAGTTGCAGACGGTGCAAGCTCCGATTGCAAGCCTATTAATGCTGGCGTTCCACAAGGCTGCGTGCTACCGCCAATGCTGTTTCTTCTGCATATCAATGATATGTTGCAAGCCCGTAACATTCATTGGTATGCAGATGACAGCACTGGTGATGCTCTTTACACCGGCCGAGCCAATATTTCTCGGAACAACGTCCTCGAGTGCCGGGACAAACTTGTGTCTGAAGTCGAGTCTTTGCTGAACAGAGTCTCGGATTGGGGGCGACTAAATCTAGTCCAGTTTAACCCCCAGAAGACACAAATTTGCGCGTTAACCGCTAAAAAGAACCCCTTTGTCGTATCTCCTCAGTTTCAAGGCACTACCCTTGTTGCCTCAGCCAGTATCGGAATCCTCGGCGTCAACATATCGAGGGACGTGCAGTTTCGTGGTCACTTGGAAGAGAAGGCCAAATTGCCTCTGAAAAGCTTGGCGTGCTCAGCAGAGCGGGACAGTATTTCATGCCGGCACACTGCCTGCAACTTTAAAAGGTGCAGGTTCGGCCGCACATGGAATACTGTTCCCATCTCTGAGCTGGGGCTCCCCAGTACCAGCTCCTTCCACTTCACCGCACCCAGCGCAGAGCGGCTCGAATCGTCGAGGACCGAGTGCTTTCCGATCGGCTCGATTCACTGGCACTGCGAAGAGATGTTGCATCTCTTTGCATTTTCTTTCGCATATACCATGAAGAGTGCTCTGAAGAATTGTTGGGATTAATCCCAGCCGCCAAATTTCTTGAACGCACTACGCGGCAAACGTCCTGATACCATCCACACCATCTGGATGCTTGGCGGTCCACCACTGTACGTTTCAAAAGGAGTTTTCTTCTGCGTACAACCTCTCTGTGGAATAGTTTACCACCAGTGATTTTTCCGGACCGATACAACCTGGGGACCTTCAAGAAAAGAGCTTACTTTTTTCTAAAGAGCCGGCAACGCACCTGCAATTCCCCTGGTGTTGCGGTTATCATGGGCGGCGGTAGTCACTTAACATAAGGTGAGCCGCATGCTCGTTTGCCCCCTCTTCTATATAAAAAAAAGTATTAGATCATATAAAGAATGAAGTAACAGTGTACCTACAACAAACACACAGTAATACATTTTAGCAATCAGCAAGACTTAACACAAAGAAGACGATAGACAGCTGACCAAAATGAATCTATTGTGAGAAATTACTATAAAATCTCCAAACTTGGAGAAAATAAATCAGCTTACCTTAGACCTCTCCACCAAGCAGTCATAGAAGAACACCCTGAGTTAACAGGTGTAAGTGAAGAATATTAGATCAGCTCAGAGTAATATTGAACAACAAAATGATAAATGACCAAAGACTTCAAATATGTGCACCTAATCTCCCCACTGATACTTGCAGACATTCTTCTTCTTTCTTTTCACTCTAGCCCCAAAAACATACAACTCGTAACATCTGCCTGTAGAGCCCTTGCACAAACCGACTATAAGCATCGGCATGACCAGGTCGCCTCCATAATACACCAATATCTTGTGCTTAAATTTAAATTTACAAATATAAACCGGACATCATATTAGAAAACTATAATCGTAGCATTTACTGATAATGGTCCTGCCATTATCATGGATAAAACTATTCACTACAATAGGCCCGATACCACAATGTATGACAAAAATAACAAAACTACCAACACACACACACACCCATAACATTCAATCCACCATAGCTTACAAAATATCAAGATTTAGCTATGAAGCTCAAGCGTCAATGGAGAGATGAAACCCTCCATATAGTCCTAATAGTTATCTCATCTACCGGAGTCATACCTAAAAGCCTACAACGCAATCTAAATATTTTGCAAGTACAACTGCCGACTCCACGCAAATTCCTCAGGATGTCATCAGTCACCTCTGCTTACACCATCACCTAGCACCTGCTCACGCTTTTCTTCGGCATGTGTGATTAGGTTTTAAGTTACCTCTTTAATAGGGAGAATATAGATATATACAAAATAATTTCCTTACAGTTTCTTTCCGTTTCCCCCTAACCCTTGGCCGTTTGGTCTCCCTTGCCGAGGGCCTCCATCTGGTTGGACTTTTATTTATTTATGTATTTTTGTGTTAATTGAAATAATACTAGTTTTTACGGAATTTTATTTTATTGATATTTATGTATATTTATCTTTTCATTGTCGTGTAGTGGCGGTTGAGAATATCCACTACCCCATATCTTCCCGTGGGTGTCGTAAAAGGCGACAGAGGGAGACAGGCAGGAGATGGGCAGCAGCATCTTCCTGATAACAACTGTGACGTAATAAAAAACTGCGGTTGCCAACCCGCTCGCCAAGCGTGGCAACTATGGCAAATACCCCCCAATGAATAAATACACAAACAGACGGCCCCCAGTCCCCGGCGGCCCCGCTATTCCTGGCTACGGTGGCGACCATGGTAATGGCGGGGCAGGGGGTGCTAAGAATCTCCGGTGGAGGTTCGGTTGCCACCTACGACGACTCGACCTGGCAACATATAACGCACGCACCCTGAGGACTGACGAGAAGATACTAGAGCTGGAAGAAGAGGTAGACAAGTTGCGCTGGCATATTATTGGATTATCCGAGGTCCGAAGAGAGGGGGAGGACACGGCAATCCTCGAGTCCGGCAACTTGTTCTATCACCGGGAGGGCGACCATCTGTCCCAAGGAGGTGTCGGATTTATCGTCCACAAGTCTCTCGTCAACAACGTTGTAAAGATTGGGAGTGTGTCGACGAGGGTCGCGTACCTGATACTCAGAATCACCAAACGGTATTCGCTGAAGGTCATTCAGGTTTACGCACCAACCTCGGCACATCCCGATGAGGAGGTGGAGGAAATGTATGAGGATATTTCCAGAGCCATACATTCCTCCAAAACCCACTACACTGTGTTGATGGGAGACTTCAACGCAAAACTAGGCACAAGAGAAAGCGGTGAGCTGAAGGTAGGGAAATTTGGAGTAGGGCAACGGAACCGAAGGGGCCAGCAGCTGGCCGACTTTATGGAGAAAGAGGGACTCTTTATGATGAACTCTTTCTTCCAGAAGCGGCCCCACAGGAAGTGGACCTGGTCGAGCCCCGACGGTTCGACAAAAAATGAGATTGACTTCATTATGACGACCAGACGCCAACTGTTCAGTGATGTCTCAGTGATCGCAAGGGTGAAAACTGGCAGCGATCACCGAATGGTTAGAGGCACACTGAACCTAAACGTTAAGTTGGAGAGGTCTCGTCTAATGAAGTCAACGCTCCGTCCCCCTCGTGCTCTAATCCAGAATCCCGAAACCTTTCAGCTCGAGTTACGTAACCGCTTCCAGTGCCTAGAAGATTGCAATGCAGTGGACGATATGAACGACAAGCTCGTGGAAACTGTCCATGCGGTCGGAGCTAAGTTCTGCAAGACCCGCCGCAGAAGAACACAAAAACTCTCCGATCACACTCTTAATCTCATGGCTGTTAGACGGGAGATGAGGCTGCAATCGTCAACAGATTTGACAGCATACAGGCAACTGAACAGACAGATCTCCAAATGCATGCGGCGAGACTTACGCAACTTTAATACCTCTCGTATTAAAGAAGCGATCGAGCGGAACCAGGGCTCCAAAGTCTTTGCCAGAGATCTGTCTGCCAGAAAGAGCCAACTGTCAAAGCTGAAGACTGAGTGTGGCAACATCGTTTCCGGGACACCTGAGATTTTGAGTGAGATTGAGAGGTTCTATGGGCAGCTGTACACATCATCGTTGGAGCCACACGCAAGTGTGAGTAACGATCCAAGAGCAAGTCTTATCCGACACTATTCCGATGATATCCCGGACGTCAGTCTGAGCGAGATTAGAATGGCTCTCCACCACCTTAAAAACGGCAAGGCCCCGGGCGAGGATGGAATTACAGCGGAGCTTCTGAAAGCGGGTGGAAAACCGGTACTTGAAGTCCTTCGGAAGCTCTTCAATTCCGTCCTCCATGGTGGCACTACTCCCGAGGCGTGGAGCAGAAGCGCGGTGGTTTTGTTCTTTAAGAAAGGCCACAACGCTCTCTTGAAGAACTACAGACCGATTTCCCTTCTGAGCCGCGTCTACATGCTATTTTCGAGAGTCATTACGAATCGTCTCGCACGCAGACTCGACGACTTCCAGCCTCCCGAACAAGCCGGTTTCCGAAAAGGCTTCAGCACCATAGACCACATACATACCCTGCGGCAGATTGTACAGAAGACCGAAGAGTACAATCTGCCACTTTGCCTGGCATATGTGGACTATGAGAAAGCCTTTGATTCCGTCGAAATTTGGGCGGTGCTACAGTCCCTTCAGCGGTGCCAAGTTGACTGTCGGTACATCGAAGTGCTGAAGTGTTTGTACAGTAGGGCTACGATGGCTATCCGAGTACAGAACCAGAGTTCAAACCTATCCAACTGCAGAGAGGTGTAAGACAGGGTGATGTTATATCCCCGAAACTCTTCACCGCTGCGTTGGAAGACGTTTTCAAGCTACTGGACTGGAAAGGATACGGTATTAACATCAATGGCGAGTACATCACTCACCTTCGATTTGCCGACGATATAGTCATTATGGCAGAATCGCTGGAGGACTTAAGCATTATGCTCAATGACCTCAATAGTGCCTCCCAACGGATAGGTCTTAAGATGAACATGGACAAAACAAAGATCATGTTTAATGTCCATGTCACACCTATGTCGGTAGTTGTTGGGAGCACTATGCTCGAAGTTGTTGACGAGTACGTTTACCTGGGACAAATAGTCCGACTAGGTAAGTCCAACTTCGACCGAGAGGTCAATCGCCGGATTCAACTCGGCTGGGCAGCGTTCGGGAAATTACAACATATCTTTTCGTCAGGTATACCTCAATCTCTAAAAACTAGATTGTACAACCAGTGCATGTTGCCAGTGATGACTTACGGATCTGAGACGTGGTCCTTCACTGCTGGCCAAATGAGGACGCTTAAGGTCGCTCAGCGAGCTATGGAGAGGGCTATGCTTGGAGTTTCTCTGCGTGATAGACTCAGAAATGAGGATATCCGCTGTAAAACCAGAGTGACCGACATAGCCCAACGGATTAGTAAGCTGAAGTGGCAATGGGCCGGCCATATAGCTCGAAGAACCGATAACCGATGGGGAAGAAAGGTTCTCGAGTGGCAGCCTCGTACCAGTAGGCGTAGTGTAGGGCGACCCCCCACTAGATGGAGTGACGACCTGGTAAGACATGCAGGAAGTCGATGGATGCAGGTGGCTCAGGACCGTGCTTTGTGGCATTACTTGGGGGAGGCCTATGTTCAGCAGTTGACTTGTGAAGGGCTGTAATGATGATGATGATGATCTTTTCATTTATAATTATATATTTATAGAACCCAACCAGATGAGAAAACTATATACAATAAGTAACGTAATTAACGCACACCCTCAGACACCCCAATTAGTATATTATGTTATAATCATAATACATACACTGAATTTTTAGTTAAATATTTTTATGCACAGATTATTTATCAAATTAGTTATACTAATTCAGGAAGAATGTTGTGGTCACAGTACAAATCCACGAACGCAAAGACTTTAACGTGCTTGAAATAAAGTTCATTTTTCTTTATTTTTATTGAATGACAGAATTAGTAATAATACAAATAAAACTGCACTTTTAAAAGTCTTATTGCCTTAAGTTACGGTCCATTTCAGTTTGTTTTGACTGTACAGATTTAGTGTGACTGTAATTTACGTAGTTTTAATTATTTTTGGGATAAAAAATTACCTATATTAAAAATGATAAGAATCGATTCAGTAAAGGATTTTGAACAAACTACTTTCTCAAAGTGCGTTAATTATGTTACATGTTGTAGATACATACCCCCATAATAATAACATTTATTGAATCCAAACATACTTTACATAAAAACATAAACTTATAAAATTACATTGACAAGACGTAAATCTAACTAAATACTAAGTTGTAAGTTGTTAAGGTATCTTTAGCAACCGTGCTCGGTCACAGACCTGTGTTAGAGCTGCTAAGCCCTCCCATTAAATACATACCAAACAGAAAAACAAAAACATAAAAACAATTTTACCACAATCAAGAAATGAATTAAATTGGGAAGAAGTAAAATAATTAGCTATGTGCTATGTTTTAATTCGACAAATGGCTCAATACTATTATAGATAAATGTTTAGTTGTATGGTACAAGAGTAAGGCAGGAGAGATATTCTGTAAATATGTCACACACTTATATTAATATTCAAATGTTATAGTAAATGTTTACAAGAACTTATTCTATATTCTAGTGAGTAGTGACTAAGTTAATATTACATTTTCTAAAAATAATAAAATATAATATGCAAAATGTTCATATAATATTGGAGATTTGTTAATCATAAACCGATATTACAAGTTTAGACGTGTAAATTATCTGGTAATATAAATTAATTTTTGAGAAATTAAATGATCCAAAGGTCTTATAATTATAATCGTTTTACTTAATACTATTTAATGTGCAATTATAATAAACATACTGGTATTTTTCTCGAACTATCGTCGCTCCATAACATAGTGCTACTACACCAACCGCTGATTTTTTCCAATTATTTCGAATTGTTTTACCAAATTTAATAATTCGCTCCATGTGGATTAAATGAACTTATAACAAATACTTTATAAAACCGTACGGTTTGGTTTCCTATAGTATTTACTTATTATAATATAATAATTAACAACATCATCTATGATCATCTGCATCTACTCACAGAACACTAATTTTCAGTTTATACAAAGGTACTCTGTGCACTAATACCCTTAGGCAATTAGGCATCTACATCTACTACTAAATAGCAATAATTTCCGTATATATTACTATACTCTTTGCTAAATAGATGCGTAGTATCCTCTTAGTAGTCTGTGCTAAATAGTAAAAATCGGAGTAAAAAATAATAATGTTCAAAATCGTAATAGGCATGTCGATCTAAAATCGATTGATCGATTCTTTGGAGTAAAATAATCGATTTTATGATCGATTCAGAGCACTGCATCGATTCACTGAATCGATCCAAAAACCTCTCAAATCGGACTGATTTTATTTAAAAACATATTAAAGTTCAATTAAAGAAAAAATCGCAGAATCTTGAAATTGCATGTTTGAAAATGTCGCGATTAATCGATAATCGATTCTAGTATCTTCGAATCAAATCGATTCAAAGATTAATTTTTTAAGAGTGAATCGACATGCCTAAATCGTAAACTATCAACATCAAGGTCATCAAGTTATCTAGGGCAGTATATTTATATTTCAGTATATTAGAAAGTACTCTGTGATCTAGGGTATGTTCCGAAATACAACACAGTACACTGTCGAATGCGAATGACGTCATTAATTGACGTCGTATTCCACCTTTGAGCATAGACAATTAATAATAATTTTTTAAATAATACACAATTTAAATAACACATAATAAAAAAAATGACAATTAATAATAGTTTATAAATAATAATTTTCTATGCTCAAAGTATTCCACCATATTCGATACAACGAATCACCAATATGGCTTCGATTTATGACGTCATTCGACAGTGTACTGTGTTGTATTTCGGAACATACGAACATACCCCAAATATATTGTCTATGAAGATGTCTATGAATTGAATATTGTCTACCAATGTCAACCGTAGACAGAGAATTATGGAGTTTAGAAGTAAGGAGAACAATCTCTCATAGGAAAATAGTTGAAAAAGTGTCCATCTGCAAGCAATAAATAACAGTTCAAAAACTCTCCACAACAAACAGCTACACGAAAAATGAACTCAGCAGTTGTTGACGGTGTGAAGCGTGCTGCTATGTGTGCTCCTAAACTACTGTTGCGTGAATAAGTCAACGTCATACACTAGCGCCATCTAGTGTCAGGAACGAGAGCGAGGGGAGCTTTGCAGAAAATGACATCACAAATCTTTTAATCGGCAGCGCCATCTAGTCTCAAACCGAAGAACTAAGTTTCTAGAAAATCTACACTCGAAAACTCGTCGCTTTGCGCGCATTTACTTGAATATTCCGGATGCTTCATTGCTAATTTGTATATATAGGCGCTGCAAGATACGATCGGGGCAGTATTGGATTTGGCGAGACAAGCGAAGCTTCGGAGCGGAGTAAAGTGAATTAGTGTGTTTAATTATTAGTGTTTTAAGTTTTAATTTGTGTAAAGTAAATTAAAGTGTTAATTTAGGTAATTTTATCGGCAATTTTTATTGTCACGAACCTCATGCTCGTAACACTACTTAGTATCAATAGCTCTAAAATTTTATTTAGTAAATATAACCTCCAAAAAGTCGTAGTCTATTCTACTAATATTTTTCGGCGCGTTCTTTAAAATTTACCCCGTAGCTATAGTAGCGCCACCCTTATTTAACGGTTTTCTACGGCCACTTTTTAATACACAGTCTGTACTCCTTACATCTACCGTAGACATAGAAACCTATAGACCAGTGTGCACAAATTTATTAAGACTAGGGGCCGCTCGGGCAAATTATGAACTGATGGCGGGCCGCCAGAAGTATAGGTAATTAAAGACAATAAAGAATTGATAATAATGTATTAAAATTGAAAAAGAATTTATTAATTTGAAGCGTGGCACTGCATAATGCTTACAATCTTTTTTATATTTGGCTTAAATTTACTTGTAGCAACACGTAAATCTGCTTCCAAACTTTCATTTGCAAGGCGATTTCTAGCGATGGGCGTTGAATGAACGAACTAGTTAATTCGACCGTCGACGTACTGTGAACGAGTAGACGGTTTACGAACAATCAATGGACTAGTCGAATCTTTAAACGACACAGTTTAAACTACATAACGTTCATTTCGACTAGCAACACGACAACTGACTCAGAACGTGGTCGGATAACTTTAGTTCATATTATGTTCGTTGAAATAACACAAATTTGAGGTTTTAAATTAAAGTATCACTAAAATCTTGCATTAAAAAATGTACATAAAATCAGTTGATATTCTAAATACGTCTAAATAATGAATATGACTTTATTCCTTAGCCTGGAAAAGTATGAAGAGAAGTTCAAATTAAAATAGACGCTGACATACGACTTAATACATATTGGCCTTCACACTAGTCTACAGTCGACGTATTTCGACTATGTCGATCCTTAGACGACGTCGCGGAGTCTAAATTTAAACGTCTGCAAAACCAAGTTGACGTGTAAAATAGTTATCTAGTTCATCGACTAGTCGATGAACGAAAATGGACGGTCTAGTTTCGTTAACGACAAATACGTCGACGACATATCTCTAGCGGTTTCGATTTTTTGTTTTATTATTATTTAGTATTGAAAAGGTTTGTTCAAATATATATGTAGAACCAAATAAGCTGGCACATTTCTGAGCGTTTATGCGCAACTCTTTGTACGTATTTTTATCAATGCAGCGGTAAAAGTTCAGCAAGTCTCCTTCGTTGAATTTGTTGCGTAAATCTTGGTCGTTTTGAATGTTGATAATTTCTAACTGCATTGACTCTGGCGCATTTTCAACTGAAATCGTGAAAGGATTGCTGAATATGTCCAACAGAGGTTTCACTTTTTTAAACTCCTAAAATTTGTCTTGAAAAGATTGAATCAAAATATCTAGCCTTTCTACATAACTGAAATTAATCGCAGTTTTGTTGAATTTTTCAGCCATTTTCTTATAATTCGGAAAATGATTGTAATTTCCAGAATTCAATTGCGATCTGAAAAGTGTCAGCTTGCATTGAAAGGATGATAAATGAGCGCAGAGCTGGGATATCAGTTGATTTTTGCCTTGAAGCCGTGTGTTCAAGACATTCAAATGATTTGTAATATCAACTAAAAAGCCAAATCACACAACTAATCAGGATTTTTAAGTTCCGGGACATCACCTTGCTTTTCCGCCAGAAATATTCCAATTTCTTCTATTAAATTTAGAAATCGTTCCAGTGGCAATCCACGACTTAGCCACCTTACTTCTGTATAATACAGTAAATCTCCATATTCACTTTCGATGTCATCAAGGAATTGTTTGAATTGTCTGTGATTGAGTCCTCGCGATTTTATGAAATTTACAATTCAATTTTTTTAGAACAGAGGGCTTCTTGGTGTATAATGCAGTGAAACTGCATGAGATCTTCAGCGTTTATGTTTTTTTCTTGCAGATGCTTTTTCAGCAAAGTAACTAGCCCAGAATTGACACCAATCATCGAAGGAGCACCGTCAGTCGCAACTCCCGATAATTTTGATAGGTCCAAATCAGTTTTTGAACATTCATCCAAAAGTACATTGAGTATATCAACTCCTCTGGTTTGACCTTTCAATGAACACATTCCTAATAACTCTTCTAAGACATCAAAATCTTGAGTAACACCTCGTATGAACATCAGAAGTTGAGCTATGGAACTAATATCAGTGGATTCGTCGAGAGCTAATGAAAAAAATTCAATGATCTTAGTTTTTTCATTTAACTGTTCCGCAATATTAGCTGACAAAGACATAATTCGTCTTTGGATAGTCATACGATTCAGTTGAATTTTCTCAAGCTTTTTTGCTGCTTCTGGACACATTTTCTTAGCGGCAATTATGCATTCTTTTACAAAATCCCCGTCATTGAAGGGGCGACTTCGCTTTGCTATCATTCGAGAAATTTCATAACTAACTTCTGTAGCTGTTTTTGAATCTTGAATGGGTTTTGTAAACATAGCTTGCTGACCAATAAGCTCCCGTTTTAAAGACAACATTTTTTTGCTTTCTTAATTCGCCTGTAAACTTGGTAAAAGTAGGATGCTGCGTTTCATAGTGCCTTTTTACATTATATTCCTTTACAATCGCAACAGGATTATTGCAAATGAAACAAACGACTTTGTTATGCGACCATACAAAAAATTATTTCTCAGTCCAAATTTCTTGAAACTGCCGATTTTCATCTTTAACCTTACGTTTTTCACTAGGTGTTGGCTTGTCCATGTTGCGTTCTAATCCTGGCTAGGATTAACACAGAACCTAAAAACAATTACAGTACCTACTTAAATTACCCATCTTTTTTCAAATTACCAAAAATAATTGATTAAATAGGTAGGGAAACACTTATTAATAACAGAGTTTTACTTACGATTTTACAACACAATTAAACACGGCACTTGACGGGAAATCTACGTTGAATGTGGATCAAAATATATGACACCGGCTAGTCGAGTTAAAATCAACACTAGAACTATTGACACTTCACTCAAATTAAAACCGAACTGTCGGTCGCTGCGGTTAGCGTGGCTTTTATACCGCGTGTATAGAGTCGAAAACTGTCTGGAAAAATCACGAAACCGACTCTGGAAGCTTCGTGTATCTACCTACGCGAGCAATCGGGAATTCGGGACTTGCTATCTTGCTAGCTCTAACAATATAACCCGTGGATAATCCGCCACCGCGCTGCCGTCGTCGCCGCGCGCCGGCCGCGGCGGTTCCTCAAGAAAACGAATTTAATCGAGATCAGCACGAACATTACCGACCGCTGTTACCGACGCATGCACGGCGCACCGATAAGCGCACTTAAGAGCACGCGAGCGAGATTCAAATTACTTTTCGAACATTTTTTTTTTCGGTTATATTCTGGAATATTATGCAATATTTTTCGAATGTACGAGAGTATTATTTTTGTATCACTAGTATTCGACCGGCGGGCCGCGGTCTGTGCATCTATGCTATAGACTAATGATTAGCGTGACCTCGAGTGAGAAAGGACGATAACGTAGTTTTATGTTATACAACAATCTTTATGACTTTTATACATATTTAGATAAAAATTTTAATTGTTCTAAGAACTGAACTGAACAAGATTCACCAATCTTAAGCTAACAAGACACTTTATTACCCACTTAAACCAACTCGTAAACTCCTTAGATCTCTACGAACTGTCAAAGTTGTTTAGCAAAGTATAGTTTGCTAAACAAAAAAACCAGCACGGAGAAAGCGACAAACAATCACACCGCTCTGTCTCATTTCTATGAAAGACGTATGCATAAATCTATCTTTTTCGCGTGCGAATACGAAAGAAGGCGTCGATTAGTCTATAGGTTTCTCTGTCTACGACCTCTATGATATTATATATTTATACACATTATATATATATATATATATATATATATATATATATATATATATATATATATATATATATATTATACACTTTACACGGAGAATGCTTTACGATGTTAAACCTAACCGTGGAGGTTAGAGAACCCCTTACCATAAAACTATGGAATGTAGAGGTAGCTCCATACATGTATGTAAATGTATATAATAAAAACTAAACACCACTGTGATGTGATCATTGACTTAGGATAGTACTCAGAAAAATAATGCTTTATTTATTGTTCTGAGGGATAGTATATTCCATACACTCTAAGTCTAAGGATGTGATATTTGTGAACATAAAGCTGTCATAAATCATAATTCTTAATAATGTTCTTGTTGGAGTGTACAGGTAAGGAGTACAGAGTCTGTATAAAAAAAAGTGTCCGTAGAAAAGCGTTAAATAAGGGTGGCGACACTCTAGTGTCTAAATTTTAAAGTACTTTTTTTAATTTTTCACTTTTCACTAATTTTTACACATACTTTCAGCACAATTCATTTTACAATAATTATTTTATTGTTTTTAAAATTTTTATTTTCAAAATCACTCTCAACGTATTTTAAGGTGATTTATCATACCCTGTGGATCATACCTTGCGGGCTGCGGTCGATTTATCATACCTTGTGGAGAGTTTTTGAACTATTATTTACTGCTTACGGATGGACACATTTTCAACTATTCTCCTATGGGAGATTGCCTTCCTTACCTTTATACTCCATGGTTCTTGCCATATTACTTCTGCACAGTGTTGCCACCTTGCATAAAAATTTATCACTAGTTATGGTCTGATACGTGGACAGAGAAACCAATAGACTAATGATAAGCGTGGCCTTGAGTGAAATAGGACGATAACGTAGTTTTAGGTTATACAATAATCTTTATCACTTTTAAACATATTTGGATAAAATTTAAACGTATATTTATATAGTTTTGTAACGAAATTTAAAATTACAACTGAATTTTATGCGTAATACCAGATAAAATGTACTATACTTACTAGTGAAATGATATACCGGTGAGTTTACATTCACTATCACTTTTACATCCTAAGACACTACATCTAACCATTTTTAAGGTTTTTAATTGTTCTAAGAACTGAACTGAACAAGATTCACCAATCTTAAGCTCACAAAATACTTGTTTTCTCACTTAAATCAACTTGTAAACTCTTTAGATCTTCACGAACTGTCAAAGTTTGTTTCGCAAAGTGTAGTTTGCTAAACAAAAAGAAACCGACACGGAGAAAGGGACAAACAATCACACCGCTCTGTTTCATTTCTATGCATGACGTATACATAATCTATCTTTTTCGTGTGCGAATGCGAAAGAAGGCGTCAATTTGTCTATAGGTTTCTCTGTCTACGGTCTGATATTTGTCCAGATTTTGGGATATTTTTAACTAAAAAAAAGCCCTAGAATTCACAATATTATTTAAAATTAAATTATAATATTTTAATTGTGAAAGTAATAAAAATAAACATACCATATAAAATTGAGGTACAGGATCCGGGTCACAGTTTCATGGTCGCACGGGCGGGATCCCGCCCGTGACCATGACTGTGACCCGGATCCTGAGTGCTGTAAAGCGTTCGAAACATCGGGTATTTAAAAAGTTAAATATACGCGATAAATTCCGTAAAAACTAGTATTATTTCAATGTGTAGTGTTCGCGTAAATATAAGAAATCATTAAGCACATGAAACAGCTAATTGCAACGAGTGGTAAACACATTTGACTAGAATTAAATTAGGTACGCTATTATTGCTTCCAGTCTTGATGGAGGCATTATCCATCCCAATTTTAATTTTTTTATTAGAAGATCATGTGAACAGTTTATAAAGGCAGTAAAAATTCCACGAGCATCTGCGTTTCTCAGTAGTTCTAATGCTAGAAATGCGGACACAAATAAATAATAAACATTTCACAAAAACATTAGAAATTGAATGATTTAAATACTAACACTACTCACCATATTTTGACCTACTTATGATGAACGAAGACTAAGTAAATATAAGTAACAGTATTCAACACTCACTGAAACAAACTTTACATACGTGTTAGGTTGTCATTATTAGTCGGGAAATCCCAAGGTAGGTTAGCATTACCTAACAAAGATGTCTAATTACGTTTTTGTTTTGCGAAAAAAGAATAGTGCTATTTTGACGTAAACTGGGGAATTCAACGATAGGTAAAGGGGCTGCCAATATATATTTTCTATTTTTTTTGGAAATTTGAAAAATTATATCACAAAAAATTCATGAAATAAATGTTTAGTAATTTTTTTTTACAATATCACTATCTAACTCTAAAAAATCACTAAATCTAGTGACTAAATCACTAAAGTGACAACTCTGCTTCTGCATCTGCATCTGTGACTGTGAAAGTTAAAATCAGTGCCATCCAATGAAAAAAAGCGCGATCGTACTATCGCCTCGAAAAAGTCATATTGTATTTTATGGAACTTTAAAATCAACGCAGGTTTTCTCACAGAGCATAATATATAATAATATATAATATATAGCATTTCAAACTGTGGATCACATGTCAGATTCAATAAACGATATATTGGCAGATTTTTGATCGAACACAAAATTTCTGTGAAAAGAACTAAAACTCTAAAAGTGGTCTCTGAAGTTAACGGGGGTAGTGAAAAGTGTCCTTAGACCATTTAACTCAATGGACTTGCCTCGCATGATTATTCCCCTCTACGCAAGTATTGGATTTATAAAACTTGTGCGTTCATAAAAACTAATTACGGAATTGATTTTATCATTATAAGAATCGCTTGCGTCGTTGTAGGTGCTCATTAAAACACGCCGATTTGTGCGGTTAACGTGTGCAAAACGAAGTTTGATACTTCAAATTTACAAAAAGATGGAGTTACATTCCATATGTAAGTATTTTGTTGTGATATATGCGTTAAAAAAAAAAACTTAATTTTTTTTTTTCTAATTAAAAAAAAAAATCCGTAAATAATAGTTTTATTCAATATGCGTTCTTTCTATTATAATCATTTAAAATAATATCATAAATAATAATCGAGAACTTTACCGATAAGATAATCGAGTACATAATATTTCATGAACATCGTAGTGATAATCGAAAGGTGACAAGCACACTCCCCACAAAATTATATCAACCCTTAGATGCTACTTAGATAAAATTAAACACGCAAGCACAACGGCACTTCTTACGAGACTAGTTTATATTAGCAACATATAAACAATAAAAGTGTAACATGACTACTTAACCCTGCAGTGGTCGCGCCTTATAAAATAACGTAAATGGTTGCGTGGATTACGTATCGTCACGAGCTTAGGGTTCGTGACAATTAAAAACTGCCGATTGAATTACCAAAATTGACACTTTAATTACCGACACCAATTAAAACTTAAAATACGCTAATAATTAATCACACTTCTACGCTTGTGTTGCCAATTCAATACTGCCCGGTCGCGCCCCTAAACGGCTTTATATAGGCCTTTTCCACCGAAACATCTAGAATTTTCCAGCGAATACCAGTCCCGACCAAATAGGTGTAGAAAATTCGAGTGTGGAGTTTTCTAGAAAGCTTAGTTCTTCTATTTGATAAAAGATGGCGCTAGTGCCATGTACCAGGCATCAATTGTGGCGCGCAACAGTATGTAGTCCAATTTAAAATAAGAAGAAATCTTCAAAATATCAATTAAAATCTATTTTTATTTTATTATTAATATGAAACAGAGTAATATTTAGTCAATGGCTAATCATATTGAATAAAAAAAAAACATTTATAAGTCCTTTTTTATTAGAATTATAATACTAAATAAAACGTATACATATTAATATATGGAAATATCGTATTAATGTCAAAGTTAGATCACAAATCAGTTTACATATTTTTTTCTAATAATTTGGTCCCAGAAATATCCAAATTTGAGATTATTTTACAGTTATTTACTATTGTAATCCATCCAACTGTAGGGCTTAACCCAAAAACTATTTATACCTCCTTTTTAATTCAAATTATAATATTTAAAAAATCTTTTACATATTAATATATAAAAACATCACATTAATTTCAAAGTTAGATCAGAAATCAGTTTACATATTTTTTCCTAATCATTTGGTTACAGAAGTCCAAATTAGAGATTATTTTACAGTGGTTTACTGTTGTAATCCAAGCGAAAACTGTAGGGTTAGTTAATTGGAAATGGTCTCATATTGACTTGTCATGTGATTGTGATGTGCGGATCGATATCGATAATTTTTCATTATTATTCATTGAAGAAACATTGAAATTTATCTTCACTCAACAAAAAACATTACCTATTATTATAATAGAAGTGTGAATGAACAATTTTTGTCCTTAGATCAAATATATTCAACAAAAAAAAAATAACTATAAATACGTCTATACTATAACTTTCTTATACTTAAAATTTTATTATACTTAAAATAAATTTACTTATTTTTCCGTGTTATCTAAATGATACCCGCGACTTGTGACCACACAGTTCCTGTTAACTTTTTAATTGTCCGGGACAAATGTAGCTTGTGTTATTTCAGAGTGTCCAAATCTGTTCAGTCGTTGTGGCGTGGAGGAGTAACAAACATCTTGAATCTGTTTGAATGCAATTAGGCATAGGAAAAACTTTTACTTACATATCGATAAGGTTATGGTGAGTATTAATTACGTATTAGGGCGAAACATCTTAACTTTGGGGAATATTATTTAGAATATAATCATTTATATGGATAGGATTAGGTGTTAAAGAAGCGATCGAGCGGCACCAGGGCTCCAAAGTCGAGATCTGTCTGCAAAGAGCCAACTGTCAAAGCTGAAGACTGAGTATGGCAGCATCGTTTCCGAGACACCCGAGATTTTGAGTGAGATTGAGAGGTTCTATGGGCAGCTGTACACATCATCGTTGGAGCCACACGCAAGTGTGAGTAACGATCCAAGAGCAAGTCTTACCCGACACTATTCCGATGATATCCCGGACGTCAGTCTGAGCGAGATCAGAACGGTTCTCCAGCACCTTAAAAACGGCAGGGCCCCAGGCGAGGATGGAATTACAGCGGAGCTTCTGAAAGCGGGTGGAACACCGGTACTTGAAGTCCTTCAGAAGCTCTTCAATTCCGTCCTCCATGGTGGCACTACTCCGGAGGCGTGGAGCAGAAGTGACCACGGCGGTCTTGTTCTTTAAGAAAGGCGACAACGCTCTCTTGAAGAACTACAGACCGATTTCCCTTCTGAGCCGCGTCTACGTGCTGTTTTCGAGAGTCACTACGAATCGTCTCGCACGCAGACTCGACGACTTCCAGCCTCCCGAACAAGCCGGTTTCCGAAAAGGCTTCAGTAGCATAAATCACATACATACCCTGCGGCTGATTGTGCAGAAGACCGAAGAGTACAATCTGCCACTTTGCCTGGCGTATGTGGACTATGAGAAAGCCTTTGATTCCGTCGAAATTTGGGCGGTGCTACAGTCCCTTCAGCGGTGTCAAGTTGACTGTCGGTATATCGAAGTGCTGAAGTGTTTGTACAGTAGGGCTACGATGGCTATCCGAGTACAGAACAGAGTTCGAATCCTATCCAACTGCAGAGAGGTATAAGATAGGGTAACGTTATATCCCCGAAACTCTTCACCGCTGCGTTGGAAGACGTTTTCAAGCTACTGGACTGGAAAGGATACGGTATTAACATCTATTGCGAGTACATCACTCACCTTCGACCGTCCTTATGGCAGAATCCCTGGAGGACCTTAGCACTATGCTCAATGACCTCAATGGTGTCTCCCAACGAATAGGTCTTAAGATGAACATGGACAAAACAAAGATCATGTTTAATGTCCATGTCACACCTATGCCGGTAGTTGTTGGGAGCAATATGCTCGAAGTTGTTGACGAGTACGTTTACCTGGGACAAATAGCCCGACTAGGTAAGTCCAACTTCGACCGAGAGGTCAATCGACGGATTCAACTCGGCTGGGCAGCGTTCGGGAAATTACGACACATCTTCTCGTCAGGTATACCTCAATCTCTGAAAACTAAAGTGTATAACCAGTGCGTGTTCCCAGTGACGACTTACGGATCAGAGACGTGGTCCTTCACTGCTGGCCGTATGAGGACGCTCAAGGTCGCTCAGCGAGCTATGGAGAGGGCTATGCTCGGAGTTTCTCTGCGTGATAGACTCAGAAATGAGGATATCCGCAGTAAAACCAGAGTGACCGACATAGCCCAACGGATTAGTAAGCTGAAGTGGCAATGGGCCGGCCATACAGCTCGAAGAACCGATAACCGATGGGGAAGAAAGGTTCTCGAGTGACAGCCTCGTACCGGTAGGCGTAGTGTAGAGCGACCCCCCACTAGATGGAGTGACGACCTGGTAAGACATGCAGGAAGTCGATGGATGCGGGTGGCTCAGGACCGTGCTTTGTTGCATTGCTTGGGGGAGCCCTATGTTCAGCAGTGGACTTGTGAAGGGCTGTAATGATGATGATGATATGGATAGGATTGAGCAAGTACAAAAGCGTTTTCTGCGTTTTCTGCAATTTAAGACGCAAATTTATTATATGTGACGTTACTTTACAAGACATGACGTTTTTAATTTGTAGTGGTTACGTTCGCAATGTTAGCAACAATCGACATCAATATACTCGTTTTTGTTTAGTTATCGAAGTTTAGTTATTTAATTTTATTACCTTCATGTCTAAAAATGTGAATAAAATAAAATAATTATTGGAATGATATTTTTATAGATTTTTTATAGAATAATGGTGACAATCGCACATAGTCCACATGATGGAAAGTGGATGCTGTGGCCATTAGACATCTACATTTAATCCCGATTAAGAATAAAAATGCAAATGAGTTGACCCTGAGTTGAGCCCTGAGGACTAAGATAGAATGCCTCTATTCCAGTAAAATCAGTCTTCGGTTCTCTACACTCACCATACGAAACACAGCAGCATTAAGCTGCTATTTTACGCTGGTATTCTTTGAGAACGTGGTCTTTCCCGATCGAGCCGACCCATGCGTGTTACAACCATAATATAGCTGCCGCGTGGCTTTGTTTGTATTCTAAATCAATTTCAAATAAAAAAAAGATACAATCTATAAAAACGAAGACATGACCTAAATAACAATTATCCAAGCCAAAAATAAGAAGTACTATTTTATAGCGCAATATTAATTAATAAAAAAATAGAGGATAGTGAGGAGTTTGGCGGGAACTTGCCTGTCGATGGATTTTTGCTCCCATTTTATCGTTTAAATCAGAATTTCCCAAACTTTTTTGTGTCGTAGACCCCTTGCCATGTTTTTCCGTGTTGTGTAGACCACCTACTTACCTGATATTGATTTCCTGTAAATTTCTAACTGTAGTGAAGTTTAGTGTTAAAAACTTAAGGTAAAAACACATGTTAATTTATACATTTATTAATTGAATTTAAATTAAAACTACTCAAAATAAAATTTTGTATCTGTTATAAAATATACGTAGCATTAAATAAATATAAAATAAACTGTAAATAAAATAACATTAGCAATAAGTCAATATTTTTAGTGAGAAAGATGAACCTGATGCTTTAATAATAAATTATCAACATTTGGCGTTAATTTTGTAAGGGTTAATCTTAAATCTCCTCGGCTAATGATGTCCAGTCTGTTTCTTTTTTTCGTTAGGAGATTGGTAACAGCGCTGAACCCCCTTTCCACTAGGTATGACGATGGAAAGGAAATTAAAAATTTCCTCGCTATATTCCATAATACGGGATAAGTAACGGGTATGTTGTTTTGCAGCCAGATTTTCTGATATCCGTTTTTAAACTGAACCTTAAGTTCTTCGTTTGTACTTAGTTCAGTTAGTTCCTCTTGTATTATGACATTCGTTTATTCTATGTCACCATATGGATTAATTATCCACGGTGGTATTACCATAGTCAAAATATCCTCAAACCTAGATTCAAAATCTGAATAGTGGGCATTTAAATGTTGAACGTAAGTTGAAACGTCGTCTTCCTGGCAGCTTGTCTGTGACAAATTGGGGAACTGAGAAAATTCGCCCCGTCCAATATTTTGCTTCATTAGTTTAACTCTGGCAAGAAACGCTGATAAGATGGACATTGTTTTAATCAAATTTAAACTGTCGCCTTGTAATTGCAAATTAACCATATTAAATTTTGTAACAAATCTGTTAAATAGACGATGTCTGTTTTCCTCTTCATTAAATTTTCTTTTAAAATTTTATGTTTAGTATCCAGAAATTCCAAAATAGTCTCAAAAAGTGCAAAAAATCTTATCAAACATAAGCCTTTCGACAGCTAGCGTACTTCAGTGTGAAGGAGTAATTGATGAAAGTGTTCGTCATTTTCTTCACACAACTGCGCAAATAACCGCGTATTCAACGCGTTACTTCGGATTCGGTTTACTGCATCAATGACTAAATGAAGTGATTCATGCAATCTAACACTCAAATTTTTAGCAACTAAATGTTGTCGATGGATGACGCAATGTATTGCTATAACCCCTGACACATTTTGTTTTAAATAGCTTATAAATCCACGATAACGTCCAACGTAGGAAAGTTGACTCGTCCAGTTGTATAGAGAAATAGGTCGTTTGCAAATAATTACATAAGAAGCTTTCAATATCAGAACTCATTTCATTAATACGTCTTTTAACAGTATTGTTGCTTAAGGGAATTCTTTTAATTATATCAGATGCAGGTTTGTGTAAAACAATTTTTAAAACCTCTTCAACGCCTGGAAAAATTAACTTCTCTCCGATAGTATGCGGTTTTCCGGATTTTGCTATAAGTAACGAGATATTGTAAGACGCCCGCAAACCATCATCATTTCTTTGTGACGTCGAACCGAATATTCTGTCCAGTGTAGGTCTTTTCTGAAGTTTATCTTTGAGTGTTTGAAAGTTTTTCAAATCTTTCTCTGTTTTATCAGGGTGGCATCTTCTCAGATGATCTTGCAGTTTAGATGGTTTCATAGCGTCCAAAACTTTGTTGCATAAAAGGCACACAGGCAATTGTTTGTCCGGCAATGATGGAATGAAGCCAAATTTCAAATAATCGACACTGTACTGTCTACATTTCTTTTTAGATTCGGACATGGCATCAGTCATCTGTTGGCAAAATTAAATTATTTAAATAAGACAGAAAATCCAGCAGCTGTATATTAAAAATATTTTTTGATTTTTACAAAAACATTCCATAATTCTTCTAAGATCTTCTTGCAACAATTAGCTTGAATTACGGAGATTGCACTGTAATTATAATACCGATTGCTAAAACTTTCAAAAAGAAACTATTGAGGAATACTCGTGTAATTTTGTATGATTGAATATTAAACTACTAATAACTAAAGTCATGATTGGCGTAATTTATCTATCCTTGCTATTTAGGAGTACAAAATAAAATTTAATAAAAAATAATGTACACCGTCTATACTATTCCCGACCGCTTTCCACACCCATGGTCACTTACTTTTCTCCAGCACTCTCAAACAAAATAACACTGACTCACTATAATTTGTGTGATATACTATCTGTTTATATTTTTTTAAATATTTTCTTAGCACTTTCCTTTTCAAGATTCAGGAAACGAATAAACGTATTTGTCCCACATTCGTATTTATAGAGTGACGAATTGAACAAGTCAGTGCAAGGTAGCGAAGCTCTGAGACTGCGACTCTCAGGTTTTTACAAGTTCAAAATGTATTGCGACCACAAAGCGAATACCAACATCCTACAACTTACACAATTTTATAAACATATATAATAAATTTTTTACTTCATAGGTACTTTTATAAATAATGTATAAGTTTTAATATTATAAGATAGTATGATGTAAGTAAATAGGTACTATCAGTGAATGTATTGAGATCCACTATCGTGATCCCCTATTTTCATTTCATGGACCCCCAAATTTATTTCGCTGAGGTAGACCCCTTGCAGGTTGTCATAGACCCCTAGGAGTCGATATAGACCACTTTGGGAATCACTGGTTTAAATAATGGTTTGAAGTGGATTCTGACATGTAAAAGTGATGCGATCTTGTGTATTGAGTGTCATGTAAGCTATTAGAGAAAACCACGGGAAATTGCTTCGATGTTGCTATAAACCTTAAGTTATTTTCGATCGCTTAGGCACCATCAGCTTATTGTAAAGAAAACGTTATATAAACGAATATCCCAAATGAAATGAAGACCAGGCTTGATAACCAACGTTCCAAGACAGAAATCTTAATTAACACGTTCTCTGCCGCGTAGGTCATCGGTGACCTCACCTGAACTAGATCGAGACGCCGCGTAGGGCATCAGTGACCTCAAGGTAGACCTAAGTTTGAAACTGATTTGTGAGCCGTAGGCCATTATTACCGAACATTTCTCTATAGCAGGTGACCGGAATGGCGCTGTAGACCAATCCTTCAGTGTGGTTTCTGAGTAATCGTAAATTTGTTGAAAATGTGGGTGAAATTGCAAAGCAATTAAGAAAAAACAAAGGCATCCATTATGAATCGTGTTTATTTGTAATAACTATTGAACAGTTAGCTACTACATTATTAAAAAAAAACCTTTACAAATAACGGTGAGATTTATTGAAGCATTGTAGGCAATAATATATTGTACGAGGACAGTTCTTACAGTATGTAACTACTTTTTTAGTTTTATTCCGAGTGACTTTTGACCCATGATTTTTAACATTTTCTTTGTAGCAACCGACGCAGAACCGTCTCAATTTAGCAACAGGTCCCTCTCTTTTCAGCAATTCGTGTTTCATTCTTTTAGGTCTCTCCTGCTGCTGTTCACAATTTTCTTTATCGACTCCTGAATCCACAAGATACTCGACTAACTGACGCCTAAATTGCACTATACCCTGATTAGTGTTTTTGTTCTCTTTATACATAATCCAAGCATTCACCAGCACTGTGTTTAAAATAAGCTAAATGGCTAGCTTTTTGTACCACTTCACAGTTTTTATGAGTGGTGATGAGTATGAAGTCATTTGATCACTCATATCGACTGAACTTTTTGCTTCATTGTAGGCAAGTATAATTTTTGGTTTTTTAATAGCTCTACCTTTCTTTAGAACCGTTCGCTTGCCATTTGAGTGTTTCGTCGAAAGCACTAAGACGTCGTGCTTATCCTTCCATTTGAGAACAGTTATACCCCGTTGATTCTCCATAGCTATGGATTCGCCTTTTTCCAGTTTAGCTTCGACTACTGCCATTGGCAAACCCCTTCTATTCTTTCTAATTGTTCCAATTAGGTGGGTGTCGTGGTTCAGTCGTTGATTTGTCGGTGGCAATTGTATGACCCAAATTTAATATGTCATCACAGAGAGACATAACAACATTTGTAGGTGTTGTGTTAACCATTTCATCATTTTTACCAGCATATAGTTGTAACTTACAGGTGTATCCCAGGAGAGTACAAAGCTTAAACATTTTCATGCCATATTTGTGTCGTTTACTTTTATTATACTGGCGGAAAATTATGCGCCCTCTAAATGCTACTTGGCTTTCATCGACACATATGGTTTCATTTGGGGCTTACAATTTTTTAAAATTTTCGTTCAAAGCTTTGGTCGGGGTCGAATTTTAAAAATTCTGTCGGATTTGCCCGCTGTCTCATTATCAGTGAAGTGAATCATTCTCAAAAGCAATTCAAATCGGTTCCTGCTCATAACAGTGGCTGGAAAATGTTGCCCGAACACCCTGTCTTTACTCCAGTATAAATTTATTTGAGGAAGTTTCACCAGTCCCATGTACAGGATTAACCCAAATAATTGTTTAATCTCATCTTTTGATGTCGGTTTCCACTCATTTGCTCGAGACTTAGGTTTTAAGGTTTTTGATAGCGATTGCTGTGCAAACAAATTTGTTTCGTTTGCAATCGTCTCAAAAAGACTGTCTGGGACCAAAACACTGAAATATTCTCCCGCTGCACTATTTTTCAATTCTCTCGCATATGGTTGCTTCATACCTGTAAGCAAGAATTAAATAATATGAGGGACAATTTCGCGCAAGCCAACTGGCCCCAAAATAAAATTATCGCGAGATAATCACAGACAGACATACATACAGGTCAAACTGAGAACCTTTTTTGAAGTCGGTTAAAAAAGTACTTAGCACTTACCAGTTGGTTTCGTGAATGCTATGACGGATGGTTGATGTCCTCGTGGTCGTGTCCATTTTTGTACTGAATTAGATGTTTTTTCTATACGAGCAATTTGATTAGAGATATAATTTTCAACCGACCCCGATTCACTTTCGGAGCTACTTCCAATCACACGACGGTAACGTTTTTTTGTTGGTAGGATAGCATCGTTACTAATTTCTTCCTCGGAAAAATTGCGTATCTCACTAAAAATACTAGATTCTAGTGCTTCAATATGTTGTAAGTCTTTTTGGTAAATATCTAAGTCAAAGTCTAGATCGGATATATCCATTTCAGTAAATAAAAACGTTCACAGACACCAACTCAACCGTTCGGCCCAACGCTTACAGACGACTGAGGTGTGGGGGTGACCGGAGGCGTGCCCTACCCGGCACCTCCATAACGAATATTCACTTTTAATTATTACAGCGCCGCGTAGGTCAATTATGACCTCACGAAATTTTTTTGAAATATCTACGGAATCCAGTTGCAGATCAAAACACTTCATATATAAAAATGTATATTTTGACCTAACGCTTATATTTCCACCAAAAAGTTTTTTTGTGATTTTCGTCTTTTATACTACCGGCAGAGAACGTGTTAATAAAATAAAAAAGGATAGTGATGATGTGTACAGACTGCAAATCAGCTAAATATCAGCCTTCGGTAATTTATGAGTATTTTTACTTTAAAACCGGAAATTCACCGTTGAAAAATAGGTTTTGAGAAGAATGATGAGAAACGAATGTCATAATATAGCGATCCCTCCCTCCCTTTGTGCAAAAATATTCCCATTGTTTGAGGATAAATGAATACCGCGATTAATAACCATAAATAAAGATATAATTTTTTAACAAATTCACATTGTTGGGCGTTCCATGGCCGAAAATGGGCGTCCCCCTTTAAAGAGTTAGTATTTTCCAAGCCACTACACGAGTTTTGTTTAATAATATTTACATTAGTTTAAGAATTTAGTTATTAAGGTTAATTAAAAGAAATAGTAACACCAAGGAAATTTTCAAACTTTTATTGTATATAATACATTATCATAAATTATTAATATAATATATATTTATGATCCAATCATCCAGATGGCATACCATAGATGATATATCGAGTTTTTCCTTGTTGTGCGATGGTGAAGTTGAATGGCTGGAATTAGTGCGAACAATTCCTCTGAGCAGTCCCCATGGTAGAAACGATAGAATACGCAAAAAGATGCAAGATCTCTTCGCAGCGCTGTGAATCAAGCCAATCAAAAAGAACTCGGCCGTCGACGATTCGAACCGCTCTGTACTCGATGCGATCAAACGGAGAAAGCTGGCAATGGGGAGCCTCAGCTCAGAAATATAAACAGTATTACATGCGAGGCCAAACCTGCACCTTATCAAATTGCAGGCGGTGTGGCGGCATGAAATACTGTCCCACTCTGCTAAGCATGCCAAGCTTTTTAGTGGTCAATTTGGCCTGTTAATATAAGTGACCACAAAACTGCACGTCATTCAATATGTAGATGACGAGGATTCTATAACTGGCTGAGGAAACAAGTGGAATTTCCTTGAAACTGAGGAAATTTTATATGTGGTAGAGCCATGCTGCAGTTATATATGTGTACAACTATTAGTAGTATAGTTGTAGCACATATGGGTCGGCTCGACCGGGGAAGTAACACGCTCTCACAGAATACCAGCGTAAAATAGTAGCTTAATGCTGTTGTGTTTCGTATGGCGAGTGTAGAAAACCGGAGACCCTTTTTACTGGAAACGAGGCATTCCATGTTAGTCCTCACGGGTGACAACGCATCTGGATTTTGATTCGTATTCGAGGACAGATGTAGATGTCTATGGGCCACAGCAACCACTTACCATCAGGTGGACTGCGTGCTCGTTTGTCACCCTATCCTATAAAAAATACGATAAATTACCGCGCGTTTGCATGTAAAATATTAATAAAATTACGCGTAAAGTCCACCAGACTTTATGGCGGTAAACGCGCAAATGTTCCTTCTGAGTATTTAACTGGACAAGATTTAGTCACCCCCGATCCTAAAATTTGTAAGAGCAGTCTCGACTTCAGATACAAGTTTGTTCCGTACTCGGCGACGTTTTTCTAATTTTTTTTGTTCAAATATTGGCACGGCCAATTTATAAATTATCACCAGCGCTGTCATCTGCATAGCAGTGAATGTTATCGGTTTGCAACTTATCACTGATATGCAGAAGAAACAGCGTTGGTGATAGCACTCAGCTTTGTGGATCATCAGCGTTAATATGCTTGTAATCGGAGCATGCACCGTCTACTACGGCCTTGATGCTTCGAACAGTCAGAAAACTGGTGATCCAACTGCACAATTTCTCGGTAAGCCCATAAGAAGGAAGATTCGAAAGAAGCGCTTTGTGCCAAACCCGTTCGAAGGCTTTTGCTATGTCCAGACTAACCACCAACGCCTCCCCTTTGGACTCGACCGCCTGCGCCCATCTGTGTGTTAGGTAAATATGAAGATCACTCGCTGAGCGGCCCCTACTAAAACCGTACTGGCGTGGCGGTCACTAATCGGCTGGTGCTTCTCAAGGTACCGCATAAGCTGACAGTTAATAATGGACTCCATTATTTTCGAGAACATGGAGTTATTGCAATGGGCCTGTAGTTGTATGGATCAGAGCGGTTGCCTTTTTTAGGGATCGGTTGAACAAAAGCTGTCTTCCATGAATTTGGTACTACGCCTAGAAAGTATGAGTACCGGAAAAGACGCAGTAGAACCAGTGATAACTTTAGGGCACACGTTTTCAGCGCAATTGAGGGGATTCCGACAGGCCCACTCGACTTGTAGATTTCCATGGGGAGGTGTACTTTGCGTTCTGAGCACTGTTTGAATCGCTCATTAGACATAAAGCACTCACGCCACAGGATGTTCGGCAGTGTGTTCCTCCCGTCATCAAGAGTCAAGTTGAACACAAAAAGGGAGTCTAAAAGGTCGGCTTTGTCTTTTGCGGCATAGGCCAGTGAGTCGTCCTCCCTGTGCAGAGATGTAAATGATGGCTTTCAGAAATTACCTTAGTCAGCCCTGGGGAGCAACCAGAATGCACGGTTTCCGAAGGAAGGTGAACTGATTTCTCACAATATACTTATACTTTACCTTGGCAATAACTCTTTTGAAGGACGTGAAGGTAAAGTTATTTTTCTTTTTAAGGATGCTAGTGTTTACATCCCGAGCCATCGAAGCGCCAGCCCAGGCCTGATAACAATCCTGATTACTGCGTAATGCAGTCTTACGATAGCGATCAAACCAAGGTGAGAAGAGAACGAACAGAGGCGAGATGGGTACCACAGATGATGCAATCAATAGTTCCACTCCCTGAACACCAAACATGCACAGATCTTCCCGCATGATCGGTTAAGCTTGAAAGACAAGACTTTCAGCATGGTGGGCGTTAAAATCGCCTAGTATAACAGTCTCTGCGAATGGTATCTGTTGTAGCAAGGAATCTGTAGCCATTTGGATGTAGTAGATGAGTCGGTGTGGGTGTATTACTGCTATGGGACCTATAGGCATCCGTAGACGCGCGGAAGGTTCGAATTTTTAAACCAGGTGGGAAAGGTACGAATTATCAGCTGGAGAGGACACCTGCGTCTCAGTAGAAAGAGAAAGGCCAGCTTCGCCATCTCTTAATGGTAGTGAACAGCGTTAAAGTTCGAGTGAAGTCACTTGATATTGCAGAAGTCCACGGCTAGTGTATCAGAAATCGCCATGGTTTATCGCTCTATTTGCCATGTGTGGTATTCGTAGAGGTACCAGCAGGGGGGAGCAGAGTTGGGCCTACGGCCATCTGTAACCAACTATAACCAAGCGAGACGCAGAAGCTATTCTTAGGGGTCGTGGTACTTCCACGGTTCAAGTCAGCTCATCCGTACAACAGCAGAAGCTACCACGTGGCTCTACCACTGTTAAAACTAAACTCGAGTCTTTGTTAAACGAAGCCGGGTGAGAAAAATGTCCTCAGTTATTTGGAAAGGAAGGCCAAATCTGCCTTTGTACAACTTGGTGTGCCGCTTGCAACACTACTATAATATATAACCCGTGACTATATATATATATCGACGCTTGAAAGGCAACCCTCACTAAGCGACATTGAATAAACTTTACAGGAGAATGATTTAAAGTTCAAATATTTAAAAAAAAATCATAAAAAATCACCTAATTGTTAGATCAAAATGATAATAACACTGTAGAAATAATTTTTTCATAGCTATCCAAATTGTCAAAATAAGACACCTGACGCTTTTACAAACACCGGTTTGTGTCGGTTAGATAAAATTGACCTGATTTGATAAACAGGTAAAATTATCTAAATCGTCACTGTAGTGTGTGCAGTAATATGTCAAAATAGGTAAACTTACTGAGTTTAGAATTTTGATACAGAAAGATTGATCTAAAAAGATCTGTAAGTTTAAAATAAATCAAGTAAGTTTGCCTAAGCATTTAATGATTTTTGTGATTGTGGAAAATGTATCTTAGTTATTAAAATTACCCCAAACCTCCCTTTGTAACTTACATTTAACGAAGAACTTTGTAGGTAAATATTATAATGCACCAAAATAAATGAAATCAATTATTATTGAATAGAAGTCTTTATTGAAAATTAAACAAATACGCTACGTAGTGCCAACCATACAAAATTAATAAGGAAACTAATTATGACACATAAAATTCACTCTGAGATCAATATATTTTTTAATTGAACAATTATTATTGCTGTCGCAATTATAATTACACTATCATCTCCATAACTCACTTCAAAAAAAATATAACTCACAATTGTGAGTAAATTAATTATTAATAAAATATTAAACATAGTAAACAAACCAAATAAATACAAAATAACAGCAAGATCAACCTGCTGTGCAAAGCGTGAAAATATTTGACACAATCATAAGTATCACTGTAATTATTATAATAACAACACTTATAATTATTATTCTCATAACATAATCAGTCTCTAGAAATAATCAAGATATTTTACATATCAAAAATATAGCAATATAAAACAAAATCCTGAGATCTTATTAGTTACTCAATCTAAATAATAATATCACAATATCACAATCTTCAATGTCTGAATCCGGTAGATAATCTTTAACATTTGTTGCGCGTGGAATGTTCACAAATTCATGTTTAAAGCAATTAGGAATAACTTTGTCCACGCAAAGTTTGACTAAATCGTCATATTTAGCTTTTGATATGGGAAGTTGCGATCGATAACAAGGTAAAAGAGATACCTTGGTTTTAGACTGAACTTCAATATCAAAGGAAGCCGCAGTAGGATTCATAGATGTTTTATATTTAACGCTTTGCTTGTCTTTTCTGAAAGTCATAATTCGGATCTTGCTTATTTTTCCAGTTAAGTTGCCTTTATAATATTTGTCACTAATACTATCCCATCTATAAAAATCTTCATAACTCAGTCTTTCTACCTCGAAAAGCGCTGGTTCTTGTCTAGCAGTTGCAAAAACTGTAAACCATTGTGATGGTGCGTAAACAGTTGTATTCTTTAATCTGTTTTCAATAATAGCACGCACTGTATCTACGGGCATGTAAGTGTGTCCAGTCAAGAGAAAGTTTATTTGAATAGTGTCGATATTTTTACACTCCTGTAATGATGAATGCAACATTGCCAACACAGTACGGTTACGGTTTTGGCCCGGACAACAGTCACAATACAGAAGTAATCGAGTGACGTTTCCTCTGGCATCTACCGATTGAATATATTTGTGTAATATAGATGCAATCTCGTTAGCGCCACGCTTACCATTGCTCTCATTCCAGTAGTAACAGAAAACTTTACGGGTTCCATTTTCATAAATACGCAAATGGTACACAGCTAGTTTTCTACTGTAGTACAAAAGCATAGATTGTGCATAGGGTGTGTTAAGTACTTTTTCGAGATCAAAACTAGCACAAAGAGTTGAAGGATCATCCTTATGAATATTTTTGTGAACTTTAAAACGGGCATAACTTTCTTCTTTTTTCTCTTCTTCTTTCTGTTTCATGCTCTTCCTTTTCTCTTTGCTTTTCGGGATTATTATTATTTTCGTATTGAAGACACTTAAGGCACTTATCTTTTTTAGGTACATGGAATCCAATGTTAAAATTATCTTGAAATATTTTACGAAAAATTCTATCACTTACTACGTCCACACCCTGACTCACGTAATGCTGCTTGTAAAGTTTATACAAGTTGGTGACATTTTTGTATTCTTGGGGAAGGTAAACTTTGCTTGAGTCTTGACGACAATAGTGCGAAGGTACAGCTGCTAAATTTTTGATGAACCTGTCAACGGTATCTATAGTGGATTTTTTAGTCTTATTTGGTGGCTCACATTTCCCTCTCATATCTTCTCGTGCACATCCCCAAGAAGCATTTTTTACTATACTGTAAATTGTTTTATCAGAAATGTTCAGAGTGGCTGCTAAAAATTGTTGGCAAACAAATCTTCTACCTTCTCCTTCGTTGATAAAAATATTTGATAGTGTAGTTGCGCTTATTAGAATCGGTGCGTTTCCGTTTAATACATGTATTTTCTTTTTGAGACAGGGATACTAACCAATCACGGCGACGTGTTTTGTCAAGATTCCAAAAAAAATTAAATAAGCTTTCTCTTCTTTCTTCAGACAGAGACCCGCAGTCATTGCCACATTTCTTGCCAGAACAAGGATTAGCCAATACAGTTTTTGCTGGTACAACGACACCCTTATTTGTTATATATTGTTGACCAGAATTTTTGTTTTTTGACCGTTCTTTTCTTGAATTGGATTTTTTTATTCTCCTCGCAGATTCTCCGACTACATCATCTTGGGTATTGCCCATGCATAATATTGATAAAGCCAGTCACCATATCTAAACTCGTAAAGAATCTACTTGATTCTAACCTATCTATATGATCCTCTATGAGTGGCAAAGGAAACTTATCCTTTACAGTACGTGTATTCAAGACCCTATACTCGTAATCTATGCACATTCGGTCTGTGCAGTCTTTCCTTTTGACCAAGATTACGGAGCTAGCGTATGGCGATTTGGATTCACGTGTAATGCCTTTAGCCATTAAGTCTTTAACTATACTTCGAACGCGAAGCTTATCATACGATAATTTGCCTATAGCATACTGGTTCGTTGTTGGAAACTCCTATTTTCGTACTACCCGTCGTGACTGTGATCGAAGCCGTACCGGTTATAAAGAGCCTTGAAAAATTATTTATAACCAACACAAGCTGTTCTTTCTCTTCACCTATGAGAAGTGTGTTCACGTTATTAATACGAAAAGCATGGTTTACCGGTACAGGTATAACTGGTATGCCTGTACGAGTCAGAATTTGAACACCATTCTGTCGGATATATGTGATGCCTTCACGATTCAAAATATCGGTGCCTATATTGACCGGAGTACTGATGAAATTGTGGGGTACCACATAAAAATCAGCTTCGATAGATAGGTGGCGTAGCTCCATAATTAATGTCACAAACGAGGCACATTCAAAAGCTGACTTTCTATACCCCACGCAAGGCGCGATATGTTGGTTTTCGGTTAGCCTTGAAGTGTTTTAACAAAGAACTCGATATACAGGAACCACTGTCTACTAATAAATCAATCGGTATGCCTTCGATTACCGTGCTTGTAACATCGATTGTCGATCTCGAAACGTTACAGTCTAATTTACTACAAAAATTTACATTGTGCGGGTTGAGTTTTGTCGACTCTGAACGTTGTTTGATAAAACAGTTACTAATTTCATGACCACTCTTTTTGGAAAATGATCATGTTACAGCATGTGGGGACTGCGTGTTAGACGGTGACGACCCCAAACTATTACCTAGTCGCGTTCTTAGTACGTTTATGCTCAAACCTTCCACACAAGTAATATTAATAAATCGCCAACTCCCTTTTATTTTCGTTCTATCGGGTAATGATTGATCCAAAACTAGAGCGCGATCCACGAGATATATCGGGTAGACGGAAAATAGTTTTTTGGTTTTATGTACATCGACAAAAATTTCACTAAATCGTTGGGTTGTAACTTTGCATTATTTAATGTGAGGGTCTGTTATGCCTCTAAATACTATAGCAACAATTAGTTCGTCAGATAGTCCCTTAAACAAACCCAACCTTAACAATGAACGTCTAGCGTATTTTTTTTGTTTTTATAGGATAGGGTGACAAACGAGCACACAGTCCACCTGATGGTAAGTGGTTGCTGCGGCCCATAGAAATCTACATCTATCCTCGATTACAAATCAAAATGCAGATGCGTTGTCACCCGTGAGGACTAAGATGGAATGCCTCGTTTCCAGTAAAAAGGGTCTCCGGTTCTCTACACTCACCATACGAAATACAGCAACATTAAGCTACTATTTCACGCTGGTATTCTGTGAAAGCGTGGTCCTTCCCCGGTCGAGCCGACCCATTCGTGCTACAACTATACTACTAATATAACTGCAGCATGGCTCTACCACGTATAAGTGTATTCGGCATAAGTGGCGTAACTTTTAGAATCTTTGGTCATCACTTCGCGGGCACAACATTTTAAATTCTCGTTTGAAATTCGTCCATGAACGATTGGTGCTAGACCACTCGTTAAAAAATTACCGATTCGCGACAGACACTCGTTATCGTCCCATCCGTTAGTTTCTTTAGCCCTATCGACCTCTTCGCACCAAACGTCGATATCGTGAAGATGAGGGTCAAAGTTAGAAATATAATAATTATTAGACCTTACTTTAACTAGCGAAGTTATGGTCTCCACGATTCTGCCAGTTGCGTCCCCGCCTGTGGCAATGCTCTCTTGTGATAACAAAACAGGTGCGCAGCCTGCCGTCGAATCGCCGTCATGTACGTCGTCGGTGGCTGCACCAAAGATGTTGATGCGGCCTGTAAAGGTGGCTCGGACGGCGGCGGCGGTGAAGTAAAACGTTCCTCGAGCGTATTCAATCTAGCAAGGATAGCATCCAGCACATCCTTGTTCGACTCATGCTTGCGTTTACGAGAGCGAGATCCTTGCTCAGATATTTTGAAATTTATAAACCGAAAACTAAACAAAAAGAAAACTACGAAATCGTTAAAATCTAATTACAACACTAATCTTTTTAATTTTAATGTTAGTCAGGTGTTCCGAAAGCGGGTAGGCAACGAAGCACTATAATAATAATAATAATAATAATAAGGCGTAGGGAAGTGACGACCCCATCGCCCGCTGACGTAACAGTTATGTGACAAAACTGCGACGTCGGCGCAGTCAGTCAGCATCCTGCCAAGAGGTGTGAGCGCCGTGCCTAGGCAAAATTGTAGATGCAAAGGTCCGTTTGTGCATATGACCCAACCACGAAACGGTGCCGGGCTTGGGCGTCTCCCGTTATTTGGCGCCCATAAAATGGATGATGGAAGAAACACAGAAAGGAACGCGCATAGGGCCGCTGCCTGGGAGTCGCCGGGGCGCGTCTGGTGTTGGCGCTGGACGCGGCAGCATGCGGGCCGCCAGCCGAGCGCGAGGAGCTGCACGATCACCTAGCAGCCCCTCGGATCCATCATCCCCACCAGAAGGCTTGGTGTCGGCTGGGTCTTCTCGGCGGCACCAGCCGCTGGTGGAGCACGTCGCATGCGTTGGACAAAATCTATGAACGAAAACGCATTGCGAGCGTACTATAGGGCGAAAGGGGAAGAAACTGTGGGAATAGCGTATAGGTCTCGGATGCATTGCTTTTTTGCTGAGCTGGAGCCGTCTATCCCCGTCACGGAACAAAACCTGGCAGACCGAGTTCGGTACATCATGCGCTCGAAAATATTTGATGATGCCGAACTCGAACGACTACGACGTGAGGCTATTCCGTCGTCGAATGAATCGGCTATGGCTGGAGATGCAGCTCCACATTCGACAGACCAGCATCCACACGTGGAAGCCGCCATGGATCTTCCAGTTGTGGTTGATTCGAACGACGATGAAATAGTCTCCCACGAACTAGAGCAAATGAGGAGTATATTGGAAGAGGCGATTTTGGAAACGGGCAGCACCCCTCTCGAAAATCGACCGCGGCTTCCCCGCATACTCCTAAGCAAACGAAATCGGGCTGTCGTGAGGGCTCTTAACCCAATGCTGGTGACCTATTTGGAAGCCAGCCGGGACCTTTGCGAGACGGACTCGATTCTCTTTGGCGTCGCAGTGGCAGTTTGCCGTATTATTGGTGCCAAACTTCCCACAGTTGGATGTGCTACTACACAAAGTAGCGCCATCCCAGCCTAGAGAAAAATAATTGAAGAGCGTATCACAAATGCAAGAGCTCTCATGAGCAGACTGACAATCTTCAGGTCGATAATAATAGACCAAGGATTATGCGCACCGTTAGGATGGCGTTTGCTGGGACAAATATCAGTTTGTCCCAGCCGGATATCACGCAGAAACTAACGGAGCGCATAGACGACCTGAAGCAAAAGATCGCTGCTTGGGGGGAAGCGGATTCGATGATTTTCCGAGAGGTCAAGGCGGTTCAACCAGAATCGTCTCTTCCAGAGTGATCAGAAGAGGCTCTATAAATCATTGGAGCAACCAAAGGTATGTGGAGCGGGCCAAGGACCGGATCAGGCTGACATTATCGCATTCTGGCGTGGCCTGTGGTCAGAGTCCGTAAACCACAGCGAGGGCCCTTGGATGGAAGTTGTGGCGAGTCAGGTTGCGAGTGTTACGCCTATGGACCCCATCACCATAACGCCAGAAGACGTGGCTGAGGCGGTCCGTAGGGCCCCGAACTGGAAAAGTCCGGGGCTCGACGGGCTGCATCATTACTGGCTGCAGGGGTTCATAGTGTGTCACGCTGTGCTCGCCCAACAGTTTCAAGCGGCTCTCGCCCAGAAGTCCCTCCCGCGCATCTTCACGTCTGGGATCCCTCACTTGGTTCCTAAAGATCAGGATACCACAGACCCAAGCAAATACCGCCCCATTACGTGTCTACCCACCATATATAAGCCACTGACATCCATTTTGAGCGCGAGAATCACTCGTCACCTGGAGCTAAACCAGGTGATGTCACGCGCTCAAAATAGATGTTGGGGCGGTGGTCGTGGAACTAAGGAACCACTCCTCATTGACGCGGTCATAGGCAAAGTGATGAAACGCAACCGTCGGAACTTCTCTGCCGCCTGGATAGACTACAGAAAGGCATTCGACTCGGTGCCCCATACATGGCTGAAGAGGGTCCTCGAGCTGTACAAGATTGACTGTACAGTTAGAGACTTCCTCGAGCAGTGTATGGGGCAGTGGAGTACGACCCTTTGTCATCTGGGTGAGCGGATGACGGCTGTGGATAACCACATAAGGATAAGAAGGGGTATCTTCCAGGGCGATTGTCTGAGTCCAATCTGGTTCTCCTCTCTCTTAACCCTCTCAGTACTTTACTGGAGGGCTCCGGGAGGGGATATCAGCTATGGAAAGGAGGGACAAAAGTGACCCACCTTTTCTATATGGATGACCTCAAGTTATTCGCCTCCAGTCGCTCCCATCTTATGGAACTGCTAAACATCACTTGTGAATTTAGCAGTTCCATTGGAATGGAGCTGGGGACGGATAAGTGTGCGGTCCTCCATGTTGAAAGGGGAAGGGTTGCTAACTCTGAGGGCATAGACTTGTCTATGCCCGTCAACTTAAGGACCCTTTCCGAGGCTGAAACATACCGATACCTGGGTATGTCACAGAACATCGGTATCGATGAGGCTGATATGAAAGTCAGTTTGCGACGTGTTTTATGCACGCTTGACCAAAGTGCTTAACAGCCTTTTGTCCGGTGTGAATAAGTCACACGCATATAACTGCTGGGTCATGCCTGTCCTCATGTATACCTTTGGCATACTCAGGTGAACTCAGACTGAGCTTAACGCCCTGAATAGAAAAGTCCGCACTACCATGACGTCCCATAGGATGCATCATCCGAGATCGTCGGTAATAAGGCTGTACTTGCCGCGAAAGTATGGTGGGCGTGGCTTTCTGAGCGCGCTCACCATGCATAATCGTGAAGTGTGCAGTCTCCGTCAATACTTCTTGGCGAGATCGGATGATCCATTCCATAATGACGTTATTTCTAGTGATAAAGGGCTTACCCTTCTATCCTTAGCCAACGAGCAATGGCAGTACCCAGCAGTGCTTAGCATTTCCGACCGGGAGACCGTATGGAAGGAGAAAGAGCTCCACGGGAGGTACTACAAGGCTCTACATGAGCCCTTCGTAGATACAGTCGCCTCCCTCAACTGGCTACGTTTCGGTGACCTCTTCGGGGAAACCGAGGGTTTTGTCTGTGCAATACAGGATCAGGTTATTAAGACCAGCAACTATCGGAGATACATCCTAAAGGATGGCACCGTCGACGTCTGTCGAGCTTGTCGCCATCCCGGGGAGTCACTCAGGCATGTCATCTCCGGTTGTTCGGCGCTTTCTAACTCTGAGTACTTGCACGGGCACAACCTAGTAGCCAGAATTCTACACCAGAAGCTCGCTCTGAAATACGGTCTCGTGGACCGGAAATTGCCGTATTACAAGTACTTGCCGGAAGCCGTGCTCGAAAATGACCGCGCCAGGCTCTACTGGGACCGGACCATCATCACAGACAGGACTATTCTTGCGAATAAGCCTGATATTGTGCTGATGGACCGGGCACAGTCAAGGATATTTTTGGTCGATATTACCATTCCGTATGACGAGAACCTCGTGAGAGCCGAAACAGATAAGCAATCAAAATATCTGGACCTGGCTCACGAGGTGACCGACATGTGGGGTGGTCTGCCGACGGAAATTATTCCTGTAGTCGTCTCTGCGAATGGGCTAATCCCAGTTAGCCTCTCTGGTCATCTGAGGCGACTGGGACTCCGTGACGGACCGCTCCGGGCTCAAATGCAGAAGGCGGTGCTCCTTGATACTGCCCGCATCGTCCGCCGGTTTCTTTCCCTTTCACCCTAACCCTTGGCCGTTTGGTCTCCCCTGCCGAAGGCTTCCATCTGGTTGGGCTTTTATTTATTTATGTATTTTCTTATTTATTTTATTTTATTGATTTATGTATCTTTTCATTTTCGTTTATAATTATATATTTATACATCCCAACCAGATGAGAAAACTATATAGATACCCCACACATAATAATAATAATAGACGTTGATTCTACTATTATTGTACCAATAGTTGTTTCAGTCAGTGGGCTTATTGGTAAAAATATGGACGATTATCTGTCCAAGTTAGGTTTGGGCAAATGGCTGAAGGCATTAATTCAAAAATCGGCCTTATTAAATACGGCTCGAATAGTAAGAAGGTTCCTCTTCCATCTTTGGATGCCTAACTTCACCGATGGCTTGGAATTCCTCGCCGCGGTGAATAATAACCGAAATAATAATATTATTTATATAGATTGTATTTATATTTATAATATTATAGTTTTGTGATAATAAAATTCTTTATTTTCTCCACAATCTAAAAAACTAGTATAGTAATGAACAGAGGTTATCTCCAGGGAAAAAACATATTTAGATTGTGAGAGACTGGCGTCCGAGCTAGGCTAAGAGCCTGTGTTTCAGAGCACCAGCACTCTCCTCACAGGATGTGGATCATTATGGTACAGATAGTGAATGCACAAGTAATCAAAAAAAGAGAGAAAAGAGAAAAAAATGGTGTGTGCGTTTGTGTGTGTGTGTGTGTGTGTGTGTGTGTGTGTGTGTGTGTGTGTGTGTGGTGTGTGTGTGTGTGTGTGTGTGTGTGTGTGTGTGTTCCCCTTTTATGTGCGTGTGTCAGAGTGGGTGTGGGCGTTAGTATATTACCTACCTGATAGGATGGAGGAGAGATTCAGTCTCCTCATAGTTCATAGTCTGCAAATAATTAGAGACTGGATTTGCAGGACAATTTTGTAAGAGGAAAGATGTTGAGCACACGATGTAGTCTATTATAGAGGAAGGGGCCCAAGAAACAGAAAAAGCGTTGTGAGGTTAGGGTTTTGAACGGGGTTGAACGTAATACAAGGTGATTTCGCTGGGAAAACATTAAAGAGGGATCATAGCTACAACTACTATGTTGTTTGAGGACAGTTAATAAAATAAAGAGTTGGCGAACTGAAAGAACCTCACAATGCTGATAAAGATCGAAGGTTTGTGATAGCAGGATTTGAACGTGCAGACTTTGAGGACCGCTCTTTGGGCTCTTTCCAGCTTAATTAGTATTGACTTACTCGCGCCGCCCCAGGTTGTTAAACAGTAGACTATAAGTGACTGACAAAGTGCTAAATGGACTGATCTAACTAGACAAGGATCTGCGACTTGGCGAAGATTTTTAAAAACGAACATAAGTTTACGGAGTCTACAAGCGGTGAGGATGATGTGGGGCTGGAAGGTCAGTTTATTGTCTATAAATATACCTAAATATTTTGTGGAATTGGTCGAGGTAAGAGGTTCACAGTTACATGAGAAGAAGGGGTGGTCAGAATGGGAATGATCAATTAATCGAAAATTTTCTAATGCTTTGGGTGGAATACTGCGGATGGAGAAGGTGATATACTGGGTTTTTTGGAATTGAGAGTGAGTAGATTAGTACGGAGCCAGAGAGAGACTAAGTTCAAACCAGATTGGGCAAGTTGGAAGGTATCTTTCCAGGAGCAGGCCGAGAAAATTAGCGCGGTATCGTCTGCAAAGGAGACAATCTTACAACTAGGAATTTTGAGAGAGCAGAGGTCATTGATATAGACCAAGAAGAGCGTCGGGCCAAGAATGCTTCCCTGGGGAACACCGTAACTCATGGATAGTTCGGAACTCACTTTTCCATTGATAGTGACAGCCTGGTTTCGGTTTGAAAAATAACTCTGGAAGAGGGATAGTTGGGTACCTCTGACACCAATTGCCTTCAGTTTGGACAAGAGGATGGGAATCGAAACCGTGTCGAAGGCCTTGGCCAAGTCGAGGAAGATCGATAAACATTTATTACCCTTGTCTAAGTTTCTAATCACATGATCTGTGAGAGAGTGAACCGCATCTGCTATAGATCTGCCAGATCTAAAACCAAATTGCTCAGGGGACAATAAGTTCATTTTCTCTAGGAATTCGATTAACTGGTTGTTGATCAGCCTCTCCAGGATCTTAGACAAGGCGGGTAAGACCGAAATGGGGCGGTAATTATTGGGCTGGCTTCGATCCCCACTCTTGTGAATGGGCTGAACTAGGGCTTTCTTGAGGGCATCAGGGAAGCAACCTGAAGAAAGACTCAGGTTGCATAAATGGCATATAGCAGGAACGAGTAAATCCTTTACCTTTTCCCTGATAGATGAGGGAATATTATCCCACCCAACCGCACAGTTTTCCTTGAGTGATGAGATGAGAGAGTCAACATCGGATGGAGTGGTATTAAGGAGAACAAAGGTCTGATTTGAGCGAGGTATTGGGAATTTTTGGGGGGAGGGAGTAGAGGCAATAAGTATATCCTCAGCGAGAGATTTACCAATATTTCCAAAAAAAGCATTTGTACTATCAAGTGATTGGGAGGTGGTAGACATAAAAGTGAGGAGGTCGTTGCAGTTGGAGTGCTGTTTGTTCATGTTTGTAACATCTCTGATAGCGTTCCATAATTTTTTATTATTATTTCCAGCCTTATTTACCCGCTCTCTATCATATGCTATCCTAATCTTCCTAAAAAGGGAATTGCAGAAATTACGGTAGCGACGGTAAGTTTTTCGAAGTATGTCATTTAGAAGGTCTTTTTTAAGTTTCTTATGCATGCCGTCTCTATTTCGAATACACCTTAATAACCCAGGAGTCGTCCAGGGTTTGAGAATCCTTCGTCAGCTGGGTAAGAGCTTGAGCTTGGAGTGTTGATCTATCTCAGCCTGAAGTTTACTAATAAAGGTTAGTTGCTAGGTTTGGATCAGTGAGCTGAAGTACATCGGAGAAGCTTACTTTTTTTAAGGTGTCCATAAGGTTGGGGATGTCAATCTTTTTTGAGACTTTGGAAGATGAATGTGATATATTCTTCATATAGAGGACAAGTAAGATAGCGTCGTGGTCCGTAACTGAGGATTGGATCACAAGACATTTCTGATATTGCAGATTAGAGGTAAAAATCGTAATAAAAATGCACTCAAAACAAAACTTGTAATATAAATCTTTTATAACACTTTTACAATATTAATCAGCAATTAATGATTTAAGGTAATATCTAATTCTTAGCACAACGGCTCTCCCCGACCGCTCGAGCCAAAGTGACCCTGCAACCTGCTACGCTAATATTCGCTTTTTTAATTTAAGTTCGTTTCACGGAGAGCGGCTTGAACCGTCGATTGCTTAGTTGTTTTTTATCGGCTTAATCTTCTGCCTGAACTGAACTGAACAAGATTCACCAATTTTAAGCTCACAAAACACTTTTTTCTCACTTAAAACAACTTGTAAACTCCTTAGATCGCCACTAACTGTCAAAGTTATTTAGCAAAGTGTAGTTTGCTAAACAAAAAAACCGGCACGGAGAAAGGGACAATCTCACCGGTTGGTCTCATTTCTACGCAAGACGTATGCATAAATCTATCTTTTTCGTGTGCGAATGCGAAAGAAGGCGTCAATTTGTCTATAGGTTTCTCTGTCTACGGATTCGATCGTGTACGGCCAGTCCAAACTCGAGTTTAGAAAGATCCAACTCGGACTCAGCGCAACTCATTACAGTTAAGCGCAACTCGAGTTAAGTGCAACTCGACTCGAGTTAACTCGAGTTAGCATTATAGTTGACCCATCGCTACTAAATAAAGTTGTTCAAAACGACTATAAATCAATAGCACGCTACAGACTATAAACTAGATATTTCTAGCGCGCTATTAAATGCGCTATGTTATAACGCGCTATTTATAAAAAAGTGTGTAGGAGGCCGGCAAGCGCGTTAAGTTTAGCAGCACGCTATATCTCGGAGCACGCTACATTATATGTCGTTCATTGGATAGACCGTGTGCTATATAAGAACATTGTTTCATAATAAGTCGCATTTTAGATTAAAATAAAATACTTGTAAAGAAAAATCAATGAACGCTCTTTCATACTTTTCAGGCTTACGACTTTCTGTAATCCTAAAAATATTTTTAAGGCGTGTACTTTTTAAAACAAAATAAAATTAATAATTTTTTATTATAATTGATGTAGACGTTATTTTAACCATAATATAAATTATAAATCAATTAGGTAAAGGTGTATTTAAAAGTTTATTGATTGTATATACAAAAATCAACTATTTACAAATACTTATATACACTTTTGTATCTATATTTTAGTTACATTTAAAAACATTAGTTAGGTTTCTTTTGTAGCAGACAACTGTATCCTTCAATCACTTATAAATATACAGTATACACTAACTAAATAACGTCTAACTCTTAATTATTTCGCGCGCGATGAATAGCGTGCTGCTAGGTTTTTGCATCACACGTCTACTCCCAACAGCGCTGCTGCTAGAACTAACTGCCGCTTGATATGAATAGCGCCAAAGCGTCATAGCGCCATGGCGACTACTTACATAGCACGCGCTATTCGTTATGAAGAGATAGCGTGCTACAATATGGCGCTATGCGCTATATAACCACCATTACTACTAAATATTTATTTTTTTGGGTATGTTCCGAAATACAACGCAGTGTACTGTCCAATGCAGAGGACGTCATGAATCGACGCTATACTGGTGATTCGTTCCAAAACATTGGACAGTATATGACGTCATACTTTTGCGCCATTTGGAAAAGTGTTGGCGATTATTTTGTCATTTTGTGCTCCGAAAATCATTATATCCTCCTAATGGATATACTATCAATTATTCTATAATTTTTTGTATTTGAATAAGTAGAAACAAATTCTGGCATGCTTCATTCGGCAAACACACAATTAAAAATTGTTTTATTGTGGCCGGATATCCGACACAATATGGTGGCGGCACGCTAGTACAATAAAGTGTCAAATGATACGTCATTTGCATTGGACAGTATACTGCGTTGTATTTCGGAACATACCCTTTATTTTTTACACAGGGTTTGTATTGTTTGCATTTGCATTTAATTCAGTACTGCTTACTGTAATATTATGAATCTTGATAAAAATGAATGCAAAAAGCTTCCAGATGGATGGGTTCTTTGTAAATCAAAGTCCAACCCAGGCAGAAAGTATTATTTTAACCGAAAAAATGGTAAATCTTCTTGGACAAAACCTGAGGTAAATTTCGTAATTGGTTTTTTGATAAGTTGTATTTAAAAAGTAGCGATTGAAGATTGTATAATAGACCAACAACAATATAATATTCTAGTGTAATGAAGTGAATTTGTTTTAATGGCCAACAACAATAAAGAAAAATAATTATTTTTTTCAAGGTTGCAGACAAACCCTGTAGCAGTAAAAACGTTGTCAAAATAGAGAATAAACGGATTCAGGAAAACAATAAAAAAAGAAGAATTACGTAAAAAAAGGTCTAAAACGAAAAAGTGATGGCAATGATGGTGGTTCTTCCAGAGAGAAATGCAGAAAAGGTAAAATAGAATTGTATGTATGACATTTTAATAAACAATAAATATAAAATATACATATTTTTTAACACTATTAGTGGTCAAAAATGCTTGGGTTGAGTAACAATTGATTTAATATATATTAAAACTTTTTTATCTACCATCCAACATAACAATATGGTTGGTGGTATTAGAGAAAATTTATAAATATCATTATGATATTTACTACGTATTAGTAAGCTGAAGTGGCAATAGGCAAGCCATATAGGTTGAAGAATCGGAAACTGATGGGGAAGTTGAAAGAAGAAATATATGGCTACATGTTGCAAGCATGTCTGGAGCTTGCTACATATAGGGTTAAACATCATGTCATGCCGGGATCAATCCCCGAAGTGTTTTGTGACATCAAAGGACTGGTGAACTTCTTTGGAGAGATTTAATGGCTTGAAGAATCACAATATTCCTGCCCACATGCAAAATATGCCCTAAAACATTTAGTTGCAAAAAACAGTCCATCGTAAACTAAACTATGTTTTCAATCTATGTTTAAAATCAAAGCAGCCAAGTACTCAATTCCTTTTAATGAAACTCAGTATTATTATTTTGCCTACTCTTATTTTGTACATGATGACATTCACATGTTTTGTTCTGTATATTTATTTGAAAACAATTTATAATGCTGATTATAAATGAGACAAACTTTCTTCCACTTCATATCCATTATTAGCATAAAGCTATAGAACTTTTGCCATTTACATCCATTTTATCATATTGGCAATAATTTTATAAAACAATGTTAATTCATCTGAAAATAACTAAGTCATTTCGTAATATATTAGGTAAGCCTATTTACAGAAATAGAAACTAGTCTAATACACTGTATAACTTTTTTTTTATAGAATAGGGGCAAACGAGCATGCGGGACCTACAGGTGCGTTGCGGGCCCTTTAGAAAGTAGTAAGCTCTTTTTTTGAAGGTCCCCAGGTCGTATTGGTCGGGAAAAATCGCCGGTGGTAAACTATTCCACAGAGAAGTCGTATGCGGAAGAAAACTCCTTGTAAAACGTACAGTGTTGGACCACCAAGTTTCCAGATGGTGTGAATGGTATTGGGAGGTTTGCTGCGTAGTACGGTCGTGAAATTTGGCGGCTGGGATTAATCCCAACAATTCCTCAGAGCACTCCCTGTGATAGAAATATGCAAAGAGATGCAACATCTCTTTGCAGCACCAGTGAATCAAGCCGATCGGAAAGCACTCGGTCATCGACGATTGCTTTCCGATCGGCTTGATTGTGAGCTGCTCTGTGCTGGATGCGGTCAAGTGGAAGGAGCTAGCACTGGGGAGCTCCAGCCCAGAGATGGGAACAGTATTCCTGATGTTGCATCTTTTTGTCATTTTCTTTCGCATCTACCACGGAGCATGCTCTGAGTAATTGTTCGGATTAATCCCAGTTGCCAAATTTCATGAATGCACTACTCAGCATTACTCCCGATACCATCCACACCATCTGGATACTTGGCAGTCCACCACTGTGCATTTTACTAAGAGTTTTCTTCCACTTACAACCTCTTTGTGGAATACTTTACCACTGGAGATTTTTTTCGGGTTGATACGGCTTAGGGACATAAGCTGTATTGGCTGTATTGTTCAGGAAAAGAGCTTACTTCTTTCTAAAAGGCCGACAACGCACCTGCAATTCCCCTGGTGTTGCAGTTGTTCATGGGCGGCAGTAGTCACATAACATCAGGTGAAGTGTATGCTCGTTTGCCCCTTCTTCTATAAAAAAAATTATGATTAAACCAGTTACAATCGGTACTAAAACATTGTTTTTTTCTTCGCTTAATGTTGGCTTAATCAATAAACACCAATACCATCAACTGTATCCACATCATTGACTAAATTGGACATGTTAAAGTAACTCTTTTTTAAAAGGAAAAGAACCTTGAACTTAGCCCTTTCTATTGGTGTATGAAGATAACGTAAATATAATGTTTGGGTAAATATATAAGGGGTATGTTCCGAAATACAACCCAGTATACTGTCGAATGCGAATGACGTCATGAATTGACGCTATACTGGTGATTCGTTCCAAAACATATGACAGTATATGACGTCATACATTTACGCCATATTGGAAAAGTGTAGGCGATTATTTTGTCATTTTGTGCTCCAAAAATCATTTTATCTTCCTAATGAAGATACCAGCAATTATTCTATAATTTTTTGTATTTTAATAAATAAAAACATATTCTGGCATGCTTCATTCAGCGCACACACAATTAAAAATTGTTTTATTGTGGCCGGATATCCGACGCAATATGGCGGCGGCACGCCAGTACAATATAGTGTCAATTGATGACGTCATTTGCATTTGCCAGTGTACTGAGTTGTATTTCGGAACATACCCTTAAAATCATTATATTATTGACAGTTATAATTAGGAATTTAAATTTTTGGTTTCCATATTGATGATGAACGAATTGAAATTCTTAATTTTAAAATCTCCTGGTCAGTTCGTCTGCTGCGTCATCGCCCCTGGATCCACTGTGTCCTTTGATCCATTGCAGAGTCCCATTGTTTTGTTTACATATCTCATTTAGTTGTTGATGGCATTCATATATTAGTCCCGAGTTCACCACATTGCAACTCAGACCTTGTAGTACTGCCATACTGTCAGTCAGTATTCTGAAGGAGAAGTTTTTTACCTTCCTAGCATCCATTGCTATGGCTGCTTGGATGAGACCCATACATTCAGTATGAAAGACTAAGTTGTGGGTACCCAGTGGTGTACATATGTAGGTAGATATTGAGGTCTTCCAAGAAAGTTCTAGATTCTGGACCTTCATTTATTTTGGACCCATCCATGAAAACTGTGAGCTCTTTTGGGTTTAATCCCTCTGGCTAGTTAGTTTCATGTAATTCTATCTTATATTTCTTATCAAACACAAATTGTTTTTGGATCATTCTTCACTTGTAAGATAGGGATTTTCATGTAAATCCTATTGATTATACCTGTATAGGGACTCTACTCCCTCTCTAAAGATTTAGGGTTTTTTAGTATAAAGGCAGCTAAAGTCGCTTCTTGTTGTATGTATAGGTGAAGCAGGGTTAGCTCTAGCATAGCCTCTGAGGCTGCTGTTGGTGTAGCCATACATAACAGTCTCTGGTGTGGTATGGTATGTATGGTTTCATTCCTTTTTGGTCCACCATACCAGAGCGCCGTATGTGATCATGGGCTGGGTTACAGTTTTGTACAGCCGCAATATAATTTTTGGCATCAGACCCCATCATTTGCCAAACATGTTTCTGCATTACTAGGAAGTTGTACTAGCCTTGTTGATATTTTTCTGTGTGTTTATTGTAGTTGAGTTTACTGTCCAAGGTAAGATCTAAGCATTTTACTTCAGAGGATTGCTGGAGTTTTGTGCTGAAAAGATTTGGTAGGTGATAAACACAAAAACAAATGCTGAATAATTGTTCAGTGTTCATTTTTGTGTGAAAGAAAAAATCGTATCTATTGCACTAACTTTTCACTATACGGAGAGCCACTTGGGTCAGGTCACTCCATGCTTGCTGTTTTTCCCGAGACCAGTATTGACATCTGCATACCTAATTGTGTAGAAGTGACAAAATTTCGTAGGTTAATTTCGCAACGAAAATATTCGAACTGCAAATACTATGAAATAGTATGGTGTTAAATTTTAAGCAATAAAAGCTTACGTAGTGCCCAAATATTATACGAAAGTTAGTCTTAACCGCGTTTGCAAAGACAAAGAATTAATGCATGTGTACCACCCAATCGGAGAACAAAGTTTGCAGCTAACCAAATGCTGTTAGACTGAATAGTTCAGCACTCCGTCAAGTGGAAGTACTCGAGATGGCGATTCAGTAATAAGCCTAGCTATAGAAAACGCAGTGATCTAGTTTTTCGAGTGGGATCCCCGCACTAGCACCAATGATGCAGCACGAGTTCAGAGTTAGCCAGTACGTGTGGAAACTACTGAATTTTTCTTAATATCACCCATTTCATTACCAACGTGTACAAGCACTGAATAATAACGACGGTCCACCTCGAAAACATTTTTGTGAATGGTTAGTGTTATTTCAAGTGATTGCATATCTAAGTTGTAAATAGTTTGTTGTTGTCAATAGTTAATCGTTTTAAATTGTTTATATTTGTAAATACTTGATTCCATTTTTTTAAATACGCCATAATAATGACAGTTATCGGCCACATCGTTGAAATGTAAAAAAAAAAAAATTTTTTTGTCCATTAACCCGTACACACGAGCGCGCGTATGCTGTAGTTGTTGCCTATAAATCGCATTCTATTTCAAGGTATTTTGAGATAAATGTAGAAACCTTATTTACGCATTGCTAGTTTTTGAAAAATAACCATGTACACCACCATACCCCAGTGATGATAGGCTCAACCTTCCAGGATTCCGTGAACCCAGCGTACGGAGCTCGACTGCGTATGTCCTAGCACAGGTAGGTCTGTTAGTCCACCGGATACACCTACACTCTCTGGCGGAACCAGCAGTCTTTTAGAGGGGATTTAGTCCCTCACGGCCACTGAATTGCCCCTCAATGTTTATTAGAAAATTTTGAGTGAATCTTGGGGTTGGGTTAGTTAATCGCCGCCCAAGGTTCGGCGTTGACTCATACTTGCGGCTGTGTTTGTCTCGTCTAGCGAACCCTCGTCTCTTATCCGGGCTTGGGACCGGCTGCACCAAAAGGCGCAGGCAGAGTTTACTACACTACTTTAAAAATTGACATTCTTAAATAATTTTTAGTCTTTTCCGAAATCATGTAGTTCTTACTCTACAAATCTAAATAAAATCTAAGTATTAATTTAGAGACATAGATTATTGGTTTTCATTAATTTATTTTCTTTGTGAAAAGATATGTCTATTGAGTGTTATTAGGTGGTAGGACTCAATCTGGGTGGACACCACACTTACCTATTTCTAGCAAAAAGCAGTGATTGCACTGCTGTGCTCAGTTCTCAAGAGGTGATATTATAGTAGATAGATGATAGTATGGGTGATAGTAATAGCAACTGTAGTCTTCCTTAGTTTAAAGTTGTTTGCAGGTGCGGCAGTAGTCACTTTTGATTAAATAATGTCATAAATACAATACAATACAATACTCTTTATTGTACACCAACAAAACATAAATATAACAAATAATGAACAAACAATGAGGGAAAAACAAAAGGCGGTCTTATTGCTACATAGCAATCTCTTCCAGACAACCCAAATTTTATTAAAAATTATTTACTTAGCGGTATAAAAATATCCACTATCTTATATCATCCCGTAGGTGCCGTAAGAGGCGACAGACAGAAACAAATCAGGAGATGGGCAGCAGCATCTTCCTAATAATGACTAAAAATAAGAAAACTGCGGTTGCCAAGCATGGCAACTATGGCAAATATCTTCCCTTAGAGACGATCTATAGCGGAGGCGTATGTTTAGCAGTGGACGTAAATAGACTGTAGCTGTGACAGTTATCTCGTTGGGCAGGCCGCAGGCACCGTCCCTCTGTTGGTGTTACTTTTTGTCACAAGTTTCTGAGACATCAATTCAGTATTTTTTAATTGATATAACACCGTTATTCAACTGGAAATTGAGTTAAAAATGTACCTAATGTTAAATGTTCGCCGCAATCCATTGACTCCTGCCATCAACTTTGAAAACTATTTATATAGGCCTTTTCATTTTTGAGGACTATGATAGACACAAAAAATAGTGCTTTATTGATATAAAATAAGTTCAGGATTGCCTGAATCTTGCCTTTAAATAATGCCAACAGCTGTAATAACAGTTCCCAATTTGTCATGGAAAGCTGCAACCAAGGTGCATGTAAAAGTTGAAGATTAATGTAAATTAGTATATATATATATATATATATATATATATATATATATATATATATATATATTAATGATTATGCGCTTTTAAGCACTGTATTTTTAATTTCTAGAAACACAAAAGAAAGATTTATTTCCAAATAGGAAGGCAACTCCAAATAAGAACATAAACACAAAAGATGTCGGCGCAAAGAAAAGTACATCACCAAAAAAGCCTACACCAAGTAAAAACTTAGCTAACAAAAGACTGTCACAACTCAGAGATCAATTGACAGCTGAAGCTGAGAAAGATAAAGATGTAATTAAGGAAACGTCACCGAGAAAAAGGGTGAGAGAAAGTCCCAAAAGTAATGTTAACGAAACACCGGTTAAAATTCAAAGAACTGAGTTAAAAAGCCCAAGTTTAAACGATTCCAAGTGTACTATTACATCACAATCACCAAGCAATGACAGCTTACAGTCCACACCATCACCATCACAATTTTTCGCAGCAAATAAAATCATATATTCTATGAAAGCTCAGCTACCAGAAGAATTTAATAACAAAGAGAAGCAAAAAGACACCTTTGCAGATATAGAACAGGGAATCTGTAACCAGACGCCTGAGTATCCATTTAACAAGCATCCGGCAACACCACCTCAGTTCTCCGAAGCTAGTAAACTTGTGTCAGCAATTAAATCTAAACTAACATACAAACTGACGATCCCTGAGGAAGGTAGTGTAAAAAAGTATACTACAGCTAAGGATCGAATGGAGGCATTAAGGACAAGCTTAACAACGGAAGAAACTGCAACAAGTACCAAGGAATGTTCCATTAATGATAGTGTTGCAACAGATAAATGTCTTGAAGCAATGGATGTAGAAGACGTCAAAGAGGTTAGTTTTTGTTACATTGTTATGAAAATTAAAATAACTTAAAAAAAGTTAAGATTTTAATTAAATAAAGATAGTTTATAAAGGGTTTTTACAATATTAAGGAGTACATGATTGATAAGAAACCCTGATTGAGATGGGGTGATTGCTATTTGCTACCATGCTGTTTCTAAATTCCTTTATATTACAATGTACAACATAGTTAATTATTATTTGAAAAAATAAAATAAAAAAGAGTTCTTGCTTATTCTTTCCAGGACAGAGGTTTTTATCCATCCATTTTATTTTCGTTTATAAAAAGTTCAGCTGAAAATAAGCCTACCCTTGAAATTGCTTCATAGAAGGATATTTGCCATAGTTGAGTATTATTTTCCGACTTAAGAATATCCGCTATCCTATATCGTCAGATGCTATAAAGGAAAACAATCCAGAAGATTGGCAGCAGCGTCTTCCTGATAATAACCAAAATTGTACTAAACCATGTTTGCCAACGCGTTTGCCAAGCATGGCAACTATGGAGAAATCCCCCTATGAGGCAATCTATGGGGGAGGTTTATGTTAATCACTGGACTTTTATAGGCTGTAATGGTTTATTATTTTGAGACCTTTTTTTTACTGGAAACGAGACATTCCATCTTGTCCTCAGGGTAGATGTCTATGGGCCACAACATACACTTGCCATCAGGTGGACTGTGTGCTCATATGTCATGCTTATTCTATATAAAAATGTTATATGTAATTTATACGCGGTAGAGCTATGCTGTAGCTTTATTATGGTTGCAGCACAAATGGGTCGGCTCGACCAGGGAAGGACCACATTCTCACAGAATACCAGCATAAAATAGCAGCTTAATTCTGCTGTGTTTCTTATGGTGAGAGTAGAGATCCGGAGACACTTTTTTACTGGAAACGAGGGGTCCTCAGGGGCGATATCGCATCTGCGTTTTGATTCTTCACTGAGGATAAATGTAGATGTCTATGGGGCGCAGCATCCACATACCATCCATAAAAAATATCAGGAAGATGCTGCAGGTCATCTCCTATTTTATTTCCTTCTGTATCCTCCTTACAACACCTAGAAGATGATAGGAGGTAGTGGATTCTTAGGTCGCCACTACACGCCGACACATAAGCATGGAAACAGATAATAAATAAAGTTATATTTTGTTGGAGAATATTTCACATCTAAAGCGCCCAAGTTTGAGTGCTACATGTCACCTTCATAGAACTGAACTGTCTGCCAAATACTGAGTGTTAAAATGTATCCTAGCTTGAATATATACTGCATAGACCTCCTCTCATTTATTAGAGGATTTTAGGGCAAGGAAATGTCCGCCGTGCTGTCCCAATGCTTGTTGGCGAACTTCACATGGGTTGTAAATATTTTTTTCTTACTTTCAGACAAGCGGGTTTCCTCACGATGTTTTGCTTCACCGCGTGGTGAATCAGCACTTATAATTGTAATTAAAAATTTCATTGTTGCCGGTGGAGCTACCACGGCTTTTGGTAGTAGTAGCACAAATGATTTTTAATAACGTGTAATCTATATTACTTATAAAATATCCTATTCTTATAAGTTAGTAATCTTGAACTATTTCACACCTATGTTGTTTGAATTTGTTTTGTTTCAGACGGTGCCAAATTTGTCTCAGAAACAAACTTCTGCAAGCAATAACAATACAGTACAAGAGAAAATCGTTTTGGTTGTAGATACAAATATATTTATCCATGAACTAGATTTTATAAAGAATGTGTTAAATTCACATATTAAAGGTGAATATATTGTTTCATTTACAAACAATATTATTACATTATATACTGGACCACCTTTTTTACCGTCCGGAAAAGAATAGTGTGTAACAGGTGAACGGAGTAGAAGGCTATGGCATTGATATTTTACAAAAATTTAAAAACAACATATTTTATTTAATTAAATACCGAATGAGATGACGCGGAATTAAAATCTATCCAAATTACATGAATAATATTTATGATCTTTTGACATACTAGAAAACCTTGACACTGACGAAGTAATCAAGGTCAAAGATGCCTACAAAATTTATGTATTTTTATTGCCGTTCGTAAACAAGGGCCTAGGAATAATAATTTTCTCAGCAGGTGGAACTTGAAAAAAAGTCTACTCGACGCTGTTTCCCATGTATTACGAAAGAGACCTAGTGCATTGTCTTTTTTGGAGTCTATATTTGCTTCAATACCTATTCCATTACTGGATTACTAAAAAAACTTTATAAAGAAAGTTCAGCTATCATTGGATCTGGTTAAAATTTTTATAGGACTACTGAGAACATATGAACACTTGTTACATACAAACAATTCATATTGATAAATCCCTCCTTTTTTAAAGTTGTTGAAACATTAAAAATAACTATATTTTTTCTGTTAGTCCACCCCTGAATATTGACATTAGTTGAATAAAAAAAAAACAATTGTTTTTCTCTTTAGCTGGTTAAATTGTGGGTAATGTCCGAAGTAGTGGGTTACAGCTATGTAAATTCAGTGGTTAAACTTATGTTAACTTAGTGGGATAGGTAAAGTCCAAATAATAATTAAAATAACTATGACTTCTGTTACATAATTCTCTTAAATATTAAATATAAAATGTCATCTTGGTGATTATGTTTGTTAAACAGGAAGGAAATGTGAAAGAAAAAAGAGTATTATTCATTATGAGATGAAATTAATTTCATCAAAAGGCAAGATTGTTTCTGTGCTGCTGCGTAAAATATTAGACAAAAAAATAGTTATATAAAAGTTGATAATAATGTATTCTACTTTTTATTAAGTTTACTTTTTTCAAGTAAATAAAATTCTTTCAGGCTACAGTGAGCAACCAACACTGCTTGTTCCTTGGCGTGTAATAAATGAGCTTGATAGACTGAAGGATAACAATAATGGTAATGGGGCACTGTGCAAGAGAGCTAAGTCGGCCATGGATTATTTATACAAGTCATTGCCAGAAAACAATCGAATAAAGGGTAAGTGAGTGCTATTATTCAATAATCTAGTAAATAAAAAAACATATATGCAAAGCACTAATTAAATTGTCTATCTGTGGCCGTATTTTTTATATATGACAGGGGGCAAACGAGCATGCGGCTCACCTGATGGTAAGTGACTACCGCCGCCCATGAACAGCTGCAACACCAGGGGAATTGCAGATGCGTTGTCGGCCTTTTAAAAAGTGTAAGCTCTTTTCTTGAAGGTCCCTAAGTTGTATCGGCCAGGAAAAGTTGCTGGTGGTAGTCGATTCCACAAGGAAGTTGTGCGAGGAAGAAAACTTTAAAATCGAACAGTGGTGAGCCGTCAACCATTTAAATGGTATGAATTGTATCTCGAGTTTTGCAGCGATGTGCGATGGTAAAATTGAGCGGCTGGAATTAGTCCGAACAATTAAAAACTGTGTAGTGGCGGTGTGAGGATATTCACTGGCCCGTACCATCTCGTGGGTGTCGTAAGAGTCGACAGAGGAGAAATTGAAACAGGAGATGGAAAGCAGCATTTTCCTGACAACAACTCTAAATAGGGAAAAAACTGCAGTTGACAACGCCCCTGCAAAACGTAGTAACTAGAGCCAATATCAACCCTATGTGGCAAGCTATGGGGGAGGCCTATGTTCAGCAGTGGATTCTTGTGGTTGTATTCTATCTCTTATTTTTAAAACCACCATTTTACAACAAAAATTTTAAAATAAAATAAAAATATTGAGTATTAAAGGATAAACTGGTAAAAGACCTTTTTTACGTATTTTTATCATTTTCCGTCCCTAGTTTTCGATATAATTACAAAATCTGAGTTTGAAGTTAGTTTTTTATTTAGAGTAAGGATGACAAAGGTGCACACAGTCCCCCTGATGGTAAGTGGATGCTGTGACTCATGGACACTTACATCTATCATCAATTAAGAATCAAAATGTTGATGAGTTTCTATTCCCGAGGACTTAGACGCAATGTATCATTACGAATAAAAGGCTCGCTGATTCTCTACACTAACAATACCAAACACAGCAGCATTAAGCTGTTATTTTACCCTGGTATTCTGTGAGAGCGCGTTCCTTCTCTGGTCGATTCGACCCATTCATGCTTTGGCACGTGGGAATTTGAATTTAGTATTAAATCCTAACTCAGTCAGTCAGAGTATGTTTCCATGGTGCTTGTTAGTTGTGGTTTAAAATCATCTATATTTGAAACAAACATGTTAAATTGTGTATATACATATAAACCACCTTTTCATCAGCCCTTAAGCAATCTACAGCTGGACTCTGTCCCTCCCAAAGATGTCTAGATCACCATGCTTTGCAGATTGCATTTGCGGCACCAGGTATTTCGTAGTTTAAAATTGCTTCCAGTCGCCATATCACAATCTTACTCCCTACTAACTATAGAATTATACTTCTGTGTATATATATATATATGTGATCGGGTCATTGAACATACAAAATGGCACCGAGTCCTTGGTGCGAAAATGCTTATGGAGCACCAACGCGAGCACAAAGATATATCGAATAAGAATAAGATTTATTCGATATTAGATTAGATTTATTAGAAATAAGGTTTATCGAAGGAAAAGAGCTAGAAAAGTGTAAAATGAAAAAGTTTTTCATTCTCGGAATTTTACTTGGTTACATATTCACTATTCATATGAGACTAAGTGTTATTATAATTTGTATATTATTTTTAACACATTTAATTGTTTTAGGTCAGTCTCTTCGTGATGCAAATTCGCACATATACCCTTGCGAGGTGCCAGATGATGAAATACTAAATTGTTGTCTGCAACAAGCGGAGAGGGGTAAACCTGTGGTGAATATATTTTTGTACTCTATTATGATGGACTCCAGATAGATCGACGACCTGGTAAGAGATGCAAGTAGTCAATGGATGCAGGCAACTTATGGCATTCCGTAGGAGAAACCTATGTTCAGCACTGGACTTGTGATGGGCTGCAAGGATGATAATGATGACTTTATAATTAAACTATTTACTGTCCACAAGGTATTTTTTTATAGAATGGGGCGACAAATGAGCACACAGTCCACCTTACGGTAAGTGGTTACTGTGGCCCATAAACGTCTACATATACCTTCAAAATGCACATGCGTTGTCAATCCTGAGGACTACGATGGAATGCCTCAATTCCATTAAAAGAGTTCTCTTCACTCACCATACGAAATACAGCAGTATTAAACTGCTATTTTACGCTGGTGTACTGTGAGAGCGTGGTCCTTCCTGGGTCGAGCCGACCCATATAACCATACCTACCCTATAACCATAACATAGCTGCAGTGTGGCTCTAACATGTAAGAAGCTACGAGAATGTACAAGCTGCCTTCGTTTTATGAGGTGGCAATTTCAACATTTTTTTCAACAGTGGATATATATATATATATATATATATACTATAGTAACAGACGGTTTGCTTTGACTTTTGTATTGTGTACAGCAAGGAAATGGAATAATTTGCTGGTGTCCATCTTTCCATTTGATTTCAAATCAAATCAAATCAAATCAAATTCATTTATTTGCATAATACAGGTATAAGAGTTGTTACAAAAAAATTAGAATATGTACACTGTATTATTACCTTATGAGGTGTGCAAATACTTTACAATATAGTCTACGCATTACTAATTCAATAATGGTGCTTTGAAATAAAATTAAGAATAAGAAAAAAAATATTGTCAATAGTTGAGTCTATAGTGCTAGTTGTTGTCATACTAAATACCTTGATATTATATAAACTCGAAATTAAATATTTTTGATAATAAGAATAATCAAATCCAAAAATGTTGTCATACAAAATTTAAGTTAAATTATAATTTAATATACTAATATTATTAAATTGTTACAATGTGTCACATACATTAGGTAAATGTATAAATTACTATTATTCAGTTATAATTAAATTCAAATTATTATTATTAAGTTACAATTAAATTAAAACTATTGCTATTAAATTATAATACTTTTGTCCTCTAGGTACTCTTTGACTTTATAATAACATTTATTAATCAGAAATTTGTGTAATATCTTCTTAAATCGTGAGATAGGCAACTTTCTGACATCATCTGGTAGTTTGTTGTGAATCAGTGATGCCATACAAAGAATACTTTTATTGAGTAGTGCTGTATCTCCATACGGTATTTCTATGTCTAATCTTTTTTTGTCGCGTAACTGTCTATAGTAGCTCTTAAAAGCAGTCTTGTAAAAATTTGGATTTGATTTCACAAATAGATTTATTTCGTAGATATATATCGAAGGCAATGTCAGAATTTTTAAGTGTCTAAAATATGGTTGACAGCTTGTAGTATTATCCAGATGGCACATTGCTCTGATGCATTTCTTTTGAGCTTTGAATGCAGATTCTTTATTTACCGAGTTGCCCCAAAATATTACACCATATCTTAGGATAGGTGCAACAAGTCCGTGATAGGCTAATAAAACGGCTTCTTTATTGACAATCTTGGAGAGTTTGTAAAGAGCAAACGAGGATTGATTAACTTTTTTGCAGACATTATCTAGATGTGTTTTCCATGATAGGTCATAGTCAATATTAATTCCTAGAAATTTTATATTTGTCACTGGATATACTGTATTGCCTTGGTAACTTACATGTATAGTTATGGGTTGTGTTCTTTGATAAAAGTGCATTATTTTTGTTTTGTCCATATTTATTTTAAGATTGTTTTTTAGGAACCATTGAATTATTGTATTTAATGTTTTATTGATTTCATTTTCGTAATTGTCTTGCCTATCACATTTTATCATTACTGTGCTATCATCTGCAAAAAGTACCATTGGATGTTCAATATGTCTAGGGAGATCATTTATATATACCAGAAATAGTAAGGGACCTAGGACACTCCCTTGTGGGACTCCGAATTTTATGGTTCTAGTGTTAGATCTATATTTGATTTCATTTCGTGTTTTCTGGCATATTTGTGTAATTTCTGTTATTTGTTTTCTATTGAACATATAAGAGGAAATGAGGTCTAGCGCATTACCTCTTATGCCATACCAGCTAAGTTTCTGAATAAGTATCTTATGGTCAACACGGTCAAAAGCCTTGCTCATATCCATAAAGACAGCACATATCGGATTTCTTTTATCCATGCTGATTAAAATCGTTTTAATTAAGTCATAAATAGCTGTATTTATAGATTTACCCTTGCGAAATCCTTTTTGTTCATTTACCAAAATATTATACTTTTCTAAATAACTGTATAGTCGATTATATATTACTTTTTCAAATAATTTGGAAAAAATAGATATCAGTGTTATCGGTCTATAGTTTCCCATATTTTTTTTGTCATCTTTTTTGTGGAGTGGAATAACAATAGAAGTTTTAAGTTTTTCGGGGTATATTCCGTTAGAAATGCATAAATTTATTATGTAGCATAAGTGAGAAGCGATTGACGAGGACACATACTTTACAACTTTAGTGCAAACACCATCGTAACCCACACTTTGAGTATTTTTCAGTTGTTTTATTTCTCTATCCACCTCCATAGGTATTGTAGGTACAAGAAAAACTGAATTTACGTTAGTATTAATTTTGGGATTTGAATGTGTTAGGTCGTTATTTTTTGATTTATTTTTATGCTCCCATTCTTTTATTTGGTCAATAAAAAAGTCGTTAAAGTGATTCGCAATAGATATAGGATCTCTAATTTTGATATCGTCGTTAAATATTTCCGTAATAGGCTCTTTGGGAAATTTAAATTTAGTCTTGTTTATAACTGACCATGTTGCTTTTGATTTATTTTGGGATGTACTTATGTAGTAGTTATTTTGTGACTTTTGCGTTAGTGATATAATTTTTTTAAACTTAGAGGCGTATTGCTTGAATTTGTGTTTATTTGATCTTGTTGGATGAGTCCTATACTGCCATAATAATTTTCTTTTCATTCTACTACAAATTTTGATACCTTTTGATATCCATTTTGACTTTTTATGTAACGTTCTAGTTATTATTTTGTATGGAAAACATAGATTATAAAAGCAAAGAAAGAGGTCTAGAAAACGATTATAAGCTTCGTTAGGGTCGTTTGTGTGATAAATATTAGAAAAAGTTAAGTTGTTCATACAATTTTTGAATTTTATGAGATTTTCCTTACTATAATTACGTCTTTTAATACGCCAAGATTTTATCACGCATGTTTTTTTGACTGGACATTGTAAAATTTGAGCTGTGTGATCTGATAGTCCAAATTCAATAACTTCACTTTTACATTTATGAATACTGTGAGCAAAGTTATCAAGACATGTGTTACTACTAAGTCTAGTAGGCTCTTTAATTTCTAGTTTTAAATTATGACTTTGTAAAATATATTCAAAATCTAGCGCTCGCCGGTTTCTTTTCAGTATATTTATATTAAAGTCGCCGCATAAAACAATTTTCTTGTTAGTATTATCACATATTTGGCGTAATAACATGTCTAAATTATTGAAAAATACGTTTATACAAGAATTAGGCACCCTGTATATACAAACTATTATCAGTCCATGAAGACTTAGTTCTATAGCGCTACATCCTATTACGCCTTTAACTGTACAATTAGTTTTTAATACTTTATATTGATGACCAATTCTAGTTAATATACAGACACCTCCTCTCTTTATGTCTCTTGAGAAACTTGTTGCTAGGCGGAAATTGGGTATATCAAGTATGCTCTCTTGGTCTGGTGTCATAAAATGTTCGGTTAAACATATTACGTCTACAAATTTGTTATTTTGTGCCAACTCTTCTAAATGTACCGTCAGAGTGTCAGATTTATTTATAAGACCTGCTATATTTTGGTGTAAAATTCGAATATTATTATAAAAGAAAAAACTGTGAGCTTTGTCCGCTTGTGTCACTGGGTAGGTCAGGGAATAATTCTAAGTCAATTTTAATTCTTTTCATTATATTTTTAAATATGCATTGAATTCCTGCTGTATTTATTTTGCCTGATTTGTATGAAAACATGTCAAGTGTAAGGTCATAGTTGGAGTCAAAAAAGTACGCATATTTATGGTATTGTAGGTCCATACAGAGCAGACTATTAAACATTTCAACCTTAAAGTTATGTATTGGTGCTCCCCGTATATACGTGGGTGTGCATATTATTATATTTGTATGGGCCACCTGTGTTAAACTATCGTTAATTTCTTTTACTAAATTAATATAATTGTCGTTACGTTTAAAGTCTGTCTCCCCTAATAAAATTATACAATAATCGTTCATATTAAAATATCTTAATTTTGATTTAATACCAGCTAAAAGTTGTTTTATATTACAATTTGGTGAAGAGTAATTACAGTATATAAAGTCACTTGCAAAATTGTCTTCAATAGCCTGTAGTATGCCTCTTCGAGTGCTGTTGCTTAGTACGCACAATTTTCTATGTTTGATATCTTTACGAACATCCGTTGTAGTAACTTTCTTCAAAGGTGCGATGTCCTTCTCTGGTGTTGAGATTTTATTCAGTGGAGATAATTTTGTGTCATTTAGTGGCATATTCAGTTTAGATATTTGCGGCTGTGTTTTCGGATTCTGTGTCGAACAATCTTCGTTTATTGGCTCTGGAATCCTTTCAGCCTCAGGTGTATTTTCGGCTGATTTAACTGTCGCTTCATTATTCATAATTCGTGCTGAAGGAGCCATTACCTGTATGCTTTTTGTTACAGGTGTTACATCGATATTTCGGGTTTGTTTGCATTTTCGTCCAGATCGCGGTTTAAGTTTTTTATTCTCTGTAAGGTTTAAGCTTTTATAGGTTTCTACGATCTTCAAATATTTCTGTAAATCTGATTTCAGACGAAAATTCTCGCTATTCAGATTTTCAATCTCATGATGTGCTATTTGTAAATCGTCAGACAATTTTGTAATTTTTTCGTTCAATTCGAGTATGGTTTGACTAGGATTTAGCGTAGTGTTAGGCAAACTTGAAATAGTTGTATCAAAAAGTGCCGAATTATCTGAGTCTACATCGGTTAATGAATTTCTTCGGTATTGGATACGGTATGTTATATTGTCACATTCCTCCATTTTATGTAATATATTTTTAACCAGATTTTTTTGTTTGTATATAGAAAGTAGTCAGAGTAGTCTCAAAGGACTAGCATCCAATTTAAAACTTGTTATCTGTGCGGTTTTCGAACGACGAATAATCTGTTAGAGATTATGCGTTGATCTGTGATATGAGTCAGCTGTTCTTTGTTTACATAGAAATATTTGTCGACCTTAAAATTCACAACATATGTTCTAAATTCTTTGGGACATTGTTTTATATCATTATTATATTGTTAATAGTTTAATGAAAACCTGCAATTCTTATGTCGTCCAATTACTTCTTTCTATTAAATGTGGTTTTGATGCACTTTATCACTTTTTTTTTTTGCTAATAAAATACTCCCAACTTTGTTACACACAAAAATGAAAATAAGTCCGGTCACACTAATCACTTTTACTGGACAACGTTTGTAATTTTTATTTACACAATTATAAACTAACTTAACTGTGAAACAACAGAAATAAATTACATCTATTATTTTTTTAAATTGATAATATTACGGAGACGATGTTAACGTGACAGCAACGTTTTGAACTGTCTGATTAAAATCTTAATTTTTTTTGACAACAAACTAACAATATATTGGTAATGTCAATCATTTTGGTCTATAAGTATAGAATGATTTTATAAATTGTGTGTCGCATCTTTCTGATCGCCATAAACCATCGTCTACACAAAACAAATATCGTACGTGAATATGACATCAACTGGTCAAGTGTTAAAAGCTACACGATCACTAAGAGACGCACTAGTGACAAGATACGAGGGGAGATCAAAAAGTTCGCGGAACGATAGGGAAGGGGGATGAAATTAAACATGAAATTATTTTTACTTTTCTGTATATTCTCCATTAACCCTAATAATACACTTCAGACCGTTCAAAAAACTTATTTTTATACTTTCGAAAATAATGTTTTGTATAGTCCTCTAAAGTAGGCAGAAATTGACGACTTCACTTATTTGTCATCTGTAAATTTCTTTCCACTAAGCTGTTTTTTCATATTTGAGAACAATAAATTATCTGAAAAGGCTAAATATGGACTATAGCAGGCCTCCGTCACTCGCTCTAGGCCACGCGTTACATGTCTACCGCTCTGCGTATCGCCCACGATACAACGCGGTCACATTAACTTGACGCATGGCTTTGATGACGTCATTTACAACAGTGTAACAGAGATGCTAACCATACTGACGATTGCCGGGCGAGCTAAGGGAGTGCGGGGGCTAGCGGGCGGGGCCTCGCATTCCAGCGATGCGTCAAGTTAACGTGACCGCAATATACAATCGACGTAGGGCCGCCGCACGAGCCTGAGCCTGAGCGCTTACACCGCGCACGTTTTCCGCGCTTACTCGTCGAAATGTCAAACCATGTTATTATTTATTTATTTATTTATTTAATCTTCATTATACACCTTATATAGTAAGGGATATAAAGGGCGGACTTAATGCCTTATGGCATTCTCTGCCAGTGAACCCTGGATGATTTGAGAGACTGTGGCAGGTGTAATCAATCACTTCATAAATAAATAATAATGATATAAAACAAAATAAAATGCAAATGAATAGAATAGATATATAGTTAGTAATATACATACTTACTTAATATATAATATAGGATAAATAATAAATATATAAACGGGTACTTCTATACAAAACTATAAGTAAATAAAATATTATGAGACAAAAAATAAAATAACACAATACATATTAAAATACATTATACAAAATATTACTTATAAAGTCAAAGAGAAAAAAACACAAAAACAATAGTCGGATAGTCAGGTGGTATTATTCTTACGACAGAATTCTCGAACTAGTCTTTTAAAATAGTTCTTGTTATTAGTTTTCTTGATATAAACAGGCAAGGCATTCCAGAGCAGTATAGACTGCACAGTAAAAGAGGAATTATAGAAACCACTCCTATGTGGTGGAATACGAATTTTAAGACAATTTTGGGAACGGGGAACTCTATCGTTAGTGGAATACAAATATTGAAAGTTATCCTTAAGATAAGAGGGAGAATTGGGGTCATTTAAAATTGAATGTAGTACTTGCAAAGTTCGGGAGCTACGCCTTTGACGAATAGATAGCCATTTAAGCTTAGATCGGTACTGGGAAATATGGTCATACTTACGTAAGCCGAAAATGAATCTAATGCAATTGTTGAGAAGGCGCTCCAACTTATCGAGAAGATATTGAGATAGATCTGGGTAACACACATCCGCATAATCAATAATGGGTAATATCAAAGTCTGGATTAGCAGAAGTTTAGTTTTAAAAGGCAGAAAGTTTTTGAGACGACAAAGAGAACGTAAGGTGGCAGTTACTTTACGGCTTGTTTCGGCAACTTGAACTTCCCAGCTTAAAGTATGGTCTATATGTAAGCCAAGATTTTTGACAGACTTACAAAATGGCAACAACGTGCCATTGTAAAATACGGGAGCAAGGTTATCGTTATTAATCTTAGCTAACATTCTGCTACTACCTATAACCATTGCTTTGCATTTGGTTGGGTTAACTAAAACACCATGTCTGTACGACCAATCTCTAATGGCATCGAGGTTGTGGTTGAGTTTATGAATATTATCATTAAGGTCGTAAACGCTAGATTGCACATAGAGCTGAAGATCATCTGCATACAGATGGTACGAACAGTTGAGAACTGAAGTGATAGAATTTATGAATAAAGAAAACATTAAAGGAGAAAGTATTCCGCCTTGCGGCACGCCTGTTTCAATGTCAGCCCATCTTGAGAACTCTTGTCCTAATCGTACTGATTGCTGGCGGCCGCGAAGATAGGATGAAAACCATTCCAAAGCTGGGATTGAGAATCTAAGATTAGTTAGGAAGGCTATAAGGATATCGTGGTCGACTGTGTTAAAAGCATTTGAAAAGTCAACAAGCACTACCACCGTAAGCTTTTGCTCATCCATTCCCATTCTAATATCATCTGTAACTTTTATCAATGCAGTGGTAGTACTGTGACCTGCACGAAAGTCTGACTGATATTTATTCAGCAGATTGTGTTTGGTTATGAACATAGAGATTTGTTTGTAAACACAGGCTTCCAGAACTTTAGATAGGTATGGCAATATTGAAATTGGTCGGAAATGGGTAGGTAATGAGGGATTAGGTATTTTAGGAAGTGGTCGCACAAATGCTTTTTTCCACTGAGTAGGATATTGACCTGAGTCAAGGGAATAGTTTATGATATGTGTGATTGCAGGCAAAAGGCACTCAAGGATCATGGATACCATAACCTTACTAACCTCATCGCAACCCACGGCCTTGGATTTAATAGCTAGTACAGACTTCTGTATCTCATCCTCAGTCACAGGTAAGAAGTGAAAAAAAGGAATAGGAGGAGATGGCATGGATTGAATGGAAGCTATTGTCGTAGAACGAACTGTGGGATCCAAAGGAGAAGTAGAAATAAAGTGATGATTTATTTCATCCAGAGTGATTGATGGACCACGGTAAGATGTAACGGCCTTACTAATACCTAGTGTTTTAAGAAATTTCCACACATCAGCGGTTGAAGAGTTTGCAATATTACTATGGATATAACGGCGTTTAGCATTTCGTACCATCTGATTGCATCTGTTTCCTAGCACTCTGTAGCGATCCCAGCTGTCCTGTGTACGATGCTTCTTAAATTTCACAAATGCTCGATCTCGCCTAGTCACTGCCAACCTTACGGCCTCAGTCATCCACGGGGCTGGTGAACGCTTCACTCTTACTTGATGTTTGGGAGCGTGTTTGTTGCACAGACCAAGAACTATATTATTAAGGATTGAGACTTTATCGTCAATACAAGTTGTTTTAAATAAAGAGGTTAAGTCAATACGATAGGCGTCACTTTTAAGTTTATCAAAATCCATTCTAGAGAAATTACGAATGTGTAGTACGACGGGATTGAGTTTAGGAGAAATCAGCTTATATGATATATAAATAAGATCATGTCGTGAAAAAGCAGGAGCCGATAGTTGTCCGTACTTAATGACATAATCGGGAGAAGCCGTGATAATATGATCAATCCATGAGTCATCAGTGTCAATATTGTGGTGAGTTGCCGCTAAGGGGAGAATTTGGAGATCGACTGACTCTATGATTGACCGAAATTTTTGAGAACGAGAAGAATTTCTCAACAAATCAGTATTGAAATCACCCATTATTATGCAGTGCGTGTACTCAGATGAAGTGGAAGTGAGGGCGCTTTCAAGAGCGTCGAAAAAATTAACTGTAGGCGGACAGTATACTACGCCAAGAATTGCCTTTACACCTTTGATATCAATTTCCAGAAACAGAAACTCCGGTGAGGCAGAATACGCAGATGGAGAAGCTAAAATTATTTTATAAGGGATGTTTGCTCTAAGGTATATGGCAACACCATCTCCTCCTTTTTCAATTTGGTCGTTACGCACAAAAACAAAATCATTTAGAGGATATAAGCTGGACATTAATGATGGTTTTAGCCAACTTTCTGATACTAAGATTGCATGAACACAATCTATAGAAAAAACTTCTTCAAAATAAAAATAGTGACTTGGAATGCTTTGAGCATTGACATGACGTATATTAAGCAAGTTTTTACAAGGAGTAAATAAATTGATTAGCTCTTCGCGGAGGGAGGGCATACTATCACTACCATCACAAGACTCGAACGAGATATCTGAATCATGGGCAGAATAAAAAGATTCATCATCCGACGTATCTAACATTAATAATAGAGATATAAGAATAATAAATTTTAAATAAATAAAAAAATATAATATAATAATATGTTATTAGACAATATAATAATATGTTATTATTGTTAGACTAACTACAAAATACGACTCAATACATATACAACACCCAACAGTTGACTGATTGCAAAGGAATATCTAAAGCTTACAATGATAATAAGAATTAAAAAAAAGCAATTAACACTAACCTACTTACAAAAGTTTACTGATAGTTAATCACTAACTTAGTCACTTAATTAACAAGATAACTTAATGGATACTATTTGACAACAAAATTCACCAAAACAAACAGTAATGCAAAAAGAACATATTTTTAACGGTGAGATACAAAAGAACTTAAATTTTGCTAACATAGCAGCAAGAAGGTACCACACAAAAACAAAAAAAAAAGAAAGGAATACGATTAAGTTTCGAAATACAAGATCAATAATGTACAATTAGTTTTCAGACACAGCTTATTCTATTCTTTATACAAAAGCTTACTCCATAAACATAGTAATTATATACTCTTTGTGTCGAACTGTCACTATTGATTATCCGCTGTATGTTTGTTTTATAATCAAGCAAATAATGTAAATAATACAATTACCGTCAACAAATGATAACAAACAATGACAACAAACAAATGGAAAACCAAACAAACAAAAAAAAAATACAATAAAAAGAACTTAAGAACTAAAGATAGAATACAAACTGCCGATTACAGAGGAATTATTTTTTGGGCACAACACGACGTGTCTTCTTGATTTCTACACTTTGAACCGCTGGGATGACTTGTCTACGCCTGGCCCCACCTTGCTGAGAACTGGTTTCTAATGGGCTTTTCTCCGCAGTGACGGAAGGAGAATTAGGCTTGGGCCATTTAGTAAGAAGGATATCAAACTCTTCCTCAGTGGAAATTTTTATGCGGCTACTATCAGGAAGCCTAATGTTTATGGTTCCATCAAGAGTCCAAACATTCTTCATGCCGAAATGTCGGCGTGCCTTCTTATATGTACCCTGTCTCATTTTAGTGAGAAACTCCGATACTGTGTATGGTGTATTCTTTAATTTTGCCTTAGATCTCCAGACTTCAGACCATGTTATTATTGTGCGTGGATAGGCGTCAAAGTCAAAAAACAAATGAAAAATGTGTTTTTTGCGTTGACCCATGTATTAGAGTATCTATTGTATAAGTGTAGCAAAAAAAAAAAAAATAAACTCCACTAGCTTCAATGCTTTGTTACAGGAGAACCCTAATGTTGCCGAAACAACACTGTATACTCATTTCAAAGCTTATAATAAAGATTCATCTTTTTATGGTGGGCTAAAAGTCCCACCGGAACCGTTTAATAATTATATTGAAGAATTAGAAAGAGCATTCTTAAATAATTTTGACATCGTGATAATGAATCGGCCTGGCAGCACCGTGTTGCAAATTTTACAAACCATTAATTTTCCTCTGCCTTGCTCCTGTTTTCCTCGTAATTATTTACTAAAATTATTTACGCGATTTAGGAAACTTCAACGGTAAAATTTAATAACCGAGAATTCAGAGACGGAAAAATGTATAAATGATTTTATAAAACTCAAACATATATGATTGACATATAAAAAATATTGATAGTATGTATGTATTTCGCAACATTTGTTTTATTACACTAATCATCATAGGTACAACCCTAGCGCATTCGTGCGATGACGCGCTTGCACGTGAGTCGTACGGCGGGCAACACAATCTCGACTCTTTGTTCGCGTATTTACGGTACATTTTCTTCTCGCTACGAGCAGCAGATATTATTAAGATTCTGTAGGCTATTACAGCGTAGGTATTTTCGCTTTTGTATGGAAGTGATGTATCTGTTGGTAAACTATTTATTAATATGTGACTATAGGGAGGGTGGCTTAAAGTTTCGCAGCTGCACTTGTATAAGGAAGCCAACGCAACATGATTCTTATGAACGGATTCGGAACGGAGAATTTAATCATTGAAAGCTAAGATTTGCTGAACCCTATGGAATTGTGGCAATATTGATCAAGGTGACTTATTTCGTGAGCCGCACGACAGCGAAGCAACAAAGCCGAGATTTTCTTTTATTTAACTCATTTATTAAACAGTCGCAGATTAACGAAATTCCCGCATTTACGAGCTACATCGCAATGCGCTGTGAACATTGAATGTCATTTAAATGATATACGTGTATATTGGTAAAGTCGTTCAATGTGCAATTCAATGTGCTTTTCAATGGAATTGTTTCAATTTGATTGAACCGTGTAATATCGGATTTAATGTTCATTTCCCGATTGACTTGTTTATACCGTGATAACTCAAAGGTTAATGAACCGATCCTAAGATGCTTAAACTTGATATTTATGGTTGTGATGAGTCACCGTGTAGTGAGAGTTAAAAAAATCCCCCTCCCCTCTCTAATCCCTCCATTACGCAAAATTTTTGACCCGCTCTCGTAATGATGGTACCGTGCATAAATATTAGGAATTGCAAGCGTGGGACTACAATTGTTACACGCCCGCGCCCCCCTTCTGTGCAATTATGGCATATTCCCTCTACTTCGAAAGATCCACATCCAGTTGTGGGCTATTTGGGCTAATAATGATGATGACATGTAATTCGATCCTTAAAGACAAATCTTTCCAGATCCTTCTTTCTAACGACAAGAATTTATGCAATAAGGCTTCTATAAATAACATCAAGCGGATCGGCCTCGATGAGTTGAGACCCTTGTTAGAGAGCAAACCCCAGCCTGTGGTGGACCCCGGCTTGTATGCCAGTGTGAAGCATTACGAGCATACAATGTATCAACTGTTGGCTAATATTTTGGAGGTGAGTTTTTTTATGTACATATTGTGTAATATTTTTTTAAACTGAAATTACAGCCAAACTACAGTCCACCTTTTGGGCTTGGGAGGAAAAGGGAAAATCCCGCCGGGCAAGGTGTTCTGCCCGGGGAACGGCCAACGTTCCATGTGTTATTTCGAAGTTTTTCTATACACAACATATAATATAATTAACGCACATCCTGAAAGTAATTTATTAAGAATCATTTACTGGTTTACTGAATCGATTTCTATCATTCTTAATATAGGTAATTTTCTGTCCCAACAATAATTGAAACTACGTAAATTACAGTAACACTAAACTTGCACAGTTAAAACAAACTGAAATGGATGGTAACTCAAGGCAATAAAACATTTAAAAGTACAGTTTTATTTGTATTTATACAAATTCCGTCATTTAATACAAAATAAAGAAAAATGAACCCTATTTCAAGCACGTTAAAGTCTTTGCGTTCGTGGATTTGTACTGTGACCACAACATTCTTCCGGAATTAGTATAACTAATATAATAAATGCATAAACATGTTTAACTAAAAAGTCAGTTTATGTATTGTCATTATAACATAATGTACTAATTAGGGTTCTGAGGGTGTGCGTTAATTACGTTACGTGTTGTATAGCGCGGTAGCTTCTATGCAAGAACTGTTAGGTGGCAGACCCACATTGTCTACTAGGCAGGATAGAAGTCCTGCCATCTGTTATTGTTTTATTTACGTGTCAATGAAGGTCTACTTAGTCTTTCATCCTGAGTGTTGTGTTTACGACAAATTCTTCTACAATGTGAGATACCAATATTATAATTGTATAAATTAATATATTGTAAATTAATTTTATTTAAAAAGAAGCCCCGTTCAGTTTCTTGGTGGTTCTTCCCAGGACAGAGGCTTTTTCCGAACCAGTGGTTAGGGATAAAACGATACTATTGGGGTATCGATACTTTACGATACAGTGTGGGTCGTAAAGTATTGATACTTAGTATTTGTTTTTATAGAATAAGGGTGACAAACGAGCAAACAGTCAGTGGATGCGGGGTGGAGTTAGTGTAAGCTGTGGCCCATAGACATCTACATTTATTTTTGATTAAGAATCAAAATGCAGATGCTTTGTTGCCCCTGAGGACTAAGATGGAATGCCTCGTTTCCAGTTAAAAGGGTCCCCGGTTCTCTACACTCACCATACGAAACACAGTAGAATTAAGCTGCTATTTTATGCTTGTATTCTGTCATATCGTTCGAAAAGTATCAATACTTTTTCATATCGATTTTTATTTAAAATTGTGAATAAACAAGTATTGATATTCTTTATCGATACGAAATAATCAGCAGCATGAGCCGTGGTAGCTTAGATGGTTAGCGCTCGCTGTAAATTTCACAGTACGCGAGCAAACCGGGTTCGATCCCCGCCGGCACCAATGAAATTGTTAATTGCAATTTTAAGTGCTGATTTACCACGTGCTCGGCGGTGAAGGAAAACATCGTGAGGAAACCTGCATGTCTGAGAAATAAGAAAAAAAATTCGAAGACATGTAAAGTTCGCCAACACGTATTGGGGCAGCGCGGCGGACACTTCCTTGCCCTAAAACCCTCTCAGAAATGAGGGGAGGCCTGTGCCCAGCAGTGGGACGTATATAGGCTGTAACTTTACTTTACTTTACTTATACGAATACATAAGTCGTAAAAGAATTCTATGAAAAAGTTCGTTTTTGTGGTGCTCCTCAATAATATTAGTTTTTAGCAGACAGTTTTTTTTTCTCTCGGGCATTGACTAACAAGTTTGCCAACTACATAAAACTAACAAAACTAGGACTGGGATGAGCTCAAAACTTTCAATATATGATACACTAAATATTTTTATTAGCATAGATGAGTGTGTTACCTATTCATCAATATGTTAACATAAAATTGTGATATATCACATAAGGACTTGATATCGGACGGAATGTATTGAGTAAGTACTTGTACTTACTCATTATCTTTTTTTTACTCATATCGTTTCATCCCTACCAGTGGTAAAAATAAAAAATGACGTGTATGTAAAAATTATATGCATAATAGGAGTTACATGTAATCTATATTGAATCAAAATAATTCTATTCTATTCTATTCTAAAGAAAAATGCCCAGCTTTGTGTTGTTCACGGGAAAAATTAGAAGCCGAAGTGATTTACTAATGTTTTGTTTCAGAACGAGATGAGGGCCAAGTACAACACTCTCTGGCAGCATGTTGTGTTCAAGGCGCCACCCTGGTCACTGTGTGATGTACTGCAGTGTCTGCTCAAGCATTGGATCGCCGTGTTCCACGAGGTATTCCCAAGGATCGAGCATGTGCTTACCGACCTCAAGAATTCTCTCACTTTTATACAGAACAAAGGTATGTTTGCGCTAAATTAAGACCACCAAGTAAACAAACTTTCAGGGGTTCATAACATTTTTACATTGATGTTTAAAGATAATTAGAATTAAAATATTAACTTTTTAACCTTTATTGTCGTTTACTCTTAGACCATTGAACCCAATGGACGAGTAATGCGCCTAATGCTACGAACAAAAAATTCTGTCACTATTGGTCTTTTGGTTTTGTCACACACCTACTACACAATACTAAACAATAAAATTTTGTGTCATTATGGCACACACAAATCTAAATCTCCAACACTATTATATTTTACGCACACATGTAGGTTAAATACATCAGCATAAAAAAGTTATCGAATGTAAGAGAAATTAATGGTAATGCTACCATATCGATATTTTATATCGATAGTTTCTCTAAGAAAAAGAGAAAATCTCACAAGCATTAGTAAAGTACATTCGAACAATTAAAATCATCTTTTTAGTTGGTCAGCGTAGTAAGTTTTTTTAAGGTTCCATAGTAACACAACAAGGAACGCTTAGTACAGAGACTTCTAAAGAGGCATGGTTAAACATGAATACCCGACATAAATAGGCTCTAAATACCAAAAACAAAAAGTGAAGGAACTTATGTTTTAAATAACAAGCTCTCATCACAAAAAAAAATAGTTTTAAAATCGACATTTGTATTATTAGAATAAAATGCTTTTGTGAAACAAAAATAAAGTGTCTCAACTTATTAATTAGTACAATAAATATAAAGGAATAAAATTATAAATAAAATTAAAAAAATATTAATTTGGGGCTGATATTAGAGACATCGTCTATTTTAAAACGGTATTCAAAGAAAAAAGTTACAAGTTTGCAAGAAGTTCTAGATTCGCTGACAGATACATCTGTAGTAAATAAATAAAACAAACAGGTCCTAGAAAAGATAGGAATTGAAGCAAGCGAAATGTTAAAAAGGCAATTAATAGAAACTTAAAATTAACATTGGAAAACTGCCCTGAACTAAATATTTTATTTTATTCTTATTGGAAAACTTACAGCTAACATTAACAGTAAATAAATGAATAACAACTAGAAGGCCATTTAAAAGTTTTCACGTATAGACATTATGAACTTAAAAAACAATAATTTTAGTCAGTAAAGGATAAACATCGATTAAGACAATTACAGCAAATTAATAAAATTAAACAGAAGAGCACTCAACAAAAGAATTTTTTGATTCGAGAATCACTGGTATTAAACAAATCCAAAGCAACGCTATTGAAAATGTCGTTAAAAGTTCTACATGCACGTATCGTAAAAGAATTTTGCCTGTATTTAGTCTTGGTATACGGCACATGGAGTATGCGAGGCTTTCTTAATTGGAGAACTCTTGTTGTAAATCTTAACTTACTTAGTAGCTCCAGACATATATCTCCGGTCAATATTACCATTTGCCAAGTTAAAAAGATAAATCATGTCTGATTTGCGCCTACGTTCGTACAGAGGCAAAATATGAAATTTTTTACACTGTGAAATGTAGTTATCAGTCTAAAATGGCGTCTTAAAAGAAAACAGGCAGAAAACGTAGAACATGCTTTTGTACTTGCTCAATCCTATCTATATAAATGAAAATAATATTCTAAATAATACTTTCCAAAGTTAAGATGTTTCGCCCTAATACGTAATTAATACTCACCAAAACTTTATAGATATGTAAGTACAAGTTTTTCCTATGCCTAATTGCATTCAAACAGATTCAAGTTTAAAAATTTTTTTTACTCCTTCAGGCCACAACGACTTAGTTTCAGAGTATCCAAATCTGTTATTTGGGTACTCTGAATTTACAGAAGCTACATTTGTCCCGGAAAATTAAAAAGTTAACAGGAACTTTTTAATTTTCACTTATCTACGTGGTCACAAGACGCGGGTATCATTTAGATAACAAGTAAAATAAGTAAATATATTTTAAATATAATAATTAAAGGAAGTTTTAGTAGACGTATCTATAGTTTTTTTTGTTGAATTTATTTAATCTAAGGACAAAAATTGTTCATTCACACTTTTATTATAATAATAGGTAATCTTCTTTAGTTGAATGTTTGATGTTATATTTTAATGTGTTTTCAATGAATAATAATGAAAAATTATCGATATCGATCCGCACATCACAGTCACATCACAAATCAATATGACACCTTTTCCAATTAACTAACCCTACAGTTTTCGCTTGGATTACAACAGTAAACCACTGTAAAATAATCTCTAATTTGGATTTCTGTAACCAAATGATTAGGAAAAAATATGTAAACTGATTTCTGATCTAACTTTGAAATGAATGTGATGTTTTTATATTTAATATGTAAAAGATTTTTTAAATATTATAATTTGAATTAAAAAGGAGGTATAAATGGTTTTTGTTAATTAAGTATGATTAACCGTTGACTAAATGTTACTCTGTTTCATATTTATAATAAAATAAAAAATAAAACATGCGTGCAACTCACACGCGACAGAAGTGAAACCTTCAAATGAAATGAAATATAAAATACAAATACTTTAAATGATTTATTTAGTATTATAATTTAAACTACAAGTTAGGCATAAAATATAAGAAAATTTAATTTAATAGTAAATAAATGTAACAATCTTTTTAATATATATATATATATATATATATATATATATATATATATATATATATATATATATATATATATATATATATATATATATTAGACACCGATATTATATTACTCCTTTCGATATACTTTATATAGTATTCACTAATTACAAAAAAATTTATATTAATTTTACCAATTACGAAATTGAGGTTTGGCCGTTCTTCACTGCTTGTTTAATCCATAGGCACATGTTTAATCCATAGGTACACGACACCTTGGTACATTGTTGAACAAAACGCGTAACGACTTTTTTCTCGCGAGCATTGAGATGATCTATATGCTTCCTATCTCATTTTCTCCCACATTAAATCTTATGAATTTATGTGTCTGTCTTTTTTTACTGTCGCTTTTTCATTTCATAGACTTTCAAATCACAAAGAAGTTTTCATTTGAAAATACATTTTAGTTGATATTTTAACTTTTAACGATTACTTCTTATTTTAAATTGGACTACATACGTAATTCACGCGACCATTTACGTTATTTTATAAGGTGAACCGCTCCAGGGTTAAATAATCTCGTTATACTTTTATTGTTTATATGTTGCTAATATAAACTAGTCTCGTAAGGAGTGCCGTTGTGCTTGCGTATTCAATTTTAAACCTAATTTGTAACATATAAGTGTTGACTTTAAAAAATATGCATATAACTAATCTCGTGGGTAATCTCACATTTCGATTACCACTATGATGTTTATGAAATATTATGTACTCGATTATCTTATTGGTAAAGTTCTAGATTATTATTTACGATATTATTTTAAATTATTGTAATAGAAAGAAAGCATATATAACAATAAAAATATTTACATATGGAATGTAACTACATCCTTTTGTAAATTTGAAGTATTAGACTTCTTTTTGCAGACGTTAACCGCACAAATCGGCATTTTTTTAAAGAGCACATACAACGACGGAAACGATTCTTGTAATGACGAAATCGATTCCGTAAAAAGTTGTTATAAACGCACAAGATTTTTAAATCCAATACATGCGCAGTGGGGAATAATCATGTGAGGCGAGTCCATTGGGTTGAATGGTCTAAGCGTTTACTGTTTGTTAGTCTTACAGAGTCGTCGTCAGCCTTGGCGCCTATAATTTAATTCAAAAGTTTTGATAGCATTTGCCGGTTAATTTTTACTTTATAACCAGTCTACATAGCTCATTAACTACCCGATCCCATCCTTGCGTCCGGGGGTGTTGTAAAAGGTAACAGAAGGGAACTGAAACAAAAAATAGACAGAAGATAAGACTTCAGCATCTTTCTAATAACAATTTAAAATTCTAAGTCTGTGGTTGCCAACTTGCTTACCAAGCGTGGCAACTATATCAAAATCCCTATGAGGCAATCTATGGGAAGGCCTACGTTCAGCAGTGGCTTTTATAAGTTGTAATGGAATGGAAAATGTAGCAAACATAATATATTTATTATTATTATCAAACAATTTTTAAAAATAATGCTGACTTCAATAGATTTGGTAATACTGAGATTTAGTAAATAAAGTGATTTTTTTATTAATACGCAAATTAATTCTCTTTGCCGGGCGTACTATTTAAGTGACAGTTGACAGATATTTATGTTCCTATTCCTAGTTGAATCGCATTGTATAACCTACTCAATAAAAAAAGAATCATCACATTGATATCTGACGAAGATGTCGCGTACATATAAAAACATACATCAAATTATTTATCTCTTCCTTTTTTTAAGTTGGCTGAAAAAGCTGCGAATTACATTTAATAAAAACTGAGAAAGGACATTGGTGAACTCCCAAACAAATTTTTGTTGACACTTTTTCTTGCGTCTCCAAATGAAAAATTTATCATCAAATTCACATCAGATTAGGCTGTATGCTATAAGAATTTTGTCGGCCTTAATTGGCAAATTGTTAAAACTACTAGTCAATATAGTTTTTAATTATGCTTAAATAGAGTAATTACTAGCATAGAGGGAATCTTAAAATAATGCATTAGTATATTGGGAAGAGTTTTGTGAATAAAATACACATCAGACTAGGCTGTATGGTGTAAGACCTTTGCCTGCCTTAAATGGCGAAATGCAACAACTATAGTCTTTGCGTTGTAGCATGGTGCGAATAAAAAAATAGGAAACCTCATAGGCTCACGCCTATGAATTGTTGTACTTCATGGATGAGTACCGCCCACTTACGAGAGTGATGTGGCTCTCTAAATTATGCCATCCCATAATGAACAACCACAGACTATCAAGAATCGATTTTGAAATAAATCGAATATATACAAATCACGTAAATATTTATTTAAATTATAACTAATCGTTCAACAAATTTTGATTTAAAGACAAAAATGCACATAGACGAATATACAGTGTTTCCAATACATGGACGATAAATTATTCGTTGGTCAGCTCAGGCAAAAAGAATAATTAAAAATGTGTTAAAAAGACTTGGCTACAAGTGCCTATTTTGTATTTTTATTAATTGCATTGGATTTGAAAACCAAATTCTCGATAATTTTTACCTTCCGTCCCGATATTTAGCCTATTGGACCTGGCAAAATTAATACACATACATATAGAGAAAGGCGCTAGTACGCGTACCTTGAAAAGATACCGGTGCAGTCAACGCCGTACGGAAAACAGGTACAGATGCTGGCAGCCATTTTCTTTGTTTAAATGTTAATATGAATGTTGTAATTAACATGAAATATAAGATGATTTTTATTTTGAAATTAATACATATCTATAGTTATACATTGAGGTGTCTGTTCGTAATTTCCAAATACCAGCCTTTTACTAAATGCACATGAAAATTTTATATTGTATTTATAACAAAAGACTAACACAATTTTTAAAATAAACTAGCTTGCCAGGCAGATGTTGTTCTGCCCTTTTCGACGACCGTTTGTCATGTCCTATTAAAAATCCTTAAATTTGCAAAAAAAATTGTGTTTCACTCATGGGCAAAAAAACAATCCTATCTCTCAAGTTGGGCCAAATTGCACATAGTGTGCAAATTTGATTAAAATCGGTTAAGTAGTTTAGGAGTCCATCGCGGACAAACAACGTGACACGTAATCTATATATATTAAGATTGTCTGTCTGTCTGTTTGTTCCAGCTTATAGTTGACACTAGCAGATAGGTGATGTTATAAGAAGTAACACAGGCTTCTTTTATTTTAGAAAATGAATTAGGATTCCGCGCAAAAAAATGAAACCTATAAAATCCAACCGTAATAAACAACACGCGAGCGAGGTCGCGGAAACAGCTATTTTAACAGCTTGTTTATAAAAATAAAAAGTTTATAAATATGTTTCGGTTTTAGTTTTTATATCGATAGCTAATCGATAATTTTTGCTTTGCTTTGTGTATCCATAATCGCCTTTTTTAAAATCGATTTAACGTTGTTCATTTCTAGACACGCCAAACTGTAAGCTGTCACCCGCACCATGCTATAACGCAAAGACTATAGTTAATTTAATTTTAAATTATGTATGATGATTTATTTCCCTAGTTCGATAGGACTTAAGCATGATTAGAAAATACACAGTAAATTATTTTATTGGTATCTATCTTACAGACGGTGACATAAGTAGAAACTTAATAATTTCTACAGCAATTTTTTCCCCACTGTCCTTTAGCATCGAATAAAATTGGCTTGAAAAAATATCAGTATTTCTTCTTGACCAAAACTCTTACTTGACTTAAAGCGATAGATTATAAATATTTTTTATATATTCTTATACAAATTGTAATGCCACTCATTAGACAGAAAACAGAAACAGCCTATATACGTCCTAGTGCTAGGCACAGGCTTCTCATTTTTAGAGGGTTTTAGGCCAGCAAATGTCCGCTGCGCTGCCCCAATTCGTGTTGGTGATTTTCGCATGTCTTCGAAATATATTTTTTCTTATTTCACAAACATGCAGGCTCGTGATGTTTTCCATCATCGCCGAGCACGTGGTAAATCGGCACTTAAAACTGCAATTAACAATTTTATTGGTGCCGGCGAGGATTGAACTCGGGTTGCTTGCGTAATGTGAACTTTACAGCGAATGCTTAGCCCCTGAGCTACCAAGGCTCATTATTCATTCGATAATTGGTTTAATTTCTGTTTCAGATCCCCAAGCTCTATCACAATCGGAAGTGTCGAATTTCAAAGAGCTATGCATGGACATAGCCAAGAAGTGTCAAATAATACCTGAATATATGGAACTGGCGAAAAGCACAGTGGAGCGTCTTGTGAACACGAGTGCGAGCGAAACGCACTGCGGCAGTGAGAGCAAGACAATCGTCGACGCATTTGAGAGCGTTTGGACAGTTTTCTCTAGTTACTGGTGAGTGTAAAATATAACCTATTGCTCCTGCACATTCATTCATTCAGCCCATATACAATCTACTGCCGAACATAGGCTTCCCCCATAGCCAGTGGCGGAGTTAGGGCTCCAAACTAGGGCAAGCCCAAGATATGGTTTTGTTGTTTTTAGCAGTTTTATAAAAATACACTAATCTTGATCAGTCTCCACTCTTCAGGCTCATATTCAGTGCTGTCAAGGACGTGTTTAACAAAGCACACAGAAGGCATACGAGGGTGGCACTGAAAATTTCGGGAATCAAGGAAGTGACACAACATTACTATTTAAAAATGTATTTATTACTTTTCGAAGTATTCTCCGCGAAATTTGACACATTTTTCCATACGATGGAACCAATCATTGAAGCAACCATTCCATTCGGAAGTGGGGGTCTCCAAAATGGCCGTTTTGTAGGCGTCCACAGCTTCTTCAGGTGATGAAAAATCTCTGTCCACGCAATTTATTCTTTATTTTAGGGAAAGTATAGAAATCATTAGGGCTTAGGTCGGGGCTGTAAGGCGAATGGTCTAATAATTCTATGTTTTCTTGCTCTAAAAACTCTTTTGTTCTGTGTGCGGTGTGAGAATTTGCATTGTCGTGATGGAGGATGATGCGGCGGTTGCAGTTCTCTTTACGGAGTTTAGAAACGACCTGTGGCAAACAAATGCTAGCATACCATTCTGCATTAAACGTTCTTTGTCCCTCAAGAAGAATAGTCGTAACATGGCCGGTTTTGGAGACAAACGTGGCCACCATTTTTTTCAACTCATTTTCGAACACCCAAACTCGTGACTGGTTTTTTGTTTCGGGTTCATCACCAAATGCTTGAATCATCCGGTCAACACATTGTTTTTGTGTTAAACCACTTTGAAAGTCATAATAAATCATCGCTCTTGAATTTTCTCGAGTCAATTCCATTTTCTCAACGACTAAACAAGTTTGACAAAACTTTGTGACAAGACCGAAAATCTTTTTCTAAATAAATAAATGGTATTCGATTTTTAAAACCAAGGAGTTTTCAATTAAAAAGATTTTAATATGACAGGAACAGTGGAAATATTCCATTCCCGATACTTTTAGTGCAGCCCTCGTACTACCGCTAGATAGATGTATGGCATATCATAAATTGCATATCTTCGGTGGCTTTGAAAAGAGCAGGGTTTGCTTGAGCGAAAGAAAAAGATATTTACATACAATATAATACACGAATAAAAGAAAAGTATGAACAAAGTAAACAATGTACAAAATTACAAAAAAAGGGACGTCGGGCAGATGCGAAACATCGAAATAGAAGGACAGATTACGACAGGAATTAGATATGGTATAATGAAAAGATAAAGGATTTCAAATTTTATTTCCATAAAATAATGACTGTTTATTATATAATTATTCATTTTAAATTTTAATAAACGGTAAAAAATGATATTTTTAACTCATATGGTAATATAAATATTGAATTATTAAACAAAAAAGACTCACCTATAGAATTAAGTAGATAGCGCTATTAAAATTTTATATGCCGAAGGACTAAAGGAAATATTCTTTAAAAACTTCAATACACGTATTCTTTTGATTTATTACATTAAAATTTACATTCAAAACATTCTTCACATTAAAAAAAAGATTGTAACAATTATTTGCTATAAAATTAAACTTATACCTATCTCATATTTTATGCTGCCGTTCAAAATTATATTTTTAACTCATATGGTAATATAAATATTGAATTATTAAATCACCTATAGAATTAAGTAGATAGCGCTATTAAAATTTTATATGCCGAAGGACTAAAGGAAATATTCTTTAAAAACTTCAATACACGTATTCTTTTGATTTATTACATTAAAATTTACATTCAAAACATTCTTCACATTAAAAAAAGATTGTAACAATTATTTGCTATAAAATTAAACTTATACCTATCTCATATTTTATGCTGCCGTTCAAAATTATATTTTTAACTCATATGGTAATATAAATACCATAGAATCCTCCATAGAAGCCCAGAAGCCGGGCTTGCTCTATCAAACTGCTCAATCAATAATATCAACTAATAAAATAACTCGTAAACTGTTTCCTACTATTTTAAATTTCCCGCGCACTCCTCTTTTCTAGACAGGTCATGACCTCGTAACATATATGTAACGATAATACTTGGCAGTTTTCTTTCAATTCGAAATACACTGGACTGTCAAAATTAATGAAAGGAAGGAATTGATTTTGTCGTCTTTTGGATTTTGTTGGCTTTTTACCGGGCTTTCGAGAAGACGATCGCTCCCTTTCTAACCTGTGGTAAAATTATTTATAATGAAATATAACTACGAAATGTTCATATAACAATTAGTATGGAACCAAAAGCTGGGCTTTGCTATGAAGTTGTTTAGGAGTACGCTAGCGAGTGAGCATGCGGGCGATACGTTTGCAAGTTCTCTTTTCAATGTTTATGTTTGCTTTTGTTGTGTCTGTTGGAAATTTATGCTTTTTCAAAGATTTTTAGTGAAAATGGGAGTATAATAGTGTTCCTTGTGATGATTTGAAGTGTGTTAAAGTGCTAATCAGCGAGGAAAAGTTAAAATTTTTAAAAATGAAATTTTAATTCAATAAACATTTTATTTATACCTTAATAGGTACAGGACTCTTTAGTGTTAAAGATTAATTAAGCTAGGCGTATTTAAAGGGTATTTATTTATTTGAATTTGAAGTTATCACATTAAATGAAAAGACATATCCTACATAACGTTCTTTTCACATACATAACTAAAAGAAATGTAAAAATTAACATCCTAGTCCCAGTAGCCTCTTTTTTCGATTTAATATTAAACAACATCATGTAAATGCATATATTTATCACCTGACGAATACTAAAGGGTCAAAGACCCAAGGCCAGCAAAGGCGAAGATACCTAGTTCAAACGTTGCCATTCCGAATTACAAAAATAAAGGAAAAATCAAGCAAAAATATACTTAAGACTAACGATATAAGGCATAATTCTTGTGCACGAAATTAACAAAGAAAAAAACAAAGGGACCGCGTGATGCGAGTGTGTGAAAACAAATTCCAAGCAAAAATATTTACTTATAATAGATGTCCGAAGGCATAATTCGCTATGTGTGAAGTGATAAGAAATGGAAGGGAGAGGTGTGAAGATGCGTGTTGTTTATATTCAAATTTCTCTGCCGCATGGGACGATGATTTAAGTCACTTAGTCCGACGCCGGTACCCTTGGGTGGTTCATGAGTCACTTGACCTAATTTTCGCGTAGGCGTCCTTTGAGTTTTAATTGTTGGTTTTTAGTTTTGTGGACATTTTGATAAGTTTTTTGATTTGTTTGTTATAGGACACTTTAATAGGATAATAATAGTTGTGATAAGGTGGTGTGACAGTTTGTGCGAAATTGGACGCTTACTTTTACTGTTTTATATTTTTTATTTGTGATAGGACACGTTTAATACGCTAGATAAAAAACATATTTAATAACTTAGTGAAGTGGTGTAACAGCTCGCTTAAAATTGTACGCTTTTTCTTTTTAACGTTTTAACTTTTATAAGTTTTAAGATGCCTCGTGTCAATTTCACGACGTCGGAATACTTTTTGAAAATCTAAAAGTTTAATTAGATTTATTTATTAAACAATAGTGACCGATAAGAGTGATTATTTGGATAAAAACAATACCATAAAGTCTGTGATTTGTTTATAACATCTCATGAGCATCGTCTTACACGTGCCTAGTTGCCTATGTATGGGCAAATGTAGGTAACCTTTGTCAATGCCGCCGTGTCGTCGCGATGTTGCCGCTTATACAGGTCAGTAAACTAATATTATCCAGGATGATTTATTTCGTGTAATTTTTTACGCTATTTATTTTGTTTGAAAGATGCACTTTTTGTCTTTTGGTATTATGGTTTATTTGATTATTTCAACAGGCGTATATCAACTTGCATTAACTGCTGTGCTATAAAATGCGATAACCTAATCGCCACCCAGTATATTACCATATGAGTTAAAAATATAATTTTGAACGGCAGCATAAAATATGAGATAGGTATAAGTTTAATTTTATAGCAAATAATTGTTACAATCTTTTTTTAATGTGAAGAATGTTTTGAATGTAAATTTTAATGTAATAAATCAAAAGAATACGTGTATTGAAGTTTTTAAAGAATATTTCCTTTAGTCCTTCGGCATATAAAATTTTAATAGCGCTATCTACTTAATTCTATAGGTGATTTAATAATTCAATATTTATATTACCATATGAGTTAAAAATATCATTTTTTACCGTTTATTAAAATTTAAAATGAATAATTATATAATAAACAGTCATTATTTTATGGAAATAAAATTTAAAATCCTTTATCTTTTCATTATACCATATCTAATTCCTGTCGTAATCTGTCCTTCTATTTCGATGTTTCGCATCTGCCCGACGTCCCTTTTTTGTAATTTTGTACATTGTACTTTATTCATACTTTTCTTTTATTCGTGTATTATATTGTATGTAAATATCTTTTTCTTTCGCTCAAGCAAACCCTGCTCTTTTCAAAGCCACCGAAGATATGCAATTTATGATATGTCATACATCTATCTAGCGGTAGTACGAGGGCTGCACTAAAAGTATCGGGCATGGAATATTTCCACTGTTCCTGTCATATTAAAATCTTTTTAATTGAAAACTCCTTGGTTTTAAAATCGAATACCATTTATTTATTTAGAAAAAGATTTTCGGTCTTGTCACAAAGTTTTGTCAAACTTGTTTAGTCGTTGAGAAAATGGAATTGACTCGAGAAAATTCAAGAGCGATGATTTATTATGACTTTCGAAGTGGTTTAACACAAAAACAATGTGTTGACCGGATGATTCAAGCATTTCGTGATGAACCCGAAACAAAAAACCAGTCACGAGTTTGGGTGTTCGAAAATGAATTAGCAGATAATTATTAGATATTAACCGACGTAGCGCAACAGATCAGTAAGCTGAAGTGGCAATGGGTCAGCTAATATAGTTTGAAGAACTGACAATCAAAGTTTTACCGCAATTTGGTGAACGGTATGGCGTATCAAATATATTTATAAATAGATTTTAATTAATTAATTAACTGTAATTCGAAATTTTTGTTTTTATTTTTTGTAAAATATCAGTGCCATAGGCTTCTTTCTGTTCACATGTTACACCTTATTTTTTCCAGACGGTAAAAAAGGTTATCCAATATATATATATATATATACGACCATTTGTCCTTTAAATCTTTAAATTCGCAATAAAAAATATTGAGGGTCACTTATATTAACTATCCTATCTCTCAAGTAGTACCAAACTTTATTACGTGGTAGAGCCATGCTATGCTGCAGTTATATTAGTAATATAGTTGTAGCATGAATGGGTCGGCTCGACCGGGGAAAGACCACGCTCTCACAGAATACCAGCGTAAAATAGTAGCTTAATGCTGCTGTGTTTCGTATGGTGAGTGGAGAGAACTGGAGACCCTTTTTACTGGAAACAGGCATTCCATATTGGTCCTCACGGGTGACAACGTATCTGCATTTTGGTTCGTAATCGAGGATAGATGTGGATGTCTAGGTGGACAGGTGGACTGTGTGTTCGATTCCCTATCCTATAAAAAAAACTGCTTACAGTGTGCAAAAACTAATAGGACTAAATGTCGTCGGAAAGTGCAAAACAACGTCTGCCTGGCAAACAACTATTCAATAACATCCAAACTATAAAGATCTTTTAATATACAAAGGTTAATGTTTGTTTTTTCGTATTTTACGCACAGCCATATCGTTCACCAGATTGCGATAAAACTTTGTCAACTTATTGCTTGCACTTGTGCGACGGTATATGCATGGTACTATTAACTTACACTAGGTGGCGCGCGTGTCTTACTGACAATTTATTTGAAAGTTATATCATTCAATTTCAATGAATGTATTGTCATTCCTAATTAAACAATATAACTCTTTCAAATTTAAAACGATATTTCCACAATTCTGCGGCAGCAACGCGCTGTGTGAGCCGTGGGCAGGGTAGATGCGCTCGCCGTTACAACAACTAAACGATTGCAGAGTGCGCAATAGTGAAAGAAATATCGTGAGGAAACGGACATGTCTGAGGAATATCTATCTATACAAATAAATAAAATTGAAGTATCTGTTTGTAATGTCAAAATAACAGCTTTTTACTAAATGCATATGAAATTACATACGGTACTTATAACTAAAACATTTTTTTAAATTTAGTCTGTCTCTCTTCGTTCCCTCTAATCTCCGAAACGCCTGGATCGATTTTTACGGGACTTTCACTAGCAGATAGCTGATGTTTTAGGAAGTATCTTAGGCTACTTCTATTTTAGAAAAATAATTAGGGTTCCGCGCAAAAAATTCAAACCCACGAAATAATTGAAAGTCGCGGGGAACAACTAGTATAATATATAACATATCGATAGCATGTGAAGTCCGCTAACACGCATTTGAATGGGGCGGCTTTGTAATTGCTCTTTGAACTAGAAATTAAATGTATGTGTCCTGTGTTGGAAACTATATAGGCTGCAACTTTTTATAGTTAGTTTGACTTTTACAGTGCAAAGTTGTCGACGTGCCTGGGTGTACCACATAGCCTGGAGGACCATCTTGCCGGCAACGATACTCTTGAAATGCTGACAAGTAAATGGGCCATGTTCAGGAATCAGCTCAACACACTCAGCCATGCTATTAAAGGGTGAGTGTTGCTTAATATATCTGTGGGGTGAACCAAGGTGACCTACAATTTTTAACGCTAATAGAAAACCATATAAATGAATGGGAATGTCATATCACAACAGTCCGTGACTAGGTCACGAGGTCTACTTGACTGTAATGTAATTTAACATCCTCTCTCATTAACGGATAGTTCCATTGCCCACATATACGCGGTAGAGCCATGCTCTTTACGTCGTAGAGCCGTGCTCTTACTTGGTAGAGCCATTTTGCTGCTGTATTATGGTTGTAGCAGGAATGGGTCGGCTCAACCGAAACAGGACTACGCTCATACCTAATACCAGCAAAAAATAGCAGCTTAATGCTAATGTGTGTGTATGTTTGCGTTACACATATATTATTTTTATTATAATTCTGTTTTTTTTTTTAATTACAATGTGTTATGTATGTAGATGTAAGTGTTGGAAGAAATGTCTTTATGTCTTTATTTATTTCATATAGTGTTCGTACATATTCTATAACCAATATAATACATTATAATTGCCATGCTTTAAAGGCGAATTACCAGAAGTTGCATCTTTGACTTTTTTTTCTGTCGCTTTACTGTATTACCATAGTACTGTCACAGTCACACTACTACTAACAGTCAGTCATCGAAGACATCAGTTCAACAGATGGAGTGGCTAAGGATGTATATTACAGTAGACTATATTCTATAAATAATTTTATAACTATTGTATATGATATTATTTATGAACACCAATCATCTGATCAGTTAATTATTTTGTTAAAACGATTAATAATAAAATCAGTTTAATATGTTTTATTTTTTCCGTTGTGACAACCTTAGCAATTTTTATTCGTCGACTTATCCGACAACATCAAACGCGATGATTGACTGTATGTTCTTAGACTGTGGTACAGTTTCACTTGCCGGCTATCAGCGGTTATGAAATTTTGTTTAGTATTTTTATAGTTTCCTATTACGACACCCATAAGACGAAGTTGGGCTATTGATGATCTTAAACGGCAATTCACCGCTACCATATTTCTGTAATTGATAATTTGTATTGTGTAAAAATGAAATATATTCATATTTTGTACTGGTTAACAACGAACGATAACGATATAGTGCGTGCGGAAAATGACGTCGTAAATGTTAACTGAGAGCTTGACCGTTTCTATCTAAACGGTGAAGTTTCTTCAAGCATCTTGTCTGTAACGGGGGAAGGTATATTAGGTTTAATTGAAGAATGGAATGCTTTGAAAAGTTAGCGAGTTTTACAGGAAACTGTGGAGAGTCAAGGTTCTTAACTTTTATTCAAACGCCTTTTGGCTTGCTTACTTTTCGAGTCCAAGACCCGTGCCTGGTATTTGGCACAACTAGACCAGTTCAGTACTCAAGTCAGTCAATAAAGACTGGACATGCATATATAAAAATACTGTCTTTGAGTGAAGTATCGCCATTCAGCAAGTTTCTTTGGTAAAAACGAGGCTTGGATATTAATGTTTTCATTATTAAGAGGCTGCAAATAGTCTACTGCTGGGTACAAACCATTCTCGAATGAGGTTTGCCGCAATCGTCACACGAAATGTGTAGGCGCTGGCAATCATAAACATTTTGCCATGCAGTGTAGAGGTCAGGAGAACCGTCTCATATGGTTAATATATATAGTAACTAAAAGTATGAGTAGATGGGTATGTCGCAGCGAGCCGTTTGTAGGTTGCTTACCCTTTGGTCGGTTTCTTTACTCATGTGATATTACTGTATTTACGGCTACTTTGCATACCCCATTGAACACATACCACGAATCTGTGAGGCCGGGTCAACCCGGAATGACCACGTTCTAACAGAATACTAGCGTGAAATAGCAAATTCAATGCTGCTTCCTTCGTATATTGAGTGTAGAGTACCGGCGACTTTTTATTGGAAACAAGGCATTCCATCTTAGTACTTAGGGGAAACAATGCATCTGCATTTTGATTCATAATCGAGGATAGATATAGATGTCAATGGACATCAACCACTTACCATCAGGTGGACTGTATCACCCCTATCTTATAAAAAATTTCTTTTTATTTACATATATATATATATATATATGTGTGTGTGTGTGTGTGGTAACATATATAGTATAGAAATAGTTTAAAAAGTGTCCATCCGTAAGCAGTAAATAACAGTTCAAAAACTCATCACAACAGTGCTAGAGTAACCAGAGTGTATGAAATGAACTTAGCAGTTGTTGACGAATTTAATGTTTGTGGTTACAAATATAACATAGAAAATGTCACCGTGAAACGCGTTGAGAGTGATTTTGAAAATAAAAAAATTGAAAACAATAAAATAATTATTATAAAAAAGAATTATGGTGAAGGTTTGCGCAATAAAAGTTAATAATATTTTTCGGTACGTTCTTTAAAATGTACCCTCTAGCTACAGTGGCTCCACCCTTATTTAACGCTTTCCTATGGACACTTGTAATACACAGAGACGGTTCTCCTTACGTCTACACTCCGTGCATATTGCATCTTAGATTTACGGTTTTACTCATAATCGTCGTTGATTTATGAACAGCTTATATTTTACTCTGTGCCTCTCTCTCCCTCTCTTTACTAAATGACAGTAGAAAGAGACAGGTATAAAGATAGTACTTAAATATGTCAGTGACAGTTAACAATTATATAAAGGTCAGGCTTCATGCCTGGCATCATCGTAGCTATCGAGATTCCCAAACGAGTTCAAAATTAAGCCATAAATATATTGAAATCATAGATTATTCTAATTGTTACTTTTTTCATATTTTCTTTTTTCAGTGTCCTAAGCATGGAAAATTCAGATCTCATAATGGAGGACCATATAGCCCGTTTGGAGACAGCATTAAAAGACTGCCTCGTTCTCATCTCCATGGACAGTAGCGTTATAGGCAGAGATGATTTGAGGATATTTTGTGTTAGGAATAGGTATGTTCATGTATCCAAAACTATTTTATTTAGTACATTAATATACATGGTAGAGCCATGCTGGACCTATAGCAGTAGTATAGTTGTAGCACAAATGTGTCGGCTCGACCGGGAAGAACCACGATCTCACAGAATACCAGCGTTAAATAGCAGCTGAATGCTGCTGTGTTTCGTATGGTGAGTGTAGAGAACCGGAGACCCTTTTTACTGGAAATGAAGCATTCCATCTTAGTCCTCATGGGTGACAACGCGTCTGCATTTTGAGTCGTAATCGAGGATAGATGAAGATGTCTATCGGCCACAGCAACCACTTATCGTCAGGAGGACTGTGTGCTTGCTTGTCACCCTATCCTATAAATAAAAAATATATGGTTTGTATGACTTAGGAGATAGATGCTTTTCGTAAATTTCACAGTACACAAGCAACTTGGGTTCGAACCCTGCCGGCATCAAACAAATTATTAACTGCAATTTTATGTGCTGATATACTAAATGCTCGCCTCCTGCCACACTTGGCGGGTGAAGAAATACACTTGAACGAAACTTGCTTCCCTATGAAATAAAATATATCCAGGATAAAATATGTACGCTAACTAGTGTCCGACCGAAACTTCGGCTTCAGCTACCTTCGGCCAAAAAAAAAACACCTTCGGTGCAACCTGGCCAACTTGACCAAATCCGAAGGCGCAAAATCTAAAAAAAAAACCTTGTTTTTGTTGCGAATGAGCGAGAGCGCTATGGCCGTTGCGTGGCGTTTATATAAAATTGCATTCTTTTTGGTTATATCTAGATCAACTTCTATAGATAATTAAAAATAATTTTAATAAATTAAAAAAAAATTATTAATGAAAAAAAGCAATTCTGTATAAAACAGTCAATATAATCCTTTAATTTAAAAGTTTATAAATCATTAATATTATTAGTTTTAGCCAATTTTGAATTGAATTTCTAAGGGTTTTTGAGACTTCGGCCTCAGCCGAAGGTTGTGGTGATTGCGTTGTAGCAGCGCGGCCGAATAATTGTTTCAAAAACTCTCCCAGAAATGACATAGAGGCTTGTGCCAAGCCGTGGGACGTACCTATGTATATAGGTTGTATTTTTACTTTATTCTTTCTTCACTTGATTTCGAAATGTTGGCTCTATCATCATCATCATCATCATCATTACAGCCCTTCACAAGTCCACTGCTGAACATAGGCTTCATCATAGGAACATAGGTTGGCTCTAGCTGGGTTTCAAACCTAGAGCCATAGTTGTGATATCTGCGCCGTGCCGTCAAATATACTTTGACTGCTAATGAATTGTTAAAAGCTATTGAAGGTAGCTAGCTATAACGTGCACCTTTGTTACTTTCAGAGACATGCTCCAGGAGGCGTTCGCCAAGCTGTCGCAACTGACAAACATGTTGGACGTTTGTAAAAATTATTTAAATAATTAATTATTATATTCATGTACTTGATGTATTTCTGATTGTACTTTGTATTTCTGATTATTTTGTCAATGAAAGGATTATTGTGTAAATACGTAATTCGAAAACTCTACCTAAACACACACACACACACACACACACACGCGCGCACGCACGTACGCACGTACGCACGCACGCACGCAGGCACGCTCGCACGCACGCTCGCACGCACTCACGCACGCGCACACGCGCGCGCACACACACACACACACACACACACACACACGCACGAAAACACACACGCACGAAAACACACACGCATGAACACACACACACACGAAAACACACACGCACGAAAACACACACGCACGCACGCACACCACACACACACACACACACACACACACACACACACACACACACACACACACACACACACACACACACACACACACACACACACACACACATACACACACACACACACACACACACACACACACAACACACACACACACACACCACACACTCACCACACACTCACAACCACACCACACACACACCACACACACCACACACACACCACACACACACACACACACACACACACACACACACACACACAACACACACACACACACACACACACACACACACACACACACAGACACACACACACACACACACACACACACACACACACACACACACACACACACACACACACACACACACACACACACACACACACACACACACACACACACACACACACACACACACACACACACACACACACACACACACACATACACATACACATACACACAACACACACACACACACACACACACACACACACACACACAACCGCGCACGCGCACACGCATTTCCTTATACGTTTTCACAGAAACTTCATCCTATACACATCTACGTACATACATTACCAGCAAACACACAAGTACACATAAAATCCTTCATAAAATGACATTTCAATAAAACATCTAAATTAACATACAATTTTACTCACACTAGCGTAATTCACGTTCATACAGTTGCTTTTTTAACAATACAAAATGTACACAGCCATACAAACACACACACGCGCACATACTAGAGACATCCCTTTAGATAGAAGCAAGCTTTTAACATGGCACACTATCCGCCATTTCGCTCATTAAATACAAAACGGACACAAATCAAAAACTGTATTTTTTACAGGACTATCAAAACAAAATTGAATATATGAATTTTTGGATTTTTTTACATTTTTATACGATATAATATATTGTTTTACATGATAGTTGCGTTTGATGATAATAAATAATTTAAGTTAAAATGACGGGTGTCTTTTTCATCGATTTAGGTCACATTTTGCAATAAAATGATTTTAATATTTTCTTTATATTTGTAGCCCTTTTGTATTTAATGAGCGATTTGTAAATGTTGAGTCGTCTAGTCTACTGCGTAGCAAAACGTACATTTTAAAAAGTGTATATAACTCTTAATTTATCAATTGTTATGAGGTTTCTTCCATTTCATATAGAAAAATCATTATTTTTGTTTGTAAAAAAATATTTTGTAAGTTACGCTCTTACAGTTTAGGCCTTTCCCAATGAAGGGAGGATTTATATACCTGGCCTAAACGAGATGGTTGTAACGCCGACGTCAAAGCTGAGTGACAAACGAGCACACAGTGAATGGTAAGTGAATGTTGTTGCCCATAGACATTTACATTAATCCTCAATTAAGAATCAAAATGCGGATGCATTTTCATCCTTTAGGACTAAGAATGGAATGCCTCGTTTCTATTAAAAAAGTCTACGGCTCTCTACACTCACCATACGAAACAAAGCAGCATTGACTTAATAGTTGCTATTTTACGCTGGTATTCTGTGAGGGCTTGGTTCTTCCCGGCCGAGCCGACCCATTCGTGCTACAACCATAAATGGCTGCAGCGTGGCTTACTACGTAAAAACTATATGATTTTTGTGCCTCTTACGAAATCTATGGGACGGTGTGGAGTGAACCATAGAATACTATAATAATACACAATAGAATGGTTGTCAACCTTATTTTGTACGAGGATCGGTGTCGCCAAGAGCACACATACAATCAATGACGTCGGATTATCACTACTACAAATCCGATTCGCTGTATTGACAGACTGAGCGAATTTATTTCCACATTTTAGACTTTTGATTAATGTTTTTAACACATCAATATTTCTTTATTTTATTTCTAATATTCACAAAATATAAATAGTTTCCACTTACTGGTTGTAGGATATGTCTTTTATTTAAATTCCATTTCCCGCTGTTCTTTCGATATGTAATTATTGCACAATTTGCCATTTTTTAAATAATAATTTGCTTGCAGTGAAGCTTGACACGAATTGGAAACTGGAAACGATTGATTGTCTTGACATTTATACATGTGTGAATGAGACATATTAGTGAGATTTTAGTGGCTACGTGGGCTCCGCCCACTCCCCCGTTCTATTATGTATGTATTATAGTATTCTATGGATTGAACGATTTTTTTATGCTACTACTACATTTAAAAAATAGACACAAAAGATATAAGTCCACTACTTTAAATTAAAACTACACTAGCAGCACAGTTTTAGGACCTTACAGTTGTGAAACGCCTTTGATGTCTGGTGATGCCGTCGCCCACGGCCAGCGTGTATGCGAGGGATTGTCACGAAAATGGAAATAAAATAATTTTATTTTAATATAATATTATAATTCTTATTATATCATTTATTAACATTATGTGTGTGTATACTTATAAGTTGCATAAGTTTATTGAACAAGACTATTATTTAATACTACAAAAAACAACACATTTACGAGTGTTGCACTGCCAAATATTTTCGTGACACTTTATTTTTATACATGTTTTTTGTTTTCGATTGTTAAATTTAATATGTAGTGTAATTCGCATTCGGATAAACAATTTTATCAACAAAAAATTAGGGAAACATAAGCATGGCCGCCATTTGTATTCATTTTTACTTAGTATATATATATTCTAGATACTATATTTTTCGAAAAAGACACTTAAAATTAGTTAAAAAAGTACTATAAAACACGCTCGCGCCAACCGCATGTATTGTCTATCAGACTCAGTGAAGTGCGCTAGGACATGCTTGGACCGCCTTCTTCCCTTCAGTGCCCCACCATTGCTCTGCACAAGTACATTCGTTTCCAAACTGTAAGATCTTTAAATTGTGGTAGCCGGGAATTTTGTTAGATATTTCCTATAATCGTTTGTTTTCATTAAATAATAGTGAAAAACAAAATATGCGTAATTGTTGTTCACTATATGAAGTTGATGATGGAAGAAACTTCATGATCTACAAAGACTGACTGCCCCTGTATATATATATATATATATATAATTGTCTATGACCTGTTTAAGATTTACTATATATTTTCTTATAATTAATATATTTTTAGGCTAAGCAAGATGTATCCTAGCAATGAATTACAAACCTTACTGTCTTTACGGAGCTTTTTCTGTGTATATGTTACGTATTGGTGTTTTTTATATACATTTGGGTTTTGCATTTGTTTTTTTTTTTAATAACTATGATGTTTTTTACTTTTCCTGATAGATAGAGTTATTAGAATCTTTGTTGGCTTAGTTGTTACCGTTACGTTGTATCGACTTAGTTAATATTACATTGTCGTGGTTATATTATATTAAATGTGCAATTCCTTAGAATTTATCTATGAAATTGTTAAGTTTTTTTTTATAATATAATAAATACTAGTAACACTTTAAACATTACTAATATTTCCGGATTTTTTTCCCGACTACCACAGAAGTGTAACGTGTTTCATTTATGTATGTATAAAGAAGTAGTCGTACATATGTCTATTTCTTTGGCACACTCTATGGCCAAAACGGTTTAATGCTTTAAAAAAATATTCATAAAATTCGGTTTACAATTGACAAAGATATCGTGAAACATAAATATAAGAAATAACAGTTCATGGCCAACAAACTCCTTATTTGAAGACTTCTAATACTGGAATATTATTTAAAATAAAAAAAGCACACAGGAGAAGTGAAACCTTCAGAAAAGTAGACCGAGATAATTCCAAATATTGGGTCTATACATATGAAATTAGCGTTTTGTCGTACATGGTCTGAAATATCTCCTCTTTGGTTAAGAGTTCCAAATTCAAATTTAAAAATTCGTTTAGCTGGTACATTTGAGTTTTGAAAACAGTCATTCATTTGTTTTATCCTAATTATTTTTTTCTTTGGCGTCGCTTATTACCGCACAATGGAAAACATGAAATATCGGATATTTACGAGTAAGAGCACCAGTGCTGCCGAAACATCTCGAAGGATTAATGATGTGTACGGCGCTGGTGTCGCAAAAGAAAGTACGGTACGTTTTTGGTTTCAACGTTTTCGTTCTGGAAATTTCGACCTTCAGAACCAACCCTGTGGACAGCCGGAGACCAAAGTGGAAAATGAAGAATTAAAGGTTTTAGTGGAAGCGGATCCATTACAAAGCACTTCAGAGATAGCTGCAAGCTTCGGGGTAAGTGATAAAACTGTATTAATCCACTTGAAGCAAATCGAGAAAGTAAAAAAACTTGAACAATGGATACCTCATGAATTGGGTGAATTGAACTTGCAAACACACGTCGACTGCTGTGTTACTTTGCTCAAGCAACACAAAAATGAAGGGATTTTAATTCGAGTCATTACTTGTGATTAAAAGTGGATATTGTACGATACGATACGAACCCTGCAGACCCTGCCAAACCCTGCCCTAAACGAAAATTGACTCAGAAAAAGTTACGTGTGAGTGTCTGGTGGACTAGCGCCGGTGTCGTTCACTACAGCTTTCTAAAATCTGGCCAAACGATTACGGCACATATCTATTGTCAGCAACTGCATACCGTCGTCGTTGTTGTCCTCTGCAGGGCATAATGCCGTGCAGGTCTCGGGCCTCGGGGTGTACCCCTTTACCCGGATGTTCCTCACGGCACACTACAGTGTGCCGGTCCTGGGCGCCTTGATGGTAAAGGCGTTGTTTTGACGACTATTGTCGCGGTCGGTTAAATTTTTCATTAAGGTAGGTTATCTCGTAATTTGTGTTTAACACAAATTACTTGTCTAAGTTGGCCTTTCTACGGCATTGTGGGATTTACTCAGACTCCCTAATGTATATAGGGAGGAGTTCTCTTGGATAGGGTCGCCCGTCCGGCGGCCTTGCATGCAACGGCGCGAAGCCGTTGAGGTGTTCATGTGGCCCGTTGTCGGCACGGTCAAACATACCGCGCGCCAGCCGGACCACGAATTCATGCAGGCTCTCCATCTTCAAGTTGGCCGCTATAACGTCGTTACGGACGTAGCGACCCGCTCCGACTATGGTTCGTAATGACAAACTCTGCTGGGCCTGAAGTCGCCGCTTCTGATGATCGCTCAGGAGTGCATACCAGGCCGGAGCAGCGTATGTTAGCAGGGGTCTTATGTATGTTTTATAGATAGTTAACTTCGACTTTGTCGGTAACTTGGATGTCAGGACAGGGCGGAGCACTGCCCGCGCACATCGAGCTTTACGTATAGCAGAGTCGACGTGCGCAGTCATACGCAATATCCTGTCAATCCGACATCCAAAGTAGGTCACGGCCTTCTCATATGCGATCTCCTGGCCTCCGAGGGTTAGCGGTGGTGGTAGATTTCTATAGCGGCGAGTGAGTAGAGCGGTCGTCTTGCTAACATTGACGGCCATCCTCCACTCATCCAACCATGGTGGCAGCAGGTCCAGCAGACGTTGCATCCTGGCAGCTGCAATGTGGGCTCTTCTGGACGACGTGAAGTATGCGCTGTCATCCGCAAAAAGCGCTAATTCGACGTCGTCCTCCCACTCGTGCAAATGTCCTGCCAGGGTAGGGATATCATTTGTGTACGCCGCGTACAGGGCTGGTGACAGACAGCTGCCCTGTGGCACACCAGCTGTTATGGTCTTTATTGCGGACACGGCGTCCTCTACGCAGACGTAGAACTTCCTGTCTTCCAGGAAAGACGCCACTAGCCGCAATATAGCAGGAGGGATACTTGTTTGTACGTTTAACTTGTAGAGTAATCCTGTGTGCCACACCCGGTCGAACGCCTTCTCGATATCGAGAAAGACGCCCAACGATATGCGGCCACGGTTGTGTTCGGCCGCAAGCAGGTGCAGCACTCTGGTCAGCTGTGTTGCTGTTGAGTGACCCCTCCTGAATCCATGTTGCTCCGCCCGAAGTTGGATGCACGGGCGGAGACGTCTTAACAGTAATCTTTCGCACAGTTTAGCTATATGCGGTAGCAGCGTGATCGGCCTGTAGTTGGCAGCTCTACGCCTGTCCTTCCCGGGTTTCGGCAAGACGATGACTTTGCCTTTCTTCCAGTCCTCCGGGAAGTGGGATGTCCGCAATATGCCGTTGTAGAGCCGACCTATCTCTACAAGGACTCTATTGGGCAGCTGTCGTAGTGCAGCGTTGGTAATCCCGTCGTGCCCCGGCGCCTTCCTCGGTTGCAGGCGGGTTACTGTCCTCCGCATTTCGGCGGGGGATATAAACCACTCTCCTGCAAGCGGTGGCGCGGGCGACGACAGGAGCTCCTGCACGCGGCTCTCCTTCCGGGTATGGATTTCCATGAACTCCGCACTTGCTGGGTTCGGCATAAACTGCTCCTCGAAGTGCTCAGCTAGGATATCCGCTCTGCCCTTGGCATCGTAACGTTGAATGCCCGCGTTGTTAGTCAGCGGGCAAACAGGTGGTCGAGTTTTCGTTAACTGTCGGTTCAATGTATAGAGCGACGCGTGCTGTTCGTCTGCCTTCCATATGCGCCGCTCCCAGGCCTCTCCTCTGTGGGCCTGTATTGCAACCGACAGTTCGTCTGACAGGGTGTTGAGTCTCCTTTTTACTCTAGGGCAGCGAGTACGCGCCCAGAGCTTCCTCAGCGCTCTTTTGTGGTTTAGCTGCACGCGGATCTTAAGCGGCAGCTCCTCTTTCCTTCCCGTGAGAGGGACGATCGTAGAGGCCGCGTTGAGGGCCTCCTTGATGCACGTGGATATTCTGGTTGCAGCGGCCTCTACGTCGTCCGCTGAGTTGATCGGTGTATGGACTGGAGGTCTCTCCTGCAGGTGTTGGTGGTAGAGCCTCCAGTCGATCTTGGTCTTGACAGCTCTGGGCGGTGAAGTCACTGCCTTAGTGCCAAGGGTTATCAGAATCGGGAGGTGCTGTGTATTCAAGTCATACAGCACTTCTACCACTACTGGGTAGTTGACGTTCCTAGTGAGCACGATGTCTAATACATCCGGACGCTTCCTAGGGTCGCTAGGGATGTGCGTCGGTTCCTCGGGACCTAGAACGTCGTAATCATGGTGTTCTGCGTCTTCATAGAGTTCACGACCCGGCGGGGTGATCATTCTAGACCCCCACGCCGGGTGTTTGGCGTTCAGGTCCCCGGCGATGATGGTGGGTGCCGTACCTTCCATTACCGTCCGGATGTCTGAGGAGTGAAATGGAGTCCCTGGCGGGCGGTATGCTGCAAAGATCCTTAGTTCCTCGCCCGCCGCCTCCATTTTTATGCCGATTGAACGCATCGTCTGGAAGTCTGGTAGTTCCAGCTCCTGGTGGACGATGTCTCTCCTCACCAGGATCGCTGTCCCTCTATAAGCGACCCCTTGAGGATCAACCTCGTCCCTCCTGTAGATGGTATAGTTGGGCAGCTTTAGATGCGTTGATGGTCGTAGTTTGGTTTCACCCAGCAAGATCACCTGGATATCCTGTTGTTGGGTGACCGTGCGGAGTTCATGGATCCTTTGACGAATCCCGTCCGGATTCCAGTATAGCAGGCGCAGGTTATTATCCTCCATAATGCCTTGCTAGTAGCGATGCCAGCGCCTTCATGACGGCGGTAACGGGATCAGTCCCGGCCCTAATGTCGGCCAGGACTTGTGTTCCGACTTCGATGGCTATGCCTACCAATCTGTGGATAGCATCAGCCGTCTCGAAGTCGGAAGTTGGTGGTCTGCGTTCTGCACTACGCTTTTGTGAAGGCACTGGTCTCGGGGCATTGGTTATGGTCTTCCTTTGCGCAGAGCGCGCTCTATGTGTGGAGCGGGCTCTGCTTTCCGGTAGGGCCCTTTCTGGCGCTCTACTTGCCATTGCTGGTGCTGGTGTTTTTGCAGTAACCTGCGCCTGCGAGGCTATCGGTCCTGTGGTAGTAGGGGTAGAGGTGGTCACAGCCTGAGGAGGAGGCTGTTCCGTTCTCCTGCTCCTATTCCTCCGCCTCTTCCTTTGGGAGGGTTGCCTCTCAATGGCGTCGTTGGCAGGAGGTCGGAGAGCCGCCCCGGTGGTTGCCCTTTGTTCTGTGGGGGCCACCGTTTCTATTGGTACTTGGGCTGGTTGCCTACCCTTCCCTCTAGTAATGGTAGCCCACCCGTCTTCCTGTATGGTCACAGCCTTAGGGCGACTCTGGGGGATCCTCTTGGGGTTCTCCGGGAGTAGCCCAGGTAGAACGATCCCCTGCTTCCTGGCGATCCTCCTCAGGACCGGGCAGCGGCGATCGTTGGCCGTATGATTCTTGGCGCAATTTGCGCACTTTGGCTCTTCCTTTCTACCCCTTGGGCAAAGGCTGGCAATATGCTCTCCAGCACAGCGAACGCATTTCACTGGCCTGAAGCAGTTTGCTGAGGCATGTCCGAAAGCCTGGCAACGGTGGCATTGTGGTAGCCCCGTTTTTCTTTGCCAGGCTTCGATGACTACTCCTCTCATGTAGAGGAGTTCGTCTGTATTGTAAAGTTCTTGGAGCCGCTCCAGGCTCAGATGCTCCAGCTGTGCGTAGTAGAGGCAGCCCGGTCTGCCTCTACGTGGTGGTATGGCCTTAACATAATTTATCGGGAAGCCTTTTGCCCGGATAGCCTCCTCGATCATCTTGGGATACCACGAACTGCATACCACGAAGGAAGAACTAACTGCTAAACAACCGAGATTGTTCAATCACTCCTGCTTCACAACAACGCAAGACCACACACTGCACAACAAACAACCACTAAGATAGATGAGCTACAATTGGAATGTCTGCGACATCCACCGTACTCCCCGGACCTTGCTCCATCAGATTACCAATTTTTTCGGAATTTGGACAACTTCTTACAAGGAAATAAATTCAACTCCGATGCGGCAGTCCAAACCGCCTTCAAAGAGTTTGATTCTCACCCCATGGTTTTTTAGAAAAGGGATCAGCGAACTACCTATGAAATGGTAAAAGTGCATAGATAACAACAGTGCATACTATGATTAATTAAATATATTTTACAAAAAAAAAAGACTATATTCCTCCTGCACAAAACGCAATTTCATATGTCGAAATTCAAAGCACAACGATTCTAAAGAAGTTTTCACTTTTAAAGTTATTTAACCTCCTGAGTCCTGAACGTGGTGATAGGCAAATTTAAAAAGAAATGTTTTAACTGCGTCTAGGGGGGTTTTTTAGTACGAGAAAAATAGAAAAAAAAAATACATCGTTTTTCCACAAGGTTTTTCCTTATGTTATCGTACGAGTACAAGCGGACAGTGTCATCACATGAGTACACTTTAAAATAAAACTACAATTAAATGAAAATCAACTTTATTTTCCTTATTTTTTAGTATTTAGTTTTGGCATCACAAATATTCTAAATAAACACAGAAAAGCTTATTTTCAAACGAAAAACAAAACAAAAATCTCAGAAACTCTCTGAAGGAAAGAACTAATGAAAATCAACATTTAAACAAAAATCTCAAAACGGTTTCTTATATTTACGCGAACACTATACATGATTAAAACTACTTTACGGATTTTATCGCGTTTATTTTTACTTTTTATTTACTTTTATTTATAATTCCCGACGTTTCGGGCGCTTTCCAGCACCCATCACAGTCCCCCGTGACCATGGGTGCTGGAAAGCGCCCGAAACGTCGGGAATTAAAAATAAAAGTAAATAAAAAGTAAAAATAAACGCGATAAAATCCGTAAAGTAGTTTTAATCATCTCAAAACGAATTAAGTCTTTGCAACAAATACTAAGTTTTCAAAATAAACTTAACAACTATTAGGAACATTGGTTTTTGGTTCTTCATACTTGAAATTTTGGTTTTAAATTTCAAGTATGAAATTGTAAATAACAGTTTCTTTGGACAGTTACACATAAATAAATATTACATTAAGAGCATTTAGTTCTACTTTTTTATCACAGTCCTTTTGTCGACATCTGCTTTGCTTATCTGTCATTATCGGTAGATGTTCAGCCTTTTGTGTACGACGAATTATATGGCACAGATTGAATCAGAATACGACATTTTTTATGTTTAGGGGCCAAGTCAGCCTCGAAATCAGACTCATTCTCCTCAGAATCCGAGCTTACAGTGTTGTGTTCTATGATTTGCTCTCCTAGCATCAGCTTAAAACTTCTCATCTGTAATATATTTTTGCTAGGCGTGCCTTTTTTGCTTGCTTCTTGGCGATAAAAGAAGCCAAGCATTGGTAACAGCTATATCAAAACAATGAAAAATGAGCCTGATCGTCCATTTTTTGGTTCTTGCTCTGGAAGGGCAAACAGCGAGCATACGATCTACGAGATCAACGCCCCCCATATTAGTATTGTAATGTTTTACTACTTCTGGCCTACTGACCGATTCGTAAGCCTTCTTTGTCTTTGACCATCTTGAGCAAAAATCTGTATTTTCAGCCGCATAGCACGTCGACAACATATGCACTGGTTTATTCTCAAACCATTTTGTTATTGCTAACTTCCCGTCCATAGAGTATGTTGTAAAACAGCATCCACGTCCTTTTTCTTTCATATCACGATCTTTCATGAGCAGCACATTTTGAGGGATACGGTTTTTCATTATGGTTCCAGCACACAGGAAACCACGATCAGAAAGTGTTTCTGCCAATTTAAGGGAGGTGAAATATCTATCGAAGTATAAGACGTGTCCAGGAACTAAAGACTCAGTTAGTTGAAGAACAGAACACTCATTGACCGAATAAATGCTTCTCATAGTATCGGTAAAAGTCGTGTCTCCTTGGTACACAAACATGTCGCATATTATTCCGTTTGGATTAGCTAAAACCAGAACCTTTAAACCTAATGGGTGCGGTTTATTTGGCACATATTGCCGTATTGGACAGCTCCTTGGTATTATCATTTCGTCAATACATATATGTTGTGCTCTTTCTTGAAAACAAGAAAGAATTTTTCGATAGAATATTACTAGGGTGCTTAAAAAAGCACCCTAGTAATATTCTATCGAAAAAAAGGCCTCACTTTCCATAATTTATCTGAGCTTCTTTCTGAAGAGGATATTTCATCATCAAATACAATTTTTAAAGATGTTCGTATCTTGAAAAATCTATCTAGTCATATTTTCAGCAACAATAGGAATTTTCCATTTTTACCAGATTTATTTTTTATTTTTATTTTTTAGACCAGAACATACGTAGTTAAGGATAATTAAGGCAAGACATAACAAAAGTAATACCAAAAAATACTCAGTTCCTTAACAGTGAGACCCAGTGACCTCCCGTAATTTTTAATGAAGTCCTGTTTGTTTGTACTGTGATATTTTGCAATAGCTGGTCATCGATATAGTCGGCAAGAAAGTCTTCAGGACGCCAGTCATGTAGTTCCCGTGGTTTATAAGATGGCTGGTTAAGTTCAGGTATTATATGAGAAAAATTTGTGCCATTCCAGTCTTCTGGTGAGTAATAGTGACGAAAAGAAATACCTCGAGCACGTACCCTTGATCACGGTAACGAGTTGGCGGTTTGCCTCGCGGCCATTGGCTTACTGATATCACACGTCTTGATGGACCTCTCGAACGTCCCCTAGATATACCCCTTCTTAGAGAATGCCCTCTTGATCTCACACTCGGAGGTCCTCTTATAAGTGTAGGAGTACATATTTCACGTGGAGGCATAGCTGGACTAGAAACCGCTGGCTCGTTTTCAAACTCTTGTTGGAAATGCCTTAAATCGTGGCTGCTTCCATTGTCACTTTCTGACTCAGACGACAATAGGCGGTGTTCTTGAATGAATACATATTCCTCTTCATCATCAGAAAGGCCATCTGAGTTATTGAAATTCAATTGCTATTCAATTTCGCTTTCTTTCAAAGCTGTAAACAAAAATAAATATTGCAATAATTTACATAACCTCAAAATTAAAATTAAAAAATTACTAAAGTTAAGACCGAGTGTACTTATACGAGTACTTAAGAAAAAACCCAAGATTTATCCATACTTTTTTTTGTTAAATCCAAAAAATAACAACTCCATTCTTTCAAATGCATCTAGAACTGTATAAAAAAAGTGAAATAAAAATATATAATTATGATATAATATTGATTGAACAGGATTAACTTACCACGTGCCATTGTTGTTACCAAGACGAAGTTTTTGAGACACAGCAATTGATAATGCCGCCTGACAGTTTTTTGTCACTTTAATCATAATGACAGAGTCATAATTCAGACAAAGAAACGCGCCATATTTTGAAAATGCTAACGCGTTTCGTTCAACGAATTTTTATTTTCTATGTACTCATGTGAGGCCGCAGGGTCCTAAGAGGTTAATATTAAAAAAAAAAAACAAACAAAAAGAAGACAGTAGTCGAATGTCGGATTCCAATCCGCACCTTTGATTTCGAAATAAATTACCTACCATACAGTACAGACCTAGTCTCCAGCGATTTTTATCTATTTTCAAATTTTAAGAAAGACCTTCGTTGATTAAGATTTTCGAGAAATGAAGATGAAGAAATGAAGGCAGGGGTAGACGAGCATTTTCAAGGCAAAGATGGCGAATATTTTTTCAGTGCATTGAAGAAGAGGGAAATTACATAGAAAAACATTTTGTATACTTTTCTATCAGTGTTTTAATACCCTAGGCTGAAAACTTTTCAGCCGCCCCCCTCGTAAGTCTCTGAAATTATACAAAATTAAAATCTTATTAAAACACCAAAACTATTGAGCAACACTCCTTGAATAGAAAAAAAAACAAAATAATTTATTTTTACTGATATTGACATGAATTTCAAGCGATCAATGTAACACTGGCGTTTTTTTAGTTCCTTCTGTTAAGTGCTAATTATACAAATGCCAATTATCACTTGCCTGTGACAAATATAGTCATAAATTTTTTGTCACTTTGTCCGACCTTGAATGGGAACGAACACTTAATTTATTTTTATTAATTCTTATAAATTTCATGCGATCAGTCTAGCCTCAAGGTAAACAATAAATAGCATCGGCGTTTTCTTTTCGTTCGTTTTGTTAAGTGCTAACAGCGTTGTAGCATTAATTCGAGCACTTTGAAATCCAAAAGGTTTATTTTTTTAAATTTCTATGAATTTTATGCGATGAATCTGCTCTGAGATCAGGAGGAAGAAAATTATATCTGGCATCTTATTTTAGTCTGTCTGTTATGTGAAAATTAAATGAAATGAAATGAAAATTATATTAATTTCTCCGTTAAAAATAGGGTCTTGAATAAAACTCATACTATGTTTTTAATTGAATATATTTTACTAATTATTAAATAAAACTTTTACGGATATTATCGCGTTTGATTCTACTTACTTTTAATTCCTGACCCTTCGGGTGCTTTGCAGAAGAATTAAACGTGATCAAATCCGTAAAAGTAGTTTAATTCAATGTGTAGAGTTCGCGTAAATATAAGAAATTATTAAGAAATATGGAATGCTGTGTTGTTTTTTGTTAAGTGTAGTAAATTCTAACTGCATTGCACTTTATGTAATTATAAATATCCTGAATGTCAACAGAATAAAGTTCGATCTTTCAACTTTTTTTAACATTACCGAATTTGTGAACGGAAACGTAAAAGCGGTTTTGATATACCCGAAGTTGACTTTAAATCCGAATTAAAATTTTTCGTAATCCAGTTACACGATCTGGTAGCCCCCTGGTTTGGTAACCTGAATAAAACTTCTCTCTTTACCCCTCTAGTTGAAGCATCACTCCCAAAGCATAGCTTCAACAGAGGCGATTATGACAAAATAAATGAAGCGTTTGGTAATCTCGATTGGCTATCTATGTTGGGCTCGTGTGGAGCTGAAAACGCTTGTAATATTTTTTATGATACCATTAATAACATAATCTCAAAATATATTCCTTATAAAACAACACATGGCAATCATACTTATCCATTCTGGTACAACCAAGCTCTTATTAAAATAATAAAAGAAAAAGTGAAAGCACATAAAATATGGAAAAAATATGGCAATTATTTAGATTATGACGAATTTTCATTTCTAAGTAAATACAACAACGCGTGACTGATCATTGCTTCAAAAATTTTACAAAACAGGCTGAAAAATCTATTAAATATACACCAAAGGCATTTTGGTCTTATATAAAATCCATGCGCGGAGAATCGAACTATCCCAAACAAATGTCATACCGAAAAAACACAGTATCCAATGGGAGAGACATATGTGATGCATTTAACGATTTCTTCAAAAACGTCTTCGGAGCCCCATCCACCGGGTCTACAGAACTTCAGTGTGATAACATAGTGAGGTGACGCCATTTCCAAAATTCATATTGAGGAGTCTGGTAGAGAAAATATTAAATCTCCTCGACGTTTCAAAGGGAGCTGGATGTGATAATATTCCACCATTATTCTGGCGTAACTGTGCAAAGACTTTATGCACACCTATAGCCCTTATATTTAATATTTCACTTCGCGAGGGAGTCTTTCCTAGAATTTTGAAAAAAAGCACACGTGGTACCTATACATAAGAAGGGTAGCAAAAGTAAAGTTGAAAACTACAGGGGGGATCTCAATCTTAAATACAATTAGTAAAGTCTTCGAAAAAATAGTTTTTAATACCATATACCCTGTTATAAGTAAAGGCCTTCCAGCTGCCCAGCACGGATTTCTCAGACAACGCTCCACTGTCACAAATCTCGCATGCTTTTCGAACTATGTATTATCAAATATGGATGGCGGCGGGCAAATTGACGTGGTCTACACGGATTTTGAAAAAGCTTTCGATCGTGTGGACCACGTCATTCTTTTGAGAAAACTTCAGGTATTGGGTATTCACGGGGATCTGTTCAGGTGGCTCGAATCCTTCTTACATAACAGGTCACAAGCTGTGGTGGTGGGGGGATACAGATCGGATTTCATTGACATACCCCAAGGTTCCCATTTAGGACCTATTTTTTATGACGCTTACGTCTACGATATCATCAACTGTTTTACCTTTACACAACATTTAATGTACGCTGATGATAAAAAAATATTCGTCATGATTCAAAGTGAAGAGGACTGTTTTAAAATGCAACTTGATTTAGACGCCTTATTAAAATTATTACTTAAAGAACAATATAACAGTTAATATAAAAAATGTGAGTGCATTTCTTTCACGAGAAAACCCAACCCAATAGTACACTGCTACAACTTTAATGGAATACCAATTCATAGAACATCGACTGTGAGAGATCGTGGAGTATAACTTCGATAGTAAAATGCTTTTGTCTGACCATGTTGACAAAATAGCGAACAAAGCTTTTAAAAATCTAGGATTTGTCATTAGGTCATGCAAACCTTTTAAAAATTTAAGTACCTTGAATGCTTTATATAATGCTTATGTCGCAGTGTCGTTGAATATGCCTGCCCGATCTGGTCCCCTCAATACGCATTCACATAAATCGTCTAGAGCGCGTACAGAAAATATTTATCAAGCATCTTAATTATCGCGAACATAAACCAGCCAACCAACCTATCAAGAGAACTGTGACCGATTTAACCTACTTACCCTTGAAGATAAACGTAAACTAGTGGATGTATGTCTACTGTACGACATAGTGCACGGACGCATTGATTGCCCCGAACTACACTCGGCGTCAAAAAAATCGCACATCCGAAAAAAAATATTTAAATACTATTTTAACACAACAGGCCAATGTCAATGTTGTGGTTTGAGGGTATCATTCGAAAGGTAATTTCCGTTCTAGTTCCGCTGTTTTAGGTCATCCCAGAGATGTCCTAGGTTAAGGTCTGGACTTCGTGCTGGCCAATGCATAACAGGGATATCGACCTCCTGTAAATAATCCCGTACAATAGCCGCGGTGTGGCAACGAGCATTATCATGCATTAACATGAATCCATCACCGACATAACCAGCATACGGGACCACATGTTCCTCCAGGATTTCAGTAATGTACCGACCAGCATTTAATGACTCTTGCCCACGGCCACCCCGAGTCCGGGAAACGCACACAAGTTCCGTTTTCCCGTCGACGGAAATGCCGCCCCAAAACATACACGAGCCACCCCCGTATTCGACGGATTGGACAGAAGAGACAGACCCTCGTCTCATCAGAGAAGAGTACGGTCCGCCACTGTTCTAGAGTCCACTCTCAGTGATTGCGAGCAAACTCTAGGCGATCTCTGCGATGCTGTGCAGTAAGTTTTGGACCTTTAGCAGGTCTATGGGCTGTTAAACTCTTTTCGTGTAACCTTCTTATCGTAGAAACACTCACAGATGTTCTCCGAGTTGATCGAAGCTGTTGTTGCAACTCAACAGCATTTGTAAAACGGTTTTGTAAAGATGAAACGGTCATCTCTTTCTGATGTGCACCGTTTTCTTCCAGATCCCGGTTTTGTAACATAACCACCAGTCTGCTGAAAACGTTGGAACACCCGTCGAACTGAAAAACGGGACAGGTTCAACTGTCGAGCAACGTCACACTGCCGCATCCCCGACTGCAATAGGGCAATCACTTGAGCGGCTTCTACAGAGCTGGTGTCCATCTTTACTTGTTCTTACTTGGGTTACTTGTTCACGTGTGTTCACTGCAAAGTCTAAATTACGTCTGACCCATATTTCATCCAGATCGAGCCTTTTATACCTTTTTTAGGTGGTGTAACTAGCGTCCTTACTAACGAGCATATTGACAGTGTTTATTTTTGACACTCTATAATGATAAATGTTTTAATGATTTCATGATTTTTTTTATTAATAATGTAAAGCTGTTCAAATACCCATTTCAAACATACCAATATTTATATAAATATTATTCGTTTCTAGCCATTACAGCCATTTTTCGCACAAATTCAGAGAGGTGCTATTTTTGTGACGCTGAGTGTAGTTACGAGGCTTTATGTGCCTTTACGACGCGCTCGCCGCGCCACGCGCCGTCTGCCGCCCCTGTTAAGGCTAGGTATTTCGCAGAGACCGCGCTTTTGAGTTCTCTTAAACCATCTGAGGCATAGAAATTAGTGTTTTAAATTCTGATAAAAATATATACTATAATCGCATTCAGTTCAAATCTAAAGAACTTCACTCGATAAAAAAATCCCGAAGTAACCCCTTTTTGTATTGTTTTTTCAATATTATAACTAAACTACTAACATTTTACACTTAAATTTTGTACTCAAATAAGCCACTTAATTTTTACAGACAAATTCGCAGAGTTTGACTTGATAAAAATATTGTGTTAATTATTATATTTAGATACCTCCTAAAAGCGCGAGCGCGGCGGCTCGGCAAGCCTGACCAGTCGCGCGCTGGCGCTTATGGACGATGGACCCGTGTCAGTTTTCTCCGTGCACCAATAAATCAGTTCTTGACGAGTTCATATAATTGTTGTCACAGACTAAATATTGCGTGCTATAAATATAAATCCTCTGGTTTTAATAGTTATAATGCTCCCCTAGGGTTGTGTGTGTTCACACGAAACTTAAAAACAGTTCTCTACTCATACAGTTCCCATTCCTATCAAAAGCGAACTGGTTGTTAATTTTCTTTTTATTATGTAACTCTAATTTATCGCTATAATAAAAAAGTTTGATCATAAAAAATGCATTTGTAAAGTCAAATAAAAAAGTCATCCTACTGCTTATTTCTATACTGTGTTGCTGGTTGGGTCATGCAAGTTCACTGCCTTGGAGTCCGCGCGAAATAATTCGTGCGCGGCCGGGACAGCGCTAAATGCCTACTTTTGCAGGAATACATGGCCTTAAGTGTGCCGCGCGCTGGTACTAATTACGCGCGTAATGCACCCCTCTCGCGTCTACCCAGCCTTTACAACGAATTTTTTGGAGAAATTGATATTTTTAACCACAGTAAGAACGCTTTTAGGCGCTTAGCTATTGAAAGTCTTAAACCTAAAACCCAAAATAAAATTAAATAACATAACATAATTTACTTAAAGTAAAGTAAAATAATAATATTATACTGCTAATCTAGTGTATAATAAATAACGTGTGTGTCTTCGTGTATTTGTTAACAAAAAATAACATGTGTGTATTCGTGTGTATTATTTGTTTGTTACCGTTGAACAGTGTGTGATGTTAAAGATTTCATTAATGAATATGTACATATTTTAATGAATTTTTTATGAAACATTTGGATGTGCGTACTGCCTGAGGGAACAGGTGCAACAATTCAATTTAATGATTTAAGTGTAAATATGAGTTTATACCTACTGGTTACTAATTATTACGAACGTAGTATGCTATGTCATAGTAATTAATGGAAACCTGTTATTGGCCTTATTATAAGAATACTATTGTTTAATGTAAACTATATAGAACGCTGTTGGTTTCTTAATAAATTAAAAAAAAACCTTAAGAGCGGTGCCGTTACTGAGACCAGTCAATTACGCAGTTACATTGCTTCAAAAAAGGCTTTTTTAAAAGGGTTATTTAAAAATTTTAAATAAGTGGTTGCTTTTTTGTAGTTTATACCTAAACTGGAATGTACGTAGTCCCTGTTAATGTCTGTTGTGCGAATGCAGAATTAGAGCTTACGAAGAAACATTAACCAAGATTCTACCTCGTCGTTTTTACTGTTGCATAGGAAAACCATGATTGGCTACCCAACACTTGCAATAAATAACGTTTTCTAACAATTTTTGTTTTAACAAAAATATGTACACGTGAAGTGGAAGCATCTAGCCTTACTCCTACTATACTATACTCTGGCTTAAAGCCGTGACTATATAATATGTATGTGAGTAGGCGTTAAAGCGTTTTATTGATAATTTGTATAGTTCGTTCTCCGTATATGGTACTACAACACATCTTAAGAACATGATACATGTAATTGCTTTTGTGCCGGACTTTTGTAGAAGAAAAAAAAAATAACGCGCGTTGCAAAGCCGGATTACTAATGGCCGATAGTTTTTTTTTAAACGTGATGTGTAATCTGCCAAGTACTTAGGATTTTTTTATGAGTCTTGCATAAATAAATTTGTTTAGTTTCTGTTTATTAAATTTATTTTCAACAGGTATGGTCTTTTCGTAAATCGCAATATTTTTTGTAATAAAGGTACATTTTTTTTTTCTCTCTCATATTCTGATAGCCTTTGCCTTTTAAATAAAGTCCTTATTGCATGTCACATACATTCTATTTATCTTGAGTTCTGTTAAACAGTTGAGGTTGATGTTGTTCAAAGCTTAAATAGGGAGTACGCGAGGAATCCTTGTGATCGGTGTTAAATACAACAATATAGTAGGGGTAATCCGCATACCGAAGAAAACCTTAATTAACCACAGACTTCTATGGATACTAATAGACAGGCACTGCGCAAGTTATACATTGCGCACTAAGTTACGTTTAATTATCCATGATCACCTCAGTCGAGTGCGAGGGGGCGAGAATCTACTAATCCACCATCTACAGGGAAATACCAAAACCTCCTTTTAACATTCTGATATTTGCAATTTAAATAAGTAGGTAGTTGAAAAAGCTTAATAATGAATATAAATTATTATTTTTAACATTTGAAAAAAGAATTTAGGTAATTTTATCCATTTTATTTCACGAACCTCAAGCTCGTAACACTACTTTGTTTTGTAAACTGAGAACATTGTTTTGACAATCTAACACGAATTTTGTTTAATGCGACCAAGAAAATTTTGATATTATTTATGTGCTTTATCAACGTGATTTGAAGTTTATTTTTGATAAGTATGTAACGTTATTTCGTATTTACCTAAAACGGTAACTGTCGTAAATGAAAATACAACTGTGTGGCATATTTCCTGTGCAAGCTACCCGCCAGCATCGATATAAATGACAAAATTGGTCGTGCGAACAAAAATTTTCCACGGTTTAAGCATAGAATAAATCAGCGCCAACTCTTAAATACTCATTAACTACCACGGAACTAGTGTTTCCACTTATGATTGTGGTTTTACCCTAGAGCCTGTGTAAATACTTCCTAAATTATCGTAAAAAAATCAAAATAGCCTTATTTATTGCATTTAATTTTCAATATTTTAAAGAACAACATCATTGCAAGATATGAATATCATTTCACGATTAAAAATCTCTTGAGTTTTGTAATGAAAATGACGTTCTCTTTTTCAAATTATAATAAAACTTTGTCTCATATGAATAACGAACATGTAACTAAGTAAAATATTATACCATTATTCCGATATACAGAATGAAATGAATTTCAAATAAATGAATGAAATGAACTTTTTAATTATATATTTTTCTAGCTCTTTTGACCATATTCCCTTCAATAAATCTTTAAAAAAAATTACATTGAGCGGGTATAAAAAACATGGTTACCTAAAGTTCGATTTTACCTCAAATTATTAACAACACAAAATCCTGTCAATTTGAAGAAACGCCTAAAGCCCTAACTATATTCGTAGATTTACCCTAAAATAGTACAAAATATCTTATAGTGGAAACACTGCACGGACTCACGGCACGCATTGGTGCTCGCGATGGTGCTTCATAAACATTTTCGCACCAAGAAGTCGGTGTCATTTTGTTTGTTCAATGACCCGGTTCACACGCAGTAGTATAATAAGTATGCCCGCCAGCGTCCTTGCCCGTGCGATCAGCAGTAGTGACACAGTTTTTAATCTGAGAGCCTGCCGGTATAGTAGCATACATAGAAGTCTGAAAGGAACACACGAAGTTCACTAATGCCCGATTCCTATATTACAGAAAGGTTTCGTTTTCGTTACGATAACATAAGCGTAACTGTAAATGAGTTAAACGTTTTTGTTAAACCTAAACCTGTAACCACTAACATTTTACACGTATAATATTATTTTTGTACTTAATTCATTTGAAAAACGATTTTTATATTAATTTATTATATAATATATTTATGTATGCTTTAAACTGACAGACTTATTACTCAAAAATTTAAAATTGCAGAAATAATTCCCTCGTAAAAGACGACATCGTAATAAATGTTATGCATGGTAAATTGTTTTGCCAAATATTTGATAGCGCGAGTAGTTATAAAGTATGTTAAATCCTTATGTAAAAAGTGTATTGCATTGATAAAAAATATATAAAAAAATGTTTTATATTAAATAAACCTATTTAATTAGTTAAGAATGTTTTTTTTGTGTTGTGTCATTTTTGATTCTAAATGTGTTTAAGGATGTTATAGCATTAAACGTGGATCAGTGTTTGTTTTTTATTTATCTATAGATTTAAATTTCCTTATAAATAAATTTCTAGTACGAATAAATTGTGTGTCATTACTGTTGCATGAATAAGTCAACTAGCGCCATCTAGTGTCAGGAACGAGAGCGAGGGGAGCATTGAGAAAATGACATCACAAATCACTCAACTGACAGCGCCTAGTCGAAACTCGAACGCTCGGTACCTTCCGCGTGTTTACTTGAACATTCTGGATATTTCTTTGCTAATTTAAATATATAGGCGCTGCAAGATGCGATGGGAGTAGTATTGAATTGGCGATACGAGCGAAGCTTCGGAGCGAAATTAAGTGAATTAGTGTGTTTAATTATTAGTGTTTTAACTTTAATTGTGTAAAGTAAATTAAAGTGTTAATTTAGGTAATTTTATCGGCAATTTTTATTGTCACGAACCTCAAGCTCGTAACAATTGGTGTCAGAAGTGGGATAAAATCATGCCGATTTTACCTAAGGAGGAAACGGAGGGTGTCCGTACCCGAAGTCAACGCCAGCAGGAGACGGACCAAAGAAGATTTGGTGGTGCAACGCCGCAGACGTCGGAGGGCCAGCCACCGGCTGAAGGCCCGTCGGTAGCTCCTACATCTGCAGCACCTGACTTAGGTGCTCTGATGGTGATGCTGCAGGAGCAGGCTCGCCGACAGGAGGAACAGGTCCGTCAGTTGAAAGAGCAGCTGCAGAGCGGACAGGAGGAACAGGCCCGCCGATTGGAAGAGCAGCTGAGGGGCGGACAGGAGGAACAGGCCCGCCGGCAGGAGGAACAGGTCCGCCGACAGGAGGAACAGGCCCGTCGTTTAGAAGATCAACTTCAACGCGATAAGGAAGAGCAGATGCTCCTCATGAAGGACCTGCACGCTATCTTCGGAAAAGAGATACGGGAGGTGAAGGATAAGGTTGCTCAACATGACAACCGCCTGTCGGAGGCCGAAACCCGAATCGACCAAGTAAACAATCGGGTTGACAACGTAATGGCTGACGTGAAGAAAACGCTGGACGACCTCAAACTTGGGGATGGAACAACAGCTCCCGTAGTAGCTACAACACCTTCGCTACGTGGATTCAAAGTGCCGCCGTTCGACGGGACCTCTTCCTGGTCGTCCTACAAAATCCAGTTCGAGGCCGTCATGGAGGCAAACGGCTGGAATAAAAGCCAGGCCATGACTGCACTCACCTTAGGCCTGCGCGACCAAGCCTTAACTGTGTTGGAAGCTCTCGGTAAGAAAGTGACCTACGAGCAGCTCCTTGAGGCATTGGAGGCGAGATATGGCGACGCTCACCTGGAACACGTCTTTCGTGCGCAGCTTAAAGATCGTGTGCAGCGCATCAACGAAAACCTGCAGCAGTGGGCTCTAGAAGTGGAGAAGCTGGTGCGAAAAGCATACCGGTCTGTACCTGCGCTCATTGAAGGGAACCTGGTGCAGACATTCATAGACGGCATCCGCGACCTGGAAGTCAGAGCTGCTGTGAGGCTCGGGCACCACGAGACGCTTAAGGACGCCTTGGCCCATGCACTGGAAGTGGAAGCCGTGCGGCAGGATCATCGTTCCCATCGCGTCAGGGAGGTTGCAGCAGCTACAGTTCGCGACCGCAACAAAGGATACAGCCCAAGGTGCTATGGCTGTGGGGAAAAGGGCCATCTTCGATCCAGCTGCCCTAAGCGAACCCTAGAAAGGGAAGTTGAACGATCTCAGGAGGGTAGTGCGGCCAACAGCGCCGCCCAGCAGCAGCAGGGAAACGAGTAAAAGCCAGAACTGCGGGGCGGGTGCTGGCTGATGTTAAAAGAGCCCCAAGGATCTCGATCTCACAAACCCATGATGGGAACAGCCTAATCATAAAGGGCGAGATCAACGGAATGCCGTGTAAGCTGACCATAGACACTGGAGCCTCTCGTACGGTTGTTAGTTCCCAACTTATAAGTCAGTTCCTTGGGGACTCCGCATACAACCGAAAACGCATTAATTTGGTAACAGCCACCGGTCAGCGTATACCCGTCCGTGGAGAGAAGGAGATGGAGTTGAAGCTAGGCAACGTGATCTACCTGCATAATGTCATCGTGGCTGATATAATGGACGACTGCATCCTAGGCTTAGACTTTATGAGGAATAATTGTTGCGAGATCGACGTTAAGCAAGGTGTTTTGAAATGTGGACAGGAGGAACTTTTTATGGAAGGTGCGTTACCAGGGAACGTGTACAGCATCAAGAAGATTGTTCTGCCGCCGAGATCGGAAACGATTGTTCCGGTTAGTCTTCCTCGAAACGCTGGGCAAACTCACCGTTGTGTACTTGTGGAAAGGGTAAACAATGACCTTCCATGGAAAGTAGCTCGAACCTTGGTCAGGACCACTGACAGCTCAGGAGTACGTGTGCTGAACCTTTGCGACCGGGAACAGATTATAGAAAAAGGCACACTGGTTGGTACTTGTGAGGAAGTGGATTGGTTACGTCAGTGCCAATCTATATCGAGTGGGACCCCCAGCAAGGATTCAGAAACGAGAGTGACCACACTTTTGGAAGACTGTCGCAGTGTTCTGTCGCCGAACGAATTGGTCAAGGCGAAGAAGTTGTTACTCAAGTACGCCGATGTATTCTCATCAAACGATGCTGACATAGGAAAGACTGGCTTAGTTCAACACAAAATAAACACAGGAGAGGAATTGCCTATCCGTCAGCGGCCAAGAAGATTGCCGGTAGCACGTGAAAAGGAAGTGGAAACCATGATTGAAGGAATGGTGAAGGATGGTGTTATTGAACCTTCCTCTAGTCCATGGTGTTCACCAGTGGTGCTGGTGAAAAAGAAGGATGGCAGCATGCGGTTCTGTGTTGATTACCGTCGTCTGAATGACGTTACAAAGAAGGACAGCTATCCCTTGCCAAGAATTGATGACACGCTGGACATGCTTACAGGAGTAAAATGGTTTAGCACGCTGGATCTAAAAAGTGGCTACTGGCAAGTTGAAATTGACCCTAAGGACAAGGAGAAAACTGCGTTCTCGACGGGAAAGGGTCTGTGGCAATTCAAAGTAATGCCGTTTGGGTTGTGCAATGCTCCAGCAACGTTTGAAAGGCTGATGGAACTTGTACTTACCGGGCTAATTGGCGATGCCTGTCTGGTCTACTTGGATGACATCATCATCGTGGGCCGTACGTTTGAGGAACACCTACAAAACCTGGAACGCGTGCTCATGAAGATTCAGAGTGCCAACCTCAAGTTGAGCCCGAAGAAATGTTCACTATTCCAACGGCAAGTTAACTTTTTGGGGTTTGTAGTATCGGAAGAAGGTATCCGCACAGATCCAGAGAAAATCGCCGCTGTCAAGGATTGGCCGGTTCCAAAAGACAAGACGCAGGTTAGAGCATTTTTGGGTTTGTGCTCCTATTACCGGCAATTCGTGAAGAACTTTGCACATATAGCTAAACCTCTGCACAAGCTAACCGAGGAGAAGCGACATTTCTGCTGGGATGAAAGTTGCAATATCGCATTCCAGGAGCTCAAGGACCGTCTGTGCAAAACACCTATTTTGGGATACCCTGATGCAAGCAAAGAATTTATAGTTGACACAGACGCAAGTGATATAGGACTTGGCGGTGTGTTGTCTCAACGTAATGGTGACCAAGAGGTCGTGATAGCGTACTTCAGCAAGTCGTTGTCAAAACCGGAAAGGAACTACTGTGTCACAAGACGCGAATTGCTAGCTGTGGTAAAGTCGTTGCAGCATTTTAGCAAATATCTTCTGGGGCGAAAATTTCACTTACGAACTGACCATGCTGCACTAAAATGGCTATTGCAGTTTAAAAATCCAGAAGGACAAGTTGCGAGGTGGATTGAACTACTGCAGGAATACGACTTTGAGATCGAACATCGTAACGGGAAATCTCATGGCAACGCAGATGCATTGTCAAGAAGACCTTGTCCTGAAGATTGCAAACATTGTACTAGGCAAGAGAGTAAGGAAGTGGTATCCGTGAGGATGCTCAGGGCAGACCACCTCAGCAACGAGTGGAAGGACAGCTTACAATGTGCACAGCAGGAAGATCCGGACATCAAGCCGATCCGGGAATGGATGAAGGTCAGTGCTCCCAAGCCCAAGTGGAGTGACGTCTCAGCGATGAGTTCGACCACTAAAAGCTACTGGGCCCAGTGGGACAGCTTGCTGCTTCAGGATGGAGTTCTGTGTGCCGTAAATGGGAAAATGTTCGGGGAGACAGCTGTCATTTACAAATGGTTGTCCCTAAAGCTAAAGTACCGGATGTTCTACAGCTGTACCATAATGATTATTCAGGAGGCCATCTGGGAGTTAAGCGAACTCTACTGAAGATCCGAGAACGGTTTTACTGGGTCCACTGTCGAAACGATGTCGAGGACTGGTGTCGCAAATGTACAAATTGTGCGGCTGTAAAGGGACCTCAGACTCGTAGTAGAGGTGCATTGAAGTTGTACAATGTGGGCGCACCATGGGAGAGAATAGCCATTGACGTGGCGGGGCCGTTTCCGGAGAGTGAAAGCGGTAACAAGTATTTCATGGTTGTGATGGATTACTTCACTAAGTGGCCAGAAGTCTTCGCCATTCCAAATCAAGAAGCTTCAACAGTTGCAGATAAACTAGTTCATGAAGTCTTCTGTCGTTTTGGAGTACCTTTAGAGATTCACAGCGATCAAGGAAGGAATTTTGAGTCTCAAATATTCCAGGAAACTTGCCGAGTTATGGATACTCATAAAACAAGAACGACTTCTTATCACCCGCAATCTGATGGAATGGTGGAACGATTTAATCAGACATTGGAGAGGTACCTAGCAAAAGTTGTAGACAATCGGCAAGGAGATTGGGACAAGCACATACAACCGTTTTTGTTGTCATATCGAAGTTCTGTTCACGAAAGTACAGCAGTGACACCAGCTTTCGCAAACTTTGGAAGAGAATTACGGCTGCCTGCAGACCTGATCACCGGGATACCACCCGATGCTCCACGCAGTATAACCGATTACGCAAATGACTTGCGGAAAAAAATGAATGACGTTTATGAGCACGTCAGACAATCGGGCCAGCAAATGTCTGAAAAGATGAAAACCCGGTATGACCGCAGAATGAACAACAAAGGGTTCGACGAAGGTTCACTTGTGTGGTTGCACAATCCAGTCCGCAGCAAAGGGAAATCTCCTAAGCTTCAAGCTAAATGGGACGGCCCGTACCGTATTGTAACCAGGATCAACGATGTGACCTACCGGATACAGAAAGGCGCAAGAGGGACTCCTAAGATCGTCCATGTGGATCGCTTGGCGCGTTATTATGGGACCGATAATGCTCGGGACGAGCATGTCTTAGGAGGGGGCAGTGTTGCATGAATAAGTCAACTAGCGCCATCTAGTGTCAGGAACGAGAGCGAGGGGAGCATTGAGAAAATGACATCACAAATCACTCAACTGACAGCGCCTAGTCGAAACTCGAACGCTCGGTACCTTCCGCGTGTTTACTTGAACATTCTGGATATTTCTTTGCTAATTTAAATATATAGGCGCTGTAAGATGCGATGGGAGTAGTATTGAATTGGCGATACGAGCGAAGCTTCGGAGCGAAATTAAGTGAATTAGTGTGTTTAATTATTAGTGTTTTAACTTTAATTGTGTAAAGTAAATTAAAGTGTTAATTTAGGTAATTTTATCGGCTATTTTTATTGTCACGAACCTCAAGCTCGTAACATTACGAATCGTCTTGCACGCAGACTGGACGACTTCCAGCCTCCCGAATAAGTCTGTTTCCGAAAAGGCCATAGTACCATAGCCAAAATACATACAATTTGTATATGTAACACAAGAGTACAATCTGAATTTTTGTTTTGCGTATGTGGACTAGGAGAAAGCCTTCGATTCCATCGAAATTTGGGATAATTTAGGGCTATGGTCGTTTACGGAAAGGTTCGCTACGATCTTTAATATCTTAGGTTTGCACAGCCGGGAATATATAGATATACTGGCGGATCATCGCTTGACCGTGGTTGCGTTATGCAGTATCCATGAATAAAAAAAAAACTTAACTGTATCGCAAGTAAACAAATACCTATATAAGACCCTGTAATATTAGGCGAGGAATTATGTACGGCGGATTGGTCTCATATTGATGGTATGCAGTCATCGCAACAAATGTACACTTTCATAAAAGATACTTTTAGTAATGCATATTCTAGGGCAACGAGAACCATTAATAAAAACTCAGAATTGTGTCGACAGGCACCATGGATTAATAAAAAAAATATTAATTTGAATGATAAACATGATGAGCTATTTAATAAATGGAAGAAAGACCAGAATAACATACTATTAAGATTAGAATATAATAAAATGAGAAATAAGGCAAACAAGGTAACTGATTATTACAGAAATTCTTATTATAAAAATAAAATAATTAAAACATTTTGCTAATTCAACAAAATTATGGCAAATTTTAAACGATATCGCTGTTAGGATTGTAAAATCAATAGATGAGGTTATATTAAATGCCTTTAAATCATTAAATCTTTTACGAATACGTATTGCAGACAATTTTGCAAATAATTTTGACACTGCCGTGAAAGATATTTTGCCAAACTGCAACATAAATAATATAGATATTAAAATATGATCAAAACAATCTACCAGTCAATGTAAATAATTGTAGCATGTACTTTAAGAAGGCAACACCAGATAGTGTATCTAAATTAATCAATAAGTTAAGTGGTAAAGCTCCAGATTTTGATTCCATTAGAATGAGAGATATCAAGGGCATTGTCAATATAATTTCAGAACCCTTAGCTAAATTTATAAATACCTGTATTAAAACAGAAATGTATCCCGATGAACTTAAGGTGGGCTGTGTTAGACCAGTCCATAAAAAAGGTAGGTCTGATGACGTTAATAACTATAGACCAATTACTTTAACATCATCAATAGATAAAATACGTCCGTTTCATTTACGGTCTTCGAAAGTATGACCACGTCTCTTTCTATCGCTCTCAACTTAAATGGTTAAATATCCCACAACGCAGGAGCCTTAGAATTTTGAAAATTTAACAATTTTAGGTTTCATCTTAGCCCACTGCAGTACACACATCTCCCACTAACTTTCCGGTTGGTTGGTAGAAAATGCCATATGGCATTAAGTCCGCCGTTTGTACCTTTAGTACAATAAAGTGTAAATAAATAAAATAAAATAGTGGAAAAAATATCTGTAATCGAATACATGAGTTCTATCAAAAAAGTAATATTTTTAGCTCTAGCCAATTCGGTTTCAGGCCCGGTAAGAACACTGCAATGCTATTATCGGAATACACAGATCAAGTTAATTCATGGATGAATCAGAAATTATATGCTCTAGCCCTATTTATTGATTTTTCTCGTGCCTTTGATAGATTAGATCATAATAGCTGATTAGAAAGTTAGATAATACAGGTATTTGTGAACCTCTTTTAAATTGGTGTAAAAACTATGACTAGTAGAAGCTACCGTGTTAGGATTTGTGATAGCTACAGCATGTTAGTCAAAGTAACCGGGGGTACAGCTCAAGGTTCCGTCCTTGGACTTTTGCACTTTATAGCCTATGTCAATGACATGAATAAGATATTTAGATATTGTACTTACTATCAATATGCCGATGATACGTGTGTGCTTGTGGCTGCTAAGGATGTCAATCATGCCCTGCTTTTTTACAGGATGATTTTGATATATTAAATAAATGGTGCCACGATAGTGGTTTGATATTATATCAAATTCTCAAAAGACCAAACTAGTCCATATACACTCACCAAACTTAAAGTCTCATAGCATAATATTAAAACACAAAATCATCGCGCATAATCATAATTGCCTCCACCATCCTCAACTTAATTGTAAGTGTTCCACGATTGAATTAGTTACTTCGCATAAATATTTAGGCTTAATAATAGATTATAAGTTCAATTGGCACGTACGTATAAATCATGTATGTGATAAGCTTAGAGCATTTTTGGCGAACATGTTTCTAATTAGAAAGCGATTAAACTTTCGAGTCAAAATGATGCTTTATAACGCTCTTGCTGATTCTTGCTGATTCTAAATGTGATTGTACCTAGAAAAATTAAACTTCAGGCAAAAACAAACGAAAATTTTATATTTAAATACTGTAAGGTACACATTATCCATGATAAAGTCCAATATCAATTATTAAAGGAATAATTCTTTAATTTAGGTATACAGCATATATACCTAAATTAAAGAATTATTATATAAATAAACATAGTTTCAAATAAAATTCAGACCCGCAAAGTAACTCAAAAAAAAGTTAATGACAATACCATCCAAAATAAATATCGTGAGCGCATCAGCGCGTACATAATACCTCGCCTAATAAATGGTCTGGATAATAAATTCAGAAGTGAACTTACTAAAGTTAACTTAAAGTATAAATTAAAATGTTTTTACCTTAACAAATATTAGCTGTTATCCCCATTTTTGTAATAAATAGTATTATAATAATGTAGACGGAACGGCACACAACACAAACCTGCGTGGTTTTTCGCTGTGCCAAATAGCAAATTTATAATTTTTTTTATTTGATAATAAATTAAAAAAGAAAAAGATAGTCAACTATGAGCATCTTAGTACGGACTTTTAATGTAAATGATTTGATGTAAATTGTATAATTTTTAAAAGCAAAAAGAATTTTCATGTTTTTTGAAACCACCTATAATTCTGATTTGGTAATAAGTCTTTCAGTGACCATTTTCCTATTTTGGCGCGAACTCGCTTATTAATATGCTCATTATCAAGAAAACCCACGTATTGTGACGGGCACTGCGGAACCCTACTTCTACATTGTACGTGGCCCGACATGCACTTGGGCATTTTTTTATTTACATTATTTATTATCTCATGAATTTTAATTTTGAAATCTTGTTGGAAGAATATTATTACTCTCACGTATCTCTGTTTGACTCGCATATCAATTAGTAACAGTCGCTGAACATAATATAAATACGATTTGTACATTGGCAAGGAGTTATACCTATTTCATTAATATTTATATTGTTATTATGTAATATAAATAAAAATAAATTTGTTGAGAATTTCGGGTTTAAATTATTTTCTTGTTATTTACACAAATGTATGAAAACTCGTTCAACCAAGCGGAGATGGATAATTAATTCGTAGAAGTTAACTCTATTTCTAGTGCTTGAACGTAGTCTATAAAATACAGTAGTAAGTATATCCATGAACGATTTCTCATTCGTTCATCGATATATTTTATCATTTATACAGAAAATGCGTATCGTAAATAAGATGTAAGACAAAATAAATAAAGGGAGAACGAAGGTGAGGAAGCTTACGATATTTAAATTTAATTAAAATAAAAGAAACAGGACATTGTTATGGACTTTTTATTCAATTATAGTTATTATAAACGTCAAATTTTTGTAAAGTTTAAATTATTTAAATAGGTTTACTGATTTTAATTATGTATCATCTTTCTTAAAATGTGTTTCTTAGAACTTGTTTTGTTGGCTTGTTTTCTTATATAAGCAATTCTAATATTTAAATAATATTCAGCAACGGATTTCATTAATTCTTCGACGTGATTTACGACGTCGTTTTCAAATTTGTGGAAATGAATGTCTTCGTACAACGGAAGTTGCAGCAATGTTTCTGTTACTTTCGGCAGGAGAAGGAAAGGAGTCTGTTGTGTAATCTTTTTTTAGTCTCTTATTGTGAACACCCTTCCTAAGTTCGAGTTCGCAGTGTTGACAAGATGGTGTCACTTGAGGGAAGTATCAGTTTTCCCTTGTTTTTATGGGCAATGAGACTGCCTTCATTGGTGTCAATTTGAGGGAGGAGAGCAGACGTGGAAGTTTCACATTTTAATGACTTCAAAAATTAGTGAACTACAAAACCAGCAATATATCCAACCACTTTTTGTCCGTAAGGCGAAAGCGTAGTTACATGAGGCAGTTTATCATTATCCGGGGTTAAATGCAAAGTTTGGTTGTCGCTGTTACTTCTCGCCGTTGTCATATTTATTCTCTCGACAGGTGATTTAGATGAGCAGTTAAGTATTGTAATGGATTCCAACGGTACACAGTTCCCTGAATCTACATCAATAAGTTCTGAGTGAACTAGCGTTCTCTTGTATATTGATTCAAATAGCTGATGATTGGGTTATCATTGCATCTTCCATGACTACCTATATTAATAAAAAATATTTCAATGTGATCTTGAGATATTTTATGGAAAGGCAAGTATGACATGTGATTGTCTTTTTTTATTAGGTCTTCAAAAAGTCCCTTAGCACTTTCAGAGCACACAAGCAGAACCGAAGAAAGCCAGTAAAGCGATACTGAAGAAGTGGTTAATTCGTTTAAGATATGTATACATACATATATATGTATGTGTATTTATTATATATATATATGAAAATTATGCATTATAATTCAGTACAACATTGAATTCATAGATTAATAATATAATAGTATAATATATAAATTATACCACAGAGAGAACCTTATATTACTATGAAGGGAAAGAAATTGTTATGATATAATGTCATTATATTATTATTTTATTAAAGGTTATGATGATGATGATGAATAAAAAGATATTTGTATGAGAGGCCTGTTATTTACACTTTATAGTGGATAACTTACGAAACGACCTAAAATAGATAATTTGAGAAATAAACTAATTTGGCTTGAATGATTGGAAAATAGACAAATTAGGATATGTGCATTATACACAGTACCTAAAATAAGTCTATGGCATTATAGGAAGTGACCATGTCGTCGGTTTCAAAGGCACTCACGACCCTTCGGGCTTAGTTGGTTACCTTGGTTCTACCGCGGATATCTTCATTACGAATTTTATCACGCAGAGGAACTCCGAGTTTCGAGATAGGTATAACAACACAAACAGGCTGGTTAAAAGATTTTTAAAACCATTACCCGTACACGCTTGACAGGTTCTTTATGTGAATGGAGCCGGTAGGTATTCTCGTGTTAGTAATTTCAGGTCGGCGTATTTTGATTTGATCAATAATATTAAGCCTCAAAACAAACCGCACAGTTTGCTGGATTGAATACAAATGGGTTGGACACCGCTGTAGAGTGATGGCAGCTGAGAGAACCCATCACACCGGACTTAGGGGAATGACTAAAGATCTTGTGGGATCTGATAAACCGCGGTAGGTACAATTATCTGACTATTATGCCAGGTATAAAATAGTTATATATCCGAAACCGGATTGGTTTAGGTGATGTTAACGTGACATATATAAGGTGATAAACGATACACATAATTAACCTGATGGTAAGTGGTGCTGTAACCTAAAAACACATCTACACACAACGAACAATCCGCCCCGGTTTCCCACGGGTGATTTTTAGATATCTACAACAAATGCATGTATTTACACATAAACCTTCCTCTTGAATCATTCTGTCTATTGATGAAAAACGCATCAAAATCCGTTGCGTATATTAAAAATATCTAAGTATACGGACTGTAGGAAGCGACTTTATTTTATGCTATGTAGAGATTAAAAATCAAAGCGCTTATGTGTTATCACCCCAATAGATTAAGATGGAACGCTTCTGTAATAAATAAATAAATCTGTAAGAGAAGCATATTGTTCCCATTTCTGGCGGTTCTGTGTGAGCGTGAATCTTTCCTGGTGAAGTCCAGCCATACGCACTTTCCTTTTTTTTTAAATAAAACTAAGTGATAAACTTTTAATTCACCTGCTGCTAACTGGTTACTGCACTCCGTGGACACATGAAGCCAATTACAAATAAGGAACGCTACATATGCGATGTCACCTCTGAATGTATCAAAGCTTGTAATTATATTGGTTCTCTATACCAGACGGAATCCTAGGCAGGAAACGAGTTTTCCATCTAGCTTCCACTTAGTTTTCAATCTTGTTTATGCTAAACGTGAAGTATCCAGACCGGGAACGGATAGCAGCATCGAAGGTGGGTATTGCGGTCATCAATTCGCTTACTAAGCGTGAGGATTGAGTAAAGTCCTCCCAAAAACCGGAAGAAATTATAATATTGCGCTATCAGATGACTTTAGCCTTGGTTTTTTTAATCAACTGGTCGCGGCACGTGTAATGACCGACACACACGGTAAGTTCAACTGATCAGTTTAAACGAATGTAAGGCAATCCGATTTCGCAACTCACTGGCTTCACATTTCAACTTAAGATTTCATAATCACGGTCTATATTTGGTATACGTCAGTTCAACTGATCAGTTAATTGACCGTGCGCCCGGAAAAATCCGTGGGTTGAAAAATCAGTATGTCAATGTGAAGGTCTGTCATCTTGTACCAACAACCGCAACAGTTCAAAGAAGGATATAGGTGATATATAACACCTACTTGTAGACAGCCTCTTGTAGTTGCAATCTGATTTGTAGTTTGAAACAGCGCTATTTTTGCCTTTCTGTTTGAGAGCACGACTTCACCCACCTGATGGTTGTGGAGTCAATATTTTTTATCAGCAGTGATGTGGGACTACTCTCGAAGGCGCCCTTAGTATATAGAAAAGCACAAAGAGCTATTTCTTTATTCTCCAGCGCTTTTTCAACCCCGTCAATTACTGTGATCAGGGCTGTTTCCGTAGATTTGCCTCTGCGGTAAGCATGCTGGTTGTAATGTATGGGCCTTTTCCATTCTCTTAAGAAGAAAGGCTATAGACCTATAAGCCTAATATAGGCTTATAGGTCTAAAGGACTTAGTCAAGGTGTAGAGCGTAATCCTTTCTGCCAGCTTTGGTTATAAATAGAACTTTGGTAATTGTCCATCGTTCTGGAATATATCCCCATGCAAAACTTGCTCTGAAGATTTTCACCAGATAAGGAAGAAGGATATCGATACTCCTCTATAGTTTGATGGGAATTATTCCATCCTCCCTGCTTGTCTTATATGGTTTAAAGGAGTCAACAGCTCAGTGCATCAGGTTTGGCCTTATTATCTTTGCAGCCCTACACCAGTCCTCATTACAAAGCCTTCGTAGGACTGAAAAAGTTCAAGACAAAAGTCTTATGTGACACTGGGAAATGGGTTGACGCTAGTAACTCTAATGTTTCCGTTTCACTAGTAGTGAAGTTACCATAAGGCTTTTTAAGAAGCCCGATCTGATTAGGCTTTCGATAGTATTTTGTGTAGTCTTGCATTGCGAGTCAATGACTCAACTCTCTCGTCTCGTCGAGTCCTTTACGGTACTCTCTTAGTTTTCCTAATTTCTTTATTATATTCGGTTAAGGCTACACCATTATCTCTCACTATTTGTTTTTTTAGCAATATTGAAAAATTTCCTGGTCTTTTCCCTATGCTTCTTTAGCATGTTCCACCGAGGAAAGAAGCCGTCAGTTAAAAATTTCATCTAAAGGTTTTACACTCAACACACAACAGTGGTAGAGCCACGCGGCAGCTTTGCTGTCGCACGTATGGGCCGGCTCAAACCGGGGTGGTACCACGACCTCACAGAATACCGGCGTGAAGTGGAAGCTCTGCTTCCGCGTTTCGTCTGGTGAGTGCAGGTGGCCGGAGGCCCAAATCCCCCCCCCCCCCCATCAACATGGTAGCGGAATTCAATGATAGACTACCCCAGGAGGGTACCAGCACCCCTGGAGAATCCCTCGCTGAGCATCCACGACCATGTTTTTCCACTTCTGAGCGTGGGTGCTCAGGCTGCCCCGCGTATTCTGGGGGGGGGGGGGGGCAAAATTCCGCTCAAGACTAAAACTGCTCGGGGCAAACGGAGCAACAAGACCAAGGCGACCCCTGCCACGCTGTCCGTGAATTTCTGCAATATCAGGGGACTTCACTCCAACCTAAACGCCGTCCACTACCATCTCGAGACGGCGAGGCCGGCTCTGCTCTTTCTGACCGAGACGCAGGTGTCCTCTCCGGCTGATGTCTCGTATCTCTCCTACCCGGGGTACAAACTGGAACACTCCTTTGTGCCTCGGGCTGGAGTTTGCGTTTACGTCAGAGAGGACATCTGTTCTCGACGCCTCGGCAGACTTGAAGGTTCGGACCTGTCCATCCTTTGGCTACGCGTAGACAGCGACGACCATCCGCGCATCTACGGGTGCCTCTATAGGTCCCACAGCGGTAATGCCGAAACAGACCGACTCTTCGACCACGTCCAAATGGCTGCAGATTCGTTGCTACAGCAGATCCCCTCCGCAGAGATCGTGATCCTCGGCGACTTTAACGCCCATCACGCCGAATGGCTCGGTTCACGTTTAACCGATCATGCGGGGAGATCTGTTCATGATTTTGCCTTGTCATATGGTCTGACACAACTGGTTACTTCGCCTACGCGGATTCCAGATGTGGAGGATCATGCACCTTCCCTGTTGGACCTTCTGCTGACCTCTCACCCGGACGGATATCAGATTTCCGTCGACGCCCCTTTAGGCTCCTCGGACCATTGTCTTGTCCGGAGTGTGGTGCCACTCACGCTGAAATCACGGTTGCATTCTGCAGGCTGCCGCCGTGTTTGGCACTATAGGTCAGCCGATTGGGATGGGATGCGGTCTTTCTTTGCATCCTACCCTTGGGGGCGGGTTTGCTTCTCGCCGGACGATCCCAACGTTGTTGCGGATTCTGTCGCTGATGTGGTACTTCAGGGTATGGAACTTTTTATTCCTTCCTCTGTGGTGCCCATTGGAGGCAAATCTCAGCCATGGTTTGGTCGCTCCTGTAAAATAGCATCATGCTATAAGCAGGAGTGCTACCAGGCCTGGGCTGACGCATCAGCGTCCAGGGATGTAAACACCAGCGCTCTAAAAAAGAAGTATAATTCCGCCTCTAGGTCCTTCAAAAGAGTCATTGCCAAGGCAAAGTCAGAGCACATAGGCAGAATTGGCGAGAAACTAGTTCGTCTTCCTTCTGGAACCCGTACATTCTGGTCTCTCGCCAAGGCTGTCCAGGGGAATTTCTGTCAGCCATCTCTTCCATCTCTGCACAGGGAGGACGACTCACTGGCCCACACCGCAAAGGAGAAAGCCGATCTTCTAGGCTCTTTCTTTGCGTCTAACTCGACTCTCGATGACGGGGGGAGTACGCCGCCGACCATCCCGCGGTGTGAGTGCTCCATGCCGGAAGTGCAGTTCACTCAGCGCTCGGTTCGCAAAGCACTCCTCTCCCTGGACATCCACAAGTCGAGTGGGCCTGACGGAATCCCCCCAATTGTGCTGAGGACGTGTGCTCCAGAGTTGGCACCGGTTTTAACGCGTTTTTTCCGGTACTCCTACTCCCTAGGCGTAGTCCCAAAATCATGGAAGACGCCTTTCGTCCACCCGATCCCTAAAAAAGGCGACCGCTCAGACCCGTCCAACTACCGGCCTATCGCCATCACCTCCTTGTTCTCCAAAACAATGGAGTCCATTGTAAACTGCCAGCTCATGAGGTACCTTGAGGATCACCAGCTGATTAGTGACCGCCAATACGGTTTTCGCCGTGGTAGGTCAGCTGGTGATCTTCTGGTCTACCTAACTCACAGATGGGCGGAGGCAGTAGAGTCCAAGGGGGAGGCATTGGCCGTTAGTTTGGACATTGCGAAGGCCTTCGATCGGGTTTGGCACAAAGCGCTTCTTTCGAAGCTCCCTTCCTATGGGCTTCCCGAGAAATTGTGCGATTGGATCACCAGTTTTCTTGCAGATCGGAGCATCAAGGTCGTTGTAGACGGTGCAAGCTCCGATTGCAAGCCTATTAATGCTGGTGTTCCACAGGGCTGCGTGCTATCGCCAACGCTGTTTCTTCTGCATATCAATGATATGTTGCAGACCCGTAACATTCATTGCTATGCAGATGACAGCACTGGTGATGCTCTTTACACCGGCCGAGCCAATATTTCTCGGGAAAACGTCTCCGAGTGCCGGGACAAACTTGTGTCTGAAGTCGAGTCTCTGCTGGACAGAGTCTCGGATTGGGGGCGACTAAATCTAGTCCAGTTTAACCCCCAGAAGACACAAGTTTGCGCGTTAACCGCTAAAAAGAACCCCTTTGTCGTATCCCCTCAGTTTCAAGGCACTCCCCTTGTTGCCTCAGCCAGTATCGGAATCCTCGGCGTCGACATATCGAGTGACGTGCAGTTTCGTGGTCACTTGGAAGGGAAGGCCAAATTGGCCTCTAAAAAGCTTGGCGTGCTCAGCAGAGCGGGACAGTATTTCATGCCGGCACACCGCCTGCAACTTTACAAGGCGCAGGTTCGGCCGCACATGGAATACTGTTCCCATCTCTGGGCTGGGGCTCCCCAGTACCAGCTCCTTCCACTTGACCACATCCAGCGCAGAGCGGCTCGAATCGTTGACGACCGAGTGCTTTCCGATCGGCTCGATTCTCTGGCACTGCGAAGAGATGTTGCATCCCTTTGCATTTTCTTTCGCATATACCATGGAGAGTGCTCTGAGGAATTGTTCGGATTAATCCCAGCCGCCAAATTTCGTGAACGCACTACGCGGCAAACGTCCCGATACCATCCACACCATCTGGATGCTTGGCGGTCCACCACTGTACGTTTCAAAAGGAGTTTTCTTCCGCGTACAACCTCTCTGTGGAATAATTTACCACCAGCGATTTTTCCGGACCGATACGACCTGGGGACCTTCAAGAAAAGAGCTTACTCCTTTCTAAAGGGCCGGCAACGCGTCTGCAATTCCCCTGGTGTTGCAGTTGATCATGGGCGGCGGTAGTCACTTAACATCAGGTGAGCCACATGCTCGTTTGCCCCCTCTTCTATAAAAAAAAAAAAAACACTCACGGTCGGTGTTTGGATGTACGTCAGTCTAACTGATCAGTATAACCGACCGTGTAGGTCGAGCATTAGTTATATTGGCACATAGAGAAAAAAATGATTTTGTTGTTTGAATGTGTTTCTTTTGCATAACTTGTTTAAAAGACTTGTTTTACGCTAAAGTAATTTTTTGCCGAAATAAATTTTCCGAAGTAAAATATTATCTAAATTAGTAGAAGTTTTTTCCTCGCACAACTTTTTTGTGTTACATAATCCATACCCAGTGCGGGGAGGTCAAAGTGATCTTGATGTCTAGACAACCCTAAGTAATAGACAACACCAATGACGTGTGAGCAACTTCCTATATAATATTTTGTTATTGCGTTTATTCCATTTACATTCTCATCAAACATAATATAAGTATAATACTTTTTTGTCGTGACGTGTCGTGAATAAATTCTGCACCTGAATAGAGTATTATTGTTTCTGCCCTCTACTGCCGCTGAATGTCTATATATTTCCATATATTATTACACAGATCTCAACTAGCTTGCTACATATTTATTTATCTATGATCTCAACACAGAATGCGAAGGACTGCGACGGACGGCGACCGATAGTGCGTAATGTCAGCGCACGCCCACCCCTCCCCGCGTCCCGCCATTGTTGTTTTATTGAAAGAGTGAGATAGCATGATTGGTTTTAACCAGGCTACCTGAGTCATAGCGTGACCATTTTTATACATATAACTTCCTATTATGCAATAAATAATCTAAGACGATTTTAATGAATCCTAAGTTGATTGTTGTACTGGAAGTTTAAAATTTACATAATCCAGCTGCATCTCCAAGTTACCTAGATACATACATGTGTATAGTTATATACATATAAATATAAAATATACATACAATAATTGATTTCGAATATAAAAAATACATAATTTAACTGTATAAAAAATAACAAAAAAACTGAGATATGTCTCGTTTCTGTCGGGTCTGGGTCACAGATGACCGTTCTCCTTTAGAATTATTACGAACGAAAATAAAATTATTACGAAAATTTAATACGTTAAGCTGAACATAATTTCACAAAAGACGTAGTTGGTCTTAGCGGTTTTATCTCTATACAAGTATATCTGAACCCTAAGTAATAATTTAATCTTAATCTTAATATGTTAATGTTCATAAGAAAAACTGAGAAACTTTGTTTGAAGTCTACATGAATAAAAATATTCTATTTGATCTGAAAAAAATACTACGATTTTTAAAAAACCTGTTATAGACTCGAAAATGTAATAGAATTAGTACAATAGTTTAGTCGTATGCGATATACTGAAGTGATTGCGAGCGCCTCAGAGCAACGACTACTTCGCCTCTGTTTTCTGTGGCAGGAACGGTGTGGTGTTTATTTATTTATCTTTATTGATAAATAGAAATAAGCCCATTTTCTAGTTATTTAGCTGAAAAGGCTGCTCGAATAATTTTAAGCCGTCAATCAAGAATGGATGTGAAGACCAAAATGTGAGTAGAAGTGATCGGAATTATTTTTTCTTTAATGTTATTTAAAAAAGAAACCAATAAATAGGCTTTAGCGATTTATTGATTTGTTTTCTAGTTTTGTAACAGAATTTGAAAATCAAAACGGCTCGATCGATTTTGATGAATTTTTTTATGTGTATGAATGGGTTTGTCCTGTATGGTTCAAATTATGAATCTAAACCAAAATCTAAGCCATTGCTGTGACGATGATTTTGAGATCCAGAAATCACCTGTGTGGAGCCGGGGCGGATCGTAGTAACGGATAAATTATTTACTTTTTTTACTTTAATACTTTTTAATTATATAGTCGAGGAGATGGGCTGTCTGTAAAATGCGGGCAACTTGAGTTCTATCCTCGCTGACGCTACTGCATTTAACATTTGAGAATTATAATTTTGTTTAAAAAAGTTACAGCCTATATACATCCCACTACTGGGCACTGGCCTCCCCTCATTTCTGAGAGGGTTTTAGGAAGTGTCCGCCGCGCTGTCCCAATGCGTGTTGGCGAACTTCACGTGTCTTCGAAATATTTTTTTCTTATTCCTCAGACATGCAGGTTTCCTCACGATGCTTTCCTTCACCGCCGATGGTAAATCAGCACTTAAAATTGCAATTAACAATTTCATTGGTGCCGGCGGGGATCGAACCCGGGTTACTCGCGTTCTGTTGTATTTACAGCGAGCATTAACCATCTGAGCGACCACTGCTCTAATTTTGTTTATATTAAAATATTGTAATTTAAAGTTCGATTTATTAAGTATTATCTAGCAACATTTTGCAGCTAAACATAGGGCTGGTGAGGCGGGTTGGCAACTGCGGTATTTATTAACATTTTAATTTGTTATCAGGAAGATGCTGTTGCAAATTTCCTGTTTAGTTTCCCTCTGCTGCCTGTTAACACAACCACGGGATGATATAAGGTAGGTATCAGATTATCTTAGTTCGTCATCACACGAATATATTCTTGAAGCATCATAATAAAAAACTCACAGCCAATGTATAACGCACATTTAGTGCAAATAGCACAAGTGTTACTTTGAAAATTTTGATGTAAGTATTTGAAAAGGATTTAGGCTGTCTGTGTAGGCCCCTCTTAGCTGTTCTTGCTGTCAAATAGCTGTGCTTTCACTGCTATATTCCCGTCTGAAGATATAATGACCCAGTATAATTATAAGCTGTGATGCATTCCGTTTTAGTCTTCAGATGTGATAACGCATTTTTTGCAAAGTTGGTAAGAATTACTTCGCCCATATCCGCTCAATGAAAAAAAATAGTTTTTTTTTTAAAATAGAATAAGGGTGACAAACGAACACACAGTCCACTTGATGGTAAGTGGATGCTGTGGCCCATAGACATCTACATTTAACCGCGATTAAGAATCAAAATGCAGATGCGTTGTCACCCCAGAGGACTAAGATGGATTACCTCGATTCCAGTAAAAGGGGTCTCCAGTTCTCTACACTCACCATATGAAACACAGTGGCATTAAGCTGCTATTTTATGCTGGTTTTATTGAAAGCGTAGTCCTTCCCCGGTCGAGCAGGCCCATTCGTGCTAAAACTATAATATAGCTGCAGCGTAGCTATACCACGTATACCTATACGTGTCTCTAGTTTGAGGAGCACCTCTCGCCCTCCCTCAATTGCGTGCGCTATCCGCTATCCACTTGCCTTTTTTGTTTCAAGATGGTTGCAAGTATTCATGCGCTGTGTGCCCTTTTGTTATTCTTATTTCTTTATTATAATAATCATATGATGTATATGTTGTTTGTGTTATTTGTTATAATAGACTTACAAGGAAAATATTTTGCAAGTCGACCTCATTGAATGTTAAGTGACGTGAACAGTGTTATAAATATTCAATTATTTTATCAAATATTATATATATATAAAAAAAAATATATATATATATATATATATATATATATATATATATATATATATATATATCATAATATGTTTTAAATACTTAAGCGGGCTACATACGAGACGATATCGGTGGCGATCTAGGGTGGAAAGAAATCGGGGCTTTTATCGAGGCAGACCCTACACACGGGCCTGCCTAGTAGAGATGAGTCGTACTAGGTAAATTTCGTACTAGGTGCACCTAGTCCAATTCCGTATAAATACTCGATCCAAATACCTGTTCCACCTAGTCCATAAAGTATCAAGTACACATAAAGTTTAGTATTGTTGGAATAGGAATAGGATACGCTATAGTTTCAAGTACCATATTTTACGTGCGTACTGCTGAAACGTGTGCAATAATGAATTCATACATCTTCCCTTCATACTTTACAAAATTATTATAATTATTCTCGTAACTAAATTACGACAATTAAGGTTATATGAGAAATAAATTAAGATCATTTAATTCTAATTACTTCAAATGCTACTTAGTAGTACTTCATATTTTGTAAAATTTGTTTTAAAAGATGTTTATCTTTGATTTATTTGAAAAACTCTAGAATGGGAGTACTCACCTATTGATTTTGTATGTCTTGATTTTAAGCTGCTATGTTTTTTTTACTATTGCTATAATTCTATAATTGGTTGATGCAGCTCATACTAATGACGGAAGGGAGAATTTAAAGTGGATTATTTTCATTTATCTCTCATATAATCTTAATAGTAACGAGCCTAATTATAATATTTTTTTAGAATATTGTTTGCATAATTCTTATAAATAACATTAAAAAAAAGAATTGTTCTGAAAAATAAAAAGTGAGTTTGTCAGTACCGGCGCAAGACTAAAGTTCACTCCTTACGAACGATTATAAAATATATAGATTAGTAAATGTGGGTAAATGAACGCATATTTATACTACTAAAAGCATGCAAGACACATTTACTTATATTAATTATTTAATGTATATTCATCAAAACATATTACATAATCATCGAAACGTAAATTGTTTACGCTTCCAATACTATGTTATGTAGTCATGGAAACATGAAAACAGCGTCCACCGAGATCACATTCGCATGAGTCCGTACCGTATTTGACAATAGACACTCGCCTGCCTTGTACTCTTGTATAAGTATTTGGTTGAACTAGTCCGAGTCCCGACTAGTCTCGTACTAGTATTTGGTTGAACTAGTCCGAGTCCCGACTAGTCTCGAGTCTCGAGTATTGACAGACAAAGATAGAAAGACTACGGAATAGTGTAGTTAAAAAAGGACAGAATATATTATTACACAACAAACACGAGTGTGCGTCACGTTACCTTTATGTTCATTAAAATTTGGTTCAAATTCAAATGACTGACAAACTAATGATTTAGGCAAAGACGACCCGAGTTGAGCGCCTAGTAACTACAGTTTACGGCAACAAAATACGAGTACGACGCGTAGGCACAGTGAGACATGATGGATCGAGTATTTTAAAAGTTGGAATAGGTGCAACCTAGTCTCGTTAAATACTTAGTCCCTGGATCTGTTCTAGAATATACGCTTCATCTCTACTGCCTAGCAGTACGCGTTTGGACTTGGAGCGGAACGCATATGCGGTAGAGTTCTTCAAAATGCCTCCGACTCTCTTAAAACACCAACGTGTTGGTTTGGAATTAGCCATCTTGGTTAATTTATTCGAAAATAGAAAAAGAGGAGTTGCTGGGTGAAAAAATGGCTCCAAAAGAGACAAAAATTAAGCCACATAAACGTACTAAATGGTCTGTAATCCAAAGACATGATTAATTTTCTCCGGATTGATGAAGACAGTTTTTACAACCTTCTAGAATTTTTCTATATTTATGATTTCGCAACTTATATAAAAACATCAATTTCTCCTACCTATGCTATTTAGTTATTTCTTCTCTTTGTTCATTTCTGCTTTGGTCAAAATCGGGTTATGTACTACACACAACAAACAAAGAAATAAAACACTTTTGTATAATAATATGCATGCTCTGATCACGAATCTGCGGTCCATTTTTGCGTAGAATGCACGGTTCCGGAGATGTGCAGATCAATTAACTCTTATCTAATTGATATCCGGTGAAGGCCTCCACCGTCATTAGCGCTCCATTGTTCTTATCTACTTATCTATTGTTCATTGAACACCGTCACTATCTACTCTTCCTCAGCGTGGTGCTATTGTTCTCCTTTGTTCCTATCTACACTAATCTGACTCATCAATAAAACACTTTACCTAATTTTGTTAAAATTTTTATTTACAAAATACAAAATCTTATTACTTATTATCTATAAAATAGGAGCGAAACATCTCATCCACAAAAATATCGTTGTACAATGTGTTCCCTGTAAATATACTCGTAAAACTATGCATTGAACATCCCTGAAACTTATATAGCAAATACATTAAGCAATATTCGCCACAAACTGAAGTCCACTCATTCTGAATCCTATCAACATTCCAGTTCCAAACGTCGTACTTGTACCACTTCTGACTCAGTGCGCCAGAACTGGTACAACGTAACTACTGGAGTTAGTTGTTGATGAGAGGATGAAGGCACGTAAGAGATCTGAGTGCGGTCTTGTGTTGATAGCGTTGGAATGGGAGTTAGTTGTTGAGGAGAGGCTTTATCCTCTCCTTACTTACTTCATACTCCCTATTTTATGAACGGCAATAAAACAATTAGTTTAGTAGGCATTCTTGACTTCGCCAGGTCACAGGCTAGGGTGGATATGATTTGAATTTCGATAGATTTTAAATTAATTTATTTATTCAATTTTTTTTGTTTTTTGCAAAATATCAGTGCCATAGGCTTCTACTCCGTTCACATATTTAAAATGTAAAAATTTTGTTATGTAAAAAAGGTCATTCAGTATCACTGTTTCGTTAACGTCCTTCCGCGAGGGCTGCCGGCACGATGGCAAAAGAAATCGGGCCGATGCGCCTCACACCAACGGAGGGGCGGTGCCCCGATCTAGGAAGCATCGGCTGAATTTTTGCTCTTGCCAGCCGATTAAGGAGGCGATATCGGCCACGACCTAGGATGGCCCTACATACGACACGATCTAGAGGCAATCTAGGAGGCATCCCCACTACTCCACCCTAGATCGCCACCGATATCATGTCGTATGTAGCCCGCTTTAAAAGGATTGTGAAGTGCCGATACGCGACGTGAGTAGGTATTTTCAAAAATGCTATCTTTTTCATTTCGCTTGCTTTGCCTCCCTCCGGGCGTGACAAACACAAATATAAACATATTATAAACAAATTCTCACGCGCACTCCAAATTCCTGCGAATCGCTCGAAAATCGGCTATCTGCGGTTTGCACATACATTTACGATAAGCAGAGATTTAAATTCTAATACCTTTAAACGAATTCTATATATATATTAGAATACGAAGGTAAATTTTGCTAGTGTTCCAAAGATTACTACAGCTCGAATGAGAAATCGGTGGTTTCGAATCTGAATGACTTCGGCCCGTCTTTTTTTTAACTTTCCTTCTTTTGTGAGTAAATCTTTTATTTCGAGCCCTTTTTAGTATTTTTTTTTAAAAACACGAAAAATTAAATTAAAACTAAATGAACTCATGATTTTTATTTAAATAACCAGTTCAGTTTTTTTATGTTGGTAAGATCGAAAAATATTATTCATATTACATCAGTATGTAATTTGTACCTAAATATAATTGTCAAAAAATACGATTTCCAAAAAAATACCGAGCAAAGCCCGGTCATCCAGATACTACATAATTAAATGTCTTTGACGACAAGTCACATAATTACTCAATTTGTTTGTGTTTTTTTGCAATTTTATTATATTTATTGCATAGTGTGTGTAGACATTTAGTAGTTAATAACTAAATATTATACCTTAAAGCTGTTATTTTTATATGTAAGTATCTACCTATCTATATCTGCCAAAGGCAAATGCCAGCTTTTACGATGAGTATTATATTCATTCAATTAAAATTGTATGTATTGGTGTATGTGTGTGTTAGCTTACAATAGTAACAAATGAATTAGTGTCGTAATAAATAAGTTTTGAAAGATATTCCTTTAAAGAAAACTTAGATTCATATAAAGTTTTTAAATAGATGTTTAATAACGAATTTATTAACTTCCCAGTGGGAAGTTATTGTAATTGGTCCGATTTTGCAAATTTGAAATTTTAAGATATCTCCACGTTTCAAGGTCTTTAGAGTCTAATAGTATGGTTTTTAAGAGAATGTCCGTGTGTGCACATGTACGTATGTATGTATGTATGTATGTTCGGATTCAATTTTCGCCTCGTGTATCTCGAGAACAAAGAGTGATATTGACATGGGACCAGTTTCCTTTAACGCATAATTATGTGACTTAGACCTCATTAAATTTTGAGCAAAATCGGTCAAGTCCTTTTTTTGTACCGAATGAAATATCGCATGAAATATTAAAACATATGAATTTTTTTTATTCTTTCCACTGGGAAGTTAGTCGTGTGGACCTTTCGGGTCGCACCTAGACCGCTTTTTTGTTGTATAAATAAGGAGCGAGAAATCGCAATTGTCTTCTGAAGAAGGCTGTATTGTTTCTCATATCCATACTAATATTACAAATGCGAAAGTGTGTTTGTTTGTTTGTTTGTCCTTCTTTCACGTCGCAACAGAGCGTCGGCATGCCATAATTTTTTAAGGAAAACAACCCGCCCCCTATGGGGATAGTTCGGTGGCTGCAGAGTGACATAGGCTACTTTTTTCATGCGGAAAAACATATCATTCCCGTGGGAAAATCGAATATGTTGCAAAATTAATTCAGCTAGGTGGCGCCACCGTGATTCTACAAGACGAACGACGGTACGATGGACGAACGTCTTTTTACCAAAATTAAGATAAAAAATGTATGGATCTGTATTTTTCCACGCAGGACCGGGAAGAGAGCGATAAAAAAACATAAAATCACCAGCTGATTTTCTTCAAACGTTTTGGTGCATTGTAATTCACGGAATAATGCAGACTTTTGAAAAGAAACTGAGCTAAATTGATTCGTCAGAGATGCAGTTTTCTAAATTGAAAGGAAACTGAGACAAATAAAAGATCCGTCAGAGATGCAGCCTTTTGAGTTGAAAGGAAACTGAGCTTAATAGGTTCGTCAGAGGTGCAGCATTTGGAATTGAAAAGAAACTGAGCTAAATAGGAAATTTTGCACTGAAAGGGAAGATCTGTGGGAATTCTGATTATTTGATTGTGGAAATTTTGGAAAAAAAAACTAACTGAACACTATTTTAAGACGCTGCTGTACACAATGTTATATGTTTTTCCATTCGGGGAAAGAATGTGGAGATTCTGGGCATTTGACACACGCGAATATGCTACATACAGCTGACCAGAGAGAAGCACGGTTTTTCTGAATTTGACCCCCGCTACCTGTAACGTTTGCTCTTGCGCTTTATTAATTATCATTGCAAAACTGAGCTTAATAGGGTACTGCAACCTTTTGAATTGAAAAGGAAGATCTGTGGGAATTATAGGGATCCGTGGTATAATAACATTTTCACCTTTTCCTACGCCTGTCAAAATTGTAGCACCAATTATGTTCCGTCCAAGATGTGTCACACGCAGCCTTGTCCCGTTACATAACCGAGGAGCATCTAAATTTCGCATTAGCATGACTGGGACGCCTAATTTTAATTGAAGCTTATGTGAGGGCACACCTGACAACTCTAGAGAATTTAGAAACTCTGCGGGATATGAAGTGCTCTGTTCTGTGTCCATAACTGTGTCTACTGACAAATACTCTGTTATTTCTCCTGCTACTTCGCTTAATACGAGTATATCTGAATTTATTTTGTTAACGCTCTCATTTTTTGGTGCAATAATCGCCCTTTCACATAACCATTTGTCTTCATGCATGTTGTTCGTTAAATCTGAATAAACGCTCGCAATTAATTCGGAATGACTCTGTACTAAATTACAAAAATCTCTCGTCAATTTAACGCAGCCCTCAGCATCCGTTTCCAACCGCCCATCGCCAATTTTTAATAATGTGTCAGCATAGTTTCCAGCATTGATATCATTATACAAATGCACTCTCATATTCGTAGTTAATCTGAATTTTGTCACCTTGTTCCATAAAATAGACGACTTGAGGCATGCTTTTTGCATTTCATCTGCAGGTGTGCCCTATTGAATGGCAGGTAAAGTTTGGCGAAAGTCACCAGCCGGTAAAACCACCATTCCTCTAATTACATCGGTATTGCTGCGCAAATCCTGGAGCGTTCGATTTAGTGCTTCTACAGCTTTTTTATGCGACATTGTACTTTCGTCCCACACTAAAAGTTTGCATTGTCGTAGCATTATACCTCGTGCACTATTTTTCCTAAAGTTGCAGATCGGCGATTCTTCCTGGGCTAGATTTAGAGGGAGTTTTAAAACAGAATGTGCAGTGCGGCCCCCGCTTAGCAGCGTGGCGGCTATACCGGAGGAAGCTACGGCCACAGCAATGTTTTTATCTTTCCGTACTTGCGCTAATAATAAATTTAACAAAAATGTCTTCCCAGTTCCTCCAGGGGCATCTAAAAAGAAAAGTGCACCATTTCCAGATTCAATTTGTCCTAATACTTTGTCAAAAACTCGTTTTTGTTCGGGAAGCAAGCGGGGTACAAATTCGGCTACTCGCTGCTGCAAAGCTGGTATATCGTAGTTTGTTTCACATATAATTTCATCACTTAGTTCATTTTCGGTTGTTCGCTGAGGGCTTATTATTCCAAAGTTGCTTAATTTTTTGACTACCATGCCATTACTTTATCTATAATTTTTCCAAGTGCTTCATTATAAATGTGTTCATTGTATGTCATGTTCGCGTGTGTCTGCTGTAACCTTCGCAAAATATCTTCTGCCATGTACTCTTTATATTTGTCCCACAATTCATGTGCATTAGTTAGCCCGCAAGATGATATGAGAGTAGCATAAAAATCCCAAATTTTGGCTGGTGACTGGCACTGCACAGCTTCCTCCATGGTTTCATCCCAGTGGTTATCGTTTTCTAAAAGATGCAGAGCTTCACATGCTTCTCTATAAGTTGCGCCTTCCTAACCGTTGACAGATTTAAGGCCTTTATATCCTGTAGGACGCCGAACATGGTGCAGCAGCAATCGTAAACAGAAATATTCAAAATTAGTTACATGGACGGTATACACACGACGAAGGGCATCTAATGACTTTACACCGGGCCAATTTGCAACAGGCGCGCCTTGAATACGGCTTTTCCACTCCTTCCTAGATGTGTTCCAAGTATAATAGCGGGGGACTTCAGAATATAACAACGTTTTTGCAAAGGGGTCGGTTTGACAAAGTTGAAAGAAGGCTGTTAGTGTAGTTTTTGGCGGTGATGCAATTCTTTCTTGGAAATTTCTTTCGGTGAAATGTACACGCTCTCCATTTTCTAAGTGCACAGCAAGGTGAGTAACTGTTGGGTGCCTTTCCTGTAAAGGGAAGCCAAGGAGACGTCACGCTCAATGCTTCGTTACTGCTGACATAACGCCCTGCTTGAAAGGTCTGTACTTCATTAACGGGATTTGCCTCACCTTCACTCCTGAGATTAAATATTGCTTGGTCGCTTCCTTTATTTATTTACTTACAGATATACTTGATTGCGCGGACAGAGCTACATGCTTCTACATTAATGTGGGCATTAAACATTTTACATAGAATGGGCGAATACGGGACAATCCAGCTGTTATCTAAGGTTTCGAACGCTCCACAGCGAGATTTGATTGTAACTTTCCTGCCACCATCTTCGGGAGCTCTGCGTCTGTATAAAGGGTAGCCATTGTCATTGTGCACTGTTTCTTTTAATAGCTGTTTAGGGAATTTCTTTGTACATTTTCCTCCTTTCATACATGGCGATATTGAATTTCGTGCTCCACATGGACCGTGAATCATATTTCGGACGATGGTATCATACAATTCTTTATCTTGCTAAGGATCCGGAATCTCGGCGCTTATTATGTCGTTTATTTGGCTCGGCCGCAACTTCTCTTCAAGCCATATTAGAATGTGGGCATGCGGTAATCCTCTTTTTTGCCATTCCATTGAATACATGAAGCACTGCACCTCTCCGAAAACTTTCCCTTTGTTAATTACATACATTAATTTTTGTACTTTTAATCTAAATACTCTAGCAACTAAATCATGTCTGTCAGTACTTTTTTGGCCCGGCATTAGCTCCTCGATTATTTCGTTCCATGTGGGATTGCAAGTAAAAGTAACAAAAAGACCAAGTCTTCCGTAAGTTCGTACATAGACGAATGCGTCTTGTGTGTACTCATGTAGGTAGCGGGGACTGTTAACGAATGATGAGGGCAGAATTACCATTTTACCTAAATCTCTGGGGTTTACATTGGCGTCGCTAGAAACTGCATCTTGTAAATGTATATAATTCTCAACGCGCAGCTTTTTTTGATTTAAAGATATATAACAGAGACGTTCACTTTCTACCTTCACATACATGTCTACCAAAAATTGATGAAATAATTTTCTACACCGGGCTAAGAGGGTAAAATCATTTTCTCGCAACATCATATGATACGCATAAAAATCCATACACGATACTTTTTTGTTCGGAATAGGCTCCTTTGTGACCGGGTTAATGAGTGGATTTTGAAAATGATAACCCTCTTGTCCTTTGCAATAAATCAATGGGTATTGTAGAGCGTCATAAAACTTGTGTGTATCGGCTACCCGTTGCAACGTATAATCACGTGCTCGCAAGACAATGTCTCGTGAAGAAAATTGATCACCACTAATTACGGCTGCTATTTCGTTTATGAAAGGTGCATTGTAGCGCCTTTAATGCTCTCCTCGAGGGGTCCGATCTGCGTGAATGACGACTTTATAATCCTCTTCGGGTAGATTTTCTAAAGCAGTTTTAAAATTTTTGACTAAAATGTTACGTTCATGCAAGAATCTTTGAATTTTGAACACTGTGTCTCCCTCAACTCCCTGGATAAATTGGCAGCGACGGTCTACCTCAATTTCTTTGTCAACCATAAAATATACTTGTAAAAATTTATGCTGTTCGTTTTCAGCTGGAAAAAGTGAACCTATTCTATGATAAATTTGTCCTTTTCGAAGGATGTAATTTGAAAGCATGAGTTATTTTTCGGATCCTGTTTAAAAAGCGCCGTGACTCATTAGCATCATATAAAAAGAGAGTTTTCAAAGGTTTTTCTGGTTCCCCAAGTAACGGAAGAGACACTTTGCCATTGGAACAGCACATGCCTGCGGTCTCATCTTTCCATTTTAAAGCGCTGCAAAATCGACACGCCTTGTCCATCAGTCCGATAACAACTAACCTGTGATTTTTATAATCAATCAACGGATCATAATTGAATGCTGCGTCATTAAAAACCGACCAATTGTTTCTTTGAAAAATTTGTCGACGTTCAGCTTGGAGCTCTGCATTTGCATCTCTTCGTGCCTGTGTCTGTTCTGGTGTTTCAGATGCCCTTATAGTAGATTGACGTTCAGCTTGCTCAATGAGTCTGTGTTGAGTTTCATCAGGTGTTTCCGCGGCTCTCAAGGCGGCCTGACGTTCCACGTGTTCGAATAGCCTTTGCTGACTTTGAGCAGGTGTTTCAGTAGCTCTTAAAGTAGATTAACGCTCTGCCTGTTCAAGACGCATTTGCTGACTTTGATTAGGTGTTTCAGAAGCTCTTAAAGTAGCTTGACGCTCTGCCTGTTCAAGACGTCTTCGCTGACTTTGAGAAGGTGTTTCGGATGCTCTAAAAGCAGCCTGACGCTCGGCTTGTTCTTGCCTTCTCAGTTCAGCATCTTCTAAAGATTCTAGCAATCGAGCTAATATTTTCGCTTGTCTTTGAGAAGATACTCTTGAAAGGCTGGATTTACGTTTGCGAGGCATTATGAAGTAACAAAAAACCTATTTATAAAAAAAAGTTAAAACACCTAAAAGGAATTAAATTTCCTTTTAAATATTTTTTAAAATCAAATCCAAATTATCTAAAAGGAATAAATATTCCTTTTAAATATTTTTTTTAAAATCAAAACAACAAAACCAATTCAAGACACAACACGAATCCGAAAACGATAGCCAAAAAAAAATCGAATCAACTTAAACCAAATCACAAAACAAATTGCAGAAAACTGAAATCGAAAGCAGTAGTCAATATAAATATAACCAACGAAAAAAGAAGTAAGTGTATAGGTATCGTATACACTATCTATACTATTAATATTCCTTTGAAATATTGCTAAACAACCTAAAACAACGAAAACCAATTCACGATTCTAAATAAACAAAATCCAATATCAAAGCCAGAGTCTAAATATGTATAAAGGAATACCAACCAAATCAACAAAACCGATCCAAGAAAATACACAAATCCGAAAATGAAAACCAATATAAATCCATTCAACCTTAACCAAATTACAAAGCAAATAACAAACAACCGAAATCGAAAGCAGATAGTCGAATAAGCTAAGAAATAGAAACAATTAGATAGAAACTTACTAAGAACTGTTTCCACCACAGTTAAGTAATAGTTAAGAGTGAAAGCGTGATAGTTGGTGATAGTATTTCTGATCCATACTTATAATCATGCCTGTAACCTTTGCGGGGTAGGCAGAGCATCAACGGATTACTTAATATCGTCTGCGAGGTTATCGCCTGTTCTGTGAATTACAATGCACCAAAACGTTAGCTTTGTCCGCGCAATCAAGTATATCTGTAAGTAAATAAATAAAGGAAGCGACCAAGCAATATTTAATCTCAGGAGTGAAGGTGAGAAAAATCCCGTTAATGAAGTACAGACCTTTCAAGCAGGGCGTTATGTCAGAGTAACGAGGCAGCGTGGCGTCTCCTTGGCTTCCCTTTACAGGAAAGGCACCCAACAGTAACTCACCTTGCTGTGCACTTAGAAAATGGAGAGCGTGTATATTTCACCGAAAGAAATTTCCAAGAAAGAATTGCATCACCGCCAAAAACTACACTAACAGCCTTCTTTCAACTTTGTCAAACCGACCCCTTTGCAAAAACGTTGTTATATTCTGAAGTCCCCCGCTATTATACTTGGAACACATCTAAGAAGGAGTGGAAACGCCGTATTCAAGGCGCGCCTGTTGCAAATTGGCCCGGTGTAAAGTCATCAGATGCCCTTGGTCGTGTGTATACCGTCCATGTAACTAATTTTGAATATTTCTGTTTACGATTGCTGCTGCACCATGTTCGGGGTCCTACAGGATATAAAGACCTTAAAACTGTCAACGGTTAGGAATGCGCAACTTATAGAGAAGCATGTGAAGCTCTGCATCTTTTAGAAAACGATAATCACTGGGATGAAACCATGGAGGAAGCTGTGCAGTGCCAGTCACCAGCCAAAATTAGGGATCTTTATGCAACTCTCATATCATCTTGCGGGCTATCTAATGCACATGAATTGTGGGACAAATATAAAGAGTACATGGCGGAAGATATTTTGCGAAGGTTACAGCAGACACACGCGAACATGACATACAATGAACACATTTATAATGAAGCACTTGGAAACATTGAAGATAAAGTAATGGCAATAGAAGGCAAAAAATTAAGCGCCTTTGGAATGATAAGCCCTCAGCGAACAACCGAAAATGAACTAAGTGATGAAATTATACGTGAAACAAACTACGATATACCAGCTTTGCAGCAGCAAGTAGCCGAATTCGTACCCCGCTTGCTTCCCGAACAAAAACGAGTTTTTGACAAAGTATTAGGACAAATTGAATCTGGAAATGGTGCACTTTTCTTTTTAGATGCCCCTGGAGGAACTGGGAACACATTTTTGTTAAATTTATTATTAGCGCAAGTACGAAAAGATAAAAACATTGCTGTGGCCGTAGCTTCCTCCGGTATAGCCGCCACGCTGCTAAGCGGGGGCCGCACTGCACATTCTGTTTTAAAACTCCCTCTAAATCTAGTCCAGGAAGAATCACCGATCTGCAACTTTAGGAAAAATAGTGCACGAGGTATAATGCTACGACAATGCAAACTTTTAGTGTGGGACGAAAGTACAATGTCGCATAAAAAAAGCTGTAGAAGCACTAAATCGAACGCTCCAGGATTTGCGCAGCAATACCGATGTAATGAGAGGAATGGTGGTTTTACCGGCTGGTGACTTTCGCCAAACTTTACCTGTCATTCAAAAGAGCACACCTGCAGATGAAATGCAAAAAGCATGCCTCAAGTCGTCTATTTTATGGAACAAGGTGACAAAATTCAGTTTAACTACGAATATGAGAGTGCATTTGTATAATGATATCAATGCTGGAAACTATGCTGACACACTATTAAAAATTGGCGATGGGCGGTTGGAAACGGATGCTGAGGGCTGCGTTAAATTGACGAGAGATTTTTGTAATTTAGTACAGAGCCATTCCGAATTAATTGCGAGCGTTTATTCAGATTTAACGAACAACATGCATGAAGACAAATGGTTATGTGAAAGGGCGATTATTGCACCAAAAAATGAGAGCGTTAACAAAATAAATTCAGATAGTATTAAGCGAAGTAGCAGGAGAAATAACAGAGTATTTGTCAGTAGACACAGTTATGGACACAGAACAGAGCACTTCATATCCCGCAGAGTTTCTAAATTCTCTAGAGTTGTCAGGTGTGCCCTCACATAAGCTTCAATTAAAATTAGGCGTCCCAGTCATGCTAATACGAAATTTAGATGCTCCTCGGTTATGTAACGGGACAAGGCTGCGTGTGACACATCTTGGACGGAACATAATCGGTGCTACAATTTTGACAGGCGTAGGAAAAGGTGAAAATGTTATTATACCACGGATCCCCATAATTCCCACAGATCTTCCTTTTCAATTCAAAAGGTTGCAGTTCCCTATTAAGCTCAGTTTTGCAATGACAATTAATAAAGCGCAAGGGCAAACGTTACAGGTAGCGGGGGTCAACTTAGAAAAACCGTGCTTCTCTCATGGTCAGCTGTATGTAGCATATTCGCGTGTGTCAAATGCCCAGAATCTCCACATTCTTTCCCCGAATGGAAAAACATATAACATTGTGTACAGCAGCGTTTTAAAATATTGTTCAGTTAGTTTTTTTTCCAAAATTCCCACAATCAATTAATCAGAATTCCCACAGATCTTCCCTTTCAATTCAAAATTTCCTATTTAGCTCAGTTTCTCATTTTCAACTCAAAAGGCTGCATCTCTGACGGATCTTTTATTTGGCTCAGTTTCAAGAAAACCACACGAACACGTTTAAAAAAAAAACCCCCACCGATAATATTACATTTAAAAACCCAAGCAAATGCACGCCGCTTAATAGAGAAAAAAATTCAAAAAAAGCAATGGATAGTTCATTTCCCAGTGACCATGCGGGCGAAGCCGCGGGTAACAGCTAGTTACTACATATTAATTTATTGTTACCGAAATACGGATACGATAAATAGATACAAGAATGATGAACTAGGTCATGAGAACAGTATTATAGAGCTAATAAACTAAACGAATTAGATACGAAAGAAACGAACGAAAGGACGAAAGAAAAAGATACGTAGCTTTTATTTCGGAGAAACCATTTGCACACGTTAAATCAGATGTTAGATGGCTAAAAAGTGACAGGTTAAATGAGTGCGTTAATTTTTACTTGCATTTTTTCAATCTAAAAAGTCCAAGATTTGTGTAATCCATCCTCGAAAACTCCGGGACTAAAGTAGGATCTGAATCAAATTCTCTAGCAACAGCGCATATATATTATAAGGTAGACTGGGTGATAGTTTGTCACCCTTAGTACTGTACTCATAAAGTAGTTACAAAAAATAATAATGTAATAAAGGTGTTATATACACTTACCATTACAACTATAGGAATTATATATCGTGATTGTTGTACAGTAGCGAAGACCAGATCATGGCTGAAATCTGCCTCATATGGGCACCACAGCTGAAGAAATAAAGAGTTCCATCCCCTGAAATACCACAACAGAGACAGAGTCATTAAAGACGTTGGGGTCGTCTAGCGAGAAGCAAATCCGCATCAATGGATAGGATGCAAAAAAATTACATCCCATCCCAATCCGCCGAAATAGAGTGCCGTATATGGCAGGAGCCTGCACTTTGTGACCGCGATGCTTCGATAGCTGATTCAACGCACTTTGAGAAAATAGTTTGTTCAGAATCGTTTATTGAATCGATTCCTGTCATCTATACATATAATATAACAGTACCTAACGAAAGAAAAACTGTACTTTGAGTATTTTAGAGAAAAAATAAGTGGCTTTGTTAGAAAAACGTAACTGATGACAAAAAGTGACTTTTTAGAATTTTTGTCTGTTTGTCTGTGCGTATGGTACGGCTCACGCCAAAACTACAGATAGATTGAATTGAAATTCAGCAAAAATGTTCTTTGTAAACCAAGGAAGGTTTTAGGCTACATATTATCACACCGTATGTTATAGGAGGTAAGCAGTATTGATTTTAAAAGGGTTTTCTTCGTAATTGAATGCACAAAATCATTGAATGCACAAAATGACATGTTATGAGTTAAAATAAAAATAAAAATTTAACTCTGGGAACATAATAATCACGCTATTTTCATAAAGGAGCGGGGCAGTAATATTATAAATTGCTGCTGTTTAACAATATGTCAACGGGGAATTTAGCGGTAAGGTCAGGCGACCGTTTACCGCATTAAATGGTGCGAGTTTAAATCCCATAATATTGTTTTGAAAAATTGTAATTTTTGTTTAATTTTTGCACTTTTTATGTGCATTAGGAAATCTGAAAACTTTACATGTCCTATCTAATTGTATGGAGAGTTTCACACCAATATTACTAAACAGATTGATTGGTGGTACAACAAGTTACACTATCATGAAGTCAAGTCAAACTTTTGGTTCTAAGTTATATCTTACCAAGCACATTTGTTGCAGGTAATTGATTTAAGTATATAATTCTTAGTTTTGTTCCTTGCTGCTGTTACCATATTTTTTTAAAATAAAAATAATGTACTTGTCTATTAAATTAACGACAATTTAGTTTTAATTCATAATTCAATTAATTCATTTGGGTAAATAATATGTAGTTTCCGTTTACTAACTAGATGGCGATGGCGTCGAGTTAGATCGCACTATGGTTTCGTTCCCAAAAATTGATGTTATAGGTGCCGATGGGCCGCTCTCATCCTATAGAAACGGGGGTTACCTTTGTTGTCGGTGTTGGTTGATGTGTTTAATTTTCCTGCGAATAATTATTATTTTTCTACTTACTAGCAATTCTTACGTACTTATTCGAATACTTTTCATTGTTTTGAATATCGTTAGTATCGGATTAAGAAGGAATTTTAGCTATGCCTTTTAGAAAAAGATCAAATCTGTCTCGAAACTCAAGGGTTTCTAAGATGCGCAGGTTAGTTAGTAGTAGCAGTAGTTTCTCTCGAACTCACGCGACAGTACTAACCGTGAGCGTAATGCACTAAGTTGGTCCGCAGAAATTAGCACGCAGCGCCAATTACGACTAGAATTTAAACGTGTGGAACAACGGAAATGCGTTTAGCTGTCGAACGGGATCGTCAGTCTTTGTCTCGCGCATCCGAAACGGTTACACAGAGGGATCAGAGGTTGAGTGTTCAGAATATCCGCTCTGAGACTGCTCGATCACTTGAGAGCAGTCAGGAGCGTGAGATACGACTTGCGCGTGACCGAGAACGTGGGCAAAGGGTACAGCTATAGTTTATAAAGAATTTTTTTTAAATTGATTTGCAATATTATTGTTAATTCAGTGTACTCTTAGGATCCGGTGCATTCCATGAAATGTACAGAATGAAATTTTTTTTGTTATATAGGTGTTAAGTCTAGGTAACGTATAGGCTTTAATTTATTTTGGACAATGGAACAAATGATGCAGAACCGCAACAGACCAGCTAAAGTATAAGAGATATAAAAATGGTGCCCTAGCAAAAAAATATTCCACGTGAAGAGTTTTTTCTGTTGTGAGAATAAATTTGAAGATCTGGAACACCTGTTGAAGAACTCTAAAGTCCAGCCACATTATAACATATATAGGGATGACCTCTTAGCAAAAGTTGGTTAGTCTGATGGGCATTTCGTGTTGACTTACAAAAATGAAAGATCTGGAACGTCTCGAATCGTCTCGCGCATCACGTTGTTTTCCCGTACCCGGGCTCTTAGAATTCGACATCAGATGTTTCAGATCTTCGATTTTGACGACTCCGTTGTCGCTGGCATAAGCAACATCATCCGCGTACGAAGTCGCGGGCAGCAGCTAGTTTTTAATATATAGGTAATTTTTTTCCCAAAAATAATTAAAACTACGTAAATTACAATCACACTAAATCTGTACAGTCAAAACAAGCTGAAATGGATCGTAACTTAAGGCAATAAGACTTATAAGAGTGCAGTTTTATTTGTATTATTACTAATTCTGTCATTGAATAAAAATAAAGACAAATGAACTTTATTTCAAGCACGTTAAAGTCTTTGCGTTCATGGATTTGTACTGTGACCACAACATTCTTCCGGAATGAGTATAACTAATTTGATAAATAATCAGTGCATAAAAATGTTTAACTAAAAATTCAGTGTATGTATTATGATTATAACGTAATATACTAATTGGGGTGTCTGAGGGTGTGCGTTAATTACGTTACATATTGTATATGTATGTATATTAGCCTTAATCGACGAGCGTGAATGCTCTTCGGTTAAGGCTAATATGTAAAGGGAGCCGAGAGAGTTGTGTCAGGAACCGTGCCAAAATGTAAGTCCGTATTCTTTGCATACCCGTCCGGGTGACAGGCGTGAGTATTAAGAGGATTGTGAAGCTGTAAATTTTCATACAAAAACGATAACGTTTTCCTACCAGTAAACATAGTCTAATTTTCATAATTTTTTGGAAACGTTGTAGATATAACAAAAAAACTAGGTCCGTACGTTTTAATTTTTAAGAAATATTACGTGTACAATTTAAGTTATTAGCATCTAAATATCTATATTTTTGACTTAAAAACTTCCTAGAGCGTTTTTATTTTTCTTAATTAAACTAAACTGATTTACCATAAAAGAAAAACGGACGGACCTAGACTAAGATGTACTGAATCTAATGGTACCAAAATTATTTCATTTCGTAAAGGTTTAGGGGGGTAAAAATGTTATCGCCGGAAACAATATTTCAATAAAGAAATGTAGGCAATTGCTTCCAAGACTTGCAACTCTCTCTATCGCACGATACGGGTCGGGAGGCAGGGGCATACGCATACTGCTGTAGTTGTGGTTTGTTGTTATTAGATGTTGGAGATTTTATCGATATACATATATGTATAGATTTGACGGCTACGTGGCGCAGTAGCTCAGCAATGAGTTATAGCGCTGAGGGCCGCGGGTTCGAATCCCGCACGGCACAATTGCAACAAGTAATCGTTCCGGGTCTGGATGTTTGTCCTTGTGCAATTTATGTACGTAAAACCGGCCTCTATGATACAGGAGAAAGTTCTAGTGTGGGAGTAACGTAAAAAATTATAATTAAAAAAGATATTATTATAGCCTAGGGAGAAGAAAGTAATACCGAAAACCTACACAAATTCTTATGAAAAAATAATATCTGTGAATAACTTCAATAGGTATTTAGTCTTTATTTTAGTTTATCTTTATTGAATAAGGACTGTAACTTAAAAAATTTTCCAGAAAACACTTAATTAGGTAGGTGAATAAATAAAAAAGTAACAACTTGTGGAAATTATTTTTTTATTACTACATATTACTTTATTACACTCTTTCTCGAGCTGCCACATATCTAGGTACTCGAGGGTCAATCGGTTTTGGTAACAAACACTGAAAATAAAATGAGTACGTTTTGGCTGCATTTTTTCTGTCCTAAAGTGGTCATCGTACTTAATTTTTTCATACGCCAAAACATGTAGCGTCCACACTACGAAAATACAAAATTGCCTACCAGTGATGTGGAATTTTCCCTGGATCTGATAATAGTAATCATGATTTTTTTAAATCATCTGTCCTTCTCGTATCAAACAAAATTTGATCTTTTTTCAGTTATGGCCTCCACAGGTGGCATAGTAGAAGCAGAAATAGGACATTTGACTTGAATTAGAGAGTCATCTCCGATGAGTCCATCGGGGCTTGCCCCTAAATAATAATCATCTTAATGAATAAACAGTCTACACACCGAAACTTTTAGATTGGTAGTTGTGGAAAATTCTCGTATGGCCTCCAATTCGTGTTGTTTTCTGTATTCGGTTGCCGTATTTTCTTTGAAATAAGTTTTCCAAATTTATATGCAGTTAGCCTTTTTCTCCGTTCAGTATGCCACAATACATTGTCTATTTGACCTCTAGTAACCAATTCTAATTCTTTTATTTTGTCCTCGTTTTTTGCAAAAAAGCCAAAAACTCTTCTTTCTTTTTTTTAAAACATGATTGGCACTGATTTTTATGTCATTTTTGATGTTTTTAATTTTTTCCACGTCAGTGAGTCTTCGTTCTTCCAATGTTTCACGGCGCTAACTACTGCTTTTTATGGAATAGGATGACAAGCGAGCACACAGCCCACCTGATGGTAAGTGGTTGCTGTGGCCCATAGACATCTACATCTATCCTCGATTGCGAATCAAAATGCAGATGCGTTGTCATCCGTGAGGACTTAGGTGGAATGCCTCGTTTTCAGTAAAAAGGGTCTCCGGTTCTCTACACTCACCATACGAAACACAGCAGCATTAAGCTACTATTTGACGCTCGTATTCTGTGAGAGCGTGGTCCTTCCCCGGTCGAGCCGACCCATTCGTGCTACAACTATACTACCAATATAACTGAAGCATGCGACGCAAAACATTGCTCACAACTCTTTATTGTAGGTACCGGTAAGTAACCTTATTGGTTGTTAAGTAGTTTTCTTCCCCAAATGCATTTGGAACAAAAATTTCTGAAAAGGTGATTTTTGCATTCTACTTTTTAACCATGAGGTTAGAACTGTATGGCATAATAATCAATAGTCCATTTATGATACCAGAGTCGCCATCGCCAATCAGCATGTGATATTTAACGCCATGTTTTTCAACGCTTTTTTGGAAACCCTCCACTATTATGCCTTCTTCCATCGATGTAGCGCTGTTAGACCTCTAATATTCATTCGACGAATATTAGGAGTACATCGTCCTTGCATATTACTGTCCGGTAATTTCTTGTCAAGCTCAGAGTCACTGAAAAATGAATAGAATGATGATAGTTAAAAATATATTTTATGACTAACTAACGCGGGAAAAATCGCGGGCAAAAGCTAGTTTACCTTTTATTTGGTTCATTGTTAAAATTTAGATTAGTAAATTAGTAATCAGAATTAGTAATACGAACAACATTTTCTAACGGACTAATATTATTACTAGACAAGTGGTAAAATTGAAAATTTTGTACAACCGACTTCAATAAAACTCAATTACAACGTATGTCGTGGTTGAAATGATTTCTATGACATTTATATGGGGCCAAATGTGAGACATACGTTATCGAAGAAAAAATTAATAGGTATTCAAAATCGGTCCACAATTGATGGAGAAATCAGTGAACATACATAAAAAAGAAAAAGCATACAGCCGAACATAGAACCTCGTCCTTTTATGAAGTCTTAAAATCAACATCAGCTATTCCATAATTTTATATTTTGGCGAAATAAATTTCGGTCTATCACCTACCAAGCAAAGTATGATCACAGAATAAATAATATTACGTATGATACCTATGTGCAATAGTATGTTAAAATGTGGTATACCTGTTGATTTTAGAAATTGGCGTTACCCATCCTTTCGATTTACGAAGAAAATTGATTTTTTTTTTCGTTTTGTTGATAAACACAGTCGACTATTTTTTCCTCGTCTATAATCTTTATCTTCGATTCTAAGAGGTATAAATTAATTTTATTTGAATGAATATAATACTCATCGTAAAAGCTGGCAATTTGCCTTTAGCAGATATAGATAGATAGATAGGTACTTACATATTAAAGCCCAAATCCCCCCCCCCCCCCATCAACATGGTAGCGGAATTAAATGATAGACTACCCCAGGAGGGTACCAGCACCCCTGGAGAATCCCTCGCTGAGCATCCACGACCATGTTTCTCCACTTCTGAGCGTGGGTGCTCAGGCTGCCCCGCGTATTCTGGGGGGGGGCAATATTCCGCTCAAGACTAAAACTGCTCGGGGCAAACGGAGCAACAAGACCAAGGCGACCCCTGCCACGCTGTCCGTGAATTTCTGCAATATCAGGGGACTTCACTCTAACCTAAACGCCGTCCACTACCATCTCGAGACGGCGAGGCCGGCTCTGCTCTTTCTGACCGAGACGCAGGTGTCCTCTCCGGCTGATGTCTCGTATCTCTCCTGCCCGGGGTACAAACTGGAACACTCCTTTGTGCCTCGGGCTGGAGTTTGCGTTTACGTCAGAGAGGACATCTGTTCTCGACGCCTCGGCAGACTTGAAGGTTCGGACCTGTCCATCCTTTGGCTACGCGTAGACAGCGACGACCATCCGCGCGTCTACGGGTGCCTCTATAGGTCCCATAGCGGTAATGCCGAAACAGACCGACTCTTCGACCACGTCCAAATGGCTGCAGATTCGTTGCTACAGCAGATCCCCTCCGCAGAGGTCGTGATCCTCGGCGACTTCAACGCCCATCACGCCGAATGGCTCGGTTCACGTTTAACCGATCATGCGGGGAGATCTGTTCATGATTTTGCCTTGGCATATGGTCTGACACAACTGGTTACTTCGCCTACGCGGATTCCAGATGTGGAGGATCATGCACCTTCCCTGTTGGACCTTCTGCTGACCTCTCACCCGGACGGATATCAGATTTCCGTCGACGCCCCTTTAGGCTCCTCGGACCATTGTCTTGTCCGGAGTGTGGTGCCACTCACGCTGAAATCGCGGTTGCATTCTGCAGGCTGCCGCCGTGTTTGGCACTATAGGTCAGCCGATTGGGATGGGATGCGGTCTTTCTTTGCATCCTACCCTTGGGGGCGGGTTTGCTTCTCGCCGGATGATCCCAACGTTGTTGCGGATTCTGTCGCTGATGTGGTACTTCAGGGTATGGAACTTTTTATTCCTTCCTCTGTGGTGCCCATTGGAGGCAAATCTCAGCCATGGTTTGGTCGCTCCTGTAAAATAGCATCATGCTATAAGCAGGAGTGCTACCAAGCCTGGGCTGACGCATCAGCGTCCAGGGATGTAAACACCAGCGCTCTAAAAAGAAGTATAATTCCGCCTCTAGGTCCTTCAAAAGAGTCATTGCCAAGGCAAAGTCAGAGCACATAGGCAGAATTGGCGAGAGACTAGTTCGTCTTCCTTCTGGAACCCGTGCATTCTGGTCTCTCGCCAAGGCTGTCCAGGGGAATTTCTGTCAGCCATCTCTTCCATCTCTGCACAGGGAGGACGACTCACTGGCCCACACCGCAAAGGAGAAAGCCGATCTTCTAGGCTCTTTCTTTGCGTCTAACTCGACTCTCGATGACGGGGGGAGTACGCCGCCGACCATCCCGCGGTGTGAGTGCTCCATGCCGGAAGTGCACTTCACTCAGCGCTCGGTTCGCAAAGCACTCCTCTCCCTGGACATCCATAAGTCGAGTGGGCCTGATGGAATCCCCCCAATTGTGCTGAGGACGTGTGCTCCAGAGTTGGCACCGGTTTTAACGCGTCTTTTCCGGTACTCCTACTCCCTAGGCGTAGTCCCAAAATCATGGAAGACGGCTTTCGTCCACCCGATCCCTAAAAAAGGCGACCGCTCAGACCCGTCCAACTACCGGCCTATCGCCATCACCTCCTTGTTCTCCAAAACAATGGAGTCCATTGTAAACTGCCAGCTCATGAGGTACCTTGAGGATCACCAGCTGATTAGTGACCGCCAATACGGTTTTCGCCGTGGTAGGTCAGCTGGTGATCTTCTGGTCTACCTAACTCACAGATGGGCGGAGGCAGTAGAGTCCAAGGGGGGAGGCATTGGCCGTTAGTTTGGACATTGCGAAGGCCTTCGATCGGGTTTGGCACAAAGCGCTTCTTTCGAAGCTCCCTTCCTATGGGCTTCCCGAGAAATTGTGCGATTGGATCACCAGTTTTCTTGCAGATCGGAGCATCAAGGTCGTTGTAGACGGTGCAAGCTCCGATTGCAAGCTTATTAATGCTGGTGTTCCACAGGGCTGCGTGCTATCGCCAACGCTGTTTCTTCTGCATATCAATGATATGTTGCAAACCCGTAGCATTCATTGCTATGCAGATGACAGCACTGGTGATGCTCTTTACACCGGCCGAGCAAATATTTCTCGGGAAAACGTCTCTGAGTGCCGGGACAAACTTGTGTCTGAAGTCGAGTCTCTGCTGGACAGAGTCTCGGATTGGGGGCGACTAAATCTAGTCCAGTTTAACCCCCAGAAGACACAAGTTTGCGCGTTAACCGCTAAAAAGAACCCCTTTGTCGTATCCCCTCAGTTTCAAGGCACTCCCCTTATTGCCTCAGCCAGTATCGGAATCCTCGGCGTCGACATATCGAGTGACGTGCAGTTTCGTGGTCACTTGGAAGGGAAGGCCAAATTGGCCTCTAAAAAGCTTGGCGTGCTCAGCAGAGCGGGACAGTATTTCATGCCGGCACACCACCTGCAACTTTACAAGGCGCAGGTTCGGCCGCTCATGGAATACTGTTCCCATCTCTGGGCTGGGGCTCCCCAGTACCAGCTCCTTCCACTTGACCGCATCCAGCGCAGAGCGGCTCGAATCGTCGACGACCGAGTGCTTTCCGATCGGCTCGATTCACTGGCGCTGCGAAGAGATGTTGCATCTGTTTGCGTATTTTATCGCATCTATCACGGGGAGTGCTCTGAGGAATTGTTCGGATTAATCCCAGCCGCCAAATTTCGTGAACGCACTACACGGCAAACGTCCCGATACCATCCACACCATCTGGATGCTTGGCGGTCCACCACTGTACGTTTCAAAAGGAGTTTTCTTCCGCGTACAACCTCTCTGTGGAATAATTTACCACCGGTGATTTTTCCGGACCGATACGACCTGGGGACCTTCAAGAAAAGAGCTTACTCCTTTCTAAAGGGCCGGCAACGCACCTGCAATTCCCCTGGTGTTGCGGTTGATCATGGGCGTTGGTAGTCAGTTAACATCAGGTGAGCCACATGCTCGTTTGCCCCCTCTTCTATAAAAAAAAAAAAAAAAAAAAAAATTAAAATAACAGCTCACTTCTTTAGGGTATATTTAGTTAGTACCTACTAAATGTCTACACACACTATACAATAAGTATAATTGAATTGCAAAGAAACACAAACAAATTGAATAATTATGTCACTTGTTGTCAGACATTTAAGTATGTAGTATCTGGATATTGGCATTCATTCTGCATATTGGCAAACATAAAAATTCCAGAAAGTTGTAAGCCCCACTTCAAAAAGTTTAAAATTTTGACTTTGACGTCTATTTATATTTGGGAAACGTGCAAATTTGTAAAAAACCACCCAGAACTATTTACCAAATTAAGTGAAACAAATTACAATGGGTGCGTTCGGCAGAAAAAAGCGCTAGCAAGCGCTTACTAGCGCTAAAATAGTTTTCGCCCAGGACACGATTGCTACTTAAGTAGCGCCGACACAATCCGCCATTTTGCTTATTTTTTGAAGTAGAGTTTATAAGTTGTTTTTTTGCAATATTAGTTTTAAGTAATATAATGACATGAATAGACATATACATTTTATTAAAAATTCATGATTGGTAAGTTTTTAGTATGAGTACTTCACAAACATATGTTTAAATTAGGTTAGGTTCCCCGGTTAAAACTAACATCGTGTCCTAGAAGAAAATAGCTACTTACAATTTGACAGCGCTTACCGCTTACAAGCGCTTGCTAGCGCTTTTTTCTGCCAAACGCACCCAAATACTCAATTAGACCAAATAAGAATAGGCTACTATTGCCGAAATCTACTCTTGCTCTGCATAGCTCTAGTCCCTACTATATTATGACAGTTAAAATTTTTAATAACCTTTCAAATGACATAAAAATTTAACGAGTACTACATTATATTTATCCAAATTAAAGTTATATCTAATTGAAAAATGTTTCTATAATTTAAATGAATATTTTGATACAAATATTGTTTAATTTATGTGGACAACTTCGGCCTGTGCCTATCAAATTTAATTTAATTTTCTTATTCAGTTGTTATTTTTTACTTAATTTTATTTTTACTGTTAATAATAATAATTATTTTTTACTTGACATTGTGATTATGAATTTAATTAAATTAACAGAATTTTAAAATAATATAATATAATAATGTATTAATGAAATCTAATATTGTAGTTTAAAAATAATATTTACCATTTTTATAATTGCTACGCCCAAACTGGGTTCAAATGCGGACTATTTTTTTAAAACATAACATCTATTGTAAGTTGTAACCATTTGATTCAATAAAGACTATGACTGACTATGGATGACCGAGCTTTGCTCGGTATTGTTTTTTGTAAATCGTGTTTTTTTGGAAATTATATTTAGAAACAAATTACCTACTGATGTAATATGAATAATATTTTTCGATCTTACCAACATAATAAAAAAAACTGAACTGGTTATTTAAATAAAAATCATGAGTTCAATTAGTTTTAATTTAATTTTTCGTGTTTTTAAAAAAATACTAAAAAAGGGCTCGAAATAAAAGATTTTCTCACAAAAGAAGGAAAGTTGAAAAAAAGTCGGGCCGAAGTCATTCAAATTCGAACCACGGATTCGGAACCGCCGATTTCTCATTTGAGCTATAGTAATCTTTGGAACACTAGCAAAATTTACCTTCGTATTCTTATATTTATAAAATAATTCGTTTAAAGGTATTAGAATTTAAATCTCTTTGCTTGTAAATGTATGCAAACCGCAGATAGCCGACGTTCGAGCGATCCACAGAATACGCCCGAGCCACGGTAATTTTTAATATTACCGTGGCACGAGTCTGGCAAGGTCACAATTCTAGTTCTTTTAATTTACTCTCGTGTATTTGATACCACAATATAGACGACACTAGAAGCTACTTGTTGGGTTTATTTCTTATACAATAAACCGGTTTGAATTTTAATAACCGTATTGTATAATATGTTGAAGTGCTAAACGTTAACAATCAAATCTTTATTTGCGAATACAAAGGTGTTTTATTATATTATACGATTAGTCAAAATTATAGCTAAAATGGAAATTAAAAGTCATTATGTCATTTTGTTAATTATTGGACATAACATTAAATTTACATACAATAACTATAGGTTTAATATTTGAATTTCGTGACATACTCGTAGGTACATTATTATTGCACCATTCATATTTCTCGGTATTATTAGTTTCATTTGATTGGATTTGATCGGTCAGGAATTAAGTTTTTTTTATAGGATAGGGTCTAGGGTGACAAACAAGCGCACAGTCCACCTGATGGTTAGTGAATGCTGTGGCCTATAGACATTCACATTTATCCTTAAGAAGCAAAATGCAGATGCGTTGTTGTGTTGAATTGCGGATCTCTACACTCACCATACGAAATACAGCAATAATTTTACGCTGGTATTCTTTTTTTTATAGAAGAGAAGGAACGAAACAAGAATACGGTTCACCTGATGTTAAGTTACTGCTGCCGCCTATGAACATCCGCAACACCAGAGGAATTGCAGGTGCGTTGCCGGGTGCTGCCTTTAGAAATGAGTAAGCTCTTTACTTTGCGTCGATATTCATGGGATATGACCTACGGAACCGAGACGAGGTCCTTCACTGCCGGCCGTATGAGGACGCTCAAAGTCGCTCAGCGAGCTATGGAGAGGGCTATGCTCGGAGTTTCTCTGCGTGATAAACTTAGGAATGAGGAAATCCGCAGTAGAACCAGAATGACCGACATAGCCCAACAGCTTAGTAAGCTGAAGTGGCAATGGGCCGGCCATATAGCTCGAAGAACCGACAAACGTTGGGGAAAAATGGTTCATCATGCGAGTGGCAGCCTCGTACCAGTATGCAAAGTGTAAGGCGACCCCCACTAGATGGAGTGACGACCTGGTAAGACATACAGGAAGTCGATGGATGCAGGTGGCTCAGGACAGTGCTATGTGGCATACCTTGGGGGAGGCCTATGTTCAGCAGTGGACTTGTGAAGGGCTGTAATGATGATGATGATGAAGCTCTTTTCTTAAAGGTCCCCCAAGTCGTATCGGTCCGGAAAAATCGCCGGTGGTAAAATATTCCACAGAGAGGTCGTACGCGAAAGAAAACTCCTAGTGTAACGTACAGTGGTGGACCGCCAAGCATCCAGATGGTGAAGATGGTATTAGGAGGTTTGCCGCGTAGTGCGTTCATAAAATTTGGCGGCTGGGATTAATCCGCACAATTCCTCATAGTGATAGATGCGATAAAATATTAGAAGATATAAGAATTATATAGATGCATATTCTGTGAGAGCGTAGTCCTTACCCGGTCGATCCGATTCATTCGTGCTACAGCTATACAACTACTATAGCTGCAACATGGCTCTACAACGTGTAAAAGTTATGCCATAATGTGTAATATTTGGAGTACAAAAAAAATGTATCGACCAAATTGGCGATTTATTGAAAACGGGCCAAATTAGGAGTACCCTTAACCGACGAGCATGCATGCGTAGATGTATGGATGTGAAGGAGGCGAGAGAGGTGTGTCAGGATCGTGCCAAATGGAAGTCTGTAGTCTCTGCCTACCCCTCTGGGTGACAGGCGTGAGTGTTATGTTTATGTACAAAAAAAATGTGTGCGTGCACTCTATGGAGCAGGGTATACGGAGAGCTGTAAGCCCTTGTTTAAACAGTACAATATCTTGACATTAACATGCTTGTACATTAAAGAAATATGCATATTTGTAAAAGAACATCCTGAACACTTTGAAAGGCATATAGATGTAACTGAAAGAAATGTAGCTCCTAGAAATAAACATAAATTATACTTACCTCAATGCAGGCTCAAATTGTATGAAAGGAACTCTTACGTAAATGCTATAAAGGTGTATAACAAAATACCCAACGACTTTAAAGAGTTACCTTTAACCATGTTTAAAAAAAAGTTGATACAATGGTTAAAAGAAAAATGTTTTTACGACCTAAATGAATTTATGTCTTTTTGTGGAAAATAAATCCGAAGTCGGTAGTATTGATACATATCTAATAATTAATTAATTACAAACAAACTGAAAGTATGGACATTAACAATTAAGAACAATCATTAATGTGACATTTTAATTGAATTCCCACTTGTTGTTAAATTTTTTTGCATGTATACTTATAAAATATTTGCACACCATATAAACTGCGCCCTCCTTTCTGCCAAGGAGGGTCGCGTTCGTATACGGCTTAGAGATCTCTAGTTAGATCGTTAAGCCAGTTCCTAAAAGGTTGGGTTTAGTGGGTAAAAGTCACCACATAACCACGCAGCCGGCTGCGTGGTATGCTATGAGCATTCCCAACCTCCCTCCCCCGCTTTCCGGAGGGTTGCCCATATTTGCTTCGGGCGCAAAAAAAACCATATAAAGTGGTAGAATGTAAATGGGCCATTATATATAATTTAAGATCATACTTTATTTACACATACATTCTGGCAAATAAATAAATTTGAATTTGAATATAATAAGTCTTTTTGAATTTGCGGCGAAATTATATATTGAAGAATCTCTGAATTTTTAATTTCTGACTGTATTTTTATAGGGATTTTGTTGCATGGCATACAAAGTATTTATTAATGTGTCTAGTGCTTTAAGAGTTTTATACAAATTTAAATTAATCCACACAGGTATAGCCGCTTAATAATTTACTTACATACTTGGCAAAGTCAAAAATCTTTCCAAGATATAAATGTGATACAACTGTCACTTTATTTACAAACAGCCCTTAGATATTTTTGAGCTATCAACTGAGTTTTCCCAGAATATCAATCCATATCGGTACACACTGATATGGATTGCTAATAATGCTACGTAATCAGGGCCTGAGTTACCCACAGACTATCTAGGCTGGAGCTCAGTGCGCAAGGTTCTCGGAGGCGCTGAGCTTGCCTCTGCGAGCACCACTTATGTACAGAATAAAATAAAATTTGTTATAATATTCTCAATAAATAATACAGTAAGTGCCGTAAGTATTTTACTCGTTGCTCTTTCTTTAGTTTTGGTACAAAACAAATAAATATTGTAAAAATAAGACTTTGAATTATTTGACACCTTTCGTCTTTCGTTGACTGACTGAACGTGATTCAGATTTTATTAAACTGCTCAAGCTCTGTGCTCCGTCTCTAATTGCATTAAGATGTTTTGCCAAGACTATCAAAGGGAGATGCCTTTTGTCAGCCGTCTGTTCCGTCTATTGCATAGAGAGAACGGACTCATTGTTTCATGCGCTAATCCGATAATCCGCTAAGGAGAACGTCTATCTTTTAGCTTTTCTTTATGATTCCAACTCGACTCTCGATTACTGGGGTACAATTCACTGCGCATGCCACGGTGTGATTGCTGGATATGTGGTTTACACAGCGCTCAGATTCCAATGACTCGTCTCCCTGGACGTCAACAGGTCGAGTAGGCCTAATGGATTCCCTCCTATTGTGCTCTGGATTTAGAATCGGTTCTAACGCGTTTTACCCAGTTCTTCTACTCTTTAGCCGTAATTGTGAACATAAGAATGACAGCTTTAGTAAACCCGATCACTAAAAAGGCGAGCGGTTAGACCCGTCTAACTACAGGATTATATATGACTAGCGCCTCCTTGTTCCCCACAATAATGGAAGCCATTATAAACTGCCAGCTCATAAGGTACCTTGAGGACCAAACTAATTAAACCTAATCCAAATCTTTTATTATACACACAGAAATAGTAATAATAAGACAACACTTTTTCTGTGATTATACAGTTCTATCCTCATAATTGAGCGAAAGCAGTAGAGTGTAAGAGGGAGGCATTGGTCGTTACTTTAGACATAGCAAAGGTCTTCGATAGACAAAAGGCGTTTCTTTCTAAGCTTGCTTCCTATGGGCTTCTTGAGAAATTATGCATTATTGTAGTACATAGTCCGACTACGAGCCTATTAATGTAAGTGTTCTACAATGCTGCTTGCTCGCTATCACCTGCGCTGTTTCTTTTGTATATTAATTAATTGTTGCTGTTGATGGTTGTAATACTGGTGATACTTCCTACAACGTCCGTGCCTATATTTCTCGGCAATACGTCATCGAGTGTTGGAACAAGCTTGTGTTTGAAGCTGAGTTTTTAATAAACAAAATCTAGGATTTTAGACGACTCTAGTCCAGTTGAAACTTCAGAAGACACAGGTTTGCGTGTTTACCGCTAAAAATAATATCTTTGCCGTATCTCTTCATTTTCAAAGCAGTCCCCATGCTGCCTCAGCCATCATCGGAATTCTCGGCGTGGACATATCGAATGACGTGCTCGGCACGGACATACAGAAAGCTTTGAGTGCACGGCAGAGCGGGACAGTATTTCATCACAGCGCACGGTTTGCAACTCTACAAGGCGCAGGTTCGCCTCGTACGCCCGAGTACTGCTTTCATCTCTGGACTGAGACACCCTAGTGCCAGCTCTTTCCACTTGACCGCAACCAGCGAAGAGTGACTCAAATCGTTGATTCTTTCTGATCTCTTTCTTCATTGAGTTCTTTCTGATCGGCTAGATTCACTGGTGATGAAAAGTGGTGTTGCATCCCATTGCATTTTCTATCGCATTTTCCGCGGAGAGGTAATTCGATTCGACTACTACTCCTCAATTTGTAATGTAGTTTTGCAAGAGATACCGGAGATTAAAGACTTAGGAGTAACTATTGACAGAAAGCTAACCTTTAAATCTCATATAAACACTATTGTTAATAAAGCCGCGAAGTTCTTAGGATTTATTAAGCGCAATAAAAAGGAATTTTCATCTGTGACTAAAATTCTTTTATATAATGCTTTTGTAAGAAATCTCCTTGAATTCGCTAGTGTCATATGGAATCCGTCTTCTAGTGTGCACTCCCAACGCGTTGAAAGTATACAGCGCGCCTTTACTCGACATCTTGCCTTTCATGCCAGTGGTATCTCACATAGGCAGCCTTATTATCAGCGACTGGATGAGTTTAAAATGATGTCTCTCCGAAATAGACGAGATATTCTAGATTTGTGTTTTCTACATAATAAAGTTAAGTGTTAGCTAGTGTTAGTTAAGTTAAGTAATAGTACACAATAAAGCTAAGTGCAGTGACCTCCGTGACAAATGAAATGCATTTGCTGTTCCGCGTAAATATCCCTGTTGTCGCATTCAAAAGTATAAATATAAATATATAATATATTCATATTCCTTTCGCGAAAACTCATCTCGGGAATCACGCTTCTATCGTGCGTATATGTGGAAAATATAACGAATTTTCTAAAGCCATACCTGGCATTGACATATTTAACGACTCTTATATTGTATTCAAAATTAAACTTACAAATCATTTATCGTCGAGTTCCTGATATAAATTACATCTTCAATATAATATATCTTATAGGTACTTAAATTAAAAATATACATACTCCTGAAGAGAGTATAATATCTACCATATTCCCTTTTAATAATTAAACCTTTTTTTATCTTTAGATTTTTCTTATTTAAATACATAATTTATTTGAATAGTTCTAATTTGCATTGTATTGATTGGATGATATTTGTACTCCAAATTAACCCTAAATTGCACGACTCAATCTGTGAATGTTATGTACACTTGTTATTGATATACATATCAGAGAGTATAGAAATGTGTAAATGTTTTCGTGATTGTCATATGTGTATTGTAAGTGTACTTGTTAAATAAAATAAAATAAAATAAATTAACGTCCAAACCTAAGAACATTGTCACTTCAACTCCTTGTATCAGGTTTTACAATGAAAATGATGGTCGCCGCTCGTATAGTAGGTATATATATTTTATTTATAAATTTTAAATGTATGTATTCACTAGTCTGGCTATAAAATTTTATTATAAGTAACAATATTATTTGCTTGCCTTCTCGATTTTGCACGTGCTTGGCCTTGAAGGATAACATCTTGAGGAGACCTGTATGTCTGAGAAATTAAAAAGAAAAAACTTTGAAGTACTGTGAAGTCCGCCAACAAGCATCGAGACCACTGACATATACAGAGCTGACCTCTATATTGTCAGTCAATGATTGAGGCAGTGCGGCGAACCGCAAATAATGTGGGTATATCAATTTATGATCAGTTCTTGGAGTAATCACATATATATGGATCTATTCTTTATGTTATCATTCAACTGTCTTCACCGACGACCTTGTTACCAATTTAAGAGTGTTATAAACTGCTAAAGTAATTAATCTAAAACAATATTATTGCTACAGAAAATAAAGTGCCCGTTTAAATAAAGTTTACTTATAACTCTTTGGATGCTGGTACTTTTTTTACCAGGTGTTCGGCGGTGAAGGAAAACATCGTGGGGAAACTTGCATGTCTGAGAAATAAGAAAAAAAAGTATCTTCGAAGACATGTGAAGTTCACCAACACACCATTGGGGCAGCGCGGCGTACAATTCCCTTGGCCTACGACCCTCTCAGAAATAAACGGAGGCCTGTGCCCAGAAGTGCCCAGGAGAATATATGACTCTAAGTTAAAACAAATATCTTTATTTCTTTCAGAAATTAGCATTTTATAAAATTAACATAAATTTGATTTTTAAGAAACAATGAAAATTTAGCGAGATGTTTATCTCGCGCCGCCAACAATTATCAACGGTCGCTTTAAAATCTAATGTAGAAAAAACCGGGGATATCAAATGAATACATTTCCGAATTTACCACTAATATGTGTTTAGTGATTAGAAATGTGAAAGAGATTCAATTCACCTTTAAAAATTTATATATTAAAATGTACAACTCATGCGATGAAACTAAAAAATTAAATATCTGGGTAATCCAAAAATAAAACGAACGCTCATGTAATGTTTTGAATAATCAATTTACATTTATTAGTTTCCGACACACGTATTTCGTTTAAAGCTATAAAAATATATATATCTGTATATTGATACCGAAAACAATTGCCATTTACAACAGTGAAATTCAAAAGACTTTCTAAGGATTAAAATTTAAAAACGAATAAAAAAATCAAAGTGGTAAGTTCAGTTTATGGAAAGGTATCTTGTTTACATTCATACCGACCAACTGACGCGCAAGTGAAATTATTTTCAATTAAATTTTTTTAAATAATGATCGAAATAAATAATCTTATAACTACATCAAAAGTATAATAAGAATAAGAAATAAATAATCTTATAACTACATCAAAAGTATTAATTGAATTTTCCTCTTGCTACCGGTGTACTTTTTTATTATATTAAAGCATTATAAAGCTGGTGGAAGTGATTTAAGTAGAGTGGATTATGATTTTTTGATTTGGTAACAACAGAGCTCTACACCTTCGCTTCGCGTTCGATGTGTGCAATAATATTTTATATTTAAATAATATATATATATATATATATATATATATATATATTTATTAATGTCGTTTTTCTCAAAATGTCAATTAAAACATATCTCCATTTATGATTAATAAGTATTGATATACCTATATTTCGCAAAATTACATTAACTTAATAAAATTATTCGATAAAACATTGAGTTATATGTACTACGTACTAGAGAAGTTATTCCAATCAAAAAATGTAAGTACTCAGTATCCGCACATGCGCGCGAAACAGTAGAGTCGCGCGTGCGCAGTTGATATAAGCGCGCAAAAATTGTCATAATAATCAATTGTTTATTTAGATTGTATTGTTAATCCAGTATATTTTTTTTTTAAATTTTCGTTTATTTTAATTTTCGTTTATGTTGTGTACGAATTGCAGTACAGTTCAGTTGAACATAGTGAGTGTTCAGAATGCCATATCTAGTGCTTAGTACACATATATCGATGCGATAAAATAAAATGTCAATAGAGCGGATAAACTGAAGGCTTTTTGATTTTATTTTTCTCAAAGTTTATTTATCTATACATATAATAAATCTGTAGAAAAGTCGTGTCTGTAATTCTAATATTTCCAGTAAAAAACAAGCCAAGTCCAGGTTTTTGGAATTTCTGTCTATCTGTCTGTCTGTCTTTTTATGTATTAAAGATTTACGCAAAAACTACTGGACAGATCTCCATGAAATTTTGTATGCAGGCAGTTAGTGACCCAGGTCAACTTATAGGATACATTTTATCCGATTAAGATACTTAAAAAAGGAGAGTTAAATATTTTCCTTTATTTAGAACTTAATTTTCTATTATGTATGTGTCTTTTCGTAATAACGTAGTGTTTTCTTAATGAATACAATATTTAATAGTTAGGTTGTTAGTTTTCATTAAACATTGGCAAAGTCTATTCATATACAAAGTCAGTGAAATTATTACTTATAACAATCATAATTAAAATATATGTATGTTCAAATCAATTATATATATAATGTCAAAAATTTTCATTGAGAAAGTCCGTTACAGTGTAGTAGCATTTTTCAATTAAAAGGTTTTTGAATTTATGTTTAAAAAGATTGCTGTTCAGTGATTTAAACATCTGAGGAATTTTATTATAGATTTTAGTAGCCATGCATACTACATTCTTTCTTAGCAGAGCCGTTTTTGCTTGTTGCAAGTACAATTTACTTCCGTCACGACGGTTGCGCTTTACTTTGTCAGATAACCGTGGAAATAGGTTGGGATTGGCCCTGACAAAGAGAGCCATCTCCATTATGTATAAGGACGAAAGTGTAAGAATTCTGTGTTTTATAAAATACGGCGTACAACTATCGGTAGTCTGAAGACCAAGCAATGCGTGGATACATCTTTTCTGATTTTTAAATGCTGCTTCTCTGTCAGTTGAGTTACCCCAGAAAATAATTCCGTATCTAAGGACAGATTCGACTAGTCCATAATAAGGTGTAAGAAGTGCGTCAATGTTAACTGTACCAGAAAGTATAAACGGTGCATAAACCAAACTAATTATTTTTGTATTTAGTTCTAATATGAGGGCTTTCCAATTTAGTTTGTGGTCAATTTCTAAGTTGAGAAATTGGGTTGTGTCTACTTCAGCAATAACAGTGTCGTTTAAATTACTTCAATATTAGCTGGGGTGATTGGTCTTTGGCTAAAATGCGTAATGTGTGTCTTATCTAGGTTAATTTTCAAATTATTATTATATAGCCATGTCATTATAGATATTAATTATTCATTTATGTCATTTTTATAAGAAAAGATGTCATCACAGTTTATAGTTATAGTACTATCGTCAGCGGATTAGGTCATAGGATGCTTAGTGGCATTTGGTAGGTCATTTATATATACTATAAATAAGAGATGCCCTAAGACACTGCCCTTTGGGACACCGTATTTTACCAAACGCTTTGTCGATGAGCTTATGTTCTCGGCTTTGGTCCTTAGATTTAACCTACATATTTCTGTTTTATGACGACGGTTATTTAGATAAGACTGGAATAGACTCAATACATTGCCTCTAATGCCATATGCCTCGAGTTTGTGAATTAAAATATTATGACCAACATATTCAAAAGCCTGAGTCATATCACAATATAGTGAACACACTGGTGTTCACTATATTTTGATATGACTAACACAACGTGTGTTATTACATTTTTATAAAAATCGTACAGTGCCATATTTATTGTTTTATTTTTGCGAAATCCTTTTTGTTCTCTACAATAAAATGTCGTTTTTTTCCAAATAATCATTAAGTTCATTATAAAGATTTCGAGACGATTTTTAGACCTTATTATATTTATATTATATTTATATTTATAACCTTATTAAGGCTATAGGTCTAAAATTATATAAAATTATAATATATCAGCCATTCAGGAAATAAAAAAAAAAAAAAAAACAGAATTCAGTTCAGTTTCATAATATTCTAATTATATCGTAAAATAGTTTCACTATTCGCCGCTAGAGGAGCTGATAGCACATTTTTAACATAAAAATAATTTTTAACAGAATCCACATAACTTTATGCCTCATCGCGAACATTTAAATAATATATATAAATGGTCGCGGCGTTGAGGTAGCTTAGCATTTGGTTTGACACAGGTGGTTTCTGGATATCGGTAATAGACCCGTTAGGTGTACCGGGTACAATTTTAAATCTAAATCATCCAGAGACCCACTTAAATACACAAAAAATTTCATCAAAATCGATGAGTTTTAGATAGACTATAGGACAGCAATTGGTTTTTTATATTTATAGATTACTATAATATGCATGTATTACAATAACCTTCCTCTTGATTCATTCCGTCTATTGTTGAAAACCACATCAAAATTCGTTGAGTAATTTAAAAGATCTAAGCGTACAGACGGTGGGTAGCGACTTTGTTTTATACTATGGAGAGATGGTCAGTAATAAAAGGCTATCATGAAATGATTGCGATATTTGAAGTGGTCCAGCGTTTCATGACGATATGATCAATTCTACAATCTGGCCAAATTCACATAACTTGACAGTTTTGGCTTTCATAGTTTTAATCTAAAATTAGCGTCATCTACTTACTGCTAAATAAACTAAAAAAGAAACGAATAGTAACTAGCTGATAAGATTAAATATAATGATACTGAATACTTATTCTTGCAGGATCAAAAACTTAAAATATCCAGCAATTATCGGGATGATTTACCGTAATTGCCACGTTTAGCAAACTAACTAACTAATCTGTTATACTGCATACTGTGTTAAGAAAACTGTGATTAATAATAATAATAATAATTGTATTTATAATCGTCGAGCAGTGTATGGGGCACTAGAGTACGATCTTTTATCATCTGGGCGAGCGGATGATGGCTGCGGAGAACCACATAAGGATATGAAGGGGTATCTTCCAGGGCGATTGTCTGAGTCCATTCTGGTTCTGCCTCTCTCTGAACACTCTCATTACCTTACTGGAGGGCTCCGGGAGGGGATTTCAGCTACGGAAAACAGGGACAAAAGCGACCCGCCTTTTCTATATGGATGACCTCAAGATATTCGCCTCCAGTCTCTCCCATCATTTGGAATTGCTAAACATCACTTGTGAATTTATCAATTCCATTGGAATGGAGTTGGGGACGGATAAGTGTGCGGTCCTCCATGTTGAAAGGGGAAGGGTTGTTAACTCTGAGGGCATAGACTTATCTATGCCCGTCAAATTAAGGAACCTTTCCGAGGCTGAAACATACCGATTCCTGGGTATGTCATAGAACATCGGTATCGATGAGGCTGGTATGAAACAGTCAGTTTGCGACGTGTTTTATGCACGCTTGACCAAAGTGCTTAACAGCCTTTTGTCCGGTGTAAATTAGACACACGCATATAACGGCTGGGTCATGCTTGTCCTCATGGTCCTTTGGCATACTCAGGTGGACTCAGACTGAACTTAACGCTCTGGATAGAAATGTCCGCACTACCATGACGTGCCATAGGATGCCTCATCCGAGATGGTCGGTAATGAGGCTGTACTTGCCGCGAAAGCATGGTGGGCGTGGCTTCCTGAGCGCATTCACCATGCATAATCGCGAAGTGTGCAGTCTCCGTCATTACTTTCTGGCGAGATCGGATGATCCATTCTATAATGACTTCATTTCTAGTGATAAAGGGCTTACCCCTCTATCCTTAGCCAACGAGCAATAGCAGGACCCGGCAGTACATAGCATTTCCGACCGGGAGGCCGTATGGAAGGAGAAGGAGCTCCACGGGAGGTACTACAGGGCTCTACATGAGCCCTTCGTAGATACAGTCGCCTCCCTCAACTGGCTACGTTTCGGTGACCTCTTCGGGGAAACCAAGGGTTTTGTTTGTGCAATACAGGATCCGGCTATTAAGACCAACAACTATCGGAGATACATCCTAAAGGATAGCACCGTCGACGTCTGTCGAGCTTGTCGCCATCCCGGTGAGTCACTTAGGCATGTCATCTCCGGTTGTTCGGCGCTTTCTAACTCTGAGTACTTGCACAGGCACAACCTAGTAGCCAGAATTCTACACCAGGAGCTCGCTCTGAAAAACGGTCTCGTGGAACGGAAATTGCCGTATTACAAGTACTTGCCAGAAGCCGTGCTTGAAAATGATCGCGCCAGGTTCTACTGGGACCAGGCCATCATCACAGATAGGACTATTCTTGCGAATAAGCCCGATATTGTGCTAATAGACGGGGCACAGGCAAGGATATTTTTGGTCGACATTACCATTTCGTATGACGAGAACCTCGTGAACGCTGAAACAGGTAAACGAACAAAATATCTGGACCTGGCTCACGAGGTGACCGACATGTGAGGTGGTCTGCCGGCCGAAATTATTCCTGTAGTCATCTCTGCGAATGGGCTAATCCCAGCCAGCCTCTCGGGTCATCTGAGGCGACTGGGACTCCGTGACGGACCGCTCCGGGCTCGAATGCAGAAGGTGGTGCTCCTCGATACCGCTCGCATCGTCCGCCGGTTTCTCTCTCTTTCCTCATAACTCTCGGCCGTTTGGTCTCCCCTGCCGAGGGCTTCCATCTGGTTTGATCTTTATTTTTTTTGTATTTATTTTATTTTATTAATATTTATCTTTTCACTTTAATTTATAATTATATATTTATAGATCCCAACCAGATGAGAAAACTATATAGATACCCCAAATGAAAATAATAATAATTTTATTTCAGATACAAGCTCCATACTTTGTTAGTAATAAATAATATAAACATAAAATTAATGTTAATAAATATACAACTAAAAACAACAATGCTTATTTTATATTAAATATCTCTGCTCTGGACCCCATAAGCACAGTGTTCCAGTGCACAATCGGACAATGAAATCTTCCTAATACTGTCTGTACATAGGAGTCCGTTGACACTGTCTCGCACGCGTCGCATCAGGGAGGCCACTCTCTTCCGCACTATTGTATCAAAGCCGTCCGTGTTAGCCTCAACAAACATACCTGATGCGCTGCAATATCGAGACAACTCCATCGGCATCCTAAAGCCATTATTGTACTGAACACGTAGAGCATTTACAGATCTGCGAGTATACTTGACCCACAGGCTGCAGGTGTAAAATGTTTGGTAGTACGCCTTAAAAAGGATTATCTTGACAGCTTTTGTACACCTTGCAAACCTGCGAGCCAGCATGTTGCACCTCACTGCTAACGCTTTACGTTCTCGTTCAATATCTAAGTCATCAGAGAGGTCCTCTGTAACCCAGTGCCCCAGGTATTTAAATTTGGTGACTCTACTTAAAGGTACTCCTCCAAGCATGACCAGTGGGATAACCTTGGGTTCTTTATTTCCTGCCTTGAAAACAAATAGTTCACTCTTTTTGGAGTTATACCTGAGGCCATGGGCTTCTGCATATCTCTCACATAAATTTATTAATGTCTCGAGACATTATGTTCTGATCGAAGGGGTCAGCAGCACCATGTCATCCGCGTAACTGATGCTGTTTACGAAGTTACCATCTATTGAGCATCCAACGCCAGTTCTGCTAAGCTCATCGATCAATCCATTTATATATACGAGGGCGGCACTGAAAATTTCGAGAATCAAGGAAGTGACACAACATTACTATTTAAAAATGTATTTATTGCTTTTCAAAGTATTCTCCGCGAAATTTGACACATTTTTCCATACGATGGAACCAATCATTGAAGCAACCATTCCATTCGGAAGTTGGGGTCTCCAAAATGGCCGTTTTGTAGGCGTCCACAGCTTCTTCAGGTGATGAAAATCTCTGTCCACGCAATTTATTCTTTATTTTAGGGAAAGTATAGAAATCATTAGGGCTTAGGTCGGGCTGTATGGCGGATGGTCTCATAATTCTATGTTTTCTTGCTCTAAAAACTCTTTTTGTTCTGTGTGCGGTGTAAGAACTCGCATTGTCGTGATGGAGGATGATGCGGCGGTTGCAGTTCTCTTTACGGAGTTCAGTAACGACCTGTGGCAAACAAATGCTAGCATACCATTATGTATTAACCGTTCTTTGTCCCTCAAGAGGAATAGTCGTAAAATGACCGGTTTTGGAGACAAACGTGGCCACCATTTTTTTGCAACACTCCGTGAACGAACAATTTTTGTTGGCTTTAACTCATTTTCGAACACCCAAACTCGTGACTGGTTTTTTGTTTCGGATTCGTACGCATATATCCAGGATTCGTCACCTGATAAGATGTTGTATACAGCATTTGAGGATCCTGCGTGGAATCTTTCGAGAGTTCTGACGCACCAAGTAACGCGAGCCGCTTTTTGCTGTTCACAGAGCGAATGCGGTATCCATCGGGAAAACAACTTTTTTACACATATTTTTTCATGCAAGATTATTTGTAGTTGACTCATGCCAATGTCTAAAGTTGACTGAATTTTGCGGTATGTCACATGTCGATATTCCTCAATCAGCTTACGCACAGCATCAACGTTTTTTTGGATGACTGCAGTTTTTGGACGACCTTGACGGGGATCATCACTGAGCTTGACACGTCCACGTTGAAATTCAGTAAACCAGCGATAAATTGTGGTTTTGGATGGGGCTTCATCACCAAATGCAGAAATCATAAGGTCAACACACTGTTTTTGTGTTAAACCACTTCGAAAGTCATAATAAATCATCGCTCTTGAATTTTCTCGAGTCAATTCCATTTTCTCAACGACTAAATAAGTTTACCAAAACAAAACCTTGTGACAAGACCGATAATCTTTTTTTAAATAAATAAATGGTATTCGATTTTTAAAACCAAGGAGTTTTCAATTAAAACGATTTTAATATGACAGGAACAGTGGAAATATTCCATTCCCGATGCTTTTAGTGCAACCTAGTAGGTTAAAGAGCCTCGGTGAAGTTAAGCCCCCATGTCTCACTCCACATTCCAACCTATATTCACTTGAGTATGAACATGCCCACCTTACATTATTTGATTGGTTGTGGTACCAATACCTTAATAAAGCGACTATCTCTCTAGGCGTACTCGTTTCTCTCCGAAGCTTATCCCATAATAGGTTGTACGAGACCAGGTCAAATGCCTTCGACAAGTCCAAAAAACAGGCGTAGACAGGCGTTTTTCTCGTAAAATAATACTGGACGGTATGTTTGAGTCGCAAGATTGCAGTTTCTGTGGACAGTTCAGGTATAAACCCAAACTGTGCCTCATGTACCTGTATATGTTTACTTAGTCGACGATCAAGCAAATCATCCAATACTTTGGCTATCACAGTAGCTAGCGAGATCGGTATATAATTGTTCTTGTCGGCAGCATCTCCGGTCTTATTCTTTTTAACTGGTACCACTATGGTCTTCATAAGTTCCTGAGGTAAGTATTCATGCCCTATACATACATTAAAGAGCATAGTCAATACCCTAGGCAGATGAACTCCCGCATACTGCAGGTGCTCTATACTGAGGTCATCATGTCCAGGTGTTTTACCACGTGTCATATTATTTATGACATTTGAAAAGAGAAACTTTTTAGTAACTATATTTATTGGGTGTGTATCGGCATAGCAATAATTTCACAAACTTCCTTTGGTTTTAAAAGAAAACCATGAAATTCGAGATTATTTGGTAAAAATAAATTACCTACCTCAATTCATAAATAAACGTAAAGAGTAAAAAGTAAATAACGTAACTTTGAATCAAAGATAATTTACCCTTCCTAAAGATACCTCGGAAGTCATGGCCGATATAAAAAGTGACAGGGGTTGCTAGACGTATGATATTAACGCAATTCTAAAAACAATCTAATATCTCATAGTATTCAAAAGAATTCAAAAGATATTACTTGACTAATAAACGTGACAACGAGGCGATTCTAAAAGTGATCCAACTTTGCTGATTTTGGTACGGAGCAATATCAATGAGGTTCCTCAAGGGATGCCTCACGCGAGCGAAGCCGCAGATAAAAAGCTAGTTTATTTATAAAGGTCATCGAAAATGACACACAAAAACCAAAATAAGGTACAAAGAAGCATTTTATGAAAAATGCAATGTGCTCACCCAGTTATAGATAACCACAGCCAACGCAAAAGTAATGTTGCGAAATGTTAAATAACGTAGATTTAGTAGTACAGTAGCAAAATTGGGTATTCATGAAAAATTAAAAAAAGTATTTTATTTACATTTTATCATCTAAATAAATATTAATAAATATTTCTTTAGAAATTATTTAAACTGTCATTAAAAATATCCAAATTAGATGGCCTAGATATATCGTTATACAATCTGCACATTCTGGATAATACTGAATTAGGACCGAGGTTCCTCTTGTGAGGTGGTACCATAAACAGCTTTTAGACATTAAAACGAAGTAATCTCCTTGGAGCTTAATGTTCACCATTTGCAGTAATTGAGGATAGTCAGTAAATGCCATTATTGCACAGCTCCTAGAGAAAACTAAATTAAAAAAATTGCGCCTGTTAATTAAGGAAGACACACAAAAATGCTTTCGCCGTTCAGCATATGAAGTTAAGGAGCGACGACGGTTAAATTTCAATGCTAGCAAACTAAGAAAACTTTGCAGGACTCGTTCAATTCTGCACTTATAAACCACATAAAAAGGAGACCAAACTTGAGAACAATATTCAAGATTATTCCAAACTAAGCTGTAAAAGAGTAGCGGATGAGTCGCTCGCGTCCGTAGGCTTCGACGACCTAACCCTAGGCCCAGCATATACGTATCCCCCGGGTGGTGCTAAACGAGCGACAAAGCCGAAAAAATAGACTCGGTCGCTAGGTCGCACCATAAGGCACGAAATAAAAGAAATGGCCCCGAGTTCCTGGCGTCCCTTTAATGGGGCGGGGGTGCGAAAAAATCTCCGGAAGTAAAACCGGCGACGAGGTTCGCCACCCGTCACGTTCTGTCTCCCGAAGGTGCGAAAAGTGGATTGCGAAAGCCCGTCTGGCTACGCTGAATGTATGTGAAGCAATGAATGATAAGATGGATGAAGTATGCGAAATGACGAATGGCAGAGGAATAGTTGTGTTATGTGTTAATGAGATGAAACGAAAGGGAAAGGATGCAACTGCACATGGCATGTAAAGCGCGTATTGGTCTGGTGTAGCACCGACCGAGCAGGCATGCAAGGGGGTCGGTTTCATCCTTTCAGAAAGAATGGGTCAATGTGTGAAAGAGTATGTGTAAGCCCAAAGCTGCTATGGATACGAATGAAAGTGGGCTTAAAGAAGCTCTTTGTGCTAGGGGTGTACGCCCCAAACATGTCTAAGCCCACTTACATCCGAGAGCGGTTTTGAGACATGGTAAGGATGGTGTTGATGAAATGTAAGGAAAATGAAAATATTATTACTTTAGGAGACTTTAATGGAAGGGTTGGGGTCAAGAGGTCTGGTTATGAAAGGATATTGGGAAAGTTTGGTGATGAAAGTATAAATGAGTATGGTTAAGACCTCCTCACCGTATGTGTGGAAAAATCTTTTTGTGAAGAACACTTTTTTTCGTTACAAGAAGATTCACATGTATAACTGGGAAAGAGGTGATGATAGAAGCATGATAGATTTTATAATTGTGGATGAAAGAATGAGGAGTGCAGTCATAGATACAAGGGTTTACCGAGGGTCCATTGTAGTATCATTATTTGGTCTTATGTCGAATTAATAGTTTATTTAAGCGTTGGCGGCCTCGGACATCTGTGTCTACCACTGCGTTACAGCGTATAAGAAAAGAGAAGTTACAAGATGAAGATGTGAAAGAGAAGTATAAAGAAAAATATAGACTGACGGAAAATATTAGGTGTTTGAATGAGTTGTGTATGTATGATTTAGACTTGAATACTGTGTGGGACAATGTTAAAAAAGGTTTGATGGGTGCAGCCACCGAAGTATGTGGTGTAAGTAGAAGAACAAGTGAAAGGAAAAATAATACGCTGTGGTGGGATGATGAGGTACGGGTGGAAGTTGGAGCAAAGAAGAAAGCGTGGTTAGATTTACTAGCTCGTAATTCTGGCGGAATGAATGAAAAAATTTAAAGAAAAAAAGGCAGCATTTAGACGTCTAAATAAAAGAGTAAAAGAAGTAGTTGAAAGGAAAAAGCAAGAAAGAACGGATAAGAACGATAGAAGGATATCTGATGACTTCCAGGCTAATACAAAACAGCCTAGAATGAATGCTATACGGGACAAAAACGGATCTATTCTGAGTAACGAAGTTCTGTTTTTAAAGCGATGGAAGGAATATTTTAAAAGCGTGTTTATGAGTGTAGAGTCGTCTGAATTACGAAAACTAGAAAATTCCGAAAGAAGTGGAAAGGGGTATAGATAAGTGTAGATGAAAAGCAACGAAAAGCCTGAAAGCAGGTAAGGCAGCTGGATATGACAGAATATCACTCGAGAAGCTAAGGGCTGGAGAGGGAGTGGTGGCAGGCCTGCTGTACACCATGTTTATTTTTGTTGGGAATTGAAACGGGTACCGAAAGACTAGTGGAAATCAGTTATAGTACCAATATATAAAGAAAAAGGGTCACAGCAGGACTGCAAAAACTACCATGGTATCAGCTTGCTTAGTATTGTGGGTAAACTAACAATTGTCCTTGGTACCCAGGGTCGACTGGCAGAGAATGCCACATGGCATTAAGTCCACCCTATGTACCCTTTAGCTTAAGGTGTTACATGTAAGTTTTTAAATAAATAAATAAACTATATACTAAAGTGTTAATTGAAGGAGTTATGAAAGAAACTGATCAAAAAATTTGGGATGCTTGGCCTAAAACCAGAATTTTTTTTCTTATGACAGAGTGGACAGGACTGTGTTATGGCAAACACTGAACTCATTTGGGTTGAGCGCTGGTTTGATACAGGCATTAAGGTATCTTTATAGGGACTCTAGTGCTTGTGTCGGGGTCAACGGGGTCTACTTTGACTGGTTTTCGCATCCAAAAAGGTGTCAGACAAGGCTGTGTGTTTCCGTTGGCTTTTCAACCTATTTATGGACAGTTGTTTGTAAACTTTGAAAGATGAAGAATGTGGGTTAAGAATAGGCGAGTTAACCGTCAAATGCCTTTTGTACGCCGATGATCAAGTCATATTTGCGTCGTCAGCGGCTGAGTTGCTAATGATCGTTACATTAATGAACTGAGCATTAAAAGAAAGGGGAATGAAAGTGAACACAAGTAAGACGCAAGTGATGGTTTTTGAGAGAGAAGAAAGTAAAACTTTATGTGAAATAAGAATAGAAGGGGAGTTGATTGAGCAAGTGGATGAGTTGGTGTATTTGGGACATGTATTTAGTAATGATGGTAGATATGATAACGATATAGAACCACGAGTAAATGCAGGAAATAGAGTGAATGGAGCACTATATTCTATTATGAAGAATAAGAATGTGCCAAAAAAAGGCACGTATGGTAATTCATAATGCTGTATTAATCCCAACTTTAATGTGTGGTAGTGAAAGTTGTGTGTGGCAGAAGAAGCACGAAAGTAGAATAAATGCAGTCTTTAAGGAGTATGCTAGGGTAAAGTCAGAATGACAGGGTGAAAAATTGTGTGATAAGAGAAAAATGTGGTATGCAAGATTATGGTGTGACCAGGATTAAGAAAGTAATGCTTCGATGGTTTGATTATGTAGAAAGAATGAATGAAGGAAGAGTGACAAAGCGAATTTATATGGCAGATGTGAACGGCAGAGTCGGGACAGGACGCCCTAGAAGAAAGTTTATCGACCAAATTGGCGATATTTTGAAAATGGGCCACATTAGAAGTACCCTTAACCTACGAGTTTATATGCGTAGATATATGGATGTAAAGGAGGCGAGAGAGGTATGTCCGGATCGTGCCAATCGTAGTCTTTGCTAGTCGTAGTCTTTGCCTACCCATCTGGGTGACAGGCGTGAGTGTTTATGTATGTATGTATGTAAAGTTTGAGTATGTCTGAATTATCTGGTGTTTTAGCTAAAACTTCGCACATTTTGGATGCTATCGTTATAATACTGTTTATAAGTAGTACAAAAGACAGTTGACTATCCAACAATACGCCTAGGTTACGTATACACTGTACATGATTGAGTACTGTGTCGTCAATTTGTATGTAGTTTGGATGGGATTACGTTTACGAGTGAATGACAAATGATTACACTTTTTAGCATTCAGAAGCATATTATTTTGAGTACACCAATTGATCAACCTATACATATCCGCTTGGATAAGCTGGGAATCTGTTGTTTATCTAACAGGTGTTGCGAATTTCAAATCATTAGCAAACAGGTAAACTTCTGTGTTCAACAACATTCTGTAACTCAGTTTGTCAAAATTAGAAACAAAAGTGGCCCTAAAAGTGACCCTTGGGGAACGCCCAAGGTTACCTTAAATGGTTTAGACTGGCTCCCATTGACAACTGCATAAAACTCACGAAGAGTTAAATGAGATCTAAACCAATCCAAAGTAGGACCACCAACACCACAACTTCTTAATTTCGTCAAAAGTATCTCATCGTCAACTTTATCAAATGCCTTGCTAAAATGAGTATAGATAGAATTTACTTGAGAACTATGATCCACGTGCTGGATAATATATTTCGTGAAGTCAATTAAATAAGTAGTGGTGGACCTATTTTTAAGGAAACCATGTTGAAGATTAGTAATTTGAAATTTTATTAAATTGTCAATATAAGGGTAGATTAAAATTTAAAACTTTTAGAAAAATTGATAAAATGATTTGGGTCTACACTTCATGATGTTATTATTAGTACCACTTTTGTAAATGGAAACAATTTTAGCGATTTTCCAGTAGGTAGAAAACATTCCAGTTTTAAGATTCGCTAAAGATGCAAGTAAGTGGCAACGCTAGTTGTTTAGCACATAGATATATGTACAAACAACGGTGGTAAGCTATTTGAGTCCGGACCTTTATTTAAGTCAAGTCTCTTTAACTTTGTAAGAATTAAATTATCCGATGAGATAATAGAACTAAGCGAGGTTGAAAAAGAATTTACATCATCGCGTTTAAGGTAACAAACTTTTGGATTAAGACTTTTGCTATAAATTGATGCGAATTTTTCGCAAAGAGTTCACTTATGCTTTTTTCATTCACTCCAGTTTCATAGTCTAATTGTATACGGGAACGTATATTACATCTATATTTACGCTTATGCTATAAAAATGTAAATGTCCATAAGTATTTCAGATTTGAGTTTATACTATATTCAAGACGCTCGTAATAATTATTTCATTACATTTTTTTCTCTGTTTTGACAAGTCTAGGGCGATTTTATCCGTGGAATTATTATATTTCTTATGCGTTGTATAATTATACTTTTTTCTTTAATACTTCTTATAAGACCCTTAGAAAACAAAATTGGAAAACACGCAATATATCATAAAAACAAGTAACAATTTCATCGAAATCCCTGCATAATGCTAAATATATTGAGCCAGTCAACATTGTCTAAATTATTTTAATAGATTCATAGTTAGCTTTTTATAAATTTGGCCTGGGGGTTGTAAATGATTGATGCAGTGAAACTCAGCCGTAATAAGCTGCTATTTTACGACGGTTCCCAGGTCGAGCCCACCTATTTGTGCTATTACTATAATATTGCTGCATTGTGGCTATATTATAATATAGCTGCATTGTGGCTATATTTTATTATAGTCGTCAATTCTAAGAGTGTTATAAAGCAATTTCTACTACGTAGAAATTGCTTTAAAACACTTTTAGAGTTGACGAAGACCTGTGCCTAGTATTGGGTCATATATAAGTTGTAAATTTACTTTATTTAACAAGTATTTATCGTATCCGAGTACACCGGATCAGGAACTTAGCCAAAATTTCAAGTAGTCCGTGGTTTTCTTGTCACTAGCAGTAGCGCAGGGAGCGCAGGGGGTTCCCTTTGAACAGGGAGCTCACAATAATAAGACGCCGCTTGTAATATTTCATTACTTACCCTGAACTGGGGTATTTCAAAAGTACTCTGATGAACTCTGAGTGCGTCAGTGTGCCTGTCAATTGCACAGTGTGCCCAATATTACACCATGTATAACCTGTGTGATAAGCTAGGATCTACAAAATATTAAGATCTGGGCTTGCAATATTCTTTTAATTTTGGTAGGTATTAACGGTGACTCAGATGGAGGCCTGGTGATCTTTAGTTCAGGTTTTAATTACCTACTTCAGGCACCAGCGACCCACAACCATTTTATTATAATAGCTATTAAATTTAGTGTTAGCACATTTGTGGTGAGAAATAAATACTTTTTATTTTCATTTTTTTTCTAATTCCAGTATTCAAATTTTCCAAACATTACGGTAAAAACTATTCGTGGATTTCGAATTCGGTATATGCCCATTTTGTAATTAAGTTGGTTGGCTATCCGTTTGCATATTTCCTTAGCAGTTAGTTTGGATCAAACTCTAGGCTTTTTCAATTTGAATATGTACATACTTTATTGTCGATAGGAGCAGTCAGCAGAACCAACACTTTATACTCGTACAAATAGATCCCCAAAATGTGCACGCTTACAAAACTGATGAGAAACAGTCCGTAACGAATACAGATATAAATCTTTTGTCACTTAATCTTACCGCGAACAGGAAAAACTAAATTACTTGTTTGTATTAACTCTTAATTAAATAAATTTCATGTGATTTGTCTTTTTTCGACGTCTTAACGAAAAAGGTTATTAATTTGTCACTTTGGTGTATTTTATTACTTCATTGTTCTTTATCTTATGTGCTTACACTACTAACTGTATATTTGATAGTGAACATTTGATTTAATTATAAATTTCCTGAAAGTTACTAGCTCATAGTATTAGCAGTATCAATAGCTCAAAGTCAATAACAACAGCTCCCACACAAAAAATATTTGTGGATAGGTAAATGTTTATTCATTACTGTAAAAGACACAAATGCTACAATGCCTCTGTCGAAGTGCTAATTGAAATAAAAAGAATTGACATTTTTATTTCATGTTTTGTGCAGGTCGTGGTTCCTTGACGCAGTCTCATACCTACAACTGAAGGTCTTAATGCCTTTCTTGGAGCTTTTAGAGGTATTCATTGTGTTAGTATCGCCTATCCTGCTCAACAATCAAGACTATCCAAGTCAAGCGAATGTTTACGGTGAGTAACAATGTTCTTCTGTTAGTTCATGCTCATTCAGGATATAAAGACAAACTCTTATCTTCATCTTCCTGTCCTTGTTCTCTCTTACAGGCTAGACTAGACGAGAATAGAATATAATAAAATAGAATAATATTACTTTTTCTTCTACAGAACTATTAATTATATTAATAGTGGTGCGCGCCACAGCGCCATCTGGTATCTAGTATCAGAAATAGAAGTGTCAGGATCTTTCTGGAACTCTCCCAACAGCGCCATCTAGTAACAAATAAAAGAATTAAGCTTTCTAGAAAACTCCACGCTCGAACTTTCCTTGTAACTTGGAGACAATACTGGAATAGTGATGTTGGAAGTAGTGGTGCCGGGAGTAGTGGTGCTGGGACTAATGGTGACGGAGTTAGTGCATGCAATTGAGAGAGGGCGGGAGGTGCTCTTCAATCCAGGTAAGACACATCATTGTATTTAGTTAGCGGAAGGTTGCGAAGTAATTTATATATTATTATAATGGATTTCCGCAAAGTAACGCCTGATTCTATCAATTATCGTAATTAATATTTTATTTAATGGTACCAACATAGCCCAACGGATTAGCAGGCTGAAGTGGCAATAAGCCTGCCATATAGCTTGAAGAAGGAAAGAAAGGTTGACACTACATGGAGTAATGCAAGCAGGAAGTCGAGTTCCTTGGGGTACCCTATGTTCAGCAGTGGACTTCTGTAGGGCTGTAATGATGAATGATGATACAACTTTTCTATTGCCTAGAGGCTCATTTGATTAGGTACCGTCTTCTTACCTTTGCATAATCACTGCAAAACAGCGGCGATAGCACTGCCATTTTTCGAATCGAAGGGTAAAGAGAGTCAACAGTATAGTAACAGATTGTGAGGCTTTCCAAGAAAATACTCATAGATGGCAACGCACTTGTACTTCTTTCTTAAAGTAGAACTGTTGTCTTACTAGTTATTTTAAAAGCTAGGAATATAGGCATAGTTAAAATGAACCTCTAGAAAGGCATTCTGGTAAAGTTTGTAAATTGATTTCACACTTTGCAGACGGTCAGAGTTTCGACTTCGTGGTAATTGGCGCGGGATCAGCTGGATGTGTTGTTGCTAACCGACTCACGGAGATTGGCAACTGGAGCGTGCTACTGATAGAAGCTGGGGATGATCCGCCGGCTATTGCTAATGTCAGTGTCTTTTTTCTTTGCTTTTTTGTTTTAGAAACAATATAAATAATAATGTTGCAACGATAAAAAATGAGACTGGTATAAAAATTGATATAAAATAATAAAGAATAGACTTTATTTCCGAATTACATTTATCGTATATAAGTGTTCGTCCATTAGTGTACTCGTAAATAAAAGAAAAACACATAAAAAGGTACCCAGGTCATGCTACATCATGGGACTATTTTGTGTATCGAGATCAACGTGAGCCTATAAAGCACTTGAGACCTATTTAGATAAAGTTCATAATAAAGTAACATCATGGAACTATTTGGTGTAGGTAAAGAGATCAACGTGAGCAGTGCCTTTAAAGCGCTTGAGAACTCTTTAGAGAAAATACATAAAAAGTAATGTCATGGGATTGTTTTGTGTATAGTGATCAACGTGAGCAGTACTTATAAAGCGCTTGAGACTTATTCAGATAAAATAATAAATTAAAACATGGTCTTAATTCAAAATATCATTGATTAAAACTATTTTACGGATTTTATCGCGTTTAATTTAATTTATTTTAATTTTTAATAACTACCCGACATTTCGGGTGCATTCCAGCACCCATGATCACGGGGAACTGAAGTGACTGATGTCCCGATGTCAATGTTAACCCGGAGTACCTTCAGCTTTTTAATAAAACAATAATTAAAAAGCTGAAGCTACTCCGGGTCAACATTGACATCGGGACGTCAGTCATCTCAGTTCCCCGTGACCATGGGTGCTGCAAAGCACCCGAAACGTCGGATATTACAAATAAAAATAAAATAAATTAAACACGAAAATATCCGTAAAGTAGTTTTAATCAATGTGTCGTGTTAGCGTAAATATAAGAAATCATTATCAAAAAATCATCTAAATCGATAGAGCTGTGTTTCCGAGGAACGACCTAATAATATATTTATATATTTATTATTAGGTCTATCTATGAAGTTGCCGATTTTTATTAAATAAGTTAACTAATTTTTTTTGTATATTTTTATTTCTGTCAATCAAAGTAATCAGCCATGCAATCGACGCATCTCTGCCAACGCAGTTTGGTAGTTTATTGATGCCCTTCTTGAAGAAATCGGCTGACGGGAGGCAACAAATTTTTTAAAGGCTTTTTGGACTGCCTCTCGGGTGTTGAATTTTTTTCCCACCAAAAAGTTATCCAAATTCTGGAAAAAGTTGAAGTTGTCTGTAGTGCACCTGCAAGGTCTGGAGAGTACGGCGGATGACGCAGAGCTTCTAAACCCAGATCTTGTAACTTGGAGACCGCCGCTAGACCCCTAAATAGTGAACATCACTTTTCTAGGGGTAAGTTTTGGCTGAAGGCATTATTTACGTACCGAACCAGGACCTAACCAACTTGCTGAGCGCTTCCAATTATCAAACAGAATCCACTTTCCGTCGCAGTTAACAAAGCGGTACAAAATTCCTCCGTTTGTGTGCCTGTTGAGCAGTGCGAAGGACGTATTGATGTATACTTCACGTTGGCGATCGATCATTGAGTTCGTGAGGCACCCATCATGTCAAGCTTTTTTACCTTGCCAATTTGACGCAAATGGACCAATATTGTTATAACCAACTTCGAAGGCTGCGGCTAATTCAGCCGTAGATTGAGTATCATTAACTTCCACAATCGCCTTTAATTCGTCATTGTAATAAACTAAAACATTAAAAATAAAAGTAGCATTTGTGAACTCGTTAAGAGAATATCCGAATAAATCAATCCGCTCAAAAATATAAATATAATTTATTACACATATTTGGTTTTGTTGGTGTCGGAAATGGCTCTAAGGATTTAGATGAAGTTTTGTTATTTAATATTTGATTTTTATGATATTACAACACAAAGAGTATTCATATTGATATTATTCGTTACAGAACCCCGGATTGTCAGTGCTCATGTCTACTATGTTACCTGATTGGAATTACAACACAGTAGACGATGGATTTTCTAGTCAAGCAATAAAGACAAAAAGTATACACATGACCGGAGGAAAAATGCTAGGAGGCTCCAGTGGAGTTAACTACATGTTTTATGTAAGAGGAAACAAAGCTGATTATGATAAATGGGTGGAACTGGGAAATAATGGGTGGGATTGGGAAACCGTTACAAATTATTTAAAAAAAAGTGAGCACCTACTGGATCCTCTCATCGCGAATAGTAAATCTAGCTATTTGCACGGTACAGACGGTCATTTAGATGTAACACGTCCAGTTTGGAAAGAAAACTCCGAGAAATATTTAGAAGCGTTTAAAGAAATAGGCCACGACGTTCAGATTGATACGAATGGAAATAAGCAGATTGGGTATTCGTATCCTACGTTTACAATTGGTAAAAAATTACGACAAAACACAGCAGTCTCTTTTTTAAATCCAATTAAAGACCGTCCTAATCTATATTTGTTAAAGAACACATTAGCCAGAAAAATTGTAATCGACCAAAATAAAAAAGTTACCGGTGCGGAAGTAAAATTACCCAACGGACAAATAATAAATGTCAAAGCTAATATTGAAATAATTTTATCAGCTGGCGCTTTTAATAGTCCTCAGTTATTGATGCTTTCTGGTATAGGACCAAAAAACGACTTGAACGAAGTTGGCATTAAAACTTTAGTTGATTCTCCAAATGTAGGGAAAAACATGCAAGACCATGCATTGGTTCCTGTTTTAATAACTGGCAAGAAAGATATTACATCAGTTTTTGAAGTAATAAATACTTTAAGAAATTTTGACAAGTTTCCATCGCCGAGTTTGTTGGGTCATGTTGCTTTAAATAAATCTCAGACTTATCCTGACTACCAAGCAACTGTCCTGCCCTTATACACTGGCTCCTTATTACCTGTAAAAATGTGTACTCAAGTATTTAACTGGAATGATGAAGTATGTAAGGCGATGATCAAAGCTACTTTAGACAAAGAGACATTATTTGCGGTATTAACACTATTGCACCCTGAATCTAGAGGTAGAATTAAATTAAAGAGTAAAAATCCTAACGATGCTGTTCTTATTTATTCTGGTTTCTTTTCTAAGGAAGAGGACATAGAAAAATTCGCTAAATGTGTCGCCGACTACACTAATATAGTAAATGCGTCTTACCTCAGAAGCGTTAATGCTGAAGTTGTGAACGTTAATGTTGCACAATGTGCAAGTTTACCATACAGAAGTCACGACTACTGGAAATGCTATGTATTGAACTTAGCAGCGACACAGTTTCACGCAGTGGGAACTTGTGCCATGGGCCCCGAAAGCACTGATGTTGTTGATGAGAGATTAAGAGTGAGAGGCGTGAAGGGTCTTCGTGTGGTGGATGCAAGTGTAATGCCTACTATTACAAGTGGAAATACTAATGCTCCTGTTATAATGATAGCTGAAAAAGCTGCAGACATGATCAAAGTTGATAATATTTTTTATTAATTTTACTTTAATATTTTAGACGTAAATCGGTGATCGGCTGTTAGCTTTAAATTATTTATTTTTCTTACGAGTATCTAATTATAGATTTCAATAATGTGTTTAGGGACATCCATCCATCCATTATAACCTATCAAAGTCCATTATTGAATAAGGTCTCTCCGTATATTGCTTCTCAAGGAGAAAATTTGCCATCGTAGCCACGTTTCGTAGGTGGGTTGGCAACTGCAGTTTATAATACATTTTCTAGTTGTTATTAGGAATACAAGTTAGAAGGGAGAGATACTGTAAATGATCTTATAAATTATTACGACCTGATGAACTGAACACATCTGACGATACGGATGGAATCAAGAATAAAACAATTCGGTTTTTTCTCTTTTTTATTTAAAAAAAAACGTATAACTATCAACGAAGTCGACGTGGACGTTAACTGTCAACGTTTGGGTCAACCATAGATTACTGTATATATACGGTCAACGCTCAGAGTAATTACTAGCATAGAGAGAGTCCTAATATGAACAAAATTCCTATAGCTGACCTCTTTATACATATGACGTTTAACATGGTACAAAATAAGATAACTATATAATTCTCACCTTCTCCCTTTTACAAGGTTCAAGGCTACCGTTTTTTCATTGCATAGATACCTCTATTGATATGCCATTAGCGAAACAAAAAACGTTGCCTATAAATTCATTTAGTGTATGACTTAAAATTAGCGATTTTTATTAGTCCGGTTTGTAATACTTAATTATATCAATGAAAGTTTATGAAAGCTTTATCTGAGATCTTACAACAAAAACGTAGTCGAATACTGCGTAATTTCCTACTATCGTTGCATAATTTAAAATATGTATATCGTGAAAATGTCACTATGAAATCTACTTAAATTCAGCCCATTATATTTTCACCAAATTATTCTTAGACTTATGATGGGTTTCACAGGGAACAATAACTGTCTTTCTTTAATCGATACTGAGTTTGCTTCATGGAACGTACACAGAGAGCACTGCTACGATAGAGCAATAACAGGGGCACGACCGCGATCTGCCTTCTCTTTTGTCGCTGGGTCACAACTACCAATAAATCGATTACGAACGTATTACCCGTTTTCTTTTCTGCTCCCTCAAGATATTATCTATCATTTATTCATTAATTACAGCCTATAAGAAGTCCACTGCTGAACGTAGGAGGAATATTTGACATAGTTCCTTCTCTTAATAAGTGGTTTGGCAACCGCGATATTTCATTATTTTGAGCTATTATCAGAAAGGTACTGTTGTCTATCTCCTGTTTCATATCTTTTACGATACTTACGGAATGGTATGATATCTTTTAAGTAATGATATTGTTACGAGCTTAGGGTTCGTGACAATAAAAACTGCCGATTGAATTACCAAAATTGACACTTTAATTACCGACAGTAAATAAAACTTAAATCACACTAATAGTTAATCACACTTAACCCTTTAGTTCACTTTATTTCGCTCCGAAAGCTTCGCTCGTATCGCCAATTCAATACTACTCCGGTCGCGGCCGTAAACGGCTTTATATAGGCCTTTTACACCGGAACATCTAGAATGTTCCAGCAAATACAGGTCCCGACCGACTAAATGTAGAAATTAGAGTGTGGAGTTATCTAGAAAGCTTAGTTTTCTATTCGATAATAGATGGCGCTGGTGCCATGAACTGTGACGCGCAACAACGTGTATTATTTGGTAGGAGGTAGTGATTTTTTCACGCAGCCGCTATACGGCATTATCATTAGAGCCTGTCCTAACTTCATAATTTTGAAATATTTTCATCCAAAGAGATAAAGTGCTGTTGAATATAGTCGATGATATTCCGCTAAGCAAATGGTAAATCCATATAAATTTAAACCAATTGCCGTATGTTTGAAAGATCATCACTTGAGAACTGCTGCATTGGAAACCCTTACACTCACAATTGAACCCAGTAAGTAGCGCTGTTGTCCAGATCTAGAAAACAGTCGTGCGAAGCCGGACTTGATTGGTAGTCAGCATATTAAATTGGGATTACAAATGGGATCCAACTTGCGTATGAACCGTGTATCTGTCAATTTCATACCTCCCTAAATATTAGTTTTTAAAGTTGCGAAACGAATATTTGCAAGGTCTACGGTGGCCACACACGGTCAATTCAACTGATCATTCCAACTGATCAGTTCAAACTAACGTTGTTGATATTTTTTTAAATATCGGATTTTCGATATATCCATAAATAAACTTATATGTAAAACTCCGATATTAATATATTTATAATGATCGACATAGCGAAAATCCACTATTTAAAAATATATCAACAGTTTTAGTTTGAACTGATCAGTTGTAATGATCAGTTGAACTGACCGTGTGTGGCGTCCATAATATAATAATCATCATCACTCGATTTTGAAAACCAATTTACTTGATCGTTCGAATAATAATAATAAGTCTAGTCCTATATAAATAATTAATGTAATAAATAACTAAAACAGTGTGTATATTTTATATGTAGGTACTACAAGTTAAAATTTTTAATAAATTATTATAAAGTTATTGCATATTGCTGTCGATTATTGTTAATATTACGAATGAAATCACTATAGATTAAAGACGTCATGTCTTTTAAAGTAATGTCACATATAATACTACTACAATATGGTTTTTATTTTTCTAGTAAATTAGAAGATACGAGTGTACTTACTATCATATGTGACATTGCATAAAGAGACCAAAAACGACTACTTGACATTTCTATATCCACGCATGAATTCTACGCAGCATCTTTCAATATATTTATTATATAATTTCTCAATAGATTTGTCTCTTTTTGCCTTGTCTGTAAATTAAATTAGGAAAAGCGAGACAAGTATATTGACTCTGTTTATGTAGAATCGTACGTTCCCTCTATGCATACGTATCTTATACTATTAAACGAGCAATTCTTGTATATATATAATCGGAATCTCGGAAACGGCTGCAACGATTTTCATAAAATTTAGTGTCCAGGGAGTTTCGGGGGCAATAAATCGATCTAGCTAGGATTTATTTTTAGAAAATGTCTTTTTGTCCGTGTATTCAGGCAATGAAAAACTGCTACAATATAAAAGGGTAAATTTTGACACTATGATAACGATCGGAATAGCTTAAGAGGGCATCGAGCGGTCGCGAAATCGTAATATCTTGGTTCGCGTCCCGTCTTCGGTCCGAATTATCCCTTCTTTTGTGAGAAAATATATTATTTCGAGCCGTTTTTTAGTATTTTTAAAAATACGAAAATTTTATTTAAACTAATTGCACTCATGATTTTTTATTCAAATAACCAGTCCAGTTTCTATTATGTCAATAAGATCAAAAAATATTGTTCATCGGTATGTTAATTTGTATCTAAATGTAATTTCAAAAAAAAAAAAACGACCAAAGCTCGGTCATCCGGGTACTGTATGTAATTACTCAAAGGGTCAACGTAAATTTCGATGACAGATATATGAATTATTCTGTTGTGATTACAAAACACAATTACTCTCTACGTTGTGATATTAACGCGTGCTTATAATTCTCCAATATATTTACGATAATCTTTGCTAACTTTTAATTTACCGAAGTCAGCCTTCGTTTGCTTTGAAAAGAATTTGAAAGTAAGATATTTTTATGTTTAGACCTTCGAAAGTGCGCTCATAAAATAATAATGCCTCTCAGTAGATGTTCTAATAAGCTCTACCATCTAAGTTCAAGTAACTACAATATTGTAGGGAATGATAATGGGCCAATATTCTATAGAAATTAACATAATGTTACTAGCTTTGAGTATTAAACCAACTAGAAAATATAATACTTAATAGATATGTATTCATAATAAACATGAATATCTACACAAGGTTACCCTTAGATCATATTACTTCAATAAATACTATAACGTATTTCAACAAGACTTGTTAAGAGCTGTAATGGTGATAATGAAATACTATAAATAAAAAAATGGTTTTAAATATGGTTTGTCAGCCTAATTTTATAAATTTGACTAAGATGTGGTGGCGACGTAATACAATCCATCACTTTATTTCCCCGTGAATGTCATAAGAGGCAACTATGGGATATACCAAAAATACTTTGAGTTAAAATAGAAGGCTATTTAACAATTTTGCTTACGCCAGGCAAAACACTCAGAACAGTGATGAAGAGCAGCATCAAAGATGAGAAACGTCCTGTACTGTGATCGTCATTCCGTCTGCCAAGTCTTACGATTAAGTAAATCCTTTCTACAACGAGAGAGGCCCATATCAATCAGTGGACTTCTACGGGCTATTGGCTTAGATTTTCTTTTAAAGAATATGAGTACAAACGAGCACACAGTTCATCTGATGGTAAGTGGATGCTGTGGCCCGTAAACCTCTACACCTATCCTCGATTAAGAATCAAAATGCAGATGCGTTGCCACCCCTTAGGACTAAGATGGAATGCCTCGTTTCCAGTAAAAAGGGTCTCCGGTTCTCCACACTCACCATACGAAACACAACATAATTTAACTGCTATTTTACGCTAGTATTCTCTGAAAGCGTGGTCCTTCCCCGGTCGAGCCGACCCATTCGTGTAACAACCATACAAATATAGTTGTAGCATGGCTTTACCACTTACAAACTGATGAGAAAGATGCTGTACCCACAGAGTTCACACACCTTGTTGACAAATATTATTATATATCTTTTATATAATCATATTTGTCAATATTTCAGAGATAATAACTGTTCACTAAGAAAGTATCGGTACACCCCGGGGGCGCACTTATTTTTTTTTTTTGCTTTTATTTTATTATTTATTACTGTGTTTGTTAAATAAATATTTTTCTATGATTATAATCTTTTTTATTGTAATAAAATATGTATAAAAATAATAAAAACAATTAAGGAAGTAAAGAACCTTTCACTACGGCGTTTCGTTTTAAAATGCCGAATTCTCCTGCAGCGGCACCTTTGACAAGATGTGGCACGCGCCAAGGCGGTGCGATACAATGCCGTATCTAAGCGAACAGGCCATTTAATATAGTAATCGATAGAGGTTCTGGAAGAAAGTTAAACGTATCATCGGTTTTAGGTTTTAACCTTTAGACGGAATTGTTTAGAATTTTACTGATGTGATTTTTATTTAGATAAAACAGATTAATTTGGTCAATGTAATAAACAGTCAACTGCCAACTCTCCTTATTTAGAGTAAGAACTAATAGGAGTTTGCAATTCAACAACAGACCTAACCGTTTTTTCTTTACAATTCGAGAATTACGTACCTAAGTTATAACAAATGTATTCTAAAATTAACTTGTAGAAATCATGCAAGTTCAAGTGGTCGTCTCTGGTCTCTAACTATGCAATAGCAAGGTAGCTAAATTTGCAAAAGTAGCACGGCGCTATACAAGATAAACTGATATTAATGATACTCGTAATTTAACTATTTTTGTTAAATTCAATAATTTGGCAAACTTTACTTGGAGAGTATTCTGAGTTGTTCGAATTAAGTAGCTGTTAAATGCCATCATCGCATTCTGCGACATAGTTCTAGAGACTTATCATTTTACTCGATGGCAATTCACAATCATGCAAACTTTCAAGAGAAGTGTCAGAAACGCTGAATAAATGGTCAGAAACGCGGCTACATTTCCTTTGATTGTGGGGAAGACTATGGACTGCGGTGGTCGTTTACCAGGGGCTTACCAGATAGTAAGTCGCATACTCGTTTGTCAAAAAAAAAAACTGACCAACCATTAGGAGTTCTTGAAATAGAATATTTTATTTTAATTTTTAAAGTGACTACCTACGTCATTTCATTTTGACCCTCAAACTGTGTTATAAAACACCATATTATAGTAAAGAGGTGAAAATAAATAACCTGATATTGTCAAAGTCACTCTAGCGCAATGTTTGACACGTATTCTTAACTAGCTTTTTACCAGCGGCTTCGCTCGCGTGGGTTTGAATTTAGAAACATCGATAGCATTCTTTCGTACTAAAATTAGCAAAACTGGATCACTTGTAGTTACAGGTCGGTATCCGTGTCTATATTGACAATATCGCATAAATATCATACGTCAAGCAACATTTTTTTTATATCGGGCACGCTTTCCAATGTGGTTTTATGAAGGGAAAATTGTCCTGAAATAGGAATTGCGCTATTTATATAATATGCATTATTAAAGTTAATATAGTTTTGATAAAATAAGGTTTAATTTCATGGTCTTTATTAATATTGGTTCCTTTGAATGATGATTAATACCACATGCCAGTATTTTTTTACGTTCGAGTAGACTTTATAATTTCATAAATGTAGTTCTATTCACAGTGAATGACTGAGAGGAACTAAATTCATGAACAGAAGTAGAAATCTACATAAGATGGACAGAAGCTTCTTCCCGATCATAGTTCAAAATATAAAAATATGCAGTTGAAAACTCGCATGCCATGCGTGGCAACTATGGCAAATATCCAACTTATTTGGCAGCCTGTGGAGGAAATCCAATTGAGGAATGGGAGTAGAAATAATATATAATCCATGTAGAGGCGGCGAAAAAGAAACCACTACCCCATTTCGTCCCGTGGGTGTCTTAAGATGTGACAGAGGGAAACTGGAACTGGAGATGGGCAGCATCTTCTTGATAACAGTGCAAAGTAATAAACAGCTGCGGTTACCAACCCGCTGCCAAGCGTGAATACTTCTGCAAATACCCGGTCTATTTGACAAAGGTAAGAATGGGGGAAGCCTATGATCAGCAGTGAATAGCTCTATTAAAAGTAAAAAAGTAGCAGTCTAAATACATCCCACTAATGGGCACAGGGCACAACGAGTTTTAGATCAAAAAAGCGTTGATTAAGTTGACTCCAAAGCGGGATGACCAACTTCACATACCTATACCTAAAAATGATTTCCGGAACATTTTATTAACTTGTCAGATATGCAGGTTTCCTTGCGATACATTTCTTCCTCAACGAGAACGTGGTAAATCGAAATTTCAAATTGCAGTTAAAACATGAGTGGAGTCGGCGCGGATTAATTTGGGTTGCTTACGTACCTACTACGAAATTTACGTTAGATCGGTTTGATTACTGGCTTATGCGGACGACTCTCGAGATTCTATCAATGCAGTTCTACTCATAGTTAACCACTCAGGCCCCGACAGTGTATTGGACCAATTACTCAAATCTACAGTCAGCCAAAGAGTATTTTTTTCAATCCGTACTATCAATTTAATTTTAACACAAAAATAGAAATTATTTAGGGCGATATATTTCTTACGAAATTAAAAAATTAAACAACCACTTGTACCGATATTAGTAAAATGTGACATTATGACAGATTGCTCGGGACATTAATAGAAGTGTAGTGTAGAATGCTTAAGGCTTCCGTCTAGCTGTGCTGTTTTACATTTCCAGCCATTGGAGGGGGCGCTCTCCCCCGTGCATAAATACGTTCGAGATTGCAGGTGAAGGTGCTCTACTTCATTAAATATATAACTTATTAATTTTTTTCCAAAAATATTCATTTTACTTTTGTCGTGGTAGTTTAATTTCTTACCCTTTTATATTTCATAAATGTCGTTTTTAGTATTGTTTATACGGGGTGTAGGTTTTAAAAGGGTATATACAACCAAAGGAACTACTAACTACTACCTACTAACTACTAACTAACTAAAAACTACCTCTTCATACAAATTTCGCCTCTACCTTGTACATTTTGTACTTCACTACTACTTTTACTACTATTTTTACTGACATAAGGATATTTCTTCTTTTTTTATCCATCTTTTTCCGTTTATTTTTTTGGTAATAATTTATATATAAAACTTAAAATATATAAAACAAACCAAATATAAAAACCAAGTCAATTAATCTAATACCAATATAAACACTAAAAACTAGAACTAATATGACAATTAAATAAAAATAATATATATTTAAGTAGAGCAACTTTCACGATATGCTCCGCCCAGTCCATAAGAGCTGCGCGAAGGAAAGAGATTAACCGTGCGAGCGAGAGGTAAAATGACGTTGAGCAACACTGGACACGTCTGGGCGCCGAGAAATCCCAGCGGAACTGAGAGAATTTTCAGGCGTTTCTGATTTATAAATGGCATATAGGTAAAAAGTACGAAAATATATACAATATAAATGAAAATAGTTCTATTTTATGTGGTTTTAAGTACGACTTTGCTACATTTATACTTCTAATAGAAAAAAATAGATATTTGCAGTAAAAAAATCATGAAATTACATATTTTTAAGCCCTTCAAATAAGAAAATTAAAGCATTTATAAAAAAAGTGACCAGATCAGAATATTGTAGACAATATGTAAATAAATGTGATCTGAATACTTTTCTTGATATTGTTATAGTTTGTACATAGCAGAGGCTTTAATAAGACCTTTTACGCATGTAACCTAAACATAGGCATGTTTAACGCCTAATAGAGCTATTAATTTAAACACCAAAATAAAATTAAAAAACATTTTCGAAAATATCAAATCCTACACTTTAAATAAATATAAAATATGTTTCACTTTTTCTTTTTTAAATACTATAAAAAATATTTGTTTTGCTGCAAATTTTGCGAGAACACTAATTTTTACAAGACTGGGGCCTTAAGACGAGGCATGACGCCAAATGCAAGTTTTATAATGCCTCAAAGTATATGATCCACTGCAGTAAACAAACCCAGAAAAATATATGATATTGTCCAGAATATATGCTAGTTAGGTAGTGTGTTGAAAACATGATACCAATACATGATTAAAACTACTTTTACGGATTTTATCGCGTTTATTTTTGCTTTTAATTACTTTTATTTTTGATTCCCGACGTTTCGGGCGCTTTCCAGCACCCATGGTCACGGGGGACTGAGATGACTGACGTCCCGATGTCATTGTTAAACCCGGAGTACCTTCAGCTTTTTTAATTATTGTTTATGGTCCGATCTATGCAAAATGAACTATGTCCTGAGATCTTGCAGTGGTATGCTTGGGTTTAGTTTTAATTTTATTGATTATAGGATCCCAAGCACTACCACCTGCTTGGGATCCTATAATCAATAAAATTAAATAAAAAATATACATATGCTTAGATACATAGAGTAATTAGACTTAGATACGAAATACGAATACCTACTCTAGAGACTGCTTGGCACTGAGAGTCCTCTACTGGCAATGAGATGTTAACTGTGGACTTTGGGCTGGTTTTGTCAGTTATGATAAGACCTTACCTTCCTACTTGGTGGAATGACCTGAAGGTGAACTTCAGTAACTATGTAATACTGGAACACCTAGACTAGTAGAACTAGGTGTGCCGAGTTTGGGCTCGTTTTGTTAGGTATGATGAGCTCTTATCTCCGGACTTGACGGAGTGACCTGAAGGTGTACTTTGGTAATCGCTGTTGGAACTGGTCGCCGAGTACTACTAGGTGCGCCGAGTTCGGGCTCGTTTTGTAGGTAGGCTAGGTTCCAGTAGCGATTACTAAAGTACACTTTCAGGTCACTCCGTCAAGTCCTGAGGTAAGAACTCATCATACCTAACAAAACGAGCCCAAACTCGGCACACCTAGTAGTATTCGGCGACAAGTTCCAATACAAAATTCATCACTGAGGTAACGAATCACTTTCAAAGTCTTTAAATTCTGGCACGCCTTCAGGTTCACCGTTATGTCCGTAAGTAATTTATGCTCTTGAAGTACTGTTGCGGTTTAACGTTCCAGAGCGAGTCATCACCGTGGGAGTTTAGGGATTTGAGTGTTTGAATATGGGATAAGATGAGATCTGAGACTAGATTGCGCAAAAAGTTATTAAATATACTCTTTCAGCACTGGTATACCAACCAAAGAGCAATGTCAGATGGGCTGACTCGCTCTCAGAAGAATACAGACTGGAACAAGGCTGTCTAAGTTCACCTACGCCCTTTAACTTATATATGAATAGGTTCCTTTATGAGCACTCTAGGTAGAGACAGACTTCGCGTAGAGTATATTTTCTTTGGTAAAGAGTAATGAGTAATTCTGTTCTGTAATCTAGCACCATAGATAAGCTAATCTAGCACGCTAGACGTCATCCCGGTGAGTCACTTAGGCATGTCATATCCTGTTGATCGGCGCTTTATAACTCTGAGTACTTGCACAGGCACAACCTAGTAGCAAGCTAGAATTCTTCACCAGGAGCTTGCTCTGAAACACGGTCTCATGGACCGGAAATTGCCGTATTACTGTAGCGAAAGCACGCAATTTTTTAGTAATGCCACCAGTGTTGTGAAAACGCCAAAAGATGGGAATTTTGCTTGTGTTATTTTTAGAACACAAAAAAGAAAAGGATTCTGGATGAATAAACAATCTATAAATATCGTGCCCAGTATACACAATGTAATAATATAATGTAAGATTTAAATGTGATACATTTAACGATTTAACTTTACGAAAACCAATAAAAACTGACTTTAAAAACTAGTGATACATAATTTTAATAAGTAGTTAGCCAACCCTTTGTATATAGATACATACCTATTCTGTGAGGCCATTAGTTCCTGGCATGGATACTTCTTCTGGTGATGAAAATGACATCATATTAAAATACCACAACGTTGGTACGTAAACATCGTTTGTGGACGATCCTGTGGAAAAGCTGCTTTTAACCTTTTTAAGTCTCAATAATAACCGTTCCTTAAAACATTAATTTTTTTGCGGACGCTATCTATAGTTGAAGCTTCTCCCAGTATGGTGACCATATCTAGTGATGCCTGTGTTCTTTTTCTACCGACTTCATGAAGGAGGAGGTACTTAATTCGACTGTATGTTTCTTTTTATATGTGTGTTACATTGAAGTAATATGTACTTACGTACTAGAACAGCTATCTCAAACAAAAAATGTGCGTTACTCTGTGTTCGCGCGGTTGTTTTTAGGGTTCCGCAGTCAACTAGGAACCCTTATAGTTTCGCCATGTCTGTCTGTCCGTCTGTCCGTCCTCGCTTAATCTCTGTGACCGTTACCACTAGAAAGCTGAAATTTGGTACCAATATGTGTATCAATCACGCCGACAAAGTGGTAAAATAAAAACTGGAAAAAATGTTTTATTAGGGTAGCCCCCCCTATATGTAAAGTGGGAAGTGATTTTTTTTTAATTTCAACTCTAACGTGTGATAATATATTGTTGGAAAGGTATTTAAAAATGAATAGGGGTTTACTAAAATCATTTTTTGATAATGTCAATAATTTCGGAAATAATCGCTCCAAAAGTAAAAAACAATGTGTCCCCCCTCTAACTTTTGAACCATAAGCTTAGAAAATATGAAAAAATCTTAAAAGTAGAACTTTATAAGGACTTTCTAGGAAAATCATTTTGAACTTGGATGGAAACAACAGTTTTTGTACAAACTCATAAGTGGGAACACTTATTGTGACGGACGGGAAACTACGGAACCCTACACTGAGCGTGGCCCGACACGCTCTTGGCCGGTTTATTTTATCATAGAATAGACATAGGTAGAATGACCCGTAGGTAATAGTAGATTGTATTGTTAAACAGGTAAATTATATCGAGAACAATATTTAAATTGTGTCATTGATTTTGTATATTATATTTGCTTATTTAATATAATATTACATGATATTATATCACAATTACACTTTAATGATATTTTATCTGAATATTTTAAAAGGTATCTGAGTCAAATATAAAAAAAACATACTAAATGTATGTTTAACAAAACTTATTAACATAACATTTAAATTACAAATATATTTATTTAAATTAGAATAAAAGTCGTTCATAAATTCTGCGAGAGTTAAAAATGGACGAATTTATACCACTCTGACTTTGATGTAAAAAAAAAGTAAAGTTACAGCCTATATACGTCCCACTGCTGGGGCTCAGGCCTCCCCTCATTTCTGAGAGGGTTTTAGGGCAAGGAAGTGTCCGCCGCGCTGCCCAAATGCGTGTTGACGAACTTCACATGTCTTCGAAATATTTTTTTTTCTTATTCCTCAGACATGCAGGTTTCCTCACGATGTTTTCCTTCACCGCCGAGCGAGACTTTGATGTGGAAACCTAAAAATAAAATAAAAGAATAATAAGCAGATTTAAACATAAAAAATTTTGCCAAATTATAATAACTTAAATATGTTTCTACAAAAAAAATGTGTATAATAATATATTCGTCCTATACTTAAATACCTACAGAAATGTCGCATCTGAACATATTAATTTCATAATCTATATTCCCTGAGGAATAATTTGTTTTATTATTAATACATAATATTTTTTATTGATTAAGTATCTTATTAACCGATGAAAAGTAATTCCTTGGTTTTTATTCACATTTCTTGAATAATTTGTGCAATATCTAAGTATACACGACGGCATATATTTATCAAGAGATTTTTTTTAAATCAACACAACACGTGATAATTCTATGAGCGCCTGGCGAGTGACTAATTATCATTAAAGTGCGGTGTACGCACCGCAGTTGAGTGGAACAGAGGAGCTGAATGCAGTGTCGCCCCTAGTACGTAGTACATAATAGCTCAATGGTGTGTTACCTCTTAACTTTTTTCTGCGTGAATACCGATTTCGATCATTTTTTTATTTGAGAGCTGGTGCTTCTCATGTGGTCCCATATAAATAAAATAATTGAGTCCATTACCAAACTTAACTCTTTAATTCACTTTACACTAATTAAACTACACTAATAATTAATCACACTGATTCACTTTATTCCGCTCCGAAGCTTCGCTTGTCTCGCCAAATTCAATACTTCCCCGATCGCACCTTGCAGCGCCTATAAATACACATTAGCACCGAAACATACAGAACATTCAAGTAAATACGCGCACCAATAGACAAGGCTTCGAAAGTTCGAGTGTCGGCTTCTAGAAGCTTAGTTCTTCGTTTCGATAATTTTATAACTCAAAAACTATTGGTCAAGTCTGACCAATAGTTTTGGAGTCATTTATTGTCTTCGGTCAATTCGTTAGCTATTTTTTATAGCATTGGGTGACAAACGAGCACACAGTCCACCTGTTGGTAAGTGGGTGCTGTGTATCATAGACATCCACATTTATCCTGAACTAAGGATCAAAATGCAAATGAGGACTAAGATGGAATGCCTTGATTTCAGTAAAAAGGGTCTCCGGTTCTGTACATGTTGAATACGAATCATAGCAGCATTACGCTGCTGTTTTACGCTGGTATTCTGTGAAAGCGTGGTACTGCCCCGGTTGAACAGACTCATTCGTGCTACAACTGAAATATAGCAGCGTGATTCTACCACGTAAAAAAGAATAAAATATATAGAATTAAGATACACGACCACTGAGTTAAAAAGTATTTAAATCAAGTATTTTCTGAATAAATAAAAGAAAAATAATACTCAAAAACTAAAAAGAAGGCAAGGGACTAGATGGTATGACATTGGTCCCTCGGTAGAGAGGTGTAGGATGCTACTTGCGAAGACACTTTGGCAGCCTCTCATCTCAGGGGTTCCACGTTTAAAGCAGGGGCGACATCAGAGGCAGCTGATTTAAATAAGCGCCGCAAATATGCGTCTCTGAGAAATGACTAAATATTTGTGTCACTCGCTATAGAGTCTCTATCGGTCCGTGCGGTCCACGTGTAGTAAAGTTTCTAAAGGAAATCTAACCGCGAATGGTCGTTGCTGCTGCTGATAAGAGGGTTAGTTCCATAGATGTTAGTTCTTTTCTCACTCGCCATTCAGCGAGGAAATGCAGCCGGCGTTTTTGACACGACACCACGGGAAGTAGGATATTGTGTAATAGTTTAAGTTATTACTTTTATTTTGTTTATTATAGTTTTTTTAAATATTGCATTTTACAATATGTAACGTAATTAACGCACATCCTCAGACACCCCAATTAGTATATTACGTTATAATCATAATAAATACACTATAATTTTCAGTTAAACATTGTTATGCACTGATTATTTATCAAATTAGTTATACTAAATCCGGAAGAATGTTGTGGTCACAGTACAAATCCACGAACGCAAAAACTTTAAAGTGCTTGAAATAAAGTTCATTTTTCTTTATTTTTATTGAATGACAGAATTAGTAATATTACAAATAAAACTGCACTCTTAAAAGTCTTATTACCTTAAGTTAAGGTCTATTTCAGTTTGTTTTGACCGTACAGATTTAGTGTGACTGTGATTTACGTAGTTTTAATAGTTTTTGGGATAAAAAAATTACCTATATTAAAAATGATAGGAATCGATTCAGTAAACGATTCTGAACAAACTACTTTCTCAAAGTGCGTTAATTATGTTACATGTTGTATATTTCAATGTTATGGAAACATTAAATATGAGAAAACAAGATGTAATTTCTTGTGTGTTAACGTATCTATAAATAAATAGATACGTTAACTAGTTAGTATTTTCAGCAAAAAAATAATATTCCAAGAAATACTATCTATGCACACAACGAGCGAATCGTGCTCTTTCTCTTTCGCTTTCGCTCGCTCGTTTGATTTGTTCATGTATAGCCGGCCCAAACTTTGGGTTTCAACAAAAAAAGCTCTTGTGTTCTATTTTTAAATTTTATTTTCAGTTTCGTTCACATGCATCGTGAAATGCGTCGCGTAATTTGAATGCAAATAACATATTTTATGTAATTTCTCTGCTCACTTTCGTTTGCAATTCGGTTTCGAAATTTTAATTTTAATTTGATAATTTTATGATTTATGATAGTTTTTTTTAAGTTTGAACTGTTTTTGTGTATAAAAAGTAGTGTAACATAAAATATTATATAGATGCGTAGATATTAGGTAGATACTGTACGTTTTTTAAACAAAATTAATTCAAGTTTAGTGTTTGAAATTGTGTAGAACCAATTAAACCTATTATGTATAACAATGTCCCGTCCGCTTACACGCATAATATGCGGACTATTTTGAAGTAGTGTAATAAATTAAAAATGTATTCTTTGGAGTAAACAAGTAAAATAATACTTTGTAATAGCGCCATCTACGTCATTTTATACGTAAAATGATTTTATGGTACAAAAATTGAATAACTCTCAAGGTGATGGTACGCACAAAATACGCTAGATGGCATAAACACGACTATACATCACATATGATATTAAAATATATAGATACAATATCAGATATTCGTTTCCAATACATAGGTACGATTTGATATAGGCTAAAAGTGATATTACCCACCTCTATAAGCGTATCACCTCTTAGTTGTGAATTAGTCGTAATATCAGTTTCACCTATATATTCTATCGCGCTCACGGTTTGTTCGGTATTCGAATCCATGTATATATTTAGATATTTTACGTTTTTGTTTCGAGTAGATATGAGATATACTGCGATTCAGACACCACTAGCTGTATTGCCGCGGCAGCGATATCGTAATATCTAATATATAGTTGGTTTGTCGTCGTTTGTGGTAATATGTAGTCTCTGTGTAAGGAATGGAAGAGATGTTTCACATGTAAAATGTATAAAAGATGATTCTGGAAGGATTTTGACTGACGATGAAAGTATAAAGAAGCGATGGAAGGAGTATTTTGAGAAATTGATGAATGAGGAGAATGAATGGAATGGTATGCTTGAAAACCCACCAGTGAATATGGGCTTAGTGAGAGAAATTAGTGTGGAAGAAGTAAAAATGGCTGTTAGAAATATGAAGAATGGGAAGGCGGTCGGCCCAGATGGAATACCAGTAGAAGTGTGGAAGTTGCTGAGTGCGGATGGATGGAAGTGGTTGAGTTTATTTTTCGGTAAATTGTTGCAGGAAGAACAAATACCTGAGGAATGGTGCAGTAGTATACTGGTCCCCATTTTTAAAAGCAAAGGAGACGTTCAAAACTGCAGCAGTTACCGGGGAATAAAACTCATGTCACACACGATGAAAGTCTGGGAAAGAATAATAGAGAGAAGAATAAGAGAAGAGTGTGAGATAACACAAAACCAGTTCGGATTCATGCCCGGTCGAGATACGACAGATGCCATTTTCGCATTACGCCAATTGTGCGAAAAGTACAAGCGCGTGCATAAAAATCTGCACATGGTTTTTGTCGACCTTCAAAAGGCGTACGATCGGGTTCCCCGTGAGGTTTTGTGGTAGGCGTTAAAGATGAAAGGTATGCCTGGGAAGTATGTGAGGTTAGTCCGTGCTATGTACAGAGCATCCCGTACATGTGTACGATCTGCCGCGGGAACTACGGGCAGTATCGGTGTGGCTGTAGGGCTGCACCAAGGGTCGGCATTGAGCCCTTACCTCTTCCTACTGATTATGGACGCTTTGACGTCGGACCTGCAGGATGAGGCACCCTGGTGCATGCTCTTTTCCGATGACATCGTGCTTGTCGGGGAAGAGGGCATCGAGGTACAGAGCAGACTGACGGGGTGGCAACAGAGGCTGGAAAGTGTTGGCTTGAAGATCAGCAGATCCAAAACCGAATATCTGTGCTGTGATTTCGGCGGTCTTTCCAGTCCTGTACCCATGTCGTTGGATGGCGCTATACTGCCTACCTGCTCAGATTTCAAGTACCTCGGCTCCCTCATTCAAGGCGACGGCAAAATAGATAGAGCTGTGCAGCATAGGATTAACGCAGGGTGGATGAAATGGCGACAGGTCACAGCCACAACGTGCGATCCCCGAATGCAAATAAGGCTGAAGGGGAAAATTTACAAGTCGACCATCCGACCTGTCGTCATGTATGGAAGTGAATGCTGGGCCGTCAAGAAGAAGGATGAAAATAGATTGCATGCGAATGAAATGAGAATGTTACGATGGATGTGTGGTGTGACAAGGATGGATAAGATACGGAATGAGTATATAAGAGGAAGCCTGAAAGTAGCGCCAGTGGTAGAAAAGGTGAGAGGAAGCAGATTGGCATGGTTTGGGCATGTGATGCGGAGGGATGAAAGTCATGTTACAAAACGAGTGTTGAATATGAATGTGGAGGGACACACGGGCAGAGGAAAGCCGAATAAAAGATGGGTCGATTGTGTGAAGAGTGATATGAGAATGAAAGGAGTAAGTATGGAAATAACGGCTGATAGAGAGGAATGGAACAAGAAGATTTACTGCGCCGACCCCAGATAATGGGAAATGGTTTAGAGAATGATGATGAGTTAGTTTGTCGTCCGATATATAGATGTTGAATATTGTACTGACATATAGATATTGTATCTATATACGATTTGTATCGCCCACTCCTAGCAAGTGGCAACATTGTTTTGTATACCTGAAAGCTGAAAGTTAGTTTATCATATGTGTATTGTGTGTATTGTGCATTATCTTTTTTGAAGAATAATGTAATAATTCTTCTGTATATTAAATATGTCAAAATTACGTCAGATTTTTAACACATCTTACTGTCGGTATTATAGTGTACAGCAAGCAAAGAAAAAACTGCCTATTATATCATGCAAACATCCCGAATTGAATCATTATGAGGGCCAAACCTACAGCAAGTTTGAAGGTATAAAACTAGCGTCGAAAGGATGGTTACATCCCAAATCTAAGAATGATCACTTCACGATCTATTATGAGGCCAATAAAAAAGAAAAAATCGGTGTATATAAGAAGAGTTTTGAAGAAGTTGGTGTTTGTAATGAGCTGAGAGAGGTTATAATTGCTCAGGGTTTTGAACAGCCCACTGCAATTCAAGCACGAGCGATTCCCGCTATTCTTGAAGGTTATAATACTGTTGTTACTGCTGAAACTGGATGTGGAAAAACATTTGCATATTTGTTGCCAATTTTTCAGCATATTTTGGAATGGAAACCAAATTTGAATGAGGAATTCAACAGTCCTTTGGCGGTTGTATTAACCCCTAGCAGAGAATTGGGTAAGCTTAGAAAACATTCACAAATGAATTTCAAATTTAAGAAAGCACTGTGATACTCTGGCTTATTATTTATAAATAAACTAAAACTGTTTATGGTCAGAAAATTTTTTTTAATAGAAAAGGGGAAACACATGCAACTCACATGATGGTAAGACTTCACTGCTGTCCGTTAACAACTGCATCACCAGAGGAATTGTATGTCTGTTGCCAGCTTTAAAAAAAAGAGTAAGCTCCTTTCTTTCGGTTTATCCATTTAGCATAACATAAGAGGCTATGTTATGAAAAGAAAATAATGTAGAATATAGTAATAAGTGATTATGCCCCTGATCGACTTATTGTCTTTTGACATGTTAAACTGTAAAAAAAATGTTTATGGAATAATCCTATATTTTAAAAGTATGTTAAACAATTTAAATTACAAAATGTGAAATTTGGTCTTTTCTAGTTATGCTATCTACTTAGCATTTATAAGGCATAGTTTAGTAGACTAGAGGTACACCTTTGTTATTTTAAAAGTTATGGTTATTTAGTGTTCCCTTTTAGTAGTTTAGATAAAGTTACAGCCTCATAATATGTTCCACTGCTGGGCACAGGCCTCTCATTTTTGTGAAGGTTCTAGGGCAAGAAAATCCACTGTGCTGAAAATTATTGGCAAACCTTACATGTCTTCAAAATATTTTTTTTTTCTTATTTCTCAGACATGCAGTTTTCCTCACAATGTTTTCCTTCAAAGCCAAGCATGCGGTAAATCAGCACTTGAAATTGCAAATAACATTGGTGCTAGCAGGTTGAACCCAGATTGCTTGCATATTGTGAAATTTACGACGTTAAGCCCCTGAGCTACTATGGTAGTTTAGTGTTCCTTGTTAAATTAAACAAAATGGGACACTTACAGAATTATCATCCAACCATTGTTTGAATATATTAATTGCAAAATAGAAATCACAAATCATTATATTGCTTGCTACTATTGAATCCATGTGAGATATGATAGGTTTTTAAACAACTTTAAAAAAAGGAAGAGGTATTCAATATGACTGTATTTTTTGTGTTACCTCAAAACTTTTTTCTAGATGCACTAATTTTGATGATTTTTATGAATTTGAAACCCATATAAATTTGATCAAGACCGAACCAGTAGGTTTTGACATTATCAAATAGGTTATCCTTACTAATTCATATTTAATTGACTTTGACTACATTGATGATGTTCTTATTTTATTTATATTGAAGTCCATTGTACAAAATTTTTAATTTTACTACTTGTTATTTATTTAAAAGTGTTAAAATCTAAAGAGTGTAGAGAGCCAGTATTATAGTTAGTGGCATTACATCTTATTCCTCAGATGTGACAACACATCTGTAGCCATCTTTGTTCGAAGTCGTTTGCAGGTGTCCCTGGACTTTGGTAGCCACTTTCTATCAGGTGGACTGTAAGTTAAATATTTTGATTGTGTATTCCCTTCAGTATTGCAAGAAAATCTTTTGTTGCTAATATGAGTAAGTGGTAAATTAAACATTTTGTGCAACCAACTTCAATATATATAAAAAGAGAACATCATCAATGTAGTTGATATCAATTAAATATGCATTATTAAGGATAACTCAAAGCCTACTGGTCAGATCTTGCTCAAGTTTATATGGGACCACATGAGAAGCACCAGCCTTCAAATAAAAAAGAATCATCAAAATCGGCTCACCTAGAAAAAAATCTGAGTTAACACACATAAAAATAAAATAAAAATACCGTCAACTTGAGAAACTCCTTCTTTTTTGAAGTCGGTTGCACATTTATGGGTTTCATACATATTCTCAGACAAACAAAAACCCCATTTGTTTCTTAATTTAATTTTGATGAAAATTTCCATTCGATGACTTAAACACACAAGTAATTTAAATAACTTACTGACTTAGAAATTAACATATCCACAGTAAAATCAGAGTAACCGACATAGCTAATAAGCTACTGTAAGGTCAGAAGCCTTATGTTCAGCAGTGGATTTGTGAATGGCTGTAATTATACATATTATATATTTATTAATTGCAACTTTTTAATTTTATTACATCTTATGTAATTGTTTGTTACAGCCACCCAAATAGGTCAAGTTGCTGAGAGCATTGCACAGAATATTAATATCAATGTAACAACCTTAGTTGGTGGCCATACTAAACAAAAGATGCTGAATCCGCCTATTGAATACTGTGACTTACTTGTCACTACTCTTGGTGCATACAGCAAACTTGTGACAACCGGTATTCTGAAGATCCATAATGTTCACCATGTAGTTTTGGATGAGGCTGATACATTGTTAGATGACAGTTTTATTGGGAAAGTAGGCAATTTATTAAAGAAATTTTCGGTAAGTAATTATTTAAGTGGATCTGGATCTGGTCTGGTTTTAGAAGTCCATTTCAATATTTTTTTATAGAATTAGGTGACAAACGAGCACACAGTCTATCTGATGGTAAGTAGATGCTGTGGCCCATAGACATCCACATTTATCCTCAATTAAAAATCAAAATGCAAATGCATTGCTACCCGTGAGGACTGAGATGGAATGCCTTCATTCCACTAATAACGGTGTCCCATTCTCTACACTTACCGTAAGAAACACAGCAGTGTTACACTGCTATTTTATTCTAGTTTTCTGTGAGTGTGGTCCTGCCCTGATCGAGCCGACCCATTCCTGCTACAACTGTAATATAGCTGCAGCATGGCTCTACCATGTATACAATATATCACCATACTCTACAATTGTTAAAAGGATGTCAATTTATGTATATACATTTGTATGCTTATGTTTCCTTATGTTAGGGACCAGTTTTAAACAGTGATATCAACAACAAACCAATTTTATTAAACATGTAATTGTGAAGGTCCATTAAATTCATTATAGTAGTTTCTTTAAAAAGAAACGTGGACCTGTAAATAAGGCTAATAATTTCTGACTAGTATCTCTGACGAATAAGATGGAATGTCTTACAATACTAGCTATTTATTCCAACCAGAACGATTTTATTTAATGACTGTATATTTTTATTAATTGAATTTTTTTTTAGATAACGTTTTTTAGCTTACAAATACTTCAAAGTATTTAATAATAAGGTTTTGTGGTACCTAATTGTTTTAACATAATTAAAAAAACTCTTAATTTTATATTTTTACCAAACTTTTGCACTCAACTAGATCTATTTATAAAAACCAATTTCAATACTATTTACTCCATTTGCTGTGAGGTGGTGATATAAGAGAATCCGTAACTTAATGGATCCCATGGGTGTCATAACGTGACTATGGGAAATGTTAAAAAATCATATAGTTTCCTGTATAATCATCTTGTATATGTCAGACATAATAGTCAGACAATGGGCAGCTGCCTCAACAGTGCAAGATGATTGAAAATGTGATTTTCAATCCACTTCCCAAGTGTGATATTAAGGGCAAATCCTTCTTATATTGGGAAAAGTATACATCCAGCGCCACAGCCTTAGGCTAACTATGAATGAGCCCTCCCCCCCTGGCCTATTCTGTCTGTGCCTGTGAAGCTCACAAATTTATTTACTAGATTTTTATATTTTGCTATGTTTCCACCCTGCGGTTTCGACTGCATTAAATCAAATTTTCTTGATAGTAAGTGTCGACTATCGGCCATGAACAACTATAATAATTTAGGAAATTGCAGGTGAATTGCTGGCCTTTTTAAAAGGAGTAAGCTTGTTTCTGAAAGGTCTCTAAGTTGTATCACTCTGGAAAAATCGTCAGTAGTAGTTAATTCCACAGAAGTTTTGCAAAGTATAAAGCTCCTAGTAAGTCGCACAGTCATGATGTACTGCCAAGAATCCAGATGGTGTGGATGGTACCGTGAGTTTACCTATGGTGGAATTTGGCGGCCGGAATTTACTAAACAAGTTGTTTAAGTACTCCCTGTGGAAAATGCGATAGAAAATACAATAAATGGAAAGCAACATCTCTTCGCAGCGCCAGTGAATTGAGCCAATCGAAAAGAACTCGGTCGTCGGCGATTTGAGCCACTCTCTGCTGGATGTGGTCAACTGGAAGGAGCTGGCACTGGGATGTTCCGGTCTGGCGATGAGAGCAGTACTCCATGTAAGGACAAACTTGCCCATTGTAAAGTTTCAAGATGTGTGCCGGCAATAAATCTGCTGAGCACGTCGAACTTTTTAGAGTCCAATTTAGCCTTCCCTTCCAAGTGACCGCAGAACTATACGTAATTTGATATTTCGATGCCGAGTTGATGACGCCGGAATGGGGAGTGTCCTGAAATTGAGGATATACGACAAAGGGGTTCTTTTTAGCAGTAAACGCACAACCTGTGTCCTGAAGTTTAAACTGAAGTTTATTAAAGACTTGACTTCAGAAACAAGTTTGTTCTGATACTCGATGACGTGTACCCGAGAAATATTAGCGCGCCTGGTGTAAAAAGAATCACCGGTGTTACAACAGTCACAGCAACACATAATTGATATACAGAAGAAACAGTGTAGGTGGTAGATGTATCACACAGTGTAGCACAGAGGCTTGTGGAACACCTTGATCCAGACGGACCCAAATCGGATGCCAACTTATAGTTACTTAGATATACTTACATTAGTTTAAGGGGTTATAGTAAGTCAGCTCAAACTCTAATTTCGCCCCCACTTCCCCGCGCGTCGTATGCTATGTACCGACATGTTTGTAATCACTAATACTGTAAGTAGATAGGTCGTTAGATACTTATTTCATTAGGTTTATCATATTTATGGCTGTTTCTTAACGCCTAACTTTAATTTTACGTCATCCTGTTGCGTAATGTGTATTCTGATTGTAAGCGACACAAGTTCCCCCTTCAAAAGCCTAAGCGATACTAACGGGGCGACAGAAATCAAGCTTCAAGACGCCGATAGTTTCGGTAATTTCTTTTTACAGTGAAAATAATGGTATTTAAAAAAAAGTAAATAACATAAGCACTGCTTTATAGTTAGTTCAGTTAGTATGTAAAGTTTCATGGTCTTATTTAAAGTATTTTATGAATAACAGCGGTTTATTGTTCAGTTTGGAGGTAACTTTGGATTTTTTTCTACCGAGAAAATTTTACGGAATCGTGTTTTCGTCTAACATAGTCCTTAACATTAATCCTCAACTTTACCATATATTTATTTCAATATTAATGCTGCAATTCTTTCGGTATAACGAAGGGTCTTGCTAAGCCATTTGAGGTTATTATATTTCCCGTAAGAACTTAGTTATTAAGTAAGGTTAATTAAAAACTCATAATAAATAAAATAAATACATATTAAAGTACATTTACATTAGTTTAAGAACTTAGTTATTATATTAAGGTAAAAGAAGTTTTTTTCGACGGCTTAATTTTTTTGTAAAAAAGATTTTGTCCTTCTTATTATTTTTCATGTTCTGTGCAGATTCATCACAAAGTTCAGATTCAAGTGCCTCCAGTCGGATGCCAACTTACACTTGTTAGCGCTACCATGCCACATGAATTGCCAGAATCAGTCAGCTCTTTTGTGGATCCTCAGTCTTTAAGAACAGTAGCTACTTCTAACATCCACAAACTACTACCACATGTGCCACAGAAGTAAGTAAAAATATAATAAATTGTTAATAGAAGTCAATTCTATATAAGACCTATTGCTGGGTAAACAGCTAATTTTTTTAGAAATTTATTGCGCTACTGCGGTTAATATTGTTGCTTTATATTATTGATAATATTGATGATGGTGTCATTTCATCCAATAATTTGAATTTGTTACTTTCAAGTAAATAGTGTATCAAAATTTTATGGTTCTTTATTTTTAGTAGTTACATTTTTGTTATATAATCATACAAATTAATTATTTATATTTATGTTATGAGCTTAAGGTTCGTGATAATAAAAACTGGCGATTGAATTGCCAAAATTGACACCTTAATTACTGAACACCAATTAAAGCTTAAACCACACTGATAATTAATCACACTTAACATTTTATTTCGCTCCGAAAGCTTCGCTCGTATCGCCGATTCAATACTGCCCCCTGGTCGCGGCCCTCAACGGCTTTAAATAGGCCTTTTTCACCGAAACATCCAGAACATTCCAGCAAAGTCGCGTGTAGCATCGCCGAAGCACTTTGCCGGTACCTTGGGCTAAATTCTCGAGTCATGAGACATACCTAATTATATTTTAACACTTTTTTAAGATTAAAACTGACTTATCAAGAAAATATTGTCTTTTCTGTATTTTAATCGAATGTATTTTATTTAACAGATTTATCCGCCTTGGCAAAGCCCAAAAACCAGTGGAACTCCTCAAGCTAGTCCAAGCCGATGTCAACAGCAAACGTCCAGTGATGATTTTCTCTAATAAAACATCCACCTGCGACTTTGTCTCTATGTTCCTAAACGAGAATAACGTAGAATGCGTTAATATAAATGGACAGATGGCTGTCGCGTTGAAACTTGGCAAATTTGAGATGTTTAAGAATGGAACGGTTAATGTATTGTCTTGTACGGATATCGCTTCACGTGGTCTGGACACAACACGGGTATGTTCAGATTTAGAGTTTTCTAGAGTAATTTCTATATCTATAACGTGGTAGTGTCACACTGCAGCTATATTATTGCTGTAGCACGAATGGGTTGTCTCGACCCGGGTAGGACCATGCTCTCACAGAATACCAGCATAAAATAGCAACTTAGTACAGCTGTGTTTCATATGGTGAGTGTAGAGTTCCGGAGACACATTTTAACTGGAAACGAGGCATTCTATCTTAGTTTTCAGGGGTGACAACGCGTCTGTGTTTTGTATTCTTAATCGAGAATAAATGTAGATGTCTATGGGTCACAGCATTCACTTACCATCAGGTGGACTTTGTGCTAATTTGTCAAATTATTCTTTAAAAAAATACATTTAAAAACTACTTTTGATAACGCACTTAACGGGAACCACTGGGTTTTTGTCATATTGTAGCTATAGTTATTTAACGAGGAAATCCAGCCAGTGTGTTTGGCACTCAACCGCGAGAAGTTGGGCGTATAATTGGGGCAATTATTTCGATGACACTTAACACACAAAATCGCATGGCGTTTACGTACAAAAATCCACTTGAAACTGTTAATTAAATGATAAAACATCATCATCATCATTACAGCCCTTCACAAGTCCACTGCTGAACATAGGCCTCCCCCAAGGAATGGCACAAAGCACGGTCCTGAGCCACCTGCATCCATCGACTTCCTGCATGTCTTACCAGGTCGTCACTCCATCTAGTGGGGGGTCGCCGTACACTACGCCCACCAGTACGAGGCTGCCACTCGAGAACCTTTTTTCCTCATCGATTGTCGGTATTTTGAGCTAAATGGCCGGCCCATTGCCACTTCAGCTGACTAATCAGTTGGGCTATTTCGGTCACTCTGGTACTACTGCGGATATCTTCATTTATTAGTTTATCACGCGGAGAAACCCCGAGCATAGCTCTTTCCATAGCTCGCTGAGCAAACTTGAGCGTCCTCATACGGCCAGCAGTGAAGGATCATGTCTCAGATCCGTTAGTCATCACTGGCAACACGCACTGGTTGTACAATCTAGTTTTCAGGTTGTGAGGTATACCTGACGAGAAGATGTGTCGTAATTTCCCGAAAGCTGCCCAACCTAGTTGAATTCGTCGATTGACCTCTCGGTCGAAGTTGGACTTGCCTAGTCGGACTATTTGTCCCAGGTAAACGTACTCGTCAACCACTTCGAGCTTACGACATGGACATTAAATATGATCTATGTTTTGTCCATGTTCATCTTGAGACCTATCCGTTGGGTGACACTCTTGAGGTCATTGAACATAGTGCTTAGGTCCTCCAGCGATTCTGTAATAAGAACTATATCGTCGGCAAATCGAATAATACCGTATCCTTTCCAGTCCAGTAGCTTGAAAACGTCGTCCAGTGCAGCGGTGAAGAGTTTCGGGGATATAATATCACCCTGTCTTACACCTCTCTGCAATTGGATAGGTTTCGTACTCTGGTTCTGTACTCGGATAGCCATCGTAGCCCTCCTGTACAAACACTTCATCACTTCGATATACCGACAGTCAACTTGGCACCGCTGAAGGGACTGTAGCACCGCCCACATTTCGAAAGAATTAAAAGTTTTCTCGTAGTCCACATACGCCATGCAAAGTGGCAGATTGTTCTCTTTGGTCTTCTGTAGAATCTGTTAAATACATTCTCTATTTCTGTGATAGTGAACGGTATTATGTTGTCCTCGTGCAGTTCATTACACAGGTCTTTTCTGATGGCTTCGGAAATATTTCTCATTTCAGTGTGATCGTATTCATCTTTTGTGATGTCATCGGTTGGGTAGAAAGTATCAGCCAACAATTTCGCTGATTCCCCCTGGAGTTAAAACACAGCTTTGCGACGTCATTCTCAGTAGAGTGTCTTCTGGTGTTTTGGCTGATTTCCGTATGATTCTGTAAACGCCCTGCCAGATGTTTTCTTTATCTTGCCTTGCACAAAATTCCTTCCAGCTAGCTGTCATCGTTTCCGTTAGGAGGTCTTTAAATTCCGCTTTGGCTAAAACATATTCTTCTATTACTATTTGTTTCCTTCTCTGGTTTGCGTATCTGATTTTCCTTCTATTCTGAATTACATCTCTTTTCTTCCTGTTGAGTTCTTCCGTCCAGCATGGTGTCTTTTTAAGTATTTTCCTGGACAGTTTAGGGATAGTCTTTTCACAAGATTCTTTCACACATGTGGTGTATAATCTTACAAGATTCTCCAATGGATCTGATTCTATAATTCTAGAAACGGTTTCCTCGGTGATGTTGTGGTAATTTAGTTCTTGTCTTAGGGTGTGAATAAATTTGATCCAGTCTGCTTTAGATGTATTGTAAATACGTGTGGATTGTCGTAGTGTATTTTCTTTCGCTGTGCTTAAATAATTTAGGTTAAATATTAAGGCTCTGTGGTCAGACAGTGTAACGAATTCTGGGTTTACTTGCCAGTTGGAGATTTTTCGTATTCCCTGTATTTAATATGTGTATGCCTAGTTGGCCTAGCGCTTCTGCCATAGCTACTCCCCTCCTATCCTCCACATTGCAACCCCACCAGGGGCTTTTCGCATTGATGTCTCCTCCAAATATGATATGATCTTCATTTAGGATACTTGCATAGGTCGAAATTTTGCACACATCGTCTTCAATCTGTTGTCCACCTTCCAAGTAAACGTTAATTATTAAAATACTAAGGCCCTTTATTTTAAATTTACATGCTACAATGTTATCAGTAATTGTTACAGGGTTGATAAAAAATTGTATGTTTGGATCGACGACAATGACGGCCGCTTTGACTGGTCTTTGAACATCGCTAGAAATTTTCTGTATTACCTTATGTTGGCAGGTAACGTGACCTTTTGCTCCTACATAAGGCTCCTGTACCAAAAAAATGGAAATGCCCTGTGTGACAGCTGATTGCAGACATTCCTGAAATGCAGCTCGCCCTCTTCCGAGGTTTATCTGTGCTATTTTTATTCCTACGTCCTTCGTACTTGTTGACTCTTGTGGGGCAACGTCGGTGTCTTTAGCAATACGATACAGTTGCTCTTGAGATCCTGTCCCATTTCCTCCACTCTAAGCACTCAGGGCTGTAGCCAGGATGGTCGCAACTTTGGTTATTAACCTTTCTGTGTATGCAATTTATACATTTTGGTGCCTTGTTCCTGTTATTGCACTCTCTTGTGTCGTGTTCCTCAGCACAGTAACCACAGTTCACTTTTTATGCTTTACATTCCCGTGCTCAGTGAGAATAGCCTAAGCATCGATAGCACTGGACTACCGGTGATTGGTCAGTTTTGGCTTTTGGCATTTTTTTGGCATTGGCAGATTGGCTGGAATTATTTGAAATCCTATTCTCACTCTCTGATTCTGTAACCTTGCCCAGATTTGCGGGCTTACTTCCAAGATAATATTACACGTGGAGCTTGTGCGACCCTTCGTTCTTCTGATAACTTTCACCTGCTTTTCTGCTGCCGTAATATCGCTTAGAAGTGTGGTGTTCTGTTTTATTATAGCTTCTTCGATCTTACCATTTGACAAGTCGAAGACAACTCCTGTAAGACGCAAAAGTGGGTTTCTGGTGGCTGATCTGTACACTGTTGTCAGTTGTGTGCTTAAGTCGGTCTTGGAGAATATTTCTATCTCCTTCAGACTCGCAACCGATTAGAACCTTCTGGTTCTTGGCTTTCTTAAAATGGTTGATGCCAATACCTAATTCGACTACATCGATCCCATCCTTAACTTGCTTCATGATGTCATCGCTTGTATTTCTGGGGTCGATAGATTCCACTATAATCGGAAAGTTTGGCTTTGTTACCACTTCCGAAAACGTGCGTGGAAGCTTTTTACGTTGCGGCATTAGTGAGTGCTGAGTTGATTCTGTGCCTTTTTCTTCCATCATTTTAATTTGTACACTTCTTAACTCTCTCTCTTCGACCTGTGATTTATGCTTAAGATCGCTTTTAAAGCCCTCTATCGCTAGTCTGATAGGTGATGTCGAGTCAACTGCAGTATCTTTCAACTCCTTCATTTCCCTCCTCAGTTCCTCCAAGCAGGCCTGTACCGAGGGGAATGCGGAGCTCGAGACAGCCGAGGATAGGCTTCGGATCTCTAGAGATATTCTGCTTACTTCTTGTTTCAACTCAGATATTTCTGAGATTAACAAAAGTTTGGAGTTCGTGATTTCCTGTTGCAATCTCTCGGCAGCAACATTTGCATCGTCTATATGCGCTGGTATATCGGCAGGTAATTCATATCGTTCTTTATTGGTGTCTATCTTCTGTATGATGCGCCGGAGCTCTTTGAGTTCCTCTGAGAGATAATTCCATTGATCTTGGGTTGCAGTCGGTGATTTTATGAGCTCATATTGTCTCGAAGTAACTTTACCTCTTCCGAGATAATCTGCAGCTGACTTGCCAAGTTTGAGCCTAAGCTTGTTTCGTTTCTGAAATTTGTTATTTCTCTCTTCGTTGCTGAAACTGCCTCACAGAGATCGTATGAGACAATAAGTCTGGTTGATTCAGTTTCCTTGTGGAGCTTCTCTATACTCTCTTTCAATGTGGCATACTGACCTAGAGTTTCATGCATGAATCGGGCAAGTCTTTGGGTGAGCCTTTCTGATTCTCTGGAGACATTCGCCTTATGCTTACTGGATTCGAGCATGTGTAGCATGCGTGAGTCAGACAACTTAAGGATCATCTCGTACAGTGTGTGCAGACCCGCAACTACATTCTCGCGAATTTCCTTCTTTAAGTTGCCCGGCTTTTCTAAGTCTGCTTTGGCTCTTTGTAAGATTTCATTTGCGTGTCTGGGCAACTCATTCATCAGCATACGGCTGCCACCAATCGACCTTGTGGAGGCGTCGAGGGAGATGTTGGTCTCGCCACTGTCAACATAAGATTCGCCTGTTTCCTCAGCCTTAGACGTGGCTTTGAGAGTTTCTTGAGCTTCTCCTGGTTTTGCCTGCCGTATCTGCGTACGTATTCTAAGCAGGCTAGATCCAGTTCTCGAGAGAACTGGAGATGACGTTGCGTCACCGAGTTTTGGCGACGTAAAGAAGCTTGAGGCTGGCTCTATTTCAGGCTTCTCGTGCTGATCCCCCGTTTGAGATTCCGTATGTTGCTTCCCTGTGCCGCCTCCAGAGATTTCCAGTGGTGGTGCACTCGGGTGATGATGAGCTGACTCCTCCTCAGGGTCATTGATTAATGGTACCCGGCTTGTCTCTTTTGCACTTTTTGCTGTACATGTTGGTTTTTTTTTTGGTGCTGTGTACCTTTCAGAACCACTGGACGCGCATTTCTTTGATTTATCTGACATTTTTTTTCCTCTTTCCTTATCTTTTTCCCTCTAAAGAGATAGGTCTCTAATAGACAAAAAAACAAGCCCAAGAACGGCTATCCTATTTTAAGGGGTTTAGAAGTTACAGCTCTCCAAATATTTTCAAACCGCTGCCGAAATGTGATTTAAAGACCCAACAGTGCTTGCCAGACTCGTTTTTCTCTGATCTATGTAATGAGTATGGTTTCGCGAGAAAAATGTTGCTTTTTGTTTTTTTTCAATATTTTTTTTTTGGCTTTGAGTGAGTAGCCCTCAGAACGACAATTCTAACGAACCCATACACTGGTATATTAGTGCCAGTGGTTTCAAAGTAATAATGGTTTAAAAATTTTCAATATGGCGTCGATAAATACTGAAATTTTCTATCTCGGAAACCACTGATGCCAGACCCACCGAGATTGGGCTCGTTTAAAAGGTCTTTTCTCCCCCTACACTTTGACAGTTATAGGAGGTTATATATGACAATTTTTTGACATAAGAGGTTTTTCATCAATGAAAAGCGCAAGGGTGAACCGATCCAAACAATTGAGGTGTCGTCTGAAAGGCCGTTGTACAATGCATCTAGGTACACTCTGTAAATCAGCCGGACGTGTTTATTTCTCAAACCACTTGCCACGTGGTTTTTGAGAAAAACGCTATAATTCCTTGATTTTTCACTGTTTTTGAGGTTATTTGCAGTTTTCCGACAAAATCCACTCAGGCAAAATCCTGTACTTGCGAACACTATGCACAGATCAGAGCTTACACTTTTCCGCGCACCCTGGTGTATAACACAGCACAGTAGCACAAATTAAACCCACTTTTCCTAATTTTTGAAAACGGAGCTCAATAAAAATGATGCATTCGACACGGCAGACGGCACGGCACTTACCTTTCGGTACTACGACGTGCTCACCACTTGTATTTCTTTTTAATATTATTTACATTTTAAGGACAATAGGCACCAGTACGCAGCGCGCGTCGCAGATTGTCCGATCTTGATGTATTGGTACTCGTGTGCTTCACGTAATTTTAGTGTAACATTACGTCTGCATTTTTGATGACCGTGTGTTTACCTAATTTAAATGAGAAAATGTTATCTACTGTAATTTTTTTTGATGCTACAAAAGCTGAAGTTTGCGTTCGATACGAAACTTAATATAATTTACTTCACATCAGGTGAACTTACAGTTAAAAACACAGTATAAAATAATAAGTGCGCCTCCGGGTGTACCGACACCTATCTTAGCGAACAGACTATACCATAAATGGAATAAAGGTTTTTTTTCGCGGCCATAACACATGGTATTTGTCAAGCATCGATCAGATCATATTTTAAAAAAAATCTAACGTTAAGCTCCGAATATTAAAGAGTATATTTGTTTTTCAGACTCGTCACATAATAAACTACGACTTCCCGCTGTACACTGCTGACTATATACACCGTTGCGGTAGAACCGGCCGTATCGGTTCAGCACAAGACTGCGCCGTCACCAATTTCGTGGCATGGCCGCGGGAGATACAGCTGGTGCAGAAGATAGAGACATCTGTTAGAAGAAATGTGGACTTACCAAATGTTAATGCCAACATTCGGAGACAGATTGAAGATAGGATCGCTAGGATGACCGCAGCAGGCATATAATAACGTCAAATAAATGTTGCGAGGATTTTATTTAGCTGTAAAAATACGTAGTTTTACTAATTTGTTATTAAAGTAATAATACTGGATTTATTTTTATTTATATATCAGTAGTGATTAATACAGCAATGAACCTCATTAAGGCTTCCGTCTAGCTTTACTCTTTTACTTTCCCAGCTATTAGAGAGGGCGCTCTTCCCCTTGCATAAATACGTTCGAGATCACAGGTGAAGGTTGCTCTACTTCATTAAATATATAACTTATTAAATTTTTTTTCATAAATATTCCTTTTACTTTTGTCGTGGTAGTATAATTTTTTATCTTCTTATATTTCACAAATGTCGTTTTTAGTAATGTTTATACGGGTTGTAGGTTTAAAAAGGGTATATACAACCGAAGGAAAATAAAAACTGCCTCTTCATACAAATTTCGCCTCTACCTTGTACATTTTGTATGAAGAATCAGTCAATTTTTTTCTATTTTCGAATTTTTTTGTATTAAATGTGGTTCAGCTCTATGATTCCAGCTCATCTCTTCGTATCGGATGTATTATAATTTTTTTTACACAATCTGTACATACAAATAACGCTGGTACCTGTTTTTTTTTTAAAAAAAAGAGAGAAATCGTATAGGGAAGTAATTTAGAAGGCAGTTGATAAAAAAAATCAAACAAAAAATAACTGAATACACATATACTTATTTATTTAGTTTGTTACATCATTAAAAGTCAGGAAATTTTTTCGAGTGGTGTAATATTGTGTAGGGGTTAATTTTTTTTTGGGATTTTTTGTTTTTTATTTTCTATTGCTTATATTATATACGGTGGGTCTTTTATCGGCATAGAACATTCAAGGTGCGAATAAATTAATTCTGTTAGCACACAACTGTGATAAAACTTTGTCAAACGAAGTTGAGTGAAGAGTTTTGGGAAACAACAATGCTGCCCATTGTTGTTTCCCAAAACTCTTCACTCATCACTTCAACTCTTGCGTTACATTTCTTTTTACTGACACAAGGATATTTGTTCTTTTTTCTATCCATCTTTTTCAGTTTTTTTTTGGTAATAAATTGTAATTCATCATATATAAAAGTCCAAGTCAATTAATCTAATACACTAAAAACTAGAAATAATATGACAATTAAATAAAAATTCCGTGCGAGCGAGAGGTAAAGTAACGTTCAGCAACACTGCACACAGCTGAACGACGAGAAATCCCAGCGGAACTGAGAGAATTTTCAGGCGTTTCTGGTTTATAAATGGCATATAGGTAAAAAGTACGAAAATATATATTTTATGAATTTTATTTATTTCTAATTCACTTGAAAATAGTTCTATTTTATGAGGTTTTAAGTACGACTTTGCTACATTTATACTTCTAATAGAAAAAAAAAATAGATATTTGCAGTAAAAAAAAAATCATGAAATTACAACTTTTTAATCCCTTCAAATAAGAAAATTAAAGCATTTATAAAAATATGACCATATCAGATTATTGTAGACAGTATGTAAATAAATGTGATCTGAATACTTTTCTTGATATTGTTATAGTTTGTACATAGCAGAGGCTTTAATAAGACCTTTTACGCATGTAACCTAAACATAGGCATGTTTAACGCTTAATAGAGCTATTATTTAAACACCAAAATAAAATTAAAAAACAATTTCGAAAATTTGAAACCCTACACTTTAAATAAATGTAAAATATGTTTCACTTTTCATTTTTAAAGACTATAAAAACATATTTGTAAATTTTGCGAGAACACTAATTTTTGCAAGACTGGGCCCTTAACCCGCAACCTAGTAGAAGGGCTTTAAAACCAGTTGTATAGCAGCGGGGAGGGGGCAGTGGGCGAAACAGACAGACCTACTTTAACTTTTTTAATTTTACCCTTGAAATTTCTGAATATAGATAATATATAATCTATGCATAATATATGCTAACATGCTCACACATGCCAAGGTAAGTATTGTTACGAGCATAGGGTTCGTGACTATAAAAACTGCTGATTGAATTGCCAAAATTTACACTTTTATTACGAACACCAATTAAAACTTAAAAAACACTAATAATTAATCACACTGATTCACTTTATTTCGCTCCGAAGCTTCGGTTGTCTCGCTAAATTCAATACTGCCCCGATCACGTATTGCAGCGCCTTTAAATACACCTTTTTCACCGAAACATCCAGAATATTCCCATAGATACGGGCGCCGACCGATCAGACGCAGAAAGTTCGAGATGTGAGGCTTCTAGAAAGCTTAGTTCTTCAATTGGATACTAGACGGCGTTGTTGGTTAAAAGATTAGTCACGACATTTTCTGGCAAGCTCGCTCTGTTACCCGACACTAGATGGCGCTAGTGCCAGACGACGACTTAGGCGCGCAACAGTATTATATTATATTCTTTATAACACATATTCTTTAGTCCTTATACATTGTATTATAGTTTTCTTCATTTAGAGATACGTTTTGACGTAAATACTAAATGTCTCCGCAAAGTATTGGATGCAGCACGAATCGGCTGGCTCAAGCCTTGCTAACACAGAATACCAGCATAATGCTGCTGTGTTTCGTATGGTGAGCGATAAGAAACTGAGTCACTTTTCGCTGGTTACCAAGCATTCCATCTTAGTCCTCAAGGGGTCCCAACGCATCGCGATCGCATCGCATACAAATAAATTTTGATTCTTTATAAGGTGTATAGTAGTAGGTGTATATGGGCTATATCCACTAATTTTAGGGTGGACTGTGCGCTCGTTTGTCACCCGTACCTCCATAAAAATGTGAAATATTAACCTTTTTTTTACTAGTACGCGTAGAGAGAGTGTTTAACTATTACGTGGTGGAGCCGCACTGCAGCTATGTTATAGTTGTAGCATGAACGGATCAGTTCGACCGGTCCAAGACCACGCTCTCACAGAATACCAGTGTAAAATAGCAGCGTATAATTCTCTTGTGTTCTTTAACTTTTTTTATTGGAATCGAGGCATTCCATCTTAGTCTTAAGGGGTGACATCGCATTTGCATTTTGATCCTTAATTGAAGATGAATGTGGATATCTATGGGCTACAACATCCACTTACCAGGTGGACTATGTTGTTCGTTTGTCACCTAATGCTATTGAAAAAACTAATTTAAAGGCACCCATAACAACCGTATGTATAGTTAAATTAGAAGTTAACTATACATAAATAAATCCGGTAACTTAGTTTTATGCAAATAATTCATTCTTCTTTACCACTGTAACAGTCTACTGCCGGTCGTGGGCCACTTCTCAGGTAGTTTTGTCATAAATTGAAGCGAAGTGCGCTTGGCTATCGTACGAACGTCTACGACTGCCACCTTTGACCCTGCTTCTGCTTCGTTGTAATGAGTTTTTGCGTCTAGCGTAAACGGGATAATTATTTCATTTCGCCTACTATCGGAAGCCGCAAAATCCTACTGGTTTATCCCATAGCCATCTCTTACGAGTTTACGGCACCCGTGGATCGAAATTGGGCAATGGATGTTCTTAATCCAAATACGGTATAAAATGATTTATTAGATCTGATTTGGTACACAGAGGGCTCGAGTATTAAAAAAAACTTAAGCGTATTCTATAAATTTAATCACAAATATACACACTTGACAATCTATTTTTATCGTTAATTTTTTTTAAATAAATTATGCACACTAATTACATACCAACCTTACCTCTAAAGACAAACACAATGTTAACATTGCCTAAAAATACTTTAAAAGAAAATATTTCTTTATCACTGCTAATACACATCTATATTAATTTAAATAGAATATTATTGCTTTAAAATACTTGACGTTCGTATATACCTCATTTTGATATGGTTTTTTCACCATGTAATACTACTCTTACTTTCTATTAAAATATCTATATATTTATAGCTATGGTACTTAGGCGTTAAATAAAAAAAATAATGGTTGAAACAAAGAACTCAAAGGAACGAGAAGGGTAATTCGGAATCACTCACGGACTTCATTTTTATGTAGGTCTCCTTCTAGGATGTTAGATGGCGGTTTTTTGGTATACAATAGATGTAATTGATCTTTGCTCTTTGGAATACGTACGTATACATAAAGAATTACCTGTACAGAGCTGCACCTATTTACTTTTTAACGCTTTAATAATTTGAACTTCTCAGAAGGAACATTCTGCTGTAATGAGTAGGTACAAGTTTCAAAGTCAAAACCATGAAGGTTAGAGAACAGGAGAACGATCACTACGTACTAAAGCATAGCCCGCCTGTCCTTGAAAATTGTAGAATATATAGCGGCGCTGACGTCGGTGACTAGTGACTGCGAAGTTAGCTGTTTATGAGTACAAGTAGATGAAGTTAGTTGAATAATCTACAAATTTTCATTTAATTTTTCATGAGAAAATTTTCATGCTCCGTATTTTTTAATCGTATTTTTTAATGTTTCTTTTTGTCAAAAATTTTGTAATTTTTGACAAAAAGAAACATTAAAAAATGGAAAAATATTTTATTGTGCGTAGATGTACAAGTGGTTTAGCATCTGATCGGAAAAACAGACTGAAAATGACTTTTATTGACCGAACTTAGTGATCGCAGCGCCTCACTTATGGTGTCCATATTTCTGGGACACTATTTTCTACGGCGATCGTTCTGCTGTTCTCTAACCTTCATGGTCAAAACATTGACACACATTCACGTTTCAAAGTGTCTTAGGCCCGCCACACACTACATACGGCATTCCGTTTTCCCCCCAAAATTTCGAACGGAAAACTATCGTGGGTGTGTGACGGGTCCTTGATTTTATACGGACTTACTGCGTTTAGAATGTGGCGTATGTATGTGGCGGGTCTAAGAGTCGAACGCTATGGTATCATCTATTTCTATTTTTGATACCTCCTAGTGCCTATCATTTTCCAACTGCGATATTTGTAGTGTGAACCTCCTAGGTCGCACTCATTTCTTTAATTTATATGATTATTTTAATAGATTTGAATTGGTTGAAGTTGATATTAGACATTTCATTTTTATTGAATAATTTCTAATGATAGTTTATTCGTATTGGCCGATGAAGGGTTTAAATGTAAAGTTTGTTTTCTTCATCGTTCATTTCATTCATTAAAATAAATACTAAGTCTGAAAAATAATTGCTTAACCACAATAATATAGTCTATACAGATCAAAAAGATGTCCACAGCCTTCTAAATGCCTAAAATCGGTGGTTTCATCATCATCATTCCACTGCTGAACATAGGCCTCCCCCAAGGTATGCCGCATAATCGGTTGTAATAAGTATATGAATTTAAGAATTTTTTTTTAAAGATTTAGGTTTGAAATTGATTTTTAAACTATGGTTTACATTGTAGCTGAAATATAGTTCTTATAAAATGGTACGTTTTTGATTAATTTTGGTTATATTTTTGTAAATTGTAAAATAAATCTACAAAATCATTTTATCTACATAATACATATTCAAGAGCCGGGTCAAATGCTAAGCTTTGTGAGTCCAAGCGGGAATTTAGTCATTTCAATCACCATTTAGTACCTACGGTCAGGGACTAATGCAGTATGAATTCTCAGATAGGCATATTTTTCTTCAAATAATAAAAAAAATATGAAAAGAAAAAAAATGTTAAGATTATTCTGCTCACCTTACTTTCAAAATGTCATCGAAATTGATGTGTGTGTGACAAGGTTCCTTCGTATTAGCACTTGGTCTGGCTCATATTTATACAGGGTGTTAGTGTAAACACCGTTATCCTTGAAACCAGTGGTTTGTTTTCACTTATAGAACGTATATTCAATGAAAATAACAAATTTTTTTTAGTATTATCTCAATTTTTCCTTAATTCCTCAATTTTTGCCTGTCCTAAGCCAGGAAGGTATGAAGGAAAAGTTACATCACAGGTTTGTTATTTATTGTGTTTGTATATTGTGTATTGTTTGAGTATTGTTGTTTATTGTGTTTTTATTGGAATCTTGTGTAGGTAGCTAGCCCGGGCGGTGATCTATACAGTGATTACGTTACTCGGGGGCATAGGGTATCCATGAATTTACGGACGGTGTCGGACAGAATTTTTTTAAATTTTATGATAGACAATAGCGATTTTTTTAAATTCATTGAATTTACGTTCTATAAGTGAAACCAAACCACTGGTTTCAAGGATAACGGTGTTTACACTAACACCCCGTATAAGCAAATCACTTTTAATAATTTCTAGGCCATACACATTTAGAAGTGTCGAGTTAATATTCTCACACATAGTAAAACAGGAAAGTCATAAAATAGTTTTCATACTCTACATTTTAATGCTATTTGGCGTATTGATTACAAATGTGGCACAAATATCGAATCTCGATAATTACCTAAATATCTAAGCACCAGAAGGACCTGGTCGTGAATCCTCTGTGGATTTCCATCTGCTTTCTAAAGTCGTCTTACTGTTGGACTCCTGGTTGCAAACGTTCTGATGACTGTACCGTCGGTGTTCGGCGAATATACCTTCAGAGATATGAAAGACGCAGTCAGCACTTGTTTTCCGTCTGCCATCTAGCGTTGTCAAGCTACTCGCGGCTGGGGATATCCTGTGAGGAAATCGTGGCGATCCCTTTATCCTTTCACAGGAATTCTGATGTGACATTGACGTTTTATGCGTGTTCGGTAACACGAAGTTGACCTTGGTCTCCGGCTCAGCTACGTATTTCTGCGTGCCAGAGGAGACACTCCTTTCGGAAGAATATCTTGAGCACGAAGGCTCGTCGTCTATTATTCGAATGATGGGACCGCTCTTTGCGTATGATTCCCTGCGTAACTTCAACTCTGGCTGTGGCACGTTCAATGTATTACAAGATAAAACCATCGAATGCTTCCTATTCCCTGGCACGAGTCCAGCGATCATCCCAACGTGCATCCTCAAAGCGGCAGCAATGCTCTGACCAGTTGGATCGGCTATGGACATAGTCGACGCTTTTCTACTGGACGGTCTACTGCCGAAAAAGCTCTTCAATCTGCTGAGGAAGCCTTGGTTTTCCTCTCGTTTGTTCAGACAGAGACTGTATAAATCTATTGCTGGTTGGGATTTCCTATAGTTAAGCTTCGGCTGGGAGCTAAAGCTGACAGAGTTTCTGCCTCGGTATGCTTCTGCGGAAGGCCAGCTTGCTCGAGGAATGACTGGAGGTAATACAGATAGTAGCAGCATGGGCAGACCTCCACTAATACTTGGTGTTCTTTTGTCAAGGTTATCTGGACGATTGCTTTCTTCATCTACTGTGTTTAATTCCGTCTGAAAATGTGAAAAGACTATTTTTTATAGCATAAGGGTGAAAAACGAGCACACAGTCCACCTGATGGTAGGTGGATGCTGTGGCCCATAGACATCTACATTTATCCTCGATTAAGAATCAAAACGCAAATGCGTTGTCGCCCCTGAGAACTCCCCGGGTCTTCATCTCTACATTCATCATACGAAATACACTGTAATAAGCTGCTAATCCTAAAAAAAGCGTGGTCCTTCCCCGGTTGAGCCGACCCATTCGTGCTACAGCCATAATAATATAGCTACAGCATGGCTCTACCACGTATATAAAATTAAGATGACGTCTTAAGACTAGTTATTTTTTTGATGATTTGGTAGTGTAGTGGCTAAGGGTTTGTTTGCGGCGCTGTAGAGCCGCCGGTTTGTGTCTCGCACAGAACAAATGTTAGTATGGGATATAAATATATTCGGGAATGGTTTTACTTTTTTCGGCTCTATCGACTCCAGGTAGCGGCAACTCATATTACAACATTGTAATAATATATGAAAAATAACGATTCGACACAAATTTTCACACATTGTATTGTATGAATAGTGATTTATCTCTCCAATCAGACATCTCTATTGTCCTGTATTGGCGGCGCAAGAGAATTCACTAACCCATATCATCCCGTGGTTGTCGTAAGAGGCAGCGTAGGAAAATTGATGAAACAGGACGTGAGCAGCAGCATCTTCGTGATAACACCTTAATAAAAAAAACAACTGCGGTTGCCGATCCATTTGCCAAGCGTGGCAAATATAGCATACATATAATAAATAAAAAAATATAATAAACCACATGAGGCTATAGGAAAGGCCTAAGTTCATCAGTGGACTTTGTTAAGGTGTAATGACATGTATTAGTTCGATATGTCGAGCGTATATTGCATCTCTGTTTTACTGGTCAATATAGAAGCGGCCTAACCTAACGTATTTTTTTAAAATAAAGTTAGGGTGGACTATACAAAGGAGTACATAGTTCATCTGATGGTTAGAGACTGCTGTGGACTAAGATGTAATTTCTTGTTATTTCACGCTGGTATTCTGTGAGAGCGTTGTCCTTTCCCGGTCGAGCCGACCCATTCATGCTACAACCGTAATATAACTGCAGCATGGCTCTATCACATATAAATATATGCGTCTCACTGCTGGGCATAGGTCTCTTCTTGTCTGCGAGGATTTTGCAAATAATGCGCCGCGCTCTTCTAGCGCGTTTTGCCGTATTCACATTTATCGATATATTATATTCTTCAGAGATGCCGCCGCATGCAGTAGTACATAAGAGCATTATTTTTAAGTTACTCGCATATAAACTCTGAACTATCACAGCTAATTATTATGATAAAGGAAAAATAATTAGACATACCCGTTTTTGGAGTACAATAGAAGCATTAGAACTGCTAATTGATTCCAAGGGCTCCGCTAGCAGTTTCTCCAGCCTGCCAATTTCCTTGTCGAGTGCGGCTACTTCCCTCTTGTACACTTTGTTCTGAATTTCGATCCTGAACTGCAACTCTCGGGTTTCGTCGGTGATGAACCTTCTAGTTTTACATTCTAGCCTCAGTCCCATACTTTGTATTACCGGATCATCTTCAGCTAAAATACATACTCTATAAATATAGATTTCATTTTGTGTATTTTGAATGTGTTAATTACTGTAACCGTTACAGCGTATTAAAGTCCACTGCCGAACTTAGGCCTGCCCCGTAGATTGCCTCTTAGGGAGAATTTTTGCCACAGTTGCCACGGTAAGCGAGTTGGCAATCGCAGTTTTTTTTTTTTAATTTTTAGTTGTTATTGGGATGACGATTCGGTTCGGTAAAACTTTTACCGAACCGAATATTCGACCGAATGTTATTCGGCTGGATCACCTCGGTACCTAACCAATTTATGTCAAAGCTTGTTGCCGTAAAGCGCGCGGGATTATTGACGGAACCTGCCCCTCGATCCCCGCCACACCTGACATGCTAATACATTATCTAGTGCTTTGTAAATTTCCGGCACATGCTTATGTTTTGACTATTTTGGTGAGAAGAAAAGTATTTCGTTGTGTTATTCTTAGTGAAAATTGATAATTATATGATAAAAATGAGTGGCAGGTGACCTACTATTTGGAGTTATTTTAGAGAACCTACTATACAGAGTTCAAAATATGACGAAAATTGTGAAAAAACAATAAAAGTAATTACGCCTTAAGTTGAAAGGCAAGCTATGAAGATTTCTTAAATTTACATAAATACTAAATAAAACTAATTTTACAGATTTATATGGCGTTTAATTTTAACCTTTTTCATTCACGTCGTTTCGGACTCTTTATGGGAGGAGGAGGAGGGGGGGGGGCTGAGGTGTTTGATTTCCTGATGTCGTAGAAATTATTAGTTTATTTGTGGATTAAATTATGCGCAATAAAATACGTATATTTGATTTATTCTAAGGTAAGCTTTAATATACTTACATTTGTTTCTAATTGCAATAATTTTCGGCAGAAACAACAGGCATAGTGTTGACGTAGTCGTTGTCAATATTAAACTGGTTATAGTGATGTACGCGAGGGTCGCCCTCTCCGATATTATAGTTCCGATAACGACTACACTAGTGCTGGTTATGACAACCGAGTAAACACTGATGCCGATGTACTTGGAGTCGTTGAGAGCGGAGATCTTCACGTTTCTGGTCTCCCAGGCCATGTAAACGCCTACGATGAGCAGCAGACCTTTGTATGCGTACAGCGCGCATAGCCAACCCGTTGTGTTTTGGGACTTGCAAACTTCTATCTGAAAGAGATCGTTTGATAAGAGTAATTGTTTAGGCCTGATAGTAGGTCGTCTTATCGAGCGGGGTGAAGCGACGACTACCAGAGGTGCGGGAGGGGGAGGCTACCTGCATACTGAGTGCAGGGCGTGGAGTAGCCCGTTGGTATTGAGGCGTGACGGACGGGGCCGCGCGCTTCAGCGCGCGGCGCACGCGCGGCGTTACCCTGTTCGGCTCTGAAGATTAATATAATTGTGCTTCGAAGGGACGATCTTGAGTTATCTTATATTTGTTAGTGAATTGATAACTAGGCTTAACTCTTTATTGTATTGGGAGAAACCGTCAATTGAATCGACGCGGTGTGAGCTCGTTCGACGTCGGTCTGTATCATTGAACTTTGACCCACCGTCCTTGAGTTGCCGCGTGTCCATAATTAACTTCGATGGACTTGATGGTTAGAATCTAAAGACGATTGGACAATAATTGATGGGTGTTGGAAGAAAGTGGTTTCTGAGAAGATGGGATGCTGTGGATACCGGCCCCTAAGACGGATCCTATATTTGAAGAGGAGATGCCCTCGGATCTGCTGTTCTGCAGCCAGCGGGGATATCAGGTTACACAAGTGAACACGAACATCACAACACAATCCAGCACGCACACACTTACACCTGAATCTTCCTAGGGTTGACCCTACTTCGAAGAAATAGGTAAGTTTTGTTTGGTTCCCTTTTTTACCGCTAACTTGTAATATTCCACAAGCCATTTAGGCCGACCTCCTGTTACTCGTCGAGTGGAGCCCCTGATGGGCCCGGGTTCCACGAACCTTTGCCCGGGTAACTAGAGGCCGTAACATTTGGTAGCAGTGCGTGGTTTTTCTGATGGGTTTTGAAACCACTCCCAGCTCAATACGTAACATTTTGGTAGGAGTAGCGTAGTCTCCCAGCGCAATACGTAAGTTGGTAGCAAGATAGCGGTTGTAACCACGTGGCTGCTGGTTGTGTTTGTTGCAATACGTATTAATAATTTTATTTTGTTCGCGTGTTATTTGTGAGCGGATAGGATCGGTGTATAGAACCACGTAATAAAAATAATTCTTGTATCTTTTCTTTGGTCGCTTACTTTGTTAGTGGTAGGTAGAATTTGTGCCACGCCCGTGGCCGGGCGTAAGCGGAGTGTTTAGGTACTTACCTTAGGTTTAGGTACACGCGTCGAGTAGGGTTTATAATTACCGTTGCTACATAAGCGTGGCAATTGCAATTCGGTGAATTATTGCATTATCGTTATTGTTCGTGTGTATTTGGTATTGCATTTGGACTGTCGGCTAAATTATTAGCGTAATAATTATTAATTAGCGTTGTCTCGTAAACCGACTGTAGTTATTACTCGTGGAGTAGTAATTTGTTTGTTTAATTGATTTGATTCGATAGTTGGGTGCCTTCGCTGGCGTCTCGTTGCCCGACTGTAGTTAGGACTCGCGGGTGGTAATTGTGTTCGATGTAGTTAACGTAAGTGTATCTAACTTTGAATAAAGAAATAAATAAAAGTAGTAAAGATCGCACAACGGTTTCCTATAGGCGGCACGCGGCAAGCGTGCCCATAATTAACTTCGATGGACTTGATGGTTAGAATCTAAAGACGATTGGACAATAATTGATGGGTGTTGGAAGAAAATGGTTTCTGAGAAGATGGGATGCTGTGGATACCGGCCCCTAAGACGGATCCTATATTTGAAGAGGAGATGCCCTCGGATCTGCTGTTCTGCAACCAGCGGGGATATCAGGTTACACAAGTGAACACGAACATCACAACACAATCCAGCACGCACACACTTACACCTGAATCTTCCTAGGGTTGACCCTACTTCGAAGAAATAGGTAAGTTTTGTTTGGTTCCCTTTTTTACCGCTAACTTGTAATATTCCACAAGCCATTTAGGCCGACCTCCTGTTACTCGTCGAGTGGAGCCCCTGATGGGCCCGGGTTCCACGAACCTTTGCCCGGGTAACTAGAGGCCGTAACATTTGGTAGCAGTGCGTGGTTTTTCTGATGGGTTTTGAAACCACTCCCAGCTCAATACGTAACATTTTGGTAGGAGTAGCGTAGTCTCCCAGCGCAATACGTAAGTTGGTAGCAAGATAGCGGTTGTAACCACGTGGCTGCTGGTTGTGTTTGTTGCAATACGTATTAATAATTTTATTTTGTTCGCGTGTTATTTGTGAGCGGATAGGATCGGTGTATAGAACCACGTAATAAAAATAATTCTTGTATCTTTTCTTTGGTCGCTTACTTTGTTAGTGGTAGGTAGAATTTGTGCCACGCCCGTGGCCGGGCGTAAGCGGAGTGTTTAGGTACTTACCTTAGGTTTAGGTACACGCGTCGAGTAGGGTTTATAATTACCGTTGCTACATAAGCGTGGCAATTGCAATTCGGTGAATTATTGCATTATCGTTATTGTTCGTGTGTATTTGGTATTGCATTTGGACTGTCGGCTAAATTATTAGCGTAATAATTATTAATTAGCGTTGTCTCGTAAACCGACTGTAGTTATTACTCGTGGAGTAGTAATTTGTTTGTTTAATTGATTTGATTCGATAGTTGGGTGCCTTCGCTGGCGTCTCGTTGCCCGACTGTAGTTAGGACTCGCGGGTGGTAATTGTGTTCGATGTAGTTAACGTAAGTGTATCTAACTTTGAATAAAGAAATAAATAAAAGTAGTAAAGATCGCACAACGGTTTCCTATAGGCGGGATACTTTGTTGATAGGTTTTGATTATTTTGTTAGCTGTTTTTGAGAGAATTGTAACTTGTTATTTGTTTTAAATGATTATTGATATTGAGTTTTTTGTCCCTTCAGTGTGGAATGTCGATTATGTTAGGTATACTAAATATATAAATTTGTATTTTTTTTTTTAAGCTTCCTTTAATGAAACAAATGAGTCGAACACGTTAAATGAAGCAATGGAGAATTTTTGAAAGGTTTAATTACGTAATGTAAATAAAGTAGGTTGCACCATGACGTATTGGTGTGCAGTTTATTGAAAGAGATTACGGTCTAAAGGAACCACTCCGTTATTGAGTGCCTCGCGTTCAGATCGATTTATACGATGTCATGAATTTCCACTTCAGGTTCACTATTGTATTTAATGAGGTTGCGGTGAACATAATATATCCACAGCGTTTCGGTGTTTGCGTTAATTTGATTGTGTTAATTAGATTAATTTTGTAGTGTATTTGTTTTGATTTCATAAATAGTAATTTGCATTTGTAGTAATTTGTATTGAGTTCAAGTCGATGGTATGATGATATATAATGTGATGATATATCATGATGATGATATTTGATGGACTCAATTCAACTGTATTGGCATGTAGTTTCTATTTTGTAGTTTTATTAACAGTGATGTCATTGCACGGCCAGGGCGGTCAGCTAGCCGTGTCGTGCCTGGGTGCGACCGGCGCTTTTCTCGGGGCTCTGCCGGGCTCCCGACTTTCACGGGCGGGGGGGACGTTTAGTCACGTCCCCTGTCGGGCGATCTCGGCGCTCTCTTGTGGGCTACTGTGCCCCGCTTCTAGTGCCGGTCTGATGTAGGCAGCTCCAACTGGGTGGCTGCCGCCCTGGCTCCTACCACGGCCGCCCCCATTGATCTTTGAGTCGTCAGCCCACTTGTTGAACGCTTCTATTGTCGACGGTCTCAGGGAAGGTGTACCACCCGAGTTGCGATGTTGTCATGGTTCGCGCTTTATTGTATTCGGGCTCAAACGCGGTGTAGCCTCCAATTGGTTAGGTGGGAGACTAGGGCTCATTTGGAGCTTTGAATGTTTAAAAAAAAAAAAAAAATTTTTTTTTGCTTGGTTTACGCGAAATGTTATGTTCACTGTAGCGATATTGTTCTTTGTAGTTTGTTAGTTGTAGCGGTTAATTTTCGCAGTAATTATTTCGCTAAAATGTTGCGTAATTAGCGGTTAATTTTTCTTTGTTTATTTTTCTGCGAAATGTTTCATAGTGTGTTAGCGGTTGTAGGTACAAAGGTAATTTGAAATGCCTTTGGGATGACTGTACCTATGTTTTGTGGCTATATGGATCATTATGTTGTTGTAGAATTGAAAATTGCAATTGAGTAACTATTTGTGCGAAGGAAATGAGTATTAACCATACTTTGTTATCACATTTTGTTGGCATTATCGGAGATATTTGTGTTGGAAAATTTGGTTTGCCCTTGTGTTTTTTTTGTTTTATTTTGCTTGTGTTTATCATTGTGCTTGGTCGCTGATAACTCACCATCATCGTCGGAATGCGGTTAATTTGCAGCGGGAGTTTTGGAATTTGTCTGACCGACGCACTATTTGGAGCGTCACTCCTGTGAACATACTTTGTGGTGGATTGAGGGCCACCTATACCGCAGCCGATGATGAGTGACTTACCATCCGACCACGTCGGGTTCATCCGACCATCCACTGGAGTCGGAACCGACTTTGCTAGCCCCCCTCCTCGTCAAGCCCTCCGACCTGCGCCACGCGCGTTCACATCGGGCCTATCTGTGGTTTTCGTATGCCTCGCCACTAGGGCCGTTCGCTTGAAACGTGCCGGTGCCCTCAGCACTGAAGTTCTGTGGCTACGCTGGGTCGCTTCTTATCGCGTTGCGGTTGCCGGACCGGATCCAGCCGGACTGCGGAACGGATTGTAGGGGCACTGGTAGATATTTGAAGAAAGTCGTCGAATTTCTGTCCTGCAACAGGACTTATGGGTTGGCTGCGATGTCCGAGAAGGGCATCCAGGGGAAATTCAACTCTTCGGTTTGCCCACTCTGAGGCCGTGATGTGAGCCGGTGGTTGGCGTTGCAAGAGCGCATCTCCATCTTGTTAGTGGCCGAGGTTTTGGTTGGAGATTCGGTCTTGCATCGTGGCATCGAGACCCTCTCCCGGTCGCCAATTTACTCGCGGACATAGGTCGTTATGTCCGGGACGGGGGCTTGTTTAGGCCTGATAGTAGGTCGTCTTATCGAGCGGGGTGAAGCGACGACTACCAGAGGTGCGGGAGGGGGGAGGCTACCTGCATACTGAGTGCAGGGCGTGGAGTAGCCCGTTGGTATTGAGGCGTGACGGACGGGGCCGCGCGCTTCAGCGCGCGGCGCACGCGCGGCGTTATCCTGTTCGGCTCTGAAGATTAATATAATTGTGCTTCGAAGGGACGATCTTGAGTTATCTTATATTTGTTAGTGAATTGATAACTAGGCTTAACTCTTTATTGTATTGGGAGAAACCGTCAATTGAATCGACGCGGTGTGAGCTCGTTCGACGTCGGTCTGTATCATTGAACTTTGACCCACCGTCCTTGAGTTGCCGCGTGTCCATAATTAACTTCGATGGACTTGATGGTTAGAATCTAAAGACGATTGGACAATAATTGATGGGTGTTGGAAGAAAGTGGTTTCTGAGAAGATGGGATGCTGTGGATACCGGCCCCTAAGACGGATCCTATATTTGAAGAGGAGATGCCCTCGGATCTGCTGTTCTGCAGCCAGCGGGGATATCAGGTTACACAAGTGAACACGAACATCACAACACAATCCAGCACGCACACACTTACACCTGAATCTTCCTAGGGTTGACCCTACTTCGAAGAAATAGGTAAGTTTTGTTTGGTTCCCTTTTTACCGCTAACTTGTAATATTCCACAAGCCATTTAGGCCGACCTCCTGTTACTCGTCGAGTGGAGCCCCTGATGGGCCCGGGTTCCACGAACCTTTGCCCGGGTAACTAGAGGCCGTAACAGTAATTCTAATAATAATCTGACTGAACACCAGCCATTAGCAACTACTTCTAATGGAATTCAGAAGGCTTACGTCTGGAATTGATTTCGAATTCGATTAGGTTTTTCATCTCTCTTTATTTCCATTCTGTTTTTAGAAACTTTCTCATGAACAGTTTCGAATCGAGGAACTAGATCGAGTTACGGTTAATCGTTATTAGCGCCGCCAGGCATATGCAAATATTGTTTTATTCGGAGATATTTTTTAAATTAATCAAAATTTCTTAAACGTTTTTAATTTTGTCCAGTCCGAATTACGATCTTGGCGGCCAGTCTCAATGAAGACTAGCCATCTGCACAGGACATGATTGATCCGGTGCGATGACAGCAATCCGTCACTAGATGGCGCTTGTAGTCGCAAACAAAAATGTTATAAAAACATTTATGACGACCTCTAGTGGTCGTAAACTCGACTACTAATCATGAGGTCCTGGCTTCGAATGCCTGATCGGACCAAAAAAACAGTTATTGAGTTTTACTGTCAAAAGTTCTTAGTAGCAGCTCGGACTCAGGAAGTTGGCCGTGTTTCACCCCCGTGCCTCGGAAAGTTCATTAAGCCGTTGGTCATATGCCTGAGCTCTCCCCGGTCGTGTCGGATTGCCATCCCATCGGATTATGAGAGTGAAATAGTAATAAGTGCACCCTGCTATAATCTACCTATATCCTCCTGTGATGTAATCCTGTCCTGCGTAGATGGCCAGAAGACTAGACTAAAACAAAATTAGGTCTGGAGGACATTAGATACTTTCTGTCTAGCCGATCGTAGGTGTCGAAAGTCTGCATTCATTATAGACAGACATCATCATCATCATCATCATTACAGCCCTTCACAAGTCCACTGCTATACATAGCCCCCCCCCCCAGATTTGCCACAAAGCACGGCCCTAAGCCACCTGCATCCATCGACTTCCTGCATGTCTTACCAGGTCGTCACTCCATCTAGTGGGCGGTCGCCCTACACTTCGCCTACCGGTACGAGGCTGCCACTCGAGAACCTTTTTTCCCCAACGGTTGTCGGTTCTTCGAGCTATATGGCCGGTCCATTGCCACTTCAGCTTACTAATCCGTTGGGCTATGTCGGTCACTCTGGTTCTACTGCGGATATCCTCATTTCTAAGTTTATCACGCAGAGAAACTCCGAGCATAGCCCTCTCCATAGCTCGCTGAGCGACTTTGAGCGTCCTCATACGGCCAACAGTGAAGGACCACGTCTCGGTTCCGTAGGTCATCACTGGCAACGCGCACTGGATGTACAGCTTAGTTTTCAGGTTTTGAGGTATACCTGACGAGAAGATGTGTCGTAATTTCCCGAAAACTGCCCAGACGAGTTGAATCCGTCGATTAACCTCTCGACGAAGTTGGACTTACCTAGTCGGACTATTTGACCCAGGTAAACGTACTCGTCAACAACTTCGAGTTTAGTGCTCCCAACAACAACCGGCATAGGTGTGACATGAACATTAAACATGATCTTTGTTTTGTCCATGTTCATCTTAAGACCTATCCGTTGGGAGGCACTATTGAGGTCATTGAGCATAGTGCTTAAGTTCTCCAGCGATTCTGCCATAAGGACTATATCGTCGGCAAATCGAAGGTGAGTGATGTACTCGACATTGATGTTAATACCATATCCTTTCCAGTCCACTAGCTTGAAAACGTCTTCCAATGCAGCGGTGAAGAGTTTCGGGGAAATAACGTCACCCTGTCTTACACCTCTCTGCAGTTGGATAAGTTTCGTACTCTGGTTCTGTACTTGGATAGCCATCGTAGCCCTACTATACAAACACTTCAGCACTTCGATATACCGACAGTAAACTTCACACCGTCTAATCAAAGCCTTTCTCATAGTCCATATACGCCAGTCAAAGTGGCAGATTGTACTCTTCGGACTTCTGTACAATTTGCCGAAGGGTATGTATGTGTTCTATGGTACTAAAGCCTTTTCGGAAACCGGCTTGTTCGGGAGGCTGGAAGTCGTTGAGTCTGTGTGCGAGACGATTCGTAATGACTCTCGAAAACAGCACGTAGACGCGGCTAAGAAGGGATATCGGTCTGTAGTTCTTCAAGAGGGCGTTGTCACCTTTCTTGAAGAACAAGACCACCGCAATTCTGCTCCACGCCTCCGAAATAGTACCACCATGGAAGACGGAATTAAAGTGCCTCTGAAGGACTTCAAGTACCGGTTTTCCACCAGCTTTCAGAAGCTCCGCTGTAATTCCATCCTCGCCCGGGGACTTGCCGTTTTTAAGGTGCTGGAGAGCTATTATAATCTCGCTCAGACTGACGTCCGGGATATCATCAGAATAGTGTCGGATAAGACTTGCTCTTGGATCGTTACTCCACTTGCGTGTGGCTCCTACGATGATGTGTACAGCTGCCCATAGAATCTCTCAATCTCACTCAGAATCTCAGGTGTCCCGAAAACGATAGACAGACATAGACACCATTAATTATTGTAAGATCTAAAACACCAAGATCAGTTTTTTAGCAACGTCTGATAACGATTAATCCACCTGAATTTGAATCTAACTTTGACCGACAGTAATGATGTTAGATATAAAAACAAAACCTACCTGTGGTTGGTACACCACGCTGCGATCCGTCGCGCTGATCTCAATAGTCAGATTCTTAAGGTGCCTCTCCATCGGATCCAGGATGGCCCACAGTGTCACGATCATGCCGTCGATTACCAACAGTGCGCACACCAGGGAAATAAGGGGGGTATCTTGAAGAAGCTTCGTCTTACATACGCCACTTCGATTGCTGTAAGAATTGTGGCAGCAAATGTGTAGCATCTTAAAAAATTGTCAGTTTTAAAAATGTACAGTAAGAATTAAAGATAAGAATAAGTTGTAAAAAATGAGAGCCATGGTAGCTCAGGGCTAAGCGCTCGATGTATATTTTATAGTACGCGAGCTACCCGGATTCGATCACTGCCAGCCAATGGTATTGTTCTGCTCTTTCTGCCCATATCCCAAGTTATTTGGCATCTGCATAACATGTGGTCTTCCATTCTCTTCTACTAACCGTCATCTTTTCACTTATTTTATTTTTACGCATATTATCCCCATACAACATATCCATATTTTATTGGGCCTCCCTCTGCAATTAAACCCATACAATCTCAGCGCCAGATATCAATGATATTGTTAATTAAAATTTTAAGTGGTGCTTTACCACAACGGCGGTACCACGACTGTAAAAAAACACAACAAACCTGCCTGTCTGAAATATTAAAAAAACGTATTTCGGATACATGTGAAGTTCACGAACACTCTTAGTAATGAGAGTAGGCCAGTGTCCAGGAATGTAGCGTATATAGGTGATCGTTTGACTGGAAAAATGATGACATTATACTATATTCTTAATTTCTATGGAAATATTAGTAATGAAAGTATTTCCATTGGCTGGATTGTGAAATAGTAGTGTAATATAATTCTCTTCTGAACATATTTTATGGATTTTATCGCGTATTAATCTTTAATAATTTTAAATTCCCGTAGTTACAAATGCACTAACACAGGAATTCACGGAGTGACTCAATTGAGGAATTTCGTTTTTGTTAGATTTGTGGTAATGATAATTTATTTTAGGTACACGCACGTTTGAGCCGTGGTAGCTCAGACGGTTAGCGCTCGCTGTAAATTTCACAGTAGGTACACGACAAACCGGGTTCGATTCCCGCCGGAACCAATGAAATTATAATTGTAATTTTAAGTGCTGATTTACCACATGCTCGGCGGTGAAGGAAAACATCGTTAGGGAAACCTGCAAGTTTGAGAAATAAGAAAAAAATATTTCTAAGACATGTGAAGTTCGCCAACACGCATTGAACACGCACTAAAACCATCTCAGAAATGAGCGGAGGCCTGTGCCCAGGAGTGGGATGTATATAGGCTGTAACTTTAACTTTTTAACTTTTATACACACGTTTTACGATATGCATGTCGTAAATAACATATTTACGTGACTCTGAATGTGAAGTTTTTCGGTTCGTAATCAGAATGCGAGATTATTAAATACTCTTTAGTGACTGCCAAATGGCGGAAATATATCGTTTACATAGCTTTTACGTAGCTACAAAGGTGTGAGAGTGATGCGAGACGTCTGATACTGTAGTCGCCATTCCTGCCAAGTGTAGCAAATCTGTTCTACAATAGGAGAGGCTAGATGGTGGATGATGATTTGCTCGTGCATCGTCCATCCATAATGGAATGGTAAATGGATAGTCCGTAGAAATGTATCTATCATTTATTAAGACTATAAATGCAGCCGCGTTGTCACCCCTGAGCTCTAAGGGAGTTCCCCTTATTACCAGTAACGAAGATCTTTGGTGGTCTGCTACTTCGGTCTCCAAAACTACTGGGGTCTTTTCCGGCCGAGCCTACCCAGATGCTGTAGCTTTGATACATCTGTAACGTGACTCGATTGAAATCAAAAAGAAGATTCACTTGCCTGATAAAAATTCGATGAACTCGATATGTCTTCGCAAACATTGATCCAAATGCCAGTGAGAATCCGGCCGACAAAATGTACACTCTGCCCTGCAAGAAATAATTAAAATGAAGTCGTAAACGACATTTTTAAAATCAGAAATCATTCATTACAACCGATAGCAAATTGATTGAGAACATACGCATTTCCCCATATAGGTATAGTCAGTTTAAATGTCTTTTAAACAACTTCATATTTGTACCTTACCAACTTATTTTAAACCTCAGAACTTTCTATAATGTACGTGAGGGTAATATACTTAGTCACCTTAAGCTTTGCCACCTTATAAAACCAAAACTAGGAGGTCAGAGATAAAAACAAAAAGTCCTTTAATAACTAATATATTAAGAAAAAAAGCAAACAATAATTAGGCAATAATTAGGAGCACTTCGAAAAATCTACTTATAAAAACTAACTATACTACACCATACTAAAATTGACTAAAATGTTTACTGAAATGTCAACTGTTAATGCGTCGATAACAGGGCCTCCATGAAAAGCTATCGTATCACAAAGCCATCTATGCAAACAAGGCTGTAGTTTTTGAGTTATAAGAATGTGACCATATTAAGCGGATGACCATATTACACTCACGTATTATACTTACTAATTATTTTAGACTGTATTATACATTTTACACTTTGACTGTACCGTGTAGTGGCGTTATTAAAGAGTCCACTACTCCATATCATATCCCGTGGGTGTCATAAGAGGCGACAAAGGGAAACAGAAACAGAAGATTATCTGTAGTTTTTTTTGTTGTTTAAGCTGATATATAAAATAATGTTACGAGTTTGGGGTTCGTAACAATAAAAACTGCCGATTGAATTACCAAAATTGACGCTTTAATTACAGAACACCAATTACAACTTAAAACACACTGATCACAAAATACAATTGTACTACTGATCACTTAAGTTATCAGTTATATGGCTTCGAAGTATGCGCTTGTATCGCCAATGCAGTACTGACTCGGTCGCAACTAGTTTCTGGATGTTAACGCTGTTAGTCTATGCGACTCTTACAGCTTCGTCTGACTCAGGGCTCGCGGCCTGCAAGGCCGCGAGATAATTAAAAAGGCAAAGGCAATGAGGTGAGGATGATGATGAATAGTTTATGATTTGGTATTGTTACCAATCATCATGTCGCCTTTTTAGGCGTATTTGAGCTATCTAACCGCTGTCCGAGGGGGGAGTCTGGACCCCCGTCTCTGACTGCTCAGCTTATGTCAGTCGATGGTCTGGGCGGTGGGAATCGCCCAAGAACGCGGGTGTACGGTGTGAACGCGATGTGTGCTGGAGCGCGTCGTGCCCGTTTACGGGTTTGACGCCCCCCATTCGTAATCCTAATAGTGTTTGTCCCATTTAGTGTGGGTGTAGTGACATTGTGTGATGTGCCTGCGACGTTTGGGTCGACTGTGTCGAGCGATTGTGTTGACTCGGTCGCGGTCCTTATCGACCTTATATAGGGCGTCTTCTACTGAAACATTCAGAATGTTCGAGTACATACCGGTCGCGAATGACTAGGTGTAGAAAGTTCTAGCATGGAAAGTTTTAGAAAAATCTTGATTCTCCTAGTTTTGCTACCCGATACTAGATGGCGCTAGGGGTAAGTCGCCATGTACCAGGCATTAATTATGGCGCACAACAATAATAAATAAATATCTGTGATTTGTAACCTTACTTTTTTAAATGGCTTCTGTTGATATTATAAACTTACAGTACACATAGCAGAGAAGGGGACATATGAAGGCAGCGTAGCGTTGTCCACTCCCAGTAGAGCCACCGCGGTGTACACCAGTACGCATCCAATCAAGGTCATGTTGTTGAGACGAGGGGACGACAGTTTAATTGACCTGGAAGTAAGATTTTTAGATTAAGACTTCAAGCGCAACTTGAGGGTACCTCAGGTATTTCTTCGGAGTGAAATAAAGTTCAATAAATTACATGGTCAACTAACTGCATATATTAAAATTTAAAAATGTTTATTCAAATTATAGTCTGTTCAGCGAGAATTAATAAATATTATGAAAGAGTTCGCTATTACGACTTGTGCTGTATTCCAACTCTGGGGTCTTTGATTTAACAAGTACCATGTTAGAATTTTGATTAGAATGTATAATCTAAATTAATATTTTCATTAGTTAATTTTGACAATATAATGTAATAGTCAAGGGACTTGCAAGTGCGTATTAACACTTATTTCAAACACATTATTGTCCGTAACGAAGAAGGTCTACTAAAATAGATCAATATCTTTTTTCACCAAAATTTCCTTTATTAGTTTTTAAATTGCACAGTTTTTTTTTATTTATTTTTTTAATTTCAAGCGTATCAGGCGCTTTACAGCGTCACGGGGGTGGCACTGAGATGTTTGACGTCCTGATAGCCTTCGTTAAGACGACACATCGAAAAAGTGACTTCAGGCTATTGCCGTACTGATTCGAGTGAATACGTAATTTCTATAAAAACTTGAAAAAACTCCGTCATAAGGTCTAAAGTTACCGCCCGTTCGTCGCCCGCGACGAATAAAACCGCTTAGAAATTGTCAGAATCTTAACATATTTTTTTATAAAATTATTGATTTAAGTTATCAAAATAATGAGCAAGTAAATTATGAATTTACGAAACGAAATTACTTAATCTATAGGCTTGGGAATCACTCAAATATATTATGAATATGTTTGAGTGATTCCCAAGCCTATAGATTAAGTAATTTCGTTGTAATTTGAATTATAGTGATTTTTTAGAGGTGTTTTCGCAAATAATTATGATCGAGTCAAAATTATACAATCGTGTTTTTGAACAATCAAATTCAAGATAAAGACATGAATTTACCTATATCAAAATTCCAGTTTCGTTAGTGGTGTCATAGTTCTATACTTTTCGATGAAAGGAGGTGCATTTTTTCACGGTGTAGCATTAAATATGACTTTTAACGAATGCTTTTGAAAACTTTTAAATTATTAATTTTTTTGGTATGTACTCCGTGGAACGAGCTTACAGTATCTTGATCGCTTTTACTACAAAGTCACAGAAAATATGCAGGCCTTATTTATCAAGGGATAATTTTTTTGTTATACAAAAATTGTTTAGTAAGGGTTAGGTTATCTACACTACTAAAGAGTATTATTATGTACATAATAACTCCTGGGAATGAGGCGATCGCTACCACGCTGTTTCTAAATGTTTGCATACTAATTGCATAAATTGATATGTTGTAAAATAATTTCATTTAAAAAAAGTGCGTTTCTTGCCGGTTCTTCCCAGGACAGAGGTTTTTCCCGAACCAGTGTTAAAAGTAAAAAAATACTCTCAGTGAGAATAACATGTACCTAATCTAAATCGAATAAAATGATTCTAATATACTATCATATTATTGAAGTCTTGACGTAGTATAAAGAATATGGTGCCGCCCAGCCATCTTCCCTATTGAAATTACATCCTAACTTTATTTTGATTTAATATCTACCTTCTTTTAATTTAATAGTATCTCGAATTATACTTGGTAGAAATCGTGATTTTTTGCAAGGAAAAGTGTTCATCAATTCTGACGAAATTGTGGAGATGATCCTGAACATGCTGACATAGGTACTGCAGACTTCCGCTCCTTGTAAAAAATCCGAAACGTCTGGAGTTAAAAAAAATTAAAATTAAACGCGAAAATATTAGTAAGATTAGTTTTTTAAATGTTATGTCAGACTTGTACTATATTGACAGAAATTTTATTGTAAAATTTTATACATACTAGGAATACTAAAAAATTAATAAATTGTAATTACTAATTAATAATTATTTTATTGATAAATATTTGAATTTTAATTATGAATTAAAATCAGCAATAAATTAAAAATAACAAATAAATAACAGTCACAAAAAACACAAGAAAATAAGTAGGTACCTATTGACTTTTCCTTAAATCGCGCGTAAAGGTTACACGCAACACATTTTTCTTTTACAAGTATGACAAATAGGTTTGGTAATTTGGGTAATCGCAACACCAGACGCTTCGCGTAATGGACGTAGTTTTTCGTCACCTCTGTGCTATTATATTAATAACTTTGTGTATATCATAACATATTAAGATAATTTTGATGTTTTTATGTTACTTCAGGGACTTTTGGATTTTTTTTAAACATTTACCTGTAAGATTTTATAGATAAGTAAATAGCGCAAATGATTAATAGCCTCTCCAATAGCGATGATTCGCGAAATTTTCTTACGTATTCACGATTTTCCATTAATAGCATTCTACATGATTTATAATATACAGCCAGGCGAAGGTGATCATCAGTTCATTTCTATACAAGAAGAAAGCCAAATTTGTCCCATGATCGGACCTATGACTTTACAGGCTGGTGTAAAGAAAGCAGAATAAAAAAAAGAAAAAGTGATGACTGCGGATGCTAACGTAAATATTCCGACCCGAACGTTCATGAGATTCTTTTTACCCTTCCACAAATTAATAAAAAACCCCTATACAGTAGACCTGAAGTTTTCAATCAACATAAGTTATCGATTTCCTTATTTTCCTTTTTCTTTCCTGAAAAAAAAACGTAACTTACCTCCACACTAGATTTTCCCCTGTATCGTGGGGGTACAAACATCCAGCCCCAGAATAGTTAGTGGCTCAGACGAATTTTTTTACTTCATCTGAGCTTGTAAGCCATACAAATACTTGTTATGTGCGGAATTCGAATCCGCGGCCCTTAGCGCAGCAAGTCATTATTAAAGTCATTATATATATGTATATATATATTATATATATATATATATATATATATATATATATATATATATATATATATATATATATATATATATATATATATATAATACTATATTCGCACCCGCGCGCGCGCGCGCGCGCGTGTGTGTGTGTGTGTGTGTGTGTGTGTGTGTGTGTATGTATGTGTGTTACAAATAAATTACATTACTACATATTGCTTAAAAGAGCCTCAGTATCATCATAGCTCTTATGAAATAGCCATTTGGTTAGAACATCTTTGCAATTACGGTAGTTAAGGTGATGATGAATTTTTATGCTTATACTAATGCTTTTATGCTATAATGTGATTTTTTTTGAAACCAAGACTTAAATAAATAAATAAAAAATGTGTGAAGTAACTTGTTGCAGGTCTCCTTACCTTCGTTTACTATAATGCAAGTTGAAAGCGAGAAAAGCCAACGCCAGAGCCACACCAGCAGCTGCCAATACAGTAACCGCTAATCTCGCCGGAGCCCATACAGAGTCCACCCGTAACACTAACACTCTTCTGGCTGCGGGTATTCCCCCCGCCCAGTGTGGCCGCGAGCATTCAGGACACGTCATCTCTCGGCCGTGAGTGTACAGCGCCACTGTTTTTGGACGACCACCTATGAACGTTAATGTGTTACCAACGTTTATAAAAATGGCACGCTTGCTACCATGGAGATTAGAGAACAGGAGAACGATCACTACGTGCTAAAGCATAGCCCGCCTGTCCCTGAAAATTTGTAGAATGTATAGCCATACTGCCGTCGGTAAGCAGTATCTGTTAAGTAATTTTTTATTTTTGGACAAAAAGAAACATTAAAAATGGTGAAATATTATAAATCAAATAATAATAATAATAATAAATTAATAATAATGTATATTTTTATAATTTTAATTATTATAATTTATAATATTTATAATAATTAAAATTATAAAAAAACATTATTGAGACAACTTAGCGATCGCAGCGCGCACTTATTTTGTCCATATTTCTGGGACACTATTTTCTACAGCGATCGTTCTCCTGTTCTCTCTAGCCTCGATGCTTGCTGCTATAATTTTTCATAAATTTTGGCATTGCTTACGAGGCTTTTCGCCAAAAAGAATACATCACGCTGTGATATGTTTAACAAGGTATAAATATGTAAACAATTTAAAATTAAATGAATAATTAATTGCGTACATCCTTACCCTCTCTCAAAGTTCTTTATATCGTCTGTAATGTGGTTTTCTGGTAAAGATCGTTTTTAAGCAATAAGGCCGTAAATTGTACCTTCGTATAATTTATGTTTTTTTTTCTTGTTTATTGATGTATAATTAAGTACAAAAGTCACCTAGTGGTCGAAATTCGATAGTAATTCATAAAAATTATAATTTTGTATATTGGGTAATTTGTATTTCAATTTTTCATTAAAACACAATTTATATCAGCTACAATATTTTTTTTAGAATAAGGGGACATACAAGCACACAGTTCATCTGATGGCAAGTGGATGCTACGACCCATATATAGGGAATGCAATTCCGCAAGATAATTTCAATCCAGGTATTTGCTGGATTGAACCATCTTAGTCCCGCTGGATCCAGGTATTTGATGGATCCAGCAGGGTGGAACTAGACCTCTGAAATCTAAATTAAAGACTTCGTTTCTATGGTTTTAATTTGAAGCCAAATAAAACAAGCCTTTTGGTATATTGGTAATGGTTTATTTATTACTTTAGACATACAGATGATGACATAAATTGCAGTGATAATTAAACATTATTTTGGAAGTAGCTTCTTAAAAAAGTTAAAGTATTAATTGTGTCATCTGCTAAACAGCTTCTGATATTGCACACAAGCTAGCCAGCAGCTGTAAAAGCCCGCTCAGCTTCCACGCTGGTTGGTACAATATCATAAGTGCGTAATAGGCGAACTGAAGGTAAGCCTTTTAATCCACCCGACTCGAAATAGTTCATTTCCTTCTTTATCAAAACCTCAAGGTTACTCATACTTCCAGACCTAGGTGGCTGGGCTGTTGAGCCAGGACTTTTGATACTAGTCAAAGTCAGTTCGAGTTCATTTTCAAGTGACATTGGTGCTGCGGCTGCCGTTTGCGTCTCGAGATTAGAGAGAGCGATGTCGTCATAAGGATCATCACTCACTAGAGCACTAGCCTTTCTACTATATTTTTGATGGCCTTGCGTATTACACTCTTTGGAGGTAGATTGAATGTTTCATCATAAATAAATTGACTTTTGTCTTCTTCGTACTTATGTGGATCATGTAAGTATAATAAAACCGCTGTCAAGTCAGTTCGCCGCTCTGAGATCCGTTTCCTCAACGAATCAACAAGTTTTCGGGCTAACGGTTTATTAATATTTATCAGTTTGCTAATAATAAATCTCAAAGTAGTTTCCGCAGTAATCAAATTAGACTCACGTCTACACAAAACTTCGACTGCTAATTTTACCGGCTGTAATATTCGTTCTAGATCAATTAGTACATCATATTCCTGTTCAGTGAAAAAGTAGTCATGATTTGCACCAAGACCTAAGTCAATCAGGGTTTTCGATACGCACGATCTTATTTTGTTGAATATTTTTATCATTTCGCACAGGCTTGACCACCTTGTTTGACAATCCAACAATAAAGCAATATTTTTTCCCATGTCTTTTGTCATATACGTCTGCAGCAGATCGGTTTTAGTAGGTGAATTTTTAAATATATTTTACTACTTTTCGTACCTTCTTAACAACTTCTGCATATTCCACAGTCAGGTTTATTTCACTTGTAGGTGTAGGAAAAGACAAATCAAAAATGTCATTTTTGTCATTTTCCAAGTCATTGTTACAATTCTCATCAGCTCTTTCACTAACTGTCTCATTTCGCACTGACATTTCTTCATTTGATGTTTCGTAGCCACTACGTGAAGAAGTATTTTGTTTATAAATAACATCCAAAACAGCCAATTGGATGCCATGTGCATAACAGAGTTGTTGATGGGGTTTGATGAGTTTCCCAACTTTTACCATGACTTTGGCACCATCTGTGGTAATACAGATTACATCCTTATCCAAAGATAGCTCGTATTCTGATAATTTTTCTTTTAAAACAGTGATACATGTTTCTGCAGGTAGACTTCCATAAATCCGCACCAGCCCTAAGTTCCAAAAAATAGATTTTCATTAGCCAAGGCGTGGACACGTTTAAATAGCGCCTATTTCTCGTTGAAGTCCATTCGTCGAATGTGAGGGTGAATTTGTGGTTGCTCTCTTTCAGCTTTAGAAGATCTCGAATAATGGTAATTTTTACAGTCGTGCCGAAATGCATAACCATTAATTTGATAGAATTAGGCGATTTTGGTAACTTATAGCCCCCGGCTTTAAAAAGGTCTCGTAAATCCGACGAGGTGCAGAAAACCCGGAATGGAAAACCATCTTTTGACACCATGCGTGATACCCTCGTTTCTACAGCACTGTTTTTGCACTTGGAAAATGATCAGTGATTTTGTGCTTCTTTGCCGAGGTTGATGGTTGAGCTTCACAATGAGTCGATGTCGAGGAACTGGACGTTGACGCAATTGCAGAAGCTGCAGCACTTCCGCTCCCGTCTGATGCGCTTTCCTTGTCAATTTTGTGTTTTGACTTTAGATGCACATGTAAACCTTTTGTCGAACGTCCGGTCGTTTTAATTATTGATTTACACAACTTACGTTTTGCGGTTTGTGAATCTTCGGCCTTCAAAAAGTACTTCCATACAGGAATAATACCACAAAAGTCTTTATACACTTTTTCCGACATTATTGTCACTCATTAAATAATACAAAACCTGGAAATTTCTCAGTTTATTCAGATTTATCTAAAGAAATCAATATTCTATGAAAAAATCACTGCGTAACGTCATAATCACCAGTTGTAACTGGCAAAATATTAAGTACACAAACAAAGGCGGGGGAATCCCCGCGCCCTCACACTGTTTCTCTGCACCACGCATCGCTTAGCTCAGTTTACGCGCCGCCGCGCGAACATTAACACGTATGGACCATGCTTCTCTGTAATCCCGCCAATCCAGCGGGATTCCGTAATATTTTCGTACGAGATTAGTCCTGCAAAATGCATGCGGGATCCAGGTATTTCGGGATCCAGGTATCCCGGTATTGCATACCCTACCCATATACATCTACATCTATCCACTAATAAGAAACAAAATGCAGATGCGTTGCCAACCCGGAGGACCAAGATAGAATACCTCGTTTTTAGTAAAAATGGTCTCCTGCCTTGGTCGAGCCGGCCCATTCGTGCTACAATCATAACACAGCTACAGTGTGGCTCTACCACGTGTAACTTTGTAATTTTAAAAAAATTAAGCCTTTTTCCTTTATTTTATATTTTGTATTGAATTTTGTATAGAAGAACGAACTTTAAATTCGAATTTTAAAATTTTTAGTAGCAATCGCAAACTCTGTACGACTGTTTGACCACAGACTATTAACTGTTTGACATTGATAGCATGAACGTTAACAACGAATGTATTATTTTATTTTTAATGACTATTTCAAATTTCACGCTCGTCGGTGCTCGCAATATCCTTAAAAAGGGGTACAAAATTTCCCTTCAAATATTAAATTTACCGTGTAGTGACGGCTGAGAATATCCACTACCCCATATATTCCCGTGGGTGTCGTAAAAGGCGATAGAGGGAGGAAGGCAGGAGATGGGCAGCAGCATCTTCCTGATAACAACAACTATACAATAAAAAAACTGCGGTTGCCGACCCGCTCGCCAACCGTGGCAACTATGGCACACATCCCCCCATGAGGTACGACACAAACAAACAGCCCCCAGTCCCTGGCGGCCCCACTATTCCTGGCTACGGTGGCGACCATGTTAACGGCGGGGCAGGGGGTGCTAAGAATCTCCGGTAGAGGTTCGATTGCCACCTACGACGACTCGACCTGGAGGACTTACGCACTATGCTTAATGACCTCAATAATGTCTCCCAACGGATACGTCTCAAGATGAACATGGACAAAACACATATGATGTTTAATGTCCATGTCGCAACTATGTCGGTAGTTGTTGGGAGCGCTAAGTCGACGAGTACGTTTACCTGGGACAAATAGTCCGAGTAGGCAAGTCCAACTTTGACCGAGAGGTCAATCGACGGATTCAACACGGTTGGGCAGCGTTCGGAAAATTGCGACACATCTTCTCGCCAGCTATATCTCAAAACCTGAAAACGAGACTATATAACCAGTGCGTGTTGCCAGTGATAACCTATGGAACTGAGGCGTAGTCCTTCACTGCTGACCGTATGAGTACGCTCAAAGTCACTCAGCGAGCTATGAAGAGGGCTATTCTCGGGGTTTCTTTGCATTATAAACTTAGAAATGAGGATATCCGCAGTAGAACCAGAATGACCGACATAGCCCAACAGATTAGTAAGCTGAAGTGGCAATGGGCAAAATATAGCTCGAAGAACCACAACCGTTGGGGAAAAAAGGGGTTTTCGATTAGCAGCCTCGTACTGGTAGGCGAAGTGTAAGGTGACCCCCCACTAGATGGAGTGACGACCTGGTAAGACATGCAGGAAGTCGATGAATGAAGGTGGCTCAGGACCGTACTTTGTGGCATACCTTGGGGGAGGCCTATGTTCAGCAGTGAACTTGTGAAGGAATGATGATGATGATGAAGTATTAATATATAGAATTCATTCATTCATTTATAATTAAATTAATAATTAACGTGACGGCAGACTTGTTTGTTGTTGTTGTGATTGTTGATGCTGCACTTGCCGTCATGATCATTCCCGTTACGAGAAAGTTTAAAGGTTAATTCAAAATCATTGTCTTGAAGTGTTTTACGCACGTTGAAATTGGATAAAAGAACGTTATAATAATGAGGACCTATCCCTACAGTTGCATTTATTTTCAATGGAATTCTATAATTCTTTAATCTTCTTCAAGATATTTATGTTAAAATTGGATTTCAAAATGAAATTATGATGAAAATCCGATGCTGTGGTCAGAATTCTCTTTTCATATCACGAGGAACATAGACGGTCTATGTTCCTAAGTATTATTATTAAGTACAGAATATTAACACACGAAGCGATGGCCGCTCTCCGGTCTGAACACCTCGCCCGGCGGGAGATCTCTTTCTTTCCTTTTACGGCCAAATTGCTGACTTCGACGTGATATGAACACGCAACATGCGCAACGCAACGCAACTTTGGTAACCTCAACTTCAAGCTTTCGTCATTGTCCTTAAGTCCATCGCATCGCATCCATTCGCTTGCAGATTCTTATTCAGATCCGGCTGAGCTTAGCTTATTGATAAACTATCGTATTGTCTATTTTAGAACACATGTCTAAATTAGAATAGGAAAACGTTATTATAATAAAATATTTGTATATAAATTTAAAAGTAATTACTTCTGGAGGTACAACTTCTAGTGCACGTAACACGCACTCAGCTTTTTAGTTCATATTTTCCCAGCGAAAATATAATCTAAATATAATCCATATTTATAACAACGTTACATAAAACATACCTTGTATTTGATAGAAAGCCGACATCCCGATCCTATCAGCGCCGTTGAAGGACACGGGTCCCTGAAAACATACCTCATTATGTATTCAGGCCGTTTTGTTCAAGCGAATTTACAGAATAATTTTATGAAAGTGTAGTATTTCATCTAAAAAGCTTTTTCTTTAGAAGTCGGCGCTTGTTTCGGCACGATTGTTAGACGATTTCAAAAGAGGAAAGGGTTTTCAATTCGATTATATGTATACTTTTCTTTTAATATGTATATTACGTGATATCTTTGCTAAACCGATTTAAATTATTCTTTTTTCATGTACATTTGGGAAAAAAATTGCACCCCTAAGTGAGATAAAAAGGAACAAAGCTTTTTTGTAACTATACGTTATTAAGTGATAGTGTAAAGGCACTAAATCCACCGGATGGTAAGTTGATGCTGTGGCCCAAAGGCGGTTATATCTTATATCCATCCTCTGCTGAGAATCAAAATGCAGATGCGTTATCACCCCTGAGGACTAAGATGGAATGCCTCGTTTCCAGTGAAAAGGATCTCCAGTTCTTTACACTCACCATAATATAAAACTCAGCAGCAATAAACTGTTATTTTTCGCTGGCATGCGAGAGCAAAAGAGGAAGAGAGAAAGAGAGAGTTTGTGCCACGGACGATATAGCAAGAGTGTGGTTCTACTACGTGAAAAATGGAATATGTCCAACACTGACTGCCTCGTTGGTCTAGTGGTTGTAGTAGTGCGACTGCTGATCATGAGGTCCTGGGTTCGAATCCCGGGTCGGGCCAAAAAATTTATTATTGAGTTTTTTCGTCAAGAAATTCTCAGTATTTCCTAACTTATGGTGGGAACAAGGGGTGGAGGTAGGAGCCGAGTCTATTTTTTCGGCTTTATCGCTCGTTTAGCACCACCCGGGGGACACGTATAGGGTGGGCCTAAGGTTAGGTGGTCTAAACCTACGGACGCGAGCGACTCACCCTTTATAGATAAATGTGGTATGCAAGATGATGTTGTGACCAGGATTAAGAAAGGAATGCTTCGGTGGTTTGGTCATGTAGAAAGAATGAGTGAGGAAAGAGTGACAAAGCAAATTTTTATGGCAGATGTGAACGGCAGAGTCGGGTAGGGACGCCCTAGAAAAAAGTTTATCGACCAAATTGGCGATATTTTGAAAATGGGCCACGTTAGAAATACCCTTAACCGACGAGCATGTATCCGTAGATATATGGATGTAAAGGAAGCGAAAGAGGTACGTCAGGATCGTGCCAAATGGAAGTCCGTAGTCTCTGCCTACCCCTCTGGGTGACAGGCGTGAGTGTTTATGTATGTTATTATGTAAATTCTCAGTAGTTGCCTGGAGTCAGGAAGTTGGCGGTGTCTCACCCCCGTGCCTCGGAAAACACGTAAAGCCGTTGCCCCTGCGTCTGATCTCTCTCCGGTCGTGTCGGTTTACCGTCCCATCGGATTATAAGAGTGAGGGAATAGAGTGTGCACCTGTGCTTATGCATACCATTGGGAACTATAATCCTGTCCTGCGCCGATGGCTAGCTTCCGTTGAGGCAGGCCGCCGTGGCCGAAATTCGGTCTGGAGGACATTATTATGTCTAACACAAAAATATAAAAAGGCTCTTGTTAATGATTGTTATGATGTACTGCGTAGTAGCCAAGTTATCTGACAAATGGGCCACGGTGACCCGAGGAGGACATTGACTTGACGTGTTATTGAATCATCGTCAACAGCCTCGTGCGGACTAGTGTGTTCTTAAGTATCTCCGAGACGGACCAGGCCGCTGTACCGTTCCCTATGGAGATTCCATGACCCTCGTTGATGCTATGGGCAACCACTATACTATAGGGTTTAGACGGTAGGATTCTAAAGTGACTTGCTTGCTTCTCCTAGAGCTGCGGAGTATTCATGAGGATTTCCCCCATGTTCAACAGCTTAACTTAGAAATCGACATCAGGAAAAATAAGAAAAATGTTATTTATATATACTCACAGATACTCCAAGAAAGCTGAGGTTAGCAAATTGGTTCAAAAACTCCTCAGCCATATCCTTTCGATCATAATCGAAGTGCCCCAGGCCTAGCCTTGAGCTATTACTCGATGTGTTGTTAAGAGTATCTGAACTCCTCCATAACAACTCCGCCTTGCTGAGGCTCAGCGCGATAGCCCAAACAGCATCGTACGTGTGAGGAGCAAAGGGAGAAACTGGGACTCCTGCTCCTTCCATTTCTCGGTGGAACATTTCATTTGTCTGTAATGCAGTGAAAAAATGTAAAGACGAGAGTTTCCTAATTTTGCGCCTTCAAGTGTATAATGATTATATTTAAGTGTCACCCTACACTAAGAATTTCCACTGTATCGTTGAGGTGTTTCAAATGAAAGAATTACATTCGGACAAACATTCAGACCCAGTACAAGTATTTGTAGACACTACAATAACTTGTTCAACCTTTCATTATTTTATTACAGTCTGTCAATTTACAGCTGACATAGGCCTGCCCATATGTTGCCTCATAGAGGAGGATACTGCCATAAGGCCCTCGATAGGTAAGCTGATTGGGAGCTGCAGTGTTTTATTATTTCCAGCTGTTATCAGATTTTGCTGCTCATCTCCTATTTCAGTTCCCGTCTGTCGCCTCTTACGACACCCAAGGGACGATATGGGGCACAACAAGGACACTCACAAGTTCAGAAATCAAGACCACATCCTTTAGTGGATAATATTATACCCCCACTAAACAGCAAGGGTACTAATCAGTCCAAAAAATTGCGCAGGAATTACATGCTTTAATTCTGCCGTCTTCTTTCTACCAACAACTAGGTGGTCGGTGATTCCTCACTGTTTTTGTTGATATTCCACACATTAGAATCAAAATCAAACCGTTTGCTTCGTCCTTTGGAATGCGTACAGCAAAGGAGTGGAATGTTTGTGAATACGAGTACAATCTGAGCGTCTTCAAGGCATAGGCAAGGAATAGGCTTTTGTTACGCTAAAACAGTGCGATTTATTATTTAGGGCTTCACCACCACTTACCACCAACTGGGATTGTGGTTAAACACTGGCTTAAAATATGTAAAAAAGAAAATGATACCACATCCTTTAGTGGAAATTATTACTTCCGTACTACACAGCAAGGGTACTCACTAGTCCAGAAAACGAGACCACGTCCCCCGCGATCCCCCTGTGCGCAGTGACGGACACGAGCCCCTCGAGCGCGCGCGCCAGCTGTGCGCGAGCGCAGGGCGCGGCGACGCGCAGCCGCGGCGGCGCGCCCGCCACCAGCCACGCGTACTCCGCGCCGTACATGCCCAGTCGGAACGCCTGCGATCTCGACACGACAATACCTCAGTATCTTTATAACATCAAACTGAATATCGGCGCGAATCGTGGGCATCAACCGACAGCATTTGCGCATATACACAAAGACTTTAATGTATACCGCCAAATCAGAACAAAAACAAGCACACATAGTGTCACAGCAATGGGTTGAGAGGGGCGCGGGCGCGGGCGGGTAGCTTGAATGGTAAATATGCCAATTGTTATTTACGATATTTACTGTTTTAAGGCAAATACGAAATAAAGTTAAATACTCATCTGAAATAAACATCAAATCACGTTGACAAAGTGCGCTCATGAATAATGACAGCGTTTTCTTAGGTGCATTACATAAAATCAGTGTTAAATTTACTAAAAAAACATTCGCGTTTTATAGAACAAAGAACTTGTCTTCTCGCCCGCTCGCAGTCAACTAAATGAGTTAAGGAGAACTGACCGTAATTTGTTATGTAGAAAGCCGCAGAACCCGTCTAGTAGTATATACAACATGTAACAAAAACCCTGTGGTTCCCGTTAACTGCGTTATCAGAATCAGTATCCAAGCATATAGAAATAATTTATTTTCAAAAAAAAAAACACATTAAAAAATTAATTTTAATGAAAAAAAAATTAATTTGCAAATTGTGTGTGGTTTTATTATATCTGCATTGGCCGATGAGTAAGATGATTGTCAAAGACCCCGCATTACCGATACTCGTGTGAGTTAGAGGAAATAAAACCACATACAATTTGCAAATTAATTTTTTTAATGTTTTTAAAAAAATATTTCTATACGCTTGTATACTGATTCTGATAACACACTTACGGGAACCACAGGGTTTTTGTTACATGTTGTAAGAAGTGTTTGTGTCGTACGAATAGCGACGCGAGTCGTGATCACAAAGTGACAGCATTTGCGCATGTACATTTTCCAGCCTATATAATGCAGGCGAATGTCACGTGAATTACCAGTAGAAGATTAACTAATGGACTAATCTAATAATCTTCTTACTATTCGAGCCGTATTTAATAAGGCCGATTTTTGAATTAATGCCTTCAGCCATTTGCCTAAACCTAACTTGGACAGATAATCGTCCATATTTTTACCAATAAGCCCATTGACTGAAACAACTATTGGTACAATAATAGTAGAATCAACACAAATAGAACAACAAAAATAGCGACAATTTCATGAGCCAGGTCGATATATTTTATTTTTTTATCTTTCTCTGCTTTTACGAGATTCTCGTCATGAGGAACACTGATATCCACAATTATTCCTTGCGTGTAGTTCGGTCTATCACCACAATGACAGGTTTATTCGCCACACAAACCTGTCTGTAATAATTGATGGCCGGTCCCAATACAGTGTGACACTTCTATTTTCAAGAACGGCTTTGGTTCAGTACTTATATTACGGAACGTCCTGTGAGTACAAAGCCATATTTCATGGCAAGCTGTTGGTGTATAATTCTGGCTACTTGGTTATGCCTGTGCAAGTACTCACCATTTGAAAGTTGCGAACAACCGGAGATAACATGTCTGAGTGACTCTCCAGTATGGCGACATGCGCGACATACGTCAACTGTGCCGTCCCTCAGGATGTATCTCCGGTAGTTGTTCGTCTTAATTACCTTGTCTTGTATTGCACAGATAAAACCCTCAGTTTCTCCAAAAAGGTCACCAAATCGTAGCCAGTGTACTGATGCAACCATGTCTACACAAGGATTAGTCAATGCTTATAAAAAATCGACCATGCAGTTGTTTGTCATTCCAAACCTTTTTGCGTTCATCTACAGTCATAGTAAGAGGCCTCTGCCAGTCCTTCGGCGACATATTAAGCGGGGTTAATGATTTGTCATTAATCACAGAATACGTCATTATGAATGATGCGATGTGTCTTTTTTTAATAAAATAGTCTCTGAGGTTGTACACTTCACGGTTGTGTATGGTTTTGACATGTTTAATAAGCCACGTCCACCATCTTTTCGTGGAAAATATAACCTCATGACAGATGATTGCGGGTGGTGCATTCTGTGCGTAGTCATTAATGTACGGACTCTTCTATCCAAGTCATTAAATTCTGTCTGAGACCACTTTGTAACACCAAACGTATATAGAAGGCTAGGTATTACCCAGGAGTTATATGCTCTAATTTTGTTTCCGCCGGATAAATGACTTTTGATAACTTTTTTTAATCTTGACATAAATTTTACTTTTGAATTTTCTTTAATATTTTTGTCATTAATTCCTAGTGCTTCTGCCATGCCCAAGTATTTATAGGTTTCTGTTTCAGAAAGAGAACTGAAGTGTAAGTCATTTGTAATTGCAAAATTATTACAATCTTTAATTTTGCCCCTATTTACGTTGATGACAGCACATTTGTACAACTATTAGTTGTAGTGTTCTCCCAAGACCGATACACCCACTTTTGGTTACTTTCGAATGTGCGATTCTGGAAGTACCGTTTAGATCTTTCTGAATATCGTCTAATACGGTTGGCCCATGCTTTAAACTTTTGTTTTTGTGTATCAATTAATTCAGTAATTTTATCCGGAAAATGTGGATCTGATTGGCTAATATCATTTTCATTAGCGATTTAATTTACTAAAGTAATTATTTTTTTATGTCTGTTACCTGTTTCGTAGCTTATTAATTTTCCTATAATTTTGCGAGTATTGTCAATTCGTTTTTGAATTCTTTGTTTCCATTTAAGTTCTGTATTATTTTTCTTAAAATTTTGTACTAAAATGACAGGAATTTTCATTATCATACATATAGGATGGGCACAACAGTATAGAAGAGACATAGTTTCCAAAATAGAGTTACTTTTTTCAAAATAATCTTTACATAGAATATTCATTGATGCTACTGTTAAAATAGTTTATTTGTTCTTAGGAAGTTTAGATAGTTTCGGTCTATTTTCTATAGGTGTATTTTTATGTTCCAGAAGGGAACATTCGAAAGTCCTTTTCATAAATTCGCTGTCTTTGGAACTCACATCTATATCAAAACAATTTTGCTCTACTTTTTCGTTATTTAAGATAGTAATATTTATATTATGGTTACTGTTATTTACATTTAAGTCATCAGTCTCACATGGAACTGTTCGTTGGGAATCAGGAATTGAATTGATAGTAGATGTTGAGTACTCACTGCAAAGTTGTTCCATTAATCTGTTGTCCAAAATCTTACTACTTAGAATGACACGTACTTGATCTGAAAGTCTTTGGGCAGTTAAGTTTGTTAGGTTGGGTTGTAGCTGTTGAAATTCAGACAGCATTTTAGGGCGATAAGATGTAAGATTGGTTCTTCCTTTGGTAACCTTATAGTTTTTTTTTTTTTTTTTTTTTTTTTATAGAAGAGGGGGCAAACGAGCATGTGGCTCACCTGATGTTAAGTGACTACCGCCGCCCATGATCAACCGCAACACCAGGGGAATTGCAGGTGCGTTGCCGGCCCTTATAGTACGCCTTATATAACTATATATAACCTTATAGTAAATATAAAATATATATAACCTTATAGTACGCGCGCATAACACTTATATTTAATTCTTAAGTCCAGCGCATGCGTCGTTGCACTACACCATCAGTAGCGGGGCCCTCACGTAGGATGGTAATTCCTGCAGGTCCCAAGCCAGCCGCTGGCGCTCTTCGTCCCCTCAAAGATGGTACGAGGGTTCTTCTTGTGCCTCTTGGATTAGATTCCATGGATGTGTAGTCCTCCGTAGGCGATGTTACGTGTGCGATTGTGGTATTGGCGGTATTTATTCGTATTTGTCGTCTCGTTGGATGCATAATGTAACGTTAAATTAAATATTTTATAAATCTGTTTGTAAAATTTCTTAGATGACAGTTGTCAATTTGAAAGAAATACATTTTTCTTGAATTAGTTTCTTAGCCACAGATTTTCAAAGTTGTATTTATATAGATATTGTAAAATCTATTTGCGTTGAGATTTGTTATTTGGGAATTTGAAACATATGCTACAAAAATTCATTTTTAAGATTTTGTACTGACTGCATCATTTACTTTTGACAACGTCCGCCATTTTTATTATTATTTATTGGGGTATCTATATAATTTTCTCACCTGGTTGGGTTCTATAAATATATAATTATAAATTAAAATGAAAAGATAAATGTACATAAATATCAATAAAATAAAATAAATACAAAATCGACATAAATAAATAAGATCCAACCAGATGGGAGCCCCCGGCAGGGGCGAGCCCGAGACGGCCGAGGGTTAGGGGGAAAGGGAAGGAAACCGGCGGACGATGCAGGCGGTATCGAGGAGCACCGCCTTCTGCATTTGAGCCCGGAGCGGTCCGTCACGGAGTCCCGGATGACCCGAGAGGCTGACTGGGATTAGCCCATTCGCAGAGACGACTACAGGAATAATTTCGGTCGACACACCACCCCACATGTCGGTCACCTCGTGAGCCAGGTCCAGATATTTTGTTTGTTTATCTGTTTCGGCTTTCACGAGGTTCTCTTCATACGGAATGGTAATGTCGATCAAAAATATCCTTGACTGTGCCCGGTCCATCAGCACAATATCAGGCTTATTCGTAAGAATAGTCCTGTCTGTGATGATGGCCCGGTCCCAGTAGAGCCTGGCGCGGTCATTTTCGATACGGCAATTCCCGGTCCACGAGACCGTATTTCAGAGCGAGCTCCTGGTGTAGAATTCTGGCTACTAGGTTGTGCCTGTGCAAGTACTCAGAGTTAGAAAGCGCCGAACAACCGGAGATGACATGCCTAAGTGACTCCCCGGGATGGCGACAAGCTCGACAGATGTCGACAGTGCCATCCTTCCTTTAGGATGTATCTCCGATAGTTGTTGGTCTTAATAACCTGATCCTGTATTGCACAGACAAAACCCTCGGTTTCCCCGAAGAGGTCACCGAAACGTAGCCAGTTGAGGGAGGCAGCTGTATCTACGTGAGGCTCATGTAGAGCCCTGTAGTACCTCCCATGGAGCTCCTTCTCCTTCCATACGGTCTCCCGGTCGGAAATGCTCTGTACTGCCGGGTCTTGCCATTGCTCGTTGGCTAAGGATAGAGGGGTAAGTCCTTTATCACTAGAAATGACGTCATTATAGAATAGATCATCCGATCTCGCCAGGAAGTAATGACGGAGGCTGCACACTTCGCGATTATGCATGGTGAGCGCGCTCAGGAAGCCACGCCCACCATGCTTTCGCGGCAAGTACAGCCTCATTACCGACGATCTCGGATGATGCATCCTATGGGACGTCATTGTAGTGCGGACTTTTCTATCCAGGGCGTTAAGTTCAGTCTGACTCCACCTGAGTATGCCAAAGGTATACATGAGGACAGGCATGACCCAACCGTTATATGCATGTGTCTTATTCACACCGGACAAAAGCGTTAAGGACTTTGGTCAAGCGTGCATAAAACACGTCGCAAACTGACTGTTACATACCAGCCTCATTGATAAAGATGTTGTGTAACATACCCAGGTATCGGTATGTTTCAGCCTCGGAAAGGGCCCTTAAGTTGACGGGCATAGATAAGTCTATGCCCTCAGAGTTAGCAACCCTTCCCCTTTCAACATGGAGGACCGCACACTTATCAGTCCCCAGCTCCATTCCAATAGAATTGCTAAATTCACAAGTGATGTTTAGCAATTCCATAAGATGGGAGCGACTGGAGGCGAATAATTTGAGGTCATCCATATAGAAAAGGTGGGTCACTTTTGTACCTCCCTTCCGAAGCTGAAATCCCCTCCCGGAGCCCTCCAGTAAAGTACTGAGAGGGTTCAAAGAGAGGCAGAACCAGATTGGACTCAGACAGTCGCCCTGGAATATACCCCTTCTTATCCTTATGCGGCTTTCCGCAGCCGTCATCCGCTCGCCCAGATGACAGAGGATCGTACTCCACTGCCCCATACACTGCTCGAGGAAGTCTCGAACTGTACAGTCAATCTTGTACAGCTCGAGGACCCTCTTTAGCCATGTATGGGGCACCGAGTCAAATGCCTTTCTGTAATCTATCCAAGCGGCGGAGAAGTTCCGACGGTTGCGTTTCACCACTTTGCCAATGACCGCGTCAATGAGGAGTGGTTCCTTGGTTCCACGACCGCCGCCCCGACATCCATTTTGAGCGCGCGACATCACCTGATTTGAGTCCAGGTGACGAGCGATTCTCGCGCTCAAAATGGATGTTAGTGTCTTGTATATAGTCGGTAGACACGTGATGGGGCGGTATTTGCTCGGGTCTGTGGCACCCTGATCTTTAGGAACCAAATGAGTGATCCCAGTAGTGAAGAGGCTTGGGAGCGACTTCTGGTTGAGAGCCTCTTGAAACTGTCGGGCGAGCACAGCGTGACACACCATGAACCCCTTCAGCCAGTAGTGATGCAGCCCGTCAAGCCCCGGACTTTTCCAGTTCGGGGCCCTACGGACCGCCTCAGCTACGTCATCCGGCGTTATGGTGACGGGATCCATGGGCGTAATACCCGCACACTGACTCACCACAACTTCCGTCCAAGGGCCCTCGTTGTGGTTTACGGGCTCTGACCACAGGCTGCGCCAGAATGCGACCGTGTCGGCCTGATTTGGTGCTGGGCCCGTTCCACTTAATATTGGTCGCTCCAATGATTTGTAGAGCCTCTTCTGATCACTCTGGAAGAGACGATTCTGGTTGAACCGTGTCGACCTCTCGGTATATCGCCGAATTCGCTTTCCCCAAGCAGCGATTCTCTGCTTCAGGTCGTCTATGCGCTCCTCGTCTATATTATTATTATTATAATGGGGTATCTATATAGTTTTCTCATCTGGTTGGGATGTATAAATATATAATTATAAACGAAAATGAAAGGATAAATATACATAAATATCAATAAAATAAAATAAATACAAAAATACATAAATAAATAAAAGCCCAACCAGATGGAAGCCCTCGGCAGGGGAGACCAAACGGCCAAGGGTTAGGAAGAAAGGGAAAGAAACCGGCGGACGATGCGGGCAGTATCAAGGAGCACCGCCTTCTGCATTTGAGCCCGGAGCGGTCCGTCACGGAGTCCCAGTCGCCTCAGATGACCAGAGAGGCTAACTGGGATTAGCCCATTCGCAGAGACGACTACAGGAATAATTTCGGCCGGCAGACACCCCACATGTCCGTCACCTCGTGAGCCAGGTCCAGATATTTTGATTGCTTATCTGTTTCGGCTCTCACGAGGTTCTCGTCATACGGGATGGTAATATCGACCAAAAATATCCTTGACTGTGCCCGGTCCATCAGCACAATATCAGGCTTATTCGCAAGAATAGTCCTGTCTGTGATGATGGCCCGGTCCCAGTAGAGTCTGGCGCGGTCATTTTCGAGCACGGCTTCCGGCAAGTACTTGTAATACGGCAATTTCCGGTCCACGAGACCGTATTTCAGAGCGAGTTCCTGGTGTAGAATTCTGGCTACTAGGTTGTGCTTGTGCAAGTACTCAGAGTTAGAAAGCGCCGAACAACCGGAGATGACATGCCTAAGTGACTCCCCGGGATGGCGACAAGCTCGACAGACGTCGACGGTGCCATCCTTTAGGATGTATCTCCGATAGTTGTTGGTCTTAATAACCTGATCCTGTATTGCACAGACAAAACCCTCGGTTTCCCCGAAGAGGTCACCGAAACGTAGCCAGTTGAGGGATGCGACTGTATCTACGAAGGGCTCATGTAGAGCCTTGTAGTACCTCCCGTGGAGCTCCTTCTCCTTCCATACGGTCTCCCGGTCGGAATTGCTAAGCACTGCTGGGTCCTGCCATTGCTCGTTGGCTAAGGATAGAGGGGTAAGCCCTTTATCACTAGAAATGACGTCATTATAGAATGGATCATCCGATCTCGCCAAGAAGTACTGACGGAGACTGCACACTTCGCGATTATGCATGGTGAGCGCGCTCAGAAAGCCACGCCCACCATACTTCCGCGGCAAGTACAGCCTCATTACCGACGATCTCGGATGATGCATCCTATGGGACGTCATGGTAGTGTGGACTTTTCTATCCAGGGCGTTAAGCTCAGTCTGAGTCCACCTGAGTATGCCAAAGGTATACATGAGGACAGGCATGACCCAGCCGTTATATGCGTGTGTCTTATTTACACCGGACAAAAGGCTGTTAAGCACTTTGGTCAAGCGTGCATAAAAAACGTCGCAAACTGACTGTTTCACACCAGCCTCATCGATACCGATGTTCTGTGACATACCCAGGTATCGGTATGTTTCAGCCTCGGAAAGGGTCCTTAAGTTGACGGGCACAGACAAGTCTATGCCCTCAGAGTTAGCAACCCTTCCCCTTTCAACATGGAGGACCGCACACTTATCCGTCCCCAGCTCCATTCCAATGGAACTGCTAAATTCACAAGTGATGTTTAGCAGTTCCTGAAGATGGGAGCGACTGGAGGCGAATAACTTGAGGTCATCCATATAGAAAAGGTGGGTCACTTTTGTCCCTCCTTTCCGTAGCTGAAATCCCCCTCCCGGAGCCCTCCAGTAAGGTACTTATTATTATTATTATATATTGTATGTAATCGTAAGGAGTAAACTCCAGTCGTACGTCGGAGCTGGCACACGTAATTTATTCGGAAGTTGTTAAAATGTTAACGACTTCCGAAACATCCTTGGTCTAATATTTATTTTTATTATCTAATATTTATTATTAATTACTTTTTTGTAATGAAATGTGTGTAACACCTATAATTAAGTCTACACTTAGTTTTTATGATTTTTTGCAAAAATATTATGCTTTTGTTAGTGTATGTCTTGTTGGTGTTAAATAAATAAATAAATAAAAATAAAATAAATAAATATGGTGGCTGCAGACTTCGCGAAACGGAGGGATTTTATTTATAAAACCCGACGTTTCGGGTATTAAAAATAAAATTAATATTTTTTTAAATAAAATAAATAATATTTTCTAATTTCAATAGTGAAGGAGGCTGGGACTACCACCTGCTTGGGACCCTGTAAATAATAAAATTAAAACTAAACCCAAGCATATCACTGCAAGACTTCTAGACACAGTAAGTTCATTCTTCGTAGATCGGACCATAAATAACAATTAAAAAGCTGGAGGTACTCCGGGTTAACACACACATCGGGACGTCAGTCCCCCAGTGACCACGGGTGCTGGAAAGCACCATAAACGTCGAGTATTAAAAATAAAATAAATTAAACCATATAAAATCCGTAAAATTAGCTTTAATAAATGTGTAGTGTTCGCAATTTCCATACAAAACTGATGCATGTCCTTTTATACGTTATAATATTAATATTTTTCATTACAAAACTGTAACTATTTAAGAATATTCTGTCAGGCTATTGTGAAGTAGTAGAACGCCCTGACAGAGTAATTATCGTGTAATTATACTGCGGAAAACATTTAGGAAATTCATTAAAACTGAGTCATTGATATTTCTGTATATTAAAATAGTTATTATAAATCGAATATTGTACGTGGCGAGGCTGTGCTCACGACTCGTACCGCTACTTATACTTTATGTGTGTTCGTTCGTGGGATCTCACTCACCTCGCAAAATATCTTAGGCACCATTTCTTGTGAGAAGCTACCGATTATTATTCGAATATCCAATTTCTGCAAAGAAAAAATTTAATAGTGGTGGCATCCTCTAAAAATCGTTCACCCTATTTCTCTAAGTTGCTGCCGTAAAAGGTCATTATGGAAAATGGCAGGTAGATTCTTATTACATCCGCTAGATGGCGGTGTAAGCATTTCGAATATTATAATACTCAGATCGATAAGGATAACCGGAAGAAGTTCGACTTTGCAAATGACAATCCATAAGGCTAGGCAAGACTAAGGTAATTAAGGCTTATATTTGTCTCACAGATGGGCAAAGACCTCCCATTGCTAGAAGAGTTTTGAAGCAAGAAAGTGTCACTCGTATGTCCTAGTGTGTGGACTTCACCTATCTTAGGAACGTAGTATCGAAGCGGTCTGTTACGGGTTAGTGAAAGATTTCATCTCTTCGAGCGAAACACACCGAAGCCTAAATCGCGCTATCAAAATTCCGAATCATAAACAGTATATACTATAGAACATCTCCGAACTATCACATGGAGTGTTGGCCGCTCCCCGGATAGAACATCTTTGCCCGGCGGGAGGTCTCCCCTTTTCCTTCCACGACCACAGTGGTGACCCCGACGTGATCTGAACACGCAACCAACAATCTTCGGAAACTTCAAGCTTCATCATCGTCATAGAATACCCCACCCATTCGCTAGACCCGAGCAGATATCGTCTGCAGTCTTCATATCCTGCAAGCTATCTAGCTTCACAAGGTTCATCGCAGCACTGGAATAATAATGCTTCCTGTTCCTTCAAGCTATTCTCTGCGCTATACAGTGTTCGGCAGGGCTCTGAGCCTCACTGCTCGCCTCTGCTCCACGGCACTCTCGCAGATTACTTGCCTTCTTCTCGACTCACCGCAGACTACAAGGCAATCTCCTGGCACTTGCACATTCGTCGGTAACGAGGCTGCACTATCGACCTCCGGTCTGAGCAGAGGGGTGATGTGGCGGCGCTGTAGTCGCGCCACAAGCGAAACACACCCAAGCCTAAATCGCGCTATCAAAATTCCGAATCATAAACAGTATATATAGAACATCTCCGAACTATCACATGAGTGTTGGCCGCTCCCCGGGCAGAACACCTTGCCCGGCGGGAGATCTCCCCTTTCCCACCTCCGGCCACACGCTCTCATCGCTGACGTAACGGTAACATTCATGTGCTAAAAATAGATACTGTGTTGTAGTGTGAGAGACCTGAGAGAAAAAATAGAATATCCGGGTTCTAGGTCTTTGGACGAATGATTTGAATTTTGTACGATTAATAGTCCCAGAGAGCAATTTAATTTCTAAGAAGCCTTGACTCAGTATCTACTAGACGGTCTCAACTACTCGTCTATCTAGATGAGTAGTTGAGTTCGTCTCTCACCGAATTTTTTTTATGGTAGGTATGATGATGATGCTGTGGCCCATATGCCTACACTTATTCTCGATTAAGAATCAAAATGCAGATGCGTTGTCACACATATGAACCGAGATGGATTGTCTCATTTCCAGTAAAAAGGGGTCTCCGGATCTCTACACTCACACAAAACACTGCAGTATTAAGCTGCTACTTTACTCTGGTATTCTGTGAGAGCATGGTCGACCCATTCGTGCTACAATAATAATATAGCTGCAGCGTGGCTCTACCACGTATGGAAATTCAGCCACTAATTCTGCCGCTAAGCATCAGTGCGTGCACTGCCGTGTTCCAGTCCGAATATATAGGTTATAGAAAGTCAGTTTAATGACAGGCTGCGAGGCATTTCGTCTTAGTCCACGTCTGTGGCCTTCTTCAGTCTATGGACTGCAGTAGCCACTTACCATCAGGTAGACTGTAAGTTGAAATATTCTGGGTGGCCATGGTCACTTAGCATCAAGTGAGCAAGTGGTAAGCTCGTTTCTATTTTAAAAAAAGCTTGAAAATCATTTACCTTCAACTGCTGAAGTTGTTCTTTGAAGTCAGATTCCGCGAAGGTGATAGAGGCAGCGCAGGTGATATTCGCGGCTTCCAACTGCGTTACCAGCTCGTTAACCGCTAGAGAGTATATCTCTTCGTTTTGTGAAAAGGCTGTCACTGTGTCCCATCCGTGTTGCCTATGGTGTCAGAAAATTATGATTTTTCTCTTTTTTATAGTATAAGTGTCACCAACGCGCACATAGTCCACCTGATAATAAAAACAATAATAAACAGCCGATAGAATAAGAGCGCTGCAGCAAAACTTTTGCAGCATAATCCTTTGTCGGTCATCTTTTCGTTTTTTAATAGGATAAACGTAATAAACGAGCACACAGTCCACCTGATGGTAAGTTGATGCTGTGGCCTATAGACATCTACATTTATTCTCGATTAAGAATCAAAACAAAGATGCGTTGTTACCCCTGAGAACTAAGATGGAATTTCTCGTATCCAGTAAAAACGGGTCTCCGGATCTTTACACTCACTATACGAAACACAGCATTAAGCTGCTATTTTACGCTGGCATTCTGTGAGAGCGTAGTCACTCGCCGGTCGAGCCGATCCATTCTTGCTACAACCATAATATAGCTGCAGCGTGGCTCTACCACGTATAAAAAGAAGGGAATCTCTTCATTGCGTACTGTAATATATACCCATGATATGGGTTGTAATAATGATGACAATCCGCTCGATATCATGGGGATAGCGCGACGGCCATTCCTTGCCCTAAAACCCTCTCAGAAATGAGAGGAGGCCACCATGTCGTACCAGGTCGTCAATCCACCTAGTGGCAGGTTACCGTACTTGAGAACGTTCCTTCCCCATCGGTTGTCAATTCTTCACTTCACCATACTGATTCGTTGAGCGATATTGTTTACTCTAAAGCTCTTCTAAAGCGGATGTCTTCATTACGAAGTCTATCATGCAGAGAAACTAGTGTCTGATTTAGTGTAAAAACTAAGCGACGAGCGTGTAATGGACGTGCATGGCTTGAAACACAGTTCACGACAAGGGCACTGCCATATAAAATAATTTTACAGTTATTTGACTATTTTTATTTCTAGTACCATCAACTGTTGTAGTTGATACGAGGGCGACACTGACAGTTTTTAGAACTGGCCACCTGCAAACAATTTAAAAAAATAAGTTAAATTTTGAAAATGGATCTCTTTGCCAATATTATTGTGTATGTATTTTATTAATTGGTCATTTGCTTACAATTTGGCCGCAAATTGAAAATCAAATGACAATGACGTTAGACGTGGAATTACTGGGTCACCCGCCCTATAGCCGCTACCTCGTACGTTGTGATTTTTATTTATTTCCGTAAACAAAAGAAAAACTGCGAGGAAAACGTTTTATGGACGCCCACGAAGCAGTGGCTGCGTTTCAAAAATGCCGTCGGAGAACCCTAAGGACGAGTGGGCAAAATGCTTTTCTCGGTGGTTCCATCGGATACAGTGATGTATTGATGTAAATGGACACTGTTTTGAAAAGATTTAATAAAACTAATAACTTGCTAGTTTGTTTAGTCTTTGATTATCTAAGAACTTTCAGTGTCACCCTAGCAATACTAGACAAAGGAGACAAGAACTTGTACGTATACAGCACAGAGGTTTTTCCGAACCAGTGGTAAAAGTAAAAAAAAAAAGACTCATTTTAATAATGACTTGTAATATTCTCTATATTGAATCAACATTATTCTATTTATGAATACGTATGTAAAGAATGGTGTACGTCCTATGTTGTTCTGTGAGACTCAGAGGTCCCGTGTTTAGGCTAGCATTATAACATTTTTTTAAAATAGAATAAGGGTTCCAAACGAGCATACAGTCCACTTAATGGTGGATTCTGTGGCCCATAGACATCTACACCTATCCTTAGTTAAGTATAAAATTGCAGATGCGTTTGTATTAAGATAGTACCTATGCCTCGTTTCCAGTAAACAGAGTCTCCGGTTCTCTGCATTCACCAATATGAAACATCCGTTATGCCAAAAATATTGCAGCATTAATTTTGAAATAAATATATGGTAAAGTTGATCGAGCAAGTAGATGAGTTTGTATATTTGGGCTGCGTATTTAGCAGGGATGGGAGATATGATAAGGATATAGAACGACGAGTGAATGCGGGAAATAGAGTAAATGGGGCCTTCACTCATGTGAAGAGTCAAAATGTGTCGAAAAAGGCACGCATGGCAATTCACAATACTGTGTTGGTCCCTACTTTAACGTATGGTAGTGAAAGTTGGGTGTGGCAGAAGAAGAACGAGAGTAGAATAAACGCAGTAGAAATGCAGTCATTAAGGAGTATGTTAGGGCTGAATCTGAATGACAGGTTAAGAAATTGTGTAATAAGAGAAGAGTGTGGTTTGCAAGATGATGTTGTGACCAGGATTAAGAAAGGAATGCTTCGGTGGTTTGGTCATGTGGAAAGAATGAATGAGGAAAGAGTGACAAAGAAAATTTATGGTGCAGAAGTGAATGGCAGAGTCGGAAAGGGACGTCCTAGGCGAAAATTTATCGACCAAATTGGCGATTTATTGAAAACGGGCCAAATTAGGAGTACCCTTAACCGACGAGCATGTATGCGTAGGTGTATGGATGTGAAGGAGGCAAGAGAGGTGTCAGGATCGTGCCAAATGGACGTCTGTAGTCTCTGCCTACCCCTCTGGGTGACAGGCGTGAGTGTTTATGTTTATGTGAGTGTGTATGTATTTACTGCAAAAATATTACAGTGACTGTGATATTTGAAATCATAAAATAGCGTAGTAAGAGCAATAAATATTTTACGATTTGCTGTTTAATATGATTTTAAAGATAAATATAATGAAATACTTTTACTTAGGTATGGTAAGTGATTTCATGATTAACAAAGTTTTTGTTTTAGCTTCGGTTTTTACAAGTAACCACTGAACAACATGGTATACTGATAATATTTCACGATGACGGTCGCAAGCTCACTAATTCGCAGAGACGGCCATTTGTATAGAAGCTGAGCATTCTGATCATAGCGCGCGGACACAGACACGCCCTCTTGCCACTTCTCCTGTTATTTATATTTCTATGCATAGATATGATAAACCTAATGAAATAAGTATCTAACGACCTATCTACTTACAGTGTTGGTGATTGAAGTGGGGGCGAAATTAGAATTTGAACTGAGGTAGTATAGGCTCTTAACAGTCAACCTATAGAATTATTTTGATCGTGTAAAAATAGTTTATAAATAGTATAAATACGTATGTACGGAATGGTGTACGTCCTATGTTGTTCTGTGAGACTCAGAGGTCCCGTGTTTAGGTTAGCATCATAACAATTTTTTTTTGAATAAGGGTGTCAAATGAGTACACAGTTCATTCGATGGTAAGTGGATTCTGTGGCCTATAGACATCTACACCTATCCTTAGTTAAGAATCATAATACAGATGCGTTGTTACTCCTGAGGACTAAGATGGAATGCCTCATTAAACGGGTGTTCGGTTCTCTTCACCCACCTTACGAAACACAGCAGTATTACGCTGCTATTTTATACTGGTATTCTGTGAAAGCGTGGTACTTCCCCGGTCGAGTCGTCCCATTTGTGCTATAACTATAATATAGCTAAGCTATAAACTTAACAAAACATAAAAAATTGTCAACTGTGTTAGTTATCTGCATGGCAAAAAATGCGACTAATGGAACATTAACATTGTGTAAGAGATGGGCATCCACAACTATTCATTTGCTTAACGCGATCCGAGTAGCTGGTTGCTCTTTGATTATAGACGTGACGTAGTATATGTTTGTAGAATGGTGTACATAGGCGAATTTAATGCCTTAAGTATTCCCTACCAGTAAACCTATAGAATTATTATGATCGAGTTTAAGAAGCAAGAATAATATAATAAAAGCTGACAACGCAACGTGCTGATTAAATTTGGTGTTTGTGAAACTTTGCCGTCAAGCTTTAGGCCAAGTGGGAGAAGATTTTCATTGTTTGATCAAAGTTTTTATTTATCTTTTATAGTACGTTAATTGAATAAAGTAGTCAAGAAAATCAACAATTTTTTTTTAAATTTGTCAATGACAAGCGAGGATAAAGCCGACCTGGTACTGAAGTAACTCTGACTTGTAGACACATTAATCTATTTTTAATCAAGAATGTCTAATATATGGATTATATATGATAATCAAAGTAGAATACTCCGTAACCAAGCGTCATGATAGCTCAGGGGTAAAGCACTGACCCTTTACTTACCAATTTGATAGCTAGTCGGCTTCTATTTCCGACAGCTTACAATTCTCAATGCTGATTTACCTCATGCTCGACAGTGAAAAAAACATCGAGACTTGCATTTCTTGGGAATAACATATTTTCTGAAGAAACACACATTGGAGCAGTGCGGCGTCTTAATTAAACCTGTCGGAGAACAGAAAAAGCCTGTGCCCACTGATGTGATATGCTATAGCTTCATAAACTGTAGCTTCAACTTTTGCTTTAATACGTGCGTGTTAAGGCCGTCTTATAGTGCGAGATTAAGTTTATTTTTTTATTTTTTTTTATTTTTATAGGATAGGATGACAAACGAGCACACAGTCCACCTGATGGTAAGTGGTTGCTGTGGCCCATAGACATCTACATTTATCCTCGATTACGAATCAAAATGTAGATGCGTTGTCATCCGTGAGGACTCAGATGAAATGCCTCGTTTCCAGTAAAAAGGGTCTCCGGTTCTCTACACTCACCATACAAAACACAGCAGCATTAAGCTACTATTTGACGCTGATATTTCGTGAGAGCGTGGCCCTACCCCGGTCGAGCCGACCCATTCGTGCTGCAACTATACTACTAATATAACTGCAGCATGGCTACACCACGTAAACCACTCTTTTTTATGGAATAAGGGTAACAAACGAGGACACAGTCCACCTGATGTCAAGTGGATGCTGTGGCCATAGACATTTACATTTATCCTCGTTTAGGAATCAAAATGCAGATGCGTTGCCACTCCTGAGGATCCAAAAAGGATCTCCGATTCTCTACGCTCACTATATGAAACACAGCACCATTAATCTGTTATTTTACGCTGGTATTCTGTAAGACCGTGGTCCTACCCCAGTTGAGCCGACCCATTCGCGCTACAGAGATACCCGTAATGTACTCGGCATAGAGCTGCTATTATACGCTGGTATTCTGTGAGAGCGTGGTCGTTCCCCGATCGAGCCGACCCGTTTGTGCTACAACCATAATGTAGCTGCAGGATGGCTCTACCAGGTTTGTACTAAAGAGTACATGATTGATAATAATCCCTGGAAATGAGGTGATCGCTACCATACAGTCTATCTAATAAGTACTAGTCAATCTAATAAGAAAACATTTAGACAGAAAACAGTCTAAATGTTTTCTTATTAGATTGTACAATAAAAAGTCCGGTTGGGTTTCTTGTTGGTTGTTCTAAGGACAGAAAGTTTTCCAAACAAAAAAGCTTAAGTGTCTCAATAAGTATTCCTGTAATTTATATTAAATAAAAATGGTTGCAGTTTTTATGTGGTAGAGTCATGCTGCAGCTATATTAGTACCTAATATAGTTGTAGCACGAATGGGTCGGCTCTGCCGCGGAAGGACCACGCTCTCACAGAATACCAGCGTAAAATAGCAGCTTAATGCTGCTGTGTTTCGTATGGTGAGTGAAGAGAACCGGAGTCCCATTTTACTGGAAACGAGTCATTCCATCTTAGTCCTCGCGGGTGACAATGCATCTGCATTTTGATTCGTAATCGAGGATAGATGTAGATGTCTATAGGCCACAGCAACCATTTACCATCAGGTGGACTAAGTGCTCGTTTGTTACGCTTATCCACAGAAATCTAAATAATAAGGTACTAGAAATGCCTTCTACTGTCTTTTAATATCAGGACGCGTATCGCCGGTTCGTAGTTAACACACATAGACAAACAATAAATACACAATTTCGCCATAAGCCCACGAAAGTGGGCATACGGAGGCTACCAGTGGGCACGGACTCAACTGCGATAGAGGGGGCTATCAGGGCCAAGGGGTTCCCGATTAAGTATGTCAAAGGGATCCCCCCCGTAGAGGCAGATCTGGGTGCCTCTACTTCGCGCAGCTGGACCACCTGAGCCTGGAGCGCCTTAATGAGCTCTATCAGATAGACGAGCTCCTATACATGAGAGGAGTCGTCATAGAGGCCTGGCAAGGAAGAGCGGGCCCTTCGTCGTGCCACCACTGCCAGGCCTTCGGACATGCATCTACCAATTGCTTCAGGCCAGTGAAGTGTGTTCGCTGCGCCGGAGATCATATTGCCAGCAACTACCCTAGGGGTAGAGAGGAAGAACCGAGATGCGCAAATTGCGCAAAGAACCATACTGTTACGATCGCCGCTGCCCAGTCCTGAGGAGGATTGCAAGGAAGCAGGGGGATCACTCTACCGGGACTACTCCCAGAGGAGCCCAAGAGGATCCCCCAAAGTCGTCCCAGGGCCGTGGTCCAGGATGACGGGTGGACTACAGTTAGAGGAAAGGGAAGGCAACCCGCCCCCTCTCCACCCGTCACGGCACCCTTAGTAACGGTGGTGCCCACTACTACTACATCGAAGGCAAACACCGGGGCGACTCTTCAGCCCCCCGCTAACGACGCCACAGAGTGCCAAACCACTCAGTGGAGTAAGCGGGGGAGGAAGAAGAAGAAGAAGGTGCAGCCTCCTCCTCAGGCAGCAACCTCTACCCCAACCCCAGCGGTAACGATAGCCCAGGCGCAGGTTACCAAGGAGGACAAGAAAGCCAGAATGGGTAGAGTGCCAGAAAGGGCTCTATCAGAAAATAGAGCCCGCTCTACATATAGAGCGCGCTCTACCCATACGCAAAGAGCAACAAACCAACTCCCGAGACCAGCGCCAACTATTACACAGACACCTAGAACACCTTCAGCCGGCTTTGAGACTGCCGATGCCATCCAACGTTTGGTTGGCATAGCAATTGAAGTCGGCAGTCAAGTCCTGGCTGATATCAGAGCCGGGACAGATCCGATCACAGCGGTTATGAAGGCGATGGCTAATCTACTGGCTCGACACTACGGTGGAGGAGTCTAACCTGCGCCTCCTCTACTGGAACCCGGACGGGATCCAGCAGAAGTTACATGAACTCCGCACGGTCGCCCAACAACAGGACATACATATCATCTTGCTGGGAGAGACCAAACTCAATCCAAATACGCACGTAAAGCTGCCCAATTATCACATATACAGGAGGGACGAGGTCACTTCTCAAGGGGCCGCCTACAGAGGGACGGCGGCCCTAGTGAGAAGGGACATCGTCCATCAAGAGCTTGAATTAGCCGAGTACCAAACGATGCGCTCTATCGGTATAAAAATGGAGGCGGCGGGTGAGGAACTAAGGGTTTATGCAGCATACCGCCCGACAGGGACTCCATTCTGCTCCTCAGACGTCCGAACGATAATGGATGGCGAGACACCAACCATCATCGCCGGGGACCTAAACGCCAAACACCCGGCGTGGGGGTCCAGAGTGATCAACCTGCCGGGTCATGCACTTTTTGAAGACGCTGAGAGAAACAGCTATGACGTCTTAGGTCCCAAAGAACCTACCCATGTTCCGACCGATGCACGGAAACGTCCGGATGTATTGGACATTGTGCTCTCCAGCAACATCAACTACCCGGTAGTGGTAGAGGTGCTGTACGACCTCAATTCACAGCACCTCCCGATCTTAATTACCCTTGGCCTAAAGGCGGTGACTACGCCGCCCAGAGCATTTAAGACACGTATCGACTGGAGGCTCTACCAGCAACGCTTGCAGGAGAGACCTCCAGCACACCATCCCTTAAATACAGCGGACGACGTAGAGGCTGCTGCTAATAACATCACTAAGGCGATCCAGGAGGCCCTCCAAGCTGCCTCTACGGTCGTCCCGATGTCCACAAGGAAAGACGATCTGCCCTTACAGATAAAAACGCAGATCAGGAGAAAGAGAGCGTTGAGGAGGCTCTGGGCGCGTACTCGCTGCCCGAGAATCAAGACGCAATTGAACACCTTATCGGAGGAACTGTCGGTTGCAGTCCAGGCACACAGAGGAGATGCCTGGGAGCGGCTCATATGGAAGGCGGAGGAGCACGATGCGTCGCTCTATAAACTGAACCGACAGTTAACTAGAGCCAAACCTCCCGTTTGCCCGCTGACCAACAACGCGGGCGAACGTCGTTACGATGCCAAGGGTAGAGCGGATATCCTGGGAGAGCACTTCGAGGAGCAATTTATGCCGAACCCAGCAAGTGCGGAGTTCATGGAACTTCATGTCCGGAAGGAGAGCCGTGTACAGGAATTCCTGTCGTCGCCCGCGCCACCTCTTACATGAGAGTGGTTTATCTCCCCCCGCTGAATTGCGGAGGACAGTAACCCGCCTGCAACCGAGGAAGGCTCCTGGGCACGACAGGATTACCAACGCTGCACTCCGACAGCTGCCCCATAGAGTCCTAGTAGAGCTTGGTCGACTCTACAATGGGATACTGCGGACATCCCACTTCCCGGAGGACTGGAAAAAAGGCAGAATTATCGTCTTGCCGAAGCCCGGGAAGGACAGGCGTAGAGCTGCCAGCTACAGGCCGATCACGCTTCTACCACACATAGCTAAACTGCTAGAAAGATTGTTGCTAAGACGCCTCCGCCCGTGCATCCAACTTCGGGCGGAGCAGCACGGATTCAGGAGGGGTCACTCTACAGCAACACAGCTGACCAGAGTGCTGCACCTGCTTGCGGCCGAATACAACCGTGGCCGCACTACGTTGGGCGTCTTTCTCGACATCGAGAAGGCGTTCGACAGGGTGTGGCATTCTGGACTACTTTACAAACTAGAAGAACAGACCAGTGTCCCTCCTGCTATGTTGCGGATAGTGGCGTCTTTCCTGGTAGACGGGAAGTTCTACGTCTGTGTAGAGGGCGCCGAGTCCGCAACCAGAACCATCAGAGCCGGCGTTCCTCAGGGCAGCTGTTTGTCTCCAGTCCTGTACGCGGCTTACACCAACGACATCCCAACATTGGCAGGTAGGCTGAAAGAGTGGGAGGATGACGTGGAATTGGCGTTATATGCGGACGATAGCGCTTATTTCACCTCGTCCAGAAGGGCCCACATTGCCACTGCCAAGATGCAACGACTGCTGGACCTGCTGCAACCATAGCTAGATGAGTGAAGGATGGTCGTCAACGTTGGTAAGACGACCGCTCTGCTCACCCGCCGCCTCAGAAATCTACCACCTCCACTAACCCTCAACGGCCAGAAGATCGCGTACGAGAAGGCCGTGACCTACCTTGGGTGCCGGATTGACCGGGCGCTGCGTATGACTGCACACGTCGACTTCGTTGTCCGCCAAGCACGGGGTGTACGGGCAATGCTACGTCCGGTACTGGCATCTAAGTTACCACTTAAAACAAAAGTGCGTGTTTACAAAATGTATATTAGACCCATTATCACCTACGCTGCTCCGGCCTGGTACGCGCTTCTGAGCGAGCCTCTGAGGCGGCGATTGCAGGCCCAGCAAAATTTGACACTAAGAACGATCGTCGGAGCAGGTCGCTACGTCCGGAACGACGTAATCGCGGCGGACTTGAAGATCGAGAACATCACCGACTTCGTGGCCTGGTTAGCACGCGGTATGTTTGACCGTGCCGATAACGGGCCACATGAACACCTCAACGGCTTTGCGCCGTTGCACACCCGGCCACCGGACGGGCGACCTCTTCCAAGAGAACTCCTCTCTATATGTGATTAGAGAGTTGAGTAACAACCCTCAATGCCGCGCCAACCTCGACTTCACCAGATAACCTCTCTTTTTCGTAGTCTTACCCGACTACGAAAAAATGTACCGATTACGGACTAATCCGATTTAGACTTACAATGCCAATAGAAGGCTCCCAGGACCGGTCCATAGTGGTGGACCGCGAGGACAGCACGGGTAATGGGGGCACACGAGGCCCGAAACCTCCATGCACTTTGGCGCATGAAGACGATAATCAACAATTTCGCCTACAGATATCTCTAGCATTCATGCAACAAAGATTAAACTATAAATTATTGCGTTAAGGAATATTTTATAAAAACGCAAAATCTCAGAAAAACAATGACACTGAGCGCTCACTCTTACTTGGGCATAGTGCAGCGAACGAACGTTTCGATAACTTTCTAATTAAGCGTTGTTGATCATCCAGGAGTCTCACACTAAGATATAACTAATTAACTGAAAGTGTCTCAGTAATAGACGCTGTTATAACTAGAAAAAAGAGGATACAATAAAACGTTAAGGATACGTATATCCATTTATCTTTAATATCCGGATCTTTTGGAAACCTGGAATAATAGCATTGTATTAAATAAACAGATTTATAAATTAAATGAATACAACATTATATAAACAGATATATATATATATATATATATATATATATATATATATATATATATATATATATATATATATATATATATATATACGGGTGATATATTTGTCATGTTTTATTACTTTTAAAGATCTGTAAATGACTTTCTTTTGTTTGGTATTTTTCAGTTACCCCGCTTCTTACAGATTACGAATTTAGTCTACCACCCTTACAATATAATTACTTATCCCTGCAATATATTAAAATTGCATCAAAGTTTATCAAGTAATTTAAAAGTACTAACAAACAAATAATCTCTGATAAAGGGTTAACGGTTTCAAATATTTAGAAAGAAAAAAAATAGAGGAGGTGTAAATAAGTATTTAACAAAAACTCACATTTCATTACCATTTCTGTAAAACCTAGGTAAGCCATACATAATAAATTATCGATACAAAGTATTAGTGTCATGCCACTGTCTCGACTCCTGCGGCCATGTTCTTGGAAATTTACGTATGCAACAATATTGTTTCTTGCCCATAGTACTATAAATCCATCGCTCCTTTTAGCTGTCGTACTCGTAGACATGAACTAGCTTAAGAATCAGTGAATATTGAAAAGTGAAAACAATTACATTTTCGGAGAAAATTGTTGTACTGGAGATGAATAATTTTATTTAAGTATATTTCAAACAAAATTATTTAAAACACAACTTGCTTGTTGTGGAAGAATTTTCGCAGTTGAATATGCTTCAAAACTTAATTTTTACGTTTCTGCGTCCTAAATAACACTGGTGACCGAAACAAACGCTCCTTGCACTCTTGTGACCTACGAGTAACATGTGCGGCGACAAAGTTACGCGCTTTTACGACTTCTACTATAAAAAAACCGAAAAGACAACCGACAAAGGATTATACTGCAACAGTTTTGCTGCAGTGCTCTTATTCTGTCGACACCACTAACAAGCCTACGAGCAGTCATCGGGCATAGTACCACTAATATACAAGTCATAATAAATTTGAAATTACATTTATATAATTTTATCCTTCAGACCGAATTTCGCTCTCGGTGGCCAGTCCCACGGAGACAAGCCATTGGCGTCGGACACAATTTTAGTGCTCGAGTGTTTGCACAAGCAAAGGTACACTCTCTATTCCCTCACTCTCGTATGCCGATGAGACGGTAAACCGATACACGGGAGTGAAACAACGCCAACTTCCTAACTTCAGACTGTTACTGAGAATTTCTGATCACAAAAACCCAACAATTAATTTTAATCCAACACGGGATTCGAATCCGGGACCTCAAGATCACCAGTCGCGTTTACGATCACTAAACGAACGAGGCAGCCGTACAACATATAGTTGAAGAGTGATCTAGAAAGAGCTGATAACTAAAGATATTAATAATTAATTAGCCAAGATAAAATAAAACGATGTGTTTTACCTTGTTTGAAGAGCACATCCCGCCCTCTCTCAATGGCGTGCACTATCCCTGTCACCACTAATCACAGCACCAATATCGCCAACACCTGTATGGTGATACTAGGAAAGACACACCACCGTCAATAATTCAACACGTATTTCGCCTACAAACAAGGCATCCTCAGGTGAAGTAGACTCTGCGGCGTCGGACTGTCGGGATTTCCGCTAATTAGCACATGATCATAATTACCAGAGCTGATTAAAATAGATCACGTATAACAGTGCCGGTCAGGGGTACCACAAATGACGCTGCTAAATAATATTTGCGATATCTCAATTAATTTAATTTTTGCATGTCGCTGTAATGTAATGCCGCAGATAAAGTACCTTATAAACGCGATCCTGGCGGGATTATGCGAAGAGTCGGGAGCCACGGTGCGGCAGAAGAGCGGGAACTCGGAGCGATCGCTCAACGCCGGCGATGTAGATCCAAAGGATACCTGGAACAAAGAATATTTTTACAACCCAAGCAGCATGCAATCAGTATACGCGCTGTATTGAAGTTGAAGAAGATCGTTTTTATACTAGAAGCTGTATTTTCGGGCTGTATATAGGCTATATAAGCGCTTATACAGTTCTTATAAATGAAAAATTGGCACAAATTATGCAGCTTTATACGTTAGTAGCACTGTAACTAATAATATAATAACAATTTATTAAATACGATAACTGACGGCTGTATAGGTAAGAATAAAGAATATAAATACATTGAGGTACAGTGATCATTAGTCAAACTAAAAATAATGCTATAGACTAAAAGTAATGTATAATATTCCTTTTTTTATAGGATAAGGGTGACAAACGAGCACACAGTCCACCTTATGGTAAGTGGATGCTGTGGCCCATAAATATCTACCTACATTTAACGTCGATTAAGAATCAAAATGGAGATACGTCGTCACCCTTGAGGACTAAGATGGAATGCCTCGATTCCAGTAAAACGGGTCTCCAGTTCTTTACACTCACCATACGAAATATAGCTACATCAAGCTGCTATTTTGCGCTGGTATTCTGTGACAGCGTGGTCCTTCCCCGGTCGAGCCAACCCATTCATGTTACAACCATAATAGCTGTAGCGTGGCTCTACCACGTATAAAATTATATTTTAAATTTTGTTTATATGGGTCCTAAAATGACGACAATTTGCTAAGCAGCCTAAACGGTATTTTGAGTTTATTATAGTTTTAGTAGCTGAACAATGTATGTATTCTATCATACAGCCATTAGTTTTTAATCAGTTGTACAATAGAATATTTTTATTAGTTATGCCATATAACAGTTTTTTCAACATAATATACCTGTATAAAAAAACCTTGCCTTGGGAACAGTGTTGGATAACTTTTATTTAAATTTAACATGATCTAACTGCATCGATCATTTATTTTTGCAATTTCGTTCATTAGGACAATATAAACACGCAACGCATGCAAAATGGCGATATTCTATCACCTATACTGCTTTAAATTTTACTATGGGTGTTTATTTTATTTTATAGCACCCTTATAAGCAGTAGTAATAAAACTACTGCATTTATAAGAGTGTACCACTACGCCATAAAAATAAGTCTTAAAAAGCAGTTTGCAGACACCATTGTTCAAAAATGGGATTTTAGTGATTGTATAATACACGTGCACTAACGCTGTAATGCGCAAGTGACAGCATGCAAAAACAGCTTCTATACAACTTTAATGATAAAATTAGATTCAAGTTTTACAAAGTACTTAAAGTTATAAACTAGAGTTATTTGATTAAGAACCTTAAGATTACTTAGAACCCATAATACAGACTTTATACAGCTTGAGCTATATAATAACTCTTAAACCACTCTTATCAGGATATGACCTCTTTTCGACACTCTTATACGCTTCTAAAAGAACTCTAAGTTCTATGTGGGCTGGTATATTGATGTTCATAACGCTAATATGCTGCTTGGGAAGCCATTTAGGATTTTAAAAAAGTAAAAAAAGCAAAGTTCAAAATTTTTAATTAACTATGTGTGTGTGTGTGTATGTGTCCTTACCTTATAACTCAGTATTTGCAGTCTACCCACACACACACACACACACACACACACACACACACACACACACACACACACACACACACACACACACACACACACACACACACACACACACACACACACACACACACACACACACACACACACACACACACACACACACACACACACACACACACACACACACACACACACACACACACACACACACACACACACACACACACACACACACACACACACACACACACACACACACACACACACACACACACACACACACACACACACACACACACACACACACACACACACACACACACACACACACACACACACACACACACACACACACACACACACACACACACACACACACACACACACACACACACACACACACACACACACACACACACACACACACACACACACACACACACACACACACACACACACACACACACACACACACACACACACACACACACACACACACACACACACACACACACACACACACACACACACACACACACACACACACACACACACACACACACACACACACACACACACACACACACACACACACACACACACACACACACACACACACACACACACACACACACACACACACACACACACACACACACACACACACACACACACACACACACACACACACACACACACACACACACACACACACACACACACACACACACACACACACACACACACACACACACACACACACACACACACACACACACACACACACACACACACACACACACACACACACACACACACACACACACACACACACACACACACACACACACACACACACACACACACACACACACACACACACACACACACACACACACACACACACACACACACACACACACACACACACACACACACACACACACACACACACACACACACACACACACACACACACACACACACACACACACACACACACACACACACACACACACACACACACACACACACACACACACACACACACACACACACACACACACACACACACACACACACACACACACACACACACACACACACACACACACACACACACACACACACACACACACACACACACACACACACACACACACACACACACACACACACACACACACACACACACACACACACACACACACACACACACACACACACACACACACACACACACACACACACACACACACACACACACACACACACACACACACACACACACACACACACACACACACACACACACACACACACACACACACACACACACACACACACACACACACACACACACACACACACACACACACACACACACACACACACACACACACACACACACACACACACACACACACACACACACACACACACACACACACACACACACACACACACACACACACACACACACACACACACACACACACACACACACACACACACACACACACACACACACACACACACACACACACACACACACACACACACACACACACACACACACACACACACACACACACACACACACACACACACACACACACACACACACACACACACACACACACACACACACACACACACACACACACACACACACACACACACACACACACACACACACACACACACACACACACACACACACACACACACACACACACACACACACACACACACACACACACACACACACACACACACACACACACACACACACACACACACACACACACACACACACACACACACACACACACACACACACATACACACACACATAACACACACACACACACACACACACACACACACACAGGATCGTTTCAATAAGTATGCTTACATTAATTTTAAATTATTGAATAACATTGTTCGATATTGCTCTAGACATACATAACAACATTGTAACCATTTACTGTAATAATTAAACTTTTAATGAAGCGTTATGGATAATTTTGTTAAAATTGGGATGTCCGGAAAAGTATGTACGAGTAGTGAGGCTTCTACACGATGAAATGACCTACTGCGTTTCCGTAAATGGTGAACAAACAGAATTTTTCCCCGTTACCTGCGGTGTTAAGCAAGATTGTGTCCTGGCGCCAACGTTGTTTGCTCTCTATTTTGCTGTAGTGGTCAGGTCTGCTATAAATACTCTGCTATAGATACTCTGCAAGAAGGGATACGTATTCGTTTCCGCACCGATGGAAATCTTTTTTATTTTAAATAGACTTCAGGCACAGACTAAGGTGTCTTGCGACGTAATAGCTGTAATTATATACGCGGATGACTTGTGCTTTGTGACGGATTCCCCAAATTTACTACAAAGATTGATGACTAGTCTTGATGAGTCACGCCGTAAGTTCGGCCTCAAAGTCAGTGTCACAAAGACCGAAGTGATGGCTACGGGCTCCCACTCTGGCCCTTTACGGATCTAGCTTAATCAAGTCGTTCTGAATTGTGTAGAAAAGTTCAAGTACTTGGGAAGCGTAATAACATCTAAATGTGACCTTGAAGCTTAATGAGAGGTTAATGGAATAATCGGTGCTGCATCAGCTGCTTTCGGAAAATTGACATCCAAGGTTTTCCTTCACATGATCTCAGGTTACCCACTAAGATAGCACTCTATAGGGCGGTTGTTTTGCCAAACCTTTTATATTCCTCTGAGTCTTGGTATTTGTATCGGAGGCACATACGAATTCTGGATAGATTCCATATTCAATGTCTCCGTAATATCGTGGGTATACGTTGGCCTGACCGTGTCAGGAACACGGAAGTCCTACGCCGAGCTAACATCTGTGGCATGGAGGCACTCCTGATGCAACGGCAACTGCGTTGGTGTGATCATGTCTTTCGGATGGCTGACAATAGAGTGGCAAAACGCGTCATGTACTCTGAGCTTCAAGAAGGCAAGCGCAAACAAGGCGGGCAGCTCCTAATATATAAGAATGTATTAAAGAGGCACATGAAAAAATGCAAACTCGAGCCCTCCTCTTGGGAGTACCTACCTAGCGACCGGCAAAAATGTAAGCGACTTGTAAAACAAAACATTAACACCTTTGAAACTAAACGCGTACAAGATCTAGATTCTAAACGAGAGGAACTTAAAGCCCGACCATCTGCGGCTATACAATATAATTACTGCGACGGTGTTCTCACCTGCTCTAAGTGTGCTCTCACTTTTCTTGCTAAGATCGGCTATGCTAGTCACTTGCAAGCACATGAACGGGCGGAGCAGTAACATTTATATATAGCAGTCAAAAACGGTCGCTGTAGCCGAAAACGGCTAGGAGAGAGACTAAACTTTTAATAAAAAGTGTTTCTTGGTGAGTTTTTTGTAGAGCAAGGATGCAGATATATTATAGCTATAACACGAATGGGTCGTTTTGACCGGGGAAGGATCACGCTCTCACAGAGTACCAGCGTAAAATGACAGTCTAATGCTGCTGTGTTTCGTAGTAGTCCTCAGTCGTAGTCTTCAGGTTGTCAACGCATCTGAATTTTGATTCTTAATCGCGGATAGATATGTGTATACGGGCCTGCATGCACTTACCATCAGTGTGTGACTGTGTGCTCATTTGGGTCCCCGTCCCGTGGGTATCGTAAGAGGAGAGGCGAATATGGGAAATGCCAAATAAATATTGCTTCCGATAGATAGCGGTATAACCATTTCGTTTACGTCAGACGTATAGGTAATACATATATAATTTCTTAGGAATAGGTGTTAAACCACATCAATAAAATCTCAGCGAAACCGATATATTACTCATGTTAACCGAATTCGGTTAAAAACGATTTGTTGTTTAATTGGTTCAGGGGATGCCAGCAATAGTGGTTTAATTTGCATCCAATAGTTTACCAACTAAATAACAGTTCAAAGTGAATTTGGATAGTAGGGGAAATAATTTCAACTTATCGTTTGATTTGATATAACTAGTTAATTAATTTTATGATTGTCTTTTCGATAGCTATATTCGATGAAATGAAATTAAAACTCTTTATTTTTCGAAGTAAGAAAATAAAATTTCATTTGTTCACCGTCAACATGTTTTACAATCTACACTATTTTTGCAAAATGAGATTTCTCCGTTCGGAAAAGAAACAGAGAAATCGACGGTATCCTCTTTTTCGTCTTTTTAAAAAAATTCATAAAATATTCTTTATCAAATTTCGAAAGGAATGGGGATTCTGCCCTTTAATAAAATACACAAAAAAAAATTTAAGGTATTAAATATGTTGCATCTTGAGCAGAACAGTCCCTGTGAGTCAAGCAGCATCTGTGAGTGACTAATGAGCACATAGTCCACAAGTGAATGCTGTGGCCCGTAGCTACATTTATTCTCGCTTAAAATAATAAATGCCGATGTGTTATCACCCCTGAAGACTAAAATAGAAAACGTTTCCTGAAAAAGGTCCTCCCCGTTCTCTACATTCATCATACGAAATACAGCAGCATTAATCCGCTATTTTACGCTCTCACGTTCGTGCTACAACCATAATATAGTTAATATAGTGGTCGTGGCTCTGGCTGAATTTTCATCATTACGACAAAACTTTTATTGTCATACAAAACATTTCGATTTATTCATTATTTTAAAAAACATTACACTCACACTACGATTTTCTCCTGTATTGTGGAGACAGTTGTACAATATAAATTGTACAAGGACACACATTCAGACTGTATTTATAGGCCATACAAATACTTGTTCCGTGCGGGATTCAAACCCACGGCCCTCAGCGCCGCAACCTGCAACTCATTGCTAAGCCACTGCGCCATGATGTCGTCAAACTTAAATGATTGGTGGTCCACTACTGTAACGGTAACATTCGAGAAGTTTTTCAAAAGTATGCTGTGTGCTTTGTATGTGCACATATCATGTTTTGTTTTCGTTAAATCACTAGTCACTACACGCCGTGGTAGCGGCGTAAAATATATTACTGCATATTTCGCACCCTGAGGAATCAAATAAAAGAAATGGCCCCGAGTTCCCGGCGGCCCTTTAATGGGGCAGGGGTGCGAAGAATCTCCGGGAGGAAAATCGGCGATGAGGTTCGCAACCCGTCACGTTCTGTCTCCAGGAGGGGCGAAAAGTGGATTGCAGAGGCCCGTCTGGCTACGTTGAATGTATGTGGAACAATGAATGATAAAATGGATGAAGTATGCGATATGATGTATGATAGAGGAATAGATGTGTTATGTGTAAATGAGACGAAAAGGAAGGGGAAGGATGTCACTACACATGGCATGTATACCGCATACTGGTCTGGTGTAGACGAGATCGAGCGGGCATGCCAGGGAGTAGGTATCATCCTTTCAGAAAGAATGGACCAATGTGTGAAAGAGTATGAATGTGTAAGCCCAAGACTGCTATGGCTACGAATGAAACTGGCCTTAAAGAAGTTTTTTGTGTTAGGGGTCTACGCCCCAGATATGTCTAAGCCCAATTATATCCGAGAGCAGTTTTGGGAAATGGTAAGGATGGTGTTAATGAAATGTAAGGGGAATGAAAATATTATTATGCTTGGAGATTTTAATGGAAGGGTTGGGATGAGGAGGCTTGGTTATGAAAGGATATTGAGAACGTTTGGTGATGAAAGTATAAATGAGAATGGTGAAAGTCTCCTCACCGTATGTATGGAAAAGAATCTTTTTGTGATGAACACTTGCTTTCGTCACAAGAGGATTCACATGTATACTTGGGAAAGGGATGACGATAGAAGCATGATAGATTTCATAATTGTGGATGAAAGATTGAGGGGCGCAGTGGTGGATACAAGGGTTTACCGGGATTCTAACATAGGAACGGATCATTATTTGGTTTTATGCCGAGTTAATGGTCTATTCAGGCGTTGGCGCCATCGGTCATCTGTGTCTACCACTGCGTTACAGCGTATTAGAACAGAAAGGTTACAAGATGAAGGTGAGAAAAACAAGTTCAAATGTAGACTGAAAGAAAATATAAGTGGTTTGGATGAATTACGTATGAAGGAGTTAGACTTGGAGAATGTATGGCAAAATATTAAGAAAGGTTTAGTGGATGCGGCTACCGAAGTATGTGGTGTTAGTAGTAGTTAGAGAAAGAATGAAAGGAAAAATAATACGTTATGGTGGGATGATGAGATACGTAAGGAAGTTGAAGCAAATAAGAGAGCATGGCTAGATTTACTAGCAACAAAGGCTGGTAATTCTAGCGGTACGAATGATTATATTGAAAGAAAAAAGGCAATCTTTAGACATCTAAATAAGAGAGTAAAAGAAGTAGTTGAAAGGAAAAAACAAGAAAGAATGAATAAGAATGATAGAAGAATATCGGATAACTTCCAGGCAAATATCAAAATGTTTTAAAACTTTGTAAGAACTGCCAGGGGACATTCAAAACAGCCTATAATTAATGCTATAAGAGACGACAATGGCTATATTCTGAATGATGAAGTTTTAAGTTTAAAGAGATGAAAGGAATATTTTGAAAGCATGTTTATGAGTGAGGAGACAACGTGTGAACTAAATGAAGTAGAAACTCCGACAAAAGAGGAAAGAGGTAGCGAGATAAGTACAGATGAAATAATGAAAGCAATGAAAAGCATGAAAGCAGATAAGGCTGCCGGTATATGATAGTTTCACTTGAAATGCTAAGGGCTGGTGAGGAAGTGGTGGCAGGCCTGCTGCACACCGTGTTTAATTTATGATGGGAACTGAAACGGGTACCGGTAGACTGGTGCAAAGCCGTGATAGTCCCAGTATATAAAGGAAAAGGGTCGCAGCAGGACTGTAAAAACTACCGTGGCATCAGCCTTCTTAGCATTGTGGGAAAACTGTATGCTAAGGTACTGATTGAAAGGGTCTTAAAAGAAACTGATGGAAAATTTGGGATGTGCAAGCGGGATTTAGAAATGGAATGGGATGTACAGATCAAGTCTTTTCCATGCGCATGATCGTGGAGAAGTTTTTGGCCAAAAACCAAAAGGTTTTTTGTGCGTTCATGTACTTGGAAAAGGCTTATGACAGAGTAGATAGGGATGTGCTATGGAAAACACTGAACTCATTTGGGTTGAGCGCTGGTTTGATACAGGCATTAAAGTCTCTTTATAGGGACTCTAGTGCTTGTGTCAGGATCAATGGGGTCTACTCGGACTGGTTTGGCATCCATAAAGGTGTCAGACAGGACTGTGTGGCTTCCCAGTGGCTGTTCAACCTATTTATGGACAGTTGTTTGCAAAATTTTTGAAATTTCTGAAAAATTTGTGAAAGTTGAAGAATGCGGGTTAAGAATGGGTGAGTTAACCGTCAAATGCTTTTTGTACACCGATGATCAAGTTATTCTTGCATCGTCGGCGGCCGAGTTGCAAATGATGGTTACATTAATGAACAGATCATTAAAAGAAAGGGGTATGAAAGTGATCGCAAGTAAGACGAAGGTTATGGTTTTTGAGAGAGAAGAAAGTAAAACAATTTGTGAAATAAGAATAGAAAGGGAGTTCATCGAGCAAGTAGATGAGTTTTATATTTGGGTTGCGTATTTAGCAGGGATGGGAGATATGATAAGGATATAGAACGACGAGTGAATGCGGAAAATAGAGTAAATGGGGCCCTGCACTCTATTGTGAAGAGTCAAAATGTGTCGAAAAAGGCACGTACGGCAATTCACATTGCTATGTTGGTACCTACTTTAACGTATGGTAGCGAAAGTTGGGTGTGACAGAAGAAGCACGAGAGTAGAATGAACGCAGTAGAAATGCGGTTGTTAAGGAGTATGTTAGGGCTGAATCTGAATGACAGGGTGAGAAATTGTGTGACAAGAGAAGAGTGTGGTTTGCAAGATGATGTTGTGACCAGGATTAAGAAAGGAATGCTTCGGTGGTTTGGTCATGTGGAAAGAATATGGAAAGAGTAACAAAGAAAATTTATGTTGCAGAAGTGAATGGCAGAGTCGGAAAGGGACGTCCTAGGCGAAATTTTATTGACCAAATGTTCAATTTATTAAAACGGGCCAAATTAGGAGTACCCATAACCGACGAGCATATATACGTAGGTATAGGAGGAGGCGAGAGAGGTGTGTCAGGATCGTGCCAAATGGAAGTCTGTAGTCTCTGCCTAACCCTCTGGGTGACAGGCGTGAGTGTTTATGTTTATGTTATATGTATGTATATGTAAATTACTAGTTTCGGCTTTTAGAAATCTATATATATCTACTAATAAGTAAACCGTTTAAACATCCCGAAACTCTAAAATTTTTATTTTTATACTTCTTTTTTGTCAGAGCTTCCCTTGATTTTTGCAGCACTATTTGGAGCCCTTGTTATGAAGTTCATATTAGGAGAATAGAAAGAGTTCAAAAATTATTTATTAAATCCCTATATTATCACCAAAATATTTTAAATCAGTCATACACCGAATGATTAAAAAATACAATTTACTTTCTCTTTGCAATAGGCGTAAAATGTTTGACATAGTATTTTTATACAAAATTATCAATAACCTAGTCGACTCTTCGTTGTTACTTAGCAGATTGTCATTTGTTCTCCGAGTCTGTCTGCCTGTGCGCCCCTCACGTCCAAAACCACTTTTCGTAACTCCACGATATCATAAAAATTATACACGTAACTCATTTGTGTATCGATCCACTAAAACTTACAATAAATAATCACAGATATTGATTTATTTAATACATCAGTATCAAAGCTTAAATACGCTCTCTTTCCGTTTGGCTTGTGAATAATCTAGTTACCCATCACTGAAAATGTTGCAGCACTCAATTCGCTAAGTGAATCTGAATTGAATTTGTCAGTGATATAATAATCATATATTTAACATAGGATTTTTTCTCTCTTTTCCTTAATGTTAGCTAGTTACCTCATCTTAGAACTTAGTGTATTCATAAATAAATAAATTTATAATGTCCTTTAGTCCTAAAAGTGGCTCAATAAGTTTAAAATATTGTAAAAGTTTAGTTAAAGGCACTGTAGGTCTTTAGTTATATTAATATTTATCCATGTTACTATCTTTTTACATGACTGTTTGTTGCCTTAAATTAAAAAGTAACTACAACTATATTCAATTATAGTGTACCGTGTAGTGGCGGTGTAAAATTTCCACTAGCCCATATCATCCAGAGGGTATCGTAAGAGGCGACAGAAGGAAACAAATCAGGAGATGGACAGCAGCGTCATCCTAATAACGACTAAGATTAAAAAAAGTTGCCAAACCGCTTGCCAAGCGTGGCAACTATGGCAAATATTCCCCTTATGAGGCAACTCGAGAGACTTTTAAAACTAGCTTAAGATATTAATTAAATAATTTATATCACTTCAAATAACCGATAAAAATTAAAAAAATGTGGTTGTAAAAAAATTTTGAAGATTGCGAAAGTAAATTAGGACGTAACAAGTTTAAAAGAGAAATCAAAGACATGATATATTCCGACTCCCCATAAAGTTTTCCCTCGTTTTGTTTGTTCTTTAAAAAGTTTAGATGAAGTTGACAGTTGATGACGACGTAGTAATTGTGTGATCTTTATTGTCTTGATGAAATAAAAGTTTGAGCCCTTGTTACGCCGAGCGTGTCAGAATTACGTAGTGTTATCAGTGATTCATTGGGCCATGAAAGCTTTTATTAGGTAATTGCCGACTTGTAAAGGTCACGCTCTCTTTGAATCTGGTTTATTATTTTTATAACGCTCTAAGCAGGCCTCTATCACTTTTGCTACCTACGTGAAATAATTACCTAAAATCGCTATGCACCCGGGCGAAACAACGCAGTCAGGGCTAGCGCGTTGGAGGCGATTGAATGTTAAAGTTCTTTTAACGCTGTTGACGTATATAACTTTTGTAAATATTGTTGAAATAGTTTTTGTTTAGTGTTTAGTATATTTAATTACAGGATAAAATAGTTCAAAAGTTTTAATGTAATTTAAGAACGATATATTATGTATATTACCCATTATTTAATAAATTTTAATATGGTAAAACGTCGTTCTTACTATAATTGTTGCGTGGATAGACGCTAAATGACCAATAAAATATTTCGATATATCAATCTTTATTATCGAAGGATTTTAGTAGGAAGTTATGAAACGCGAATTTATTTAATTTTTATTGTTATATAGGTACTTATAGCAAAAAAGAATTAAGTAATAATTTATTTAATATTATCTACGAACTTTATTACAAAATTTAGTAGAAATGAACTTCACTATCCAAGTATTTACTTACGTACATATACTTACCTTTTGTATCAAAATATTTTAAGCTGTTATTTTAGCTTAAAATATTTTAAGCTCAAATAACACAAAATACTGAAATCAAAACTTTGATTACCAACAAAATTTTTAACTAAGTAGAATACGATTACATTTCTGTTAGGAATCGTATTTCAAGTTTGTTTGTTGTTTACACTATCTACCTTTTCCTTCCGAGCCAAGCGTAGCGATTCCCGAAGAATGGGCTTGCAAGTTGCATGCGTTAGGCATCGCAGAACTCACGTAGGTGCGAAAATATGGTCTGTCGATCATAGTCAGAATAGGTATTTTACCTAATTAATATTTCGTAATGTATTTTGTTACTCTTTATTGACATCCCTCCATAACAACAGAAAGTCCACCGTAACGTAGGAAGAGGAAAATGTGCAAAGTAATACGGACATTCTCGCGCAGCAATAAAGTTTTATTTAGCTTGCGAGCGCGATTTATCTAATTAATAATAATTATGTAGGCTATTAAATGTCGGCAAGCAGTCAACATTAAAAGAGTGAATTTTCCGTACGTAATACTATTATTTATTATGTGCTCTAAGTGACTGATTTTTCAATCGTCGATAACATAGAATAAAATGTAAGGTAAACAAATTAAAAATGACAGTTGTATTAATTAACATAGTTTACTTTTTTGACTTTTATATTCAGTTAGGTTATAATTTATATGATAACTTTGAACTAACTTCAAAAAAATTTAAACAACACGTATTGGTAACGAGCTGTGATGATCCTGATAATTATTTCATTATATCCTAGTGATCCTAATCAGGATGCTTGGATAACATTATTAAAATATTGTAATGTCATCGATCCTCAACACGAGTGCAGATTTTCAATTTAATCGACAGTCTACAAGCAAAACTTTTTTTAATTATATTTCTCTCTATTGGTTTCATCACGTTTATGTTATGTTTATGTTAAGGTTAGGTTAGGTTATGTTTAAGGCAAATCTTCTTTACAATACGCAATTTTAAGTGCTGATATACCACGAACTCGGCTATGAAGGAAAACATCGTGAGGAAACCTGCATGTCTGAGAAATATAATAAAAAAATTTCGAAGACATGTGAAGTTCGCCAACACGCATTGGGTAGGCGCGGCGGACACTTCCTTGCTCTAAAACCCACTCAGAAATGAGAGGAGGCCTGTGCCCAGCAGTGGGACTGTAGCTTTAACTATTTGTTTTTAGTACGAATGGTAATAATAACGTCCCCCAGATTGAATTCCGGTCACAGCGACCGGTTTACGAGGTTGGAACTTTTAGTGACGGTGTAAGAATGTTTACTACGTCATCTTGTTTTGTAAGTGTCGACAGAGAGAAACAAACTAAAAAAACTGCGGTTGCCAAACGATCTGGACGTTTGACAGACTGTATGGTAACGATAAATCTAGAAAACCTACTATTACTAAAACTGCGATACATATTTGTCTATAGCCACAAACTTTCTTATATTGTTTTATACAAAACACAATTTAAATCTGTACTGCCTATACAAAAGCTGTGAATCATTGATATAAGCAAATTACCAAGACGAGACGAAGACTGATTCTGAACGTATAACACTTCACTAACTAAGTTATCAAATTCAGTCGAGTTCTGGAGTTAGGCGATAGCTATATCAAATGCGAGCAAGTTGTAAATTGTGTTTATAGAATCATGAATAGAAGAAATTTGGTGGTTTATTTTTAATAGAAAAAGAGTTGAATTGAATTCTTTTACGTGCTGCAGCTATATTGTGGTTGCAGCACGAATGGGTCGGCTCGACCGAGGTAGGACCACGCTCTCACAGAATATCAGCGTAAAATAGCAGCTTAATGGTGTTGTGTTTCGTATGGTGAGTGTAGAGAACCGGAGACCCTCTTTACTGGAAACGAGGCATTCCATCTCAGTTCTCAGGGCTGGCTACGTATTTGAATTTTGATTTTTAATTGAAGATAAATGTAGATGTCTATGGACCACAGCATCCACCTAACATCAGGTGGACTGTGTGCTTCTTTGTCACCCTTATACTATAAAAAAATTAAAATAAATTAAGTAATAAATATAGTATATTATAGATAGGGTGTTTTAAGAGGCGGCAGAGGGAAGCTGAAATAGGAGAAGGGCAGCAGTATCTTACTGAAAACAACTCAATAATAAAAATAAAATTAGATAGTTGTTGCCGACCCTGCCCAGCATGGCAAATGTGGCGAATATAGGCGAGTAAGTGAATGCCCATGATCAATAAATACGAGAAGTCTCTGGTTATCAGTAAACTTTTGTTCTGAAATGGTGACTGAAAATTATGTCATAAAGTAAGAGAATTATCACTGCTTTTTATTTATTAATGACCTGCTTATGGATTTCCTTATGAGGGGAACATTTGCTATAGTTACCAGGCTTGACAGGTTAGTTCAAAACCAGTTTTTTTTTAAATTATTTTGATAACAATGCAAATTGCAAATTTGATAACAAAACAAATGCTGCTGTTGCGGCCCATCACCTAGTTTAATTTCGCTCTGTCGGCTCTTACGATACCCACGGGTCGGTGGGGGGTAGTGCATATTCTTACTCTGAAGAGAATCAGCATACACTACTTTTAATGGATGTGAGGCGTTCAATCTTAATCTTAAGGTATAACATCGGTGGCATTCTATGTTTGAAGCATTGAAGTTGGCTGAATCCATGGGATGTAGTGCTCATTGGGAATCAGTTGGACTGAAAGCTCGTTTGGCTTTTTAAAATTAACATATTACTTGCTAATAATTGTTTTACATACATAAATTGAACATGGACAAGCATCCAGTCCCGGAACATTTGTAGGCCCAACAAATTCGAACGGGTTTCGAAACTGAGGCTCTGCAGTATCACAGCTAATTCGTTTATCACTGCGCCACCGAACCAATGTATATTATATAAATATCACAGGGATAGCTACATATTTTAAGCTACCTCGTGACTTAGGACTAAGTTTTAAATATATGTCTAAGTCTATAAGTAAACGTTTCCAACTTAACATAAGACTGTATTGTCGAAGTTTTAAAAGCTTTTTAAAAACAGCTTAAGAATTTTTGCACTTGGACGCTTATAAAGAACACTATACTAGAGGTAGACTCTAGTTAAGTTTATATTTTATTCAGTGACATTAAGTTCTTTGTCACGGTAGCCTTAAAATGTGGTTTAAACGTAAATTTAGCTAAAGGGAGGAAAATGTTGGCACTGAAAATATATGGGCCAATACCGGATTTAAAAAATGTTGCACGTTGTAGGGTCACGCTGCAGCTACTCGTATGTTAGGGCTGTAGCACGAATAGGTCGGCTCGACCAGGGAAGGACCACGCTCTCATAGAATACCGGCGTAAAATAGCAGCTTAACGCTGCTGTGTTTCTTATGGTGAGTGTAGAGAACCGGAGATCTTTTTTAGTGGAAACGAGGCAATTCATCCCGGTTCTCAGGGCTGGCAAGGCATCTGCATTTTGATTCTTAATCGAGGATAAATGAAGATGTCTATGGGCTACTGCATCCATTTACTATCAGGTGGACTGTATGCTCGTTTGTCACACTTATTCTATTAAAAAATGTTTTTCTTTATGTTGTACCCTATTATAATATTAGGCGAATGGTTTCTTATTTCTGAAGGGATTATAGAGTAAACCTTAATTTAAAGATTGTTGGTTCTTATAAAATTTAAGTGACAAACGAACTCACAGTCCATCTGATAGTAAGTGGTCACTGTAACCTATGGGCATCTGCAATGACCGTCAAACAAGGAAGATAGATGCGTTGTCACGTCTGAGGGCTAAGGTCGTAGAGCAACACGGGTCACCGGCGGATTGGAGAGAAGTAGCCGTAGTGTTTTTTCTCGATACAGAACTGTTTGTCATGTTTTTCAAGGTCTGCTCATTAACTGCGCACAGAAAAAAAATCATATCCCACCAATCATAAAACAATAAGCTAACAATTTCCCGCACACATAGATACATAGTAATAATATCATACTATGACAGCAAAAACTCGGATCAGTCGCTCGACCGATCCGCATATTGTATGAGAGCGAGCGGCCTGTGTTAGCAAGCAAATCCGAACCACCATGACCGTTATTATTTTAATTTTTAGTTTAAAAAAAGTAAATAGTAATAATGTGATCAAAATGAATGTATATATTAAAAAAGGTAATAATCTATTTGTAAATTTGACGTGGCAGATCTCATTTTACATCAGGAAACTAAACAATACAGCATTTTGTAGGACGTTGATTCAGTCGCGCAACTAGAGTTAGTCTAGTGAGCAGTGCGGTTGCAACTAGTTTAAATGTACTCGTAGGACTGCGTGAACATATACTTTGACAGAGGGGAACGCCTGCATATGGCTACTACCCTCTATGGCTAAGGTGTAATGTATGACGGCTTGTGATTCTACTGGGTCTCTTCTTCTCATTTCTACGGCAGTAAAACTGCTTGCACTACTATTTGGCGGCAGAACTACAGACCGAAAATAAATCCCATCACCAAGTTTTATATTATATTGCCATCTATCTCATAGTGGTAGATTGCTAACGTTTTTGTTATCGAAACTACGAGACCGTTTATCGTCAATGGAAAAAATTTAAAAGTTGTAAATTGGTTAATTTTTTATATTTTTAGTTAACAAATAAATTTTTCGTAAAGGTTTACAGTAATAGGACTTTTTCTGCTTAGGAATCAGTCTGGGTAAGCTCCACTCTTTTTTTTTGGAATAAGGGTGACAAACGAGCACTCAGTCTACTTGATGGCAAGTGGGTGTTGTGGTCCATAGATATCGATATTTACTCTCCATCAAGAATCAAAATGCAGATGCGTTGTCACCCTTGAGGACTTGATTCCGTAAAAAGGTTCCGCTTCTCTACACTCATCACACGAAACACAGCAGCATTAAGCTGCTATTTTACGCTGGTATTCTGTAAGAGCGCGGTCCTACCCCAGTTGAGCCGACCCATTCGTGCTACAGAGATAATATAGCTACAACATAGTTTCACCACGTATAAAATATTATTTATTATTTTATTTTTAATTATTATTCTGTTCACATTACTTACTTGCACGATATTCCAGTACGGCACTATCTTGGCAATGCTTTCGGTGACTTCTGAGCAGGCCGTCCCCAACAGCATCACCATTCGGGATTCTCTCTCTGTGTACAACGCGTGAAAGAACCGGTCCACGCCTACTCCTGGATCGCACTAGAATGTTTTAAGAAAAAAAAGAAAATATTTATTTCTCCACATATGCGTATGTGCGTGTGTGTTGTTAATAATAAAGTATTAGACTTAGCCAAATGTGACGAAAAGGGTTCGCACTCAGCATTTGGCGTGGCGAACCAGACACGTTGTTTATCTGTGTAGTTCGACCAGTGTTATATCATTATAAACTATTGTTGCGCGCTTAAGTTGATATCTGGTACCTGGCACTAGCGTCATCTAGTGTCGGGAACAGAGCGAGGAGAGCTTTCTAGAAAATGCCATGCTGGAACTTTCCACCTCCAGCGTCATCTAGTATCAAATAGAAGAACTAAGCTTTCTGGAAAACTCCACAGTAGAACTTTCTCCACCTAGTCGGTCGGGACCAGTATTTGCTGGAATATTCTAGATGTTTCGGTGTAAAAGACCTATTTAAAGCCGATAAGGACCGCGACCGGAGCAGTATTGAATTGGCGATACAAGTGAAGACTTAGGAGTGAAATAAAGTGAACTAAAGTGTTCATCATCATCATCATAATCATTACAGCCCTTCACAATTCCACTGCTGAACATAGGCCTCCCCCAAGTAATACCACAAAGCACTGTCGCCTCTTACGACACCCACGGGAAGATATGGGGTAGTGGATATTCTCAACCGCCACTACACGGCAACTAAAGTGTTAAGTGTGATTAATTATTAGTGTGTATTAGTTTTAATTGGTGTTCGGTAATTAAAGTGTCAACTTTGGTAATTCAATCGGCAGTTTTTATTGTCACGAACCCTAAGCTCGTAACACTATAAATAAACGCAGTCATTGATATGTTTTTATCAATGATCTTTTATCCTATTTAAGGAGCCTTGGTAGCTCAGAAGTGGAGTACAAAATGAGATTAATCTCTTCCCAGTTTAATTCAGCTATAGTGATTGTAATCATAGCAACTTCGCTGTGTAATGGTGGCGTTAAAGAATTCACTCCCCCCAAATCACCCCGCGGATGTCACAAGTGGCGAGAAATGCGAACTAAAACAAAGAGGATGGACATCAGCATTTTCCTGACTATTATTCAAAATAATAAAAAAAAAAAGCCGCGATTGCCAGTCCTTCAGCCTAGCGTTGCACCTACTGCAAATAACTCCACTATGAGGCAACTAATGAGGGAGCCCTAGGTTTAATAGTGAACTTTTGATAGACTGTAATGAATGATTTGAATGAATTACTGCAACTTACACTTAATTTGGGCGATATGGATTCTTCAATGTGCCGCAAGTTGGCTCTTTATATAGGATACCGTGACAAACGAGCACACAGTTCACCTGATGGTAAATGGTTGCTGTGTCCCATAGAGATCTACATCTATCCTCGATTACGAATCAAAATGCTAATGCGTTATCACCCGTGATGACTAATATGGAATGCCTCGTTTCCAGTAAAAAGGGTCTCAGGATCTCTACACTCACCATACGAAACATAGTAGTATTAAGCTACTATTTTAAGCTGGTATTCTATTCCCCGGTCGATCAGACCCATTCGTGCCATAACTATACTACTAATATAACTGCAGCAAGGCTCTACCACGTCCACTTTGTTATGAAAATGTTCAAAGTTTGGTATTAAACAAGTTTGAAAGTTTTATTAAAGAAAAAGTATACAAAAAGGATTATTATTTTTCAAAGAATAAATGAATGAAGAACGTTTTAAATTTCTTAGCTCTTGTCACGACTTTTCCTTACGGTCCAAAGAAAATCTTTCACTCCAATGTCCTGTACACTCCTCGACATTTTATGATAAATCTTTTGCTGTCCTTGGAGTAAGACTCTGGAACTCCTTACCCCAGTCAATTAAAAGTGCTCAATCATTAAATGTGTTCAAGAATCAGATTAAGGAACACTATTTGTCTCTTTAACTCCTCTCTCTCTCCTCTTAGTTATGGTCATTAATCTATCTAAAGTATGTTGTTGTTTTAGTATATAAGTTTGTATTTTTTTTTATTTAGTGCATCCTACCCGTTAATTTTATTTTTATTTTTATTAATTTCCTCTTCTGGGTTGTCTGGAAGAGATTGCTATTTAGCAATAAGACCGCCTTTTTTTTGCATATTCCATCAACAAAAAGTAAGCATTTTTACATTGCTATATTTAAAGTTTGAAGATTCGGCTTTTTCATTGAATAAGTAAATTTTGCCGTTGGAATGTATCCAGAGCGCAATCTAAAAGCTAAGTTGATGTAGTTTCTTTTCAATATTGATTTTCCTTGATGAAAAATGCAAACGACGGCGTACGACATACCTAGAGACAATTTTGCCTCGCCTCATACGTCTTTTCAAAACAAAAGTACAAAATAGAAAATCATTTATATTTTTAACATTGGTTCGGAAAAAACCTTTGTCCTAGGTCGAACGTTGTAGAGCCACGCTGCAGCGATATTATGGTTGTATCACGAATGGTTGGGCTCGCCCGGGGAAGGAACACGCTCTCACGGAATACCAGCATGAAATAGCAACTTAATGCTGCTGTGTTTCGTATGGTGAGCGTAGAGATCCAAAGACCCATTTTACTGAAAACGAGGCATTCCATCTTAGTCCTCAGGGGTGACAACGGATCTGCATTTTGATTCTTAAACGAGGTTAAGTATGGATGTCTATGGGTCACACCATTCACTTATCATAAAGTGGACTACGAGCACACTCGTTTGTCACCATTATTCTATAAAAAAAAACAACAGAAAATCTAGCGGGACCTTTTTTAACAACTAACCTTAGTATCATTGGTGATGAGATGGAGTTTGTACCCCGGCAGCAACGCGCGACTATTGACGTGGTTCACGGCTAGTTTCGCCGCAGCCAGTTCTGACGCCCCTTCAGCTCTTGGAGACTGGCCCACTGTCAGCTCGAACAGTCCCAATATCGAAACTATTCTGTTGGTCGTTGCCTTCGGCAGTTCTGCGGACAATACTATGGATAATGTAAAAAGTCAAAAGTTCGATTTACTTTACGTCAAAAGAACTATGATAAGACATAAATATCTAAGATTCTGTTATTACGTATTTTGCATATTTTTCATTTTTATGAGTCCATCCCAGTCTTAATCAGACTAAAAATGCCCAGATCTATGATAGGCAGCAGCGCCACAGGTGTAATGTGTCTGGCCCTGCGATCGCTAACCCACTTGCCCAGTGTGGCGATTAAGGGCACTTCCTCCAATGAGTAGCACCAAAAAACACTGCTCCCAGTTGCCGGTTGCTCCATTATTCTGCGGCTAGATGGACACATTGGCGAACTGGAAGCTGAGGTGGAAAATATAAGATGCCATATTGTAGGGTTAAAAGAAGTCCGAAGAGAGGGGGAGGACACAATCACCCTGAAATTAGGCCATCTGCTTTACTTTCGGAGGGAGATGACCTTTTTCACAGCAGAGTGGGTTTCCTCATTCATAGGATCCTCACTAAAAACATTGCAGAAATCTCCAGTGTATCGACACGGGTAGCATATCTTGTACTTAAGTTATCAAAGAGATACTCTGTGAAGATCGTATAAGTTTATGCCCCGTCCTCGGCACATTCGAATGATGAAGTTGAAACTGTTTATGAAGACATTTCACTACAATGGTGTTATAGGGGATTTTAACGCCAAAGTGGGTAAGCACATGGACGTCGAATCGATTTTGGGACTCCACGGTTTTAGAATCAGAAAACACAGGGGGCAAATGCTGGTCAACTTTCTCGAGAAAGAGGGGTTATTCCTGATGAATTCGTTGTTCGAGAAGAAGCCACAAAGGAAGTGTACCTAGCGCAGTCCCACTAATAACACTACAAAAAGTGAGATTGACTTCATCATGATGGACAAAAGGCACATATTCAGAGATGTCTCAGTGATCATCAAATTTAATACCGGAAGCGATCACCGACATGTTCGAGGCACTCTGAACTCTTATTCTCTCGCTGGAAAAGTCCGGATTGATGAAGTCTACGATTTAACCAAATCTGAATAAAACTAAATTTACGGATTTTATCGCGTTTATTTCACTACTTTTACTTATTTTTAATTCTCGACGTTTCGGGTGCTTTACAGCACCCATAGTCACGGGGGGGGAGACTGAGATATTTGACGTCTAAATGTCATAGTTAGTCCGGCTACCTTCAGTTTTTGAATATTAATTTTTGGTCCGAATTACGCAAAAAAAAATTAATAGTAATGACCAAAAATTAAAAAAAAAATTAAAAATTAATATTCAAAAACTGAAGGTAGCCGGACTAACTATGACATTGGGACGTCAAACATCTCAGTCCCCCCCGTGACCATGGGTGCTGTAAAGCACCCGAAACGTCGGGAATTAAAAATAAGTAAAAGTAGTGAAATAAACGCGATAAAATCCGTAAATTTAGTTTTATTCACGGTCACGCCAGTTCCAAATACTGTTGATGGTGAAATTCTCGAAGTTATGCAGGAATATATTTACGTCGGGCAGATATTGCGACTAGGTAAGAATAACATCGAGAAGGAAGCCGGTCGGAGGATTCAGTTAGGCTGGGCAGCATTTAGAAAGCTCCGTCGGGTTCTCTCGTCATCCATACCACAAATTCTGAAGACAAAAGTCTTCAACCAGTGCGTTCTGCCCGTATTCACATATGGTGCCGAAACGTGGATACTGATGATACAGCTGCTGCAAAAGCTCAAAGTTGCTCAGCGAGCAATGGAAAGACCTATGCTCGGAGTTTCTCTGGTAGACAACATTTGAAATGAAGAAGTCCGCCGGAGAACCAAGGTTACTGACATAGCCTTCCGTGTTTGCAAGCTGTAGTGGCATTAGGTTAGTGATGTCTGTCACAGAAGTGCACAACCTGTGGAGTAGACGTGATATGTCGTGGAGACGTTTCGACAAACGTAATGTGGGACGCCCCCTGACTAGATAGAGCGACGATCTGCGCAAAGTGGCTGGTAGAAACTGCATGCGTGTAGCCGAAGATCGGGCTAAGTGGCGCGCATTGGGAGAGGCCTATGTCCAGCAGTGGACTGCTGCAGGCTGATGATGATGATGATGAGTCCTTATAAGATTTTGTAATTCCTTACAGACTATGGTGGGTTTACTATCTCAATAAAACTTTTAAACGTGCTAGAACCATTCTGGAGATTCTATGGGTACACGAATGGCTCTGACAGACCGGAGAAGGATTAAGCTCTTACAGAATTTCGGCTTGAATAGCGTAAGTGTAGAGAAGCGGATACACTTTTTACTGGGAACGTGGTTTTTATTGTATTTTCGTCCGCAGGGGTAATAACGCATCTGCATTATATTTCTTAAACAATTGACTGAATATAAAAAAAGTTAATAAATGCGATAAAATCCGTAAAAACACTTAATCAGATTTTTCTTGACTATAAATACTAATAATAACACTTAATTTATGCGAGTCACAGCCAGTAATGCTTATCCGTGTAAATCGATATTAAGAAGTCGGCGGCCGAATTTGCACGAAGTCTGACGAGCCATTGCTGTCGCTAAACAAAATTTTTAAAACCACCTTAAAAACACATTTAGTTTTGTATGTCTTCGGTAGTTTTTGTTGTAATTTGCATTATTACCTTGTACGAATAACCCAAACCAAATTTATATTAAGCTGTAGATATGTGTCTCATAAGTGAATGTAAAATTCTTGAGATAATAAATTTCTTAAACCAGAAAACTAGTTTTATTTAAATGTTTAGTATTCGCGTAAATATAAGAAATTATTAGACGATATTCGCATTCCGCCTCTACACGAGTAGGCTACATATTAATAATAAGAACATTTTAATAAAATTGCTCTGCTACATAAAGTTACAGCTTATATACGTCTCACTGCTGGGCACAGGCCTCCTCTCATTTCTAAGAGGGTTTTAGGGCTAAGAAGTGTCCGCCGAGCTGTCTCAATCCACGTTGGCAGCCTTCACATGTCTTCGAAATATTTTTTTTCTTATTTCTCAGACATACAGGTTTCCTCACGATGTTTTCCTTCTCTGCCAAGCACGTGGTAAACCAGTATTTAAAAGTGCAATTAACAATTTCATTGGTGCTGGCGGGGATTGAACTCGGGTTGCTCGAGTTGTGAAATTTACAGTGAGCGCTAGCCATTTGAGGTACCACTGCTCAATAACCTATCTTTTTTAAATATTGACCATAAACGTTTTCTTTATAACATATTGTCATTGATTGTGTATGTATTTTCATTGTTTATTTTATATTATTTTCTTAGTCTTTGTATTTTCTGAAACAACCCTATTGCATTTTTATCGGTATTTTACTCCTTATTCAATCGTCATAAAACTATATGAGCAAGGGTTCGCACAAGCAAAAAAGGTCGCCTTTTACTATAATACATAAATAGTTAATCGTATCGCATTTTGCTTACCGATTCAGTATCGAATTCATGGATATTGATTCTTAAAAGATCGGGTTGTTTAGAAGGTAACTATTTAAAGTATTTTTAAGATAGTTTCGTCTATATTAAGCTAGCTAACATGAAGTAATTATTGGTTTTGTACGCAATTTTGACTTCAGATTAAAAAAAGAATATATACTACGGTATGTATAATATATTAATCCGTGAAGGGAAAACTTAGAACAGCTTTTTAAGTATATTGTGCGCGTGGATGAGTAAGAGATTTTGCATAGTTAACTTTTGGAGAAGAAGTGCCTGCACTCCTGAGCTTCCTGAGGCTAAAATTTATATATAGTATGTCTTACAAATACATTAAAAAAAGTAATATTATACATACTTACATTGTTTACGTTCCTACTGCAAATGTCAAACCAATGCAATCAAGGCAATTTATACATAATATGTTCATACTCGTATGTGTATAAATTTATTGCATAAATTCTAAAGATGTAAGGTAACAAGAAGACAAATACGGAAAACGATATTATATTTCACTATCAAAGCTGTAGTAGCTCAATCGAAATTGGACCCGAATTCGATCCCCACCAGCGCTAATGAAATTGCAATCTTAATTAATAATTGTTGATTTATTACGAGATTAGTGGTGAATATAACTTAAATTAAAAATTTAAAAACCTCCGAAACAAAAAAGCGGAACAGATTTTCTTGAAACAGCTAAGAATGCTCTCGATTAAGACACCTTACAAACGATAAAAACTTCTTCAAAATCAAAATCCATTCATACGTTTGAATTTTGTTTGACACACAGATATACAGATTTACACTAAAAACATATAAAACCCCCTCTGTTTTCGTCGGAGGTTAAAAAAAGTGAATCCTCCATGATTGAGAAATTAAACAAAATATTTCAGACATGTGAAGTTCAGCAACATCCATTAGGGCAGCGCGGCGAACATTTTTATTATTATTATTATGTATATATGACGGCGACGCCGACAGTTTTCTCATAACATAGACAGCATAATTAAATAATATCTGCGTCATTATTATACAATTTATTATCAGTGGTAAGAAAATACGCCACGGAGTAGATTAAGCTTTCATCTTCTTCATCTTGTCGGACATCCGACACATAATCCAGCAATATTAGCCATGTGTCGGTTCTTTTAATGACGCCAGATTAATGGTTTGGGGCACGACCGGGAAATTTAATATTCCGCATGAGAACACCTGTTATAAACGATGGTCAATTTTATACGAGAATACTAAGGTGAGTATATTATTTAATTTTACAATAGAAGAAGAGCGTGTCTGTTCAACCTCGTACTCTACAGCCCGTCACAATCTTAATGTGGTGGTAGGGTAGGGTTGCATTTTTTTTAAGAGTCAGTTTTGATTGGTTCAACAGTTTCACTTTTTTAATTATATTTTTTTGCTACTAACAGTGTTGCCTGATTTGAAAAGCAAAGAAAGCTCCGAGTTTTTAGATACTAATATTGAGAGAATCCTAAAATAATAATAAAAACTCTTGTAGTTGACTTGTAGTAAACGGGCCGGGTGCCGGGCAAGGTGTTCTGCCCGGGGAGCGGCAACGCTCCGCAACGCAACATGTGATGGTTCGGAGCTGTCCTATAAACACTGTTTATGATTCGGAACTTTTAGTAGCGCGATTTAGGCTTCGGTGTGTTTCACGTGTGGCGCCGCCACATCTTTATGCATATGATGATGACGGGATGTTTGAATACGAAATGTTGTCGTTATCAAAATAGTCCCCATTTGATATTATGAACTTGTGCCAGCGCTTCTTCCAATCCTCGAAACGTTATTGCTAATAAAATAAAAGCACTAATAAAATTGTTAAATTAAATTAAATTGTAATTGAAGATTTACCACCTGTTTTTAATTACCTTACCACTACTTACCACCTGTAATTAAAACATCGTAAGAAAACCTGCATGTTCGAAAAACAAAATGTTTTGGGGACATATGAAATAAAAGAGGAGCGCGGCAGTCTTATTGCATCAACTAGTGATCGTCATCGCCATAGTCATTGCAATAGTCAACGTCGTCGTCATCGTAATTGTCATCGTAATTGTCATCGTCGTCGTCGTCGTCATCGTCATCGTCATCGTCATCGCCATAATAATCGCTATTCTCATTGTCATCGTCGTCGTCATCGTCATCTACATCGTAATTGTCATGGTCATGGTCATCGTCATCGTCATCGTCATTGTAATCGTCATCGTCATTGTCATCGTCATCGTCATTGTCATCGTCATAATCTCCTCTTCTCACCATCATCATCACCGTCATCGTCATAGTTATAGTAATCTTTATTGTCATCGTCATCGTCATCTACATCGTAATCGTCTTCGCCATTGTCATTGTCATCATCGTCATCGTCATCGCCATAGTCATTGCAATAGTCAACGTCATCGTCATCGTCATCGTCATCGCCATAGTAATCGCTATTGTCATCGTCATCGTCATCGTCATCTACATCGTCATCGTCATCGTCATTGTCATGGTCATCGTCATTGACATCGTCATCGTTATCGTCATCATCATCATCGTCATCGTCATTGTCATCATCATCGTCATCGTCATCGTCATCATCATCGACATCTTCATCGTCATCGTCATCGTCATGGTCGTCGTCATTGACATCGTCATCGTAATCGTCATCATCATCATCGTCATTGTTACCATCATCGTTATTTCATCGTCATCGATATTGTCATCGTCATCGTCATCATCATAGTCATCGTCATCATCATCGTCATCGTCATCATCATCGTCATCGTCATCATCATCGTCATCGTCATCATCATCGTCATCGTCATCGTCATCGGACCAAAGTGGCTCGCGTAATGTGAATTTAATAAAGCAAGCTCTTAGCTCCTGATTTAATGAATAAAACGTGAGAGGTGTGCAATAAGTTTATATAAGAGAGTGTGAATAAGAATAAATCAAATCCATACTTTAGTTTAGATCATACAAAAAAATGTCAAGTAATATATAAATACTATAAAAAGAGCCATGGTAGCTCAGGGGCTATGGCTGGTTTGACAGTACGCGAACGACCCGAATTCGATCCTTACCTGCACTAATAACATTGTTAAATTTAATTTAATTGAAAGTGATGATTTGAGAAATAAAATGTTTTGTGGACATATGAAATATAAGAGGAGTGCGGCAGTCTAATTGCATCAAGAAATCATCGTCATCGTTATCGCCATAGTCATTGCAATAGTCATCGTCATCGTCATCGCCATAGTCATTACAATAGTCATCGTCATCGTCATCGTCATCGCCATAGACATTGCCATAGTAATCGTCATCGTCATGGTAATTTTCATCATTATCGTCATCATCATCGTCATCATCATCGTCACCGTCATCATTAACATCGTCATCGTCATCATCATCGCCATGGTAATCGTTATTATCATCGTCATCGTTGTTATTCGTATATCTTCGCCAGGGCACAGGCCACCTTTAATTTCTAAGAGACCTTTAGGCTTAGATTTTAGGGCAAGTGTTGGCGGACTACACATGTCTTCGAATTGGTGTATTTTCATTGGTGCCAGCGGGGATCGGACCAAAGTGGCTCGCGTAATGTGAATTTAACAGCAAGCTCTTAGCTCCTGATTTAATAAATAAAACGTGAGATGTGTGCAGCAATGAACTTTTACAGGCTAAAGAATAAGAAGAAATCGAATCCAACCTTTAGTTTAGAACATAATATAAATAAATATCGACTAATATACAGGAAGCTCGATGCAAAGACGTAAAGCGGAGCTAGTGTAGACTATTCAGAACTATTTGAACCCAACTAGTCTTAGACGAAGTACGACTATTATTTTTTTATCAAGCATTAATGATTTTTGACGACAAAACCCAAAATTTTGGAGTTAGTTGTAAATTGAGGTTTGAGATATCTTTATTTCTCATAAGAATTTACAATAATTCACTTACATGAGAAAGTTTAAAACACACAAAGACACTAATATAACGAATCAATTTCACTCAAATACATTCAGTTGTAAATTATAAATATTTAGCAATTTTTATTTCTAGAACAAACAAAATACTAATAAACAGGGTCCTTTTAAAGACTTACGTAGCCAAGGCGCAAAAAATGCTTGGACGCGCACCTTACATAGACCGAGCGTAGCTAGAAGCGACGTGTAAAATAGTGAAATCGAGGTACGCTCAGGTTAGAAGTTAAATAATTTTTCGGTAATTGGTTATACAATTTCGCACCTTCGTGGCAAAGGCCGTTTGCAAGTCTTAGTCTAATTTTTTGTATTTGCTGTTTCTTTGTGAATGTTATTTGAATATATATATCTTCATTTAATATTTTTCTTATTAATACACAAGTTTTCTATATATATATATATGTATATATATATATATATAATATATGTTTGAGTAATATTTAATAATTTTATTTGTTTATACAGTAGATTTGTTGGTGTGAGGAAATCATATTTAAATAATATTTTAATTAGTTGGTTTTGTGACCTTTGTAGTGGTTTTAGTTTTGTTTTCGTAGCGGTGCCCCAGTCTTCAGTCAAGTATTCTAAATGCGGTTTTATGAGAGAGTTATATATATATATATATATATATATATTACATCGAACTCGGTGCGGTAAACATACAACCATACCCCGTATGGCACGAGAAAGAGAAGTTAATTTTGTTTTAATTTTAGAAATATGTGGTTTCTATGTTAAATGCTAGTCAGTCATCAGTCCAAGATATTTCTCTTCATTAACTTTGTTTATAATTTGGTTCTTTATTTTCAATGGCGTGTAGTGTGATATTTTTTTGTTTTTTGCTGTAAATATTACATAGTTTGTTTTTGATATATTTATAGTAAGCCGATTGCGTTGAAACCACGTATTTAGAACATCTAAGTCATTTTGTGGTTAAGCCAAAGAAAAAGCGGCATAACGTTATGTCTCCATTAAGCCCGAGTTTTTTTATATTATTTTATATATATATATATATATATATATATATATATATATATATATATATATATATATATATATATGGTTGTAATTGTGTGGGTACCGTTCGATTTTGCATTTATATTTTTTATATTTTATTTTTTATTGTATATTAGTATTTACTTGTATATTTAATTAGTTTTTATGTTATCCTCAAACATTTGTAACGATAGTGATTTGTTTCTGTCCTTGTCTTCGGATGATGAGACACTTAGTGATGTTAGTTATCACAGTACAACTGCTTCTCCTTCACTCAACATCACCTTAAATTCTTGTTTCTCAGACTGTGTGAATAATTTCAATGCTATTCATATTAATGCCCAAAGCATTCCGGCTCATTATCCCGACATGCTTGCGTCATTTGAATCCCGAAATATTCATGCCATTTTAGTTTCAGAATCTTGGCTAAAACCCTGTTTGCCTTCTACTTCTTACTCTTTGCCTGGGTTTCATCTAATTAGAAATGACCGCAGTAATAGAGGTGGTGGGGGCGTGGCGATCTATCTAAGATCCTACTTTCCATTTAAAATTGTTAGTTCGTCATGTCAACCGCCTCCTGGTGATTCTGCTGAGCATTTGCTAGTTGAGGTCTCCCTGTCTCAGAATAAAATCCTACTTGGAGTTTTCTACAGTCCCTCTCTTTCTATAAACTATTTTACTTCTTTTGAATCTCTTTTAGAATCACTAGTCCCTACATATAGTCATACTATTTTGATGGTTGACTTTAACACCTGTTTACTTAAAGGCGACAATCGGGCAATAAAACTTGAGTCTATAATTGAAGCGTGTAATATGCAAATCCTACCCCTTGCTGCTACTCACAAATTTCCTAACTGTACTCCTTCCCTTCTGGACTTAATTATCGTGTCATCTTCAAACCTAGTTTTCAAGCATGGACAGTGTCCTGCTGATGCATTCTCTTATCACGATTTACTTTTCCTTTCGTATAAACTACGCCCTCCTAAAATCAAACCTAAATTAGTTCTGCGACGTAATTTTGGAGGAATGGATATTGACCAACTTTGCGAAGATGCTCATAATATTGACTGGTCAGTGATTGAGAGAGCACCATGCATTGACGATAAAGTGGAACTTTTCAATTCCCTTCTCACTCAGCTATATGACGTACACGCGCCAATGCATTATGTTAAACTCAAGCACTTACCTGCTCCATGGCTCTCTGATGATCTGAAATATATATATATATATATATATATATATATATATATATATATATATATATATAAGAAACAAAAGAGGCCCCAGAATCGATCCTTGAGGTATACCACAGGTCACAACTTTGGGCCCACTCTGTGTTTCACCGATCTTAACCACTTGCCTACGATTTGTGAGGTAAGATCTGAGCATCTCATGAGAGGTTCCTGTAATGCCAATATCAAATAGTTTTTTTTAATAATAGGTCGTGACTAATTGTATCAAAAGCCTTCTTTAAGTCTATGAAGACTCCTAGTGCTATTTGTTTTTTATCAATACTAAGTTTCACTTTAGTTATGAGGTCTACTGTAGCTGACAGCGTGTTAGGTTTCGGTCTGAAACCATACTGCTGCTTGTAAAAGAAGTTTTGTGCAGAGAGATAAGTTTCAAGACGTTTATATAACAGTTTTTAATAGATTTTTGACATTACAGGAAGAACCGGTATTGGGTGGTAATTGCCAGGTTCCAATTTATTACCAGATTTTGACCAGAAATTGATTCCCGATTCCTGATTTACCACTACATTTTTTTGTAAGCTGTGAGATGAAACTTCTATTAACGTGCATTGATATAATTGTTATGATATAAATGAGTATAATGAACCGGATTAATTAAAATTCTTAATTTTACTTAGTCATTGACGAAATTAATTTATCGACATTTTGTTTTGTTCTGCTAATGGCACAGCAATAGGTCTCTATGGAAACATGATTGTAAAATAAAGAAGGTGAGAATAATATGAGGTGTGTTCAGAACATAACGAGTATTTTGAAATTTTGCGGGTTTGTAGAGTTTGATTGTCATTTTTTATTATGTTGGTATACGTGCCCCGGAAGTATGATAAAATTTTCAGCTGTAATCATTTAAGCCTGTTGTAAGCCTGTTATTACAAAATTATTTTAAAATATTAAATTAAATTAAATATTACTCTAATCTTTAGAAAACCTGCAATAAATAAATAAAAACAATATAGTCCAAGTGCACAGTTAGTAATTTTAATATAATGTGTTAATACTCTTAAGTATTGTATAATATTTAATTTGATGAAAGTATAATGTTAAAGTATACTATAATAAAGCTCACAATATATATTAAAGAAACCAGTAAACATAATCTCAAAAATAATTATATGCACGAGGGACACGGCTGTATAGACCATATGAATTTGCCATTTTATCGATAACTATTTGCTAAACGATATATCTCTCGGTGACAGCGAAAACTCGGATACAGACTCGGATCAGTCGCTGAACATTGGCATGTATGAGGGCGAGTGGCATACGTTCGTAAACAATTCAGAAAGAACATGATAATTACGGTGGAAACTATGACCCGTTATTATTGTAATGTTTAAAATTTAAAAAAAATAGTATTGATGACATTAAGAATTACTTACATATTGTGAAAGGTGACGCCATTTTTTATAAATTTGACGTAGCAAATCTCCTTTGGCAGCAAAAAAACTAAACAAATCGCGCAACTAAATTTAGTCTAGGGAGCAGTGCGGTTGCAACTACGAGTAGTTTAATTGTACGCATAGGATTGCTGTCTCATATTTGGACTTATACTTTGGTACAGGGGAATACGTGCGTATGGCTACTCCTGTCCGGTACGTTGGTGGTCCGTGTTGCTTTATGAATTGAGTAAATATACTTCTGTCGCTTTTCTAATTTAAATGTCAAATAAGGCAAAAAGAGAATCGCATTGAAAGATGTTACGTGTAATTTATATGTAGAGCTTAGACAGCCCAAAAACGCGGCACAAATTTTGATTTAGTATTGTGTGTTTTAGCTAGTGATGTACACTTTACTTAATAAAAACTATCGAAAAATGGTTGTTAAGGGAGCGATAAAAAGATTAAAAAATAATAATTTAGTACCTTAAACTAAATAACTTTCGTGCACTAAACTATTTTATTAAAAATTTACATTTTTTGACCGTTATAGTTCTAAAATCATTAAAAAATACTTAAATAACATGTTTCCGGGAATAAGCGTCATATACCTGCCTTTTCCGTCATCCATCAACATCTAATAATATTTAGTGAGGTATGAACACTAAGTCTTGACAATCACACGATACATAAGCGAGTTAGATCCCATTCGTAATACTAATTTTATATGCTGATTTATCACTTGTTCTGTTGAACATAAAACCATCGAGACAGCTATATCTGCTAGGAAGAAAGAATTTCTAGATCAAGAAGTGAAGGCAGGACTAATAATGTTGTGTAGAGGCACATATAGATTCTACTACCTTCTATCAAAGGATATTATATAATTATTTAAAAGCTCTAAGCTCTAAGACTATCCCGCTAGTAGATAAGCTAGTAGATCCCGCTAGTAGTAAGATTACTATCCCGCTAGTATCGTAAAAGGCAATAGAAGGAAATGAATTAGGAGATAGAAAGCACGGCTCAAAATAATAAAAAATATATTGAAATAGATAATTTGGCAGAAATATACCAACTGAATTTAAGTAGATTATTTTTAACGACCTTTTCACGATATATTTTAAATTACCATCATAGTGATAGATTATTTATGTGAGGTAATCTGGGAAAGTGTGCGTGGCGCGGATAATGCAATTGGACCTGGTAGGTGGCCCCCCGCAAATAATGACAGACAGTTTGGTATCGGAAAATAACGCTATGGCTTCTCCCCTTATGTGTTGTTCTATGACTCAATTTATGTAGAAGTGTAGTTTACCTCAATACATACGTATGTAATTACCCTTACTGTAAGAAAGAAAAAGAAAAAGTCATAACAAGTGTTAAAGATTAAGTAGATTTGTCAAAAATTGGATGAAAAACTGAAATAACATCGATATATATGAACTATGCACTAGATTTTGCATCCCGAACTCACTATGTTTAACTGAACTGTACTGCAATCCGTAAAACTTACTTTAGTGTGACTTCGATATTAATGCGGTGCTGAGCGGCGCTAATAATACGAAAAGTCAAATTAAAGTTTGAACTTGGATGTAAATAACAATTCAGTAGTGAAGTAACTAAAATTATTTGTTACTTAAGTGAAAAAATAGGTAGTAATAATATCGTAATAACACAATAGAAAAAATATTTCTTCATTTGAGTGCCACGCTATCTACAATCATAGACTAAAACATGCAGATGTTCTATTACAAAAGAACCGAATGTAGGTAAAATATTTTACTGAAAAAAGACTTGACGTGGTATTTTTAGAAAGATTTTTAATTTTTTTAATGTTTTTATAACCAGTTTATATTTTTGAATATTTATTTTGTTCTTTCTTTCTAGTATAAAATCTTACGGATAAATACATTTATAAATAAAATGTAATAATAATTTAATAAACAAATGTAATAATAAATGTATTTTTTTATATTTTACAGAGTTACCTCTTAAAATATTCAAAAATATCCTTAAAATGTAATTTTGACATAATATTATATAATCTTAGAGTAAAGTAGCACATATGCAACATAATTGACAGTTTTAAAAAACTGTACTCAATATAATCCAAATTTACAAACCTTACATACTGATCATTCTACTTACGTATAATCTATGATGACAAAAACTGCCCGCGCAGGCGCAATGCGCGCTTAAAGCAACTGCGCATGCGCGACTCTACTGTCTCCCGCGCATGCGCGAAGACATAGAGTAGCGCAAATGTTTTTTTTGGAATAGCTTCTCTAGTACGAAGTACATGTAGCTTGATGTAAAATAATATAAAAAAATAATTCCACGATTTTATATAACGAAAACGGTAGCGATTTGTGTATCTATCTTAAATTACAGTACATGACAAACGTAGCTTTCATCCTAGTTTAAATATTACATCGGTTACTGTACTTTTTCGAATATTATCACTACTAGGCCAGCCCCTTTTCATTTATTTTTATAGTGAAAACATTTGACATAATATGTATATTACACAAAGACAGAAAGTCTAAATACATACATATATTCAAAAAAAGTTACCCTTTTGAGGCAGTTGGGTAAAAAGGCAGTGATAATATAATATTTCGAATTTTACGTAGTGAGACCAACCTTCTACTGGTGAAGTACTAAGTAGTTGTATTAGTAATGCTAGAAAATGGACAGTGGTCCGTTTTATAACATTTTTGCTCTAAATACAACACAATTACACAGTTAAGATTTTGTTTTGTTAAATGGCATTATTTTTGTACACTTTCTTACTATAGTTCCTGCCAAATCGATTAAGAAAAACGGACAATGACTTTTCAGTCGTTTAACCAGGGGCTACAAACCTTTAATATATAGGCACTTTTTATATGTAGTACTTTCTTTATTTATAATGATTTTTTTAATTTTTTATAATGATTGATATAATATATATTTATTAACTATTATTAAAAAGTTATGTAAAATATCGCTGTAGAAGAAAAATCATCTATTATTATAAAGTAATTTATTCATTTAACAACAAAAAACATTAATTTATAACACATATAAAGATTCGAGTGATAACGACACCAAATAAGTACGTACTTATTCAAAAGATAAAACGTTATTTTCAATATTATATAAGAACTTTATTTTTATTCGGTGCATGCGGGCCGGCCAAAAAAAAGTGACGCATTTCTGGCAGCAATTGTCACGTTTCTTTTGGAACAAACTGACGTAACGCGTGTTTTGTTTATTTTAAAGGGACGAATTCTCAATATGGTGATTACATTGCTTCAAATATTTTTTTTAATATGAAACTGTTATTAAATAATTTACTGCGTTACTTACCATAAATTGAAATATAAAATATAACAAATTTTTTGCGATGTACCGTAAGATTTTACAATGTTTATAGGAACCACAGACAATATTATTTAAGAAAAACAAAAAAAAAAACATATGTGCTAACCTAGAAGTGTGAATAATATGATTGAACCGAACCGACCGAACAATCAACTCTATGAAAGAGTGTTAGTCCTACACGGATTCATAGAGAATTATTGGGAATCGGATGAAAGAGTTATAAATATTTTTTATGACATACTATGCTTAGATTTAACAGGGTATATAGAAGGACTAACATTCATAGGCAAAAGGAATAATAAAAGACCGCTAAAAATCGAATTAATTAGCAAAGGAATGAAAAAATACATCCTAGATAACTACATCAACCTAGAACAAGCCGGTTTCAGTGTCACAGAGTATTTAAGTCCTCAAGATTTGCAAGAAAGAAAAAAGTTGAAACATGCCTTATATATAGCGCGAAAACATGGACACCACGCGATTATAAGAAACAATAAGTTAATCATCAATGGAAAAGAAGCATACGCAGACAACAGAAGGCAGAGATGATACAAAAATAACCGTCTATAAATCACCAAACTTCACCGTTCTCAAGCTACAACCAGCGAAGGAGTAGGACCAAGAAAACACAATATAACAAGTAACTCTACTTTTCGGAGTTTATTTTAATATTATGTTTCAAAATATGCAAAGTATTTGTAATAAAACTCACCTTCTAGAGGAATTTATAGAGGATAGGTGTAATTTTCATGTCATATGTACGAGTATATCAGAGTCTTGGTTAAATAAACAAAAGAAAGATTTGTTGAATATAGAAGGATATTCCTAAGCTCATGTTTCTGCCGGGAGGAGCATGACGGTGGTGGAGTATGTATACTAATAAAAAACACATTAGAATATCAAGAACGAATAGATATATCTTCGTTGTCCACCGAAATGATTTTTGAAATATATGCTACTGAAATCTCTCAAATAAACCTGTTAATTATTAACCTCTACTGGCCTAACAGCAAAAGGGAAATCGAAGTATTCTATTCACATCTAGAAAAACTTTTGTCTTATCTCAAAAAAAGATTATTCTAAGAATATTATCATAGGTGGCGACTTTAACGTAGACTTCCTAACAAAAAATAGGCTCTCTAATTTATATGTATCGTACAACTTCCACCAAAAGATTAAATAACCCACCAGAATTACACCAAACAGCTCCACATGCACTGATCTAATTTTTATTAATTTTAATTTTTTTTTATAGGATAGGGTGACAAACGAGCACAAAAGCACACAGTCCACCTGATGGTAAGTGGTTACTGTGGCCCATAGACATCTACATCTATCCTCGATTACGAATCAAAATGCAGATGCGTTGTCACCCGTGAGGACTAAGATGGAATGCCTCGTTTCCAGTAAAAAGGGTCACCGGTTCTCTACACTCACCATACGAAATACAGCAGCATTAAGCTACTATTTCACGCTGGTATTCTGTGAGAGCGTGGTCCTTCCCCGGTCGAGCCGACCCATTCGTGCTACAACTATACTACTAATATAACTGCAGCATGGCTCTACCACGTAAAAAAATTAAATTAAAGGATATGAAAATAGCTGTTCACGAATTTGGTTTTTCAGATCATTGTGAAGTTTATTAATTTCTATACCGTCTCCAACACAAAACTTAAAGCTTTTATTAAATAAACGAATATACAATACCTTAAATATAACTAAATTCAAAAATGAAATTTCTAATATAAATTGGGATGAAATACTTAAACCTAATAAAAATGTAAATGAAAATTATAACATATTTAGTGAAATCTTACAAAGAGCTTTAAATAAATGTATACCAAAAATCCAAATAAAAATAAAAAAATCTCCACAGAAAAATTATTTAACAGTAGGATTAAAACATCGTGTCGCTATAAAAGATTTTTATAGTTATTGGTTTACAAAACCAAAAATGAAAATTTTAAATATCATTATAAACAGTATTGTAAAATATTAAAAAAAGCCATCAATTTATTCAAAAAATTATGTAACAAATATAAATTTGAAAATTCTCAAACTAAAACTAAAAAATGTGGCAAATCATAAATAACGAGACTAACAAATTCACGAAAATATAGAAATGTTCAACTAAAAATACCAGATAAACATATATTATGTGATCCTAAAATAGTAGTTAACTTATTTAATACCTTTTATGCATCTATAGGAAATTTAAACTCAAATAACTGTAATTTAAATAAAACAACTTTAACAAAATCCATCGAAAACACTCTCTTCTTAAGCCCAGTAGAAACTAATGAAATGAATACCATAATGAAAAATCTCAAAAATAAATCATCCTTCGGCATTGATGAAATGACTCATATTTTGATTAAAAGTTGTGCTGATTTGTTAACAATCCCCTAAACAATATTGGTAAACCAATCTTTTTCAGAAGGTATCTTCCCAGATGCTCTCAAAATATCTCTAATCAAACCCTTGCATAAAAAGGGCGAAACTACTGACATAAATAATTATCGACCTATAGCTCTGTTACCTACATCTGCTAAAATATTTGAAACGGCTATGGCGAAACGTCTTTGTTCATTTTATGAAAAATATAAAATTTTACATGTAAACCAACATGGCTTTAGGAAAAACCACTCCACCACCTTAACAGTTTATAAATATGTAAAAAACATCCTAGACAAAATCGACGATAAAAAAATCACAGTAGGCCTCTTGCTCGATATGAGTAAAGGCTATGACAGAGTCTGTTATAAAACTCTATTGGATAAACTGTATCAAACAGGAATTAGGGGAATCCAATATGTAGAAATTGAAAATACCGACTTTGAGACATTCAAAATTACTCATGTCAGATCGGATGCAACCCTCATTACTGGCTCTATCCCTCAAGGTAGCGTTTTGGGTTGTTTTTTATTTCTTATTTACATAAATGATCTCCCAAACATACTGGCCGATCTATGTGTGCTCTTTGCAGATGACATCTCCATCTTAATCTCTTGCACTAATTCCACAGATTTAACTACAAAATTGAACTATACATTAGATAAAATTACTGGCTGGCTACAATTACATAATTTACAACTTAACCTTAATAAAACTAAAATTATTCAATTTAAACCCTACCAAAAAACTGGTTTACAAATATCGTTTAACTATAAAAACACAAAACTAGAAACTGTTCACTTTGTTAGGAATAGACCTGAACACACATTTGAGTTGGAAAGAGCACATACAAAAAGTTGCAAAAAAATATCCTCATTTATTTATGCTCTGCAACACCTTAAACGTGTGACAGATTTTAAGACTGTCCTTGTGGCTTACTATGCACATGCTCACTTCGTACTCTCCTATGTTATCATCTTGTAGGGAAACTCTTGTGATGTAAACAAATTATTTATATTACAAAAGAAGTGTCTACGAATATTAATAAATTTGGACAAAATGGAACGAATTACGTCTATCTACATCCTCGAATCTTTTAAAATCGTTAGGAAACACCCAAAACTCTACTCACCTACTAAATAAACTAAAAGAAATAATAGAAATTTATATAAGCTTAAGATACCCTTCTCCAGATTAAAATTAGTTTCAAACAGCCCTCACGTTATGTCAATAAAGATTTATAACCATCTACCGAATTCCATATAGACCAGGAGCTGGTGACAGGTGACGTTCCACGATTTTGTCGCGCATGCCTTTTTAAGGCTTGATAACTAACCCTAAAATATCAAAGATTGTCGGGGCTTTATGCCATTGAAAGTATACTTAATTTGTATCATTATTTAATAGTAGGAAATTTGGCATGCACACCAGGATGTTGCAGAATAGAGGCATGCATGGCGAAAGTTGCAAAAAACACTGTGCAAATTTAGGTGACTTGTTTTTGAATGCCGTTTTGTATTTCATGAATTTACATTATTTCAAGTCATGAACGTAAATGGCACGCATGTAGCTACAGCCCAACATACCAAAATTGTGGAAAAATTGAATAAACATCAATTTTTCAACTGAAACAAAAAACTGAAAAATGACACAAAAATGGCGTTTTTCCTGTGTCCACTTAAAGAAGAAAAAGAAGTAGTGATCAAATGCTCTGACACGGATATTCTCATCATCGTCCTTGCAAACACGAAAAAACTACCAGCGTCACTGAAGGTTTGGACATTATTTGGCGTCGGAAACAATCGTCGTTACATTGACATGAACAAAGTGTATGACGTGCTGGGAAGCAAAAAATACTCAGGCTTACCGGCTTTCCATGCCTTAACCGGGTGCGATTTCAACCCTGCATTTTATCACAAGGGAAAAAGGAAATCGTGGGAACTGTATTCTGCCAATAAAAATCCTGGAAAATTCTGTACAATTTAATAAACAATTAAAATATTTCTTATTAATAAATGTTATTATAATTTAAATGATTTTTTGACGATAAATAACGACAAAGTAAGAATACTTCGACTAAGTACATTGTATTTCAAATTAAATTAATTTATATAAAATAATATTGAATGTTGATGATATGATAATTTGTAATTTATGTTTAAAAATTAGATAATATGAAAATAGTTAGCACTCTGGTGTTGCTATGCCCTTGTGGGGCGTCACATGTATACCTATCAAAATTGTACCATCTTAAATTTGTAATGTGACATGCAATAAACAATTTGAATTTGAATTTGCATTTGAATTGTTATTACATCTAAATTGAGATTTGTAAGTTACACCTTTTGACACTCGGCTCATATCTGAGGTCATTGTCCGTTTTTCTCAATCGATTTGGCACGTACTATAATACTTTCTTTACTTTACTGACGGCGATACGGAGCGAACGGTATGAACCAGTTAGCAATTTTGAAAATACCTACTCCCGCCGCGTATCGGCACTTCACAATTCTCAGGTAGTATTATTCTGTAATCTGTCATAACATGATATTATCCTTCTAATAACTTTCAATTTCATCGCATTTCTAGACAAGACAATAAAATTTTATTGGCTCTTAAGCTATAAATCTGAAGCTCTTTTCAGTCGAACGTAATAAAAGGGACATTCCTTGAAGTAACGTTGAGAACGTCTCGCGAAAATTAATTTTCCAAAGCAAAGTGAAGGCATAAAAATATAATAGCCTATAAGCTTCCTAGTGCTGCAAAGAAACCAAGAGCGAGCCAAAGGAGGCTCATGGGCATATGTCGTGTGTACTGTGAACATCTTTTGACTGGAAGTATAGTTTACTAGTAATAGATTACTTCGTGTTATCATACTAGAACCTGAAAGAATCCAGAACAGTCGTATTACACTCACCGGGCTTCTCATACGCATAAGGATAGCATTATAATTAACTACTTTGAGCCCAAGCTCGAGTCATTTCATGTCAGGTAGATCATTAAAAAAATTTCACAAACGAAATAAGGACCGAGCACGTCTCAGGTAGCTCTGGGGTAATGCGCGTAAACTTTGCGGTACGCGAACAACATTTGTAATCGTTAACTTTTTTTATAAAAGGGATGACAAACGAGCACACAGTCCACGTGATGCTAACTGTGACACTGTGACAAATATCTGCATATATCCTCAATTAAGAATCAAAATGTAGATGCGTTGTCGTCCGTGAAGACTAAGATGGAATGCCTTATTTCCACTAAAAACGGTCTCTGGTTCTCTACACTAACCATTCGAAACTCAACAGCATTGAGCTGCTATTTAACGTTGGTATTCGGTGAGAATGTGGTCCTACCCCGGTCGAGCCGACCCATTCGTGCTACAATTATAATCACAGAAATTTAAATATTTAGATTTCTGTGATTATAATATAGTTGCAGCTTGGCTCTACCACGTAAACTGCAATTTTAAGTGCTGTTTTCATCAAGTGTTGATATCCAAAACGCACTGGAGCAATTTATCTTCAATATCTTTTATATGGTCCCCTTGTTCTCAGTGAAAGAAAAATTAAATTGAAGCCACAACATTTCTACAGATTGTCAAGTATTGATTACATTTTTTATTCTTTACCAGACATAGCTACTTTTATTTTTGAGCTAATTTCCTTTGAATCTGTATTTGAAAATTTGGTTGATTCGGTAATACAAACTCTTTTGTTGGAGCGTAATAAAACGTTAAGCATTTACACAATGTCGTGGGTAAAGCTTGCTTAAATATAATTCAAGAAAGCCTATGATTTACGAGCGGAAATCAGTTAAATTTTCTCGTAAAAAATGACACTGCGAAATGAAAATCTCGACAGTTTGATTCCCTTTTATTAAACCATCATTTCAAACAGACGACGTAGATTTTTTACAGCTTCACTAGCGCCATTATTCATTTTCTAAAATCAAGCAGGATTATCTACAATAATTAGAGATTCCTAAAGGAAGGTTAGGCGAAATTAAAAAGTTTTTTGGTTAAGATTTTTTTGATGTATAAAAATCTATGTATTTATTTATTTCACAATTTATGTACACACAAGTAAGGGAGAGGACACATCATGATGAAAAGTTTGTACAAAGGCTCTACTTATCTCATAATGAAATTTCTTCCAGTAGGCCAGTTTCAAAGATATATGATTAATAAATGATTATAAGGTGTGCACTTTGTTATTATACAACACATACGGGGATAAAATAAATACATACGTCAGCACAAATACTTATATGTATACAAATACATAATTATATTCATACTTAAGCACACATAAATACATACATAAATACTTAATATAATATAAAGTCATAATTAAATATGTATATAAACATATATATACATATACACACACGCGCACACATACATATGTGTATATATATATATACGTACACATACATACATGTACATGCATATATTTGTAACAGTATAGTAAATATCAAAGATTTGAGACTTACATAGAAGACAGCGATAAATAATGTTCTTCCACTCGTTTTTTGAACAATGTCACTGTTTTGATTTCTCGAATGGGAGTTGGAAGCGAATTCCAGAGTCTTACTGCATGTACGGAGAATGATCGGGAATATGAATGAGCATTAAAAGATGGGAATTTTAAGAGGGTTTTAAGGTGAGATCTACAAACTGTATCTGGAGATTTAAGAAAGTTAAATCGATTTCGGAGGTAAGTAGTGATATTTGGGCTATGTAGGATGTTAAAAAGGAGACAAAGGATACGAGTGTTCCTGCGAAATCGTATCGGGAGCCACTTGAGGTGCTTTCTATATTTAGACGTGGTCATGTACCGAATGCAAAGGTTTTGCAATCGCTCAAGTTTGTTTAATTGCTCTTCTGTGGCATCCAAAAAACAGAAATCAGCATAATCTAAGATAGGGCAAAATAAGAGTTTGAACAAGAGAGATTTTCGTTGATAAGGGTAAAAAACTTTGAAGTCGTTTTAACGAGTCGAAAGCACAATAAACTTTTCTGCATAAGTCCGTTATGTGAGGACCCCATGACAACTTATTGTCAATAATTAAGCCCAAGTTCTTCACAGATTCATTATACGCAATTGATGTGCCATTGATAATCACATCTGGCAGGGTGCATTTATCAATTAAGCTACTAGTATATCTGCTACTTACTATTATTGCTTGAGAGTTACTTGGATTTATAGTAATACCATGTGATCTGGATCAACGACCTATTCTCTCTACTGATTAATTTAGCTTCAGATACTACAAAGTGACGGTAAAGCTGCAAATAGTCTGCATAAAAATGGAAGTTGGAGGATATTATTTTTGTTATAGAATTGATAAAAACGGAAAACAGCAAAGGAGACAAGACGCCACCCTGGGGTACACCCGTTATAAGACTACACCAGTTGGAATAAGTGTAATTGGAGCGGATACATTGTGAGCGTCCTCGAAGATAGGAAATAAACCAGAGAATGGTCAAAGGTGAAGCATTAATAGACTGGAGAATTTTTAAGAGGATATCAAAGTCAACAGAATTAAAGGCACTGCTGAAATCTAATAAAACGAGTACTGTTAACTATTTTTGATCTGTGGCTCGACAGATATCATCAGTTACTTGAAGAAGAGCAGTTGTTGTACTATGGCCGGGCCGGAATCCAGATTGAAATATACTTAAAATATTGTTGGAATAAAGATAAGAAGACAATTGATTGCGAACAACATGTTCAAGTACTTTAGAGAGGAATGGTAATATAGATATAGGTTGAAATTCAAAATGTAATGTAGGGTTAGCAACCTTGGCTATCAGAATATTTTGTGCTAACTTCCACTAGTGTGGAAAACAGGAGAACGATAATGAAAAATTAAATATGTGAGTAAGAACTGGGATAATACAAGGTGAAATTATAGTTATCATTGTGGAAGAAATATTATCATTTCCCGTTGCAGTAGAAGATATAGATAGCACTGATCGCTTTACTTCATCTTCTGACACTGATTTAAATTAAAACTGGCTGGAATGTTGCAATAGGCACGAATACTTTGCAACAAAAATCTATGTATAAATAAACTTGAAGTGTCTCTCTGCAATATCTAAATAACTATCCTATCCTATCCTATCCGGTAGCTGTTTCTTATCCGGTATCTGGCCGGATAGCTGTTTCTTATCCGGTATCCGGCCGGGTGGTAATTTTAGGCCAGATAGGCCGAATACCGGATAATTATTCATCTCTAGTTTTTTATATACTCACACTAGTTTTTAAGAATATATTATTGTTATGCTAACATCTCTATTGACTAAGTCTGAATAAAAATATAATTAACTAGCGATCCGCCCCGGCTTCGCACGGGTGATTTCTGGATTTCGACAACAGCGCCACCTACCTAATTGAGTTTTTAAACTATTCAGGGACCCACTCGAATACACACTAAAATCATTAGGGATCCACTCGAATACATACAAAAAATCATCAGAGACCCACTCGAATACACCCACAAAATCATCAGGGACCCACTCGAATACACACACAAAATCATCAGGGACCCACTCGAATACACACAAAAAATCATCAAAATCGTTCGAGACATTTTCGAGTTTTGGAGAGACTAACGGACAGCAATCGATTTTTATATATATTTTACAAGTAGAACAAAAAACTGTTTATTTTAATCTAATTTTGGTGACTGTAAATGGTATGCATCATGAAAGAGGCTGTATTTATAACGGTTCATTAACTGTACGCTCTTTGATGTAGAACATTTTAAGCGTAAAAAATGGCTTAATACATCTGTAAACTTTGTAAATATTACGTCGTCTTTATGTTAGTTTTGCCGCAGTAAATATTGATTCCGGTAACCAAACTCAACTAAATTTGTGTTATAACACAAATATTGATTGATGAAGTGGTTGATTGTAGAATGAAGTAGTTACTGAAAGAAAAAAACTATATTGATTTGAGGCTTGCAAAGCATTCCTGGAGTTATTTTGTGTTAACTTTACCGTTTCCGCCTGTCAAAAATCTACTGCTGAACATAGGCCTCCTCAATAGATTGTCTCATAGGGCCGAAATTTGTCATAGTTGGCCCTTGGTCACAGAATAAATAATAGTACTATGTACAGAAGTTGCACTCCTTTGATGTTGTATGCTTGCCGACATTTAATAGCCTACATAATTGTTATTAATTACAAAAATCGCACACGCAAGCTAAATAAAACTTTATCGCCGTATTACTTTACATCTTTTCCCCTTCCAACGTCACGGTGGACGTTCCGTAGTTACTAAGGGCTATTAATAAAGAGTAAAAAAATTCATTGCGAAAGGGTATTTAAGTTAGTTTGCTGAAGTACTTACACTGACTATCATCGACTGACCATATTTTCGCACCTATGTGAGTTCTGTTATGCCCAACGCATGCAACTTGCAAGGCCATTCGTCGGGAATCACGATGCCTGGTTCGGAAGAAATAGGTAGATAGTGTAAACAACAAATAAACCTGAAATTCGATTCCCAACAGAAATGTGTACTTAGTTAAAATCTTGTCATAGTTCATAAAAGATAGCTTGATCTCTGCGACAGCTGTCAGTAAAAATCACGCCTATGAAGTCCTGAATTTCTTAGTAGTACAGACAGTCTCTGTCAATGTCATACTTTATGGGCATGCACTAATTAGGTCGGCACGCCCATAAAGTATGACATTGACAGGTGCTGTCTGTACTACTAAGAAATTCAGGACTTCATAAGCGTGATTTTTACTGACAGCTGTCGCAGAGATCAAGCTATCTTTTATGAGCATATAGTAAACAAAGTTTTAATTTCAGTATTTTGTGTTATTATAACTAAAATATTTTAATTACAAAAGACAAGTATATGTAAGTTAGTGGATACTTGGCAACTAAGTTTTTTAATGAAGTACTTAGGTACTTGCATGTATATTGCTGTAAATTATGAAATAAATTAATCTTTAATAACTTCCTACTAAAATATTTCGGTAACTTAAGAATGATATATCTGAAACCTTTGTTGGTCATTTGACATCCATCCACGCAACAATTATTTTAGGAACGACCTTTTGCCATTATAATTTATCAAATAGGTAATATATATATATATATATATATATATATATATATATATATATGTATATATAAATTTTAAATTACATTTAAACTTTTACAACTATTTTATCCCACAATTAAATATACTAAACAATAAACAAAAACTATTTCAACAAGTATTTACAAAAAACTAGTTACGTAAACAGCGCAGAGTTAAAAATATTTTACATTCAATTGCCTACAGCGAGCTGGCCCGACTGCGTATGAAGCTGGGGATGCCTCGCGATTGTAGGTAATTACTTTGTATGTGATAAACACGTTCTTTGGACATTTTCATAGCCTCTGATATCTCTCTCACTTTGAATTGGCAGTCGTATAGCAAAATTTGGTAAACTTTAGCGATGTTATCGTCAGTTGTTGCAGTTCTTGGACATTTTGAACGCTAATCGTCTCTCAAGCTCTCACGGTCAAATTTTTGTGCGTAACTGTTAAGGGATGTACAACTACATTCACTAGCTTTTATAGAAGAGTGCTGCCATCTTCACGTTGAGGTTTCTTTCTATATATATATATATATATATATATATATATATTTATATACAACATGTAACATAATTAACGCACTTTGAGAAAGTAGTTTGTTCAGAATCGTTTTTTACTGAATCGATTCCTATAATTTTTAATATAGGTAATTTTTTATCCCAAAAATAATTAAAACTACGTAAATTACAGTCACATTAAATCTGTACAGTCAAAACAAACTGAAATGTACCCTAACCTAAGGCAATAAGACTTTTAAGAGTGCAGTTTTATTTGTATTATTACTAATTCTGTCATTCAATAAAAATAAAGAAAAATTAACTTTATTTCAAGCACGTTAAAGTCTTTGCGTTCGTGGATTTGTACTGTGACCACAACATTCTTCCGGATTTAGTATAACTAATTTGATAAATAATCAGTGCATAAAAATGTTTAACTAAAAATTCAGTGTATGTATTATGATTATAACATAATATACTAATTGGGGTGTCTGAGGGTGTGCGTTAATTACGTTACATATTGATATATATATATATATATATATATATATATATATATATGAAATAAATACTGTGACTTTTATTCCGTTTACCTGTTATACCCTATTTTTTATATTGCTTGATTCTTAATCGTCTGGAAAAAATAGGGTATAACAGGTAAACGGAATAAAAGTCACAGATATTTAACTTTTTTTTGTTTTTATATTAACATATCATGAAATCGATCTGTCAATAAATACTACAAATTTGAAAAATCGGTATTAAAAAATAAGAACAAAAATTTTGAACTAAATAAATAAATCAATTAAAAACTATCGAAATTAAAATAATACGCACCCAATTAATAGAACTTATATATAGATAGATTAATTTTATAATATAGTAATGTAAAATAAAAAAAATTGTAAAATATCAGTACCATAGGCTTCTTATTCCGTTCATCTGTTATACCATATTATTTCCAGTTGGTAAAAAGGTCATGCAGTACATTAAGCGAAATACCACTGACTGACTGACTCATCACGATCTTTAAACTATATAACCGGTTGATTGCAAAATGAGTAACTATACTATTAGTTACTCATTTTGCAATGTAGACACTCATTAAGAACGAATTTTACGATAGTCCCATAAAAAATCTTGATAGGTACTTTATATAGGTACTTGATAGGTAATTTATATGAAGAGAGCAGCTAGTAGGTTAATAAATGATCTGTCTTTCGTCGTTGCGCGCGGATTAAAATCTTCATTAAATAGCAGTATATTGACAGAAAGAGTTGCGTTACACATGGCTGCTTTATGAATCCTGTGTTTACTAACAATTTTCTGTAATGAGTGTATAATCTTTTAGCAGTACATTTATAAGCGAGCTCTTTAGTTATTCAACATGTTGTTTCAATTTGCATTATTTATAACCCTCATTTATAATTTATTAACATTAATTAGATTTTATATATGGTAAAGCCACGCTGCAGCTATGTTGATTGTAGCATGAATGGGACCACGTTTTCAGGATACCAGGGTAAAACAGTAGATAATTCTGCTGTGTTTCGTATGATGAGGGTAGAGAACAGGATACCATTTTTACTGGAAACGAGGCATTCCATCTTAATCCTCAGGGGTGACAACGCGTAATTTGATGCTTAATCGTGGATAGATGTATATGTCTATGGACCACAGAATCTACTTACCATCAGGTGGACTGTGTGCTTTTTGGCACGCATATTCTATATAAAAGCGGATATCCGGGTTTAGTCCCTAAAAATTAATGTATTCCTTTGTTTTCTTCCTTGATAATGACACAATAGGGAAAGTCTTTTATTAAATTATATTAAATAAATATTTATTTTATCTATTAAATCCATATATATCACTGCCATATACCTGTTTTGTTTATTTTTTAATAAATTTGTGGTATACATTACTGCGGGGCGCCCATAGTGGTGACAAAATTTCCCACAGACCCACAGTTATCTCTGAAACCAGACCCATAGCGACCAGTCCGATGGCATGAAACCAACGGTCACCAGTTTACCACTTGTGTTTGTGGTGGTAATATATGCAATATTGATGTTTTATATACTTATGGATATATGTAGTTATCAGATATATACTATACTTAAAGATAGAAAAAGTTATAAGACAAAATTATACGGTGTCCGAGAGCGCGAGTTCAATCCGTTCAAGCTCCACTCATTTATTTTTCGGTACCTGGATGACCGAGCTTTACTCGGTATTTTTTTTTTGGAAATTATATTTAGATACAAATAACATATTGATGAAACATGAATAATATTTTTTGAACTTATTGACATAGTAGAAAAAACTGAACTGGTTATTTGAATAAAAAATCATGAGTTCAATTAGTTAAATTTAAATTTTCGTATTTAAAAAAAAAAAAAATTGCTCGAAATAATAGATTTTCTCATAAAAGAAGGGAACTTGCAAAAAAAGGGAAAAAGTCGGACCAGAGATATGACGCGAACCAGGGCACTCCGATTTCGCGACCGTCCGACATCCCACTTGAGCTATTACGATCTTTAATACACTGTCAAAATTTACCTTCTTATATTTTAGCAGTTTTCCATTACCTGAAAACACGGACAAAAGGACATTTTCTAAAAATGAATCCTAGTTACATCGATTTATTGCCCCCGAAACCCCCCGGACACAAAATTTTATGAAAATCGTTGGAGCCGTTTCCGATTATATACAAGAATTGCTCGTTTAAAGGTATAGGATACTAGAAATAGAAATAGAATAATTTATTCAATATAGGTTACATATATAGTTATTATTGAAAGTTATTTCTTTACTGGTTCGATAAATAGCTCTATCCTGGAAAGAACCAGCAAGAATCTCAGCGGGATTAAAAAATGGTTTACAACTATTAAGTTTACACAATGATTGACATAATTAAATAATATAACCATTAGGTTCAATAGCTCTAGAAGGACCAACTTTAGTAAGCCTTTAAAAATAATAAAAAATACATATTCTTTTTTAATTTTTTATCTTAACAGGGTAATCAAAATGCGATTATGTTACTTAATTTGTCATCAAATTAAATGACATCAATCTAACAACCAACCAAAATTATAGAAAAGTAAAACTAACTAGTGAATTTATTTGGCGAGACATTACACTGTACTTGTACAATTTATCCAATAATTTTGTTTTATCGGAGTGAGTATTGGATAAAAATAACGTTAAAACCAGTAAATTCCTTTAAAATATTATTTGACATGTTTGTTTTTTGTTAGGGCTAAGCGTCAACCCGTGTTGGAAGGGAATATTTTGTAATGCAAATCATAAAATTTGCATTCTACGGCATGTGCTAAGTGCCGCAGAGTCGTGGCTATTCCATAAATCATTTTTTAACTGAATTTTAAAAAGGATTCGTTGTTTCTTCCGAATGTTTGTTCGCGAATGTTGTTTCATATATTATACGACTGATTCTTTTATTGGGTACCATGTAGGGGAAAGTGTTAGTATATAAAACCTTATAAGTACAACTTTTTAGTTCATATTTAGCGTATCATATGTAGGGTGTTTGTATTAATTGATTAAAATATTGAAACCTTTTAGATTTTACGACAAAGAATGTTTCATTCCATATAGGAATATTATGTGATACAGTGGTGCTGTTTTGTGACTGATGTATAGCGGAGTCCATTCGATCAGAGAAGAAACGGTTTCTCAGAGCATACCAGCGTTAAATATCATCAGAAGTGACTATGCAATGGGCATTTTGTTTATACAATGTTCGCTTGAATACGGTCACCTATGTGTCGTGCCGCCTTCGCACGTACAGCATCTTGTCAAAGGTGCCACCACAAAAGATCGCCGCGTGCGTACACCCGCAGGAGAATTTGGCATTTATAACTAAACACCGTAGTAAAAGGTTCTTTACTACCTAACTTGTGTTTTATTACAATAAATTTCTGTTATTATAACAGTATTCTATTTTAATCTTAGAATAGGGCAAAGCAAGCAAAGCAATGGGGCAAACATTTATTACACAATAAAATAAAAAAAGCAAAATAATAAATGCGCCTCCGGGTGTACCGACACTAAGTGAGTCCGATCGAGTCGAAGTAAACAGATATACTAGCACGTCCCCTCCCCTTATTCGTTAAAAGTCGGGCACGTCCAAGATGTTCAACTGAAAGTATGTAAATCATCGAACACTTCTAGAAGAAAACTCATAATAGCATTATAGAAAATTAACATTGATTCTGCAAACAGACTTACTGAGTAAAACACGAAAGCCAACCATTAAAATTAGATGAATTTTGTTTCTGAAGTCAATTACGTTATTTCTTAGGGTGAAAAAATTGTTGTTTATTTGTTTTTTTCCTCTCAATCGATGACTTCTCGTAGTTGAGTAGTAGTGGGTTTTTATACATAATAGCAAAATTTCACAAGAAGCTCAATTCGAAACAATTATTTTTAAATTTCATAAGCCCAAGTTAGATCCAAAGACTAGTAAGAATATGCACTATCCTTAAGAGGTAAAAGAAGAAAGCAAGCCAGGGGATTGGCAGCTGCATCTGCTACTAGAAAATAAAAATAAAAACTGTGGTTGTCAACCCGCCTGTCAGGCATGGCAGCTGTGGCAACTGTGGCAAATCAAATTATCGGGCAGGTTGTAATGAATTAGAGATGAAAAACTACACCGAAAAAAAATAGAAATTTGTTTTAATTAATTTTGATTATAGTTGTATAATGTTTTTAAAAGAAAACAGTGTTGAACATCACACAGTATTTTAACAATATACATAATTATAATTCGTTTTATTTGTCTGTATTATTTTTGCGATTAATTGGTTATGTCTGAAATCATTGAGTTACATTGCAATACCTTTAAGGTATTTTCAGTGCTGAATGATATTTGATCATGAGAGATAGATGAAGAACTTTTAAGTTTTTTTTATAGAATAAGGGTGACAAACGAGCACACAATCCACCTGATGGTAAGTGGATGCTGTAGCCCAAATACATTTACTTCGATTAAAATCAAAATGCAGATGCGTTGTCACCCCTGAGGACTAAGATGGAGTGCCTCGTTTGCAGTTTTCCGGTTCTCTACACTCACCAAACCGCAGTATTAAGCTGCTATTTTACGCTGGTATTCTGTGAGAGCGTGATCCTTCCCCGGTCGAGCCAAGCTGTTCGTGCTAGAACCATAATATAGTTGTAGTGTGGCTTACCACGTATATATTGACAGTGTATAGTAACAATTAATTAAATTATTTATCTATTAAATACGAGTAACATAATATTTCCTGGTGACAGGTTTATTTTATTAGACACTCATAGAAGACAGAAAGCAATTAAAAATCACATCAAACCATTAAAATTGATGAAGTATGTAAACCAACAAGTCCTTATCACAACGCAGCCTTTCCGCACATAACAGTTTTTTACTTTTTATACAAATCAATTTGTTTCACACAAACTAAATAATCAAATTTGAATGTGTAGTCGCAATGTAGGAATATCCAATGCCATACATGGCATATTTTTTAAATTTTTACTGTTGCCCAACTCCTGATTTGTTTTCCTCTATACACCCCTCACAAAACCCACGGAACGATACGGGGTAGTAAATATTCCTACACCGCCACCTTCACTTAAAGCACTCTTATTTATTTTCTACCACGTTATACATAACAATATATAATATATCCATATAAGCCTCCCGATGCAGCACATACATACTGCGACTTCTAAAACTACCTCGTCGGTCTAGAGGTCGAAAATGAAATTACTGATCATGAGGTCCGGGATTTGAATCCCGGGTCGAGTCGGGTTGCAGTGATTGGGGGTTTCTGTCAAAAATTTTTTATTTGCAGTTCGGAGTCTGGAAGTTCGTAGTTTTTTACCACCGTGTGTCAGAAAACATTACGTGCTTCCTGCACCTGATCTCTCTCCGGTCGAGTTCCCTTCATCCCTTCAAAACTAACTAACGCTAAGACTAAACCTAATTTAATCTACTAATCTAAACTAGAAGGCAATTCGTAACTATTGATTGGGCAAAGAGCATAGACGGACAACAGGGCGGGTATATGACCCGGTTGTGGTCCTAACGCGAGCTACCCTAGTTACCCCGTCAGATCCAGGAAAAACCTCTTCGACGATCCCTAATGGCCAATGGAGAGGCGGCGTATTTTCCTTGGTGAGCACAACCACCGTAACGACCGTTAAAGGTTTAGTTGTTGTGTTCAATTTCTGCCGAGACTGCAAAGTATGCAAATATTCCGTCTTCCATCGTTTCTAAAATGACTGCACCAACCAGTCTAATAAGTTATGGCGCGAAGGAACATTAAGTTTGTCCTCGTCTATGTCTATGGCGGATATTTCAAAGGCGTTAGATTCAAAAAATGTGCTGGAGTTAGATCCAGCGGCTCCGAAGGGTCACTTGACAATGTACGACAAAGGGGGCGGCTTTTTATTACCGTCCCATCGGACTATGAGAGTGAAGGAATGAGAGGATTTTGACTACATGTATAAAATAAATATTTTACAATACCATTCTCTGCTATCTCAAATTATTATTTGTTTATTGATAGCAAATATCGAAAAATAAACATTCATAAATTATTCTTTATAAAAAGAAGCATATATCAAGCTATGACTACTGTGACGTCAACAAAGGTGAACGTTAACACCAGAGTTTGTTATTAAATCTCGTGTTTAATTGGGTCGTCCGCCCGGAGCACCGATGTAACTGAATTAAGCTGTCGGATACACGAGATCTTAACGTCTTTAGTTTAAATGATTGTGGGCCTCAAAATAAATATTGTATTTGAATCTTGTATATTACGGACGTTTTATTTTTCCGAACCACTGGTAAAGGTAAATAATGACTTTCAATAACTTACATATAATCTATATTGAATAAAAATTATTCTAGCTTTAGCTGTTCTCTACGACTTCACCCGCGAGAAATGTATTACTATTTTTTTTTGAATTTTATTAGAAAAGTTTAATTTTTTTTGCGCGAAACTCTAATTCCCTTTCCGTAATAAAAGTAGCCTATGTTACTCTTTATAATATCAGCTATCTGCCAATGAAAATCCCTTCAAAATTGGTCAAGCAGTTACGGAGATTAGCCGGAACAAACAGACAGGCAGACGAAAATTTTAAAGGTTGTTTTTTTGTTATAAGTACGCCATGTACTTTTATATGCATGTAGTAAAAAGCTGTTATTTTGACATTACAAGCAGACACTTACATTTTATTTATTTGTATAGATCTTTTTTTATATATATAGGAGAATGGGCAAACGAGCATACGGCTTACTCACCTGATGTTAAATGATTACGGACGCCCATGAACAACTGCTACACCAGGGGAATCGCAGATGCGTTGCCGGCTTTTTACAAAGGAGTAGCATCTCTTCTTGAAGGTCCTTAAGTTGTATCGGTCCGGAAAAGTCTGTGGTGGTAATCGATTCCACAAGGAAGTTGTGCGAGGAAGAAAAATTCTTTTAAATCGCACATTTTTTCCTTATTATTTCAGATTCTCCTTATTATTCCAAAGGAGGATTTGAAATAATTGTCATTCTTGGAGTGTGAATTGGTGTCGTATGATAGCGTATGTGTCCATCATCCTATTTCGTCCCATGGGTCGTCTGAGACAATTATGGGAAATGCTGAAAATTCCTTGGTTTCTGCTAAACGGCGGTATAATCCCGTTTATACCAGTCGCAAAGTACTGTCTAAGGTGCGGAACGTCTGGTGCTGCGTTCGTCATTCCGCCAGCAAAGCGTGATAAGGCAAATCCACCCTACAACGGGAGAGATCCATGCCGAGAATCCGCGGTTTAAGAATATTCACTACCACATATCGTCCCATGGGTGTCGTAAGAGGCGACAGAGAGAAACTGAACCAGGACATGGGCTGCAGCATCTTCCTGAAATGAAGGAAAAATAATAAAAAGCTGTGGTTTCCAATCCGCCTGCCAAGCGTGGCAAATATGGCTAAATCCCCCTTATTAGACAATTTAGGGGAGGCCTATGTTCAGCAGTGGACCCTCATAGGCTGTAATGGATGAATGCAAAAGAAATGGAAGATAATGGATTATGCAGTATAGAAATGGTGATACAAAAACTTTAAGGCAAGTTTTAGCTTATAACCTATATAATGATAGGATACTATCACCACATAGTAAGCGTGTGTCCTTCCATGCTGCACACGCACAACCTCGACAAGCTACGGTGGATAAAAAACCGTACTCTTACATTCTTATTAATATTAGATTTTATTTTAAGTTTCATTCACTAAAAGAAAAACTAATAACAAACTTTGCTCGAAGCAAGTCACTAACAGTTAATAAACTTCAACTTGGTTTTCATTAGATAAAACATTTCTCACTTTTCTAGAGAGAAGCTACACTCGTGAGCAATGAAAACGGGTCGGTAACTGTTATGTATGTATATACATTTGTATACCTATGTATTACAATGCGTGGCTGTGCCCACGCGCCCTCTGTTAATAAACCAGTGCATAACAAGCTACCGGCCGTTTAACTCGCTCCCTGACCGTATACATAACATTAACGACGAGTACCCGCGTAAAAAGTAATTACAAAGGGCTAATTCATATTTTGGAATATTATCCAGTTTTAACCACCATATACAGGAGTGGAAAACTTATAAAAGCCGAATAAATCAGTGGTTCTTGGCAAATGAAATTAATAATACGACGGATCCGAGCGGGAAAAAGAGAAGAGCTGAGAATTTAGCCTTACCCAGGGATGTGCAGGAGGTGCCCTACGAAGACATCCTACGAATCCTCGACATCCACTTTAACCCGAAGATTGTCGGTTTCACGGAACGACACAACTTCTATGCAGCATCGCGGAAACCCGGTGAAACACATTCACAGTGGGCCGCGAGACTGCGCGGTCTTACGTCACGCTGCGCTTTCCATGATATCGAAGAGGCCCTACGAGACCGGTTCATTATGGGAATGATGCCTAGTCTTGAGAAAGAGAAACTTTATGCCCAAGATATTACCAATCTAACTCTCACGAAAGCTGTAAAATTTGCTGAAAACATCCGTTGTGCGAAATCAGCTGCAATCGCCAGTGCCAGTACGTCCGCAGCTTCTACTGGCGCTTTGTACAAGATTAGACCAAGAGATAAAGGTGCAAGAAGTGTAAAAAGTGATCTTTCGGTAAAACAAAAGTGTAAAGTGTGTGGTTATACGAACCACAAGGCTTCGGAGTGCCGGTGTGCGGATTTCGTATGTAGGAAGTGTAACGTCGTAGGCCATCTACGTAGAATGTGTACGTCAAATAAAGTTAACTACGTAGATAATGGAGCCGGAGACGAAGACATCGGTGATGATGGTAAGGTATTTAAAATTCGTTCCTTGCGGGGTGAACCGATGGTCGAGACCGTGTTTATTCGTGGAACGGCGTTTAAGTTTGAAATAGATAGCGGTTCCGCCGTAACTGTGATACCGGAAAAATTATATAAATCTCATTTTAAAGATATTCCATTAATCGTTCCGCATAAAAGGTTGATGAGCTACACGGGTGATAGCATAACATGTGTAGGCACAATTCGGTTGCCCGTGTACTATACTAACCACTCACACACGCTCGACGTGTACGTCGTCGGGGACGGCGGGCCGCCTCCTCGGTAGGGACTTTATATCTACATTCCAATTAGATTTATCATCAGTTTTATCAACGGTGAATTACTGTCAGGGTACCCTTCCCTCCGTGGAAGAACTGCAATGTCAATTTCCAGTTCTTTTTTCGGATAAATTAGGTCGTTTTACTAAACATAAGGTGCACTTACAGTTAAAAGATAATGCAAAACCAGTTTTCTTTAAAGCGAGACCGATTGCATTTGCCCTACGGAATAAGATAAACAGTGAACTAGATAGAATGGTTGAGTTAGGGGTATTAAAACCGGTTGACCACGCAGACTACGCGTCCCCTATAGTCCCTGTTTTAAAAAGAAATGGCACTATTCGCTTGTGTGCGGATTACTCGGTTAGTATTAATAGGCAATTAATTATCGAACCGTATCCTCTGCCAACTGCCAAGGAATTGTTTGCAAAGCTTTATGGTGGAAAAAAATTCACCAAATTAGACTTATCTATGGCTACCAATTTGAGCTGGATGACGAGTCACAAAGGTACACTGTAATTAATACTCATCGTGGATTATACAAGTATACTAGGCTAGTCTTTGGGCTTGCTCCAGCGCCAGCAATTTTTCAGCGCGCGATGGAGGGCCTAGTTGGTGGACAGGAGGGCGTGCTATGTTTGTTGGATGACGTGCTCATTACGGGGCGTGACGACGCCGAACACGCTGCACGCCTTCGGGCGGTGTTGCAGACATTACAAGAAGCAGGATTGACCTTGCAAAGGGAGAAGTGCGAGTTCTATAAAGATGAGGTTAACTACTTGGGTTATGTTATCAATAAAAATGGGTTGAAAAAGTCTCCAGATAAAATTAAAGCAATAGTAGACTCCCCTGCACCATCAAATATAAGCCAACTGCAATCGTTTTTGGGCCTAGTAAATTATTATAGAAACTTTGTACCAAGTGCAGCGTCTGTTTTAAGCCCACTTTATAATCTGCTAAAAAAGGGGGTAAAATGGTCGTGGGGTCTAGATCATCAAGAGGCATTCACTAAAATAAAACTGGTATTAGCTTCAGACCAGGTACTCGCCCACTTCAATCCCGAAGCAAGGCTAATCCTAACTGTAGACGCGTCTCCGGTTGGCTTGGGTGCGATACTGTCGCAAGTAGGTTCCGACGGGCAAGAAAGACCGATTTCGTTTGCATCGCGAACTCTAAATACCGCAGAGAAACGATATTCACAAATACAGAAAGAAGCGACCGCAATTATATTTGGAGTTCGGCGCTTCCATCAGTATTTGTACGGTAGAACAAATCCGTTCGTATTAAGAACAGAACATAAGCCACTAAATTCGATATTCGGACCGTACAAAGGCATTCCGGAAGTATCGGCGAATCGACTACAGAGGTACGCAATGTTTCTAAGCGCGTATAACTATACGATCGAGTATATACGAAGCGCTGATAACAGCGCCGACTATTTGTCTCGCTCAAGTATTTCGGAAGCGAGGCGCGCGCCCGACACGGGTGCAGGCGCACTCGATAAGTGCACTGCGGACTACTTCACTTCGAGCGACCGCACGGCTTACGTGTGTTTTGTGGTCGACACGAGTTTACCGATTACGGTTTCAGAACTACGAGATGAAACAAAAAGGGACAATATTTTATCTAAAGTAACCGAATATGTTAAACACGGTTGGCCTAAGAAAATAACTGATTTGTACCTTAAGCCTTATTTTTCATGTAGAACGCAATTCTCGGTTAAAAATGGATGCTTAATGAGAGGTCATAAGGTCGTGATTCCCGAGACGTTGCGTAAAAGGGTGTTAGCTGAGTTACACAAAACACATCTGGGTATCGTAAAAACCAAGGCCGAAGTTTTTTTTTGATTTTGGTTTCCGGGTGTAGATGAGGCCGTAGAACATATGATAGGGACATGTGAGGTATCCATCAACCTGCGGCCATCCCCTCCGCGCGCGCCACCGGCCCCCTGGCCTCGGGCACACCGCCCTTTCACCCGCGTACATATGGATTTCCTGGGTCCCATAGCCGGTCGAATGTATTTAGTGGTCATTGATTCGTACTCTAAATGGCCGGAGATATACGATACAGCTAGTTCTACTTCCTCCGATACAGTCATTGAAAAGATGTACGAATTCATGTCTAGGTTCGGCATACCGCAAACGATTGTAAGTGACAATGGAACAGCGTTTACTTCACAAGAATTTAAACGTTTCTGTGAAATAAACGGGATATCACACGTTACGTCCCCACCGTATCACCCGGCAAGTAACGGTCAAGCCGAAAGTTATGTAAAAATAGTCAAAAAAGGGTATAAAATCAAGTATTATGTCTAGCAGCAACACAAAACAATCAAAAAACAATTTATTAAAGTTTTTGTTTGATTACCGGAATTCAAAGCACTCGACCACCGGCATGTCACCCGCCGAGTTGATTTTCGGGCGAAAGCTAAACTCGCGCTTAGACAGATTGGTAAGAAGAAACAGTACGTATTAAACAAATGCTACCTGGAACTTTCGTTTTATATAAAAAATATGTAAACAACAAGTTTAACTGGTGTAAGGGAACGATAACAAAAAGAATTGGCAAAGTTATCTACTTAGTAAAAGATTGGGATACGCAAATATGTTATCGAAAGCATAAAAATCCATTAATTTTATTCAAAGTAATGACTGTAACGCATGGGACGTAGACGCTTACGAGAAAGGGAACAATTGCGACACCGGAAACACTTTTACACCACCGCCATCGCTGCCGACATCACCATCACCATCATCATCGTTACCACTTCATCCGGCGTCTACCCGGCCTAGTTACCACGGCAGAACGAGAAGGTTTGCCACGTCGTGGGGAAAGTGATGAAGTAGAGAACCCTGTGCCGCCTCGGTCGGAGGAGGACGACGAGTTCCACGAAGCAGAAGCAGATTTTAATGATGGTCGAATCGAAGCCACTAGAAATAGACTGCGCCCCCGTCCCAAGGTTGATTATAAGCGTTTCTTTTAGGTTATAGTTGTCGTCTTTTATTATAATTTATTTTATTCTTGTACTCTAAAATAGGGTGGGGAATTGTTATGTATGTATATACATTTGTATACCTATGTATTACAATGCGTGGCTGTGCCCACGCGCCCTCTGTTAATAAACCAGTGCATAACAAGCTACCGGCCGTTTAACTCGCTCCCTGACCGTATACATAACAGTAACAAAAATACTATTGGTTAAATGAAACAGTGAACTATAGTGATACAAAATAATTAAATGCATAATTACAAAAAAGTAAACATCAAAAATAAAAATCTTCATAAACGGAGAATTAGCAAACCAGTATTTAGTTAGTTAGTTTGATTCAGTCACAAAAAATATGTTTGATATCGTTATTAAAACAAAATAACACGTCTCTAACACAATCTGAAAAATATATCAAAATTGTCATACTTTATCAATAGACCAATAACACGGAGTCAGTATATAAGATAACTACATAAGAACACCTTTGCCTGTACACTGTATCCACGGAGATCTGGAACAAGGAGGCCTCAACAGCACACATCACCCCAGTGTCGCCGATGACAGAGAAGGCGGAGGTCATTATTTTATCAGCGGACGCATGCACCTTGATTCTCTGGGCTGGCGGGAAGACGGTTTTTTCCACACTTTGCCTTGTATTTTATTTATTTTATTTTATTTAGAACTTCATATACACACGTGGTATGCTTTGGTGTTTCATCTTCGAGTCAAAATGGTGTACCCACGTTTCATCTTCAGTTACGAAACGAGCAAAAAGAATCTCGGTATTCTTTAATTATTGCTAAATTTAGCCTTGAAATGTCAACTCTTTCTATCTTTTAGGCGTCTGTTAACATTCGAAGAACCCAGCACGCAGACATCTTTTAAAATTTTATGGTATGAGTTAAAATAAACTAAACTATCTAAAACGAGCGCTTTAGAATATCAGCTAAATAACGGATGGTCACACGTTGATCTACCATAACAATTTCTTCGAATTTTTAACATTTTCTTGCGTAGCGGCCGTTGTTGGCTGCTTGGAGCGAGTGTCGGCATTGAAGGTGGTTCTACCGCGTTTAAATTCAGCGCACCAGAATGCCACTATAGAATAAGGCAGATCATTGTCTGCTAAAATAGACCGCAGTTTTCCAAAAACATTTTTTGTAGAAATTTTTTTGAGGTAGAAATATTTAATAATCACACGAAGTTCGAATTTCTCCATTTTTTATACTAACGAATTTAATATTAGAAAAAAAAAGAACGCATATCTATAAGAGTACTATTTTTTCATTTAAATTCTACGCAGACGAAGTCGCGGGTAAAAACTAGTTCAATCTGTTAAGAGTTTTCTGACAACTTGTACAATACTTAAATTAATTTGCTTACACCTATCGCTAATTGATCTCGATCGACACTTACAGGGCCCTGCTCGGTTGTCCATTTTCTATAACCCTTTATATTAAGCTGAAAAACTTCATAAGCGCCATCTGTGCAAATTACGGTTTCCAGTTAGCTTTTTAGTCAATACACTGGAATAACAGGTTAATGAAATTTGTTCGAACAATGACAATATTAATTATTAGTTTTTCGTGGTAAAGTCACACTGCAGCGTATTATGTCCAAACCAGGGATCACAGTCGCATAGAATTACCTGAGAAACAGAGACTTGTTTTTATTGCTAATGATGCATGCCATTCTGATCATCAGGAATAACAAAGCATCCGCATTTTGTTTCTTATTTGGAGATAGAATAAAATAATTTATTCAATAAAGACTACGTGTAATTCTTATTGAAAGTCATTTCTTTTACTTTATCACTGTTTCGGATAAATTTTTTCTCCTGGGAAGAACGAGCAAGAAATCCAGGACTTTTTTTAAAGTAATTATATAATATGAAAGGTTGTAGATATAGGTGTTTATGGGTCACAGCATTCACGTACCATTAGGTGGGTATTGTGTTTCTTTTACGTCGATTTAAAAAAAAAAATATATATATATATATATATATATATATATATATATATATATATATATATATATATATATATATATATATATAATTTGCTTCAAGTAAAGTTACAGCCTATACACGTCCCACTGCTGGGCACATGCCTCCCTCATATCTGAGCGGGTTTAGGGTAAGAAAGTGTCCGCCGCACTGCCCCAATGCGTGTTGGCGAAATTCACATGTCTTCAAAATATTTTTTCTTATTCATCAGACATGAAGGTTTCTTCACGATGTTTTCCTTCACCGCCGAGCACGTGGTAAATCAGCACTTAAAATTGCAATTAACAATTTCATTGGTGCCGGCTGGTATCGAACTCGGGTTACCTGCGTTCTGTTGTAACCCGGGTTCGATCCTCGCCGGCACCAACGAAATTGTTAATTGCAATTATAATTTGCTTACGAAGTTAAAATATTTTACTTAGCCTTAATGTAGTAGAAGTACCTAGAAAACGCATCTACGTTTCGACTCCAAATTGCCGAAGTGACAGAATCATAATGGTTAAGGTACCGGATGCAAATTTAAAAGGTCAGGGTTTCGATTATATTAAGTAGCGGTTCCCCGCGATTTCTCCCGCGTGAAATTTATTACCCTTAAATTTCATGAGTTTTATTTTTTTTAGAGATTAGCCGGAACAAACAGACAGAAAGTTTGTAAAATCCAAAAGTGCAAATATGAGATTATGAGAATCTCATTTGATTATATAAAATGATAAATATATCTTTTCCATCTTTGAGACGAAAGAAGAGATCCATGAGAATATTTTTTTGTAAGAAAGTACCAGTTGTTTTTTTTACATTTTCATTAATTAAAATTAAACGAGACCTAATTACTCAGTGATTTTTTAAACGAACCAGTGCGTTGAGATTCTAAACCTCATAAAAAAAGGATTATTTTGATACATTAATTCTATCGATCGTAATCGTGCGCCATCCACACATGTCTGTATCCGGTCACCCTCGAAATATTTTTTTCAATCAGTTTCTTTTTACACTAAACAAATAAAATTACTTTTAAAAATAATATAAACATGAAAACAAGTGATTTTTCTCGATATATGTGTATTTTTATTATCCTAAAAGTAGTAGTAAAAAAATTAAGACATTTTAGTTCAGAAAATTACTGGATTCCCATGTGAGAGTAGAGCACAAATTCAACGCTTCGCTTATGAGGCTTGCAATAGACCAACATTTTAAAAGTGGTTTTTATTTTGTTATATATACCGCATGTACTTTTATAAGCATTTATCAAAAAGCTGTTATTTTGACATTACAAACACTTTAATTTTATTTATTTGTATTGTATTGTATCTTATAGTTAGCTAATGATACATTACTTAACATTAATTTTATACTTACTTGGACAACGCGTAGTACACTAAACTAAAAAATGCTTTTTTGAAGTAAACTGGAAAATAAATAGAGGAAGTCTAAATTCTTGACATTGAAAGTGAAAATATAATGTTTTACAAAAACGCTACAGGAGAAAAGACGATAATTATTTTACGAAGCGCCCTGTAGCGAGAAATTAAACGGCCAATGGAGTTTTTCAAGTACGCTGGAAATGAATTACGTTTTTTTCCCTAGATAGCTATCTGCTTATTCTCTACCGCTTATTCTTCTACCACTTATTGGATTTCATGTTATTAAAACTCCCACGATAAGGTTTTATGTGTTATTTAAATTAATTATCTTAGATACCCTCAATGTATACAAATATATTTTTATTTTAAGGCCACTTTGAGAGGTTCTCAATGGGCCTGTATTTTGTTTATTTGTATGTTACATGATACTTTCGCTAATTGTGAAACAAATTTTTTTTATATAGTTATTCAGAAAATTGCGAGTAAAACTGTTTTGTATTGGCGCCATCTATTTTATTCTAGAGGTAAGTAATTTTATCAAAGAAAAAATGGACGCTAGATGGCCTTAACATTATAATAAATATATACAATATATAACGTAGTTAACGCACACCCTCAGACACCCCAATTAGTATATTATGTTATAATCATAATACACACACTGAATTTTTAGTTAAACATTTTTATGCACTGATTATTTATCAAATTAGTTATAATAATTTCGGTAGAATGTTGTGGTCACAGTACAAATCCACGAACACAAAGACTTTAACGTGCTTGAAATAAAGTTCATTTTTCTTTATTTTTATTGAATGACAAAATTAGTAATAATACAGATAAAACTGCACTCTTAAAAGTCTTATTGCCTTAAGTTGCGGTCAATTTCAGTTTGTTTTGACTGTACAGATTTAGTGTGACTGTAATTTACGTAGTTTTAAATATTGTTTTAATTATATATAATATAATATACCATCTCATTCCTTTGCAGGTGAAATCCTATAGACGTATATGTTTGTCCCTTTTTAGCGTCGCTTTTTCGTTTTATCGAATTTCAAATTACAACGATTCAAAAAAAGTTTCAGAAGAACTAATATCATCACATCAAACATCGTTAGTCCTCGCGGGAACGCTGGCTGCATTTCTTCGTTGAATTAAAATTACGTAGAATTACACTGCACAGAAACTAATTAACCGCAAGCGCAGTGAGGCAATTTTAAGTAAGCTATAAAGCACTTACTCTACTATATTACCATTTACAGCTTCTTAACAGTAATCAGTAACAATTTTATGTTTAATGAAAGATGTTAAAATTAATTTGTGGATTTTCGCATGGGCTCCTCCCTGCCTCAAACAATTGCATGCATTATCACGATTCTGTTTCTCTCTATTCTCTTTCTTAAAGAAACACTGCAGCTCTATGCCCGCAACTATGTTAAATACGATTAAACTTGGAAAAGCATACCGCCAATCGACAAAACCCAACTCAAAGCATTAGAACTAAATAAAATAATCGGTATTAATAAATTATCTTTTGCCAAAGACTTTTATTAGATGCTTACTTGATATCTTCGGGTAGGGAATGCTAGAGCATTGTTACTTGTATGGTGAAAAAAGAAAGTAAAATAACTTTGACTAATTTTGGCTAATTTTTACGAGTGACGTGAACCGGAGATACTTTATTTCGGGTAAGATGCTAAGGAGGCGTCTTGGTCCTCAGAGCTGACAATGCATCTGCTTTCTGGTCACCTAATGGATGACAGTATACACAACCAAAATGCAGTACCCCATTTCATAGCCCGTTGTAATGGCGATCCGACACCACCGGAGTGAGACGCACAAAACGGTTTTACGTGATTTCTGGGGCGCGGGGGTGAAACACTGCCACCTCCCCTGACTCCGGTCTGCTACTGAGAGTTTCTTGACAGAAAAACTCAATAACTAATATTGCCCTGACCAGGATTTGAACCCGAGATTTTATGATCAACAGTCGTGCGATCAGTCGCGTAGTCGTAAGCGATGACGATACGTCGGTACGTTGTACTACGTAAGCCGTATGCTAGTCTGTCCCCTTTTCTATATGAAAGAGCTTCGTTGTTGGTATAGTAGTCGTATACACGAATGCTGATAACGTGACCCTGAAAATCAATTATTGTATTTTTTTTGTTGCAGCCAGGGGTCAGAAAATTGACGGTGTTTCATCCCCGTGGCGCGGGAAGCGCGTAAAGCTTTGGAATTGCGCCTGATATATCGTGTCAGATTATCGTCCTATCGGACTTTGAAAGTGAGAGAGTAAATAGTGCATCTGTGCTTGCTAGAATTCTGTCCTGCGCAAACAACAAAAAACTTTTAAAACGTGGTAGAGGCACACTGCTATATTACGGTTGTAGCACGAATGGGTCGGCTCAACCGGGGTAGGACCGCGCTCTCACAGAATACCAGAGTGAAATTGCAGCTTGATGCTGCTGTATTTCGTATAGTGAGTGTAGAGAACAGGAGACCCTTTCTACTGGAAACGAGGCATTCCATCTGAATCCTCACGGTTGACAACGCATCTGCATTTTGATTCGTAATCAAAATGCAGATGCGTTGTTATATATATGTGAAGATGTCTATGGGCCACAGCAACCACTTACTATCAGGTAGACTGTGTGCTTGTTTGTCACCCTAATTCTATTTAAAAAAATCTAGTCTCCGTTGAGACTGCAGCCGTCACCAAAAATCGGTCTAAAGAAAATTCATATAAAATAATCGGTATTGTTAGATTAGTGAAGTAATGTAATCCAAATTTTATTATTAAGTGGATATTTATATTTAAAAGGAACTAATTTTTGTTAACCAATAAAGGTAGCCGGGCTAACTATGACATCGGGACGTCAAGTACCTCAGTCCCCCCTCCCCCTCCACGTGACCATGGGTGCTGTAAAGTGGTCGAAACGTCGGGAATTAAAAAGTTCAAATTAAACGCGATATAATCTGTAAAATTTGTTTCATTTAATTTTCACTGGATAGTTAATAACTTAAATTAAAAATTTAACAAAAAGAACTGCAAAAGGTGAAAATATTTTTTGAATCATAGCTAAGAACACTCTCGATCAAATTACCTTTCAAAAAAAGATACTAAAATAAATCTAAATCAGTTAATCCCTTTGAAAGCTACAATGCCACAAACAGGCGCACACTTTAAACATATAACATCCCCTGTCCGTCCAGGGTTAAAATAATATATACCGACATCAATTGGATTAAAATTGGAATAGTCAAAGTTATTCTTTGATAATAATCCACATATTATGAAATAAGATTGGCGTACGTTCAAAGTGTAATTTTATTTGATTGTGAAAACACAAATATTGTAGGCACGTTTGCACTGACCCGAATAATGTTGATGTAGACGCAATGAAGTGTGTGCACAAACAGGACTAGATGGCACGTCTCGCAGTATTAGATTTCTAAGGCAAAATGGGGAGCTCGATTTATCTGCCGGTCATCCTTATTTTGTTTTTACAGATTCGAGCAAATGTGTTATTATAATAGCGCTATATATTTCGCTTTACCAAAATCACAAGTGTTCGATGCCCATATTTGGGATCTCCTCTGTCGTTGTCTGCATCTGTCTGTCTATCACAAAAGTTCTTGTTAAAGATTTGATAAGAATCCATTGCAATACGATCCCGGTTAGTGTGACATCAGAAAATTAACTCCCCACGCCACATTCAAAAATGTTTTCCAAAGAGTGTGGTAATCTAAATTGCAACTAACAATTTAAGTGGTAACACAGTTAGTTTGACCGCCACTGCACATACCGCGCGGTATTCTACATCATAAAAAAGATATTCATTTTATATCTATATAATCAAATTGTATGGATATATACATTTTTCTAGTCTATTCCGTGCCAATTGAACGTAACTAAATGTGCAACTTATATACCTACTACCTTTCCATAAAAAAATTCAAACGGTTTAAGCGCAAATATAGTTTATATTAACATTTTTGAACATCCCTAACGATCAATATATAACAGTCGACGAACTCTTCCACCATAGAATGCTAAGTAATAAATTTTACTTACGCCGGTACTCGCAAAGAAGGTAACTTAATATTTAAATTCTGCTGGGACGAATCTAAGATTAATATTTTTCATCCAGCCACATTATTCAAATCTTGTCAAGTGATCCTTTTAAGTAAAGAGGCTACTACTCTATTTATAGAATAAGGGTGACAAACGAGACTGCAACCTACCTGATGATAAATGGAAGCTGCGGCCCAGACATATCTATCCTGGATTAAGAATCCAAATGCAGACAACGTTGTCAGATGAACTAAGATGTAAAGTCTCGTTTTTTGGGAAAAAAATCTATGTAATTTGGCAATTAATCATCAGTCATTGGACGCTTCTGATCGCAGCATCCAGCAGTCGTCCAGCAGAAAATAGACAACGCTTGGAAACCACTTGCGTTTTTCTCCAAACCTTTGAGCGAAACTAAATGCCGATACAGTGTGTACGCGAATTATTAGCAAAGTACACAGCTGTAAAACACTTCTGAAGACACATAGAAGGCTGCGAAGTTGTCATCTATACTGACACTCACTCGATCAGCGAGCAACAGCGACACACTTCGGGGAGAACGACAGCTACACTTCATCAGCAAATCCCTCTCCAAAATCCTGTACATCAAGGGAGAGGGGTATACGGTCGCTGACGCACTATTACGCTTGGAGGCAATACAATGACCATATACAGCTGAGTACTGATCAGGAAAATGATGAAGACCTAAAGAACCAGACTATCTATAAATTTGGAGTAGTCGTTACTTCTGTAATGTTTTACCCGGTCTAGATCTCAAAAAATTGAGTAAAACCATATTTGGCATTATTACGAAGTTATTGATTTACACACCTATGCTTACGACACCTAATATAAGATACAAAATTACATAGCAAACAATTTTGGGTTTCATAAATAATATCCAAGAATGCCACAAAGCACGGTCTTGAGTCACCTGCATCCATCGACTTCCTGCATATCTTACCAGGTCGTCATTCCATCTAGTGGGGGGTGGCCCTACACTACGCCTTTACGCGTTATCGGTTCCTCGAGCTACATGGCCGGCCCATTGCCACTTCAGCTTACTAATCCGTTGGGCTATGTCGGTCACTCTGGTTTTACTGCGGATATCTTCATTTCTGAGTCTATCACGCGGAGAAATTCCGAGCATAGCCCTCTCCATAGCTCGCTGAGCGACCTTGAGCGACCTTATACGGCCTGCAGTGGAGGACCACGTCTCAGATCCATAAGTCATCACTGGCAATACGCACTGGTTGTATAATTTAGTTTTCAGAGATTGAGGTATACCTGACGAGAAGATGAGTCGTAATTTCCCGAACGCTGCCCAGACGAGTTGAACCCGTCGATTGACTTCTTCGTCGAAGTTGGACTTTCCTAGTCTGACTATTTATCCCAAGTAAACGTACTCGTCAACGACTTTGAGCATAGTGATCCCAACAACTACAGGCATATGTGTGACATGGACATTAAACATGATCTTTGTTTTGTCCATGTTCATTTTAAGACGTATCAGTTAAGAGACACTATTGAGGTCATGGAGCGTAGTGCTTAGGTTCTCCAGCGATTCTGCCATAAGGACTATATCGTCGGCAAATCGAAGGTGAGTGATGTACTCGCCATTAACGTTAATACCGTATCCTTTCCAGTCCAGTAGCTTGAAAACGTCTTCCAATGCAGCGGTAGAGTTTCCGGAATAAACACCCTGTCTTACACTCTCTGCAGTTGGATAGGTTTTGAACTCTGGTTTTGTACTCGGATAGCCATCGTAGCCCTACTGTACAAACACTTCAGCACTTCGATATACCGACAGTCAACTTGGCACCGCTGAAGGGACTTTATCACCGTCCAAATTTCGACGGAATCAAAGGCTTTCTCATAGTCCACATACACCAGGCAAAGTGGCAGATTGTACTCTTCGGTCTTCTGTACAATCTGCCGCAGGGTATGTATGTGGTTTATGGTACTAAATCCTTTTCGGAAACCGGCTTGTCCGGGAGGCTAGAAGTCGCCGAGTCTGCGTGCGAGACGGTTCGTAATGGCTCTGGAAAACAGCACGTAGACGCGGCTCAGAAGGGAAATCGGTCTGTAGTTCTTCAAGAGAGCGATGTCCCCTTTCTTAAAGAACAAGACCACCGCACTTCTGCTCCACGCCTCCGGAGTAGTGCCACCATAGAGGACGGAATTGAAGAGCTTCTGAAGGACTTCAAGTACCGGTGTTCCACCCGCTTTCAGAAGCTCCGCTGTAATTCCATCCTTACCTGGGGCTCTACCGTTTTTAAGGTGCTGGAGAGCCATTCTAATCTCGCTTAGACTGACGTCCGGTATATCATCGGAATAGTGTCGGATAAGACTTGCTCTTGGATCGTTACTCACACTTGCGTGTGGCTCCAACGATGATGTGTACAGCTGCCCATAGAACCTCTCAATCTCACTCAAAATCTAAGGTGTCCCGAAAACGATGCTGCCGTACTCAGTCTTCAACCTTGACAGTTGGCTCTTTCTGGCAGACAGATCTCTGGCAAAGACTTTGGAGCCCTGGTTCCGCTCGATCGCTTCTTTGATACGAGCAGTATTAAAGTGGCGTAAGTCTCGCCACATGCATTTGGAGATCAGTCTGTTCAGTTGCCTGTATGCTTTCAAATCTGCTGACAACTGCAGCCTCATCTCCCGTCTAACAGCCATGAGATTAAGAGTGTGATCAGAGAGTTTTTGTGGTCTTTTGCGGCGGGTCTCGCAGAACTTAGCTCCGACCGCATGGATAGTTTCCACGAGCTTGTCATTCATATTGACCACTGCATTGCAATCTTCTAAGCACTGAAAGGTACCGTAACTCGAGCTGAAAGGTTTCGGGATTCTGGATTAGAGCACGAGGGGGACGAAACTTTGACTTCATTAGACGAGACCTCTCCAACTTAACGTTTAGGTTCAGTGTGCCTCTAACCATTCGGTGATCGCTGCCAGTTTTCACCCTTGCGATCACTGAGACATCACTGAACAGTTGGCGTCTGGTCGTAATAATGAAGTCATTCTCGTTTTTTGTCGAACCGTCGGGGCTCGACCAGGTCCACTTTCTGTGAGCCGCTTCTGGAAGAAAGAGTTCATCACAAAGAGTCCCTCTTTCTCCATAAAGTCGGCAGCTGCTGCCCCTTGGGTTCCGTTGCCCTATTCCAAATTTCCCTACCTTTAGCCACTCTTTCTTGTGCCAGTTTTGCGTTAAGTCTCCCATTAACACCTATAGTGAGTTTTGCAGGAATGCATGTCTCTAGAAATGTCCTCATACATTTCCTCCACCTCCTCATCGGGATGTTCTGACGTTGGCGCGTAAACCTGTACCAACTTCAGCGAATACCGTTTGGTGATTCTGAGTATAAGGTACGCAACCCTCGTCGATACACTCCCAATCTTTAAAACGTTGTTAACGAGGGACTTGTGGACGATAAATCCAAAACCTCCTTGGGACAGATGGTCGCCCTCCCGGTGATAGAACAAGTTGCCGGATTCGAGCATCAACGTGTCCTCCCCTCTCTTCGGACCTCGGATAATCCTATAATATTCCAGCGCAACTTGTCTATCTCTTCTTCTAGCTCCAGGATCTTCTCGTCAGTCCTCAGGGTGCGTGCGTTAAATGTTGCCAGGTCGAGTCGTCGTAGGTGGCAACCGAACCCCCCACCGGAGATTCTTAGCACCCCCCGCAGTTGCCGCGTAGTGCGTTCACGAAATTTGGCGGCTGGGATTAATCCGAACAATTCCTCAGAGCTCTCCCCGTGGTAAATGCAAAGAGATGCAACATCTCTTCGTAGTGCCAGTGAAACGAGCCGATCGGAAAGCACTCGATCGTCGAAGATTCGAGCTGCTCTACGCTGGATGCGTTCAAGGTGAAGGAGCTGGCACTGGGCCCCAGCCCAGAGATGGGAACAGTATTCCATGTGCGGCCGAACCTGCGCCATGTAAAGTTGCAGGCGGTGTGCCATCATGAAATACTGTCCCGCTTTGATAAGCACGCCAAGCTTTTTAGAGGCCTTTGGCCTTATCTTACCACGAAACTGCATATCACTCGATATGTCGACGCCGAGATTTCCGATACTGGCTGAGGCAACAAGGGGAGTGCCTTGAAACTGAGGAGATACGACAAAGGGGTTTTCTTTTTAGCGGTTAAACATTTAGTCGCCCCTAATCCGAGACTTTGTTCAGCAAAGACTCGACTTCAGACACAAGTTTGTCCCGGTACTCGGAGACGTTTTCCCGAGAAATATTGGCACGGCCGGTGTACAGAGCACCACCAGTGCTAATCATCTGCAAAGCAATTAATGTTACGGGCTTGCAACATTATTGTTACTCTTTCATGTAAAAATTACTGAATGGATTTAGATGAAATGTTACAGTGGTATAGTGGTTTTTTGTTTCTTTAATGGCGAATTAAAAATATATATAATTTGATTACGAAGTGAAAATATTTTACTTAGCCTTAATACTCGTATAGTAGAAGTACCTAAATAACGCATCTACATTTTGACTACAAATTGCCGAAGTGACATAAGCTTAATAGTTACCAGCTGCTCCCTGAAACTTCTCCCGAGTGAAATTTATTACCATTCAATTTCATAGGTTTTGATTTTTTTGCGCAAAACTCTAATTTTTTTTCTATAATAAAAGAGCGTAGTTACTCCTTATAACATCATCCTTGGTTTGGATGGCCACCTTGACCGACTTTATGGAGAAAGAGGGACTCTTTATGATGAACTCTCTTCAAACCCCCAATCAGCCCCGAGAAACGAGATTGACTATATGACGAAGACGCCAACTGTTCAGTGATGTCTCAGTGATCGCAAGGGTGAAAACTGGCGGCGATCACGGGATGGTTAGATGCACATTGAACTTAAACGTTAAGTTGGAGAGGTCTCGTCTAATGAAGTCGACGCTCCGTCCCCCTCGTGCTCTATCCAGAATCCCGAAACCTTTCAGCTCGAGTTACGTAACCGCTTTCAGTGCTTACAAGATTGCAATGCAGTGGACGATATAAATGCCAAGCTCGTGGAAACTGTCCATGCGGTCGGAGCTAAGATCTGCAAGACCCGCCGCAGAAGACCACAAAAACTCTCCGATCACACTCTTAATCCCATGGCTGTTAGACGGGAGATGAGGCTGCAGTCGTCAACAGATTTGACAGCATACAGGCAACTGAATAGACCGTGAGTGATGTACTCGCCATTAATAATGATCCGGTATTATTATTAATGGCGAGTACATCACTCACCTTCGATTTGCCGACGATATAGTCCTTATGACAGAATCGCTGGAGGACCTAAGCAGTATGCTCCATGACCTCAATAGTGCCTCCCAACGGATACGTCTTAAGATGAACATGGACAAAACAAAGATCATGTTTAATGTCCATGTCACACATATGCCTGTAGTTGTTGGGATCACTATGCTCAAAGTCGTTGACGAGTACGTTTACTTGGGATAAATAGTCAGACTAGGTAAGTCCAACTTCGACCGAGAAGTCTATTGACGGTTTCAACTCGGCTGGGCAGCGTTCGGGAAATTACGACACATCTTCTCGTCATGTATACCTCAATCTCTGAAAACTAAATTATACAACCAGTGCGTGTTGCCAGTGATGACTTACGGATCTGAGACGTGTTCCTTCACTGCTGGCCGTATAAGGACGCTCAAGGACGCTCAGCGAGCTATGGAGAGGGCTATGCTCGGAATTTCTCTGCGTGATAGACTCAGAAATGAGTATATCCGCAGTAAAACCAGAGTGACCGACATAGTCCAACGGATTAGTAAGCTGAAGTGGCAATGGGCCGGCCATATAGCTCGAAGAACCGATAACCCATGGGGAAGATCGGTTCTCGAGTGGCAGCCTCGTACCGGCAGGCGTAGTGTAGGGCCACCCCCCACTGGATGAAATGACAACCTGGTAAGATATGCAGGAAGTCGATGGATGCAGGTGGCTCAGGACCGTGCTTTGTGGCATTACTTGGAGGAAGCCTATGTTCAGCAGTAGACTTGTGAAGGGCTGTAATGATGACTACGCGGCAAACGTTCCGATACCATCGACACCATCTGGATGCTTGGCGGTCCACCACTGTACGTTTCAGAAGGAGTTTTCTTCCGCGTACGGACCCTCTGTGGAATAGTTTACCACCGGCGACTTTTCCTGATCAATACGACCTAGGGACCTTCAAGAAAAGAGCTTACTACTTTCTAAAGGGCCGGCAAAGCACCTGCAATTCCCCTGATGTTGCGGTTGATCATTGGCCGTATGCTCGTTTGCCCCCTCTTCTATAATAAAAAACAAACATCCATCCATCCATACTTACAAACTTTCGCGTTTATAATATTAGTCGGATGATGCATGTCACTCTGATCATCAGGGATAACAACGCATACGCATTTTGTACCTTATTTAGATAGAATAAAATAATTTATTCAATAAAGATTGCATGTAATTCTTATTGAAAGTCATTTACTTTATCACTGGTTCGGAAAAATTCTTTCCCCTGGGAAGAACCAGCAAGAAACCCAGCGGGAATTTTTCCAAAGTTTTTATACAATATGAAAGGTTGTAGATATAGGTTTTTATGGGTCACAGCATTCACGTACCATTAGGTGGGCATTGTGTTTTTTGTTTCTTTAATGACGAATTAAAAAATATATAATTTGCTTACGAAGTGAAAATATTTTACTTAGCCTTAATACTCGTATAGTATAAGTACCTAAATAACGCATCTACATTTTGACTACAAATTGCTGAAGTGACATAAGCTTAATGGTTAAGGTACCGACTACAAACTTAAAAGGTATAGTCTCCCTGAAACTTCTCCCGAGTGAAATATATTACCATTCAATTTCATGGGTTTTAATTTTTTTTGCGCAAAACTCTAATCCTTTTTCTATAATAAAAGAGCGTAGTTACTCCTTATAATATCAGCTATCAGCTGCCAAAGAAAATCCCTTTAAAATCGGTTCAGCAGTTTCTGATTTCGAGAGATTAGCCGGAACAAACAGACAGAAAGTTTGCAAAATCTAAAACTGTACACCTCATAATCTTATTTGATTATATAAAAAAAATATCCCTTTTTCCATATTTGAGACGTAAGAAGAGATCCATGGGAATATTTTTTTATGTACCAGTAGTTTTCTACATTTTATTTAATTACAATTAAACGAGACCAACTTACTCAGTGATTTTTAAAAGGAACCTGTGCGTTGAGATTCTACTAAACCAAAAACTAAAAAATGTTTTTTTTAGTTTAGTGTATTATACGTGTTAGAAAATGAATAGACATAGTCTAAATTCTTGACACTGAAAGTAAAAATTATGTTTTACAAAAACGCTACAGGAAAAAATACGATAATTGTTTTACGAAACGCCCTGTAGCGAGAAATTAAACGTCCATTGGAGTTTTTCAAGTACGCTGGAAATGAATTACGTTTTGGTCCCTAGATTGGATTTTATGTTATTAAAACTCCCACTATTAGATTAGATGTGTTATTTTAATTAATTATATTAGAAAAACCCTCAATGTATACTAATTTATTTTTATTTTTAGGCCACTTTAAGAGGTTCTCAATGCGCCTTTATTTTGTTTAACACAATTTTGTAGATCACAAAATCCACTCACCATCCGGTGGACTATGTCCTCGTTCATCACCCTTTTCTTGTGAAAAAACGTAACTAATACTGAAACCCAGTCTGAGAGTACCTCTTATGTTTAAAAATTGGTCCTTAACTTTTAAGACCTTCCCAAATTGGTAAAGTTGTCAGGTTTCACGGTACATTTTTTTTTAGATGCTTACTTGATATCTTCGGGCAGGGAATTCTAGAACATTATTGCGCATATGATGAAAAAAGAAAGTAAAATTTCTGGCAATTTTTATCTTGGCATTTTTGAAGGCTAGTTTTGACGAGTGACGTGAACCAGAGATACTTTGTTTCTGGTAAAATGCTAAGGAGGCATCTTGGTCCTCAGGGCTGACAACGCATCTGCATTTTGATTCGTAATTGAGGATATATGTAGATGTCTACGGGCAAAAGCAACCACTTACCATAAGGTAGACTGTGTGCTCGTTTGTCACCATAACTTTATTTAAAAAATCTAGCCTCCGTTGAGACTGCAACCGTCACCGAAAAATCGGTCTAAAGAAAATTCATATAAAATAATCAGTATTGTTAGGTTAGTGAAGTAATGTAAACCAAATTTTATTATTAAGTGGATCTAATGAATTCTGATATTTAAATTTAAATGGAACTAATTTTTGTTAACCAGTAAAGGTAGCCGGGCTAACTGCCCGGCTACATTTACTGTTTTTATGGATGACATCGGGACATTAAATACGGGTGTGTTCGAAACGTCGGAAATTAAAAAGTACAAATTAAACGTGATTTAATCCGTAAAATTTGTTTCATTTAATTTGAACTAGATTGTTAATAACTTAAATTGAAGATTTAACAAAAAAGCTGCAAAGGCTGAAAAGATTTTTTGAATCATAGCTAAGAACACTCTCGATCAAATCACCTATCAAAAAATACTAAATTAAATCTAAATCAGTTTATCCCTTTGGGAGCTACAATACCACAAACAGACACACACTTTAAACTTATAACACCCCCCGTTTCCGTCTATGGTTAAAAATTATATATATCGACATTAATTGGATTAAAATATTATGGGTACTGAATACAACAGTCAAAGTTATTCTTTGATAATAATCCACATATTATGAAATAAGATTGGCGTACGTTCAAAGTGTAATTTTATTTGATTGTGAAAACACAAATATTGTAGGCACGTTTGCACTGACCCGAATAATGTTGATGTAGACGCAATGAAGTGTGTGCACAAACACGACTAGATGGCACGTCTAGCAGTATTAGATTTCTAAGGCAAAATGGGGAGATCGATTTCTCCACCGGTCATCCTTATTTTGTTTTTACAGATTCGAGTAAATATGTTATTATAATAGCGCTATATATTTCGCTTTACCAAAATCACAAGTGTTCGATGCCCATATTTGGGATCTCCTCTGTCGTTGTCTGTATCTGTCTGTCTATCACAAATGTTCTTGTTAGAGATTTGATAAGAATCCATTGCAATACGACCAAGAACAAAAATTAACAAAAAATGGTATAAGATTTTGTAAAATTTTACATTTTGAGTATATTGTATGATGATTTCATCTTAATATAAAAAAAAACGTGACTTCAAAACAGCAAGACCTAGGACAATAAATTTAAATGTTTTTCTTAGATAATAATTTCCTCTATTCCTACACCGTTGGTCCACTAATTACGGGACATTCTGTATATAGTAAGTCTAGAAATTAAAAAAATAAAATAAAATTAAAACTAATTAACGGCGTTACATTTAAGAAATCCTTTATATTAAAGATTAAAAAATATAATCCCAGATCCGCGTAATAAAAGTGACCCATAGAGTGATGGCGGAAGATGCTCACCAAACAATCATTTTATTTTATTACTTGAATCTTAACTAATTAATTTTTAATATCTTTAACCCTAAAATACAAGAACTTTAGATTAGATTAGATTTATTCGTGAATTTTGGGATTTTACATACACAAGACGTCCTTATTAGAGTTCAAAAGCGGCTTAAAATGGTTTGTGTACATACCACAGCGTATACACGCTGCCGGCGCTTGGCATTTTAAACATTTGCTAGTACAATAACCATGTGTGCAATGTTTTATCACTCTCAGGTTATCACAATTAAATATCCGTAAGAAGGAAAGCTCGTTTAGCTTCAAGTACATCTCTAGCTTTCTCCATATGTCATGATCAGCAACTCGCACCGTCTGTACACTCCCATTTTTATGTTTTATTCGTGACAAGAAGATGTGGTAAGTATATACGATAAGAAGATACATCGAAATATTCCCAACCGAGCCGAAATGGATGTGTTGATTGACCTCTCTGTCGAAGGACTTACCTAGTCGGAAAACTTGTCTTAGGTAAACGTACTTGTTAACGACTTCAAGCGTATTTCCCTCAACAACTACCGGCACAGCGGCATGTATACAATATGGACGTTATGTCGGCTCTACACGTTGGCCAACACAGTGGCGAATGTAGTGGCGAATATATTGGTCGAGAGTTGGTGACGGCGTCCACACGTTGGAAGGTCGTTCAGTTTACTTCGGTTCGGGCGAATGTGCAGACGAATTTATTTTATTTTAGACGACGGCTCCGTAGCGCAGTGGCTTAGCAATGAGTGGATGTGCCGGGGGGCCGCGGGTTTGAATCCCGCACGGAACAAGTATTTGTATATCCTACAAATAATTGTTTCGGGTCTGGATGTGTGTCCTTGTGCAATTTATGTTTGTAAGCTGCCTCCGCGATACAGGAGAAAATCCAAGTGTGTGAGTAACGTTTTTATAAAATAATTATAAAAGAATAGTGGATATTAATGGGGCTGTAAATAGATATACGATATACGATTAGCTTTATTTATTCTTTACATGCATCATAAACTGGAATAAATACCATTAATAAATCGATTAGTCTATGTTTTAAAATTTGATTTCGATTTTAAAGTTTAGCAAAACATGTACTTGCTTTTCTATCAGATATTTGATGTATATAAAAACGCCTTATAATTTATTTGGTAATTTAATTATTTTTTGAGAAAGACAAAAACAATAGTAATAAATATAATTAACACTGACTTAATAATAGATACTAATTATAACTTAGAACATTATATATCACGCCGGATTAATGCAATTTGAATATGCAGATTGAGGTTTAGATGAGGATAAAGAGATGAGGTCCCTACGTTTATCTTACTCTGTGGTCGGAGTTAAGAAAGAATAGAAGCACATAAATATACATGGCAACATAAACTCGTACGCCTGCTACACAGAGAGGTAGTCGGAGATCACAGACCTCCATTTTTCAGGATCCTGACACACCTCACCTTTTTGGACGTGCTAGAGCCTTGGTGTAGCTATATTATTGTCGCAGTATAAATGAATCGGCTCGACCGAGAAATGACCACGCTCTCAGAATATCGGTGTAGAAAACCGTAGACCCTTTTCACTGGAAACGAGGCAGTTCATCTTAGTCCTCAAAGGTGACAACGCAACTTCTTTGTGATTCTTAATGGAGATTTAATGTACATGTCTATGGGCCGCAGCATCCATTTACCATCACGTGGACTGTAATATAATAAAATAAAATAATGCTCGTATGTTTCAAATTGTACTATTTACATTACCCAATGAATCTTTATTTTAAAAGAATTTAATATACTGTTAGTGTGTGTGCGCGCGTGTACGTGCACGCGTGTGCAAGCAAGTGTGTGCGTGTCTGTGTATTTGAGCGTGTGTAATACATAACTAATTATAAAACAAGTACACGATCCAACAATTTGAATTTTTATATTAGTTATGTTTTTTCACAAGATAAGGGTTGATGAAAGAGCACATAGTCCACCTGATGGTGAGTGGATTTTGTGGTCTACTTATACATCTAACCTCGATTAAGAATCAAAATTTAAATGCGTTTTCACTTCTGAGGACTAAGATAGAATACCTAGTTACTAGTGAAATGGGTTTCCGGTTCTCTACAGATATTCTGTGTGAATTTTACTTTGGTAAAATTAATAACAATAATAATCTATTAATTTTTATTGTTATTAATTTTACCAATAAATATTTTAATACATAACGTGTTTTATTTTTTATTTTTGATTACTCAACTATTTTCATTTGTATTTTTTTCACGTTTTGTAATTGATAAGTTACAAGCATGGTGTCATTGCACTTCTCTTTCTTTTCTATTCAGTCCGATAGTAGAAACTCATAAGCTGTTTCGTCTGTCATAATTACATTTTGCTACCGACTAAAAAAAGGAGGAGGTACGTAATTCGACGGTATTTCCCATACACACTTGATCAAGATATAGCTAGTAGTATTTGATAATGCGCATTTAATTTACTTACTACTGTTGGCGCGACTTCTAACGCCGCCTAGCGACGCACCGGAACACCAAACTTTTAGCTACGAATCAGAGCTCGTCATTGTTAGCAACCAATCACAGCACGTCGTACAATTAGTTATAAGATCTGTCCGTTTTAAATTTTGATTATTACCTGATACACACTGTTAGCAATAAGACGACTTAAATATAACCAACAAACGTTCAATAAATCAATCATTGAAGAGCACCTGCCTCCCGTTCCTGTACATAAAGTGGTCCTATCGAGCCGAATAAGGAGTTCAAGCTTGAAATCTCCGAAGATTCGTCGCATCAAAATACGAAGAGGAGATTCACGTATCGAGCGAAGAGCTGCAACGTTAAGGCATCGACAGACAGGAGTGGCAGGTTTGAACTTCCCGTCCGTTTCTCCATCTCATCCTTCGATAGGTGTTGATTTCGTGCTGATATTCCATTTCCAGTGCTCAAGTGGCGGTACCTACCTGCGCAACGGCACCCACCTTGGTTCGCACGCATATACAAATTGGCAACTGTAAGTACTCTTGATTTCCTTAAATCCCAAAATGAGTGAGCCCAAATTGTCAGATTTAATTAAGAAAAGAGGAGTTTTAAAAGGTCGATTAACTCTTTTGAAAATTATGTTAAAAAGTTCACATTACCCTTGACTGAACAACAGTCATTAGAATTAAATTTACGTGTCGAGAGTACTTCGAGTTTGATAGAGATGTATAGTGAAATACAGACTAAAATTGAAGAAGAGGTAGCGGAAGATCTCGATCTTGTAAAACAGCTGGAAGAGAGAGATCGTTTCGAAAATCAATTTTATTGTGCTGTAGCTTCTGCAAAACTTTTATTGAGAAAGGAAGTAGCTGACAAGTCTAGTGTTTCAACATGTAAGCCGATAGGCATAAAGTTACCCGATATTAAAATACCTTCCTTTGACGGTTCATACGATTGCTGGCTAGAGTTTAAAAATTCTTACGTTAGTATGATTCATGATCGCGATGATTTAGGTCCTGTTCAAAAATTTCAAGTTATTTAAAATCGTCATTGTCCGGTACCGCGGCACACGTCATAGGTGCATTAGAATTTACGGCTAACAACTATTCTCACGCATGAGAGCTATTAGAGAATAGATTTAATAATCCGCGGCTATTGGTTCATAATCATGTGAAGGCATCATTTAAAATTCCATCGTTAAATAAAGAGTCCGCTTCCCAGATTAGGAACTTAATAGATATTGTTTTGAGAAATTTGCGTGCCCTTAAAACGTTAGGTGAACCAACAGATACATGGGACACTTTAATCATTTACATGGTCGTTTCCAAATTACACCAGGCCATTGAACGCGAATGGGAAGATTTTCAAGGTACAGCTAGTTCGTTAATTGAATCGAGGTCAGCTTTGAAACTGGATGACTTACTTAAATTTCTTAAGGACCGCGCCGACGTTTTAGAAATGATAAAAGTCAACCATAACAAATCCCACGAGAACAAAGGCGGCGAACAAACGCGCTCTAAGAAACAATATACACATACTCATGTTGCTACGAACGTTACTAACAATAACAATAAGGGTAATACGAAACTAAAACAAAGCCGCGTGTGTGTGATGTGTCATGGTAATCACGCGATTTATTCCTGTTCAAGGTTTCTTAATTCGTCTATCCAAGAAAGGAATAAGATAGTTAAAACGCATCAGCTGTGCATCAATTGTTTACGCGCAACCCACCCACTTGACGAATGCAAGTTTGGGCCATGTAGGTTGTGTGATAAAAGGCACAACAGTTTGCTTCACATTGATGGGCAGGTAGACGGCGCATCACAGGTGAGCGGGTCGAGTGCATCAGCACAGCCGGTCACCGCTAACGTCTCCACTGTCTCGTCATCATTACACGTTACGGCTAACCATTCAGAATCGCAAAACAGTAATCAGGAATATTCGTTATTACCCAACGTTTTGCTGTCCACAGCGTTAGTGGACATAGCAGATTATAATAACAAATATCACACTGTACGCATTCTGCTAGATAATGGTAGTCAACATTGTTTCATAAAGAAATCGTTATGTGAAACATTAAATGCACCGTTAATACAGTCCACTTATCACGTTGCTGGGGTAGGTCAAATAATTTCGCAGTCCACCCACATTTGTAAAATAAAATTACGTTCAAGGTTAAATTCGTTTTGTATGAACATTGATTGTTTAGTGTTGGCGTGCATTACAAATCAATTACCCACATTTAGTGTCGATGTAAATAATATGAATTTACCTGATAATATTCAACTTGCGGATCCGAACTTTCACTCACCGTCAGACATCGATATACTGATAGGCGCGGATAAGTTCTGGGAATTATTGTGTGATGGCAAAATTAAGTTGAATAAAGGACCTTATTTACAAAATACAAAATTGGGTTGGATAATGTCGGGACCTTTACGTAATAACCCACTTCCCGTTAAGAGTGTGCAATGTAATTTCTCCCAAACAATTGACACACAGTTGAAATTGTTTTGGGAACTCGAAGAGATAAACAATAACGTTAATAAAAACATCCTTAGTGCTGACGAACGTGCGTGCGAAGACATTTTTGTCAAAACAACAAAACGTATGGAAGATGGTAGGTTTTCCGTACGCATTCCTTTAAAGGAATCAGCTGATGTGCTCGGAGACAGTTACACAACGGCTGAAAAACGTTTGTTGTCGTTAGAACGAAAATTCGCTCGTTCGCCACAATTTCGGGAAAAATACGTAGATTTTATGGGGGAATATGAAAGGCTCGGTCATATGAGTTGCGTTGAAACTTATGAGTCACCCCACTATTTTTTGCCGCATCACGGCGTTATTAACGAAAATAGCAGTACGACTAAACTGCGCACTGTTTTCGATGCAAGCGCAGCGACGTCGTCCGGTAAGTCGTTGAACGATATTCAACATATTGGTCCACCACTTCAGAATGACATTTTTAGCATTTTATTACGCTTTAGGCAATATAAATACGTGGGTTGTGCGGACGTTGAGAAAATGTTTCGGAATTTTCTTGTGCAACCAGATCAACGAGATTTACAATTGATATTATGGCGTAAACTTCCGTCGGACCCAATACGTGTATATCGCCTAAACACCGTGACGTATGGCACTGCGTCTGCGCCATACCTTAGTATGAGATGTTTACGTCAGCTTGCGCTGGAATGTAAGGATCAGCAGGTTGCGAGAGTAATCCGAGAGGATTTTTTCGTTGATGACGTCATCCTAGGTGACAATAATTTAAATAGCTTACTCGATACCTGTGAGAAGTTACGAAATACTTTAAACTCGGCTTGTTTACCGTTGCGTAAGTGGTTGTTTAACGTTGATATCAGTGACCACGACATATCTAAAGACTTGTCATTAGGAGAACATTCCCAAACTAAGACTTTAGGAGTGGGTTGGTATAATAAAAGTGATGAACTTCATTTTACCACACGAGTAGTTAGACCGAATTTACTAAATAAACGTACAATGTTGTCGATAATCGCACAAATATACGATCCTCTAGGAATTTTAACACCGGCTGTCGTAGTAGCTAAAATATTGATGCAAAAAGTGTGGTTGTCCAAGATAAATTGGGATGATCCCGTTCACAGTGATGTTGCTTTATCCTGGGAAAAATTTATTGACACACTTCAATATTTGCATAACCTACGTATTCCGCGTCATGTTATGAGCGCACACACACAGTTTATAGAATTACACGTATTCACGGACGCGTCGCAGAGTGCGTATGGTGCATGCGCATATGTTCGCACCTACTCTGATGACTCATCGGTGACTGTTAGATTATTGTGTGCAAAGAGTAAAGTTGCACCAATTAAACCAGTCAGCATACCCCGATTAGAACTGTGCGGGGCTTTAATAGGCGCACGATTATATAGGAAAATTATCGAGTCATTGCGTGTTAATTTCCACAAAATTTACTTTTGGACAGACTCAACTATTGTCCTTGGATGGCTACGTATGTCACCACATTCGTTCAAAATAGAATAGTGGAGATTAATGAAATAACAAGTAATGCGTTATGGTTACATGTAGGAACCAAAAATAACCCAGCGGATCTGGTCTCGCGGGGTCTTAGTCTTGATGTACTCCTTGACAGTAATCTGTGGTGGAGCGGACCTGAGTTCTTAAAAAAATTCTGAGTCGGCATGGTCACAGCAATCTTCGACTACACACTCCGACTTACCAGAACTAAAATCACAAACGACAACGGTTATGGTTTGTGATGTAACAAAGAATAAAATTATTAATTTTGAAAGGTTTCGTTCTTATCAGCGTATCGTGCGCGCCGGCGCTTACCTGTTGCGATACATACATAACTTACGCACACCAAAGAAAGATCGTACACAGGGGCCGTTATCAGTAGATGAATTGAATGACTCCTTACAGTCGTTAGCGCGTCTTGCTCAACGCGAATCGTTTCCGATGGAATATGATAAGTTAAAACGTAACTTACCTTTAAAAACTTCAGGTTCGATTTCTAGGCTTAATATATTTCTAGATGAAAGGGATATAATTAGAGTAGGTGGCCGTCTTAGTAACTCGCCTGACTTTAATTACGACAAGAAGCACCCGATACTTTTATCAAGTAAACACAACTTCACACAATTGTTGTTTCAACATCAACACAAAGAGCTTCTTCATGCTGGTCCCCAGCTGCTATTGGCCACCGTGCGTGAGAATTGGTGGCCGTTAGGGGGTAGAAACCTAGCTAGAAAGGTTGTCCACCAATGTGTTCGCTGCACTCGAATGAAAGGTAAAACCCTAACACCAATCATGGGCAACCTTCCGTCTGAACGAATAGAACCTGGTTTCCCATTCATTCGATGTGGAGTGGATTATGCGGGTCCCATAAACGTACTGAATCGCAAAGGAAGGGGAGCTAAATTGGAAAAGGGCTATATTTGCATATTCGTTTGTTTTGTTACCCGGGCCATTCATCTAGAACTTGTCAGTACGTTAGCTGCTCAAGAATTTATATTAGCACTTAAAAGATTTATCTCACGACGAGGTAAACCAGCTCAAATTTTCTCAGATAACGGTAGAACTTTCATTGGAGCCATGAAAGAGATTAACAAAATGTTAGAGCGAAATTCAAAGCAAATAATTGATAGATTATCAACTGACAATATTGAATTTAAATTTATTCCCCCCTTATGCTCCTCATTTTGGGGGATTGTGGGAAGCAGGAGTAAAATCCTGTAAGTTCCACCTTAAGCGTGTCGTGGGTACCGCTAACTTGACATACGAGGAGTTCAGCACTGTGTTGGCACAGATCGAAGCAGTCCCAAACTCCCGTCCTATAAGTCCTATGTCCTCAGATCCACATGATCTTCGTCCACTAAGCCCAGCTCATTTCCTCATCGGCCGGCCACTCACTGCACCAGCCTGCAGAGACCTCACCGAAGCACGGACTCACAGCTTGAAACGGTTTCAAAGAGTGGAACAAATAAAACAGCACTTCTGGAAACGCTGGTCACAAGAGTATGTTGCTGAACTTCAGACAAGAACGAAGTGGAAGGCGAACAGTCAAGACATAGCATTAAACACGCTTGTCGTTATTAAGGAGGACAATTTACCACCCCTTAAATGGCGTATGGGCAGAGTTACCCATATTTTCCCCGGAAAAGACGGCGTGTCGCGTGTCGCCACCATCCAAACTGCTACGGGTCCTGTACAACGAGCGTTCTCGAAAATCTGCCCTCTGCCTGTATCATCAGCAGAGGACGACAACATGAATGCAGTCTGCGGTATCTCCAATCAAGCGGCAACGTAGATACATCATTGGAAGCTGGAGCTTCCAAGGCGGCCGGCATGTTGGCGCGACTTCTAACGCCGCCTAGCGACGCACCGGAACACCAAATTTTTAGCTACGAATCAGAGCTCGTCATTGTTAGCAACCAATCACAGCACGTCGTACAATTAGTTATAAGATCTGTCCGTTTTAAATTTTGATTATTACCTGATACACACTGTTAGCAATAAGACGACTTAAATATAACCAGCAAACGTTCAATAAATCAATCATTGAAGAGCACCTGCCTCCCGTTCCTGTACAACTACTATATTGATGATGTTCTCATTTTATTTATATTGAAGTCAGTTACACACAACTTTTAATTTGACCACTTGTTATTTTAGTGTTTTGTTATTCATTGCAGTTTTCTTATTTAGTTATGTTTGTAGCGACCTATAATTTTATTAAATTTAATTTTACAATATAAATGACTAAATCAAAACATGTGTGCTGTTCTCACGCGAATGAAGTGATACCTTCAGTAAATTGCGAGTAAAATTGTTTTAAATTGGCGCCATCTATTTAATTCTAGGGGTAAGTAATTTTATAAAACAAAAAATAAACGTTAGATGGCCTTAACATTACTAATGGTGTATAATATACTATCTCTTTCCTTCGCAGGTGAAATCCTATAGATGTATAGGTTTGTCCCTTTTTATTGTCACTTTTTCATTTCATCGAGTTGTAAATTACAACGATTCTAAAGAAGTTTTTACTTCGAAAACTACCCTACATCAAATATCCCTAGTCCTAGTAGGAACGCTGGCTGCATTTCCTCGTAGAATTAAAATACCGCACAGAAACTAATTAACCGCAAGCGCAGTGAGGCAATTTAAGAGGCCGCATAATGCTGTTTTGGTGATATTGATCAATCTGGATCTCGGTATCTGTAAGACCTAACAGTTTGCTATTTGGACACATTAAACCTGGACTTATAATCTTCAAATCTGTTGAAGCAAAAACACGATTCGATAAAAAATTCTCGATAAAAAAAAATATGAAAAACCCTCGATTTGCACTTATTTTTAGTTAGATCTCTGAAACCTTATGGAATTGAATGATGATTTTTAGCTAATAGATAGATAATAATGTTATCTCAAATCGTGACGATTTATTTTTTTATTTTTCTACGTGGTCTTCTCGTAATTAGCAATTATGTGATTTGGCGCTTGCATTATTTAATTCTAAACGAGCACACTCTCTTTCTGTCTCTTGTTTTGTACGTGGTAGCAATAGCGCTATCTTTTTCAATTTGTTCAATCATTCTGCTGCGGCATCTATTACGGGACGAACCTATGTTTGGCGACATTACGGAGAGACGACTATTTATTTCCGACATTTTTATTTTGTATTGTGGTAGGTGTTACTGTAAAAAGGAGTTTAAAACGTTTTGTGTAAATATATTACCTATATTTAAAGTGTAAATAAAGATGGGCAAAAAGAAAACTCTCGGAAAAAGAAAACAATTAAAACGTCTAAGAGAACAACTCCGTATTTTGAACGAAGGAAAAAAAAAGTAAGTACCTATCTAACTACCGATATAAATAACGGTATCAATTTAATTTTCATTTTTAATTTTTTTTCTTAAAAAAACGTTACCCCCACTCTAGGATTTTCTCCTGTATCGTGGAGGCAGTTTACAAACATAAATTGCACGAGGACAAGCACCCTGACCCGGAACAATTATTTGTAGGCCATACAAATACTTGTTCCCTGCGGGATTCGAACCCGCGGCCCCCAGCCCAACAACTCATTGCTAAGCCACTGCGCTACGGAGGCCGTCAAATTATTCTTTTGTTTACGTAGCTTCTTAGGTATTTCGAATATGTATAGAGCCGAACACGAAGGATCGGTTTGCGAATCATTTTTCGAGTTTCAACCTTATTGCAACGAGATAAAGCTCATGTCTAGTGTCACGTCACGTTGCTCCTGGCTGTTGATAAAGTTTAAATTCGTTTGATGTGTTGCAAAAACGTTTTGTAATTTTATTGTTACATAAGTTTGTTTATGTTTATATAAGATCAATCGGGGTGTTATGATAGGTACCACTCGTAGTTTCTGATACCCACGATACAGGGAATAGGTATCACTGTGGGGTTAGGGATAGGTTTTGAATGTTGTGGGTTATGTTATGTTACTTTGACTGCCTCATTGGTCTAGTGGTTGTAGTAGTGCGACTGCTGATCATGAGGTCCTGGGTTCGAATCCCGGGTCGGGCCAAAATTTTTTTTTGTAAATAAGTTGAAATTTATAAAAGATCAACCGGTGTATTATGAGAGGTACTACCCGTAGTTTCTGATACCGTCAAGAAATTTTCAGTAGCTGCCCGGAGTCAGGAAGTTGGCGGTGGCCCACCTCCTTGTCTCGGAATGCACGTAAAGCCGTTGGTCCTGCACCTGATCTCTCTCCGGTTGTGTCGGTTTACCGTCTCATCGGATTATGAGGGTGAGGGAATAGAGAGTGCACCTATGCTTGCGCATACATTTGCGCATTATAATGCTATCCTGCGTCGATGGCTAATCTCCGTTGAGGCAGGCCGCCGTGACCGAAATTTGGTCTGGAGAATAGTATGTTACTTTATTTTATTATGACTATACATTTGCAGAAAACCAAACATTTCATTAATTGAGCTTGAGAATGTGACGAATAAAACGGCGCCCACGGTATTAGAGAATGGACTGCACGAAGACGGATCGGCACGCGGCGCGAGCGACTCGAGCGGCGCGCCGGCGGTGCCCACGTCGTTGTCGGCGGCGGCGGCTGGCCATTTGGAACAGGGAAAAGGGGACTCGTCGCTATCTATTGACAGTACGGACAAGTAAGTATTTAAATAAATAAATACATATAAAATAAATAAGTAAGTAAATTTTGAATCCCTGTTAGTATTTCTTTCTCTAACTGCCTCGTTGGTCTAGCGGTCGCAAACGCTACTGCTGAGCGAGAAGTCCTGGGTCGGGCAAAATGGTATTGGGTTTTTCCATTAGTAATTTCTCAGTACCAGTCCGGAGTCTGGATTTGTGCTCGATTAGTGGCAATAGGCTCGCACTTTATTACATGAGACTTATAACATAAATGGCGAAATGTGGGTGCACTATGCACCTCTACCTACCCTTTCGGGGAATAATGGCGTAATGCTATGTATGTATATATGTATGTAAATTTTAATGAAACATGGTTCAATCTTTTCAACCATGTTTCATTATTGGAATGAAAATTTTACAATGCTATAAGTACTCGTATCCTACCTAAATGCGAAGACTTGGTTTATGAGAATCAAAGGTAGACCTAATACAAATGAATGCATCGATAATATTGTACTCGTATTTTTACTGACTTCAAAAATGAGTAGGATATTCTCGATCCGACGTTTTTAGGGTTCTGTACCAAAATGGTAAAAAAGAAACCCCTATGGTGTGACTTCTGTCACAGCCGTATATTTCAGAAACTACTAATGTTATCGACTTGAAATTTGGAGCAGTTATATACAAAATGCTTGGCTACTGTTATTGCTAATGAGAAAAGTTCAAAAATATTTTTATTTTCACTGCAAAAGGCACCGAAGAGGGGGTTTGGAATTTTAAAAAGTTACTAGGTATAGTATATAGCGTATATATGTGTAGTGTGAGTGACATTAGACGAACTGTACCTTTTCACTAATATATCCATAAATATCGGTTGTGCTTTGAATATGTTTTTTTAAATGTTTTATATGAAATACATATTTTAAAATAAATTTAATAATATTATGATAATAATATCACACATATATTTTAAATTATAATAAAGAAAACAAGATTTTTGATGTAGATTTGTATTTGTATAGATGATGTAAATTTAATTGTGTAATGTCTCTGTCCTAGTCTGTCCTGATACTATAATCTGACATCTGTCCCCGCACCATGCTACAGCGCTAGCAATGTAGGTAAAGTGACATATTATATGAAAGGTATTTGGACATGGGAACGTATCGGAGCTATTCAAAGATATACTATTGTTTCAAAACATTCATGCATTATTATTATTGTCTGCTTTATAGTTTATGTAATAATATGTATTACTGTTGTAGGTTTCCAGACGAAGAGCACACGTCAGATAGAAATCATGCAGAAATCAATGAAGAATCAGACGAAAGAAGAATCATAGACCTTAAATATTTTCTAAAAGAATTAAAAACAATTTCGAACCACTCAACAGCCTTCGGTTGCGGTATAAATAATTTGGAGTTGATAGGGGAGAAAAGGTTAGGTTTGATTTCAAAATTAAAATTCAAAGGCAATATGTGTAATGTTGAATTTACTACACATACGTCCAAACCTAGTCCAAGCGACAATTTGAATGTAAATACTGCCGTAGTAACGAGTGCTGCTATTACAGGTGTAGGATATACACAATTGCAAGAAATATTTACATCAATAAATGTTCCGTTTATGACAGAAGTTTTTTATAAGAAAATTGATAATCGAGTTAGTGAAGAATGGGAAAAGTTAGCCACAATTGAAATGGAAGCTGCGGCTGCTCGTGAGAAGCAAAGTGCATTGGACGAAGGCAGAGTCAATTCAGATGGAATCCCCGTCATAGACGTGATCGTTGATGGTTGCTGGGCTAAGAGGACCTACAAGAAAAACTATTCCTCGTTATCAGGCGCTGCTGCAATCATAGGTAAAAAGTTTGGGGAAGTGCTATATCTCGCCGTAAAAAATAAATATTGTTGCATATGTGTACGCGTCAAGAATAAACAAACTACACCATCAGAGCACATGTATTTTAAAAATTACACTGGTTCATCTACAAACATGGAATCGGAAATATTAGTGGAAGGATTCAAACAATCTTTGCACATGTATGGTCTTATATACGGCAAAATGGTTGCTGATGGAGACGCTTCCACTTATTCTAAAATTTTAGCAGCCCGGCCATATCCTAACTACACTGTTGAAAAGATAGAGTGTAGAAACCATTTATTACGAAACCTGTGTAATAAATTACAAGCGCTTACCAAAGATACCAAATATAAACTGCAGCATAGAAGGTATCTGAATACACAAAGAATCCTGGCTATCAGAAAAGTTATTTGTTCTTCAATAAAACACCTGAAGAAAACAAGTGATACCCGCTCAAAACAAATAAACGATCTTTATGTAGCAATTTCCAATTCATATAATCATGCTTTCGGTTGTCATACCAATTGTCAGAATTTTTATTGCGAAAGCAAAAAAACAAGTGAAGATGTCACTGTCAAACTGAAAGATACGGCGTTAGAAAATCAAATAAAGTTTATAGTCTGCACTATTGCAGCTAATGCACGAAGTCTTATTGAAGACGTGGACAGCAATCGTTGTGAACAGTTTAACGCCATAATTGCAAAGTGTATCGGTGGTAAACGCATAAACTTTTGTCTTCGGCGTTCATATCAGACCAGATGCGCTACGGCAGTCGTATCATTTAATACAAAAAGACCTTTGTATAAGCTCCAAAGATCTATTCTTGGTGTGAGCCCAATGTCAAAATCAAAATACCTGGAATTGCGAAAACTAAAAAGAAACGGTTCCAAGCCTAAAATGCAACCCAGAAAGCTTGTTTATCAACAGAAAGAGAAAAGGGCTGAAGATGAAAATTACGGTCAAAATTGTATGAAGCCTGATTTGCATACAGAAGATTTAGAAAGAATGAAAAAAACATTTTTAACAAATTTGGAGAAATCTGACGAAGAAAGAATTAATATTGAAAGGGAAACAGTCCTCCAGAGTGATTGTAGTAAATGGATGGAAATACGAAGGAATTTGTTAACGGCTTCCAATTTCGGCAAAATTATAAACAAGAGGAGCACGACGTCAGGTAGTATAGTTAAAAGTTTACTGTATCAAAAAGATCTCTCTGGTGTTACCTCCATCAAACATGATAAAATTAATGAAAAAATTGCTTTGAATCAACTAGAGCAGCAAGAAAACATTAAAATTATGCCCTGTGGGCTATTCATCGATAAAAACCATCCATTTTTAGGAGCAACTCCTGACGGTGTGATAGATGACAATAGGATTGTAGAAATAAAATGTCCAGTATCAGGCTACAGAACTAGCTTGGAAGATGCTGTGAAAAACAGGAAAATTACTTTCTGGAAGTATGATAATGGCCAAATGTTGATCAATAAGAAACATCACTGGTATTTCCAAGTGCAAGGACAGTTAAATATTACAGGAAGGAGAGAGTGTCTTTTTGCCGTGTGGGTGAGTTCAAATCAACAGATAAAAACAGAAATAATACAATGCGACCAAAGACTGTGGAATGATCATATGGTTCCCAAACTAAAAACATTTTACTTAGAATCTTTACTGCCGGAATTGTTGGATCCGCGAAAAACACGTAATATGCCCTTGAGAAAAATAAGTCCTCCGACCACAATCAAAGAAAAACCCAAGAAAAGAAAACATAATTCAATAAATTCTCATTTTGCCAAGGTCCCAAAAACGCAGGAAAGAACCGACAATTACGACATGACAGATATACAACAATGTAAGCAATCCATTGTACATACATTTCAATAATATGTAAAATAAATTGGTAAATCCAGTTGGGCATGCCTTAAGCGCATTAAAAAATTTACGTATAACATGATTATATATGATTAACATATATATGATTATACGGAATTTTTTAAAGTAGTTTAAATACATTTCGACAGCACTATCGGCTTCAACACCCTCGAAAACCAATGAAAATGACACCCATGATGAAAAAATTTATACCTAATTCAGCCGCCATCTTGGATTTACATTTCGACAGCACTATCGGCTTCAACACCCTCGAAACCCATGAAAATGACACCCATGATGAAAAAATTTATACCTATTGCAGCCGCCACCTTGGATTTACATTTCGACAGCACTATCGGCTTCAGCACCCTCGAAAACCATGAAAATGACACCCATGATGAACAAATCAATACCCATTGCAGCCGCCGTCTTGGATTTAAATTTCGACAGCACTATCGGCTTCAACACCCTCGAAAACCATGAAAATGTCACCCATGACAAAAAATATTGATACTACTTACTTTTAGTCTGTACTACTATTATTTATTCTGTGCTTTTAAAATATTGTAATAAAAAAAATCTCTTATTATTACCATAGTAATGACGCGCTCTCGTGTAGTGTTTTACATATCTACCTAGTTATTTATGATGAGAGTTTATTTTTGTTTAGGAAGCATTACTTTTTGTTATAACGGTAATATAATATTTGTAGTGGGTACTTACGTATGAATATTGCGTGTCGCGTAATTTGTTGAAGCCTCTTTTTTGTCTTTTTTTTTACGGATTTTTTTTTATTATTGTAATTGTATTGTATATTCTGAATATAAGTACATATTAAACTGTTTAATAAATGCATATTTACATATAACATTTTATTTCATGCTAATCTTTTAGGTTTATTCAGTCCTCGCGTAGATACTTTTAGGTATCTACGCGAGGACTGAATGATGGATCAGTCTAGATAGTCTCGAGTCCACGAAAAAAAAAACACGAGCCTCTAAATTTTGAAACTCGAGTCTCGGAATGGACCCTAGTACCTATTTACGTACTATATTGGTGGTATGTCAGCTTGTAGGCCTATGAAAGAAGCTTCTAAATGTTACTCTTTACACATCGATCCGTCGTACCGTAGAAATACTTCCGTGAATTTGAAATTTATTTGAATAACATATTTTTACTTATACATTTTTATTGCCACATGAATCAAGTTCAAATTCACGAAACGGGGTGTTATTATTCAAAGCTAAACGGTATGTTTACGGTCCGTCTCCGGCACAGATCGCTGTTCATCAGCTGGGCGGCCGGGATCGGCGCCGTTCAAAGTCGAACTCGACTCACGCACTAGATCAGTAAAGTGCTTATCTGAGCACATTTCTAAAGACGCAAACTTCGACACGAAATAAATAGCCTATTCACAGATATCATGAATTCTTACAATCATGCATTCGGAAACGTAGGTACTTGCATAGACCTACTACCTACATAACTACATACCCAACGGCTGTCACATTACATACATACACGGCGAAAACTACAAAACGCAAACTTACTACCTGCTAAACCAATGGGCGTATCCTTCCAGTATTTGGAATTTCCAGTATAAGCTGATCTTGCATTGTATAGGCTTTCAGTACAATGAAGAGTCAGCTTATACTAGAATATTAGTTTGAGTAGCCCTTAGTATGTACAATGAAATTAAATTTGCGATATATAATTTTATGTTCATATAATGACAAGTTAATAGTAAATTATGATTGATAATTTTATTACTTACTACGCGTCCGATTATAGTTTATTTTCCTCTAACAAAATCGCTTTGACCTCGTGTTACCGCGTGACCGCGAGCAGTGTGCGAACGAATGTCGCGGGGAAGTGGGGGCGAAATTAGAATTTGAGCTGAGGTAGTATAGGCTCTTAAAGTAAGATGTAAAGCACTTACTTCGCCATATTACCATTTACAGCCTTTTAACGTATCAGTAACAATTTTATGTTTAATAAGAGACGTTAAAATTAATTTTAGGATTTTCTCATGGGCTCCCCCTTCTCCAAAATAATTGCACGCATTATCAAAATTCTCTTTCTCTCTATATTCTTTCTAAAAGAAAACACTGCAGCTCTATTCCCACTATTATGTTCAACACACTTAAACTAGTAAAAGCACACCGCCATTCGACAAAACCCAACTCAAAGCATTAGAGCTAAATAAAAAATCAATAGTAATAAATTACTTTTTTCTAAAGAATTTTTATTAGAAGCTTACTTGATGTCTTAGGGCAGGGAATTCTAAAGCATTGTAGCTCTTATGGTGAAAAAAGAAAGTGAAATATCTGGCACTTTACTAAGGAAGGCTAATTTTGACGAGTGAGGTGAACCGTAGATCCTTTATTTCTGGTAAGATGCTAAGGAGGCATCTTGGTCTTGAGGGCTGACAACGCATCTAAAAAAAATGCAGATTTTGGTCACGTAATGGAGAACAGTGTACCCAACCAAAACGCCGTATAGAGCACAAGTGTGTGCGTAAGCACACTATCTACCCTCACTTCATAGCCCTTTGGAATGGCAATCCGACACGACCGGAGTGAGACGCACAAAACCAACGGTTTTACGTGATTTCTGAGGCACGGGGGAGAAATGCCGCCAACTCCACTTAATCCGGCCTGCCACTGAAAATTTCTTGACAGAAAAAATCAATAACTGTTATTGGCCCGACCCAGGATTTGAAACCGGGATACCGGGAGTATGTAAACCTGCTGATAACGTGACCCTGAAAATCAGTTATAGTTTTTTTTTTGTTGCAACCAGGGGTCAGGAAATTGGCGGTGTTTCATCCCCGTGCCGCGGGAAGCGCGTAGAGCTAAAAGTGCGTAAAGCGTTGGTATTGCGCCTGATGTATCTCCAGTCGTGTCAATTTATCGTCCTATCGGGCTGTGAGAGTGAGAGAGTAACTAGTGCATCTGTGCTTGCTAGGACTCTCTCCTTTGCAAACAACGAAAAACTTATAAAACGTGGTAGAGCCACACTGCAGCTATATTATGATTGTAGAGCGAAAGGATCGGCTACAGGGCTGGGATGGATCACGCTCTCACAGAATACCAGAGTAAAATAGCAGCTTGATGCTGCTGTGTTTTGTATGGTGAGTATGGAGAACAATAGACCTGTTTCACTGGAATCAAGGCATTCCATCTTAGTCCTCAGGGGTGAAAACGCTTCTGCATTTTAATTCATAATTGAGGTTCAATGTAGATGTCTACGGGCCACAGTATCCACTTACCATCAGGTGGACTGTATGCTCGTTTGTCAACCTAATTCTATAAAAAAAAAACTAGTCTCCCTTGAGACTGCAGCTGTCGTCGAAAATTCGGTCTACAGAAGATTCATATAAAAGAATCAGTATTGTTAGATAAGTGAAGTACTGTAATCCAAATTTTATTATTAACTGGATTTAATGATTTCTTATATTTAGGCGAACACTACACATTAAATGGAACTAATTTTAGTAAACCAGTGAAGGTAGCCGGGCTGACTATGACGTCGCGACGTCAAATACCTCAGTCCCCCCGTGACCGTGGGTGCTGTAAAACCTAATATATACTGACATTAAATGGATTAAAATTTTATGGGGCAACAGTCAAAGTTATTCTTTGATATTAATCTACATATAAGAAAAAAGATTACCGTACGTTTCAAAATGTAATTTTATTTGAATGTGGAACCACACAAATATTGTACACGGCACGTCTAGCAGTATTAGATTTTTAAGGCAAAATGGGGAGCTGGATTTCTCCACCGGTCATCCTTATTTTGTTTTTACAGATTCGAGTAAATATGTTATTATAATAGCGCTATATATTTCGCTTTAGCAAAACCACAAGTGTTCGATGCCCATATTTGGGATCTCCTCTGTCGTTGTCTGTATCTGTCTGTCTATCACAAATGTTCTTTTTAGAGATTTGATAAGAATCCATTGTAATATATATAATATGACCAAGTACAAAAGTTAACAAAAGTGGTATTAGATTTTGTAAAGTTTTACATTTTGAGTATATTGTATGAAGATACATCTTAATATAAAAAAAAACCATAACTTCAAAACTACAAGACCTAGAACAATAAATTTAAACGTTTTTCTTAGATAATAAATTCTTCTATTCCTACCACTACTTACGGGAAATTCTGTATATAGTAAATCTAGTAAATATAAAAATAAAATAAAATGAAAACTAATTAATAGAAATGTGATAAATTTGTGTGATATTATAATTTCTATAAAATGATTTTTTTAATTGTGATAAATAAAACTAATTAATAAAAATGGTGATATTGAAAGAAAAAAGGCAGTCTTTAGACATGTTAATAAGAGAGTAAAAGAAGTAGTTGAAAGTAAAAAGCAAGAAAGAATGGATAAGAATGATAGAAGAATATCGGATAACTTCCAGGCAAATATTAAAATGTTCTGGAAACTTGTAAGAACTGACAGGGGACTGATGAAGTTTTGAGTTTAAAGAGATGGAAGGCATATTTTGAAAGCGTTTTTATGAGTGAGGAGAGAACGTATAAAATAATTGAAGTAGAAACTCCGACAGAAGAGGAAAGAGGTAGCGAGATAAGTATAGATGAAATAATGAAAGCAATGAAAAGCATGAAAGCAGGTAAGGCTGCCGGATATGATAGAGTTTCACTCGAAATGCTAAGGGCTGGAGAGGAAGTCGTGGCAGGCCTGCTGCACACCTTGTTTAATTTATTCTGGGAACTGAAGCGGGTACCGGTAGACTGGTGCAAAGCCGTGATAGTCCCAGTATATAAAGGAAAAGGATCGCAGTAAGACTGTAAAAACTACCGTGGTATCAGCCTTCTTAGCATTGTGGGAAAACTGTATGCTAAGGTACTGATTGAAAGGGTCATGAAAGAATAGTCATTGAGCATAGTGCTAAGGACCTCCAGGGATTCTGCCATAAGGACTATATCATCGGCAAATCGAAGGTGAGTGATGTACTCGCCATTGATGTTAATACCGTATCCTTTCCAGTCCAGTAGCTTGAAAACGTCTTCCAACGCAGCGGTGAAGAATATTTCGGGGATATAACGTCACCCTGTCTTAACCCTCTGCAGTTGGATAGGATTCGAACTCTGGTTCTGTACTCGGATAGCCATCGTAGCCCTACTGTACAAGCCCACTTCAGCACTTCGATATACCGACAGTCAACTTGACACCGCTGAAGGGACTGTAGCACCGCCCAAATTTCGACGGAATCAAAGGCTTTCTCATAGTCCACATACGCCAGGAGAGTGGCAGATTGTACTTTTCGGTCTTCTGTACAATCTGCCGCAGGGTATATATGTGGTCTATGGTACTGAAGCCTTTTCAGAAACCGGCTTGTTCGGGAGGCTGGAAGTCGTCGAGTCTGCGTGCGAGACGATTCGTAATGACTCTCGAAAACAGCACGTAGACGCGGCTCAGAAGGGAAATCGGTCTGTAGTTCTTCAAGAGAGCGTTGTCGCCTTTCTTAAAGAACAAGACCACCGCATTTCTGCTCCACGCCTCCGGAGTAGTGCCACCATGGAGGACGGAATTGAAGAGCTTCTGAAGGACTTCAAGTACCGGTGTTCCACCCGCTTTCAGAAGCTCCGCTGTGATTCCATCCTCGCCTGGGGCCCCGTCGTTTTTAAGGTGCTGGAGAGCCATTCTAATCTCGCTCAGACTGACGTCCGGGATATCATCGGAATAGTGTCGGGTAAGACTTGCTCTTGGATCGTTACTCACACTTGCGTGTGGCTCCAACGATGATGTTTAGAGCTGCCCATAGAACCTCTCAATCTCACTCAAAATCTCAGGTATCTCGGAAACGATGTTGCCACACTCAGTCTTCAGCTTTTACAGTTGGCCCTTTCTGGCAGACAGATCTCTGGCAAAGACTTTGGAGCCCTGGTTCCACTGGATCGCTTCTTTAATACGAGCAGTATTAAAGTTAGCTAAGTCTCACCGCATGCATTTGGAGATCTGTTTGTTCAGTTGCGTGTATGTTGTCAAATCTGTTGATGATTGCAGCCTCAACTCCCGTCTAACAGCCATGAGATTAAGAGTGTGATCGGAGAGTTTTTGTGTTTTTCTGCGGCGGGTCTTGCAGAACTTAGCTCCAACCGCATGGACGGTTTCCACGAGCTTGTCATTCATATCGTCCACTGCATTGCAATCTTCTAGGCACTGAAAGCGGTTACGTAACTCGAGCTGAAAAGTCTCGGGATTCTGGATCAGAGCACGAGGGGGACGACTTGACTTCAAGACGAGACCTCTCCAATTTAACGTTAAGGTTTAGTGTGCCTCTAACCATTCGGTGATCGCTGCCGGTTTTCACCCTTGCGATCACTGAGACATCACTGAACAATTGGCGTCTGGTCGTCATAATGAAGTCAATCTCATTTTTTGTCGAACCGTCGGAGCTCGACCAGGTCCACTTCCTGTGGAGCCGCTTCTGGAAGAAAGAGCTCATCATAAAGAATTCCTCTTTCTCCATAAAGTCAGCCAGCTGCTGGCCCCTACGGTTCCGTTGCCCTACTCCAAATTTCCCTAACTTCAGCTCACCGCCTTCTCTTGTGCCTAGTTTTGCGTTGAAGTCTCCCATCAACACCGTGTAGTGGGTTTTGGAGAAATGCATGGCTCTAGAAATATCCTCATACATTTCCTCCACCTCCTCATCGGGATGTGCCGAGGTTGGTGCGTAGAACTGTATGACCTTCAGCCAATACCGTTTGGTGATTCTGAGTATCAGGTAAGCGACCCTCGTCGACACACTCCCAATCTTTACAACGTTGTTGACGAGAGACTTGTGGACGATAAATCCGGCACCTCCTTGGGACAGATGGTCGTCCTCCCAGATGATAGAACAAGTTGCCGGACTCGAGGATTACCGTGTCCTCCCCCTCTCTTCGGACCTCAGATAATCCCATAATATCCTAGCGCAACTTGTCTACCTCTTCTTCCAGCTCCAGTATCTTCTCGTTCAGTCCTCAGGGTGCGTGCGTTATACGTTGCCAGTCAAGTCGTCGTAGGTGGCAACCGAACCTCCACCGGAGATTCTTAGCACCCCCGCCCCGCCGTTACCATGGTCGCCACCGTAGCCAGGAATAGCGGGGCCGCCGTGGACTGGACTTTGCGTCGTTGCTCATGGAGGGATATTTGCCATAGTTGCCACGCTTGGCGAGCGGGTTGGCAACCGCAGTTTTTTATTATGTTATTGTTGTTATTAGGAAGATGCTGCTGCCCATCTCCTTTTTGTGTCCCTCTGTCGCCTCTTACGACACCCACGGGATGATATGTGGTAGTGGATATTCTCAACCGCCACTACACGGCGGATAGTGATGTGCTATGGCAAACACTGAATTCATTTGGGTTGAACACTGGCTTCATACAGGCATTGGAATCGCTTTATAGGGACTCTAGTGCTTGTGTTAGGATCAACAGAGTCTACTCGGACTGGTTTGGCATCCATAAAGGTGTCAGACAGGGCTGTGTGGCTTCCCCGTGGCTGTTCAACCTATTTATGGACAGTTGTTTGCAAAATTTGAAAGTTGAAGAATGCGGATTAGGAATGGGTGAGTTAACCATCGAATGCCTTTTGTACGCCGATGATCAAGTTATTCTTGCGTCGTCGGCGGCCGAGCTGCAAATGATGGTTAAACATTAAAAGAAAGGGGTATGAAAGTGAACGCAAGTAAGACGAAGGTTATGGTTTTTCAAAGAGAAGAAAGTATGACGATATGTGTAATAAGAATAGAAGGGGAGTTGATCGAGCAAGTAAATGAGTTTGTATATCAGGGTTGCGTAATTAGCAGGGATGGGAGATGTGATAAGGATATAGAACGACAAGTGAATGCAGGAAATAGAATAAATGGGGCCTCTACCCACACTCTATTGTGAAGAGTCAAAATGTGTCGAAAAAGGCACGTATGGCAATTCGCAATGCTGTGTTGGTCCCTACTTTAACGTATGGTAGTGAAAACTGGGTGTGGCAGAAGAAGCAAGAGAGTAGAATGAACGCAGTAGAAATGCGGTCGTTAAGGAGTATGTTAGGGCTGAATCTGAATGACAGGGTAAGAAATTGTGTAATAAGAGAAGAGTGTGGTTTGCAAGATGATGTTGTGACCAGGATTAAGAAAGGAATACTTCGGTGGTTTGGTCATGTGGAAAGAATGAATGAGGAAAGAGTGACGAAGAAAATTTATGTTGCAGAAGTGAATGGCAGAGTCGGAAAGGGACGTCCTAGGCGAAAATTTATCGACCAAATCGGCGATTTATTGAAAACGGACCAAATTTGGAGTACCCTTAACCGACGAGCATGTATGCGTAGGTGTATGGATGTGAAGGAGGCGAGAGAGGTGTGTCAGGATCGTGCCAAATGGAAGTCTGTAGTCTCTGCCTACCCCCGTGGGTGACAGGCGTGAGTGTTTATGTATGTATGTATTAAACGCAAATATATTTTATATTAACATTTTTGAACATCTCTAAGGATCAATACATAACAGTCGGCGAACTCCTTCATCCAGTAATAAATTTTACTTACACCGGTACTCGCAAGGAAGGTAACTTAATACTTAAATTCTGCTCGAACGAGTCTAATATTAACATTTTTCATCCAGCCACATTATTCAAATCCTGTCAAGTTCTTTTTTTAAGTAAAGAGACAGCTATTATATTTATAGAATAAAGATGACAAACGAGCATGCAGCCCACCTAATGGTAAGTGGAAGCTGCGACCCAGACATCTATATCTATCCTTGATTAAGAATCAAAATACAAAATACGTTGGCAGATGAGAACTAAGATGAAATGTCTCATTTTTGGGAAAAGGGTCTACTTAATTTACCAACAAGTCATCAGTTATTCGATGCTTCTGATCGCAGCATCGGTACAGTCGTCCAGCAGAAAAATGATGACACTCGCATTTTTCTCCAAATCTATGAGCGAAACTAAACGCCGATACAGTGTGTACGCGAATTATTAGCAATGTACACCGCTGTAAAACTTCGTAAGACACATAGAAGTCTACGAAGTTGTCATCTATACTGACACTCACTCGATCAGCGAGCAACATCGATTAACTTCGGCGGGAACGACAGCTACACTTCATCAGTATCAATTCCTCTCCAAAATCTTGTACATCAAGGGAGAGAAGAAGACGGTCGCTGATGCTCTATCACACTTGGAGGTAATACAATGACCATATACAGCTGAGTACCGATCAGGAAAATGACGAAGATTTAAAGAAACTGAAAACGCAGACTATCTAGAAATTTGGAGAAGTAACGTTACCCGGTCTCGATCGACCCATCATTTGCGAGCTTTCTACCTCAACGCCATAACCATATCTTTACGTAATATACCTGATACTGCAGTCTACAACGCGCAACTCGAGCTATGTCACCCGAGCGTCAGAACAGATTCGAAGTTATTTTATACTGTGCAAAAGGTACAACATATTTAAGTTACCACCAACCCTGTCTAACAATACTATAAATGTAGAAGTGTTCGAGGAATAAATGAGCATTTTCATTTTGCTGCCTCGTGTTTCACTCGCAATCTCTTCCCAAGCTTCCACAAGGGACAGACTTTTGTTACGCTAAGACCGGCACCCGGCATCCTCCGGCACCAAAGAAATTGTCAATTTTTATTTACGTGCTGAAAGTCATCATTGCAGTGCATGTACACCTGCAACTAACTTCAAACAGAGCGGGCTATAGGCTGGCAGATGCATGCAAACTTTGAGGCTAAAATTGAATGCCTGCAGTCTACTTTATACCCTATATGCAAGCGACCTTTGAGGCCAAAATGGAATGCCCGCAGTCTATTTTATACCCTATATATGCAACCTTTAGGGCTAAAATGGAATGCCCGCAGTCTACTTTTTACCCTATATATGCGACCGTTGAGGCTAAAATGGTATGCCTGCAGTCTACTTTATACCCTATATATGCGACCTTTGAGGCTAAAATGGGATGCCCGCAGTCTACTTTATACTCTATATAGGCGACCTTTGAGGCTAAAATGGAATGCCTAAAGATACAAACACAGCATTGCAAGCTCTCCTATATGGCGTCAAAAGTAGATGGGAGAGTGGTTACTGTCCACACAGACTCCCAGGCAGGAAAGAAGTCTTACCTTTTTTATTATTCTAGACCAGCGCTAAACTATCCCACCTGATGGTGAAGCGCACTGACTTAATAAAAACCTATTAACTCTTGCCTTGAAGACACCCACCAGAAGACACTGTAATCGGATGGAAAGACAGATGCTGGCAATTTATTTCACTTCTTGAAAGAATATATTTTTTATTAAATGTATTATATACACAAGTTATTTTAATGCAATTCTAAGTGATTAATTAACAATTACATTTAAAAAATTGAGTAAAACTATATTTGGCTTCATCAAGAAGTTATTGATTTACATACCTACGCTTACGACATATAACATACAAAATTACGGCTTTTCTTATACATGACTTAGGACGTAGCAAACAATTTTAGGTTTCATAAATAATATATTAAAATATCGAAGCGTATCGACGTAATAGAATTATTTATTCGTTTTAATATGTCTTCGATAGGCTGTTCACGTCTCAGGAATAATTAGATTTTACGTAGATCGTTATATATCACGGCGGATTAATGCAATTTGAATATGCAGATTGAGGTTTAGATGAGGATAAAGAGATGAGGTCCCTACGTTTATCTTACTCTGTGGTCGGAGTTAAGAAAGAATAGAAGCACAAAAATATACATAGCAACATAAATTCGTACGCCTGCTACGCAGAGGGGTAGACAGAGATTACGGACCTCCATTTTGCGGGATCCTGACACACCTCACCTTTTTAGACGTGGTGCTCGGCCGAAGAAAGACCACGCTCTCAGAAGAACTAGAGAACCGGAGACTCTTTTTACTGGAAATGAGGCATTTCATCTTAGTCCTCAAAGGTGACAACGCATCTTCCTTTTGATTATTAATGGAGGTTTAATGCAGATGTTTAAGGGCCCCAGCATCCAATTACCATCATGTGAACTGTGTTTGTTTGAAATATAAAAAATGCCTATGACTTTAAAATTGTACTATTTACTTAACCTAAAAGTGGGTCTACACTGGAGGAGCCGAGCAAAAGCTGAGTACAAGCTGAGCCGCACTACTGGTGTCAAGTGTGGATTTACAACAAGTAAATAGATGCAGGCGATGCAAACCCCTTTTTGTTGGCAAAAAACCATAGTCGAGCACGAACCAAACGCTTGAAGCGCGCTCGTTAACAACGAGGCTGTGTACTTTAAGAGGTGGTAAACAACCCAAAAAAACTTTTAAAAGGAACCCCCACCCTCCTCAAAACCCCCCAAAAAAAGTATAAAATATGTCAGTTTAAATTCTGCTAAACGAAAGCCTCCCTCAAGGAATGCCATAAAGCACGGTATTGAGCCACCTGTATCCACTCACTTCCTGCATGTCTTATGAGGCCGTCACATTCATAGAATACCAGCGTAAACTAGCAGCCTAATGCTGCTTCGTTTTGTACAGTAATATTTTTTTATAGAATAAGGGTGAGAATCGAGCACACAGTTCACCTGAAGGTTAGTGGATGCTGTGACCCATAGAAATCTACATTTATCCTCGATTAAGAATCAAAACGCAGATGCGTTGTCACCTCTGAGGACTAAGATGGAATGCCTCGTTTGCAGTAAAAACGGGTCTCCGGATCTTTACATTCACCATACGAAACACATCAGTATTAAGCTGGTATTTTACGCTGGTATTCCGTGAGAGCGTGGTCCTTCCTCGGCCAGCCGACCCATTCGTGCTAAATGGCCTTTACCACGTATGAATTTAGAGAACCAAAGATTTTTTCTGGTTACGATGCATTCTATGTTAGACCTCAGGGATGACAACGCATCTGAATTTTGATTCATAATCGAAGTCATATGGAGATATCTATGAGCCACAGCATCCGATTAACATTAGGTGGACTGCGTGCTACTTTGTCAGCGTTATACCATAAAAATCTAGACAACCGGAGAACCTTTTTACTGGTTACGTGTCATTTTATCTCTGTCTTTAGGGGTGAAAACGCATCTACATTTTGATAAGGAGGAGTCCATCAAGTGTGACCTGTGTGCCAGTTTATAATCCTTTGTTAAAAAAATTAAAACGAAAATTTAATCCCGCATGTACAATCTTACTTAGTAGTATTTTTAATTCCTATATTTTCCTGCGTAATCTTTCTGACGAAAAATCCTCGTCTAACGTGATTTCAATCTAGGTCGAGATTATTAAAGATTTCAATATTGTAACGAACGTCATTTGTTATCTTCATTCTGTTTCCAAACTCCTTCGGCCAGCTTAACGCATTCCTTCCGAATTTTCATACCGGGAAGGGTAAAAGGGATTGGGTTTTACTTCTATAAGATTTCTTGAAAAATCATAAATTCAGTTATAACATTTTGACTTTCATAAGAATGTACATAATATGATTTAATACCTGATAGCCGACTCGTAGCGACTCTGTCAGCTAAACTGGTATTTATAGGTACGATACAGTGGAGTCAAATAATTCTATTAATGTAAGAGCCGGAGTAGCCCAAGGGTAAGCATATTTTTTATAGAATAAAGGTATAAAATGATCACAAAGTCTTTAGCTTAGCTTATGGTAAGTGGATAGAGAGTAATAACGATGCAATAAAGTTCGGAAGCCTTAGTTGTGTTGAAACAGCAAGATTTGTCTAATCCAGTTATTTCTACAGCATAATATAGTATGAAATCTTGCTATCGAGCAACGCGACACACATTGACACTATTTTTCATTTGTAGAAAAGAGACTTTTATCTGTGATATTTGTAATTTAAATCCGATATAGTAGTAATCGTCGCAGTAGTAGTATAGTCTCTTAGACAAACATAAAAGAAATAAATAAAATAACTTTGGTTCCTCAATAATAAAATAATGTGTTCTATAAAAACGTATATTATATTAAAGAATACAATACGACTAATCCTGGGAATAAAGTGATCACTACCATGCTTTTCTAATATGTAATTAAATTGATTTAAACTGTTTGCTACTCTATTATAAACTAAGATTAAAAAAAAGGGTCCATCTGGGTTACTTGCCGGTTCTTTCCAAGGCAGATAGTTTTTCCTAACCTAAAGTAAAAGTATGAATCAATTAATACTTTTAATCAATAAAAAATGTTCTATTTTTTTTTTTCATATTATAGTATTTATTTATAGATAGTTACATAATATTAAAAAAAATTCTAATACTAATACTAAAAACCTTAAAAATATATATTATAATAACTAAATTAAAATATATAAATGTTCCATTATATTCATTCCGATATTTGTCATATATGTCAATAAATTAATTTGTATGTTTGATTAACGAATTTACTTGTATAGGGTTATTACTAAATCCATCAGACGCATGTCGTCGGACGTCTATTCCAGTTTAATAGCAAGATTGATATTCCTCTCACGAGTTAGCAGTGCAAGACAACTTATTCGATTAACGTCACTGTGGTGCTTTACATAATGACTTATTTAAGGTTCGTGAACTGATCTAATAGCTTGTATTCAATGGATGACACATCTCAACCAAGTAATGTTCTAGTGTATTGGTGGTGGTAATTACATATATTAAATTTAAAAAATATTTTATAGAATGTGGGTGACAAACAAGCACAATGTCCACCTGGTGGTGAATAGACCCATATACATATACATTTATCCTCGATTAAGAATCAAAATGTAATGCTTTACACCCTTGAGGACTAAGATCCTATTAAGCTGCTATTTTACACAGATATTCTGTGAGAACGTGGTTCTACCTCGGCAGAACCGACCCATTCGTAATACAACCATAATATTGTTACGCGCCTAAGTTGACGTCATGTACGCGGCACTAGCGCCATCTAGTGCCAGGGACGAGAGCAAGGAACGCTTCCTAGTAAATGTCAATCTTGACTTTCGACCAACAGCGCCGTCAAGTATCGAACAGAAGAATTAAAATTTCTGGAAGCCCCACACTCGAACTTTCGGCACCTGGTCGGTTGGCGCGCGTATTTACCTGAATATTCTGGATGTTTCGGTGAAAAAGGTGTATTTAAAGGCTCTGCAATACGCGATCGGGGCAGTATTGAATTTGGCGAGACAAGCGAAGCTCGGGCGAAATACATGATTAATTATTAGTGTTTTAAGTTTTAATTGGTGTAAAGAAAATTAAAGTGTTAATTTTGGTAATTCTATCGGCAATTTTTATTGTCACGAAACTCAAGCTCGTAATAATATAGCTGCAACGTGGTTTTATCACGTTTATGTTATGTTTATGTTAAGGTTAGGTAAGGTTATGTTTAAGGCAAATCTTCTTTACAATACGCAATTTTAAGTGCTGATATACCACGAACTCGGCTATGAAGGAAAACATCGTGAGGAAACCTGCATGTCTAAAGAATAAGAAAAAAATTTTTTGAAGACATGTGAAGTTCGCCAACACGCATTGGGGCAGCGCGGCGGACACTTCCTTGCCCTAAAACCGACTCAGAAATGAGGGGAGGCCTGTGCCCAGCAATGGGAAGTATATAGGCCGTAACGTCACTTTTATGTACTGTAGCAATATGATAATCATCTTCATTACAAGTCCACTACTGAACGTAGGCCACTTCCAAGGAACGCCACAAAACACGGCTCTAAGCCACCTGCATTTACCGACTTCTTGCATCTCTTACCAGATCGCTAATCCTTCGAGTGATTCACTAGATATTTAGTGGCGGCCGACTTTCACTTCGTCTACTGGTACGAAGCTGGCACACGTGAACATTTCTTCTCCATCGGTTGTTGGTTCTTTGAGCTATATGGCCAGAGTATTTATGTTTTATACTAAAAAAATCTGTTCTGATATAATTCTGAGCTGTAAAAGCCGGCTGTATCCATCACCTGCGAGGTAAATTATTTTATATTGACTTCACGCACAATTTATCTTTATGATAAACACATTTTTTTCTGAAGTCGTAGCTTTCGGTAATTTATTAAAGCAGTAGGAGCAGAAGCGTACGTGTGTGAAATAATTTCGCATTCGATTGAATTTGCGGATGGATTCGAACACATTTTTCTTTAATAAAAAATTTCTACTCGTTTGTTGTGGTTGGCAACACGTGTGATACAAATTGAAATTAATGGAAGGTTTAATTTACGTTTTAGATCATGTAACGTGGTTTTTTAAAAAAAATGGAGAAGGTTGACTAAGGGCACTGCAGAGCTCCGTCTAAAAATGTAAACTAAAAAGCATAAAATTTTAATTCAGTACTTAAATGAATTGATTGGGAACTGAGTTCATTATATCAAAAAAATATTAAAGCTTTTTAAGTTCACAGCTAAACAGTAAAGTAATTGATCATGAGGTCCCGAATTCAAATCACAGATCGAGCTAAAATCAGTTACTGGGTTTTTCAGTAACAGCATAGGGTTATCTCGTTTATCCACCCTAAAGAATCCACCCTAGGGTGGATACCCGGAAACGCGTGTTTATCTATCCACCCCATACGGGGTGGATAATCGGAACTCACTTTTATTTGGTTCTTCCGACTTTTCACACCATTAATTAATTTTTGATAACCACAAACCTTATCAAAAAAATTATGACGTGTTGCCGTCACCGTTACCGTTACAACCTATTAAAGTCCACGCATTACGTATTGCATTTAAATCAAATTAAACTTCCTCGTTTTAAATAACATTATAACGTAATTTATAATATTCTGCAATATATCCAGGCAATTACCAACACTAATTTCATGACATAATATGATATCCTGGATAAATTCGTAACTTTTAATGTGTTATTTTAAATTATTTTATTCCAAGATTTGCAATGAATCTGTAATCCTGTGAGGGTACTCCTTTTATTACAACGTGGTCTTTCAAACGAGAAGTATGTAAATATTTTTATAGATAATGTCTACTACTATGTCTATTATGTCTAGTTTTTTCATGTTTCTATAAATGACTGTACAAAACCGAGGGGGAAAGTCGGAAGAAAATAATATATATTAATTCCGATTATCCACCCCGTCTGGGGTGGATAGAAGGACACTTGTTTCCGAGTATCCACTCTAGGGTGGATAAATGGAATAACCCGCAGCATAGAGTCAGAAATTGCAAACAGAATTGCTGCGCCTTGAAAATCAGTATTCCTGCACCTGTTCTTTATCCGACCGTATCGTATTGCGTTCCCAACGGATTAAGAGAGTGACACTCGTACTTTAGAATCCTTTCCTGTGCACATTTGTCATCGTAGACTATTCTCTGTGATCGAAATTTGGTCTAGTTAAAATTATTATGTGTGGTAGGTTGGTGAGCGTAGAACCGATTGACTTACAAATTGGTAATGTCTAGGGGAAAGGATTAACTTAAGTAACTACTTAGACTGTCGTCGGCTTTGTAGTGGCAGTGTAAGAATATCCACTACTCCATATCGTTCAGGGTTATTAAAACGGGAAATAGTTAGCAGCATCTTCTGGGTAACAATTATAATTTATGCGAAACCGCCACCAAACGACGCAACTACATATGTGCCAAATCCCTCCCTTATCAGAAGTAGAAGAATTATCAGTAGTGGACTTTTATAGGCTGTAATGGATAGATGGATTTCTGCCACCAAGTAGCAGTGCAGACAGACCTTAAGGCCATAGAGAACCAGTAAATGACAGTACAATGACAGGCTGTGAGGCTTTTCATCGTAGTCCTCAGTGGTGACGCTTTTTTAGCCTTCTTTGTCGGAATTGGCTAGGTGGACTGTAAGTTTGTTTCTCACTACGCGTGTATAGAAAAGTTGGTAAGAATTAAAATGAAAGCAATTTTTTCTAAATTTAAGGTTGAAATTTTCACTACCAAAATTTTCTTCATCGATTATTGTTAATGTAATCTCAATTTCAAAAATAATTACATTAGCATAATAAAAACGTAATTTGCCTAAAGTAATTATTTAGTTTCAAATTTTGCATGGTTGGTTTAAATTTAATAAGCTGTTATAATTTTAGCTAAATTATTAATCTTTGTTCCTCAAAGAAGCGCCCCTGAGCCACTTTTTTTTAAATAAATTGTTAAAACGCGCCTCGTTAACTTCATTACAAGGGAAAGCTAATTTGAAAATAAATACAAGAGGCCGCTGATACCTTTGACCTTAATTATTTTTTTGGAGCTGTGAAGCGTTTTATAATTTTTTTTTTATATCCGATAATCGACTCAATTTATTTCTGTTATATTTTATTTCATAAATTAAATTATATAGTGAGAAAGTAAATTTATTTCAATTCATAGGCATTGACGATGATTCGGTTACACAGTGTTAAGCATTTGATTGTGTTGCTGCATAGATGTGAGTTCATTTTCCGCACGGGAAAGAGTTTTTTCAGCTATGGACTTTTGGTGGGATGTAATAAACGAATAAGCCATAAAATTTTTGAAAGGTAAATTGCCGTATTATTTTATATATAAACACAAATTCAGCATTGAAATATTGTCCAAAATTATAATATAATGTGTACTTACCTTCTCTGAATCGGTGGCGTGTTGATTGCAATATTTCTGTCATTGGAGGAGAAAGGGATGTGTCGGGTTGTAATAATGAATAATTTGAAAATACTGGGCTTATAATATGATCTATCTCAGTTATAGAATCATTATTTTCATTAATCGTTCCGTTTAAATCTCTCATGTCGATATCTTTTTTATTATAACTAATTTTAGGTTGGGTTGATTTCGTTTGAACCGTTTTTTTTACTGTTGTAAAATAATCGTGGAATATTTTTGTTTGTGTCGCTTTATCCACTTTTAATTTTCCCATTGATTCGTTTTTTGCTCCGCTTACGTAATTATTTAAAACATTTTCGTTTGTATCTAAATTATTTTCTTGTATAACTTGAATTAAATTTGTATTGTTATCAAATAGATCTACACTCTTGGTCGAGTCATCTTTTTCAATTGAAATTTGACCGAAATTTGTTAAATTGGTATATTTGTTAGCAATAGGAATATTCGAAAATATAGTGAAATTTTCATCTTTACTTATTATATATGGTAAGGATTTTATTTCTACTATAGACTCATCATTATCGTTAATATCTGTTTGATTGTAATCTACTTCATTATAATTTGCTATAGGTCTATCAGGTAATATAGAATACAAAGTATTTAAGTTAGTGATAAGCTCTTTGGAATAGTTACCTGTCGTTTCTTTGTAATTATTAACATGATAAATATTTAAATGATTAATAGTTAAGTTTAAGAAATGTTCAGTTTGATTTGAATTTTCAACGACTATTTGTGTTTTAATGAGGGGAAGAAACATGATTACAGCGGGAAGGAAAAAAAGGGTCTGGGGTTTTTTGAAGGTTGATTCACAAAGAGGTGAGCAGTGAAGGTAAAGGGACGAAGCTCGACGCTGCGGTCGCCTCATGCCAGGCCGGCACTTTAGCGCCGACTAATCTGCAAAACAAAATACGTTTGGTTAGAATTTAAACGTGTTTAAAACACTTTTAAACACTAATACCTTTATTTATGAAAGAGTAATTTTACGAAAAAGATATATATATATATATATAATAAACCCCAAACGTCAAAAAGTTTAGAATTATGTAAATTTTATATTTACATAACTTTAGACTCTCTGCTGTAAGTTGGTATTAAGGGTGAAGTATAATCTTTATTATTTTGGAAATTGACAAATTAAGTCGCTTGACTTTGAAGAAAGGATTAAACTTTTAAGACATTATTTTAATGTAACAAATAATAGATAATCTTTAATAGATTTATGATCCATAAAATCATATAATTGCTTAAGTTAGTGTCTTGAAATTAAATGTTTTCTTTAATTAAAAAAAACCACAGAGTATTATTATACTCATTGGTATATTGGTATATACTTCGTCGTGGTTGTTTTCATTGGCGGTGGTTACGGACGTTTCTTAATTTAAGCTGCTTCCTGTCGGTGCTTTCTGAATTTTGTATATGTATAAATGCGAGATGGTTAATCTTCTTCAAAACTGATAGCTTTTGCTATGATATGGCAAATAATATAATGAATTCAGTCTTTGCAGTGCTTAGTGCGAATAGCATAACAAGTAATTGACCTTGAATTATGAGTCTAATAATGTTAAATTATTATGCAATGCCTTGTGCATTCTTTGTTTTTTTAGAAATATTATTTATATATAAAATGTTTGTTACTGTTTGTGCCAAAATAAAGAGAATTAAAAAATATTATACTTAAATCACATTATTACTCACATATGAAATTAAACATGTCAAGTCTAAATTATTCAAGATTTCGGGTAAAAAGCCACAGGGAAGCTTATTTCGTATTTGTAATTTAAATTTTTGTCTCCCTTAAAGTTGATATAAAAATCCTAGAGTATAAATTCATTAATGGGTAAAATTAAACCTGTTTTAAATTACCACAATGTGACTTTTGGATCATTTTAAAATTAATGCCATTAAAATAGGCAAATTATAAACACTGCTATAGTTTTAGAATGATGTGTTCTCCTATAATTGGTAGTACATAGTAATTTATAGATGTAAAGCATGTGTTAGAAGTAATTTAATATGTACAACTGTTGGAGATCCATATAAATAAATAAGTAAATAAATGTGTTTCTTTTTTGTGTTTTGGATGCTATATCGCATAGACATTATATCTACTAAAGATTTTAAAAATCAATTTGCTATGAACGGCGTAGTAAAATAAATGGTGTGTTCTACCTAGTTTGATGAGCACCTCCCGCCCTCCCTAAATTGTGTGAACTATCCCAGTCATCACTAATTCCATTACCACTACTCCCAACACCACTATAATGACCTTGGCTGACAGCTAACAAAGCGATCGCAGAGTCTACTTCACCTAAAGATGCTTCGTGGAGAGGCGAAACATTTGTCATATTATCAACGGTGGTGTGTATTTCCTGGTGTAGTGGTGTTGGGGGTAGCGGCGCTCGGATTAGCGATGATAAGAATAGTGCACGTAATTGAGGGACTGGAACGTAATTGAAGGCACGTAATTGAAGTTGCTCTTCGTACAAGGTAAGACACATCATTATATTTCATAACGCGGATCTTAGCAAATTGATTTTTACCATCTTTAATATAATGGATTCTCGCAAAGAAAAGCCTGATTCTATTAATTATCTATATCTTTCATTGGTTAAGAATCAAAATGTAGATGCGTTATCCCTACCCCTAAAGAGTTAGGTGGAATACCTCGTTACCACTAAAAAGGGTCTCCAGTATAAGAAACACAGTAGAATTATTCAGCTATTTCACGCTGGTATTCTGTGAGAGCCGAATCCTCCCGCGGTCGATCCGACTCATTCGTGCTGGAGGAATGTAAAGCCAGCTATTAGCTAAAACTTTTATGTAGTATTTATATGTTTATAATGTGTAACTTACTTTTGGGATTTGAATTATGAGTTAATAACTGGTTGACAAAAACAACTTTTACGGATTTTATCGCGTTTAATTTATTTTGTTTTTAATACCTGACATTTCGGGTGCTTTCCAGCACCCATGGTCACGGGGAACTGAGGTGACTGAAGTCCCGATGTTATGTTAACCCGCAGCGCCCTCAGCTTTTTAATTATTGTTTTTGGTTCGATCTACGCAGAATGAACTCACTATGTTTTGAAGTCTTGCAATGGTATGCTTCGGTTTAGTTTTAATTTTATTAATTACGGGACCCTGTAATAAAAAACCAGTTGATTTGTACCCAGCCTCCTTCTCAATTGAAATTAGAATGTTTTTTTAATTTCAGTAGCCTCACGTATCACGATGTTGTTTCGCGAGAATTTGTGGTCTATCAAATCTGATGAAATGGTTGGGGTCATCTAGGATGTGATCACAAACTGCAGACTTAGCGGAACGTTGATGCTTCACGTCAGCTATGTTTTATTTAAGCGGGTTCTAATTGAGCTTTTTTGCCCTATGTATGAGAGACCACATTCATAATCAAGCTTGTGCACTTCTGCATCTGTAGAGGAATATGCCACTTGATGAATGGTGAGAGACAAGCAAAAAGCAAACACAAACAAAAACTTGACTGTGGCGGGCTTAACTTGGTCACTGTGACGTAGGTGCGGGACCTGAAGCTTGTTGAATCTGTTTGACGTGCTAAAGCTCGGTGGCCAGGGGTTTGCTGTCACAAATCCCTCGTGCTCTCTGTAACAAAGAATTGCCCACGGTAGCTAACTGTGAAGGATGATGGTGAGATTCACCGTTTAAATATCGGTTTAGTTCGTATCGGTATTTTTTTCTATACACAGTGTGACCTATGGTGTTGTTAGGATTTCGGATGACTAACACATCTAGAAAAGCTAAGAAATTATTTGCTTCTAACTCAATTATAATTAAGATGATAATTAATTAAGATGTTCTAAAAAGCAGTTACTTTGTCTGATGGTAAAATTGTGAAAGTATTGTTTACGTACCACTTGTCATATTTCTAGTATGGAAGTTTCTAGAAAGCTCTCCTAGTTTTGCTACCCGATACTAGATGGCGCTAATGATAACCGGCCATCGCGTAACAATATTATCATCACTCAGAACACACACAAAAGCTCACAATAAGGATTCGTACCATTTTGTCAGTGAGATAAAAGACCTACATCTTACTGACAATGAAACAATGGTCAGTTTTGATGTTCAGCCTCTATTTATTCTGTTCTGTTGAAGACTGCATCTCAATTATAACTAGGAAACAAGATGAAAATAACATGCCACCAGGAATTGCATTACTACTCAGAAATTGCCTTACATCTGGCTATCTATTGCGGAAGGAAGAGTTTTTCAAGCAAGTAGATGGTGTTGCGATGGGGTCACTTGTATCTCCCATTGCCGGCGATATATTCGTGGAAGACTTTGAGGAGAAAGCCCTCCTTACTACACCTCTTACTACAAGATTCTACAAGTGCTACGTAGTCTATACCTTCACAATTTTACCATCAGATAAAGTAACTGCATTTTTAGAACATCTTAATTTCATAAACTCTAAAATTCAATTTACTATGGAGTTAGAGGCTGGAGAATTCCTGAACTTTCCTAGATGTGTTAGTCATCCAAAATTCTAACAACACCATAGGACGTACTGTGCTTAGAAAAAAGACCAATCCAAACCGATATCTAAACGTTGAATATCACCATCATCCTTTTTTTTTTTTTTTTTTTTTTTATAGAATAGGGTGATAAACGAGCACACAGTCCATCTGATGGTAAGTAGTTGCTGCGGCTCATAGACATCTACATCTATCCTCCATTAAAAATCAAAATGCAGATGCGTTGTCACCCGTGAGGACTAAGATGGAATGCCTCGTTTCCAGTAAAAAGGGTCTCCGGTTCTCTACACTCACCATACGAAATACAGCAGCATTAAGAGTTAACTACCATAGGCAAATCTTTGTTACAGAGAACACGATGGATCTGTGACAGCGACCACCTGGCCGCGGAGCTTCAGCACGTCAAGCAGGTTCTGCACGACAACAAGCTTCGGGTCCCGCGCCTACGTCATGGTGACCAAGTGAAGCCGGACACAGTCGAGCGTGTGCATGCTGCACTAACGTATCTCAGAGGTGTCACAGACAAGATTGTCTACATCTAGCGAGCTTCTTTTAGAACATTCTACAAGCCGAACAAGTGAAATGGTATTTCATTTGAGTCGTTCAAAGTTAACCCAAGTACACCGCGGGTATCTGGTGCCTGGTGCTTTTGTTCGGCGACCTGGAACCTGCAGACCGTCGGATACTACAGAACGTGACGACCGCTTTATTTAAACCATTCGTTGCGCGACCGTGAACTTAATGCTGTTCGACTACAGCAAACGTTACCTGACGTCAGAGGTGTCGAAATCAGTAGGTGGACAATAAGACGAAGACTAAAGGAACGAAATTTAACATCATACAAACCGGCAACTGGCCCAAAATTTACTGTAGTTCACCGCCGATCGCGCCTGGAGTTTGCTCGAGAACAGTAAAATTGGACTTTAGAAGACTGGAGGTTAGTTTTGTTTTATGACGAGTCGAGAATCTGTCTTTTTAGCCATGATGGGACAAGACATTCCATAAACTGAAAAAAAAAACTGAAAAAATTTTGGTGATCTGTATGGCGTGGGGACGAATTGCTCTACATGGAAAAATGGAACTTGTCGTCATCGACCTCGTCAACGATGAAAGTGGTAGACGTGGATTAACATCTGACCTATACATAACCGACCTTCTCCAAGACTTATGGTTTTATCGTTGAAAATGCCTTGTTTATGCGTGACAATGCGAGACCTCAAACCACACGGATCCCTACGGAGTACGTATCGGCGATCAGGATTCAATAAATATTGTGGCCAGCACGTCCGGATTTGAACCCGATCGAGCACCTATGGGACAAGCTAAAACGGAGAGTTCGAGTCAGGGCTCCCGTTGTTTCATCCATTCCGAACTTAAACTTGCTGTGCTTGAAGAGTGGGCGAACATTCAACAATATGTCATTGCAACGCTGATCAGATTGATGACTAAAATCTACAAGAATGTTTAAATAATACTAGCTTTTACGGATTTTATCGCGTATATTTAACTTTTTAATTACCCGACGTTTCGAGCACTTGACAGCACCCATGGTCACGGGGGGGACTGAGATATTCAACGTTCAGATGTCATAGTTAACCGCGGTTACCATAGATTAAAATTTTACTTTTGTTCCGATCTACACAGTATGAACTTATGGTATCTTGAAGTCTTGGAGTTGTATGCTTGGGTTGGGATTTAATTTAATTTATTATAGGATCCCAAGCAGATGGTAGTATCCAGCCATCTTCTCTATTGAAATTAGGATGTTTTTTGATTTAAATAGCCTCGCGAATCATCCTTGGAAGGAATCAGTGTTCTTTAGCGAGGATTTGTGGTCTATAAAAACTTATGTAGTGACGGGGCCGATCCTGTATATGTTCACAGACTGCAGACTTTCCGGAGCGTCGATTCTTCACATCAGCTATATGTTCTATAACGCGGGTTTTAATTAACAAACTAAAAGGGACAAACTAAAAGATCAATTTCAAATTGTGTCAAGTCCTAGATTGAAGAGAAAATCTTACCCTCCCAATTGCGTGCTCTATCCTCGTCGAAACATGTAAAAGCTTAAGATTTAAAAGTTAAAGATAAAAAAATAAAGTTCACCAAAAGAAATGACGACGGACCTGCAGTTCATTTTGTTGATTAGCAACCTGAGCTCATCTAGCCTTAATATTGTCGTCTGATTAAGTTTCATTTTCTTGTCTTTTTGTTTGACGGTAATCCTCTTTTCTTTGTCTTACTTAATGAAAAGTATATCTATGCTCTTATAGTATCTTGGTAAAAGAATATTACTGATATTATAAACAGAAAAGGTTGTATGTAATTTCTTTTCAACAAATATATTAGTACGTGGTAGAGCTAAGCTGTAGCTATAGCTATATAGTTGTTGTACGAATGAACTAGCTCGACCGGGGAGAAATTACGCTCTCACAAAATACCAGCAGCAGTTTAACATTGCTGTTTTTCGTATTGTTGGTCTAGAGAACCAGAGATCCTTTGTAGTGGAAACGTGATATTCGTCTTCAAGTTCAAATTCGTCTTAGTCCTCAAGGGTGACAATGTATCTGCATTTTATTCTTAATCGGGGATAAATGTAAAAGTCTATAAGCCATGTGGCCGTGTTAGGAAAAGGGGAGATCTCCCGCCGAGCAAGGTGTTCTGTTCGGGGAGCGGCCAACGCTTCGTGTGATAGTTCGGAGCTGTTCTATATATACTGTTTATGATTCGGAACTTTGATAGCGCGATTTAGGCTTTGGTGTGTTTTCGCTTGTGGCGCGACGAGAACGCCGCCACAGCCACATCATCCATTTACTAAAAGGTGGACTGTGTGCTGTTTTGGCACCCTTATTCTGTAAAAAATATTTTTGGATGTAAAGGTCTGTCCTAGAACCATGGTGTAAGTTTCGCTGCTCTTTTTACCATCCAGTTAAGCTAAGATGGTAGTAAAGCTATAGACAAGATCCACTGTGGTCCTTTCACAGGCAGAGTTGAAAACAGTGATGGTAATTGACTACTCTAACTAATGGATGCATGCAATAAACTTCAAACAAAGAATGATACGTGGTCACCTCTGAGGACTAAGACGCAATTTTTTACCAGTACCCACATTGTAATCGAAAGATAAGACAAATTCTGACAAATTATTCCACACCGTTGCTGTGCGCATTATGAATGGCGAAGCAAACCGTTTGGTTCAATTGCATATTATTACTATGCAATTGAACCAAACGGTTACTACTATTCCTGCGCACAACCGCCGAAAGGTGTTCTACAGTACTTCGAAATTCACGTCTATGCTCTAGACTTGTAAGGATGGTTTTAACCAGATTCAGGTAACCTGTAAGCCTTTCCGTTGAGTCCAAAATCAATATTCTGGTTCGTGTTTAATGTAAAAGACATTTTTCCTTTGATTCAATATAATCCAACAACAAAGTTCAAACACACTTTTATTTGTTTCCGAAAAACATCGTTCGTATTTGATTTAGTTCAACACATTGCTCGTTAGACTATATGAACTCATTTTTTTGCGTATTTACGTAAAATTTTCTTGTTCAATCTTACATAAAATGATCTAAAAGTTCTCGTTAGAGTATGCGAAACATTGAATATTTTATTTTTCGACATAATCCCCCAACAGGTCTATACATGTAGTCCATTTTTACCGTATTAAAAAAATAAGGAAGTTCTGAATCTGATTGTATGTTCTTTTATACTTACTATTACATATCGCCAGTTTATGAATAATAAAAACCTGAAAATAATACATTATCGATAAAATTTAAGCTTAGGTTAGGTTAGGTTACCTAAAGTCAGGCAGACTGAAGTTTACTGCCGCAGCCTCTACTTGGGGGTTCAGTCCATTTTTTTATAGAATAAGGGTGACAAACGAGCACACAGTCCACCTGATGGTAAGTGAATGCTATGGCCCATAGACATCTAGATTTATCCTCGATTAAGAATCAAAATGCAGATGTGTTGCCACCTCTGAGGACTAAGATGGAATGCCTCGTTTCCAGTAAAGGTTCTCTATACTCACCATACGAAACACAGAAGCATTCAGCTGTTATTTTACGCTGCTGTTCTGTGAGAGCGTGGGTCTTCCCTAGTCGAAACAACCCATTCGTGCTACAATCGTAATATAATTCTGCAGCATGGCTCTACCACGTATACCTTTGCCTTGAATGGGGCCCCATATGGATGACGGAAACAATCATCACCTTCTTGAAAAGCTCCCATGGGCGAGGGCGATGAACGTGGGAGTCCTACGAGGGAGAGAGAGGGAGAGGGAGAGAGAGAGAGAGAGAGGGAGAGAGAGAGAGAGGGGGGGGGAAAGGACGGCAGATATAAAGTTAAGTTCGGTTAGGTTAGGTTATGTTTATCATACAAAATAAAATATGTGAATTATGGTTTCAGATTTCATTGAAAAGTACCAGGTTTGCATAGCTTGTCTAGTTACGTGATTATTCTGAAAAGCTACACTTTTGAATTTAAAGTTACGAAGTGACAATTTTTAATTAATCTACAATAAATTATCAAATAACATAAGATATTTCCAATTAGTATTTATTTGATGTTTAGAATTCACTTTTGATCATTAAAAGAATATATAGTTATATAAATAATATAGTTTTATAAATAAAACTCAAACAACTATGTGTTTTATTTATAAAACTATATTAAAGTGTTCCAGATTGATTTTTAATAATGGCGTAAGTATAATACTAACATATATAATAAGTTTAATACTACTGCTACTGAGAATTTTGTGACGGAAAAACCCAATAAATGATTCTTGACCAGACTCGGGTTTCGAACTTGGGACCACATGATCAGCAATTGCGTTTACTGCCATTAGACCAAGAAGGCAGTCAAAAGTGTTAGAACTATAATAATTTTAAAGGCGTCCCGCTCCGAGGAACAAATTAATGGTCACTAAAAAGCCAGGCTTTTAGAATAATTGCTATTTATACAATCGTAGTTATATTTTCATTTCATAAACATTTTGCCACTGGTTAGAAAGGGAGCGATCGCCTTCTCGTAAGCCCGGTAAAAAGCTCACGCGTGCGAGGGAGAAAACCAATCGCTCCATTCAACTCTCCTTATATGTATGACAGCAGTATTCGTAAGGCGAGGTCTCACAGAGTGCGCGGGAAATTTGACATAGTTTGAAACAGTTTACGAGTTATTTTATTACTTAACATAATTGATGTATTCATCTTAATGAGGCAAGCCGGGCTTTTGGGCTTGTATAGAAGCTTCGCCACTGCATACAACCGACATATTACTCGGGCTATTCCCGCATAAAGAGCACCTGACTAGCAAATCATGTTGATCTAATTATTGTTTTTGAAAGGTGCAACATATTTAAATAACTTATAATTAGGCTGTAATGAAAGGAAACGAATATAACAAGAATGTCGCTAAGTGTCATCAGACCTTTGAACCTGCCTTTGAAATATAAATATTTCAGAACATTTTGTGCCTAATGAATGTACTAGAAAACTTAATAGTATCAATCAGCTTAACAAATTACCTCATTAAGAATTTACGAAGAGACAATAAATAAGAAATGTCTGGAACACAAAACAAAGACATTTGGTAATTTAAAAGATTACCGTTGCTTAAAAAAAGTATATTATTATGACAGAAAAACAAAATAATTTTTCCCGTGTAATGGCACAAACAGTCAGTAATGAAAATATGATAAGTTTTTAATATAACCTATACAAAGTGGTCATTTTGACCTGAGAGTTTCGTAAAAGTTGAATATTTTTATAGAATAGGGTGACAAGCGAGCACACAGTCCGCCTGATGGAAAGAGTATTCTGTGGCCCACAGACCACTACATCTATCGTCGATTAAGAACCAAAATGCAAAAGCGTCGTCAATCCTGAAGACTGAAACGGAACGCCTCGTTGCCACTGAAAAGAGTCTCCGGTACACCACATTCACCATACGAAACACAATAGCGTTAGCAGCATTAAGCTTTTTAGGCTGGTATTCTGTGAGAAATGCCATAAGTACGAGACATATTTCGGGAAGTTTTTATGTAGTAAGTATTAACATGTTGTATATGTCAAAAATAAATTTAACTTAATGAAACGAACGTGTTTCTCTTTTATATGTTTTTATTCTTGATAAAACTACTTTTACGGATTTTATCGCGTTTTATTTATATTAATTTTAATACCCGATGTTTCGGGTGCTTTTCAGCACCCATGGTCACGGGGGACTGAGGTGACTACGTCCCGATGTCAAAGTTAACCCGGAGTACCTTCAGCTTTTTAATTATTGTCTTTGGTCCGATCTACAGAATGAACAACTGTATTTTGAAGTCTTGCAGTGGTATGCTTGGGTTTAGTTTTAATTTTATTAATTATAGGATCCCAAGCAGGTGGTAGTACCCAGCCTCCTACTCTATTGAAATTAGGATGTTTTTTAATTTCAATAGCCTCACGTATCATCCTTGGTAGGAATCGATTTCTTTCGCGAGGATTGTGGTCTTCAAATCTGATGTAATGGTTGGGGCCATCTAAATATGATCGCAAACTGCAAAAAATAGTGTTCGCGTGAATATAAGAAATCATTATGGTTTTATTCTTATTATTTATTCGTGGTAGAGCCATGCTGCAGCTATATTTGTAGTATAGTTGTAGCACGAATGGCTCGGCTCGACCGGGGAAGGACCACGCTCTCACAGAATACCAGCGTAAAAAAGTAGCTTAACGCACTGAGTTTCATATGGTGAGTGTAGAGAACTGGAGACCCTTTTTACTGGAAACGAGGCATTCCACCTTAGTCCTCATGGGTGACAATGCATCTGTTTTTTATTCGTAATCGAGGATAGATGTAGATGTCCATGGGCTACAGCAACCACTTACTATCAGGTGGACTGTGTGCTCGTTTGGGCTCGCGTGGGTTTGGTTGTGGTGCTGTATCCTCTAAAAAAATCTTATACTCATTTATTTAAAACTTAGTTTAAGCATAACAAAAGTCTAGATCTTAAAATCACGTTTTTCTTGCTATAAATGTTACCCCCAGAATAAGAATATCTCCTGTAATAAACACTCAGATTGAAAGTTTGAAACGATAGTTATCAGACAGATATGTGTGTCTATTAAGTATGCAGTGGTAGTGTGAGGATGTCAACAACCCCATATCGTCCCGTGGGTGTCGTGAGAGACGACAGAAGGAAACAAACCAGGAAATGGGCAGCAGTGTCTCCGTAACAATAATACTGCGGTTGCCCACGCGCCAGCTAAACGTGGTAACTATGGCAAATATCCCGAATATACTACTCTATGGAAGGCCTGTTTTCAGCAGTGAACTTTAAAAGGCTATACATGGTGTCCCAGAAGTCGACGCTAATCGGGTAAAAAATATCTTGCCATGTGTTTTAAAAATTACAGGCATTTAATCGAAAAAATCTACAGCCTGTGACGGTCTTTTAACTCAGTTGCACAAATTAAAAAAAACTTTTTATTATGTAATATTGTATAATGCTTCTGAAAACTGTTGCTTAAGATTTAGAGCCAACTGCTCCACATCAGAAGGAAATATAAGTTTTTCCCCAACCAAGTATCCAAAATTAATACTTTGTCTAGTTGGAAATGACTGTACTGAAAAATAATGTATTACAAGAGTTTGGCGTGTTTTATAACAATCATTAATAGAGCTTTCCGCTGAAGGAAGAAATCGGGTAACAGCTAGTAAACGAAAAAATAATAAATAAACCGAATTAAGGCCTAAATAATAATAATTTATTTACGACAGATACCTTTCTTCTTAGTTCCATCAAGAAAACAGGAAAATAAATGTTCATAAAAAGGCGGGTCTCTCTCGACTGATGAAGCCAAATTCAGTTTAGGGACATTGAAAGGGAACATAATTCGGTATACAAATATATTTTGCAAAAAGTCAAGGTCCGTCGAGAGATTTATACACAGGGGAAAAATAAATTAATAAATGTAATTTGCACTGGTTTTAGTAATAAGTTAGTAATATATATATAACATATGTATAGTACAAATATTTTTTGCAAAAAATCAAGGTCCGTCGAGAGATTTATACACAGGGGAAAAATAAATTAATAAATGTAATTTGCACTGGTTTTAGTAATAAGTTAGTAAATATATATATAACAATGTATAGTACAAATATTTTTTGCAAAAAATCAAGGTCCGTCTAGAGATTTATACACAGGGGAAAAATAAATTAATATAATGTAATTTACACAGGTTTAGTAACAAGCTAGTAAATATAATATATATATATACATATATTTAGTGTTTGAAACTTAATACACCAGGAAAACGTTTATATTTTATAGGTCGTAAACATCAGTCGAACCTCGTTGCCATCAACATTCGGTCCATTTGGCAGCAAATTATAAGAACTGGTAGAACTCCCTCTCTGTCTAGTTTACTCTTTATACGGGTAGGTTCTCCGCTCTTATTTTTCTTACGACAATCAATTGTGTATACACTGTGGTGTTCCAATCTGAAGGCTAATTATAGATTTATAGCTGATAGAGAGCCAATTTAATTACAGGCATTTCATCCGAGTCCTCAGAGATAACAACGTATTTGTAAAATTATAATAAAGATATTAATTTGCAACCATCCGCTTAATTAATAAAATGATGTGTCTTACCTAGATTGAAGAGCACCTCCCGTCCTCCCTCAATTGCTTGCACTAATCCCGTTACCACTATTCCCGGCACCACTACTTCCAACACCACTATTCCACGAAAGACACACCATCGACGATAATACGACACGTGTTTCGCCTCTACACGAGGCATCTTCAGGTAATGTAGACTCTACGGCGGCTGACTTTTTTAGTAATTTTTTATTTCCCTGTATTTCTTGCATTTAAAATTATTTAAATCAACGCCAACATCAAGATAAGATTCTATAAAAAATTACCTTTATAGATTTATCAATCTCTTTAATATTACAACGCGTTCCTGAGTTATACCACAAAAAAGAGTTTTCGATAATTTTTCTTGTAAATTTTAAGTTTACCATTACCGACTTTTCGCTCGGGGGCGTTGATATTACTTTGTTGTTTTGAGAGTGTAATGTCAAATTACATTAAAACGATTTCGGCCATGGTGGAGTGCATCTTCACATTAAATTATCTACAAATGGGACGCCTAAAGAGTTAACTCTACTGGTATGTTGCTACGAGCCTTGAACACAACGCAGGCGAGTTGTGAAGGTTTGATAACTTTACCGTTCTCGCCATGCATTAAGATGCTATCTAGTAATTTCCTGTCTAAGGAAATTGAATTTTATGTAAACTCTTTTTCGATAAGTGGCTCGCTAAAACATTGTGAAACAAAATATTTTTACTTTACTAGACATTTTAGGACGAGAATTCGTAATATAATATATTATAAATAATATCACATGTGGTTGAAATTAGACCCTTTACATGGTAAAAACATTTTGTATAAAAAATCATAAAATCAGACACTTTATTTTACCTGATTAATTGGCTACATACACAATTAGTTTCTTTTTTTCTGCACATCTACGGCACATTAGGTTTCGTATCGATTTTTTTTTCATTTAGTATAAAAAAAAACATAGGAACATTTTACATGTTCACGTATTAATATATGATAATAAATAAATTATAATTGAATGTCTATATATAAATACCTATTAACAAATATGAAATCATATTATTGCTACTTAAACATTCATAAGTTCACACAACATACCTAATTTACCTTTCTATTATGAATGATTTACCGTGATTTCTTGTTTGACAAGTTTCTTCATAATATATACTTGGGACCAAATAAATCGAGTCACTTTATTTTTCACGTATAATAGTTAATATTTTTGCTATTATGGAACGTATCAATTCAAACCTCTAACTCCTATCACCTAAAATTTTATTGATTAACCTTTATAATTATGGTAAATTATTGAATAATAACCTAATTGAATGATAAGTTATTGGCTCTGAAAGAAAAATGGAAAGATTAAAACAATTCAAAGAAACAATAAAAAACAAAATTGTTGGAAAAAAATCTTAATAACTGGTATTACCGCCCGTGCCCTGATGCATTATTGTTGTAGTCTTTATCGTCGATCTGATTAGCAGCATTACAATGACATATTGTTGTATGTTTTCCCACTCAAGCACAGCGACTTTATGCTCAGGATTAGATGAAACAGCAGGAGCCCTGGCTCGGACTCTCCATTTTAACTCGTCCCATAGGTGCTCGATCGGGTTCAAATCCGGACTTCGTGCTGGCCACAACATTAGTTGAATCCCGAATACGAGTACCGATTAGTATACCGTAATGATCCGCGCGGTTTGAAGTCTGGCATTGTCATGCATAAACAAGAAATTTTCACCGATATATTTTACGAGGTCGTCGAGAAGGTCAGCTAAGTATCGGTCAGCTGTCAATCTTCGTCTACTAATTCCATCGTTGACGGGGTTGATGAAAACATGTTTCGTTTTTGCATCTAGAGAAAATTCTTTCTAACCCATACAAGACCGCAAAAACTTTTTTCAGTTCTTTTTTTAGTTTCTCGAATGAAATATTGGGCAATTTTCTCACCAGGTCGTCCATACACTCGGTTTCTCCCGTCATGGCAAAAAGATTCTCGACTTGTCAGAAAACAAAACTGATCGCGTGTTCTTGCTTGTTCTCGAGCAAACTCTAGGCGAGATCGACGGTGAGATATAGTAAATTTTGGGCCACGGTTGACAGTTTGTATGCTGTTAATTTTTTTTATATATATAGGATAATGGTGACAAGCGAGCACACAGTCCACCTGACGATAAGTGGTTGCTATGGCCCATAGACATCTACATTCATCCTCGACCATTAATCAAAACGCAGATGCGTTGTCACCCGTGAGAACTAAGATGGAATGCTTCGTTTACAGTAACAGGGTATCCGGTTCTCTACACTCAACATACGAAACACATCAGCGTTAAGCTGCTATTTTACGCTTATATCCTGCGAGAGCGTGGTTTTCCCCCGGTCGAGCCGACCCATTCATGCTACAACTATGCTAGTAATATAGCTGCAGCGTGGCTCTACCACGTAACAAATCGTTCCTTTAGTCTTCGTTTCATTGTCCACCTACTGATTTCGGCACCTCGAATGTCACGTAACGTTTACTGTAGCTGAACAGCATTAAGTCCAGAGTCGCGCAACAAACTGGTTGAAGTAAAGCGGTAATCACGTTTTGTAGTCGCCGGTGGACTGAAAGTTCCAGGTTGCCGAAAAAAAACACCAGTATCTAGATACCTGCGGTGTATTTGCTGTACCCCTGAACGACTCAAATGAAGTCTGCGTGCTGCTTCACGTTGTCCGTGTCCAGCCTCAAGTAAAGCCACAACTTGGGCAGCTTTCGTGGGAGTAGTATTCATTTTATCAGGCTGATTGATTACACAGACACTGATAAAGACATCATTAACAAGTCAATATGGGTATAATTAACAAAAACACCCAATTTAACCTTTTCCTAATAAATTACAACCAAAATGTCCTACACAAATTAAACATGATAATTTTATTCTACCCTTTAAACTATAATTAAAAATGATAATTTGACAACTAACTACGCTCATTTTAAAGGCTATTAAATTACCTTACAGGCGCTATATGTGTCGAATCGATGTGTTTCAAAATACTAAAATAATAACCGTAATTCCTCAAAAAGGAAGTGGCTCGATTTATTTCCTCTAAATCCCAAGTATATATTTATTTATTTATTTATAAGGTACACCAACAGCAAAACACATTAAACATTAACAACAACACAATAACAAATGTATATGGTTAAATATGTTTGCCAATTACAGGTATACACAACATTTACCGTAATGTGCAGCTCATTACACCACAATGGCACTGAATACAAAACAACTTACATAAAAAAAAACTAACTAAGGAAAGAGTGTATACTGAGAGGGTGCAAAGAAATTGCTCAATTTTTTTTGAAGCATCGGGCAGAGTCGTTGAAAATGTCGATGTCCGGTAACTTGGTCATAATTTCATTGTATGTGTTACATATTCTGGCTAGCGGATAATGCGTGCCTAAATTAGTTTTGTGGCAAGTTACGCTAAATAGTTATCGAATTGGATATCGAGGATATCTGTACGGGATAACTAATTTATATATTGAAAACCGGTTATTAATTCGTAATATAAATCCGAAAAGTATGGATTCATATTATAAACATATATATACTACATAAAATTTTTAGCTAATAGCTGACTACACCTCCAGCATGAATGGGTCGGATCGACCGCGATTGGATCCGGTGTGTTATCCTATCCTACTGTGTTTCGTAACCTGGAGACCCTTTTTAGTGGTAACGAGGTATTACCACCTAAGTCCTTCGGGGTAGTTTGGTGTATTGGAGTGATATTTGCTAACTTTAACTTTTGTTAGCAAATATCACCCATAAGAGGCAAATCTATGGGTAGGGCAGGGCTATGTTCAGTTGGGCTTTGATAGGCAGCAATGAACGAATGGAAGATGGGTATTTTATGATATCGTGGTCTTTACCTGGTCGCACCAACCGAATGTGCTGCAGACGTAGTACAAATATCGTGAGAAATAAATCTACACAAATATTACCATTTTACATATATTGTTACGAGCTTGAGGTTCGTGACAATAAAAACTGCCGATTGAATTACCAAAATTTACACTGTTATTACCGAACACCAATTAAAACTTAAAAGACACTAATAATTAATCAGACTGATTCACTTTATTTAGCTCCAAACCTTCGCTTGTCTCGCCAAATTCAATACTACCCCGATCGTGGCTTGCAGCGGTTTTAAATACACCTTTCGAACCGAACAAACATCGAGTGTGGGGCTTCTAGAAAGCTTAATTCTTCTGTTTAATACTAGATGGCGCTGTTGGTGGAAGGTTCAAGATTGACATTTTCTAGGAAGCCCTCCTCAACCTGGTCCCCGATACTAGATGGCGTTAGTGCCAGGTATCAGACGTTAACTTGGGCGCGTAACAATAATATGAACCAGCGTTCCGCTCCGGCTTCGCACGAGTGATTTCTCGATCTCGACAACAGCGCCACTTACCGGGTCTAATTGAGTTTTTAAACCATCCATATACAAATAAACATATAAAAAATCAAGCTGTTTTTGAGTTTTAGTAAGACAAAAGAACAGCAATTGATGTAAAATAAAATATTTGCTGCGATGTTCACATTAAATATATTCTACACTACAGAAACGTTATTATTCAGGGAAACTATTTGCTGCTCAACTAGGAAGCGCCTTAGCGGGTGAGCAATTTCCTGTGAATCTAGTTAGTACGCTATTTATGTGAAGAAAATTACAAGACATATTGCTACATTAACCTTAAGAGAATAGGACGCAGCCAAAATTTATGCTCGCAAATTTATAATTTATATTGCAAAGGCAATGCTATTGTTCTCGAAATATGAAATTTTAATAAAGAAATGATTGTTACAAACAAGTACATAGTGCACCTGATAGTAAGTAGCCTGGGGCACAAAGACGTAATGTCTTCTATATCTATCCTTGATTGAATGAAACGAAATGAATGAATAAATGAAAGAAAGAAAAAAGAGTTTATTTAGTACATATATTATAACAAAAAGAATTAATTAGGTAAACCAGTTTTTTATCTTTAAAAAAATGAATAACGTAATATGCACCAAAGTGGTGACCACTCACCTTTAAGTCACGTATTGAAAATATACATACATCAATTCGTAACGCTGATTTTCATTGGAGCCAGAAGTGTGAGGCAGATGACAAGCAACAGCAAGATAAGAAATAAACAAAAATATAAAATGAAATGAAAAAATGTGTCAGAATTCCACGTACCAGTGCAACATTGATAGTGTAGAGATGAACAAGGGGTGGTACTCCATTAGTAATTATATATATTATTAATTTCATTTACTTTAAACAAGATACAATATTATTGCATATACTATTAATAATTATTAGTTGTATGTACTATATACTCTATTATTGTACACTGTAGGTGCAGATGGCTAGCACTCGTAAATTTCGCAGTACACGAGCAACCCGAATTCTATATCCGCCGGTACCAATGAAATGTTTAATTGCAGTTTTAAGTTCTGATTTACCACGGGCTCGGCGGTGAAGGAAAACATCGTGAGGAAATTTGCATGTCTGAGAAAAAAAATTCGAAGCCATGTGAACTTCGCCAACACGCACTGGGGCAGCGCGACGGACACTTCCTTGCCCTTTAACCCTCTCAGAAGTGAGGGGTGGCCTGTGCCCAGCAGTGGAACATACATATCATCATTCTCTAAACCATTTCCCATTATCTGGGGTCGGCGCAGTAAATCTTCTCGTTCCATTCCTCTCTATCAGCCGTCATTTCCATACTTACTCCTTTCATTCTCATATCACTCTTCACACAATCGATCCATCTTTTATTCGGCCTTCCTCTGCCCGTGTGTCCCTCCACATTCATATTCAACACTCGTTTTGTGACATGACTTTCATCCCTCCGCATCACATGCCCAAACCATGCCAATCTGCTTCCTCTCACCTTTTCTACCACTGGCGCTACTTCCAGGCTTCCTCTTATATACTCATTCCTTATCTTATTCATCCTTGTCACACCACACATCCATCGTAACATTCTCATTTCATTCGCATGCAGTCTATTTTCATCCTTCTTCTTGACGGCCCAGCATTCACTTCCATACATGACGACAGGTCGGATGATCGATTTGTAAATTTTCCCCTTCAGCCTTATTGGCATTCGGGGATCGCACGTTGTGGCTGTGACCTGTCGCCATTTCATCTGATTTTGTTAGTGTATCAAGAAGCCACCGCTACTTATTCTGGTTTATATCTTCCTGTCGCATCCTACAACACCCACGGGTTGGTATGGGGTAGTGGATAGGTAATCTTACATCGCCACTACACTATGCTATTGTAATATTATGGTAAAAAAATGACATAAAAAGATACCTGCGGAGTTTCTTTCACCATTTGATCTCCGGTCAGAGGGACCTCAATCAAAATTAACAGATTTGAAAAAAAAAAACGGCATCAGATTAAAAAAGAAAGACATTTGGTAAACGAAATCTTTTTCATGTTCAAGAAATAAATATAATTCAATTCATTTTATTTCATTTCTCAAGCCAACGGGTTAATAAATAATGAATGTTATTACTTGAAGGTAATTTTGTATCAATTAACACAGCCTTCAGGGAAAGCGTAGAGCTGAAAATGTCAATTTTAATGTCTAATAGGAATTTTACCGACTAAGGTCTAAAGATTTATTATGATGTTCAACGTTTCGTAGAAAATTTATAGAGTGGAGCTCCTCATGGCGTGATCATAGAATCCTAAGTACTATTACCTTTAAATCTCTTCCCCAAAAAATATTTGCATCATTTAATAAAATAAATTAAAAAATAAAAATATGTGTCTGCCTTTCCGAGCCCACCAATTGCGTGCATTATCCTCATCACCACTTATCTCAACACCATTACCCCCAAAGCCTTCGATTATTCAACACATGATTTCTTGAGGAGGCATTATTGAAATACATAGGCTCTGCGATCACTGTGTGATCCTTTCGTAAAAACTTCTAGGTAAATTTTTGATCATACATTAAATTAATACTATAAGGTACATAGTACTGCTCCGCATGTTTTTAGTTCTCAACGATGTTTCGTTTCCTACAACAATAACTTCAAATGTGCAGAACCACATATAAATTGGAACACTGCCTCCAAAACGTATGGCGATTTTAAGTTATTTCATTTAAATTATCGTAAATTTCTGTGGAAATAGTTTATTACAAAAATTATTTTTTCATGCGCTTCGTATATATATATGTCGGATCATCATAACTTTGTTAGTTTGTCTAAACTACATTGGTAAGTTGAGGATACATCTAGCAATACCGTATTATATATATGTCGGACCATCAGGTAGACTGTGTGTTCGTTTGTCATCTTTACACTTAAATAATAATATATATCATAAGAAATTCTACATTTTGATTGTAAGTTGAGGATATACGTCTATTGGCCACGCCATCCACTTACCCACTTACCATCAAGTAGATTGCTTGTTCATTTATCAGCCTTACAAAATAAAATGTTTACTTGTTACTGCTATAAGTAATTAAAACATATGTTCTAACTACTAAACAAAGAGCTCACTAATGTTGTACTTAAATCTAAAGAGGTTCCCGGTAAAAACCATTTTATTTTCTTCCTAGACGATGAGCTTTATTTATTATATTAACGCCACGCGAGGTACACAGTATATATGGGAATAAAACCACACTGACAATGAAAAAGAAAACCCAAAAGGAATCTAAGCGGTAAGTTTACAGTGCCAGATTGAAAGACTAAATATTTTTTTTTATTTGTTTTAATATTTATTATTTTTAAAGACTACTATTAACACTGGTAATCATGAGTGTGATATTTGCCATATAGCCGGATTGGCTACCGCAGTTTTTGATAAAGATATCGATTAATTTGCAACCTTCCGCTAACTAAAGAAAAGAAAATGGTGTATCTTATATGGATTGAAGAGCACCTCCCGCCCTCCCTCAATTGCGTGCACTAATTCCGTCACCACTAGTCCCAGCACCACTACTTCCGACACCACCACTCCCACCGCTAACGGTTAGCCGCCGTAGAGTCTACATCACCAGACATCACTCGTGTAGAGACGAAACACGTGTCGTATTATCGTCGATGGTGTGTCTTTCCTGGAATAGTGGTGTTGGAAGTAGTGGTGCCGGGAGTAGTGGTGTTGGGAGTAGTGGTGCTGGGACTAGTGGTGACGGAATTAGTGCACGCAATTGAGAGGGCGGGAGGTGCTCTTCAATCCCCGTAAGACACATCATTTTATTTAGTTAGCGGAAGGTTGCAAATTAATCAATATCTTTATTATAATGGTTTTCCGCAAGGTAACGCCTGATTCTATTAATTACCGCAGTTTTTATTTTATTTTTTAGTGTTTATTAGTAAGAAGTTGCTAGCAATCTCCTGGTTTGTTTCCCTTTACGATGTTAAGGAATAGTAGAGTTTCTTACAACGCGTATGATTATAATGCATTTATATTTTAATTGTTACAATGGGGTCCATATTACGGTCGATTCTGAGCTTAGTCTAGCTAAGCGCTCACCGTAAATCATACAGTACATAAATAAAATTGTGAATTGCAATTGTAGCTGCTGGTTAACCACGTGCTCGTAAATCATGAAAATCTGAGGAATAAAAAGATAATATTTGGAAGAGATGTGAAGTCTGCCAACACGAATTGAGGCACCGCAGCGGTCACTGCTTTGCCTTTAAAAACCCTTTTAGAAATGATACAAGAATCTTATAGCTTGCAATAAATAAATGACGGTGTGGTGTAAAGATAAAAAAATTGATTAGAGTAATGTTTTGAAGATTTTTGAATAAACTCTCTATTTCTACGTGGTATACGCAGGCTCTTGGCAATTTTATTTTTAGAGTTGACAAAAGTCTTTATGGACTTCATTACACCTGCTGTATTTTCATACGTGGTATAGCCACGCTGCAGCTATATTATGGTTGTAGCACGAATGGGTCGGCTCGACCGGGGAAGGACCACGCACAGAATACCCGCGTAAAACAGCAGCTTAATACTGCTGTGTTTTGTATGGCGAGTGTAGAGATCCGGAGACAATTTTTTACTGTAAACGAGGCCTTCCGCCTTAGTTCTCAGGGGTGACAACGCCTGCATTTTGATTCTTAATCGAGGATAAATGTATATGTCTATGGGCTACAGAATCCACTTACCATCAGGTGGACTGGTTGCTCGTTTGTCACCCTTATTCCATAAAAATAAACATCCAGTCTGTCGTTTTCCACCTTTCGACCGTTGTTTTAATTGCTGGATCGATTCCCATTCTTTCTACGTGAATATATCATAGGCATATATATCGTTGGCTAGACATATACATCATAGGCTTGAAATAATATTTGTTTCATTTAAAGTAAACTGTAGCTAATGTTTTTCACATATTTCGAGTTCGGCCCAGTACTTACGTTAGACTAACTATCGCATCGCCCACGTAGGCGCTATTACGGAACAGAGTAATTTAAGTACGTTTAGCGGTCGACCATAGAGACCGAGATAAATAAAATTCACGTCGGAGTGATATTGTAAAGATAAAAATATGCTCATAGCCTCAGGCGTTCAGTTTTATATTGGTCTGTGAGTGAGTCGCAAGAAAATTGACTAGGACGATTAACTACGACTACGAGATAGTACCTGCAGTCCATGGACACCTGCATCGAACGTCCAATAAAGAAGGCAACGCATAGGACTACGAAACAATACGTTGTCACTCCAGAGGACTAAGATAGGAAACTTCACAGCCTGTAATTTGTAAATTATACCGTTTTTTATACTCTTCAGAACGAAATACAGCAATACGCGCACTGCAGCTTAGCGAACATACTCAGACGGATTACAGACAGACAAGGAGTAAAATACAGTATTTAATGTCATTATTATTTATTTTAGGTGACAATCGATGCTTTTATTTGTTTTAGTTTTCAAGTTTAATCTACTACTATACTGTGCGTTAACATATTCAGTACCTCTGGAAAGTCCCACACTCATTGTGACCATAACGTATAGAGATATAAGTAGTGACATAATCCAATGGAACTTTCAATTTCAATGGAATATTATACAACTAGGCCATCCTCACAAAACAATACCCTTTCAGTGTTGATTCATTTAAATTTGATTCGCTGTGACCTTTGTTCTGCTTGAATGTTGACTATTAATATACTTATATATTGTATGTAATTAAACATGTGTACGGGAATTTATTTACCATCAGTAAACTTGTTAAATATTTTTGGGCCAGTAAGGAACACAATTTAGTTGCGATAAGACTTTATTGATAAATCTATATATTATTACTATGTAAAGGGAAAATTTTGTATTTGTTTTAAGCAAACTGCGTGCACTTATAAGTATGAGACTTAGCATAGTTAAAGTTTATATGAATAAAGAGTGCACAAAACTAAAAATTATTTAAAATATATTTTAAAAATACATTAAATTAAACATACATTGTTTAAGTTCATGCTGCAAATGTCTCAGATTAGGTATCAAAGAATATACAATTCTTACTAAGATATCCTAATAGGTAGGTAGTTTTCTTAATATTCTCACCTAAAACTTTAATGAACTACAGTCGGCCACGAGTCGACTTAAATATTAGGTTAATATCAAAAATGGATGAAAATCGAATTAATGAAAAAAAATGACAGTCGATACCTACTCTTTTACAACAAAGTTCCAGAAAATATACAAAATGTATATATTTTCAATGATTTTAAAAAAATAATCAAAGAAAGTATAATAAGGGCTACTATAATATAAGTGAATACACGGTTGCCGTGCCGTGCAGTGGCGGTGGAAAATCCAATTTCCCATATCATTCCTTGTGTGTCCTAAGAGGTAAAAGGGAGACTGATCCAGAAGATGGGTAGCAGAATGTTTCTGTTAACTCAAAATATTAAAAAAAAAACTGCAGTTGTCGGTCAGCCTGCGAAGCGTGGCAACTATAGAATAGAATGACTTTTATTCAAAATAGATTATTACATAATACTTATTGAAAATCGTTTTTTTATTTACCACTGGTTCATAAAATCTCCGTCCTGGGAAGATCCAACAAGAAACCCGGCGGGATCTTTTAAAATATCTGTATAAATTCTGTATAAATTAATATATCACTTATTAGAATTTTTTTTTACAATATTTGATTTTTAATTTTTAATATGGCATATTGTCTAACTTAACGTGGCAACTACAAGACGACCTACGAGGGCGGCCTATGTTCGTAGTCTTTTGATAGCTTGTAATAAATCAAAGATAAAAGAGAAAGAAAAAACAGGGTTAATAATAAGAAATTAGGTGTTTGTTTAATTCATTTTAAAAGTAATTATACAATCGGATTTTAAATATTTAATATTAAATTGCAAAAAGTTACACTGGGTTTCTTGCCAGTACTTCTTAGGACAGATAATTTTTCAATAAAAATAATTACCTAGTAATCTAAATAAATAAAAATAAATATTTTACTTCATTCTTGAAGACCTATATCAATATTGTCGGTGCTTCAAATTTTTGTTAAGAAAAATCATTGCGTAAAATACTATGTAGTTTTGAATATCACTATTGATTTAGCCATTCCCGTCAGCTTCTAACCTGGTAAGTCTTGGCGTTAAACTGAATAAATGATATTCTCTGCCTGAGATCCAAGGAAAGTAAACAATTCGCATTGTCTATTCTTGGAGCTAGTTTTCTTAAACGTTATGAATTTAGTTTCTTTTTCTCTAGAAATTAAATCTTATAAATTTAGTTTAACTATATGGTAACTGTGAAAAAGTCGTGGTATAAAAGAAAATGTTACGAGCTTGGGGTTCGTAACATTAAAAACTGCCGATTGAATTACCAAAATTTAAACTTTTATTACCGAACACAAATTGCAACTTAAACATACTATTAATAAAACACAATTGCACTACTGATCACTTTAGCTCAAAGTTATATCGCTTCCAAGTATTCGCTTGATTTGCAATTTCCATAATGACTCGGTCGCGGTCTTTACGGACCTTATATAGGCCCTCTTCTACTGAAACATCTAGAATGTTCGAGTATATACCGGTCCCGACTGACTAGTTTTAGAAAGTTCTAGTATGGAATTTTCTAGAAAGATCTTGACTGTCATAGTTCTGTTAATAGATACTAGATGGAATTAGTGGTAACTCGCCATGTACCATTACTCGACTCGCCTTGTAGGCATTAGTTATGGCGCGCAACAGTACGTTTAAAGGTATTTAGGAATAGTTTAAATGTTTATTGTTACTAAAATCTCCTGTGTTCTAGTAAGAAAAATGTAATCAGTAGTTACTCTACAATTGTGGTCTTATTAAAATCTAAAAGTTCATGTGCCAGTGTAGTAGAAACATATGTCATCACAAGTTCACTGCTAAACATAGACATCACCCAAAGAATACCACAGGGCTACTCTGAGCTCTTGCATCCATCTACTCTCTGCATGTCTCATATTTATTATATTCTAAGAGGATATGTATCTTCATCAGCCTCTATAAAATCTACTAGATATGGGTCTCTTTTAAAATAAGAAAAGTTTGCCGTAATTACCTCGCTTGGCAGGCACATGAAGATCGTCTTGCCAAGTGTTCGACTCTCCCCTCCGTTATTCGGCTTGGGTTATACGTATGTTTAAAACAGTGGTATTATAAACACATTTGCTTCTAAAGCTTATGAAAGATACACTCAATTTCGCACTTTCACGCCAGCAAACCAAACTTCCGTCGTAAGACAGGTATAACCAAATAAACACAACAATGTTTCACCGGAGTTCACACCAACTTTTGCTGTTAGCGCATTAAATAAACAGTGTTTCTAAATTCACACCGGCGTAACCAACATTCATACGGATTAAAAGGGAACTTCTATACTAGACTACTGCTTTTATTTTTTACAACACGACATTGTCTATCTGCCGATGACTGGTCGATTGACCTCTCGGTCGAAGTTGTACTTACCTAGTCGGACTATTTGTCCCAGGTAAACGTACTCGTCAAGACTTGAAGAGAGACTTGTAGACGATAAATCCAACACCTCGTTGGGATAGATGGTCGCCTTCTCGGTGATAGAACAAGTTGCCCGATTCGAGAATCATGGTATCCACCCCCTCTCTTCGTACCTTGGATAATCCTATAATATTCCAGCGCAACTTGTCTATCTCTTCTTCCAGCTCCAGGATCTTCTCGTCAGTCCTCAGAGTGCGTGCGTTTAATGTTACCAGGTCGAGTCTTCGTGGTGGCAACCGAACCTCCACCGGAGTTTCTTAGCATCCCCTGCCCCGCCGTTATTATGGTCGCCACTGTAGCCAGGAATAGCGGGGCCGCCGGGGAAGGGAGCTGTTTATTTGTGTAATTGTTCGTAGGGGGTATATTGCCATAATTGCCACGCTTGGCAAGCGGGTCGGCAACCACAGTTTTTTTTTGTTGTACAGTTGTTGTTATCAGAAAGATGCTGCTGCCCATCTCCTGCCTGTCTCCCTCTGTCGCCTCTTACGACACCCACGGGAAGATATGGGGTAGTGGATATTCTTGACTGCCACTACACGGCAACGTGGATTACAATAAAATTATTGAAATTATTAATTTTATTCAATTCAAGTTTTCAAAATTAATTGGTCCGGATAAAAACCTCTGTCTCGGCAACAATTAGCAAGCTACCCAGCGGGATTATTTCTTGGAAATAATAACTTAAAATTTATAACAATTAAAATATACATTAAAAACAGCTTGGTAACAATCATTCTTTAGTACTATTATAACCTTTTCTACATATTTTTAATTTTTTTTGAAAACACGATCTTGAACCATCTCAATCTTTTGACTTCTTGCATGTATATCGTTGTTATGAATTTTGTCACCCAGTGAACTTTAATGATAATCATCCTGCTAAGCGACGCTCAGTTTATTCTTTATTGAAAATTATACTTTATTTTTTTTAAATTAAATTCCTAATTAATAAAATATGCCAAAGGGAATAATGCAACTATTGATATTGAGAAATTTGCAGATCAAAGTTATTGCGTTTATAACATCGCAAATCAACTAGCATATTTGCTTATGATTCTTTAATAATTTTCGATTTAATATATAAATAATACTACTAGTATTGTTGTAGTCCATATTGAATAAACATGTTTCTTTTTATATTATTTATTTCTATATTACATCTAATACATTACATATAATACATTAGTACATTTATTTAGCGTAAATGGTTTGCTTTTAAATCGCACTTAAACTAAATGTATAAAGTTCACGTCACCGAATATTAAACATCTAAATATAAATTTGTGTTGTTAAATGTTAAATGCCAAAGAGGTGAGTCCTGTTTATACCAAAGTTTTTTCTAGAAATCACTCTAGATGCAAAGTTTCAATAGGGTTGGACTATCTCCATATATCTGAATTGAAACAAACAAGCAAATTCGGATCTATAGCGTATGTTGTTAAAAAGATTAGAGAAGTCGCACAGAAATGTATTGTAAAATATTACAAATTTTCACTAGGACAACTTTTAACTATTTAATATATAACTGGATTGTGCAGTGCGCATGCATATTTACAAATGACATGCTGATTCATTAATAATTCTAAGATAGAATATTTATTTGTAAAAAAAATGTAGCTATATTTTCTATTCTTTTACATACTTATAGCTTAAACTTATTTTTATCATCATTGTGAGAATCAACATCTTTTATGGCCTTAGGTAATTTATTATTTAGGTTAGCTCCACCATACAACAGATTTTTATGTCTATATGGAGTCATTATTTCTTTCCAAATTTAAGAAAATGAATATACGAGTATTAACTTTTCCCTTTCAATATATTTATAGAAATGTAATGTATGTACATGAAAAAGTTATTAGTGATATACATTCAACATAAAAAGGACAAACAATTTAATTATACCATTTACTCGACTACACAGATCATACAACTATATTTTATTATAAAATCCCAGAAAAAATACAATGTTTCTGTTTCTCTTTAGCAAAGTCCAAAAATATATTAAACAATTATTGTATAAATGGATTTATAATAGCATTAAGGAATGCATGGATGACACAAGCCCGTGGGAATGAGATAATCCTGAACCAGGACCAGGATGTTTCTAATTTTACTTCGTTGTGAAATAATACAGAACTGTAAATAGTTTTTTAAGGCTTTCTTTTTGATTCTACAAAAATATTTTATGAATCGGTGGTAGAATAAACTTAAAATTGATTTCAATAAATACACAGTCCACTAGGTAAGTGGATGCTGTGGCCCATTGCAATTGTGGCGGCGCTGTCGTCGCGCCACAAGTGAAATACACTGAAGCCTAAATCACGCTATCAACATTCCGAATCATAAACAGTATATATAGAACATCTCCGAACTATCACACGGAGTTGGCCGCTCCACGGGCAGAACACCTTGCCCGGCGGGAGATATCCCTTTTCCTTCCACGACTACAGTGGTGACCCCGAAGTGATCTGAACACGCAACCAAACAACCTTCGGAAAGTTCAAGCTTCATCATCGTCATAGAATACTCCACCCATTCGCTCCCGAGCAGATATCGCCTGCAGTCTTCATATCCTGCAAGCCATCTAGCTTCACAAGGTTCATCGTAGCACTGGAATAATAATGCTTCCTGTGCCTTCAAACTACTCTCTGTGCTATACAGTGTTCGGCACGGCTCTGAGCTTCACTGCTCGCCTCTGCTTCACGGTACTCTCGCAGATTACTTGCCTTCTTCTCGACTCACCGCAGACTACAAGGCAATCTCCTGGCACTTGCACATTCGTTGACAACGAGACTGCACTATCGACCTCCGGTCTGAGCAGGGGGGTGATGTGGCGGCGCTGTCGTTGCACCACAAGCGAAATACACTGAAGCCTAAATCACGCTATCAACATTTCGAATCATAAACACTATATACAGAATATCTCCGAACTACCACACGGATTGTTGGCCTTTCCCCGGGCAGAACACCTTGCCCGGCGGGAGATCTCCCGTTTTCCTTCCACGACCACACAATCTAAATCCTCGGTTAAAAATCAAAATGCGCTTTTGCCTCTGAGGGCTAAGATGTGATGCCTAGTTTCCAGTAAAAAGGGTCTCCGGTTCTCTTCACTCACCATAACATACACACAACATTGACAATATCGTTTAGCTCTAAGCATTGAGTAAATCAACACCTCTAGGAAGTTTAAAAAGGTATTGGTGTCTCTAGCTAGCAGGACTAACTTTTAACAAAGGCTAGTTTATTGATGATACAGCTGCAGGCATCGTATTTTTATACCCGTAAAGTTCTTGAAGTTGACTGGTTTCTCAATAGTTGAGAACTGGAATTACGTACTATAAAATAAGGCTTTAAAATGTATTGTTTGGTTAATTTCACAAAGTCTTCTTAAACACACCACTAAAATTATAAAGTATTTTACAAAGTTATTTATCTTTATTAAAGCCTACCACAAGTCCACTACTGAACACAGGCCTCTACCAAGCATTGACCTCCAGCATGTCTTACCAGTTTGTCACTCCATTTAGTGGGGGCCAAAAGTTATTTCCCTTTGTTTTATTGACTAAAACGTACTTAGCACTATAGGTTAATTTATGTCTTTCAAACTTATCTACGGTCATCATAGTTCGATGGGACGGCATTCATTATGACCGGAAGGAGATCAAACTCTAGCAGCGGAAGAGCAGCTTAACATGCTTCACTAGGCACGGAGGTGTAACACCGCAAATTCCCTGACTCTCGAGAATTTCTTGACGGAAAAACTCTGTAAGTGGTTTTGGGCTGACCCGAGATCTCATGTTCAAACGTGTTGCTTACGGCCAGTAGAACATGGAGGCAGTCAACAAATATAATAATTACGATGTGAACAATACAAAACAATTGTTTACATATGTATATATAAAGTAAAACGGGCAATCTTATCGCTCTGGAAGCGATTTCTTCTAGACAAGCTATTTGCGCAAAGAACTGTTGTTAACAACGAATTGAGAAGAGGGTATGTTGCACGATGTATGTACAAGTTGTTGTGTGTGTGTTACTTTGTTTTTTTCTACTATATTAACAGTATAAAAAAAATATATATATATATATATATGTATGTATATATATATATGTGTGTGTGTGTGTGTGTGTGTGATTCCTTGTACCTCTGCCTCATTGAAAGGGCACAGGGAATTCGAGGCCAATTACTTGCTACTACTCTCTTGCGAATTCACTAATGGTGACTTTTAATTCATTACAGCCTATCAAAGTCCTCTGAAGAACATAGGCCTCCTTCACGAATTGCCTTATAAGGGGGTATTTACCACGGTGGCCACGCTTGGCTGGCGTGTTGGTGACCGCAGTTTGTTTATTTAGATACGCTGTTGTCTATATAATGGTTTGCTTCCCTCTGTCGCCTCTTACGATACCTACGGGATGATATGGGGTAGAGGATATTCCCACACAGCCGCTTCACGGTCATTGCTAAATATAGCAATACCAAGTTTCATTAATTATTAAAAGAGAAAACATTAATTATTAAAAGCCTGTTGTAATTGTTAAGCGCTATTTCGGGAACAATATGGAGACCATTTTTAATTGAAAGCGAGACGATCCGTCTTGTTCTCAGAGGTGATGACGTATCTGCGTTTAAATTGTTATTCGAGGAAAAATGTAGAATGTCTATGAGCCCAACTACCATCCAGTAACATCCAACAGTACCCAATTACCATCAGGTGGAATGTGTGCTTATTTGTAAAAAATATCCAACGCCGTGAATCATCTTTTTTTATCGGCTCATAAATGTCCACTACCGGACATAGGCCCCTCCCTATGTGAGCCGAATTTACCCTAACCGTAATACTTGATGGGATTTAATATTTTACATCTGACGTCAACGAGATTACGGAGAAGATGGAAGCTATTTTTTATAGAATGAGGGTAACAATTGAGCATACATTTCACCTGATGGCGAGTGAATACTGTGACTCATAGACATCTACATCTAGCCTCGATTAAAAATCAAAATGCAGATGCGTTGTCACCCATGGGGACTAAGATGAAATGACTTGTATTCAGTAAAAAAGGTCTCGGGTTCTACACTCACCATACGAAACCCAGCAACATAAAGCTGTTATTTTAAGCTGGTACTTTGTGAAAGCGTGGTCCTACCTCCGGTCGAGCCGATCCATTCGTACTACAACAATAATATGACTGAAGCATGGCACTACCACGTATAAAGATAATAGCTATATGATTATTTTGATATTTCCCATAGTCGGTCCGTCACTTCTAACACTTACGAGACGAAATGGTACGACGGATTCCCGTCTATCGTCACCATTCGGCAAGAATTGTGTCGATGAACGGGAATAAGATATAAGAAAACATAATTGCTATTTGTTTTCAATTCCATATTTAAAATTAGTAATTTTGAGAAAATCTTCTAATATTTTATATGTGAAAATTAAGATAAAAGCTAAGATGCGTGTAAACACTAATAACTAACCGACTTCAAAAAGGAGGAGGTACTTAATTCGACTGTAGGTTTTTTTAATGTGTGGCAGTCACCTCAGAACTATTTTCTAGGCAAACTGATTTTGATGATTCTTTTTTTTATTTGAAATCTGATGATGCTCATGTAGCTTTATGTAAATTTGATCAAGATCTGACCTGTAGTTTTTGATTTATCCCTAATAAAGCATGGTTAATTGATTTCCACCACGTTGATGATATTCTCATTTGATTTATATTGAAGGCGGTTGTACAATTTTTTTTTAAATTTTATCACTTGTCTCCATTCTCCAGATGTATTCACATCTAATACCTGCAAATAATGTGCACATAATTTCATTGGTACCGGCGGGGTTCGAACCAAGGATGCCCCTGAACTACAACGGCTCCTGTTCCGTAATATACTTACTAGATTTTTTTCATATTCTTCCATTGTCATCCGATTCCGAGTTATGTTCAAATATTCAAATCACTAACCTATCGGTGTTTAAAATCGAATAATAAATACGATCAGAAAAGACATATAGGAAAGCTAGTTAATAAAAGCGGCGTAATAAAATACAATATTAATATAATTTCATCCACTTTAGCTTTCACATGTTGGTAAGAAGTGTAATTTGTCATCTACCTTTAAATCCTAACGTCTCATTAGTTAGTTCAAGTTACAGTTTATATACGTCCCATTGCTGGGCACAGATTCTGGGACGGTTTTACGGCAAGGAGAGTCTTTGAAATATTTTTTTCTCATTTCTCAGACATGCAGTTTTCCTCACAATTTTTTTTCCTTCACCGTCGAACACGTGGTAAATCAGCATTTAAAATTGCAATTAACAATTTTATTGATGCTGGTGGGGATCGAACCCGGTTTGCTCGTGTACAGTCCAAAGTTTTACAGTGAGCGCTAAACACCACGGTTCCATGTCTCATTACGCCGTAAAAAATTTGAAAATCTAAATATCGTCATCTACCTTCAAGTTCTAACGTCTCATTACGCTATATGAAAATCAACGTTCTCAAAGCTCGCAGCCGTGTTGATTTTAATTGGAGCCTGTGATTTGTCTGCTTCGTTTGCCGAGGTTCATAAGATGACGATAGAGCTTGACTTTGCTTTCGGTGTATTTTCACCCTTATCCCTAAACAAAATATGAGCTAGTAACAAAAAACTATTCACTTATTCTATCTCAGTTCTCGATATCACCGTTGCTTGTCCTGTAATTGTCACATATACCCTGAGCACGTTTGTCAACCTTACATTTTAAATACTTCTTTATTTGTATATATTTTGTTCGTATAAACATGGGAACGTCTGTCGTACGTAGAGTAGTACCAAATGTTTATCTTTTGTATATGTAAAAGAGGACGTCCTGAGTTACTGACTCATCTGTTGAAGCACAGTCCAAATCACTTGATATAGAAATTTGAAATTTGGGACAGTTGTTGCCTTTTATGACGTAGGCAATAACTAAGAAAGGATTTTTGCAAATATTACTTCTAAGAGGTTGAAATAGGCTGATACAGTTTGTATGAAACTTTTTATCTTACGTGGCGATTGACTCGAAAATACTGCTTAAAGTATTTGTTTCAGGAAGTGTAGAGAGGTGTTTGATGAGTAACTTAACAAGAAAATATCCCCTCTATATATATATATATATATATATATATTTATATATATATATATATATATATATATATATACATATATATATATATATATATATATATATATATATATATACATATACATATATATACACCATTTTGTTCGATAACTTATTGCCATCTTGTCGGTAGTGACATAATCCCGTTGCTGTAGAAATTTTTTTTATCAAAAAAATTCGACAAGTAGTTTTGATTGTCTTCTATTGATGTTAACCTAACACTACCCAAAGAATTCTAAAGAGTCTGAAACATGTGAAAATCTGAGGGTGCAAGGTCAGGACTATATGGTGGATACAATAACACTTCATACCTAGGCTGCACTAAAAGTATCGGGAATGGAGTATTTCCACTGTTCCTGACATATTAAAATCTTTTTAATTGAAATCTCCTTGGTTTTAAAAATCGAATACCATTTATTTATTTAAAAAAAAGATTCTCGTTCTTGTCACAAGGTTTTGTCAAACTTGTTTAGTCGTTGAGAAAATGGAATTGACTCGAGAAAATTCATGAGCGATGATTTATTATGACTTTCGAAGTGGTTTAACACAAAAACAGTGTGTTGACCGGATGATTTCTGCATTTAGTGATGAAGCCCCGTTCAAAACCACAATTTATCGCTAGTTTGCTGAATTTCAACGTGGATGTGTCAAGCTCAGTGATGACTCCCGTCAAGGTCGTCCAAAAACTGCAGTCACCCAAGAAAACGTTGATGCTGTGCATAAGCTGATTGAGGAAGATCGACATGTGACATACCGCTAAATTCAGGCAACTTTAGACATTGGCATGAGTCAAATACAAATAATCTTGCATGAACAATTAGGTGTAAAAAAGTTGTTTTCCCGATGGATAACGCATTCGCTCTGTGAAGTGCAAAAAGCGGCTCGCGTTACTTGGTGCGTCAGAACTCTCGAAAGATTCCACGCAGGATCCTCAAATGCTGTATACAACATCGTATTAGGTGACGAATCCTGGATATACGCGTACTAACCCGAAACAAAAAACCAGTCAGGAGTTTGGGTGTTCGAAAATGAGTTAAGCCAACAAAAATTGTTCGTTCACGGAGTGTTGCAAAAAAATTGGTGGCCACGTTTGTCTCCAAAACCGGGCATGTTACGACTATTCCTCTTGAGGGACAAATAACGGTTAATGCAGAATGGTATGCTAGCATTTGTTTGCCACAGGTCGTTTCTGAACTCCGTGAAGAGAACTGCAACCGCCGCATCATCCTCCATCACGACAATGCGAGTTCTCACACCGCACACAGAACAAAAAGAGGTTTTAGAGCAAGAAAACATAGAATTATTAGACCATCCGCCGTACAGCCCCGACCTAAGCCCTAATGATTTCTATAATTTCCCTAAAATAAAGAATAAATTGCGTGGTCAGAGATTTTCATCACCTGAAGAAGCTGTGGACGCCTACAAAACGGCCATTTTGGAGACCCCAACTTCCGAATGGAATGGTTGCTTCAATGATTGGTTCCATCGTATGGAAAATGTGTCAAATTTCGCGGAGAATACTTCGAAAAGCAATAAATACATTTTTAAATAGTAATGTTGTGTCACTTCCTAAATTTCCGAAATTTTCAGTGCCGCCCTCGTAACCAAGCTCTCTCAATGGCCAAAGATGTGTGTGGTCTGGCGTTGTAATCATGAAAGACCACTCCTTTTCTGTTGACCACTTCCGGCCATTTTTTCTCAATTTGTTGCTTGAGTCCATTATTTGTTGGCAGTAGAGATACCAATTCGATGATTTTGTCCGGCGGTAAAAGCTCGTAATATATACACAACATCACCTTATTGCGTGTTAATCCGGGTTCCGCTACAGTATGTGGAGCTTTACTACCCTTTGACCATGATCTTTTTCGCACGTTCTTTGTGGGTAATCCACTTTTCATCACCAGTGATCAATTTCTTCAAAATGGTTCGGTTTCATTACGTTTCAAAAGAAACGAAAATGAATACTCGATTCATTAGGTTTCTTTCAATGAGCTAGTGTGGCACACAACTATCGAGCTTTTTTGTATAGCCTGACTTTTAATAGTCAAAACTGTTTTGTAGTCAATTCTCAATTCCTCGGCTATGTCGTACCTACTAAAATATACCGATCTTGCTCCACTTTTTTAAAAATAGTATCGACTTTATCCGTATGACCGGAGCGAGCTTCTGCATCTTTGACATCAAAATTCGCGGACTGAAAGCGCTTGAACCAACTTTGTACTACTCTTACTGACACGACATTAGGTACATAAAAGTCAAAAAAATTTTTCGCTGTTTGAGTTGCATTTTTCCTTTTTTTTTGTAATAAAACATCAGATTGTATCGAATTTCTTTATTTAATTCACTCATTTTGGCGGACAGAAAATCAATTATAAAATGGCAGGAAAGTGCTTTTTACATTTTATTATTCTTCTTCTTAACGTCCTATATGTATTGATATTTAAACCAGCTAGATATAAACAGTACAACCAAAGAGATTTCTCTTCAATTTTATAGAAACAAAATACGAAGAAACTTTTTCCCCAACCTATTACATAAAATGTAAAACTCAGTTATGAATTGTGATTAGTTATAAGTCTTGCAGCCAGCTATTCTGGTTACAAATGAGTCAGTCGCCTTCAAGACATTCTCAAATACAGCTGCATCAAATAAAGAAAATACATTTCAGACTTTTTTACGAGCATCTTGTCAGTGTTTCTCGCCACTTAGGAAAGTCAAGAAATTTCAACCCCGGCCTATTTCGTTATTAAGTTCTCAGTCAATGATATCGACTTTGACTATATCAAACCCGCGGAGGAATAAAATAAAATATGTTTTTACTTAATATAGATTACAAGTCATTCTTGTCGAATGTCATTTTCTTCCTGGTCTGAAAAAACCTCCGTTCTGGCACTATATAACGTTCAGAGTTGTGACATTTTAAAAATAACAGTATTTGAAATGCAAAGTACAAAATACCTATTTCCATTTTGTATTTAAATACTTTTTTAGAAAATCATTTTTATTTTATTTGAAATACCTTTTAGGACATATTTTGTATTTGCAAAATGCAAAATACTTTTTGCTAAGTTATGTAAACATCAAAGAATTAATAATTAATGTGATGAAAAATGATACTTTTTTTGCTCACTATGGCAACACTGAATTGAACTACTTTTTTGTCACTTGTTAAACCACAACTGCCACATATAGTGGTTGAACCGAGCAAACAAATGATCTCTTTTTACACTTTTAATAAAGTTATCGTGTTAGGAACGGAGGGAGATAAAGAAACATTTTATGGATGCCAGCTACCTGAGTTAATGAGAATACAAAAAATCTTCTATTCATTACAAAAAGAGACAATAAGAAAAGCTTAGAAAAGAGGCTTGGAAAGTTTCATGATTTGAAGGATCCTAAAGCTAAAGATGCAATTTTGACATCGGTGTCATATCCTTTTTTAAAATTAAAATGGGTGCCAAAAGGAAATAGAGAACATATAAAGGAATTGTTCCTTGCAGAAGTAAGAACAAATAAAAATGTAAATAATCAATCAAGATGTAAATAATACACCTCAATCATCACACAAGAAAGAAAAAAATGAATCCTACTACATGTTCTATGATGATTTGGATTCCTCACTAACCACTATTAACCTGGAATCATTGCAATATTTGAAAGATAATGATGTCACCCTGCAATCATTAAAACACCCTACAGTAAAGATGTTATTCTTGAAATATAATACCTGCTTGCCTAACTCTGCGCCGGTAGAAAGGCTTTTTTCTTATGGTGGCATGATTATGAGACCACACAGAAGAAAGATGAGCGACAGTGTATTTGAGCAAATTATTTTATTAAAATCTGTTAAGTAAATTTAATTTAAGTAAGTTATCACAGTAAATTTACCAGCCTGTTAGCTGGCCGAAATAAATTAATAAAGATTAAAAATTTAATTAACAAAATAAAGATAGTTTAAAACAAAAATAGTATTTTATTTTAATAAAGCATTTTGTAAATATGTATTTTGCATTTAGTATTTTAAATATAAAATGAAAAACTATTTTGTATTTGAAATAACAAAATACAAAAGTATTTGCATTTTGCATTTAAATATATTTTATGACCTATTTTGCACATCTCTGATTATGTTTACCGTTACCAGTACAGCTTATAAAAGTCCACACACACACACACACACAAGAACATAGGCCTTCCCATAAATTCCCTCATAGAGGGGATTATAATACAGTTGCCATGTTTGGCAGGCGGGTTGGCAACCGCGGTTTTTATTATTTTGAGTTGTTATTATGAGATTCTGCTGTCCATCCTCTATTTCTGTGTTCTGGTGGGGCAGCGGATATTCCTACACCCCACTATACTGTTTACTACACCTACGTTAACGATAGATACGTACGTTAATGCTCAATTATGACCACTGAGTACTAAGATGGAATGTGTCGTTACCAGTAAAAAGGGTCTCTAGTTCTCTGACTCTTAAAAAAATTAAAGGCGTATTGGTCAAATACTCAAAAGTTACTCAATTTTTAGATGTCTTCTAATGAATGTAAATGATTTAAGTCTCGTGGTGTTACATTTAGTCTGACGAGAGAGCACGGGACATAACGGCATCTTAAAATTGAGCCACGTTTGAGTATTTAAGCATCAGTGTGACGCACAAGCACAAAATTACCCGACGGTGGGTGGATGTTTTGGACATATACACCTATTAAAACTATCCTCAATTAAGAATTAAAAATGCAGATGCGTTATAACTTCTGAGTACTAAGAGGGAATACCTCGTAACTTGTTAAAGGGGTCGCCTACTTATAAATATTGAATTACTATTTCCCTTCACTCGGTCAATTTGAACAAATCTTACCCAGAAATTTGTTTTTTTAGAAATTTTTTGAGTTGTTTAAAACATTTTTATGGAAAAGGAGACAATAAACGAACATACGTGGTAAAGCCACGCAGCGGCTATATTATGGCTGTAGCACGAATGTGTCGGCTCGAACGGGGAAGGACCAAGCTCTCAGAGAATATGAGCGTAAAACAGCAGCTAAATACTGCTGTGTTCCGTATGGTGAGTGTTGTCTACACTCACTCTGTAGACCCTTTTTTACTGGAAATGAGGTGACAACGCATCTGTGTTTTGATTATTTGTTAAATTGTGTAATAAGAGAAGAGTGTGGTTTGCAAGATGATGTTGTGACCAGGATTAAGAAAGGAATGCTTCGGTGGTTTGGTCATGTGGAAAGAATGAATGAGGAAAGAGTGACAAAGAAAATTTATGGTGCAGAAGTGAATGGCAGAGTCGGAAAGGGACGTCCTAGGCGAAAATTTATCGACCAAATTGGCGATTTATTGAAAACGGGCCAAATTAGGAGTACCCTTAACCGACGAGCATGTATGCGTAGGTGTATGGATGTGAAGGAAGCAAGAGAGGTGTGTCAGGATCGTGCCAAATGGAAGTCTGTAGTCTCTGCCTACCCCTCTGGGTGACAGGCGTGAGTGTTTATGTTTATTTGTCTAGGATAAATGTATGCCAATGGGTCACAGCATCAACTTACCATCAGATGGACTGTGTTCTCGTTTGCTACCTTTATTCTATAAAAAAACATCCAGATAACCAAAACAGGAACAGGAAAAAGAACACCTCCGGCCATTAGTCCACAACACCATAGGCATTGCAGTTGCGTTACTGGTTATACAAAATAATAGAATAAGTGTGAGAAACGAGCACTCAGTCCACCTGATGATAAGTGGATATTGTGGCCCATAGACATCTACATCAATCATCGATGGAGAATCAAAATGCAAATGCGTTGGCCCCTGAGGGCTAAGATGAAATGACTTGCTACCAGTAAAAAGAGTCTCCAGTTATCTACGCTCATCATATGAAACACAGCAGCATTAAGCTGCTATTTTACGCTGATATTCTATGAGACCGTGTGTACCTGTCGAGCCAACCCAATCTTACTACATCTATAATATAGCTGCAACTCGACCCTCCCACGTGTAAATGCCGATCTCTTAGAAAATGATGGGTTGTTTTCTTTTATCCTTTTAGATAAGGGTTATTCGTATAAGGATTCTCGTTATTCTTTTAGTCTGAAGATTTTGTGTGAGTCCCGTAAAGGTATTATTAGGGATTATGGACGATCTACTTACGTATTCCATTGAAATTGAGAGTCCATGCAAATAAATCTAGACATAATTTGACTTATAACCTAATGTGTGCCCTTTAGCGATTGGAATACCAGAGTGAAATAGCTCTTCTTTACGCCATTATCAAGAAACAAGACGTCAAAGTGGTGTTAATATTAGAAACACACCTAAGAAAAATATATTTAAAATCACCACCTATTTTATTTATCATCGGAATGAAACCTTTTTCACCACTTGTGCTGCAGCTTACGATGCTGGTTAAATCGAAATATTGTACATCAACACACTAAATCAGTATGTTTATAGAGCTTAAACTAATAAACACGGGGTCAGAGATCTACGCCACAGGTCGGGAGTCGTATCGGGAGCCTACATTTATTTGTACAATAAGTAAACCATTTTGCTTCTCATTTTATTCGCGGATTAAAACAGAAAAAAGTAGAACAATGACTGCTGAGCCAAACTATAATATACTAGAACTTACAAATTTATAAATAATAATTATTAAGTAAAATAAAAACTTGGCAATACGAACTTGGTTCTTGTAAGATGCCGTTATTTAGGCCAACCCTTTGATTTGGCTAAGCTGTCTATAAGTATTCAATTGAATGCTAGCGTTTAAAACGTATTTATTTGTACAATAAGTAAACCATTTTGCTTCTCATTTTATTCGCGGATTAAAACAGAAAAAGGTAGAACAATGACTGCTGAGCCAAACTATAATATACTAGAACTTACAAATTTATAAATAATAATTATTAAGTAAAATAAAAACTTGGCAATACGAACTTGGTTCTTGTAAGACGCCGTTATTTAGGCCAACCCTTTGATTTGGCTAAGCTGTCTATAAGTATTCAATTGAATGCTAGCGTTTAAAACGTAAATAGCGCGCCGAACGATTTACCGCCTGATTGAATTATTGAGCTGCGACATAAAATATTGCCTCATGAATGAATGACTGAATCTATGCAGTCGTGTGAATAGTATTGCTAACCTGTATTTGTTGTTTTTTGGAGTTCACTCCTCAAGAATCGATTTTCTTATATAGTACACAAATTAAAGCGAGCTAGGGAGAGAGTTATGCTCGGGGTTTCTCTGCGACTTAGAAATGAGGATATCCGTAGCAGTAGATTTAGAAGTTAATATATCTAGAGTAACTGACATAGCCCAACAGATTAGTAAGCAGAAATGGCAATAGGCCGGCCATTTAGCTTGATAAACAGATAACCGATGGGAAATGAAGGTTCTCGAGTGGCAACCTATATACCGGTGAGCGAAGTGTAGGGCATCCCACTATATAGAGTGACAACCGGGTAAGATATGCAGTCAGTTGATGGATGCAGGTGGCTCAGTACCATGATTTGTGGCGTTCCTTGGCAGAGGCTTGTGTTCAGCAGTGGACTTGTGAAGGACTGTACTTGATGATGATGATGACACAAATTAAATGCTGATCGTTATATTGCGACATATTCGCGATTATAAAGATGGCTATAATGGTTGAATTTATTTACTATTAGAAAGTTATTAATTTAAAAAATATACGCCTAAACTATACATTGTTTAAAACTACTTTTACGGATTTTATCGGGTTTAATCTACTTTATTTTTAATACTAATATATCAAATCTGATGTTAATGGTTGGTAACCATTACATCGGATTTGATAGACCACAAATTCTCGCGAAGGAACGTCGATTTCTACCTAGGATGGTACATGGGGCTATTGAAATTAAAAAAAACAATCTAATATCAATAGAGAAGGAGGCTGGGTACTAACACCTGCTTGGGACCCTGTAATTAATAAAATTAAAATTAAACCCAAGCATACCACTGCAAGACTTCAATATACAGTAAGTTAATTCTGCGTAGCTCGGACCATAAATAATAATTAAAAAGCTGAAGGTACTCCAGGTTAACACTGACATCGGGACGTCAGTCACCTCAGTCCCCCGTGACCATGGGTGCTGGAAAGCACCCGAAACGTCGGGTATTAAAATAAAATAAATTAAGTGCGATAAAACCCATAAAATAGTTTCAATCAATTAAAAAAATTACTGATAATTTTAATGATTAAAAATATTAGTATATTTTTTTATTCAAACACGAATATACTAAGTTGGTACTGTTTTGTATATGATAGTTTTAACGAGTTGAATGTTTTTTTTTTCAACATAAACCAGCTACATCACCCTATTTGAACAATGATAATTCGTTATGTTGTGAATAAATTAACGAACAACATTGAATTGAGCATACATAGTTAATTCAAAAATGTAAGTGTCTCTAGTCTAGGCAACGTCCACTTACCAGCGGACTGTGTGGTCGTTCACCTTTCCATCTATAATAAATGTGTCTATGGACATTCTATTTAAAATATATTCCCTAGCTATTTATTGAAATAATTTAAGAGATATTTCAAGCCGCTTTCCTTTCTCTTGTATGATAAATTTTTCTTGATGTGCCATTTATTAAAACTAAAGTAAAATTTTTAGTCATTTTACTTTAGTTTTCTATTATAACCTTTTTACTACAACTAGGTAGACTGGTAGAGAATGCCTTAGGCATTAAGTCCGCCTATATTTACCACGTGCGTATATCAAGTTTTCAATAAATATATCAATAAGTATAATAAATTCCTTATGCTGCCGTGAAACAACTCTGTGTTTCAAGATCATTATAGAAGTTGTTTGTTGTGTTAGTTGGGTGCAATTGGCAAGTGAGACTTCAAAAGGAAAAGCTTTTGTGATAAGACAAAGAGAATACTTCTCAAAGCCCTTTCGCAAGTGAGTAAAGAAAATCAAATCATGAAAAAAATATCACATGTCGTGACGATTTATTTTTTATTTTTCTATGTGGTCTTCTCGTAATTAGCCATTGTCTGATTTGGCGCCTACGTTATTTTATTCTAAGCGAGCACACTCTCTTTCTGTCTCTTGTTTTACACGCGGTAGGTAATAGCGCTATCCTTTTCAATTAGTTCAACGATTCAATTCAATTAGTCTGCCGCGGCATTTGTTGCGGGACGAACTTACGTTTCGCGATATTACAAAGACAATTTCTAGTATAAGCTGATCTCGCATTGAAAAGGCTTTCCGTACAATGAGTGGTCAACTTATACTAGAAAATTTAGCTTGAGTAGCCGTTAGTATGTACAATGAAAGGGAAAGTGGGCGCCAAATTAGAATTTGATCTGAGGTAGTATGGGCTCTTAAGAGTCTATCAATTTTGTTCGATAAAATGATTTTATCTATAGAATGCAGTAGATGTCGCTATTACAAAGCAATTTTAGTCGAAAGAAAATATTCTTTTTATTTAATACATTATAAGGGCCACGTGTCTAAAAATAAGCATCGTAACATTTATTTGCTATAAAATTAAACGTTTATCTTACATTTTATTTCGCACTTGTGGTTGAAAATTATCAAATTAAATAAATCATTTGCCGTGAAATGTTTTCGCTTAATATTTCATTTCATTTGAAGGTTTCACTTCTACTGAGTGTGAACTGCACACATGTTTTATTTTAAGTAATTGTAACGTTAATAAATTCATCTCATTTTTTCCCATCATTCGGGGTGAAATTTTTTCCCCAAATTTATATGGGAGGACTTCTGATGACTAAACGTATTCAATCAATAAAGAATCATTAAATTTACGATAGACGAAAATATCACCTAACGTACTTACAAAAACAACATTCAATCGAGTTAAGAGACTTCCTTGAATCCCTTTTAGAAGTTGGCTGATAAAGTATATCAATTGATTACTTATTACAAAGTAAAAAGAAATCTATCATAATATGAATATTTGTTGTTTCTACGAGGATTAAGTTTACATCCGTAATAAGTTTCACAGTTAGTGCCTGTGATTCCACTCGCTTTCTGATAGGGTTGTGGAGCAGGATGGAGTTCGCCGAGCTGCTCCAGTGCGTACTGATGGACTCGCATATCTTGAATAAATTATCTTAATATTACAAACATGAAGTTTTCTCTACGATGTTTTCCTTTAAGCCGAGTATATTATAAATCACCTCTTAAACTTAATTTCGTAGGAAAAGGCCTGCGCGATTGTTTTCACAGCTTATACAAACATAATAAAAACCTAACTAGTATTTGAACTTTTGTGTATTTAAATATTTAAGTTGTAAAGCCACGCTTTATCAAATAAATTACTGGAACGCGAATATGTCGGCTCGACCACGCTCTCACAAAAATTTTTTTTAAATAAATGGTGATAGTAAAGAACTGGTGACTTTTTACTGGAAACGAGGCCATTCCGTCTTAGTTCTCAGGGATGAAAACGCATCTAAATTTTGATTTGTAATTGGGGACAGACGTAGATGTCTATGGGCTACAACATAGATATAATAATGAAGGAGATATGCTCAGTAGTTGAAAATGTATCGGAACCCAGTGTCTCCAGTTGGCCCCTACCACGCACCAACTACTACACAAACATATCAGTAAAAGCAATAGATACGCAGTCACTCATACATTCGCATTTAATAAATCATAACGTACTACACAATTAATTATAAACCATATCTCTAAAACCACAATGTCCATTTACCATTCACCGTACTACTTACTCACACAAAATTATCGGACACCATCGTTGTGCTGTAAAAAAGCCATTTATTTTACATATACGTTAGTGATTGACTAAATTGGAAAGTTATCGATTGTTTCATTTAAACCAAAATTGTATGAATAATTTTTTTGGCCCGGAATATAAAATAAATAAAAAACAATATGTCCAGAGAAAATTACAATAAAAATAAATAATATGTAGGTAAAAATATGATTATTAAGTACCTAAAATAAATAACAATTCGCCAATCTACATTATTGTCGATAGTGGATCTGCACAAGCACATTACTGGCTCGTCGCAAGATACAGCGGCCGTACTACACGATATATCCGCATAAATAAAGTATTATTTTGTGATATTTGCTTTGCTTGTTGAGTCACTTGGCATCATACTTAGGTAGTGGTTATGGAGCAATGTAAAGTAAAGTAAAGTAAAGTTACAGCCTATATACGTCCCACTGCTGGGCTCAGGCCTCCCCTCATTTCTGAGAGGGTTTAGGGCAAGGAAGTGTCCGCCGCGCTGCCCAAATGCGTGTTGACGAACTTCACATGTCTTCGAAATATTTTTTTCTTATTCCTCAGACATGCAGGTTTCCTCACGATGTTTTCCTTCACCGCCGAGCACGTGGTAAATCAGCACTAAAAATTGCAATTAACAATTTCATTGGTGCCGGCGGGGATGGAACCCGGGTTACTCGCGTTCAGTTATATTTACAGCGAGCGTTAACCATTGAGCTACGACGGCTCTTAGGAGCAATGTATTTACTGCAAAAATTTTACAGTGGCTGTGATATTTGGAAACAAAAATAACGTAGTAAGAGAAAGAAATATTTTACGATTTGTTGTTTAATATGATTTTAAAGATAAATATAATGAAATACTTGTACTTAGGTGTGGTATGTGATTCCATGATTAACAAAGTTTTTGTTTTGGCTTCGGTTTTTACAAGAAACCACTGAACAACATGGCATTCTGATAATATTTCACGATGACGGTCGCAAGCCCACTAATTCGCAGAGACGGCCATTTTTATAGAATGAGCTGAGCATTTTGGTCATAGCGCGCGGACACAGACGCCCTCTTGCCACTTCGCCTGTTTTTAATATTTCTATGGGCTACAACATCCACCTTAGAGTAATTATATACATACGTACGCATAGAGAGAACCTACAATTCAACATAAATTGGATCAATATAAAGGGTTTTTCAACAAGAACTTTGTTTTTCAATTGGGGCAACACTAACAACATGATAGTTTTGACATTTAGTTTTTTGAGCTATTCGTAGTAGATGCTTTGGCAATTGCTACAATAAATTTAATTTCGCTCGAAAATCGCATTAAAATAACTAAAATCCACTATGAAAATGGTGGTTCTGTTAAAGTTACGTTTCGTAATATTCGTGATATTTTCGGACAACATAATCGTCCTTCTGAGACCGCTATTAAGAATTTGGTCCTTAAATTTGAATCGACAGGCTCGGTACAAAATGCGCCAACACCAACGCGTGTTCGACCGGGTCGTTCAACCGAAAACATCGCAGCCGTCAGCCACAGTGTTGAAGAAGATCCAATTTTGTCAATTCCTCGACGTTCTCAACAATTGGGGTTATCCAAAACCACCACATGGCGAATTTTGCGTAAGGATTTTGCTTTGAAGCCTTACAAGGTTCAATTGGTGCAGGATTTGAAGCTGACCGATCATCCACATCGCCGTAGATTCGCTCAATTCATTCAGGAACAGCCCGCTGGTTTTTCTGAAAAAATCATTTTTTCAACAAGCAAAATTGCCGCATTTGGGCTTCTGCAAATCCTAAAGCGATTATTGAGAAGCCTTTGCATGCTCAACGTGTCACTGTATGGTGCGCTATGTGGTCTGGAGGCGTGATTAGGCCGTTTTTTTTCGAAGATGAGGCTGGAAATGCGGTAACGGTCAATGGATCACGCTATCGCGAGATGTTAACATCTCAATTTTGCCCTATTATTGATGACATCGATATCACAAACATGTGGTTGCAACAGGACGGTGCCACATGTCACAAAGCCAACGAAACGATAAATTTATTGCAAACCAAATTTCCCGATCGCATAATTTCACGAAATTCAGCTGTTAAATGGCCAGCCAGATCATGTGATTTAACACCACTGGATTATTTTTTGTGGGGCTATGTTAAGGACAGAGTCTATACGGAGCCAATCGAATCGATCGCGGCCTTAAAACTCAAAATCCGTCACGTGGTTAACGAAATAGACCTGCAATTTTGCCAAAAAGTGATTAAAAACTTTGATGAAAGAATCGACATCTGTCAGTGTGGTCGTGGTGGACATTTGCCAGATATCATTTTTAATTCATAATTGCCAAACTTTTCTCTTCGTAATACAATAAAAATTTGAATTATCTTCATCTAAACTCTTTGTTTTATTTTGTTTTAGAAAACAAAGTTCTTGTTGAAAAACCCTTTACTTGTCTCACTTTTTCTTATTTAATTTTCGAATAAAGCAAAAATAGACAAGTCTATTGAAATATGTTGCGTATAATTCAAGCGTGAAAAAATAAATATCAAGTGGTCATCTTTAGTCTCTTTATACTATGCCAGATATGAGAGTAAGTACACTCGTATATTCTGATTTACTAGAAAAATGACATCCCTGTTGTAGTAGTATTATGTATGACGTTACTTCACAATACATTACATCTTCAATCTATAGTGATTTCTTTCGCAATATTAGCTACAATCAATGTCGATATACTCGTTTTTGTTTAGTTATTAATTTTTATTACTTTATATGCCTAAAAATATTTAAAAAAATAGGACTAGACTTATTATTATTCGAACAATCAAGTAAATTGTTTTCTTAATTAAGTAATAATAATTATTATACTATATTTTAAATATTCGTTTTGCAAACTTTAAAAATTAATAATTAGGGAGGTATCAATACTAAGTCTTGACAGAAACACGGTACATGAGCGAGTTGGATCACATTCGTAATTCCAATTTTATATCCTGACTAACATCCGCCCAGGCTTTGCACGACTGTTTTCTAGATCTTGACAACAATGCTATTAATCGGGTCCAATTGTAAGTCTGAGTGTTCATCGAAAACTGTCCAGCCTTTCTTAAGTGATGATCTTTCATACATGCAGTAATTAATTTTTATTTATATAGATTTAACACTTGCTTAGCGGAAAATATAAACAATAGAATATATTCAACAAAGCTTTATAACATTTTAATCGAAGCGGGCTTGGATGAAAATATTTCTCAATCATGAAGGTAAGACAGTATCTCGATAATGCTGTGTAATTGCAGCAAAAAAGAATTCACGACGTCCTACTACATAACATATATTATTACTCATCTATACTCCATGGCTCAATCGAGGAAGGACCACGCTCTCACAGAATACCAACGTAAAATAGTAGCTTAATGCTGCTGTGTTTGGTATGGTGAGTGTAGAGAACCGGAGACCCTTTTTACTGGAAAGGAGGCATTCCATCTTAATCCTCACGTAATAGATGTAGATGTCTATGGGCCACAACAATTATATACCATCAGGTGGATGGTGTGCTTGTTTGGCACCCTTCTCCTGTAAAAACGATTGCTAAACCACTTGCTAAGAGAGAGAACTATGGAAAATGTTCCTCCTATGTTCAGCAGTGGACGTTTGATTGGCTATATTTAATTAATGAATGACGGATAACATCCTGAACGAGCAGAGAGAAAATGGGTAATACGTTCGTAATTGATTTATTTGTAGTTGTGATCTAGCGACAAAAGAGAAGGCAGGCCGCGGTCGTGCCACTGTTATATCACTACACTATTTTACGTGGTAAAGCCACGCTGCAGCTATAATAATTGTAGCACGAATGGGTTGACTCGACCGAGGTAGGACCACGCTCTCACAGAATACCAGCGTAAAATAGTAGCTTAAGTCTGTTGTGTTGAGTGTAGAGAACCGGTGACCCTTTTTAATGGAAACGAGGCATTTCATCTTAGTCCTTTGACAACGCATTTGCATTTTATTTTTAATCTAGGATAAATATAGATGTCTATAGATCACAGCGTCCGCTTATCATCAGGTGGACTGTGTGCTCGTTTGGCACTCTTATACTATAAAAAAAAACTGTTGTAGCAGTGCCCTTTGTGTTCGTCCCGTGACACAAGCTAAGTGTCGATTACACAAACACAGTTATTATTCCTTGTCAAACCCATATTAAGTCTAGGGATAATTTGACAGAAACATACCAGCTGAATAGAGGTAAATTTCATAGTGAACTTTCAAGATATATTTTTTATTTTATATATGGTAAATAAGAAAACTTCGACTTTCAAATAGCAGTGTGCATAATACTGAATAAAAACTATTCAATTTTGTAATTGGATAAAAATATTTATTGTATTCAAATAAAAATCGTGAGATCTCACATTTCATTGTTAATGATAGACGCATTTATTTCTGCAATCGAAAATAGCGCTGTCTGAGTAGTGCTCGTTAAAATTAATAGGAATAATACTAACTATATTTGTTACAGAACTTTTCTCAATAGTTTTGTTAGTAATATAATAATGTTGCGCGAATAAGTCGACGTCATGTACCCGGCACTAGCGCCATCTAGTGTCAGGGACGAAAGCGAGGGGAGCTTTCCAGAAAATGACATCACTAATCTTTCAACCGACAGCGCCCTCTAGTCTCGAAACGAAGAACTAAGCTTCTAGAAGTCGACACTCGATCTCTCGGCCCCTTGCGCGTGTTTACTTGAATATTCTGGATGTTGTATTTATAGGAGCTGCAAGATGCGATCGGGAAAGTATTGAATTCGGCGAGACAAGCGAAGCTTCGGAGCGAAATAAAGAGAATTAGTGTGCTTAATTATTAGTATTTTAAGTTTTAATTTGTGTAAAGAAAATTAAAGTGTTAATTTAGGTAATTCTATCGGCAATTTTTATTGTCACGAACCTCAAGCTCGTAACAATTGGTGTCAGAAGTGGGATAAAATCATGCCGATTTTACCTAAGGAGGAAACGGAGGGTGTCCGTACCCGAAATCAACGCCAGCAGGAGAGGGACCAAAGAAGATTTGGTGGTGCAACGCCCCAGACGTCGGAGGGCCAGCCGCTGGCTGCAGGCCCGTCAGTAGCTCCTACACCTGCAGCACCTGACTCAGGTGCTCTGATGGTGATGCTGCAGGAACAGGTCTGTCAGTTGAAAGAGCAGCGGCAGAGCGGACAGGATGAACAGACCAGTCGGTTAGAAGATCAGCAGGCGGAACAGGCTCGCCGACAGGAGGAACAGGTCCGTCGGTTGGAAGAGCAGCTGCGGGCGGACAGGAAGAACAGGCCCGCCGACAGGAGGAACAGATGCTTCTCGTGAAGGACCTTCACGCTACCTTCGGGAAAAAGATAAGGGAGGTGAAGGATAGGGTTGCTCAGCATGACAACCGCCTGTTGGAACAAGCTGAAACCCGAATCGACCAAGTGAACAATCGGGTTGACAACGTAATGGCTGACATGAAGAAATCACTGGACGAACTCAAACTTGGGGATGGAACTACAGCTCCCGTAGTAGCTACTACACCTTCGCTACGTGGGTTCAAGGTGCCACCATTCGACGGGACTTCTTCCTGGTCAGCCTACAAAATCAAGTAATCGAAAGGCTGTCATGAAGGCGAACGGCTGGAATAAAAGTCAGGCCATGACTGCTCTCACACTAGGCCTGCGCGACCAGGCCTTAACAGTTCTGGAAGCTCTCGGTGAGGAAGTGACTTATGAGCAACTCCTTGAGGCATTGGAGGCGAGATATGGTGACGCTCACCTGGAACACGTCTTTCGTGCGCAGCTTAAAGATCGCGTGCAACGCATCAACGAAAACCTGTAGCAGTGGGCTCTAGAGGTGGAAAAGCTGGTGCGAAAAGCATACCGGTCTGAACCTGCGCTCATTGAAGGGAATCTGGTGCAGACATTCATCGACGGCATCCGCGACCTGGAAGTCAGAGCTGCTGTGAGGCTCGGGCACCACGAGACGCTTAAGGACACCTTGGCCCATGCACTGGAGGTGGAAGCCGTGCGGCAGGATCATCGTCCCCATCGCGTCAGGGAGGTTACAGTAGCTACAGTTTCCGACCGCAACAAAGGATACAGCCCTAGGTGCTATGGCTGTGGGGAAAAGGGCCATCTTCGATCCAGCTGCCCTAAGCGAACCCTAGAAAGGGAAGGTGAACGATCTCAGGAAGGAAAAACGATCTCACCGCCCAGCAGCAGCAGGGAAACGAGTAAAAGCCAGAACCGCGGGGCGGGTGCTGGCTGATGTTAGAAGAGCCCCAAGGATCTCGATCTCACAAACCCATGATGGGAACAGTCTAATCATCAAGGGCGAGTTCAACGGAATGCCGTGTAAACTGACCATAGACACTGGAGCCTCTCGTACGGTTGTTAGTTCCCAACTTATAAGTAAGTTCCTTGTGGACTCCACATACAACCGAGAACGCATTAATTTGGTAACAGCCACCGGTCAGCGTATACCCGTCCAAGGAGAGAAGGAGGTGGAGTTGAAGCTAGGAAACGTGATCTACCTGCATAATATCATCGTGGCTGATATAATGGACGACTGCATCCTAGGCCTAGACTTTATGAGGAATAATTGTTGTGAGATCGACGTTAAGCAAGGTGTTTTGAAATGTGGACAGGAGGAACTTTTTATGGAAGGTGCGTTACCAGGGAACGTGTACAGCATTAAGAAGATTGTTCTTCCGCCGATATCGGAAACGATTGTTCCGGTTAGTCTTCCTCGAAGCGCTGGGCAAGTAAACAATGACCTTCCATGAAAAGTAGCTCAAACCATGGTCAGGACCACTGATATCTCAGGAGTACGTGTGCTGAACCTTTGTGACCGGAAACAGATTATAGAAAAAGGCACAATGGTTGGTACTTGTGAGGAAGTGGATTGGTTACGTCGGTGCCAATATTTATAGAGTGGGACCCCCAGCAAGGATTCAGAAACGAGAGTGACCACACTTTTGGAAGACTGTCGCAGTGTTCTCTCCCCGAACGAAATGGTCAAGGCGAAGAAGTTGTTACTCAAGTACGATGTATTCTCATCAAACGATGCTGACATAGGAAAGACTGGCTTAGTTCAACACAAAATAAACACAGGAGAAGAATTGCCTATCCGTCAGCGGCCAAGAAGATTGCCGGTAGCACGTGAAAAGGAAGTGGAAACCATGATTGAGGGAATGGTGAAGGATGGTGTTATTGAACGTTCATCTAGTCCATGGTGTTCACCCGTGGTGCTGCTAAAGAAGAAGGATGGCAGCATGCGGTTCTGTGTTGATTACCGCCGTCTGAACGACGTTATAAAGAAGGACAGCTATCCCTTGCCAAGAATTGATGACACGCTGGACGAGCTTACAGGAGTAAAATGGTTTAGCACGCTGGATCTAAAAAGTGGCTACTGGTAAGTTGGAATTAACCCTAAGGACAAGGAGAAAACTGCGTTCTCGACGGGAAAGGGTCTGTGGCAATTTAAAGTAATGCCGTTTGGATTGTGCAATGCTCCAGCAACGTTTGAAAGACTGATGGAGCTTGTACTTACCGGGCTAATTGGCGATGCCTGTCTGGTCTACTTGGATGACATCATCATCGTGGGCCGTACGTTTGAGGAACATCTTCAAAACATGGAACGCGCGCTCATGAAGATTCAGAGTGCCAACCTCAAGTTGAATCCGAAGAAATGTTCACTATTCAAACGGCAAGTCAACTTTTTGGGGTATGTAGTGTCGGAAGAAGGTATCCGCATGGATCCGGAGAAAATTGCCGCTGTCAAGGATTGGCCGGTTCCAAAAGACAAGACGCAGGTTAGAGCATTTTTGGGTTTGTGTTCCTATTATCGGCGATTTGTGAAGAACTTTGCAGATATAGCCAAACCTCTGCACAAGCTAACCGAGGAGAAGCGACATTTCTGCTGGGATGAAAGTTGCAATATCGCATTCCAGGAGCTCGAGGACCGTCTGTGCAAAACATCTATTTTGGGATACCCTGATGCAAGCAAAGAATTTATAGTTGACACAGACGCAAGTGATATAGGACTTGGCGGTGTGTTGTCTCAACGGAATGGTGACCAAGAGGTTGTGATAGCGTACTTCAGCAAGTCGTTGTCAAAACCGGAAAGAAACTATTGTGTCACAAGACGCGAATTGCTAGCTGTGGTAAAGTCGTTGCAGCATTTTAGCAAATATCTTCTGGGACGAAAATTTCACTTACGAACTGACCAGGCTGCACTAAAATAGCTATTGCAGTTTAAAAATCCAGAACGACAAGCTGCGAGGTGGATTGAACTACTGCAGGAATACGACTTTGAGATCAAACATCGCAGCGGAAAATCTCACGGCAACGCAGATGCATTGTCAAGAAGACCTTGTCCTAAAGATTGCAAGCCATTGTACTAGGCTAGAGAGTAAGGAAGTGGTATCCGTGAGGATGCTCAGGACAGACCACCTCAGCAACGAGTGGAAGGACAGCTTACGACATGCACAGTAGGAAGATCCGGACATCAAGCTGATTCTGCAATGGATGAAGGCCAGTGCTCCCAACCCCAAGTGGAGCGACGTCTCAGCGATGAGTTCGATCACTAAAGGCTATTGGGCCCAGTGAGAAAGCTTGCTGCTTCAGGATGGAGTTCTGTGCCGTAAATGGGAAAATGTTCGGGGAGACAGCTGTCATTTGCAAATGGTCGTCCCTAAAGCTAGAGTACCGGATGTTCTACAGCTGTACCATAATGATTGTTCAGGAGGCCATCTGGGAGTTAAACGGACTCTACTGAAGATCCGAGAACGGTTTTACTGGGTCCACTGTCGAAACGATATCGAGGACTGGTATCGCAAATGTACAAGTTGTGCGGCTGTAAAGGGACCTCACACTCGTAGTAGAGGTGCATTGAAGTTGTATAATGTTGGTGCACCATGGGAGAGAATAGCCATTGACGTGGCGGGGCGGTTTCCGGAGAGTGAAAGCGGTAACAAGTATTTCATGGTTGTGATGGATTACTTCACTAAGTGGCTAGAAGTCTTCGCCATTCGAAATCAAGAAGCTTCAACAGTTGCGGATAAGCTAGTTCATGAAGTCTTCTGTCGTTTTGGAGTACCTTTAGAGATTCACAGCGATCAAGGAAAGAATTTTGAGTCTCAAATATTCCAGGAAACTTGCCGAGTTATGGGTACTCATAAAACAAGAACGACTTCTTATCACCCGCAATCTGATGGAATGGTAGAACGATTTAATCAGACATTGGAGAGGTACCTAGCAAAAGTTGTAGACAATCGGCAACGAGATTGGGACAAGCACATAGAACCACTTTTGTTGTCATATCGAAGCGCTGTTCACGAAAGTATAGCAGTGGCACCAGCTTTCGCAAACTTTGGAAGAGAATTACGGCTGCCTGCAGACCTGATCACCGGGATACCACCTGATGCCCCACGCAGTATAACCGATTACACAAATGAATTGCGGAACAAAATGAATGACATTTATGAGCACGTTAGAAAATCGGGCCAGCAAATGTCTGAGAAGATGAAAACCCGGTACGACCGCAAAGAATATGAATATATGAACAATAAAGGGTTCGACGAAGATTCACTAGTGTGGTTGCACAATCCAGTCCGCAGCAAAGGGAAATCTTCTAAGCTTCAAGCTAAATGGGACGGCCCGTACCGGATTATAACCAAGGTCAACGATGTAACCTACCGGATACAGAAAGGCGCAAGAGGGACTCCTAAGATCGTCCATGTGGATCGCTTGGCGCGTTATTATGGGACCGATAATGCTCGGGACGAGCATGTCTTAGGAGGGGGCAGTTTTGCGCGAATAAGTCGACGTCATGTAGCCGGCACTAGCGCCATCTAGTGTCAGGGACGAGAGCGAGGGGAGCTTTCCAGAAAATGACATCAATAATCTTTCAGCGCCATCTAGTCTCGAAACGAAGAACTAAGCTTCTAGAAGTCGACACTCGATCTCTCGGCCCCTTGCGCGTGTTTACTTGAATATTCTGGATGTTGTATTTATAGGAGCTGCAAGATGCGATCGTGGAAGTATTGAATTCGACGAGATAAGCGAAGCTTCGGAGCGAAATAAAGTGAATTAGTGTGCTTAATTATTAGTGTTTTAAGTTTTAATTTGTGTAAAGAAAATTCAAGTGTTAATTTAGGTAATTCTATCGGCAATTTTTATTGTCACGAACCTCAAGCTCGTAACAATAAGAATTTGATTTTGTATAGTTTTTCGATTGGCAGCCTCGTACTGGTAAGCGAAGTGTAGCACGCCCCCCCCTCACTGGAATGAAGTGGGGACCTGACAAGAGATGCAGGAAGTTAAATATGGAGTTGGCTTAGGAACGTGCTTTGTGGTATTCATTGCGGAGGCCTAATTTCAGTTGGCATGAACTAGTAATGGGTTTAATGATGCCTCACTATCCTGCTGATAATTCTGCTGTTCGTCACTAATCTGTGAAATTCAGATTCATGGCTTACGTTTATCTTAAAATGGATGGATTTTCCGGACATATTTATTTAAAATTAGTATTTTTTTATATTTACTGCCTCATGTTTTATTTGGTGAGAATCGGTGGTCTTTTGAGAGTGTAATAGTGGTGATATGAGGTCCACTATTAACAAACTCCGAGTGGTTTAGTGGTGGAGAAATAAAAATACTATTTTATGTGCCGACGAGTGTTGTATGGAGTATAGTATATGGAATATGGAATATATCTTTACGTCAACCCAGCCTATATTTATATGTTCGGCTACGTCGTTAGTTTACCGATAATAACATTTTTTATTTGCCTAGCCAATTACAATTCTTACATTATGACCAATAAAGATTAATCAAAATACAACTATTATGTGCCTTCCATTCGCCGGCGTGAGACTCGTGTATATCTTCTCGTAGCTACGTCGCTGGACTGGGCTATAAAAGTTGTGTAGGCAGTTGCTTCGGGCGCAAAAAAAAAGACGCGCGCGCGTAGTCGGCGAGCGGCGGCGGCGTGGGACACAGCTCCGGAACAGCAAGAAGAAACGAGCTGCGGCGTTGAAGAAACGGCTCAAAAATTGTCGACGGATACATGACGATAGCGGCGTGTGAAGACGATGTGGCGCTGAATGATATTTGCGGCTGTTTCTTGTTTCTTTATTAGAACGTTAAATGTATACGTCAAATTATCTCGCATCGATATGCAGCCCGCAGTATCTCAGTAGCCGGGGATAGTTAGGAAATAAATGTTTTCTTCGCCTTTTGTGTTATGGTAGCAGCAGGGTATATATTATTTAGGGTTGATTAGCCTGGCTGCTATACGAGGATCGATCTAATAAATGAATGCTGCGATGGTGGAATGGAGCGGGTGATCAAGGACACGATCACATTCAGCAGACTGTGCATGCGTATAAAAAACTGTTTAATCACTAATTTTGAATTAGTTTAAAACTAAACCATATATTTGTAGCGGTCCGAACAATATAGGTAACTATTTTGAATAAATGTCAGTGCAAAATAAAGGTCAGCTCCGTTCAATTACATGCTGTTACGGTATTGTTTGGAGTTGGAAGTCGTACTGAGTCCACGTTCAGTTGATTCAATTCGAAGTTTTTGTTCAACTTTGCGTGTTGAATTTCCATTTTGTTTGTTCTAGTCGTGAATGAAGCTAATTGAAAAGGTCGCTGTGAAACGAAACATTATTTATTTATTTATTCTTTTTTGTACACCACAATACCGAAACATCAAGTTCAGTTAAAACTAATTAAAGTATGTACAATAGGCGGTCTTATCACTCTGAAAGTGATTTCTTCCGGACAACCTTTGCGTAGAGGATTGATGCAAATAAAGTTAAAATAGAGGGGGCATACAAAATAATAATAAAAAATATAATAATACATACAAATAAAATAAGTGAAATTTATATATAAAATATCATATAATAGATTAAATGAAAAGAATACGAGAAAAGTAAAGTAATTTATCTAATAGCGTTCTAAATAATACATTTAACAAGACTTTTGAAAGAGTGCAGAGATTTAGCACGACGAATATGGAGAGGTAAGGAGTTCCACAATCGCACAGCGATTACGGTGAAGGATTTCTTGAAGAAGGAAGAAGAGTGCAAAGGTGTAGAGAGAGAGAAAGATTGACGGAGGATCGAAGGAACCGATTATGGGTAAGAGAAAGATACTGGAAACGGTTTTTTAAATAAATAGGAGTAGAAGGATTAAACAGCACACTATACAACGCGGAGAGAATGTGAGTATTCCTGAGAAGGCGGATCGGGAGCCATTTGAGCTGTTTGCGAAATTCGGAGATATGATTATATTTGCGAAGCCCAAATATAAATCTAATGCATAAATTTTGAATGCGCTCAAGCTTATTTAGCTGCTCCTCGGTAATGTCAAGATAGCAAATATCAGCATAGTCAAGGATAGGCAGATGTAGAGACTGGGCGAGCGCAACTTTAGTTGCTGTGGGAAGGAAATTACGTAATCTACGTAAAGAGCTTAACGTAGCAAATATTTTTCTACTGACCTCATTAACCTGTGAGGTCCAAGACAATCAGATACAACCCCAGGTTTTTAACCTTATTACTGTAAGGGATCAGAGTGCAGTCTAGTATAATGGGGGGTAGGGAAGACCAGTCAATTTTACCAATTAATCTAGAACTACCGATGACAATGGCCTGAATTTTTTTTAAGAATTAATCGTTAAATAATAACATTTACTCCAATTCGAAATACAAGTCAGAACAGCGTTAATAGTGTCAACTGCTTTAGATAGATCTTCAAGAGAGGACTGAGTATAGATTTGGAGATCATCAGCATAGAAGTAGTAGGAAGAGGACAAATTATGACTTATAGAGTTAATGAAAATTGCAAAAAAGAGAGGAAGACAACACGCCACCTTGTGGTATGCCAGCAGCTGTAGTAGTCCAGGTGGAAAAAACCTCTTGCACCTCAATTCGTTGTCGGCGACCAAACAAGTAACTTCGAAGCCAGTCAACTACAGTTGGAGATATGTTGAGAGAGCGTAGGATGCTTAACAAGATATCAAAATCTACAGTATTAAATGCGTTACTAAAATCAAGCAACGTGAGAATGGTAAGCTTTTGTTTCTCCATACCATACCGAATATCATCAGTGAATTGTAAAAGTGCAATAGTCGTACTATGGCCAGGACGGAAACTGGATTGCAAAGGATTTAAAAGATTGTGTTTTAAAAGATAGGTGCTTAATTGATTGTGCACAAGACGTTCTAGAACTTTGGAAAAGAAAGGCAAAATAGAGATAGGTATATAATCAGAAAAACTAGAGGGATTTGACTTTTTCGGAAGAGGTTTTTTCAAATGCGTCTTTCCAAGCTGAAGGGAAAAAATTTAACAAACTGAATTCAGTGAATTATTCAGGATAGACGTGATAATAGGTAAAAGGAGATCAATGAGAGGGATGACCATTTTCCGACTAATGCAGTCACTACCAATCGAATTTGAATGGATGGACATTATGGCTCTCTTAACATCACAATTGTTAAATTGGCTAAAATTAAAAGCAGAAGTGTCCGGAGTGAGAGCTTTTGAAAGAGAATCCAAAGTATTATGTTTTGCTTTATTGTTAATGCAAGACGAAGATGAGAAATGCAAATTAAGTTGATTGAGATCAAAGTTATGGTGTGTGAGATTTTGTCGTAATTTTCCAACTCCTAAGGACTTAAGAAATTTAGAAATCTAGACCCTAGCAGGGTCAGGATCTTGTACTGATTCATGGATATGGCGTCGTTGTACTTTTCTACACAGATTGTTGCAACGATTCCGTACTATACTTCTCTCTATTCAAATCGCTAGGAAGTAACTTGTATTTAGCTTTGGCACAATTTTTAATGTGGATGATTTTTTTTATATCATCGGTCAGCCAAGGAGAGGGGGGATGCTATACACGCACTGGACGAACAGGAGCATGAACGTCGTAAAGCTCAATTAACAGAGAGTTGAACAAAGCAACCTGTTCATCAACAGTAGACGCATTGACGACTACACTCCAATCAATCTTTACAGCGTCATTTAAAAGCTGCTCCAAAGCCAAGTCACTAAAGTTACGCTGAAGTAGTATCCTTGACTTAGCTTTAGAGGGACGGATTTTGTATGACAAGTATAAAAGGTCGTGATAGGAAAAAGATTCAGCAGCATGTTGCCCAAATTTAAGAACATGGTCAGGTAAAGACACAAACATTATGTCGAGAAGAGAAGGGGCACAGTTCGAGAAAAAGTGTGTGGCAGATGTAGGAAGAAGTTTTAAATTTGCTGCTTCAATAATAGATTTAAGTTTTATTGATCTAGCGTTGTTTTTTAAAAGACAAGTATTAAAATCACCCATAATAATACTGTGACAATAGTTAAGTGTAAGATTGTCAAGAATATTTTCTAGGAGGGACTGTAAAAGACTTCGAGAAGTAATTTTGCATGACCAAGAAGAACTTCGATAAAGAAAAATTAAGCTTCGCTTCCAGTCTGCGAACCATTTGATACTTGAATTACTGAAAATGGTATATGAGAGCGCAGATAAATAGCAACACTACCACCGCACCGATCGGTACGGTCATTACGAATCAAATGAAAACCTGGAAGCGAGTAGGAAGTTGATGGAAGACATAGTTTTAACCACGACTCCAAAACACTATAACATTATAAAATATTATAATAACATTGTTAAGTTCACTAGATTAAATAATATCATCATCATTACAGTCCTTCATAAGTCCATTACTGAATATAGGTCACCATCAAGGAATCCATAAAGCATGGTCTTGAGCCACCTGCTTCCATGGACTTCCTGCATGACTTACCAGGTTGTCACTCCTTCTAGTGGAGTATCCTCCCTACACTTCGGTCACTTCACCTACATGTACGAGGCTGCCACTCGAGAAACTTTCTTCCCCATCAGTTGTCGGTTCTTTGAGATGTATGACCAGCCCACTGCCACTTTAGCTTACTAAGCCGTTGGGCTATGTCGGTTACACTGGTTCTACTGCAGATCAATTTGACACCTCTTTGGTACAGATGGTTGCCTTTCCGGTGATAGAACAAGTTGCCAGATTCGAGGATTATCATGTCCTTCTCCTCTGTTCAGATTTTAGATAATCCTATAATATCCCAGCGCAACTTGTCTATCTCTTCTTTCAGATTCATTACCGTTATTACTCTCGCCATGGGAGGTATATTACCATAGTTGCCACGCTTTGCGAGCGGGTAGGCAACCACAGTTGTTTGTATTGTGATTATGCTGTTATTAGAAAAATTATACTGCCTATTTTTTATAGCATTGAGTGACAAGCGACCATACCGTCCACATGATGGTAAGTGGATGCTGTGGTCTATAGACATCCACATTTATCCTCAATTAAGGATCAAAATGCAAACGCGTTGTCACCCCTGAGTACTAAGATGGATTGCCTTGATTGTAGTAAAAAGGGTCTCCGGTTGTCTACACTTACCATAGCTCACTATACCTCGATATAGCAGCATTACGCTGCTATTTTACGCTGTTAGTCTGTAAGAGCGTGGTCCTGCCACTATTCGTGCTACAACTATAATATGGCTGCAGCGTGGCCCTCCTGTCTTTGTTTCCCATTGTCACCTCTTACGATACACACGGGAATGTATGGGGTAGTTCACTGCAGTGCACGGATTAATAATTTGGCTCAACGTTATTATGACAATCTGGACTACTTCCATGCAAAAAGGAATAGGTTCTTGTTACACTGAAGCAGAACGTACGTACATCTAGAGTTTCATTGTCCTTTACCGCCAGATGGAATTGTAGTCAAGTACTGGTGCATAACAAGTTAAAAATAAATATTTTCTTTACGTTATGACTACGGTTTAGATTTGATGATAATAATTTTCTTCAGAAAGGTGTGGTTCAAAATATTGTAGAGATTTAATCTTATTCATCAATCTTAATTCATTTTTAAGACTTTTTCAAAGTATTTTTATAGAATAAGAGTGATACAAGAGCACACAGTCCACCTGATGGTAAATGGATACTGAGGCCCATAGACGTTTATCCTAGAATCCAAATTCAGATCCAGTGTAATCCCTGAGGATTACTAGGGTTCGCCCCGTAATTGGTAAAAAGGGTATCCGGTTCGCTGCACTCGCCATACCAAACAGCAGCATTTAGTTGTTATTTTTTGCAGGTATTCTGTCAGGAGTGGAATTTTTCTGGTCAAGCCATCCCATTCATACTACAACCACAATTTAGCTGCAGCATGGCTTTACCACTTATTAAAGTAAGTTACAGATGTCAATTTTTTATGGTTATGATAATATGCGAAAATCGATAATTGAAGTACATTTTTGTATTTATTAAAAAAAGAGGAAGAAATAGCCGTGTAGTGGCGGTTGAGAATATCCACTACCCCATATCTTCCCGTGGGTGTCGTAAGAGGCGACAGAGGGAGACAGGCAGGAGATGGGCAGCAGCATCTTTCTGATAACAACCGTGTTATAACAAAAAACTGCGGTTGCCAACCCACTCGCCAAGCGTGACAACTATTGCAAATATCCCCCCATGAATAACGACGCATAAAAACGGCCCCCAGTTCCCGGCGGCCCCGCTATTCCTGGCTACGGTGGCGACCATGGTAACGGCGGGGCAGGGGGTGCTAAGAATCTCCGGTGGAGGTTCGACCTGGCAACATATAACGCACGCACTCTGAGGACTGACGAGAAGATACTGGAGCTGGAAGAAGAGGTAGACAAGTTGCGCTGGCATATTATAGGATTATCCGAGGTCCGAAGAGAGGGGGGAGGATACGGCAATCCTCGAGTTCGGCAACTTGTTCTACCACCGGGAAGGCGACCATCCGTCCCAAGGAGGTGTCGGATTTATCGTCCACAAGTCTCTCATAAACAACGTTGTAAAGATTGGGAGTGTGTCGACGAGGGTCGCGTACCTGATACTCGGAATCACCAAAAGGTATTCGCTGAAGGTCATACAGGTTTACGCACCAACCTCGGCACATCCCGATGAGGAGGTGGAGGAAATGTATGAGGATATTTCCAAAGCCATGCATTCCTCCAAAACCCACTACACGGTGTTGATGGGAGACTTCAACGCAAAACTGGGCACAAGAGAAAACGGTGAGCTGAAGTTAGGAAAATTTGGAGTAGGGCAACGGAACCGAAGGGGCCAGCAGCTGGCCGACTTTATGGAGAAAGAGGGACTCTATATGATGAACTCTTTCTTCCAGAAGCAGCCCCACAGGAAGTGGACCTGGTCGAGCCCCGAGGGTTCGACAAAAAATGAGATTGACTTCATTATGACGACCAGACGCCAACTGTTAAGTGATGTCTCAGTGATCGCAAGGGTGAAAACTGGCAGCGATCACCGAATGGTTAGAGGCACACTGAACCTAAATGTTAAGTTGGAGAGGTCTCATCTAATGAAGTTAACGCTCCGTCCCCCTCGTGCTCTAATCCAGAATCCCGAAACCTTTCAGCTCGAGTTACAAAACCGCTTTCAGTGCCTAGAGGATTGCAATGCAGTGGACGATATGAATGACAAGCTCGTGGAAACTGTCCATGCGGTCGGAGCTAAGTTCTGCAAGACCCGCCGCAGAAGAACACAAAAACCCTCCGATCACACTCTTAATCTCATGGCTGTTAGACGAGAGATGAGGCTACAATCGTCAATAGATTTGACAGCATACAGGCAACTGAACAGACAGATCTCCAAATGCATGCGGCGAGACTTACGCAACTTTAATACTGCTCGTATTAAAGAAGCGATCGAGCGGAACCAGGGCTCCAAAGTCTTTGCCAGAGATCTGTCTGCCTGAAAGAGCCAACTTTCAAGGCTGAAGACTGAGTGTGGCAACATCGTTTCCGGGACACCTGAGATTCTGAGTGAGATTGAGAGGTTCTATGGGCAGCTGTACACATCATCGTTGGAGCCACACGCAAGTGTGAGTAAAGATCCAAGAGCAAGTCTTATCCGACACTATTCCGATGATATCCCGGACGTCAGTCTGAGCGAGATTAGAATGGCTCTCCACCACCTTAAAAACGGCAAGGCCCCGGGCGAGGATGGAATTACAGCGGAGCTTCTGAAAGCGGGTGGAACACCGGTACTTGAAGTCCTTCAGAAGCTCTTCAATTCCCTCCTCCATGGTGGCACTACTCCAGAGGCGTGGAGCAGAAGCGCGGTGGTCTTGTTCTTTAAGAAAGGCGACAACGCTCTCTTGAAGAACTACAGACCGATTTCCCTTCTGAGCCGCGTCTACGTGCTGTTTTCGAGAGTCATTACGAATCGTCTCGCACGCAGACTCGACGACTTCCAGCCTCCCGAACAAGCCGGTTTCCGAAAAGGCTACAATACCATAGACCACATACATACCCTTCGGCAAATTGTACAGAAGTTCGAAGAGTACAATCTGCCACTTTGCCTGGCGTATGTGGACTATGAGAAAGCCTTTGATTTCGTCGAAATTTGGGCGGTGCTACAGTCTCTTCAGCGGTGCCTAGTTGACTGTCGGTATATTGAAGTGCTGAAGTATTTGTACAGTAGGGCTACGATGGCTATCCGAGTACAGAACCAGAGTACGAAACCTATCCAACTGCAGAGAGGTGTAAGACAGTGTGATGTTATATCCCCGAAACTCTTCACTGCTGCGTAGGAAGACGTTTTCAAGCTACTGGACTGGAAAGGATACGGTATTAACATCAATCGCGAGTACATCACTCACCTTCGATTTGCCGACGATATAGTCCTTATGGCAGAATCGCTGGAGGACCTTAGCACTATGCTCAATGACCTCAATGGTGTCTCCCAACGGATAGGTCTTAAGATGAACATGGACAAAACAAAGATCATGTTTAATGTCCATGTCACACCTATGCCGGTAGTTGTTGGGAGCACTATGCTCGAAGTTGTTGACGAGTACGTTTACCTGGGACAAATAGTCCGACTAGGTAAGTCCAACTTCGACCGAGAGGTCAATCGACGGATTCAACTCGGCTGGGCAGCGTTCGGGAAATTACGACACATCTTCTCGTCAGGTATACCTCAATCTCTGAAAACTAAAGTGTATAACCAGTGCGTGTTGCCAGTGATGACTTACGGATCTGAGACGTGGTCCTTCACCGCTGGCCGTATGAGGACGCTCAAGGTCGCTCAGCGAGCTATGGAGAGGGCTATGCTCGGAGTTTCACTGCGTGATAGACTCAGAAATGAGGATTTTTTTTATAGGATAGGGTGACAAACGAGCACACATTCCACCTGATGGTAAGTGGTTGCTGTGGCCCATAGACATCTACATCTATCCTCGATTACGAATCAAAATGCAGATGCGTTGTCACCCGTGAGGACTAAGATAGAATGCCTCGTTTCCAGTAAAAAGGGTCTCCGGTTCTCTACACTCACCATACGAAATACAGCAGCATTAAGCTACTATTTCACGCTGGTATTCTGTGAGAGCGTGGTCCTTCCCCGGTCGAGCCAACCCATTCGTGCTACAACTATACTACTAATATAACTGCAGCATGGCTCTACCACGTATAAAGGATATCCGCAGTAAAACCAGAGTGACCGACATAGCCCAACGGATTAGTAAGCTGAAGTGGCAATGGGCCGGCCATATAGCTCTAAGAACCGATAACCGATGGGGAAGAAAGGTTCTCGAGTGGCAGCCTAGTACCGGTAGGCGTAGTGTAGGGCGACCCCCACAAGATGGAGTGACGACCTGGTAAGACATGCAGGAAGTCGATGGATGCAGGTGGCTCAGGACCGTGCTTTGTGGCATTACTTGGGGGAGGCCTATGTTCAGCAGTGGACTTGTGAAGGGCTGTAATGATGATGATGATGATGAATAAAAGAGGAATGAAACTGTAAGACATTAATTTGAAAGGTATGTGGGCACACAATAAATCATGTAGCAGGTATATAATATGTTAACAATAAAGTGAATATACACACATTATTTTTTCATACAAAATGCTTTTACTAATTAAATAAAAGCACAACAGAATCATCACGTTCATGGCTGGATGAGCTATGATCCTTTTTCCATCCCTTCACGGAAAAAACGTCACAAAAATATTCAAACCTAAAATACTCAACGACTTTTCCTCACATTGGCATAGGTTGAATTTCGGCGACATGCGATGCAAGTAAGTATTGTTTTTTTATTATTCATACTTTATTATGCATATATCCAAGATTTTTACGGCTAGCACACTGATTCAAGAATATAAGATACAAAATCCTGCGCTCCAAATTATATTTTTATTCATATGGAAGATCCGCCTGCCAAAGTAAAATGGTGCATACTGCGTTTATTGAAGAGCCCCGTCCTTCCTTTCTCCCTCCCATAATAACCTGTTTCTTAATAATACCACTTACCCAACACCACTAATATTACGGTTGGCGGTAGTGTTAGTGGTGGTTGGCGTAGTGGTGTTAGGTGTAGTGGTGTTGGGTGTAGTGGTTGGGTGTAGTGGTGTTGCGTGTAGTGGTGTTGGGTGTAGCAGTATTGGGTGTAGTGATGTTAGGTGTACTACTGTCGTTTTTTAACAAGTTGATAAACACAACAATTACAAAGATTTAGTCGAATAATTTTCTTATCTTTATATGATAAATTGCCGGAAAATAATGGCCGATTCTATTAAATGTCTAAACCAGTGTCCTAGCCGTAGTTTAAATATAACGTAGGCGTATATGTTACCATTATATTATACCAGTTAACTTTCTGAACAGTTAATTGAAATTTGGTTGCGGTTAAATTTAACAAATAGAATTTAACTTATTTCATCAATTTCAACCTTCGTTATCGCTAAAGACCAAAATAATTTATACAATAACTTATCCGAACATTAGTAAAGTTAATCGCGAATTTTCTATGTGAAACTTTTAACGAAGTGGTTAAAGGTTTTGACAGATTAAACATCTGTAAAGGATATTTTCTGTGTATTTTATTGGATTTTTAAATGTTAAAATAAATACAGGTATTGTATACAATTTTATAAACCCTAAAAAGGGATGGTTGAAGTTTATCAGATTTTGTCTTATTTAAATACATCAATTTTAAAGACATAAATTTTCAAGTCTCTATTTACAGGGCGGTGTAAGTAATAAAAAGTGTGTTTATCGAGCAAATTAAATGTCCCGTCCCATCATCACTCTCAATCGTTTAAAGACCAAACGAATCATTTTATTCCATCCATTTTATTCCATAATATAATTATACGTAATCAGTTACCATTCATTACAATCATAAGAAGGATATTTTCCATAGTTGCCACTTGGAAGATGAGTTTGCAGGCAGTTTTTGTTTATGAATTTGAGTTGGAAGATGCTGCTTTTAATTTAATTTTCAATTTCCCTCTGTAGTTCACGACACATGAGCCACCCGCACTCAACGACTTCTTGCGTGTCTTCTACGTCATCATTACTTTTAGTCCGTCCTACAATAAGCTTGCCAGTTCGTGTCTGTCACTCTAGAACGTCTTCCCTAACGGTTGTCGGTTTATCCGACCTATATGGCCAGCCCATTGCCATTTCAGCTTAGCTCTGATCCGTTCTGCTGCGGATATCATTGTTACGGTTCCTATCACGCAGAAATACTCTCAGCATAGCCCTCTGCATACGGCTATGCATCTGCATATGCATCGCTGAGGCCAAACGGCCGTCTGTGAAGGATATAGTCCTCTCTGTTCTATAGTATGCAGTCCCTGGAAAAATCAATTGGCCATCAAATAAGGATGCCAATTTACGAGTACACGGTCGGCGGGTCTTCACCACTTTGTTGTCTATATTCCACGCATTAAAACCAACCGGTTTGCTTCTTCTTTTATTATGCGTACAGCAAATCAGTGGAATAATTTGCCAAGCTATATTTTTTCGTCTGAATGCAATCTGGGCGTCTTCAAAGCAAGAGTGAATAGGCTTTTGTTACGTTAATACAGTGCGTTTTACAATCTAGGGTTACATCAGCACTTACCACCGGGTGGGATTGTGGAAAAGGACTGGTTTAAAATAAGTTAAAAAACAATACATTTCTTCTCGTTTTAATTGACATCAAAAAAGTAGCGAGCGTTATGCGATGTGTCCCTCAATTGTGAAATGATGATTTTTTTTAATTAAATAGGTTATGCTTTAGGGATGGTTCCATATTTTGTAGAAAAAATACACTACTAACTCTAAGGGTGGCATAAGAGGGTATGAAGTTTTATTGGAACTATTCAGACAACACTGAGATTGTAATATCCCTTAGTCCACTCTAAAGGGTAAACAATTTTGTAGTCAGAACTTTAATTACTCTATACAATATGACTTAGCACCGGCTTCAGAATTTGAATTTATTCTTTTTAAGGGGATATAGTAAGTCGCCCCCACTTCCCCGCGCGTCGTATGCTATGTACCGACATGTTTATAATCACTAATACTGTAAGTAGATAGGTCGTTAGATACTTATTTCATTAGGTTTATCATATTTATGCATGTTTCTTAACGCCAACCCAGTCGCTTCTTATTTTTATCACGGTTATTTCTCATTTTAATTTTACGTCGTCCTGTTGCGTAATGTGTATTCTGATCGTAAGCGACATAACTTCTCCCTTCAAAAGCCTAAACGATACTAACGGGGCGACAGGAATCAAGCTTTAAGACGCCGATAGTTTAGGTAATTTTTTACAGTGAAAATAATGGTATTTTAAAAAAAGTAAATAACATAAGCACTGCTTTAAAGTTAGTTCAGCTAGTATGCAAAGTTTCATGGTCTTATTTAAAGTATTTTATGAATAACAGCGGTTTATTGTTCAGTTTGGAGGTAACTTTGGATTTTTTTCTTTCAAGAAAATTTTACGGAATCGTGTTTTCGTCTAACATAGTCCTTAACGTTAATCCTCAACTTTACCATATATTTATTTCAAAATTAATGCTGCAATACTTTCGTCATAACGAAGGATCTCGCTAAGCCATTTGAGGTTATATTTCCCCTTAAGTTGTTTGAAGTCGGATTTAATTTTTTTTTGGTTGTTATTTTTTATTTGTTTACCTGCACTGCTTTATGAAAATAAAGGATACTAAATGTACTTTGTGACCTGTTTCTCAAAACGAATGTTGATCGGTAATCTCATCAATAAGTTAAAAGAAAGAGTTACGTGATTTCGTAACCCGCCGCCGCCTACGATTTTTTCTTACATTATTTGTGAAAAACCCTTTTCTGTTCGAAACGAAATACCATTTACCTAAATATTTCAGCAAAATAGTTACCGTACATTTTACATTTATATTTCGATAGTTATAAACGATATATTTTTTTAAATAAAACGAAAAACGAACTAATAGTACATTTGATAGGAAGTGGACCTCTAAGTACTAAGATGGAATGCCTCATTGCAACATGTAATTATACTGGTCACTGGCTCTCTGTATCCTTAAACCCGCAGCACAGCAGTGCAGGCTCTGCTATTGGCAGCAGAAATAGATAGGATGTATCGATTCATACGACAATAAATCGATTATTTTTTTGTTAGTTATATGATTATAGTATGAATTATTTATTTTCTATTCGTCCGGTATATATGTATATACACATATATACGTATATATATATATATATATATATATATATATATATATATATAAATATATATATATATATGGATATTTATGGTACATTTTATGCTATATATGCATGTGCTATTATAGCGTAGGTGTTTTCGCTTTTGTATGAGAGTGATGTATCTGTTGGTAAACTATTTACTAATCTGTGACCTTTGTAAGCGAATCTCTAGTATGTCGTCTAATGTAATGTAGTTACTTAAAAAAAGGTCATTTTCTATATTCTCAACGCAATTCAGCAGCAAGGTACTGCTATTTCTAGCTGGTATTGTGTTTGAGCGTGGAGCTGCTATGTGATAATTAATACTCTTGTCCTGGGCATTCCTTACTACCTGGGAGTCAGTCTAGGTGAGTGCCACCCTCTTGTCAATTTCACTGCTGTGTTTGAATTTCAAGAGTATACAGAGCCAGAATAATTATAGGTTGTTAGATATTCCATCTTAGAGCTCAAAAGTGATAACGCTTTTGTAACATTCATTAGCTGAAGTCAGTTGCAGAGTCCACGGGCTGGAGTAGGCACTTACCATGAGGTGTTCGTTTATCATTTTTTATCAACACGAATACCTCCCCTGATCGAGCCGTCGCATTCATGATGTACAGCTGCACCTTTATAGAATAAGGGTAGCGACAAACGAGCACACATTTCACCTGGTCGTATGTGAATGTTGAGGCCCGAAGACATACATTAATTAATCATCGGTTAAGAATCAAATGCAATGTGCTCTCACCCCTAGAACTAAGATGGAATTCTTATTTTCAAACGGGAAATTTTTTATATTCTTTGATGAAAGCCAAATAAAAAAAGTTTCGTGACTTTTTATGATAAAGTTAATATTTTTCGAGTTATGAATGTTTAAGGGATTGAAAAAATCAAATTCGGACGCTATTAACCCACTAAAAGTACATAATTCTTTATGTTATTTTAGTAATAAAATACTAAATATTTTTCTTAATGAAACACAAATAAAGAGGTCCTACTCCGGAGGCATGGAGCAGAAGTGCGGTGGTCTTGTTCTTTAAGAAAGGCGACAACGCTCTCTTAACTACAGACCGATTTCCCTTCTGAGCCGCGTCTACGTGCTGTTTTCGAGAGTCATTACGAATCGTCTCGCACGCAGATTCGACGACTTCCAGCCTCCCGAACGAGCCGGTTTCCGAAAAGGCTTCAGTTCCATAGACCACAAACATAACCTGCGGCAGATTGTACAGAAGACCGAAGAGTACAATCTGCCACTTTGCCTGGCGTATGTGAACTATGAGAAAGCCTTTGATTCCGTCGAAATTTGGGCGGTGCTACAGTCCCTTCAGCGGTGCCAAGTTGACTGTCGGTATATCGGAGTGCTGAAGTGTTTGTGCAGTAGGGCTACGATGGCTATCTGAATACAGAACCAGAGTTCGAAACCTATCCAACTGCAGAGAGGTGTAAGACAGAGTGATGTTATATTCCCGAAACTCTTCACCGCTGCATTGAAAGATGTTTTCAAGCTACTGGACTGGAAAGGATACGGTATTAATATCAATGGCGAGTACATCACTCACCTTCAATTTGCCGACGATCCTCCTTATCCTTATGGCAGAATCGCTGGAGGACCTAAGCACTATGCTCAATGACCTCAATGGTGTGTCCCAACGGATAGGTCTTAAGATGAACATGGACAAAATAAAGATCATGTTTAATGTTCATGTCACACCTATGCCGGTAGTTGTTGGAAGCACTATGCTCGAAGTTGTTAACGAGTACGTTTACCTGGGACAAATAGTCCGACTAGGTAAGTCCAACTTCGACCGAGAGGTCAATCGACGGATGCAACTCGGCTGGGCAGCGTTCGGAAAATTACGACACATCTTCTCGTCAGGTATACCTCAAACTCTGAAAACTAGATTGTACAACCAGTGCGTGTTGACTGACGGATCTGAGACGCTGGCTGAGACGTCCTTCACTGCTGGCCGTATAAGGACGCTCAAGGTCACTCAGCGAGCCATGGAGAGGGCTGTGCTCGGAGTTTCTCCGCGTGATAGACTCAGAAATGAGGATATCCGCAGTAAAACCAGAGTGACCGATATAGGTAGGATTACTTATTACCAAAGGATTAGTAAGCTGAAGTGGCAATGGACCCACCATATACCAGGCGGTCCCATAATGAACTGGCCTGATATAGTTCAACGCGACATGTCGCTACATGTTGTGTTGCATTAAATAGTACGTTTATCGTGCACTTAATATAAGAAACATGCATCGACATGAAATGCTTAGTCTTAGTTTAACAGGCATTTGAATAACGAGAGTCGCGTATTTTTTCAAAATTTCGAAAACTGAGTATCGAAGTGTCATAAAGTTTCTGTTTAAAGAAGGTTTATCCCCTGCCCAAATAAGAGAACGATTGGATGGCGTGTATAAGGAGTCTGCCCCCTCCTATAGCACAGTGAAAAATTGGGTGAAAGAGTTTCGCCTCGGGAGAGAAACCGTCAAAGACTTTGGCCACAACGGTCGACCTATGGAAGTGCTCACTCCCGAAACGATTGCTCTTATCGAAGAGGAGGTTCTGAGTGACCGCCGTTTGAAGATTAGAGAAATTGCAGCAAGGCTTGGGCTCTCTAAGAGTACCGTTCATCGCGCGATCCATGAACATCTTCACATGACAAAAGTGAGTGCAAGATGGGTACCCAAACTTCTTTCAGCGGTACAGAGACAGGAAAGAGTGCGCTGCGCTTCGGAGTTTTTGGATCTTTGTGGCGAAAATCCAAAGACTGTGATCGAGCGGTTAGTGACTGGTCATGAAACTATGATCTTGTATTATGATCCACAAAGCAAGCGCGAGTCAATGGAATGGCGTTATAAGGGTGAAAAGCCCCCTAGAAAGGCAAAGGTGCAACAATCGACTAAAAAACTGATGTGCACAATATTTTGGGATTTTCAAGGCATTTTGATGGTGGATTTTAAAGAACGTAATACAGTCGTGAACGGCGAATATTATGCTTCTTTAATATATAAATTACGAGACAAGATAAAGGAAAAACGAAGAGGCAAGCTGTCTAAAGTTGTCCTGTTGCTCCATGACAACGCCCCTGTTCATACCGCTGGTGTTTCGAAGGATGCAGTTCGTCAATGCGGGTTCACAGAAGTTCAACATCCACCTTACAGTCCAGACATGGCCCCGTCCGACTATTATTTATTTCCAAATTTAAAGCGGGACTTAGAGGAAGAAAATTTTCAAGCGATGAAGAGTAGCAGGCGGCCGTCTTCAGTCATTTTGAGGATAAAAAATGTGATTATTTTTATAAAGGTTTAGAGATGTTGATTCACAGATGTCAGAAGGGTGTTAGTATTCATGGTGATTATATTGAAAAATAAAATTGGTTTCGTTTCATTTCCTTCATTGGTTCATAGTTAGGCCAATTCATTATGGGACCGCCTACGCTCGAAGAACCGACAACCGTTGGGAAAAAAAGGTTCTCGAGTGGCAGCCTCGTACCGGTAGGCGTAGTGTAGGGCGACCCCCCACTAGATGGAGTGACGACCTGGTAAGACATGAAGGAAGTCGATGGATGCAGGTGGCTCAGGACCGTGCTTTGTGGCATTACTTAGGGGAGGCCTATGTTCAGCAGTGGACTTGTGAAGGCTATAATGATGAAATAATGAAGACTTTTTACGTTAAAGTTATTAATTTCGGAGACATGAACTTTTAAAGGTGTTAAAAATTCTTTTTGACTTATTAATATTGGCAATTTTGCTCTTAATATTTGTTAGTCCGTCTATATCTTCAAAGGGCTCCGATTATTTTACCTGAATTTAATTTGTCCTTAATTGAATTTTAATCGAATATAATATAATGACAATTTAATTGACTTCTAATTGAACCCCACGAGATGTGGCTTCAATAGGATGGCACATGTCATATATGGACAGCAACCAATGACTTTTTGAAATCAGAATTGGGCAGTAAGTTGATTTCGAGAAACACGCCTTTCAATTAGCTTTAAGGTAGTGCGATTTGACACCTTTCCCGTTTATTCTGCTTCTTATTATATCCTGTGGGCCTACGTGAAGTCATTGGCTTAGGCTGTTACACGAGCAACACATGATAACTGGGAACGTGGGCCACTGTTCGTGTTCTTTGTAACATTCATCCAAAATTGGATGTCGAGAATATGCTTCATCAAAAACAGCTGCGGTGTCCATATGGGCGAATTTTTTTAATATGTTATTGCTACGTTTGCGGTGAGCTAGGGCCGCCACATACGTAATGTTTATGAATATTATTTTGGTGCCTGGGGGGCACTGATAAGCCACTAACTTTAACGTCCTCTTTTAGTTTCTTATGGAACATGCTTGAGTTACCTTGGGTCTACATCCCTTATAATACATCCCTACCTACATCCCTTGTAATATATACGATTACATATTATAAGGAATGCTACTGTAAAACAGTATTTAAAAAATAATATAAAAGAGCTTGTTTCTTTTATCGTTTCTTCGCCGTTCAGCGGGACCCTCAATTCGAAACGGTATTAGATTTGGAAACAAGACATGACAATCGGATTTATAATTTCATTACGTTGTTAAAATTAAAATATTTCCATTTATATAATTTTGTGTATTAATCTTTAAAATATTAATAAAAGTTATAAGTAAACTATAATTTCTTGTGTTATTTTTTATTCATTCACATATCACATACGTTTGTCTTAGATCACATTTAAAAATAGGCTAAGGGTAACAAACGAGCACACAGTCCATCTGATGATATGTGGACCCATAGAAATCTACATCTATCCTCGATTAAGAATGAAAATGAATGAAAAAAAAGTGAAAATGCACTGCGTTGCCACCACTGAGGACTAAGATGTAATGCCTCGCCTCCATTAAAAAGAGTCTCTGGTTCTCTACATTTATCATAATAAGTACAGCAGAATTGAGCTGCTATTTGACGCTGGTATTCTGTAAGAGAAAAGGAAAATTAAATCGTAAACCAAGCATTCTTCTGCAAGACATAAACATGTTATAAGCTCATTGTGCATTGATCGAACTAACGATTAATAATTTAAAGTTAGCCTTTGTTAATTATGACATCGGGACCTGGAACACCTCACTCCCTCTATACCATGGGTGGCATGGCTACTAAAATGAAATTTAATGCGATAAAACCCGTAAAATCAGTTATATTCAATGTATCGTATTCGCGTAAATAAAAGAAATGGTTAAATTCGCCTTACCTGAAAATTCTTATTTTCTAATTCAGAATGCTTTTGTAGTAATTTTTGCTTTTGAAACCAGAATTAGTATTCGGTGCAGTTGATTCATTAACATTCTTACGATGCGCGCTGGATTAGTGTTTAGCAGTCCGTGTATAATCACTACAGTGTATCGCTGAAGCATTAGTGCTACTGTGTTGTTAATTTATTGAAATAAATTTTTTATCACAAATTTCTATTTTATTCTGCCTAAAAGTTGTTAGACAACTATTAGTTTGATTTTTTAATTCTTAATATACATTATCGTTGTTTGCGATTGGTAGGCGTATTGACAACAGCTGTTTTTTTTAATTATTTGGTTATTTTTAGTAACATGATGGTGCCGAACGCTTGTTTCAGTTTCTGTCTGGTTCATATCATAATACCCACGTATCATACGTTCTCTAATTAGTTAATAATTAGACAAATAGAGCTAACAGTTTTATTATTCTTATGTTTTTTTGTCTATTTGCACACAGACAATCCGTACCCAAACAAATTATCTGTACGCCCATGTATTCTATGTGTACCTAGGCCTAACACTTTTTCCGAGTAGTATTCGAATCCGCAATCCAGCAGCGAAATGCTTAGCCACTGCGCTCTGTAGTTGTCAATATTTTTTTAAACTTTAATATTATAACACTTTAAAATTACTGATTAACTTTAATGTTCAGAATTAATATTGAGGACTACCAAAATATAAATTTACAGGCGAATTTAATTTAAAATTGCGGATACCTTTGATGTAATGTCATGAAAATTACCCACATATAAAACAATAGGGATCATATTAAATAGCTAATTAGCAAAAGCTCTTCATTAATTCATCGCAATGGATATGTACGCGTCTCTTTTATGTTTACGTTATTGCAAAGTTCACGGTTAGACTTAATATGTTAATATAATAAATAAAATAGTTACAAAAATTTTATACGTAGCACTTGCTGGGCACATACCCCCTATTCTGAGGGGTTAAGGAGCAATACTTCTGCTACGCTGTTGTAAAGTGTGGTGGTGGACTTCCTATGTCCTAGAAATATTTTATTTTTATTTCTCAGACATGCAGATTACTGACCAAATTTTCGTTTTCGTTTTTGTGTGGGTTTTGATAGGCTGGACAGGGTTGCTTTATAGCAAGCACTGAACTCGATGGGCATTCGGCGTGGTGGGCTTTAAAATCGCCAAGGTTACGACGTCTACGGATGGGATCTGCTATAGCAAAGAATCATTTGCCTTTCGGCCGTGCTCAATGCGTCGTTCCGTTTCAGCATTAACGTTATGGGACCTAAAAAAGGTATCTGTAGACCCGGGGATGTTCATCGCTGTCTGCGCGCAGCCATAGGATGGACGGCTCCGTACTTTCAAGACAGTAGAGGCGCCGAAAACAGATGTCCTCTTCGACGTATACACACTTCAGCCTGGGTTAGAAAGGAGTGTTCTGATTTGTACCCTGGGTATGAGAGATATGAAGTATCAGCCGGAAAGAAGACCTGAGTCTCGATTAAAAAAGCAAGGTCAGCTTCGCTATCTGGTATCTGGTAGGGGACAGCGTTAAGGTTGGAATGAAGTCTACTGATGTTGCAAAAATTCACGGATAAAGTGACAGGGGTTACCTTAGTCTTATTGCTCCGCTTGCCCCGAGCAGTTTTAGTTGTCTGAGGAATTTTTCGCCCACCCCCTCCCCCACAATACGCGGGGCAGCCTGAGCATCCACGCTCAGGAAGAGTGGAAAGCTTCATCGTGGATGCTCAGCGAGGGATTCTCTGGTACCAGGGGTGCTGGTACCCTTCTGAGGTATTTTTTTTATTCCGTTACCATGTTGAGGGGAGGAGGGAGGGGAGAATTGGGCCTCTGTATAAAGATTTGCGACGTAAGAGTAGAAAGGGAGTTGGATGAGCAAGTGGATGAGTAGACATGAAAACAACAAGTGGTAAATCAGTACTCAAAATTGCAAAAAAAAAATTTTTCAATAGCGTCGTCGGAGATTGAACCTGGGTTACTCGCCTACTGTGAAATTTAAAGTGAGCGCTCAGTTTACTAAAAATGTGCCAGGTCAGTCAGTGCTAGATCTCTTATTTTTAATTTAGGCCTTTTCCCATGTCGTACATAGTTTTCGATACAATAGCTAAAACTGAGTTTCAAGTAGGTTTTTCTAAAGTGGAACTATTTGCACAAAGACAACTACTACGAGTATGCCGTGTAGTGGCGGTTAAGAATATCCACTACCCCATATCTTCCCGTGGGTGTCGTAAAAGGCGACAGAGGGAAACAGGCAGGAGATGGGCAGCAGCATCTTCCTGATAACATCAACTGTACGACAAAAAAAAAAACTGAGGTTGCCAACCCGCTCGCCAAGCGTGGCAACTATGGCAATATACCCCCTAAACCATGAACCATGAACAATTATACAAATAGACGGCCTCCAGTCCCCGACGGTCCCGCTATTCCTGGCTACGGTTGCGACCATGGTAACGGCGGGGCAGGGAGTGCTAAGAATATCCGGTGGAGGTTCGGTTGCCACCTACGACGACTCGACCTGGCAACTTTTTAACGCACGCAACCTGAGGACTGACGAGAAGATCCTGGAGCTGGAAGAAGAGATAGACAAGTTGCGCTGGAATATTATAGGACTATCCGAGGTCCGAAGAGAGCGGAAGGACACGGTGATTCTCGAATCCGGCAACTTGTTCTATCACCGGAAGGGCGACCATCTGTCCCAAGGAGGTGTCGGATTTATCGTCCACAAGTCTCTCGTCAACAACGTTATAGAGATTGGGAGTGTGTCGACGAGGGTCGCGTACCTGATACTCGGAATTACCAAACGGTATTCGCTGAAGGTCATACAGGTTTACGCACCAACCTCGGCACATCCCGATGAGGAGGTGGAGAAAATGTATGAGGATATTTCCAAAGCCATGCATTCCTCCAAAACACACTACACGGTGTTGATGGGAGACTTCAACGCAAAACTGGGCACAAGAGAAAACGGTGAGCTGAAGTTAGGAAAATTTGGAGTAGGGCAACGGAACCGAAGGGGCCAGCAGCTGGCCGACTTTATGGAGAAAGAGGGACTCTTTATGATGAACTCTTTCTTCCAGAAGCGGCCCCACAGGAAGTGGACCTGGTCGAGCCTCGACGGTTCGACAAAAAATGAGATTGACTTCATTATGACGACCAGACGCCAACTGTTCATTGATGTCTCAGTGATCGTAAGGGTGAAAACTGGCAGCGATCATCGAATGGTTAGAGGCACACTGAAACTAAACGTTAAGTTGGAGAGGTCTCGTCTAATGAAGTTAACGCTCCGTCCCCCTCGTGCTCTAATCCAGAATCCCGAAAACTTTCAGCTCGAGTTACGTAACCGCTTTCAGTGCCTACAAGATTGCAATGCAGTGGACGATATGAATGACAAACTCGTGGAAACTGTCCATGCGGTCGGAGCTAAGTTCTGCAAGACCCGCCGCAGAAGAACACAAAAACTCTATGATCACACTATTAATCTCATGGCTGTTAGACGGGAGATGAGGCTGCAATCGTCAACAGATTTGACAGCATACAGGCAACTGAACAGACAGATCTCCAAATGCATGCGGCGAGACTTACGCAACTTTAATACTGCTCGTATTAAAGAAGCGATCGAGCGGAACCAGGGCTCCAAAGTCTTTGCCAGAGATCTGTCTACCAGTAGAAATAGAAATAGAAACTTTTTTATTCAATGAAGATTATAAAAATACATATTGAAAGTCAATTTTTTAATTTACCATTGGTTCGCAAAAAAAACCTCTGTCCTGGGAAGAACCAGCAAGAAACCCATCGGGACTATTTTTTTAATAATAGCTTACAATCATGTTTACAATCAACAACACAAGACAAATTAGAAATAGCTTGGTAGCGATCACCCTTCCCAGGGGTTATTATCATCTATAAATTCCTTAATATTATAATAAACCTTTTTATACAAACTTAGTTTAATAACATTTTTGAATTTTGTGTATGACAAATTTTGTATATTTTCTGGGATTTTGTTGTAAAAGCGTATACATCGCCCCACGAATGAATTACTGACTCGGTGGAGTCGAGTAACTGGTAGTACCAGCTTGTGTCTGCTTCTAGTATTTACAGTATGAATATCACTTATTTTCGCAAAACTACTTTTATTTTTGTGTACGTACATTACATTTTCATAAATGTATTGAGAGGCCAGAGTTAATATATTAATTTCCTTAATTTTTTGTCTCAGTGACTCTTTTGGTTTTAAATTATATATTGCTCTAATGGCCCTCTTCTTTAAGAGTAAAAGTAACCAGTAAGAGCCAACTGTCAAAGCTGAAGACTGAGTGTGGCGGCATCGTTTCCGGGACACCTCAGATTTTGAGTAAGATTGAGAGGTTCTATGGGCAGCTGTACATATCATCGTTGGAGCCACACGCAAATGTGAGTAACGATACAAGAGCAAGTCTTACGCGACACTATTCCGATGATATCCCGGACGTCAGTCTGAGCGAGATTAGAATGGCTCTCCAGAACCTTAAAAAAGACAGGGCCCCAGGCGAGGATGGATTTACAGCGGAGCTTCTGAAAGCGGGTGGAACACCGGTACTTGAAGTCATTCAGAAGCTCTTCAATTCCGTCCTCCATGGTGGCACTACTCCAGAGGCGTGGAGTAGAAGTGCGCTGGTCTTGTTCTTTAAGAAAGGCGACAACGCTCTCTTGAAGAACTACAGACCGATTTCCCTTCTGAGCCGCGTCTACGTGCTGTTTTCGAGAGTCATTACGAATCGTCTCGCACGCAGACTCGACGACTTCCAGCCTCTCGAACAAGCCGGTTTCCGAAAAGGCTTCAGTACAATAGAACACATACATACCCTGCAGCAGAATTGTACAGAAGACTGAAGAGTACAATCTGCCACTTTGCCTGGCGTATGTGGACTATGAGAAAGCCTTTGATTCCATCGAAATTTGGGCGGTGCTACAGTCCCTTCAGCGGTGCCAAGTTGACTGTCGGTATATCGAAGTGCTGAAGTGTTTGTACAGTAGGGCTACGACGGCTATCCGAGTACAGAACCAGAGCTCGAAACCTATCCAACTGCAGAGAGGTGTAAGACAGGGTGATGTTATGTCCCCGAAACTCTTCACCGCTGCGTTGGAAGACGTTTTCAAGCTACTGGACTGGAAAGGATACGGTATTAACATCAATGGCGAGTACATCACTCACCTTCAATTTGCCGACGATATAGTCCTTATGGCAGAATCGATAGAGGACCGTAGCACTATGCTCAATGACCTCAATGGTGTCTCTCAACGGATAGGTCTTAAGATGAACATGGACAAAACAAAGATCATGTTTAATGTCCATGTCACACCTATGCCGGTAGTTGTTGGGAGCACTATGCTCGAAGTTGTTGACGACTACGTTTACCTAGGACAAATAGTCCGACTAGGTAAGTCCAACTTCGACCGAGAGGTCAATCGACGGATTCAACTCGGCTGGGCCGCGTTCGGGAAATTACGACACATCTTCTCGTCAGGTATACCCCAATCTCTAAAAACTAGATTGTACAACCAGTGCGTGTTGCCAGTGATGACTTACGGATCTGAGACGTGGTCCTTCACTGCTAGCCGTATGAGGACGCTCAAGGTCGCTCAGCGAGCTATGGAGAGGGCTATGCTCGGAGTTTCTCTGCGTGATAGACTCAGAAATGAGGATATCCGCAGTAAAACCAGAGTGACCGACATAGCCCAACGGATTAGTAAGCTGAAGTGGCAATGGGCCGGTCATATAGCTCGAAGAACCGATAACCGATGGGGAAGAAAGGTTCTCGAGTGGCAGCCTCGTACCGGTAGGCGTAGTGTAGGGCGACCCCCCACTAGATGGAGTGACGACCTGGTAAGATATGCAGGAAGTCGATGGATGCAGGTGGCTCAGGACCATGCTTTGTGGCATTACTTGGGGGAGGCCTATGTTCAGCAGTGGACTTGTGAAGGGCTGTAATAATGATGATGAACTATTACGAGAGATCTGCACATTTTTTTTAAGTTCTACGCGGACAATGTCGCGGGTAATAGCTAGTTGAGGATTTTTAAAACCATTTAAAATAATGTGCAAATTACTTTCATATATTTTTTTAAAGAAAAGGCCAATTCAAAATTATTTCAATCCTCGTATAACATTTAATAGGAAGAGCTACAATTTTAGCGTGGCAGTTAATTAATGAGATTGCATTGCTTCCGTAGATTTTAATTACGTTCCATTAAAAAAATTAAATGACTGACAATGGAAGACTATTGTAGCTCTCACGCGACATCTTCATAAAACTTTAAGCTATTGTCGTAGGTATTTGGGCTTTCGCTTTGCTAGTTACCGTATCATTTCTCTATTTAAACGATATTTTTATATAAAAGGTTTTTCAATAGGGGCGCTAGATCTTAATAACGCGATAGCTATCAAATTTGACAAACTACTTATTAAGTTTTGAAATTTCACCATAGAACGCTACACGCTTTGACAACGCGTTGAAATTGTTAAAATTTCCTATCAAAATCGGAGCTCTGTACGCCAAACGTTCCTTGCGTTGCTTCCAATTTATAGCATTCATGGCCATCTTTCAGAGTCCAATCTCTGTTATTCAATGAATAAATTTCAGACAACCGAGTCGCTGATTGATGAAGCAGTGCATGTACGTCAAAGAAACTCAAGATCATTGGAAGATTACCGTTCGGGACAGTCTGCGAGAAAACCCCAGGCAGTCCATTCCGCATCTAGCGCAAGTGCTGGGTCTGTCTGCGTCATCAACGTCAACGTCATGGCTCGAAACTTAAATTTTCATCTATACAGCGCCGTGTATCCGCTGATTGGGCTTTAGAGCATTTGGCGGCTGACCCTGCTCATTTCCGTTAGAGGGGCTTTGTGACAAACATATTTGCCGGATTTGGAGCGACAAAAATACACGGGAGATTCATCAGGTGGCTCTACAATCCGAAATAGTCACTGTTTGGTGTGGGTTTTGGCCCGGCGGAATCATTGGCCCTCAATTTTATTTGAAGATGCGCCGGGAGCCGCGCTCATTGTTAATAACGACCGATATCGAATGATGATAACAAATTGTTTGTCACCTAAGATAGATGATATGGACTCTACAAACATGTGGTTCTAACAGGATGGCGTCAGTTGCCATACTGCATGGGAAACACTGAATTTATTGGATAAGTTCGAGGGATTCATCATCTCGCATGGGGGCGACATCAACTGGCCACCGAGATCGTGTGAATTCACACCGCTCTTTCTGCAGGGGTAAAATTTCTGATCTATGCAAATAAGCAAAGACAATTACCGCCCTGAAAACCGACATTACTCAAGTTCTTCACGAAATTGTGCCCCATTTATGCGAAGATGTCGTCGAAAATAAGTTCACCAGGGTACACCACTACAGCGGAGTCACGTTGGCCATTTGGCTGCAATTGTATTCCGTACATCGAATGTCCTTTAAAATAAAATAAATATTGTGGCAGTATCACTTACATAGGTTGTTTTTCAAAGTTAGTGCGCTCCTAATTAAAACCCTATATGTATATTATTCCTCAGTACGTGTGTTTGTCACTGAACTCCTCCTTAAGGGCTGGACCGAGTCCGATCTTATTTTGTATGTGTTTGAAAACGGCAAAACTACACTAAACCGACGTGGTACAACCGGGTAGGATCGCGCCCTCACAAGATACCAGCGTAAATAATTAACATAATGCTATTGTGTGTCAAACGGTGACTGACGAGAACAGAACTCGTGTTTTAGTAGTAATGATGCATTCTATCTCAGTACTCAGAGATACCAATACATCTGCATTTTGTTGCTTAGTTGAAGTTAAAAGAAGGTGTCCATATGGCCATAGCATCCATTTATCATGAGGTGGATTGTACGGTCGTGTGCTTGTTAAAAATTGTATATTAAATCTTAATGCTATAAAAATTTTAGAGCTCATTATGCATAGATACATAGATGTCAGCATAACGTGTGAGGTATAGAAAGTTCCTTTTAGTTGGGACCTAAATTTACCCTAATATAGTTTCAGTACTGTAGATATAATACAATTGATATCGATCCAATGAATATATATGTAAGCTCTTAGTCCCTAACAAATTTACGACGATCGATACATGCCAGACCTGATTAAATTGCAAATTTGGAAAATCCAAAAATTACATAAACATAAACATAAACACTCACGCCTGTCACCCAGAGGGGTAGGCAGATACTACGGACTTCCATTTGGCACGATCCTGACATACCTCTTTCGCCTCTATTACATCCATATATTTACGCATACATGCTCCAAAAATGAACGCCTCATAATCTCATTTGAATATATAAAAAGAAAAATATCTCTTTTTCCATATTTGAGACGAAGGAAGAGATCCATGATAATATTTTTTGTAGAAAAGTACCAGTTGATATTTACATTTTCATTAATTACAATTAAACCCAAAAGAGACCAAATTACTCAATGATTATTAAAATTAACCTGTGCGTTGAGATTCTAAACCTAATATAAAAAAGAATTATTTTGATACATTAATTCTAACGATCGTAATCGTGCGCCATCCACACATACAGACATCCGAACACCCTCGAAAATATTTTTTCAATCAGTTTGTTTTTACACTAAATATAGAAAATTACTTTTAAAAATAATAGAAACATGAAAACGAGTGATTTTTCTCGATATATGTGTATTTTTATTATTCTAAAAGTGCAATAGTAAAACAATAATAAAGACATTTTTAGCTCAGAAAATTACTGGATTCCCATTAGGTGAGAGTAGAGCACAACCTCAACGCTTCGCTTATGAGCCGTGCAATTGCAATTTTAATTGCTGAATTAGCACGTGCTCAGCAGTGAAAGAAAGCACCCTGAGGAAACCCTCATGTTTAAAAATGAAACATTTCGATGTTATGTGACTTTTTGTGGCGCTGAAAGAATATCCACTGCCCCATATCGTTCCGTGGGTATCGTAAGAGGCAAAAAAAGTGAAACGAACCAGACGAAAGGGAGCTGCATCTTGCTAGACCTAAAAAATAAAAACTGCTTTTAGAAATCCACTTGCCAAGCATGGCAACTATGAGATAATCTATGGGGCGCCCATCTTCAGCAGTTGAGTTTTGTTAGTCTGTAACGGAGGGCATGTGAGGTGTCATACGTACTGAAGTAATGTGGCGGACTAATTGTTCCGTAACTCTTTCAGAAATGAGACGAGACATCCTCACGGCAGTAGGACGTAAGTTTACGCAATTATTAAGAAGATAATTTTGTCAGACCACCTACGGATAGCAAAGTCAAAGGTGCGAGACGTTTGGTGTTACGATCGCCAATTCGTCTTCGAAGTGTGCCGATTTCGTCAAATCTTTATATCTTATTCGAGCATAAATTAATGTTGGGGTGGATCAAAGTAACTAAATTACAGTGCGATGTTGTGCAAAAATATTAATATAGTCTAGTACAGATTTCTTTTAAGTTGTACGCTGCTGTATCCGACATTCGGTTACACTGGTATGTAAATTTCGAAATTCTCTTTGTTTAACACGTTAACTACAAAAGTTGGCACAAACTCCGGTAAAACAGCATTGTGGTTATTTTGCAATTGCTACCTAGCTAATGACGTAACCTTTTTGTGAACGTAAAAGAGCAAAAATTAATTTATTTCCCCCATAGATATATTACACCATCGTCATCATAATTACATCCCAAGCTGAACATAAGCCTTTCCCAAGTATTGCAGCAAAGCGTGATCTATATTATCGTCCTTATTTATACGTCGTAGAGCCACCCTGCAGCTATATTATGGTTGTAGCACGAATGGGTGAGCTCGACCGGGGAAGGACAACGCTCTCACAGAATACCAGCGTTAAATAGCAGCTTAATACTGCTGTATGGTGAATGTAGAGATCCGGAGACCCCTTTTTACTAGAAACAAGGCATTCCATCTTTATCCTCAGGGGTGACAACGCATCTGCGTTTTGATTCTTAATCGAGGATAAATATAGATGTCTACGGGCCATAGCATCCACTTACCATCAGGTGCACTGTGTGCTCGTTTGTCATCATTGTTCTATAAAAAAATATTAAAAGATAGATTTTCATAATAATATAATACTAGTAGTTATCAATGTAGCAATATGTGTACATTATTTGTTAACAATACAACGATGAGAGAGTGTAACAGAAGCAAGATACAGGCGGCAGCATCTCCCTGATAACAATTTACAATAATAAAAAGTTGCAGTTGCCATTTCGCCTGCTCAGCATCTCAATTTGTACTGCAAAAGCTCTCCTATGAAACAATTTATGTTATGTTCAGCAGTGACTTTATATACTGTAATGGATATATATTATTGGATATGTGTTTGTATCGCGTATTGTTCATTATGAATTAATTCTATCGTGCTTATTTTATTGCTAATAACAAAAAGTGTAAACAAAACTTAATTTTTAGATATTTATTTTATATTAATTACTATGAAAAGCCTCTTTTCATAAAGAATATCTTAAACGACTTTTAATCTTTGTTTCACAGCGCTCGTCGGCCTTTGAATGGCAAAAAGCGGTAAGAGCTTGCATTTCTTTAAATTTGTTGTAATATTGCAAGAATGACAACTTTATTTTTCCTGGAAAATGGTAAGTTCTATTTTTTTTAAATAAGGGTGACAAATTAGCACACAGTCCATCTGATGGTAAGTGGATGCTGTGACTCATAGATATCTCACCTCAAACTTATCCTCGTTAAAGAATCAAAATACAGTTGCGTTGTCACCCATGAGGATTAAGATGGGATGTCTCGTTTCCACTAAAAAACGGTCTCCGGATCTGTACATTCACCATACGAAACACAGCAGTATTAAGCTGCTATTCTACGCTAGTATTCTGTTGCTTGCTTCTTTCCCGGTAGAGCCGACCCATTCGTACTACAACCATAATATAGCTGCAGCGTGGCGCTCCCACGTATTATAACGTTTCGTTCTGATAGTAATAACGTTTACTAGCATTGACTGTAGTCTATAGTCGAATGTCGATACAAATTATTAGCTGTTATAAGCCCATGTTTGACTGTTAACAACCTGGTGATATGTAGACGAGCACACTTTTTTTTCATTTAATAAATTACAGGTTTACTTAGTAGTGGCTGCGTAAGAATCTCCCTTACCCCATATTGTGTCGTAAGAGGCGACAGAGGGAAACGCATCAGGAGATGGGCAGCAGCATCTTTCTCATAAGGACTAAGAAAAATTCACTGCCAAGTGTCCCCCCTATGAAGCAATAGAAGGCCTATGTACAGGAATAAACTTTTAAGAGGATACCTTGAAAATGAATCGAAGTTTTGGGGGCGTAACTTATTCCTTTGTCGGTGAAGCTAACGGACGACTGAGGGAGTGTCAAAATGAAAGTGATGCAATGACTTCATAGTACGCACATTATGAGATAGCCATACCGAGCAAGCGCTCGGAAAAAAGCTAAGTAAGCGACAAATAACGTTTTTATTCATTTTAACAAAACTTCGTTATGGATTAAAAAACTGGTTTATGAGAACTTAGATATGATTATATACTATGCCTTAAAATTATTCCATGAAATTATTGATGCACGTGTCATCGAGAAATGTAAATAATTAGCGTCTACTTTGCAATTTTTTTCTATCGAAAATTACATGATATCGTGTTTTCCTTTTATGTAATCCTAGATAATATAGTCAAAAATCATATACCAAAATTTTGGTTTGTAATCTATAAAACTTTAAAAAATATGTTAAATAGAAAAACCACCAAATTTTCTAGGTATCACCTTAACAGGCTGACGACGTTAATAAGTTACACCTATTTATTTACACCTTACACCTTATTACACCGTACCTATGTACGGTGTAATAAGGTGTAAGGTGTAAATAAATAGGTGATGAAAATTTCAATGTAAATACTTAGATGATATTCCAGCTTATAATATTCCTGACTCCACTCAAAAGGACTATAAAATAGGTTTTTTAATAAAAATAACAGCCATTCTCGAAAAACCCAAAAATAATATTAAAATAATTTCCACAAAGTAGTTTCTGTAGTCTGTGCCTTAATAATTCTTTCTATTAGGTACTAGGAAAGTAGTAGTAAAGTTATATTTCGTTCTTTAAAGTCGGAATGTACCTATAAATTAACGTTTTATCTTAAAAAAAAAAACATAATATAGAGCCGAGCGGCATCACAAGCAGCTGAACTATGTGTGGCGCAAGCACGAGTCTCAGAATGATGAGTACATGTTTCTGTCATTTGCGTTGGAGAGAAAAGTCATCCTAACTGGCGGTCCACCACCGTGCAATTTAAAAGAAGTTTTCTACCTCGCACAACTTCCTTGTGGAATCAACTACCACTAGAAATTTTCCCGGACCGATACGACTTACCTTCCTGAAACGACCTGACCTTCAAAAAAACTTTCACTTTTTAAAGGGCCGGCAACGCATCTGCAATTCCCCTGGCGTTACAGTTGCTCATGGGCGGCGGTAATCACTTAACATCTGGTCAGTCGTATACTCGTTTGCCGTATCTCCTATAAAAAAGCGTTCTTGGCATGACAACATTGGGAGTAGGGCTGCATGATTACTTTAGTTTTTAATTTTATTTTATTATAATTTTTTTGATATTGTACTTATTTAAATGGTATTATGTAATTTAATAATGAATTATTTAAAAATTAATTTGATGTAATAATGTTACATACGAGTTAAAGCAACGGAAATTATTCCGCCTCGATAAACAGGGGAAGTTGATTGGAACACCTTCATTAATAAATTAAGTAATAGACGTTTGAGCTCAATACGCATAGAGGTTTGTGTAAATTTCAATGAAAATTTAATCGAAAGTGTCGAATCGAGAAACACGCGACGTGAAACATAATTATTTTGACACGTTAATATTTAAGCAACTTATATCTCTGTTATAAATATTTTTGAATTTCTATTTTATATATTAACGTAATAAATGAATATCCACTACCCTATATGTTCCCATAGGTGTCGTAAGATAAAACAGAGGCAAACAAATCAGGAGATAGGCAGCAGCATGACGACTTAAATAAAAATAAAATGCGGTTGCCATCCCACTTGCCAAGCGTGGCAAATATGGCAATTTTCGCCCTTTTTAGCAATCTATGGGGGAGGCCTGTGTTCTGGACTTGAATGGGTTGTAACGGTAACGGTGATGGAAGTGTGACTGCGACGTAAGAAAAGTGTCATCAGAGACAAATATGGGAAATGCCAATAAAATCTTACGGCCTCCGATGGGTGGTGGTATTATCATCGTGTTTACCACCAGACCATCGCCAGGCAGCAGCATGTAAGGTACAAGACGTCTGGTACTGTGGTCGTCAACCCATCTGCCGAGCATGACAATTGATGCAGAACCTCGTTACAAATGAAGAGACCCATGAGAGCAGTGAGATCTTACGAGCTGAAGGAGACATGTATTTGTAAAAATAATATTAAAATAACGTAACATAATATAATCGTGGTTGTTTCACAAATGGGTCGGCTCGACCGGGGAAGGACCACGCTCTCACGGAATAATACTGCTTTGTTTCGTATAGTGAGTGTAGAGAACCGGAGACTATTTTTAATGGATACGAGGCATTCCATATTAGTTCTCTGAAAACGCTTCTGTAGTTGATTCTTAATCGAGGATAAATGTAAATTTTTATGAGCCACAGTGTCCAATTTAATTCAAGTGGACTGTGTGTTCGTTTGTCACTTTTATTCTATAAAGAAAAGCGAAGGCATTTTCCAAAATACTCTTACCACGACGAAGCTACTCTAGAATACTGTATTAAGAGAAATTCATTATAATAAAGCTTTAATGACAAATAAATATTTCAAATACACATGAAGTCCGCCAACACGCATTAGAGCAGCGTGGTGGGAACTTGCTTGCCATTGAACCCTCTCAGACATGAAAGGTCTGTGCCCAGGAGTGGGACGTATATTGGCTATAACTTCACTTTACTTTAATGACAACCAGTTATCTTTGACTATGTGATTTATTTGCAATAAAAAAATATTACGTAGTTATGAACTCCTGTGAACAGATGAATCGTTTACTTAATTGAATTATTTTCCATCCGAATGATAACGTGGGTTTATGCATTTATATCAATTCTGTTGGGAACTTATAGTTTTTTCCCAAAAGTGATGTTCGAGTACATATAAAGACTTCTGTGTACAATGCTATACAAATAAGAATAGGAATGTCAATGAATTCAATCTACCGCGACCTGTCAACTGTCGCTTGAAAAGTACGGCTTGCATGAAAATTGATTTGCGTGTTAACAAAGTTTTTTTCCCGCTTTATTTAACTGAATCTTAGTATTACCAAATCTATTGGAATCATAATTATTTTTATAAATCAATTAAAAATATTGATACTAGTCGTTGAAATATTTTAAATACCTACATAAATCCATCTTCCATTTTTATACAGGAGAGCTGCAATGATGATAATGATAACAATTATGACTACTCAGACAGTGTGATATTCAATTGAGAGATTCAGATTAACTATTTTTGTTCATGGTTCTTTGGTAAATATATATTACTTAAAAATATCTATTTTGCACACCCTACCTAACAAGTTTAAACTGACAGCTATGTCGTCTCAATATGGTGCCAGGTCAGTTCTATTCTTATTGCAGTCGCATAGTATACTACTAGACGGCCGCTGCGGTCTTAATACTCACACATTGCGCACTAACTTACGGTCAATTCACCGTAACTCCTTTAGTCGACTGCGAACGTGCGAGTAGACTAGTCCATTGTATTGTAAACCGTAAACGTTGTTTTTGACAATTTCACACATATTTTATTTATTTTATTGTGACTAAGAAAACGCTGCCATTATTTATGTGCATACTTATTCAACGTGATTTTAAGTTTATTTCAGATAATTAAACGTTATTTCGTATTTGCCTAAAAACAATAACTGTCATAAATATTAACACAATTGCGTGGCATATTTAGCCTGCGAACTACCAGCCCGCGCCAACGTGATCCACAGCTATGTCATAGTTTTTGTTATAAATAGATATTTGTATGCGGACCGCTGTATCACTCCACCAATATGTATGCTAGGGACCCCTGTCCCCTGGCATACGACTGCCAAATATTTAGGTGTCACTCTAGACACAGGGCTCACTTTCAGGCCCCACGTCAAAAGAGTAACCCATCACGCACGTTTTTATCTGAGTAGGCTCAACAGAATGTTGGGCCGACACAGTAAAATGTCCCTTAGAAACAAGCGTACCCTTTATAAGGTCTGTATACGACCAGTCATGTCCTACGCGGGCCCCGTTTTTGCCGCCGACAAGAACCACATAGTAAAATTTTCTATCCTCCCGCGTCCAACCCCCAATCGCGTAAGCACCGAACGCCCCAATCAGAGTCGCACTCAAACCATTTAATTCGTGAGGCAGCTACTTATGCAGCCCCACTCCCGTTCGCTATCGAGTCCGCAGGCCGAGAAACTCTCTCTCTCGGACCCGCCTGATAAACTAACAAACGACCTGAACTGCCTCCTGGCGGCCCAGGCCAACTCTAATTAAATTAAATTATTACTCATAATTAATTTGCCTTCGTAGGCACTCCCTCAGCGGCTCGTAGCCGCCTGCGCCCTCTTTTCCCAAAAGAGGGTCGTTCATGATAAGGCACAATAAAGCTTGATCAGCCGGTTGCCTGTCCCCAAAGGCGATTTTTAGAAGGGTATCACTTAGGGTCCCCGGTAGGATGTGAGTCCCTCATAACCACGATAGACCGGCTATCGTGGTATGCGTAATGCATTTTCCGCCTCCCTACGTATAGGGTAGCCCATTAATTGCTTCGGGCGCAAAAAAAAGGACCGCTGTAGTCTTTTACTATCAGCCTGAGTACCGTACTTAGAATAAGAATTGTATAATGAACTATTAAGTTGTTAAAGTGTATCTATAAAAGCCATAATGTGTGGCAATTGGCGATCTTTTGTTGACTTAAAAAACAAAGTTTTATATCTTGACATTTTGAATTTACAACATTCAGCTTTGGCAATTGACATTTAGGTTGCATGCTCTTATAAGCTCAAAAACAATTAATTGGTGGCGTAAGTTAACCCACTTCACCACGTCGGAGTCGTACGAGGTACAGTAATGAAACAGGAGGATAAAAAAGATGGGCAGCAGTGAGTTTTTTTTTAGAAGAATGGTGACGAACAAGCACACAGTCCACCTGATGGTAAGTGGATGCTATCGCCTATAGACATCTATATTTATCTCGATTAAGAATTTAAATGCAGATGCGTTGTAACCCATGATAACTAAGATGGAATGCCTCATTTCCAGCAAAAAGGGTCTCCGATTCTCTACACTCACTATACGAAACACAGCAGCATTAAGGTGCTATTTCAAGCTGGTATTCTGTAAGAGCGTGATCATTTCCCGGTCGAGCCAATACATTCGTGCTACAATCATAATATAGCTATAGCGTGGCTCTACCACTTATTAAATCTTCTTGATAACCATTTGAAATAAAAAACTGCGGTTGCCAACTCGCCTGCCAAGCGTGGCAACTATGACAAGTGTCCATTAGTGGACTTTTTATAGGTTGTAATGATGATTATGATGATGTCGGTCTGAGACTTGTAGGTCCTATGGCGGCATATTTTTCCAATTATGTGGGAGTTGGTAATCTACATACTACTATATCATTAGCCCAGCATGTCATTAAAGGTGACTAATGTGATATGTGGGCTACCTATCACTTCTCACATTTTTTTATCGAAACCCATATTTTTGTCTAAACGTGATCCAAAAACTTGCTGCTCTTTGGACCGCCTACCCCCTCAGGGATTTTTAATGCTTTGCTTTTATTCTTGTTTCATATATTTAATAATTGTTTTTATTCACCGTGAAGTGGCAGTATAAGCATATCCCATATCGTCCCGCAGGTGTAGCAAGAAGCGACAGAGAGAACCTGAAATTATAAGATGGACAGCAGCAAAAAATTAGCACAATTTAAAATTTCACTTACATTTACATAAATTTACATTTTACATTTACTTTCTTATTTTTAAATTTACATTCACTTACATTTACTAACAGCCATTGATCAGCATCTGCAACAACAACATTCCGTGAATTATGTTCTTTATTAAACATAAGTGTAATATTAATTATAAAATTATTATCTAATTTTGCAAAGTGAATCTTCAGTAAATATTGTGTTTGTTTAAAGAAGCAAACTCTTTTAGAATAATCTCCAAAACGCCGAAACAATCGTAAAGTTGTGTAGTGTGTAACATGCATTATTTCAGGATAAACGCTTAATAAAAATATAATAAAATTTCATGTATCGTTGAAATAAACATTAGTGATTCTAACCGTTCTATAATTTGCAAGCCTTTCTAATGTTAATTTTGTTGAATGAAACTAGTTTTACAGATTTTATCGCGTTGTAATTTATCGCGGGGAGGAATCGAGGTGTTCGGCGTCCCATTGTCATCAAACTTGCAGAACTCTGACAAATAACTTATGAAAACGCAATAAAATCTATAAAACTAGTTAGTTGTTGTTGAAGGCTGTAGTAGCTCAGGGACTAAGCGCTCGCTATAGATTTCACAGTACGCGAGCCACCCAGGTCCGATCCCCTTCAGCACTAATGAAATTGTTAATTGCAATTTTAAGTGCTGATTTACCACGTGCTTGGCGGTGAAGGAAAACATCGTGAGGAAACCTGCACGTCAAAGGAATAATAATAAAAATATATCAAAGAAATGTTAAGTTCGCCAACACACATTGTAGCAGAGCGGTGGACATTTTCTTGTCCTAAAACCTTTCAAGAAATAAAGGAGGTCTGTGCCACATACGGGCTGTAACTTTAACATATAGTTATATAGTTGTAAAGCGCGTAAAAATTATAAACTATTTGTTCATTTCATTTTTCCAATAATTGTTAGATACTCATGAAGAACGAAGGCACTCGTATATTACACTAATCTTTAAATTAAATTAAAAATTTCTTACTACCTATGACGTATGCAGTATTTCTTAAGGGAAGTTTTCTTCGATACCCACGTGCGTGGGCATTTGGCAGCTATATATAGAATGTGTTCAGATAATTGGAGTGCCACGTGCACGGACATTTTGGTCACATCTTATGACGTGTGCTATAATAAGATAGAGAGCATTTGTATGCTAAATTAGATCAGGGGAATGAATAAGTTTAATTCATTTCAAATAAGTTTTACGAGTCATAGTTTTGGCTGAATGTTAACAAAGATCTGAAGCATTTTAAGTTTTAACAGCTTAAGAATATAATTCCGCACTAAGTAATTTTTCATGGCCAGAATAGTTCTAAACAAGGATTTTACTAATGTATACTACTATTCCTGGTTTCAGATGACTCTAAGAGAGCTGCTTACTGGGCCTTTACAGGGCGACGTGTTATTTGCCAGGAGAAAGTGACATGAATTATTGGTGCACTAACTGTGTCTTGACACTTTCCTGCTATCGGTTTGCATACTTTATTTATTTTAGTGCTTTGTTTATTTTATTTTTAATTGTTACAATTAAGCCTCATGCTGTTTCTATCACTTTGAGTCTATAAGTTTAAGTATATACGTGGTAAAGTCACGCTGCAGCTATACCATGGTTGTAGCATGAATGGGTCGGCTCGACCGGGGAAAGACCACGATCTCATAGAATACCAGCGTAAAGTCGCAGCTTAATGCTGTTGCGTTTCGTATCGTGAGTGTAGAGAACCGGAGACCCGTTTTACTGGGATCAAAGCAGTCCATATTAGTCCTCAGGAGTGACAACGCATTTGCATTTTGATTCTTAATCGAGGTTAAATGCGGATGTCTATGGGTCACAGCATCCACCTACCATCAGGTGCACTGTGTGCTCATTTGTCACTCTTATTTTATAAAAAATGTCAAAGTGACTGTGACACCACGAACCTTAATGACGTCAGCGTTTGAGTATTTTTCTATTAGTGTTATCTTGTACTTGGTAAGTTTGTGCAAACTTTATTAATAATTTAATCAGATAATTTTTATTTTTACATTTTGTGCTTGCTCCTTCTGAACCTCTTAAAGTCGTAATGATAAAACTTTAGTTTATAATGCTTCTTTTGTTTCTTTTTGTACTAATTTTTTTCAGTTTTCACCAATTTACTTTACAAATAGGATGAATGTATGAACATGCCTGATGGCCACACATCCTGTTTTGGTGGATACAGCGGAGTAAAGAATGCTTGATTTTTTTCTAGTTAAAATTTAACTACCATTACTTATTATTTACTATATACTCTTAGAGCAGTATTCTTCTAGCTTTTTTTTTTGCTATTGGCAAGCGGGTTGGCAACTGCATTTTTTTAGTCGGTATTAGGTACACACTGCTGCCCATCTCCTGATGCGTTTCCCTCTGTAGCTTCTTACGACATTCACGGGATGATATGGGGTAAGGGGTATTCTTACACCGCCGCTACACAATCATCTTCAGTAGTGACGTTTTGTGGCATGACTTCTACTTACAAAGCAATATTTATGAAATTTCATTCTTTATCCATAAATTAATAAATTGTTGTACATCAATTTGTCAGTACCGAAAAATTGTTTCTTTCTTTCTTCCTTTTCTGTTTATTTCTAACTGCTTACTGTATTCTATGATTGATTTATAACGTGAAATCGTTACTGTGAAATTTTCCTTTCCTTCATATATTTATGAGAATAATTTCTAACACTATGTTAACAAATAGTTAGACTAAACATTGAATGAGCGCTGTGCGAATCGTCGACCGCAAATCTAGAGCACTCTGCGGTACGAGAAACGTGATGGCAGTAGCACTTTCGATTGTATTGATTGTTTGCGTGAAATATTTATGATTTACTTAGAAATATGGATCTTTATTTTACCATTTTACAGCGGTGCTAAGACTTAATGTTTAAAAACATTGAAGCCTCCATTTAAGAATGTGTGATTGTTTCATGATTTTGTTGTTGCTTGAAGTTAGCTTTTGCTTTTTATTCAAAGTTATTTTTTAAACCTTTCAAATGGACTAAGAAATTTTTTGTTTTTTATCATGTAGTGTCAATTTTTATAGATAAATCTATTTATTTTTACCCCAGTACAAAAGAGAGGTTCTCAATTCGTTTATAATATTGGTGTGTATGGATACGTGATACGTTAGCCGATTGTGAACTGAGTCTATTGTTTTTTTTTAAATTAAATATGCTACACCTCACGGTTAGCCCTATTAAAATTCGAATAAAATCTAACCCTGCCAGTGGAAAATAGGGATGAAATTTGACATGTACTTATTTTTAAAGACATTCGAGTTATAATCTAGAGACTTGTTATTGTTAATTCTATTTAATAGAGTCAAATAATTAAACTTTTAAAAAGTGAAAAACGATATCAAAAAGGTACCTAACTTAAAAAAAACTCCAAATAATTTACTAAATTCTGTAGTTGAAGTTTTAGTTCTTTTATGCGCATTGTTTTTACTCAGACCACAGAATTAAAGAGGCTATTAAAATATATGATTGTTAATTTTTTTTTGGTTTTTAAAGTTTTTAGTTTATAAACCTAATTATTTAAGGTCACGTCATGTGATGTCATTAACTGTTTTTAATTTCTTTTTCAGGCTTTGTTAAGAATAAATCAGGTGCTGAGCAGTGCTTGGTTTTCTTACACTTTTTCATTTGTAACATGGTAAAGCTACACTACAGCGTGTTATAGTTGCAGTAAAGATGGCTGCCGTGTAATAATGGCGTAAGAGAATCCACTTGCCCATATTACTCTGTGGTTGTAACAAGGGAGCGATCTAAAGAAATGAAACGGAAGAAGTATGTTTTTGATAACAACTTAAAATATCTATCTATCATAATATGACGCATATTAAGTGTTGAAGCCACACTGCAGTTACATATATTATGGGTATAGCACGAATGCGTCGGCTCGACCGGGGAAGGACCACGCTCTCACAGAATGCCAGCGTAAAATAGCAGCTTAATACTGCTATGTTTCATATGGTGAGCGTAGAGATCCGGAGGCCCTATTTTAGTGGAAACGAAGCATTCTATCTTAGACCTCAGGGGTGACAATGCATCTGCGTTTCGATCCTTAATCGAGGATAAATATAGATGTCTATCACAGCATCCACTTACAATCAGAAGGACTGTGTGCTTGTTTGTCACCCCCATTCTATAAAAAAACCTGCAGTTACCAATCCGTCTGACAAATGTGGCAAATATATTAATATCTCATATTATGGGGTAATCTACGCGATACATTTATGTTCAGCAGTGGACATTGATGGGCTGTGATAACGATTAATATAATAATATACTATTATATATTAAATAAGAAAAACCAAATTCCATTAATCCGAATAACCTCCTATTCTCTCTTGTGCAAGTGTTCCTAATAGATGCAACTACGTTGTGAAATATTTCTGCACCGTTATCTTTTATAGATGCTCACGATAACTCAAACTAACGGATCATTCACAAAACACTCTACTTTGTACAACTTCTCTAGGGAGAACTTTGACGTCAAGTTGTACGAGCTACTTTGAACAGTTTTATTGAAGTAGGAATGTTTGCTCATTTTAATGTCTCTCTGCGATAGCGCTCTTACTTTGTTAAGCGTGACATATAAGGCGAATGCATCACTCACTTTCGCTTGTCTGACGATTTTTTTATAGAATAACGGTGACGTACGACCACACAGTCTATTTGATAGTAAGTGGACGGCGTGCCTCATAGACATCTACATTTATCATCGATTAAGAATCAAAATTCAAATGCGTTGTCAGCCCTGAGGATTTAGATGGAATGTTTCGTTTCCAGTAAAAAGGGCCTCCAGTTCTGTACTAGAGCTGTATTAGAGCATAGTACTTCCTCGATCGACCGTCCCATTCGTGCTACAACCATGATATAGTGCTGCAGCATGGCTTTGATTATGACAAAATCTCTGGATAACATTGGCACTATTCTCTATGAGCTCAATAGTCTTTATCAAAGAATGGGTTTTATGACTCTGATATGGACGTTATACATAATCTTTGCCTTATCCATGTGGTGAATAACGTCCATATCACAACTGTAATGAAGATATTGACGATAGGACTAGAGTAACTGTTATTACGACCAAAAAGGGAAGAAAGCTTCTCGAGTAGGGCAGTCTCGTAGCGATTATCATTATCGAGACCTACTCCCCAATAGTGTATTTTGACTTGGTATGATATGCATGAAGTCAATGGATGCAGATGGCTCAAGACCGTTAACATTTTAGGGACTGTAATGTTGATGATGATAAGGATGACGTTAATTGTGAAAAAATTTAATTACCTTTTTTTATCGTTCCACTTCCAATCTTTCAAAAAAAGTTACAATATTATTATTAACTTACATAGATTATTTGCTATATTTTTATGAAATTTAGTCATTCATATCATCTTTAGTATTAGAAATATTCTACGTACGTAGAGTTAAATTCGACGTCGGGACATCCAACCTCTTCCCTCTTCCTTAACCATGGGTGCTGTGAAGCATCCGAAACGTCGGGAATTTAAAATTAGTGAAAATAATTAAAATTAAACGAGACAAAATCCATCCAAAAATGGACTTCCGAAAAGATTACTGGATGGATGAATAGGATAGTTTCCTTACAATGTACTCCTAACACTATCAATATTATTACATAATTGTGTTTATTTAATATTATACTTAGGAGTTCAGTTAATAATAAGCAAAAATAATAGAACAATAGGCGACCATCTAAGTTCTCAAAGATTCTCCGTCGCCTTTTGCTCATGTAAAGAATTCATGCTCAAGCAATACATGGCAGTGGATACCAACGGATATATATATATTCTTGCAAGCTTTTGCAACTTGAAGAAGCTCACCACCTGAGTATCCAGAACCTTACGTCACTCAAAAGATGTCAAAGAAGATTTTTTCCGTGGTAGAGCCACGCTGAATCTATATTGTGGTTAATGCTGCTGTGTTTCGTACGGTGAGCGTAGAGAACCGGAGACTCCTTTTATTGGAAACGAGGCACTCCATCTTAGTCCTCACGGGTGAAAACGCATCTGCATTTTGATTTGTGATCGAGGATAGATGTCTATGGGCCACAGCAACCATTTATCATGGGATGGACTGTGTAGACGTTTGTCACCCTACCCTATAAAAATCCTTTATGAAGACCTATCAACCAAAAAGTTTAAAATGTTTTACGCTACTAAGCAATTTTTATTAACCGTAAACTATTTAGTAACGATTTTTACTGTTACCATTAACTCATGGGATCGAGGTGATCACGCCGTACTCTTTCAAAATGTTTTCATATTTTAATTGAACAATATAACAAAATATTGTAAATTGAATATTTCTTATATTTACGCGAACGCTACACATTGAATAAAACACCTCAGTACCCCGTGACCATAGGTGCTTTCCAGCACCTATGATCACGGGGTACTGAGGTGACCGACGTCCCGATGCCAGTGTTAACCCAGAGTACATTCAGGTTTTTTAATTATTATTTATGAACCAAGCTAAGCGAAGCTAAGTATACATAGTAAAATATTAAAACAAAATAATTATTCTTTTATATTAGATGCTCATGACATACATGATTTAAAATTATGAGTTGTTACGAATTTATTACTGTTCATCTAAAGCTTACTTATACTAGGTAACTACCAAAAACTTAAAAGGCACAACCCATGGGTAGGCTGGTATTAGATATCTATCTAGATATCCCTATCTCTCATGGTGCGATGGGACGGTAAACAGTTCGAACCGACCGAAGAGAGATCAAGCGCAGTACCAACGGCTTTACGTGCATACCGAGGCATGGGGGTGAGACACTGCTAACTTCCTGAATCCGGGCTGGAAATTTCTTGATGGAAAACCCGAAATCCGAATCCGGGACCTCATGATCAGCAGTCGCACTACTACAACGATTAGACCAATGAGGTCATTACCCACTATTAACTAATTATTGCAGTTGCAAATCACGACAAACTAAGACCAGAACAAGACCGACGCTAGCGCGTGAACTGTTGAAACTCCCTTTTTTGTATATTACAACAAAAATAAAAAAGCTTTTACATGTTTTCACAATGGAATATTTGCAAAGTAAACGTTTAAATAGCGTTTTAGTGCAATCTTTGATTCATCCGTAAATAAGTACATTTTTATGAAATTATTTTGATTATAACAATCTTATGCATAACATCAAACTGCAATTTTAAGACCACTCTCTAAGAAACATCAAACCTCAAAAAGAAAAAAATATTTCGAAGACATGTGAAGTTCGTCAACACCGCAGCGCGAACTCCTTCCCCTCAGACCTAGCCCAAGTGGACTTATAGGCTGTAACTTTACTAACTTTATGCAGTAATTACAATTTAAAGGTTCAAAAAACGTAAAAAGTGGTGAAAAGTCGCTTTAAAGTGAATGAAGATTCATACACATTTTTATGATATCTTATTTATATAAAAGAGGGTTAACTAGCATGCGGCTCACTTGATGGTAAGTGACCAACGCCGCCCATGAACAACTGCAACACCAGGGGAATTACAAATGCGTTATCGGCTTTTTTAAAAAGAGTTGGCTCATTTCTTGAAGGTCTCTATATCTTCTATTTAAATCTAATATCTAATGGGAACTCAAATAATTTCTAAAACTCATCATTATATTCTTATTTTTGTCCATTAGGCCGTGTGAAAAAAAAGACGGGTTGCACTCCGCGAGTGCCGGCAGAAGTGAAAACTTGAATATTAACGTTATGCATTTTTGATATTTTGGAATGGTTAGGGAATAATTTTGCACGAATTGCTTTAATTATCACACACCAACATTCGCGCAAGCGCCCTGCGCCGCCTAAACGAAACAGCAGGCGCAGGCATACATTTTCGACGCGCCGTAGAAAGAGAGGTCTAGGTCTCTGTCTCTCTCTCTCTCCATCCGTCTTACGAATTTTCTATCAGGGTCACGTGTCCTGACGCGAGTTTAACATTTTTTACCCATTACAAAAAAGTGTACAACGCCGCTAAAGAAAAAAAAAATAATTTCCCAAAAATATAGATCTTCTTAATCACTCCTAGCATTGCTCTCTATCTGTTTGTGAAGTTTTATCGCAATTGGTCGGACCATTCCGAAGATGCCCGGATGGACAGATCATAATTCATATCTATAATAAAGACAGACACTTCAATTTTATATATATGATTTATAGAGGTATAGATTTAATAACAGTGGTTGTTCGCCATTGGCAATTTTATAGCTTTATAAATTCATCTGCTAGTACGGTAATGTTCTCTTTAAATTTTTGTATAAAAGGAGAAATAGATTTAGATAGACTAAAGGTAAGTTGGATGGCGGTATAACCATTTTGTTTATGGCAGACGTAAAATATCTAGACCAACGACGGGTAGCTACGTTAAAGATGCGGTTCTAGTACAGATTTGCTGCTGAACGTGGCAATTAAGGCCAGGTAACTATTTCAAAAAGTACCATTACGCTCGAGAATTGGTACTTTTTGAAATAGTTATATGCTCGTAAAAAATATGCGTATACATAAAATAGCATTATTGTTACAATTAAATTCTTCCTACTTTATATTGATCAAGATAAATACATGTGTGCAGTTTAAATGCGGTAAAAGTGAAATCTTCAGAAAATTATGCTTCAAGAGAATGAAACGAATGCAGAGTATCAGGAGTAGGATATTTCAGTCATTATATTCTATCTCAATTTAAACACATTTTATATATGTTCTATCTCATTCTCTCGCTCGCTCTCTGGTAAATGTATGTTTGTCTCTTTTTAGTGTCACTTTTGCGTTTTGTCGAGTTTCACATCACAACGATTATAAAGAAGTTTTCACTACAAAAATTATTTAATATTAAAAAAAGAAAGAAGACAGTAGTCGAATGGCGGTTTCCAACCCACACCTTTTGAGCTCGCGGTCTACACTAGTCTACACAGTATTTCTGTCTCATTCTCTCGCAGAATAAATGATGTATATGTTTGTCTCTTTTCAGTGTCGTTTTTTAGTTTCATCGAGTTTCAAATCACAAGGATTATAAATAAGTTTTCACTTCAAGTCAACAGCGAGTCAATTTAAATTAAATTTATTTAATGTATTTAAGTTAGTTATGCAAAGAGGTATGTGATACAGACGGCTTCTCGTTAATATACAGGTGTTCATTGAAAATACGCTGGAAACACTCCAAGCAGTTTTTACCGACAAACCTAGGAAATGTTTAATGAATATTCTTCAGTGAAAACTTTCGAGGTAAAACCTACGCTAATGTTGAAATAGGCAACTCATTAGGAAATAAACACAAGAAGTAACTTCGTCACTCGCCTCACGTATGTCTGGCGGCTTTCGGATTCATAATTCATTTGTTAGAAGAATTGGTAATAAAATGTTGTGAGTAACTAACAACTATTAAAAACTAGGAAAAAAATATAATCAGATTTTTTTACAGAATATGGGTGACAAACGAGCATTCAGTTTACTTGATGGTAAGTGTATGCTGTAGCCCATAGACTAGAATATTTAACCTCAATAAAGAATCAAAACGCGGATGCGTTGTCACCCTGAGCTATCAGATAGAATGCCTCGTTTCCAGTAAAAAGGATCTCCGGCTCTCTACACTCACCATACGAAACACAGCAGCATTAAGCTGCTATTTTACGCTAGTATTCTGTGATTGTGTCGTGTAATTAATAAGGAGTAATCTAATCGCTTAGATAAAATTATACTGCTTGTTACATACACATAGTAAATTTTGATCTGAACTGAAACTATGCGAATATAAGTCTCAGTTCAGATCAATATAAACCCGCGTAAAAGAACACATAACTGATGTTAAGAATCAACGTTACTGAAAGTCTGCAGTCGCAAACATGTACAGGATCGCTCCCGTCACTACATCAGATTTGACAGACCATAAGTTCTCGCCAAAGAACACCGATTCCTTTCAAGGTTGATTCGCGAGGCTATCTAAATTAAAAACATCCTAATTTCAATAGAGAAAATGGCTGGGTGTTACTATCTGCTTGCGATCTTATAATTAATAAAATTAAATCCCAACCAAAGCATAAGCAAGAGTTCAAGATACTATAAGTTCACAATACGTAAATCGGACTAACAATTTTAATCTGAAGGTAGACGTGGTTAACTATAACATTGGGAGGTCGAACACCTCAGTCCCCTCCTGACCATGTGTGCTGTAAAGTACTCGAGACTTCGAGAATATACGCGGTAAATTCGCAAATGCAGTGTTCGCGTAATCATGAGAAACAATAGTAGTTTACTTAAACGTATAAATTAATGTAATTCTATGTAATAGAACATAATTGTTTCTCACAGGGACAGAAGTTATCTATCAATGAAATGAAAACTTATGCGACGTAAAAAAATAATAATTTCGTTGGTCTAACGTAAGCATGTTTTATATCCGTTTCAAAATAGGGTATCTATATCTACAGAAGAAACTATCTTCATTTATGTATCTTTTTTTTAAATGCTATTAATATGTTACTAGTCATTACTAATTAAAATTGAAAATGAATAGGTAATCAAAGCATGTTATGTAATAAAAGTACTCAACAAAACAAAAAAAATGTACGTAACATTGGAGGTAATAATTTGCATTCACTAGTCCCTCCCACAAGCAGCACCTGCACTTATAGTATAGCACTTATAATTTACTTCATTAATTAATTTTTGAATATAATATTAATGAACGCTTCGTAAAATTCACATATTATAATAATAATACACGCGTTAATAAATGGGCGCTAGTGATCGCGGACGAGTTTCTCGATTGGTGTGAATTACGTTCGGTGATCGCTAATAGATGGCGTAGTCATCGCAAATATCTATTGTAGATGCAGACATGATGAAATTGTAGACATTAATATGGGTATGCTATCTTAATGGCTGAACCAGGCGATTTTATTATTATATAATATCTTTATTTTCTGTAAGCAAGCAAAATTCATTTACCGTTGCACGTGGTTGCTCTGGGGCGCTCTTTGTGAATTTTATTGAACGCAAATTCGATCCTATTAGCATCAATGATAGTTGAAAGCAATTTAAGTGCTGTTTTATCACCTGCCTTTAAAAAACAATCCAATGCTAATACATTGTTCGATCCATGTGTAGACTATGTGTTCTTTTGACACCTTTATTCTATAAAAAGTTGCACAGGGGACTATACAAATTCACGCTTCTTTCGTATTAAATAAAAGCATATTAAAAATAACTCAAAAATAAAAAATAACTGAGTAACAATTTTAACGTAATTTTCAGTAGATTAGCAAAGGGAAAGACGCGCCAACTCCATTACGAAGAATGTGTAACATTTTTTTTCGTGACGGTTCAATACAACCGTACATAACTTACGCAGTGTGGACGTGACCCAAGTGACTTATATTTATTTTCAACTTAAAAGTTCTATTCGACACAGGCAAGACGATAGAGCACACATCCCTTCTTCACTGTTCGGAGAATTAAATCAAATAGAAAACGATCTTAAACTAAGGTAAGTATTACTGTACTATAACACAAATTGATATGGCTGAAAACCACAAATATATTGAAAGATTATTCTCATCCTATCCTATCCTTGAATTCTTGATAGTAAAAAATCAATAAATCGACTACCTCGTGTTTTATTACATATAATTTTTTCATTTATAATTCAGAAAATAGGTCAAGTTAAATTCATTCAATGAATTAATTCTTAATGTTTTTATGGGTAGGGGTTAGTCTATACCAAACTTTTTGATATTATCAATAGAACTAGATTAACACCTATTTTGCTCTTCTATCCGGCGAGCAGTTTGGCGTATGGCTCTGGGGAAGAGTGCAGGTCGTGTTGATCCCCAAGGCAAGTCTGAGGAGTTCTCCTTCACGTAGTTGCCGCCTGTTATTTGGTCTGGTTCAATAGGAAACAGACAGAACAGAATCACTCGGACGATCCTCTTTTTCTTTTCTTTTATCCCACCATCTTTTCCTATCCTAACCCAGTCCAAGGTGTCAAGCTTACCGTGCCGATGGATGCGTGGCTGGAGGGAGTCCAGTCGCAAACGGTGCCTACCCGGAATCAGGGCGATTCGGGTAGTATTTTCGCCCTTCCCTCAGCATGCGGGGCTCTGCCGGGGGTGCCCGAGTATTTCCCTAGCTAATCGTGGTAACAAAATGGACGAAAAATGACATTTCGAAAAAGATACTGTAAAATCTCTTAATGGAGGAGGCTCTTTTGGACTCACCAACACCCTGCAAAATTGCGCCTCAACGTGGGATTAGCCACAATCGGAAACGAACCAGGGAGGGGAAATGAAAAAGTTCGTTAGGTCTTATAAGCTTAGTGGGACAGCAAGAAAAAGGTACCGAAGGCTGATAGCAGCTGAGATAGGAGCCAAAGAGGGGCCTCTCTCTCTCTCTGCCAGAAGCCCTGGGACGAAATTCCTCTGCCCAAGCCTCCCCCAGTTCCGAAGGCGAAAAAACGCAGTCGCTCTTAGGAAGAGTCCCTCAAAGACCAGCCCAGGAAGTCTGTGAAGCTGGCAACGGGGGAGAAGAGGCTCAGCTTCAGTGTCGCAGCTGGCTCCGCGCGTATAGGAATTCGCAATTCGAATTCTATGAGTGTGGAGCAGATGCGGCTGGTCCACCGGGCACTAACGCAGGCCATCGCTAAGACGACCTGTGGGGCGCACCTGGGAATGGGTCCAAAATTTTTAGGTTTCACCCACAAGCCAGGTTGGATTCTGATAACGTGCCTGAATAGGGCAAGATAGGACTGGATTGTGGGTGAAATTGGAAAACTGAAGCCCTGGCCGGAGGCGGAGCTCTCGGTAATAGCCGAGGGCAAACTGCATAAGCTGGGCATTACCTACACGCCCTGCAGCGAAGCCGACTCTCCAGAGAAGGCGGCTGTGCTGTTGATGGCACAAAATGAAAAGCTCCATACTGAGCTCTGGAGAATCCTCTACCGTAGGGACGAGGAGAATGGGATCTTTGTAACCTTTTATCTGGACGACCCATCGGCAGTGGCTATTCTGAAGACAGGCGTCAGACTAGTCCTTGGCTTTAAAATGATAACTTTTGAGGTCAGGGGAGGCTCTGGCAATGGAGCCCGAACCGCCCCAACTCCAATCACTCCACACACCTCTCAGGATGAGACTGGAACGCCATCAGTGAGAGTAACGAATATCCAAGGCGCAGATTTCGCCTCAGTCCGACGGCCTTCGCTGGTGTCGTCCAGGTGTGTGGGGAGGGGAGGTGGGAGCGGTTTGGCGAAAGGTAAGGCGGGGATCAAGTGCGCAGGTAAATGACGTCCCTCCTAACGCCCTGCCCCCCACGCCCATAAATGGCTAAACCTAAGGGTAAGACGAGGGTCCTCCAGGCAAATCTTCACCATACAGCAGCTGCTTCTGCCGGGGTGGAGGTTTGCTTTGCAGAGGGCAACATTGAGCTCGCCCTTATACAAGAACCTTGGGTGGCCAACGGTCAAGTTCTGGGATTGGCGGCTGCCGGTAAGATCTTGTCAATACTAAAAGCTGCAATGATGATCTGGTTACACCCTCATAAATATCTAGGGATGCACAGGGGCCTTATTTATAGTGCAGCCCTAACTGAATATAATAAAGAAATTAGAAAAGCCAAGAGAGCATCGTGGAGGAAGCTGAGTCTTTACCTCGTAGTGCAAGACTACACAAAATGCTATCGAAAGCTAAACCTAATCAGTTCGGGTTTCTTAAAAAGCTGGATGGTAACTTCACTAATAGCGAAACAGAAACATTGGAGTTACTAGCGTCAACCCATTTCCCACGTTCACACAAGACTTCAACCTTGAATTCTTTCAGAGCGCTACGAAGGCCTTGTAATGAGCACTGGTGTAGAGCTGCAAAGATAATAGGACAAAACCTGGTGCAGTGGGCTGTTGACTCCTTTAAACCATTTAAAATAAGCGGGGGAGGATGGAATAATTCCCATCCAACTACAAAAGGTTATTGACATCCTTCTTCCCTATCTGGTGAAAATCTTCAGAGCAAGTTTTGCATGGGGATATATTCCAGACAGCCTTAGGTATAAATGGAACCTTGACAATTGCCAAGGTTCTATTTACCCCACGACCATCAGATGGGTTAAGTCGATGCTCTCAAATAGAAAGGCAAAAATAGCGCAGTTTCAAACTTTGATTGAAGTTGCAAATACAAGAGGCTGCCCACAAGGAATAGTTTTGTAACCCCTTCTGTGGACTCTTGCGGTTGACCAGTTATTGTGTAAGATAGCAGACCTACGCATGGATACACAGGGTTATGCTGATGACCTTGTGATCATTGCGAGGGGCTTTTGCCAAAGTACTTTATCGTCAATCATACAAAGAACCCTAAACACCATAAATAACTGGTGTAGGGATAAGATATGACGTTATATTTTGGGGCAATGCACCCAGCATTAGCGAAGTATTCATCGCACTAAAAAAATGTCTACGTGCAATCTGTAGTTTAAAAAGCACCAACACGTGTAAGCCGCATTTTCAAAAATTAAAAATTCTAACATTTTCCTAATTATATATTTATAAAACAAGTGTTTATATAGTATATTCTCCATTATTAAGCTACACATAGTTTTAATTTTATCATAGTATGTTATTTTTGTTAGACTTACTGTTACTTTATTTAATTGTAATCATATTTATTCCTGTATGTAAACATGTGTAATTGGAAATGAAATAAATATTTATTATTATTATTGTGGGGTATCTATATAGTTTTCTCATCTGGTTGGGTTCTATAAATATACAATTATAAATGAAAATGAAAAGATAAATATACATATATATCAATAACATAAAATAAATATAAAAATACAAAAATAAATAAAAGCCCAACCAGATGGAGGCCCTCGGCAGGGGAAACCAAACGGCCGAGGGTTAGGGGGAAAGGCAAAGAAACCGGCGGACGATGCGGGCGGTATCGACGAGCACCGCCTTCTGCATTTGAGCGGAGCGGTCCGCCACGTAGTCCCAGTCGCCTCAGATGACCCGAGAGGCTGACTGGGATTAGCCCGTTTGCAGAGACGACTACAGGAATAATTTCGGTCGGCAGACCACCCCACATGTCAGTCAACTCGTGAGCCAGGTCCAGATATTTTGTTTGCTTGTCTGTTTCGGCTTTCATGAGGTTCTCGTCATACGGAATGGTAATGTCGACCAAAAATATCCTTGACTGTGCCCGGTCCATCAGCACAATATCAGGCTTATTCGCAAGAATAGTCCTGTCTGTGATGATGGCCCGGTCCCAATAGAGCCTGGCGCGATCATTTTCGAGCACGGCTTCCGGCAAGTACTTGTAATACGGCAATTTCCGATCCACGAGACCGTATTTCAGAGCGAGCTCCTGGTGAAGAATTCTGGCTACTAGGTTGTGCCTGTGCAAGTACTCAGAGATAGAAAGCGCCGAACAACCGGAGATGACATGCCTAAGTGACTCATCGGGATGGCGACAAGCTCGACAGATGTCGACGGTGCCATCCTTTAGGATGTATCTCCGATAGTTGTTGGTCTTAATAACCTGATCCTGTATTGCACAGACAAAACCCTCGGTTTCCCCGAAGAGATCACCAAAGCGTAGCCAGTGGAGGGAGGCTACTGTGTCTACGAAAGGCTCATGTAGAGCCTTGTAGAACCTGCCGTGGAGCTCCTTCTCCTTCCATACGTTCTCCCGGTCGGAAATTGTCTGCACTGCTGGGTCTTGCCATTGCTCGTTGGCTAAGGATAGAGGGGTAAGTCCTTTATCACTAGAAATGACGTCCTTATAGAATGGATCATCCGATCTCGCCAGGAAGTAATTACGGAGGCTGCACACTTCGCGATTATGCATGGTGAGCGCGCTCAAGAAGCCACGCCCACCATGCTTTCGCGGCAAGTACAGCCTCATTACCGACGATCTCGGATGATGCATCCTGTGGGACGTCATGGTAGTGCGGACTTTTCTATCCAGGGCGTTAAGTTCAGTCTGAGTCCACCTGAGTATGCCAAAGGTATACATGAGGACAGGCATGACCCAGCCGTTATATGCGTGTGTCTTATTCACACCGGACAAAAGGCTGTTAAGCACTTTGGTCAAGCGTGCATAAAACACGTCGCAAACTGACTGTTTCATACCAGCCTCATCGATACCGATGTTCTGTGACATACCCAGGTATCGGTATGTTTCAGCCTCGGAAAGGGTCCTTAAGTTGACGGGCATAGATAAGTCTATGCCCTCAGAGTTAGCAACCCTCCCCCTTTCAACATGGAGGACCGCACACTTATCCGTTCCCAACTCCATTCCAATAGAATTGCTAAATTCACAAGTGATGTTTAGCAATTCCATAACATTTTATGAGCGACTGGAGACGAATAACTTGAGGTCATCCATATAGAAAAGGTGGGTCACTTTTGTACCTCCTTTCCGAAGTTGAAATCCCCTCCCGGAGTCCTTCAATAAGGTACTTAGGGGGTTCAGGGAGAGGCAAAACTAGATTGGACTCAAGCAATCGCCCTGGAAGATACCCCTTCTTATCCTTATGTGGTTCTCCGCAGCCATCATCCGCTCGCCCAGATAGCAAAGGATCGTACTCCATTGCCCCATACACTGCTCGAGGAAGTCTCCAACTGTACAGTCAATTTTGTTCAGCTGGAGGACTCTCTTTAGCCATGTATGGGGCACCGAGTCGAATGCCTTTCTGTAGTCTATCCAGGCGGCGGAGAAATTCCGACGGTTGCGTTTCACCACTTTGCCAATGACCGCGTCAATGAGGAGTGGTTCCTTGGTTCCACGACCACCGCCCCGGCATCCATTTTGAGCGCGTGACATCACCTGATTTAGCTCCAGGTGACGAGTGATTCAGGTGTCAGTGTCTTATATATGGTGGGTAGACACGTGATGGGGCGGTATTTGCTCGGGTCTGTGGTATCCTGATCTTTAGGAACCAAATGAGTGATCCCAGTAGTGAAGAGGCTCGGGAGCGACTTCTGATCGAGAGCCTCTTGAAACTGTCGGGCGAGCACAGCGTGACACACTACGAACCCCTTCAGCCAGTAATGATGCAGCCCGTCGAGCCCCGGACTTTTCCAGTTCGGGGCCCTACGGACCGCCTCAGCCACGTCTTCAGGCGTTATGGTGACGGGGTCCATAGGCGTAACACTTGCACTCTGGCTCGCCACAACTTCCATCCAAGGGCCCTCGCTATGGTTTACTGGCTCTGACCACAGACCACGCCAAAATGCAACAGTGTCAGCCTGATCCGGTCCTGGGCCCGCTCCACATACCTCTGGTCGCTCCAATGATTTATAGAGCCTCTTCTGATCACTCTGGAAGAGACGATTCTGGTTGAACCGCCTTGACCTCTCGCTAAATCGTCGAATCCGCTTCCCCCAAGCAGCGATTTTTTGCTTCAGGTCATCTATGCGCTCCGTTAGTTTTTGCGTGATATCCGGCTGGAACAAACTGATATTTGTCCCAGCAAACGCCATCCTAACGGTGCGCATAATCCTCGGTCTATTATTACCCGACCTGAAGCTTGTCAGTCTGCCGATAAGGGCCCTTGCCTTTGCGATACGGTCCTCAATTCTTTTTCTCCAGGCTGGGATGGCGCTACTTTTTTGAGTAGCACGTCCAGCCACGGGAAGTTTGGCGCCAATAATACGGCATACTGCCAGTGCGGCGCCAAAAAGAATTGAATCCGTCTCGCAAAGGTCCCGGCTGGCTTCCAAATAGGTCACCAGCATTGGGTTAAGAGCCCGCACGACAGCCCGATTTCGCTTGCTAAGGGGTATGCGGGGAAGTCGCGGTCGATTTTCGAGAGGCATGCTGCGCGTTTCCAGCATCGACTCTTCCAATATGCTCCTCATTTTCTCTAGTTCGTGGGAGACTATTCCATCATCGTCTGAATTAGCCACAAATGGAATGTTGACGGCAGCATCCACATATGCAGTTTGTTGCGCATCTAGTGGCGCCGCATTCCCAGCCGTTGCATTTCCATTCGATGAAGGAATAGCCTCACGTCGTAGTCGCTCGAGTTCGGCGTCACCAAATATGTTGGAGCGCAGGATATACCTAACTCGGTCTGCCAGGTTTTATTATTATTATTATTATTTTTGTAAAACGTAATGTTAACACGAATTTATTCGTGGACAGTCATCGTCGCTCAGATAAGCTACATTTAGTACCAAGTAGAACTGTTTTATTACAGAAGAGTTATGCAATGGCACCAAAAGAATATAACAAAATACCTAAGTACATTGAAGATTGTGACAACATTATTATTTATAAACGTAAACTTTTTGATCTACAAAATGAAAAAGCATATTATTCTTTAGATGAATTCCTTAACGATACATTTTGACATTAAAATATTATATTATTAAACTACATTGACTACATACCTATCATGGCCATTGACTTATATATTACTAGCGTAATCATGGCATGTGCCAATTAATACTAGATGACAATTAGACAAAATGATCACAATTATTATATGCTATAGTATAAGTACTAAACCTTTATAATCTTTAAAATTTTCTTATTATTAATACATTATTTAATTATTTCAATTAGAAACTGACATCAGAGGAGAAAAAAAAATGTTATTAATGAATGTTGCAATTATTAATTTATATTTTGTATGCTTACTGGCGGGACATAGAGAACCTACCTTTTATTTTAATATGTACATATTGAGATATGTAAATTAACCTATGTTCACAAAATAAACTGATTTGACTTGTTTTCAAAAAAAGGTGTTTTTAAAATAAATTTTGTAAATATTTTGTGACCATCGACATTGTTACATAAATACATTACAGGTTACATAAATAGTTCTTATGTTGGATATATTAGCGCCAAACATGAGCCCTGATAGGGCTTAGCAATATTATGTTATGTTATATATCGGTTTAATTTAGAAAGATGAATTTAATTTTATTTACTTAAACTAAACATTACTTTTAGGTTTAATAAACATTTGCAATATTTACAACGATATTAAAGAGGTATACATAATCAAATTAAACAATTATTATTTTTCACCGAAAAACTCTGACAACGAATAGAAACTTTTTTCAATTAAATATTTTTAAGCTCTCTTTGAAATTTATACAACCATTCTAAGGTCCTGATTTGACTGTCTGTAGTTTTGTGATGATAGATATTTATTTAAAAAAAAGTCCCGTTGGGTTTCTTGCTGGTTCTTCCCAGGACAAAGGTTTTTTATCCGAACCAGTGGTGAAGTAAAAAATTGATTTTTAATAAGAATTACGTGAAATCTATGTTGAATAAAAAAATGTTCTCTTCTATTCTATGGGGAGTCTATGTTCAGCAGAGGACTTTAAACAGATTTTAAGGACCAAGGCGATTTCTTATATTAACGCGAACATTACACATTGAATAAAACTATTTAAACGGATTTTATCACTATGTAACTTATCTTTTGTCCCCCAGTGACAATGGGTGTTGTAAAATACCCCAAACGTAGAGAATTAAAAATAAGTTAATTAAACGTTAAATAAAACAATGTCTCAAAATATTCGCAGAAATCTTAAAATAGGAGATCTAATTTAGAGGTCATAATTATACTGCGTGAAACAAAACTCATTTGAAGTCTCAAAAACCAATCACGTGTCAAATAAAATTTTAATGAGATTGAAATATCAATACCATTTGGGAAACTTTTAATGCTGTCTTATATTTCTTGATCATTACGTTGCAAAGTAATCCTAAAAATAATCACGACAGTGGGATTCGAGCCAGGGTAGGATTTCACTTATACTAAATGTCATGGAGTTTCAAAGCGTTTCTCATTAGTTTTTCCTTTGTAGAATGTTCTTAAATCCTATGCTTTATGTTTGTATAGTCTATATATGTACATTCCTCTAACTTCTGATTGGTTTTTCGGGCAGATACATGTCCGCCGCGCTAAAACAATGCGTGTTGCGGACTATACGTTTCTCCGAAATATTTTTTCCTCAGACATGCAAGTTGCTTCATGACGTTTTCCAAAACCGATAAACAATTTTAGATGGCGTACAAGGCAATGGATAAATTCAACTTTGTGTTACGAGGTGGCGGATATATGTGACGAGAGTGTAACTAAATCGCACTTCAAATCCATCTTGAGGAAACATTATCTGTCGTTGTGTCCATCATGGTGAACGTTTCTTTAATTATTTTTGTGTTAATTTAAGTATTTATAAGTATCAGATATTGTTATTACAGAGTGTGAAACAATAAACTGTTGCATTACCGACAAACTGGCTTACAGTTTGGAAAAATTTAAAATGAAAATTATGTACACTCTTTATAAGAATAAATTAAAAAAAATGGTAAACAGCACTTAAAATTACAATCAACTATTTCAGTGTCCATGTGAAGTTAAATAAAGTACGCTAAAAGTTCTTAATGTTGGATTGGCTAAAACTAGATATTTAAGTTGAATTCAATTAATAATAATTTCACATTAGTTATTCAAAAAAGACTTGACTCAATTCCACACAATAATAATAACGTGGTAGAGCCACGCTGCAGCTATATTATGGTTGCTGCAGGTATGGATCAGCTCGATCGAGGAAGGATAACGCTTTAACAGAATACCAGCGTAAAATAGCATCTCAATACTGCTGCGTTTTGTAGACGTCGACGACGTTGGTTGGCTCGATTCGGGAACGAGTACGCTCTTACATAATACCAGCGTAAAATTGCAACTGCAAAACCGTTAGTGTAGAGAACCGGAGACCCTTTTTACTGGAAACGACGTGTTCTATCTAATTTAAAAAAAAGAAACTTATATGTGACCCGAATTTGGTTAAAACCAATCTTACCAGCCTCAAATATAAGCGAAAAGTAACTAGCTTTTCGTTTTCTGCAGGATGCATTTCGGAGAATTCATCAACAACGTGCATCAACATTGCATAATATAATTCCTTCCTCTCCCTTCCACCAACGGACGACCAGACGTTCGGCCAGTCTCCACCCTTTCGTTGTTGGCTTATCACGCATTCGAACCAAATGAGTTGCTTTGCCATTCTTCTTATGTACAGCAAGGGAGTGAAATAAATTGCCAGCATGTGTATTTCCATTCGATTACAGTGTGGGTGTCTTCAAGGCAAGACTGAATAGGCTTTTTTTACTTCAGTGTGATTCACTATCTCAGGCTACATCACCACTAACCATCAGATGGGATTATAGTTGAGCGCTGGCTTAGAATACAAAACATTCATCTGGGGTTAAATACTCATCTGTATTTTGATTCTAAATTAAGGTAATAAATGTGTATAAAATAATAAATGTGATGACGTCTATGAGCCAAGGCATCCGTTTACCACCGGGTGGACTGCATCCTCGTTTGTCATACCCTTATAGAAAAAAAATTACATTGTATTGACGTTGATCCTCATGTTTGGTATAAAAAATTTTTTGTGTCTATTTCTAGCTATATAAAAATTGAAAAGAATTTTTGACCTGTTATTGAAACATTTTCTATCTGTATTTAGTTATATCACAATATATTACTATTTCCGACGGATGCAATATTTACATCCTCAGATAGATTTGTTAACAATTTTTTGCCAACTTTAATTGTTTATCAACGGACAATCACACAAAAATTCCGAAGTTAAAATCACATACTAAACATGGAAATCAATTAATTTCATAAGCCTTCACAAATCGGAAAAGTCACGTTCGAAATTAATTCAAGATTTAAAGTTGGGCATAATGTGTGCTTTTAGTGAAGCATTAAAACTAATTGACGCTCACATAAAGTGGTTGAGATAGTTGTAACTATAGAGGGTCGAAGTTGAAGAACATCAATTAAATACTCAACGCAAATTATTGCCTATTTCCAAAATTAATATAATAGCCATTTAAATTGTGTTTTTGAGTTCCCATATTATAAATTTTGCGTTGATTGCGTGGTTTAAAAGTGATGGTACCTGAATTTCTGGTCTTAGGATGTAAATCTAGCTGGAAAAACTAATTTTTACTACTAATGGTGTTTAACAAGAACACAACACCCTTGATGATAAGGGACCAGTAACTAGTAAAAAGGGTATCCAGTTCTCATCACTCACCATCACTTACACAATAGCATTATATTACTATTTTGCATACTTAATTTATGCAAATTCTTAACTTTGTAACAAAATTTGTGATTTACTACTTAAAGTATATATATTTTACTATATATTTTACTACGACCGAGGGTAAGCTGGGGGAGAATGCCAAAAGTTTTGTCACCCTTTTATTTTAGATAGTAAAAATAAAGCGTAAAATAAATTAAAAAGATTTATAATTAATAAATTAATTAAATTTATCTTATTTATCATGAATCTACTATTGGATAGGGCCACTATCAGAGCAAAGAATTTGTCAGCATCGTTTTGCCATGAAAGTAACTTGGCGATCGCGGCGAATGATTAATGATCGGAATCAAATCCCTGAGAATTAAGATGGAATGCCTCGTTACCGATAAAAATGTAGATAATAACTTGGTTGACATTTAAACTACTACACCAATTAAAATCATGGCATATTTAAAACTATCAACTTGATTCCATACAAGTTATATATAAAAAGCCCAGCGTGAACAAAGTTAAAATACGAGTATGTCTTATTTTGAAGATTGATTTGTATTATTGAGATGATTTGTAGGTTATGTAGTGAAAATACTCGTTCTCATGATATGTTGCTTAAATAAATTTAAAAGATCACAAAAATGCAGTTTTGTAGCAATTATTAAATAAAGTAAAATAAAACTCAACCTGTTTAAATTGTTAAATTATTTTCTGCAATTAAGGTGATACCTCGAAAATTTTGTGGTTTTTCTATTTAACATATTTTTTTAAGTTTTATAGATTACAAACCAAAATTTTGGTATATGATTTTTGACTATATGAACTTCAATTGCATAAAAGGAAAACATGATATCATGTAATTTTCTTGATAGAAAAAAATTGCAAATTAGGCTCTAATTATTTACATTTCTCGATGACACCACAATATTCTTACGAATAAGTTTATGGAATTATTTTTAAGGCATAGTAAATAATCATATCTAAGTTCTCATAAACCAGTTTTTTAATCCATAACGAAGTTTTGTTAAAATAAATAAAAATGTTGTTTGGCGATTACTTAGTTTTTTTCCAAGCGCTTGCTCGGTATGGCTATCTCATAATTTGCGTACTATGAAGTCATTGCATCACTTTCATTTCGACATTCTCTCAGTCGTCCGTTAGCTTCACCGACATAGGAATAAGCCACGCCCCCAAAACTTCGAATAATTTTTCAAGGTATCCTCTTAATTACGAAATATCATCTAGAAAAAAAAGCCAGAGACTGTAAATTATCTGTTCTATTCCCTTCATAACCCAAGTATTTATTGTCCTGTATTCCAAAAGAAAAGTCGAGGGTCAACTTAAATAAATCCACGAAATTACAAACACAGCTTCAATGCCACACAATGCCAATTGCGCGTGGCAGGCTGAGTGACAAGTAGAACATAAAGGCATTGATCAATGACCATAAAGCCTATTCAGTCGTGTTAGATAATATTCAAATGTTTTTTTTTTACTTTAACAATATAACCTATTCAATCGATTTTCTAAATATATTTATTTTATTCAATATTAATCTCTACAGATTTGCCTGATATTTTAACATTACGATTTTTTTAGTAATGCAGGCTATTTTGTTATAAAAATAGCACTATTTTACTATTGCCATTAACAAAATACAGAAAAATATTTAAAAACGTGGTGGTTTTGGTAGGAAATTGACCATCGACGGATTGTTACTCCTGTTTTATCGTTTAAATAATGGCTTAAAATGAATTTTGAAAAAAAAAAGTGGTGCAATTTTGTGTGTTAAGTGTCTGCGCACGTAAACTGTTATAGAAAATGACGAAACAAGTGCTTCGACGTAGATATAAATCTCAAGTTATTTTGATCGCTTAGGCGTCTTATGAACTTGAGTGGCTGTCGTCATCGACTGTTCGTTCGTTGAGTTGTCGTCAAAATTGAAATAATACTAGTTTTTACGGAATTTATCGCGTATATTTAACTTTTTAATTGCCCGACGTTTCGAGAGCTTTACAGCACCCATGGTCACGGGAAGGACTGAGATGTTCAACGTCCAGCTGTCATAGTTAACCGCGGTTACCATAGATTAAAATTTAACTTTTGTTCCGATCTACACAGTATGAACTTATGGTATCATGGAGTCTTGCAGTTGTATGCTTGGGTTGGGATTTAATTTTATTTATTATAGGATCCCAAGCAGATGGTAGCACCCAGCCATCTTCTCTATTGAAATTAGGATGTTTTTTGATTTCAATAGCCTCGCGAATCATCCTTGGAAGGAATCGGTGTTCTTTAGCGAGGATTTGTGGTCTATCAAATCTGATGTAGTGACGGGGGCGATCCTGTACATGTTCACAAGGAAGAAGTCTGCAGTCCTCCTGTGAACATGTACAGGATCGCCCCCGTCACTACATCAGATTTGATAGACCACAAATCCTCGCTAAAGAACACCGATTCCTTCCAAGGATGATTCGCGAGGCTATTGAAATCAAAAAACATCCTAATTTCAATAGAGAAGATGGCTGGGTGCTGCCATCTGCTTGGGATCCTATAATAAATAAAATTAAATCCCAACCCAAGCATACAACTGCAAGACTCCATGATACCATAAGTTCATACTGTGTAGATCGGAACAAAAGTTAAATTTTAATCTATGGTAACCGCGGTTAACTATGACAGCTGGACGTTGAACATCTCAGTCCTTCCCGTGACCATGGGTGCTGTAAAGCTCTCGAAACGTCGGGCAATTAAAAAGTTAAATATACGCGATAAATTCCGTAAAAACTAGTATTATTTCAATGTGTAGTGTTCGTGTAAATATAAGAAATCATTATGTCGTCAAAATTCCCCAAAAACTTCGCATGGTGACGCATCAGTATATTATGAAGAAAACATCTATAAAAAGGAAGATCCTGAATGGAAATGAAGACATGGCTTAAATGACAAGCGTCCAAGCCAAAATCTTTAATTTAAAAAGTTAAAAACGTTTCGTTCTTGCATAATAAAAGTATTAGCTTTCGTTTTTCAGTTTAAAAAAATGTTTTTATGATTGTCCCAATGATAACAGAAATAAAAACCATTTAATTATTCTTATAATTTATCGTTTTGTTACCTTCATATTTTTGTATAACTGTTCGGAACGATGTCAAGCATCCAATTTCGTTCATCTCCTTTCATAAGACTGCCTAATCTGCTCAAGAGTAACATTCATAAGAAGGATTAATCGTCTTAATCAATTAAATGTACCTACTCGTAATAGCCTAATTTGGGTAGAACCAAAAAAATATTTTAATTATTTAAAATTAATCATTGTTAAAAAAAGAATGGCTCCGTAGTTTCTTACAGATTTCGTCTATAGAGGTTTGAATTTTCGAATTAGTGACAGATTTTAAGTACGTAAGAAACTGAAATACACCTAAACCAAAACCGATTTTTTTTACTTTAAAGTTATAAAAATAACAAAGGTAAGAGCGGCTACGAGCGACGCAAATATCTACATATTCCCTTGGTGAGGGATACAGGTTTATTCCGTTTAGTGTAGAAACGCTGGGGCCGTAGGATTCTAAAGCAAGACGTTTGTTTAGAGATATCTCATCGCGCCTTGTCAATGTCTCTGGTGACCAAAAAGCTGGAAGAATTTTGGTCAGCGGATTAGCCTCGCAATACAGCGAGGCGCCAGTCTTCTGGGCATACTACTAACGGACGGCCGCGAATTAGCAAGTAGTAGTTTTTACTTAAGTTAAGCATTTCATACCGTATAATTTTGTTAAACACCATTTTCCTTTAATTTGTTCTTATGTTGATTAGAAATATGTACGTTTTAATTTCATTTGTTTAATTTCAATTTTATTATATTATTCAGTTTTAATTTCAAGTTGTATTTTATTTACATTTAATTTTCATGTTATACTTTTTAACATATAAGAAATTCATTTTAATTAATTCTATAAGAATTTAATATATTGAAATAATGTTGTTAATAAGTACAGCGAGGGTTTTTGCTATTTCTTATCAGGGCAGTGGCTTTTTTATGCTTTTTATTGTTTATTGTCCTGTCCGTTTCGTTGATAAAGAGGTTGACTTCTTAGTTATTTAACTTAATTTAATTTAATTTTTTGAACTATTTTTAGTTTAATTTACTAATCCATCTCATATTGTAAATTAAAAAATAGGTATAATAGCGGTGATATATTGTGAACTATGGAGTTAAGATGTGAAAAAAGGAAAGAAAGAAGGAAAGAATCATTTATTTGATAATCACACTTTACACACAATTTAAGAAACAATATTATATAACACAAGGGCAAAAAATATGCATGCGCAGGTGTAAGATTGCTTACGCATTAAAAATTATTAACAAGCAGAACATGCATGATGTTAAATAATAATGAAACAACAAAAAATAATTAAAAATTAAAAAAAGAATTTAAAGATAAAATTTCACATCAAATGGGTCTCCAACTCTGCATGATGCTGCAGAGGCAGCGTTGGTTTTCAGTCGGAACCTTGTGACTTCACTGACGAGTCGGTGTGTGAACCTCGAATTACGCATAACTACAACTTATAGACTAATAGTAATTAGCCAGAGGGCATACATACCGTATAAATATCAATATAAATCGTGTATTGTACATACACTACACCTATTCTTACACATAAAATATTTGGCTCTATGGGGAAGACAAAGCAAAGTAGCAATAAAATTTATAATTTTAGTACCTACATATATAATTTATATTCTGTAATCAAAGAGAAACGCCATGTTACGAGACCTTCTAGATTTTTTTTAGAAAATAAAACGAAAGATTAAAAATAAATAAATAATAAATAACAATTAAAGATAAATAAATAGGGATATAGAACGACGAGTAAATGCAGGGAATAGAGTGAATGGGGCACTACACTCTATTATGAAGAACCAGAATTTGTCAAAACAGGCACGTATGGTAATTCATAATGCTGTGTTAGTCCCTACTTTAATGTATGGTAGTAAAAGCTGGGTGTGGCAGAAGAAGCACGAAAGTAGAATAAATGCTGTAGAAATGCGGTCTTTAAGGAATATGCTAGGGTGTAATCTGAATGACAGGGTGAGAAATTGCGTGATAAGAGATAAATGTGGTATGCAAGATGATGTTGTGACCAGGATTAAGAAAGGAATGCTTCGGTGGTTTGGTCACGTAGAAAGAATGAATGAGGAAAGAGTGACAAAGCAAATTTATATGGCAGATGTGAATGGCCGAGTCGGGAAGGGACGCCCTAGGAAAAAGTTTATCGACCAAATTGGCGATATTTTGAAAATGGGCCACGTTAGAAGTACCCTTAACCGACGAGCATGTATGCGTAGATATATGGATGTAAAGGAGGCGAAAGAGGTATGTCAGGATCGTGCCAAATGGAAGTCCGTAGTCTCTGCCTACCCCTCTGGGTGACAGGCGTGAGTATAAATAAATAATAGATGTGATATTTTACATTTGATAATCGTTATCATCATCATCATTACAGACTATCAAATGTTCAATACTGAATATAGGCCTCCCACATAGATGTTTGCCGCATGGGGAGATATTCGTCAGAGTTGCCACGCTTAGCAGGTGAGTTGACAGTCGCAGTTTTTTATTTTCTTGATGTTATTAAGAATATGCTGCTGCCTATTTCCTGGTTAATTTTCCCTCTGTCGTATCTCACGACACTCATTGGGCGATATGGGGTAGTGGATAAAGTTGTTTTCAATTCATGGTATCAACTTACTAAGCGTTCTTAGATTTACCGGTGTCTGATTAAACCGTGTAGTAATGGTGTATGAAGATCCCATATCGTCCTGTGGGTGTTGCAATATGTGGTGGAGACAAACTGGAACAGATTCGACATATACTGCAACATATTGTAGATAACAACTCAAAATAAACCTTAAAGTAATTATGGAACTTAAAATATCCTTACGTAGTATGAAGATGGTCACGTTTTGAGTTCCTCAATAAAATTTATATTGATATTATCTACAGTAAAGCATTTTCAGGAAAACATTCGTTTGTTGCGTAGGCTGCAAAGACGAATCCTGATGCGAAGAGAAATTTTAATTAGTTGTTAGACGAGAGTAAGTATTTAATTTACTTGAATAAACACTTTTATTGGTATTTTATTTCCTTAGTTGAGAATGAAAAGCGGATTTAACTCAGTTTACTTTTATTACTCTTATTAATAAAAAATATGGCAGTTCAATAGCTTCCAAAGCTACTTAACAAAGTGCACTGTAATGTATGACGTACGGTAGACTTCTAAACTAATTAAAAGCTTTAGGAGGTCCTTTAAAAAAGGAGCGATATTATGAAGACAACAAAAATATACAACGGATTATTAAGCTGAAGTAGCAACAAGCTGGTGATGTAACTCGAAGAACTAACAACCGATGTGGAAAAAAGATTCTTGATTGTTAATCTAGTTCCGTAAACGCACTGTGGCTTCATGTGAGACAAAAGTTTTTTTTAAACAAATAAAAATGAATTTGTTAGGTCAAGAAAATATAATAAACCTTGACGGTATTTTCAACTCAACCGTATGGTATATTGTAAGTATACCCACAGAAAATCCACTAACCTGTATAGTCCAGTGAGTATTGTGAGAGGCGAAAGAGGCAAATAAATAAGAACTTGAGCAGCAGTGTGTCTCTAGTAACGTTGCCAACGCAGCTGCCACACGTGGCAACTGTGACAATTAACCCCCGTATGAGGCGATCTACAGGATGGCCGACTCTCAGCAGCGGAGTCTGCTGTAAACATATCTACAAATAAACATACATACATATGCCGTATACGAATATTTAAATTATTGTTACCAGTTTATATCGAATGGGTAAAAATTTGCCATACAATAAAATTTTTCGAAACTTTGGTTTTATTCGCACCAGTAAAACATTTAAAAGATTTCAATGTAAACGCTAAAACGCTCTTAGGATAAGTAGACTTTTATGATCCCATAAAGGTAGTTAACAAGTACACGTTTATATCTAAAACAAAAAGCGCATATCATAAGTGTTACAAAAAATTCTTACGAGTGTATATTTGCTATAAATAGATTTATTGAAAGAAAAAAAAACATTTTTACGTGGTTCGACCGGGGTTAGACAACGCTCTCGCAGAATACCAGCGTCAAATAACTTCTTAATGCTGCTGTGCTTATATATGGTGACTGTAGAAAACCGGAGACCCTTTTTACTGGAAACGCGGTATTTCATCTCAGTCTTCGGAGTGTAATCACAAAGCTGAGATGGATGTAAATACATTATCGCCACTTTAACAGTGGCAGATAATGTATTTACATCCATCCATCAATTGCAGACCATAAAAAACGATTGCTAAATAATATAGTCTTCCCGCCACAATAGCGGAGGCAATGTGTGGGACATTGCTAGTAGTGGCGGTGTAAGAATATCCTCAAACCCATATCGTTCTGTTGCTACAGTAAGAGGCGACAGACGGAACTGAAATAGCAGACGGGCATTAGCATCTTCTGATAATAGCTAAACATTATAAAAACTCAGGTCGCCAACCTGCCTGCCAAGCGTGGCAACTTTGGCAAAATTTTAGATATGAATTGCAGCGAATTATGGTTCGGTTTGACCGTTGAATTTCCATGCTCAACAAGAAAATAGGTACCAACGTAAAATATCGTATTGCTGTGGTGTATCGTAAGCTGAGTGAAGGGCACTTGGAGACCAATTTTACTGATAACTAGGCATTCCTAATCAAGGATACTTGATGCTGGTGTCTGGAGGTCAGCATTAACTTACCATCAGGTGGACTGTGTGAAACAAACCAGAGGACTGGCAGCAGAATCAACCTAATAAAATCTAAAAATTAAACGATTGCGGTTGCCAACCCACCTGCCAAGCATGGCAACTATGGCAAATATCACCACTATGAGGCAGTCTGTGGGGGAGACCTATGTCCAGCCGTGGACTATCAACAGTCAGCATCGGTGACGGTAATGATATCTGTAGAAAATATCCCGAGAAGTATAAAATTATTCCATCTCGAGTTTCGACCACAGCCTTTTGGCTTTCACGTTCGAACGTATTTCATTGACAGATTAGATTAACTTAAGGAGTGTGACATGTTTACATGAATACAATAAAGGCGGTCAAAATACTTTCGTCTTGGGGAGACTTCACAAGCCCTTATAACACAACTTATATTTATTTAACTATATTTATTTAACTCAGTTATATATTACATAATATACATTTTTTTAACAAATAGGCTCTTAAAATAATACTAAACAATAGTGCAGCTCAATTTAAGAAATATTTTAAACAAAGCAAAATATAATGGTATATGTAATGGTTATGGTACGAATGTGGCTTTATCAAGTATCATGAATAAGATTTATGGCCGTGGTCCTGATGGTTAGCACTCGCTGTAAATTTCACAATACGCGAGCAAACCAGGTTCGATCCCCGCCGGCACCAATGAAATTGTTAATTGCAATTTTAAGTGCTGATTTACCACGTGCTCGGCGGTGAAGGAAAACATCGTGAGGAAACCTGCATGTCTGAGAAATAAGAAAAAAATATTTCGAAGACATGTGAAGTTCGCCAACACGCATTGGGCAGCGCGGCGAATGCCCAGAAAGGGAGGTGCCAGGCTGTAACTTTACTTTACTTTCCTTTCATACCTAATAGTTCTAATTATAATGTAATATATAATATAAAAAAAAAATATATATATATATATATATATATATATATATATATATATATATATATAAATTCATATTTATATTATATTACACTCCATTTCGACTCCCCTGAGTGTTGCAAGATACAACCTCTCGTAAACGTACGTAACTAAGAGAGTGAGGGAACAGGGAGTGAAGCTGTGCTTGCGCATACACTCGGGCAATATAAACCTATTCTGCGCAGATGGCTAGTCTACGTTGAGACTGGTCGCCGTGTCCAATATTCGGTTTGGAGGACATTATTATTATTATTATGAGAGGCGACAGAGCGAAACAAATCAGGAAATGGGCAGTAGCGTCTCCCACATAACAACCAGAACATAAAAACTGGGGTTATCGAACCGCCTATCAAGGGTAGCAGTAATTATGGCAAAAATCCCTGTTACGTGGTAGTCCTAAGTTCAGCTGTAAGCTATAATATGCTGCAAGGAATGAATAAACGACTTATATCAATGAACGTGATGGATGATAAAGATGGCAAATATTAATTAACCCAATAACACAAAGCTTAAATTCCGTAGAAGTTTATACAAATAGATTTAAAACCTAATTAACATTTTGTGGAGTACCAATCTAAGACTGGCATCTTTTATGTGTTCGACTTTGATTATCTCGAAGTATCGACTCAAAACCAACAAAAGAATTCCGCAACAATAATACCTTTTAAAAATCAATACGCTCTCAAGGATATGTAGTAATTAAAAAAATTACAAACAATTTTTTTGTTGATAAATTGCCATTTTTGTAATTTTTTATAAATAAGTGTGACGAACGAGCCCACAGTCTACCTGATGGTAAGTGGATGCTATGGCCCATAGACATCTACATTTATTCTCGATTAAGAAGCAAAACGCAGACGCATTGTCATCCCTGAGGACTAAAATGAAATGCCTCGTTTCCAGTAAAAACGGTTTTCCGGATCTCTACACCCACCGTACGAATATAATGATAAGGGGGGATATTTGCCACGGTTGCTAAGCTTGGCGAGTGTGAGTTTTTTTTTTTCAACTTTTAGGAAGACACTGCTGACATTCTCCTGGTTTAATTCCCTGTGTTGTTCTTCTGGCTTATGTTCTCCTAGGTTATTAATAGTATATAGCTTAAAATAATTCAAACAATTGCTTGAATTTCACTACAGAATTATTCCAGAAACAAAAATTCAACATCGTTTTTAAAGCTTCTTCAAGTGTCACATATTTTACTTTTAATTCGAGTATATATTAATAGTATAAATATGCAATTTTTAGGTATAACAGAATAACGTTTTACAAATGCAATTTTTATTCTCATGGAATTGTTTAAAAAAAAAACCTTAACTTTTTGGTGAGTTAAATTTGTGAACTCACCTGAAAGGGAAATCGGATCTGGCAAAACACTTAGAGAAAACGTTCCGTTAGAAACTAACCCACAAAAATTAGGATATTTAGTTGTAATTAAGTATTTAAAAATCATTATACACTACGCCGAAATCAATATTCTAATAAATATTAGTGCTTCATGCTTTCGTACTTTTCAACAGTAACTAATACAAACTTTGTCTTCATCTAAAGACTAAACTTTGTTTGTAAATAAATATATTTGACACTTTTAATTCACTCATTCTTAACGTAGAGCCACGCTGCAGCTATATTATGATTGTAGCACGAATGATTCAGCTCGACTGGGAAGGACCACGCTTTCACATAATACCAGCGTAAAATTGTAGGTTAATTCTGCCGTTTTTATTTTGTTTCTTAATCAAAGATAAGTGCTATTATGACAAGTGGACTGTGTGCTCGCTTGGCATCCTTGTTCTATGTTAAAAAAACTTATGCTAAATGTTCTTGGTTAAATTATGATTGAAGCACGAATGGCTCGGGAAATCGCAACTTACAATTTAATTAGTGCTGGTGGGGTTGGGCGCCGGATTGCACGCGATAAGGCAAGAAACAGAAAAAATGTAGTTATGCCGTATTGCGACTAAAATATAAAAAGAAACAAAATATTGTATTTCTTCTTTATAGTGTTTGTTATCTTGTTATGCTTAGTACATCTAAGCGCTTGATTAATCTTATTATTTTTTGTCAGATTGGCATAATGAATATCAGATGAACGCCCGTGGCATTGCATGCGTGATCTTATTCTCTAAAAGGTGGTATATTTTCCATGAATAAAATGGTTCCATCGTGGTAATATAAAATATTATATTCTATCTCTCTTTCACCAATTCTTGATCTTGATCTTGAACTCTTGAACTACTATGAACCAAGTAATTAATCAGGATATTATTTTTAATGTCCGGATAATATGAATAATGAAGTCAAATCGGGCTACGTAATTAAAACAGATTTAAACTTCATTATTTACCACATTGTCTGGTCATACCTTATCTAAAATGGCTGGCCCATTACCACTTCGGCCTACTAATCTGTTGAGCTATATCGGTAAAGCTAGTTCTTCTGTGGATATCATTATATAAGTAAGTGGATGCTATGGCCTCTAGACATCTACGTCTATCCTTGATTATCCCGTTCTCTTCAATCACTATACAAAATACTTTATTCTGCTGTTTAATGCTGGGATTATTTATGAGCATGTTCCAACTCGGTCGAGCCGACATGTACAGTAGCTATATATAGCTAGCAGCGTGGCTCAACCACGTAAAAATATGATTGATTATCTAGGGTCTCTAAAATAAAAATTAATTGTATTTCTTAAACAGCCCATTTTACATTACATAAATAACATAAAAGAGAAAACGTTCCTATTGGTACAACATGTTATAAGTTTGTTTCAAGTGGCCTTTTGTTGGTTACAGAAGCGACTTTTAAATGCATCTCGTATATATTTTTAGTACCCTGTATCCACTGCTGGTCATGTAGCTCTTTCATCGTGTGATATAAGGGAGGGATCTGCCATATAATTGCCATACGTTTCTGATGAATTTTTGCAACCGTTGCAACTTTTGGCATTATATCTGTACGAAATGGTATATCTTTCGAACCCATCCCATAGACGATTTCTGCAACACCCAAGGACGGAGTCATATATTTTGGGCCTCTATGTAGATCATGGCAGAGAGTGAAACTTGCTAAAAATAGGCCTCCTCATAGATTTTATAGCTATATTTGTTTTTTTTTTGTAGCATAAGGGTGACAGACGAGCACATCCGATGGTAAGTGGATGCTGTTTCCTATAGACATCTACATTTGTCCTCAATTAAGGATGAAAATGCAAATAAGTTGTCACCTGTGAGGATTGAGATGGAATGTCTCATTTCCAGTAAAAAGGGTCTCCGCTTCTCTATATCCACCATACGAAACAGCAACATTAAGTGGCTATTGTATGCTGGTACTCTGTGAGAGCGTGATCCTATCCCGGTCGAGCCAACCCATTTACTGTACTTCCATAATATAGCTGCAGCGAGGCTCTACCCCGTAAATAAAGTTCCAATCATGGAGATATTCGTTATAGTTAGTAGTAGGTAGGTAGTAGGCTGGATAGTTAAACAGCTTTTATTTTATAGTTGTCAGGAAAATGCTGCTTCCCATCTCCTGGTTAAACTTCCCTCTGTCACATACCACACCCACGGGACGACATGGTGTAGTGGATATCCTAACAGCGCAACTATATGAACATGAGCATGAGCTAGTTTGAAATTAAGTCTGAGTTAAATTAAGAAGGTATTATTTTGATAAAGTATACTTCCATTGCAAGGGCGAAACTCTGAAATTTACTACAGTTACAGTAATTAATTACTACTACTACTATTATGTTGTAAATAATTTTTATTTAATTACCATTTGTAAGTTTTTTAACGAGTCCGATATTTTAAAGGGTAAACGAGACGGTCCAAATTTGTATGAAGCGTAGACCTGGTTTTGTACGAATAGGGAAATAAATTAATATAATATATTTGATGTCGTTTTGACGTTAACTGTCAACTGTCATGAGGTTATTGATGATTCAAAATTTGATTCTACGGATGTCCGATATCAATAAAATCAGAATCTCATGAAAATCATGAAGTCCATAAAAGAAAAGCCGAGTCAAATAAGTAATAACAGATCCAAAGTCCAAATAAAAAAAATCCAAAAGAAACACAATAAACGCATTCACGAGTTCACAATTGCACGAAAAAGCTCGGAATAAAAAGATATCACTCTACCCACATTATTTCATGACTAAGTCACTTTTCCGACATGACATTTGACATATAATTTTATGACTGGAAGGGCGCCATCTAAACTCAACTAAATCCAAGAAATACATTTTTATGTCAGACTTATTGCATCAAGCATGCAAACCAAAAAAATGAGAACGTACAATAAAATCTTAAAAAAATCGATATCGATTATTTAGATTTATTTAGATTTATTAAACGTATAATTTAAAACACAAGATTTATCAATTTCTTCGAATTTGTTGTTACTGCCTATTTCTAGATTAAAAATAAAATTTATTCAATGACTTTCAGTACAACAAGTAGTTTAGCTGTCGTTATTTAGATTAATTACTATTTAAATTTCAATAATGTCGTCAAAATTAATGTCTCATTCAAAGGCATCCATAATTTATATGTTTGTTTTTTCTACCACTTTTGCCCAATCATCCTTTGTGACATGGGCACATGCTTCAAAGAATATTAAAGAAACAGTTCAAAAAGTTAAAGCCGAGTCACAAAATAAGAAGACAAACACAATATCCAAAAATTACGCACAGTAAGCTTCCGAAATGGCGGAATTTGGAAATTACGTAGTGGTTTTTTCAGCGCGGTCTTGTATATATGAGTTTTTCCCCACACAAATTTACTTTGACAAAGTAAAAAAAATAAACTTGTTTTATTCATGATTCATGTAATTTAAGGAATTTAAAAAAAATTAAGTAAACAAATAATACATAAAAATTTAATGTTTCGATTATTTGAATATTTTTACCGATTATTTGAATATTTTTGTCGATTATTCGTATAACAACGAATTTTAATCATTCAAACGCTACGGTAAGGTACATAGCGACATATCATTGAAACTACGTCAAGTAAAAAAAGTTGATACTGTTTATTTTTTACTCTTTCAACATTATGAATATATTTAATGTTTTATTAACAGCGGACCGAATAGAACGCTCATCCATTTTTATTTCTTTACGCCAACATAAGTACTACATAAAATGTTAAAATAGTATAACCGTATTTGGACCTTATTAAATATAAGCCTTCCCCAAAGATTGGCCCATAGGAAGGATTTTGCCATCATAGCGAAGCTTGTACACCCGTAACTTTTTATCAGGTGTTATTCAGTTGTTATCCTCTTACAATAACCAGGGGGCGATATCGCATGGTAGATTTTTCATCACAAACGGCATGAAAATCATGCTAAATAAATATATAGTGTGAACTACCAAAATCCGCAGGGACCTGGTAAAACATGGTAACAAAATGAATACAGGTTAGTCACAGGACCATGTTTTGTGACAATCTTTAGAAAATGCCTAAAGTGCGAGGTTGTTTGGTATAGTTAAAATAGCAATATTCAAGTTTTGCCAAAAAAAGTATTTTTGCGTGAGAGCCTAGCCAATTATCTATACAAATAAATAAAATTGAAGCGTCTGTTTGTAATGTCAAACTAACATCTCTTTACTAAACGCATATGAAAATATAAAAAAAAATCAAAATATTTGTCTGTCTGTTTAAGCTAATCAACGACTCACACTCGCCCATAAAACTGTGCAGAGTTCATTACAAGCCAAAGTGCCCGATTTTTTTAAGTGATCTACAAATAATAAGGAAATTTGATTAGTGTTCAATTTTATTACGGAACTTAACGAATCCTTTTAAATTTAGGCGAAGCTTTCGACTTTAAAATGCTTTCCAAACTGACTTTTACCAAGCACGTTCGATACAACTTTGCGCGACAAGCAATTCAAACACTATAAGCTGTATGGTTCAGCATAAAGAAACAAGTAGGTATTAATTGAGCGAAAAGTTTTACTAAGTTTGAGGGCTTTTCCAAACTTTGAGATCTATGTTTTTAACTTCGAGTAATTTTTGACGAGTTTGGAGTTATTTATTTTAAAAATACAGTAATTATAAGTTAAAGTTAAGCACTTCAAACGTTAAGTGAATAAAAACGTTATATTTTATATATAACACTAATGAGCGTACGTTTTACGTTACGAGACACGCTGCAGCTATGTTACGTTGTAGTAGAAATGGTCGGCTCGACCGGGGACCGGCTACGCTCTCACAGAATACCGGCGTAAAATAGCAGTTTAATGTTGCCGTGTTTTGTATGGTGAGTGTAGAGAACCAGAAAAAAAAAGAAAAGTGTATCCTTTTTACTAGAAACAAAAAGCATTATTAAAAATGAAATAAAAAGTATATTAAATAAAATATTATTGTGTCTTAACAATTTTGGGCTACCATGAAAGAGAATTACTTTAGCCCACACACCCACAACGCACACACACACACACACACACACACACACACACACACACACACACACACACACACACACACACACACACACACACACACACACACACACACACACACACACACACACACACACACGCGCACACACACACACACACACACACACACACACACACACACACACACACACACGCACACACACGCACACACACACACACACACGCGCGCGCGCACCCCGACACACACACACACACACACACACACACACACACACATACACACAATAAAAATTTTGTTTCATTAATTAAATTTTTATTTTTGCTAAAATCTACTTAGTTTACCAGAATACCAGCGTAAAACAGCAGTTTAATACTGCTGTGTTTTTCGTATCGCGGGTTTAGAGATCCGGAGACCCTTTTTTAATGGAAACGAAGCATTCCATCTTAGTCCTAAGGGGTGACAACGTTTCTGCGTTTTGATTCTTAATCGAGGAGAAATGTAGAGGTCTACGGGCCACAGCATCCACTTAAATCTGGTGGATTTTGTGCACGATTCTCCCACTTATTCAAAAATAAAAATTGGTTAACCCTGCAGGCCATGCCTGGAACTTCCCGCTAATTACAAATCTAAAGCGCTCCAAATTTCAGAAAATTATTTTGCGAAATCTCGAAGTTATATTAAAAAAACATTTTTTCCGAATTCTTCCTCCTTCGATATATCACGAACGAATGAATCGATTTTTATTTTTCAAACGGCATTCGACGATCTCAAAATGTCGAGATCTGATGAAAAATCCACCATGTGAAACCAATAACTTCCCTATTTTTGAAAATTTTCAATTTTCTCAGCGGGAAGTTAATAAAGACAGACAAAATTTATAATGGTTAAATGGTTTCTTATGACTTAATATCGTGTAAGTAACTACCTGCACTTCATAGAAGCCAGTTAGTTCAAAATTACAGATAAACTCTTCTATTTTATTTATATGTGTTCGAATATATAAAATTAATGTTTGTTTGTTCGTATTTTATGCGCTGCCACACCTTCCATCAAATTACGCTAAAACTTTGTCGACAAAACTTCGTTGTATTGCTTGCTCTTGCAGGAAGGTCATAGGCATAGTACAATTAACTTACAGTAGTTGAAAGTTATATATCATTCAACTTCAATGAATGTAATTTAACAATATAACTCTTCTAAATGTAAAACGATATTGCCACAACTATTATTTCTTTTGCGGCAACAACGCGCTCGGTACTAGCTGGTAAATAATATAGAGTAAAACGGAAGCATCTCTAACAAGAAGTTCGATGAGTGACAAGCTGTTATTTAGTTATATATGCTTCTGAAAGCTATACCTTCGTACGTTCTAAGTCCCAACAGGGAAACAAGGGCCAATCGAAGCTATAAACTACTCAAACTTATAGTGCTTGTGAAAGTTATACCTTCGTACGTTCTAAGTCCCAACAGGGAAACAAGGGCCAATCGAGCTATAAATTACTCAAACTTATAGGACTTGGAATAACTTAGAAGATCTTATTTCAAGTGATTTTAGATTTATTGTATAAAACAAAGCTTTTTCGACTTATTAACAAATCCCAGCCAGGGTTATTGGCATTATACTGCGGGAAGAATGACTGTAATAGGTACTTGAATTAAAAATTATATGATAATTTAAATTTTTAGTACTAGATATGTATAATACTATTATTCATAGTTCGATGGGGCCGCAATTCAAGATTCAGAGTCATTTTCGCCATACGTAAAATACCCAGTTCGGTGACGATGAGCGGCGTCAATAGCGTGAAACGTCTTTTATTGCAATCTCCAATGTTCCGACTTTTCACAGCAATTATGGCAAATCCTCCCTGCAAATGTAGAGGTTCAAGTAAAGCTTGATGTTTTTAGAGAATAAGGCAGACAAACAAGCACACATTCCACCTGGTGGTGAGTGAATTCTGTGAACTATAGACACGAGAACATAGGTGATGATGTAAACTCTTATGTAAACATGAGGGTTCAACAAAAATTTCGAATTTTATTTTCTTAAATTCACTTTAATGGTATTAAATGAGGTTACAAAGAGAGATAAGTAAGAACTTAAACTTTTAAGATAACATTTAACTTTTAAAATAAAAACTTCATTCATCACCATCATTAAATCCTATCAAAAGATCACTGCTGAATATAATCCTCCTCTACAGATTGCCTTAAAGTATATATGCCACAGTTGTTATGTTTGGCGGGTGAGCTACAACCATAGTTATTATTTATATTGAGCTTTTATCAGGAAGATGTTGCTGCTTATCTCCTGTTTCAGCTTCCCTCTGTCGCTTGCTACGACACCCAATACCACCGATACACCCGATTCGGGGTGATGCATTCTGTTACGCTGTCACTAGACTGCCGAAAATATCTTACTATCAAATATAGTGATCAATCGAAACATACCTTGGACTAAAGCTCTGAGATCTGACTGTACATGTTTTTATTTGACTAAGTCATTGTGCTATCCTGTATAGGAAACAACTTAAATAAATATTTAAAAATACTCGTATTGCGAAATAATAAATTTTTATATAGTGTAGAAATTCCATAATATTTATTTTACAAGTTAAGTGTTGATTACTAATGCAAAAAATTTTTATTTTAAAAATCGAGACCAACCGGTTTGAGACTTTATTACATTACGAAGAATATGAAACGACAAAAGGGGAAATTCTATTCGCTTTATACAATTTTTTCATTTTAGTTCTATTTCAGTCATATTTTATTATTTATAACAAATATTTTATAAATATCCACTCAAAATTTATTTATATTTAAAATTATAATTTTTTAATCTGAATTATATTTCATTGATTAAATTGATTTGTTTATCCATTCTATTTTATTTCTTTCTTGGTTGCAATTTAGGATTTTATAAAATTAATAGAAATATAAAAGTTAATTTCGTTTTAATATTAACATGAAACGAATAAAAAATATTTCATAATATGTAAACATAAGGGAATTATTTATACAGTTTTGAGAGAGAAATATTTCTAGATACACATTGTATAACAAAGCAATATATAAAAAAAATAGTTTATTCGTATTTTATGCGCCTGCTTACCAGATTGCATGCATGTGCATCAGATTACGGTATTGGTTCCACTTCTGCGAGCAAAAAAGAAATAGGAAAAAAAGAACTATAATCATCGTCTGTTTTATCCTTTGGGGAAAAAAAACCTTCTAAAAATATCTTCTTGTTGCAATTTTTTTTTTTTTTTTTTTTAATTATTTTTAAAAAGGGAACCCCCCCCCCAAAAACATGAAAAAAAACAAAAAAAATTTTGTCCACCAGGTGTTAATGAGGTTACCTGGATGGTACTTAGCTAATGTTGGACCCAGTAGATGGCGCTGTTGTCGAGATCCAGAAATCGCCCGTGCGAAGGCGGGGGTGATCGCTAGTATTGTTATGGATTTCCTTAAAGGAAATAGTTAAAAGAACCACAACTTACCATTCCTTCATCATATTTAAAACAAAATATTTCATTAGAGCCAAGTCATCATAATGTCACATTTTTCAGACACTGAAAGTTATTCGACACTCTAAATTAAATAAGTATATTAAACCACGTACTTTTCAAATTAAAAATAATTTAATATTCATCATTCATTTTAAGAAATGCTCCTACATTTCGTGTTTAAATTGATGAAATCACGAAAAGTTTTCCGCGTAGCGCGCTTTTCACAAGTATCGTAGCATGCACCTGCTACGAGAGCTAAGGTTGAACTGAAGCTTTTTGAAAGCGAAACCTAAAATCAGAGCGAATACGTGATGAACATAACTTCTTACACCACAAATTGCTTACGCGTAAATGAATTATTGTCTTATTTTTACATAAAAAGAATTTTGTGAAACTACATTTATTTGCTTATTATTAGTTCATAGTTTTAATTTTAAATTTTATTCTTTACTGCAACTAAGAAAACTTGCGACTGTAAAAGTCCAATAAGCTCGAACTCGGGTGTTATTGATAATCAATTGGTGTCATTTAAGGAAAATACGGAAAAGATACCGACGGGTGGGATATCGCACCTATTTATTTCTTTGAATTTTTATCGGAAAGATGGTGCTGCCCATATTCTATTTCTTTTTTGTATCTTTCAACAAAATAATATCATACCATATTTTAAAGTATTGGAAATATAAAAATTACATCTGGAAGAGGATTATGAATGCGTTTCTGCTTCCGAGGGAGTGGAACTCTGAAAAGAATGTAAACACTAGATGTTGTGACTCCGTTCTTGCCTTAGAGTCTGTGGGGTAGATATCAACCACTTATCTACATATTGCTACCGCTAAATAGGACTGCTTGTACTGTTGTATTCTGGTCTGAAGATTATTGAAAGCCAGTATAAATACAGGCTGTTAGACGTTCCATTTTCCGTCCGCAGTGGTGACGACGCACCTGTAGTCTCATTTTTAGCTTATTTAGTCGTTTACCATCAGGTAGACTGAATTTGTAGTAGTTTATTTGTGGCTTTGGACAGCAATCCAACCCGAACCGAGAGAGATCAGGCTCAGGACCCAAGTTTTCACGTGCTTTTCGAGGCACGGGGATGAAACGCCGCCAACCATCTAACTCCGGGCTGCTACTAAAAATTTCTTTATAGGAAATCCTAAAAACTAATTTAATCCCGACCTGGGATTCGAACCCAGCATCATACTTTCGGCCACTAGATTACAAATAAAATAAAAAATAGAAAACACCTGACTGAAACAAAAGCGAGTAGTGGCGGTGTAGGAATATCCATTACCCCATGTCGTCCCACAGGAGGCGTAAGAGGCAACAAAGAGAAACAAAGCAGAAGATGAACAGCAATGTCTTTCCATTGACAACTAAATTATAAACTGCGGTTGCCAACTCTCCGAGCGTGACAATACGGGAGGCATACGTTCCGTGTCCGCAGCTACAATACGCTGTAGCGTAACTCTAAAATTTTAATAGGCTGTTGACATTTTAAGATACATTACTAAAAAATATTTTTTTTGTTTTCGGAACTGACTGTCTAAGTACACATTACAGAAAAAAATATTTTTTTTTTCAATTACGCCATGTCTGTGTCACTGCATCCTTACTTCGGATCAAATCAGCTTCTTCACCAGCCAGTATTTTATTTTACTTCCATTCCACCTGATGGTATGTGGTTGCTGTGGCCCATATATATCTGTATCTATCCTCGATTACGGATCAAAATGCAGATGCATTGTCACCCGTGAGGACTAAGATGGAATGCTTCGATACGAAACACAGCAGAATTAAGCTACTATTTTACTCTGGTATTCTGTGAGAGCGTGGACCTTTCCCGGTCGAGATAACCCATTCGTACTACAACTATACTTATAATATAACTGCAGAATGGCTCTACCACGTATATACAATAATAGCATTTTCTACAGTCGTCTCTTACTCTCATGGTTTCATGCGTCATCAAATCTACCTATGAGACGATGTGGTGGACTCTCTTAAGCAGCTACCACGTGGTCTCGCAAATCTTAACGCGTAAGCATTATTTTATTCATGGTAGGTTAGAGAGTGTTATTATTGTTATTAGCGTGTAACGTTGCAAAACGTCCCACTCAATTCATATCTTCCAATAGTAATATAAAACTGTTTTCGTGTTTGTTATCAACCTCATTGATATAATACTTAAAATAATTCATCAACCATTTGTTCTTCATTAGCTCGTATCAATTAATTCACAGCTCGACATTGGATGAGGAGGATATCCACATTATCTTTTTTGAAAGCATCATAAACTATAGCGCCATAAACCACATATATACTTTTCGGTAGATATAATAGAAAACCAAAGAGTACAATCTGCCACTTTGTTTTTCGTATGAGGACTAATATAATAAATGTGGATATAAATACTTTGATTCCGTCGAAATTTTGGCGTTGCTGCAGTCCCTTTAGCGGTGGCAAGAATACTGTCGGTATATCGAAGTGCCGAAATGTTTATACAGTAGAGTTACGATGGCTATCCGAGTACAGAACCAGAGTACGAAACCTATCCAAGTGCAGAGAAGTGTAGGACAGGTTTAAGTTATATCCCCAAAATTCTTAAACGCTGCGTTGGAATACGTTTTTAACCTACTGGACTGGAACGAGCACTGTATGAACATACGATATACTCCATACCTCAAAGCCTAAAAACAAGATTATACAACCAGTGCCTATTACTTGTGATGACTTATGGATCTAAGACGTGGACATTCACTGCCAGCCGTATGATGAAGCTCAAGGTCACTCAGCGACAGCGAGGTATGTAGAGGGCTAAGCTTGCGGTTTCTGTGTGATAAACTTAGAAATGAGGATATCCGCATTGGATCTAGAGTAACCGACATGTCCCAACGGATAAGTGAGCTGAAGGAGTAATGGGCCAATAATATAGCTTGAAGAATCGAAAACCGATGGGGAAGAAAATTTCACGAGTGGCAGCCTCTTACGAGTAGACGAAGTGTGTATCGGCCGCCCACTAGATGGAGTGACGACCTGATAAGATATGCAGGAAATTAGTGGATGCAGGTGGCTTAGGACCGGGCTTTGTGATATTCCTTGGGGAGACCTAAGTTCACGAGTAGATTTCTGAAGTGCTGTAATAATGACGATGATGATGATAATATGAAAGCGAATGGAGTTTCTTACCTTCTTTCAACAGCTAATTAATTTTGTCCTTCATGATGGTGCTATACCAGGCAGTACCGTTCAGAAAAATATGTCATACTTCCATTTGAATGTACTATTATAAACTAATAGCGAAGTATAACCAAAGTATAGAAAAATCAACGAGTTAGTAAGCTATGAAAATGAGACAACCACTTAATCAAAGAACCGACAACCGGTGGTGTTTTGCAATATCATGATGATGACAACTACGACGACAACGAACAACGACGACAACAAACGACAGCGACGAAGACAGCGACGACGACGGCGACGTCGATGGTGATAATGTTGATGATAACCATGAAAATATACAATATACACACATCAACAAAGTTTGTGATCGCTAAAATTTAAAATACACAATTTTTGTTATAAAAAATAACAAAAAGAGTAATTCAATTATAATGTAAAAGTAACAGAAGTTTGATGAAAAGAAAAAAATTGTGTAACTAAATTTATACAGCAATTTATTAATAGAAGGTTCTTATTTATTACAATATAACTTTTCCTCTGGATTGAACACATGTGAAGATCCTCTTAGGCGTACTGAGGATAAAGTTATCCAGCATTACTTGCGGTAACCTGTCCCATTCTCGAAAAGCGGCTTCCCTGATCTTTGGCACTGTCTGGGGTGGTGGCTGACGGTTTCAAACAGCTCGCTTAAGAGCATCATACGCGTGCTCTATTGGGTTTAAGTCAGGCGAGTCGGCAGGCCAGTATAACCTTGTAATGCCGTATTCTCAGAGAGCAGCATGGACTCGTTAAGCTCAATGTGCGGGCACATTATCATCGACTAGTACAAATTGGTGCCCATGGTCTACACAATTCCATCAATAGTAACTGTTTTGAACCTATCTACCGTCACGGAGTCTCGTTATGGGATCAAAGGCGTTCTAGCTTCAATAATAATTCCTACCTGCTGAACGGTTCCTGTGGCAGGTTTATTCCTCATCTTCTTCATTTTATCGGAGCCTCGCCCACTGAAATCTCGGTCACTGACAATGCCATGAATTTAAAGGTGCTCTTCAAGACCTCCGTAATGGTAATCCAGTCTGGGGTAAGCAATTCCGAATGGTTTGAGTGCTAACTTCAAGCCCAGAGGCGGCACACACTTTTGATTTTTTGTAGAGGCGTTGGTTGTTGGCCACCGGTTTTATAAAGCGCTTCTGAGTAACAGTCAGAACAGTTGGGTGACCTCTGCGGGGTCAGTCAGCTGAATTATCCATACCGTGGTACGTCTGCAACGTAGCCACGATACATGATTGGAATACAGCAAGCTATTTCTCTCGTGGCATATCCGTCTTTCCTCAAAATTACAATTCTTGGTCGTACGTACCGTACTTCTGATAATCCTCTTGGCATTTTTCAATTACAATTTTCCTCAAAAATTTTTTTTAAATCCGTTAAAAATGACTAAGTCAGATTTTTGAATGAATATAAGCTTGGATTAAATTTATTGTTGTATGGAAAAACAACTGAATTATATTTTATTGTTTTATATTCTAATTCTTTATTTTTAAGTGAAGAATCTAAAAAGAAGAAGAAATTATAATATAGTCTACAGTAACAAAAGAAATTGCGATTTTTCAAACAAATAGCTAACTTTTTGATGTGCATATGACCACAATATACGCAATGAAATACGAAAAATTGCTTTAATATAAAACATGGATTGCCACCTTTTAATACACAAAGCTTTTCTTATAAAACATATTATAATTTTAATAAAAGGATTTTCATATTGTAATGTAAATAAAAGGATTTTCATATTATAATTTTATTACTACATACTGAATACGACATTTTTTTCTTTTGTGATAGGCTCAGTTACGGTGCAGTGTGTGGAAGTAATCTCCTTGAAAATCATTCTGATCCCTTTTACGAACGATAGAGAAGGTAAATTTGGTTTTATACATTTCGTGCTGACTTTTGCAACTATTCACCTCTGCTATTAAGTAACCAGGGTTCAACACAGATTATTTCATGATAAAGAAACACCATACGTACGTGGGTTCGATAGATGAATGGAAATAAGCGTGTTGTTGTAAGTTTTATTATTTCCACATTAGTACTCGATATTGAAGCTTTTAAAAGGAACAGCGTTTTTTATTACAGTACCAAGGTTATTGAAACGGCACTCTTGTGGAGAAAATTTTAAAATTTTAAGTCTTACAAAATTAAAAAACCGCAGGGACCGAGGAGATCTAATCGAAACCTTTAAGATCTAAAGGGGGCATTACGAAGTTGAGGAATTTTTTTATTTGCTATGAAAAAATCACCTCAGGGGCCATCATCTTAAGCTATCTTCCAGCTTTTCAAATAACAACCCTCACAAGCACTTATTTGTAACCGTGTAGTCGCAGAGTGGAATAAACCGCCATAGAACGTAGTCTCAACCCAAAATGTGAACCAAATCAAAAATTGATTAGAAAATCATTTTCTGAACCGCAATAGGAGTAACTATTGGGCACAAACAGGATAAAGGCATTATCACTTGTCTTAACTCCCTGTCTGCTAATATATAAAAATATAATAATAGTATTGTGACGGTGCATTAACTATTAGATATAAATTAATATTTGTTTGTTCGTATTTTATGCGCTGCCATACCGTTCACCAGATTGCGGTACAACTTTGTCAACGTATTTCCTGCACTTCCGCAAATGTTATGGGTATAGTTGGACCCGCGATTAAAAATGTTATTCTTGGATTTAGTTGACTTTAGATGGCGCCCTTCCAGTCATAAAATTATATGTCAAATGTCATGTCGGAAAAGTGACTTAGTCATGAAATAATGTGGGTAGAGTGATATCTTTTTTATTCCGAGCTTGTTCGTGCAGTTGTGAACTCGTGAATGCGTTTATTGTATTTCTTTTGGATTTTTTTTTAATTTGGACTTTGGATCTGTTATTACTTATTTGACTCGGCTTTTGTTTTATGGACTTCATGATTTTCGTGAGATTCTGATTTTATTGATATCGGACATCCGTAGAATCAAATTTTGAATCATCAATAACCTCATGACAGTTGACAGCTAACGTCAAAACGACATCAAATATATTATTTTAATTTATTTCCCTATTTGTACAAAACCAGGCCTACGCTTCATACAAATTTGGACCGTCTCGTTTACCCTTTAAAATATCGGACTCGTTAAAAAACTTACAAATGGTAATTAAATAAAAAGTATTTACAACAAGTAATTAGTTACTGTAACTGTAGTAAATTTCAGAGTTTCGCCCTTGCAATGGAAGTATCCTTTATCAAAATAATACCTTCTTAATTTAACTCAGACTTAATTTCAAACTATTAGCTGTGTTCGCGACCTCGTTCACAATAAACTTCGAGAGCAAATGCTACGAATTCCCGATTCCTATATTAAGCTCATGTTCATATAGTTGCGCTGTTAGGATATCTACTACACCATGTCGTCCCGTGGGTGTGGTATGTGACAGAGGGAAGTTGAACCAGGAGATGGGAAGCAGCATTTTTTGACAACTATAAAATAAAAGCTGTTTAAGTAACCAGCCTACTTCCTACCTACTACTAACTATAACGAATATCTCCATGATTGGAACTTTATTTACGGGGTAGAGCCTCGCTGCAGCTATATTATGGAAGTACAGTAAATGGGTCGGCTCGACCGGGATAGGATCACGCTCTCACAGAGTACCAGCATACAATATCCACTTAATGCTGCTGTTTCGTATGGTGGATATAGAGAAGCGGAGACCCTTTTTGCTGGAAATGAGACATTCCATCTCAGTCCTCACAGGTGACAACGTATTTGCATTTTCATCCTTAATTGAGGACAAATGTAGATGTCTATGGGCAACAGCATCCACTTACTATCGGATGTGCTTGTCTGTTACCCTTATACTACAAAAAATAATTAATAACAAATATAGCTATAAAATCTATGAGGAGGCCTATTTTTAGCAAGTTTCATTCTCTGCCATGATCTACATAGAGGCGCAAAATATATGACTCTGTTGCAGAAAGAAAGAAAGTTGACGGTGTTGCAGAAATCGTCTATGGGATGGGTTCGAAAGATATACCATTTCGTACAGATATAATGCCAAAAGTTGCAACGGTTGCAACAATTCAATCCGTATGGCGAAACTGTTCAGTGAGGTCTCAGTGATCGCAAGGGTGAAAACTGGCAGCGATCACCGAATGGTTAGAGGCACACTGAACCAAAACGTTAAGTTGGAGAGGTCTCGTCTAATGAAGTCAACGCTCCGTCCCCCTCGTGCTCTAATCCAGAATCCCAAAACCTTTCAGCTCGAGTTAAAAAACCGCTTTCAGTGCCTAGAGGATTGCAATGCAACGGATGATATGAATGACAAGCTCCTGGAAACTGTCCTTGCGGTCGGAGCTAAGTTCTGCAAGACCCGCCGCAGGAGAACACAAAAACTCTCAGATCACACTCTTAATCTCATGGCTGTTAGACGGGAGATGAGGCTGCAATCGTCAACAGATTTGACAGCATACAGGCAACTGAACAGACAGATCTCCAAATGCATGCGGCGAAACTTACGCAACTTTAATACTGCTCGTATTAAAGAAGCGATCGAGCGGAACCAGGGCTCCAAAGTCTTTGCCAGAGATCTGTCTGCCAGTAAGAGCCAACTGTCAAAGCTGAAGACTGAGTGTGGTAGCATCGTTTCCGGGACACCTGAGATTTTGAGTGAGATTGAGAGGTTCTATGGGCAGCTGTACACATCATCGTTGGAGCCACACGCAAGTGTGAGTAACGATCCAAGAGCAAGTCTTATCCGACACTATTCCGATGATATCCCTGACGTCCGTCTAAGGGAGATTAGAATGGCTCTCCAGCACCTTAAAAACGGCAGGGCCCCAGGTAAGGATGGAATTACAGCGGAGCTTCTGAAAGCGGGTGGAACACCGGTACTTGAAGTCCTTCAGAAGCTCTTCAATTCCGTCCTCTATGGTGGCACTACTCCGGAGGCGTGGAGCAGAAGTGCGGTGGTCTTGTTCTTTAAGAAAGGGGACATCACTCTCTTGAAGAACTACAGACCGATTTCCCTTCTGAGCCGCGTCTACGTGCTGTTTTCGAGAGTCATTACGAATCGTCTCGCACGCAGACTCGACGACTTCCAGCCTCCCGAACAAGCCGGTTTCCGAAAAGGCTTCAGTACCATAGACCACATACATATCCTGCGGCAGATTGTACAGAAGACTGAAGATTACAATCTGCCACTTTGCCTGGCGTATGTGGACTATGAGAAAGCCTTTGATTCCGTCGAAATTTGGGCGGTGCTACAGTCCCTTCAGCGGTGCCAAGTTGACTGTCGGTATATCGAAGTGCATTTTTCAAAAGAAAATAAAAAATAAAATACGATCGTGCCAGCGCGCTATGGAACGAAGTATCCTAGGCATTAAGCTCTTTGACAAACGTAAGAGCGAGGATATTCGCAGGAAAACTAAATTGATAGACGCAGGACAACACGCACAACAGCTTAAGTGGAGTTGGGCGGGACACATAGCCCGGGTTACAGACGGAAGATGGACGAAACGAGTCACCGAATGGACGGGCCCAAGCAGAACAAGGAGTAAAGGGAGACCTAAGGATCGCTGGATCGATGAAATCCAAAGAATAGCTGGTAGAGATTGGATGTTGAAGGCGCAAAATAGGATCAAATGGAAACAGTTGGAGGAGGCCTATACCCGGAGCGGGGCCATGTCTTAAACAATAACAATTTGGATTTTTTTTCTTGTATGTATGTAAATTGCATGGTAATATAAAGGCTTAATAATAATAATAATAATAATAATAATAATAATAATATCGAAGTGCTGAAGTGCTTGTACAGTAGGGCTACGATGGCTATCCGAGTACAGAACCAGAGCTCGAAACCTATCCAACTGCAGAGAGGTGTAAGACAGGGTGACGTTATATCCCCGAAACTCTTCACCGCTGCATTGGAAGACGTTTTCAAGCTACTGGACTTGAAAGGATACGGTATTAACATCAATGGCGAGTACATCACTCACCTTCGATTTGCCGACGATATAGTCCTTATGGCAGAATCGCTGGAGGACTTAAGCACTATGCTCAATGACCTCAATAGTGCCTCCCAACGGATAGATCTTAAGATAACATGGACAAAATAAAGATTATGTTTAATGTCCATGTCACACCTATGCTGGTAGTTGTTGGGAGCACTATGCTCGAAGTTGTTGACGAGTACGTTTACCTGGGAGCGACTAGGTAAGTCCAACTTCGACCGAGAGGTCAATCGACGGATTCAACTCGGCTGGGCAGCGTTCGGGAAATTACGACATATCTTCTCGTCAGGTATACCTCAATCTCTAAAAACTAGATTGTACAACCAGTGCGTGTTGCAGAGCTGCACTATTGTTTAGTATTATTTTAAGAGCCTATTTGTTAAGAAAAATGTATATTATGTAATATATAACTGAGTTAAATAAATTGTGTTATAAGGGCTTGTGAAGTCTCCCCAAGACGAAAGTATTTTGACCGCCTTTATTGTATTCATGTAAACATGTCACACTCCCTAAGTTAATCTAATCTGTCAATGAAATACGTTCGAACGTGAAATCCAAAAGGCTGTGGTCGAAACTCGCGATGAAATAATTTTATACTTCTCAGGATATTTTCTACAGATAGCATTACCGTTACCGTTGCTGACTGTTGATATTCCACTGCTGGACATAGGTCTCCCCCACAGACTGCCTCATAGTGGTGATATTTGCCATAGTTGCCATGCTTGGCAGATGGGTTGGCAACCGCAATTGTTTAATTTTTAGATTTTATTAGGTTGATTCTGCTGCCAGTCCTTTGGTTTGTTTCACAGAGTCCACCTGATGGTAAGTTAATGCTGACCTCCAGACACCAACATCAAGTATCCTTGATTAGGAATGCCTAGTTATCAGTAAAATTGATCTCCAAGTGCCCTTCACTCAGCTTACGATACACCACAGCAATACGATATTTTACGCTGGTACCTATTTTCTTGTTGAGCATGGAAATTCATCGGTTAAACCGAACCATAATTCGCTGCAATTCATATCTAAAATTTTGCCAAAGTTGCCACGCTTGGCAGGCAGGTTGGCGACCTGAGTTTTTATAATGTTTAGCTATTATCAGAAGATGCTGCTGGCCGTCTGCTATTTCAGTTCCGTCTGTCGCCTCTTACTGTAGCAACAGAACGATGTGGGTTTGAGGATATTCTTACACCGCCACTACTAGCAATGTCCCACACATTGCCTCCGCTATTGTGGCGGGAGGCCTATATTATTCAGCAGTCGTTTTTTATGGTCTGCAATTGATGGATGGATGTAAATACATAATCTGTCATTGGTAGCTATAAAATTTTGTGATTACACCCCGAAGACTGAGATGAAATACCGCGTTTCCAGTAAAAAGGGTCTCCGGTTTTCTACAGTCACCATATATAAGCACAGCAGCATTAAGAAGTTATTTGACGCTGATATTCTGCGAGAGCGTTGTCTAACCCCGATCGAACCACGTAAAAATGTTTTTTTTGTCTTTCAATAAATCTATTTATAGCAAATATGCACTCGTAAGAATTCTTTGTAACACTTATGATATGCGCTTTTTGTTTTAGACATAAACGGGTACTTGTTAACTACCTATAATGGGATGTGCCGAGGTTGGTGCGTAAGCCTGTATGACCTTCAACGAATACCGTTTTGTAGTTCGGAGCATAAGGTGCGCAACGCTACCGTTTTCACTGTGTAGTCTTAACGACATTGTTAATAAGAGACTTGTGGACCATAAATACTTCAATATGTCGTGTTTCGCCTCTCCACGAAGCATCCTCAGGTAAAGTAGACTCTGTGGTCGCTTGGTTAGCCGTCAACCAACGTCATTATAGTGGTGTTGGAGGTAGCGGTGATGGGATTAGTGATGACTGGGATAGTGCATGCAATTGAGGGAAGACGGGAGGTGCTTTTCAGACTAGGTAGGATACATTATTTTATTTTATTACACCGATCATAGCAAATTGATTTATAAAATATTTAATAGATATAATGTCTATGCGTAATGATTTCTTATATTTACGCGAACACTAAACACTAGTTTTTACGGATTTTATAGCGTAAGTATATTTAACTTTTTAATTATCCTACGTTTCGAGAACTTTACATTTAATCTATGGTGACCGCGCTTAACTATGACATCAAGACGTTGAACATCACTGTACGGGTAACGGTGGAGCCGTTACCACGGGTGCTGTAAAGTGCTCGGAACGTCGGGTAATTAAAAAGTTAAATATACGCAATAAAATCCGTAAAAACTAGTATTATTTAATGTCTATGCGCCATAGCCTCAAAAATACTAAAAAAAAAACAATATGTTTACAAGCGATCAAAAGGCTACATTTTGGTCATTTAAAACATATTTAATAATAACCATCAACGAATTTATACCTTATGATTTTTATATCAACTTGAAGTGAGACAAAAATTTGAATTACAAATTCCAAATAAGCTTCCCGGTGGCCTTTTACACGAAATCTTGAATAATTTTGACTCGACATGTTTAATTTCATATGTGAGTTAAAACGTGATTTAGGTTTCATATATTTTTAATTCTCTTTATTTCGGCACAAACGGTCAGTAACAAAAATTTTATATATAAATAATATTCCTAAAAAAGCAAAGAGTGCTCAAGCATTGCATATTTATTTAAGATTGTTAGACTCATAAATCAAGGGCAATTATTTACTATGCTATTCGTACTAAACTCATTATACAAAGATAATACAAGGACATTAAGACAAGGAAAAAGACGTGAGAGTAAAATAAAAAATAAAGGCCGGTCCCAACCGGAGAGAATTGTTCGCGATATTATGCAATGGACATACTATATAGAAAATAATAAAGTTTTTAAATTTTACATAACATTATGAAAATGAATAGATTAAGTTTGCAGAGAGAAGGGACGTGCTCTATCTTATTGTATAAGCACTTTTCATGGAACACTGCCCTAATAAAAGTAAAGGTAATGGAGAAGGTTAGGAAAGATAATCCTGTCGTGTCTTGATATAAACCATTAGATAGGACGGGTATTGTAATAAAAGGCGAGAGAGCGTTTTCATGAAATAAGGATGACAAACGAGCATATATTCCACAGAATGGTAAGTGGATATTGGCCAATAGACGACTTCATCCATTCTAGAATAAAAATCAAAACGCAGAAGCGTTGTCACCCCTGTGGGGTAAAGATGAATGCCCGGTTTACGGCTTAGTTTTCATTAAATAGGCTAAAATTTAATTTTAAGTACATTTTTGAGTTAATTTTGTCCATATAGTGGCGGTGAAAGAATATCTACTCCCCCATATCATACTGTAGGTATCGCAGTAGGCGGCACAGGAAAACAAATCAGACCGGCCGCAGCCGCAGTTAATAAAAACCAACATATAAACAAACCAAGCTGTTACCCGCAGCTTCGCCCGCATGGTCACTGGGAAATGAACTATCCATTGCTTTTTGAATTGAAAGAAAACTGAGTTTTATAGATTTGTCAGAGATGCAGCCATTAAAAGGAAACTGAGCAAAATTGATTCGTCAGCCTATTTAAACGTTTTGAAACGCAGCGTATAGGAAAGCATGAAAATAGCCTGTTTATTCCAAATGGAAATGATATATTTTTTTTAATTAAAGGAAACTGAGCATAATTATCCGTCAGAGATGCAGACTTTTGTAAAGAAACTGAGCTAAATTGATTCGTCAGAGATGCAGTTTTCTGAATTGAAAAGAAACTGAGCCAAATAAAAGACCCGTCAGAGATGCAGCCTCTTGAGTTGAAAGGAAACTGAGCTTAATAGGTCCGCCAGAGGTGCAGCATTTGGAATTTAAAAGAATCTGAGCTAAATAGGAAATTTTCAATTTAAAGGGAAGATCTGTGGGAATTCTGATTAAATTATTGTGGTATTTTGAAAAAAAAAAAAAACTAACTGAACACTATTTTAAGACGCTACTGTACACAATGTTATATGTTTTTCCATTCGGGGAAAGAATGTGGAGATTCTGGGTATTTGACACACGCGAACATGCTACATACAGCTGACCATGAGAGAAGCACGGTTTTTCTAAGTTGACCCCCGCTACCTGTAACGTTTGCCCTTGCGCTTTATTAATTGTCATTGCAAAACTGAGCTTAATAGGGAACTGCAACCTTTTGAATTGAAAAGGAAGATCTGTGGGAATTATAGGGATCCGTGGTATAATAACATTTTCATCTTTTCCTATGCCTGTCAAAATTGTAGCACCGATTATGTTCCGTCCAAGATGTGTCACACGCAGCCTTGTCCCGTTACATAACCGAAGAGCATCTAAATTTCGCATTAGCATGACTGGGACGCCTAATTTTAATTGAAGCTTATGTGAGGGCACACCTGACAACTCTAGAGAATTTAGAAACTCTGCGGGATATGAAGTGCTCTGTTCTGTGTCCATAACTGTGTCTACTGACAAATACTCTGTTATTTCTCCTGCTACTTCGCTTAATATATCCGAATTTATTTTGTTAACGCTCTCATTTTTTGGTGCAGGAATCGACCCTTTCACATAACCATTTGTCTTCATGCATGTTGTTCGTAAAATCTGAATAAACGCTCGCAATTAATTCGGAATGACTCTGTACTAAATTACAAAAATCTCTGGTCAATTTAACGCAGCCCTCAGCATCCGGTTCCAACCGCCCATCGCCAATTTTTAATAGTGTGTCAGCATAGTTTCCAACATTGATATCATTATACAAATGCACTCTCATATTCGTAGTTAAACTGAATTTTGTCACCTTGTTCCATAAAATAGACGACTTGAGGCATGCTTTAATTTCATCTGCAGGTGTGCCCTTTTGAATGACAGGTAAAGTTTGGCGAAAGTCACCAGCCAGTAAAACCACCATTCCTCAAATTACATCGGCATTGCTGCGCAAATCCTGGAGCGTTCGATTTAGTGCTTCTACAGCTTTTTTATGCGACATTGTACTTTCGTCCCACACTAAGAGTTTGCATTGTCGTAGCATTATACCACGTGTCTGATGACTTTAAAGCGGGCCAATTTGCAACAGGCGCGCCTTGAATACGGCGTTTCCACTCCTTCCTAGATGTGTTCCAAGTATAATAGCGTGGGACTTCAGAATATAACAACGTTTTTGCAAAGGGGTCGGTTTGACACAAAGTTGAAAGAAGGCTGTTAGTGTAGTTTTTGGCGGTGATGCAATTCTTTCTTGGAAATTTCTTTCGGTGAAATATACACGCTCTCCATTTTCTAAGTGCACAGCAAGGTGAGTAACGGTTGGGTGCCTATCGTGTAAAGGGAAGCCAAGGAGACGCCACGCTGCCTCGTTACTGCTGACATAACGCCCTGCTTGAAAGGTCTGTACTTCATTAACGGGATTTGCCTCACCTTCACTCCTGAGATTAAATATTGCTTGGTCGCTTCCTTTATTTATGTACTTACAGATATACTTGATTGCGCGGACAGAGCTACATGCTTCTACATTAATGTGGGTATTAAACATTTTACATAGAATGGGCGAATAGGGGACAATCCAGCTGTTATCTAAGGTTTCGAACGCTCCAGAGCGAGATTTAATTGTAACCCTCCTGCCACCATCTTCGGGAGCTTTGCGTCTGTATAAAGGGTAGCCATTTGCATTGTGCACTGTTTCTTTTAATAGCTGTTAAGGGAATTTCTTTGTACATTTTCCTTCTTGCAAACAAGGTGATAATGAATTTCGTGCTCCACATGGACCGTGAATCATATTTCGGTCGATGGTATCATATAACTCTTTATCTTGCTCTGGATCTGGAATCTAGGCACTTATTATGTCGTCTATTTGGCTGGGCCGCAACTTCTCTTTAAGCCATATTAGAATGTGGGCTTGCGGTAATCCTCTTTTTTTGCCATTCAATTGAATACATGAAGCACTGCACCTCTCCGAAAATTTACCCTTTGTTAATTACATACATTAATTTTTGTACTTTTTATCTAAATACTCTAGCAACTAAATCGTGTCTGTTGGTACTTTTTTGGCCCGGCATTAGCTCCTCTCCGTTATTTCTTTCCATGTGGGATTGCAAGTAAAAGTAACAAAAAGATCAGGTCTTCCGTAAGTTCGTACATAGGTGAATGCGTCTTGTGTGTACTTATGTAGGTAGCGGGGACTGTTAACGAATGATGAGGGCAGAATTACCATTTTACCTAAATCTCTGGGGTTTACATTGGCGTCGCTAGAAACTGCATCTTGTAAATGTATATAATTCTCAATGTGCAGCTTTTTTAATTTAAAGATATATAACGGAGACGTTCACTTTCTACCTTCACATACATGTCTACCAAAAATTAATGAAATAATTGTCTACACCGGGCTAAGAGGTTAAAATCATTTTCTCGCAACATCATATGATAAGCATAAAAATCCATACATGATATTTTTTTGTTCGGAGTAGGCTCCTTTGTGACCGGGTTAATGATTGGAATTTGAAAATGATAACCCTCTTGTCCTTTACAATAAATCAATGGGTATTGCAGAGTGTCATAAAACCCGTTGCAACGTATCATCACGTGCTCGCAAGACAATGTCTTGTGAAGAAAATTGATCACCACTAATTACGGCTGCTATTTCGTTTATCAAAGATGCATTGTAGCGCCTTTCATGCTCTCCTCGAGGGGTCCGATCTGCCTGAATTACGACTTTATAATCCTCTTCAGGTAGGTTTTCTAAAGCAGTTTTAAATGTTTTGACTAAAATGTTACGTTCATGCAAGAATCTTTGAATTTTGAACACTGTGTCTCTCTCAACTCCCTGGATAAATTGGCAGCGACGGTCTATCTCAATTCCTTCGTCACCCATAAAATATACTTGTAAAAATTTATGCTGTTCGTTTTCAGCTGAAAAAAGTGAACCTATTCTATGATAAATTTGCCCTTGCACCGTAAATGTAGGCGAAAATCCCGGCATTATTATTTCCCGGTCAACTTCGAAGGACGTCATTTGAAAGCATGAGTTATATTTCAGGATCCTGTTTAAAAGCGCCGTGACTCATTAGCATCATATAAAAAGAGTGTTTTCAAAGGTTCTTCTGGTTCCCCAAGTAACGGAAAAGACACTTTGCCATTGGAACAGCACGTGCCTGCGGTCTCATCTTTCCATTTTAAAGCGCTGCAAAATCGACACGCCTTGTCCATCAGTCCGATAACAAATAATCTGTGATTTTTAAAATCAATCAACGGATCATAATTGAATGCTGCGTCATTAAAACCGACCAATTGTTTCTTTGAAAATTTTGTCGACGTTCAGCTTGGAGCTGTGCATTTGCATCTCTTCGCGCCTGTGTCTGTTCTGGTGTTTCAGTAGCCCTTATGGTAGATTGACGTTCAGCTTACTCAATGAGTCTGTGTTGAGTTTCATCAGGTGTTTCCGCGGCTCTTAAGGCGGCACAAGTTCCGCTTGTGCGAATAGCCTTTGCTGACTTTGAGCAGGTGTTTCAGTAGCTCTTAAAGTAGATTGACGCTCTGCCTGTTCAAGACGCCTTTGCTGACTTTGATCAGGTGTATCAGTAGCTCTTAAAGTAACTTGACGCTCTACCTATTCAAGACGCCTTTGCTGACTTTGAGCAAGTGTTTCAGTAGCTCTTAAAGTAGCTTGACGCTATGCCTGTTCAAGACGCCTTCGCTGACTTTGAGAAGGTGTTTAAGAGGCTCTTAAAATAGCGTGACGCTCTGCTTGTTCAATATGTCATTCTACAGCCACCGAACTATCCCCATAGCAAAATTCATGCCATGCCGACGCTCTGTTGTGACGTGAAAGAAGGACAAACTTTTGCAACATATTCTATTTTTCCACGTTAATGAGATGTTTTTCCGCGGAAAAAAGTAACCTATGTTACTCTACAGCCACCGAACTAGCCTCATACAAAAAATCATGCCATGCCGACGCTCTGTTGCGTAATAATATTAGTATGTATTGAGTTCGCCACCTACCAATGATACAACTGTAGGAAATGTAACCCGTAGGAGGCAAATCCATAGGGGAGGCCTATGTTCAGCTGGGCTTAGATGCGCAGCAATGAATAAATGAAAGGTGGGTATTTAATGTAATCGTGGTTTTTCTCTGGTCGAGCCATCCTAATGTGCTGCAGACGTAGTGCTAGAATCGCGGCTCTCACAAGTATAATAAATCTACACAAATTAACATTTTGTATACATTATGAACTAGCGATCCGCCCCGGCTTCGCACGGGTGATTTCTGGATCTCGACAACAGCGCCACTTACCGAGTCCAATTTTCTTTAAATTTATATAGTAACTAGCGATCCGCCCCGACTTCGCACGGGTGATTTCTGGATCTCGACCACGGCGCCACCTACCGAGTCCAATTTTCTTTAAATTTATATAGTAACTAGCGATCCACCCCGACTTCGCACGGGTGATTTCTGGATCTCGACAACAGCGCCACCTACCGAGTCCAATTTTCTTTAAATTTATGTAAAAACTAGCGATCCGCCCCGACTTCGCACGGGTGATTTCTGGATCTCGACAACAGCGCCACCTACCGTGTCCAATTTTCTTTAAATTTATATAGTAACTAGCGATCCGCCCCCACTTCGCACGGGTGATTTCTGGATCTCGACAAGAGCGCCACATACAGAGTCCAATTTTCTTTAAATTTATATAGTAACTAGCGATCCGCCCCGACTTCGTACGTGTGATTTCTGGATCTTGACAACAGCGCCACCTACCGAGTCCAATTTTCTTTAAATTTATATAGTAAGTAGCGATCCGCCCCGACTTCGCACGGGTGATTTCTGGATCTCGACAACAGCGCCACCTTTCGAGTTCAATTTTCTTTAAATTTATATAGTAACTAGCGATCCGCCCCGACTTCACACGGGTGATTTCTGGATCTCGACAACAGCGCCACCTACCGAGTCCAATTTTCATTAAATTTATAGAGTAACCAGCGATCCGCCCCGACTTCGCACGGGTGATTTCTGGATCTCGACAAGAGCGCCACCTACAGAGTCCAATTTTCTTTAAATTTATATAGTAACTAGCGCTCCGTTCCGGCTTCGCACGGGTGATTTCTGGATCTCGACAACAGCGCCACTTACCGAGTCCAATTTTCTTTAAATTTATATAGTAACTAGCGATCCGCACCGACTTCGTACGGGTGATTTCTGGATCTTGACAACAGCGCCACCTACCGAGTCCAATTTTCTTTAAATTTATATAGTAACTAGCGATCCGCCCCGACTTCGCACGGGTGATTTCTGGATCTCGACAACAGCGCCACCTTTCGAGTTCAATTTTCTTTAAATTTATATAGTAACTAGCGATCCGCCCCGACTTCACACGGATGATTTCTGGATCTCGACAACAGCGCCACCTACCGAGTCCAATTTTCATTAAATTTATATAGTAACTAGCGATCCGCCCCGACTTCGGACTGGTGATTTCTGGATCTCGACAAGAGCGCCACCTACAGAGTCCAATTTTCTTTAAATTTATATAGTAACTAGCGCTCCGTTCCGGCTTCGCACGGGTGATTTCTGGATCTCGACAACAGCGCCACTTACCGAATCCAATTTTCTTTAAATTTATATAGTAACTAGCGATCCGCCCCGACTTCGTACGGGTGATATCTGGATCTCGACAACAGCGCCACCTACAGAGTCCAATTTTCTTTAAATTTATATAGTAACTAGCGATCGGCCCCGACTTCGCACGGGTGATTTCGTATCGTGGTCTTTCTCTGGTCGAGCCATCCTAATGTGCTGCAGACGTAGTGCAAGAATCGCCACTCTCACAAGTACAATAAATCTACACAAATTAACATTTTGTATACATTATGAACTAGCGAGCCGCCCCGGCTTCGCACGGGTGATTTCTGGATATCGACAAAAGCGCCACCTACCGAGTCCAATTTTCTTTAAATTTATATAGTAACTAGTGATCCGCCCCGACTTCGCACGGGTGATTTCTGGATCTCGACAACAGCGCCACCTTTCGAGTTCAATTTTCTTTAAATTTATATAGTAACTAGCGATCCGCCCCGACTTCACACGGGTGATTTCTGGATCTCGACAACAGCGCCACCTACCGAGTCCAATTTTCTTTAAATTTATATAGCAACTAGCGATCCGCCCCAGCTTCGCACGGGTGATTTCTGGATCTCGACAACAGCGCCACCGAGTCTAGTTTTAACTAGTCAAGTTTTAACGAGACTAACGGACAGCGATTGATGTTTGTATATTATAAATATAATGTTTGCTGCGATGTTCACATTAAATATATGCTACAGAAACGTTATTATCCAGGCAACCTATTTGCTGCTCAGCTGGGAAGCTCCTTAGCGGGTGAGCAATTTCCTGTGAATCTAGTTAGTACGCTATTTATGTGAAGAAAATTACAAGACATATTGCTATATTAATCTTAAGAGAATAGGATGCGTCTTAAATTTATGTTTACAAATTTATAATTTATATTGCAAAAGCACTGTTACTGTTCTAGAAATATTAATACATTTAATATCAAAATGGTCCAAATTCCACCTATTATTGTTCAATTAGGGAACATGAATAGAATAGGCGACTCACACGATAGGAAAATTGTTTATTTGAATAATCAAAATAAAAACTAAATTGATGGTGATCGGGTCACGAGCTATCGGCGAGTGACGGTCTTGGGTGCAGTGGTGAGAAAAACCCCCCGCGCTTCTCGTACTCCCGCAAACGCCGTCGGTGGTGTCGTAACGGCACCGACAATTATGACGTTTTTGAGTTCGAAGAACTTTTTGAACTTTGAAGTTTTGCCATGTTTTTTTTTATCTGACTATATCACGAACAAATCAACTGATACCTCTGTGTTTTACGGCAATCGACGCAATTTTTTCAGCTTATTAAAAAAAGTCTATTATACAAATTGATATTACGGAAATTTTTCGTGTTATTTTGAAATAGAAATTCCGAAAGAAGAGGAAAGAGGTAGCGAGATTAGTGTAGGTGAAATAATGAAAGCAATGAAAACCATGAAAGCAGGTAAGGCTGCCGGATATGATAGAGTTTCACTCGAAATGCTAAGGGCTGGAGAGGAAGTGGTGGCAGGCCTGCTGCACACCTTGTTTAATTTATGCTGGGAACTGAAGCGGGTACCGGTAGACTGGTGCAAAGCCGTGATAGTCCCAGTATATAAGGGAAAAGGGTCGCAGCAGGACTGTAAAAACTACCGTGGCATCAGCCTTCTTAGCATTGTGGGAAAACTGTATGCTAAGGTACTGATTGAAAGGGTCATGAAAGAAACTGATGGAAAAATTTGGGATATGCAAGCAGGATTTAGAAAGGGAATGGGATGTACAGATCAAGTCTTTTCCATGCGCATGATCGCGGAGAAGTTTTTGGCCAAAAACGAAAAGGTTTTTTGTGCGTTCATGGACTTGGAAAAGGCCTATGACAGAGTGAATAGGGATGTGCTATGGCAAACACTGAACTCATTTGGTTTGAGCGCTGGCTTGATACGGGCATTGGAGTCCCTTTATAGGGACTCTAGTGCTTGTGTTAGGATCAACGGGGTCTACTCGGACTGGTTTGACATCCATAAAGGTGTCAGACAGGGCTGTGTAGCTTCCCCGTGGCTGTTCAACCTATTTATGGACAGTTGTTTGCAAAATTTGAAAGTTGAAGAATGCGGATTAAGAATGGGTGAGTTAACCGTCAAATGCCTTTTGTACGCCGATGATCAAGTTATACTTGCGTCGTCGGCGGCCGAGTTGCAAATGATGGTTACATTAATGAACAGATCATTAAAAGAAAGGGGTATGAAAGTGAACGCAAGTAAGACGAAGGTTATGGTTTTTGAAAGAGAAGAAAGTAAAACGATTTGTGAAATAAGAATAGAAGGGGAGTTGATCGAGCAAGTAGACGAGTTTGTATATTTGGGCTGCGTATTTAGCAGGGATGGGAGATATGATAAGGATATAGAACGACGAGTGAATGCGGGAAATAGAGTAAATGGGGGCCCTGCACTCTATTGTGAAGAGTCAAAATGTGTCGAAAAAGGCACGTATGGCAATTCACAATGCTGTGTTGGTCCCTACTTTAACATATGGTAGTGAAAGTTGGGTGTGGCAGAAGAAGCACGAGAGTAGAATGAACGCAGTAGAAATGCGGTCGTTAAGGAGTATGTTAGGGCTGAATCTTAATGATAGGGTAAGAAATTGTGTAATAAGAGAAGAGTGTGGTTTGCAAGATGATGTTGTGACCAGGATTAAGAAAGGAATGCTTCGGTGGTTTGGTCATGTGGAAAGAATGAATGAGGAAAGAGTGACAAAGAAAATTTATGTTGCAGAAGTGAATGGCAGAGTCGGAAAGGGACGTCCTAGGCGAAAATTTATCGACCAAATTGGCGATTTATTGAAAACGGGCCAAATTAGGAGTACCCTTAACCGACGAGCATGTATGCGGAGGTGTATGGATGTGAAGGAGGCGAGAGAGGTGTGTCAGGATCGTGCCAAATGGAAGTCTGTAGTCTCTGCCTACCCCTCTGGGTGACAGGCGTGAGTGTTTATGTTATGTTATGTTTTATTTTGAAATAACACCTTTTCGAGTTTTTTTTGACAACGATAGCTCTCGAACGAATCAACTAATTTTGATGCGGTTCACGGCAATAATTATAGAATTGATCAAACAAAGGTGTCGAAGTAATTCCAAGAAAGCCGCTTTTTGAAAATTAAGGAAAACTCAAATTTTTGAGGTTGTGTCAGAATCTATTGTGACGATTCGGTATAAATCACAGAAAATCTAAGTTCAGCGAGGTCCTCTCAGATGCCGCTAATCGCTTTTCGATCGAATATTCCGTTACAAAGTTATAAGATGTTTAACAATGAAATTTACAATGTGTCTTTGATACATGCTACAACCAAATATAGCTGCAGCGTGGGTTCCTGTATAGTAGTGGAATGGTGATAATGAATTTTATTACTTCTGTCGGGATTTGAATTCGGGTTGCTCACATACTATGTAATAAACGCAAACTTATCCCTTGGTAAATTATTTATAAAGCAAAAAGAGAATATCAATATCTCAAGGGATTTTTTACTAATTTACAATTAGTAAGTTCTATATGTAGTAAAATAAGCTCCCAAGTTACTTTATCAAATTTTCGCAATATGTAAGCAACGCAAAGCATTTTGAACTTTTGTGAATAGTTTGTCAGGTAAAATATTAGTTCTCTCATCTTTAAATATGTTACGTACCATGTTTAGAATTTTTTTATTAATTAGAAAACTTTAATAAGTATTGCTTTCGTCTTAAACATAATAAGCATTGAAGGAAATGGTAGATTTTTCACGATGATTTATTATAGGTGTATTTAGTATTTTGATACAATAACCATGACGGTGACATTACTTACCTGATAAATATATATTTAGATTATAGACACTTTATAAGTCTTGAAAAAAAAATAGAAACCCGGTTTTAAAAGCTTCTATTTCTTCAAGGCTTTTAAATAAATTTAAATATACAACAATATTTATGTTTCAATTAAGCAATTTAGGTACACTTTAAAATTTGAAGTAGAAGTATACTAGGTGGTAGGAATAAGTTTCTTTCTAGGAGACCATCTGATTACGTAGGAATGCATGCAAATCACAGGTTACGAGGCGTTCCATCTTAGTCTTCATAATAGCATTAGTAGCATTTAAATTATTAGTATTAGTAATAAAGCATTAGTAGTCTTCTGCAGATAGTTGCAGATGTCAATGAGCTGCATAACAGACCATAAAGTGAACTGTTTGTTTGTTACTTATATCTTATAGAAAAATAACTAATTCCAAAATCTTTAATATCATTAAGCGTGTCACACACTACGCAGATACGATAAAATATCTGTATCTGAACGCGTATCTTTCAATATAGCTTTCTGTAAAATTCAATGAACTAACACACAGTGCAATATCGAAATATATAGAGACATATATCGAAAAATAGTGACGATATTATCTGCTCATACAAATATATATGCAGATATCATCTGCAGATACAAATATGCCAACCAGATACAGAATGGTCTAATTGCCTTGACTCTTTTTAAGCTTTATATGACGTTTTATCAAAAAAAAATCATTTTAGCTTTTTTTTGTAGGATAGGGTGACAATCTAGCACACAGCCAGATGGTAAGTGGTTGCTGTGGCCCATAGACATCTAAATCTATTCTCGATTAAGAATTAAATAGCAGATGCGTTGCCACCCGTGAGAACTGCTTCGTTTTCAATAAAAAGGATCTCCGGTTCTCACCATACGAAACACAGCAGCGATAAGCTGCTATTTAACGCTGGTATTTTGTAAGAGCGTGGTCCTTCCCAAGGCGAGCTGATCCATTCGTGCTACAAGAAGAAACTCTGTATCCTATTTTGACGACCTGTCTAGCAAGTCTAAAAGCAATATATGCCAACTCATTGTAGGTAACACTGTATAAATAATTCACTCCAAAAATACGTATAGTAAATTTGAAGGATTTAGAGTAAATTTATCATTTCGTACATTGTCGTATGGTAGTGCGTGATACTTTCAGATAAATAAGTTTTTATACGCAAATAAAATACTATATTATCTGCATAGTATGTGACTCGCTTTATACTGTACTTTCTAATCTTGGAGAATAAATAACAATGCAGTGCAGAATTTTCTTCATTCACATTGTTTGCACGAGCTAATGTTGGCTGTGTTATTTCTGAATGGTCTGGATCCTACAGTGGAAATTAATTTGTCCAGTCTACAACAGTCCTTCCATATATTTATATAAAACATACTCGAAGTCTTATGTTATAACACAATGACATATTTATTGTATATTCTACTAGCGGCAATATAAAAACAAAATATTATTTACGTAAATAAGCATGTATCTGAGGATATATTACCCGATATCGTATCATGGAGTGTTGTAAATGGTGACAGAGGGAAACTGAAACAAGAGTTGGGCAACAGCACAAAAACACTGCGGTGGCAACTGTGGCATAATCTCTCCAATAAAGCAATCTATAGGCAATCTATGTTCAGCTGTGGACTTTTGTAGGATGTAATAGATGGAGGATGAAAACCGAGCGCAGCATCCACTTAGTGGATGCTGTGGCGCATAGGCATATGCCTTTTATAAGAAAGAGAGTTTTACAAGCATGAGGATGCAGGGGAGTTGTTACTCTTGAGAACTGAAATAGAATACATCGTTACCGGTATAATGGTGATTGGCTACTGCAGCCTAAGAAAACGCACCGTGACGGCTTTGTGGCATAATGTCTTCACTTTGAGTTGGGCCGCAGGTTCGAATCCCGGTCGAAACGTTGCGGGTCTGTATGTTAGTCCTTGTGAAATTTATGTATGCAAACTGCCTCCACGATACGAGAAAAATCCTAGAGGGTTGTCGTTTAAAAAAAATCAGGAAAATATAATCTCGCTGAATAAAAGTAAAACGCAGTAAACTTTTAAGATTTTCTAAGTTTTGTGCTTGCGATGGTTTGTTCACTATCCTTTCATGTGATCGAAGTGGAGGTCACGTGCGTCATTCTTGGGAACAGGTGCTGCTTGCGGGAACATGTCTGCTTGGGCTCGTTATGCCCTAATAAAGTTTAAAATTTTAAAGTTTCTTTTTTGAGTGCATCATAGAATATGCTTTGGTTTCCAAAGGATCTGTTATCGTTTTCCATTCCACATGAACTATGTACTATTATGTTGTTGCTATTGTAACAGAGACCTCCGCCGTAGGTTGACTCATAGGGCTAACATGTGACACAGTTGCCACGCATGGTTGTCAACCACTGTTTTTTTTAAATAGCCGACTACAAAACGGAGGGGGTACTAAATTCGGCTGTATTTTTTCACGTGTGTTACGTCAGATATGTTTTTCTAGGTTAACCGATTTTGATGATCCTGCTTTTTATATGGTCTCATATAAATTTGATCAAGATCTGACCAGTATTCATTGAGCTATGATTGATAATGCGTATTATATATATATATATATATATATATATATATATATATATATATATATATATATATATATATAACAGAAACAGAAACTTTTTTATTCAATGTAGATTATAACAATACTTATTGAAAGTCACTTTTTTCATAATAACATTTTTGAACTTTGTGTATGACAATTGTATGATTTTGTTGTAAAAGCGTATACATCGCCCCAAGAATTAATTTCTGACTCGGTGGAGTCGAGTAACTGGTACTACTAGCTTGTGTCTGCTCTTAGTATTTACAGAATGAATATCACTTATTTTCGCAAAACTACTTTTATTTTTGTGTACCGTGTACGTACCTTACATTTTCATAAATGTATTGAGAGGCCAGAGTTAATATATTAATTTCCTTAAATTTTTGTCTCAGTGACTCTTTTGGTTTTAAATTATATATTGCTCTAATGGCCCTCTTCTGTAAAATAAATATAATTTCAGTGTCAGTCGCGTGTCCCCATTGCAAAACACTGTGCTATGGAAATAACTAAAGTAAACTATTCTAGTTGTTCCAACATTGGTAAGAGTTCTAATCTTTTTTACAGCATATGCTGCAGAACTAAGTCTGCTAGCTAGTTTTGATATATGGGGGAGACATTGAAGCTTTGCGTCCAGTGTGATTCCAAGAAAAATGGTGGTATCAACAAGACTCAGTTCTTCTCCATTTAAAATTACATTAGTATTGACATGTTTAACTTAAAATTTAACCGTTAAAATCATGCCGATTTTACCTAAGGAGGAAACGGAGGGTGTCCGTACCCGAAGTCAACGCCAGCAGGAGACGGACCAAAGAAGATTTGGTGGTGCAACGGCGCAGACGTCGGAGGGCCAACTGCCAGCCACGGAGGCTGCGGGCCCGTCATTAGCTCCTGCATCTGCAGCACCTGACTTAGGTGCTCTGATGGCGATGCTACAGGAGCAGCTGCAGCGCGGACGAGAGGAACAGGCCCGTCTGTTGAAAGAGCAGCAGGAGGAACAGGTCCGTCGTTTGGAAGAGCAGCTGCGGGGCGGACAAGAAGAACAGGTCCATCGTTTGGAAGAACAGCTGCGGGGCGGACAAGAGGAACAGGCCCGTCGGTTGGAAGAGCAAATGCTCCTCATGAAGGATATTCACACTACCTTCGGGAAGGAGATAAAGGAGGTTAAGGATAGGGTTGCTCAGCATGACAACCGCCTGTCGGAAGCTGAAACCCAAATCGAAGGCTGAAACCCAAATCAAGGAAGCTAAAGCCCAAATTGACCAAGTGAACAATCGGGTAGACAACGTGGTGGCTGATGTGAAGAAAATGCTGGACGATCTCAAACTGGGGGATGGAACTACACATCCCGTAGTAGCTACAACACCTGCAGTAGGTGGATTCAAAGTGCCGCCGTTTGACGGGACTTTTTCCTGGGCGGCCTACAAAATCCAGTTCGAGGTTGTTATGAAGGCAAACGGCTGGAATAAAAGTCAGGCCATGACTGCTCTCACACTAGGCCTGCGCGACCAGGCCTTAACAGTTCTTGAAGCTCTCGGTGAGGAAGTGACTTATGAGCAACTCCTTGAGGCATTGGAGGCGAGATATGGCGACGCTCACCTGGAACACGTCTTTCGTGCACAGCTTAAAGATCGCGTGCAGCGTATCAACGAAAACCTGCAGCAGTGGGCTCTAGAGGTGGAGAAGCTGGTGCGAAAAGCATACCGGTCTGTACCTGCGCTCATTGAAGGGAACCTGGTGCAGACATTCATCGACGGCATCCGCGACCTGGAAGTCAGAGCTGCTGTGAGGCTCGGGCACCACGAGACGCTTAAGGACGCCGTGGCCCATGCACTGGAGGTAGAAGCCGTGCGGCAGGATCATCGCTCCCATCGCGTCAGGGAGGTTGCAGCAGCTACAGTTCGCGACCGCAACAAAGGATACAGCCCTAGGTGCTATGGCTGTGGGGAAAAAGGCCATCTTCGATCCAGCTGCCCTAAGCGAACCGTGGAAAGGAGAGTTGATCGATCTCGAGAGGATAGTGCAGCTAACGGCACTGCCTGACGGCGACAGGATCATCGTTCACCTCACGCTAGGGAGGTTACAGCAGTTACGGTTCGCGACCACAATAAAAGATACAGCCCTAGGTGCTATGGCTGTGGGGAAAGGGGCCATCTTCGGTCCAGCTGCCCTAAGCACACTCTAGGAAGGGAAGGTGAACGGTCTCAGAAAGGAAGTACGGCTAACAGCACCGCCCAGCAGCAGCAGGAATACGACTTTACTATCAGACATCGCAGCGGAAAATCTCACGGCAACGCAGATGCATTGTCAAGAAGACCTTGTCCTGAAGATTGCAACCATTGTACTAGGCAAGAGAGTAAGGAAGAGGTATCCGTGAGGATGCTCAGGACGGACCACCTCTGCAACGAATGGAAGGACAGCTTACAACATGCACAGCAGGAAGATCCGGACATCAAGCCGATTCTGGAATGGATAAAGGCCAGTGCTCCCAAGCCTAAGTGGAGCGACGTCTCAGCAATGAGTTCGACCACTAAAAGCTATTGGGCCCAGTGGGACAGCTTGCTGCTTCAGGATGGAGTCCTGTGCCGTAAATGGGAAAGTGTTCGGGGAGACAGCTGTCATTTGCAAATGGTTGTCCCTAAAGCTAAAGTACCGGATGTATTACAGCTGTACCATAATGATTATTCAGGAGGTCATCTGGGAGTTAAAAGAAGTCTACTGAAGATCCGAGAACGGTTTTACTGGGTCCACTGTCGAAACGATATCGAGGACTGTGTCGCAAATGTACAAGTTGTGCGGCTGTAAAGGGACCTCAGACTCGTAGTAGAGGTGCATTGAAGTTGTACAATGTTGGTGCACCATGGGAGAGAATAGCCATTGACGTGGCGGGGCCGTTTCCGGAGAGTGAAAGCGGTAACAAGTATTTCATGGTTGTGATGGATTACTTCACTAAGTGGCCAGAAGTCTTCGCCATTCCAAATCAAGAAGCTTCAACGGTTGCAGATAAACTAGTTCATGAAGTCTTCTGTCGTTTTGGAGTACCTTTAGAGATTCACAGCGATCAAGGAAGGAATTTTGAGTCTCAAATATTCCAGGAAACTTGCCGAGTTATGGGTACTCATAAAACGAGAATGACTTCTTATCACCCGCAATCCGATGGAATGGTAGAACGATTTAATCAGACATTGGAGAGGTACCTAGCAAAAGTTGTAGACAATCGGCAACGACATTGGGACAAGCACATACAACCGTTTTTGTTGTCATATCGAAGCGCTGTTCACGAAAGTACATCAGTGACACCAGCTTTCGCAAACTTTGGGAGAGAATTACGGCTGGCTGCAGACCTGATCACCGGGATACCACCTGATGCCCCACGCAGTATAACCGATTATGCAAATGACTTGCGGAACAAAATGAATGACATTTACGAGCACGTCAGACAATCGGGCCAGCGAATGTCTGCAAAGATGAAAACCCGGTATGACCGCAAAATTAACAACAAAGGGTTCGACGAAGGTTCGCTAGTGTGGTTGCACAATCCAGTCCGCAGCAAAGGGAAATCTCCTAAGCTTCAAGCTAAATGGGACGGCCCGTACCGGATTGTGACCAGGATCAACGATGTAACCTACCGGATACAGAAAGGCGCAAGAGGGACTCCTAAGATCGTCAATGTGGATCGCCTGGCGCGTTATTATGGGGCCGATAATGCTCGGGACGAGCATGTCTTAGGAGGGGGCAGTGTTGCGCGGCTAAGTTGACATCTCATCTCATGGCATGCTAGCTCTAGCGCCATCTAGTGTCGGGTAACAGAGCGAGACACGCGAAGCTTCGGAGCGGAATAAAGTGAATCAGTGTGATTAATTATTAGTGTTTTTTTTAACTTTAATTATTGTAAAGTGAATTAAAGTGTTAATTTAGGTAATTCTATCGGCAATTTTTATTGTCACGAACCTCAAGCTCGTAACACTATTGATGACAACTTTTTGCGTTCTGTCACTTAAATATGAAATAATTAATTTAAGAGCATCGCTTCTTACACCGTAGTGTTGAAGCTTCCTGATTAATGTTTCATGGTGAACACAATCGAAGGCTTTGGATAGGTCACAGAATACACCCAAAGCATCCTGTGAATTCTCCCATACATTAAATATATATTTAATCAGCTCAACACCAGCATCAGTTGTCGAGCCCCTTGTGAAATCAAATTGATTTCTATGAAGTAAATTATTTACATTAAAAAATTTAACATTTGATCAAGAATAATTTTTTCAAATTTGTATTCAAAAAAGTGTTGGCAGTCCAGAAATAGGTCTAAAATTAGCGGAGTTCAATGTACTACCAGATTTAAATAAAGGTATTACTTTACTATGCTTCATTGAATGAGGAAACACACCAGATTCGATACTAGTATTAAAAATAATAGATAGTTGAGGTGCGATTATATATATTATAGACGCAATAACTTTAACAGAAATCCCCCACAGATCGGCGGTTCTCTTAATATCAATAGTCTTAAAATCTTTTACAATATATTTTGACAACACTTTATAATACACACATTTACATTTTGTTTAAGTAATGATTCGGCGACGGCAGGAGAAGAATTCAGTGACTTAGAGGTTAAGATCGGAATATCAGTAAAATATTTCTCAAAAACCATTGCAACATCCTGATCTAATTTAGTTAATTTACTGTTAAAACTTAACTGGTAGTTTGAATTGCGAGAGTTGACCTTACCAGTTTCACTATTAATTACACTCCATGTCATTTCAATTTTATTAGAAGAAGTCTTTATTTTGTTGCTCAAATACAATGACTTGGCTAAGGAGCACACTTTTTTAAATATTTTGGAATATTTTTTTACATATTCCCTAAATTCGACGCTCGGATTACATGACCTTTCATTGTAAAGTTCATATAACCTTTGTCTACTTTTATGGACTCCTACTGTCGCCCATTCATTAAATGCCTTGCGATTGTTCAAGGAGAATGTTTAAGAAGTAAAAGTATTATTAAATTCATTGCAAATGAGCTTAAATAATGTTCCATATTGAAATACATCGTTAAAAAAAAAGACGAGCCCAAACACGAAAAAAAAAAAAAGTAATTAAACGCGAAAAACCGTAAATAATAGTTTTATTCAAGTGAGTGTTCGCGTAAGTTTAAGAAATCATAATGTTCCATACAAAAAATTTAGATAGAAAGTAATGGAAGTTTTTTTAATATGTTACTTCTAAACTTCTCCAAGCGATGTGCATTTACTGGAACAAACACTACTTTTTTATCTACTTGCTTTTTGTGAACATAAGGTAATGAAACTAATTGTCCACAGAGATCAGAGCTCAATTTTTGAATTATACATTTATTGAACGGAACTGAATCTAGTGCAACATGTATAAATAACATTTTAACATTTGTAAAAATGTTATTTATACATGTTGCACTAGATTCAGCAATACGTGTTGCCTCCAAAAATAAATAAAAAAACCCATAAGATTTAAACAATGATCTAAATTTAATATTGGTGAAGGAAGCTTCTAGGAGATTGATATTAAATTCTTCACATATTACAACAGTTTTATTCTGTTTATTAAGCTTAGCGAAAACTTCCTCCATAATTTTTTCAAAAGTATCATGTAAAGAACATGGGTTCTGTAAACGCTCACAACAATGGGGTGCTCAAACTCAACACATGCCGTTTCTACAGTTCGCTCAACAGAGAGGCTCACAATATCTTTACGTTCTTTACATGATAATAATTTACTAGCAAAAAAAAAAATATATATATATCTTAATTGATTTCGACTACATTTGATTCTAATTTATTTATATGTATTGAAGTCTGTTGGACAAAATTTTCAATTTTACCACTTGTTGTTGTTATGTGTATCAAGAAGACACCGCTACTCATTCCGGTTTATATCTCCCTGTCGCCTATTACGACACCCGCGGGTTGGTATGGGGTAGTGGATAGGTAATCTTACACCGCCACTACACCATGCTATGTAATATTAACGTAAAATAATGACATCAAAGGATACCTGCGGAGTTTCTTTTACCAGTTGATCTCTGGTTAGAAGGACCTCCATCAAAATTTGCAGATTTAAAAAAACGGTAGCAGATTTGAAAACAAAAAGAAAGATATTTAGCAAACGAAATCTATTTTCGTTTGCTAAATATCTTTCTTTTCGCCGACGAAATAAACATATTTCAATTAATTCCTCAAGCCAACGGGTTGCTAAATGAATGTTATTATTTGAAGGAAAATTTGAAATTTACGTAAAAAAAGGTACTTGCGGAGTTTCTTTCACCATTTGATCTCCAGTCAGAGGGATATCAATCAAAATTAGCAGATTTAAAAGAATCGGTAGTAGATGTGAAAAAAAAAGTTATTTAGCAAACGAAATATTTTATATGTCGACGAAATAAATATATTTCAATACATTTCTCAAGCTGACAGATAGCTAAATAATGAATTTTATTACTTAAAGGCAATTTTGAAATAATCAATACAGCCTTCGGGGTAGGTGTAGAGCTGAAAATGTCAATTTTAATATCTTATATAATTTTACCGAAATGTAAATAGGAATCTTCCCGACTAAGATATAAAAATTTATTATGCTGTTCAACCTTTCGTAGAAAATTTATAGAGTGGGGCTCCATATAATATCATATATATCCATCATAAGACATGACTTTTCCGTGACGGTGAAGCTTAACATGAGTTACAGTTCTGAGGGCAGCGGGTTAGAATCCCGCACGGAACAAGTATTTGTAGGGTTTACAATTAATTGTTTTATATCTGTATGTTTGTCCGTATGCAATGTATGTATGTAAACTGACTCCACGATAGGGGATAAAATCTTGGTATGAGGGTTTCAAATAAATTACTTTGTGGAAATCCATAATATTGAATATGTTAAAAATAAATTACGTGAGTAATTAAAATTATGAGTCGTGCCTGGTCCGGAGAGCCCGCCAATTGCGTGCACTATCCCCATCACCACTTATCTCAACACCATTACCCCCAATATCGTCCATTATTCAGCACATGATTTCTTGAGGAGGCATTATTGAAATACATAGGCTCTGCGATCGCTGACCTCTATGTGATCCTTTCGTAAAAACTTGTAGGTAAATTTATCATACATTAAAATAATACTATAAGGTACATTGTACTGCTCCGCATGTTTTTCTTTTTCAACAATATTTCGTTTCCTATAACAATAACTTCAAAAGTGCAGAAAGTACCACATATAAATCGGAACAGTGCTTCCAAAACCTATGACGGCTTTAAGTTATTTTATTTTAACTATCGTAAATTTCTGTGGAAATAGTTTATTATAAAAATTATTTTTTAATGCGCTTCGTATTACATATTACGTTGGACCATTAGGTAGACTGTGTGTTCGTTTGTCATCTTTATACTTATATAATAATATATATCATAAGAAATTCTACATTTTGATTGTAAGTCGAGGATACATGTCTGTTGGTTACGCCATCAACTTACCCACTTACTACACTTACTTAAGGCTGATAAATGAATAAGCAATAAACTTGATAGATTGCTTATTCATTTATCAGCCTTACAAAACAAAATGTTTACTTGTTACTGTTATAAGTAATTAAAACATATGATCTAACTACTAAACAAAGAGCTCACTAATGTTGTACTTAAATCTAAAGAGGTTCCCAGTAGAAACCATTTTATTTTCTTCCTACACGACGAGCTTTATTTGTGACATTATTACCACGCGAAGTACACAGTGTGTGTGTGGGTATAAAACCACACTGACAATGAAAAAGAGAACTTGAAATGAATATAAGCGGTAAGTTTGTAGCGCCGGATTGAAGACTAAATATATATTTTTAATTTGTTTATATTTTATTATTTTTTAAGTACTTCTATTAACACTGGTCATGGTCATTATAGGGGCAATATTTTCCGTAGTTATCACGCTCGGCGGGCGGATGGGCTACCGCAGTTGTTATTTTATTTTTTAGTGTTTATTAGTAAGAAGTTGCTGCCAATCTCCTGATTTCTTTCCTTTTACTACGTTAAGGAATAGTAGAGTTTCTTACAACACATATGATTATAATGTATTTATATTATAATTATTGCAATAAGATCTACAGTACGGTCGACTCTGAGCTTAGTCTATCTAAGCGCTCACCGTAAATCTCACAGTATGCGAGAAGTCCGGGTTCGTTCCCCGCCCACACCAATAAAATGGTGAATTGCAATTGTAGCTGCTGGTTAACCACGTGCTCACGAAACATGAACATCTGAGGAATAAAAAGATAATATTTGGAAGAGATGTGAAGTCTGCCAACACGAATTGGGCAGCGCAGCGGTCATTGTTTTGCCTTTAAAAACCATTTTAGAAATGAGACAAGAATCTTATAAGTAGATGACTGTATAAATAGATGACGGTGTGGTGTAAATATAAAAAAAATTGACTAGAGTATTGTTTTGAAGATATTTGAGTGCGCTCTACATAAACTCTCCATTACTTCCTGGTCTACGCAGGTTCTTAGAAATTTAAATTTTAGAGTTAACATAAGTCTTTACGGACTTTCGACTTCTGTATTTTTATCAAACAGCTGGTCGTTTTTCACTTGTTCGACTATTGTTTTAATTGATGGATCGATTCCCATTCTGGCTACGTGAACGAGTCATCATAGGCTTGAAATAATGTTTGTTTCATATAAAGTAAACTGTCGCTAATATTTTTCACATATATCGAGTTCGGCCCAGTATTTACGTGAAACTAAATATCCCATCGCCCACGTAGACGCCATTACGCAACAGAGTAATTTAAGTACGTTTAGCGGTCAACCATAGACACCGAGATAAAGAAAATTCACGTCTGAGTGATATTGTAAAGATAAAATACGCTCATAGCCTCAAGCGTTGAGATTTATATGAGTTGCAACAAAATTGAATTGTTCAAACAATTTTAACTATCGAATGACTCTTTGTTGACTTGACAATATCTTCTAGGTTGAAGTGGACCATTTCAGTGCAATTCGGGTTTAATCTATTTAGCCCCATTAAGCAGATATGAAAGCGTAAGCATTTTTCCCATGGAAAAGATAAGTTGGCTAGAAAGTAGTATGAAGGATTACTCAAGACAGGATACCTTGACTATTCATCTTTATTTATTTCTATGTTTATAAAGTATTCTTTAAACAAATATGTAACATATGGAATAACCTCAGTGTTCGTCTGTCTGTTTCTGATAACTCAAAATATTAAAAAAATCTGCGGTTGTCGGCCAGCCTTCGAAGCGTGACAACTATAGAATAGAATGACTTTTATTGAAAACAGATTATTACATAATACTTATTGAAAATCATTTTTTTATTTACCACTGGTTCAGAAAATATCTTTGTCCTGGGAAGAACCAACAAGAAACCCGGCGGGATTTTTTTAAACATATATCACTTATTACAAAAATTTTGTACAACATTTTTTTTTATTTTTAATATGGCAAATATATCTACCTCAACATGGCAACTATAAGGCAACCTACGGCGGAGGCTTATGCTAGTAGTCTTTTGATAGCTTGTAACAAATAAAAGAGAAAAAAAACAGGGTTAATAATAAGGAAAGGTGATAGCTTTCAAGCTATTTCTTTAATTAAATTTGGAAATAATGATACATATAAAAAAATGATACGCTGGGTTTCTTGCTGGTCCTTCTCAGGACAGAGAATTTTTCAATAAAAATAATTTGTTATCTTTATTTCATAAAAATACATTTATTTTATTCCATTTTATTCTTGAAGATCTTAAGCAATATTGTCAATTTTTCAAATTTTAATTACGAAAAATCATTGCGTAAAAATACTATGTAGTTTTTAATATCACAATTGATTTAGCCATTCACGTCGGCTTCTAACCTGGTTAGTCCTGGCGCTAAACTGAATAAATGAATTCCTCTAACTGAGATCCAAGGAAAGTAAAAAATCGCATTACCTATTGTTGGAGCTAGTTTTCTTAAACGTTATGAATTAATTTTTTTTTCTCTAGAAAATAAATGTTATAAATTTAGTTTAACTATTTGGTAACTGTGAAATAAGTCGTGGTATAAAAAATTCGTTTAGAGGTATATAGGAATAGTGTAAACGTGTTATTGTTACTAAAATCTCTTATCTGCTAGTAAGAATAATGTATTGAGTGATTGATTTAAAAACAGAAACAGAAACTTTTTATTCAATATGGATTACAATTAATACTTATTGAAAGTCACTTTTATTCATTACCACTGCTTCGCAAAAAAAACCTCTATTCTGGGAAGAACCAGCAAGAATCCCAGCGGGACTATTTTTTTAAATAAGAGCATACAATCGTGTATGTTACGATTAACGTCACCGTTCCCAGGAGTTATTTTCATCCATAAATTCCTTAATATTATAATAACCCTTTTTATACAAACTTAGTTTAATAAAGTTTTTGAACTTTGTGTATGTCAAGTTTTGTATATTTTCTGGGATTCTGCAATTATGGTTTTATTAAAATCTCTAAGTTCATGTGTCAGTGTAGAAGAAATATTTGCGGTGTTGTGCTCACGTTTTACTTATTCTTACACCGCCCCAGAGATCAGACCAAAAAGAGCTATGAGGAGGCGCATATCCTCTCGGCAGATAGTAATAGTGTTCTGTGCGAATCATCATCATATCAGCTCTTCACAAGTCTACTGCTGAACCAAGGCATCCCCTTAGGAATGTCACAAAGCATGGTCTTGAGCCACCTGCATCCATCGACTTTCTATATGTCTTACTAAGTGCAATACTTAATAATCTGTAATAGCTATATTTATTATATCCTGAGAGGATATGTATCTTCATCAGCCTCTATACAATCAACTAGATAAATAGAAGGTAGAAGACACCCATCTTTTAAAATAAGAAAAGTTTTAAGATCGTGGTGCCAAGTGTTCGACTCTTCCCTCCGTTAATCGGCTTGGCTTATACGTATGTTTGTGTGTTTAAAACAGTGGCGTTATAAACACATTTGCTTCTAAAGATTATGAAAGATACAGTTCTATTTTGCACTTTCACGAGAGCAAACAAAAGTTCCGGTTTGAGCCAGGTATAACCAAATAAACATAACACTGTTTCACCGGAATTCACACCAACTTTTGCCGTTAGCGCATTAAACAAAGAGCATTTCTAAATTCATATTGGCGTAACCAACATTCATACGGATTAAAAGGGAACTTCTGTACTTGACTACTGCTTTTATTTAATACAACACAACATTGTCCATTACATGGGAATTATTCGATCCATAGGCATAGACTACTTTTTATCTTTGATTGAGTATCAAGATCAAAATTGAGAACTAAGATAGAGATAGAGTATATTTCATTACCAATAATGCATGTCGTAATTTTCCTATGGAGAATATTTATATTGGTAATAATTTTGGCAATGCTATAACTATTTCATAAATATTAAATCTAACTACTCCTGGCAAGCTTAAGATGCTTGCGTTAGGAGTAGTTCATGATAGTAACCGAATGACGGGTTTGAACCCACGACCTTTTTAGTTCACGGTCCGCATGTTGCCATTAAGCTTCTATATTAATATATCGATTATAAATAAGATAATTTCACAGATATCACTGTCCCCCCCCAATAAGCTTTCGGCTGACCTGAACTGCCTCCTGGCGGCTCAGGCCGAGCCTCCATAACACATCCATTAATCTGCCTTAGTTAGGCACTCTTCTAAGCGGCTTTTCGCCGCTTGCGCCCTCCTTTCTGCCAAGGAGGGTCGCGTTCGTATACGGCTTAGAGATCTCTAGTCAGATCGTTAAGCCATTTCCTAAAAGGCGGTGTTTAGTGGGTAAAAGTCTCCACATAACCACGTAGCCGGCTGCGTGGTATGCTATGAGCATTCACCGCCTCCCTCCCCCGCTTTCCGGAGGGTTGCCCATATTTGCTTCGGGCGCAAAAAAAAAAGATATCACTTTGCAAAACAGTTCTTTTTGGCATTTTTTATAGAATAAGGGTGACAAACGAGCACACAGTACACCTGATGGTAAGTGGATGCTGTGGCCCATAGACATCTATATTTATGCTTGATTAAGAAGACTAAGATGGAATGCCTCTTCTCCAGTAAAAAGGGTATCCGGTTTTTTACACTTATAATACGAAAAAAGCTGCACTAAGCTGCTATTTTACGCTGGTATTCTGCGAGTGTATGTTTCTACCAAGGTCGAGCTAACCTATTCGTGCTACTACCATAATATAGCTGAAACATGACTCTACCACGTAAAAATCGTATCGGCATTTCGCAAGACTTACAGGAATAGAATGACAAGTTGTGTTAGCGCATTCGATATAGTCACGCCATAAACGTTGGCTAAGATGTTCTAAAACGCCCTTTGCTAATTGCACTTCTTACGCAATTTCATGATCAATTGAAAGGAATGTCACTTTATAACTGCAAAAAAGATGGCTGAACTTTTTAAGACTCATACTTTTAATTGCTCTTAAAGTTAAAAATAGTTAAAGTTATGGCCTATACACGTCCCACTCCTGGGCACAGGCCTCCTCTCATTTCTGAGAGGGTTCCAGGGCAAGGAATAGTCCTCCGCGCTGCCCCAATGCGTGTTTGCGAACTTAACATGTCTTTGAAATATTTTTGTTTTCTTATTTCTCAGTCATGCAGGTTCCCTCACGATATTTTCTTTTACTGCCGAGCACTTGGTAAATCAGCACTTAAAATTGCAATTAACAATTTCATTGGTGCCGGCGGGGATTGAACCCGGTTTGCTCGCGTATTGTGAAATTTACAGCGAACTCTAACCATCCGAGCTCTTATTTTAATTAAATAATTAATAATCCTTATATATCAAATTTAAATTGCTATTGTAACACGGTAATAATATATTGCATAACTAAATTGTATAATATACAGTATACAATTTAGTTATGCAATGTTTCGGTAGGTGTTTCTTTTAGAATACGGAAAGATTTTTATTTAAAAATAAATAACGTTATTATCGCAGACACCTTTTTACAAAATCATTTAGTTAATTCAGTAAGGTTGATTCAAGCTGACGAGTACAAACATTTAAAATAATTATGGTTGCCTGCTTTGAAAACATGAAACGTTAACTGTTAAAGAGGTGATGAGGAGTTTTTTTGCGTAATTAACGATAAAGTTATAATTTATTTTTAAATTTCATATCTCGCATCAGTCACAATTTAAAAATTTGTAAAGTAATTTAAAATTATTTTAGGTGGTTGGTACTATGTTTATAAATGTATTTTTGGCGCTAGACAGTAGTGCTCCCACTGTTGTTCGTAAAGGGATAATATAAGATAATAGAAAAAAAATTCAACGTGGATTACAAGTAGTACATATTAAAATTGAATCAAATTATTGAAATTATTAATTATATTTAATTTCAATATTCAATTAAAATTTTTAAAATTAATTGGTTCGGATAAAAATCTCTGCCCTGGGAAGAATCAGCAAGCTACCCAGCGGGACTATTTCTTGGAAATAGGTAATAACTTAAAATTTATTTTAATTAAAATATATATTAGAAACAGCATGGTAAAAATAATTCTTTAGTATTATTATAACTCTTTTTATACATTCTTACTTTTTTTAAAAACACGGTTCTGCACCATCTCCGTCTTTTGGCTTCATGCATGTAATATCAATGTTACGGATTTTTTCACGCTGTGAAACTTTAATCATAATCCTCTTAATAGCTCGTTAAACGACGTTAAGGTTATTCTTTATTGAAAATTACGCTTAACTGATTTTTAAATTTAATTTCCAATTAGTAAAATATGACAAAGCGACTGATGCAACTATTGATATTGAGAAACCTGCAGAAGAAATTTATTGCGTCTATAAGATCGTAACTCAACTAGCATATTTACTGATGATGCTTCATTAGTTTATAAATGGTATATTATCATCATAAGATATTAGTTTACAAATTAACTTATAAAAAGTACTATAAGTGTTATTAAAGTCTGTATTGCATAAAAATGTTTCTATTATTTTTTTATTTCAATGGTATCACCATATATCTAAACTAACAAGCAGTCTTAGATCTATAGCGTATGTTGTTAAAAAGATTAGAGAAGTCGCATCAGCGTCAAAACAGCTAGACTAGTTTTTTTTTTCAGTTGTTTTCATAGCATAATGTTTTTGATGTTTTTCTATGAGGAAACGCTACTGACATAAAATTTATAATTGTTTTATTTTTGTATGTTCTAACACCCGAGTCTTTTAGAGAAACAAAATTGGTTTAAAGAAATTTATTGTCTAAAGATATTACGAATTTTCAATTCTAAGACAACTTATAACTATTTAGTATATAACTGGGTTGTGCAGTGCGCATGCATGCATTTTTATAAATGACATTACATTTTGATTGATTAATAATTCTAAGATAGAATATCTGCTTGCAAAAAATGAAGTTATATGTTCTATTACATATAGTTTAAACTTATTTTTACAATCATTATAAGATTCAACACCTTTTATGACCTTAGGATATTTATTACATATATAAGTTAGCTCCACCATACATCAGGTCGTTATTAAGTCCATATTAGGTCGTTATTTATTTCCATACTTAAGGAAATTAATATATTTACTTTACCTTTTGCATGAAAAATTTATTAGATACATAAATTCTGTTAACATAAAGAACAGACAATCTTATTATACCATTTACTCGACTCCACAGAGTCAATAATGGAAAATCCCATGAAATACACAATGTTTCTCTATAGCCTATATAACAGTGGTAGAGCCACGCGGCAGCTTTGCTGTCGCACGTATGGGCCGGCTCAAACCGGGGTGGTACCACGACCTCACAGAATACCGGCGTGAAGTGGAAGCTCTGCTTCCGCGTTTCGTCTGGTGAGTGCAGGTGGCAGGAGGCCCAAATCCCCCCCCCCCCCCATCAACATGGTAGCGGAATTAAATGATAGACTACCCCAGGAGGGTACCAGCACCCCTGGAGAATCCCTCGCTGAGCATCCACGACCATGTTTCTCCACTTCTGAGCGTGGGTGCTCAGGCTGCCCCGCGTATTCTGGGGGGGGGGGGGGCAATATTCCGCTCAAGACTAAAACTGCTCGGGGCAAACGGAGCAACAAGACCAAGGCGACCCCTGCCACGCTGTCCGTGAATTTCTGCAATATCAGGGGACTTCACTCTAACCTAAACGCCGTCCACTACCATCTCGAGACGGCGAGGCCGGCTCTGCTCTTTCTGACCGAGACGCAGGTGTCCTCTCCGGCTGATGTCTCGTATCTCTCCTGCCCGGGGTACAAACTGGAACACTCCTTTGTGCCTCGGGCTGGAGTTTGCGTTTACGTCAGAGAGGACATCTGTTCTCGACGCCTCGGCAGACTTGAAGATTCGGACCTGTCCATCCTTTGGCTACGCGTAGACAGCGACGACCATCCGCGCGTCTACGGGTGCCTCTATAGGTCCCATAGCGGTAATGCCGAAACAGACCGACTCTTCGACCACGTCCAAATGGCTGCAGATTCGTTGCTACAGCAGATCCCCTCCGCAGAGATCGTGATCCTCGGCGACTTTAACGCCCATCACGCCGAATGGCTCGGTTCACGTTTAACCGATCATGCGGGGAGATCTGTTCATGATTTTGCCTTGGCATATGGTCTGACACAACTGGTTACTTCGCCTACGCGGATTCCAGATGTGGAGGATCATGCACCTTCCCTGTTGGACCTTCTGCTGACCTCTCACCCGGACGGATATCAGACTTCCGTCGACGCCCCTTTAGGCTCCTCGGACCATTGTCTTGTCCGGAGTGTGGTGCCACTCACGCTGAAATCGCGGTTGCATTCTGCAGGCTGCCGCCATGTTTGGCACTATAGGTCAGCCGATTGGGATGGGATGCGGTCTTTCTTTGCATCCTACCCTTGGGGGCGGGTTTGCAGAAGCAAACCCGCCCCCAAGGGCCCCAAGGCCCCAAGGGCGAGAACGCCGGACGATCCCAACGTTGTTGCGGATTCTGTCGCAGATGTGGTACTTCATGTGGTATGGAACTTTTTATTCCTTCCTCTTGGTGCCCATTGGAGGCAAATCTAAGCCATGGTTTGGTCGCTCCTGTAAAATAGCATCATGCTATAAGCAGGAGTGCTACCGAGCCTGGGCTGACGCATCAGCGTCCAGGGATGTAAACACCAGCGCTCTAAAAAAGAAGTATAATTCCGCCTCTAGGTCCTTCAAAAGAGTCATTGCCAAGGCAAAGTCAGAGCACATAGGCAGAATTGGCGAGAGACTAGTTCGTCTTCCTTCTGGAACCCGTGCATTCTGGACTCTCGCCAAGGCTGTCCAGGGGAATTTCTGTCAGCCATCTCTTCCATCTCTGCACAGGGAGGACGACTCACTGGCCACACCGCAAAGGAGAAAGCCGATCTTCTAGGCTCTTTCTTTGCGTCTAACTCGACTCTCGATGACGGGGGAGTACGCCGCCGACCATCCTGCGGTGTGAGTGCTCCATGCCGGAAGAGCAGTTCACTCAGCGCTCGGTTCGCAAAGCACTCCTCTCCCTGGACATCCATAAGTCGAGTGGGCCTGATGGAATCCCCCCAATTGTGCTGAGGACGTGTGCTCCAGAGTTGGCACCGGTTTTAACGCGTCTTTTCCGGTACTCCTACTCCCTAGGCGTAGTCCCAAAATCATGGAAGACGGCTTTCGTCCACCCGATCCCTAAAAAAGGCGACCGCTTAGACCCGTCCAACTACCGGCCTATCGCCATCACCTCCTTGTTCTCCAAAACAATGGAGTCCATTGTAAACTGCCAGCTCATGGGGTACCTTGAGGATCACCAGCTAATTAGTGACCGCCAATACGGTTTTCGCCGTGGTAGGTCAGCTGGTGATCTTCTGGTCTACCTAACTCACAGATGGGCGGAGGCAGTAGAGTCCAAGGCCTTGGCCGTTAGTTTGGACATTGCGAAGGCCTTCGATCGGGTTTGGCGCAAAGCGCTTCTTTCGAAGCTCCCTTCCTATGGGCTTCCCGAGAAATTGTGCGATTGGATCACCAGTTTTCTTGCGGATCGGAGCATCAAGGTCGTTGTAGACGGTGCAAGCTCCGATTGCAAGCTTATTAATGCTGGTGTTCCACAGGGCTGCGTGCTATCGCCAACGCTGTTTCTTCTTCATATCAATGATATGTTGCAAACCCGTAGCATTCATTGCTATGCAGATGACAGCACTGGTGACACTTTACACCGGCCGAGCCAATATTTCTCGGGAAAACGTCTCTGAGTGCCGGGACAAACTTGTGTCTGAAGTCGAGTCTCTGCTGGACAGAGTCTCGGATTGGGGGCGACTAAATCTAGTCCAGTTTAACCCCCAGAAGACACAAGTTTGCGCGTTAACCGCTAAAAAGAACCCCTTTGTCGTATCCCCTCAGTTTCAAGGCACTCCCCTTGTTGCCTCAGCCAGTATCGGAATCCTCGGCGTCGACATATCGAGTGACGTGCAGTTTCGTGGTCACTTGGAAGGGAAGGCCAAATTGGCCTCTAAAAAGCTTGGCGTGCTCAGCAGAGCGGGACAGTATTTCATGCCGGCACACCGCCTGCAACTTTACAAGGCGCAGGTTCGGCCGCTCATGGAATACTGTTCCCATCTCTGGGCTGGGGCTCCCCAGTACCAGCTCCTTCCACTTGACCGCATCCAGCGCAGAGCGGCTCGAATCGTCGACGACCGAGTGCTTTCCGATCGGTTCGATTCACTGGCGCTGGAAAGAGATGTTGCATCTCTTTTCGTTTTCTTTCGCATATACCATGGGGAGTGCTCTGAGGAATTGTTCGGATTAATCCCAGCCGCCAAATTTCGTGAACGCACTACACGGCAAACGTCCCGATACCATCCACACCATCTGGATGCTTGACGGTCCACCACTGTACGTTTCAAAAGGAGTTTTCTTCCGCGTACAACCTCTGTGTGGAATAATTTACCACCGGTGATTTTTCCGGACCGATACGACCTGGGGACCTTCAAGAAAAGAGCTTACTCCTTTCTAAAGGGCCGGCAACGCACCTGCAATTCCCCTGGTGTTGCGGTTGATAATGGGCGGCGGTAGTCACTTAACATCAGGTGAGCCACATGCTCGTTTGCCCCCTCTTCTATAAAAAAAAAATAGCCAAGTTCAGAAATATTTATCAATCAATGATTTTATAAATGGATTGATTATAGCGTTAAGAAATGCATTGATGCCACAAGCCTTTGGGAACGAGGTGATCTTGGACCAGGCCCAGGCTGTTTCTTATTTCCTTTCGTTGTGAAATAATACATAATTGTAAACAAGGGGTATTTTCCGAATCGGTGGTAGAATAAACATAAAATGAATTTCAATAAGTATCATACTTATACTTAACAAGGAAATTGTTCGTTATGGTGATCTAATAAAATATGGTAGACTGCCTATTTTATAGAATAATGGTGACAAATGAACACACAGTCCACCAGGTAAGTAGATGCTGTTGCCCATAACAATCTACATTTATCCTCGGTTAAGAATCAAAATGCAGGTGCGTTGTTACCCCTGAGGATGATGAAATGCCTCGTTTACAGTAAATAGAGTCTCCGAATCTCTACACTCTCCATATGAAACACTGGTATTCTGTGAAAGCGTGGTCCCACTCCGATCGAACTGCCATCCATTCGCCTACAACTAATATAGTCTACAACGAATTTATTTAGCGTCAGCGTGGCTCTACCGCGTATACTCGGCATGTAATCAGTCGTCGAAAGTCATTTATTCAATAGATGTGTAAATATTCAAACAATATATTACACATCATGTAATATATTGTTTGAATATTTTGGTCTTTTTTGTTACATTAATTTGACTATTTTCATTTTATTTTTTAATTTTTTTATTTTATTTGTTCTGCAATTATTTTAACTTAATTTTTAATTTTAATTTTAATTTAATGCGCTTTATTTGGTAATTTAATGTCATGTGTTTTAATTGAATAGGATTATGATATAAAATAGATCATTGTAACTTAATGTATCTAATGTTACAAACATGTTGGATGCTGCCATCCAGCTTTGTAAGCATGTATCTTAAAAATAAATAAATTAATTCATTCATTTTGACACTACTATTATCTAGATGTTAGTGCTGTTAGTTTATGCGATTCTTACAGCTTCATCTGTCTCAGGGAATTAAAAAAGGGAAAGGCAATGAGGTGAGGATGATGATGAAATGGTTTATGATTTGATATTGTTACCAATCATCATGTCGCCTTTTTAGGTGTTTTCATTTGAGCTATCTAACCGCAGTCCGAGGGGGGAGTGCGGACCCCCGTCGTTCCAGCTCGTGGCGGTCGATGGTCTGGGCGGTGAGAACCGTCCAGGAACGCGGATGTACGGTGTGTACGCGGTGTGAGCTGGAACGCGTCGTGCCCGTCTACGGGTGCAACGCGTCCCATTCGTTGTCCTGGTTGTGTTTGTCCCATTTAGTGTAGGTGTAGTGTCGTTGTCTGCTGTGCCTGGGACGTTTGGGTCGACTGGATCGAGCGGTTACATTTTGACAGTATCGTTTAGCTTTAAGCACTGAGTAAATCAACACGTCTATGAAATTTAAAAAGATATTGGTGTTTCTAGCTAGCAGGGCTAACTTTTGACAAAGAATAGTTTATTGATATTTCTAAATAGTTGAGAACTGGAATTACGTCTAATAAAATAAGGCTTTAAAATGTATTGTTTGGTTAACTCCACAAAGTCTTCTTAAACACACCACTAAAATTATAAATTATATACGAGTATGTTTATAAGAAATAAAAAATTAGATGTTTTTAATTTGACAAAGTTATTGATCTTCACTAAAGCCTACCACAAGTCCACTGCTGAACACAGGCCTCTACCAAGCATTGACCTCCAGCATGTCTTACCAGTTTGTCACTCCATCTAGTGGGGGCCAAAAGTTATTCACTTTTATTTGAAACATTCGACTAAAACGTACTTAGCACTATAGGTTAATTTATGTCTTTCAAACCTATTTACGGTCATCATAGTCCGATGGGACGGCATTCATCATGACCGGAGAGAGATCACACTCTAGCAGCGGAAGGGCGGCTTAACGTGCTTTCCTAGGCACGGAGGTGTAACACCGCGAACTCCCTGACTCTCGAGAATTTCTTGACGGAAAACTCAGGAAGTGGTTTTGGGCTGACCCGGGTTCTCATATTCAAACGTGATGCTTACGGCCAGTAGAAAATGGAGGCAGTCAATAAATATAATATTTACGATGTAAACAAAACAGAACAATTGTATACATATTAATATATATATAAATAACGTGTCACGTTGTTTGTTCGCGATGGACTCCTAAACTACTTAACCGATTTTAATCAATGATTTCTTAAATTTACGCGAACACTACACATTGAATAAAACTAAATTTACGGATTTTATCGCGTTTATTACTTTTACTTATTTTTAATTCCCGACATTTCGGGTGCTTTACAGCACCCATGGTCACGGCGGGGACTGAGATGTTTGACGTCCCAATGTCATAGTTAGTCCGGCTACCTTCAGTTTTTGAATATTAATTTTTTCAAAAACTGAAGGTAGCCGGAATAACTATGACATCCAAGATCCATATGATGTCCAAGATCGTCCCCACCATTACATTCAACATGTCCAAGATCGTCCCCACCATTACATTTGATTTAATAAACCACAAATTCTCGCAAAAGAACACCGATTCCTACCAAGGGTGATACGCGAGGCTATTGAAATTAAAAAACATCCAAATTTCAATAGAGAAGATGGATGGGTGCTGCCACCTGCTTGGGATCCTATAATTAACAAAATTAAACCCAAACCTAAGCATACCGCTACAGTCTGCGAACATGTCCAAGATCGTCCCCACCATTACATTCGATTTGATAAACCACAAATTCTCGCAAAAAAACACCGATTCCTACCAAGGATGATACGCGAGGCTGTTGAAATTAAAAAACATCCAAATTTCAATAGAGAAGATGGAAGGGTGATGCCACCTGCTTGGGATCCTATAATTAACAAAATTAAACCCAAACCTAAGCATACCGCTGCAAGACTTCATGATACTATAAGCTCGTTTTGCGTAAATCGGACCAAAAATTAATATTCAAAAACTGAAGGTAGCCGGACTAACTATGACATTGGTACGTCAAACATCTCAGTCCCCCCCGTGACCATGCGTGCTGTAAAGCACCCGAAACGTCGGGAATTAAAAATAAATAAAAGTAATGAAATAAACGCGATAAAATCTGTAAATTTAGTTTTATTCAACGATTTTAATCAAATTTGCACACCGTGTGCAGTTTGGTGCAACTTGAGAGATATTTATAATTTTTTGTGCCCATGAGTGACCCACAATTTTGTTTTTTTGCTTATTTAAGCATTTTTAATAGGACATAACAAGGGCAGAACAACGTCTGCCTGGCAAGCAAGTATGTATATACAAAGTAAAACGGGCAATCTTACCGCTCTGGAAGCGATTTCTTCTATACCTTCTTTTTGTGCAAAGAACTGTTGTTAACAACGAATTACGAAGAGGGAAGGTGTACATACATTACTTTGTTTTTTTCTACACAAAATATATATGTTTCTTTGTACCATTGCCTCTATGAAAGGGTGCGAGGAATTCGAGGCCATTTCCTTATGGTTTTGGTTCATGGTGTGAGAGAATTGATAGTAGATTTTACGCCGCTACCACTGTGCAAAGAGCCGAGTCTGTTCTTTCGGCTTTGTTGTGCTCACAGCTTTAGTGTAGAATAGCCTTAATTATCTAAGTGTAGGCGGACCGTACGTACGGGGAATTACAGGGAGCAAACAGAGAGGGTTCTTTTTATTATGACTTCAAGCCAAGACCTTGGTCGGCTTAGCGCTATTAAACCGAATATGTAATGAACTGTGTGATTATTAATTAATTTAATAAGTGTATTTAGTCCAATCACATCGAAGGAACAAATACAGATCAATGTTAAGATTTTTTGTCTATGTTGCATTTCGCGGGGTTTTGTTGAGCGTATATGTTCTTGATATAGTGGTACGTACAACAAATGTCTTTTTCTCCTGCGAATTTACTAATGGTGCCTTTTAATTCATTACATCCTACGAGTATCAAAGTCCTCTGATGAACAAAGGCCTCCCCCACGGATTGCCTTATAAGAGGGTATTTACCACGGTGGCCACGCTTCGATGGCACGTTGGTGACCGCAGTTTTTTTATTTAGAAACATCAATATCATCATCACCATCATTACAGCCCTTCACAACACACTGCGGAATATAGGCCTCCCCCAAGATATGCCACAAAAAACGGTCCTGAGCTACTTCCCGGAACGTTCCCAGTCTGCAGTTTGTGATCATATCCTAGACGGGCCCAACCATTACATCAGATTTGATAGACCAGAAATCCTCGAGAAAGAACACCGATTCCTACCAAGGATGATACGTGAGGCTATTGAAATTAAAAAATATCCTAATTTCAATAGAGAAGGAGACTGGGTACTACCACCAGCTTGGGACCCTATAATCAATAAAATTAAAACTAAACCCAAGCATACCACTGCAAGACTTCGAAACACAGTTAGTTTATTCCGCGTAGATCGGACCAAAGACAATAATTAAAAAGCTGATGTTACTCCGGGTTATCTTTGACATCGGGACGTCAGTCACCTCAGTCCCTCGTGACCATAGGTGCTGGAAAGTGCCCAAAACGTCTGGAATTAAAAATAAAAATAATTTAAAGTAAAATTAAACGCGATAAATTTTTTTTTATAGAAGAAGGGGCAAACGAGCATGTGGCTCACCTGATGTTAAGTGACTACCGCCGCCCATGATCAACCGCAACACCAGGAGAATTGCGGGTGCGTTGCGGCCCTTTAGAAAGGAGTAAGCTCTTTTCTCGAAGGTCCCCAGGTCGTATCGGTCCGGAAAAATCGCCGGTGGTAAACTATTCCACAGAGAGGTTGTACGTGGAAAAAAACTCCTTGTGAAACGTACAGTGGTGGACCGCCAAGCATCCAGATGGTGTGGATGGTATCGGGACGTTTGACGTGTAGTGCGTTCACGAAATTTAGCGGCTGGGATTAATCCGAACAATTCCTCAGAGCACTCCCCGTGATAGATGCGATAAAATACGCAAAGAGATGCAACATCTCTTCGCAGCGCCAGTGAATCGAGCCGATCGGAAAGCACTCGGTCGTCGACGATTCGAGCCGCTCTGCGCTGGGTGCGGTAAATCCGTAAAAGTAGTTTTAATCAATGTATAGTGTTCACGTAATTATAAGAAAACATTAACTTCGAGCATAGTGCTCCCAACAACTACCGGCATAGGTGTGACATGGACCATAAACATGATTTTTGTTTTGTCCATGTTAATCTTAAGACCTATCCATTGGGAGACACCATTGAGGTCATTGAGCATAGTGCTTAGGTCCTCCAGCGATTCTGTTATAAGGACTACATCGTCGGCAAATCGCAGGTGAGTGATGTACTCGCCATTGATGTCCTCTCTTCGGACCTCGGATAATCCTATAATAAACTTGTATATCTCTTCTTCCAGCTCCAGGATCTTCTCGTCAGTTCTCAGGGTGCGTGCGTTATATGTTGCCAGGTCTAGTCGTCGTAGGTGGCAACCGAAGTTCCACCGGAGATTCCGCCGCCAGGGACTCTGGGGGCCGCTTCTTCGTATTTCTTACTTTCATGGGATGTATACCGCCATAGTTATCACGCTTGGCGAGCGGGTTGACAACCACAGTTTTTTATTCTTTTTTTTTGTACGGTTGCTGATATCAGTAAGATGCAGCTGCCCATCTCGTGCTTGTTTCCCTCTGTCCCCTTACGACACCCACGGGAAGATATGGGGTAGCGGATATTCTTAACTGCCACTACACGGAAAACAAACGCTGTTTTCTATATCCTAGTTTGCTTCCCACTGCCGTCTCTTACGATACCTACGGGACGATATGGGTTAGAGGATATTCCCACACAGCCGCTACACGGTCATTGCTAAATATAGCAATACCGAGTTTCACCTATCTGTAACATGAATAGAAGCAGACGCTGAAAATATTCATATGGATTTCATTTTTTGTCACGGAAAATTTTAATATTGAAGTCAAATCAACGGCAGCTACTATAAGCCATAAAGTCACGATTTTATCTACAGTTATGAATTTCGCATATAAATCTTTTGTCTAAAAATTTTAAAATAAGTTTGGTGCCTCCAAATTCTGTTTTAAGCTTTGGACATTTGGTTGAAATTAGTATATACGTTATTCTATCCTAATAAAATGGTCCGCGGTTGACAATAGCTCTTGACCCTTTTAAAAAGCTACAAGCATCGACTAGAAGTGGCTTTGTCATCAATATAGCTGATATTTTTTTTATAAAATTTTGTATTTTATAAGCAAAACTTAGAGTTATGTGTAACTATGAAGTGGTATGAATTTTGATTATTATTAAAAACCGTCAAATAGCGTAACCCCATTTTAAAAGAAATTTTATGGATTCTCAGTTATTAGATTGCATAGCATATCGTCTTCGTGGTAAAGTTTCATCCAAAGCATTTTACGTGGTAGAGACACGCTGCAGCTATACTATAGTTGTAGCATGAATGGATCGGCTCAAATGGGGCAGAACTACGCTCTCACAGAATACCAGCGTAAAGTATAATCGTAATGCTGCTGTGTTACGTGTGGTGAGTGCAGAGAATCGGAGGACCTTCTTACTGGAATCGAGGCATTATATTTCAATCCTGTGGGTGACAACGCATTTGCAATTTAATTCTTAATCAAGGATAAATGTGGATGTCTATGGGCCAGATCATCCACTTACCATCAAGTAAACTGTGTGCTCGTTTGTTACCCAATGCTCAATTAAAAAAATGAATAGACTAGCCACCCGCCCCGGTTTCGGTTGGATAGAATTTATTACCGTTACTAATACAGCCTATTAAAATTCACTGAAAAACAAAGGCTTAAACAAAGGCTTCCCCATAGATTGCCTTTAAAGGGGGATATTTGCCACACTTGCCACGCTTGGCAAGCATATTGGCAAGCACAGTTTTTTAAATTTATTCCTTATAAGGAAGAAGCTGCTGCTCATCTCCTGACTTGTTTCCCTCCGTCGCCACTTGCGGCACTCTCGGAATGATATGGGATAGTGAATATTCTTACACCACCACTGCATGGTAACACCTGAAATTGAATGAAATAAATTTATACTCTTTTTTTTGTTTTTTTGCGGATGGAAAATCATCTAATGACCCCTTTCGCTCTGGGTGGAGCGTAAGGGAGTGTCAGACTTTTACTGACTAAAAACCATCCGTGTTCCTTCAGTGCCCTTACGTTCCGGAGCCGCGGTATCTCTTCCGAACAGCCCGCAGCCCCGGCAGGCGTCGGCCCTTGCGGGCCCCTTCACGCTGCTGACAGCTCTTTGAGGCGCGCGTGGAACAAAACGCGCCGTCGACACGGCCTATCGTCATTAGACGTACGGACGACGAGCTACCCATTGCTCGCCGTCCACAGGCCCGCGCCTACGGTGGCCGGAGGCCACGACGTAGCCCCCGACGCCCGGGGTGTCTCCCGCGGCGGCCGGGGAGGAAAGCTGCTGCTCTCTCCTTCTCCCGCTCCGCCACCTCCTTCGCTAGTCGCGCACTGCTTCGCAGAAGGTGGTGACGGCATCCCATTCCGTCTCGCTCCGGACCATGGCTTCGACCAGGGCTGGACGCGAGAGGTCGCCGCCGCCTATCGCCGCTGCGAGGACACGGCGGTGCTCCGCCCAAGCAGGGCAAACCTCCACGGTGTGTTCCACCGTGTCCTCCGGTCCATCCTCGCAGTGTGGAGCACCCGGGCATTTCCTCCCGCCCGATTCGGTGCAGGAATCTCCCAAACACACCGTGTCCGGTGAGAACCTGCGTCAGGCGGAAGGTGAGGATGCCGTGGCGTCTCTCAAGCCACTCCTCAAAGAGGGGTCTTATCGCCGCTATAGTGGCGTGCCCAGCACGGGGTTGCGACAGTCGCTGTCTCCATGTCGCCATGAGATCGTGCCGGAAGTCTGTCCGCTGCGCGACAACTTGCCGCGGCAGCGGGGTTTCCCCACGGCACTGTGCCTCCGCACACCATTCGTGCAGGCGCGCGAGGAATATCGCCTCCAGATCCCATGGCGGCAATCCGGCAAGGAGGCTCGCCGCCTCGCGGGAGATCGTGCGGTAGCCGCGAAACATTTTCACGGCTATCACCCTTTGGGGCGCGTTCAGGTGGTGGACGGCAAGCCGCGCCAAACCACGCGCCCACACCGGGGCCCCGTAAAGGGCCATGGACCGCACGATCCCCGCGTAGAGCCTCCGGCAGGAGGCGTTTGACCCTCACAGGTTCGGCAGGAGCCGCCTGAAGGCAGCCCCGGTCCGTTCCAGTTTGAGAGCCAAACGTCGGAAGTGCTCAACGAAGTTCCATCGGCCGTCGAGGACGAGTCCTAGGTACTTCAGCGTCGACTCGACGCCGATGGATACCCCTCCTACCATCACTGAGCATCCCGGTGGTGGCCTGTTCCGAGGACCATGGAAGTGCATGGCCTCGGACTTGTGCAGAGCCACCTCGAGACCCAGTTGCCGAATCCTCTCAACGACTATCGCAACCCCGCGTGTCATATTTTCCGCTGCCGCCTCGTACGACCCCCCTTGTGCCAGTACCAGCGTGTCGTCAGCGTAGCAAACTACGCTGACGCCGGTAGGGAGGTCGGCGCGCAGCACCCAGTCGTAACCGATGTTCCACAGAGGTGGCCCCAGAACCGAACCCTGTGGGACACCGCACGACATCTCTCGCCGGTTCCACTCACCGTTGCGACCGGGGTAGATGACGGCCCTGTCCGTCAGGTAGTCCCCGACTATACGATCGGAGATAGGTCGGCACCCGGTGATACCGGAGTGCCTCCCTAATGCAGCTCCAGGGCATGGAGTTGAAGGCGTTGGCGATGTCGAGAGACACCGCCAAGACAACCCCCCTCTGGCCACTGCATCCCCCGTCGTGAGGGCTCTCACGCGCATGATGGCGTCCACCGTAGAGCGCCTCTTGCGGAAACCAAACTGGTGTTCCGCAAGATCCGGCCCCGTCCCCGCAAGGTGCTCGGCGAGGCGGTTTGCAATGACTCTTTCAAAGAGCTTGCCCACCTCGTCGAGCAGCACCACGGGCCGGTATGCGGACGGAGAGTCCGCAGGGCGCCCCGGCTTCCGAATGAGGACCAGCTTCCCCGTCTTCCAACGAAGCGGGAATTGGCCTCTCTCCAAGCATGTGCTTAGGAGCCCCTCCAGTCGGGGCCTGAGAGCCTCCGAGGCCAGGACCCAGGATTTGCCAGGCAAGCCATCGGGTCCTGGGGCGGTATTCCTGGCCTTGAGCCTACGTACCGCCACTCTCAGGTCTACCCCGGTCCCTTCCGGGATGTCGTCGTCGTCGTCCTGGTGGTCCGCTTCCGGCACCGCAGGTGGCGGAGCCATAGGCGGGGGCGAATGTTCCCGTCGCGCAGGGAACAGAGCGCTCACCACGTCCTCCACGAGCTGGGGCCGGAGACTTTGCGTCAGCGGGGGGCCCAGGTGCGGAGTTTATCCCGCACCATCTTGTAAGGGCGCCCCCACGGATCTCTGTTGAGAGTCTCCAGCATCTCCTCACGGGCCCGATCCCGGGCCCGCAGGACAGCCTCCCGGAGGGCAGTTTTCGCTGCTCTGTATCCCTCGTACAGCTCCGCCTCAATGGCTGCCGCATTCGGTGAACGAATGCGGAGCCTGCGATGCCTGGTGTACAGGTGCCGCGCGGCGACACACGCCTCGCGCAGAGACGTCAGCTCACGCGACCACCAATACACTTGACGCCGGGCGCTTCCTGGCCGGACGCGGGGCATTGCCACGTCACATATCTCGGACATGGCCTCCTGGAACCACCCTGCCTCATCATTGACGTCGGCAGGCCTGTCCGGTGGCGGACCACTCGTGGCCTGTTGGACTGGCGCGCTCGAGGGCTGGGTGGAGACATCAAACCGGATGTACCGGTGGTCGGATATACTCTGAAGATTGGGCTTTAGTTTTTTTGTGGCTTCAAAATGCGAAATTAGTTCATGCTTTTTAGTTAATTGTAGTCCGCTTTTACTTATTATAAAAAAATATTGTAATTTTTTGTCAAAAAAATCCAACAAGGTTTCACCGTAATCATATGAACAGACTAATAAGATAATCAAAGACAATTTATTTTATCAATTTTAAAGTAAAAAAAACTTAAACGTAAATTTTCATCACTCGAATTTTCAACATAAAGCTGTGTTTCAAGAATCTTCAAGAGGCGTTATTAACGAAATGACGGATATTGATTATAATGTAGTTTTTTATGATTTAAGTATATTAAAAAAAACTTGTAGGATTCATTCAACATAGTTTGATATTAATTTCTTCTTTAGAGTATTTCAGTCAAATACAAAATTTAAATCAAGTTTGTTGATAAAGACACTCGTATTCAAAGCCTTATTTACATTTCAAAGTGTATTAGAGGAGATGGATTGCGTGATCCAGCTTAGACCCACTCAGTATTGTAAGTATTATTATAAGACAAAATTATTTCAAAATCTAATACACAAGTGATACATCTGACCAAATCAATAAAATATTTATTATTTAAAGCCTGTTGTAAGTGTTGAGTGCTTTTTTGAACAACATGGAGACCCTTTTTATTGGAAGCGAGGCAATCCATCTTATTCTCAGGGATAATGACGCATCTGCATTTAAATTCTCATTCGAGGAAAATATGTAGATGTCTATGGACCACAGTATCCAATTACCGTCAGGTGGTATGTGTGCTCGTTTGTCAGCCTTATTTTATAAAAAAAAACATCCAGGCTCTTAAATGTCCACTACTTATTATAGGCCTCTCCCGATGTGAGGAGAATTTAACCTAATCGCTTGGAGGGGATTTTGAGATGAAAGTATCAACCGCATGCGGTGTTTTCCTATTATTGAAAGTGCATTTAGTTTATATTACTGTATCAGAATTAAGCATAATTACGTATTAGTGTCACATTTGTTGGTGAACCAAATAAATAAACAAATAAGCGCCTCGCAACTCTGACCCTGCTGTACGTTGCTGTTTTCAATATTTTACATCTGACGTCAGAGAGATGCTTATGTCAGCAGCTATCGGAAGCTATTTTTTATGGAATGAGGGTAAGCCACCGCGGTCTACTTCACCTGACGACGCCTTGTGTTGTGGCGGAACACGTGTCGTATTATCGAAGGCGGTGTGTCTTTCCTAGTGTAGTAGTTTTTTATTAATTAAAAATGAACTCACTCTAGAAGTTCATCGGGCCCAGGGGTAAATGAGGTCTACGATAGAGCGAGTTTGCACAAGAGAAGCCTGTTAACACGGACCTTGAAGAGGTTTAGGTTTAAGGGACACGGAAAAACAGACGACGGTAGGGTATTCCACTCATTGGCTGTGCGTATTATAAAACATGATTTACAGCGCTTACTGCGAACTTTGGGAATGTCAACCAAGTGTGGATTGTAACCTGCAGTACCCCTGGTACTCCGAAGGCGCAAGGATATTTCTATATTTATGAAGCTCATAGGTACACTCTCCGAAGTTTCAATTTGTAGATGACCGACAAACGAGCAACTTGATTCGGTGAGCTAAGCTGTGAAGCTTAGTTTCCACCAGGTTTTTGTCGCCGATAAGCCTCTTGGCTCTGCATTCCAGTGAGTCGAGTGCTGATGTTCTGTTGATGTTCTGCTGAGCCAACCCAAAGGTGACTACAATACTTCATGCATGTTCGGACTTGAGCTTTGTATAAAGTAAGAAGCTGTCCGAGCGTGAAATATCGCTTCACCTTGTTTAAAATACCCAGTTTGTGCCTTCGACTCAATGTTAGCGCCAAAGTTGAGGTCAGCACTCTGTATCCCGAGAAGCTAAAGATGATCAGGAACCTCTATAGATTTATCTCAGAAAGTAGGAGTCAAATCAAAGGACTTTTTTTTTGCAAAAAAAGTACAATAGATACTCATACGCTTTACTGCATTTCTAATATAATAGTCTGTGAGGAATAAAAGAACACCTATAACGCAACGAATTTCATTAATTTGCGGCCGTGGTATACATGAAAGAACAGTACGGTCAATAAAAACATTTTTTTAAACCTTCATATTTTTAACACCACTTGGAACACATATTTTTTGTATGTTTATTTGAGCTCCTGATACCTGTATTATTGGGTTCAAAAACTAAACTTATTGCCAACAGTTTGCTTAATGATTTTTAAGGCTTTGGTAAATTTATTATGTGGATTACTTTCTTTCTAGGAATCCTTACGCGTAAGTACCACCCTTATACTTATGTTTGCCTTCAAACAGTGCTTTCACTGCAGTGTGTCAGTTTGAATGATACCAAGAGCCAGTATAATTGCAGGTTTTAATGTATTTTATATTAGTCCTCAGGGGTAACAACGCATTTGTACTCGTCTTTCTTTTGAAGCTAAATGCAAGTGTCTATGCACGGCAGTATCTATTTAGAGGTACACTGTAAGCTCGTTTATTACCCCCGTTTTAAATAAAAAGTGTATTTAGTTGCAGTTTCTTACAAAATAACTTCTCTGACGATTTGGTTTATAGAAAATTTATTAAAAATAATTAATATACTTATTATACAAGGAAAAGTCCACCCTGCTGGCCCAATGCGTGTTGGCGGACTTCAAATGCCTTCGAAATATTTTTTAAATTCTCAGACATGCAGGTTTACTCACGATGTTTTCCTTCACCGCCAAGCACTGTTGCACATAATGAGCACATAATTTCATTGGTGCCCGCGGGGTTCGAACCTACAATGCTCGCGTACTGCGAAATATGCATCGAGCGCTTAGCTCCGGAGCTACCACGGCTCTTGTTCCGTAATATACTCGTACTTACTAGATTTTATTCATACTCTTTCATTGTCATTCGATTCCGAGTTCTGTACAAATATTCAAATCACTAGCCTGTCGTTGTTTAAAATCGAATAATAAATTCGACCAGAATAGATATATAGGAAAGGTAGTTAACAAAAGCGGCGTCATAAAATATAATATAATTTCATCCACTTTAGCATTCACATGTTGGTAACAAGTGTAATTTGTCATCTACCTTCAAATCCTAACGTCTCATTAGTTAGTTAAAGTTACAGCTTATATACGTCCCACTGTTGTGCGCAGATTCTGAGACGGTTTTAGGGCAAGGAGAGTCTTTGAAATATTTTTTCTCATTTCTCAGACATGCAGATTTCCTCACGATGTTTTCCTTCACCGTTGAACACGTGGTAAATCATCACTTAAAATTGCAGTTAACAATTTTATTGATGCCGGTGGGGATCGAACCCCTTTTTGCTCGTGTAATGTCCAAAGTTTTACAGTGAGCGCTAAACATCTGAGCTACCACGGCTTCAACGTCTCATTACGCCGTAAAAAACTTGAAAATCTAATATCATCTACGTTCAAATTCTCACGTCTCATTACGCTGTAAGAAAATCAACCTTCTCAACGTTCGCAGCCGTGTTGATTTTAATTGGAGCTATGCGATTTGTGTGCTCCGTGTGCCGAGGTTTATAAGATGACGACAGAGCTTGACTATGCTTTCGGTGTATTTTCACCCTTACGCCTGAAGAAAACACGAGCTAGTAAAAAAACTATTCACTTATTCTATCTCAGTTCTCGATATCACCGTTGATTGTCTTGTAATTATCACATAAACCGCGACCGCGCTTGTCAACCTTACATTTTAAGTACTTATTTATTTGTATATATTTAGTTCGTATAAACATGGGAACGGCCGGCATACGTAGTGTTACCAAATGTTTATCTTCTGTATATATAAAAGAGGACGTCCTGAGTGACTGACTCATCTGTTAACGCACAGCCCAAATGGCTTGATATAGAAATGTAAAATTTGGGACAGTTGTTGCCTTTTATGACGTAGGCAATAACTAAGAAAGGATTTTTTGCAAATATTACCTCTGAGAGGTTGAAATGGGCTGTTACAGTTTGTATGAAACTTTTTAATTTACGGGGCGATTAACTCGAGAAACTGCTTTCAGTATTTTCAGTAAATTATTTCAGTAATTATTTCATCAGAATTGGTCCAGCCGTTTAGGAGGAGTTCAGTGACAAACACTCAGAGAAGAAATAATATATACATACTCACACACACACACACACACGTTTTGCTGAGTGGCCAAATATGTATGTGCGCGTTATAATGATGAAAGACCACTCCTTTCCTGTTGATCTATTCAGTTCCTTTTTTCTTAATTTCTTGCCCAAGTCCCTTAATTGTTGGCAGTAGAGATCCCAATTCGATGGTTTTTCCCGGCGGTAAATGCTCATAATAAACGACGCCCTTCAAATCCCACTATACACACAAAATCGCCATATTGCGCGTTTATCCGGGTTTTAGTTACAGTCCGTGGAGCATTACTACCCTTTCGCCATAATTTTTATCGTACGTTCTTGGTGTAGGTGATCCACTATTTATCACCAGTGATAAATCTTTTCTAAAATGGTTCGGTTTCATTACGTTTCAAAAGAAACGAAAATGAATATACGATTCATTAAGTTTTTCTCAGTGAGCTTGTGATTGTATAGTCAGATTTTTTAAAATAAGTCAAAACTGTTTTGAGGTCAATTCTCAATTCCTCGGCTATGTCGTAACTAACAGAATATACTGATCTTGCTCCACTTTTTCAAAAATAGCATCGACTTTATCCGTATGAGGGCTCCGTACGAACAGAGCAAGCTGCATCTTTGACATCAAAATTCCCAGACTGAAAGCGCTTGAACCAATTTTGTACTACTCTTACTGACTGCATTAGATTTTGTGTCGCATTTTGCTTTTTTATGTAATAAAACATTAGATGGTATCGAATTTTTTCGTTAGATTCACTCATTTTGGCGAACAGAAAATCAATTCTAAAATAGCGGGAAAGTTTATACATTTTAATATTCTTTTTCTTAATGACCTATATGTATATACAAACCAGCCAGATACAAACATTACAACTAAAGAGATTTTTCTTAAATTTTGTAGAAACAAAATACGAAGAAACTTTTTTCTCCCTCTATTATACGAAATTTAAAACTCAATTATGAAGTGCGATCGGTAATTAGCCTCGCAGTTAGCTATTGTGTCACTCACTTCAATATCAACGATGCGACGTCTTCAACACGTTCTAAAATACTGTTGCGTCAAATAAAGAAAATGCATTTCAGACTTTTACGAGCATCTTGTCAGTGTTCGTCGCCACTTACGAAAGTCAAGAAATTTCAACCCTGGCCTATATCGTTATTAAGTTCTTTGTCAGTGATATCGACCCTGACTTTATCGAACCCGCGGAGGAATATAATATAATATGGTTTTATTTGTTTGAAAAAAAAAACCTCTGTTCTGGTATTATATTATGTTTACCGTTACCGGTACAACTTATAAAAGTCCACTGCTGAACATAGGCCTTCCCATAAATTGCCTCACAGAGGGGATTTTATGATAATCGCCACGTTTGGCAGGCGGGTTGGCAACCGCAGCTTTTTATTATTTTGAGTTGTTATTTCGCGATTCTGCTGTCCATCCTCTATTTCTGTGTTCTGGTGGGGCAGCGGATATTCTTACACCCCCACTATACGGTTTAACCGCTAAACCTACCTTAACGGTAGATAGGTACGTTAATGCTCAATTAAGAACCTAAATGCAGACGCGTGACCACTGAGTACTAAGATGAAATGTGTCGTTACCAGTAAAAGGGTCACTGTTTCTCTCAACTCTTAAAAAAATTAAAGGCGTATTGGTCAAATAATTCTAATGAATGTAAATGATTTAAGTCTCGTGGTGTTACATTCAGTTTGACGAGAGAGCACGGAACTTAACGGCGTCTTAAAACTGAGCAGCGTTAGAGTATTTAAGATGAAATGCCTTTTTACTAGTAAAAAGGGTATCTGGTTCTCTGCATTCTTAAAAAAAGAGTATTGGTCAAATATTCAAAAGTTACTCAATTTTAAGAAGTCGTTAAGTCTCGTGGTGTTACAATACATTTGAGTTAAAGTAAAAGAGACAACACGGGATTTAACAGCATCTTAAAATTAAGCCACGTTTGAGTATTTGAGCATCAGTGTGACGCACAAGCACAGAGTTACCTGATAGTAGGTGGATGTTTTCGCCATATACACCAATTATCACTATCCTCAATTAAGAATTGAAAATGCAGATGCGTTATAACTCCTGAGTACTAAGACGGAATACCTCGTTAGGTGTTAAAGGGGTCGCCTGCTTGTAAATATTTAATTAGCGCTTTCCTTCACTCGGTCAATTTGAACAAACTTTACCCAGAAATTTGAGTTGCTTAACACATTAAATGCTACTTGCGTTGTGAGATGGATGCTCTGTGTGCAGTTTTTGGTAATTAATATTCTACTGTGGCCATACATGTATGTGAGTGAGTGAGTGTTTGTATTATTTGTAATTAAGTTTTATGTGTAAGTTGTGTTTACCTTTATTTAAAAAAAAAGCAATATCACGGGGCCGTGTACTAGGTTTAGGTAGCTTTCTTTTATTTTGTGATGTTTTAATTATGCTTTTTGTTTGATATAGAAGAAAAAAATAAAACATTTGAAACACAAGAATTATGAAATTATAAATGCACTTCAAAGAAACATTCTATGCAAAAGCCTGGCTTTCCAACGCAGCTTTTACATTCATACAAAGTAGTAACTCTGTTCTTCTTTTCTCTGCAGCCTTTACATTCTTTTCTAACTACTTCCGTGATAGTTCTTGTCTTCTTACCCTCTTTTTTTGTCGCGTCTTTACGACATTTTCTCAGCAATTTGTGGTGGTTTTGGTAATAATTTCTCCAAAATATGTAAACGAAAATCATAAAGATTAAGTTTTCTATTCGTACTAAATTTATTATATAAATTGTTGCGTGAATAAGTCAACTAGCGCCATCTAGTGTCAGGAACGAGAGCGAGGGAAGCTTTGCAGAAAATGACATCACAAATCTCGCAACCGACAGCGCCATCCGAAGAACTAAGTTTCTAGAAAATCTACACTCGCACACTCGTCCCTTTGCGCGCATTTACTTGAATATTCCGGATGCTTCTTTGCTAATTTAAATAAATAGACGCTGCAAGATGCGATGGAGGCAGTATTGAAGTGGCGAAACAAGCGAAGCTTCGGAGCGGAATTAAGTGAATTAGTGTGTTTAATTATTAGTGTTTTAAGTTTTAATTTGTGTAAAGAGAATTAAAGTGTTAATTTAGATAATTTTATCGGCAATTTTTATTGTCACGAACCTCAAGCTCGTAACAATTGGTGTCAGAAGTGGGATAAAATCATGCCGATTTTACCTAAGGAGGAAACGGAGGGTGTCCGTACCCGAAGTCAACGCGAGCAGGAGACGGACCAACGAAGATTTGGTGGTGCAACGCCGCAGACGTCGGAGGGCCAGCCACCGGCTGCAGGCGCGTCGGTAGCTCCTACATCTGCAGCACCTGACTTAGGTGCTCTGATGATGATGCTGCAGGAGCACGCTCGCCGACAGGAGGAGCAGGCCCGTGAGTTGAAAGAGCAGCTGCAGAGCGGACAGGATGAACAGGCCCGCCGACAAGAGGAACAGGCCCGCCGACAGGAGGAACAGGCCCGTCGGTTGGAAGATCAGCAGGCGGAACAGGCTCGTCGGTCGGAAGAGCAGATGCTCCTTATGAAGGACCTTCATGCTACCTTTGGGAAAGAGATAAGGGAGGTGAAGGATAGGGTTGCTCAACATGACAACCGCCTGTCGGAAGCTGAAACCCAAATCAAGGAAGCTAAAACCCAAATCGACCAAGTGAACAATCGGGTTGATTACGTGATGGCTGACGTGAAGAAAACGCTGGACGACCTCAAACTGGGTGATGGAACTACAGCTCCCGTAGTAGCTACTACACCTTCGCTACGTGGGTTCAAAGTGCCACCGTTCGACGGGACTTCTTCCTGGTCAGCCTACAAAATCCAGTTCGAGGCTGTTATGAAGGCGAACGGCTGGAATAAAAGTCAGGCAATGACTGCTCTCACACTAGGCCTGCGCGACCAGGCCTTAACAGTTCTGGAATCTCTCGGGGAGGAAGTGACTTATGAGCAACTCCTTGAGGCATTGGAGGCGAGATATGGCAACGCTCACCTGGTACATGTCTTTCGTGCGCAGCTTAAAGATCGCGTGCAGCGCATCAACGAAAACCTGCAGCAGTGGGCTCTAGAGGTAGAGAAGCTGGTGCGGAAAGCATACCGGTCTGTACCTGCGCTCATTGAAGGGAACCTGGTGCAGACATTCATCGACGGCATCCGCGACCTGGAAGTCAGAGCTGCTGTGAGGCTCGGGCACCACGAGACGCTTAAGAACGCCTTGGCCCATGCACTGGAGGTGGAAGCCGTGCAGCAGGATCATCGTTCCCATCGCGTCAGGGAGGTTGCAGCAGCTACAGTTCGCGACCGCAACAGAGGATACAGCCCTAGGTGCTATGGCTGTGGGGAAAAGGGCCATCTTCGATCCAGCTGCCCTAAGCGAACCCTAGAAAGGGAAGTTGAAAGATCTCAGGAGGGTAGTGCGGCCAACAACACCGCCCAGCAGCAGCAGGGAAACGAGTAAAAGCCAGAACTGCGGGGCGGGTGCTGGCTGATGTTAAAAGAGCCCCAAGGATCTCGATCTCACAAACCCATGATGGGAACAGTCTAATCATCAAGGGCGAGGTCAACGGAATGCCGTGTAAACTGACCATAGACACTGGAGCCTCTCGTACGGTTGTTAGTTCCCAACTTATAAATCAGTTCCTTGGGGACTCCGCATACAACCGAGAACGCATTAATTTGGTAACAGCCACCGGTCAGCGTATACCCGTCCGTGGAGAGAAGGAGATGGAGTTGAAGCTAGGCAACGTGATCTACCTGCATAATGTCATCGTGGCTGATATAATGGACGACTGCATCCTAGGCCTAGACTTTATGAGGAATAATTGTTGTGAGATCGACGTTAAGCAAGGTGTTTTGAAATGTGGACAGGAGGAACTTTTTATGGAAGGTGCGTTACCAGGGAACGTGTACAGCATTAAGAAGATTGTTCTTCCGCCGAGATCGGAAACGATTGTTCCGGTTAGTCTTCCTCGAAACGCTGGGCAAGCTCACCGTTGTGTACTTGTGGAAAGGGTAAACAATGACCTTCCATGGAAAGTAGCTCGAACCTTGGTCAGGACCACTGACATCTCAGGAGTACGTGTGCTGAACCTTTGCGACCGGGCACAGATTATAGAAAAAGGCACACTGATTGGTACTTGTGAGGAAGTGGATTGGTTACGTCGGTGCCAGTATCTATCGACTGGGACCCCCAGCAAGGATGCAGAAACGACCACACTTTTGGAAGACTGTCGCAGTGTTCTCTCCCCGAACGAATTGGTCAAGGCAAAGAAGTTGTTACTCAAGCACGCCGATGTATTCTCATCAAACGATGCTGACATAGGAAAGACTGGCTTAGTTCAACACAAAATAAACACAGGAGAAGAATTGCCTATCCGTCAGCGGCCAAGAAGATTGCCGGTAGCACGTGAAAAAGAAGTGGAAACCATGATTGAAGGAATGGTGAAGGATGGTGTTATTGAACCTTCCTCTAGTCCATGGTGTTCACCAGTGGTGCTGGTGAAGAAGAAGGATGGCAGCATGCGGTTTTGTGTTGACTACCGCCGTCTGAACGACGTTACGAAGAAGGACAGCTATCCCTTGCCAAGAATTGATGACACGCTGGACATGCTTACAGGAGTAAAGTGGTTTAGCATGCTGGATCTAAAAAGTGGCTACTGGCAAGTTGAAATTGACCCTAAGGACAAGACTAAAACTGCGTTCTCGACGGGAAAGGGTATGTGGCAATTTAAAGTAATGCCGTTTGGGTTGTGCAATGCTCCAGCAACGTTTGAAAGGCTGATGGAACTTGTACTTATCGGGCTAATTGGCGATGCCTGTCTGGTCTACTTGGATGACATCATCATCGTAGGCCGTACGTTTGAGGAACACCTTCAAAACCTGGAACGCGTGCTCATGAAGATTCAGAGTGCCAACCTCAAGTTGAGCCCGAAGAAATGTTCACTACTCCAACGGCAAGTTAACTTTTTGGGGTTTGTAGTATCGGAAGAAGGTATCAGCACAGATCCAGAGAAAATCGCCGCTGTCAAGGATTGGCCGGTTCCAAAAGACAAGACGCAGGTTAGAGCATTTTTGGGTTTGTGCTCCTATTACCGGTGATTTGTGAAGAACTTTGCAGATATAGCCAAACCTCTGCACAAGTTAACCGAGGAGAAGCGACATTTCTGCTGGGTTGAAAGTTGCAATATCGCATTCCAGGAGCTCAAGGACCGTCTGTGCAAAACACCTATTTTGGGATACCCTGATGCAAGCAAAGAATTTATAGTTGACACAGATGCAAGTGATATAGGACTTGGCGGTGTATTGTCTCAACGGAATGGTGACCAAGAGGTCGTGATAGCGTACTTCAGCAAGTCGTTGTCAAAACCGGAAAGGAACTATTGTGTCACAAGACGCGAATTGCTCGTTGTGGTAAAGTCGTTGCAGCATTTTAGCAAATGTCTTCTGGGACGAAAGTTTCACTTACGAACTGACCATGCTGCACTAAAATGGCTATTGCAGTTTAAAAATCCAGAAGGACAAGTTGCGAGGTGGATTGAACTACTGCGGAACATCTCACGGCAACGCAGATGCATTGTCAAGAAGACCTTGTCCTGAAGATTGCAACCATTGTACTAGGCAAGAGAGTAAGGAAGAGGTATCCGTGAGGATGCTCAGGACGGACCACCTCAGCAACGAATGGAAGGACAGCTTACAACATGCACAGCAGGAAGATCCGGACATCAAGCCGATTCTGGAATGGATAAAGGCCAGTGCTCCCAAGCCTAAGTGGAGCGACGTCTCAGCAATGAGTTCGACCACTAAAAGCTATTGGGCCCAGTGGGACAGCTTGCTGCTTCACTTTACTCCATACCTATGGTGCTTATTTTTAATATATTGCCTAAACTGGAGACGTCCACGCTATAACACCATCGATTCATCAAGAGAAAGTTGTTTGCCTGGATAATAAATATCATTCATTCGATTGTTAAAATGATCTACTATCGGACGAATTTTGGCCAGTCGGTCTTCTTCATTTGCTTCAGATGAAAAATTAAGGCAACGCAATATTAGCATAAAACGGTTGTGCAAAGCAACGAATATTTAATAACCAATGTTTTTTTCCATCAATAACTTGCTAGTTTATTCAGTTTTTGATTTTTTAAGAACTTTCAGTATCACCCTCGTAATTATTTATAACACAATATGTTTTGATTTTCTATTATAACTATCCTCAAATAAGAGTTAAAATGCAGATGAGTTATAACTCCAGAGTACTAAGACGGAATACCTCGTTACGTGTAAAAGAGGTCACCTACTCGTAAATTTTAATTAGTGCTTTCCTTCATTCGGTCAATTTGAACAAACCTTACCCATAAATTTGAGTTGTTTAAAACATTTTTATGGAAACCTGTCATATTCTAAGCTCTTAAAAAATGTGTATTTAATTTAAAAAAGAATGCTAATATTACGTTTATAAATAAAAATGATAACAAATGTAAAGCAACATGGACCATTATCAAAAAAGAAATATCTAACCCATATGACAAGAAAAATATAGAAAAAATTATAGCTAATAATAAAGTTCTTACAAATCCTGTAGATATAGGTTCTGCCTTTAACAATAATTTTATTGATTTGACCCGTGAATCAACAACACACACTAAAGCGAAAAATGTAACCACTAACAGCGCGAATGTCAACTCTATGTTTCTTAGACCTATGTCTGAAAATGAGGTTAGAAGGGAAATAATGCTATTAAAAATACTAGCTCTGAAGGCCACGATGACATAAACATAAAAAAAATAAAAAAATGTATAATTGAATTAATTGAAATCTTGACATATTTAATAAATTTTTCATTTTCGTGTGGAATCTTTCCAGATACATTGAAACTATCAATAGTTAAGCCGCTGTTTAAAAAAGGAGAGATATATGATATTAATAATTATCTATCAATAACCCTAATATCCGTAATATCAAAAATATGTGAAAAATGCATGTATAAAAGACTTATTGAATTTTGTAATAAATATCACATTATATCAAACGGCTTATAACAGTACGGCTTTCAAAAAGATAAATCTACAACTTTGGCGATATTTTCACTCATAAAAATAATACTATCAAATATCAATAATAATCATTTTACAAAGGGACTATTCTTCGACCTATCTAAAGTCTTTGACCTAGTTTCACATGACCTATTATTACAGAAATTGAAAAAGATTGGAATTAGAGGACCAACGCTCCAACATCATATCTTTATAATAGACAACAATGTGTTAATATTACTAAAGCAGATGTAAATGGGGACATAATTCCATACTCTTCCGAATACCGAAACAAGAAATATGGAGTTCCACAGGAAAGTGTTCTCGGTCCAATTCTGTTTTTGTTGTACTTAAATGACATTGTTAATATATGTAATAGCATAAATGTATTCTATTTGCTGATGACATTTCAATAATCGTGACTTCCAATAAAAAAAATATTAATATGAGTGATCACGAAGCTGACATAAATAATACAATAGATACTTTAATTAACTGGGTTGACACACATAATTAAAAATTAATTTAGACAAATCTTTATATATCCAATTTAATAAATGCACTAATAATAAACATAATTTTAAACTTCATCATCATCATCATTACAGCCCTTCACAAGTCCACTGCTGAACATAGGCCTCCCCCAAGTAATGCCACAAAGCACGGTCCTGAGCCACCTGCATCCATCGACTTCCTGCATGTCTTACCAGGTCGTCACTCCATCTAGTGGGGGGTCGCCCTACACTACGCCTACCGGTACGAGGCTGCCACTCGAGAACCTTTCTTCCCCATCGGTTATCGGTTCTTCGAGCTATATGGCCGGCCCATTGCCACTTCAGCTTACTAATCCGTTGGGCTATGTCGGTCACTCTGGTTTTACTGCGGATATCCTCATTTCTGAGTCTATCACGCAGAGAAACTCCGAGCATAGCCCTCTCCATAGCTCGCTGAGCGACCTTAAGCGTCCTCATACGGCCAGCAGTGAAGGACCACGTCTCAGATCCGTAAGTCATCACTGGCAACACGCAATGGTTGTACAATCTAGTTTTTAGAGATTGAGGTATACCTGACGAAAAGATATGCCGTAATTTCCCGAACGCTGCCCAGCCGAGTTGAATCCGTCGATTGACCTCTCGGTCGAAGTTGGACTTACCTAGTCGGACTATTTGTCCCAGGTAAACGTATTCGTCAACAACTTCGAGCATAGTGCTCCCAACAACTACCGGCATAGGTGTGACATGGACATTGAACATGATCTTTGTTTTGTCCATGTTCATCTTAAGACCTATCCGTTGGGAGGCACTATTGAGGTCATTGAGCATAGTGCTTAAGTCCTCCAGCGATTCTGCCATAAGGACTATATCGTCGGCAAATCGAAGGTGAGTGATGTACTCGCCATTGATGTCAATACCGTATCCTTTCCAGTCCAGTAGCTTGAAAACGTCTTCCAATGCAGCGGTGAAGAGTTTCGGGGATATAACGTCACCCTGTCTTACACCTCTCTGCAGTTGGATAGGTTTTGAGCTCTGGTTCTGTACTCGGATAGCCATCGTAGCCCTACTGTACAAACACTTCAGCACTACGATATACCGACAGTCAACTTGGCACCGCTGAAGGGACTGTAGCACCGCCCAAATTTCGACGGAATCAAAGGCTTTCTCATAGTCCACATACGCCAGGCAAAGTGGCAGATTGTACTCTTCAGTCTTCTGTACAATCTGCCGCAGGGTATGTATGTGGTCTATGGTACTGAAGCCTTTTCGGAAACCGGCTTGTTCGGGAGGCTGGAAGTCGTCAAGTCTGCGTGCGAGACGATTCGTAATGACTCTCGAAAACAGCACGTAGACGCGGCTCAGAAGGGAAATCGGTCTGTAGTTCTTTAAGAGAGCGTTGTCGCCTTCCTTAAAGAACAAGACCACCGCACTTCTGCTCCACGCCTCTGGAGTAGTGCCACCATGGAGGACGGAATTGAAGAGCTTCTGAAGGACTTCAAGTACCGGTGTTCCACCCGCTTTCAGAAGCTCCGCTGTAATTCCATCCTCGCCTGGGGCCCTGCCGTTTTTAAGGTGCTGGAGAGCCATTCTAATCTCGCTTAGACTGACGTCCGGGATATCATCGGAATAGTGTCGGATAAGACTTGCTCTTGGATCGTTACTCACACTTGCGTGTGGCTCCAACGATGATGTGTACAGCTGCCCATAGAACCTCTCAATCTCACTCAAAATCTCAGGTGTCCCGGAAACGATGTTGCCACACTCAGTCTTCAGCCTTGACAGTTGGCTCTTTCTGGCAGACAGATCTCTGGCAAAGACTTTGGAGCCCTGGTTCCGCTCGATCGCTTCTTTAATACGAGAAGTATTAAAGTTGCGTAAGTCTCGCCGTATGCATTTGGAGATCTGTCTGTTCAGTTGCCTGTATGCTGTCAAATCTGTTGACGATTGCAGCCTCATCTCCCGTCTAACAGCCATGAGATTAAGAGTGTGATCGGAGAGTTTTTGTGTTCTTCTGCGGCGGGTCTTGCAGAACTTAGCTCCGACCGCATGGACAGTTTCCACGAGCTTGTCGTTCGTATCGTCCACTGCATTGCAATCTTCTAGGCACTGGAAGCGGTTACGTAACTCGAGCTGAAAGGTTTCGGGATTCTGGATTAGAGCACGAGGGGGACGGAGCGTTGACTTCATTAGACGAGACTATGGTATGGTTTTATAATGTGGGCAACAGCACTGATCAAAACAAAGCATTTGTCGCGCAACTAAAAATGCATTAGAGCTATATGTGGACAAAAACCGATTGAATAGTATCAACCAGTGTTCAAAAAACTTGGCTTATTACCACTACCATCACTTTATATCTGTGAAGTATGCATGTTTGTACTTAAGCACAAAACGTTTACAACGATAGATGATGTAAATCCCTGCAGTCGTCGAGATCCATATAGACTTCTACTAAACGATAATCCTAGAATAAGAAAATATAATAAAAGTTGTTTATTTATGTACATACATAAACACTCACTCCTGTCACCCAGAGGGGTAGGCAGATACAACAGACTTCCATTTAGCACGATCCTGACATACCTCTCTCGCCTCTTCCACATCCATATACCTACGCATACATGCTCGTCGGTTAAGGATACTCTTATTTATGTGTGTTCACTTATATAATAAGAAAGATACCTAATTAGTTTAAAATATTAAATACAAGATCATTTAAATTAAAACTATATCAGTGGCTAAATAATTGTAATTTCTATAGTGTCAAGGATTTTTGTAGCCAAAAATATGAATGTAAAAAAATTGCATGCTATGAATAACCATAGCGAAACATGCTGATCTGAATCGTTCTGAATAATATATTATACTATAAAAAAGGAGGCAATTAACGAACACATGTTGTAGAGCCAAGCTGTAGCTATATTATAATTGTATTATCAATGCGTCGGCTTGACCGGAGAAAGACCACCCTCTCACAGAATACCAGCGTAAAATAGCAGCTTAATACTGCTGTGTTTCGAATGGTGAGTGTAGAGATCCGGACACCCTTTTTTACTGGAAACGAGGCATGGAACTATTCCTCAGGGGTGACAACGCATCTGGGTTTCGATTATTTATCCAGGATAAATGTAGATGTGAATGGGCCACAGCATCCACTTACCATAAGGTGGACTGTGTACTCGTCTGTCACCCTTATTCTATAAAAAAATTGTGAGCCGTTACGAGACGCCTGGCAGATGTGATACATCGAAATAATTTTGTTCAAGTTATATGCATAGAAGAACAGATTACGACTGGAATTAGATATCGCATAATTAAAAGATAAAGCATTCCAATTTTTTTTTCCATTTAAAGTATAAAGAAATGGTTATTGAATTAATTTCATGCGTAAAATTTAAGCAACAAAATTAACAGAACCGATTAAAAATAAAAATTACTACAAAAGTAAGTAACATTTTAAACGATTAATTTTGTTAAAAAAATTAACAAAAAAATACGTGTGGCACTCGGTGACTGCCGCGGTAAAGCTATTGCATAGCATTTTTTATCAACTTATGCAATTATAATTATTTATTTATTTTATTTATGCAGTTAAGTCTTTTATATTAAATCAAGTTACACTTTTGGAGCGTGGTGACCGATAAGAAAACAATTTTTTTTTCTCTTATTGAATAAATGAGAAGTTATTATTGTTTAAAATATTTTTAATATCTTACAATACATGTAGGTTATTCAGGAATTTTTATCATTGAGTGAGCAGCTAGTGTACACGCATACGTCTAGTCGCACGCACACAAACACCGTGCTGAAGTCTGCCGAGTGCCGAAGTCTGCCGAACTGAAACGACGTTAGACGATGCACGGCTTTCAACGCCACACCTCCGTGCCCGTTGGAGTGGGGAGCGTGAGGTTTTTTTTTCGTTACGGAATTTCTGGATTCGGTCCTCGCGCTCAAGGCCCGCGATAGAAGCTATGCAATAGCTTAATAACTTTTAACAAATAAATAAATTTAACCATTAACGCCATGTCTTCTGTGTACCTATATATATATATATATATACACTATTTTTGATGTTTCGAACAAATTTCAAACGAGCACACAGTCCAACTGATGATAAGTCGATACTGTGGCCTATGGGCCACAGTATCGACATCTACATCAATCATCGGTGGAGAATCATAATGCAGATGCGTTGATCCCTGAGGACTAAGATGAAATGACTTGCTATCAGTAAAATGAGTCTCCGGTTATCTACGCTCATCATACGAAATATTAATAAAAACATTAATGTCGCTAAGCTATTATAATTATTTATTTATTTTATTTATGCAGTTAAGTCTTTTATATTAAATCAAGTTACACTTTTGGAGCGTGGTGACCGATAAGAAAACAATTTTTTTTCTCTTATTGAATAAATGAGAAGTTATTATTGTTTAAAATATTTTTAATATCTTACAATACATGTAGGTTATTCAGGAATTTTTATCATTGAGTGAGCAGCTAGTGTACACGCATACGTCTAGTCGCACGCACACAAACACCGTGCCGAAGTCTGCCGAGTGCCGAAGTCTGCCGAACTGAAACGACGTTAGACGATGCACGGCTTTCAACGCCACACCTCCGTGCCCGTCGGAGTGGGGAGCGTGAGGTTTTTTTTTCGTTACGGAATTTCTGGATTCGGTCCTCGCGCTCAAGGCCCGCGATAGAAGCTATGCAATAGCTTAATAACTTTTAACAAATAAATAAATTTAACCATTAACGCCATGTCTTCTGTGTACCTATATATATATATATATATATATATATATATATATATATATATATATATATATATATATATATACACTATTTTTGATGTTTCGAACAAATTTCAAACGAGCACACAGTCCAACTGATACGATACTGTGGCCTATGGGCCACAGTATCGACATCTACATCAATCATCGGTGGAGAATCATAATGCAGATGCGTTGATCCCTGAGGACTAAGATGAAATGACTTGCTATCAGTAAAATGAGTCTCCGGTTATCTACGCTCATCATACGAAATATTAATAAAAACATTAATGTCGCTAAGCTGCTATTTTACACCGATATTCTGTGAGGCCGTGTGTACCAGTCGAGCCAATCCAATGCAATGCAACTTGACCCTCCCACGTGTCAGGACCGGTCTCTTAGAAAATGATGGTTTGTTTTGTTTTATCCTTTTAGATAAGGATTATTCTTATAAGGTTTCTCGTTATTCCTTTGGTCTGAAGACTTTGTGTGAGCCCCGTAAAGGTATTATTTGGGATTAAGGATGATCTACTTACGCTAAGCTATAAAGCTAGACACAATGCATAATTTGGCTCATAACCTAATGTGTGCCCGTTGGCCATTGGAATACCAATGCAAAATTGCTCTTCTTAACGCTCTTATCAAGAAACAAGACATCAAAGTGGAGTTAATATTCGAAACACACCTAAGAAAAATAGATTTACGATCATCATCTATTTTATTTATCGTCGGAATGAAACCCCATTTATTCTGCAGGTCGTAAGCTTACGGTGCTGTTAAAATCGAAATATTGTGCGTCAACACATTATATCAGTCATTATTAAAAGATCTTAAACTAATAAAGTCAGAGATCTACATCACAGGTTGGGAGTCGTATCGGGAGCCTGCATTTATTTGTACAGTAAATAACTATTTTGTTTCTTATCGATTTTCTTATATAGTTCGCAGTAAAAAAAAATTAAAGCGCGCTTGGGAGAGAGCTATTCTCGGGATTTCTCTGCGACTTAGAAATGAGAGTTTTCGTAGTAGTAGACTCTGAAGTTAATATATCCAAAGTAACTCACATATCCCAACGGATTAGTAAGCAAATGTGGCAATGGGTCAGCCATATAACTCGATGAACAGACAACCGATGGTAAGAGAAGGTTCTCGAGAGGCAACCTTTTACCGATAATCTAAATATGCAAGAAGTTGATGGATGCATGTGGCTCAGGACCACGCTTTGTAACGTTCCTTGGGAGAGGCTTATGTTCAGCAGTGGACTTGTGAGGGACTGTATTTGATGATGTTGATGACACAAATTAGATGGGGATCATTATATTGCTCCTCCACAAAACACATTCGCGTGGAAACGAGGCATCTTAGTTCTCAGAGAAGCCAATGCATCTGTGTTTTGAATCTTAATCGAGGATAAATGTAGACGTCTATGGGCCACAACATCCACTTACCATCAGGTGCACTGTGTGCTCGTTTGTCACCCTTATTCTATAAAGAAAATAAAATTATTTAATAGTTAAGAGTTATTAGTTCAAAAATTACTGATTATTTCATTGATTAAATATATTAGTATATTTTCTATTCAAACATAAATATACTAAATTGATACTGTTTTGTATGTGATAGTTTCAACGATTTGAATGTTTTTTTTTCAACATAAACCACTTACATCACCCTATTCGAAATAATAATCATGTGTTATATTGTTATGAATAAAATAACAAACAACACTTAATTGTGCGTGTTATAACTATTATAACAAAAACAGTCCCACAGCTTCTTAAACATTAACCTTCAGTTGCGGAGCTGACATACTATATACGCAGCACAAATGAGAGAGCTTAACCGAGTTAGGACCATTCTCTCACAGAATACCAGCGTAAAATAGCAGCTTAATGCTGCTGAGTTTCGTATAGTGAGTGTAATAAAGCGTAGAACTTTTTTACTGGTAACGAGGCTTTAAGTTTTAGCCTTCAGGTATAACGCACCTCCATTTTGATTCTTTATCTAGGATAAATGTAGGTGTCTATAGGCAGCGTGCACTTTCTAGCGAACTGTGTGGTCGTTTGACACTTTTCCTCCTATAATAAATGTGTCTATTGATATACTATTAAAATCTTTTTCCTACCTTTTTATTGAAATTAGCTGAGAGATATTTCAAGCCACGTTCCTGTCTCTTGTATAACATTTTTTTCTTGATGTCCCATTTATATCTTATGTATTTCCATGTATTCAAAAATTTTTAATTATTTTATTTTACTTTTCTATTATTACCTTTTTACCACAACTACTTAACTCAATCACTGCATGACATCCAGGTAAACTGGTAGAGAATGCCTTAGGCATTAAGTCCGCTATACCACGTGTGTATATAAAGTTTTCAATAAATATATCAGTAAATATAATAAATTCCTTATGCTGCCGTGAAACAACTCTGTGTTTCAAGATCATTGTAGAAGTTGTTTGTTGAAGGTGCAATTGACATGTGAGACTTCAAAAGGAAAACCTTTTGTGATACGACAAAGTGTGCGATATACGAGCACTTCAGAGGCTCTTTGATTCCAAATACTTCTCAAAGCCCTTTCACAAGTGAGTATAGAAAATCAAATACGTAACCGTAGTTCAAGGCGTGTATCCCATTGGATGCAACTAACATAATAACTTTCATGTAAATAATAATTTCATGTAAATAATAAGTAATAAACATTCATATAAAGGTTTTTCAGATTTCACTTCTGTTTAGGTAAACGCCCATCAAATCTGAAAATAACTTAGAAATATCACAAACTCAAAAATATCGTCTTTATTTTTTGAAGTGAAAACTTCTTTAGCGTCGTTGTGATTTGAAACGAAATTATATAAAAAAATGATACAAAGAGATTAATCTTATATAATAAAGCGATTAAGGTTTTTTTTGTTTGTTTAAAAACGCTAATCTCTGGAACTAATAGTGCGGTTTGATAAATTATTTTTGTATAATATCATAGCCAGATTCATGATAACTAGAATTAGGTTACATCTCTCAGCTAGCCTTAAACATTGATCTTTGTTAAGCAAGTCTGAAGAAAAATCGCTCCCGAACTGCTTTAAGCGCGTACGCTGGCGTAATGGCTAGTGATACGGAAATACTATGATATACGAGTATAATACGTAACTACATAATACGTAATATACGACTATATAATACGTAAATACAAAAATTATGGCATACTGTAGACCTATTTCTTATACAAAAGGCATAATAAGGTATTTTATGACAAATTATATTGAAAATTAAAAAGTGATTTATGAGCGTTATTGTTAGGTATGGAATATTTATCCTTACGAATGAAAGTTACTTCATCATCAAGACAATTTTATGACGATAAACCTTTCTCTTTACAGCATGTTAGTGATAATGAGGAATTAAAATAATTCAAAACCTATCTCGGCGCGAAAACGATGACTAGCCGAGAGAAGTCAGCAGTGAAGGCTTCACGAGGTGTCACGTCGCACGGCTCAGACGCATGATATACGCGGCTGATACCGCGGGGAACTTTTTTCTTATTAACTCAATCTCCTGTGTGTGCAGTGGTTTAAAATCGTTAATATAACTATTTAACTGTTAAAATAAGTAATTAAATTACTAACTTTATTATTATATCTTACCGATTTATATAAAATAAGTCGTGTATTGGTCATCAAGTGTCATTTTACGGACCACTTTAAGAGTCCGCATTTGCTGTTTTGTTGATATTATGTTATTGAGCGATCTGGATCTCAGTATCTGTAAGACCTAAGAGTTTGCTATTTGGACACATTAAACTTAGACTTATAATCTTCAAATCTGTTGAAGCGAAAACACAAATCGATAAAAAATGCTCGATTAAAAAATACGAAAAAGCCTCGTTTTGCACTTTTTTTGAGTTAGATCTCTGAAACCTTATGGAATTGAATGATGATTTTTAACGTGATAGATAGATAATAATATTATCTCAAATCGTGACGATTTATTTTTTTATTTTTCTACGTAGTCTTTTCGTATTTAGCTAATTAGCAATTATGTGATTTGGCGCCTGCATTATATTATTCTAAGCGAGCACACTCTCTTTCTGTCTCTTGTTTTGCACGCGGTAGGTAATAGCGCTATCCTTTTCAACTTGTTCGATGACTCAATTCAATTTCAATCAGTTGCGGGATTAATTTATGTTTCGAGATATTACAAAATGTTCCCAGTATAAGCTGATCTCGCATTGTATGGGCTTTACGTACAATGTGGGGTCAACTTATACTAGAATTTAGCTTGAGTAGCCGTTAGTATGTACAATGAAAGGGGAAGTGGGCACCAAATTAGAATTTGATCTGAGGTAGTATAGGCTCTTAAGAGTCTATCAATTTTGTTCGATTAAATGATTTTATCTATAGATTGTAGTAGATGTCGCTATTACAAAGCAATTTTAGTCGAAAGACAATATTCTTTTTATTTAATACATTAAAAGGTCCACGTGTCTAAAAATAAGCATTGTAACATTTATTTGCTATAAAATTAAACTTTTATCTTATATTTTATGCCGCACTTGTGGTTGAAAATCATCAAATTAAATAAATCATTTGCCGTGAAATGTTTTCGCTTAATATTTCATTTCATTTGAAAGTTTCACTTCTACTACGTGTGAACTGCGTACATGTTTTTTTTAAATAATTGTAACGTTAATAAATTCATCTCCTTTATTCCCACCATTCGGGGTGGAATTTTTTCCCCAAATTTATATGGGAGTACTCTTGAAGAATAAACCTATTCAATTAATAAATAATCATTAAATTCATGATAGGCGAAAATATCACCTAACATACTTACAGAAAACAATATTCAATCTAGTTAAGAGACTTCCTTGAATCCCTTTTAGAAGTTGCCTAATAAAGTACATTAATTGATTTCTTATTTGTTGTTTCTACGAGGATTAAGTTTACATCCTTAATAAGTTTCACAGTTAGTGCCTGTGATTCCACTCGCTTTCTGATAGGGTTGTGAAGCAGGATAGAGTTCACCGAGCTGCTCCAGTACGTACTGATGGACTAACATATCTTGAATAAATTATAGTAATAATTTAAACATGAAGTTTTCTCTACGATGTTTTCCTTTAACGCCAGGTATATAATAAATCACCGCTTAAACTTAATTTCGTAGGAAAAGGTCAGCGCGTATGTTTACACAGGTTATACAAACATAAAAACTTAACTAGTATGTGAACTTTTATGTATTTAAATATTTACGTTGTAAGGCCACGTTTTAACTAATTTATTACTGGAACGCGAACATGTCGGCTCGACCAGGGAAGGGCCACGCTCTGACATAGGTGTTTTAAATAAATGGTGAGAGTAGAAAACCGGTCACTTATTATTGGAAACGAGGCCATTCCGCCTTAGTCTTCAGGGGTGACGTCGCATCTAAATTTTGATTCGTGATTAGGGACAGACGTAGATGTCTATGGGCTACAACATTCACTGACCGTACCGTGTGTACTAGTTTGTCAATCTTATCTGTATATGCATATGTATTATACGATTAATAAGCGAAATACCGCTGACTGACTGACTGACTCATCACGACATCTCTAAGGCCCGCCACATACATTCGGAATTCCGTGCCAGCGACCACGACTTTACGGACCGCGAGGGAGCAACCGCCTGTCACCCCGCGTACCTCACCCCGCTTCGACTCGTCTCCCGCACTCTAATTCGTAGCAAGGCCCCCGCGACTGCCGGTGCTTAGACAAACTCAGCGCTTACCGACCACGGCAGCGGGAATAAAAGAAGGGCTCCCGGCATCTGCGTCCCCCCTTTTCCCCATGGGAGGTAGCTTCCATACGGCTAAAAGGCCCTTCTGGAAATAGCCAGTCTCAGGTGGTGTTTAGTGAGTAGGCACTTATGTAGGTGTTTACAGTGAGTCCCACATAACCACGCAACCGGCTACGTGGTATGCTTAGAGCATTCACCACCTCGCTCCCTCGCTTCCTGGAGGGTAGCCCTTTACAGATATCACAGTCACAGTTAGTTAGTTCAGTCTCTTCTTTCTTCAAGATTAAAACACATAAATACAGCCCACTTAGCTCTCATCCACTACAGTTGTAATGAAGATGAAAATAATTATTATAAAATGGCTGTAATAGAAAAACCTAACGGTATTCACCACAATGTGTAAATTCTAGCTGCTCGCTATATAGCTATGCAGGTCTAGAAAGACCAATATCACTGCGACCTATAAGACACATTGTGATCGCTGCTATGGCTATAATTCACTGCCTAACCTTCTGTCGTCAATGAATTGAAGTAGTATCTTCGCTGTGTGCAATTTCACTTCTTCTGGGTCAAGTAGGTACATAGTTTCCGAGATGAGTGTTACGTTAGCGCATTAAGGGCCCACAATCAGTTAAGATGTGCAGAGGTATTTCTTTCATTAAGGAACAGGATTATAATGTTACACCATTTTCAAAAGTATTAATGAGAAAAAAGTAACTTTTAATGAAAAGTACAAAATTTTTTTTCATAGAATAAGGAGAATACAGTCCACCTGATAATAAGTGGATGCTGTGACTCATAGACATCTACATTTAAATTCGTTTCGCAATAAAAATGCAGATGTGTTGTAGCCCCTGAGGACTTAGAAGGAATGCCTTGTTTCCAGTAAAATGGGTCTTCGGTTCTCTACACTCACCACACGATACACAGCAGCATCAAGCTGCTATTTTACGCTGGCATTCTACCATTAATGCATACTTTAATTATATCACCTACGCTTAAGTGTTTTAGAATCTTACTGCGTACTATCGTGAGCTTGGGAAGGTAATATATTTATATATGAAGCGTGAAATGTTATAAACTTTACTTAGATGCGGCAGAAATGAAATTGATAACCAGAGAAATAATGTTTTGGCCAAATTTGAATTCACAAATAGAGGATATGATATCATATTGTCAAGCATGCATCACCAACATAACAAAAATATTAAGCAAGCATATGAAATACCTGACAGGGCATGGTCTAAAGTCGGGCTTGATAGTAATTAATGGTTTACACTTTACAGATTTTATTTAAATAATGGGTCATATTCGTTAGTTGTTGATTATTTATGTAAGTTCATAGAAGTTGATAAGTTTTACCTATTACCTAACATCCTAATGCAATAAAATAACAAGAAAAAAAAAATAAAAATAATTTTCAGTTGGCAAGGTATCCAGGACATAGTCATGTCAAATAATGGCCCTGAATTTATATTTTGAGGCTTGAACATAATACGTCATCCCCGCAGTATACGAAATTAAATGGACAGGCAAAAAGAGTAACAAAAACCGCAAAACAAATGCTAAAGAAAACATATAATAAATCTGCCTTTAGACTCACGTTTCTAGAATTTTGAAATAGTTTAATAAGCGAAAGTTTGCCTTCCCAGCTGAGCTTTTAAATAACAGAAAACTTTGAAGTATAGTTCCGTGTCTTCCGGAAGTACTCTAACCAAAATTATTTAACACAAAACAAGCAATCAGCACTATAAAGTATATAGTACGCAGTAAGATTCTAAAAGATAAAATTAAAGTACGAATTAATGGTAAATGGGTCGATGGTATAGGAGTAGATATTTTAGAAGAAAGATCATATGTATTAAAGTTAGCTCAGGGAGAATCATACGTCGAAATCGAAGGCACATCATCGGCGACAGCTATTTACGACGGGAGAATAAAACAGTTACGCAACCATATTATGATTTCGATGACATTTAAGGAACACCCGACGACATCGTCGCGTTCGCATACCGTTTCCGCCAGCTTCAGTGGTCCGCCCGCTCCGCGATCTACGTTAAGTTAATCATGGTATTATATTTATGAAAATGTATAATGTAGATAAATAAAAACATAAAAGGTTAAAGTTACAGCCTATATACGTCTCTCATACGTACTCATTTCTAATAAGGTTTTAGAGACATGTGAAGTTGCCAACACGCATTGAGGCAGCGCGGCGGCCACTTCCGTTTCATGAAAACATTAACAGCTTTGAAAAAAAAAAAACAAATTTATTCATACTTTAAATGCTAGAAACCAATACAAGCTTATAATGCCGTGTAGACTCCATAGAATTAGTAATTAATTTATTGGTATGTAATCTCAAAAATGTTCAATATTTGTCAACTAACGAGTATTATTAATAACAATAATTCTTTATTGAACACAGAATTAATATAAAATTCATAGATACCCTGACTCCTAAACTAGGTTACCCTGAATGTTAGGAGGCAGTTTCCCTCCTATTCAGTTATCTTACATTCCGTGCACAATGCAGACTCTAAACATATTTCAAGAAAAATAAAGTGTCTATGCATGCGTGTGTGCGTGCGTGCGTGTGTGTGCGTGCGCGTATTAATATAAACTTATAAGATGTTATTATAACATGAAATAAAAAAAAAAAAAAAATATATATATATATATATATATATATAATGTTATTATATAGAAAATAACAGTAATATATTGCTACCATGCTTGCCTTATTATTATTAATCATATGAATAATTGTACAAAATTAGTATATTTTTTTGTCTAAAATAATGTCGCTGGTTTTCTTGTTGGTTGGTTGCTGTCTTCCCAAGACAGAGAAATTTCCCGTGTGTAAAAATCAGTATTGAATAAAAAATATTCTATTATGCAGTCGTATAAAAATACTTATTGTATACAAATAAAAATCGGGAAATCTCACATTTCATCGTTAATGATAGATGCATTTATTTCTGCTATCGAAGATAGCGCTGTCTGAGTAGTGCTTGTTAAAATTAATAGGAATAATATTAAAAATATTTGTTACAGAACTTTTCTCAATAGTTTTGTTAGTAATATAATAAGATTTGATTTTGTATAGTTTTTCGATTGGCAGCCTCGTACTGGTAAGCGAAGTGTAGCACGCCCCCCCTTACTGGAATGAAGTGAGGACCTGACAAGAGATGCAGCAAATTAAATATGCAGTTGGCTAAGGACCGTGCTTTGTGGTATTCTTCGTGGAGGCCTAATTTCAGTTAGCATGAACTAGTGATGGGTTTAATGATGCTTCACCATCCTGCTGATAATTCTGCTGTTGGTCACTAATCTGTGAAATTCGGATTCATGGCTTACGTTCATCTTAAAATGGATGGATTTTCCGGACATATTTATTTAAAATTAGTATTTTTTTATATCTATTGCCTCATGTTTCATTTGGTGAGAATCGGTGGTCTTTTGCGAGGATCGGTCTAATAAATGAATGCTGCGATGGTGGAATGGAGCAGGTCATCAAGGATAAGATCACTGAACACATCATCAGACTATGCATGAATATAAAAAACCGTTTAATCACTAATTTTGAATTAGTTTAAAACAAAATCATATATTCGTAGCGGTCCGAACAACATAGGTAACTATTTTGAATAAATGTCAGTGCGAAATAAAGGTCAGCTTCGTTCAATTACATCCTGTTACGGTATTGTTGGAAGTCGAGCTGAGTCCACGTTCAGTTGATTCAATTCGAAGTTTTTGTTCAACTTTGCGTGTTGAATTTCCATTTTGTTTGTTCTAGTCGTGAAGGAAGCTAATTGAAAAGGTCACTGTAAAACGAAACATTATAATAACATTGTTAAGTTCATTAGATTAAATAATATCATCATCATTACAGTCCTTCATATGTCCACTGTTGAATGTAGGTCAGCCTTAAGGAATCCATAAAGCATGGTCTTGAGCCACCTGCTTCCATGGACTTCCTGCATGACTTACCAGGTTGTCACTCCTTTTGGTGGCGTACCCTCCCTACACTTCGGTCACTTCGCCTACAGGTACGAGGCTGCCACTCGAGAAAAATTCTTCCCCATCGGTTGTCGGTTCTTTTTTCGTCGAGTGCTTGTGTCGCGGGTTGACGTGTTGTCATATCACTCTCAGTAATTTAAAGTTTTTTTAATCGTAAAAGACATTTACGACATATATCTTATACTAGACAAAACAAAAAAAGTATATATATATATATATATATATATATATACAAAAAAATTGCAAGATGAGTAAATTTGGATGTTGTAATATTGAGACCGGACAGAATGAGGAGATTATTAATTGTATGGATTGTAATAAATCATTTCATTTAGCCTGTCTGTCCATACCGGAGATCAACGAAACTGAAGTGTTATCAAATTGGAATGGCCCTCAACCCTCAATGTAAAAACAATGCTCCCAGATGTTCAAAACAAGATTCAACTCCATTGCGTAACATCAATACCAGCAGAGGCACTAAAAACCTGCATTAAATTCACCGCCAAATATGACGGCTTTAACTGGCGCAGATGTAAAAAATATTGTTCAAGAAGTTATAAGAACCGAATTAAGTGGTATACTAAAGGAAATTAATAATAGTTTAATGGAAATTATTAACAAAGAACTTAAACCTATCAAAAAAGAAATGAAAGAAATTAATGAGTCCATGAATTTCGTAAATAACAGGTTCGAGGATATTGAGAAAGAACAGGCAGAAGCTAAGAAAACTAGTAAGGAATTGCTTGAAGATAACCTTAAAATGAAAAGTATTGTATCGGAACTTAACATGCGACTTCTTTCCGCGGAACAACGTGTTAATATAACAGAGCAACATTTGCGCGCAAATAATCTAGAACTTCATTGTGTGCCAGAAAGTAGAAATGAAAACTTGATTAGTATTATACAAAAGTGGGAACTGTTGTAGGATATACCGTCAAAGAAAACGATATTATACACTGCACTCGCACAGCTAAAATTAGTCCTGCTACCAAACGCCCTCGTTCTATTGTTGTACAATCAATTTCTAGCCTCTATTACAAAATTCAATAAAAATAATCATCTTGACAAATTAAACAGTTCTCACCTAGGGCTTTCGGGTACAAAGACAGCGATTTAAAAAACATGTTGTTGCGGCTGTAAAATTTATCGCCTTCCAATAAAGCACTTCATGCTGCTACCAGAATCAAGGCTAAGGAAAAAGGGTTCAAGTATGTTTGGATCAGGGGTGGTAAAATATACGTTAGAAAAAAATGATGAATCACAATATATAGTTATTAAAGATTTAGGAACACTAAACAAATTGATGTAATATTTAAAATATGTACATTAGAATAATTTGTGCATGTACTCGAAAAACCTTACTGTATAATTCAATAGCTTAAAAATATATTTTCAAAATTGTAGAGACCTTCGATCTAAAACAAAAGAATTTTATTGAAATGTTTGTTGTAGTAATTATGATATTATAGTATTAGTAGAAACCTGGTTAAATGGCTCAGTGCTGAATGGTGAAATTTTTGATGACCGGTATGATATCTACAGAAGAGATAGGGAAAATTATACCTACCACAGTGGTAAGGAAGGAGGTGGAGTATTGATAGCAGTATCAAAAAAAATTAACTCTAATCGTGTCGCCTGCTGGGAAAGAAAATGTGAAGACCTATGGGTTAATATTGAAGCTCCAGTAACCAAGACTATACGTCAGATAGCAATGTGTGTTGTTTATATACCACCACCAGTAAGTAGAATAACAATTAACTATTTGTATCCCATTGTAACGCTGTATTTGAGGAAATAAACTCACCTGTATGCATACTAGGTGATTTTAACTTAGGTAACATAAATTGGGGCATGTTAAAAAATACAAACACTATTCATGCATCTTTACCAGCCATGAGTCAAGATTTAATTGATTTCTTACACATTAATAAACTTACTCAATACGTAACAAATACTGGTCGTATATTGGACCTTGTACTTACATCCGTTAATTTGTGTGAAGTAACCCAAGCAGTAACGCCCTTAAGTAATACTGAACATATACACCTTCCTCTAGATATCACTATATCACTATCGACAGAAAAATGTCTTCCTTACAGTTTAAAAAATAAAAAGCGCAATTTTTATAAAGCAGATTATGGTCCCATAAGAAAGCATTTGAATGAGGTTAATTGGATTGAGATGTTTAGTAAATTAAATGATGTCAACGACATGGTTAAAGTATTTTATAAGGTTTTGTATACACTTATTAAGGAGTATATCCCAATGAGCAAGAGAAGAAACAAACGTTATCCTGTTTGGTTCAATAAAACTTTGATAAAATCATTAAATGAGAAAAATAAAACAAGAAAACGGTATAAAATATATGGTAATCCTAGGGATGAAATTGAGTTAAAGTTACTATATAAAAGATGTCAGCAACTAGCCGCAAAGTGTTATAAAAATTATATTGAAAAAACAGAACAGCAAATACAAAATAATCCAAAACTATTTTGGTCTCATGTCAAAGAAAAGCGCGGTGGTACTAGCGGATACCCCATCGCTATGACAAATGGTCAGGAAACTATTTCTGATGGAATTAAGATATGTGAACTCTTTGCGAATTACTTCTCTTCTGTTTACAATGCAGACGGAGATAGACAGTTTTGTATCCATGATTTCGATAATTTGAAATTATTATGGAGTAATAGCCAATGTTTGACAAGCCCGACTTTAGACTACAAAACTTTATTAAATAAGCTAGAAAGAGTGGATTGCAATAAAGGTTCTGGATCAGATGATATTCCGCCAATTTTCATAGCGTCTTGTGCATCGGTTTTGGTTACACCTCTATTGATTATATACAACAAATCATTAGCAACGGGAGTTTTCCCATCGAAGTGGAAAATTGCAAAGGTAGTTCCCATTCATAAGTCAGAGGATAAGAACATAATATCTAATTATAGGCCAATTTCAATTTTGCCAATATTCGGTAAAATACTTCAATCTCTAGTTAGTCAACTATTGCAGACTCATTTAAAACTTTACCTCAGTAATAATCAACATGGTTTTGTTCGATCAAAGTCAACTTGCACAAACCTTGTAACTTTTACAGAGACTTTGGTAAAAGCAATAGATGCAGGTAGGCAATATGATGTAATATACACAGATTTAAGTAATGCTTTTGATAGAGTTCCGCACAAAGTCCTAAACTACATATTAGCCGTTTATGGGATCGCCGGATCATTGTTGGAATGGGTAAAGTCGTACTTAAATAAACGTTCTTTTTATTGGTCATAAATGGATTTAAATCTGATAATCGTATCATTTCCTCTGGTGTGCCACAGGGCTCAAATTTAGGACCAATATTATTTAACCTGTTTATAAGTTACATTTCTAGTTGCTTTAAATTTTCGGAACCCTACATGTATGCGGATGATTTAAAGTTTGGAAGAATAATTGAATCTTTGGAAGACTCAGTATTGTTACAGACAGATTTAAATAGACTTGTAAATTGGTGTAATCTTAACGGCATGAATCCTAATTATTCTAAATGTTCACATGTTAAATTTACAAGAAATACTAAGTTGATCAATAACCATTACTTCATAGGGAATAACAAAATACAAGAAGTAGAAGTGATAAGGGATCTTGGTGTATATTTTGACAAAAAACTAACTTTTGTACCTCATATTAATATATTATAAATAGATCTTCCAAAATGTTAGGGTTTGTCATAAGAAATGGTAGGTCATTTAAAAACCCTAAAACAAAAAAAAATATTGTACAATAGCCTTATAAGGAGTATAATGGAGTACTGCAGTGTTGTCTGGCGTCCCCACTATTCTACACATTCGTTGCGATTGGAGAGAGTTCAAAAACGCTTTATGTGGCATCTTACATACTCTGTTGGAAAAGCACTAAAATATCATCCTATGCAGATAGACATCAATATTTTAATATGCTACTCTTATCGATACGTCTAAAATTAATAGATATTATGTTTTTATACAAGGTGCTTAGAAATGAAGTAGATTGTCCACAGCTTCTCGCCCAATTTAAATTTCGCACTCCAGTAAGAATTCCACGCAAACCAATTCCACTTCTTTACCCACCACGTCGTAGAACTATTCTCGGTGCGCATTCGCCAGTCGCAAGGCTTTGTAAAGTCTTTAATGAATGTAGTGAAATCGTTGATGTTAATTTTGATTCCATATGTCAGTTTTATAAGAATTTATATAAGCACTTCAAACATTGTGAAAGTACAGATCGTGTACCAAATTGTTAATAATTAATGTAAAGCCCCCCCCCCCCCCCCCCCCCCCCCCCCCCCCACACGCGCACACACACACACACACACACACACACACACAAACAGACACACACGCACACGCACGTGCACGCGCACTCGTATAACAATATCAAATTATTTAAAATAAGAATTCCTTAGATACCAAATATAGTACTAAAATGTAAATTGATAGCATGTTGTGATTACCTTTAAGTGATTGTACATTTAGAAATAACGAAACTGTAAATTTTAATTAATGATGTAATAATGTATCAATCGTACGATAAAATAAAATGTATGACTAGCCCATTGTTACTTTAACTTACTAATCCGTTGGGCTATGTCAGTTACTCTGGTTCTACTGCAAATCAATTTGACACCTCGTTGGTACAGATGGTTGCCCTCCCGTGATAGAAAAAGTTGCTGGATTCGAGGATTATCGTGTCTTTCTTCTCTCTTTAGCCCTCAGATAATCTTATAATATCCCAGCGCAACTTGTCTATCTCTTCTTTCAGATTCATTATCTTTATTACTCTCGCCATGGGTGGTATATTGCCATAGTTGCCACGCTTCGCGAGCGGGTAGGCAACCACAGTTTTTGTATTGTTATTATGCTGTAATCAGAAAGATGCTACTGCCTATCTTTTTCATAGCATTGGGTCAAACGAGCATACTGTCTACCTGATAGTAAGTGGATGCTGTGGCCTATAGAAATCCACATTTATCCTCAATTAAGGATCAAAATGCATACGCGTTGTCACCCCTGAGTACTAACATGGAATGCCTCGATTCCAGTAAAAAGGGTCTCCAGTTGTCTACACTTACCATAGCTCACTATACCTCGATACAGCAGAATTACGCTGCTATTTTACACTGGTAGTCTTAAGAGCGTGTTCCTGCCACTATTCGTGCAACAACTATAATATGGCTGCAGCGTGGCCCTCCTGTCTTTGTTTCCCATTGTCACCTCTTACGTTACCCACGGGAATGTATGGGGTAGTTCACTGCAGCGCACGGATTAATAACGTGGCTCAACGTTATTATGACAATCTGGCTTACTTCCATTACATTCATTCTTGAATTGGTTCTTGTTACACTGAAGCAGTACGTACGTACATCTAGAGTTTCATTGTCCTTTATCGCCAGGTGGAATTGTAGTCAAGTACTGGTGCATAACAAGTTAAAAATAAATACTTTCTTTACGTTATGACTTTACGGTTTAGTTTTGATGATAATAATTTTCTTCAGAAAGATGTGGTTCAAAATGTTGTAGAGATTTAATCTTATTCATCAATCTTAATTCATTTGTAAGACTTTTTCGAAGTATTTTTATAGAATAAGAGTGATACAAGAGCACACAGTCCACCTGATGGTAAATGGATACTGAGGCCCATAGACGTTTATCCTAGAATCCAAATTCAGATCCAGTGTAATCCCTGAGGATTACTAGGGTTCACCCCGTAATTGGTAAAACGGGTATCCGGTTCGCTGCACTCGCCATACCAAACAGCAGCATTTAGTTGTTATTTTTCGCAGGTATTATGTTAGGAATGGAACTTTTCTGGTCAAGCCATCCCATTCATACTACAACCACAATTTAGCTGCAGCATGGCTTTAACACTTAAGTTACAGATGTCAATTTTTTATGGTTATGATAATATGCGAAAAACGATAATTGAAGTACATTTTTGTATTTATTAATAAAAGAGGAATGGAACTGTAAGACATTCATTTGAAAGGTTTGTGGGCACACAATAAATCATGTAGCAGGTATGTAATATGTTAACAATAAAGTGATCATACACACATTATTTTTTCATACAAAAAGCTTTTACTAATTAAATGAAAGCACAACAGAATCATCACGTTCATGGCTGGATGAGCTATGATCCTTTTTCCTTCCCTTCACGGAAAAAACGTCACAAAAAATATTCAAACAAAGAAATACTCAACGACTTTCGTTTTTTGGCGAATTTCGACATCGAATTTCGGCGACATGCCATGCAAGTAAGTATGTTTTTTTTATTATTCTTACTTTATTAAGCATATCTCCAAGATTTTTACGACTAGTGCACAACGATTTACGCTAGTAATATATAAGTCAATGCTAGCACACCGATTCATGAAGATACCTAGGTGGATTGAAAAGTACTCGGCCTAACACAGATCCATTCAATTCTAAAAATCAAATCTACCCACATTATTTAGTTCAGTTCAGACTAGTTCATTGTGTGAAGTTCGAAACGTGTGCGATAATTAGTTGTGATTTTATAAATTTATTAACAAAGTAATCGGACATAATTTCCGCGAATGGAGCAAATCGAGCAGCGTGCCGTCATAAAGTACCTCCATAAGAAGGGGCTATCATCAAAAGCCATCCATGATGACATGGTCAGTACATTAGGCGATTGTGCTCTGTCATATTCATCTGTCAAAAATGGATAGCAGAATTTAAGCGTGGTAGAAAGAGTGTGAAAGATGAACCCCGCTCTGGAAGGCCTTCGACGTCAACTACTGACGAAAATATTAAAAAAGTACTTGATTTAATAATGGGAGACCGCAGATTAAAAATTAGAGAGATAGCCGAGATTATAGGCATCTCTTATGAACGAACTCAAAACATCATTGTCAACGAGTTGGGTTTCCACAAGGTGTCTGCGAGGTGGGTTCCGCTACTGCTTTCAGTTGAACAAAAAAGGACGCGATTGACTATTTCACGCGACTGTTTGGAGTTATTTGAAGCCGATGCAGATGATTTTTTGAATCGTTTTGTTACTATCGACGAAACATGGGTTCATTACTGTACACCGGAAACAAAACAACAATCAAAACAGTGGAGAAGACCTGGTTCACCACCCCCTAAAAACGCTAAGTCGATTTTGTTGGCAAATAAGGTGATGGCTTCAGTATTCTGGGACTCGAAAGGTGTGATTATGATTGATTATCTTGAAAGGGATCAGACTATAAACTCTTATTACTACTGCACCTTACTACGTCATTTACGAGAGGAAATAAAAGAAAAACGTCGAGGAATGCTCAGAAGAAAAGTCCTGTTTCATCAAGATAACGCCCGTGTTCATACGTCAGTACAGTCAATGGCTGAAATTCACAACTGTGGCTTTGAACTGTTACCGCATCCGCCGTATTCACCTGATCTGGCACCATCAGACTTCTTTCTGTTCCCTAACCTAAAAAAGCACTTGGGAGGTCAAATATTTTCGACAAACGACGAGGTCAAAGCAGCTGTAGACGCATATTTTGACTCTAAGGAAGAATCAGTTTTTTTCAACGGTCTAAATGCTTGGATGGGGAGGTGGCAAAAGTGTATTGAACTTGATGGTGATTATGTAAAATAAAAATATAACTGATTTAGTATGTGTTTATTTTCTTGGTTAGGCCGAGTACTTTTCAATCCATAAGATACAAAATCCTGAGCTCCAAATTATATTTTTATGCATATGGAAGATCCGCCTGCCAAATTAAAATGGTGCATACTGCGTTTATTGAAGAGCCCCGTCCTTCCTTTCTCCCTCCCATAATAACCTGTTTCTTAATAATACCACTTACCCAACACCACTAATATTGCGGTTAGTGCGCTAGTGTTATTGGTGGTTGGTGTAGTGGTGTTAGATGTAGTGGTGTTGGGTGTAGTGGTGTTGCGTGTAGTGGTGTTGGGTGTAGCAGTATTGGGTGTAGTGATGTTAGGTGTACTAGTGTCGTTTTTTAACAAGGTAAACACAACAATTACAAAGATTTAGTCGAATAATTTTCTTATCTTTATATGATAAATTGGCGGAAAATAATGGCCGATTCTATTAAATGTCTAAACCAGTGTCCTAGCCGTAGTTTAAATATAACGTAGGCGTATATGTTACCATTATAATATAACAGATAACTTTCTGGACAGTTTATTGAAATTTGGTTGCGGTTAAATTTAACAAATAGAATTTAACTTATTTCATCAATTTCAACCTTCGTTATCGCTAAAGACCAAAATAATTTATCCAATAACTTATCCGAACATTAGTAAAGTTAATCGAGAATTTTCTATGTGAAACTTTTAACGAAGTGGTTAAAGGTTTGACAGATTAAACATCTGTAAAGGATATTTTCTGTGTATTTTATTTAGATTTTTTAAATGTTAAAATAAATACAGGTATTGTATACAATTTTATAAACCCTAAAAAGTGATGGTTGAAGTTTATTAGATTTTGTCTTATTTAAATACATCAATTTTAAAGACATAAATTTTCAAGTCTCCATTTACAGGGCGCTGTAAGTAATAAAAAGTGTGTTTATCGAGCAAATTAAATGTTCCATCCCATCATCACTCTCAATCGTTTAAAGACCAAACGAATTATTTTCTTCTATCCATTTTATTCTATAATATAATTATACGTAATCAGTTACAATTCATTACGATCATAAGTAGGATATTTGCCATAGTTGTCACTTGGCAGATGAGTTTGCAGGCAGGTTTTGTTTATGAATTTGAGTTGGAAGATGCTGCTTTTAATTTAATTTTCAATTTCCCTCTGTAGTTCACGACACATAAGCCACCCGCACCCAACGACTTCTTGCGTGTCTTACTACGTCGTCATTCCTTTTAGTCCGTCCTACAATAATTGAATAAAACTATTATTTACGGATTTTATCGCGTTTAATTACCTTAACTTGTTTTTACTATCCCGACGTTTCGGGTGCTTTACAGCAACCATGGTCACGGGGGGACTGAGACGTTTGACGTCCCAATGTCATAGTTAGTCCGGCTACCTTCAGTTTTTGAATATTAATTTTGGTCCGATTTACGCAAAACGAGCTTATAGTATCATGAAGCCTTGCAGTGGTATGCTTGGGTTTGGGTTTAATTTTGTTAATTATAGGATCTCAAGCTGCTGGCAACACCCATCCATCTTCTCTATTGAAATTTTGATGTTTTTTAATTTCAATAGCCTCGCGTATCATCCTTTATATATATATCCCTAGCCATAGCCATCCCATAGCCCTTTGCATACGGCCATACGCATCGCTGCATGTGGGCATTTGCATCGCTGAGGCCATACGGCCATCTGTATCGTATATATTATGTACATGCATAGTCCTCTCTGTTCTATAATATGCAGTCCCTGGCAAAATTAATTGGCTGCCAATTTACGAGAATACGGTTGGCGGGTCTTCTCCGCTTTGTTGTCTATATCCCACGCATTAAAACCAAACAGTTTGCTTCTTCTATTATTATGCGTGCAGAAAATCAGTGGAATAATTTGCCAAGCTATATTTTTCCGTCTGAATGCAATCTGGGCGTCTTCAAAGCAAGAGTGAATAGGCTTATGTTATGTTAAAACAGTGCGTTTTACAATCTAGGGTTACATTAGTACTTACCACCGGGTGGGATTGTGGAAAAGCACTGGTTTAAAATAAGTAAAAAATCATATGTATATTGATGATTGTTTTTTTAATTAAATAGGTTATACTTTAGGGGTGGTTCCATATTTTGTAGAAAAAATAGGGTATGAAGTTTTATTGGAACTATTCAGACAACACTGAGATTGTAATATCCCTTAGTCCACACTAAAGGGTAAACAATTTTGTAGTCAATTTTAGTAACCCGCCGCCGCCTATATTTTTTCTTACATTATTTGTGAAAACCCCTTTTCTGTTCGAAACGAAATACCATTTACCTAAATATTTCAGCAAAATTGTTACCGTAAATTTTACATTTATATTTCGATAGTTATAAACTATATATTTTATAAATAAAACGAAAAACTAACTAATAGTACATTTGATAGGAAGTACTTTAAGTACCAAGATGGAATGCCTCATTGCAATATGTAATTATACTGGTCACTGGCTCTCGTTATCCTTAAACCCGCAGCACAGGAGTGTAGGCTCTGCTATTGGCAGCAGAATAGATAGGATGTATCGATTCATACAATAAATCGATTATTTTTTTCTTATTTATACGATTATAGTATGAATTATTTATTTTCTATTCGTTCGGTATATTTTAGGTATATAAATATTTTTAATAATTTTAGACAATTGAATAAAATAATATATATATATATATATATATATATATATATATATATATATATATATATATACGAGTATTATCTCTGATACTCTTTCCTAAGATTATGCTATTTGCGTAAGATACATATACACCAATCCTGCAATATCAATTACAGTAGGTGAAGCTGTGAAGCTGCGGCTTTGTTGGCATTTGGGTCACTCTACGTACACTCTGCGTACATTGTAATGATATAATCGTTAACCATAAATGTGCCAAAGAACTCGCAAAACTTATAACCATAATTTATCAAACGTCCATTGAAACCGGTGTTTATACTAGTAAAAACGGAAAAAATCTCCTCCTCCTATTCCCAAAAATAATAGAAAAAAATGGCTGTTCATACTGTATCTCGACAGCTGTTTACAGAAGCTTAAAAATATCTGTTTGGGTGTGAAATTGGGTGACATTGAAGTAAATTGTCTGCTGTATGCTGATGATGCAGAGCTTATTGTACCATCAGAAGCAGAACTGCAGGCACTAGTCACGTGTATGAAAGAGGAATGTGAAATTAAATGTCTCCGTTTGAATGCTAATAAAACTAAGGTTCTGGTGTTTGAAAAGGACGAAGAGAGAACGAAATGTGAAATATGGGAAAATCAAGAATGTCTAGAACAGGTAAATGAAATTGTATACTTGGGGAGTGCTTTCATCCGGGATGGAAGATGTGATTTAGATGTGGATAGGCGTGTCGCTGCCGGAAACAAAGTCAATGGTGCCCTGAAAGTCAAAAGCAGTGGTGCCTTGTAATACATAACGCAGTGTTGGTACCGACTTTGTTATATGGCAGCGAAACCTGGGTATGCCAGAAGAGACATAAAAGCAAGTTGAATGCAGTGGAGATGCGATTTCTTCGTAAAATGTGTGGCGTTACCATAGCCGATAGAAAGCGAAACGAAGAGATTCGCAATATGGCAGGATTGAAAGATGACCTTATCACAAAAATTGATAGGGGCGTACTCCGATGGTTTGGGCACGTTGAGCGAATGAGTGAAGACCGAATGGTGAAGAAAATATATAGCGCGAAAGTAAATATTAAAAGATGTCGAGGTAGACCGAGACTAACTTTCGAAGACCATGTGAGCAAATTGCTCGAAGAGGGGAAGGTCAAGAGTACTCGGATACCTAGACGTGCATGTATGAATAAGTTAATGAACCTGAAACAAGCGAAAGAGGTATGTAGGGATCGTGACACTTGGCGATCTGTTCTCTCTGGCTACCCCGTTAGGGATTGTGCGTGAAGATAAGTAAGTAAGCAAGTAAGTAAATTAAATCACATAACAGTACACAACAGCTTTGATATTACTGTTACTTTATATTAATTCTTTTGACCAAGAATTAATACAAAGTAACCATCTGGCTGACTCATCACTTAACCTATATCTATGTTTTCTAATTACTAATGATGCTTTAGAAAATAATCTCTCAGCAGGTACTGAAGTTGCAGGTATTGAAAAAAAATCACGGGCAATCTTCGATAAAGTCGGATATTCTCTCTCATGCGTCCTCCACCACTCTAAAATTTTTTCCGAACTGGCGGCTCTGGGTTTACTTAGGTACTCCTCCAACTCGTCTATAACTAAGCCTTGATGAAAAGATCCAGATCCAGATGACGTCGAGGGACATGCATACAATTTCTCAAAGTCTATTACGTCTTCATCTTCATCATATTCACATACTTTCTTTTCATTTCTTGGTGATTCTAGAGATATATTCACTGAGTGTAGACTTTTATATTCTTTATAAAGTTCATTAAATTTGCGCAGGCTTTCTGTTTTAATTTGCTTCCCCCATAATGTCATGTCAAAAGTCTGAGTCTTATGCCTTGGGTCTAAAATTAAAGAGGTACAATAAATCCAGTTGCTCTTTTTATAATGTTTAAGCATTTTGTCTCGAGCTGCTTGAAAACCCAGAATGAGCCTTTCATCCACTTCGGATCGATTAGGTTTCTCATCTAATTGTTTTACCATGGATTCAATTTTATCGAGCAAGAGATTGAATGATACAATGACTAGTGGTAATGTAACATATTTTTCTCTAGCAAGTTTCTTGATAGGAAGTTTAAAGTTTATTAGAAACTTATGTATTTTTTCGAGTATTTGCCATTCAGTATCTTTGATTTGAAAATCATTCAATTAGGTGACAGAAGTGCACAATATGTTAATGCCAGTTCTCACTTTTAAACCAAATCCAATCATATCATGTATGGAATTCCATCTCGTTGGACAGTCGAGTATGGGGTTCAGATTTGATGATACGCCAGCTGCTCCTTGGTACACAAGCAGACTGAAACTTCCTCTTCAATATCTCACTTCTTTTTATTTTACTGGAAATACTGCGTAATTATGTTATAGCTGTACGTAAGCAGTATTTGGCGCATATTCTTCATCTTCCTCAGTTTCATCTTCATTATCTTCATACTGCTGTTCTTGTCCCTTAATGTCAGTTTCACTGTGTAATGCTAAGATCTTTAATAAATCTTGTACACCAAGGTTCAAAATGTGAGCAAAGCACCGGAAATGTTGATTGTCTGAATCAAAGTGTGGCAGCTGTTTGTCCAATTCATACATAAATTTGGTATTTGCAGTTGCGTTGTCGACCGTGATACCCTGTATTTTATCAATTATTTCGTATTCCAATAAACATTAGTGGAAAATCGTTGCAATATCTTCCCCAGTATGTAGACCGCGTGATTGTATAAAATCAAGGACTACAGATCGATACTTCCATTCGTTGTCTATATAATGAATCGTGACCCCGTAGTAACTCCTACCAGCAATTGACGTCCATCCATCAAAGGTAAATGACATTTTAGATGAAAATTGTTGTAGTCGTTTCTTAAGATTCAATTGAAGCTCTTCAAACCGTTCTTTGACCTACCTTCTAAGTGTGGACCTTTTAGGAAACACCATATTTTGGCAAATTGATCGAAAATATACTTGTGTAGCTTCATCATCGAAAAATGAGAAGATATTTTTTAACCATTCAATTAACTATAGCTGTCGTGATGTTGTCACTGCTATTTTCAGACTGAAATAAAACAGTAAAGCATGTGTCTCGCCAATTATAAAAACAAATGAAAATATGAGTGAATTATAAATACATATTTTACACCATAATCTATATATATATATATATATATATATATATACATAACTACCACTCACTGACTGACTATAACGATAGCTCAGGAACTATAAAACATACAAACATGAATTTGTAAGGTAGGCTCCTTTTATGGCATAGAAATCGGTTAAGAACACGGTTTTGAGAAAATCTATCCCTAAGGGAGTGAAATGGGAGTTGGAAGTTTGTATGAAAGTCCTACGTTTTTGAAGTTACAGACACGAAAATCGGCATTAAAGTTATAAGTTTTCAATCATAAAATCCTGAATAAGCTGTTTTACGAAATCCTAACCCTAAGGGGGTGAAATTGGGGTAAAATGGTTAAATGCAAGTCCTATATTTTTAAAGTATGGATATGAAGATCGACATTTACTTTATTAGTTTTAAATAATAAATACTTGCATAGTTAAGCTTTACCTATATAGCCTCTTTATACTTAGGTAAGACTTTTGCAGCGAGAAAATTTGAAAATCTCATAGGAAATCAGATATTGTACGCGGACAAAGTCGCAGGCGGCCGCTTGTTACATAATATATGTGTTATGTAATTGTGTGATAAGTATATTTTTTCTTACCTGTCCACTTTTTTTCGGTGGTTATTAAAAAGCTTGTGATATCTCCACTTAATTTTGGTTTTTCAGGAAGAAATATTTGTGATTCCTTTTTGTGGAAAGATATTAGATGCTTCCTTAAGCCTGAAGTGTTTCTGTTTTTCATTTTTATTTCAACCTTTTTATGTTGGCATAATTTATACAAAGCAATTTGGGACGCATGAACTATGTCGAAAACCTCATCAAATTTACTTTTAGGACTTTTAGATCTATAACTCCAACTCTCACGACTCCGACTAGAACCGGGCCTCCGTCACTCGCTTAGGCCACGCGTTATATGCCTATCGCTCTGCGTATCGCCCACGATACAACCGACATTGGGCTGCCGCACGCCCGCCTGAGTGCTCGCACCACGCACGCTTCCCGCGCTTACTCGTCGAAATGCCGAAACCACGTAATTATTGTGCAGTGGATGGGTGTCAAAGTCAAAAAGAGTATAATATATTGTGTATGTGTAGCAAAAAACATAACTGCACTAGATTCAATGCTTTGTTACAGGAGAAACCTAACGTTGACGAAACAACACTGTGTGCTCATTTCAAAGCCTGTAATAAAGATTCATCTTTTTATGGTGGGCTAAAAGTTCCACCAGAAACGTTTAATAATTATATTGAAGAATTGGAAAAAGCATTCTTAAATAATTTTGGCGACGTCATAATGAATCGGCCTGGCAGTACTTTGTTGCAAATTTTACAAAACATTGATTTTCCTGCTCTTTGCTCCTGTTTTCCTCATGATTATTTATTAAAATTATTTACGCGATTTAGGATATTTTCAACGATAAAATTTAATAACCGAGAATTCAGAGAAGGAAAAAAATTTAAAAATCATTTTTAAAACCCAACCATATTTGATTATCAAATAAAACATACATATGTTTTTTTCGTTTTATTACAATAATCATCATAATATTATGTACAACCCTAGCGTATCGTGTGATGACACGCTTGTGCGTGACTCGTACGGCGGGCAACATAATCTCGACTCCTCGTGCGCGTACTTACGGTACATTTTCTTTTCGCTGCGAACAGCAGATGTATCTGTGATGTTGGTAAACTATTTACTAATCTGTGCTAGAACTATTCGACTCTTCGTCACTCATGTCAAATTGTAAACTTATCACTCCGAGAACAACAAGGATTAGAGTAAAAACAATTAATACATTAGACTCGAAGCAAAGCGGAATGACTTGAATTAAAAAAAAATTGTAAGTACACGTCGAAAGACCGACAAAGGAAAGTTCGACATCCTTTGATAAAATTAAGGATTCTTCAGAAGATTAATAAAGTAGGTGCGTTGCCAGATAGGTATTGTGTGCCTACGTAAAAATGAAATGTAAATATGTAAATAAAATTGTGTATATTATGTTCTTCTTGTGATTGAATTAATCTACGTTAATTAAATTAAATTTGCCTTCAATCGTTTGAAATTCAAAATTCAAATATGTTTTATTCAAGTAGGCATTAAAAATACACATTTGAATAGTCATATAATCACTGTTTTCCCCAATTTTTTCTTTTCCATGTCCAGGGGTTCTGATTCTACTGAGAAGAATCATGGAAGAAAGTAAGAAACTCAGTAGTTGCTCTTTTCAAAATATTTTTACAATAGTCCTATAATTATGTAAAGCGATAAGTCAAACATAAAATGTCAAATGTATATGTAGATACCAAATCGGTTTAGAAATTTCTAGTTAGTCCTGTGTAGTACGAGAGGTCAGTTCCAAGCATTTTTGTCTGACTTAAATTGAAAAGGTGAAAGATCTATCATTTCTTTTGGAATCTTATTATAAAAGCGTACATCGCTACCCAAGAACGCATTATATACTTTGTGTAACCGGAAAGCAGGTATTGTGATTTTATTTTTATTTCTACTATTAAAATTGTGCAAATCACTATTATTTACATCAATTCGATGCAATCAATTTCTTTAAACGGTTCTCTAAGAGATACTCGGGCTCCTAAAAAGTACATAGATCTTATTTTACGCTTTTTAGTTAATATGCACACTTTTTATATTATTCGATTAGCATTGTACAAAATGTTTACACGTTTCAAGTGTGTTAAAAGTGTCTACAATATTTGTCAAATGGGTGACGCATATTCGAACACTTTGTGTTCAAAAACACACACTCCAAAAGATTTGCAGTGAACCTATTGAACATGTTTATCTATTAGGTAATAATAATAATAATAAGTAATTATTATAAACCCATATAGTTAATATTATAATAATTACTTACTAGAATAAATTATTATGGTATCTACCTATCCTTACCATTATCTAATTACAAAATTCCTTGCGAGATCAGCATAATGTATTCGTGTCCATTCTGAGCACCCGGAAACTTATTTTATTCTTTGGAACATGTACTCTGTGGCGGCATTCAAACAGTGTCAAATGTAGTGCGTGCGGCGCGGCGGCGACGATTGAATGCGATATCAATAGAAGCCGCCGGCACGTGTATCTTGACCTTGTGCTTCTGAATAGCTGTAAAATTTCTTTGACAGGTCAGTATTCGACCTTTGATGAAGCCGACAACAAGACGCCGCGCACTATCAAAGTGCCGATGGTCAAAACTAGGGATGCACTGTTTTTTCTTTTAATGGATATTTTCATCCGCTATGTATGTTTATGGTATTGTTTGTAATGCGCATATGTCCAATTTTCCAAATTTTTTTATATATTTTTTGCGTCTCATAGAGTCCCTAAGCGTATACCCGAACTCCTATACTCCCTGAAACGACACTCATTCCTAACTGCAAGACGCAAGAGTCTCGCAGGCTTAGTCTTGTTCTTGCTCAAATCTTGCACGGTCAGTCTTGTTCTTTGTCTTCCTAAATTTAGGCGGTCTTGTTCTTGATCTTAGTTTTGCAAAAATGCAAGAACAAGACCAAGACTGCAAGACCAAGACCGATTTTGAGCAACACTAGTTCATATAATAAATAAAATAGTTACAAAAATTTTATACGTAGCACTTTATGGGCACATACCCCCTATTCTGAGTGGTTATGGAGCAATAAGTCTGCTACGCTATTGTAAAGTGTGGTGGTGGACTTCCAATGTCCTAGAAATGTTTTATTTCTCAGACATGCAGATTACTGACCAAATTTTAGTTTTCATTTTTGTGTGGGTTTTGACAGGCTGGACAGGGTTGCTTTATGGCAAGCACTGAACTCGTTTGGATTAAACGATGGGCATTCGGCGTGGTGGGCTTTAAAATCGCTAAGGATTACGATGTCTACGGATGGGATCTTCTATAGCAAAGAATCATTAGCCTTTCGGCCGTACTCAATGCGTCGTTCCGTTTCAGCATTACCGTTATGGGACCTAAAAAGGTATCTGTAGACACGGGGATGTTTATCGCTATCTGCGCGCAGCCATAGGATGGACAGCTTCGTACTTTCGAGACTGTAGAGGCGCCGAAAACAGATGTCCTCTTCGACGTATACACAAACTTCAGCCTGGGTTAGAAAGGAGTGTTCTGATTTGTACCCTGGGTATGAGAGATATGAAGTATCAGCCGGAAAGGATACCTGAGTCTCGATTAAAAAAGCAAGGTCAGCTTCGCTATCTTGTATCTGGTAGGGGACAGTGTTAAGGTTGGAATGAAGTCTACTGATGTTGCGAAAATTCACGGATAAAGTGACAGGGGTCACCTTAGTCTTATTGTTCTCCTTGCCCCGAGCAGTTTTAGTTGTGTGAGGAATTTTTCGCCCACCTCCTTTCCCCACAATACGCAGGGCAGCCTGAGCATCCACGCTCAGGAAGAGTAGGATAGCTTGATCGTGGATGCTCAGCGAGGGATTCTCTGTTACCAGGGGTGCTGGTACCCTCCTGAAGTATTTTTTATTCCGTTACCATGTTGAGGGGAGGGGGGGGGGGGAGAATTGGGCCTTTGTATAAAGATATGCGACGTAAGAGTAGAAAGGGAGTTGGATGAGCAAGTGGATGAGTTTAGAATATGTGTTAGCAGGGATGGTAGACATGAAAACAACAAGTGGTAAATCAGTACTCAAAATTGCAAAAAAAAAAATATTTCATTGGCGTCGTCAGAGATTGAACCTGGGTTACTCGCCTACTGTGAAATTTAAAGTGAGCGCTCAGTTTACTAAAAATGTGCCAGGTCAGTCAGTGCTAGATCTCTTATTTTTAATTTAGGCCTTTTCCCATGTCGTACATAGTTTTCGATACAATAGCTAAAACTGAGTTTCAAGTAGATTTTTCGAAAGTGGAACTATTTGCACAAAGATAACTATTACGAGAGATCTGCACGTTTTTTTGAAATTATACGCGGATAATGTCGCGGATAATAGCTAGTTGAGGATTTTTAAAACCATTTAAAATTAATGTGCAAATTATTTTCATATATTTTTTTAAAGAAATTGCCAATTCAAAATTATTTAAATCCTCGTATAACATTTAATAGGAAGAGCTACAATTTTAGCGTGGCAGTTAAATTAATGAGATTGCATTGCTTCCGTAGATTTTAATTACGTTCCATTAAAAAAATTAAATGACTGACAATGGAAGACTATTGTAGCTCTCATGCGACATCTTCATAAAACTTTAAGCTATTGTCGTAGGTATTTGGGCTTTCGCTTTGCTAGTTACCGTATCATTTCTTTATTTAAACGATATTTTTATATAAAAGGTTTTTCAATAGGGGCGCTAGATCTCGATAACGCGATAGCTGTCAAATTTGACAAAATACTTATTAAGTCTTGAAATTGCACCATAGACACACGCTTCAACAACGCGATGAAATTGTTAAAATTTCCTATCGAAATCGGAGCTCTGTACGCCAAACGTTCCTTGCGTTGCTTCCAATTAATAGCATTCATGGCCATCTTTCAGAGTCCAATCTCTGTTATTCAGTGAATAAATTTCAGACAACCGAGTCGCTGATCGATGAAGCAGTGCATGTACGTCAAAGAAACTCAAGATCATTGGAAGATTACCGTTCGGGATAGTCTGCGAGAAAACCCCAGGCAGCCCATTACACGTCTAGCGCAAGTGCTTGGTCTATCTGCGTCTTCAACGTCAACGTCAAGACTCGAGACTTAAATTTTCATCTATACAGCGCCGTGTATCCGCTGATTGGGCTTCAGAGAATTTGGCGGCTGACCCTGCTCATTTCCGTTAGAGGGGCTTTGTGACAAACATATTTGCCGGATTTGGAGCGACAAAAATACACGGGAGATTCATCAAGTGACTCTACACTCCAAAATAGTCACTATTTGGTGTGGGTTTCGGTCCGGCGGAATCATCGGCCCTTAATTTTCTTTGAAGATGTGCGAGGAGCCGCGCTCACTGTCAGTGACGACCGATATCGGATAATGATAACAAATTTTTGTCACCTAGGATAGATGATATGGAGCTCATACACATGTGGTTCCAACAGGACAGCGCTAGTTGCCATACTGCATTCGAAACATTGAATTTATTGGATAATAAGTTCGAGGGATTCATCATCTCGCGTGGGGGTGACATCAACTGGCCACCGAGAGTGACTTCGCATCGCTCTTTCTGTAGGTTTATGTGAAATTTCTGATCTATGCAGATAAGTAAAGACAATTACCGCCCTGAAAGCCAACATTACTCACGTTCTTCATGTAATTGAGCCCCATTTATGCGAAAATGTCGTCGAAAATTAGTCCACCAGGGTACACCGCTACAGCGGAGTCGCATTGGCCATTCGGCCGCAATTATATTCCATACATCGAATGTCCTTTAAAATAAAATACGAGTAAATATTGTGGCAGTATCACTTACATAGGTTGTTTTTCAAAGTTAGTGCGCTCTTAATTTAAAACCCTATATGTATATTATTGCTCTGTACGTGTGTTTGTCACTGAACTACTCCTTAAAGGCTGGACCAAGTTTGATGATATTTTTGTGTGTTTGTATACGGCAAAACTACACTAAATCGACGTGGTACAACCGGGTAGGATCGCGCTCTCACAAAATACCAACGTAAATAATTGACATAATGCTATTGTGTGTCAAACGGTGACTGACGAGAACAGAACTCGTGTTTCAGTAGTAATGATGTATTCTATCTCAGTACTCAGAGATACCAATACATCTGCATTTTGATGCTTAGTTGAAGTTAAAAGAAGGTGTCCATATGGCTACAGCATCCATAAATCATGAGGTGGATTGTGCGGTCGTGTGCTTGTTAAAAATTCTTTATTAAATCTTAATACTATAAAAAATCTTGGAGCTCAATATGCATAGATACATAGACGTCAGCATAACGTGTACGGTATAGAAAGTTCCTTTTAGCTGGGACCTAAATTTACTCTAATATAGTTTCAGTACAGATATAATACAATTGCTATCGATCCAATGAATATGTATAGCACCTCGTCCCTAACAAATTTACGACAATTAATCCCTGCCTGACCCGATTAAATTGCAAATTTGGAAATCCAAAAGCGCACGCCTCATAATCTCATTTAAATATATAAAAAGCAAAATATCTCTTTTTTCATATTTGAGACGAAGGAAGAGATTCATGAGAATATTTTTTGTAGAAAAGTACCAGTAGATTTTTACATTTTCATTAATTACAATTAAACGACACCAAATTATTCAGTGATTTTTAAAATTAACCTATGCGTTGAGGTAAACCTAATAAAAAGAGAATTATTTTGATACATTAATTCTAACGACCGTAATCGTGCGCCATCCACACATACAGATATCCAGACACCCTCGAAAATATTTTTTCAATCAGTTTGTTTTTATACTAAATACAGAAAATTACTTTTAAAAATAATGGAAACATAAAAACGAGTGATTTTTCTCGATATATGTGTATTTTTATTATTCTAAAAGTGCAATAGTAAAATAATAAAGACATTTTTAGCTCAGAAAATTACTGGATTCCCATTAGGTGAGAGTAGAGCACAACCTCAACGCTTCGCTTATGAGCCGTGCAATTGCAATTTTAATTGCTGAATTAGCACCTGCTCAGCAGTGAAAGAAAGCAGCCTGAGGAAACCCTCATGTTTAAAAATGAAACATTTCGATGTTATGTGACTTTTAGTGGCGCTGAAAGAATATCCACCGCCTCATATCGTTCCGTGGGTGTCGTAAGAGGCAAAAAAGTGAAACGAACCAGACGATAGGCAGCTCCATCTTCCTAGTAGCACCTAAAAAATAAAAACTGCTTTTGCAAACCCACTTGCCAAGCGTGGCAACTATGAGATAATCTGTGGGGATGCCTATCTTCAGCAGTGGACTTTTGTTAGTCTGTAATGGAGGGCTGTGAGATGTCACACGTACTGGAATTATGTGGCGGAGTAATTGCTCAATAACCCACTCAGAAATGAGACGAGACATCCTCACGGCAGCAAGACATAGGCTTCCTCAATTATATAGAAGATAATTTTGGCAGACCACCAACGGATAGAAAAGTCAAAAGGACGAGACGTTTGGTGTTACGATCCCCAATTAGTCTTCGAAGTGTGACGATTTAGACAAATCTTCCCAAGCCCGGAATAGTGGTGATGAGATTACTGGTGACGGGGATAGTGCATGCAATTCAGGGGGTGACGTACTTTTTAAACTAGATAAGGTACATAATTTTATTTTATTACACGCATCTTAACCAATTTTTAACATCTTTGAGAGAGTTTTTTTTACACACCTGCATTTCGATTCTTATTCGAGTATAAATTAATGTTGGAGTGGACGAAAGTATCAAATTACAATGTGATGTTGTATAAAATATATTAAAATAGTCTAGTATAGAGTTATTTTAAGCTGTACGTTTCTGTAACAGACATTCGGTTACACCGGTAAGTAAATTTCGAAATTCTCTTTGTTTACACACGTTAACTACAAATATTGGCACAAACTTCGGGAAAACAGCATTGTGGTTATTTTGCAATTGCTTCCTAGCTAACGACGTAACTTGTTTGTGCACGTAAAAGAGCGAAAATTTATTTATCATCTTCTATAGATATATTACATGTTGTAATCATTACTATATTGTGATGGGATGTAATTACATGATAACTACATCCCATCACTAGTCCACTGCTGAACATAAGCCTTTCCCAAGTATTGCCGCAAAGCATGGCCTATATGTTGGTTCTTATTTATACGTGGTGAAGCCACGCTGCAGTTATATTATGGTTATAGCACGAATGGGTCGGCTCGACCGGGGAAGGACATCGCTCTCAGAGAAAACCAGTGTAAAATAATAGCTTAATACTGATGTCTTTCGAATGGTGAGTTTAGAGATCCGGAGACTGTTTTTTACTAGAAACGAGGCATCTTAGTCCTCAGAGGGGACAACGCATTTGCGTTTTGATTCTTAATCGAGTATAAATGTATATGTCTATGGGCCACAGCATCCATTTACATCAGGTGGACTGTGTACTTGTTTGTCCCCCGTATACTTTAAAAAAAAAATTAAAAGATAGACTTTTACAATAATATAATATTTTAGTAGTTATCACTGTAGCAATATGTGTACATTACTTGTTAACAATAAAACGATGAGAGAGTGTAACAGAAGCAAGATACAGGCGGCAGCATCTTCCTGATAACAATTTACAATAATAAAAAACTGCAGTTGCCATTCCGCCTGCTCAGCATCTCAACTGGTACTGCAAAAGCTCTCCTATGAAGCAATTTATGAGGGAGGATTGTGTTCAGCAGTGAATTTATAGACTGTAATAGATATATATTATTTTATAATATGAGTGTGCATCGCGTATTATTTATTACAAATTATTTCTCTCTTGCTTATTTTATTGCTAAAGTGTAAATATAACTTAATTTGTTACATATATATTTTGTTTTAATTACCATGAAAGGCATATTTTCACTAAGAATATAGCAAACGACTATTTTTTGTTTCAAAGCGCTCGTCGGCCTTTGAATGGCAAAAAGCGGCAAGAGCTTGCATTTCTTTGAATTTGTTGAAATATTGAAAAAATACCAACGTAATTTATTCTTGACAAATGATAAGTTTTAATTTTTTTTAGAATAAGATTTACAAACGAGCACACTATCCAGCTGATGGTAAGTGTGTGCTGTGGTACATAGACATCTCTGCTCAAATCCTAGTTTAAAAATCAAAATGCAGTTGCGTTGTCACCCATGAGGACTAAGATGGAATCTCTCGTTTCCACTAAAAAAGGGTCTCCGGATCTCTACATTCACCATACGAAACACAGGAGGATTAAGCTGCTATTTTAGACTAGTATTCCGTGAGAACGTGGTTCTTTCCCGGTCGAGCCGACCCATTCGTACTAACCATAATATTGCTGCAGCGTTGCTCGCCCACGTATAAAAAGCTTCGTTCTGATAGTAATAACGTTTACTAGCATTGTCTGTAGTCTGAAGTCGAAAGTCGATATAATTTTTTTGGATATTATAAGCCCATGTTTTACTGTTATCATCCACTTTTTTTCATTTAATAAGTAATAACTTTACCGTGTAGTGGCTGTATTAGAATATCCACTAACCCATATCATCCCGTGGGTGTCGTATGAGGCGAGAGAGGGAAACAAATCAGGAGATGGGCAACAGCGCCTTTCCAATAAAGACTAAAAAATGTGCAGTGCCAAGTGTCTCCCCTATGAAGCAATATATGGGAAAGGCCTATGTACAGCGTAAAATTTTGGACAGGCTGTAACGTTAATAAGATATAGTTACGGTGTAATATGGAAGGTGTTTCATATTTTTAAGCAAAATTTCATTCCCCCTTTTCACCACGTGAAAAATAGGTTATGAAATTTTCAATGTAAATACTTTGATGATATTCCAGCTAATGATATTTCCGACTCCACAAAAGGGCCGTGACATAAGTCTTTGAATAAAATATAAAAGCCAACTTCAACAAACTAAAAAGAATTTTAAATTCATTTCCCAAATAATTTCTGAAGTCTGTGCTTTAATACCACTTTCTACTAGGTAATAGGAAAGTGGTAGTAAAGTAATATTTCGTTCTTTAAAGTCGAAATATACTTATTTTATTATACTATATTATATTAACGTTTTATCTACAAAAAGAAAACAAAAAAAAAACAACATAATAGAGAGCCGGGGCGGTATCAGAGGCCGCTGAACTATGTGTGCTGCAAATGTGAGTTTATGAAAGATGACGACATGTTTGTGTCATTTGCTTTAGAGAGTAATCGGTCCGTTGAGTCCATGTGCGGTGAAGTTCATAAAGCGCGATTCGTCGGCCGTCGCTGCTAGTGATAAGAGGGCCGGTTGTTTTCTCGCTGAAACGTTAAGTATAAACCATTTAACGAAGAAATGCAGCCAGCGTTCTTGGCATGAGACCACGGAGAGTAGGGCTGCATAATAATTTAAGTTTTTAGTTTTAGTTTTTTCATTATTATAAGTTTTTTCTACTGTATTTATTTAAATGATATGTAATTTAATAATGAATTATTTTAACAATCATTATAATGTAATAATGTTACATACGAGTTAAAACATTACGCAAATTATTTCTCCTCGATAAACAGGGGAAGTTGATTGGAAGATCTTCTTTAATAAATTAAGTAAGAGACATTTGAGCTTGATAGGCAATAACACATTACAGAGGTTTGTGTAAATTTCAATGAAAATTTAATTGAAAGCGTCGATTCGAGAAATACACGACGTGGAACATAATTTATTTTAGCATGTTAATATTTAAACTGCTTATGCCTCTATTCTAAAGATTTTAGAATTTGTATTTTATATACTAACGTAATAATTGAATATCCACTACATTATATCATCCAGTGGGTATCTTAAGGGGACAGAGGCAAGACGACTAAATATAGAATAAGGTGACAAACGAGCACACAGTCAATCTGATGGCAAGTGGAAGCTGTGACCCATCATAGACATCTACATTTATCTTTGATTAAGAATCAAAATGCAAATACACCACACCCGGGTGAGGACACCCTTGAAGACTAAGATGGATTGCCTCATTTCTAGTAAAAAACGATCTCTGGTTCTCTACATTCACCATACGAAACCCAGCAGCCTTTAGCTGCCATTTTATGCTGGTATTCTGTGAGAGCCAGGTTCTACCCCGGTTGAGCCGACCCATTCGTGCTACAACTAATATAGCTGCAGCGTGACTTTACCACGTAAACACAAACCAACTTGGCAAGTGGGTTGCCAACACACTTGCCAAGCTTGGCAAATATGGCAAATGTTCGCCCTGTGAGGTAATCTATGGGAAGGTCTGTATTCTGGACTTGTATGGGCTTTAACGGTAACGGTGATGGAAGCGTGATTGCAACGTAATAAAAGTATCATCAGAGCAAATATGGGAAATGCCAATTAAATCTTAAGGCCTGCGATAGATGGTGGTATAACCATCATGTTATCACTACACCAGCGACGGGCAGCCAGTGAATCGAGCCGATCAGATAGAGCTCGATCGTTGACAACTCGAACCGCTCTGCACCAGCGCGCTTCTCCCACTTGGCTGAATCTGGATACGGTCAAGCTGGCACTGGGGTGCCCCGACTCAGACATGAGAACAGTATTCCATGTGAGGTTGAACTTGCGCTTTGTAAAGTTGCAGGCGATGTGCCGACATGAAATACTGTCACGCTCTGCTGGACAAGCCAAGCTGTTTAGAGGCCAATTTGGGCTTCCCTTCCAAGTGACCATGAAACTGCACACTATTCGATATGTCGACGGTGATATGACAAAATTCAAAGTCACCAACTATCCGGTACCTGGGTGTAACGATAGATGAAAGCCTCACATTCGGAGCTCACATACAAACCTCGAGTACACGACTGCGTAAGATAATCTACACCATGAAGTTACTCAGAGAAACTGAAGACAGGTAGTTATTAATTACTGTCTACCTAGCGCTTCGTCAGGCTATTATTATGTACTGTCCCACACTGTCCTACCCAGTGCATTGTGTGCACGGTGTAGGACAGTTCCGCATCCTGTAACATAATATGCTTGGAAAGGGCTCAAAAAGCAGTATTGAAAGGGATGCTTCGAAAACCTTTTCGATACCCATCTGTCCCCGATACCGATACTGCATCATTATTTGAAGAAGCGCAGATCCTCAGTCCGAGAAAACTCTATATTCTTAAAATAGCAGTCGATATGCACCAACAACTTTTGAGCTACTGCTCCGATATTGCAACACGTTATAAAAACGAACTTCTAAGAAAAAACAAATTATGTCAAGACAAAATTTGCTCGACGTTTTCAATTTTATATTTTCAACCACAGTGTCCATTTTACATCAGGTGGATTGTGTGTTCGTTTGTCACTTTTATTCTATAAAGAAAAATGCGAAGACATTTTCCCAAACTACTCTCACCACGACGAAGCTACTCTAGACTACTGCATCACGAGGTAAAGTAAAAGTAAGTTACAGCCTATATACGTCCCACTGCTGGGCTCAGGCCTCCCCTCATTTCTGAGAGGGTTCTAGGGCAAGGAAGTGTCCGCCGCGCTGCCCAAATGCGTGTTGACGAACTTCACATGTCTTCGAAATATATTTCTTATTCCTCAGACATGAAGGATTCCTCACGATGTTTTCCTTCACCGCCGAGCACGTGGTAAATCAGCACTTAAAATTGCAATTAACAATTTCATTGGTGCCGGCGGGGATCCAAACCCGGGTTACTCGCGTTCCTGTTATATTTACAGCGAGCGTTAACCACTGAGCTACCACGGCTCACGGCATCACGAGGACTGCATTGCAATACAGCTTTAATGATAATTAAATATTTCCAATACACATGCAGTCCGCCAACATGTATTATCTGCGCATTTCTTACACGCGTGGTGGGAACTTGCTTGCCCTTAAATCCTCTCAGACATGAAAGGTCTATGCTCAGTAGTGTGACGTAATGACTTGTAACTTCAATTTATTTTAATGACATACAGTTATCTTTGATTATGTGATTTCTTTACAAAAAAATTATAACGTAGTTATGAACTCCTGTGAACAGATGATCGTTCAGGCGTACGATTTAATTTCCATTCGAATGAGTTTTTGCTTTTATGTCAATTCTGTTAGGAACTTCCAACTTATTCCCAAAAGTGATGATCGAGTACATACAAAGATTTCTATTGTATGTACAATGCTATTCAAATAATAATAGGAATGTCAATGACTTCGAATGACCGCGATCTGTCCAATTTCACTCGAAAAGTATGGCTCGCAAAGAAAATTAATTTGCATATTAACGTTTTTTTCCGCTTTATTTAACTGAGTTTTAGTATTGCCAAATATATTGAAGCCATAATTCGTTTTATAAATCAATTTTAAATATTGATACTAGTCGGTGAAATATTTTAAATACCTACATAAATCCATGTTATATTTTTATTCAGGAAAGCTGCAATGATTATAATGATGACACCCGAACCCGTTCATTCTGGTCTCTCGCCAAGGCTGTCCAAAGGAACTTCTGTCAGCCATCTCTTACATCTCTGCATAGAGCGGACGACTCACTAAAGGAGAATGCCGATCTGTTAAGTTCTCTCTTTGCGTCTAACTCGACTCTCGATTACGGGGGGAACACAGCACCGGCCATCCCGCGGTGTGAGTGCTCCATGCCGGATGTGCGGTTTACACAGTGCTCGGTTCGCAAAGCACTCCTCTCCCTAGATGTCAACACGTCGAATGGACCTGATGGAGTCCCTCCCATCGTACTGAAGATGTGTGCTCCAGAGTTCGCACGGTTTTAACGTTTTTCCGATACTCCTACTCCCAAGACGTAACAACAAATTCACGGAAGACGGGTTTGGTCCACCCAATCCCTAGAAAAGCTGAGCGCTCACACCCGTTCTTTTTCTCGAAAATAATGGTGTACACTTTAAACTGCCAGATCATGAGGTACCTTGATGATCACCAGCTGATTAGTGACTGCCTATACGGTTTTCGTCGTGGTTGATCAGCTGGTGATCTTCTGGTCTACTTGACTCATAGATAGGCGGATGCAGGAGAGCCCATGGGGGAGACATTGGCCGTTAGTTTGGACATAGCAAAGGCCTTCGATCAGGTCTGGCACAAAGCACTTATTTCGAAGCTCCCTTCCTATGGGCTTTCCGAGAAATAGTACAAATAAGTCACCAGTTTAATTACTGATTGGAGCATCAATGTCGTAGTAGACGATGCATGCTCTGCTTTTTAGGCCTATTAACGGTGGTGTTTTACAAAGCTGCGTGTGATCACCAACGCTGTTTCTTCTGCATATCAATGATATGTTGCAAACCGTACCAATATTGTTAATTAGTAATTATTTGATGCCGGCAAATCGCCTGCAACTTTAAAAAGCGAAAGTTTGGCCTCACATGGAATACTGGTCTTATCTTTAGACCGGGGCACACTAGTTCCAGCTCCTTCCACTTGGCCGCATCAAGCGCAGAGCGGTTCGAATCCTCGACGATCGAGATCTTTCTGACCGGCTCGATTTACTGGCACTACGTAGGAATGTTGTATCCGTTTGTATTTTCTATCACATCTACCACGTAGAGTGCTCTAAAGAATTGTTTGGATTAATTCCAGTCCCCAAATTACACGAACCCACATTGCCTCAAAATTTACGATGCCATCCTCACCATCCGGATGTTCGGCGGTCCACTACTGTGCATTTTATTAGGAGTTCTCTTCCTCGTACAACTTCTCTGTGGAATCATTTACCACCGGCGATTTTTCCGGACCGACACAACAACAACAACAACGACAAAGTGCCAATCTTTTAGAAATGAGTAACGCGTCTACAATTCACCTGGTGTTGCAGTTGTTCATGGGCAGCAGTAATCACTTACCGTCAGGTGAGCCGTACCCTCGTTCTCTCCTATAAAAAATATTTTATATGTCTGAGTAACTCTGGTTTTATCTTTGCTTACACCACTGAAGTGAATAAATGAGTGTTAATTCCAATTTTAAATGCTAATTTATCATGTGTTCGGAAACATTGTGAGGAAATCTGCGTGTCTAAGGAATATGATTATTTTAAAAATGTGTAGTCTCTTGTTGGATAAGCTGCTTTGATGCATATTGACCAAAACGGCTTGTCCGACTACTTGTTTCATACCCCTCTGAGAAATGAGATAAAGTGTGTGTCTAGGAGTAGAATATGTAATTTGTTTAACTTATTTTTATATTTTATAGGTGAAGAATTGTGTCCAGGTTTTTAGCCGGCAACGTACCTGCAATTCCCCTGATGTTGTAGTCACTTACCATCAGGTGAACCGCATGCTCGTTTGCACTGTCTTTAAAAAAAAACAGTAACTTTAGTAAATAAAAACATAATTAAGTGGCATATTTAGCCTGCGAACTACCAGACTGCGCCCACGTGATCCACAGCACAGCTGTGATATAGTTTTTGTTCTGAATAGTGGGTCTAGTGGTATACATAGAAGTTCTTATATAGGTATATTGCTCACCTTGTGGTAAGAAATAAAGTTTTCTCTATTATTCCAATTCCGTTAGGAAGTTTTAAATTAAAATGATCATTAAGTACATAGCTCACCTAACGGTGAACAAACACAGCGGCTTAAAGAAAACCGGAATTAATAATAGGATACCGATGCTTGTTTTCTTTCAGTAACAGTCCACTTGTTTTAAAGTTGATGATTGGCTTATGAACGTTTAAATGTAGGGTAAATTAAGAATCGAATGAACATGTGTGTAACACGTGATAACGCATCTGCATATGATTTTTCAAGAATGACAACCTTTGAGAGATAACATTAAATGTCTCGTTACCTGTAAAAAGTATGAAGTACTACAATAATTATATTATTGCTTTCTGAAAGCTGGTTTACTTGGGAACGTGGTCTATTCCAGGGTTGAATCGAGACATTCATTCTGCAACTATAATAAAACTGCTGGTTGCGTCTTCTTTAGTAAGTTAGGTTTTTACGTTTACTTCATTTTCATCGTTTTGAATTCACAAGATGACTCTAACAGGTGCGAAATGGTGTGTTTTATAAATTGAAGTGGCAAAAGAACTTACAGTTGAACTGGTGGGAAGTCCCTTATGAAGCCAATGTGCATTACCAACGCACTTCGAATAAAGAAGACTACAGATATGTTGCCACCTCTTGGGACTAAGATTCAATACCTCGTAAGACAACACATAAATAATAACGGAATACCTTTATCATAGATAAAGTAAAAGTACTCCTCTATCGGCATTTTTAATTCATTAGTTGCCTCTTAATATGCGAGTTGGTTTTTTTTTATAAATTTAAAATGGAAAACGAACTGTACCAGGTGAAAAGCACCTGATAGTAAGATGCATTATCCCCTCTTATGACTAAGATTGAATGCCTCAAACATATACTAATGGAATGTCCGTATCATATGTGTTTATACGTGGTCTAGTAGCCTGCAGCTATATTAGTTGTAGCACGAATGGGTCAGCTCGGCCGGGGTAGGAGCACGCTCTCTCAGATTACTAGCGTAAAATAGAAGCTTAAAGCTGCTTCTTATGACGAGTATGAACGGGAGACCCTTTTTACTGGACACGAGACATTCCATCTTAGATTAATGTAGACGTCTATGGGCAACAGCATCCTTTACCATCAAGTGGACTATGTGCTCCTTTGTCACCTTTAAACTATAGAAAAATCATGAGTTTTTGTATGCGGACCTCTGTAGTCTTTCACTATTAGGCGCCTTAGTAGCGTACTTAGAATCGTATAATGAACCATTAACTTTTTAATGTGTATCTATAAAAGCCATAAGTGTGGCAGTTGGCGATCTTAAAAAATCAAGTTTTATACTTGATATTTTGAATTTAGCATTTAGCTTTGGCATTTCACATTTAGGTTGCATGCCCTTATAAGCTGAAAAAATAATAAAACGGTGGCGTTAGATAACTCACTTCATAACCCATTTCACCCCGTCAGTGTCGTAAGAGACGACAGACTGAACTTAGAAGGTGGCCAGCAGCAAAAAATTAGCACAAATACTTACATTTACTAAATTTACATTACTTCAAAATTATTACATTATTAAATTAAATTTTACATTTACTTTCTTATTTTTAAATTTACATTCACTTACATTTATTAACACCCATTGATCAGCATCTGCAATAAAAGAAATGCCGTTAATTATGTTCTTTATTAAACATAAGTGTAATATTGAATATAAAATTATTACTTAGTTTTGCAAAATCAATCCGCGGTAAATATCTTGTTTGTTTAAATATGGAAACTCTTTTAGAATCTCCAAAACGCCGAAATTATCGTAAGGTAATGTAGTATGGAAAACGATATAGTAAAATTTTAAATGTCGTTCAAATAAACATTCGTGATTCTAACCGACATCTAAATTTGCATCTGGTCAATAATTTGCAAACCTTTCCAATGTTAATTTTGTTGAATAAAACTATTATTTACAGATTTTAGAAGGGCGAGGTGTCCGGCGTCCCAATGTGATCAAACCTCAGAACCCTGACAAATAACTTAAGAAAACGCAATAAAATCCATAAAACTAGTGTTGGAGGCTGTGGTAGCTCAGGAGCTAAGCCCTCGCTATAGATTTCACAGTACGCGAGCCAACAGGGCCGATCCCCGCCAGAACCAATGAAATTGTTAATTGCAATTTTCAATGCTGATTCTCACGCGCTCGGTGGTGACGGAAAACATCGTGAGGAAACTTGAATAAAAACAAAAAAAAATATTTCGAAGACATGTGAAGTTCGCCAACACGCATTGGGGCAGTGCGGCGGACATTTTTTTGTCCTAAAATTCTTTAAGAAATGAGAGGAGGTTTGTGCCGTATATAGGCTGTAACTTTAACATTTAGTTAGTGGTAAAACGTTAAGTGTTCGCGTAAAAATAATAAATTATTTGTTCATTTAATTTTTCGATTAATTATTAGGTACTAATGAAGAACGAAGGCACTCCTATGTTACGCTAATCTTTAAAATAAATTTATAATTTCTTACTACCTATGACGTATGCAGTATTCCTCAAGGGAAATTTTCTACGATAACCACGTGCGCGGGTATTTGGCTGATATTTATAGAATGTGTTTAGATAATTGAGGTGCCACGTGCACGGACATATTTGGCTGCATCTTATGAGGTGGGTTATATATAGTAAGTTAGAGAGTATTTGTAAGCTAAATCAGATCTGGGGAATGAATTAGTTTAGTTCGTTTCAAATAAGTTCAACGGGTCATTTTTAAATAAAGGTTAAACATAGCTTTGGATGAATGTTAATAAGGATCTGAAGTATTTTAGGTTTTAACAGCTTATGAATATAATTCCGCACTGAGTAATAGTTTAATGGTCATAATAGTTCTAAAGAAGGTTTTTACTAATGTTACTATTTCCGGTTTCATATGACTCTAAGAGAGCTGCTTACTGGGCCTTTACACGGGGACGTGTTATTGGTCAGAAGAGAGTGATATGAATTATTAATAAACTAACTGTGTCTCAACTCTTTCCTGCCGTCGGTTTGCATACTCATTTATTTAATGCTTTGATTATTTTATTTTCAATAATTTTCTAAACGCTACTTAATTTTAAGATATCATTAAGTCTCACGCTGTTTCTGTCACTTTAAGTCTATAAGTTTAAGTTTATACGTTGTCGAGCCACACAGGCAGCTATATTATGGTTAAAGCATGAAGGGGTCGGCTCGATCGGGGAAGGACCACGCTCAAAGAATACCAGCGTACAGAGGCTGCACTAAAAGTATCGGGAATGGAATATTTCCACTGTTCCTGTCATATTAAAATATTTTTAATTGAAATATCCATGGTTTTAAAAATCGAATACAATTTATTTATTTAAAAAAAGATTCTACGACTTGTCACAAGGTTTTGTCAAACTTGTTTAGTCGTTGAGAAAATCGAATTGACTCGAGAAAATTCAAGAGCGATGATTTATTATGACTTTCGAAGTGGTTTAACACAAAAACAGTGTGTTGACCGGATGATTTCTGCAATTGGTGATGAATCCCCATCCAAAACCACAATTTATCGCTGTATTTCAACGTGGACGTGTCAAGCTCAGTGATGATCCCCGTCAAGGTCGTCTAAAAACTGCAGTCACCCAAGAAAACGTTGATGCTGTGCGTTAAGCTGATTGAGGAAGATCGACATGTGATATACCGCGAAATTCAGGCAACTTGAGATATTGGCATGAGTCATATACAAATAATCTTGCATGAACAATTAGGTGTAAAAAAGTTGTTTTCCCAATGGATATCGCATTCGCTCTGTTAAGAGCAAAAAACGGCTCGCGTTACTTGGTGCGTCAGAACTCTCGAAAGATTCCACGCAGGATCCTCAAATGCTGTATACAACATCGTATCAGGTGACGAATCCTGGATCGCGACAGGAACCCGAAACAAAAAACGAGTCACGAATTTGGGTATTCGAAAATGAGTTAAAGCCAACAAGAATTGTTCGTTCACGGAGTGTTGCAAAAAAAAAATGGTGGCCACGTTGTCTCCAAAACCGGCCATGTTACAATTATTCCTCTTGAGGGACAAAGAACGGTTAATGCAGAATGGTATGCTAGCATTTGTTTGCCTCATGTCGTTTCTGAACTCCCTAAAGAGAACTGCAACCGCCGCATCATCCTCCATCACGACAATGCGAGTTCTCACACCGCACACAGAACAAAAGAGTTTTTAGAGCAAGAAAACATAGAATTATTAGACCATCCGCCGTACAGCCCCGACCTAAGCCATAATGATTTCTATACTTTCCCTAAAATAAAGAATAAATTGCGTGGACAGAGATTTTCATCACCTGAAGAAGGTGTGGACGCCAACAAAACGGCCATTTTGGAGACCTCAATTTCCGAATGGAATGGTTGCTTCAATGATTGGTTCCATCATATGGAAAAACGTGTTAAATATCGCGGAGAATAACTTCGAAAAGCAATAAATACATTTTTAAATAGTAATGTTGTGTCACTTCCTTGATCCCCGAAATTTTCAGTGCCGCCCTCGTAAAATAGCACCTTAATGCTGTTGTGTTTCGTATTGTGAGTGTAGAGAAACGGAGACCCGTTTTACTGGAATCGAAGCATTCTATCTTAGTCCTCAGGGGTGACAACGGATCTACGTTTTGATTCTTAAACGAGGTTAAGTATGGATGTCTATGGGTCACAGCATCCACTTACCATCTGGTTGACTGTGTGCTCGTTTGTCACCCTTATTTTATAAAAAAAATGTCAAATTGAATGTGACACCACGAGACTTAAGACGACACATCGGTAAAGTGGCTCCACGCTATCGCCGTACTGATCCGTGTGAATACATAATTTCTATAAAAACTTAAAAAACGCCGTCATAAGGTCTAAAATTGCGTAGTGCCTGCGACCGCTTAGAAATTGTCAGAATCTTAAAATATTTTTAAAAATTATTGATTTAAGTAATCAAAATAATGGCAAGTAAATTATGGGTATTGATGTTATAAATATATTTGAATGATTCCCAAGGATATAAGATTAATTAGTTTCGTTGTAATGTCAACTATGATCGAGTCAAAATTATACAATCGCGTTTTTGAACAAGCAATTTCAAGATAAAGAAATGAATTTACCTATACAAAAATTCCGGATGATGGTGAATGAAAGGAGGAGCATTTTTTCGCGGTGTTTTTAGCGTTTGAATATTTTTCCGTAGGTCGTCTTGTATTTGGTAACTCTGTGAAACCTTTATTAATAATTCAGTCAGATAATTTTTATTTTTACATTTTGTTTTTGCTTTTTTCCACCTCTTAAAGCGATAATGGCAAAATTTTAGTTTATAATTTTTCTTTTGTTTCCCTTCGTACTCATATTTTTTACTAACTTTACAAATAGTATGAATGTATGAACATGGCTGAAGTTTACGCATCCTGGTATGGTGGATACAGCTGAGTAAAGAATGCTTAATTTTTTTCTGGTTAAAATTTCACTACCATTACTTATTATTTGTTATCAATAATAAGTAATGGTGGAAGAAAGGTTCTCGAGTGTCAGCTTCGTACCGGTAGACCTGGTAATATATGCAGGAAGTTGATGGATGCAGGTGGCTCAGGACCGTGGTTTGTGGCATTACTTGGGGGAGGACTATGTTCAGCAGTGGACTTGTGAAGGGCTGTAATGATGATGATGATGATGATGATGACTCTTAGAACAGTATTCTCCTAGCTTTTTGGTCATTAACTAATATCAACATTGTGATATCGCCACAACTCATGTAGACTTACCACTACTGTTACAGCCCATTAAAGTCCACTGCTGAACATAGGCCTCCCCCATAGATTGCCTCAAAGTGGGCTATAGTGCATATAGATTGCTATAGTAGCGCCACTTGGCAAGTGGGGTGGCAACTGCATTTTATTTTTATTTTTAGTCGTTATTAGGAAGACACTGCTGCCCATCTCCTGATGCGTTTCCCTCTGTAGCCTCTTACGACACCCACGGGATGATACGGGAGTAAGGGATATTTTTACACCGCCACTACACAATTATCTTCAGTAGTTTAGTTTTTTGGCACGCCTTCGACGTAAAAGTAAAGCCTATATACGTCCCACTGCTGGGCACAGGCCTCCTCTCATTTCTGAGAGGGTATTAGGGCAAGGAAGTGTCCACCGCGCTGCCCCAATGCGTGTTGGCGGACACAAGTCTTCGAAATTTTTTTTTCTTATTTCCTCACGATGTTTTCCTTCACCGCCGAGAACGTGGTAAACTAGCACTTAAAATTGCAATTAACAATTTCATTGGTGCCAGCGGGGATCGAACCCAGTTTGCTCGCGTACTGTGAAATTAACAGCGAGCGCTAACCATCTGAGCTACCACGGCTCCCTTCGACGTACAAAGCAAAATTTATTAAATTTCATTTTTTGTCCATATAATATGAGGAGCTAAAATTCAAAACTTCATTTGACACTTTAAAGAAAAATAATATATTATGCGCTAATCGTATTCACTATGGTTACTTGTCATGTACCCGAGCAAAAACAAATTTTTCCCTTTAGAAAAAATTAAAAAATATAGACTGTTTGAGCAAAAATGATTTTGTCCTTTGACAGTTGCCTGGAAGATAATAATAATAATAATAACAGGACTATTCTTGCGAATAAGCCTGATATTGTGCTGATGGACCGGGCACAGTCAAGGATATTTTTGGTCGACATTACCATTCCGTATGACGAGAACCTCGTGAAAGCCGAAACAGACAAGCAAACAAAATATCTGGACCTGGCTCACGAGGTGACCGACATGTGGGGTGGTCTGCCGACCGAAATTATTCCTGTAGTCGTCTCTGCAAACGGGCTAATCCCAGTCAGCCTCTCGGGTCATCTGAGGCGGCTGGGACTACGTGGCGGACCGCTCCGGGCTCAAATGCAGAAGGCGGTGCTCCTCGATACCGCCCGCATCGTCCGCCGGTTTCTTTCCCTTTCCCCCTAACCCTCGGCCGTTTGGTCTCCCCTGCCGAGGGCCTCCATCTGGTTGGGCTTTTATTTATTTATGTATTTTTATATTTATTTTATGTTATTGATATTTATGTATATTTATCTTTTCATTTTCATTTATAATTATATATTTATAGAACCCAACCAGATGAGAAAACTATATAGATACCCCACAATAATAATAATAATAATTTTTATTGACACCAAGTAAGGATTACATTATTTATCTTTATGACATTTGAACAGTTATAACTCATCTATACAATTTTATACACTAGCGTCTAAACTAGGCCGAGCCTGTATCTTAGACACTAGTCACTTCCAAAGGCACCATTATTTACAATTATAAAAGCATACGGCATATTATGATTCACCTAATCTATGTTTTACGTTACAAATCCGTAAATACATTATCACTTTTTTGCGATTACCGTCATACTAACTTATTATGCGTATGAAAGGTTAGACTACTATTTATAGGAACATTTTTAATTTCTTAATTTGTAATCCAATAAATGATTATTGTTATCACAAGTCAGAGAACTATTTCTTTTGGTGATAGGTTACAATGAAGTATTGCAAAGATATATGATATATAATTTTAGTAATTCTATAGGTATTTAACAAAAACTTATGCAATGTACAGTGAACAGTCAATACATATTATATAATTATTTAATTCATGGTTTTTGCACGCAGGTTTTTTTTTAATTACATTTAGACTTAATTAAATATAGTTATATAAATAGCTATATAAGTGAATAATTTTTAATTATTATAGATAAGGTACTTTTAGTAGAAAGTTAAATTATTCTAGTGTAATGTTATTTCAAAGTGACCAAGAAATTTTCAGTTTCTTCTGTATTTAGAGTTTTTAACCAAGATAATAGTAGTTTTTTACATTGATATTTGTTAAGTGAGTAGATTTGTAGTATTTTTATTTATTTTATTGTAAAGCATAGGACCTAAGTAGCATTGAAATTTAGTTATAAAATGTGTTTTAAAATGGTAAGTAGGACAGACCTTATTTTTCCGGCGATTGGTTGTTAATTCGTGATCATATGTAAGTTTTTCATGTTGGAATATAACAGTGTCTCTTATATACAATTGTCTAACTGTCAATACGTCACATTCTGAATATAGTTTATCTGTAGAATAGCTAAATGGTTTAAATGTCATTACTTTGAGTTAATATACGCTGCGCTCTTTCTAATTTTATGAGATGAGTTTTACGGGCTCCACCCCATGAGGTAATACAGTACGACAAGATAGACTGTGTCAAAGATAAGTAAACAGTCTTAAGTAGAGAATAGTCTGCCACGTGTCTTAGTTTTTTGAATATATATACCAAGCTTCTTGTTTTCCCTGCTAACTGATTAATATGAGGGCACCATGTCAGATTTTCATCCAACACTACGCCTAAGTATTTTACTGTGTCATTTCGGTCTAAAGATGTGCAGTTGCATTGAATTGAGCTTGTGTTTTTACAGGTGTGTATTTTTATTTTAAATGAATTTTCAGTAGTTAGCGCTCGTTTATTATTTGCAAACAACATAAATTTTGTTTTTGAGATATTCAAAGTAAGAAGGTTTTGATTGAGCCATTGTAACGTTGCTTGCATTCCTAATTCAGCATGAATCCTAACTTCGTCCCAACTTTTTCCATAGAAGATTAATGCAGTGTCATCAGCGTAAGTAAAAATTTGGCACCTATCTAATTTTAGGTTACATAAATCATTAAAATAAATTAAAAATAAAGTTGGCCCGAGTACACTACCCTGAGGTACACCATAGTTAATAGGAGCATTATTACTAAAATATCCATCAATAGTTACCCTCTGGATCCTGTTTTTTAAGTAGTCCTTGAATAAAGCAAGTGCCATCCCTCTGATACCAAACTTTTCCATTTTACTCAGCAAAATCGGAACAGAAACTGTGTCGAAGGCCTTTGCCAAATCCAAGAACACTCCAATACATTTAAATTTACTATCTATTTGACTAACTACAAATTCAGTTAGATCAGAAACTGCATCAGCTGTAGATCTAGCAGCTCTAAAACCGTATTGATTGTTGGATAATATATTATTTTTCTCTAAATACAATATTAGTCTTTTGTTCAAAATTTTTTCAAAGATTTTAGATAAGGAAGGTAGTACAGAAATCGGGCGGTAATTATTAACGCATTCTCTGTTTCCTCCCTTGTAAATAGGATGAATTACAGAAATTTTAAATACGTCCGGAAAATTACCTGTTTTAATACACAAGTTCAAGATACGTGTTAAAGGTGGAACAATAATGTCCTTGTTATTTTTTAATAATTTTGAGGAAATACCATCCCAACCTACTGCACTATCTGATCTCAAACTCATTAGTGTAGATTCAACCTCTTGCTCTGTTGTTTCTAACAAAACCATCGAGTTACTAGGTGTGTATACTGGTTTACATTTTGGAATACTTGAGTTGCCTTCAATTGTAATTTTATCAGATAGCTCTTTTGCAACATTAACAAAATAGTTATTTATTTTGTCTAGAGCTGCTTCTGGTGTATTTTCCGTTTTAAGTAGATTGATAGGCTGTACTCTCTGAATATTTCTATTAGTTATTTTATCAATTATTTTCCATTTCATTTTTGGGTCTTTAGCGTATTTATTTAATTCATTTCTTTCGAAATTTCTTTTTAAGCGTTTTAGTATGTTATTACAATAATTCTTGTACCTTGAGTAAGTAATTTTAAGTATTATGTTATTAGGGTCAGTTTTACATTTAAGGTGCATTCGATCTCGATTCCTTATACAACGGATAAGGCCAGGTGTGATCCACGGCTTTATGCAACGTACTCTTCTAGGTGGTAAGATTTTAAGTGTGTTATTTAAAATCGAAGTATTTAAAACTTTGACCAACTGTTCGGCTGACCAACTTACATCATCAGGATTAATTAGATCATCAAAATTTTTAGTTTTAAGTTCCTCAGTAATTCCTTTATAATTAATTTTATTGTAGGCATTATTCTTTAATATACTAGTTTTGAAATTTAAGCTTAAGCACGTTATGACGGCTGAGTGATCGGTCAAAGGGCTCTCTAAAACGATTGTAATAGATGAAATAGCAATTCATATTTGACAATTTTTTAATAAAGAATATTATAAGGAAAGATTACATTTTAATTTATTTATTGTTACCTAGAATAAGCTGAGTAGATTTACCTTTTTTCTATAGAATCATAAAGCAAAGCGTGATTTTTCCAAACCTATTCATTCTGAACGTGAGTTGTTCAAATTGTTTTTTAAAAAAGCAATCTAATTTTGTATGGTTCAATATTTAAAATTTATTTGTAAAATGAAATATGTCTAAGAGCTCCCAGAAAGAGATAGAAAAGGTCATAATTAATTGTTTAATTTATTAATATATAGTTATTTTTGGATTCCCTACAATTTAATCAGAGTAACAAATCACGTTTTGAATTTTAGCTCCTCAAATTAGTAAATTGTTTTACATCAATTTGTCTGTACCGAAAAAGTGTTTCTCTCTTTCTTCCTTTTCCGTTTATTTCTTTCTGCTTACTATGATTGATTTATAATGTAAAATCGTTACTGAGAAATATTCTTTTTCTTCATATATTTATGAGAACAATTTCTAACAGCCGTATTTATAAACAAGTAAAAGTAATAACTTAAGTAACGATTTGTATTCGATAGTTAAGTAATTGCTCCAAGTTAGAACTGTCAAATGTTAGAATACTCAGCCAATTAATAGTCACCATTTCCTTTACTTAAGCACTACTTTGAAGTTATTTTGGATAAAAAAGGGAAACTTTGGATAGCATTGGAACGGTTTTTGTTGTTGTAGACAATATAGATGATATTATATTAAAGGAGATAAAATTTGATTTTTTTATATATATATATATATATATATATATATATATATATATATATATATATATATATCGAATAAATAATCATTTGAACAGAAATTAAACAAATAAGTATAATAACCAAACATTATATTTATGTTTTAAGTTTCACACATTAAATTTTATCGAATAATAATTATTTTAAATGTAAACAAGAATTAATAAATAATTTTTATTACTGTTACGTTTATTTTATTAGAGTTGAATTTTAAAATAACGATTTTGACAATGTGGCGGCTAGTAAGCGCTCACGGGGTACTGAAGTTGCCAGGATAGGCAAATAGATCTTAGCTAGGCTAAGAAGCCCGGGTGACAACCCTTTCATTCTATCTCACATCTCCAACTCATCTCCTTTATAGGAGTGACAGGTGATTACGAATATATGTATCTCTTTTTTCGGGATTATGTTATTTCTGCTAAATGAACCTTCTTACTTTAAAAGTTTAGACGTTATCCAACTTCGACATTTTTTACGAATATTTATTTTCGGCGCCATAAAATTCGTGTAGTCGTTCGTAGGTTTTAACATACGGAATTTTATGCCTTCGAATTGTTGGTTATTTCGAAACCTTTGACAGTAAGTCCAAACATCGTTCATAATAATGAAAAACTATGTTTATGAACACAGAAACAACCACCAAGCGTAAAGTGTTACTACGGCATTTGCTCAAGAAAGTGACGTGTGTTACTCAACTATAGAATGAGATTTTTTAATTAAGAGTTGTAACCTTAAGTAATGACTTAACTAAGAAATTACCTGGCAACAAGTAATTACTTCTTTGTAATATAGGTATAACACTATGTTAACAAATAGTTAGTCTAAACATTGAATGAGCGCTGTGTGAATTGTCGATCGCAAATCTAGAGCACTCTGCGGCACGAGAAACGTGATGGCAGTAGCACTTTCGATTGTACTGATTGTTTGCGAGAAATTTATGCTTTACTTAGAAAAATGGATGTTTATTTAACCATTTTGTAGCGGTGCTAAGACTTAATGTTTAAAAACAAGCCTGAAGCCTCCATTTAATAATGTGAAATTGTTTCATGATTTTGTTGTTGTCTGAAATTGGCTTTTGCTTTTTTCAAAGTTATTTTTTTAACCTTAACCTTTCAAATGGACTAAGGAATGTTTTGTGTTTATCATGTTGCGTCAATTTTTATTGATAAATCTATTTATTTTTACCCCAGTAGAAAAGAGCCGATTACCTTAGCCGATTGTGAACTGATTCTAATGATTTTTTTAAGTTAAATATGCTACACCTCACGGTTAGTCTTAATAAAATTTGAAATAATCCAACCCTGCAGGTAGAAATATGGATGAAATTTTCTATGTAAGTACATTTTCTTTTAAAGACGTTCGAGTTATCACCTAGAGATTGTGTTATTGTTAAGCCTATTCAAAAGAGTCAAATAATTAAACTTTAAAATAGTAAAAAAATTCCTAATGGTTTACTAGATTCTGAAGTCGAATCTTTAGTTCTTTGATGAGCGTTGTTTTTACACAGACTTCAGAATTAAAGAGGCTATAAAATTTTATGGATATTAATTAATTCTTTTTGATTTTTAAAGTTTTTAGTTTTTAAACTTAATTATTTATGGTGACGTCATATAACGTAATCAACTGTTTTTAATTTAATTTTCAGATTGGGCTTTGTCAGAAATAAATCAGCTGCTATGCAGTGCTTGGTTTTCACACACTTTTTCATTTGTAACATGGTAAAGCTACACTGCAGCGTGTGATATGGTTGAAGTAAAGATGGCTGCCGTGCAATAATGGCGTAAGAGAATCCATTTCCCCATATTGTTCTGTGGTTGCAGCAAGATTCTTTAGATCGCTCCTAAAGAAATGGAACAAAAGTTGGACAGTAGCATTTTTCTGATAAAAACTTCAAATAATAAAAACCTACGGTTGCCAATAAGTCTGCCAATATGGCAACCAGGGAAAATATCTCATGCTAAAGGGTAATCTACGGGATACATCTATGTTCAGCAGTGGACATTGCAGGGCTATGACTATGATTAATATATTATTACCAAATTCCATTGAACCGAATAATCTCCTATTCCTCTTGTGCAAGTATCTCTAATAGACGCAAGTACTTCTGCATCATTATCTTTAATAGATGCTCACGATAATTCAAACTAACGGAGCATTCACAAAACATCTTACTTTGTACAACCCCTCTAGGGAGAACTTTGACGTCAAGTTGTACTAGCTACTTTGAAGAGTTTTATTGAAGTAAGAATGTTTGCTCATTTTAATGTCTAGCGCTCTTACTTTGTTAAGCGTGAGATATAAGGCGAATGCATCACTTACCTTCGCTTGGCTGACGATTTTTTTTTATAGAATAATGGTGAGAAACGAGGACACATTCTACCCGATAGTAAGTGGCCACTGTGGCTTATCCTCGATTAAGAATCGAAATTCAAATGCGTTATCATCCCTGGGGACTTTGATAGAATGCCTCATTTCCAATAAAAGGCTTCCGCTTCTCTACACTCACCATGCAACACACAGCAGCGTTATTCTGCCATTTCACGCTGGTAATATGTGAGAGAATGGTACTTCCCCAGTCGAGGCGCCCGAATTCGTGCTACAACCATAATATAGCTGCAGCATGCCTTTAATTAAACAAGGCACAATCTCGGGATAACCTTGGCACAATTCTCTATTAGCTCAATAGTATCTTTCAAAGAATGGGTTTTATGACTCACATGAATAAGGTGAAGATTATGTATAACGTCCATATCACAACTGTAATGAAGATATTGACGGTAGTATTAGAAAAAAAAATTACTGGTAAATAAGGAAGAACGCTTCTGGAGTGGCAGTTTTGTACCGATTAGCAGTATCGAGACCTGCTCCTGACTAGATGTATCGTCAACTTGGTGTGACATGCATGAAGTCCATGGATGCAGATGGCTCAAGACCGTTAACATTTTAGGAAATGTAATGGTGATGATGATAAGGAGGACATCGATTGTGAAAAAATGTAATTACATTTTTTTATCGTACCACTTCCAATTTTTAAATAAAAGTTAAAATATTATTATTAACTTACACAGATTTTTTGTCATATTTTTATAAAATTTAGTCATCCATATCATCTTTCGTATAATGTTCAACTTATAATAAGAAGTACTTATAAATATTCTACGTAGCTAGGGTTAACTAAGATGTCTGGACGTCCAACCTCTCTCCTTTCCCGTGACCATGGGTGCTGTGAAGCTGTGACTTACGAAAAGCTTAATGGACAGATGAATAGGATGGATTCCTTACAATGTACTCTTAACACTATCAGTATTATTACATAATTGTGTTGATTTAATATTGTATTTAGAAGTTCAGTTAAAAATAAGCAGTGAGTAACAGAACAATAGGCGACCATCTAAGTTCTTAAAGATTCGCTGTCGCCTTTTGCTCATGGAAAGAATTCATGCTCAACCAAAACATGGTTGTGGATAGTAACGGAAAGTTTTTGCTTGAAAGCTTTTGAAACTTGAAGAAACCCACCACTTAAGTATCTAGAACCTTGCGTCGCTCAAAAGATGTCGGTGAACAAATTTTTAAATATATTTTGAGTCATCTTGAGAGTTATTATAAAATTTTGCGATTATGACACCGGGAAATGAAGATTAATTTAAGGTGGACGATAATATTCGTTAAAATCGATTCGAATTATTCGTCAAAATTTGAGGGAGCATCGACAATATGGAGTGTGATGATCCAGAGGAACAAAATAAATATCTGTTAGCATTAACACTAAGTCCATTAGAAATGCTTCTACATATACTGAGACTAAAGATCGTCATGCTGCAGCGGAACTTAAGGACAATGGCATTGGAACACGTCCCATTAATTCATAAATTCATTAAAGCTTATAAAACGTCCACTGCTGAACATATGCTGTCTCCCTCATATGTACGTTACTGTATAAGAGGGATACTTGCCGTAGTTGAAAATGTATGTCATAATGTAGCTCAAAATGTGGTGTATCGTAGTCTTGTGTACGGTCTAATTTTCTTTTAGAGTTCTCGGATAATTTATTGTAGTCTCATAATCTTTTTTTGTTTGTACGTAACTCATTCCTTGCCTTTACACAAAGGTTAATGAAGAGGACATGGGCAGAGCAGGTTTCACTCACTCTAATATTTGAGAAAAGTTGTATGTTTCCTGGGATGTTGCTAATAGAAAATCCCAACCGGTACACGTCTAGATTTTCAATAAATTGAACGCGTTATTTATATACCTTTTGACTTTTAACCTGGACGCACCTTCTTACCCCGACACTCTTTTGTCATTCGCCTGATTAACTCTTTTTGTCTGCATTAATTACTACTACTTTGATACTAACATATACATATACTCAACACGATGAAATTGACATATTTGCAGACAGTAATGACACGTCTGTTGAATCTTTTTTATAAAATTATCGATAATATGACAATTAATAATTCGACAATTTAATTTACTTGAATATGTACTATTTATTTATTACTTTGTATCTAAGATGTAATTTTAACTATGGGCGTATATTGTAATTAGCTTTTATTAACATTGCATTATAAATTGATATGACAAAATATTTCATAGTACGACATTGTATGATTGCGACCTTTTTCTTTTTATATTCATATTTTAATATTTTATTTTCATATTTTAATTTCTCAAGACGCGCTGCTAAAGGCTTAGAGATTTTATAACACTAATATTGCAAAATTGTTTAATTTATAATTACTATTTTTAATTATTAATTTATAAGTGATAACTATTAATTCTTTTGTTATAATTGGATGCAATTTTTTTAAATACCTTTTCATGTAAAATTAAACCTTGTGTGCGTGTCGGATTTTCTGTAAATCACAAGAGTTTTTGAATTAAATACATGCTACAGTAGCCACTTACAATCAGGTGAACTGTATGATCGTTTCTCATACTTATTCTATTAAAAACGTGTGCAATAGGTATATTTATGTTAAAACCGTACACGTAATGATATGTTAATATGCGCATAATTGAGAATTATGAGAGCTCGCTGGGCCGTCACTGGCAATATACAATTTGAATAACATGCATTGTTCTGACAGCAGTAGCGTTGTGCACAATAGATTTACATAATGATTGCTACGGACAACGAATAAAATGTTTTACTATGAACGCAGTCAATTCTTAATTTCTTTTTAATAAAACTAAATCTTACAGATTTTATCTCGTCTATTAATGTATTTTATATTTCCAATTTTTCGAGCGCTTTACAGCACCCATGGTCACGGGGGAACCAAAGCGTTTGACTTTCCAATGTCGTAGTTAACCACGACTACCTCCAAATTAAAATTATTAATTTTTGCTCCGATCTACGCAGTATGAACTTATAGTATCTTAATGTTTTGAAGTTGTACTGGGGTTGGGATTTAAGGTTATTAATTATAGGATCTCAAGCAGATGGTAGCACCCGGCCATCTTCGTTATTGAATTTAATATTTTTTATTGAAATAGAATATCATCTTTGAAAGGGATCTCTGCAAAGCTTTTGCATTCGCATCCGCACAGATCAACTCTCAATTTTTTTACTCTCGTAGTCAGATGGAACGACAATCCAATATAACCGGAGATATATTAGATGCCGAACTAACGGCTTTACGTACTTTCTGAGGCACGGAGGTGAAATACCGCCAACTTCCTGACTTGGCTGCTATTGAATATGTCTTGAGAGAAAAAGATTACAATTGATTTTGGCACGATTCGGGACTTGAACCCAGAACCCCATGATCAGCGGTCGTTCTTACGACTACTAGACTAACGAGTCAAGTATTGCATTTACTGGACTTATGCGCGGCATTACTTTCCTTATAATATAATTGCGCTGCATTACTTTCATTAATCCATAAAAATAAAAATAACTTTTAATAAAAGTTAAAAAATAATTTTTATTTTTAAAGAGTTTTTTATACGCAGCCGTACCTTTCATCAGACTGCGGTTAAAACTTTGTCAAATTATTGCTTGCACTTGCCGAAAGCATAGTTACTTACAGTAGGTGGCACGCGTATCGTATTGACAAATTTATTTGTAAGTTATTATATATATAATTCAATTTCAATGAACCTATTATCATTCCTAACTAAACAATATACTGCTGCAAATTTTAAACGATATTTCCACAATTATTTCTTCCGCGGCAGCGACGCGCCGGGTAACCAGCTAATTTAATAATAAAAAGGAAACGGATTATTTAAAAATGTACACATTATCCCTTGCATTTTACGTTGTTACATTTACACTATTAGTAGATTTGATCGCAAAATCAATTTTTTATTTCACATTTCAATTATTAAATATCAAATCATATTTCTATAAAATCTCCAGACTAACAAAAATCAACAATCAATATATAAGAAACATTTGCGCTCGATTTCTATTGTGTCGTACTGGATTTTAGTTTTCTTGTTGATATTGGAGAAATGTATAAAGTATGTAACCAAAATCTTTGGACATAAAATATGCTATAACACCTTTTACTCAAATCGAAATCGTCATCAGCATCGCAATCGTCCACCATGTTGATTATGATGTTGAAATGGACAGCAATAAGATAATTAAAAAAAAAAACTGGAAATTATTTTACGATCACTACATACTACCTCTTGCTCTACTTGCTCAATGTCCTAAGGTCTTAACATACAATTAACATATTACCATATAATTACATATTATTAAGCTAATAGTTAACATAAAATTAGTGTAATAAAATAATGTTTTATAAATACACCAGCCATGGCATGGTCGGCCAGAGTCAAAAGATCCAATAATTCGACATTTTTTAAGTCTTCTAAAATTTTTCTGAGGTCTATCTTTTGTCTTTCTATAAATAAACCAAACAATATAATACACACTCGGAGCAAATTCTACGGTCCTTCACTACGGACCAGCCTTCACAGTAACCAAGCCACGGCATCTAAGCGCCCTTGCCACGATGAAGCAAGAAACCGTAGAGGAAGCGCACAGTTCACATGATGGTACATCGATGGTGTAGTCCATTTCGATTAACAAAGGCTACCACGTTAAAAGTAAAAAGTAACAGTTGGAATATACTTGTACTCCGTGTTATTCCTTTTTCACGTGGTAACTTGGGGCACATGCATAGTTTACTTTACGAATAGTTATAAATAGATCTTTCAATTTTTTTGTATAAATAAATAATTAATTTAACGTTCTTACTTTACTTTTTACAAAGGCAATATTCTAAGAGATTTTGGGCCTTATTAGGACAAGGTTAACTAATCTTGTGTCGCTTTAAGAGGCGATAAGCATCATTGAAAGGTAGCTTGCTCTGCGCTTTATTACGCTATGGGTATTTTTGTCTATTGAAGCTGTTTCTGAAGACATATTGAACAACTTAAAGTGAAAAACTAATACTAGTGTTAAACAACTTACAAGGAATTTTCGAGTATTTTACTCGTACTTTGCATTCCAAACAATAAAATAACGCAGTTTGCTTCGTCGTTCATAATGTTGAACGCAATTTGAACATTCTGAAAGCATCTGACTTTTTTATAGAATAAAGTGACACAGCACACACCCATTGATGGTATGTTGATGTTGTGGGAAGTTGCAGATGCGTTGTCACCCCCGACGACTAAGATGAAATGCCGCGTTTCCTGTAAAAGGAGTATCCAGTTCACAACCATCAACTTACGAAACACGCTGCTATTTTACCCAACCTTGTCGAATTATCCCATTCGTGCTACAACCATAATATAGCTGCAGCGTTGCTCTGCTCTAGTTTTATTCAATGCATTGTTTTCTTTTTATATATAATATGAGTAGAAAACGAGCACATAGTTCACCTGATGGTAAATGAATGTTGTGGCACATAGACATCCAAATTTATTCTTGATAAAGAATCAAAAAATCTCATCCTTGAGGAATAAGATAAAATGTTTATTTCTAAATAAAGGGTCTCCAGTCCTCCAAACTTACCATACGAAGTACAGCAGCATTAATGGAAATTAACGTTGGTATGTATAATTTCGCACAGCTACCATTACTAGTATAGTTTATTTATTTTGTGGCATAGTTCCCACGATTCACGCGACGCCAAAATGGAAATTGCGGTACAATCGCCATCAACGCTCGAGTGCTTTTCAATTTCCCGCTTGAATGTACCTGAATGTACAACCGGACGTGAAAAGTTCAATTTATGATATAATATTTCATATTTGTTTCTGTTCATTAAAATTCAAACGTGTAGATTTAGAATCTTTCACACTTATATGAAAGTTTGTCGTAATTATCACATTTGGCAATGGTGTAACACACCTTTTGCAACTTTAGGGTTTTAATACTGCATGTAGTCACTGATTTGATTAAATCAAATTGTTAAAGAGGTCGTTAGTCTGGCGGGAATTGAACCTGGGCTGCTCGCGCACTGTGAAATTTAGGAAAAGCGTTTAGCCCCTGAGCTACTTAAATTCAAATTAAAAAACGTTTATTTACAGATAGAATAATAAATACCTATATAATATTTTGATTGACTCGTTGGTCTAGCAGACGTAGTTCCGACTGCTGGTCAAGAGGTTCGACCAGGGCCAGTTCTTCGTTCAATGACTTCTCAGTAGCATATATACAGAGGAATATCCTAGTGAGTAGGTAACGTGTTTTAAGTAAAGAAAAAAAAAGCCAAAATCTTATCAAACTCGGGGAAAAGAAAAAAAACCGGCGGGTGATGCAGACGGTATTAAGCAGCACCGCCTTCTTAATTTGAGCTCGGAGCGCTTTCTGACGGAGTCGCAGTCCTCCCTTAAGAGAGGCCTATAATTTTTATATCTGTCTTCAATAAAAACAATTAGTATTTTATCAACTGTGTGTTATAAATACATATTTTTATGCAGAAAAAGGTCGTTTACTACATACAAACAACTTTTGCGGTTGAAAGCTATTAATCGTGCAGTAAAAATAATATTGTGACGTGATTATGTTCAGTGCTGTTAACACACCCGTGCTAACTCGTGTCTATATTAGATCTACAGCCGTCCTTGAGTAGGAACCAAAATGCATATGAATCCAGTAAAAAGGGTTTCCGGTTTTCTACACTCACCTTACGAAACACAATGGTATTAAGCTACTATTTTCCGCTGATTATATAAATTTAGTTACATGTTCTGCGCACATCAAACGCGTGAGTGATTGGGGTTAACCGACTGTCGACCTGTCAAGGTCACTAAATCGGTAAAGTATATTATTTTTATACCGCGCTGAAACAAGATGTAAAGCACATTAATATTAGGTCTTTAAATATGAAAATGGCGATTTGTACGGAAGTATTATAAAGTCATGTTTTGTTTTGTAAAATATATTTAATTAATCAATGTATACACCGTTGTTATCTGAATGAACCTATAAAATGAATGAATCTATTTTGAACTTTTGACATCTCATAGGTAGTTCATTGATTCCTTCACAAAAAAAAAACCATGGGGGCGAGAATCAATAAACTCTTTGCAGGCGGTTTGGACTGCATCGGAGTTGACTTTTTGTCCTTGTAAGAAGTTGTCCAAATTCCGGAAAAATAGTAATTTGTTGGCGCGAGGTCCGGGGAGTACGGTAAATGTTGTTTTATTCCTTACACCAGATTAAGTAGTTACTATTAGATTTGATTAAGTATTAGATTAAGTATTTCTATTCATAACCTACAAGTTTTAATTATAGTGATTTCATTACATAATACATTAGGTCTAGGATTTTAGTCATTACATTGTATATATTTTTAAAAAGATAGTACTATAGCTTAAGTAGTACATGGAATTCAATAATACAACCGGATACTTATGCTATTAGATAATTCTGTATACCTTTTATTAATTATCATACTGATTGTTAAATATATTAATACCTAATGATTTGTACCCAATCTATGATTTCAAATATCAGTACTAGTACTTATACGTTTAAATGTTTTTGCGTGTTAGATAGAAATATATAGGATTAATATTTTATAATAGAACAGTAGGTAATATCAGTATACAATAAAATAACAAATAGTAGTAACATAAAACAGCAAACAATAAACATAGCACAGAGTACTTTTGCGAGAGAGCAGATAGCACGACATGCATAGATTACTGTATATATACACGACATGCATAGGTTAAATACGAAATGATTTTCATTTAATGTTGTATCGGTAGCTACCGGGCTTTTGACCAAAGCGAAATATTGGATAATTGCATGTTTTACTTCTCTCTCTCTCTCTCTCTCTCTCTTTTATTTTACATGTTTTTAAATGTTTTTTTAATTATTTTACTACTAGCAGTTATGTCACAACATGATCTAAATTCTGTGCTGTTTAGATTATGTCGAATTTAATTCACCCTACCTTTGTATTCTTGTACCGTTAATATTCAGACATACTTGGATGTTTATGATTTTGTATCTGGTCATAATTATAAATTTCTTTAGACTCCTTATTTGCTTACTGTAAACAGTCGACCGGCGGGCTAGTGCCTATATTAACTGCGTGCCTTTTTATTTACATATTTATAATTTATATATATATATATATATATATATACATATATTTTAATATCATATCTATTTTACATACCTTACAGTAATTCGTTTTACAATACAATGTCTGATGATGGTTCCTTTTACTCGATTTCTGACTCAGATTCATCATTTAAATCCACTGAAGACTCGGTAACAGAATCGGTTAGCCTAAACATGTTTATTGCTCAGCAACTTACAAATTCCCATAAACACTTCAATGTTTGTCACATCAATGCGCAGAGCTTACCACATCATTTCTCCGAACTTTTGGATATCTTTACCGATACGATCCATGCTATCTTAATCTCTGAAACCTGGCTCAAACCATCTCTACTCTCGACTTCTTTTAGTATACCCGGCTTTGTGCTATTACGAAATGATAGACTAGGAAACCGAGGTGGTGGAGTGGCGATCTACCTTCGCTGTGGTATCCCTTATAAAGTTATCGCATCTTCTCCTTCTATAGCATCTGGATCTCTTGAGTATCTCTTCGTAGAAGTTCTCTTAAATGGAAACAAAATTATTCTTGGAGTTGTATATTCTCCGCCTTCAGTTAACTATTTTCATGATCTTGAGTCAGCTATCATGAATATCGCATCTGAGTACGCACATCACATAATTATGGGCGACTTCAATACTGACCTTTTGCAGAACTCTTCTAGATCGCGAGAACTACGAATGATCATGAATTCAGTAAATTTCTCTATTCTCCCACTTGGACCCACGCATTCTAATATTAACACTGCTGATTCATGGCTAGATTTGATAATCGTTTCGTCTACTGAACATGTTGTAAATCATGGGCAGTTTTCGGCTTCTGGTTTCTCGCGCCATGATTTTCTATTCATTACCTATAGAGTCAAATCGCCTAAAGTTACCGCACCTGTTCTGCGTCTGCGTAGCTTTGCGACTCTGGATATGGAGTTGTTGAAACGGAAAGCCGCCTCAATAGATTGGTCAGATATTTTTAATACATCAGATGTAAATCATATGGTAGGGACACTGACTAATAATATCCTTCAGTTATACGATGCAGTAGCGCCGATTCGCAATGTTAAAGTCAAGCGCCCCCCAGCACCGTGGATGGACAGTAACATCCGTAAAGCAATGGCAAAACGTGATCGGGCTTTTGTAAGATTTAAAAACAATCGCTGTGATGCCAATTGGAATGTATATAAGGCTACCAGAAACAGATGCAATCAGATGGTTCGAGCTGCAAAACGCCGACATATCCATAAGAATATTATAAGCTCTTCGCCAGCCGACACTTGGAAATTTCTTAATTCCCTTGGGTTAGGTAGACTAAAGAATGGCCCTGATATGGGGTCAATATCTCTCAATGATCTTAATAAGCACTTCTCCTCGGCAACTAACGTCGATAATTCCATTAAACATAGAACTATTTCTCTTATCTCATCACTTCCCAAAATCGACGCAAACTGCTTTGCTTTTTCTCCAATAACTGATGAAGATGTTCGTAAAATTATTTTTTCCATTAAATCTAAAGCAACTGGCTATGATGATGTGAGTAGAAATATGATTATCCCCATACTTGACAACATTCTCCCAATCATTACCCACATCATCAATTTTTCTTTCTCTACTGGGGTTTTTCCATCTTTTTGGCGTAAAGCATTTGTCCTTCCACTTGCCAAGTTAAATAATCCCAGTTCTGTTAACCATTTTCGACCAATTTCTATACTTCCCTTTCTTTCAAAGACTTTAGAATCAGCTGCATACAAACAGTTATCCAGCTACATTTATAAAAATAATCTTCTTAGTCCCTTGCAATCAGGTTTTCGTCCTGGGCATAGTACAACCACTGCTCTCCTTAAAGTTCTTGATGACGTACGAGAGGGTATGGAGGAATCAAAATTAACGGTTCTCGTATTAATTGACTTCTCCAATGCTTTCTGTACAGTTGATCATGACATTATTCTTGCTATCTGTAAATACATGGGTTTCTCTTCGTCAGTTTTGGATTGGTTATCAACTTATCTTCGTGGTCGCCAGCAAAGAGTTAAAGTCAACCAACAGTCTTTCTCTGATTGGTCTGATCTTACTACTGGCGTTCCACAAGGCGGAATTCTTTCTCCTTTATTATTTTCTATTTTTATAAATCTCATAACTGTAAATTTCAAATGCTCCTACCATCTGTATGCTGACGATTTACAGCTGTACGCTCGGATTGATCCAGCAGAGGTTAACTCCGCGATCGAAATTTTAAATCTAGATCTTGAGGCCATCTGTGACTGGTGCAGAAATTATGGAATTGCTGTCAATCCTGTTAAATGTCAAGCGATAATTCTCGGTAGTCCTCGCCGTATAGCTAAATTAGATTTTAATTCACTGGAGCCTATCGTTTACAATAGCACAATTATTCCTCTTAGTCAAGTAGTTAAATACCTTGGGTTAATGATTGATGCTAATTTAAGTTGGCGTTCTCAGGTGGCTGAAATAAGCCGGAGAGTGACAATCACCCTGCGTGGCCTTTATCGTTTCAAGAATTTCCTTCCGACCGAGACTAAGGCTATGTTGGTGCGAGTGCTTGTTTTACCACTCATTGATTATGCTGATGTGTGTTACTCTGATGTGAGTCAACTACTTCTATGCAAATTGGATCGTTTATTAAATAATTGCATCCGTTTTATTTTTGGCCTTCGTAAATACGATCATGTATCCATATATCGTTCTAAGCTTAAATGGCTCCCTATCCATCAGCGTAGATGTATCAAAATTCTTCGCACGCTTTTTTCAATCCTATATGATCCATGCACTCCCCAATACCTGAAATGCAAGTTTCAGTATTTGGGTTCTTCTCACGATCGTAACCTGCGATCCTCCGAGGGAACTACATTATGTGTTTTTCCTCGCCGTACCAAATTTATGTCTCAGTCTTTCGCCGCTGAGGCCATAAGGCTATGGAATAAATTACCCCCTCATATCAGAAAACCGACTTCTGTTGCCACATTTAAGAGGATGGTGACTGATCACTACCTTTCTTCTTCCAGCAAGTAACTTTCATATTTGTTTCTGCTTATATGTGACTTGACATCTTACATTATTTAATTTGTTTTAGTTATGTTCGTATGTAAGTATACTTAAAATGTATGTATTATGTACTATTTAAACATTATGTATGAAATGTATCATATATTACTTAGGTTAATTGTAGTTGTGTATATTTATTTTTGTATTTACACCTATGGTATGTCTATTTATATATTTACATTTACGTATAAATTATCCACATATTTTATGGCACCTGCTAAAGTTCTCTGCTTAGCCCATGGTTGACTGGTAGAGAATGCCTAAAGGCATTAAGTCCGCCAATTGTACATTTTAAGTGCAATAAAGTTTTTTTAAATTAAATTAAATTAAATGTGGCAGACATTCCAATTGTAGCTCATCTAACTTAGTGGTTGTTTGTTGTGCAGTGCGTGGTCTTGCGTGGTCGTGAAGCAGCAGTGGCCTAGAGCGATTGACCAATCTCGGTTGTTTAGCAGTTAGTTCTTCCTTCATGGTTTGCAGTAGCCGACAATAGATATCTGCCGTAATCGTTTGGCCAGATTTTAAAAAGTTTTAGTGAACGACAACGATGCTAGTCCAACAAACACTCAAAAGTAACTTTTTCTGAGTCAATTTTGGTTTAGGGCAGGATTTGGCTGGGTCTCCAGTGTTCAGGCATTGCGACGAGCGCTTTCGATTATCGTACAGTGTCTACTTTTCAGTACAAGTACTGACTCGATTTAAAATCCCTTCATTTTTGTGTCGGTTGATCAAAGTAACACAGCAGTCGACGCGTGTTTGCAAGTTCGATTTACTCAATTCATGCCTGCAACTACATCTGAAGTGCTTTGTGATGGATCCGCTTCCATAATAGCCTTTAATTCTTCATTTTCCACTTTGGTCTCCGGCCGTCCACGGGGTTGGTTCTGAAGGTCGAAATTTCTAGAACGAAAACGTTGAAACCAAAAACGTACCGTGATTTTTTTGCGACAACCGCGCCGCCCCATCATTAATCCTTCTAGCTGTTTCTGCAGCACTGGTGCAACGGTAGAACTCGTAATCGTAAATATACCGATATTTCGTTTTTTCCATTGTGCGGTAATAAGCGACACCAAAGAAAACAATAATGAGAAAAAAAACAAATGAATGACTGTTTTCTAAACTCAAATGTACCAGCTAAATTAATTTATAGCTTTGAATTTGGAATTCTTAACCAAAGAGGGGATATTTCAGATCAAAGTGGTCAGTACGACAAAACGCTAATTTCATATATTAAAAGGACAAACTAATGAATAGCCACGCGTTTTTATTAGGTCCTTTTTATTTATTTTAGTTTTATCCGTCGTGTTGCCATATCATCATCATCATCATCATTACAGCCCTTCACAAGTCCACTGCTGAACATAGGCCTCCCCCAAGTAATGCCACAAAGCACGGTCCTGAGCCACCTGCATCCATCGACTTACCAGGTCGTCACTCCATCTAGTGGGGGGTCGCCCTACACTACGCCTACCGGTACGAGGCCGCCACTCGAGAACCCTTCTTCCCCATCGGTTATCGGTTCTTCGAGCTATATGGCCGGCCCATTGCCACTTCAGCTTACTAATCCGTTGGGCTATGTCGGTCACTCTGGTTTTACTGCGGATATCCTCATTTCTGAGTCACGCAGAGAAACTCCGAGCATAGCCCTCTCCATAGCTCGCTAAGCGACCTTGAGCGTCCTCATACGGCCAGCAGTGAAGGACGACGTCTCAGATCCGTAAGTCATCACTGGCAACACGCGCTGGTTATACACTTTAGTTTTCAGAGATTGAGGTATACCTGACGAGAAGATGTCGTAATTTCCCGAAAGCTAACGAAATAAAACATTTATTATTAAATACTATAACATCCTAGCGTTGCCCTATTAACATTAAAACTACTGGTGACGAGGCATTCCACTTTAGTTCTCACGAGAGACAACGCATCTGCATTTTGATTCTTAATCGAGGACAGTTATCTAAGTGCCAAAGTATCTACCGTGGACTTCCAATGTATGAATTTCATACATAGAATGTGTGCTCGTTTGTCACTAATGTACAATAATAACAACGTAAATAAGAAATATGGTTGAATGTAATGTCAGAGACATTTGATGGATAAAGTCCTTACGGATAAAGAATGGAATTAGAAATGGGGGTCGTCGAGTCCGTACCGTACAGGGTACCAAAAGCGAAAACTCGCTAATAACGGTATATCGTTATAACGTTATATTATTCAGTTAATTGCAAGTTTTATATTAAAGTAAAAAAGTAAAGTTACAGCCTATATCATACGTCCCACTGTTGGGCACAGGCCTCCCCTCATTTCTGAGAGGGTTTTAGGGCAAGGAAGTGTCAGCCGCGCTGTCCCAATGCGTGTTGGCGAACTTTTTTTTCCTTATTCCTCAGTCATGCAGGATTCCTCACGATGTTTTCCTTCACCGCCGAGCTTGTGGTAAATCAGCACTTAAAATTGCAATTAATAATTTCATTGGTGCCGGCGGGGATCGAACCCGGGTTATTCGCGTTCTGTTATATTAACAGCGAGCATTAACTATCTGAGCTACCACGGCTCAATTTTTATATTAATGGGAAATATTTGAAAAGTATTTTTCATTATTTTAAAATAACATGACCAGCGACCCGCCCTGGCTTCGATTGAGTGGCATCTATTAATAAGGCGTTATTTAAACTTAATTTTTTTACAATTTAATTTATCTCATCGATATTTATTTTCTATTTTAATAAAGCCTCTAAATTTTTCGGATAAAATTTAGTCTATTATATAAATTATTATTTATTATGAAGAAAACTCTTGTAATGGGTCTAATTCATAAAATAGCGAAACCGGAGTAATTCTAGTTTATTTTCTAATGATAGAATGAGTTGCGCAATTTTGCACTGAAATTATGAGAGAGTTGTATTTCGCCAGTCGAGTTGAACATTTTGTTCCTTTTTTGAAAACCATTTTGAAAACGAAACCTAGGTATCATAAGTTTACTGCTAAACAAGAACCTATAAGATTGTGTAAGTGGTGAGTAAGTAGTTTTAAAATATAACTACTTACTCACCCGCATGCCAAGCTTGACAAATATGGCAACAAGCTTCTATAACCACTAAAATGAGAGCCAGAAATTCTAGACTGCGAGGCATTACTTACATACACACAATACATCTTAGCTCTAAGGGGTGACAAAGCATCTATATAAAACTATCTATACTCATAAAACATTATAAAGATACAGTTTTATTTTTCACTTTGTTTATTATTAATAATAATTCCATTTCTATTAGTTATATATCTTTAATTCATTCCAGAAATACAAATGTCAAGATTCACTATTATTATTCTTTAGTGAAATAATATGGCAAAAGGCCTCTACGCATACTAACGAGTAGGAAGCGCAATGCATTTCATAAATAAAATTTTAAAGATATTTTGAAATGTTACCATGTTGGGTTTTTAAAAATTCTAACTTTATTTATTTAAATAATATTTTTATTGAAGATATCATTTGGTTGTCGTTTTTCTTGTTGCGTGTTATTTATTCTATTCTTAATGATTTGTTAAGAGATCATCATCATGATCATCATCATTACAGCCCTTCACAAGTCCACTTCTGAACATATACTTCCCCTAAGGAATGCCACAATGCACGGTCCTCAGCCACCTGCAACCATTGACTTCCTGCATGTATTACCAGGTCGTCACTCCATCTTGTGGCGGGTCGTCCCACACTTCGCCTTCCGTACGAGGGTCCTACTCGAGAAACTTTTTCCCCCATTGATTGTGTACAATTTGCCGCTGGGTATATCTGTTGTCTATGGTACTGAAGCCTTTTCGGGAAAACGCTTGTTCGGGAGGCTGGAATTCGCCGAGTCTGCGTGTAAGACGATTCAAAATGACTCTCGAAAACAGCATGTAGACGCGGCTTAGAAGGGAAATTAGTCTGTTGTTAATCAAGAAAGCATTGTCGCCTTTCTTGAAGAACAAGATCACCGTATTTCTGTTCCACGCTTCCGGAGTAGTTCTACCATGGAGGACGGTACTAAAGAGCTTTTGAAGGACTTTAAGTACCGGTTTTCCAACCACTTTCAAAAGCTCCGCCGTAATTATATACTAGCCTGGGACCTTGCCGTTTTTAAGGTATTGTAGAGCCATTCTAATCTCGCTCAGACTGACGTTCGGGGTATCATCGGAATAGACTCAGTTAACACTTGCTCTTGGATCGTTACTCACACTTGCGTATGACTCCAAGGATGATGTGTACAGCTGCCCATAGAATCTCTCAATCTCACTCAAAATCTCAAGTGCCTCTGAAACAATGCTGCCATACTTGGTTTTCAGCTTTAACAGTGTGCTCTTTCTGGCAGACAGATCTCTGGCAAAGACTTTGGCGCCCTAGTTCCGCACAATCGATTCTTCAATACGAGCAGTATTAAAGTTGCGTTTAATTTTAGGTCTCTCGTCAACATCTCATACAAGGTCGTCACTTCATATAATGCTACAATTTATATTAAATCTAATTCAACATCTTCCTGGGTAATATTTTAATAAGATAAATGTAGACATTAAATTGGGTCAAGTGTAAAGAACATTATTCAGTGGTGAGCGTGAATTACGATATTGATTTGTGGTCTAAAATTAGAAGCAAATCACATCCTATTTGCACACGCTTCTTGCATAGGAAATAAATACTTATTTTGTTTGTATTTGATCGCAAAATGTTGAATTTTAAGTGGCAGTGGCACGCTGCAGCTATGCTGGCTTTAAGTTGGTGCAACGTGCTCTCGCGAAATATCAGCGTGTAACAGCAGGATAGTGCTGCTGCTGTGTTTCATATGGTGAGTGTAGAGAACCAGAGACCTTTTTACAGATGACGAGGGAAGACTTAGTATATAAAATTTGATTTTTATTCGATGCTAGATGCAGATGTCTATAGACCATAGCATCCACTTACCATGAGGTGAAATATGTACTCGTTTGTGGTCCTTATTCTAGAATCAAATCTTGGTTAATAATCTTCTTCTCATGAGATGGGTCTTTCCAAAGAATTTGTCTTATTCGTCATTCCTGGCAAGTTGATTGGAGATTCCAGTACTAGACTTGTGGCAACATTGACCATGCTTCCCGTCATCGGTGTACTCGTAGGTGTAGATGTAGGCCATCTATCCAAAGCTATGAAGCATTTCCCATAGTCACCTCTTCCGACACCCCCTATAGGAAATAGTATGATGGATTCCATTACACCGCCCAATATACGACAAATAATAATCTACCTACAAAATATTATTTCTATACCTTATTTATTTTTTAATTTGCCGTAGGTATAACCTAAATTATAAATAGGTGAACGTGGCATACGGTATATCACATCTATCACTTCTTTTCACCTAAAGCGGTTTCCTTATTGGTGGTACGATGTATCTCATACTTAGCATATTGAGTCAATCTAAAACGCATATTAGAAAATAGGGACTTCTTTCTACGCGACGATAAATTTCCTGACGCATATCATGAAATATATTTGTATAGCGTGGTTACTTTATTGTATGACATTAGTTAAAGAATACTTTTGCGTTATTAAATAGTCCATCGTATTATTTTTCTCAAAATGGTACATTTTACATTACATTCACAATTTAATCATAAATACGGTGAAACCTGGTTAAGTGGGACCTGGAAAAATGAGAAACCTCTTTTACTGAGAACTACAATGAGGTCCCGCCAGTTTTTTATCGAATTAACTCTGTTAATGGAACTTTTCGAACTTGGTTAAATGAGATTTGATTTCTAGGATTTTTTTGATGTTTCTCTGGAGCTCAATTCCCTTTATACTCGTTAGTGAGACAATTTACCAGGTTGGGACAGGTTTAAAACAAACATTTAAAATGTATAAAACAAAATTTTGCATTTTTTTGGGGAATTGTGACAACACAATGATTTTTAATATTTGTACAAAGGGTTGATGACAAAAGTTTTCTAAATTAGGTTGAACTTAGACAAAATACTTCCATTATTATCCCGCTAGTGATTTACGCTCTCGAATTCCGCCAGGTAATTGAGCTTTGTTCAAAAATATATTTT